>CM061136.1:146313835-148970433 GCA_030789695.1 Scilla litardierei | reverse complement strand
GGCTAATTGGATCTGATCTATTATTCTGATTTTTAAGGTTTAATTGGATGAATGAGAAGGGATCATTAAGTTCATCGGAATTAGAATTTTTTAGATGAAATGTTATTTTGTCTGTTAGGGGTAAAGGAAGTAGATTTTTGGGCACGTGCAAATGTGCGTGAAACAAAATTGAAGAGACGCTCAAGACTTTAGTCTTCAAAACGGGGTATCTAAACATGATGAGGTTTGCAGTTTATTGATGTTGATAGTCTAGCGAAGACATATTATTGGAAATTGGGGATTATTAAGTGTTGATTTAATGAAAGCATGTTATCATGATTTCTGTCCAATTATTTTTCGGCTTTTGCTTTCTTTTTCTTTTTCGAAAAGCTTTCAGAAGAGGATTTTTGTAATTTCTATTTTGAGTCCTGTTAAAGAAAATAAGAAAAGAAAAAAGTAATTGGATCCAAAATTCAGTTCCATTCAAATTGTAATAGGGCACACCTTCAATAAGACACGTAATAATCCTCAATTTCTAGTGACATGTCTGATTAAATTATCAATCAATTATAAGTTTATACCATTTTATCAATTAAAATGCATAGAAGAATGAAAATGTGTAAATTTTCAATTTTGTTTTCATGTGCAATTGTTCATGTATATAAAGTCTAGTACAAATGGACTCAAATGCGTATGCATGCAATACTTTTTCACATCAATGCTTGTGCATTTGTCATGTTTGCAATGATTAAAATTCAGTATCGTATCGGATGACTAATTTTCATATCAGATATCAGTTATCGGGAGATATATCGGCGATACGTATCAGTATCGGGTTGCTCATATCAGACATTATAAATGTATAAATCATAATAACTAAATAGTATTTATAATATCATAAATATTCATGTTTGTTTATATTACCAAAATATCATCAATACGATCATAAAGTTACAATGACGCATTAAGTAACAACTATCACTGACATATTATGTACAAATTAATAAAATATTAAAATCTGCATGAATAGAAAATGAATTAAAGATTATTAGAAAGAGTGACATATCTCCACATTCTTCAACATGCTCATTTTTGCTCATCTCTTGTAGTGTCCTTTAACATCTTCTGCCTTCGATACAGAAATATCCCCTTAAGATGAATCTGAGAATGGATCCTATAAGGATCCTAAAGCTTCACCTCCTCGAGCATTTGCTTCTTTCCCTTTTCATTCCGTTCGATGATGATGCGATAGACCTTTTGCTAGTTCTTGGTGTTGGATCAGCCCCCATCGCGTCTTCAAATTACCGCCATATTAACCTTTTTTCCTGTGAAGACTTCATCATCATCCTCATCATCTGACTCAACAGAAATATTTGTTGATTTTGAAAGATTCAGTCCCTCGCTCACCGTTTCATCCGTCATGGGACAAGCAGAAAGAGAACCATTGTTTTTACTAGTAAATCTTTCTTTCAATTGAGCATTGAATTTGGCATAAACCAAGTCTTTTAATTTATCAGTACTTAGTTTATTCTTCTTTTCGTGTGAATCTGTTAATGAAAATTCAATAGCCAATTAATCATAATGAGAAATGAGTATAAGATGATGTAAAAAATAACTATTTCAATCTTTCCATCTCAAAAACACTTTAATTTCTTTCATATTCACTCGAGCTTGTGGTTAATCCCATAATTCTTATTGCCATCTTCAAATCCGGAGTCGTGTCACCATGCAATAGCCACCAATTAACTAAAACGTAGAGCTAAATTTAAAGTCTTTTTAGTTAGTGTAAACTTTAAAATATTAAAAATTACTATAATAAAAAATTAATATTAGTAAATTAACTATACCTAGATCAAGTGAAGGATTTTTAGCTTGCCTTTACGCTACATTTATTCCAAAAGTTCCGCTTCGATTTTGATACAAAGGTAATTGGAAGTTAGTCTTGTCATGTATCTCAGGATCATGTGCATATATCCTAAACGTGTACTCTGTGAATCTATTTGTAAAAGTTCCATCTCCATAAATAGCCCTCTGTCTTTGATAATAAGAGTACATGTTTAACAAATGACCTGTCATATGCAAATGCATTTTCAACTTACTTATTCCATCTTTTCAATAAATTGGCTTGAATTTTTTCTCATAATGTTTCAAATTCGATGCGATCTTATTGTTGCACAGCCCTCTGTCTATATGTAACTGTCCCATTAATGGAGTATTTCTATTTATCCTTCAAAGAACGTTGACCATTGGCTCAAAAATGTTAAATGCGAGTGTAATGTTCTTCCAAAATGAATGGTTATTGATGATATTATGGACCTACAAAGTTAAAAAAACCTTAATTAATTAGTTAATTACGACAATATGCAAAACGAATAAGATTACATATTTGATTGATACTCTTTTTACTTGAGCAATTCCGGAGAACTTCCAACTCCTCTCATACAGTGGAATTGACGAAAGACTTCAATTTGGACTTCTTCTCTTGTAAGCTTTGTAAGGATTAAAATGCTGTTGCAAACCGAGTAAAATCCCAGGCATAACTAGATCGCCATCTATATTCTCTCTCATCATATCAAGAACGATCGTATGTGCATACATGTAGATAATGACCACTCTAGCATCTAAAAGAACATCTTGAATAGGCTTGATGTTTGTAATATCTTGTAACAAGAGATTTACTGTGTGTGCATCACATAAAGTCTATAAAATAGATGGACGCTCTGTAACTAATAACTTCGCTGCATCCATATTGTTAGGTGCATTATTGGTCACAATATACACGACGAATTGTTATCTTAACTTATCAATTGTTGAAGAGGAGACCCATTCGAAGGGGAAAACGACATCAAATCTGAACAAAGACGAAGACAATGACGTAGCTGCGAAACAAAAGGCGAAACCTTTGAAAATGGACAAGGGCAAAATCATCTCTTTGGAGAAGGATGCCCAACAAAAAGAAGATCCAGCTTCAGATCTGAACCCCGACGATGACTTCGACACAGATATTAGGCATCACGACCATCGGAAGAATGCGGAAGGGGGGCGTTGGCCCCATTACATGCTCCCAGGGCCATGCAGTCCCTCTGTAGGGCCGACAAGGCCACCGGCTTGTGCTGTAGGGCCTCTGCGGGCCCTGTCCTGGCACACAGGAGCCTCGCAGAGCTTCACAGGTAGATGGTGGGTTCATTCAGGTCTTGCGACTAGTTTCATGTCGTGACGAATCCATGAGGAACCTTGATGATTGTCATAACTTACTTCCATGCTTTATGGAGGACAATGGAGACCTTGGATGGCCTTCTGATTCAGGAGGGAACGAGCACCATCAGTCGGAGATGAGTATCACACGCACTTCATGCATCACCTTGAGGACAAGGTGGTTATTTGGGGACAGAGTAATGATGCGATTGGGGTGCAGTGAACGTGGACGAGCAGTGTGGCAAATATGGACGAGATCTCAATTGGTAATGGTTTAATGTGAAAATTATGCCATTAAATGAGAGTGATTTTAGGCCCTTCATTTGGCAAGAGTTTAATGTGAGAAAAATATTAGGACCATCGTTTAGTAATAGTTTAAATAAGAAGGATAATTTAATCCTTTTGACCAATTACCTAATAAGAGGACAATGGTCATTAGAAGGAGGCATGTCTATGGTGAGAAGAAAAATTGTTCTAGATTGAGAGATTTAGGCGTTAGTCTCGAAGATAAAGCTAGGAGAGCGGCCTCATCTCTTAAAGATGTCAACTATTTTGTATTTTTTTCCTTAAATAAATAAAAAATCCATCTTTTCCCCTGTCCACCATCAAAATTCCCTTTTTTATTTTGATTTTCTTCGAAGATCGTATTAAAGTCATATCAGAGCACGACGATTCTGTGGCCATGATGGAAGATCAACCGGTGTTTGATGAAATGCTACAAAGAGCTCATGTGCTACAGCAAGAAGGGAACAAGCTTTATCAATATGAAAAATTTCAGGGGCAGCTAACAAGTGTGTTCTCGCAAAAACTCATTTCAACAGCATTTCCACAGCTAAGGGTGGAACTCAACATTTACTATGTCTAGTTAAATTGATGGGTTGTTATCTGATGACCGGATATTATCATAGTTACATCGCATTAGGTTCAGAGGTCTTAACTTTTGATTTAAAGAATGTTACAGTTTTTCTTTATAAAGAACAAGCTTATAGAGCACTTGGTTTTCTTGAAGCCGCCGACACGAAGATGAAGTTTTATGGGATTTTTCACGAGGATGAAGTAGACGAAGAAATTGAAGAAATCCAAGAAAAAGAAAAAGAAGAAACTAAAAAAATAATGACGTTTGAGGATGAGAACCATCCGAAGGGCAACACGACATCAAATTTGAACAAAAACGAAGACAACGACGTAGATATGGAACAAAAGGTGCAACCTTTGGAAAGAGATAAGGGTATAATCATCTCTTTGGAGAAGGATGTCCAACAAAAAGAAGATCCGGCTTCAAATCTGAACCCCGACGATGACTCCAACGAAGATATCAGGCATCACGACCATCGGAAGAATGCAGAAGGGGACGACGGCTCCCTCACAGGCCCCAGGGCCATGTAGTCACTTTACAGGGTCGACAAGGTCCCGACCTGCATTGCAGGGCCCACGCGGGCTCCGTCCTGGCACCCATGAGCCTCACAGAGCTTTGGAGGTAGATGGTGGGCTCATTCGGGTCTCACAACTAGTTTCATGCCATGATGAATCTACGAGGAACCTTGGTGATTACCGTAGCTTCCTTCCAGACTTCGTGGAGAATGATGGAGACATTGGATGACCTTTTGATCCAAAAGGGGACGGGCACCATCAGTTGGAGAAAAGTATCCCACACACTTCATGCACCACCTTGAGGACACTGTGGTTCTTTGGGGACGGAGTAATGATGTGATTGGGGTGCAGTGACGTGAATGAGCGCTGCGGTAAATGTGGACGAGATCTTAATTGGTAATAGTTTAATGAGAAAATCATGCCATTAGATGAGAGTGATTTTAGGCCCCTCATTTGGTAAGGGTTTAATGTGAGAAAAATATTAGGGCCCTCGTTTGGTAGTAGTTTAAATAAGAAGGATAATTTGGTCCCTTTGACTAATTACCTAATAATTGAGGGTCTTGTTATAAATAAGAGGACAATGGTCAGTAGAAGGAGGTATGCCTATGGTGAGAAGAAAGATTGTTCTAGATTGGGAGATTTAGGCATTAGTCTCGAAGGTAAAGCTAGGAGAGCGGCATCCTCTACTAAAGAGGTCAACTATGTTGTATTTTCTTTTTCTCAAATAAATAAAAATTCCATCTTTTTCACTTTCCACCATTAAAATTATCTTTTTATTCTGATTTTCTTCGAAGATCGTATCATCCTACTCTTCTGATCAGTCTAACAATCTCTAACAAGACTCTCCAAGTCTCTAGAAAGGATTCCAACTTCTTCTTAGAAGCCACCTCCTTCGAAAGATACTTCTCAGCGATCTTGTAAGATGTTGGACATTTCAAATTCGGTCTATGTTTACCCATTGCTGGAATATCTAGCCAAAAGAAGCGTGATGAACCATAACAAATGGTGATCTTATCTCAAAAACATATCATGTGATTCACTCGCATACATCTTCTCTTTTGTTCTTCTATGTCATTAAGAGTGGTTTGCACACCTTTTCCTTTATCATTTTCAGTTGCTCCAAATTTCTAATATATTGTACTAATTCGTGATTGTTCATCATGTCCTTTAAACTTTTGACCTCCATGGATAGTATCATGGGAAGAATCCACCTCAATTTCGTTGTCTCCAATGACATCCATTGACCACCAAAATCTTTGTTTGTTTGATCTCCTTTGATGATTGCATGGCTCTCAATTTCCTTTAATCTTATATCCTCAAGAATTTTTTTGCAAGGATCACAATTTCCTTTCTTTCATACAAAATGTGTCTTGAAACGACTAATACCATCGCTCATGATATGATCGCAAAACTTACACTTAACTTTGTTGGATCCCATCTTTTCTCTATGATCTTAAAAGTTTGTTCATATGTTGACGGATGATGCCTTGCTAGACGCTTCCAAAAACATTAGCGAATTCTATCAAAGGTGTGAACAGTTGAAAAATTAGTAAATTAAGATACAAAATATTAACAATTAAAAAATCATGCCATGATTGGAAGAAGGAAAGAGTACGACATGTCTCATGATTGAACTCTTTCGATATATCCTGATTGATTTCTGTCGATATAAAATATTAAAAAATTATTTAGTTTTATAGTTTTGTCATTTGTGGGATATACATGGTCCATATAATATATTAGGAGACACCATCTCTGTGTAGCCCAAAAGCAATATTATGGTGAGTATCAATCTCTATAGTCAAGAATAGGGCATACGTGGCAAAAGACAGTATCCATAATCTTCAAATCAATCCAAAATTGATGTTAATCCAAGTGAATGAAACCAATCAATCCAAGTGTTATATCTCCAATAACATAATCATACATTCCTTCCATGGCCCATGACTTGACTATAAAGATTAGCTGGAATCAATTTCAATTTATAATCATATATGTATGCAAAAGTATATCTCACAGTTGATAAATGTTCAATGTTCAATTTAATTTTTATCTCAATATTTTCTCAGAACAATGTCATAATCAAAATAATAATTTTCAACCCAACAATATTAGTTTCCAACTTCCCAACCAATTCGGGACAACAAAACCCACGAGACAGTGCACCCCAGATCCAATAAAAAATTGGTCCAACATTAGCAAGAAGAGGCCCAATCAAATTACACGATAGAGCCACAATTAGAGATACAGAGCACATCAACCAGAGGCCCCATATCATAAAATAAGGCCGTTCTTTGTTGGGCTACAAACAGAGCCACAATTAGGGTACTTAGACCAGCAAGAGGAAGAGGCAGCATCGGTAGAAGGAAGTGAAGAAGAAGGTAGAAGGAAGTGAAGAAGAAGAAGAAGATGAAGAGGCATCATGGTAGAAGGAGCTGGAGGAAGAGGATGAGGAGAAGAAGCATCGGTAGAAGGAGTCGAAGAAGAAAAAGAAGCAACAACGGTAGGAGTCGAAGGAGAAAAAGAAGCAACAACGGTAGGAGTCGGAGAAGAAGAAGAAGAAGAAGCAACATCGGCAATAAAAGGAAATTGAGAAGAAGTAGCAACTTTAGAAGGAGTCAGAGGAGACGAAGAAGTAGCTCTCGAAGGAGTCAGAGGAGGAGGAGAAGAAACAGCAGTAGGAGTCAGAGGAGGAGGAGCAGTAGAAGGAGTCGGAGAAGAACTAAAAAATAAGCAGCAATGGTAGAAGGAAGCTGAGAAGAAGAAGAAGAAGAACTAAAAAAGAAGAAGCGATAGAAGGAAGCGAAGAAGAAGTAGCAAATGAAAAATATCAAAAAAAATTATTTAAAAAAATCTACAATTAAGAAGAAATATAAAAAACTTATGAGGGCTTGATTTTTTTCACGAATTTCCCCGATTTTCCTCAAATTTCATAACCATAACCCTTATTCTTAATTCTTTTGCCTTTTCTCTTTCTTTTTTCCCTTTCGTGGCGAGCTGAGAGGCGAAGCGGCAGCCGATATTATGAAGATAATGAGTTTGGATCAATTTAGATACAAAATTGTTTATGCTTGAGTTGAGAATAGTATCAGTTGATATATCGGCCTTATTGGTCGATATTACGAAATACTTGGTTTTTTATATAACCCGAGAAAAATACTGGTATCTTATCACATACGGTCCGATACCGATATATTAATCGATTTATTGGTCGATATGACGATATTTAAATCACTGCATGTTTGCACACCTTATTATATTATATCTGCATGCCAGTGAGGTTAGGCATATAAAGGTGATTTATGAAGTTTCTTGGATTATTATAAATACACTTATGGTCAATATGAAGCTCTTGGCACGGTGGATGTGTCTAGAAAATCGGCATTGAGACCATTTTTCATCTATTTTGGTTGATGGGAAAAACAAAACATTGGGAAGGACCACCTACATGCTGTCACCATTTATATTAGGACAACACATATAACAACCCTGTGAGGGTCAAAAATGCTATTGGGGAGAAAGGTGCATGCAAAGGAGACGCCAAGGCAACTAAGCACTTGTATGTGAAGGGATCAATGTGTCAATGTGGTTCCAATGAGATGAAGTTGTTTTCTGTTACCACATCCCCAATGTCATCCATGTCTTACCTGGATGCATGCTCTAGATTTTGGCAACTAGCATCCATGAAGACATACCCTGGTGTAGTTTATTTACAAAGATGGAATATGGTTGACAACCCAGATTACAAAACCTAGATTCTAAGCTAGAATCTAGAGGCCAGCCTTTAAAGATTAGGAGATAAAAATTGTTTTGCAACAATTAGTCATGTGGAACAAATACGAAGCACATGCAAGTTTTTTTTTGGAAATTAGAACAGATTCTGTTTTAAAATATTCATGATCGAATAACATGAAATTAGCTTTTCATTAGGATTTTCTTTAAAAGTTTGGGTCGATTTAATCTATTGCTTTGAAGTCCTTTTATACTTATTTGAGTTCTGTTATTTTTAGGTATTTTGAGTTTCTGTTTGAAGAAAGATTTTTTCTTCTATTTAGAATGAGTCATGTTAGGAGTTTGAGTACAAGGATTTTATCTCATTTGTTATAAATATGAGTCTGGAATTGAACTTTTAGATTGTAGACTGATTAAATAAAACTTTAAGTTTATAAACTTGATTGTCAATATTGAAATCTTTTGCATGCGAGGTTCGAGAGTGGGGAAAAATCGCTTGGGTGAAAAATCCCTTTATCATCAAGCTGTCACATAGGCCGACCCCCTCTCATAGCAAGCATCAAGAAAAGTCTCGGCATCCTCCTCTCCAAGCTAGCTGCACACCTATCTTCATTAAGCAATTCCGTACACCTAAACATCAATCAACGACAACCCTAGGCCGGCCTCCCTTTCCAAGCAAAGCAAGCATTAAAGAGCTCGGCCATCTTCTCCTCTAGAGCATCCAAGCCATCTTCTTTTATTTTTCAGTTGAAGAGGATGATCTCTCGATTCCAACGGATATTTTTGCAGATTTTTTTAAGCTCTGGGCTATTTTCTATATTTTCTGGAAGATATGACAACGAAGCTGGAGAAGTGGCACGACTGTGCTGATGGGACCCGAGGCTACACCAGGAGGCGGACCTGGACCCGCAACCAAACCGAGTAGCCGCACGTGCATGGGCAGCGTTTTCGTGAACCCCTCTTTATTAATAATTTAATGGCAAACTTGTAATTGCTTTAGAGGGGGGGTTTATTCTTAAGCTAGGGCTAGCCGTCTTTAATCTTTTATGCTTAATTTTGATAATTTGTTAGATTTCTTCGAGAGTTCTTCGAGGGATCCTATGGAAGTGCGGATGTCCTCGCTTATCGGCGTCTTGGGAGGGTGGTTGCCCATATAATTGTAGCCAAACATATCTTTTTATCACTGTTTATTCAATATAAGTTAGATTTGGGTGATTCATATCAACTTGGTATCAGAGCACGTAAGGATCCATGTCGGCTTCGACAAGATCACAAGACAAAATTGAGTCTTTGGTGGAGAAATTTACGAGCGAGATCGATGGGATCAAGAAATCGTTGGTGGAAAACGATAAATCCATGTCAAAGTTGACGGCTTCTATCGAAAAATTGACGGCGAGACAAGAGAAACACGACGAACAATTCGTGCAAATTAATTTTTCAATTGACGGTAAACACGAAAAAGGATGGAAAGGGAGAGGGAAACCCTAAATCAGCGGAAAAGGCGCTGCCTTTGGTCAAAGGGAAGGAAAAAGAGGAGCTTTTTGATGTGGATCTCGCCCCCGAGGAGGAAGTCGACGAGGAGGAAGATGGAACGCCGTGGATGTGGATTATCAGGAGGCAATACGACGGAAGGCGGAGGAAGCATCGAGGGGGGCGGTGGGCGGCGGACCTAGCCGTCGCTCCCAAGATGCGTGCCAAACTGAAGGAGGGCCGTGTGAGCAGTTTTTGCCTCCGGCGGGCCCCAGGAGGGAGGGGGGAGGTGGGGGCGCACCCCCAAGAACCGCCTGGGCCCGGCGAAGGGGGGCCGGCCTCCGGCGAACCATGCGGGTCCCCTGCAGGGCCGCGGGGCCCCGGAATTCACCAGCAGGTCCCCGCGGCCCCTGTGCAGGGCCACTGGGGCCCCGAGGCTCCTGGACAAGGCCCCGCGGGCCCTCTGCAAGGCCGTGGGGACCCCATCGCCAGCAGACGAACCCCTGCGGGGTGTGGGTAGCGGCAGACGATCAACAACAGAGTTTGGGGGATTTTCCGCCCTTTTAAGAGGACCGGCTTGTGGTTTTGACGGTGGATTTGATCTTGGTTAGGGGCATGAATACTATGATGATGGCGGGGGTTTTCGGGACCCTCCCGACCCTCGGTACGGTGACGAAATAGGACGTCTTCCAACCTACACCTATGAGGGGTGCCCCAGGGGACTACAGAGGAGGATACAAAGGCTATCAGGAGGAGCATGGGGCCAGATTGGAGGCTACGGTGGGCGAGGAGAGAGGCCCCGAGGGGGCAGGGAGACCAGTGGAGGGGATCACAGGGAGGATACGAGACACACCAGGAGAGATGACAGTACTACCATCAACCTAGATATGTCGGGGACGAGGGGATCAGGGATTCAATATGGACAAGATGCGGAAGTTGAAGATGCCTGATTCGATGGGGTGGACCTAGTCGCATGGATCTACAGAGCGGAGAGATTCTTCAGAGTCTCACGCATGACGGAGGAGCAGAAACTGGAGGCAGCAGGTATCTGTCTGGATGGGAAGGCACTTGCCTGGTTTCAGTGGAAGGACGCGAGGCTTCCTTTCCGATCGTGGGAGGAGATTAGGGATCAGATGGTGGAGAGGTTCAGGGACCCACACTTGGAAAACATGCGGGAGCAGCCGTGGGAGGAGATTAGGGATCAGATGGTGGAGAGGTTCAGGGACCCCCACTTGGGAAACATGCGGGAGCAGCTGCTATCACTTAGACAGGAGGGCACGGTGAGAGAATATCTAGAGAGGTTTGAGGCCCTATCGGGACAGGTGCACGAGGTGACAGATGAGACGATAGAGAGCACCTTCATGAAGGGGTTGAAGGCCACTATTCGAGCGGCGGTGCCCATGTAGAAGCCCCAGAGTCTGATGGAGGCCATGGAGTACGCTCAAATGGCGGAGGATTGCCAGTTGGAGGAGAGGAAGGCCATGAGTGGATGGAGTGGACCAGCAACCCGTAGCCAGCCAGCGACAGGTGGACAACAGAGAGCTACTAAGGGAGTGGATCCGGTTGCCAAGGAGAAGACTGGGGAGAGGAGTAGTGCACAGCAGGCTGGGGGCAGTTCAGGCGGATGACGGACGCAGAGATGAGGGAGAAGCGGCAGAAGGGCTTGTGTTTCAGATGTGATGAGCGATTCACATCGGGTCATAGATGTGCGGGACGCAAGCTCCAGGTGCTGCTACTCGAGGACGAGGACGATGATGATGAGGCTGACGTCAAGGACGAGACCGCTAAGACAGAGGAGCCTGAGGGCCAGCAGTTAGACGTGGCAGAGGTGTCCCTTAACTCCGTGGTAGGGTTCACACCGAACCATACTATGAAGTTGAAGGGGAGATTGGCGACCAGGAGGTGACTGTGCTTATTGATAGCGGGACGACCCACAACTTCATTTCCAGTAGGGTGGTGGCCCAGCAGGAGCTCCAACTGACCGATTGTGGTAGTTTCAGTGTCATGCTGGGGACGTGGAAGAAGCAGAGCAGTCGGAGAGTTTGCGGAGGGCTGGTACTGACACTACATGGGATACATGTGATCGCAGACTTTTTGCCTTTAGACCTGGGGAGCACCGACGACATCTTGGGCATGACGTGGTTGCAGACGTTGGGGGGGAGATGACGATGAATTGGAACTGCTCAGGATGGAGTTTCAGGAGGAGGGGAGAGTATTCACACTACAGGGGACCCCGGCCTATGTAGAGTATTGGTCTCTCTGAAGACCATGATGAGGACCATTCAGACGGAGGGCGGTGGATATTTGGTAGAGTTACACTCATTAACAGGAGAGGGAGGCGCTGAGGCCAGTGATGAGCAGCCCATTTCAGGAGAGGTGCAGCGTCTGTTGGAGCAGTTTGAGGAGGTCTTCCAGGAGCCTCGGGGTCTTCCACCATCGAGGGATCATGAGCACGCCATAGTACTACGGGAGGGCGTGTCCTCCATCAGTATAAGGCCCTACAGTTATCCCCAGCATCAGAAGGACGACATCGAGAGGATGGTGGCAGAGATGGTGTAGGCGGGAGTGATTCAGCCTAGTGTGAGCCCTTTTTCCAGTCCAGTGCTGCTAGTGAAGAAGGATGTGAGCTGGCATTTCTACGTAGACTATATGACTTTGAACAAGGAGATAGTGCCAGATAAGTTTCCTATACCAGTTATTGATAAGCTTCTGGACGAGTTACATGGGACAACCCTATTCAGCAAGGTAGACCGCAAGTCAGGCTACCATCAGATTAGGATGCGACGGGAGGATGTGCCCAAGACGACGTTCAGGACACATGAGGGCCATTACGAGTTTCTAGTCATGCCTTTTGGCTTGACTAATGCACCAGCTACCTTTCAGGCCCTGATGAATAAGGTATTCCGTCCTTACCTGAGGTGATTCGTACTCGTTTTCTTTGATGATATATTGGTGTACAGTCGTACCTTGGAGGAGCACTTGGACCACCTGCAGGTCCTGTTTTAGGAGCCACAGTACCATTAGCTGTTCGCGAACAGGAAGACGTGCTTATTCGGACAGCCACATGTGGAGTATCTGGGACACGTGCTGTCAGCAGATGGGTTGGCAGTAGACAGAGCGAAGATAGCGGCGATGCTAGACTGGTCACGCTACACCACACTCAGGGGGTTACGTGGGTTCCTGGGCTTGACAGGTTACTATCACAAATTTGTGGAGGAGTATGGGACGATAGCCTGACCGCTGACCGAGCTATTGAAGGACAAGTTCCATTGGGGTGAGGAGGCAACGACATCATTTGAGGCCCTGAAACCATGGCCACTGTGCCAGTATTGGCGTTGCCAGATTTTTCCAGGCCCTTTGTGGTAAAGGCGAACGCATCGGGACATGGGACTGGGAGCAGTATTGATGCAGGAGCAGCGACCCATTGCTTATTTCAGTCAGGTGTTGACTGCTAGAGCCGGACTGCGGTCTGTCTACGAGAGGGAGATGATGGCCATAGTCTTGTCTGTTCAAAAGTGGAGGACGTACTTGTTGGGGAGGAGTTTTCTAGTGCGCACAGATCAGCGGAGCATCAGATACTTATTAGAGCAGCGGATGGTAGTAGAGAAGCATCAGATGTGGCTGCGGAAGCTGATGGAGTACATGTTTGAGATCGAGTATCATCCGGGGCTAGAGAACAAGGCTGCTGACGCACTTTCACGGCGAGATGAGGAGGTAGAGTTGGCGGTGCTGGCAGTTTCAGTGCTCCAGAACTGGGAGCCACTACAGCAGGAGGTGGAGCGGGAGCAGGACCTGGCCGGCATACGTGAGGCGCTATTGCAGGGCTCTATCGAGTACCCAAGGTATTCTATCCAGGATGGACGGCTGCTACATTGGGGGAGATTGGTCATGCCGAGGACGTCGACATTATACCGACCATACTCCAGGAGTTCCACAGCAGCGCAGTAAGAAGACATTTGGGGTCCTCAAGACTTATCGGAGACTGGCTAGGGAGGTCTACTGGAAAGGAATGAAGAAGGATGCGGCAAAGATGGTTGCAGAGTGTCGTTTGCCAGCGTCACAACTACCAGACGATGTCCCCCGGGGATTACTACAGCCGCTGTCTTTGCCCGATCGGGTGTGGGAGGACATCTCCATGTATTTCATTAATGGATTGCCGAAGTCTGGGGGATATACATTCATATTTGTTGTGGTAGACCGCCTCAGCAAGTATGCGCACTTTGTACCACTTCGGCATTCGTACATCGCAGTATCAATGGCAGAGGTATTTTTGAGGGAGATCATTCGCTTGCATTGCCCCCAAAGTCCATTGTCTCTGATAGAGTCAATGTGTTTCTTAGTAGATTCTAGCAGGAGCTTTTCAGGCTTCAGGGAACAGTGTCGAGACGGAGCACATCCTACCACTCGCAAACCGATAGACAGACGGAGGTCATTAACAGGAGTGTGGAGACTTATCTGCGGTGCTTTATTTCAGAAAATCACAGGGAGTGGGCTCGTTGGCTGACATGTGCGGAGTACTGGTATAATACATCTTACCACACTACAGCTCAGACGACACCGTTCAGGATTCTATATGACAGAGACCCTTCGCATTTACTGCATTATGGGCAAGAGACGACACCGGTATCAGATGTGGTGCGGTATTTGGCAGAGGGAGATCAGATTTTGGAGGAGCTGAAGCTCCATCTGGCCAGGGCTCAGCAGGTTATGAAGATGAGGGCGGACCTATACCGCAGAGATGTGCAATTCGCAGTAGGAGATATGGTGTACCTAAAGCTGAGACACTACATGCAGAGATCTTTGGCCCACATGAGGAATGAGAAGTTAGCTCTGCGTTATTTTGGACCTTTCGAGGTCTAGGCCAAGGTGGGACCAGTGGCTTATAGGTTGAGACTACCCCCAGGCTATGCTATCCATCCAGTATTCCATGTGTCGCAGTTGCGCCAGGTTATCAGAGACCACACCCTCGCCCCACCCTTCTGGAGACGTTGACAGCTGACATGGAGGTGAGATTAGAACCAACGGAGCTGAAGGGGATCCGTAGAGGGAGCACATGAGAGCGCGAGGTTTTGCTCCAGTAGAAGGATTTGTCCGAGCACGAGAGCACGTGGGAGTCCATGGAAGTGATGTCGCAGCAATTCACAGACTTCCACCTTGAGAACAAGGTGGCTCTTGGGGGGAGTAATGATGTAACCTGAGTCTACACCAGGAGGTGGGCCCGGACCCGCATCCAAACCGAGCAGCCGTGCGCGCAACCCTCAGGGAGTTTTCGTGAACCCCTCTTTATTAATAATTTAATGGCAATCTTGTAATTGTTTTAGAGGGGGGTTTATTCTTAAGCTAGGGCTAGTCGTCTTTAATCTTTTATGCTTAATTTTGATAATTTGTGAGATTTCTTTGAGAGTTCTTCGAGGGATCCTAGGAGAGTGCGGACGTCCTCGCTTATCGGCGACTCTTGGGAGGGTGGTTGCCCATATATTTGTAGACAAACCTATCTTTTTATCGCTATTTTATTCAATATAAGTTCAGATTTGGGTGGTTCATATCACGTGCCAATCAGGCAGAGAAGAGCGCAGTTTTGCAGAAGAGCCTATGACAGATTCAGATTTGCAGTATCAACCCCTAAATTTTTAAGTGCGCTATCTTGAGCTACAGGACTCCGATTGACGAACCGTTTTTGCCTACACGATCACGATCTCGCGACCTACGTCACGATGATATATTTCTGATTTATAACTTTAGCTTTAGATCAGTTAGTATTATTTTGTTCCGATGTTGTATTTTTTGTATAGCTTCATATAGAGGCTATCATTGAGCTTATATTCTGGATTGATTTTTGTAATGGTTAGATCACCACTCTTCAGAGTGATCAGGTGCTGTAACGGTTTGGTCATCACCCGTAAGTGTGATTAGGTTCTTTTTGTGGTTTCAAAAAGGGTTAAATCTTGTGTGCACTTTGATTGCTTGATATTTTTTATTTGTGCCATACCCCATATTTACCACCTTCTAAGGTGTTTTCAGAAACTAACAGTTAAGGTTTCAAAAACTATTTGGCAGCCTTGGGATGAAGCCATAAAGAAGTTGATCTTATCACTTTTTAATTAACCTTCTATTCTTCTAATGAGTTTCACAAGATCTTTCAATGTTTTTTACTTCTAAAAAAGCAAATCTGGAAAAATGAAGCTGTGCTTATGTGGAGGCTTATTTGAAAGTTAGGTCATTCCATTTCTGAAATGTTATGAAAATGAGGTCTCATATGGTTAAGTCAACGAAACAACAAATTCCTGGAAATGAAACCTAGGTTTCATTAGTTTCAGTGTGTATCCTTGTGTAATTTATGATATTTTCATTTGTGGTTTTGGAAGTTGGTTGCGTGAAAATGGGTGTCGTTTTTCTGCATCGGTCACTTTCTTCTGTGAACCTTTTCTTCGAACATGCTTAAGCATCATGAATCGGGTTTACTGTACTGACCTATGCTAAATTGCATAATATCATATGTATCAGTAGGAACATATTCCTGCCACAACTGTTGTTGCTGGCAGACTTTTTTGGTACTGAAGGTCATGAATCCCTTGAGCTAGAATACGTGGGACTGTGGGAGTTTCTTGTCTCAAATGGAGCTCTTTGTGTACCAATAACAACTTTGTCTGAAGCTTGAACTAAGATGTTTGACTAGTTTGTTTTATAACATAGATAGTATTTATGAAGGATAGAAATTTAAACAAGGAGAAAGTTGAGAAACTTGAATGAAATAGTGATTTAAAATATAAATGATATAGATTCAAAATAAACATAACAGATTCGACTTGGTGTCACATAATGTATATCCATATTGAAAATTAGGAGCTCTAATACGTCCATGGACTTTCAGAAAAGAAACATCAAACAATGACAAGTAAGTTTGTTTCATTTACATTCATACTTAATGTTTCTCTATGTTGTGGATGTTTGATAATATAACATGTTATTGATAAGTTAAAAATGTGAGAAATCCATGATCCATGTCACTCAAAATTACTACGAGGGGTAACTAAGAAGAAGGATGGTACCTTTTTAGAGCCTTCTATGCAGAAGTTGTATACCAAGTTAAAGAACTTTATGGAAACTAAGTACGATGTTTTAATTAAAATAGTCCCACATAGGAAATGTTAAAGGAAAAAAAATTAAAGAACATAAAATTGAAGTTGGACCTTTTTATCTAATGGTTTAAGTTTTTGGGTCAGTTGAGAACTGAGATTACGTCTTCACCAAATTGACTCATCGTGCCCCCTTCAATTGCATTGTTTGAGCCAATTCTAACATGGTATCATAGCCATAAATTTGCTCTGTTTCTTCTTAAAATAAAGATGGACTTGTTTAAAAACATACGTGGATCAGAACATGTACACATGTTTAAAGTAGATGTGGACCAGTACAAATATACATGTTTAAAAGTATACATGGATCAATTCTCTTCGTTCATACTTTACAAACTTGGAATCCACCTTGAGTTTGAGAGGGGGTGGTAAGAAAAAAGTTTCATACTGAAAATATTTAGTGATATTGAAGAAAATAAAATTGAAGTTGGGCCTCCATAAAATAACTTAATATTTTGAGTTCGATAGTCTTGACTCTCAACTAATACTATGGCTTCACCAAATTGACTTTATCATGCCACCCCCAAAACAAATTACACACACACACATCCCAAAAAAAACAAAAACAAAAAAGATCATGTTGTTCAATCCACTTCTAACAAGATCCACGAGTCTCCTACAACAAGTTTGCATTTTATGAGACTTCATTATATTAGTTCATGAATCATGCTTATTCATGATATTCCTATAAGTTGTAGTTCAACAGAGAGACCAATTCCACCTTGTTTTTTTTGGGGAAATTGCAGCCAAGCTTTTCACAGATTCTGGAAAGTTTGTGTTTAATCTTGGAGCTTGACATCTTAAAGATCTGTCTCTCTTTGCTCTGATTTATTAGCACTTGCTGCAGTTTATATGAAGCTGTTACTAATATTAATTGGTCTTGCTGGAACCCTGAATGTTGAATCTATTTGATTTTGAACTGGTGGACATTTTGAGCCGAGATTTTAAATCACGACAACTTCTCTATATTTTCTGTTGGGCTGCAGGCAATATTAACCAGTTGATTAGGATTTATTAAAGCATAATCTTTTATCATTATTGATTATGACTGGTTTCTTATCTCATTTAACTTTGAAAATATCAAGTTGCAAATGTTCTTTGAGTTTGGCTAAAAAATTTCTGCGTCATTCTCCCTCCCTACTAAATCCACACGGTGGTCCTTCTGTATCTATCAGTGTTCTCTAAGCCATGTAGACTCATGTGACTGTCTATAAGTTGTCTATAATATTTTTTACAGATATATTTTGCATCGACTATTTGCAATAACAATTTTCTGTTGGAAGACTAAACTTTATGAACAATATGTAATCCAAATCAATTGTATTATGCATTAGTTAGCCTTTTTTTGGATTGTATGTACTTAGTGCAAGGTTTTCAAGACACTACTTTTGTGGAAAACTTTTTGTTGCACTAGTGGAAATAGACTATCACCATCAAAATCTTTTCTTTCTTTTTTTTGTCTCTTTTTCTTCTTTGCGTCTTTTTGTCTGATTTGGGTATCTATCTATCTCTATCTCTCGCACTCGCTCGCCCACTCGCACTCTCGTTTAGGGTGGATGTGAAATTGGTGGGATAAAAAAGAAGTAGGCGCCACAGATAAGAGTAAGGATGTGGCGATGGAGGGCAAATGGAAAATGGAAGGATATACATCCTGTTTGCTTGTGAGGAGGGCCCAGTGTTGGTATTAGTGTACCTGCATTCATTATCTATTGCTATTAGACAGCCTGACCCTAAACGGTCTTGCTAGTCTAGGTAAATGGACATTTTCAGGCTGTATATTGGAGAACATTTTCAAGGGAGAATTACAAACATTTTCTAGGGACTAATTTAATCACACTGTATATTAGATGAACATTTCGTAGGGAGATTTACAAATTCAACTACAGAATTTGTTTTAAAAATGATGAGTGGACTCGCTATGAATTTTTTTCCCTAGTTTTTCTAACGTTGTAAAATTTTATGACTGTAAGTATGAGTTTTGTTGAATAGGTGTTATACTGAAGCTTGACAGTTAGTGACCATATCTTTGAAGTTTATTACTGTACTGAAAAATTGGGGCTGGATGTTTGAGATAGTTTATTTACATCAAGGTTTGAAATTTGAAATTCAAAAATCCCAATACGATACGTTTGAAACTGGCCAATACTATCGGCACTAACTACAACTAATATACGAGGAGATTCAAGATGTGAATTACCAAAATTTGAAATTCTATATTATTTCATATAATGTCAAAGTCTCATTTAATTGTCAAATCATGATTTCAATTATTGTCATGTTGATCGTATAGGTTAGAAAAAGAGATAAGTCCTCAACTATAGAGATGATCTATTTTACTTTTTTAGATGCGGCACTTATTTGAAGATGAAGATATACCTAGAGCCAATGGCCATGTTAAGCTAAGGCAACAAATACATAAAGTTAGATACATCCAATGTGTATCGCCCGAAGCTTTTAATACAGTCGACACCAATGTTATAAATTGTCAGCCAATACCGAGACTGAAACCGAGATTTTAAATCTTGATTTATATTTATCATAACTTTGCTTTGTGTAGCACTGAAGTGTAGCATGCTGCATGGACATGAACATGCCAACATAGACATGCAAATGACTCGTCCGATACGGGATGCCTATACGTGTCTGTATCACGTTGGAGCTAGTATCATGAAACAATCTATAGACATGGTGATAAAATGGGATGAGCACGACTGACTGCTTGGGTTTTTTTTCCTGCTCTGTAATTTACGTGTTAAATGATAAGTGCAATGTTATTTCACCTGCTTGTATTGACTCTAGCCTTCATGAATGTGGTTGAATTAATGATAAAAGAAAAAGAAAGCAAAAAGGCCTCTGCTTAAATTATGAGGATTTCTAGTTAACTGCTAAGCTGAATATTATTAATGCTGAGAATAAATCAAACGGATCATGGGGCAATAGACTCATCATTTTGGTATAACTGGAAGGATGCTGAAGATCTAATGCAAAGCAAACATTTTTTGAGAGTCATCAACTGTTGAACCTTTGGTAATAAGCGACACAGTGAAAAGCCAGGAATCCTAACTCAGATGGGAGGAAACACTTTGTGGTTATTGGATGTGATATCTGGAGGATCGATATGTTGTGCTCAAGGGAATCGAATTCCTTGATATATAATCTCCTAGGACCCCTACATGCAATTCATAGTGATGGGCATGTTTTACTAACTAATTGGGGGTGACAGTCACTAGTTTGGCTGTAGGCTATCCAGAGGTTGGATTTTGCTGCCTAAATTGATTAGGGTCAGTTTAATAATACAAATGTGAACTTGGGTCACAGTCACATGGGGATTGGATCACAGAGTCCACTCACCTGAGTTTATTGATATCATGACATAAGCTCTCCTATTTTGCTAAGTATGTTTGTGACTTGTAAATGTTTCTCTTCCTCTGTTTTGTCGATGATCACTTGGTAGACCATGGAAATTTGATTATGATGTGTACTTTTAAATTTTTGATGAAAACATTATGAATGGTAAGATCCAACCTAGGCATTTTGGTGCATCACTGGGTAGCCGTCTTCACTCAAACTGTAGTTATCAATTTCGTTGGTAATCTGACAATCGATTTCTTTTTGCAATCATCAGCTCTTTCCTATTTACTGTTTGCTAGTTATTGAGTTGTTCCAAGAGATCATATTATTCATCTTGCCTCATTTTTTTCCCTTCAAAAGAGAATCTTCAGTTTAACACTACTTTTCACAAAATAATAATTTTGCTTCTTCGTTTTTTTACTCAGTAAGCTTGCTTACTAACGGTACCATATGTTTCTCTATCACAGGCTCAACAAGAATCTGAAGACATACAAAGCACTGCTGATATGACTGCTTTTGTGAGTTCTTTTACTTGGCATCCATATTGTCATGAAAGACAATGCAATATATTTTTCACTCACATTCTGTATCTGTGTGCCAACTTTTGATTGGTTTGTTCAAAGTCTGGCTTGCCACTGTGTTGGGAATGGGGTGTGGTGATACGATTTGGAGGTCAAATCGTATTTAGGGCTGAATTTAAAAGAGGAAAAATGGAAAAGAGAGGAATTTCTATTGAAATACGAAGAACAATAAGATAGATTTGATCTTTTTCTGGAGAGATCACTCCCTAACTTGAATTAAAGGATCAAGTCTAATCCCCCACTAACCCTAGCCGTCACGGCAATCTAATCTCAATTCTTCGATAATCAACAATTAGGGTTTTTGGGGTATTTATAGGATTCATCTAGTCATTGCTAAGCGCACACACCGTGACTTAAGCAATGACTAAGATGTTACAAAGCAAAAACAACCCAAGCTAAGTAAGATAAGGTGGGTAGCTCTAATTCCGGCCCGTGCCCGCTTGCCTCCTCTTGTAGACGACCGCATCATTACTCCCCCCCAAAAAACGAACCTTGTCCTCAAGGTTGTAGTCTGGGAACTGAGCCCTGATGGTATCCTCCCGCTCCCAAGTAGCCTCGTGGTCAGGCAACCCCAACCATCTTACCAGCACCTCCTGGCCGCCCCTCTCAGTGTGTCGTACCTGCAGAATATCCTGGGGCGCCATCATCACCTCTGAGTCGGCTGTCAATGTGGATGGCAGAGTGGCCACTGGTGTCTGTGCTCCAACCGCTCGTCGTAACTGAGAGACGTGAAACACTGGGTGTAAGGCAGATCCTGGGGGCAACATCAGTCTATATGCCACGGGTCCAATCCTCGCCTCTATCTGGAACGGCCCGTAAAACAGCGCGGCCAACTTCTCGTTCTGGCGTCGGGCTAGCGACCTCTGTCGATACGGTCTCAGCTTCAGATAGACCTGATCTCCTACTGCAAACTCCACCTCCCTACGATGTGCGTCCGCCTTGGCTTTCATAAGCTTCTGAGCCCTCGTCAAATGCTTCTTCAGCTCCTCCAAAATCCCCTCTCGCTCCTCGAGGTACTGATCCAACTAGGACACCGGGGTCGTCCCACAAGGATAATGGACCAGCGCTGGTGGATCCCTCCCATATAGCACTCGAAACGGTGTCGTCTGTGCGGCTGAATGGAAGGAAGTATTGTACCAATACTCCGCCCACGCCAGCCATCGATACCAACTCCGAGGACAATCCGATGCAAAACAGCGAAGGTAGGTCTCAACGCTCCTGTTGACGACCTCCGTCTGTCCATCCGTCTGGGGGTGGTAAGCTGTGCTCCTCCTCAGAACGGTCCCCTGCACCCTGAACAACTCCCTCCAGAACTGGCTCATGAAGACAGTGTCCCGATCTGATACTATGGACTCGGGAAACCCGTGCAGATGCACCACCTCCCGCATAAATGCCGTAGCCACTGTCACTGCAGAGTAAGGATGTTTCAGCCCAATGAAGTGTCCATACTTGCTCAGTCGGTCTACCACCACCAAAATCACCGAGTATCCTTCCGACTTGGGTAGCCCCTCCACAAAATCCATACTAATCCCCTCCCAGACCCGCTCAGGAAGAGCTAAAGGTTGCAGCAGCCCTGCTGGTGCCATGGCCAAGTATTTGTGACGCTGGCAAACGTCACAACGGGCTACCATCTCTGCGATGTCCTTCTTCATTCCCCTCCAGTACAGCTCCCTAGCCATCCTCATGTATGTCTGCTGGACGCCAGAATGCCCCCTATTGCGCTCCCATGGAATTCCTGAAAAATCAGTGGAATGTGCACTGAACCCCGTGGTATCACCAACCTTCCCCGATACAGCAACCGTCGTCCCTCCACTGAATAACCTGGGTGCTCAGTCACCCCTCGAACCAAATCCTCGCGGACTCTAGACAACTCCTCGTCGGCCTCCACCTCCCTCCATAAAGGCCCCCAATCCGCTAGCAGTGGTACTGACAAGGCTGCTAAGGACGTAACCTCCTCCCGCCGTGATAGCGCATCCGCAGCCTTGTTTTCCAACCCGGGCCGATAGTGTATCTCAAACTTGTAGTCCACAAGCTTAGATAACCACTTTTGATAGTCCGCTGCCACCAATCTCTGCTCTAGTAAATATTTCAGGGACCTCTGATCCGTGCGCACAATAAATGGCCGCCCCAGCAGGTACGGACGCCACTTCTGAATCGACAAAGCAATCGCCATCAACTCCCTCTCATACACGGACTTCTGTCTCGCCCGTGAAGACAAAACCTGACTGAAGTAAGCCACGGGCCGCTGATCTTGCATCAGCACTGCTCCCAACCCGTACCCCGAAGCATCTGTCTCAACCACAAAGGGTCTGCTAAAATCAGGAAGAGCCAGTACCGGAACAGTCGTCATCGCCCCCTTCAGGGCCTCAAACGCCGCAGTCGCCTCCTCGGTCCACTGAAACACATCCTTCTTCAACTGCTCAGTCAGAGGCCAGGCAATGGTACTATAGCCCTGCACGAACTTGCGGTAGTACCCAGTCAAGCCCAAAAATCCCCGCAACGCACTCAGTGTAGTTGGCCGCGGCCAATCTAGCATGGCCTCTATCTTGCTCCTATCAGCTGCCACCCCTGCTGCTGAGACCACATGCCCCAAGTATTCCACCTTCTCCTGGGCGAACGTGCACTTCTTCTTATTGGCATACAGCTGGTGGGCCTGTAGCTCCTGTAACACTGTCTCTAAGTCCCGCACGTGCTCCTCCACTGTCCGGCTGTACACCAAGATGTCGTCGAAGAACACCAAGACAAACTGCCGTAGGTAAGGCTGGAATATCTTGTTCATCAACGACTGAAATGTAGCCGGTGCATTCGTCAACCCAAAGGGCATGACGAGGAACTCATAATGCCCCTCATGAGTCCTGAAAGCAGTCTTCTGTACATCTTCTGCCTTCATCCGGATCTGATGATAACCCGACTTCAGGTCAATCTTCGAAAAGATCGACGCCCCATGTAACTCGTCTAGCAACTCATCTATCACCGGTATAGGAAAACGGTCTGCCACCGTCTCCTTGTTGAGGGCACGGTAGTCTACACAAAACCTCCAGCTACCGTCCTTTTTCTTCACCAAGAGCACCGGGCTAGAGAACGGACTAACACTCGGCCTAATCACCCCCGCCTGTAGCATCTCCTTGATCAATCGCTCGATCTCATCCTTCTGGACATGCGGGTACCTGTATGGTCGGACACTGATGGGCGCTACCCCCTCCCGTAGCACGATGGCGTGCTCGTGGTCTCTCTGCGGTGGAAGTCCCCGCGGCATCTGAAAAATGTGCCCATAGCTGTCCAACAGCTCCTCCACCTCCAGTGGTGCCCTCTGCTCCTCTGCCTCTACCCCAAACTCCTGGTAGGACACAAAATATGCCTCTGCTCCTATCGATACTGCCCGAGCCAAGGACTTCAAGGACGCTGCGCGACAACACAGACTGGGGTCCCCTAGCAAAATCACAGTCCTTCCGTTCTCCTGATATTCCATCCTAAGCATCTTCCAGTTGAACTTGGTGTCGCTTAATGTCTGTAGCCACTGCATCCCCAATACCAAGTCAACCTTCCCCAGCTCCAGGGGGTGACAGTCTACCACCACCTGAGCTCCCTATACTGCCAGAATCACAGCCCTGCAGACACCCCTGCTCTCCTCCCTCTGGCCGGTGCCCAAAATCACCCCAAAAGTGGCTGTCTCACTCACTTCTAGCCCCACCAGCTCCACCAATTTCCTGGAGATGAAGTTGTGGGTCGCCCCACTGTCTATCAATACCGTCACCTCCTGGTCTGCCAACCTGCCCACCAGCTTCATGGTGTGGTAAGGGGTAAATCCCACCACGGAGCTAAGAGAAACCTCCACGACGTCTAAGTGCTGGTGTTGTTTCGCCACAGCATCCTCCCCATCGAGTATAATAGTAATATCTCCCTCTTCTTCCTCCTCAGCCGCCACCTCCAACTGCATGGCTCGTCCTGCGCACCGATGCCCCGGAGTGAACCGCTCATCGCACTTGAAGCACAGCCCCTTGGCTCTGCGCTCCCTCATCTCTGCCTCGGTCATCCGACGGGTCTGCCCTCCGGGTCTGGTCTCCGCGGCCGGGGTCCCGGTCGTAACCCTAGGTACTGCTGGCGAAACTGGGTTACGTGCCGCAACTCCGCCCCACACTCCTCTAGACCTCCTCTCCTGAGTCTGCCTGTCCTCCACCCTCCTGGCTAATCGCATCATAGCTGCCAACCCCTGAGGGTCATGCACTCCTACCTCTGCTCTCACGGATGGCTTCAACCCCTTCAAAAAGTTCCCCTCCATCGATTCCGCTGACACCCCCTCTACTCGGCTCGAGAGGGTCTCGAACCTCGAGATGTAGTCACGCACGGTCCCATCCTGTTTCAAGGCATATAACTGCTCAAACAGCCCGCCCCCGTGGGTCTCCTGGAACCTCTCCATCAGGCACTCCGTCAGCTCCCTCCAAGTCCGTATCGGTCTCTGCTTCTGGGTCCACCGGTACCACGCCAGGGCTTCCCCTTCGAAATTTAGTGCTACCGCCCTCAGCCTCTCTGCTTCAGCGAAGCCCATGACCTCAAAGTATCTCTCTACCTGGTAGATCCAGCCATCGGGGTCCTTCCCATCGAACAGTGGTGCCTTCAGCTTTCGCATATCTGGGGGTGTATCTCCTCGTAGTGGTCCCCCCTGTCTGCCTGCCGCCTCTGGTAAGTATGATCCTCGGCCCTCCACTGTCCTACACCTTCCCTGGCCCTCCCATTGGCGAGTGCTCCTACATCGTCCCACTCGTCCACATGCTCCCTCCGGGGTCCTCCACGTAGCCAACCTGCTTCAACGCCCCCAAAAGGAGGGGGAAAACCTCCCGCGGGCCCCAGGTGGGCCGCCCATCCTCCCCCGCCCCCAACCTGGGGCGGGTCTCCATCGGCGGGCCCTAGGAGGGCCCGCCCCATCATTCCGCCCCCCACTGGGGGCGGAAAACCCCCCCCCGCGCCCCCCGCCTGGGGGCGCCACCCTTCGCCGCCCCTAGGGGGCGAAAACACCCCAGCGGGCCCCGGATGGGCCCGCTGCTGTTCGCGTCCCCTCGTAGGGGGCGGTAGCCCTCCGGCGGCCCCGTTTCGGGGCCGCCCGCCTTCGTCGCCCCCAGTTGGGGGCGGCCGACCACCGGGACCCCCTTGAAGGGTCCGCCCGCCTCCCGGATGCCTCGGATCGCCCTCCCGTGAGGGAAATACTACTCCTTCGTCGCCGTTTCCAGGGTTTGTCTGTGAGATCAGATCTAATGTACCCGACGATTGCGGATCTGGATCTCGCTGCAAAAACTGTGGTTGTTGAAGCATCCTCGCTACCTCGGCAAACCCATTCTTCAAGATTAAGAGTAAATTTGTGATCTTTGATGGAGATCTACATGAGAAAGGCGACGAGTGGCAAGATTGAGAGCAAAATCCACCTCCGCAGCCGTGGGAGGGGGCGTCTGGTGACAAACTCCCAGGCGGAAGGAAGGTTGGCCCCCAAAATCCCAAGGGGACGACCCTTGCTCGCAGCCCCTGGGGCCGTGTGAGCCCCATGCGACAGCCTGTGGGCCTCGCCAACCCCCAGTGCCTCTGCAGGGGGCGCTAGCCCCCTGCGCAACCGGAGGGGCCACGCTGGCCTCCCCTGTGCCACTGTAGGGTCCCTCGGGGCCCCATTCGGACCAGCGCCAGTGCCCTTAGCCCCTGACGACAGTTCAGGGATGTGACAGCCCTCTCCTTGGAGTCTGACAGTCTCACGACACATACAAGGATGTCTCTAAAGCCCGACGCCAAGCTCAAAGAACCGGCAATCACTTTGGGGGTTACGGAGAGCATGTGGTGACCCATGGAGTTTGTTTGGGGAAGGCGGAGATCCAGATTTGGGGTATGGAGATTGGGAGAACAACGTGTAGCAAGAGGAGTCACGTGGGAAGATGGAGGAGTCATGTAGGAAGATGGGAGGAGCTCTGCAAAATGTTGATCAATAATTTCACTCTGGCCAGCCGAGGAGGAGAGCGTAACCAAAGGTATTTGTTCCAGAGGGCATGAACTGAAATTTTTTTTGCCAGTCTTCGAGGGAGAGGATTCCTATGTGTGGGTTTACAACGCGGAGAGATATTTCACGATAAACCGCTTGACGGAGGAGGAGAAACTTTAGGCAGCCGGAATCTACTTGGAGGAAAATATGTCGTCCTGGTACCTGTGGAGGCAACAATGACAACTTATGCGATCGTGTGAGGAGTTCAAGTCTGCTTGTTGGATCGTTTCTGTGACACACCGGGTGGAGATCTACACGAACAGCTCCTTACTTTTTCGGCAGGGTGGCACAATCCGAAATTTCAGTGAGAGATTCGAGGCACTTGCGGGTCTGGTGAGGGGATCTCTGATGTGACTTTGGAGGGAAGTTTCTGTAAGGATCGCCTTACCCTTGCAATACTAACAACACACACTAGGGGGGTGTGAATAGTGTAATGGCAATAAAATTGTCTAATTAAAATTTAACTTGCAAATGCGGAATTATAAATGCAAGAGAAAATAAAAGGCAATCAATCCAAACACACACAGATTTACCCTGGTTCCCTAAACTTGGGTACATTCAGCCACACCAATATTCACTATATTCCCACACAGAGAAGTGAATACAAATCTCACAAGGAGATACCCCACAAAGAGGATTTATGCCCTACACAAGGACCCAACCAATCCTACACGAGGATCAAGACTCCCACACAGAGAATTACTAACTCCCACTCAGAGAATTAGGGTTAGCCCTACACTAGGACACTAAACTTCCACAAAGAGAGTTATTCATACAAAGAGAATATCCCAAGTCCCACACAGAGATAACCTCCCACAAAGAGAGAAAGTTCTAATTCCCACAAAGAGAATTAGAGACACAAATTACACCAAGTAAAGTAAATACTCTTACCTATGCCCTTGAGATGCTTATTCATGAATGGATGCAAGGCATAAAAGAGGATCTCCAAGTGTTGAGATATGCTTGAGAGCACTTGGATGATTTCCCTTGAGCTGGACTTCAATGCATGAAGATGAATGAGAGCTCTTGAGAGGGAAATGTGGGAGCTTGATAGTTGCTTATAGATCTCTTGAGATTTTCAATAGCATCAAGAGTAATCAAGAATCAATCAAGAAGTTTAAGAGATGGCAGCACACTCATATATATAGGAACCCCATATCAAGCCCTAAAACCCAAGGAAACAGTCAAAGAAAGAATTCTGCAACGGCTAGAAATTGGGTGAAAAAGACCGGAACAGTCAACTGATGATCAAAAGACAGTCGACTGATCAACGGCTAGAAAATATCCAACGGCTATAATCTGAGTCAGGACAGTCGACTGATGAAGACAATACAGTCGACTGACAAACATGACAGGCGCCTGTTATTCCTTCAGCAGACGACTGCTGCAGGGGATGGATCGAAACAGAGAGCTGCACTCTTTCTCCAGAAGACCATACATGCGACTGCTGTTAATACTACAGTCGACTGTCAAATAGTCAGGCGACTGTACATTCTTCATCAGTCGTCTGCTGTATAATATGGAGAGAAGACAGAGAGATGCAGAGATTGCACTTACGCTAGATAGACGACCGTTGGCCAATTTCCAGGCGGCTGTAAAAATACAGGCGACTGTAAACTGATCGACAGACGACTGTGCGTAAAGCTCAAGTTTGAGTCAATTGAAATGTTGACTTGAGCTGTGCATATCAGGCGACTGTAGAAGGATCTACAGGCGACTGGAAATCACCCAGTCGACTGTGTTTCCTTCAGCAGGCGACTGATGGAAAGCCAGAGACTCCAAATGAGTCTTTGGACAGAGTGAACCTATTGGGTTGTATTCTATGATAATCCTAAGGCTCACTAAGATGGTTAGATGCATATGCATGAATGAGTAAACCATCTAACAAGGCATTACATTAATCCTAGACTCAAAAGAGAGAGAAAGTAATAAAGTAAATTACATGGATTACAATACTTAGAGTCTAAGTCTTCAATCTTGATGCCTTGATTGCTCTCCATCATCTCCAAGCTTTGGCACTCCTTGAGTCCAAGCTTTGGCCATTCTTCACTTGATGTCCATCCTTACACCAAGTGATTAGTCTCCAAGAAAGATATTCTAGGAAATAAACTGTGAGACTAAAATATGAGATTCATTAGCAACAACATAATGTTGTGATCATCATCAAAATATGATTGGTATGAAACACCAATACTCAACAGTTTCATGTAAGGACTCATGCCTGACATCTAAGCTGAGCGCTGCTTAAAGAGGCCGAGGGGATTGATGGAGACGATGGATTTGGTCCAGTTGGTCGAGGACATGCTTATCGTAGACCGATGGTCCAACGGAATGAATAGCGAGGCCACATTTCGCACTCAGTTGGCTGAGGAGACCCAGAAGCCCCAACCAACGATGGTCCAGACAGCACAAGGGAAAAGCGACGAGCCTCCAACGGACGGCAAGTACACGCATATCACACATATGGAGATTATGAACAGGCGCGCTAAGGGGTTATGCTACCGCTGTGCCGAGAGGTGTGGGTCGGGACATCATTACTTGAATTGCACTGAATCGTGCACTGCAGGTATTGATCGTCGAAGAAGAAGAGGGCACAGCCGCGGGGGAGGAGTTTTGGAGGGGATGAACATCCCCATTTGGAGTAGCGCAACCACGGATTTCATGCATCATCTCATTTAGTGTTGGAAATGAGGTGCGGCCACCTACTTGCATTTTGGTTGTTTTGGGCCCAAGTGGTAAACTTTTTATTCTGGGACTTAATGGCATGTTTTGTAATATTGGAAAAAAAAATCAGCCCTTTATATAGAGGGAGGGTTAAGGTTAAGATCATGTTGAATTTGAAGAAAGAAGAGAGAGTAGGAGTAGATTAAGAGTATATCTTGGAGAGCTAGCCCTTTATCTTGAATTAAAGGGTAGGAGAGTGGTTTCCTATCTAATTGGAACCATCTTGTATTTCCTCTTTATTTTTGATAAAAATAATCTTTTTTCTTACATCCCTAAATTTCTTCCACTCAAACCCTACAATTTCCTATCACACTGTCGTGAAATTGAAAGTTTTCTAGGTTTCGCTCATAATGCATTCTCTAATCAGGAAGAAGAGCTTAAGGGTTCTACGATTTAAATGTGTTTGAACTTGCATATTTTAATAACACTACCTTCTGAATTTCTCCAATTAGCGGATAATTTTAACCCCAAAGGTCTTAAGGTTGCTGTTGGTGTCTTATGTAGTTTAGTTTGTTTCTTCAATGGTTATGAAATTATATAATGCCTCCTAACTTATCTGCTTCCCTTTTCCAGGTGCAAAATCTTCTAGTGCAGATGGTGAGTCCAAGTTTCTATTTGGAAAGGTTTTCAATGAGAATTGAAATGTTGCTGGCACATTTTTGGTGTTGAGAATTAATTTTTTTTCCCTTGCAGCAATCCAGGTTCCAGGCAATGTCTGAGAGCATCGTCTCAAAGAATATCCTTTTCTGCCTCATTTTTCTTTCAGTTCTGTTGTAACCCTATTTACTTTAGTTGAGTGTCTGTCTTGTTCTTTTCCTCTTTTAATACCTTCTAAGAGAGTGTTTCTATGTCATGTTAAATTGACTCTTGGTTCATGCTTTGATTTGGCGACATGCAAATTTTTGTTGTTCTATGCATGCCCGTGCTCTTAGGTTCTTCTTTTATATTGGTATGGGGGGTATATAGGTTCAGAAATTAGTCTAGTAAGCATGCGTGATTCAGGTTATACGAGGAATTGTTATGAACTTCACATCAATGGTTTCTATATGAAATTTAGCAGAATTTTTCCCTTCAGTTTTCAAACAATTAGGGGGGTTGAGTAAATTTACGGTGCCTACAGTTTGAGAAATTAAGGGATCATCTGAACTGTATTTTTGTCTGGAACTTGTTTTAATTCTTTGATATATCTCTTCTAATTCAAACATAAACATCTCTGCATCTTTTATTCTCCGTTCTATATTTGCGTGCTTCATTGATTTCATGTTGTAGCCATCCTTGACTGCAACCCACTAGACGAAATGGGAAACAGGATCGAAGAGCTGGAGCAGAGCATCAATGACCTCAAAGCCGAGATGGGAGCCGATGCTACGCCAGTGAAGGCAAAGCCGGATGAGACCAAGCCTGAATCTGCCGAGTGAATCTTCTTTTATGATTCTGGAAGTGGCACCAAGCGAAGCAATTTCTTTTGAGTATACGTGAGTTAACTCGATGCATGTTGATTTGTTCTGGGACTATACTGATGTGATGAATTTGGTGAAATTTTCTTGGTTGCAGAGGATGAGTGATTGTTGTAGGGGTGCTTGTACAAGTTCTACAATGTGATTTTTCATTCTACTATTTTTACTAGTGAGATCATTACTTGCATTGGAAGTGTGTTTGTTGTATTTGGAGTTCATTCATGAATTTTGTGTTTGGCACATTGAGTTGAACCTGAATTCCTTTTATATATCATCATTTTTCTTTTCATATTGGGTGGAATAATTGGAATCTGAGTTACGAAGACCCCGGTAAGTTTGGTGTGGTTTTGAAGTTATTCAATAGTTTCTCCATTCTAATCACAGCAGCGTGAACATTCATTAACAAAACCGCATATTTTCTTCTATGGCCTTGGAGATGTGATTTTTGTATCAAGCCACAGATATTTTCCTCTCTGACCAAGGTTGATTTTTGTTTAAAGCGAAACAGGAAGCTGAAATTCTTATTCACTTCGCCTCTGTTTCTGTTTCCATGTTGTTAGAGCAAGGGATATCTGACCTCCGGGACACCCATCATTTCCTTAGAGAAGTGATATTTGTGTTGTGAATATGTACATGAGAGAGCACGGTTTGATTTTTTTTTTTGGGGTATAAAAGGGTTGGTTGTTTTATATTTATCCTTTTGACACTCCGAACCACAATTAGTCCAAATATCATTAGGCATCGGTTTCTGATAGCTAGTGGCTTAATTTACAGAAATTAAGCTAGATTATCCATGGATTTAATTAATAGGTCGAAATGTAAAACACAACTTGCTAATCTTCAATAGGCACATAATAACAATTTAATAAAATGGCACAATAATCAACCCAACATCAAACAAACGTTGCGAAGAGCTACGACACCAAATCCCTTCCTATATACAACACACAACGAACTCCCCTAACAAAAACCTTTTACTTTTCACCGTGATTTTTAAATTTCAAATCTCAAATTCTAATTCCCACCGCCGGCGGCCCCCATCAGGGCCTTCTTCAGCTCTTCCGTCGTATCATCCTTCTTCTGCCCCGCCACTGTCGCCGCCACCCTTCCGGAACCTTCCAGATTCCTTCCCTCCCTTCTCGGGCCGCCCTTTCCGACGTCAGCATCACGCGCAGGTGCAGTGACCTGACCCCTGCCGGCGGAGACCGGAATCGACCCCTTGAGCTCCTCCACGGCCTTCCTCAGCATCCCGTTCTCCGCCTGGATCGACTCCAGCTGCTTCCTCACCGACATACACGCTTCCGCCACGTCGGCGGACTTGCTGCTGGCGTCATCCTCCTTCCTCTTCCTCCGCTCTTCCTCCGCCACGTGCACGTGCTCGATCGAGATCTTGCTCATCACGAGGAGCGGCAGCTTGCTGAACGCCAGCCCCCTGTTCCCGTCCTCCGCGAACGCGGCCCGGAGCTCCGCCGGCACTCTCACCCCCCATTTAAACCTAACCGCCGCCTTGCTCTTCAGCGGCAGCACGCTCCTCGCGCTCATCTCCACCCCGCTTAGCAGACCGCTTATACCCCCAAACCCCCCGGCAGGCTCCGCCGCGTTTACCTTCCCGAGGCCACCCGCCGGCGTCTCTACCCAAACTGCCGACGGGTCTCCGTCCACGTCCGCTATCGACTTCTTCCCCGGCTGTGGGATCTCCGCCGCTGATCTCACCGATTTCTTAAGGGAGAAGTCGCCGAATTTGGGCTTGAACAGGACAGTGAAGCTAGGGTTTGAGCTCCCGCCGAGGAGATTGAATTCGGCCGTCATCGACATCGGAGCACCAGCCGGTGCGCCGAAGCTGCCGATCCCGGTCTTGATCGAGAGGGTGAATGGGTTCGAGGAGTCGTTGGGGCGGTAAGAGGCTCGGAACGTTGGGCCGGCGTCGAAGGCCGTGAGCAGATCCAGGCGGAGCTCCTTCGAATCGCCAGCGGAGATGCCGGAGAGAAAGGGGAGGCCGAGGATGCTGATGGGGATCTTGGCTCTCACAAGGGGCTTCTGATCTTCTCGGAATTTGAGGGACGCCTTCATGGTTTTGGATTTTCGAAATTTCTATTCTTTTATCTCGGGTTAGGGTTTTCGATTTTGGAGGAGGATTTTAGGGTTAGGGTTTTTAAATTGGGGAAGGGCGAGATAAACGACGAGTATTTCGGCGTTGGTTTTGATTTTTAATTTTATTGATTGATGAAAATGGTATCGTTGTCTCATGTGTCACAGTAGGGTAAGAGAGTATTCAAATATGCGGGTCGGGTTAAACGTTAAGGGCTCTCCGCATCAGGAATTGGGTTGATAAGATGACCATTATCTCGTCGACACGTGTAACTCACTGAAGCCTTTTCTTCGTATTGTTACGTAAATATTCAATTGCTAGGGTGTTTTGCGCAAAATCCATCTGAACAATTCCCTCCCCAACCAGATGGGTCACTTTACCTTAACGGCTTGTTTCTTTCCCTTTGGGTTAGAAAGTGAATCTTATTCACTGTTACACATCACTTCCTCTACGGTTCACTCATTTTCTCTTGACCCTTTCCTCTCGTCTGTTCACTTCGGCGGCTTTCGCTGCGACTCCTCTCGCTTCTGTGTCTCCGACTTGGAGGGGCAAAATCCTCTCTTTGAAATCCGAGGATTTTACGGGGATTTCAGTTGGAATCCTCGATTTGGGCCCCACGTGTTCATCTCACCCCTCCTCTTTCCTTCCATTTTCACGGGATCCAATTTGTGTCTGCAAAAATCCTTGATCTGGTGGGGTTTACCGCCGATCTTGGTTGCCGACGTTGATTCCATGGTCAGATCTGCATCGGGATTGCCAAGCTTGTTTCATTGCTACATCGACGCGCGCTGTCCAAAACCCTAAACTCTGGTGGGAGTTTCTCGTCGATCTTGGTTGCCGACGGTGTATCCATTGTCGGAGCAGCCTCGGGTGTGCCTCGATTGATGTGACAGACGAGTCGAGGGGGACATCGGAAGGATCAGTGAGCTTAGGGTGGATTTTTTTTGTGATTTGCTCAACGAGGTATAATTTCTGAAGCTATTATTTTTTCGTTGCATTGTTCTCTAGTTGCCATGGGTTTCTGACTGCAATTGGTTATTATGCTGGGTTAAGTTTAATTTTCTGATTGGGCCTCGGTTCATGAATGCCATGGGTGCTTGCAATGGACTCTTGCTGTGACTGGGTTCAAGCTGATAGGGTTTCATATTTGTGGGGTTGATGACCTTTGCAGTTCTTATGATGTGAATTTGATGTGATTGGGATCATGCATTGTAACGCCCCACTCCCCGGGATACCCGGGAAGTACGAAACCGTCCCAGGTTCTTCTACGGTAGCGAGTCTTACGAAGGGAAAAGAGAAAGAAATACAATAGTACCAGCAGGTCCATTGCGCACTGCTGGGATAGTACATGTAATGTTTCACAAACACAAAAACACAAAGAGAACCAACATCCCAAACACTGTTATATATACAAACTATCCATATACAACATCCTTATACAAATATCATCTACAACAAAACCCTCAGCTCACCAAGGTACAAGAACACATACCCAGGTCACTCCAACACTCACACAAAACCGCAACTCCAACCAGCTGAGCTAATTGTCTTCCAACTCCAAGATCCTGAAAACAAGGGAGGGGCACGTCAATGCGTGACCCAGTAGGAATAGGCCACTTCCATATGGCATGTTATTTAAGAATGCAATCATGCATGCAACTACATATAAGCAAGTATATATGCACATACAAAGAGATTGCATTAGTATGGCTAGAGAGAATGTAACATGCATGAATGAGTATAATTGAATATTATAAAGCATTGTGCAATACCAACAACTACTACAATACTATCCAAACTTGCATTAACTTGATTCCATTAAATAATAGACATGAGCATATTTGAATATTTATAGCATATGTTGTAACATCAATAAATAAATATCACAACATTATCTAACTTGCATTAACGTGATTTCAACAAATAGAAGATATGAGTATGGAACAATATTGGCAAGAGTAGATTGACTTGGGTTTATGGTGGCATGGCTTCATATATTCTATTTACTTTCTTTTCAACTTTATTACTCATTGGGTCATGCATCTCTTATGTACACCTTTTCCCCATTTCTTTATATCACAACACCATATATAAATCCATGCCCACATACCTCTACAATCAAACTATGCATGTCAATAATGTTCCATACCATGCCTCCCCCATTTCAAGAAATATCAATTTTCCATACAAATATATCCGCTGCTTGCCTCACATTCATTTATGCCATAAGAAATCATTCCACATATTTATATCAAGGCATGACCAAATCACAGCATGTTAACAAATTGTATACATAAGCAATTTCACAAATAAATGAGATACATACTTGGTTTTGTCATGGAATCATGGAATTAGCATTTGGAAGCATTTACTAAAGCGCACATTTAATTCCCATAACAATTAATAACACGTGAATGGGTACACATGATTGGCCTACAAGCATATAAATGTTGACTAGCAAAAGAATACATGAAAGGAGCCAAATATTAACAATAAGAATTAATGGATGAAAAATAACATATGTGTTATGAGAGTGCCGGCTACTGAACCCGTAGCCCTCTATTTATAGAAAAACAATTACATAATGGGTGGATAGCCTAAACCCTATTGGGCTCCACTTAGGCCTACAAAAGCCAGTTCATAACACTTCCCCTTATCCATCCATTGTTGTAAGCTTGGTAAATGAATACTTCAAGATTCATAGAGTTTATCAGGTCAAGAGGATATGGATACTTCTGGATCCTAAGTTAGGAGGTCTTGCCTCGTTAAAACCTTTGGCTATGGAAAACCCAGTGGGAAAAACCAATAGCTAAGGGAAAAGAGTGCAAGTCTCCTTAACTTCCCCTGATCGATGGATATTACCAGGGGTGGATGCTACTGGATCCAGAGTTGATGTGGTTGCCTCGTTAAAACCTTTAGCTATAGAAAACCCAATGGGAAAAACCAATAGCTAAGGGAAAAGAGTACACTATAACATTAACTCCCCCTGTTGTGTACAAGCTTCAGGCTTGTAAGTCTTTCAACTGTTTCATCCCAATTCCTATAACAAGTTTTCTAAAGGTACAACGAGGTAGTGCTTTAGTAAATAGATCTGCCAGGTTGTTGCAAGACTGGATCTGCTGGATGTCGATCTGCCTGTCTTCTTGTAGTTCATGCGTCCAGAAAAGCTTGGGGGAAATGTGCTTTGTCCTGTCGCCTTTGATGTAGCCACCTCGTAGTTGAGCTATGCAGGCTGCATTGTCTTCGTACATGGTGGTTGGTTCAAGGTCGCCCGTCTTCAGGCCGGTCGTCACCAGGATGTGGTGAATGACTGAACGTAGCCAAAAGCATTCTCTGCTAGCTTCATGGATCGCAATGAGTTCAGAGTGATTGGATGAGGTTGCTGTCGAGGTCTGCTTCACAGATCTCCATGATATGGCTGTTCCACCGTAGGTGAATACGAAACCAGTCTGGGACTTTGAGATGTGAGGATCAGATCTGTATCCTGCATCTTCAAAACCAACTAAGTTGGAGGATACGCCTTTCTGATAGTATAGTCCCAGGTCGACTGACCCTTGGAGCTAGAGCAGAAGGTGCTTCACTCCGTTCCAGTGGTGCTTTGTGGATGCTGAATTGTATCTGGCTAGTAGGTTAACTGCGAACGCTATATAGGGACGCGTGCAGTTTTCCAGATAGAGGAGTGCTCCAATGGCACTTAAGTAAAGTACTTTAGGACCAAGTGTTTCCTCCCCATCTTCCAGCGGACGGAAGGTGTCTTTATCAACATCCAATGATCTGACGACCAGTGGTGTATTCAGTAGGTGAAATTTGTCCATTTGGAAATTTTTCAGCAATTTCCTTGTGTAAGTGGATTGATGTAACAGGATTCCTTTGCTAAGGTGTTCAATTTGTAAGCCGAGGCAGTATTTGGTTTTGCCAAGGTCTTTCATCTCAAAAGTCTGTGTAAGGCTTTTGGATATCTCAGCTATCTCTTCAGGAGATCCAATGAGATTTAAATCGTCTATGTAGACGGCAATTATTACGAATCATGTTCCTTTTGCTCTTATAAAGATGCAAGGGCAGACTTCAATATTTATGAATCATTGTTGCACGATGAATTCACTGAGTCTATTATACTACATTCTTCCCGATTGTTTTAGAACATACATTGATCTATGAAGTTTGACAGAATAGACGTCCCGAGGTCTATCTGACATTTTTGTTGGCAGTTTATACACGTCTGGAAGTCTCATATAGATGTCCTTATCTATATTGCCATAAAGGTATGCAGTCACAACGTCCATGAGACGTCCATGAGCTGCATATCAAGCCTTCCGTACCGTAGCCGTTAAGCTAATTATAAATCGGAAAGTGATCGCATCCATGACCGAAGAGTATGTATCATCATAATCTATTCCTGGTCGTTGGAAAAAACCTTGTGCAACAAGGCGCGCTTTGTAGCATACGATCTTATTATTTTCGTTTCTCTTTCTTACGAATACTGATTTATATCCCACAGGTTTTACACCCTTTGGTGTTGGGACTACAGGTCTAAAGACTTTGCGTTTCGAGAGTGAGTCTAGCTCTACTCCTATTGCCTCGTTCCATTTTGGCCAATCCTATCTGCGTTTACATTCTGCTAGAGAGCGTGGATCGATATCATCGTCATATTCAGTGACATGATTAGCAATAACGAATGCGAAGTCGTCATCGATGATTGTGCTTTTCTGTTCAGTACCTCCCCAGTACGTACATAATTTAATGATATTTCTCCTATATTTGCATCTTCAGGGGTTTTTAGGAGGGGATATGTGTCTGGGCTGAGGTCAGCATCCTGTGGTGGTATCGTTTTAGTTTCTCCAGGCTGTTCCTCTTTCGAGAAAGTTTATCCTTGGAGCCTGGGGGTCATCCTCTCTTTTGTTGAGGTACGCCGCTTCTGCTACTGCATCCATCTTTGGGTATGCCAATCCTAGCTGGCCTATTTGCAGCAGGGACGTGTGATCTGACGACCTTTTGGGTATCAGTGAATTTGTCCGGTAGTATGTGAATTACATTTTGTATTTGGAGGATCTTCAGGATCTTATCTTCACATTGGTTTGTAAGCAGATCAAAGTGGGATAATGTTTTTGTATCCCATGAAATGGTCTTTGAAGCTTTAGGCTTCTTAGTGTCCATACCTAGTTTGGAAAAGTTATTCTCATCAAACTCACAGTCTTCTAGACGTGCCTTGAAAGCGTCCCCCGTTAGGGGTTCTAGGTATCTAATGATCGATGGTGAGTCGAACCCTATATAGATACCTAGGCGCTGTTGGGAACCCATCTTGGTCCTCTGTGGTGGTGCGATAGGGACATATACGGTGCATCCAAATGTCTTCAAGTGAGAGATATTTGGTGGAGTTCCATTGCATCGGTGAATAAGTTTGACTACTAGATGGCCGTAATCTTATTAGCGATGCAGCATGCAAGATTGCATGTACCCATGCAGTCACAGGCAACTGGGATTGCATTAGCAATGGACGAGCGATCCATTGTAGTCTCTTTATAAGAGATTCAGCTAACCCGTTCTGGGTGTGAACATGTGCTACATGATGTTCAACTTCAATGCCAGTTACTTGGCAGTAGTTTAGGAAGACTTGTGATGCAAATTCTCCAGCGTTATCCAGACGTAATTTCTTGATCTGGTTATCTGGAAAATGTGCTCGCAACTTTATGATTTATGCCAGTACCTTTATAAAGGCTACGTTGCAGGTGGACAGTAGGCACACATATGACCATTTGGAAGATGCATTTATCTATACCATAAAGTACCAGAATGGGCCACTTGAGGGATGAATAGGCCCACAAATGTCTCCATGTATTCTCTCTAGGAAGCTGGGAGACTCTGAGTCCACTTTAGGTGGAGATGGTCTCGTAATCAATTTACCTTTTGAACAAGGTGGACAAGGAAATTCAACCTTTTGAAGTAACTTCAGGTTCTTCAAATTAATTCCACGGGATTGGGATATGCTGCGTTGCATCATTACCGATCCGGGGTATCCTAGTCTATTATGCCAGAGTTGGAATTCTGGTTGATTTTTGTACTTCTGGTGCTCAATTGTATTGGCTTCAATTGCTCGTATTGTTGTATGGTAGAGACCCGACGGGAGTCCCTAGAAACGCTCAACGATGGTTTTAGCACTGTTTTAAGAGCCGTTATATACAAGTATTCTTTGTTATGTTTGTTCATTACTTCTAGGTGGTAACCGTTTAAACGGATGTCTCTGAAACTTACTAAGTTTTGGTGCGAGCTTGGAGAGAAAAGCGCATCTTTATTAAAATTTGTGTTTTATTGGGGAGCAAAAAGTTTGCTTCCCCTGATCCTTCTATTATACTTGATGGACCGAAAATAGTATTCACGGTGCCATCGTATTGGTTGATGCTTTGAAAAAAACAAATATCTTGAAGGATCGTGTGCATAGAAGCACTGTCCACTAGGCATTTATTATCCATTTATAGCAAGAAAGAAGAAGCATAGCAGAATAAGGCACAAAACAAGTAACTGTCATTCAAAGTCTGAAAATTGAACTAACACGCTAGATAGAAATAAACAACCAGAAATGAAATTGTTTTTTCAACTACATCAAAATGTAGAAATAGATAAGACATCAGTCTAGCAGGTCATTGGTCGAGAAGTCCTCGGCGATGTACCTAATTGGAGCTAGGTCTTCTTTTTCCACCAGGTTTGTTTAAGCAGACTTCTGGCTAGGTTGGTACAAATCCTGGAGGTAGCGTGGAGTGCGACAGTTTCTGGACCAGTGTCCAGTCATGCCACATTTGTGGCATTTGTCTTCCCATTCTTTCTTGGGGGCAGATGTCTGGCCGTTGTCTTTCCTCTTCCACACTTTTTCCTCTTTTCCTCATTGTTGGTCTTTGGAGGGGGTCCTCTAGCCTGCTTCTTCAATGCCTTTCCCTTCGGGGGTTTGCCTTTGAATCTATTCTTCTTCTTCTGGGAGGAGATATTGTGCGCTTCAAGCATAGGTGCAGTACCTGCAGGGCGCAAGTAATGGGTGGCCAGCAAGAGGTCCCTATTCTGTTTTGACATCAGAAGGCATGCGAGAAGTTCAGAGTATTTCGTGAATTTTCGTTCACGATAATGTTGCATGAGGATAACATCCTTCTCGTGGAAAGATGTATAAGTTTTCTACAGCATGCGTTCCTCCGTCAATTTTTCACCACACAACTTCAGGCGTGCGGTGATGCGGAATAGTGTCGAGTTGTACTCGGTAATGGACTTAACGTCCTGCAGACGAAGGTTCTCCCATTCATATCGCGCTCGAGGAAGGATAACATCTTTTTGATATTTGTATCGATCCTCGAGGGCGGTCCATAACTCGTATGAGTCTTCCACTGTGAGGTACTCGGCCTTCAGGGTCCGATCGATACGGCGTATGATATAAATAATTACTTTCGCCTAATCTATGTTAGAAACCGTATCGCCTACATCAATGGCATGACTCAATCCCTGTGAGCGCGGATGGAATTTGATATCCAACTGCCAGCTCAAATAGTTCTTGCATGTTGCATCCAATACGTCGAAGTCGACGCTCGCTATCTTTGCCATTTATCTAAGCATGTCAAACAAGCAGTAATTAAATATTTGAAATAAATAATTATGCATTTCAGACACAAATATTTGTTTTGTGGATCGGCTAGTCAACATTTTTAAAGTACATAATAAAGTCCATTTACAGTCCCATTTAAAAAGAAAATACAACTCGGGAACCCTATGGGGCCCCTCTACTTCTGGAAGTAGATCTTCATCATCATGGGACATGCACCAGACTTGAAAATTTATACAATTTAATCCTCACTACAATTTCTCTCAAAAGAAAAAAATGGGAGAAAAAGAAATGGTGACAACTAGCCGATCCAAAACCACAACCAAATATTAACATTCGTCGCAGAGACATCAACAATGCAGCAGGCATTTAATTATTCATCACAGGCATGTAGTATGTGTAAACACAATTTCATTCTACAGGTAATGAAAATATACAACATCCCACACATTTATAATGGTATAAAATATTTTTTTAAATAATTAATCGGACCACGTGGAAAAGTCATACCCCGTTAGGTTAGCTGACTAACGAGAGACCGGTCTAAGGATCCTCATAATTATTAAACGTAAAAGTAATAATCAATTAATCCAAAAAATACGATTAGTGATGGTTTACACATATGATGAATCAGATTTATTTGGAAAAAAAATAATCGATCAGTAAATCCAAGTAATTTCTGAAAGTAGCCTTTTATTAAAAAAATTGAAAAAACCCTAGTTAAGGGTTTCGTTGCGACGAGGCACCCGCAGAAAACGCGCGTGCGTGCGTCATGCACGGAGGGGGTGGGGGGGGGGGGGGGGGGGGGGCGTTGGGTGCGGCCGCGGGCCGCGCCTTGCGTGGCGACGGACCGCGCGTCAGGCGCGGCCGCGGGCCGCGCCTCACGCGGTGGCGGGCCGCGCGTCAGGTGCGGCGTCTGGCTGCGTTATGCGCGGCGTGTGCGCGTTGGGCCCGCGCGGGGGTGCCAAGTCCTTTGGATTCATGGATTTCAGAGGAAAAATTCGATTTTTATTGTAAAAATACAATTTTTAATCTTTGAATCAACGTTTTTACCGTAAAAATACGTTTTAAGCGTGAAAAAGTTGATTTTCATCCAAAAAATGATATAAAACTCTTTTTTTGAAAAGAGATCAATATTAAAAATGTGATTTTTCATTCAAATCTAAGTAAAAGAGATAGATCTAATTAAAGGAAATCACAGATTCACTATCATGCGCATAAAAAATTTAGATCTAGTGGATAAAGGTTACCTCTAGATCCTACCTGCCGGATCTAGCGACGTTCGGTGAAGGAAGCCCTTTCGCGTCGCGATTCGTCCGTCGGCAGAGGTTCGGCTTAGTTGTGAGCGTACTGATAACGTGTTATAAGAGTGTCGGCTACTGAACATATAGCTCTCTATTTATAGAAAAACAATTACATAATGGGTGGATACCCTAAACCCTAGTGGGCTCCACTTGGGCCTACAAAAGCCCGTTCATAACAATATGAAAAATTAATGCAAAAGGACATGTAGTATAATGAGAAAACATGAATTACCATAAACAAAATAACATATCACATGAAAATGAGATTCCTACATCAATGGCTATCAAAAGCCCTCCATAAATTCCAAGAAAACTCCACCATAGCTCCATCAAAACTCTCTCCAAGCTCCATCACAAAAAGCTCACAACTTGCCCTTGAATCCCTCTCTCTAAAGCTTCCAAAATGTCCCACATGTACCCAATGAAGAAAAGGATGATACTAGAGGATGCAGAGTGATGGTGGAGTAGCCCTTTGGGTGTATGGACACCCTATATTTCCATGGGAAGTTTCGGCCATGGCATGAAATGAAGGGATGGAAGAAAGAAAAGAAAGAGAAAGAAAAAATAAGAATAAGAAGATATTTTCTCAAGATTTTTCTTCACCCTCCTTAGCTTACCCCATAAGCCATGTACAACCTAAAATGACCAAAATACCCTTACCACACTACCCCCAACTTCTAACTATTTACAAGTTTGCCATTCCTTTATGCACCCACTTCTTTACTATACACATTCACACCCTCATTCGCCCAAATGACCATTTTACCCCTCATCTTTCCAAGAAATTACGAACATGCCATTGACCTTAGTCCCCTCATACTAGCCCCAAATCACATGTATGCATACACATATCCTTATACATGCATACAAATACCCATACATGTATTCATACACATAATCCACATTCAATACACTATAGTCCACACAATATATATATCCAATGCCATATGGGTATGTAACACAATATAGGCAATACACATATAAAATATAAAACCACACATACACACGCATATACTACACACATAACATCAAGTCACACACTCTAGCCACACAAACATTTAGATCTACTAACATGTATGTACTACATTCTGTTGGATCTAGATCGTAGCCGGGGGGGGGGGGGGGGGGGGGGGAATAGGCTAATAAAAATTCTCGTGCAACCCACGAGAATTCACACGCAGTTATAAGCACATGCATGGTAATAAAATAGCAATCACAGTGTAAGCACAGATATACCCTGGTTCGGTCGTTCCCACAACATACTCCAGCCCCGAAAGCAACTACTAGATAGATATGTAATCAAGTACAGCTACAATGAGTCAAGATCCCAAATCTACTCTCACCTAGCTCGTACGCACACCACGTGCCCTACACTCTCAATCTAGTCAGATGCTCTCCCTCCGTGACGACTCCCAAAGTCGTCAGGTCCCCAAAAAGTAACACAGAAGGTAAAGTTTCCCCCTACAGAGATCGCTACACCAATACAAAGATAAATAAATAGAGTTTTAGGAATGCTCAGTAATGGTGTGTCGTCTCTGTCATTTAGCGCATAGTCAGATCAATCTGACAAGTAGTAGTCTCTGATGTCCCCCAATAGTTCACCTCCCCTCTCGATGAAACTTACGCCGTCCACAAAAATTGAAAGTTGTAGCACCCTCTTTTTAATTGATGAAAGTGCGGCTCTCTTGGAGATTTCGGCTGCTAGCAATATTTGGAAGAGGCAGCTCTCGAACTATCTTGTCAGGCTCTGCCCTCATTTGGCCTGTGCATGAGAATCCCCTTTTTTTGCCTCAAACAAAAACCGCACAGAGCAATGTGGCGCCCTGTGAATTAATGCTGCTGCCTTTGGGATTTAGCCAAGGGTTTCAAAAACATGCGGCAGACTAAATAAAACATCTCGGCCTCCTCTTCACATTAATTTGTACGGCCGCACCAAATCCTTTGCACTTTAGCCTGCGATGAAACGTGAGCACTTGAATTTTAAACCAATGGGAAACAAAAACACAGGAAAGAGAAGCTCTTGGAAATTAAAGCTGATGATAATAAATATTGAAGAGCTCTTTGATGATTGGCCAAGAGGAAAGAGCTCCCTGAGAATTTTTTCCAAAGCACCCCTAAGATAATTCGGCTGCCTCCTCTTTTTAATTCTTGCGGCCAGCTGTGGGGATTCCAAGCTCTAAAAAAATATAAAACCCTAAAGAATATATATATGGCCGGCTCTTGCAATTTTTGATGCGGGCTTCAAAATAAATCACAAAGGGGCCGGCCTGTCAAAAAAAACACACCACAAAATAATTAAGTCCCAGATTTTAACACACATCCACTTAAATAATAAACACACCTCCACTTAATACACCTTCACTTAAAACGAAACATGGGCTTCCTTTTTTTTGTATATTTAATCACCAATGCAAAGATAATGGGAGCCAATGCAAGGATAATGGGAGACCTGGGCTTATTAGTGTTTTTTTTGTTTTCAAACAAATAGAATCAAAGAGGACTTTTTTGATCACACATGCGTGAGTGAATCTTGTGTGAGTACTTATAAATATGAATCAAACCATTTGATTGTCTCCTCATTCCCATCATATTGACCAAGTCCCTCCGCGAGTTAGTCGCACGTTTGCCGTTCCTGAATCACTTAACACACACGTTAAAACGTTCAAACACGTTTGTTATCATCAAACACGAAGTTCATAAATCGTTGCTACCAACACATTCATACACATATTCACACAAGAATATATTCACATCGCTATCCAAGTATAAACACCAACCATTATGTAAGGACACTGTCTATGGGGAAAACACTAGAAGGGGGGGTTGAATAGTGTTTATGCAAATTTAAAAGGAATATACGCCAAATAAAATGCAATCTAACAAATAGTGCGGAATAGAAAAACGACCCAAAGAGAAACACACGCAAACACAGAGATGTTTCAAGGGTTCGGATTACCCAAGTCAACTCCCGACTTGTTCCCGGTAATCCTACGTCCCTACCACCCGGATACCACCGGATACTCAAGTTAGAACCCTAACTTGAGGTTTCCTTATAGCCCACTTGTAGCAACCATACAAGTGCAATCGAATACAATCGATGTCCTTGACTCCCACAACCAGGGAGCAAGCAAAAACTACTCACACAACCGAGAGCACAATTCAAATAAAGAAGTTATGAAATCTGAAAGCAACACTTACAATCACCTATGCCTTGAAGTAGAACTTGAAGGAGGAGTGTGATGTGTGTTGAAGAACTCTCTTGGAAGAGAGGAGAAAGCCCTTTCTCTTGACTTCACCAATTGCCTAGAAGATCAATCTTTGGTTCTAGGTTGGAGAGCAAGAGAACAAGATTTGGAAATACTTAGGGCTTTGGATTTGAGAGCTTTGATCTTTGGAAATGAAAGCTTGAAGGATTTTGCAATGAATGAGTAACCTTCCAATGGAACAGTAGAAGCTCTATTTATAGATTTCTCAAAGCCACAAAACAGTTTTGGCAAAAACCCAATCGGAATCCGTGAGAAAAATCTCAACGGATATAATCTGAACTCGCGACAGTCGACTGTTGAACAATCCACAGTCGACTGTTGCACAGTCAGCAAGGGTAGGTGAGAATTCATAACGGTAACTTACCACGTGGACAGTCGACTGATGAAGCAAAGACAGTCGTCTGTTAAACCAACATGCGACTGTAATTTCTTCGGCAGGCGACTGGCCGAGAGAAGAGTAAGTTTAGATAAATACTGGAAATCTCACAAGATACAGGACAGACGACTGATTCAAGTAATACAGTCGACTGTTAATCAGAACAGGCGACTGTAAAACCTTAAACAGACGACTGATTCAAGTAATACAGTCGACTGTTAATCAGAACAGGCGACTGTAAAACCTTAAACAGACGACTGTCAAAAGCAAGAGAAATTTCCAGAGAGCTGAGTCAAAGAAATGACTTACAGACAGACGACTGTTGCAGCATAGACAGTCGACTGATCAAATAGGCAGTCGACTGTATATACAGCATAAGTCGACTGGCCGTAGAATTCAGATCAAATAGAGTTTGGGCAAGGAGAGACATGCGACTGATTTACACTACACAGTCGACTGTCACTAGGACATGCGCATGTGAATCATTCAACAGTAGCCTGTGCGAAATAATCAAAGAAGGCCCAAAACTACATTGTAATAGTCTGTGCATAACAGGCGATTGTAGAACAAAACACACTCGACTGTTTTTGAGACAGGCGACTGTAAACTGTTAAGCAGTCGGCTGTTATAAACAATCCTAGCACAAACAAAAGAGAATTGAATTGGGATCAAAGGACAAAGGTCAAATGATGTCCTATGACAGAATGTAGATGTGTGTGAGTGCTCCATCAAAGTGCTACTTCTAAGCTACATACTAGAAGAGATAAAAGAAAAATTACATTGACGAATAATCTCTTCTTTCCATCGTATGAGCTTGAAGTCTTTACGGAGCTTCAATCATCATTCTACGATCATCCAATTCATGTCATTTGCCTTCAATGACGTATGTGAGACATCCATTGCTAGTTGATCTTCATAATAAGCTTAGGCAATGGATTAACTACAAAATAGGGGATTCGTCACAAGTATTTATGTTTGCTCATCATTAACACCAAGTAGGGAGAAGTCCAATACTCAACATTCTCTCCCTTTTTGATGATGACAAACAAACATAAACAAAAAAGATAAATAATTGTGCGTAATGAAAACTTACTCCCCCTACATAGATGCCAATCAAGTTAGTCAACACATATTAGAGCATCTACATAACAGTTGAGGCAAATGAGTGAGATATGAATGAATTCAATCCAAGTAATCTAGGAAATGAAATCCCTATTCATTGTAATCTTACTCCCCCTGAATCTAAGGCAACGAAAATCTTAGATTCAAGCGTTAGAACATACTTAGCACATCCATTATGAATCTTGTATGTTTATTTCTCTCCCCCTATGGCATTATCCAAAAAGGTGGGAGCAAATAACAACAACAACAATAGTGCTAAATACGAACTAACAACAATCAAGGAGTATAAAGATATATCGAATCAAAAACTCTTAAAATCTCATCATATTCACATGTGAATATTGGAAGTGAAATCCAATATCAACATTTAGATATACGAAACGAAAATAAATTTCACAAATTCATCACATCAAAGATAGTATGAATTAACCAATATCAAATTCATATATTGTCTCAAAAGCACATCAAGGAGAGTGAAGCATACATGGAGACAACATATCATTTCATCACACAGATAAGATATACAGTATAGCATAGTGTGACATAAGATAAGCAGCAACATCATATATATAGATATAAAAAAAGTACATCAACGGATGGACATCTACATGGCCATCCCCAAAAAGAGACATCATCATCAAGACAAAAAAAATAATACATCATCTTGACGACATCAAAGTATATCACCATACATATGTAAAAGAGTCGCTGACAACATCAACCATCATACATCAAAAAAATATCATTACCAAAATAACATCACTCAGACACCTATCAAGAGTGAGCGTCTCCAGGGGTTGCAGGAGAGGAAGCAAGCTCTGTAGCAGCAGGAGTATCCTCTGGAGGAGGGTCAGAAGGAGCAACAGAAGCAGCAACAGCAACATCCTGAGTAGAAGCTACACCAGGAGGCTCAATGACACCAGTGGGCTGAGGAGGCACATGAAGCTGGGGAACAAACTATCTCAGATCCTCAGGGAAGGGAATTCCCTGATGGAGGAAAGAGAGGGACAACAATCTGTAAATACCAGAGACCATCTCCAAAAGAATATCCCGAGACGGTGGAGTAGATGAAGAAGGCAAATTAGCTGGAGGCACAGTGGATGAGGATGGAGCTGAAGTAGACTTCCTCTTCTTCGAGGCAGTCTGCAGAGCCGAAGAAGATTTCGACTTAGCAGATGCGTCGAGGAAAGGACCAAAGGGCATGGGCTCGTAACGAGTCAAGTCAACACCAAAATGACGGAAGACACGAGTCAGAAGACCACCGTAAGGAATGTGAGACGAGGAGGACGTGAACTCAACCTTGTCCATCCTATCAAGGAGGACACCGGCCCAGTTCACGGGCATGACAGAGAAGATAGCATACATACACTTCAGGATATCCTGAGACGGCTGGTCAGACGATCCATATCTCGGCAGGATGTTGGACTTCACCACTAGGTGAATAGCCCAACCTCTCGCAGAGAACATAGATGATCTGACACCCAAATCTAGAGCTAAAGGTATCTCTCGAAACATATCCCGGAGGATAGACTGGTCAAGATCGTCAATCTCAGAAAAGCAGATATCAGTGGGAAGGGAACCAACAGAGGGAATCCTAAGAATAGTCTCTAAGAGAGAGGGAGTGATCTAAATGTGGGTTCCCTGAACGACAGTATCGAGGATGCCGGTAGACGAATACTCACCGCGAATGCGGTTCACATTGAAGAGCTTCACCAGAAATGGATAGGCTCTGGGGGACTCGCTATGAGAGAAGCGAAAAAGATCGGCCAGGTGAGTAGCAGAAAGAATGTCCGATAGTCTCTCAGCAGTGAAGGCGGGGAAAGCAATGTACCGCTCCCTAAGTAGGTTAAACCCTAGGAGAGAGTGAAATTTTGCCAGACAAAGGTCGATGGCAACGACAGAACGCGATCGATAACGACGAATAGGAGCAGTTCGACGGTTTAAGAAGCGAAATCGAGCGGTTTTTGGATAGAAAAACAAGCGGGAAGATGAACGGTCGAAACGGAGGAGAGAGAGTCGACGTGGGTAAATGATCGCGTAAAATCGAATATAAAATTAGGCGAACGAATCTGAGCCGTTGGATCAAGGAATCGACGGCTCGGATTAAATCACTTGAACCGACACAGCATAAGACAATCGACTGATGAACAAATTCCAGTCGACTGGATGAAGTGATAAAAATAAAGCTCAAAGAGATGGGCAGTCGACTGTCAAGTGACATGCAGTCGCCTGTCCATCGGACAGTCGACTGACATATACTCAACAGTCGGCTGGCCGAGAATTAGTATAGTTCATAAAAAAACAGAGAACACTGTAAAAATTCGACAGAGAGTACAGTCGCCTGATGACTAAAATGCAGTCACCTGTTAAATTAACAGTCGACTGTAAAACAGTCATCAGTCAGCTGTGCGAAAGATACCAATTCTCAGAAGAGGAGATAGAGTAGGGTAGTCGACTGTCGAAGGAAAGACAGTCGTCTATCCTGGTCCAAAAGTGCACAATGAGATAGAATTCCAGAGAATAAGAACACTCACTTTAGGACCTATACTCTAATCACAAAATTCATCGTAACATCATTATGAGAACAATAAATCCATTGAAACACAAATTACTCCAATCAAACTCAAAACTCATGAAATCAAATAAGTCACAATTGCCTTACTTAAACTCATAAAACAATAAAGCACATGAAGAAAGACAATCAAAAAGATATGAGCTCAATAAGGACTTATAACATAAAAGATTAAGCTTCTAGATTTCAGATTCACCCATAATTCCCAATTCTCCACGCAACCTCACAAATGAATCTTCTTTAAGAGGTTTAGTGAAGATATCGACAATTTGTTTTTGGGTTTCAATGTACTCTAAGATGATGTCCTTCTTAGCTACATGATCATTTATAAAATGGTGTCTCACGTCTATGTGTTTGGTACGGGAGTGGTGTACCGGATTCTTAGAAAGACAAATAGCACTTTGATTATCAACCATGATAGGGCAAGTATCACAATTGACACCATAGTCACTAAGAGTGTGTCTCATCCAAAGAACTTGTGCACATGCAAGACCCGCGGCAATATATTCCGCTTCAGTCGTGGACAATGACACCGAATTCTATTTCTTAGAAAACCAAGAAACTAAGGAATTTCCTAAGAAATGGCAAGTGCCACTAGTACTTTTCCTGTCGGACTTGCATCCGGCAAAGTCGGCATCACAATATGAGATTAACTCATATGTGCTAGACTTAGGGTAAAGTAACCCATAATCTAGAGATTGATTGAGATAACGAAATATTCGTTTAACCGCAATCAAGTGTGATTCCTTAGGTCTTGCTTGATATCTAGCACAAAGACATACATAAACATGATATCGTGCATACTAGCGGTTAAGTAAAGTAAGCTACCGATCATACCTCGATATAGACGAACGTCTACATCATTTCCGCTTTCATCCTTGTGTAAATGAGTAGTAGTACTCATGGGAGTCCTTTTGCTCGAAGACGATTCCATCCCGAATCGCTTAATAAGCTCCCCTGTGTACTTTGACTGATGTATGAACGTGCCAATCTCCATTTGTCGAATTTGCAATCCAAGGAAGTAGGTGAGCTCTCCCATGTGGCTCATCTCAAACTCATCCTTCATAGACTTGGAAAATTCTTGACAAAAATTAAAGGTAGTAGAACCGAAAATAATATCGTCTACATAAACTTGAATCAAAAGAATGTCATTTTCATAATCTTTAATGAAGAGTGTAGAATCAACTTCTCCCATTTTAAAACCTAAATTCAAAAGAAAGGTCTTAAGACGATCATACCAAGCTCTAGGAGCTTGTCTCAATCCATACAATGCTTTCTTAAGTTTGAAAACATGGTTTGGAAATTTTTCATGAATAAAACTGGGAGGTTGAGAAACATAGACTTCTTCATTGACAAACCCATTTAAAAATGCACTTTTAACATCCATTTGAAATAATTTAAAATTCTTATGAGATGCAAAAGATAAAAGCATCCTAATAGCTTCTAATCTAGCTACTGGGGCAAAAGATTCTTCGAAATCAATACCTTCTTCTTGCCGGTAGCCTTGAGCTACTAACCTTGCTTTGTTCCGTGTGATTACCTCGTTTTCATCCGTCTTGTTCTTGAAAATCCATTTGGTCCCAATAACTTGGTGACCACTTGGAAGAGGTACAAGTTCCCAAACTTCGTTTCTCTCGAATTGCATTAGTTCTTCTTCCATTGCCATTATCCAAGAGCTATCCTCACAAGCTTCTTGGATGTTTTTTGGCTCAATGGTAGAGACAAAAGTGCAATGGGAGAATTCTTCAATTCTTGATCTCGTTCGAACACCCACACCAATATCTCCAATAATTTGGTTATAGGGATGGTTGCGAACGGTCGGGTAAGCTTTGGGTATACCTGGATCACTAGGAACAACTTCAACAACTTCGTTAGAAGTGTTAGTCTCAACAATAGTATCATTAATCTTAACATTATTAAGAGAATCACAAAGAATCTCTACATTATCATCATCAACATGAGGAAAATCAAAATCTTCATAAAAAGATACGTGAAGTGATTCCTCAATCGTTGAAGAAGTTTTGTTGTATATCCGGTAGGCTTTGCTACGTGTGGAATATCCAACAAAAATTCCTTCATCGGATCTTGGCTCAAATTTGTCTAAATTACCAAAGGTGTTCTTTATAAAACATTTTGAACCAAAAACTCGAAAATATTTCACTTGAGGCTTTTTATTATAAAACAACTCAAAACAAGTTTTGTTTGTTCGGGGTCTCACTAGGATCCTATTGAGCACATAACATGCCGTGTGCACCGCTTCTGTCCAAAACTGTAGTCCTAAATGACTATCATGGAGCATAGTGCGAGCACACTCAATAAGAGTCCTATTCTTTCTTTCTACAACACCATTTTGTGGTGGAGCACGAGGAAAGGAAAAGTTATGAGTTATCCAGGAGTCATCACAAAACTTAGTAAAAGACTCATTCTCAAATTCTCCTTCATGATCACTACGAATAGTGATAATGGTGGATCCTAAAAGATTCTGAATCTTCTTTGCAAATTTGGTAAACTCTTCATGAGCTTCATTCTTATTATTTAAGAATGAAACCCAAGTAAATCTAGAAAAGTCGTCAACGACAACTAGTCCATAATGAGCATTACCTAAAGAAGCGGTTCTAGTTGGCCCAAATAAATCTAGATGAAGAAGTTCTAGGGACCTATTAGAAGTAATCCCTTCTTTAAGCTTAAATGAAGATTTACTTAGTTTACCTCTTTGACATGAATCACAAAAGTTTTTCTTATTAAAAACAATCTTAGGAAAACCTTTGACTAGATCATGCTTAGCTAACTTATATAAGTGCTTGAAGTGAACATGACCAAAACGACGATGCCATAATAGTTGTTCACTTGTGTTAGCAACTAAGCAATGCTCTACGGTTTTAGGCAAGCTCAAATAATAAATATTTTTACGCCTAATACCGGAAAATAAAACATTTGAATCACAATCAACAATAGTACACAATCCTTCTCCAAAGTTAACCTTGTAACCTTTGTCACAAAATTGACTAATAGAAATGAGATTGTGACATAAACCACTAACAAGATAAACATTAGTAATTAAAGGTTTGGAAGGATTACCAACGATACCTACTCCAATGATGGTTCCCTTTTGATTTCCTCCAAAAGTGACTGTTGCACCATCCTTGATGCTAATCACTTCGGAGAGCAATGAGGGATCTCCCGTCATGTGTTTGGAGCAACCGCTATCAAGAATCCATCCTTTCCCTTTAGAGCTAATAAGACATTTATTGCTCTTCTTCTTTCTTCTGGGTACCTATATAATATACCATAAGCTTATGGTACCCAATGTTTGTTGGGTCCAAGGGGATTAGCCCTTTGGAAGCCAAGTTCAAGTGGACTTTCGCTTCCCAACATAGTTACTATTTCTAATCACATCATGAAAGTAGGAATCAACATAAGCATTCCTAACATTTAGACTAGTGTTCTTAGGACCCCAAATAGTGTACATCTTGGGAGTCCTATTCCTAGTTGCATGCATATGTGTTAGATTTCTATGTGGTGCATGCTTCTTAGGAACATGATTTTTAGCATAGAGATGTGGTGGAGGATATGCATTATACATTCTAGAATGATATGTATGCTTGGGAACATGCATATTATGTGAAGCATATTGATCATGCATGACATGTGGAGGATGAGCATACATGAAGGAATGATGCGTATGTGCATACGAGTGTATAGGAGCACGTACATGAGTATTTCTCATGTGTGGTTGTGTACGTGTCCGTGGGTGCGGAGCATAAAATGTGTCATGATTATCCACTTGTGAAGTAGGATGTTTCCTACGTGGATGAGTTGTTGAGTATTGGTATTTCATATCAATCTTATTTTAATGATGATCACAACATTATGTTGTTCCTAATGAATCTCATGTCTTAGTCTCTCAGTTTATTTCAAGGATATCTTTCTTGGAGACTAATCACTTGGTGTAAGGATGGACATCATGTGAAGAAGGGCCAAAGTTTGGACTCAAGGAGTGCCAAAGCTTGGAGATGTTGGAGAGCAATCAAGACATCAAGATTGAAGACTTAGACTCTTTTGAAAGCATTGTAATTCATGTAATTTACTTTATTGCTTTCTCTCTCTTTTGAGTCTAGGGTTGATGTAATGCCTTGCTAGATGGTTTACTCATTCATGCACATGCATTTAACCATCTTAGTGAACCTTAGGATTATCATAGAATCCAACCCAATAGGTTCACTCTTTCTGTCAGTCGCCTGTTGAGGGAAACACAGTCGACTGGGTGATTTCCAGTCGCCTGTAGATCCTTCTACAGTCGCCTGATATGCACTGCTCAAGTCATCATTTCTATTGACTCAAACTTGAGCTTTATGCACAGTCGTCTGTCGATCGGTTTCCAGTCGCCTGTATATTTACAGTCACCTGGATATTGGCCAACAGTCGCCTGTCTAGCGTAAGTGCAATCTCTACATCTCTCTGTCTTCTCTCCATACTTTACAGTAGTCGACTGATGAAGAATGTACAGTCGCCTGACTATTTGACAGTCGACTGTAGTATTAACACCAGTCACCTGTGCGAAGAATTGGAGAAAGAGTGCAGCTCTCTGTTTCGATCCATCCCATGCAGCAGTCGGCTGCTGAAGGATTAACAGGCGCCTGTCCTGTTTGTCAGTCGACTGTATCGACTTCGTCAGTCGACTGTCCTGGCTCAGATTATAGCCGTTGGATATTTTCTAGCCGTTGATCAGTCGACTGTCTTATGATCATCAGTCGACTGTTCCTGTCGTTTTCACCCAGTTTCTAGCCGTTGCAGATTTGATTTTTTGGCTGTTTCTTTGGGTTTTTGGGCTTGATATAGGATTCCTATATATATGAGTGTGCTGCCTTTCTTGAGAACTCTTGACAACATTTGATAAACTCTTGACTCTATAGAAAATCTCAAAAGATCAATAAGCCACTCTCAAGCTCCCTCATTTCCCTCTATTGAGCATTCATCTTTCTTCATGCATTGAAGACCAGCTCAAGGGAAATCATCCAAGTGCTCTCAAGCATATTCCGACACTTGGAGATCCTTTTCCATGCCTTGCATTCATTCATGAGTAAGCATCTCAAGGCATAGGTAAGAGTATTTACTTTACAGGGTGTAAATTGTTTTCCTAGTTCTCTTTGTGGGATTAGGACTTTCTCTCTTTGTGGGACTTAGGATACTCTCTTTATGGGAGTAACTCTCTTTATGGGAGTTTAGTGTCCTAGTGTAGGGCTAACCCCAATTCTCTGAGTGGGAGTTAGTGATTCTCTGTGTGGGAGTCTTGATCCTTGTATAGGATTGGTTGGGTCCTTGTGTAGGGCATAAATCCTCTTTGTGAGGGTCTCTCTTTGTGAGATTTGTATTCACTTCTCTGAGTGGGAATATAGTGAATATTGGTGTGGCTGGATGTACCCAAGTTTGGGGAACCAGGGTAAAACTTTGTGTTTACGTTTGGATTGATTGTGCCATTTAATTCCTCTTGCATTTATAATTCCGCATTTGCAAGTTAAATTTTATTTGGACAATTTTATTGCCATTACACTATTCACCCCCCTCTAGTGTGTGTTGTTAGTATTGCAAGGGTTAGACTATCCCTACAATTGGTATCAGAGCGAGGTTATAGCATACTGCAACAATGGCATTCAACGCTACTTCCGCATCTCATGAAGTAGGTCACTCAACCGTTCGACCCCCACTCTTCAACGGAACCAACTATCCTAGTTGGAAGATCAGAATGATGATCTATATGGAGGGTCAAGACCTATGGGACATCACGGAGGTGCCATTTGAGAAGCCCACTACTCCTGCGACTTCAAGGACAAAGGCGGAGAAGGACTCAATCAAGTTCAATGCGCGAGCTATGAATGCATTACATTGCGCTCTCTCTGCTAGTGAGTTCAACCGCATCTCCATGTGCAAAACGGCGAATGATATTTGGCACACCTTGGAGATTTGTCATGAAGGGACAACGAAGGTAAAGAAATCTAAACAAACTGTGTTTAGATCTAAATATGAAATGTTTAAGATGCAGGAAGGTGAAAGCATTTCAGAGATGTTTACAAGGTTCACCGATATCGTGAACGCTTTGGAGGGTCTCGGGAAGACGATTTCCCAAGAGGATCATGTAGAGAAGATCCTAGACTCTCTCTCACCTCATTGAGAGTCAAAGGCCAACGGAATTTTGGAGTCTTATGACACATCCAAATATACCGTTGAGGAATGCATTGGAAATCTCATGGCGTATGAAGTAAAGCTTCAACACAAGAAGGAGATTCATCCAACAAAGCCCGAGAAGCTAGAAAAGCAAAAGGGAGTTGCATTCCATGCCAAGGAGGAGCCAATCAAGTAGAGAAGGAAATTCCATCGAGAAGCTCCTAGCGAAGAAGATGAGCAAGAAGATGCAAGTGAAGAAGACATTGAGGAACTTGCTGAGCAATTCAAAGCTTTCCTTAAATGCAAGCAAGGTAAGTCTTTGTCAAAATTTACCTCCAATTCTAACAAGGTTCCTACTTGTTACACTTGCAGTGGAAAAGGTCACTTGTCCACCGAATGCCCTTCCAAACCCATTAAAGAAACTTACAAGGGTAAAGGGAAGAAGCATTGGAAAGGAAGGTCCAAGTCCAAATATCACAAAAAGGGACTTGTCGGGACCTTTGATGATTCGAGTGAGGACACTTCTAGTAACAAAGAAGAGGATACAAAGGAGGATGCTCACGCATGCTTTGTAGCCATGGATGTTCCTACTCCTATTCCCTCCGGATTAAACGAAGAAGAGTTGGATGCTTGGCTTGACGCATACAACTCCAATGAGGATTCGCGCCTCGCGGCTAAGGAGGAGAAGTCGTCATCAAGCTCTTGCAAGGATGATGATGTTGGATATTGGACTCCCCGGATTTGGTTTTGGATGATGAACAAACATAAATATAATATGAACTAACACTTTGTGGGCGCAGTTATGGAAATCGTCGCCAAATTCACATGAATAACAATTACGACGTCTCAAGACTTCTCAAAGCACGTGATCGTATGCCTAAAGCTTCGTTGAAGCTTATGGACCTATTTAGAAGTCATGAAGATTCGATTGAAGCTATTGAAGATGGTATCGTCAAGTTTAATTTATAGTCTTTAAGCTTCTTTCGTAGAATGTTAAGCCTTGAGTAGGTCTTACGTTTTAAATCTTCATAACGCTCATATCTTAGCTCTAGGATCTTTGTAGAAGTCCATACAATTCTTCCCGAAGCTTCGCGCTTCGATTCGGGACTTCTTGTGCATGTTAGTTGGTTCAAGACGAAGAACTGACCGACTAGATGGTGATCTAGTCGGTCAGCCAAGCTTCTTAGACCGACTAGTTTCTGTCAGTTAATTCATAGCTCTTTACTGTTTACAGTTAGTCGGTCTAAGTTGACTCACCGACCGACTAGTTTGTGAACTAGTCGGTCAGTGATGCTTCTGTGACCGACTAGTTGAGCTTTCCCTGAACATGCACATTTGAGCTTGAGCTACTGTTTATCATTAGTCGGTCTGTGCTCATTGATCGACCGACTAGTTGATGAACTAGTCGGTCAACTTTCCTTCTTAGACCGACTAGTTTAGTTTACTGTACATGCCAAATTTTTCACCATACTTACTGTTTATTGTTAGTCGGTCTATGTTCATTTGGTGACCGACTAGTTGGTGAATTAGTCGGTCAACATTTGTTCTTGGACCGACTAAGTCTAATTCTTCTCAGACTTCAGTTTTATCTGTTAGTCGGTCCACGTTGAGTAACCGACCGACTAGTTGTGAAACTAGTCGGTCAGCTACTCTTCTTAGACCGACTAGTTCCTTAGTCTGTACTTTGATCTTTTCTCAGTTTACTCATTAGTCGGTTTACGTTAATTGACTGACCGACTAGTTGATGAACTAGTCGGTCGGTGGTTGTTCTTTGACCGACTAGTTGGGTTCAGAAAAGAGCCGTTGGAGCTTTAATTGAAACGTTTTTCTCTCTCTCTCTCCTCTATCCTATATATACTTGATGGGCTGCATTCATTGCTGCCAAGGCTGATATTATTGCAAGTTTAGAGATCAAGAGAAATCATTCCAAGTGCATTCAAAGCTCATTCATTCCATTTAATAATCTCTCCTCACTCTTACTTCCAAAGAGAGATTCATTGAGTGTGAAGCCTTCCAAGCCAAGTGCTTGATTCTAGGTCACCAACATCCCCAAAGCTCTCCATCGCTGATCTACATCTTGGAGCTAGGGTTTGGTGCCACTTCTTCCCCAAAATCATCCTTGCCCTAATTCGTAAGCAATTCTCAAGGCATAGGTATTTTGTTCGGTAAGAAGTTTTCTTATTTCATTTCATATTTGATTTGTAAGTTTCACTCTCGGTTGTGAGAGTGTGGTTGTGATCCCGGGTTGTGGGAGTCACAAATTACATTTTGTATGATTTGACTTGTGGAGGATTTTCACAAGTATTTCATAGTGGAAATCTTGAGTTAGGGTTTCTAACTCAAGTATCCGGAGGGGATCCGGGTGGTTGGGACGTAGGATGACCGGGAACAAGTCGGGGAGACTTGGGTGGATCCGAACCCAGTAACATCTCTTGTTAGCATTGTTAATTCTGTTGTTGTCATTCAATTTAAGCTTCCGCAAATTGATTTGGTAGTTGTTTGCATTATAATTAGGAATTATACTCCTTGTTATTTTTAAAGTACTATTCACCCCCCTCTAGTACTTGTGCAGTAGCTTGTAGGGCATTACATTTGGTATCAGAGCCAGATACTTAGCTATGTCTGCCAACGACAACAAGACCGTGCGTCCACCTTCCAACTATGACACCTTCAGGAACCGTGAAGGAGCATCTTCGGTGATGGAAGGACATTCCTCTACGAGGCCTCCATTCTTCAACGGTACCAATTACGGGTACTGGAAATACCGGATGGAAACCTTCCTCCGGAGTGCATCCTTATGGAGGACCACATTGAAGGAATACATCGAGCCCGAAGAAGAAGACTTCGAGAAATGGACAACCGCGGAGGTCACCGCGGAGGTAAGCAATGCCAAGGCAATGAACGCCTTGCAATGCGCGTTGGAGCCCGAGGACTTCAAAAAGATATGCACATGTAAGAGTGCATATCAAATTTGGAACTCCCTCCTCATTCTACATGAAGGGACGAGTAGGGTAAGAGACTCTAAACTCGTAGTTGTAAACAAAGATTACGAAATGTTTCATATGCAACAGGGCGAGAAGATGAAGGAGTATTACGCTCGCTTCGTCGACATCATAAACGAGTTAGAGGCTCTCGGCAAATCCTACACCCAAAAGGAGAAGTGCTCGAAGCTTATCGAAGGACTTCCTTCTTCTTGGGAGAAACGTACCTTCGCCATCGAGGAAGGTAATGACATGAATAAGTACACCGTAGTTCAACTAATGGGTACTTTAATGTCATACGAGGTACGCAAGGATAGCAAGCTCAAATTGCAGGAAAAGATGAAGTCCTATCTAAAGCAAGACGAGCCAAAGAAGAAGGCTATTGCTTTCAAGGCCGCTCCATCCACATCCACATCAACCGATGATGAAGACTCGGAAAACGAGTTGGACTTGGAGTCCATGGCACTCATGGCCAAGAAGTTCAACCGTTTCTTCCGAAAAGGTAACTATAAGAACAAAGCTAAATTTGGTTCTTCTAACGCATCTTCCTCTCCTTTGTGTTTCAAGTGCAATAAGCCAGGACACATGAAAGCGGAGTGTCCTCTCAACAAGCAAAAGGAGAAGTGGAAGGCGCCAAAATTCGATAAGTCCAAGAAGTACAAAAATGGTTACAAGAAGGGACTTGTCGGAGCAACATTCACCGACTTCGAGGATTCTTCAAGCGGAGAGTCGGACGATGAGCAAGTGGAGCAAGCGCACATGTGCTTCATGGCAAGAGAGGAGCATGATCAAGGATCCTCCTCTTCCGATGATAGTGATGACGAAGGCAACGATGAGGTAACTATGGATGATCTTAGGAATGCTAACTCTCAATTATGGTCAAAATACACTAAATTAGTAAATAGATATACTAAGGTAAAAGATGACCTAGCTAGCATTCAAACCTCGCCTAAGACTATCATCATCAACAACGACACCGTTGTTGAAGAGTTGAGAAATGAGATTATTAATCTCAAATCTAAACTTGAACATGTTAGCATTGATGATCCGGAAGAACATAGGATAGCGGATTTAACTTCTCAAAACTCGACTTTAAGTATTGAGAACGAGAATCTTAAATCTCGTGTTTATGTGCTCACATCGCAAGTATCCAACTTGGATACTTCTATGCGTTCTCTCAAAGAGAAATATGAGAACACATTAGGCCGAATCAATAGATTCAATAAGGGTAAGGACCATTTGGATAAAATCCTAAGTGACTTACTTCCGGCCAATCACCACATTGGTTTGGGGTATACGATGGGATGTCCATCCAAAGCGGCCACTACTTTTGTTAGGCCAACTTCCGGTGACTCTACGAGTGGTAGCAAACACTCTATTGGTAGTTCATCTACCAATGGTGCTTCCACCTCGTCCACACCCTCTTTTGGAAAGAAACCCACTTTGGGTGGACCTCCAAAGAAGGGGCATGCTTATATGTACACCAATACCATGCCACGTAGGAACACACGTCCTACTCCACCATCTCACACATATGATGATTTTTATGCAACACATTCTCGAGCACGTGCACACCATGTGAGACACCCTCACGCACGTATTCCCACACATGCATATGTTCACCCACAACATCATATGAATAATTCTCGTCGTGCACCATTCCATCATGTTCCTTATGCCTATCCACAACATGCATCACGTAGAAATCAACGTCGAATGCATGCACCCAATAGGATGAGGGCTCCCAAGATTTTCACAATTTGGAGCCCAAAGGACACAAGCATGGACGAAAAACAAATGTATATGAATGCTTATTTTTCGGATGTTGTGCATAGTAGAAATTATGTGGGGAAGTCTAAGTCCAATTGGACTTGGCTTCCAAAGGTCTAATCTTTTGGACCCAATGACATTGGGTACCATGATATGAAATTCTCTATCTTTAGGTACTCAAGGAAAAGAAAAAGAAAAGGAGCAACAAATTTAAATTTAGCTCCAAGGGAAATTGGATACTCGATAGCGGGTGTTCAAAACACATGACGGGTGACGCTAGTTTTCTCTCCGGAGTGGTTCCCATAGCAAATGGAAACCGCGTCGTATTTGGAGGCAACGAGAGTGGAACCATCATAGGTGTTGGTAAAGTGGGTAACCCATCTAAACCCTTAATTAGTGATGTTTATCTTGTTAATGGTTTAAATCATAATCTTATTTCAATAAGCCAACTTTGTGACAAAGGTTACAAAGTTAGCTTTGCGAAAGGATTGTGTCATATTTTAAGAAAAGATAATGATAAATTATTATTTTCCGGCACTCGTCATAAAGATATTTATATTTTGGATCTTCCTAAGTCTTATGAACAATGTCTCGTTGCCAACACAAGTGACCAACACTTATGGCATCGACGCTTTGGACATGTGAACTTTGGAACACTTTATAAGCTTTCAAAATTAAATTCCATTAAAGGTTTTCTGAAGCTTGTTTTTGAAAAGAATAGTTTTTGTGATTGTTGTCAACGTGGCCAGCTTCCTAAATCTTCATTTAAACCTAAGAAAAGCATTTCTACTAAACGGCCACTAGAGCTATTACATCTAGACTTATTTGGGCCAACTAGAGTTGCTTCCTTAGGAAATGCAAGATATGGACTTGTCATCGTAGATGACTATTCGAGATTTACATGGGTATTTTCATTATGTAATAAAAATGAAGCTTTTGAAAACTTCACAATTTTTGTTAAGAAAGTACAAAATCTCTTAGGAACCACCATTGTCACTATTCGTAGTGATCATGGAGGTGAATTTGAGAATGAGTCTTTTGAGACATTTTGTGATGAAGTTGGTATTACTCACACCTTCTCTTTCCCTCGTGCACCTCCTCAAAATGGTGTAGTTGAGAGAAAGAATAGGACGCTAGTGGAGTGTGCTCGCACTATGCTTGATGATAGCCAACTTGGCCATCAATTTTGGGCGGAAGCGGTACACACCGCTTGCTATGTGTTTAATAGAATACTTTTGAGGCCCGGCACTAAACAAACTTGTTATGAATTGTTGTTTGGTAGGTTGCCTTAAGTTAAACATTTTCGTGTTTTTGGTTCGAAATGTTTTATTAAGAACACGTATGGTAGTTTGGACAAATTCGATCCAAGATCCGATGAGGGGATTTTTGTTGGATATTCTTTGCGTAGCAAAGCCTACTGGATATTCAACAAACGAACCTCAACGATCGAGGAGTCGCTTCATGTCTCTTTTAATGAAGGATTTGTTCCAACTAGAATTTCAAATGATAATGATTCTATGGATGTTTTATGTGATTCGTTTGATAATTCTAAGTCTAATGATTCTATTGATTCTATCGAGACTAACCCAACTAATGAAGTTGTTGAGAATGTTCCTAGTGACCAAGGTATTCCCAAACGGCTTCATACCGTTCGTGACCATCCTCATGAGCAAGTCTCAAATGAACTACTTCGCTCATTGTGCCTTTGCCTCCTCGATAGAGCCAAAGAATGTTAATGAAGCATGCGAAGATAGCGCTTGGATCTTAGCCATGGAGGAGGAGCTCATTCAATTCGAGAGGAATGAAGTTTGGGAGCTTGTTCCATTGCCATCGAAGAACCACACCGTCATAGGGACAAAGTGGATCTTCAAGAACAAAACCGACGAAAACCAAGTCGTCGTCCGGAACAAAGCTCGGTTAGTTGCTCAAGGCTATCGACAAGAGGAATGTATTGATTTCGAAGAATCCTTCGCTCCGGTAGCTAGATTAGAATCAATTAGATTATCATTGTCTTTTGCATGCCATAAGGATTTTAAATTATTTCAAATGGATGTTAAAAGTGCATTTTTAAACGGAGATGTCGTTGAGGAAGTTTACGTTTCTCAACCTCCGGGCTTCATAAATGAAAATTTTCCAAATCATGTTTTTAAACTAAAGAAAGCACTTTACGGTTTGAGACAAGCTCCTCGAGCTTGGTATGATCGCCTAAAGAATTTTCTTTTGGATTTGAATTTTAAAATGGGAGAAGCCGATTCTACACTTTTTGTTAAGCATGCGAATAATGATATAATTTTAGTTCAAATATATGTTGATGATATCATTTTCGGTGCAACTAACTTTGCTCTTTGCGAAGAGTTTTCTAATGTTATGAAGGAACAATTTGAGATGAGCCACATGGGCGAACTCAAATATTTCTTAGGTCTCCAAATTCGCCAAATGGACGATGCAATCTTCATCCACCAAACAAAGTATACGGTGGAGTTGCTTAAGCGATTTGGAATGGAGAGTGCTTCCGGGAAAAAGACTCCAATTAGCACGACTACACATCTTGACAAGGATACGGGCGGTAAGGATGTAGACATTCGTCTATATCGAGGTATGATAGGTAGTTTACTTTATCTTACCGCAAGTAGGCCCGATATTATGTTTGCCGTATGCGTATGTGCTCGTTATCAGTCTCAACCTAAGGAGTCTCACTTAGTAGCGGTAAAACGTATTTTCTGTTATCTAAGTTATACACTTGATTTTGGATTACTTTATCCAAAATCTAGCACGTATGAGTTAATCTCATATAGTGATGCCGATTATGCGGGATGCAAATCCGACAGGAAAAGTACTAGTGGCACTTGCCATTTTATAGGAAATTCCCTTGTCTCTTGGTTTTCCAAAAAGCAAAATTCCGTATCACTTTCAACCACCGAGGCGGAATATATTGCCGCCGGTGCTGCGTGTGCTCAAGTTCTTTGGATGAGACACACACTTAAAGACTTTGGTATTAATTGTGATACTTGCCCTATCATGGTTGACAACCAAAGTGCAATATGTCTTTCCAAGAACCCGGTACACCATTCCCGTTCGAAACACATAGATGTCCGACACCACTTTTTAGATGATCATGTTGCTAAAAAGGACATCATTTTAGTGTACGTTGAAACCCAAAAGCAAATCGCCGATATTTTCACGAAACCCCTAAAGGAGGACTCCTTTGTGCGGTTGCGTTGAGAATTGGGGATTATGGGTGAATCCGAGATATAGGATTCATGTTTCATTCAATAATCTTGCATGCTATTATATTTCGAAATATTTCGTTCATGCTAAACTTATTGGATTTTTCGGGAATTTATGTGATATTTTGAATTTTTGCTCGAATTCATGTTTTGAATGTCGTATTTAAGATTTCGATGTTTAATGGGGTAGTTTAGATGATTATTGAGAGTTTTGCGATATATCGTCCAAGCGTATTGAGGAGAGAACTTGATTATCACTTTTTGGACTCTTTTAGTCGGTTTCAGTTCAACCACCAACCGACTAGATGTTCATCTAGTCGGTTAGTAGAAGAACTTAGACCGACTAACTCATGTTTTTTGAGTTTCCTCTTCATTTTAACTTTTTAGTCGGTTCATGTTCAGTGACCGACCGACTAGATTTAGATCTAGTCGGTCAGTAAATGAACGCAGACCGACTAAATCTTGTCAGTAAATCTTGGATTCAGCCACTGTTTGCAACTAGTCGGTTCAAGCTCATTGACCGACCGACTAGATCGTGATCTAGTCGGTCAGTGCTTGAACTGTGACCGACTAGTTGTGCCAGGGACTGTTTAGTCATTTGCGACCTCGACCGACTTAAACTCATTTTAGTCGGTCCTTTCTCATTCTAGTCGATCAAATCCTATCTCCCTCAGATCAAAACCCCGACCCCCCTCGCTGACCCTTCGTCTTCCGGCCTCTTTCCGACCAACCTCGCCGTCGCCGGCCGTCGTCCTCCTCCTAGGGTAACCTCCCCTCACCCTCTCTCCTGTCTAGGGCTCATTTCCTGGTTAGCATTAGGTATTTCTCTAGGGTTTCATCTGCTAGGGTTTCGAATAGGGTTTCTCTATTTCGGCTAGGGTTCTTCGCTTTTGATCTCTCGTGCGTCGTGTCTTGCATCGATTATGGCAAGAACACGTATCCCGATCACTCCGTCTAGCCCCTCGCCGATGACCGTAGAACAAAACCCTTCGGACCCCGAGCATCCAACCCCTCCAAAACGCCGTGCCAAGACCACCCATCCTTCGTCGTCTTCGCCTCCTCTCAAGAAGAAGAGGACGACGACCGCCAAGCCTAGGGGTCAACCCAAGCCCAAGCCTAAGCCCAAGGCCAAAGTTCTTGCCTCTCATTCTTCGTTCCATACTCCTACCGATTCCGATACGGAGTATAACCCTGAGACAGAGACTCATAGGGAACCCACTCCTCCTATCCATCCCGAGTCTAGCACCCACCCTCGTACGTCTACCCGTAAGCCTAAGGGAAAGGGTCCGATGCCGGTGGGCAGTGTCGATATTTCGTTATGTCGCGATGACCCTATGTGTCTCGCGGCGTACAACCGTATCGAACATTGCCCTCTGCTTTTGGAGAATTTCGTCCAGTTTAGTGACTTCATAGGGTTAGCTGATCTTCTCTCGTCGTCGGGTCTCCTCGATTACCTTCGATTTGACCTGAAGGCGAATCCTCATCCCTACCCTAGATTAGTAAAGCTTTTCTATGCAAATAGGATCCGGGGTCAGTACGATCAGACCCACTCTGTTGAGACGACCGTTTTGGGGACTCCTATAGTCCTCACAGCGGAAATCTTAGGAGAGATTTTGGGTATCTCCTCGTCTGGCCTCCTTCCCTCTGATATCTCGGTTGACGATATTTCTTCCTTAGATCAGACCGTCCTCTCTGAGATTTTCCATCAGATCCCTCCTGCCATGATTGGCGTGCCATCTAAATCTTTTAAGCCGAATGCTTGGGTCCTAAATCTGATTCTGAAGTCGTGCTTGCTTCCCAAGTACGGCTCCTCATCTCTCCCGTCCCAGCCCTTTCTGAAGCTTATCTATGCTATCTTCATGGGGAGCTCGATTAATTGGGCTCGCATTATACTCGATAAGATTGATTCTTTCGAGTGTATTCGCAAGTCCAATAAATCGGCTCATATCCCATTTCCTTGCTTATTGACCCTCATGTTTCGTCATTTTCGTGTCACGTTGCCTCGTGACGATGAGCGTCCTCTTGGTCCTCCCCTGAACGCGACGGCCGTCAAGAAATCTCTTGCGGCGCTTCGTCACGTTTAGAGGATGACACCTTCAGCGTCTATCCCTGCCTCTGCCAGTACCTCTGCTGCTCCCTCTGCCACCCTAGATGAGGTCGTACGGTTACTTCGTCGTCACGAGTCTCGCTTGGCTCGTACCGAGGAGGTAGTCTGCCGTATGGCTCGTCTGATGGGTGTTGATCTTCCTCCTTCCGTTTCTGAGGATGAGGAGTTAGATGAGATGGCTGAGGAGGACATTGAGGAGCTTTGTCGTGCTTCGACTCGTGCCCCCGAGGGAACTTCTGCTGGTACTGCTGCTGCTGGTGCTACCACTTCCGGTGATGCTGTTGCTGCTTCGTCTGCTGGTGCCCCCGAGAGCACACCTGTTGCCGCCATTCCTGTGGTGGATACTCCGACTGGTGCTCCCGAGGCCCCTACGGTTGCTGCTTCAGAGGTTGCCACTTCAGCCGTCTCTCCTGCTGATCTTCCGGACGTCCCTGCTGATCCAGTCACCTCTTCTGCTCCTGCTGAGCCTGCAGTTGCTTCTGGTCCTCCCGCTGCCTCTTGAGTTTCTCCGAGGCCTCTCCTGATACTCATTGGATGATATATCTAGTTGTGAGAGATGTTGAGTAGGATAGTGTGGGTGGCTATGTATTTTGGATCATTTTGATGTCTTTTTGAAATCTGTGATGATGTATTTTGATATGTTTGATGATGATGTATTTTTGTTGACACTCCGATATTTTGTCATATGATGATGTATTTTTGTGCCCCGATCAGTCTATCGATGTTTTGTATGTCGGTGATGTACTCTGCTTCATATTATATATATATATAAATACATCGCAGTTGACATTTCATTATATAGTGCAATGTATAATTTTTTTGTCTCTGATGTTTGATTTCGTCGCTCGACGATATTCACTTGGTTAAATAGAAATTTCTTCTATGGAAACATAGAATTGTTTTCCATGCACTAAATTAACCAAGAAATGTTGATATTGGAGAGTATATTCCATAACTCAATCCGTTAAATTGATTTGAGTTTTGATGATTTCGTTTTACGATTTTTCGACTTTGGTATCATTGACACGCCTTGATTCTATTCGTAATTTTCTCTTTGGTGTCACTTGAACCGTCGTCGTATTCTACGACTCCCGTGTTTTTTTAATTTAAGGCCATTGTTGTTGTCGTTGTTATCCTCCCGTTTTTTTTGCTTATGCCAAAGGGGGAGAGATATAATAATAACGATGTGCCAAATGAAAATTTAAAGCATTTCTCCAAGAATCTAACTTGATGTGTTAGATTCAGGGGGAGCTAAGATATATAAATGGATTTTTCACATCCGATATTTCAATAACCTACATTTGGTATTTCAATAATTCAATAATCGATTATCATTTAATATACTTCCCTCGTCTGCTTGATGCGTATTATTTTTGTTTATATTGGAATTAACGTGTCATCAATGCAGGGGGAGTAAGTAAATTTCATTTGAATTATTATTTTTGATTATTATTTATGTTGGTTTGTCATCACCAAAAAGGGGGAGAATGTTGGATATTGGACTCACCGGATTTGGTTTTGGATGATGAACAAACATAAATATAATATGAACTAACACTTTGTGAGCGCAGTTATGGAGATCGTCGCCAAATTCACATGAATATCAATTACGACGTCTCAAGACTTCTCAAAGCACGTGATCGTATGCCTAAAGCTTCGTTGAAGCTTATGGACCTATTTAGAAGCATGAAGATTCGATTGAAGCTATTGAAGACGGTATCGTCAAGTTTAATTTATAGTCTTTAAGCTTCTTTCGTAGAATGTTAAGCCTTGAGTAGGTCTTACGTTTTAAATCTTCATAACGCTCATATCTTAGCTCTAGGATCTTTGTAGAAGTCCATACAATTCTTCCCGAAGCTTCGCGCTTTGATTCGGGACTTCTTGTGCATGTTAGTTGGTTCAAGAAGAAGAACTGACCGACTAGACGGTGATCTAGTCGGTCAGCCAAGCTTCTTAGACCGACTAGTTTCTGTCAGTTAATTCATAGCTCTTTACTGTTTACAGTTAGTTGGTCTAAGTTGACTCACCGACCGACTAGTTTGTGAACTAGTCGGTCAGTGATGCTTCTGTGACCGACTAGTTGAGCTTTCCCTGAACATGCACATTTGAGCTTGAGCTACTGTTTATCATTAGTCGGTCTGTGCTCATTGATTGACCGACTAGTTGATGAACTAGTCGGTCAACTTTCCTTCTTAGACCGACTAGTTTAGTTTACTGTACATGCCAAATTTTTCACCATACTTACTGTTTATTGTTAGTCGGTCTATGTTCATTTGGTGACCGACTAGTTGGTGAATTAGTCGGTCAACATTTGTTCTTGGACCGACTAAGTCTAATTCTTCTCAGACTTCAGTTTTATCTGTTAGTCGGTCCACGTTGAGTAACCGACCGACTAGTTGTGAAACTAGTCGGTCAGCTACTCTTCTTAGACCGACTAGTTCCTTAGTCTGTACTTTGATCTTTTCTCAGTTTACTCATTAGTCGGTTTACGTTAATTGACCGACCGACTAGTTGATGAACTAGTCGGTCAGTGGTTGTTCTTTGACCGACTAGTTGGGTTCAGAAAAGAGCCGTTGGAGCTTTAATTGAAACTTTTTTCTCTCTCTCTCTCCTCTATCCTATATATACTTGATGGGCTGCATTCATTGCTGCCAAGGCTGATATTATTGCAAGTTTAGAGATCAAGAGAAATCATTCCAAGTGCATTCAAAGCTCATTCATTCCATTCAATAATCTCTCCTCACTCTTACTTCCAAAGAGAGATTCATTGAGTGTGAAGCCTTCCAAGCCAAGTGCTTGATTCTAGGTCACCAACATCCCCAAAGCTCTCCATCGCTGATCTACATCTTGGAGCTAGGGTTTGGTGCCACTTCTTCCCCAAAATCATCCTTGCCCTAATTCGTAAGCAATTCTCAAGGCATAGGTATTTTGTTCGGTAAGAAGTTTTCTTATTTCATTTCATATTTGATTTGTAAGTTTCACTCTCGGTTGTGAGAGTGTGGTTGTGATCCCGGGTTGTGGGAGTCACAAATTACATTTTGTATGATTTGACTTGTGGAGGATTTTCACAAGTATTTCATAGTGGAAATCTTGAGTTAGGGTTTCTAACTCAAGTATCCGGAGGGGATCCGGGTGGTTGGGACGTAGGATGACCGGGAACAAGTCGGGGAGACTTAGGTGGATCCGAACCCAGTAACATCTCTTGTTAGCATTGTTAATTCTGTTGTTGTCATTCAATTTAAGCTTCCGCAAATTGATTTGGTAGTTGTTTGCATTATAATTAGGAATTATACTCCTTGTTATTTTTAAAGTACTATTCACCCCCTAGTACTTGTGCAGTAGCTTGTAGGGCATTACAGATGATGATGATGATGTTGAGATCGAGGAAGAAAAGATCTCATATGAGGAGCTCAAGTTCAAATTTGACTTGGCCTCCGAAAAGGCTAGTAAGTGCATCAACTCTTACAATAAATTAAAAGCAAAATATAAGAGTGCTAAGAGTAAAATGCATAAACTAGTTATTGCAAGTGTAGTTCATGATGAAAGGCATGTTTATGACACTTGTGAGAAAGACACACTTCTTTCTCAAGTTAAGGAATTGAGCATTTCTAATGAAAATCTCATTGCTTAAAACCTTAGCTTAGATGCTCACATTCAATAACTTACGTTGAAATGTGAAGAGGAATCCCGGAAGCTCATAAGCTTTGTGTATTCTAGGGATTCACTCCACGATTTGTTGGAAAAACAACATCCGGTAAATCATAGAGGAGGTTTGGGTTATATTCAAAATGTGGTTCCCAAACCCACCTCTAATTCTTCTTATAGTGCAAATTCAAGAAATATTGCTAAAGCACCTAAGAAGAATCACCATGATTTCTTGTACAACAAGAACACCAACAAGAAGCATGTAGATCACAAGGTGATGAGGAAGAATGAAGAATCTTCATTTTTGCTAAGAAGCAAAATCCTCATTCTTTGCATGCTAAGAAACTTGTTTCTACACCTAAGCATGCCACATCCTTCCCTCTTGCTACGAAAAAACCTTTGCCTAGGAAATCCTTGAGATTATGGATTCCCACTAAGGCTAGTGTGCAAGAGAGAGATAGTTACATCAACTCTCTAGTTAGGGATGTGATCACCTCGTGTGATTATGTTAGGAAATCAAACTCCTCTTGGGTTTGGTTACCTAATGTTTAGGTTCCTCACACATTTGCATATTGCATGGGTATTATGCTTCTATGTTTATTTTAAGCATACCCATTGTTTGTGTGTTTCATGATTTTGAAAATATTTTTCAAATTTATTTCCTTTCATGAAAATTGGGACCTTGGGGTTTATTGACTTACATGCATGATCCATGTGTATGTCAATGGGGGAGTTAATATAATATATGTTTAAATTATTTTAAGACATATTTTAACTCTCATTTCGGAGGTTTTTGTTTTGAGATCACTATTTATATTTGGTTATTTTGGGTCTCAAACCAAACCTCTTGTTTATTGCCAACTTGTCTGATATCTCATTTTTTTGGCAATATCCGTGTGTATCTTTGAAGCTTGATTTTTCCATATCTATTGCTTTGATACACTTAAGGCCCATGGCTCCAATAATTAATTGGTATTAGATCCTAGAAGCCAAAAGTTGACCATTTCTATGATCTAGGGGGAGCATGGGATAGTGAATTGATACCCACTAAATTTTATATTTGGTATCATACATATCTTTCTTTTCTTGCATATTGTCACATCTTGGTTAAGATGATAAAGGGGGATGTTTTTGATGTCCACCTTTTTGACGATGTCAAGGGGGAGAGATATATGCATTATGTGATCATATCTATAGGGGGAGAGATATATACATATGCATATGGGGAGAGATATCTCTATAAGGAGAGATATATGGGTTTAGTTAAACCATTTGTGTTTGCATGCCTTTTTTCTTTGCAATTGGTTTATGTAACCCATGCCTATTATATGTCACCATGTTGTTATTGGTTTATGAGTATCTACCTTTATGTAGCTCATTATTTAATTGGTGCATATAAGTAGGGGGAGATCATTAGCTTTGTGCTTTAATTCTTTATGATTTACATAATGTGTGTCATCATCAAAAAGGGGGAGATTGTTGAGTATTGGTGTTTCATACCAATCTTATTTTGATGATGATCACAACATTATGTTGTTGCTAATGAATTTCATGTCTTAGTCTCTCAGTTTATTTCAAGGATATCTTTCTTGGAGACTAATCACTTGGTGTAAGGATGGACATCATATGAAGAAGGGCCAAAGTTTGGACTCAAGGAGTGCCAAAGCTTGGAGATGATGGAGAGCAATCAAGGCATCAAGATTGAAGACTTAGACTCTTTTGAAAGCATTGTAATTCATGTAATTTACTTTATTGCTTTCTCTCTCTTTTGAGTCTAGGGTTGATGTAATGCCTTGCTAGATGGTTTACTCATTCATGCACATGCATTTAACCATCTTAGTGAACCTTAGGATTATCATAGAATCCAACCCAATAGGTTCACTCTTTCTGTCAGTCGCCTGTTGAGGGAAACACAGTCGACTGGGTGATTTCCAGTCGCCTGTAGATCCTTCTACAGTCGCCTGATATGCACTGCTCAAGTCATCATTTCTATTGGCTCAAACTTGAGCTTTACGCATAGTCGTCTGTCGATCGGTTTTAAGTCGCCTGTATATTTACAGTCACCTAGATATTGGCCAACAGTCGCCTGTCTAGCGTAAGTGCAATCTCTGCATCTCTCTGTCTTCTCTCCATACTTTACAGTAGTCGACTGATGAAGAATGTACAGTCGCCTGACTATTTGACAGTCGACTGTAGTATTAACACCAATTGCCTGTGCGAAGAATTGGAGAAAGAGTGCAGCTCTCTGTTTTGATCCATCCCCTGCAGTAGTCGGCTGCTGAAGGATTAACAGGCGCCTGTCCTGTTTGTCTGTCGACTGTATTGACTTCGTCAGTCGACTGTCCTGGCTCAGATTATAGCCGTTGGATATTTTCTAGCCGTTGATCAGTCGACTGTCTTATGATCATCAGTCGACTGTTCCTGTCGTTTTCACCCAGTTTCTAGCCGTTGCAGATTTGATTTTTTGGCTGTTTCTTTGGGTTTTTGGGCTTGATATAGGATTCCTATATATATGAGTGTGCTGCCTTTCTTGAGAACTCTTGACAACATTTGATAAACTCTTGACTCTATAGAAAATCTCAAAAGATCAATAAGCCACTCTCAAGCTCCCTCATTTCCCTCTATTGAGCATTCATCTTTCTTCATGCAATGAAGACCAGCTCAAGGAAAATCATCCAAGTGCTCTCAAGCATATTCCGACACTTGGAGATCCTTTTCCATGCCTTGCATTCATTCATGAGTAAGCATCTCAAGGCATAGGTAAGAGTATTTACTTTACAGGGTGTAAATTGTTTTCCTATTTCTCTTTGTGGGATTAGGACTTTCTCTCTTTGTGGGAGTTTCTCTCTTTGTGGGAGGTTGTCTCTTTGTGGGACTTAGGATACTCTCTTTATGGGAGTAACTCTCTTTGTGGGAGTTTAGTGTCCTAGTGTAGGGCTAACCCCAATTCTCTGAGTGGGAGTTAGTGATTCTCTGTGTGGGAGTCTTGATCCTTGTATAGGATTGGTTGGGTCATTGTGTAGGGCATAAATCCTCTTTGTGGGGTATCTCCTTGTGAGATTTGTATTCACTTCTCTGAGTGGGAATATAGTGAATATTGGTGTGGCTGGATGTACCCAAGTTTGGGGAACCAGGGTAAAACTTTGTGTTTGCGTTTGGATTGGTTGTGCCATTTAATTCCTCTTGCAATTATAATTCCGCATTTGCAAGTCAAATTTTATTTGGACAATTTTATTGCCATTACACTATTCACCCCCCTCTAGTATGTGTTGTTAGTATTGCAAGGGTTAGCCGATCCCTACATGAGTGTTAGTGTACATATAAGCATGGCCTTGCTTTTGGTTTCCACCCTTAGTGGGTTTCTTGCCAAAAGGAAGAGAAGATAATGTGGGACATTCTTGGTAGGATTTCTACATATAGTGTCTTTGACACCACTTGTGGATGCACCGGAGGAAGGCCTCACAAAATCTATAGTGACACCACTATAGGAGGTGCGAGCATTAGATGCATTCGCTTTTACAAATCCAAGGCCGACACGATGTATGGCCGAAAATTGGTTTGCAAGCAAATCATCCAATTGTCCTTGTCCCTTATTGTCACGCCCCGCTTCCCAAAACGACGGAGGCGAAGCGTGACTAAGGCCCGCTCGGGCCGGAGCTAAGAAGCTCGGACCCAATAAGCGTCTGTAGGGGTACCATTTAAAAGATTTTCAGGTTCTTGCATTTATAAAGTTCGAACAACAGAAAGTACAGAAAAGAAGGTGCATTCATTAAATAGAGATATAATATCCAACAAGTACAAAGTCTAAAAAGGAGCCTAAGCGTGGCAACAACTGTCTAAAAGTAAACTAAAGGTAGTAACCTCTGAAAGTGACGACTAAGAAGACCTCAAGGTCTGGTCCTCGTCGGGCGCGTACTCTGGGTCGACGTCCTCGGCTCCTCGTACTCCAGTGAGTCTATCTCGTCCACGAACTCTGGCTGAGCACCTGACGTACAACACCCAAAAAAAGGAACTGTACGTCAGGTAAAGTCTACAAGAAGGGTTAGACTTTACTGCAAGTGCACCGAACTTTAAACAACGGTTTACTGGTTGATTAACATGCTGAGGTTCTTTTACACAACAGTTTACTGGTTGATTAGCATGCTGAGGTTCTTTTACACAACAGTTTACTGGTTGATTAGCATGTTGTGATTATAACAGGGTAACACGACAGGAAGTAACGTAGCAGGAAAGTAAAACGGGACAAGTAGTAGTCGTAGCGTGTGCTACCAACTACGGGACTATCCTAAAGGTGTCAGGACAAGACGGAACTAGACAAGACAAGACGAGACACGACACGACTGACAGGACTAGTAAACCACGAAGGGTTCACGCCTTACGGTTCGAGGGGGATCAGACCCTCTCACCGTGCGCACGCTCAACCCTACCCCAAACCCCAGAACTCAGGACAAGAAGCACGGAGATCACTTTCGCAAGGAAAGCACCTGAAACGCCCGTAGGCTTTTTCGTAACACAGAGATCACTTCCACAAGGGAAGCTGAGGAACCTGAAACGCCCGTAGGCTTTTTCGTAACACAGAGATCACTTCCGCAAGGGAAGCACCTGAAACGCCCGTAGGCTTTTTCGTAACACAGAGATCACTTCCACAAGGGAAGCACCTGAAACGCCCGTAGGCTTTTTGTGTAACTGGGACAAGACACGACAAGTGTAAGGAATTGTTATTCTAGGGTGTCCACACGCACGCACACACAAGATAGCCCTACGGTGTCAAGAGTTGTTGTTTGTCGAGCTTAGACTTCGTCGTCAAGTCTAAGTCGTCAGGGGCGTCCCGGACGCTATCATTTCACGTCCGGTTCTATACATTCACAGTCTAACAGTTCTAGCAATCTAAGACCAAAGCACGGTCAAAAACGCAAGTGGTTACACTTGCCTGTGGTGGCGAGGATGTCGTCCGTTCGGGCGTCTCGTCCAGTCGTCGCGTCCGCGGTAGTCCGTCTGAAACAGGTCATGGCGACGATGTCAGGTCACGTTTTTCAATAACCCTAGTTAGGTTCATTTCTAGGTTGTCGGGACTACCCTAATTGTCAAAGTCACAATTTTGATGTTCAGTCCTATTCGACGATTCTATCCTATGTGCACAGTTCAAAAGTCCAGTCGTCGAATCTACTGTTTCACAACGTTTTAAAGGCGCAGAAAAATAAATTTAGTTACAGTTGTCTGATTTTAGTTAGGGTTCAGTTTGCTACGGTGTGGGTTTCGCTACGAGTTTAGAGGGACCAACCTGGTGTGAGGAACGTGCATTTAATCTGGCGTCGAGTCTGAAAACGGTGGCGGTGCTCGTGTCCCCGACTACGGGTAGCGCAGTGGAGGTCGTCTCAGGATCGCCTCAGGATTGTGATGGCTGCGGGTAGCGCAACGAAACGTCTCAGGCAACGGTAACGGCAACGGATCACGATGCCGGAAGATCATGAGTCCTGCGGCGTCAAAGGCGTCTCGACTACGGGTAGCGTAGTGAGACTCGTCCGGGCGGCAAGCAGGTCAGTCTGACGGTAAGAACAGCGAGCTACGGAGCGTAACGACGACGATAACCCGTTGGAACGCCAGTCCAAGGGCCGATCGGCCTAGTAGTCGTTGCGGGGTGTCTCGTGCAACGGTTTACGGTGTCGGGAAACAGGCGACAGTGGCAACGACGGGGAGCGCTGCGCGCAGCTGAAGGCACGACCGCGCACGGTAAGAGGGGTCGTGAAGCGAGGCGGCGAGATTTGGCCGCGAACCGTGCGGAGGGTCACGGCAGTCGGATCGTGGCGGGGAGATCCGCGAGGGCGGCGAGAGTTGATGTCGCCGGAGGGAGGTCCGCAGCGACGGGGAGATCGGATTGGGGTTTGCGGCGGTCGGAAGTCGACCACGGCGATCTGATCGCAGGGGAGGCGCTGCACGAGGTCAGCGGCGGCGGCACAGTGTGCGGGGAAGATGAGGGCGAAGGCGAGGGGATCACGGTGGCATCGGGGGTCGCAGGCGGGCATCGGCGTCGCAGGCGGTGCGAGGGGAACTCGGAGACGTCGGAGCGACATCGTGCGGAGGTGGCGAGCTGTCACGGCGACGGGAAACCGCGAGGGCGGCGAGAGGAAATCCCGGGGTGGAGAGAGGGAGCGGATCGCCGGAGGGTGCGGCGGCGCCGGGGATCGCAGCGCAGGCGAGCGCTGTGGTCACGGGGCGCAGGCGGCGGTGTGCGGGGAAGACGAGGCGGCGGATCGGCGTTCGGGTCACGGCGGGCTGCTGTGGCGGCGTGCGGGCGGAGAAGCGAGGGTGCGGCGACGATCGCCGGAGGGAGAGAGAGAGGGACGGGGTGATCGAATTGGGGGAAAAATAGGCCGGCGGCTGAGATTTTAGGGTTAGGGTAAAGTTAGGGTTAGGGTTAGGGATTTAATATTATATAATAATAGGGGTTTGCTAAATAGACATGTGATATGGGTAAAATAGGAGAAGGGTATAAGGATGGAGTGTGCACAAAAGGGGAAATTCTAGGGGAGGTTAGAGAAACGCTTTACGGAAGATTTTAAAATGATTTTAAAAGAGATTTAGCCAGATTTGGCTAACAATTTCGAAATTTGAAACTGACCAGGGCAAATCAACGGTCCAGATTTCTCCGAGCGATATCTTCCAATCCGGGCGTCAAAAAAATAATCCGAAAATACCGGGGCGATCGTGGAGACGAGACGCACAGACCTACGGAGCCCGATCGTGCGTAACACCTACCAAAAATTTACGTAAAATTAGGAATGGCGTTTTGAGTCAAATGACTAAAACACCCCTATCGTTCAAGGTCGTTTTGCGAGCAAACGAGCCGTGAAAGACGTTCCCAAAAATTACTATAAAATTCAACACCCCCAAACGATCGCATCGGCATATCGCATCGCAAATGCCGGAGCTCAGAAAAGTCAAATAAAATACGTGCACGATAAAGCACGTGCACGCAGAAAATACGAACGGTCGGAAAGCGGGCGTTACATTCTACCCACCTTAGAAATGATTCCGTCCTCGGAATCACTCATTCTAAGACTATTTATAAAATCTATAAATACTTAAGCTTACAACTCCCATCTCTCACGCCAGGATCTCCAATCTTATAACTTCAATATCGTCCCTCAAATATTCCATTATAATCCTTCTTTACACAGGACAATGCTACGACTAAACTCACCTCCTAATACTTAGCTATAAGATCATCCCTACAGTTCAACTTCCCAAGTCCAAGTTCTCATAAAAGGGATAACAATCATCATCTCATACCATACAACTCCACTAAACATCATTGCTCAAAAACAATCTTTTAAACTCTCGATCTCTTCCCAATATTAATCAATCTTCAAAAAAGATTCTAGTCAACCACCAATCCAAGACAAAAACTTTGTCTATCTTATAACACCTTTTCATAAATCAATGATCGCCGTGTCTTTAATGCATTCCTTATCGTATCTTCCCATAAATTTATCAGCCAAGTAATTTAACTATCAGAATCACATCTCATCCTACCCACTATAATTAATCCCAACCAATATTAAGTCTGACTACCTAAACATCCATTTATCTCAACGCGTCGTGTTACTCCCAATGTCTTCTCACGTCAACTCAACAATCAAGTCTCAATGCTAATAAAATCTCTACTCAATCTTATGATCACTCTAACTCCTACCATACTCTGTAGCCATCCTTATCTACCATTCGTCTAAGCCTCAAATCTGATAAGTTATCATCTCCTCGCACGTATAATTTGATCTGACCATAATTTCCCATTGAGTCCGCCACACTTCGGTTTTATAAATAAGTCTTGGACAGCCCATTTTTTTTCCATCCGAAAGAAATCTATTCCAATACCCTATTGTTCCAAAATTGGTTAATCATTGCTATAACAAATCTTATCTCACCCTGAGCCTACCCGCATTCAAAATCCTATAACAATAATAGCTAGTCCTAATAATATAACAACAATAAACATAACATTTCTAAGGGAGAAGGAAGAGAAGAGAAAGGAAAACTTAAGGCCAACGACACATTTTAAAACATTTGGAAAAACATGTGGAGTTGTGGTATTGGATGAGGGAGGATAGGTGGGTTGTGATCTCGTGGGCTAGTTTTAAAACTTTAAAGATTTTATTTGAAAGGATACAAAAAGTTTTGAAACATACATAAGCAGCCAAAAATAATCTAAGCTATAATACGGAAGACTAGGTCTAAGGAATTTGCCTGCTATGACGTTATCCACAAAAATTTGAATACCATCATTCAGACAACTCCATACGTATGTCATGGACCACACTGAGTATGCATTCAAGACACAGAAGGCAAATATCAGAATCCTAAGGGTGACACTCTCATACAGGTCTACACTCTCTACCTATTCTCATGCATCGCAACAACATCACCTACCAAGGCCTACTCCTAGCTAGGGATGACATAGGCAACTACAGGCGCTGATGTCTACATACAAGAGGGAGACCGAAACCAGAACGACACGAAACAAGATCGAAAGAACGAAGTCATGTAAGGCGAGGGTAAGAAGATAGTCGGATGGACGGGACAGAAATATTGCAAAAAGATTTAACGATCAAAGAAGGATTTGGTGCAAAATATGGTATCACATACCTTTAAAAATACATATATATATTCATATACTTAAAAGTGAGTAGATGTAGCAAATCAAAGTTTTGGAAAGAAAAAAAAAATAAGACGGTGGAAGAATGGGTAGGGTGAGAAACGGTTGATTTGCAAATGAAAATAAGTTTACACAAATATTTTTGAAATGTGGTCACTAATATAATAATAATAATAAAATAATTGGAGTTCCCTCTAGTTTAGAGAAAATATTTTTTTTTAAAAAAATAATAATATCTACGGTAAGTGGTTATAAATAGATCTGTTAGTTTAGAAAATTAATATATATATTGGATTATAGAATTGATAACAAGGTTTAAAACTGAAACACGAAAGATGCCGATTTGAAAATATGTACAAGATAGTAAAATATTTTTACGACCAGGGATGTTTCAAGATCAGTGAAAGAATTTAACTCAAAAGGAAAACAAGAATTTTGAAATGTATAATATAGGGGTTTTCAAAGAAGTCAAACTAGAGCGAAAAAACTTAATGGGAATTTCGAAAATACTTTTAGAGGTAGCAGACTTGGCAATGGAAGAGACTCGAATGATCAACGATAATCGTCAGGAAACGATCACGTGAATCGGGAGACAGGAAAAAAAATGATCGCTTGATGGATACACTTAGGATTTGATTTACGAAACTACGATGGGGTTCTTCGGTCGATCACACGCAAGGGCAATGATTGGAGGGGCGCTAGAAGGCAGGGGGAAAGTTCCTAAGAGAGTCAAGGTTACGCTTTGCTGGGCCCGAAGTCAATGGAGCCGGGCGAGCGACTAAACTAAAAGAAGGGCTCTAGGAAATTTAACACGGTCAAAGTCAAGTGGGCTACTAAGGTATTCTAGGATGAGGACGACTAATTCCTAACCAAGGCGTCAGGCTATCAAATTGGGACATCTACCTAAGTCTTCCTACTATCTGGGACTGGGAAACTAATTCAGACATGTACATGGATATTAAATGAATGCGGTACTCTTATTGTTCCGAACTTTTGCAAGACCTGCATGGGCCACCACTAAAACCTGTCACGCCCCGCTTCCCAAAACGACGGAGGCGAAGCGTGACTAAGGCCCGCTCGGGCCGGAGCTAAGAAGCTCGGACCCAATAAGCGTCTGTAGGGGTACCATTTAAAAGATTTTCAGGTTCTTGCATTTATAAAGTTAGAACAACAGAAAGTACAGAAAAGAAGTTGCATTCATTAAATAGAGATATAATATCCAACAAGTACAAAGTCTAAAAAGGAGCCTAAGCGTGGCAACAACTGTCTAAAAGTAAACTAAAGGTAGTAACCTCTGAAAGTGACGACTAAGAAGACCTCAAGGTCTGGTCCTCGTCGGGCGCGTACTCTGGGTCGATGTCCTCGGCTCCTCGTACTCCAGTGAGTCTATCTCGTCCACGAACTCTGGCTGAGCACCTGACGTACAACACCCAAGAAAAAGGAACTGTACGTTAAGACGGTGGAAGAATGGGTAGGGTGAGAAACGGTTGATTTGCAAATGAAAATAAGTTTACACAAAGATTTTTGAAATGTGGTCACTAATATAATAATAATAATAAAATAATTGGAGTTCCCTCTAGTTTAGAAAAATATTTTTTTTTTTAAAAATAATAATATCTACGGTAAGTGGTTATAAATAGATCTGTTAGTTTAGAAAATTAATATATATATTGGATTATAGAATTGATAACAAGGTTTAAAACTGAAACACGAAAGATGCCGATTTGAAAATATGTACAAGATAGTAAAATATTTTTACGACCAGGGATGTTTCAAGATCAGTGAAAGAATTTAACTCAAAAGAAAAACAAGAATTTTGAAATGTATAATATAGGGGTTTTCAAAGAAGTCAAACTAGAGCGAAAAAACTTAATGGGAATTTCGAAAATACTTTTAGAGGTAGCAGACTTGGCAATGGAAGAGACTCGAATAATCAACGATAATCGTCAGGAAACGATCACGTGAATCGGGAGACAGGAAAAAAAATGATCGCTTGATGGATACACTTAGGATTTGATTTACGAAACTACGATGGGGTTCTTCGGTCGATCACACGAAAGGGCAATGATTGGAGGGGCGCTAGAAGGCAGGGGGAAAGTTCCTAAGAGAGTCAAGGTTACGCTTTGCTGGGCCCGAAGTCAATGGAGCCGGGCGAGCGACTAAACTAAAAGAAGGGCTCTAGGAAATTTAACACGGTCAGAGTCAAGTGGGCTACTAAGGTATTCTAGGATGAGGACGACTAATTCCTAACCAAGGCGTCAGACTATCAAATTGGGACGTCTACCTAAGTCTTCCTACTATCTGGGACTGTGAAACTAATTCAGACATGTACGTGGATATTAAATGAATGCGGTACTCTTATTGTTCCGAACTTTTGCAAGACCTGCATGGGCCACCACTAAAACCTGTCACGCCCCGCTTCCCAAAACGACGGAGGCGAAGCGTGACTAAGGCCCGCTCGGGCCGGAGCTAAGAAGCTCGGACCCAATAAGCGTCTGTAGGGGTACCATTTAAAAGATTTTCAGGTTCTTGCATTTATAAAGTTCGAACAACAGAAAGTACAGAAAAGAAGTTGCATTCATTAAATAGAGATATAATATCCAACAAGTACAAAGTCTAAAAAGGAGCCTAAGCGTGGCAACAACTGTCTAAAAGTAAACTAAAGGTAGTAACCTCTGAAAGTGACGACTAAGAAGACCTCAAGGTCTGGTCCTCGTCGGGCGCGTACTCTGGGTCGATGTCCTCGGCTCCTCGTACTCCAGTGAGTCTATCTCGTCCACGAACTCTGGCTGAGCACCTGACGTACAGCACCCAAGAAAAAGGAACTGTACGTCAGGTAAAGTCTACAAGAAGGGTTAGACTTTACTGCAAGTGCACCGAACTTTAAACAACGGTTTACTGGTTGATTAACATGCTGAGGTTCTTTTACACAACAGTTTACTGGTTGATTAGCATGCTGAGGTTCTTTTACACAACAGTTTACTGGTTGATTAGCATGTTGTGGTTATAACAGGGTAACACGACAGGAAGTAACGTAGCAGGAAAGTAAAACGGGACAAGTAGTAGTCGTAGTGTGTGCTACCAACTACGAGACTATCCTAAAGGTGTCAGGACAAGACGGAAAACTAGACAAGACAAGACGGGACACGACACGACTGACAGGACTAGTAAACCACGAAGGGTTCACGCCTTACGGTTCGAGGGGGATCAGACCCTCTCACCGTGCGCACGCTCAACCCTACCCCAAACCCCAGAACTCAGGACAGGAAGCACGGAGATCACTTTCGCAAGGAAAGCACCTGAAACGCCCGTAGGCTTTTTCGTAACACAGAGATCACTTCCGCAAGGGAAGCACCTGAAACGCCCGTAGGCTTTTTCGTAACACAGAGATCACTTCCGCAAGGGAAGCACCTGAAACGCCCGTAGGCTTTTTCGTAACACAGAGATCACTTCCGCAAGGGAAGCACCTGAAACGCCCGTAGGCTTTTTGTGTAACTGGGACAAGACACGAAAAGTGTAAGGAATTGTTATTCTAGGGTGTCCACACGCACGCACACACAAGATAGCCCTACGGTGTCAAGAGTTGTTGTTTGTCGAGCTTAGACTTCGTCGTCAAGTCTAAGTCGTCAGGGGCGTCCCGGACTTTATCATTTCACGTCCGGTTCTATACATTCACAGTCTAACAGTTCTAGCAATCTAAGACCAAAGCACGGTAAAAAACTCAAGTGGTTACACTTGCCTGTGGTGGCGAGGATGTCGTCCGTCCGGGTGTCTCGTCCAGTCGTCGCGTCCGCGGTAGTCCGTCTGAAACAGGTCATGGAGACGGCGTCAGGTCACGTTTTTCAATAACCCTAGTTAGGTTCATTTCTATGTTGTCGGGACTACCCTAATTGTCAAAGTCACAATTTTGATGTTCAGTCCTATTTGACGATTCTATCCTATGTGCACAGTTCAAAAGTCCAGTCGTCGAATCTACTGTTTCACAACGTTTTAAAGGCGCATAAAAATAAATTTAGGTACAGTTGTCCGATTTTAGTTAGGGTTCAGTTTGCTACGGTGTGGGTTTCGCTACGAGTTTAGAGGGACCAACCTGGTGTGAGGAACGTGCATTTAATCTGGCGTCGAGTCTGAAAACGGTGGCGGTGCTCGTGTCCCCGACTGCGGGTAGCGCAGTGGAGGTCGTCTCAGGATCGCCTCAGGATTGTGATGGCTGCGGGTAGCGCAACGAAACGTCTCAGGCAACGGTAACGGCAACGGATCACGATGCCAGAAGATCATGAGTCCTGCGGCGTCAAAGGCGTCTCGACTACGGGTAGCGTAGTGAGACTCGTCCGGGCGGCAAGCACGGTCAGTCTGACGGTAAGAACAGCGAGCTACGGAGCGTAACGACGACGATAACCCGTTGGAATGCCAGTCCAAGGGCTGATCGGCCTAGCAGTCGTTGCGGGGTGTCTCGTGTAACGGTTTACGGCGTCAGGAAACAGGCGACAGTGGCAACGGCGGGGAGCGCTGCGCGCGGCTGAAGGCGCGACCGCGCATGGCAAGAGGGGTCGTGAAGCGAGGCGGCGAGATTTGGCCGCGAACCGTGCGGAGGGTCACGGCAGTCGGATCGTGGCGGGGAGATCCGCGAGGGCGGTGAGAGTTGATGTCGCCGGAGGGAGGTCCGCAGCGACGGGGAGATCGGATTGGGGTTTGCGACGGTCGGAAGTCGACCACGGCGATCTGATCGCAGGGGAGGCGCTGCACGAGGTCAGCGGCGGCGGCACCGTGTGCGGGGAAGATGAGGGCGAAGGCGAGGGGATCACGGTGGCGTCGGGGGTCGCAGGCGGGCATCGGCGTTGCAGGCGGTGCGAGGGGAACTCGGAGACGTCAGAGCGACGTCGTGCAGAGGTGGCGAGCTGTCACGACGGTGGGAAACCGCGAGGGCGGCGAGAGGAAATCCCGGGGTGGAGAGAGAGAGCGGATCGCCGGAGGGTGCGGCGGCGCCGTGGATCGCAGCGCAGGCGAGCGCTGTGGTCACGGGGCGCAGGCGGCGGTGTGCGGGGAAGACGAGGCGGCGGATCGGCGTTCGGGTCACGGCGGGCTGCTGTGGCGGCGTGCGGGCGGAGAAGCGAGGGTGCGGCGACGATCGTCGGAGGGAGAGAGAGAGGGACGGGGTGATCGAATTGGGGGAAAAATAGGCCGGCGGCTGAGATTTTAGGGTTAGGGTAAAGTTAGGGTTAGGGTTAGGGATTTAATATTATATAATAATAGGGGTTTGCTAAATAGACATGTGATATGGGTAAAATAGGAGAAGGGTATAAGGATGGAGTGTGCACAAAAGGGGAAATTCTAGGGGAGGTTAGAGAAACGCTTTAGGAAAGATTTTAAAAATGATTTTAAAAGAGATTTAGCCAGATTTGGCTAACAATTTCGAAATTTGAAACTGACCAGGGCAAATCAACGGTCCAGATTTCTCCGAGCGATATCTTCCAATCCGGGCGTCAGAAAAATAATCCGAAAATACCGGGGCGATCGTGGAGACGAGACGCACAGACCTACGAAGACCGATCATGCGTAACACCTACCAAAAATTTACGTAAAATTGGGAATGGCGTTTTGAGTCAAATGACTAAAACACCCCTATCGTTCAAGGTCGTTTTGCGAGCAAACGAGCCGTGAAAGACGTTCCCAAAAATTACTATAAAATTCAACACCCCCAAACGATCGCATCGGCATATCGCATCGCAAATGCCGGAGCTCAGAAAAGTCAAATAAAATACGTGCACGATAAATCACGTGCACGCAGAAAATACGAACGGTCGAAAAGCGGCCGTTACACTTATTGAATCTCACAATACGGGAGGACATGAGCTCATATTTCTCCTTTAAAGAAGAAATGTTGGTATCCAAGGTGGACACCCGTGCTTTGAGCTCGTGCACTTGGGTTTTAAGAGAATCATTTTCTAACCCCAATTGTGTGTGACGTGTAACTAGATCACTATTATCCATGGGATGTGTTTGATCTAGTTGAGATTTGAGGGAGTTCACCTCATCTCTCAATGTGACATTTTGAGAAGCTAAGTTTGCTTTCTCAAGAGTTAAAGTATCAACAATGGTGTCATTGTTGATAATGCATGGAATGGATGACTTGGTAACTTTTGATTTCTTTAAGCTAGTGTATCTAAGCATTAAAGATTGGTATTTAGCAAATAGTTCTTCATTAGCTATACGAAGTTCATCCATTGTTACCTCGGTGTTATCCGTATCGGAATCACTCTCATCCGAGAGTGGGTCTTCAAGTGTCATGAAACACATGTGGGCGCTCTCACCCTTCTCATCATCGGAATCGCTTGATGAGTCATCACTTGAGTCATCAAAGGTACCTACGAGTCCTTTCTTCTTGTCTCTCTTGTTCTTGTCGGACTTGTGGTACTTTGGTGCTTTCCACTTTTCTTTGTTGTTTAGCATTGGGCAATCCCTCTTGATGTGCACTGGCTTATTACACTTATAACTAAGAGAGGAAGTAGCATTAGTAGACTCAAAACGTTTGTTGGTGGAAAATTTACCTTTGCGGAAGAAGCGTTGGAACTTCTTCGCCATTTGGGCCATTTCACCCAAATCCATCTCGTTATCAGATTCATCACTTTCGGAGGATGATGAATTGGCGTTGAATGCCAAAGCTTTCTTCTTGGCCTCGGAGGGATTCATCATGGCTCGAATCTTCAACCGGTTATCCCGTCTTACTTCGTAAGACATAAGAGTCCCGATGAGATTCACCACGGTGTAGTTCTTCAAGTCATTGACCTCCTCAATGGCGATTGCTCTTCTTTCCCATTTGGAGGTCATCCCCATGATGATCTTCCTTACCTTTTCAGGTTCGGTGTAGATTTGGCCAAGGGCTTCCAATTCATTTGTGATGTCGGTAAAGCGTCCGTACATCGACGCAATGCTCTCATTTTCCTGCATATGAAATAAGTCGAAGTTTTGCACGACAACATATAACTTTGAAAGCTTTACCTTATTCGTTCCCTCGTGGGTAACGATGAGATGGTTCTAAATTTGATATGCACTCTTACATGTGCATATCTTGTTGAACTCATTTGGGTCCAACGCACAATGAAGAGTGTTCATTGCTTTAGCGTTGTTGACTTCGGCGGACTTCTCGTAAGTCGTCCATTTCTCGAAGTCATCTTCGGCGGGCTCGACGTACTCCTTGTGGAGAGTTCTCCAAAGAGAAGCACTCCTAAGGAATGTCTCCATCCTACACTTCCAATAGCCAAAATTAGTACCATTGAAACGTGGAGGACGTATCGTAGATTGACCTTCGAAAAGAGTGGACGCTCCATCACGGTCGTGATTGTTGTACGAAGGCGGAGGAGGAACGTTGTTGTTGTTGGATGCCATAGATGAAACCTTGCGCTTTGATACCAATTGTAAGGACCCTGTCTATGGGGAAAACACTAGAAGGGGGGTTGAATAGTGTTTATGCAAATTTAAAAGGAATATACGCCAAATAAAATGCAATCCAACAAATAGTGCGGAATAGAAAAACGACCCAAAGAGAAACACACAAAAACACAGAGATGTTTCAAGGGTTCGGATTACCCAAGTCAACTCCCGACTTGTTCCCGGTAATCCTACGTCCCTACCACCCGGATACCACCGGATACTCAAGTTAGAACCCTAACTTGAGGTTTCCTTATAGCCCACTTGTAGCAACCCTACAAGTGCAATCGAATACAATCGATGTCCTTGACTCCCACAACCAGGGAGCAAGCAAAAACTACTCACACAACCGAGAGCACAATTCAAATAAAGAAGTTATGAAATCTGAAAGCAACACTTACAATCACCTATGCCTTGAAGTAGAACTTGAAGGAGGAGTGTGATGTGTGTTGAAGAACTTTCTTGGAAGAGAGGAGAAAGCCCTTTCTCTTGACTTCACCAATTGCCTAGAAGATCAATCTTTGGTTCTAGGTTGGAGAGCAAGAGAACAAGATTTGGAAATACTTAGGGCTTTGGATTTGAGAGCTTTGATCTTTGGAAATGAAAGCTTGAAGGATTTTGCAATGAATGAGTAACCTTCCAATGGAACAATAGAAGCTCTATTTATAGATTTCTCAAATCCACAAAACAGTTTTGGCAAAAACCCAATCGGAATCCGTGAGAAAAATCTCAACGGATATAATCTGAACTTGCGACAGTCGACTGTTGAACAATCCACAGTCGACTTTTGCACAGTCAGCAAGGGTAGGTGAGAATTCATAACGATAACTTACCACGTGGACAGTCGACTGATAAAGCAAAGACAGTCATCTGTTAAACCAACAGGCGACTGTAATTTCTTCGACAGGCGACTGGTCGAGAGAAGAGTAAGTTTAGGTAAATACTGGAAATCTCACAAGATACAGGACAGCCGACTGATTCAAGTAATACAGTCGACTGTTAATCAGAACAGGCGACTGTAAAACCTTAAACAGACGACTGTCAAAAGCAAGAGAAATTTCCAGAGAGTTGAGTCAAAGAAATGAATTACAGACAGGCGACTGTTGCAGCATAGACAGTCGACTGATCAAATAGACAGTCGACTGTATATACAGCATAAGTCGACTGGCCGTAGAATTCAGATCAAACAGAGTTTGGGCAAGGAGAGACAGGCGACTGATTTACAATACACAGTCGACTGTCACTAGGACAGGCGCCTGTAAATTATTCAACAGTAGCCTGTGCGAAAAAATCAAAGAAGGCCCAAAACTACATTGTAATAGTTTGTGCATAACAGGCGACTGTAGAACAAAACACAGTCGACTGTTTTTGAGACAGGCGACTGTAAACTGTTAAGCAGTCGGCTGTTATAAACAATCCTAGCACAAACAAAAGAGAATTGAATTGGGATCAAAGGACAAAGGTCAAATGATGTCCTATGACAGAATGTAGATGTGTGTGAGTGCTCCATCAAAGTGCTACTTCTAAGCTACATACTAGAAGAGATAAAAGAAAAATTACATTGACGAATAATCTCTTCTTTCCATCGTATGAGCTTGAAGTCTTTACGGAGCTTCAATCATCAATCTACGATCATCCAATTCATGTCATTTGCCTTCAATGACGTATGTGAGCCATCCATTGCTAGTTGATCTTCATAATAAGCTTAGGCAATGATTAACTGCAAAATAGGGGATTAGTCACAAGTATTTATGTTTGCTCATCATTAACACCAAGTTGGGAGAAGTCCAATACTCAACACATTATACACCCAAACATACATACTAATATAGTATATAACACATAGGGGTATTACATGCATGTTTTGTAGTTTGCATGCGAGTGAATCGTAGACATTACATGTGCATTATTGAATAATTCATAAAGCTAGACGGTTGGGGTGATAGATGAAGGATATGACATGTGCATTATTCCAAATAGCCTAATGATGTAAAATTTAAAATGAATTAGGTTGGCTTGGCTATGCAACCATCATACATGCTGGATGGCTTACTTGATGGTTTCTTTTATTCACCAATTTGTTTTTTAAGTGGTGGAGATATATAAGCAATGAAATGGATTTTTTTGAATCTTTTACTTCATGTCGATTTCCTGTTAAATTTTCAAATTTTAAGTCTTTTTGATATCTGTTTTAATCAGCCCTAGTTTACTTGAGTACAATGGTTGAGGGGATTATTTATGAAGTGGGTTTTTTCCCCTTGATTTATGACGGTTGCTTACTGGGTTGAAATGGAAGGAGCAACGACATAGCAACCAGTTGTGAAACTGATTAAACATATATACTTAGGGTTAATTTTTTGGATATGCACACTTATATATGAAATGAGTATTTCATATATTTCTATGATATGGATTTAATTGATAGTGGATATCAAAGGGTTTATTTTTCCCACGCCATAAGTTATATAGGATACTGGATAGTGACGGGTTTCTTTTTCCCCTGCCCTACTTTATGATAATATCATATGTTAGTCATCACTTACGTGTTACGTATGTTTGATGCAAATAAGGTGGACATGGATATACAAGGTGACCATTCGGCTTGTGAGTTATGTACCTATGCCTCTGCGGCAATAATGTTTGTCATCTTAGCATTACAACTTCACAAATCCGGTAGGGCCGACCCTATACCCAGAGAGCCCTCAGATATGCGGGATCTGTATAGAAAATCCCACATGCGGAGAATTCTATATGGGTTTGATAGTAGTTGTTTGCACTACTTACGAATGCGCAGACATGCTTTCATGAATCTTGCATCAGTAATGCGACAATGAGGTCTTCTCAAGGACACTATTCATGTCTCCACAGAGGAGCAGGTGGCCATGTTCCTGCATATTGTAGGGCACAAGTCAAAGAATAGAGTCATGCAAGTGGATTTTATAAGGGGATGTGAGACAGTTAGCCAGTATTTTAACAAAGTTATGGCGGGAGTGTGTTCACTTCGGGATATGTTCATGAAGCAAGCTCCTAATGAGACGCCACCAGAGATAGTCAATAATCCTATTTGGTTTCCATTTTTAAGGTATGTGTGATTATCTGTATATGTGTCAGTATAATAAGTATCGTCATGGTGATTGCAAATTGGGCTCATTGATTACATTATAGGATTACATTGGTCTCATTGATGTGTCACACATAGATGCCATGCTCCCAGCCAGGCTCGTACCCTGCTTTAGAGGTCGTAAATGGGTTACGAAAAATGTGCTAGCAGCTGTTACTCCAAATAAAATATTCACATACGTTATGGCCGGGTGGGAAGGACCTGCAAATGATTTTAGGATCTTGAAAGATGCCTTGTCTTTACCCCCCAATGGGGTTGTGAGTGTATGAAGTTAACATGCATAATTTTACATAAAAATTATATATACGTCTCTAAGAAATCGTTGGATCATAAATTGGGTTTATTTTTTCAAATGTAGGTAAATATTACCTTTGCGATGTTGGATATACTACAATGCTCGGTTTCATATCTCCATACAGGGGTGTTAGATACCATCTGAAGGACCATACTGATCGTATTCCTCGAAACCAACGAGAGCTATTCAACCTACGTCATTCTACCTTAATATCAAAGATCGAGGTGACAGTTGGTATCCTAAAGAACAAGTTTAAGATTTTGTCTGCCAATCCTCACTACCCATTCAGCAGTCAGGTCGATACCATCCTAGCTTGCACTATTTTGCATAATTACATCAAATAGTAGATCCTCTTGACCCCCAACTAAATGAAGATGTTGATGGGTTGGAGGATGTAGATGTTATTGATGAGCATACTGACGATGTTATGGATCTATCTTAACAGGTGCCTGTTTGCGAACAAACCGAATAACATGATCAATGGAAACTGCACAGGGAGCAGATAGCTTGGGAAATGTGGGCGGACTTCTGTAACATAAATAATAATGAGAACACAGTAGAGCATGTGATATAAGGGGATCGTATTAGACTTTGCCTAATTAGGTTAAACATTATAACCTTGTAACTTGAGTATTACATTATGTTTGCTATGTTGCGTATGACAATTGGTGCATGATTTGTCTTATCCATTAACTGCATTAAAATCAGTAGTTTAATTCTGCATTTGTATACCCACTGTATTATAGTATCTGTTTATATGATGGTTGGATTTTTATATCCCAAATTTTGCATTTTCAATTTCATATTATTGATGTTGTAGGGATGTAAAGGTCATCTAATTCAGGGCATGCGGGTGTTCCATTACGTGACGGTATTGATACCGTGCAACCATTTTATAAAACTGTATATGGGACACAATTGGTAGATGCAGAAAGAAGGCTGGATCCCCTTATAAACCGACCTATTCCCTATAGGATGCGTAATATGCAATTCCCCATGCATGGCTTCCAAGTAGGTGGACCTGGTATGGCATATCCACAATATGCCAATTTCAGCCTGCCAATGCAAATGCCAATGGCAATGCCATCACCGAGTGGACCTAGGTATATGAATATGCTCCAAGGGGGATCCCTATTTTCAGAAGCCCCTCGCCGCAAGGTGCATTCGCTATGCCCATGCCTCCAAGTGGTAATGAACAAATGCCCGACAATGACTCCTCTAAGAAGTCGAGCCGGTGTGGCGAGGATGCCGATGGGTCGGTGTTAAGCCCGAGGAAAAGTCTAAGCAACCATCCTCATCTTCCCAACACAACAAATTGTGGAAGACCGTGCATGACGAGACACTTATTCCTTTCCTTGTGGAACTTGCACGGCAGGGGCATATAGTCGATAAGACTTTTAAAGGGACTGCATTCAATGCTGCTACAGCACACATCAATAACATTCATAGGACGACGTTCACAAGTGGGAATGTGAAAAATCACATGAAAGCATTGAAGACACGTCTCAAAGATGTGTATGAGTGCATGGACATGAGTGGGGCTGGATGGTGTGCTGATAAGAAGATCATTGAACTTGATCCTGAAATATATGCAACCTGGGCCGTGGTATTTACTTCTATCTTCTTTATAAGATAGCTGCAAATAAATTAAATATAGCTATGAATAAACATGCTCATAATTGCTCTTCTAATCGTTCAGGCAAACCATAGGAAGCGAGCGTATGTGAACCATCCCATACCATGGTTTGATGATCTTGTGGTTATCATAGGGGATGACTCTGCAAAGGGTGATTTTTGTAAGTCGGTGTACGAGAACTTTGGAGGCCCATTTTATGGTGTCGAAGGAGAGCCCGCAAGTAATGAACCGCCACCTATTCCTTCTCTAGGCCAATATGCCCCGCAAGACATCACCCCCATGCGTCGACAGGTCATTATCTAGGATGGACAAGCCATGCTATCCCACACCCGCTGGGAAAAAAGAAACAACATCGATGGGCCGTGAGGGATGATCCCGATGCCATGCAGGAATTGCTGTTAATGTTAAAGAGGTCGCGGATGCAATAAGGAGCCTCACTCTCACCAGACCAAAACGCTTGCTCAGCGTGTGTACAAGTTTGCAGAGTATCCTGGCGACCTATTGTTGAAGTTGTTTAAGGACCTAAGCATGGATGAGATGGAAGCTCGTCGATTTTTGGCAGTGCCACAATCGAGTAGGAAGCTTATGCTTGATGCTTTAATTGATGATATGGATAGGGAGTTGTGAGATGCTGGATATGAAAAAGGATATGATAAAGGCCTGAGATGATGATGAGTGGGGAAGTTGGCTTTTTGGTGGGTTGGGGATGGGTTTTTGGTGGGTTGTGGATGGTTTTTATGGGGGGTTGGGGATGGTTTTGAGGTGGGTTCGGGCAGTTTCTATGGGGATGGTTTTTTGTTATTGTTAATGTTACCACACAATCTCTATGTTGTAAATATATGTGTAAGCACTAGACATGATATTTTGGGTTCAGTTTGTTATATATCTATATCATGTAGCCCACGTATATGTTGGTTTCATTTCTACTTTGCTAGCTTCCTCATGCTAGCCATTTTTAGTTTGTGTTGATTGGGTCCTTGTGGATGTATCAGTTTTTGGGTGGCTTTGATTTGGAATTAGGCTAGCTTCCTCATGCATGCCATTACTTCCCAGCTTCATTTCAATTTGTGTCTTTGCTGCATATGACAGTTGATACTTAAAGGTTTTGACCAATTTGAGTGTTTAATAACTGGCTTTGATATTTGATTTACGATGTATATTGAGTTGTTTTGCAAATAGCCCAAATTATGAACAATTTTTGAACACTTTGTCTCTATGTTATTAAGAAAGAATTGGTATATTGCTTGATGGTTCCTTTATTCTCCAATGTGTTATTGAGAGACATGGATATTCATATGCACTTATATGGATTAATTGTATCCGTATCTATTTGAGAATGCTGCAGTTGAAATGTTGGGTGATATTGATGGAGCAACTGCCTAGTAACAATTTATTTTCATGATAAACTGATTTTTTTCCTGAGGGCTATAAAAATTTGTGATGATTCTAATTCTTGCCTCAAATTTGTATTTTTTGTGTCATTATACCCACTGAATATTGGGCACAACGCATTATATACTGGAGCTTCTCACTGTGATTGGTTTTTGATGTATTTGCAATTTTTGGTGCATACTGATACATACACAAAGAACCAAGCACCAAAAACTGAAAATGATACATCCCCAAAGTCCACATACTGAAACTGATACTTAAGCTTTGGTACAAAAACAAAGCCACACAAAAACAGATACATCCCCCATGAACCAAGCCCCAACTACTGCCTATTACCAATAGTTTTTTCCTATAGCCCTATGATGATGAATGTATAATGAGCACTTTGTCCCTATGTTATTAAGAAATAGTTGGAATTTGGCTGGAAGGTTCCTAAATGGAGCAACTGCTTATTACCAACTTAATTTCACGATAAAATACAGTTTTTCCTAAGGGCTATAAATATAATTTATTTTAATGTTTCTTGCCTGCTACTTTTAGTTTCAGTAAGGGTTGTTTGATTTATATGCAAGTCATTTTCAGTTGTTGGTGCTTGGGTGGCTTTGTGTTGGAACATAAGCTCAGTATGAATTTGGGGACTTTAGGGATGTATCAGTTTCATTTGTTGTGGCTTGGTTCCTTGGGTTTGTATCTGTTTATTGGTGGCTGTGTTTTGGAACCTTAAGCTTATCTATCATTTTAAGTATGTGAACTTTGGTGCTGTATCTGTTTCAATTTTTGGTGCTGGGTACCTTGTGGATTTTTCTGTTTATGTTTGGCTATCCTCTGGACTCTATGCTTTTGTTGCAGTTTCATTATGGGGACTTTATGGATGTCTCAGTATCATAGTTTGTTGCTTGGTTCCTTGGGTATGTAACATGTAAATGGTGTCTTTGTTTTGGAACCTAATCTTATGTATCATTTTCAGTATGTGGACTTTGGTGATGTTTCAGTTTCAATTTTTGGTGATTGGTACCTTGTCGATTTTTCTGTTAGTTTTTTGGAGCCTATGAATTTGTTGCATTTTCATTAATGGGACTTTGGGGATGTATCGGTTTCATATTTTGGTTTTATATGATCATTGGGTATGTATCTGTTTATTGCTGGCTTTGTTTTGTAACCTAAGATTTGGGCTCAGTTTCATCATGGGGACTTTGGGGTTGTATTAGTTTCATATGTTGGTGCTTGGGTGCTTGGGTACTTGGGAATGCATATGTTTAATGGTGGCTTTGATTTGGAACCTTAGCTTATGTATCATTTTCAGTATGAGAACTTTGGTGACGTTTCATTTTCAATTTTTGGTGATTGGTTCCTTGTGGATTTTTCTGTTTATGTGTGTCTTTGTTTTGTACCATATGCTTTTCTAGCAGTTTCAATATGGGACTTTGTGGATGTCTCAGTTTCATATTTTGGTGCTTGGTTACTTGGGTATGTATCTGTTTAAGGGTGGATTTGTTTTGGAACCTAAGCTTTTGTGGCATTTTCATTATGGACTTTGGGAATGTATCAGTTTTATATTTTGGTGCTTGGGTCCTTGGGTATGTATCTGTTTATGGGTGGCTTTGTTTTGGATCCTAAGCTTTTGTATCAGTTTCATTATGGGGACTTTGGGGATGTATCAGTTTCAATTTTTGGTGCTTGGTTCCTTGTGGATGTTTATGTTTATGGGTGGCTTTGTTTTGGAACCTAAGCTTTTGTATCAGTTTCATTATGTGGACTTTGGGGATGTAACAGTTTCATATTTTGGTGCTTGGGTCCTTGGGTATGTATCTGTTTATTAGTGGCTTTGTTTTGGACCCTAAGCTTATGGTCCTAATACATTAGGGGAACTTTGGGGATGTATCAGTTTCATTTTTTCCTATAGCCCTATGATGATTAACAATTTTTGATCACTTTGTACCTATGTTATTAAGAAATAGTTGGTACTTGGCTGGAAGGTTACTTTAATCCCCAATGTTTTATTGAGATACATCGATATTCATATGCACTGATATGGATTATTTGTATCCGTATATGAGAAGGCTGCAGTTGAAATGCTGGGGTAATATTGCACGGAGCAACTGCCTAGTACCATCTTTATTTCATAATAAAATACATTTTTTCCTGAGAGCGATAAATTTATTTGATTTTACTGTTTCTTCCATTCTCTTTTCAGTATCAGTTAAGGATAACTGATTTATTTGCTATTTCATTTATTTGATAGCTAGTTTCAGTTTTTTGGTGCTTGGGGATGTATCTGTTTGTGTGGCTTTGTTTTTAAACCTAAGCTTTTGTATCTGTTTCAGTTGAGGGACTTTGGGGATGTATCATTTTCAGTTTTTGGTGCTTATTTCCTTGTGGATGTATCTGTTTTTGGGTGGCTGTGTTTTGAAACATAAGCTTATGTATCAGTTTCATTATGGGGACTGTGGGGATGGATCAGTTTCATTTTATGGTGCTTGGTTCCTTGTGGATGTTTATGTTTATGGGTGGCTTGGTTTTGGAACCTAAGCTTTTGTATCAGTTTCATTAGGGGGACTTTGTGGATGTATCAGTTTCATTTTTTTGCTTGGGTCCTTGGGGTTGTATCTGTTTATGGGTGGATGTGTTTTGGAACTTAAGCCTGTGTATTTGTTTCATTATGGGGACTGTGGGGATGTATCAGTTTCATTTTTTGGTGCTTGGGTCCTTGGGGATGTTTATGTTTATGGGTGGCTTTATTTTGGAACCTAAGCTTTTGTATCAGTTTCATTATGGGGACTTTGGGGGTGTATCAGTTTCAATTTTTAACCATAAAATAGGAGTCTGTTTCATATCACATATTAATTCTTTGAAAGGCCAATATGTATCATCATTTTTTTAATTTGTAATATGTATATGTATATCTGTTGCCTGCCTCCGTTGTCCATCTTTATTTCATGCTAGGTACGAATGAGCACCGGGTCCAGCTCTTCTATTCAATCCAGACCCATAGTTGCGGCAGGTGGTGAGTTGGATGCAGATGCAGATGACAGCAGGGTTTGCCACTGTGGGCTGCGGGTAGCAAGGAGGACATCATGGACCCGAAAAAACCCTGGTCGGAGATTTTGGAACTATCCATCGCGAGGGAATCAATGCAAATTCTACGAATGGAAGGATCTCCCACACTCGGATTAGTCCACATATATAAACATCATGGGAATTTTTTAAGGAATTATGGAAATTGTTTGAAGCCAAAATACGGGGAAATACGAAGAAATATAGAGTACACAAATAAGGAAATTTTTCTAAAAGTGGTGAAATGAGGTGAAACAATTCTAACATGTAAATATGGGGCTCTGGGATTTTTAAGAATTTTGTTTTGAATTTATTGGATTTATTTGGTGCCAAAATACGGTGGAATATGTCAAAAATACATTGCAAAATCGACATACGGCACTGTTGGGAAATACGCTTCATCGCAGCTCCATACGGCCGACGTGGCGTAATCTGGGCCGTTCATCTCGCATCCGACGGTCGATTGAAGCGGAGTGACGTGGGTGTTTGAGAGCCGTTCGATCAAGAACCAACGGCCACCATTGAATCAAAGATGGCGGTCACAGCTGTCTGAGCCGGTGGAGACGTGGACGAATCATAGCCGTTGGATCACCATCCAACGGTCTGAAAGATGCCGACTCAGAGTGAGCGAAGGCGGGCGGCTTGTGGGTCCGGGTCAGCACTGGCGGGCGGAGACTCATCGAATCCGCTGTGACGTGGCTCAATCTCATCCGTCCATCGATGATCCAACGGCTGCCGACAGGCCGTTTTTACGGGTGGCGGATTTAATGTGTTGTTGACCCGTGAAGCCGCCGACTTGCGGATCCCCTCGCACAGTAACCCAACCCGTTAAGCTGAATCCTATATATACCCATGTACACCTCTTACATTTTCATCAATAAGTGGAGTTCTAGATATCCAAATTGAGCACCGTTTGCGGCGTTACGACCGTGACTTCATCCCCGACGCGCTGACACTAATTTGGGCAGCTAGTTCCTCCTGTGCATTAAATGGCATCACGTTGATCGAGGAGCTTCTACCGACTACTCTCACGGGGACATCGACTACTTCCTCTACACAACTCCGATGGACATTCCGAAAGAAGCGCTGCGGAGCTACTGACATGCTGAAAGATGAACACCAGAGGGATCTTCACAAATGAGCTTTCTAAACTCTTGATCTTTTATTATTGTGAATACGTTGTTGTATATGTCGTTGGGTTTTGTGTTTTATACTTTCTTTCGCTAAACTGATTTGAGTAATCCGAGTTGTTGGGACATATCGGATTGGGAGAGCATCACAAGTATTGTTATCTTTTTGGGCTTTGGTGAGCTAGGGTTATTCAGAGTGGTTAGAGTTGGGGCTCTAATCTTGTGTGACTGTAACTACTTAAAGAAACAATTTTTAGTGATGTTGTTCCGGGCTGGATGTAGGTCGAACCACGTAAATCCTCTGTGTCATCTGCTTGATCTGGTTGGTGTGTTATTTGCGTTAATATTGCGTCTATGTATTTGTTTTATTTAAACTTAAATATTTTTATCTCGCGATAATTTGGTCATCGACCTATTCACCGCCCTTAAGGCCCTATTTAGATCCTACACGGACTAGTCCACATATGTGATAATGCAGTTACTGGATGAGCTTGAAAGAAGCCCCACCCATGCATCCTCTTCCACAGCGTTCTCTGATATGAGGCTTTTAGAGATAGAGGGGCAGATGGCCACGCTCGTGGGGCGATTTTAGCGGACCACGGTGAAAATGGACACCATCCTATCCGATTACAAAACCATTAAGTTGGTTTTGTTTTCGCTCATAGGATTGATGTTTTGTTTGTTATTGTTGTTTATTAACAAGAGTGTTTGATGGGGACAATACAATGTAAAATTTTATTAATGTATGTTATGTCAATGGGTATGCTCAATGAGATTGTAATTTTGATACGATATGTATTTTATATATGCGGGTTTAAGTTAGTATGTTAAATGGGATTGTGATATCTGTTGCATGCGTTCTTTGTCTTGCCTGCGTGCTTACTCGGTTGTATTTGCTGCAGTTAATATTTTAATAATTTCTGAATCTTGAGATGAAATGAGATTTTGATTTTCTTGCGTTGCATGCCTTGCCTGCGTTAATATTTAATAGTTAAAATGTAATTAATTAATTCTGTTTTTAGTATTAAATTCGGTTTTTAAATATTTAATTTGGTTAGTGGGATTTAATTATGCTTATTTAATAGTTAATTAGTTAATAGTTAATAGTTAGTTAACTAATATTTAATTAATGGATGTGTTTCATATTTTTCTACAATATGAGGATGTGGGGTAATCTCACCTCAAAACACCATAGCCAACTTCCAACTTTCCTCATCCAACAATCCTACTCACACTTTAACCAAAAGAAACACAATACTTTAGTGTGGGACCCACAAACAAATCTCAATCCCACTTTCCAACCCCTTTTCCAACAAAAGAAACACAAAACTCATCTTCTCTCTCTCTTTCTCCCCCCAAGATTCCAACCAAGATTTACTATTCACAACAGTAAATCCCAAACCAAAGTTATGCAAAGAAACACACCCTAAATTTATGTAAAGTAGCTAGCAAAATGTGTAGTGTAATGTCAACACAAGAATGAGAAGGCCGGATCGGGCCAAATTGATACTTAATTCAAACAGACGGGTTTCCGGGATAGACCAAAGCCCATAAGTGCTTCTTTAAAAATACTCAACTAGATTTCAAGTAGGCTTTGGGCCAGCCCATTGGGCCTAGCTTAATTTTTTATTTTATTCCCAATAAAAATTACAATAAAAATATAACCAAACACAAATATATTGACATAGCATCATAAAAGTTTTACGCAACAACTTTACACAACGAGAAATGTGCATATGTAAAAAGAATTCAAAATTACAAGAAATCTCATAATTTCATGCCAATATCTTACCAGCTATTTTCAATTTTTCAGAACTTAAACAGTGTCTCATACAATACAACAACCAAAGACTGACTTCAATCAACAAACAATGCACATTTAATTTTCTTGTACAATTCAAATACAACCGGAATCAAATCAATTCAAGTGCAGAGCTTTATATTTCAATCAAGCTAGGTTTGAGTCAAAAAAGAGCTCAGACCTTTCGCAGGCGAGTCCATGATTTACACCACTTTTTGATCAAAACCCCCTATCCATCTTCAATCAATAAACTTGGCCAGATCCATCTCAAGATCGCCAAGATAGAAATCTGGCAGAACAAAGCAATAACTTATGATTGCACAATATTTACCTCAACAAAAAACATAATAAAATAGAACACGGACAATGTGTGTAAGGCAAAGACCTGTTGGAGTCAAATTATCCTTTTGGATCAGGATATCAAATACTAGGTCTTGATGCTTATGGTTATACTAAGCATACCGAATATGTCACGGCCCATTCTTCAAAATATCTGGGAAATACGAAACTTTCCGAAGAACATCTAGAGAAATTCAAATAAAATAAAAAGTGACCACAACCCAAAAGTAAACCTCACTCCCTATACACATAAAGGAAGTGATACTCAAACCTTGTGCAGCCTCTTGGAAAAAAGATATTTGAAGTCTCTGGCTTTAGGCCTGGGGAAAAGGTGGCGGACACGTCAACGCGTGCACAGTAGGAAAACACATGGAATATTATATTTAAAATTGTTCTATCCAACTACACATCAGGCATCATGTGAATAAATAAAGAAGCACTCTAAATAAATAAATAATGTCTCCATGCGGAAATGAAAACAGGTGGTGAGCCTCAATGACAAAATAGAATAACATATGATGAATACTGAAAGAAATTTGCAATTAAGAGGAATGACGAAAAGAAAGGCGGAAAGTAAATGTGTCCCTGCAATGGTGTCCTAGCAACTTTATCGATGCCAAATCCATGCCATCGTCGAGACTGTGCCTAATGTTAGCACGTGTGTAGGGTTTTCTAGGTCCTTAGGGCCATAAATACGACGTCCATCCAAAGTCGGTCGGACGAAGTTATCAAAACAGCAGTGGAAAAATCAACTTAAAACAATTTTAAGTCTAGCCCTAAAGGGAACAAAACCTAGCCAAGATCTCTACTATTCCGGGGTTAGGTCCGACCAACCCCTAAGGATAGATCTATCTAACACTTGCAATTTATAAACACATGAATATTTAAACTACATACCTTTCACTTCGTTTCCGCAGAATACGAAGCGTCGTTTTTAGCAACATTTCTTTGGCCCCGCGCCGCTTCTCCCGAGCCGAACCGTGTCCCAAGCCGCACCTTGTCCCGAACCGAACCGCTTCCTGAACCGCACCACGTCCCGACACGAGCAACACCCTTGTCACTGAGCCAACCACGCACCGAAGAAGATTTCACATTGAGTGGATCCTTCGTCAAGACTCCAGATCCGATCCGAGCTCCTTCATAGCATTGCTAGAGCCCGAACAGGAGCAATGCAGAAATTTAGGGAGAAAGAGAATATTTAATTTAAGCTCAGATCCGGGCATGCTCATGTTTAATGGAGTTACTCAGATCTGGAGCTTGGGATGAGTTTCAAGGAGAGGGTAGATGATCGCGCCCGGATATACACCTGGAAAAAGATTGTAGTCTTACCGCAAGCGCACGGCGTAGTGACGAGCGGGTATCGAACACAGGGAGGACAAATGACAGTACTCTATCTCGATCACCTAGTTATTTAAGGTAGGACGGAATGGTTTGGATAGTAATGTGTCACAATCGTTCAAATAGTAAATATGATTCAAAATAATAAAAGCGTCTAGGGATAGAAAATCCCCACTACGGATTGTCACTTATCCTTGTGGATCATGAATCTCAATATTGCAAGGCTTGAATTTAGGTGAACTAGTCGCAACTGAATGTAGAACGAAGCTCACGCTCTCGTGCTATTACCGGTCTATAGCGACGTAGATTAGGGCCCACTCTCGTGCAAACCCTAACCTAAGCTACTAGCATGAAGATCGACATCACCGTCCAATCGCACCTCGAGCCTACTCTCGTGCAAACTCGAGCTACGATCTAGGTTATGATAGTTCGTATTCGTCCAATCTCTTGCAAACGAATATTAGTATAGATTTTAATAAAAATCCTAGCTTTGGCCCAATCTCTTGCAAACCAAATCTAAAAAATCTCGATTATAAACCTAAATCGAATATCTAGGCTTTCCCATCAATTGGGATCCAATCTCTTGTAAATCCCAATCGATGGAAATTCCCAGCTACCCATAGTAAATCAATCACAACCTAACCTTTTATCACTTCTAGCAACAATTCAATTCATTCAACACAATTCAAAGATCGGAATCATAGGGTTCATTCCCATGCCTTAGAATGACGGCACTACTCACAATTCATCATAGAAATCTCAGAAATAACAATATAGATCATATCACAATTCGTAGTTAAGAGAAAACAATTCATAAAAACAAGAGTTTTAAAGAGAAAGATAAAACCAAATTGCGCATCTATGATCTCCAGCTGAGAATTACAATAGAATAGCCGTCAAAAATAACTTCAAGTCTCTCCAAAAACTCAGAATAAAACTAGGTTTAAATACGAGCCAAATTCGTCCAGAAATTCCTAACAGAATTGCCCCTGGCACAGCCAAAAACCCTAATTCGTGACCCAGTCAGACTGCGCCACTCGGCCGAGTAGAACATGTCACTCGGCCGAGTAACAAACCCAATAAAAACAGAGAATCTGGGAAAATTGGGGGTCTGTCGCTCTGTCTGACTCGGGCGAGTGGTCTTCCTTACTCGGCCGAGTGAGCTTTCTTGCTCGGCCGAGTAGGTCTTCTCAAATTTCCAGTAAGTCGGCTGCTTTTTGGGAGAAAATCCTTGTCAGACTCGAGCGAGTGGGCTTCTCCATTCGGCTGAGTGAACTTTCTTGCTCGGCCGAGTGAACTTTGAAAATCGACAATCTGTATCCGTTTCACTCGGCCGAGCGCACTCCTTTACTCGGCCGAGTGAACTATCTGTTCGGCCGAGTGAGCTGTTTTTGGGCTCTTTTCTTCTCCTCCTCGCATCCTCATCGATTCTATCGAATTTCTTCCTCTTCCCCTCATCCTCCAGCGTCGCTAACTCCTCAATAAAGCCGTGGGCGGCACTCCGATGCGCGTGAAAGTCCCTTGATCTCATTTTCGCTCCAGATCGCTACATATCTCCTGAAATACGACAAAAACAAGAAATAGTGAAAAGCAACGCGATATCGTCGAATAATCGTGAAAAACTCAATATGGGTGATAGAAATGTCATGAAAACATGCAGAAAAAGGTGTAAAATAAGTAGCGATCAAAATCACCCAAGCTTACCTCTTAGTCGTCCTCGAGGAAGATGAGTAAAAGGTGAACCTGGCTGGTAAAAATAAGGAAAAAGGAAAAAAGAAGATAGAAAAGAAAACGATGAGGGAGGCGCTAGATCATTTTCTCCGGATGTGGAGCTGCTCACTCAAATAGCATACAATGAATAAAAACATGCCAAAGATTTTTATCTCGATATCATGATCATATATAAATGCATTCAATATAGAAACCCAAGAATATCAAAACGATATGAAATATGAAATCATTCTATAATTAGCATCGTCTGAGGCAATCTAAAGTAATATACATAATCATAGATCGCACACTTTTCAATTGATAGCTTTCTATTTGGAGTATAAGAGGTATCACACAATATGAAGCAATAAGAATAGAAATGAGTGGTATTCATGAAACGCATGCCAAATTTCAATTCGTGGACTTCGTAATAGTTTTAGAAATCTCCTCGAGTATAGAAAATTACCTAGCTTAGGTTGTCATGCACAGAAAAGTAGTCACACTCTCACACATCATTGGATCCTCTCCCCCAAGCTTATCTATAAGCGTGGTGGCATCAAATAAAACAATACGACTTTCCCTATTTTTGAAGTTCCAAGGAAAATAAAAATAAAAGATGGGAGAAAGAGAGAAAGAAATGAAATGGGATCATGCATGAACTTCTTTTCTCTCTTTTTTTCTCTTTCTTTTTTTTCTTTTTTATTTCTTTTGCTCTTTTTTTATCACATAAATATAATAAGGATCCCAAATCAAAAGATAGAGAGATAAGCATGTATATATATATTTTTCTTTTTGAATTTGGGGTGTTGGAGCATGGTCTTTATAGCAGGGGGAAGATGCCAATATAAAATTTGCTAAATGGAGATTCACCAATGATTATAAGTATAGAAATGATGTTCAAGATATGTGGAGAAAGAAAAATATGTAACGCTCAGTTCACTCTTTAGAATGTGCACGACAACTTTCAGCAGAGTAATGAAATCTACTGAGTTTAAACTCAGAAAGTAAACTAATCCAGTCATATCAACATGGCATACATTTAATCAATCTGAAAGTGAAGCGTACAATTTTCATGCAATAAGAAGTGATAGTAGACAACAAAGCAGTACTCCAAATATAGGCAATCAATGCGTGAAGCTTGGTGTGTTTTCTATGAAAAGTATACAATATAAATCATCAGACTTAGCTAATAGTAGAATTTCATTCTTGCTCATATAATAAAGGTGGATGTTACTTTCTCGAAGCATAGCAAAGTATAGCATATGATATCTGAAATGAAAACGATGGCATGACAAGATAATATGCATATAGAGATACGCTAATTCCATGTCATCATCATCACAGAAAATTCATCTCTAGCCAAAAAAGATAAAAGAAATAAGGATAAAGGAAATCAAAATCTACTATACATATGCAGCACACATAAAAAGTAAGAAAACGTGATGCATGAGAAAAAATTTGAAAAAGTGGGTGTAAATAAGTGTAAAATAAAGAAAGGTGGAAAAATGAAAATAAAAACAAAGAAAATGAAAAGTGCGTAAGACACTCACTCTCCCAAGATAAACGGCACAATGTCCTCAGTGTGCAAAGTGTAGCACACCGAGAAATATGATAAGGGCGGGGTGGGTGAGGATGCATGCATGATAAAGTATGAAAATAAAAGAAAATGAGATGGATATGCAAATGATGCATACAGAGATCAAGATCGTGCAATATAACTGTCCCCAAAAATACCTCCTCTCTCCCAAGATGATATAGAAAAATACCAACAAAAAGTGACCAGAATGTGTGTGGAGGAGGGGGTGCAAAATCAGCAGACAAAATGATAGCATCAATCAAAGCAGCATCAAAAGTATGGGAGGCATCCAGTGTGTGCCTAGGTGGGTGGTGGAGCACCAGCACCGTCCTGTGGTGGAGGTGGTGGTGGAGGTGGCTACTGGGTAGTGGGACGCGGACCGGCAGGTGGCGGCTGTGACAGTCGTGCAAGAATCTGGTTTAGGCTAGCCTGAATACTAGGGAGTAAAGCGACGCGAGACTGTACAGCAATAACGATAGCGGAGAGAGCCCGGAAATCTCCTCTAAGCCCACTAACGGCCCCCTCTAGAGCACGCAGGTACTGAACTAGGGTGTCGGGGGGCAGTGGGGAAGAGGGTCGAACAGGTGGAGAACGGGGCTGCCTCGCACAGCCACCGTAGACAACAGGTGTAACTACAGGGTGTGGCTGTGGTGCTGTGCTCACTAGAAGACGCTCAGCCTCTGTGGGAGGTTGAGACGCAGGAATGCTTGCAGAAGTGTGAGCAGCAACAGAGGCTGAAATGGTGACAGAGGACGAGGAGGTCAGAGAGGTCGCTGACACAGAAATGAGGACAGACACCACGACACTTTTGGTGAAGACATCGGCAGTGGAGACGATAGGGTCGACGACTGGGGAGGCCGTGAAGTGTGCAGAAAATGACTCCCCAGGGGTCGAGAAATATAGAGTGGACATGGTCTCGACTACAGAAACAGAGGAAGGCTCGCCTCTCTCACGAATGGTGGTGGGGCTCTCAAAACTCACATAGGAAATATGATCAATGGTTAACGGCACAGAGGTGGTGGTGGTGGTGTCCTCAACAAGTGTACTCCTGGCACTGACAGAAGTGTGGACAGAGGTGTCGGGAGGGGCAGACAAATCAGGTGCAGGCTGAGGGATCTTCGGGTCCAGAGGTGGAAGGAGGGGCTCCTGCTGAGCGCCCTCAGGCTCTAGCACATACGCAGCTGTGATGAGGACGTCCATCGCTGGAATCCACACCCCTCCTGCAGGTCCAATATGGATCTGAGTGGGGCTCGGGAGAACCATGTAATCTGTGCCAAAAGGACCGTGCAGCCATACCCAGTGATGCTGACCATGAGGATGCAACATCCTCATGCGGGCTATAATGTCAACGGAAAGGAAAGTGGGGCCCGAGGGTCGTAGCAAACTAGCTGGTAGGTCTACTCCGCACATGGGATCCAGAAGAGTAATCAGACCGCCGTAACAGATAGGAGTCCTGACGTCGACAGAGATAATGACGCGGTCTAAATAACAACTAGCTATGTTAATCTGAACTACGGGGAGTAAGACGTCTCCACCTACCTCGAAGGCTCTCGCTCGAGTCATCGCGTAGAGCATGTAATGCTCAGGCGTCGACATCGTCCTCGGCTCATACATCGCTAAGAAAGTGGTCGCCATAAGGCGCTGTACAATGCGGAGGCATGGGTGGAGGATATCAGATGCATTGGCTCGGCTAGGGTCAAAGGCAAGGGGTGATCCAGTGATGAGTGTCCAGAAGGCGTGGGTATCAAATGACGGCGGGGGGATGTGCGTGGGGCTATAAGCTCGGTCGGGGTCTGGGACAGGGGGCCACTGGAAATAAGCTCGGAGCATGTCGAGAGTGATCTCGCACTCACGATCCATCAATCGAAATGAGCATCCCCCATGAGTCATACTAATGGAACTCAGGACCTCGAGTGTCAGCTGGATGTAGGTATCCGCAGACACAGACAAAAAGTCATGCCACCCCACTTTTTCATACAATTGGAGTAGGCCCTCAAGTACCCCTAGGCGCTCAAAATCTACAAGGTACACGAACCTAGAGGGTATGATTGAACGATAGGAGAGCCTCTCGAATCGGACGCGCTGTGCGTCGTCTCAGAAGGTAATCCCCATCGTATCGAAAGCGGGGGCTGGCTGTGCCGGTGGTGGAATAGGTGTGGTAGGAGGCAGAAGTGTGGGTAGTGGCGGGCTAGGTAGCAGTGAGTCCGCTCTAGCAGAGGAGGAGCCAGGCTCACTGGTCCTCTTCCGCTTCGAGGCGGGCACCCGTGAACGTGCTCTAGTCCGCGGAGGCATGTGTGCCGTGAACCGTGCCTACAAATGCAAAGTGCTGTATAAAAGGAGCGAGTGTACCCAAAAATGATGCGAGATTAGGTGATGGATGCATGCGGAGAATCGCCTCCTCCTAGGAGCTCCAAATCATCCCCTGAATCTCCCCTAAGCTAGCCTGAAAAACAAATCAACAAATTAGCAATGAATATCAATAAATATGGGGTACGATCAAGAGTAATAGATATGCATAGGGATTAATTTGGATTTGGGACGGAATGTGCTTATGAAATAGGGAAATGGAGAAAAGGGGAAGAATTTGGGCGTTACGAAGGATGGACGGTGGAGGGGGCGAACGACGCCGGCGACGTGGGATCGGGGGGCGGTCGGCGTGGGTCGTCGGCTCGGGCACGAGGTCCGTGCTGCTCGGGCGAAGGGGGAAATGCGATTCGTGTGATTGGGGGAAAGCTCGGGCAGAAGCGAAGCAAATTGGGAAATTTCTGGGAGTTTGGGGATTTGTGCCGCGTGATTTCGAATATATAGGATTAGTCACTCAGCCGAGTGGCTCGGTTTAAAATTTTCGAAAAATTTCTTCGTAAAAGTAGCGAGTCAGGCGAGTATAACTCTTCCCTCAGGCGAGTAGACAAAGGTCACTCGGCCGAGTGGCAAGGCCTCTCAGAGCTTTTCAAGTGATGAAAGTGTCTGATTCACTCGGGCGAGTGACAAAGTCACTCGGCCGAGTGGCATATAAATTACAGAGAGGGGTTTTTAGAATCTGCCCTGATCAGTACCCTACTCGGCCGAGTAGGGTCTTCACTCGATAAAACGACAAAGTCACTCGGCCGAGTGGGCTGCTAATTTCAGCTCCGACTCTCTGTTTTTTCTCCACTTTCTGTTTTTCTTCTCCCCGTCAGTTTCTTCCTTCTCCTGAAGCCTGAGCACATTCCTGGAGCGCTCTCCTTTGCCACGGTCGTCCTCCATTTAAACGGTTCCTTGTTCTCTGTCACGCTCCGCTTCCCATTATGCTTGGAAGCGAGGACGCGAGCGGGTCCGCATGTGCAAGTAAGGAGGAGGTACTTTTGCTTTTCTTCCCTCCTTGACGTAACACAATAAGCGTCTGTGTGAATTCTTGCAGATTCTTGCATGCACACCCAAAAAAACGCAAATAATTTATATTTACATTACAATCTCAATCGTCAAAAATGAAATACAACAATAAGGAAAGGAAGAGAGGCCTTATGGCCCTTACAACACATATTACATAAATTTAATACAATGGAATCACAAGGAAAAGCAGCCTAAGAATATTTTCCTGGGAGAATCCTGCCACTAGTGCGTCACGCTACGCTGTGACTAGGATCTGCAAAAAACGCCCTCAGAACCTGACAGATATTGCATTAAAACACAAATACAATGCCCGTTAGTGAGGGTTACTCAAATAGATTTCCCAACATCAACTTCATTTAAATAATTAAAAGGAATTTAGCAGTGTAATGACATTGTATACTAATATGATCAAAAAATGTTACGAAAGAGATTTAACAAAAGATGTGAGCATGCTGAAGGTTAATACATAAAATTAGACAACGATTATCATATGATTTGCATTTCAAACAAGGTAAAGGTAGTTTGCAAGTTGAATGTTTTTTAGTTATTTGTGCTTGTGATAAGTCCATGCCTGGGTAGGTAAAATGTTCTCGATACACCTTATCATCGATGGTTTTACCGTGACGCTTCCAAATGGCTTGCATCCACCGGAGGGGCCGTAATCGTGTTCGAGACACACTCACAAACCCTACTGCAATAGACCAACCCCACCCAAAGTGTACTGTCTAGTCACGGACTAAGTTTCACCCCATCTGTATTCGATGGCTTCACCCCATCTGCATTCGATGGTTTTACCCCATATGCATTCGATGGTTTCACCCCATCTGTATTAGATTGATATCACGTATGTGTTACGAGTTTTTAACATACTCCTTTTTCCAAATTAATTTAGCATGTTAACATGCAGGTAGTGAAAAGCAGTTCAAGGCAATAAGAAAAATGAAACATAATATCTGGCTACCAGAATTTGACAAGCACATTGAAATCAGGTTTAACACTAAGTTTGAACGGCCAGATTTGCAATTCAGTTACTAAAAATACTGGCAAATTTAGGAAACCAAGAGTGTTAGAACATATAAGGGAGCAAGTGCATAACAACTTATAAGAACATGATGTAATGTGAGAACATGGGATTCGTACACAATTAACACATGATTTGCATTTTGAAATAGACCAAACGAAATTTACGTTAACAACTTGCATTAACACATATTATGCTAGCATGGGGGAATAGTACTAGCAGATCACGTTGCATTAACACATATTGTTTTATTTAGATGAAAGAGATGTGGGGAAACCTACTATACGATGCGTAGATCTGAAGAGGAGGCGGGTTTTGGGTGTCCAAATGATCGTAGCATAAGGCACGATTTATCTGCGTCATTAAATAACAACATTTATTATAATTAAAAAAGTGCTGAATATAAGAATTTAAAGAACATGCCACCGAAGCTAATTATCTTGTTATTGTTCTAAACTAAGGTATACCAAGTTATATGCCGTTGGATTACATTTTTAGGCAAGAATGTCATGGTAGTAGTTTCACGCGTCATTCTACGAGTAGATTTCTAGTTATACAATTTAACGTGCAAAAGACTAAATAAACACCTAACTTCAAAAATTCACTATAAATCGTACACTAGCCTGATTTTAGTGATTTTGGTGTCGTTGGGGTTGTCTAAACGGGTACTACATTACGGTGATATTGGTTCTCTGTTTTGTTTAAACATATTAATGAATTAGATCTATTGCGGGTTACACAAAATATTAAGTTAATCCCTAAACTAGGTTTGTCCGATTTTATTGGGTTCTCTGGCTAGGATGGTGTTTATATTGTATTATATCACCCTTATATTAACATGGTAAGCCATATTTTAATCTCTAATGTTATCCTAACATTATTTAATAGTTAATAATCATTCTGAAATTGATACTACCAGATTAATTCTAACAAGTTTAACTTTTAATACTAACAACCTATTAATACCCATCTTAGCTTAAGCTAATGGTATGGTTAACATCCTATTTAATACCCCTACATACTCTCTACATACTCAACAAATAATAACATTATTTCTCTCTCTCTCTCTCTCTATACTCAACCTGCCATCTCTTCTCTTATATCTCTATTCTTTAAGGCTATCTCTTTTAATTCTTTCTTCCCTTTCTTAGTCTACTGTCTCTTCCTCTCTACTGTTTTTTTCTTTCTTTGTTTCTCTTTTTTTCTATTGATCAAAGCATGCAGGTTAAGGGACGCAAGGGGGAGTGTTCGGGGAAACACTCACACAAGGCGGAAGAGGAGGGCAGGCCGGCAGACAGCGGGGCGGGGGTCTCATCCGGCCAGGCGGAGGCTCCTCGGGGCGGCGCGCGCAGCAGCAGCCAACACACGACGGTGGTACGGGCGACGTGGGCAAGCTGGGCGGCAGCTCCCAGGGCATCGAACGGCTCTCCGGCAGGGCGACAACGCACGCGTGGGGAGAGGGTGGAGGCCGGCCTTCAACAGAGATGGGAAGAGGGGAGAAGGATGTAGAGGGTTTGATTTGTTTCTGAAATTGTAAGAATCTGAAGTTTATTTCAGATTTGATTTTATTTCCTCTTCTTGATTCTTGATTTCCTGATTTCAAAAATCAGTTGAGGTTTGATTGGGAATTTGATTTAGGAAGAGATGATATGGGCTGATTTGCTTGAGGGATGTGGGTTTGATTTGGGGAAGATTGTTGGGAAGAATTTGGGTGGTGAAGAACAGATTTAGGGATGTGTTTGATTTCTGGTGAATTGTTTGCAGAAGATTTTTGCAGGAAATGATGTGTTGATGGGTTTGCAGAAATTGGGGCTGATTTGTTTGCAGAGCTTGGTTGGTGATGTAGAGAAGAAGCTTGGTGGATATTGGTTGCTGTTGGGTTTTTTTGCTGGGAAGATGAAGGGGAGGCCTCTTTGGTTGGCTGTGTGAAGAGGAGGGGATGTAGGGTTTTTTTATGATGTAAAATATAAATGTAGGGGATCGGAGTTGGGGTGTTGAGTTCTCGCAATTGAAGAGGGGATGTAGGTGCATGCATGGCATTAAGCTGAGTGGTTGGATGGATGGACCAACGTGGGTTTACTCCCACATTTTTCTTTATTAGGTGAAAAGGGGCTGCCGATGGGAGAGTTAGGTGGGGGAATGTATCTGGCTAAGAAATGTGTTCACTCCCTATCATTTAAAAAAAAATCTAAACGTGAATGATGAGTAGGAGTAAGATAAGAGGTTATAGTAATTAAGTAATTAAGTAAATTTTAAATGTAATTATTAAAATAAATAAAGTAATTAGTGAAAGTTAAAAGTGATTAACAAATTGTAATTAGTAAGATAATTAAGTTAAAGTTTTTAGTTAAACTTGATGGTAAATTAATGATGATACGGTAAAAACGAAAAACGGATGCACGCTCGTGTTGACGCATAACAAAGAAAGTACGGACGAAAGATTATCCGGACGACAGAAACGAAATACCGATACGCACGATCTAATACACGTCTAAAAATACAGGCCGTTACATTCTACCCACCATAAGAAAAATTCCGTCCTCGTAATTTCCTACCAACTAAGGAGCATGAAACAAGATGGATAACGCTCTCGTATTTCTATGAGGTAAATTATGACCTGAAATACTTCGAGATGAAGAAATGAAACTAGTTAGGAAGTGATACAAGTGACGAGCTTAAGACTAAATGTTGAAAATGGTTTCGGATGGTTATGCACCATCGATGGCCTTAACCATTAGTGGACAAGTAAACATGGCTATAGACGACTACCCACGAATTTGCACAAAAGATATCAAGGACAAAGGGGAGTGAAAAAGAAATGAAAAGAATTATATGTTTATAATTGCAATTCTAACAACATATAACCTCAATCAAGTGCTCCTAAAATAAATCATCACTACTCGTCTCAACACTAAATAATGCTACGACTATAATCACATCCTAACACTTAACTATAAATCCAACATTACCGTTTGAATTCCATCTCATAGTTCTCGCTTTAAACAATTAATACTTGTACGAAATAACCTTTGAAGGAAAACTCTAAATATTCTCAATCAATACCCTTGCAAATTTCTTCACCCTTCACTTATCATCGATATTAGAGCAATAACATTTCCTATGAAATCTCTAATGTATAGTTCATCTGAAGCCAAATTCTCCAAAATTATTTATTCTCCTAAGGTGTCTTACCCATTGTATATCATCACATTGTCCATTGCATAACCTAACTTGTAACACTACAATTGTGACATCTACCAACACCAATCCTATCTTTATATCAAGCAATCAATATAATGTTGATATACCAATTACTAATGTATGACGACCATTACAAATACGCCTAGTATACATCAACATTTACAATCAATAATTGTCCGGATCCCAACACATTCTTCATCGTGACACTCATAAATTTATTCACCATAATTAACAAACTACTTAAATCACATCTTGCCATTTTCCATTATCTTGTTCTAAACAATTTCAATCAATCCACATAACTATCCATTCTTATCAACATAACGTATCATTTCTAATATCTTCATCACCATACATGTATAATTAAGTCTTGTTACTTCAGATACTCTACTCATTATTATCGTCACCATAAATCATGGTGTACCTTCATAGCTACTCTTAGCTGTTACTCATCTGAATTTAAAATCTGTAATGTACTTGTCCTCTTGTGTATTAATCATAAAAAGGAAACTCAATTGAATCCGTTAGGCATGTGTATTATCCTAATGTAAGTCTTGAACACATCATTCTATTATTACCATATAAAATAGGATAATCTAAATTCGTTGTATCCTTATATCATCTCACACTATGTCTAGCTGAAGCATAATCTTATATCAATAATAATCATATCTAATGCTTTAACAATATGACGATTAACACCGCTGATAATGGAATGACATAGAAGGGAATTAAAGGGCTATAATGTAATTTAAAACGAATCTTGCTAAAGTTGTAATAGGTGATGACGAGCACTAATGATAACTAAGCATAGTGTATGATTTAGAGTTGAAAAATGTAAAGGATCAAGATTGTGATGAACAGTTCCAGATGAGGCATGGATAGGGAGTCATGTTGGTTAGGTAGCATAAAATAGTCATGAATAATTAAGTAATTGAGGAGAATGACGGATATGTGAAAAATAACGAAATGAGTAAATGGTGCAAGTTAAAACATGAAATGTGATTAGTTAAGTAATGAATGAAAAGAGTAACATACAAAGGAGTATAGTGAAGCAGCGATTGTTTTGTGAATGCAAATGGAGATAGATTCGTACAAAAATTTGAAGTGCAAATACGATGAATACATAACGGACATACTGAAAAGTTGGAGTTCTGTTTGCTAAAGAAAGTATTTTGAAAAACATATATGATAGGTTGTTTTGAAATATGTTAGTAGCATCGTAAGAAAAGAAATTTATATATTTGAATTAGCGAAAAAGAATTAATGTTTTTTAAATGAAGTTTATTATATGAAGAAAGTATGGTAAATATACGAGTATGGATGTTATAGGTTAGAAAATCGTGGTGAGATAGTAACTAAAGATTATGTATAGGAAAGTTTCAAAATCAAAGAATGAATTTAAGTCAGCTGAAGAGTATGAGACCTAGGTATATACTAAAGATTTTCAAGGAAATTAAACTGGGCGAGGAATTCAATGAAAGGAATATCGAAAGTATTTAAATACTCCTTTTTTATTAAGGGAATCATGATGGTAATGTCATCACTGTTGTTCTTAAAGTATTTTTCAAAGCACACCTACATAAATATCAGGATATGCAATGAGAAGGATTCAAAAAAAGGATAAGGATGGCTGTCATGAGGGGGATCACGTGAATCGAGAGCAAGGAATATGATGATCAAAATAGAAATACGACTAGGAAATAACTTTGTAAATCTACTACGATGGGTTTCTATGATCATTGTCATATGAATGTATGTTAAAGAAGTTATAAAAGTCAAGTGTATAATTATCGGACCGACTAAGGATTTGAAACTCTAATGCTAGGATTTCTAATGAACAAGGCTGTGGTAGAGAATCAAGGGAAGGTGTTCTTGAGGTTCAAGATTGTAATTTTATCCGTGTTGTTTTAGAATATTTTGCACGAGGAAGACCTGCATGGGCCACCACTAAAACCTGTCACGCTTCGCTTCCCATTATGCTTGGGAGCGAGGACGTGAGCGGGTCCGCATGTGCAAGTAAGGAGGGTGTACTTTTGCTTTTCTTCCCTCCTTGACTTAACACAATAAGCGTCTGTGTGAATTCTTGCAGGTTCTTGCATGCATACCCAAAAACAACGCAGATAATTTATATTTACATTACAATCTCAATCGTCAAAAATGAAATACAACAATAAAGAAAGGAAGAGAGGCCTTATGGCCCTTACAACACATATTACATAAATTTAATACAATGTAATCACAAGGAAAAGCAGTGTCACGCCCCGCTTCCCAAAGTACAGAAGGCGAGACGTGAGGAGGTCCGCTCAGACGTGGAGCTGTGAAGCTGCAGTCTGATAAGCGTCTGTAAAAATTTCAAATAGTAGCAGGTCCTTGCATTGTGACGAAACAACAACAATAATAATGAAGCAGATAAAAGAACATCCACCAACAAAATGTCCAACAATTATTTCAACATCACAGAATAGTCACAAAAGTACAAGTCAGAACAATAGGCCTAAAGCATGGCCGAAACAAAACTAAAAGAGATAGGTGCTACACACCAAAACCTAACAGCAACTAAGGAAAAGTAACAACTAAGGGGAGACTCCAAACGAGTCTAGGACTGGTCACCAGTGTCCTCGAACTCATTCTCTACAGGGACCTCAAACTCAGCGTCCACGAACTGCTCGTCCTCTGCTACCTGATCTGTCTCAAAGCCTGACATGTGACACCCAAAGAGAAAAGGGCACATGTCAGCAAAAGTCTCCCAAGGGAAAACGAAGGACTTTTGTGCAAGGAAACATAAGAGCAAAAGTGTACAACTAGCAGTTCTAAAATAATGGAGATGACATGACATGAATGCAGTAGTTTAAACATGAGCATAAATATAGCAGTTTAAGATGAACATGAAAGTTAAACATTTGCATGACACGTAGTAGCAATAAGCTACAAAACATGATATCACGATTTCATGATGAAAACATGCATTCACATTGTGCACAGGGTTTACGCCTTACAGCTGAAGTTACTGATCTGGAAAACTTCTACACTGAGTGGTCGCTTAACCCTACCCCAATCACAGAGTTTACGCCTTACAGCTGAAGTAGCTGTACGGGCACACTTCTACGCTAAGTGGTTGCTTAACCCTACCCCTCCACATGTATCGAGCGTTGGTTTCTCAACTACGTTGTGCTCGCTTCTGGATCACGAGCAAGGAAGTGTTTTTCATTTGGCGTAAGGGTGCACCTAGCCTCAATCAATATGTAGGAGTCAAGATCCTACTCGCCGCAGCTTACATTTTAAAGTAGCGTGTGCTACACAATCATGATAGAGCAAGATGATGCATGAAATGACATTGCAATGAGCATGAGCATGACAATAAGCAATTAAAAGTGCGTACAGATAATTGAAAGTAAACATGACATGCGGCATGAAATGATAGCAAGGGTGTCGGATCTAACTTCGTTGTCAAGCTAGATCAAAAGTGGCGTCTAGGCGACTATCATTTCATCGCCTAGTCTCTTTTACGCAATTTTACAAAATGGCCTAAAACATAGCCTAACAAATCACTGTGCAAGTTTCACTTGCCTGTTTCCGGTGGTATCAGTTGTCGTGGGTTCGTCTGGACGGGTACTACGTGTTGGTACTGCTGGTTCTCTGTTTTGGTTAAACAATTCACCGAATTAGATTTATAGCAAGATAATCAAAATATCGGGTAATCCCTGAATTGGGTTCGTCTAATTTTATTGGGCTCTCTGGCTAGGGTGATGTCTATGTTGTGTTAAATTAACCTGATACGCCTTATTTTATTCAAATTTTATTAACTTGACATTATTTAATAGATATTTATCATGCTGAAATTAAAAGACACTAACATATAAATCTATCGTTAACAACCTATTACAACTTAACCTAATATTAGTCAATGATGGGGTTAATCACCATGTTAACATTACATGATTAACTTTATATTAATAAGCCTACCTACTTTATCTCTCTTAACCCCTTATGTAGGCTGTCACCCCTCTTCAAATTTAACTCTCAATTCTCTTTCTGTGTTTATACTATAGGATGTCCTCTTTTCTTACACCCATCAATTAATAACAAATATTAAAATCCCCATCCTATACTAAGGCTGTCTTTAGTTCTCTCTCTCTCTCTCTCTCTCCATCTGTTAACTCTTAGGCTGCCTCTTTAATAATACCAATTCTCATCTTTTTAAATTCTTTCTTTTTAACTCCCTGTCTTTTCATTGAACTCACTGTCCCCTTCTTATATTTCTCTCCTTTATTAATCAACTCTTTCTTTAATAACTGGGCTCTCCTCTCTCTTACCCTTTGTCTCTCCATCTTCATGTTTCATTTCTTCTTTTTTTTGTTCAAACGTTTGCAGCAGCAAAAAGGAAAACGCAAGGGGAGGGCTTACTTGCACACGGGAGGAAGAGGATTGTCGCACGCACCAAGGGAGAGCTCAGCGGTGTTGGGCGGATCTCCGGCGACTCAGGCAACAGCCCAGGGTCCCAGGCGGTGGTGGGCTTCAGCTAGCGGCGGCAGCGCGGCTCTATGGCAGGCGACGTCAGTGGTTGGCCGGCGGCACGCGCTGAGGGTGAGGGTGAGAGGTGGTGGTCGGCCAAGGGAGGAGGAGGAAGAAGGAAGTAGGAGAAGTATGGGAAGAAGATTTGTTTGGGATTTGAGATTGTTTTGGTTGGGTTTGAAATCTGAACTTGAATCTGAGGTTTGATTGTGTTGTAAATCAGAAATTTGGTTTTTGTTTGTTTCCCCTCTTAGTTTGAATCTGAAATGGTTTTGGGTTTTGATTGTGGTTGATTGTTTGAAGGCTAATTCGTGTTGTGGGGGACTGGTTTTTGTGTATGGATAGTTTGCTGAAATTGAAGGAGGATTTTCAGAGTTGTTTGCAGGGATGAAGATGGGTCTGCAGAGAGTTTTAACGGGGAAGAGACGTAGCTTAGCTTGCCTTAAGAAGAATTGGCAGGGAACAGTTTTAATGTGTTTAGGTGTTGGATTATGATGGGTTTTAATGATGTTTGTTGACTTAAGGGGGAGGATGCATCTGGCTACGAATTTGGGTTCACTTCCTCTCCTCATTTGTTAAACGTGAATGTTGAGTTGGTTTAAGCATTAATTAAGTGTTAAAAAGTAATTATTAAAAATAACAAAAGTGAGTAGTATAATAATTAATTAAAGTTTTTAATTAAACTTGATGGTCGATTACTGACGATACGGTAAAGACGGAAAGACAGAGTCGCACACGCGTAACAAGAAACGTACGGACGAAAAGTAATCCAGATGACTGAAAGAAAATACCGGTACACACGAACTAAAGCACGGCTAAAAATACAGGCTGTTATATTCTACCCACCTTAAGAAAAATTCCGTCCTCGGAATTCTTATCAACTAAAGAGTAGGGAACAAATATAGATAACGCTCTCGTATCTCATCTTCCCGCTCCCAGGTAGATTCTCCTAGCGAGTAGTGACGCCATATCACTCTGACTAGATCAACAGTCTTGTTCCTGAAGACTTTCTGACGTCGATCTAAGATCTCTACATGTTGCTGTTCGTACGTCAGATTTGGCCGAACTGTAATCTCCGAGTAATCCACAACATGAGAAGGGTCGCTGATATAACAACGGAGCTGGGATACATGAAAGACGTCATGAACTCCCTCCAAGGATGGTGGCAAAGCTAAGCGATATGCTACTTCTCCAACTCGCTCAAGCACATCGAATGGTCCAATATATCTCGGACTAAGCTTGCCTCTCTTCCCAAATCGAATCACTCCTCGATTTGGTGAGATCTTCAGGAACATATGATCTCCTGGCTGAAACTCCAGAGGACATCGTTTAGCATCTGCCCAATGCTTATAACGGTCCTGGGCGATCCGAATCTTGTCTCTGATATCTCACACAACATCAACTGCTTCCACTATCATCTCTGGCCCCAAGAGCTATCTATCACCTACGTCATCCCAACTCAGTGGCGATCGATATTTTCTCCCATAGAGAGCAGTAAAAGGCGCCATGCCAATGCTCACTTGATAGCTGTTGTTGTAGGAAAACTCCACCTGGTGCAAATGAGCCTCCTATGAACCCTTGAGATCCAACATACAGGCTCTCAACATATCCTCCAAGATCTGAATGGTACGCTCTGACTGGCCATCTGTCTGAGGGTGATACGCAGTACTGAATTTCAGACCGGTACCCAGATTGGTCTGCAGACTTTTCCAGAACTGAGATGTGAATCGCGTATCACGGTCTGATACAATGCTCACAGTGACTCCATGCAAGCGTACGATCTCCTACACGAAATAACTCACATCACGACTTGTATTAGAAGGAAATTAATAAGGCATGAGTTAGGTCATTACCTCCATATACTTTTTTGCTAATATCTCTGTGGATTGCCCAACTCGGAAAGGTATAAAGTACGCGGACTTGGTCAATCGATCAACGATGACCCAGATCGCGTCGTTCTGCTTGGTGCTCCGAGGTAAGCCAGTCACGAAGTCCATCGTGATGTGCTGCCACTTCCACTCGAGAATCGACAGAGGTTGTAGTAGTCCAGCGGTGCGATGATGTTCAGCCTTCACTTGCTGACACACGAGGCACTTGGCAACGCTACGTACCACACTTCTCTTCATCTTGTGCCACCAGAAATTCTGTCGAAGATCCTTGTACATCTTAGCACCCCCATGATGAATAGAATAAGGCGAACCGTGAGTCTCATTCATCAACTCCTCTCTGATATCACCTGCAGGTACGTAGATCCTACTACCATATCTCGAAGATCCATCCGCGTGAATCAGAAAATCTGTCCAAAGTCCTGCTTCGACTTGTTCTCTGATCTTCTTCAACTTAGCATCTCCCGCTTGAGCAGTCTTGACTCGATCCACGATCATCGATTGAATCTGCATGTTCATCAACGACGATGCGACTCCTGGTAGAACAGCTTCAACATCCATCCTTCTTCATTACCAGTAAGACGGGTGCACCCCAGGGAGATACGCTGGGATGAATGAAACCCTTCTGTAGTAGCTCATCCAACTGCTTCCTCAACTCTTCTAATTCTACAGGAGTCATACGATATGACGCCTTCAAAATTGGTTGAGCTCCTGGCATAAGATCGATGCCGAACTCCAACGCTCGATCGGGCGGCAGTCCAGAAATGTCTTCAGGGAAGACGTCTTCGAATCTCTCACTACTGCAGGCTTCCCTGATTCAGTAATCATAGATGCAACGGTCAATCGGTAAGGCTGGGCTCAGAACTTGACAGGTCCAAGCGAACGTCCTCCGCCGACAAACTCAAACACCGGGTAGTCAGGAATTTCGAACACCACTTTCTTCTGGTGACAGTCGATCGTGGCATAAAAAGCTCCTAACCAGTCAATGCCAAGAATAGCATCGAAATTAGATAGGTCGTGGACGATGAAATCAACATATAGTTCGCGTCCACTAATCACCAACGAGCATGGTCTACATCCCAGTGCAACCTTCACTACACCATTCCCAGTTGTAATGTTCCAACAGTTGGGAAGTGTATAGGTGGGTATTGAGTGTTCGACTACGAACTTCTGAGATAGGATGCACATGGAAGCTCCAGAATCGAACAGGGTCAAGGCCGGGTGAGATGAAACTAAGATGACACCTAAGGGTAACAAACTAGATTAACATGGATTTAACTAATCAAATATAATGCATAAATAAGGAAGACAAGTATAGAGGTTACCTGCAATAACTCTGTCCTCAGTCTCTGCCTCTACTGCAGTCATCGTGAAGGCTTACCTCCTAGGCTGAACGGCCTGCTGGAAATCCTGCTTCTGGGGAATGAGAGGCGCTCCACGTCCGGCAGCTACTGGAGCTCTTTGCTGCTGAAATCCGGTTGGTGCCTTCTGTAGTTGATTGGCATGCCGACAATCCTTCACTGAATGCGTAGCGTCGCCATAAATCAAGCACTGGCCCAGAAACCTCCTGCACTGCTCCTTCGTATGCCCAGCCTTGCCACAAAAATGGCACATCTTCGGAGTAGGCCCACCTGCACTCTTAAACTACACGGACTGATTAGGCATGAATCCAGGCCTAACCACAGCTCTGGCCTGCTCCATAGGCCCCTTCGCAGCACCTGAATACTGCCCTCTCCTCTGATTGGCAATCAGCTCCTGCCTCTTGGCAGCTATCAGCAACTTCTGGTAAGAGTTTAAGTTCGAAGAGGACATCCGACTCTGCAGTTCCAAGGATAAACCCTGCAAGAATCTCTGAGCTCGATCTTCAGCTGTCTGAACTAAATTTGGTGCAAAGCAGCTCAGTCTAGTGAACTCTTGGTGGTACTGATCCACCGTCAGATTCCCCGGCTTCAAATTGATAAACTGCTGCATCAGCTCCCTCCTGGCAGCTCGGGGGAAATACTCCTCATTAAATCTCTCCTTGAAAGTGGCCCAGGGGATAGGCTTCACCAACATCTGCTCTTCTAATCCCACCAACTGCAGGCATTGTCCTTCAGTTGCTTCTTTACCAAGTCAACCCATCCAGCCAGGTCAACCTTTAAGAGAAGCATATTATCCTCCGTGTTCTTCATCCATTCATCCGCAGCTAATGGTCATTCTAACCCAGTGAAATATGATGGGCCCAGCTCCTGAAACTGCTTCGCTCCCGGCTTGAAGCGAGGGGCATTCTGAAGCATGCCCTGCTGCACATGCATCATCTGCTGCATCATCCTTATCATCTCCATCATGGTGGGTTCTCTATAAGCATCCTCACCGTGTCTTACTCCACCAACAGCTCCAGATCCACTACCAGCTCGGGTGATGCGTCTTCCAGACATCCAAGACAAGAAAATGTTCAGATTAGACTTAATTCATGACTTGAATGTTCCGAATATTTAAATGGATGTTGTTATCATTATTATGGTTCCGATATTTTGCAGATGCAAAGAGGACCTGCATGGGCCACTACTAAAACCTGTCACACCCCGCTTCCCAAAGTACGAAAGGCGAGACGTGAGGAGGTCCGCTCAGACGTGGAGCTGTGAAGCTGCAGTCTGATAAGCGTCTGTAAAAATTTCAAATTGTAGCAGGTCCTTGCATTGTGACGAAATAAAAACAATAATAATGAAGCAGATAAAAGAACATCCACCAACAAAACATCCAACAATTATTCCAACATCACATAATAGTCACAAAAGTACAAGTCGGAACAATAGGCCTAAAGCATGGCCGAAACAAAACTAAAAGAGATAGGTGCTATGCACCGAAACCTAACAGCAACTAAGGAAAAGTAACAACTAAGGGGAGACTCCAGACGAGTCTAGGACTGGTCACCAGTGTCCTCGAACTCAGTCTCTACAGGGACCTCAAACTCAGCGTCCACGAACTGCTCGTCCTCTGCTACCTGCTCTGTCTCAAAGCCTGACATGTGACACCCAAAGAGAAAAGGGCACATGTCAGCAAAAGTCTCCCAAGGGAAAATGAAGGACTTTTGTGCAAGGAAACATAAGAGCAAAAGTATACAACTAGCAGTTCTAAAATAATGGAGATGACATGACATGAATGCAGTAGTTTAAACATGAGCATAAATGTAGCAGTTTAAGATGAACATGAAAGTTAAACATTTGCACGACATATTGTAGCAAAAAGCTACAAAACAAGATATCACGATTTCACGATGAAAACATGCATTCACATTGTGCACAGGGTTTACGCCTTACGGCTGAAGTTGCTGATCTGGCAAACTTCTACACCGAGTGGTCGCTTAACCCTACCCCAACCCCAGAGTTTACGCCTTACAACTGAAGTGGCTGTACGTGCACACTTCTACGCTGAGTGGTCGCTTAACCCTATCCCCTCCACGTGTATCGAGCATTGGTTTCCCAACTTCTGGATCACATGCCAGGAAGTGTTTTTCATTTGGCGTAGGGGTGCACCTAGCCTCAATCAATATTTAGGAGTCAAGATCCTACTCGCCACAGCTTACATTTTAAAGTAACGTGTGCTACATAATCATGATAGAGCAAGATGATGCATGAAATGACATTGCAATGAGCATGAGCATGAAAATAAGCAATTAAAAGTGCGTACAGATAATTTGAAAGCAAACATGACATGCAGCATGAAATGATAGCAAGGGTGTCGGATCTAATTTCGTTGTCAAGCTAGATCAAAAGTGGCGTCTAGGCGACTATCATTTCATCGCCTAGCTCTTTTACGCAATTTTACAAAATGGCCTAAAACATGGCCTAACAAATCACTGTGCAAGTTTCACTTGCCTGTTTCCGGTGGTATCGGTTGTCGTGGGTTCGTCTGGACGGGTACTACGTGTTGGTACTGCTGGTTCTCTGTTTTGGTTAAATAATTCACCGAATTAGATTTATAGCAAGATAATCAAAATATCGGGTCAATCCCTGAATTGGGTTCGTCTAATTTTATTGGGCTCTCTGGCTAGGGTGATGTCTATATTGTGTTAAATTAACCTGATACGCCTTATTTTATTCAAATTTTATTAACCTGACATTATTTAATATATATTTATCATGCTGAAATTAAAAGACACTAACATATAAATCTATCGTTAACAACCTATTACAACTTAACCTAATATTAGTTAATGATGGGGGTAATCACCATGTTAACATTACATGATTAACTTTATATTAATAAGCCTACCTACTTTATCTCTCTTGACCCCTTATGTAGGCTGTCACCCCTCTTCAAATTTAACTCTCAATTCTCTTCCTTGTTCATACTATATGATGCCCTATTTTCTTACACCATCAATTAATAGCAAATATTAAAATCGCCATTCTATACTAAGGTTGTCTTTAGTTCTCTCTCTCTCTCCATCTGTTAACTCTTAGGCTGCCTCTTTAATAATACCCATTCTGATCTTTTTAAATCCTTTCTTTTTAACTCCCTGTCTTTTCATTGAACTCACTGTCCCCTTCTTATATTTCTCTCCTTTATTAATCAACTCTTTCTTTAATAACTGGGCTCTCCTCTCTCTTACCCTTTGTCTCTCTGTCTTCATGTTTCATTTCTTCTTTTTTTTGTTCAAACGTTTGCAGCAGCAAAAAGGAAAACGCAAGGGGATGGATTACTTGCGCACGGGAGGAATAGGATGCCACGCACGCACCAAGGGAGAGCTCGGCGGCGCTGGGCGGATCTCCAGCGACTCAGGCGGAGGCCCAGGCTCCCAGGCGACGACGGGCTTCAGCTGGCAGTGGTGGTGCGGCTCTCTGACAGGCGGCGGCAGTGGTTGGCCGGCGGTGCACGCTAAGGGTGAGGGTGAGGGTGAGAGGTGGTGGTCGGCCAAGGGAGGAGGAGGAAGAAGGAAGTATGAGAAGTATGTGAAGAAGATTTGTTTGGGATTTGAGGTTGTTTTGGTTGGGTTTGAAATATGAACTTGAATCTGAGGTTTGATTGGGTTGTAAATCAGAAATTTGGTTTTTGTTTGTTTCCCCTCTTTGTTTGAATCTGAAATGGTTTTGGGTTTTGATTGTGGTTGATTGTTTGAGGGCTAATTCATGTTGAGGGGAACTGGTTTTTGTGTATGGATAGTTTGCTAAAATTGAAGGAGGATTTTCAGAGTTGTTTGCAGGGATGAAGATGGGTCTGCAGAGAGTTTTAATGGGGAAGAGACGTAGCTTAGCTTTCCTTAAGAAGAATTGTCAGGGAACAGTTTTAATGTGTTTATATGTTGGATTATGATGGGTTTTAATGATGTTTGTTGACTTAAGGGGGAGGATGCATCTGGCTATGAATTTGGGTTCACTTCCTCTCCTCATTTGTTAAACGTGAATGTTGAGTTGGTTTAAGCATTAATTAAGTGTTAAAAAGTAATTATTAAAAATAACAAAAGTGAGTAGTATAATAATTAATTAAAGTTTTTAATTAAACTTGATGGTCGATTACTGACGATATGGTAAAGACAGAAAGACAGAGTCACACACGCGTAACAAGAAACGTACGGACGAAAAGTAATCCAGATGACTGAAAGAAAATACAGGTACACACGAACTAAAGCACGGCTAAAAATATAGGCCATTACAAGCAGCCTAAGAATATTTTCCTGGGAGAATCCTGCCACTAATGGGTCATGCTAAGCTGCGACTAGGATCTGCAAAAACGCCCTCATAACCTGACGGATATTGCATTAAAACACAAAAACAATGCCCGTCAGTGAGGGTTATTCAAATAGATTTCCCAACATCAACTTCATTTAAATAATTAAAAGGAATTTAGTAGTGTAATGACATTGTATACTTATATGATCAAAACATGTTACGAAAGAGATTTAACAAAAGATGTGAACATGCTGAAGGTTAATACATAAAATTAGACAACGATTATCATATGATTTGCATTTCAAACAAGGTAAAGGTAGTTTGCAAGTTGAATGTTTTTCAGTTATTTGTGCTCGTGATAAGTCTATGCCTGGGTAGGTAAAATGTTCTCGATACACCTTATCACCGGTGGTTTTACCGTGACGCTCCCAAATGGCTTGCCTCCACCGGAGGGGCCGTAATCGTGTTCGAGACACACTCACAAACCCTACTGCAATGGACCTACCCCACCCAAATTGTACTGTCTAGTCACCGACTAAGTTTCATCTCATCTGTATTCGATGGTTTCACCCCATCTGCATTCGATGGTTTCATCCCATATGTATTCGATGTATATCACGTATGTGTTACGAGTTTGTAACATACTCCTTTTTCCAAATTAATTTTGCTTGTTAACATGCAGGTAGTGAAAAGCAGTTCAAGGCAACAAACAAAATGAAAGATAATAGCTGTCTACCAGAATTTGTCAAGCACATTGAAATCAGGTTTAGCACTAAGTTTGAACGGCCAGATTTGCAATTCAGTTACTAAAAATACTTGCGAATTTAAGAAACCAAGAGTGTTAGAACATATAAGGGAGCAAGTGCATAACAACTTATAAGAACATGATGTAATGTGAGAACATGGGATTCGTACACAATTAACACATGATTTGCATTTTGAAATTAACCAAACGAAATTTACGTTAACAACTTGCATTAACACATATTATGTTAGCATGGGGGAATAGTACTAGCAGATCACGTTGCATTAACACATATTGTTTTATTTAGATGAAAGAGATGTGGGGAAACCTACTATACGATGCGTAGATCTGAAAAGGAGACGTGTTTTGGGTGTCCAAATGATCGTAGCGTATGGCACGATTTATCTGCGTCATTAAATAACAACATTTATTATAATTAACAAAAGTGCTGAATATAAGAATTTAATGAACATGACACCGAAGCTAATTATCTTGTTATTGTTCTAAACTAAGGTATATCAAGTTATATGCCGTTGGATTACATTTTTAGTCAAGAATGACACGGTAGTAGTTTCATGCGGCATTTCACGAGTAGATTTCTAGTTATACAACTTAACGTGCAAAAGAATAAATGAACACCTAACTTCAAAAATTCACTATAAATCGTACACTAGCCTGATTTTAGTGATTTTGGTGTCGTTGGGTTTGTCTAGACGTGTACTACGTTACTGTGATATTGGTTCTCTGTTTTGGTTAAACATATTAATGAATTAGATCTAATGCGGGTTACACAAAATATTAAGTTAATCCCTAAACTAGGTTCGTCCGATTTTATTGGGTTCTCTGGCTAGGGTGGTGTTTATATTGTATTATATCTCCCTTATATTAACATGGTAAGCCATATTTTAATCTCTAATGCTATCCTAACATTATTTAACAGTTAATAATCATTCTGAAATTGATACTAACAGATTAATTCTAACAAGTTTAACTTTTAATACTAACAACCTATTAATACCCATCTTAGCTTAAGCTAATGGTATGGTTAACATCCTATTTAATACCCATACATACTCTCTACCTACTCAACAAATAATAACATTATCTCTCTCTCTCTCTCTCTCTCTCTCTCTCTACTCAACCTGCCATCTCTTCTCTTATATCTCTATTCTTTAAGGCTATCTCTTTTAATTCTTTCTTACATTTCTCAGTCTACTGTCTCTTCCTCTATACTGTTTTTTTTCTTTCTTTGTTTCTCTTTTTTCTTCTATTGATCAAAGCTTGCAGGTTAAGGGACGCAAGGGGGAGTGCTCGGGGAAAACTCACACAAGGCGGAAGAGGAGGGCAGGCCGACGGACGGCGGGGCGGGGGTCTCATCCGGCCAGGCGGCGGCTCCTCGGGGCGGCGCGTGCAGCAGCAGCCAGCACACGGCGGCGGTACGGGCGGTGCGGGCAAGCTGGGCGGCAGCTCCCTGGGCATCGGGCGGCTCTTCGACTGGGCGTCAACGCGCGTGTGGGGAGAGGGTGGAGGCTGGCCTTCAACAGAGATGGGAAGAGGGGAGAAGGATGTAGAGGGTTTGATTTGTTTCTGAAATTATAAGAATCTGACGTTTATTTCAGATTTGATTTTATTTCCTCTTCTTGATTCTTGATTTCCTGATTTCAAAAATCAGTTGAGGTTCGATTGGGAATTTGATTTGGGAAGAGATGATATGGGCTGATTTGCTTGAGGGATGTGGGTTTGATTTGGGGAAGATTGTTGGGAAGAATTTGGGTGATGAAGAACAGATTTAGGGATGTGTTTGATTTCTAGTGAATTGTTTGCAGAAGATTTTTGCAGGAAATGATGTGTTGATGGGTTTGCAGAAATTGGGGCTGATTTGTTTGCAGAGCTTGGTTGGTGATGTAGAGAAGAAGCTTGGTGGGTATTGGTTGCTGTTGGGTTTTTTTGCTGGGAAGATGAAGGGGATGCCTCTTTGGTTGGCTGTATGAAGAGGAGGGGATGAAGGAGGGTTTTATGATGTAAAATATAAATGTAGGGGATGGGAGTTGGGGTGTTGAGTACTCGCAATTGAAGAGGGGATGTAGGTGCATGCATGGCATTAAACTAAGTGGTTGGTTGGATGGACCAACGTGGGGTTTCTCCCACATTTTTCTTCAGTAAGTGAAAAGGGGCTGTCGATGGGAGAGTTAGGTAGGGCGAATGTATCTGGCTAAGAAATGTGTTCACTCCCTATCATTTAAAAAAAATCTAAATGTGAATGATGAGTAGGAGTAAGATAAGAGGTTATAGCAATTAAGTAATTAAGTAAATTTTAAATGTAATTATTAAAATAAATAAAGTAATTAGTGAAAGTTAAAAGCGATTAACAAATTGTAATTAGTAAGATAATTAAGTTAAAGTTTTTAGTTAAACTTGATGGTAAATTAATGATGATACGGTAAAAACGAAAAACGGATATGCGCTTGCGTCGACGCATAGAAAAGAAAGTACGGACAAAAGATTATCCAGACGACAGAAATGGAATACCGATACGCACAATATAATACATGTCTAAAAATACAGGCCGTTACATTCTCCATCTCCTGTCATGAAAAATAGAGCCCGTTGTCAGGATTTTCTTCGACTCTTGACTCTAAACACTAACAAATATCTAAAACAAAAATGAAAGGAAAAATTCAACTAAAAATAAGATAGAACCGTCGGGTTGCCTCCCTACACGCGCTCGTTTAAGGTCTTGAGCTCGACCCCTTAAAATACGCGTTTAATGCTCGATGTTCGGCGCATGTGAGATGCGCGTGTCAAACTTGTCGGGAAGGCCACTTGGATTTAGTTGTTGATGTTCATTGGCATTCCTCGGCTCCCCTTCATCATGGGTAGTAGTGGGGGATGAGTCCCCCAAGCTTGAGCTTTTAACGTCCTTTTTCTTTGCCGACGGCGATAATTTCTTGTCCGGTGGGGCTTTCTTCATGTTCTTCGCCGTAGAGAGCTTGCATAGCTCTCTAATTTTGACAACATCAGCGTCGTCTTTCTCCTCATCCGTAAAGGGATCCGGCGGGTCTTCCTTCATCTCGCCATCTTTAGAAGATTGGCCCTCTTCGAGGCCGTCATCGTGCTTGTCTTCGATGGCGAATGGCATGGCGTCGTCAATCACCTTGTCGAGGAGGTCCACATAATCCACGTCCTCTCGCCAAGGCATATGCTTCATCGTCTTTGGGATGTGGAGCTCAACTTCAATATCTCCGACGTTTAAGAACAAGGTTCCTTCCCTCACATCAAAAATCACGCCGGCGGTGGCCAAGAAGGGGCGTCCAAGAATCAGTGACGTATCGCCCTCCTCCTTAATATCCATCACCACGAAGTTGCACGACAAGCAAATTCCGTCCGGTACTTGAAGTGGTATGTCTTCCGCAATTCCTACTGGCCTAGTGATCTGACCGTCCGCGAGTTGTATCTTAATGTTTGTCGCCTTTAGGTCGGTCATCGTATTCAATTTCTTAAACATTGTGAGGGGCATGAGTCTCACGCTTGCTCCCAAATCTACCAAAGCCTTTTGAAGTGGGACTCCTCTAAGCGTGCAAGGAATTCGAAAACTACCGCGATCTTTAAACTTTGTCGGCGCTCTCTCCTTCCGAGTAAACCACGTACCTTGCTCGACGAGCATGATCCTTTCCTTTCGCTTCTTTCCCGCAATCAAGTCTTTTAGAAACTTAGCATAGGACGTGATTTCGACAATTACATCCAAGAAGGGAATATTCAAGCTTACACCTCGCAAATACTCCAGAAATTTGGCGAGCCGCTTCTCAATCTTTGCCTTTGCCAACCGTTGTGGGAAGGGTACCGATGGCATATAAGTGCACTCCTTTTGTGGCTTATCAATTTCAGATCTTTCACCGTCATTTGGCTCTTTTGGGCCCTCCTCTTCATTGACCGACTCATTGTCATCCGAAATTTCTTCCCCCGGCTCCTTGATTTGAATCATGGCAGGGGTAGTGTCCTTTCTGCCTCTTGTAGTTACCGCCACAAGCACATTGATGTGGCCGGTATTGCTCTGTGGGTTTTGTTCCAGTTGAGCCGGTAATTGTTGAGTGTTCTTATTGAGCAGTGATAGTTGCTCTGATAATTGTGCCACGACGGTGTTGAGGTAGTCTTGTTGGGCCGTCAATCTTGCATTGAACTTCTTTTGTTCGGCCATGAATTCTTCAACCCTCGCTTCATGTTCCGACCTCGGTGGTGCTTGCGGTGGATTCGGTGCCCTCCATCCTTGGTTGTACCCCGGGGGTCTATATGGCCCCGCTTGTTGCCTCGGTGGGAAGTTTTGTTGTTGGGGTCCTCTTGGTTGATATTGCGGTTGTTGTGGAGGCCGGGCTTGTGGTTGTTGCGGTGGCAGATTCAATGCTCCATCATTGTTAGCGTATGAAAATCCCGGGTGATTCCTCGTAGCTGGGTTTGCCCAAGAACCCGTGCTTCCCGCAACATATTGAACTTGCACCATAGCTCCCTCTCATTGCTCTCCTCCAACAAACATAACATGAGCTTGGTCTTTCCAATTGCTCATGCTTCCTCCCGATGTAGAAACGGTGGGGGCTTCATGCGGTTCACTAATCAACTTCTCTAATCTCTCCATGACCTTGTGAAGAGAATCAAACTTTGTAGAGAGCTCCGCTACGGCCTTCGCCTCATAAATGCTTGCCGGCTTCAAGGATGGCGAAGAATGTCCCCTCTCGTCGGCCCATTGTTGGTATTTTGAGGCCATCTCCTCAAGTAAGGCCGTAGCATCATTCGGTGTCTTTGACAAAATAGCTCCATTGGCGGTTGCATCAATTATTTGCTTTGTGCTTGGTTGCAATCCGTTATAAAAGCTATGCACAAGCTCCCATGCCTCAATACTATGATGTGGACATTGGTGTTGGAGATCCTTGAAACACTCCCATGCCTCATATAGAGTTTCCTGAGGTCCTTGCTTAAAGGACATGATCGCGCTTCTTATCTTGATAGTCTTGGATGGCGGATATAATTTGTTAACAATTGCGCTCATCAGCTCATCCCAAGTAGTGAAGATCCCCTCGGCTTGCGTCCTCAATCAATACAATGCCTTGTCTCGAAGAGTAAACATGAAGAGGCACAGTCGAATAGCGTCAATCGGCACGCCATGCATCTGGAAAGTGGCACATTTAGTCAAGAACGACTATAAATGGTAGTGAGGGTTTTCATGTGAGTTTCCATGAAATGGGTCTTATTGCATCAACACTACAAGTCCAGTCTTCAGCTCAAAGTTCTTATCGGCCGCCAACTCCGGCGTGGCTATGGAAGAGGTGGTAGAAGTGGTCTTAGGCCGTAGCCTATCTCGGATGGAGACAAGCCTAGCCATACGCGTCGCTAGCTCCTCTGGTGTTTCCAGTCGGGCCATATGATCTTCCTCTATAGAAAATCTCCTCTCAGCTCTAAGCCTCCTTGCTGTACGCTCGATCTCAGGATCAAATAGTATATCTTCTTGGTGTACCTTCGATCTCGTGTACATGTACAGAAAAAGAGAGTCTAGATAGAATTGTTAGCACAATAGAGGAATACAAAAGTAAAAATAATAATAAAAAAAGAAATAACTAAATAAAGAAAATAAAATACCGTCGCCTCCCAGGCAACGGCGACAAAAACTTGACCGCGCCTGGATATACACTCGGAAAACGACTGTAATCTTACCGCAAGCGCACAGCATAGTGGCGAGCGGGTATCGAACATAGGGAGGACAAATGACAGTACTCTATCTCGATCACCTAGTTATTTATGGTAGGAAGGAATGGTTTGGATAGTAATGTGTCACAATCGTTCAAATAGCAAATATGATTCAATATAATAAAAGCGTCTAGGGATAGGAAATCCCCACTACGGATCGTCACTTATCCTTGTGGATCATGAATCTCAATATTGCAAGGCTTGAATTTAGGTGAACTAGTCGCAACTGAATATAGAACCAAGCTCACGCTCTCGCGCTATTGCCGGTCTATAGCGACCTAGATTAGGGCCCACTCTCGTGCAAACCCTAACCTAAGCTACTAGCATGAAGATCAACATCACCGTCCAATCGCACCTCGAGCCCACTCTCGTGCAAACTTGAGCTACGATCTAGGTTATGATAGTTCGTATTCGTCCAATCTCTTGCAAACGAATATTAGTATAGAACGACGGCACTACTCACAATTCATCATAGAAATCTCAGAAATAACAATATAGATAATAGCACAATTCATAGTTAAGAGAGAACAATTCATAAAAACAAGAGTTTTAAAGAGAAAGATGAAACCAAATTGCGCGTCTATGATCTCCAGCTGAGAATTACAATAGAATAGGTGTAAAAAATAACTTCAAATCTCTCCTAAAACTAGGAATAAAACTAGGTTTAAATACAAGCCAAATTCATTTAGAAATTCCTGACAGAATTGCCCCTGGCGTAGTCAAAAACCCTAATTCGCGACCCAGTCAGACTGCGCCACTCGGCCGAGTAGAACATGTCACTCGGCCGAGTGACAGACCCAATAAAAAACAGAGAATCTGGGAAAATTGGGGGTCTGTCGCTCTGTCTGACTCGGGCGAGTGGTCTTCCTTACTCGGCCGAGTGAGCTTTCTTGCTCGGCCGAGTAGGTCTTCTCAAATTTCCAGTGAGTCGGCTGCTTTTTGGGAGAAAATCCCTGTCAGACTCGGGTGAGTGGGCTTCTCCATTCGACCGAGTGAACTTTCTTGCTCGGCCGAGTGAACTTTGAAAATCGACAGTCTGTATCCGTTTCACTTGGCCGACCGCACTCCTTTACTCGGCCGAGTGAACTATCTGTTTGGCCGAGTGAGCTGTTTCTGGGCTCTTTTCTTCTCCTCCTCGCCTCCTCATCGATTCTATCGAATTTCTTCCACTTCCGCTTATCCTCCAGCGCTGCTAACTCCTCAATAAAGCTGTGGGCGGCACTCCGGTGCGCGTGAACGTCCCTTGATCTCATTTTCGCTGCAGATCGCTCCATATCTCCTGAAATAAGACAAAAACAAGAAATAGTGAAAAGCAACGCGATATCGTCGAATAATCGTGAAAAACTCAATATGGGTGATAGAAATGTCATGAAAACATGCAGAAAAAAGGTGTAAAATAAGGGGCGATCAGTAGACCCCTATTTATATAGGCGGCTGACCCCTCCCCTTTACTCCATATCCGATGTGGGACTAAAAATTTTGGAGAAAAAATTAATTAAAGTTTGCCTTTGACAGAGGCCAAACTTTAGCGAATTTTTCCTCCTCACCGTAGAGCTTCGTAAGTGATACAACCTACCAAATCGAGGAGGTTTGAACGGTGAACACGTAGGAAGAAACGACGCGGCATTCCGAGTTCGTTTGACCCCTCAAACTAGTGTTCAAACATAGCCCAAAACTAGGGTTTTGCAAAAACTGCAGCCGTCGCACAAAACTGGGTTTTAAAAAAGCTCTACTGTAGCCTCCAGGCGGTTCGGGCCCCCGCCTAGCGGGCGCCCGACCTGCAATGCCAAATTTGACCTTTTTCACTGTTTTGGCTCTATTTTGTGCATTTGGTGTTCGTTTTTGACGTGGGTTGAACCTGCATTTAGAGCGGGAAGATCCTGTGATCCAGATAACCTTTTCCTCGCTTTTATTATATTAAATATGCACGTAAACATTTAAAGACACATTTAATTCCCTTTGCATCATATGCAAAATTCCCACATCTATAATAAAAAATCATTTGCATAAAATACAAATGATCTGAGGGCATACATCCCCCAATAACGTGAACCTATTCTAGTAACAGAAAGTATGCCCTAGTTGATCGTACAAACTCTTGGTCAGAGAGTGCAATGTGCAAAGGGATCCATCCATCATAATAACAAACACCATCCCCTTTACGGGAGGAGAACACCACCTGAAGTGGTATGTAAAATATTAACACCCTCCTTACTGGAGGAGAACGCCACCTGAAGTGGTATGTAATACGATAAAGCTCTCCTTACAGAAGGAGAATGCAACCTGAAGTGGTATGAATAACACACCCTCTCTTGGGGTAGAACTCCTACTCCAAAGCCTCAACTTGGAGATTATAAACAGAAGATGGTCTCGTCGCTCTTGTACCTCATAAACCCCGAGTTTATCCCATTACCACGTATCTATGCATAAAGTAAAAGTCAAAACATTCCAGCACCATAAAGATAGTACCACCTATCACAACATCATGATATATATGTATCATGATATTGGCATGAAATGGAACATCCTCATCATAGTGTCCTCAGAAGCACAAGAGGAGTTACAAGGCTCCACATGATATAAAACATAAGCATGATAAGTAGGATATCATATCCATACTATAAGTCTAACATTTTAAGCATGACAACACCACAAAATATCATAATCTTGATATAGAACATGTGCATACGCATAACATCATAACATCATGGTATTGACATAAATATAACAACATGAATTCTTCTAACATGAGAGCTAGTAGCATGATAAACTTCATGGCATGAGGCACATAAACATATCAGCTTGGAGTATGGAGTAACTGTTGGATACAACGTGTAGTTGGATACAACGATTGATGACTTCGTATTTGATGATAACAAACGTGTGTGAACAATTTGATGTATGTGCTAAGTGTTTTCAGGAGTGGCAAGCTCGTAAATACTCAAAGGATGACCTAGTCAAAGTGATGGAGAAAATTTCTACACATATGAAGACTTGGTCAAAGATGGAGGAATGCCAATTCATATGCAAAGAAAACTTGGTCAAAGGTGGAGAGATAAGGAGAGATCTCATTCATATCAAAAGTGGTTGAACCAAATCTCATGCAAATCAATTTATGATTAAATGAGATCCTATTCAAATCCCATTGCCATTCAAATTCAAATCCTATTGCAATCCAACTCAAACTCCTAATTCTAATGTGATTGGAAGAGATCCTTCCATATGATTATTTCAAATCCTATTCAAGTTAGGATTCCATCCAATCTCCTATTATTAAGGGATTCTCCTAAAACCTAATTGATCTCCACCTCTCCTATATAAACCCACATCCAAAGGAGCGCATAGGTGCAGCCAACTCAAAAAGAAAGCCAAAGCTAAAAAGCCAAAATCCCTACTTCATACCATTGCCGCAAGTTTGTATATCCTCTCCATTGCGCAATACATCAAGCTCCTTCAACCTCTCCTATTGTCGCAACACCAATAGAGAGATCCTCCTCCCCTTGTCGCAAGCCTCATTGTCAAGTGCTTCAATATCTCAAGGCTGCAAGCTTTAAGGTGTCCATTGCCGCAACAAGCTTCAAGGGGTCCTTCATATACTTTCATTGTCGCAACAAGCTTTAAGGGATTAAACTCTATTGCCGCAAGTTTGTACATCTCCTCCTCCATTGACGCAAGAGATCAAGGGTGCAAACTCCAATGCCACAAGTCCATCCTCTCATAAGGCCGCAAGCTACCAAGGGTTCAACATACCAAGGCCACAAGTTGCAGATATAGCTCCATCAATTCTCCATTGCCGCAAGGTGCCGAGAGCTTCTCCTCATGCATAGCCACAAGCTTTAAAGCCAAAGAAGGAGGTCGCAACATCTTGGGGGTGCCACGACTTGGGATAGACGATTACATCTTGTCAGACCAGATTTGACCAGCGCTGAACGACAGAGACGATGACATCTACATGAACTGAGCTTATCTGAACTCTTTATTATTTATATTCGTGTATTGGTGTGTTGATCTTTGTAGGTTACTTTTCATTCTTTTGGGGTCTTGTCTAGTCAGTGCTAGACAAGAGGGTCTTGACTAATCGGTGCTAGTCAAAAGAGAGCATTTACTAGATTAATAGTGTTTGGCACTTTGGTGAGTGCGGTACAAACTTGGTGAGCATAGAGTCGGTGCTCGTAGCGCTTTAGTTGTACCCTTGACATATTACTGCTAGTATCTGCTTTGGGGCTGGAGTAGGTCATTAGTGCGACCGAACTAGGGTAAATCGATATGTGCACTCTATGATTGTCTTTATTTTCACTGCATTTGATTATTTGTGCTGATAACTGCATGTGTTCTCGAAGAATTTTTATTAGCCTATTCACCCATCCTCTAGGCTTAGATCCAGATCCAACAAGTGGTATCAGAGCAGGTTAGAGGATCTAAACAGTGGTTCGTCTTGATGGGTTTTGAGGGACCCTTAGGGCACATTTCTATGCCCGTCCTACGTTGGACTGAAGATAGAGGCGAAAGAAAATCATGCAACGGAAAAATATTAAACTATTTAACATGCAACCATATGGAATCAAGACCCGAGCTAGGACCTCTACTATCTTGAGGTGGGTATGACCACCTCAAGATAGATCTAAGCTACTGCAATATTATAAATACTATGCTTAATTAAATTACATACCTGGAACCTTGCTTGCATCGACAAGGTGTACCGAACCACATCCCGAGCCGCTCCCCATCCCGAGCTGAACAGCTCCCCGAACCGCCCCTGGTCCCGAGCTGAACCGCTTCCTGAACCGTACCACGTCTCGAGGCGAGCAACCCCCCTTGTCGCTGAGCCAACCACACGCCCGAAGAAAGTTTCACTTAAGTGGATCCTCCGTCAAGTCTTCGGATCCGGTCCGAGCCCCTTTGTGGCTTTGCTAAAGCCCTTTAGAAGCAATACAGAAATTTAGGAAGAAGAAAATTAATTTTAAGCTTAGATTCAAGTGTGCTTCAAACTTTTTGGAAGCCGCTCAGATCTAGAGCTTGGGACGAGTTTAGAGGAAGGGGCAGACCACTATTTATATAGGCAGCTGACCCCTCCCCTTTACTCCACTTCCGATGTGGGACTAAATATTTGGAGTTAAATAATTCAAGTTAGTTTGCCTTTCATAACGACCAAACTTCCATGAATTTTAACTCCCTCACCGTTGAGTTTCACATTTGATACAAGCTATCAAATCGAAGAGCGCTGAACGGTGAACGTGTAGAAAAAACGACGAGTCAATCCGAGTCCGTTTGACCCCTCAAACGTGTTTCCAAAGATCAGCCCAAAGTTAATTTTCCCAAAAAACTGAGCCGTAAAAAATCTGCTAGGGTTCCAAAAAACCCTGACTGTGGGGCCCACCACACGGGCCCCACTGCGCGTGCATCCCAATAGTTAGGCGTGCTGGGCACGTGCCCAGAGGATACGCGCCCAATTAGGTGCGTGGGCACGCGCCCAATTAACAGGGCACAGCATGCGCCCTGTTAACAGGGGCGCCTGCGCCATTTATCTTGGGCGCTTAGCCAAGCGCATGGCCCAATGGGCCGGGCCAAAATGTAGATTCTTATTTTTTTCTTAAACAAAAAAGAGCCTTTGGGCCTTTACATATTACATATATGTGCTTCTATTTAAAACACTTTTAAATAGACTTATTGGGCTCATTTGGACTCCGTTTTTGACGCGGTTTGAACTTGAGTTTAGACCGGGATGATCCCATCATACATGTAACATTTTATACGCGTTTATTATATTAAATATGGTCTTAAACAATTTAAGACACATTTAATATCATTTTGCATCATATGCATAATTGTCCCATCTAAGCTTAAAATCTCGTACTTGCACTCAGGATCATTTATCCTGAATACAGAGTCTAACTGCAAACTCTTTGCAGTTTTCTATCCGTTGCATCGAATGCTTATTCTCAGTTTTACTTATTACTAGACGAAGGTCACACTCTGTGTGAGACCCTACATCCTGACCCTATCAGAGGCGGGGCTCGAAGCCTCAGACGGTAGTGACCGCGAGCAGCATGTACCATCCCTATTTCAGTATCATACTAATGTAGTTAAATCATTGACATGAGTGTTGTCGGGACCACCCTGACTGTGTCCGTGATGAATTCCACAGTTTTAGTCTCTTTGTAAAAAATATGTCGTTTAAACTCAAGCAGAGGGTACGGTCAAACTATCAACCCTAATAGCTCGAAGTCAGTTAGTCTCCATCGATCTTTAGTCAAATAATATTGGACATCTTTCAACATACTCTGGCCAGAGTTTTCACTAAAGAGCGAACTAACACTACGCCACTAACTCCTATTGACCAGGGAGAGAGAATCCTATATTGGTCATTACTCTCCTCGCATGTTTCAAATGTCACCCAACCAAAGACCTTTCGACAGGGCTTGCCTCGAAGCTAGGTCAGAGATCTAAGTGACACCATTCACGTACAGGTTCGTACAATGACCTCAAGTCAAATGACCAACTCACCTATCATCACTAATAGTTATCATTGAAAGATTGGTCAATCATAACCATATGATAACTCTTGTTGGGTCGTTCAGTGAGCTTGTTCTCCAATGATCACCTGTGGCTCGTCTCTGACTTCGCCAAGTCGAACGACCATGAGATCAGCGTCACTGCTACACGGTGAAGATAAAGACACAATAGTCTATCTGATGTTTCAATATCCTTTTCTCGAAATATCTACGGCCACGAACGTTTCTAGACTTATGCTACAAATGGTCAAGCCTTTCTACTTGATTGAGATCCTCATCTCGATACATGTTTGACCTTGCATTAAGTCTCAGGACTTTACCTAAGTTTCTAATGATAACTACATTATGATTTAACTTAGATAAATTCTTACCATACAGCTTACTGTAATTTTGAACAAGATGTTTGTACAATTACACAGAGATAAATTGCCTCGAGGGCATACATCTCCCAACACCTCCCACTTGCACTCAGGCCTATTTATCCTAGTATCTCATACCACATTTACACATAAGTCTTTCCAGACTTCAAGTGGTAGAGCCTTTGTGTCACACCCCGCTTCCCAAAAATATGGAGGCGAGGCGTGAGTAGGTCTGCTCAGACTTGAAGCTGTAAAGCTGCAAGTCCGATAAGCGTCAATTAACTTTAAATGGCAGGTCCTTGCAATTGTGATACGAAACAAAGATAATAATAAAGGAAATGAGACAAAAAGAAATCTCAGAATATCCATAAAATAAGTTCCAACATCGCAGAAAAAGCCACCAGGCTAAAAGAAAAGAGTCTAAAATGGCCCCAGCATGGCCAACAAAAGTACAACGTACAGAAAACAAAGTAATGGTGCTACGCACCGACAACTAACAGCAACCTAAAGCAAGCAACTCAGAACAGTCTCTAAGACTGGTCACCGGTGTCCACCAACTCCTCGTCAAACGTAGGCTCCGGCTCAGCGTCAGCAAACACCTCGTCCTCAGCTACGGTCTCTGGCTCAATGTCTAACATGTGACACCCAAAAGAGCAAGGGGCACATGTCAGCAAGTCTACAAGAGACTTGTGCAAGGAAATTGAAAGTAAAGGCAGAGCAACCTAGCAGTTCTAGCATGATGCAATGACATGGCAGATATAGCATGAGTGCAACAAGAAAAGTAAAGTACGAGCATGGCATTTAATTCATGGCATGGATATCAAGTTTTGCAAGAAACATTTACAAGGACAAGAACAAGTCTAGTAAGCACGTCGTGCACAGAGATTACACCTTTTGGCTAGAGTGGATGATCACTCCTTATTTTACACCTTTTTCCCGCATGTTTGCATGCCATTTAGATCGCCCAAATCATGTTTTTCACGATATATCGACGATATTGCGATGCTTTTCACGATTTGTTGTTTTTGTCGCATTTCAGGTGATTTGGCGCGATTTGGAGTGATCTCGAGATGCGCTTACTCCGGAGGGTCACCGACGACCTCCCCGAGGGGTATTTTGCTGTTGGAGAGGAGCGGAAGAAGAATGGACGTCGCAGGAGCGACGAGGAGGCCAAAACAAGCAAATTGTGCATGTTTTGTGTCCCACTCAGCCGAGTGAAGGAGTCACTCGGCCGACCAGCGAGACACCGCTCGTCCGACCAGATCAGACACGATTCATATGTGCACTCGGCCGAGCGACGGAGACCACATCGGCCGAGTGACGAGACCCCGTCCGCCCGAGTGGCGCCCAGACGAAGCCCTTCAAAAATCGCCAAGTTACTGTTTTTCGGCTGCCTGAGCTTCAGAAGACCCACTCGGCCGAGTGGATAATCCCGACCGCCCGAGTACCATGAAGCCATCGGCCGAGTGACGACAACTCACTCGGCCGAGCCGCCCCCGAAGTGAAGACCCCTGAAGATCGAGACTTACTGGAAAATTACAGGGTTTTCACTCGGCCGAGCGACTTTTGTCACTCAGCCGAGTGCGACGCACTGCCTGTAGCGAAAATTGCGGAAAACAGGCTGTGCAGGGGTATTTTGGTCACAGTTTTTGGACGATTTTGGGGGGTATTTAACCCCTGTTTTTACCCTAGTTTGGAGAGCCTCTCTCTTAGATTTTTTGCAGCTTTTTAGATTAGCTTTTTAGTTTTATTCTTGAGATTGGAGAGGAGACAAAATTGGATTTTTGTTGGATTAATTGAAGAACTCCATTGGTTTGTGTTTTCTCTTCTCTAAAAATTCTATTTTTATTGCATATCTCAATATTGTGATGAATTCTATTGCTTATTTCATTGATTATTTTTGTGATCTTGCTATGAATTGTGAGTAGTCGCCACGTCTTGGGGCGTGTGGATGAACCCTACAAGCCCTATTTCATAATTGTGATGAATTGGTAGGAATTTTGCTAGAATTGCTATTAGGGATTAGATTGGGATCAATTTACTACGGATGGCTAGGAATTCACATCGATTGGGATTTGCAAGAGATTGGATCCCAATTCGATAGGAAACCCTAGAAATCCGAATTGGGGTGGAATCGAATTTCCGTAGTATCGGTTTGCAAGAGATTGGACCGATACTAGGGTTTCCGGTTCCAATTCCGCGCCAATACCTGTTTGCAAGAGATTGGACGGGTAGGAACTATCCCAATCTAGGTCGCGGGCCGAGTTTGCAAGAGATTGGGCTCGGTGCACGATTGAACGATGATGTTGATCCTAATGCTAGCTTCCCTAGGCTAGGGTTTGCAAGAGATTGGACCCGAACCTAGGATAGCTATAGACCGGCAACAGCGCGAGAGCGTGAGCTTGGTTCTACATTCAGCTGCAACTAGTTCATTCAAAATCTTATTCTAGCGATTTTGATACCGATGAACCACTTTTGCGAAATACGGTGAGTAGAGGGAATTCCCCATTCCCTAGACGTCCTTTATTTGATTTGATATTTCCGTACTTTGTCTGACGATTGTGACAGGATCGCCAAAGGCAAATTTCTCTCTTCTTAAATAGCCAGGTTGATTGGAACAAGCACAGTCATTCGTCCTCCCTGTGTTCGATAACCCGCTCGCTGCTACACCGTGCACTTGCGGTAAAACTACAACCGTTCTTTAGGGTTACATCCCGGAGCGATCAAGTTTTTGGCGCCGTTGCCGGGGAGGCGATTGCGTTTGATCTTACCGCCCTAGCTATTCTTTTTATTATTATTATTATTATTTCCATTTCTTTATTTTTACCTAACCCTTCCACGGTACTAATCATTTCTTTGAAACTCTGTTTTCCCCGTGCATGTACACGAGATCTACGGCGGACCCTGAAGCTATATTATTTGATCCCGAGATCGAACGTACCGCGCGGAGACTTAGAGCGGAAAGGTGACAAAATCCGGAAGGGAGGTTTATGACCAACCCGGAAACTGCGGACCAATTAGCGACAAGGATGGCGAGGATAATTTCTATTCGAGATAGGCTTCGGCCTAAGACCTCTTCTACGACCTCATCCATTGCCATGCCGGAGTTGGCGGCTGACAAGAACTTCGAGCTAAAGACTGGACTAGTGGTTCTGATGCAGCAGTAACCATTTCATGGGAATGCCCATGAAAATCCTCACTACCACATCCAATTATTCTTGTCGAAGTGTGCCACATTCCAAATGCCGGGGGTCTCCATCGATGCCATCAGACTGCGTCTCTTCCCCTTCACGCTAAAGGACAAGGCACTCTATTGGTTGAGGACGCAGGCTGAGGGAATCTTCACCTCTTGGGACGAGTTGGCGAGTGCATTCATTGACAAGTTCTATCCGCCCTCCAAGACGGTGAAGATCCGGAGCGCTCTCATGTCCTTCAAGCAAGGACCCCAAGAGACGCTCTATGAGGCTTGGGAGCGTTTTAAAGATCTGCAGCACCAATGCCCGCACCATAGCATAGAAGATTGGGAGCTAGTTCATAGCTTCTACAACGGTCTCCAACCGGGGACCAAACAAATTATTGATGCCACGGCGAATGGTGCTATCTTGTCAAAGACTCCCGATGAAGCTACGGCCCTAATTGAGGAGATGGCCTCAAACAACCAACAATGGGGCAATGAGCGAGGACACTCTACGTCCTCCTTAAAGCCAACTAGTATCTACGAGGCGAAGGCCGTAGCGGAGCTTACAAGCAAGTTTGATTCTCTCCACAAGGTAGTGGAGAGACTGGAGAAGTTTATCACGGAGCCCCAAGGAACCCCTTCCACCTCCGCTCCAATGAACCAAATGTGTGATTGGCAAGACCAATCTCAAGCCATGTATGCGGGAGGAGAGCAAGGAGAAGGATCCTTGGAGCAAGTACAATATGTCGCGGGGAACCAAGGATATTGGGCCAATCCGGCCACAAGAAATCATCCCGGATTCTCTTACGCCAACAATGAAGGAGCTTTGAACCCGCCACAATAACCACCTCAACAAGCTCAACCACCACCACCCCAACAACAACACTATCCGCCGAGGGGGCCTCCACAACAAAATTTCCAACCGAAGCAACAAGTTCCACCATATAGGCCGCCCGGATACAACCAAGGGTGGAGGAATCAAAATCAAAACCCTCCACAAGCTCAACAACGATCCGACTTCGAAGCTAGAGTGGAGGCGTTTATGGTCGAGCAAAATAAGGTCAATGCTACCTTGAAGGCGGGGCAAGACTCCCTTAATACCGTTGTGGCTCAAATATCGGAGCAATTGGCGTTGCTCAATCGGAACACTCAACGATTGCCGGCGCAACCCGAGCAAAACCCACGGGGCAACACCGGCCACATCAATGCCGTAGTTACCGTTACTACTAGAGGCGGGAAGGATACCTCCCCCGCTATGATTCCTACCGAGGAGCCCGTGAAAGAAAGCTTGGAGCCAATTGAGCCGGTAGTTGAAGATGATAAGGAGAAGGAGCCACAAGAAAAGGAGAAATCTAGAGCGGAGCAATTGATTGAGGAAAGGCGCTTCATGCCACCGGTCCCATTTCCCCAAAGGCTTGCTAGAGCGAAAATGGAGAAAAGGCTAGCAAAGTTTCTACAATATCTTAGAGGAGTTAGCCTCAACATTCCCTTCCTCGACGCCATCGTGGAAATCCCCACATATGCTAAATTCTTAAAGGATTTGATTTCGGGGAGAAAGAGGAAGGAGAAGATTATGCTAGCCGAGGAGGGCTCTTGGTTCACCAAGAGAGAGAAGGAGCCGGCCAAATTTAAAGACCAGGGGAGTTTTTGGATTCCTTGCACCTTGGGCGGCGTCCCTCTTCAAAAGGCGTTGGTAGATCTAGGGGCTAGTGTGAGCCTCATGCCTCTCTCCATGTTCTTAAGGCTAAACACCGGGACGAAGTTGAAACCTACCGACATGCGGATACAATTGGCCGATGGGCGAATAACAAGGCCGGTAGGGATCGCCGAAGACATCCCGCTACAAGTCCCGGGAGGAATATGCTTGCCATGTGACTTCGTGATCATGGACGTTAAGGAGGAGGGAGATACTTCATTGATACTTGGACGCCCGTTCCTCGCCACCGCCGGTGTGATTGTCGACGTGCGAGAAGGTACACTAACTTTGAACGTCGGCAACATCGAGGTGGAGCTTCACATTCCTAAGGCAATGAAACACATGCCTTACCACGAGGAGCTTGACTACATGGACCTCCTTGATGAGGTAATTGAGGAGGCGATCCCCCACTCGATTGGCGCTCTATTCGATGAAGATTTCGAGGAAGGCCCGGATTTAGGCCGAGATGAGAAGATAGATGATTCCCCCGACCTCTCCGCTGAAAATGATGAAGGCGACGCTGATGTCGCAAGGATTCAAGAGCTCTGCAAGCTCTCGAAACTAAAGTCTCCAAAGAAAGCTCCGCCGATACGGAAATTGGCGTCACCGGTGAAGCCGTTGACCGGAGCAAACGCTAGCTTGGGGGAGCCTCCCCCCAACACAATTCGAGACGAGAGACCACCGCGGGAGAACACGCCGCCGCAACTTCCGAATCCAAGCGTGCTCCCCGGAAAGTTTGATGGGTGCATCTCATATGCACCAAACATCCCGCATTAATTGAAAATCATAGGGGGTCGAGCTCACGACCTTAAACGAGCGCTTGTCGGGAGGCAACCCGACGGTTATTGCTTTAGTTTTACTTTTTCTTTATTTTTGTTTTAGAAATTTTTAGTGTTTTGAGTCGTTCGCCCAAAAATTTTGTGATAACGGGTCCTATTTTTCTTGACAGGAGAGGAGATAGGCAAATCCATCATGAGGAGGATGAACGAGACGACGAGGAGCGCACCAGGAAGACGCTCGATGCTTAGGAGTAAGATGAAATCGACTGGAGGAAGAAAGACGGAGTTTAGAGCCCAAACGAAGACAAACAACAGAAGACAAGGCTCACTCGGCCGAGTATACTAGTCACTCGGCCGAGTACACAAGTTCGTCCGGCCGAGCCGCTCACGAACGAGGGAAGTCTGCTGTACCCAACTCTCTGTTTATTTTCTTGATTTCAGTATAACTGCTCTCGGCCGAGTATATATTTTCACTCGGCCGAGTAAAACGGATACGCTCCTAGGGCGAGTCTTGCCGAGTAGCTTGAGCCACTCGGCCGAATGGACTTACTCCACTCGGCCGAGGATGGCAAAGCCACTCGGCCGAAGCGTAAGCGGGGAGGATATTACCATTGATCTCACTCGGCCGAGTGACCTAGTCACTCGGCCGAGTCGTAACTTTCATTATATAAGGGGCCGAGGGGGGGGGCACGTTTTTCGAAACGCAAAACACCCAATTCGCCCGACCCTTCAGCTCCCCTCGCCCGCTCGCCTCGCTCGCGCCCTCACTCACCCGACCACCGGTCGTCGCGCCGCCGCTCGGCCCGCCACCGCCGGCCGAGCACAGCCGCGCCTCGCCCGAGTCGCCGCCGGCGGCCGCCGCCCCGACCACCTCCGGTATCGCTTATTTCGCCCTTTTCTCCTCTTTTTGTGTATTTTTCGAGGATCCGCGCGTTAAACGAACCCCAAACCCAAATTGATTTCTATATCTATCTATTATACCCCTAATGCCCCATACGTTTTGAATATTACCCGCTGATATCTCCATTTCATGCGCAGGTTGTTTTTGGGAGCTTAGGGGAGACCAGGGGAGCTTCTACGGACTGAATTGGGCTTCGCGGAGGCGCTGTCTTCGCACTCTTCCATTGCTTAGCACTCGCGGCGTGTCGGGGTACACTCTTTCCTTTCTTTTGCACACGCCGCACTTTTTACACTTTTCGGCGCGCGCTCGGGGCCGATATGCCGCCCCGGACACGGCCGCGGTCGAAGAGAGCTTCCGCCAAGCGGAAGCGGTCGGATGACGCCGGCCCCTCCCACGAGTTGGAGGACTCTCCTCCGCCTTCTCCCACACACCACATCCACCCAGCACAGCCTGCAGGCCCCGCACACCCCGCACAGCCTGCAGCGCCCACACAGCCCGCACAGCCCGCACAGCCACTCCCTGCCGCTCCACAGCCACCACCTCCGGCTCCACTGGTCGGGCCGCTCGGGATTACGTTCCGAGACGACGCACACCGCACCGTCTTCGAGCGTATCTCCCAGCGCTCGATCGTACCCTCCAGGTTCGCACACCTTGCCGACCTAGGACGCCTGGGGGTACTAGAGGGGATGCTCACGTTGTACGACAACGTGGGCTGGCGAGATTTCTTTCAGGTGTCGGCGGACACGTTTACCCGCCCGACACTTGAGATTCTTAGTTCGATCGCCCGGACCGACGAGGGATGCTCGTTTCGGTTCATGGACCGGGAGTGCCAGGTCACTCTCGATATGATGAGAGCATTTTTCTCGTGGCCCGCTGTCCCCGGAGCCGATCGCGGTTACGGCCCCACCCATATCCCCCCACCTTCCTTCGACGCCGGTGCCTTCTGGGCCCGGATTACGGGTCTTCACGCTGCCTTTGACCCTAGTAGGGCCAAGGCCTCGGCCATTGTCCATCCCTGCCTCCGTATTGCTCAGCGCCTTATGGCGACGACCTTTTTGGCCAGAAATGAGCCGGGCACGATGTCTACGCCAGAGCTCTATATGCTCTACGCGATGACACGTCCCAGAGCTCTATCTAAGGATGGCGATGAGCTGGTCCCCGCCGTCGTGATTGATGTCGCAGCTTGGTTTTTGGACCGCATCATTGTATCGGTGGGCGCTCGCTCACCGATATGCTGCGGCGGCCTGATCACCTTGCTTGCCCTTATGACCGGCGAGGACTTCCCTGACGACCTGCGACGAGTACCGGGCCCCACTTCTTTGTCGATCGATGTTATGGCCCGGATGAAGATGCTTCGTCCGCACGGTGAGCGCCACTGGGTCTGGTTGCACGGCCCTTACGGTGCCGATTACATGATTCTTCCGAGCCCAGCTCGGACTCAGATTGCACCAGCCCACGTGGACTGGCTCCCTGCGATGGATGTCCTCATCCCCGCTGCTTACGTGCTCGAGGCCGAGGAGGCCGAGCAGGCCCACGCTGCCCACGCTGACCCCGCAGACCCTGTTGCACCTACCGAGCCTGCCGCCCCTGTTGACCCCGTGGCCCCTCAGCCTATGCCTGATGTTTCCGCTACTCCTGACACCTCTGTCCCCACCTCTGTCGGTGTCAGGAGTACCTTAGCTGAGCCCACCTCCACTGCTTCTGCGGCTGTCACCACCACCACCGGCCCTCTGTCTGCTGAGCCTGTTTCTTCTGCACCACCCGAGCGCCCGCCGACCGTAGTTGAGTGCGGAGAGCCCTCTGTCTCCACTTCCGCTGTATTTTCCGAGAGTTTCGTGGCGTCTGTCCACACTTCTGTGCCACTGACCTCTCTGGCCGCCTCGCTGCACCTTTTGCACTCTTCTTTCGCTGCTGCTGCCTCCACTTCTCACCAGCCGGTGCCCCGGCCTCACACCGAGGCCAGGCCCACATTTGCGAGCGCAGCACCTTTTGTTCCCTTCCCCGCTGAGCCCGTCACATACGCGACCCGAGTACGCCAGCCCCGTCCTGCACAGCCCCGCCCGGTGCGTCCCTCTGCACCACCTCCCCCTGACACTGTACTTCAGAGCATTCGTGCTCTAGAGGGGGCGGTGAGTGGCCTCCGAGGCGACCTTAGGACCCTGTCCTCCACCGTCTCTGCGATGGCTGGCCGCTTTGACCTGATCCCTCAGATTCACTACTGTCTTACCCAGGTCCTGGAGCGTCTCCCGCGCGTACCCCCACCCACCCAGCAGGTTCCCACCCACACTTCCACACACACTCAGCCTGCTACCACTTCCACACCCACACCCGCTCAGCGGCCTGTCCAGCCACCACCACCACTTCCGCCTCAGGACGGAGACGGCGCAGCACCACCTTCTTAGGCACCCTTGATGCCATCGATTATCCCTGCCGTTGTGCTGCCCGTTTCTGCTGGGTCCTGTCGCATTTTTGTCCACCCCCCTCCCCTCACTTATTTTGGGTTTCTCATTCAGACCGTATCCTTATATATCTTTTTTGGGAGAGAGGGAGAGTTTTTGGTGCCCCACCTTTATATCTGTATCACTCCATTCCTGCGTGCATCATGTCCGCATCATATTTTTTGTTTCTTTATTTTTCGTTTATTTTCTTTTTTTCCCCATCATGCATGCATCCTCACTTGCCCCTCACTTTACTTGTCTCTCGGTGTGCCCCACTTTGCACATTGAGGACACTGTGCTATTTAGCTTGGGGGAGTGAGTTCTCACGATCTTTTTCGATTTGCCACCTTTATTTTTAGTTCTTCACTCCATTTTCTGCTTTTGCACTTATTTTCATCATTTTTCTTTTATTTTTCCATGCATCACGTTTTTCTTATTTTTCTGTGTGCCGCATTGAAAATAGTTCTATTTTCCCTTTATCTTTATTTCTTTCTTTTTCATCTCATGCTAGAGATGACTTTTCTGTGATGATGATGACGTGGAGTTAGCTTATTCTATATGCATGCTATATTTGTCATGTCTTAGATTTTATTTCTGATATCATATGCTATGACTTGCCTTGCATCTAGAGATAGTAACCCACACTTTTTCCACATGAAAATGGATGAAATTTTATTATTAGCTGAGTCTGAATATTCATATGTATGCTATCACAGAAAACACACCAAGATTCACGCATTGAATGCCTATATCTGGAGTACTGATTTCTTTTCCTATATCACTTCTATATGCATGAACTGTACATTTCACTTCAGGATGATTGAATGATGTTAGCTATGATAAATCTGGATTAGTTAGCTTTTTTGTGATCGAAACTGAGTAGATTAGATTACCCTGCTGAAGTTGTCGTGCATGTCTTATAGAGTGAACCGAGTGATATATTTATTTCTTTCTCCACAAATCTTGAACATCATTTCTCTACTTTTAAAATCATTGGTGAATCTCCCCTTAGCGATTCTATTATATGGCATTTCCCCCGCTATTAATTCCTAGCTCCAAATTTCTTATTCAAAAAAAGAGAGAAAAAAGAGAAAATATTCTTGTATATCATTATCTCTCTCTTTGAGTTGGGATCGTTGTGTATATATGCTTTTGCATAAAAAAAACAAAACAAAAAGAAAAAAAAGAAAAGAGGAAAAATCCTCAATAAAAGATCTCATCTCACTTTCTTTCTTTCTCTTCTCTTTTCATTGCTTTTGGAGCTTTATAAAAATGGGGATGTAAATATTTTTTATGCCACCACGCTTTTAGATAAGCTTGGGGGAGGGGATCCATTGATGTGTGAGAGAGTGACTACTTGACGTTGCACGACAACCTAGGCTAAGTAATATTCTATACTCGGTGAGATTATTTTTAGCTTTACGACATCCAGAAATCTAAGCCTAGCATTCATTTCATGAAATCCATACTTTTCTATTCTCTCTATTCTATAGTGTGATACTCTTATACTCCGGATAGGAAGCATTCAATTGAAAAGTGTGTGATCTGTGATTTGTATACCGCTTTAAATGATTCAGACGATGTTAATTATAAGATTATTCCGTTTTTCCTGATTATATTGTTGTTCGTGGGTTTTCTATTTCTATTTGCACTATTATACTATGATATCAAAATAAAATTCTTTGACATGTGTTTTTCATTCAGTGCATGCTATACGAGTAAGCGGAACCCACGTCCTGAGGAAATGATCTAGCAGCCTACCTCTTCGCTTCTTTCTTTTTTCTTTATTTTTATTTCGTTTTTCATTCTTCTCCGTTTTTTATTTTTCATTTTTTTTCGCCGTCTTCGTTTTTCGAATCCACCGGGTTCGCCTTTTACTTATCTTCCTCGAGGACGAGTAAGAGGCAAGCTTGGGGGATTTTGATCACTCCTTATTTTACACCTTTTTCCCGCATGTTTGCATGCCATTTAGATCGCCCAAATCATGTTTTTCACGATATATCGACGATATTGCGATGCTTTTCACGATTTGTTGTTTTTGTCGCATTTCAGGTGATTTGGCGTGATTTGGAGTGATCTCGAGATGCGCTTACTCCGGAGGGTCACCGACGACCTCCCCGAGGGGTATTTTGCTGTTGGAGAGGAGCGGAAGAAGAACGGACGTCGCAGGAGCGACGAGGAGGCCAAAACAAGCAAATTGGGCATGTTTTGTGTCCTACTCGGGCGAGTGAAGGAGTCACTCGGCCGACCAGCGAGACACCGCTCGGCCGACCAGATCAGACACGATTCATATGTGCACTCGGCCGAGCGACGGAGACCACATCGGCCGAGTGACGAGACCCCGTCCGCCCGAGTGGCGCCCAGACGAAGCCCTTCAAAAATCGCCAAGTTACTGTTTTTTCGGCTGCCTGAGCTTCAGAAGACCCACTCGCCGAGTGGATAATCCCGACCGCCCGAGTACCATGAAGCCATCGGCCGAGTGACGACAACTCACTCGGCCGAGCCGCCCCCGAAGTGAAGACCCCTGAAGATCGAGACTTACTGGAAAATTACAGGGTTTTCACTCGGCCGAGCGACTTTTGTCACTCGGCCGAGTGCGACGCGCTGCCTGTAGCGAAAATTGCGGAAAACAGGCTGTGCAGGGGTATTTTGGTCACAGTTTTTGGACGATTTTGGGGGGTATTTAACCCCTGTTTTTACCCTAGTTTAGAGAGCCTCTCTCTTAGATTTTTTGCAGCTTTTTAGATTAGCTTTTTAGTTTTATTCTTGAGATTGGAGAGGAGACAAAATTGGATTTTTGTTGGATTAATTGAAGAACTCCATTGGTTTGTGTTTTCTCTTCTCTAAAAATTCTATTTTTATTGCATATCTCAATATTGTGATGAATTCTATTGCTTATTTCATTGATTATTTTTGTGATCTTGCTATGAATTGTGAGTAGTCGCCACGTCTTGGGGCGTGGGGATGAACCCTACAAGCCCTATTTCATAATTGTGATGAATTGGTAGGAATTTTGCTAGAATTGCTATTAGGGATTAGATTGGGATCAATTTACTACGGATGGCTAGGAATTCACATCGATTGGGATTTGCAAGAGATTGGATCCCAATTCGATAGGAAACCCTAGAAATCCGAATTGGGGTGGAATCGAATTTCCGTAGTATCGGTTTGCAAGAGATTGGACCGATACTAGGGTTTCCGGTTCCAATTCCGCGCCAATACCCGTTTGCAAGAGATTGGACGGGTAGGAACTATCCCAATCTAGGTCGCGGGCCGAGTTTGCAAGAGATTGGGCTCGGTGCACGATTGAACGATGATGTTGATCCTAATGCTAGCTTCCCTAGGCTAGGGTTTGCAAGAGATTGGACCCGAACCTAGGATAGCTATAGACCGGCAACAGCGCGAGAGCGTGAGCTTGGTTCTACATTCAGCTGCAAATAGTTCATCCAAAATCTTATTCTAGCGATTTTGATACCGATGAACCACTTTTGCGAAATACGGTGAGTAGAGGGAATTCCCCATTCCCTAGACGTCCTTTATTTGATTTGATATTTCCGTACTTTGTCTGACGATTGTGACAGGATCGCCAAAGGCAAATTTCTCTCTTCTTAAATAGCCAGGTTGATTGGAACAAGCACGGTCATTCGTCCTCCCTGTGTTCGATAACCCGCTCGCTGCTACACCGTGCACTTGCGGTAAAACTACAACCGTTCTTTAGGGTTACATCCCGGAGCGATCAGTGGCTGCGCGGGCCAACTCCTAAGCTCAAGTGATTGCTTATCCCTACCCCTCCACGTGTATCGGGCATTGGCTTTTGACCAACACATGAGGCCCGCTTCTGGATCACGAGCTAGGAAGTGTTTTTCAATATGGCATAGGGGTGCACCTAGCCAGAACAAGGAAGTACAAGTATTGTAGCGTGTGCTACGAATGCAACATTCAACTTGGATGACATGTAAGATGCAATGCATGGCAGATAATAGTTTAAGTACGCACAGATAAGGAATTTAAACGTGGCAGGCAACAATGCATGAATTACATGACAGGGTGACAGATCTAGCTTCGTTGTCAAGCTAGACCTTAAAGTTGCGTCTAGACAGCTATCATTTCACTGTCTACTCTCTTTTACGCTAAAAACATGGAAGTGGCCTAAAACATGGCCCTAAGCAAAAGTTGGCAAGTTTCACTTGCCTGCAAGTCAAACGTCTGAAAAGCACCGTCCAAAGAGTCCGAAGTCACAAATAACCAATGGCCACAAGTCCACCAGCCTACAGTCCCATTTTATTAATCTTGATTAGTGAATTTAAAACACTTTAAAAACATCGATTTTAGTCTTGATTAACAGGCAATAGGTTGGGGGTCCTAGGGGTGCAGATCGTTACCTCAACACGACGCGAAAGCTACACTGGCGTCGGGTAGCGACGCCAGGGGTTGGAATATAAGAACGCGCTCCTAGTCCAGATTCCAAAATAGATTCCTCGCTCGCCAAGTCTGGGCAGCAACCAGTTCAACGAACCAAGATTCCAAAGCTAGAACGTGCGACGACGGGATACGACGTATCACAACGTCGTAATCGGCACATCCACGAAGAAGAGACACCTAGGCGGGACCCACAGTTGTGCTAGGGGCCAATGGGGGACCCACAACACCTCTGGAGAACTTGGGGGGCCCACGGTGTGATTCGGGTTGAATATTGCGTATTTAACCCCCTAATTAGTCCTATGATGTGCCTATATAATACTTAATTGCTCTCTAATATGTGCGTATTTTGTACACCATTATTTATTAGAGAAATCACATTATTTGTGCACAAAACACGAATTATATTGAGTATTTATGCATTTTTATATTTTTCTTAACATCGTCTCGATCTCACGATTCCAACGACTATTTATTTGTATTTTTCTGAGATCTGTGCTAATTACTGTGAATTTTTGAATGCAGAATACTATTTAAAAGGAGAAATACGCATCCAAATACGCAAATACGGCCGTCAGCCAATCAATGGCCGCCACGTGGCACGATCCCCACCGTCCCGCCTTCATCCTACGGCCGCAGCAAAACGCAGATGCGATTAAATGACGACCGTTCGATCTTGATCGAACGGTCGACATCTGGCTTCATCACGCGCGGAGAAATGTGGAAGATCGTGGCCGTTGGATCTAGATCCAACGGCCCTCACTCGAGTTGAACGGAGCAGCGGGCGAGATTTGAAGTGGCGACGTGGCTTCTTCTAGGTCGTCCGATGAGGATCCAACGGCATCGGAGTGATCCGATTCGAATTCGAATGCGCGGAGAAATGCGGGCGACGTGGCTCTCGCGGGGCCGTTCGATACGCATCGAAAGGTCGAGATTGGTCCCGATCTGTGTCGGCGACGTGGCCTCTTCGCAAGCCATAGGATTAAGATCGAACGGCTGTCAGATGAGCGGATGCGGGCGCCGAAGCAATCGGAGTTGGGAGCACGACTTTCAAAGCACACGCGTCAATCCCTGGGGCGATCCCGCTCGATCCGACGGTCACCATTTACGCCGCTCGGGGATGATGGATGCGGGTGCGAAAAAGAAGCGGGTTTAGACCCGTTAAGCCCCCAAACCCTCAATGTTAATATATAAGCGTATTTCTAGGGTTTTTGGGGGTATTCTGGCGTATTTTGGGACTTTTGGAGCGGCTACTGTGCGTATTTCTCCAGGAGAAAATTCTGAAAATTTCCAGAGGCTGTTCTTCCTATTCTCAGAGAGTTTTGGGTTCTAAAGTGGAGATTTGGTGACAATTTCTTGAACTTATACCCCGTATTTGGTGTATTTCTTTGTATTTTGCTTCCTAAACGATGTATTTTGCTATCAAATCTGATTTTTAATGCACCATGCGTGGCTAATCTCTTTGTGCTATGGTTGTGATGTAGTTAGGAGTATGTAGTTTCTAAATCTCATGTCTTTAGCCCTATTATCATGTCAAAATTGCTAGTTATGTTGATTTCTACAACGTATTTGATGGGTATTTGCTTATTGTCGATATTGTTGATGTGCCCTATGGCTAGGCCCTGATAAGGCTAGCTAATTTGTGTTCTCTAATCTGAACTTATCGCTGTGATTATTGTTTAATGAGATCAACATCGCTAGTAATACGTTTAAGGCTACTTTGACTAGTTTTCATCGATTCATCTTCCGACGACTTCACGCCTTGACCAGGTGAAGCGTTGTGTGATATTAAAAGATGTGAAATTTCAGCGACTATAAACTCCTAATGAACTCACAACCGTAGCATACTTGTCTAATCGAATACCAAACTTTCGTGATACCGTAATACTTGTAGGAACCACTTTCTTTGCTACAAATCCTTACACTATTCTTTACCTTCATAAAGGTGGTTGTTTTCTTAACCGTATATTTTATTTGATTAGTTGAATTTGTGTTATCTCAGGTCGACTTGTCCCGAGGATTCGACTCTGGACTCTCCAGGTACTACTTGCACGATCTCCTGCGCTTGGGAGTAAATCTCACATTGTTTTGAGAGAGGCAAGTTTTTGGCGCCGTTGCCGGGGACAACGGTATCTTTGATCCACATTTTCAGTTTTTCAGAGGAGTACTCGGTGAGATCCTTCCACTTTATAGCTTAGTTTTATTATTGAAAACAAAAAAAATATCTTTGCTAGTTTATGTGGCATAGGACCTCCACTTCACACAGATTGATAAGAATTGAAAACATGGCTAATAATAACGAACAACCTCTTGTACACCCACAAGAATTACCATTGAGTGCTACTTATATGCCCACTAGAGTTGCTTCTGAATCATGTATTGTTTTGCCTGAGGGTGCTCATTCTTTTTCGCTTAAAGTTGGGGTGATCCAGATCCTTCCCTCTTACCATGGAGAGGATAGGGAAAACCCTTACTTGCATATTAAAACGTTTGAAGAAGCATGCTCTACACAGTTGGATGGAAAAGTTAGTAATGATGTTGTTTATCTTAAACTTTTTCCGTTCTCATTGAAAGACAAGGCAAAGAATTGGTTCAATGCATTGCCTCCTAGATCTATTACTTCTTGGCTAACAATGCAAACTGAGTTTCTGAAAAAATTCTTTTCTTTGGCCAGGACGCAGGCTTTAAAGAGGCACATCATGTCTTTTTTGCAGAAGGAAACTGAAGCCTATGATCAAACTTTGGAAAGATTTAAGGAGCTTCTGTTGGCATGCCCACATCACGGTTTTGACAAGGGACGCACCATTGGATTCTTTTACGATGGATTGCAGCCGAATACGAAGCAATATGTAGAGATGATGTGCAATGGAGCTTTCTTTGAGAAGACCCCGACGGAGGCTTGGGCATATTTGGAGAACATTGCAGAGAATGCAAGAAGATGGGAGCCACCTTCAGAATTTGACAGGTCCATGTCTACACATCAAACAAAAGGTGGCTTGCAGACTTTGAAGCCTGAAGATGCATTGATGGCACAAGTGGAGGCATTGGTGACGCAAAAGCTACAAAATATTGATCTCAGAGCAGTAAAGGCGGTCACATCAGAGCCATACTGCGTCATATGTGAGAAGCCAGTTCACGATACTACCGTCTGCCCACTGATCCCAGCAATTAAAGAATTGGGCAGAAATCCAGAATCAGAGGTGACTTGGGTGGCAAATCAAGGCTACAACACCAATTGGAAGAACCCATCAAACCAAGGAGGTGCTTCATATCAGTAGAAGCAGCAGACATCCACTCCCTATTACCATCCCAACCACTCCAACTATCAAGGAAAAAGGGAGCAGAACAATGAAATTCAGAGTCTCACTGCTGCAGTTCAACAGATGGCTCAGATGCAACAACAGCTCACTGAGAATTTTTCGAGATTTATAGCATCACAAGACAAAGGTAAATTACCTGCTCAGCCTATTGCAAATCCTAATACGAATCCTTCTTCTTCTTTTTCAGGAAACAACGTCAAACCATGTCAGGCAGTGACTACATTGCGTAGCGGACGTGAAATTGAAAAACCTGAAATGCCTAGACATGAACAACCAACTGAGGAGAAAGAGGAGGCACAAGCACCTGAAAGTTTGCAGGTTGAGGAGTAGCAGAAAAAGAGCCAGAACCATATGTACCTCCAGCTCCATTCCCACACAGACTTGCTCCACCATCAAAAGATAGGTATCAGGCAGAGATAAGAGATATCTTCAAGCAGGTAAAAATTAATATCCCATTACTTGATGCAATCAACCAAGTGCCTGCATATGCTAAATTTCTGAAGGAGCTATGCACTGTAAAGCGGAGTCTAAATGTGAAAAAGAAAGCATTCTTAACACAACAGGTAAGTGCAATGGTACAACATGACACTCCCCCTAAATATAAGGATCCAGGTTCTCCTACTATCCCATGCATTATAGGAACTAAGAAATTTGGAGATGCTTTACTTGATTTGGGTTCTAGTGTTAACATTTTGCCTTACTCTGTTTATGTGCAGTTAGGATTGGGGGAGCTGAAGACGACACCTGTGGTTTTACAGTTAGCAGATAGGTCGGTAAAAATCCCACGAGGATGTGTGGAGGATGTGCTGGTCCAGGTTGACAAATTCTATTATCCCGTGGACTTTATCGTCCTTGATATTCATGGGCCACAATCAGGTAATTGCACTCCGATTATATTAGGACGTCCATTCCTAGCAACTTGCAATGCTATGATAAATTGTAGGGATGGACAATTGAAGATAAGCTTTGGTAACATGAAACTTGAGCTGAACATTTTTAAATCATGTAAGTTACCTGTGAATGTTGATGACGTGAAAGAGGTATGCTTTATTGAGAGCTTAATCGAAGACTATTTTGATGCTAAGTATGAATGTTCGTCCAATTTTATTGATTATAATTTCGACGATATTGATGAATCTTATTTTGTGCAGGGCAAAAATGAAAGATCAAGGGATGCATGGGTGCCAAAGTTCGAGACATTGCCAGTGGAATTGCCACCACAACAACCTTTAGAGATTGAGCATCCAAAGCTGGAATTGAAGCCTCTGCCAGACTATTTGAAATACGCTTTCCTTGGAAAGGAGGAGACCTTCCCTGTGGTAATATCATCTAAACTCGCGCCTGAACAAGAATGTGCTTTGCTTGATGTGCTTAGGGAACACAAAGGGGCCATTGGATGGTCTATTGCAGACATTACAGGTATAAATCCCTTAATTTGCACTCATCATATTTATCTTGAGGATGATGCCAAACCTACATGTGAGATGCAACATCGATTAAATCCTACATTGAAAGAGGTTGTTAAGGGGGAGATTCTTAAGTTACTTGCTGCAGGTATAATATATCCTATTTCAGACAGCAGATGGGTTAGCCCCATACAGGTGGTTCCGAAGAAATCAGGCCTCACAGTGGTAAGAAATGAGAGTAATGAGCTTATACCGATGCGGACCACCACAGGTTGGAGGATGTGTGTTGATTACAGAAAGTTAAATGCTAAAACGCGAAAAGATCACTTTTCATTACCTTTCATTGACCAAATCTTGGAAAGAGTAGCAGGTAACGAATTTTATTGTTTTCTAGATGGTTATTCTGGCTATTATCAGATAGAGATAGCTCCAGAGGATCAAGAGAAGACTACCTTCACTTGCCCCTTTGGAACTTTCGCTTTTAGGAGAATGCCTTTTGGATTATGCAATGCACCTGCTACTTTTCAGCATTGCATGTTGAGTATCTTTAGCGATATGGTTGAGAGGATTATGGAAGTGTTTATGGATGATTTCTCTGTATATGGCACTTCATTTGAAAATTGTTTATCTAACTTAGCTCTTGTCTTGCACAGGTGCCAGGAAAAGAACCCGCTGTTAAACTGGGAAAAGTGTCATTTCATGACAACTGAGGGTTTGGTTCTTGGACACCTAGTCTCCAAAGCAGGTATTCAGGTAGACAGAGCAAAAGTTGAGGTGATTGAGAAGTTGCCTACACCAAAATGCGTCAAGGACATACGATCCTTTCTAGGCCATGCAGGATTTTATCGACGATTCATAAAGGATTTCAGCGCCATCTCCTGCCCCCTCTGCCACTTATTAACTTTAAATGCTGATTTCATATGGACACAAGAGTGTCAAGTTTCATTTGATAAATTAAAGAACTCACTTGTTTCCTCCCCTATTTTGCAGGTTCCAGATTGGAGTATGCCATTTGAAATCATGTGTGATGCAAGTGACTACGCAATGGGGGCAGTGCTTGGGCAAAAGAAAGAGAAAGTTCCTTGTGTGATCTACTATGCTAGTAAAACGTTAAATGAAGCACAAAGGAACTATACTACTACGGAGAAGGAGTTGCTGGCGGTGGTGTTTGCATTGGAGAAATTCAGAAGCTATATATTGGGCTCACCTATTCTCATCTTTACAGATCATTCTGCACTGAAATATCTTTTATCTAAAAAGGATGCTAAACCTAGACTCATACGATGGATTCTTCTTTTGCAGGAATTCAATATTCAGATCAAGGATAAGAAGGGAGTTGAAAACAATGTCGCAGATCACCTTTCTAGATTGACGGTGGGAACAGAGTCGCCTACCATTCCATTGCGAGATTCCTTCCCAGATGAGCAGCTATTCGCCATTTCTACCCTACCATGGTATGCAGATATAGCTAATTATTTGGTGACAGGTAGAACCCCTCCACATTGGTCTTCTTTAGATTTCAAACGCTTCAAGCATGAGGTAAAATCATTCTATTTTGATGATCCTTATCTTTTTAAATACTGTGGAGACCAAATTGTAAGGAGATGTGTACCCGACCATGAGTTTGATAGTGTTTTACATTTTTGCCATGATGGGGTATGTGGGGGGCACTTTTCAGCTCATAAGACTGTTGCCAAAATTTTACAGAGTGGTTTTTATTGGCCTACAATGTTTAAAGACGCATATGCTTATTGTAAATCATGTGTGCGTTGTCAACAGTTGGGGGGAATTACAAAAAGAAACATGATGCCATTGAATCCCATGCTAGAAATAGAATTATTTGATTGTTGGGGTATTGATTTCATGGGGCCTTTTCCACCATCTTTTGGATATATATTTGTATTGGTTGCCATTGATTATGTTTCTAAATGGGTGGAAGCTATTCCTTGCAGGTCCAATGACGCTTCCATTGTGCTGAAATTTTTGAAAGAGAACATCTTCTCGCGCTTTGGAGTGCCAAAGGCCATTATCAGTGATGGAGGTTCTCATTTCTGTAATAGGCTCTTTGCAAATCTAATGAAGAAATTTGGGGTGACACATAAAGTTTTAACACCTTACCACCCTCAAACAAATGGGCAAGAGGAATTGGCGAACAAGGAAATCAAGAACATTCTTCAAAAAATAGTGAACCCACCACGCAAAGATTGGAGTCTTCGCTTGCCTGAAGCTCTATGGGCCTACAGGACATCATACAAGACTATCTTAGGGATGTCACCGTTTCGTTTGGTTTATGGAAAAAATTGCCATCTTCCTGTTGAATTAGAGCATAAATCTTTTTGGGCAATTAAAACACTTAATTTGCTTGATGACTCATCAAATGTTTCTCGTAAATTGCAGATCATGGAGCTTGATGAGATACGACGAGAGGCATATGAAAATGCAAAACTAGCAAAAGAAAGGATGAAAGCTATGCACGACAAGATGATCCTTCGAAAGGAATTCAAAAGTGGAGACAAGGTTTTGTTGTACAATTCAAGACTCCATATATTTCCAGGAAAGCTGTGCTCAAAATGGACGGGACCATACTTTGTCAAAGAAGTCTTTTCACATGGAGCGGTGGTCTTAGTGAATGAAAAGGATGACCATGAATTCAAAGTCAATGGACAACGTCTGAAACATTTTCAAGAGCTTTGGGCCAGAGAGGATACCACCATTGATCTCACAGATCCACCTTCGGGTGGTAACTAATCAGGTGTGTTCTTTCCATGACTCCCTCTCCTTAACATTGAGGACAATGCTTATTTTAAGTTGGGGGGAGGGTATAAACTTTTAGTTTTTTTTATGATTTATTTTTTTAGTAGTTCCCTTTTCAATTTTTTTTTCTTTTTATAAAAAAAACGGGGGTTGAGTCAAGAATTATCACCAATGCTTATTACACCTAGAAATGAACCTCATGTGATGACAATTCTCGAAGTCTATTCACCACTCTTCACATATGATTTATTTTCCTCCACCACTATTGTTACATATTTCATTCTCATTCGACATGAATGCTAGTACTCATAGTGAATCTCTCTTGATATATCTCTATGGTAGGATTAAATGATGACTTAATGAATCTTGAAGTTATGAATTAGCAAGTCGTATGCGTTCAATGGAACACACCATCACAAAATGACTGGATCATTGTTTTTTATCTCATATTCATTGCCATTTGCATGCTTTGTGTGATCTTGGGTGGAAAGTCTACACTGTCTTTTGAAATGATTAGGATAACCCATTCTTGTGAACGAATAAAGAAAAGGAAGCCATCTTGCTAAGTTATTTATGCACACGCAAAAGAAAGAATGAAATAAGATGAAGAAAAATGAATGAACGAATAAATGTGTCAAAAATAATAATAATAATAATAATAACTTGGTTGGCTCGAGTAGTACAGTCCGAGGGGTCCTTCTTGGCCTAATGCCCTATTATCGTCTGATTTGGGAGCCATTGACTGGAACCTCAATCATTTGATGGAGCGATCCAAGTTATACATTTTTTCTGCAAATGTTGTTTGATGCGCGTTACGCAGAACCAATAAAATGAGAAAAGAAGAGCAAGAAATCGTGTGCATCATTAGCAAGGCAAGAGAACTTCCAAAGCTTAAAGATAGCACAAGATATGGTGTGATTTCCTATGAATGAAAATTGACGTGTGTATGTCTTGCTGCCAATCTATTTTTTGCTTGCTTTGCATGATACATCTACGCTCCAAGTTATATACTTTGATTGAAAGGTGTGAGCCATTGATTTTGCATACCATTCGCTATGAAGTAATGTAATGTGGAGTTAAGTTGATTTAATGACCATTTTAGAGATACTTGATTTCAATTGTAAACCAATGAGTACCATTATATAATGAGCATGAAATCTTGGCATTAGTGTGTGTACATTTTCTTTCGTCTTTGTAGTATGGTGATGAATGATTTGAGACCTGATAAGGTGATCTAGGTGTATACTTGATATCGTATCTCGCTCATTTTGCTAGAGACTAGCAAACCGCTAGTTGGGGGGTGTGATTCGGGTTGAATATTGCGTATTTAACCCCCTAATTAGTCCTATGATGTGCCTATATAATACTTAATTGCTCTCTAATATGTGCGTATTTTGTACACCATTATTTATTAGAGAAATCAAATTATTTGTGCACAAAACACGAATTATATTGAGTATTTATGCATTTTTATATTTTTCTTAGCATCGTCTCGATCTCACGATTCCAACGACTATTTATTTGTATTTTTCGGAGATCTGTGCTAATTACTGTGAATTTTTGAATGCAGAATACTATTTAAAAGGAGAAATACGCATCCAAATACGCAAATACGGCCGTCAGCCAATCAATGGCCGCCACGTGGCACGATCCCTGTCGTCCCACCTTCATCCTACGGCCGCAGCAAATGCGGAAGATCACGCGCGGAGAAATGCGGAAGATCGTGGCCGTTGGATCTAGATCCAACGGCCCTCACTCGAGTTAAACGGAGCAGCGGGCGAGATTTGAAGTGGCGACGTGGCTTCTTCTAGGTCGTCCGATGAGGATCCAACGGCATCGGAGTGATCCGATTCGAATTCGAATGCGCGGAGAAATGCGGGCGACGTGGCTCTCGTGGGGCCGTTCGATACGCATCGAAAGGTTGAGATTGGTCCCGATCTGTGTCGGTGACGTGGCCTCTTTGCAAGCCATAGGATTAAGATCGAACGGCTGTCAGATGAGCGGATGCGGGCGCCGAAGCAATCGGAGTTGGGAGCACGACTTTCAAAGCACACGCGTCAATCCCTGGGGCGATCCCGCTCGATCCGACGGTCACCATTTACGCCGCTCGGGGATGATGGATGCGGGTGCGAAAAAGAAGCGGGTTTAGACCCGTTAAGCCCCCAAACCCTCAATGTTAATATATAAGCGTATTTCTAGGGTTTTTGGGGGTATTCTAGCGTATTTTGGGACTTTTGGAGCGGCTACTGTGCGTATTTCTCCAGGAGAAAATTCTGAAAATTTCCAGAGGCTGTTCTTCCTATTCTCAGAGAATTTTGGGTTCTAAAGTGGAGATTTGGTGACAATTTCTTGAACTTATACCCCGTATTTGGTGTATTTATTTGTATTTTGCTTCCTAAACGATGTATTTTGCTATCAAATCTGATTTTTATTGCACCATGCGTGGCTAATCTCTTTATGCTATGGTTGTGATGTAGTTAGGAGTATGTAGTTTCTAAATCTCATGTCTTTAGCCCTATTATTATGTCAAAATTGCTAGTTATGTTGATTTCTACAACGTATTTGATGGGTATTTGCTTATTGTCGATATTGTTGATGTGCCCTATGGCTAGGCCCTGATAAGGCTAGCTAATTTGTGTTCTCTAATCTGAACTTATCGCTGTGATTATTGTTTAATGAGATCAACATCGCTAGTAATACGTTTAAGGCTACTTTGACTAGTTTTCATCGATTCATCTTCCGACGCCTTCACGCCTTGACCGGGTGAAGCGTTGTGTGATATTAAAAGACGTGAAATTTCAGCGACTATAAACTCCTAATGAACTCACAACCTAGCATACTTGTCTAATCGAATACCAAACTTTCGTGATACCGTAATACTTGTAGGAACCACTTTCTTTGCTACAAATCCTTCCACTATTCTTCACCTTCATAAAGGTGGTTGTTTTCTTAACCGTATATTTTATTTGATTAGTTGAATTTGTGTTATCTCAGGTCGACTTGTCCTGAGGATTCGACTCTGGACTCTCCAGGTACTACTTGCACGATCTCCTGCGCTTGGGAGTAAATCTCACATTGTTTTGAGAGAGGCACGGTGGCAAGCGGTGCGAGAGTTGCGACGTTGCGACGAACGTTGCTCGGTCAGACCGAGCCACTGCGAGAGAATCTCTCGGTCAGACACAGCGGGAGGGGGTTGCAACGAGCGGGGATGCGGTGCGGAGCGGGGGCTCTCGGTCAGAGTGGGCCGGTGCGGGGAAAGTTATCGGTCGGGCGCTTGGGGAGCGGGGGTTGCAACGAAGCGGGGGTTGCAACAGAGTAGCGGGCGTGCGGAGCGGGGGATCCTTCGGTCGTAGCGGGTGGATGCGGGGCTTGCGAAGCGGGCGGCTGTAGCGGTGCAGGGTGCGATGCGGAGCGAGCGGGGCTCTCGGTCAGACCGAGAGAAGTTCTCGGTCGGGCGCTTGCGGAGCGGGGTTGCAACGTTTTAAGTTGCAACGGAGTGGGCGGAGCGGCGGAGCGGGCGAGATCCTCGGTCAGACCGAGAGAAAATGGGGAATTCTCTCGGTCGGGCACGGGCGGCTGCGGGGGTTGGTTACAACGAACGTCGCAAGCGAGATTTTGAGTTGTGGGGGCGGCTAGGGTTTATTCTCTTGCGAAAATAGGGTATCCTAGGGGTTGTTTATATAGTGTAGGTGGGTTGACTTGGTCTAAGGTTATTATTATTAGGATTATGATTTAAACATCAATAAAACTCAAACCCTCTCTCTCCTACTCACGCATGGATTGGGTGCGGCCAAGATAGGGGCTAGGATTTAGGTCAAAAATATTTTGAAAAGTTATAATGTAGTATAAATTATATTGGGTCGAAAATACTTTAAAACTTAGTATTTAAAAATATTTTAAGCTATGCTAAAAATGTAAAATAGGTCAAATGAAATCTGAAAATTGTGAAATAAATATTGGGGTGATCGGGACGACGAGAGAAAGAAAACTAAGAAGACGGATCTCAATTTCGACGTCGAGTGACGAAACTAAAAATAGAAACGTCTCACGTCAAAAGTGAAAATCACAACGTCTCTTCGAATAATATCAAATCGTGGGAGAACGACCCGAGAAATGTCGTTCCAAATTAGTTCCACAATTTAATACTCTCAGAGACGTTCACAACGACATATCATACCAAAGTGTTCACAAACAAACAAAGTCTAAAATAAATACTGACGTGCGTTTATATTTCATATATTTGCGCACGTTTTCTTCTGTGTTTTTCCGTATTTTACAGCCGTCTTATATTCGTTTTCTCGTGTTTTCTTGTTTTCTTTCACTTTTCCGTGTTTTCCGTATTTTGCAGGAGTTTACTGGCATATGGGGGCATAAAACGATGATATCATGTGTCCTTGGAGCAACGAGAGGAGTCACGCGTGATCCAGGGGGTCAAACGACGAAGATTGCATCTTTCAGCCCCTCACCCGGTCGGTTGGTCATCTTCAACCGATCGGGTGATGCACGCGTGCACCACCCGGACGCAGCTTGGAGCTCACAAGAAGTCACCTGATCGGTTCAGTGACTGGGTCAAAAGCTCAAACTCTCTGGAAATCAAAGCTGATTGCCAACCGATCGGGTGACCTTCACCCGATCAGTTCACCTATAGCTGAATCTCAAAGGCCAAGACACAGTCATCTCAACCGGCCTCCTCACCCGACGGCACCAAGATCCAACCGGTCACATTCATATGTCAACCGACCGGGTGAAGATGACCGGGTGAAGTTCCTCATCGCGCTGTAATTCTGTGAAGCGGTTCACCTGATCGGTTGACTTGTCAACCGATCGGGTGATGTCGTTTTCTATATATAGAACCCTAGGTTTCCCAGATTCGGTAGTTAGTTATTTTTTGCTGTTTTCTTCATTTTGTGACGGCTGTAATTTCCTAGGTTTTGTAAGTTTTTAGATCTTTGTCAAACTTTAGTATTATCTTAATTGCTTTACTACCATTGCATTTCTATTGTCTGATCATGATTTTTACGGTCGATTTCTGTTTAGATCGCTTTTTACTAAATATGTGTGAGTAGTTCCCTAATCTGGGATTTTGGCGGAAACCCCTTCGTGGGCTCTTCCCGATGCGTCCATAGGGCTAGGAAATCGATACGGATTAGGAATCTAACGGTTATACGGGGTGTTTTATTGTCATCGGTGGGAAAAAGACCGCCTTTGACCGTTGGGCCAAGGGGGAACAAACTTGGCGGTTGACTCCCTAGCCATAGCTCACGCCCTTAGCGTAGACGTCGAATCCTAGCGCGCGGGAGCGACAGGATGAGACGTTGGGAGTTATCGTTGCGAGCTTAGTGCTCCCAGAGTCGATCAGTGTTAATGGACACGGGAGTGCCCACTGATCGAATCTGCGAAGTCCGGTGTATCATCCTGGGCACTGACCGAAATATCGGGCCCATGGGATGCCGGTACCACTCTTAGAGGCAGCGTCTCACCATTAGACCCTAAGTCCGATCGCTATCCAACCCGTAGGCCGTATCGGCGAGAGTCGCTCGATAGGGTGGAAACCAAAGTCCCGGGTTTTTCCTTTCTATTGTCTATACCTTACATTCCATTTACCGTGACAATGCATCATTTGATCTGGGCTAGCTCGCCCATGGGGTGATTTTGATCCTCTTTGACACAAGCACATCCACGCCTCTCTGAGTTCGACCCCCAAGCCACACTACAACACCGTGCGCTTGCGGTTACAAATATTTAAATCTCACACCCCCGTTCGTATCATTGCACACATCTAGCGCGCAGCTGCCGGGGGGCCGGTCAAGTTTATGGCGCCGTTGCCGGGGAGGCAACGTGCTTGTTATTTTTGGATTTCATGAACCCTTGTGTCTAGCTCTCATCCTTACCTCACGATAATTTTCGCATTCTTCTTTTTCCTTTTTATCTTCTTATTTTTATTTTTTATTTCTTATTTTATCTGTTTCTTTCCCACTTTTCGCTTCACTGGTATTTGTTGTTTTTCATGCGCAGGAGTTCAAGAAGTCTAGACGACTTGATCCCCGTTGGCCCAGAGATAAACGACACCCTAAGGCGTTTGGCCGCCGAGAAGCGAAGAAGAGAGGATCCTGAAGCCATGGGGGAGAACACCCCGCCTCACAAGTCCCTGCTGGAGTACTCGATGCCTTCCATCGAGTCCACCTCCGCCATCCATCCTCCAGCTATTACGGCCCAAAGCTTCGAGCTTAAGCCATCTTTGGTGACGTGGATCCAGCAGGATCAATTTTCGGGTGCACCCATGGAGAGCCCGATTGAGCATTTAGACTCCTTCTTGGAGAAATGTGACACCTTCCAGATAAACGGTGTCACAACTGAGGCGATCTGACTGAAGCTGTTCCCCTTCTCCTTGCGAGATAAGGCCAAGCTGTAGCTTAGGGGGAAGGACCCGAATACATTCAATACCTGGGAGAAGCTCTCAAATGCTTTCCTGACGAAGTTCTTTCCTCCGGGGAAGACCATGAAGCCGAGGAGCGAGATCTCCTCCTTCTCCCAGGCCAGCCATGAGTCCTTGCATGAAACTTGGACGAGATACAAGGAGATGCAGAGAAGATGTCCCCACCATGAGCTCCCCAAGTGGCAGATCATAAATCTATTTTATAATGGGTTGAGGGACGATTTAAAATCTTCCATGGACGCCGTGGCTGGAGGGTCCTTCATGTCAAGAAGCGAAGAAGATGCCGGACAGATTCTGGAAAATATGACATCTAACAACGAGCGATGGTGTGACGAGAGAGCCACACCAAGATCTGGGGGCATCCATAGAGTCGAAGACGTCGACAAATTTTCAAGCAAGTTTGACTTGCTGTCGACCCAGATCTCCGCATTGATGGTAGGCACCGGTGGCGCCGGTACACAACAGATTGCTGCGGTGGAATCCGAAGTTTTTGGAGAGTTCGACGGTGATGACATCTCACCACTGTTGGATCAGGCGATCGCATTATTTTACAATCCTACGGGGAATGCGCCTTTTCCACCACGAACCAAATCCAACCCGACCTACTCTCCCAACAACCGGAATCATCCCAACCTTAGCTACCGAGCGCCTTATCAATAGTCGGCTCAGCAACAACAGCAGATATATCAGCCGGCTAGGCCCCAGCAGCAGTTTCAGCAGCAGCAATTTCAGCAGCAACAACCTCCACAACAGTATCAACAGTATGCTCCTAGGAATCAGCAGCCCACCCAGCAGCAATACGGCCAGCAGAGGGCCATTTCTCCGGTTGAGTCCCTCCTGACTCAATACATCGCCAATCAGGAGTAGATAAATCTGAAGCTGGAGATGGGAAAAAGAGTCCTCACTGATCAGGTGACCCAGCTGGGGTTGCAAGTGGCGAACCTTCAGAGACCGCATAATTTATTACCGCCACAGCCTGAGGTGAACCCTAGGGATAAATCGGACCTTGGCGCTCACGCATGAGCATGAGAACGTGTCCTCCATCGTCTTGAGGAGCGGAACTCAAATACCTACGAGAGATCCCCCCAAAGGACCGGAAGCACCGTTGGTCATGGAACGACCAACTGAGAAATTAAATGACGACGGTTCTTCGTCACCCAAGCCCACTACTCCGGAGGGAGTTCATAGAGAGGAGAAGAAAAAGGATGAGGAAGGGAACCTAAGAGTATTCAAGCCCGTTGTGCCTTTCCCACAATGGCTTGCCCAAGCCAAAATTGATGAGAAGTATGCCAAATTTTTTGCCATGGTGAAAGATCTGAGCTTACAAATCCCCTTTCTCGAGGCCATCGAGACAATTCCATCATATGCCAAATTTCTGAAAGACTTGGTGACACGGGGATCTAGAAAAGAGAAGGTCGTGTTAATGGCGGAGTGCAACGCCTTCATTCAGCGTGCAAATCCACCCAAGCTCAAAGACCCAGGAAGTTTCTCCATCCCTTGCTCTATTGGGGAAGTGCGAATCCAGAGGACGCTCGTCGATCTAGGAGCGAGCGTCAGCTTAATTCCCCTATCGCTGTACAAGAGAATAGGGATGGGAGACTTAGAGCCCACCGGCATGACATTACAACTTACTGACCGTTCGGTCAAGTACCCAGTGGGAGTAGTGGACGACCTTCCCGTCGATGTGAGAGGAGTATAAGTACCGGTTGATTTTGTGGTGATGGACATGCCAGAAGACAAGCATACCCCAATTATCCTTGGACGGCCCTTTATGGCAACCGCCGGAGTTTTGATAGATGTGAAGAATGGGAAGCTTTCCCTCAATGTGGGCCAAGAAAGAGTCGAATTTGACTTAGGCTTGTCGATGAAGCACCCAAATCCTGCGGACGATCCTAGTATCAGTATGCTGGAAAACGAAGAAGATAGAGCTGTTGAAACTAGTGCCTGGGAAGTGCTCTCGAGGAATCCCCCCGATAGCTTGGGGGACCTTGGAGAGCAAGTTGGCTCCCCAAAGAATGAAGTTGCTAATGAGGCGGTCACGTGACATGTGACCCCTCCCGGATTCCCTAAGTCTCCTCCTACGAGGAGAAAAGGGAAAGAACCCATGGACCTCACCGGTGATGAGGTCCGGATCCTGAAAAAGATGGCGGTAGACACCAATTTGAGGGAGAAGCCCCCGGATCTTGTAGACAAAGGGAGGGTAGTTGAGCAAATCTTTTTACAGCCGCCGACTACACCAATAGCCACAAGCTCTGGAGTTGAAGAGATGCCGGATTTTGGGCATCACCCGTATCGCCCACCATGAACATCATCAACGGGCGTCGAGCTAAACGACGTTAAGCAAAAGCGCTTCATGGGAGGCAACCCATGCTCTAAACTTTTGTTTCAATTTTTAGGATTACTTTTAACTTTATTTTATCTATTTTTATAAATAAATCCAGCCGCAAAAACTTCCGTTGTGAAACTTAGGCGATTTGTGGGTTTTTGCAGAAAACAAGGCCCCAACTGATCGGTTGATAACTCAACCGATCGGTTGGGATGTATCAGTTAACGGCCGTGTCTGCCACTGAATGAACCGACCGGGTGAAGAAAGAAGAGACCGGGTGAACAGACCGGGTGACCTGGGGAAACTCTCGGGAAAATTTCAGGGATTTATCAATCGATCGAGTGACAAGAAGCAAGACCGGTTGAGGGACCGGGTGAGAAACCCTAAGCTTTTAGGAAAATCTGTGGAGCGGCCACCCGATCGGGTGAGTTATCACCCGACCGATTCGCCTGTAGCGTTTCTTCCTGCAACAATTTCGACCTAAAGGCCAACCGATCGGGTGACTTTTCACCCGATCGGTTCGACTTAAAATCCTATATATATCGCCCTCCGCCCATTCGTTCTGCCCTTGCCAGTTTCGAAATTCCTATTGACGTTTCGCCTTCTCCACTTTCGCCTGGCCTCATTCTTCCTCTCTAATCAACCCAAATCGATCTCCCCCTCTCCCTACCAATCTCTCCATCGATTTCCCCCCATCTCACTCGACTTCACCCGCACACAAAACCCTAACTTTCACCTATCCCCCATTTTCGAAACTTGCTGGAAGAATTCGCCGCGGCTTCACACGTGCTCCGGTCGAGTAGCATTGGGGCGTCTACGAGCAACGATCTTCATCCCATTTGGGTAAACTAGCTCCTTAGCTCAATTTTTATTTTGCCCTAAAATATTTCATTTTGCTCGTTGACCGTGTTTGTGTGTATTCGTCGTCTTTTGCACACACACACACACACACACACACACACACACACACACACACACACACACACACACACACACACACACACACACACACACACACACACACACGACTCCTGCACAATGCCTCCTCGCCGTGCTAAGCCCACCGACACCAGCTCTTCCAACCCTAGGCCCACCCGTCACGCTCATCGCACACAACCCCCCGCTCAATCCACCACCACCAATTCATCTACCACCCCACGCACCACTTCCCCCGCTTACGTTGGCGATGCCGAATTCGGGGCGTCATTCCATGACGACGACCAATCCGACCGATTCACGGCCATGATCCTCCTAGCTGGACATGGTGATCGGATAACTCAGGAGTCCGTCGACCGAGACCTGCCCTTTCTTCAAAGCTCCGTTCGCCACATTCGCACTGACCTACCCGGGGTCTCCGAGCTTCACATCCCACCTCCCACCACTATTGGTCCCATGCACATGCCCCCATCACCACCCCCAGAGGGTGGTGCCTCTGCTTGATATTTTCTCATCCCGCTTTTGTCCCCCCTATTTTTAGTGCCCATCTGTCTTTGCGGGGCCCTGCTTTACCACTGCTAGGGGGAGGACCCATTCACGTGTCGAACCGCTTCCTTTTTATTTCTATTTCCTTTCACTTTGTTTTTTGACATCCCCCTTGCATATCTTTGCACTTTCACGATCATATTTCATTGCTAGCATTGTCATGTCTAGCTTGGGGGAAGTCTATTTTGGGTGTGTTGTCGTGTTTTGTTTTTGTGTGTGTGCTTGTTTTACTTTTTGTCATGTCGTATCATTTTCTTTCTTTCTTTTTCTATTTTTCGTGTCGTGTGGTTTGATTATGATTTTTCTTTATTTTCAGTCTCGTATCTGTGTTTTCCTTGTTTTTCATTTCTTTTTGTGTCAGTGCGTATTTCCCCCCATTTTCATTGCCCTCCCGTACTCACTCTTATTGCATTGAGGGCAATGCAAGCTTCAGCTTGGGGGAGTTGCACTTTGTGCTTCATTTGAGTCTTTCTTTCTCGTTTTTGTGTCGGTTTCATCGTGTTTTAAATTTTTCTTTTCTTCTTTTTATCTCTTTCTCCTAGAGATGAACCCTATGATGAATTGCCACAAAATCACACGCACCTAGCATAGCATCGATAATCACACTCACTAACCCTAGGATATCGAGTCCCCTGCATTTCACGCATCGTGGGTCCACTTAGCTTTTTTGTGAGTCGTGTGTCGTGCCTAGCTGTTTTGTGTGCTTCTGCTTTGTGATTTTACTTTATATACATGTCCAGGAATGACCCCTAGATTATCACGCTTCGATATGAATAATGCGGTATTTGCTTCTTTTGTCTGTTTCTGTATGCATGATTATATATATCGTATGCTTCATTTTGCATGTGTCGGGATTCCACAATTAAGGACTAGGATAACCCATTTAGCCCATGCTCTAACTAGCGAGAATAGTTTCCTTTGCCCAAGTGTTTAGATTCCGATTTCGTTTTTGTTTTACTTGGTGAAAATCCCCTCGTCGTGTACCATTCTCCCACTTGGGAGAGTACACATGTGTATAGCCAATATCCCAAAAATCCAAAAAAAGGGAGAAAAGAAAAGAAAAACCCAAAAAGAAAAGAGAGAAAAATTTTGTATAGCCAAAAATCCAAAAAAATATACAAATACCCAAAACCCAAAAAAATTCCAGTGTGAATATTTTCCTACTTGTCGAGAATAAAGGGAAGGCGAGAATTTGCACCGAGTGTTCTTCTCCACATCATCTCAACCCCCATCGGGTTCGAAAACACTTGGCTTAGGAACTTTTTAGCTATTATCTAGGCTTTAGTGTGGTGATTTCCTTAACCCTAGTTGTGGAGTCCCCGATGCATGTTATGTTTCGATTCTCTCTCTATTCTCGTGCATGCTTGAACTACATATATTCACCGATTTATTCAATCCGAATCGATATTTGGGTCATTTCCTGGATTTGCGTATATCGAGCTTTATCGCACATCGTAGATAGTGACACGGACTGCTAGCGCACGACCACACTCACTCGCGCTTCACCGCGTGGGCCCACGGCACTTGTCTGGACTCGTATTCCTTGGTTTAGTGATGTGATTTGGCCTTTGCTTCCTTGGTGTGTCGTTTTTGATTTTGTTGGCCCTGATGGGCGATCTAGGATATAGAGTTTTCTTTTTCTCTCTTTCTCTTTATTTTTATTTTCTCTCTCCGAGCTCTTACTCTCACTCGTCTTCCTCGAGGACGAGGAAGAGTTCAGCTTGGGGGATTTTGACGTGCGTTTATATTTCATATATTTGCGCACGTTTTCTTCCGTGTTTTTCCGTATTTTACCGCTGTCTTATATTCGTTTTCTCGTGTTTTCTTGTTTTCTTTCACTTTTCTGTGTTTTCCGTATTTTGCAGGAGTTTACTGACATATGGGGCATAAAACGATGATATCATGTGTCCCCGGAGCAACGGGAGGAGTCACGCGTGATCCAGGGGGTCAAACGACGAAGATTGCATCTTTCAGCCCCTCATCCGGTCGGTTGGTCATCTTCAACCGATCGGGTGATGCATGCGTGCACCACCCGGACGCAGCTTGGAGCTCACAAGAAGTCACCCGGTCGGTTCAGTGACCGGGTCAAAAGCTCAAACTCTCTGGAAATCGAAGCTGATTGCCAACCGATCGGGTGACCTTCACCCGATCGGTTCACCTGTAGCTGAATCTCAAAGGCCAAGACACGGTCAGCTCAACCGGCCTCCTCACCCGACGGCACCAAGATCCAACCGGTCACATTCATATGTCAACCGACCGGGTGAAGATGACCGGGTGAAGTTCCGCATTGCGCTGTAATTATGTGAAGCGGTTCACCCGATCGGTTGACTTGTCAACCGATCGGGTGATGTCGTTTTCTATATATAGAACCCTAGGTTTCCCAGATTCGGGAGTTAGCTATTTTTTGCTGTTTTCTTCATTTTGTGACGGCTGTAATTTCCCAGTTTTTGTAAGTTTTCAGATCTTTGTCAAACTTTAGTATTATCTTAATTGCTTTACTACCATTGCATTTTTATTGTCTGATCATGATTTTTACGGTCGATTTCTGTTTAGATCGCTTTTTACTAAATATGTGTGAGTAGTTCCCTAATCTGGGATTTTGGCGGAAACCCCTTCGTGGGCTCTTCCCGATGCGTCCATAGGGCTAGGAAATCGATAGGGATTAGGAATCTAACGGTTACGCGGGGTGTTTTATTATCATCGGCGGGAAAAAGACCGCCTTTGACTGTTGGGCCAAGGGGGAACAAACTTGGCGGTTGACTCCCTAGCCATAGCTCACGCCCTTAGCGTAGACGTCGAATCCTAGCACGCGGGAGCGGCAGGATGAGACGTTGAGAGTTATCGTTGCGAGCTTAGTGCTACCGGAGTCGATCAGTGTTAATGGACACGGGAGTGTCCACTGATCGAACCCGGAAAGTCCGGTGTATTATCCTGGGTACCGACCGGAATATTGGGCCCATGGAATGTCGGTACCACTCTTAGAGACAGCGTATCACCATTAGACCATAATTTCGATCGCTATCCTACCCGTAGGCCGTATCGGCGAGAGTCGCTCGATAGGGTGGAAACCAAAGTCCCGGGTTTTTCCTTTCTATTGTCTATACCTTGCATTCCATTTACCGTGACAACCCATCATTTGATTCGGGCTAGCTCACCCATGGGGTGATTTTGATCCTCTTTGACACAAGCACATCCATGCCTCCCTGAGTTCGACCCCCAAGCCACACTACAACACCGTGCGCTTGCGGGTACAAATATTTAAATCTCACGCCCCCGTTCGTATCATTGCACACATCTAGCGCGCAGCCGCCGGGGGGCCGGTCAAATACGTGTACGGTCAAAAGCACGTGCACGAACAAAGTATGATCGGAAAGAGACCGTTACACTTTGTGAGTGGATCTGCTAAAACGTCTACTGTATAGACCTAAAGGGGTTTCTATGTTTATTTTAGACCATACATTTGAATCTTATCCAAACAATTCTCTTGGTCCCTCGGAATCCATAATATTTAATTTTCCTGGATCTCATCCAGCTCATCATGCCTTACGACAATAATAAGTTACTGGTCATTTTAGACGGTTCATATTCATTTCTGATAAAATGTCAACCTCTTTGACTACTTTGTCAAAACATATGTCCAGCCTCTTGATGCCTCGCTAGTATTTTATTCGCTCCCACTGACCTTGAAAACTCTCTGGCCAATTCATATAATCGTTCTTCTAAATCATATTTAAAAAACGAACTATAAATGAATGGTCCAGTTTTCATGGTCATCATGAGCATTTACATCGAGTTCGGTCCGAGTAGATCTGTACAAATCTGTGGGCGAGACAGTTTCATCATAATCCGTTTATATGAGTTAGAATGAAAACCGTTCTTAACCAACAGAATTTGTACTTCACTACATTCTTTCTGCACCTATCTTCTAACTTGAAGATTTACTTGCAGACAATAAGAAACATTTTCTTTGGGCACATAAACTAAAGTCAATATTTTATTTACGTGCACGGACCTCTTCAAATTGCATCAAGTTATTAGTCAGAGTCCCTACTCGGAATTTCATCCTGAAAGTTGACTAAGTCATCATCAATTATGATGTCTAACTCAAATCTTTGTCTCACGAGAGTCGAGTAAACTTTAACTTCCAAACGATTGATTTTAATGAATATCTTATTGATAAGGTCCTCATAGAACCTTATCAAAATCTAGGCATTACTATCTGGGACTTAACCCAGAGGGAGGATTGCAACTGAGAGTCAATTGCCATTCATCACACCATGTCTAACAAAGTGTGATGCATGCTCTCTAACACACTGATGTGTTAAGAGACTTGACCTGAGAGAAAATCACATTTATTCATTTAAGCAAGATTATACAGCTAAGTATTTGACTCTTCGATCTAATCGAAGCAGTTCAAATACTTCTGTCATTTTGATCTCTATTTTATCAGACTTGTGTTTCAGCAAGAACACGTGTCGTAATAAAATAAGAACAACTTATCTAGGCTAATATAGACTTGATTCTGAATACATCTATATGTATAAGACCGTGAGTTCCCCAACTCATTCTTTCACTGTCTCACAGAAGGCATTGAGCCAACATACCATTGAGACAAGATTCACAAGTGTCCGTAGACTTGATAATACGAGAGGTCAGACCCCTCTTTATGTGACTTAAGAAGCTTATTCTCTTTGGTACGGCCTAGTCTATTTTGCCAGATAAGTTTTGTTACTTATCTTGCGTATTCATGTATTAACATTTAATACATTATCTTTATACAAATTACTCACATAAAACATTGCTTCAAAAGCAAGGTGACGACATTAAAAAATATGTTTTGACGTCCTACATGGTACAAGAAACAACAATTGTTCCTTTTTCCAACACGTAGACAATCTATTCTCTTTTGTATAATCGTGACATCAAATATGTCACATTTTCAGTTCCTCCTACTTATGCCTTTAATAATGATAAATAAAACTATCTTTCTCAATTGACTTTCCTTGGTGCATTCTTCCTTTTCTAAATCTCACTTAGATATTATACGACCCAATAAAATTATTAGCTGTACAAGCACCTAACGTATCCAAAGAGTTTCACAACCTTGGGTTGACTCAACAAGTTGCTTGACTCAAGATCTGATTTGGATGTATGGTCGTGTACTACTCGTGCACTCATCTTCGAATCAAACAGTTTCATCGAAGTTTCGAACCTTGCAGATTGAAACCGTTTTCCATACAACCTTGAGTTGACTCAACAAATTGTATGGAGAAACAAGCTTTGAACATCAGTATGTTCATGTCATCTCATGTATCCAAACGCTTGAGATTTGCAATCTTGAGTGTGCTCAACTGGTTGCTCGTCTCAAGATCCGGTTGGGATACATAGTCTTATACCGCTCATGCACTCATATTCGATTCAAACAATTTGATCGAATTTTCGAACCTTGCAGATCGAAACCGTTTTACATACAACCTTGAGTGTGCTCAACAAATTGTATGGAGAAACATGCTTTGAACATCAATATGTTCAAACTGCCCCTTGTAGAGGCGAGTGACAGGTAGCGTGCATTTATTTGTTGGATCCAGAGCTTAAGGGAGTTAAATTCATTAACCCTGTACTTAAGAAGGTCATTTTAATTTCAATGAGAGCACAATTTAGTCTATCAATTAGAATTTGAATTGATATTTCATTAACCAGCCATTTGGACCAATTAACTTAGAATATTATGTTTTTGATTCCATCGTTTAAACATATAACTATCCTAATTTAGCATATGTTCAATACTAAATATAGATAGAATGACTTTTATCTAACTATATCCTCCCACTATTTTGGCGATCATTTTAAGCCTTAATAATAACGATTTAATTAAATTAAATTAATGGGTAAGAGATCCCACCACCTGAGTCTCACAACCTTGAGTGTGCTCAACAAATTGCTTAACTCTGCGATTGGTAGATGACTCTTCATCAATCATATCATATATGATTCTCTTATTAGTTTTTTCCCCTAGCCACTTATGATCATGAGTGTGCTCATCGAAATCACAATGACTAGTCTAGTCGGGTCCTTGTTTTCGTGTCTAGCTTAACTTGCGTCGACGCTTGGTGTATTCACGACATGACGGTTTGGGTCAAGTCTAGACTACATCTCATGTATTGAGAAATTGGTTTCCATAAAGTGTCGATGACATAGCTTGAGTGTACTCAACAACTATATCAAAAGAACTTATAGTTGCCAACCTCTAAAACAAGGAGGGCTACGGCAAATCTTGAAAAAGATTTTTAACGTAATTGACTTAGATATAGCCCAGGGTGTCATACAATCATTCGCGTTATTGTGGTCCAGCGAAACACGGCCAGGGAATTGACTAAGCCAGGATCACTTATCCCCTAGTCTAGCTAGGGTGATCCAACAAACGTAGCCAAGCACATTGACCGGATCATGGTGCATTGAATGAAACTTATCACTTTTATATGCGTGCCATAGACTAAAAGGCTTTTATTAAAACTAGTTAATCCTATCAACTAGTGAATCCTAAAATTCAAAATTAATTAGGATTTGTTAATAACTTTTATTAAGTCCTTATCAACTATAAGGAATGATTTATAGAGGTGCTATCCTAATCGTCCATTAGGCATTTAAAACAATTTTAAATCATAGCAGAAGCAATCTAAAAATTATCATATAATTATTAGACGGCTTTTAATGGCTAACCTAAAAGGGTTTTCTTGTGTTATCAAATAAGGGACAATAATAACATAACCATTAACACTAACAACTTAATTAAATCAGATGAAATTAAGTGTCGTCAATAATCAATAATTATCACATAATTATTTTATGTTTCAAACAAACATTACATACAACTTTAAAATTTATCACATAAATAAAAGAAGTTTCTTTCCCACTTTGCTGCAAATCCCTAAAACATAATTTTAAAACATAAAATGTTATCTAAAAAAATAATGCTTCATGTTCAAAAATTATCGCATAATATTATTACATGAACTTTATGTTTTAAGAATTATCAAATTAAAATTTTAAGCATAATTCAAACATACAAAAGTTTATCTAATAAAATTTTACAGCTTTCATGTTTAAAAGTTATCATATAATTTTATTTCATGAACACATGTTACGAATTATCAAATTAAAATAAGCATGCTAAAAAATTTTTATCACATAAAATTTAAAGCATCTAAAAAATTTGTTCCATTTTTAACATTTATCACATAAAGTTAAAACAGATCTTTTATGTATTTAAAAAGCATACTAGGCATTTATAAATTGCAGTCCCTAGATCAGATGCAGACCTAGGCTCTGATACCACTGATGGTTTTTGAGGGACCCTTAGGTCACATTTCTATGCCCGTCCTACGTCAGACGGACGATAGAGACGAACGAAAATCATGCAGCGGAAAAATGTTAAACTATTTAACATGCAACCCTAAGGATATCAAGAACCTAGCTAGGATCTCTACTATCTTGAGGTGGGTCTGACCACCTCAAGATAGATCTAAGCTACTGCAGTATAATAAATAGTATGCTTAATTAAACTACATACCTGGAACCTTGCTTGCATCGACAAGGTGTACCGAACCGCGTCCTGAGCCGCTCTTTGTCCCGAGCTGAACCGCTTCCCGACCGCTCATGGTCCCGAGCTGAACCGCATCCCGAACCGTACCGCGTCCCGAGGCAAGCAACCCCCTTGTCGCTGAGCCAACCATGCGCCCGAAGAAAATTTCACTTGAGTGGATCCTCCGTCAAGACTTCGGATCCGATCCGAGCCCCTTCGTGGCTTTGCCAGAGCCCTTTAGGAGGAATGCAGAAATTTAGGGAGAAGAAAATTAATTTTAAGCTTAGATCCGAGCATGCTCCAAATTTTTTGGGAGCCGATCAGATCTAGAGCTTGGGACGAGTTTAGAGGAAGGGGGCAGGCCCCTATTTATATAGGTGGCTGACCCCTCCCCTTTACTCTGCTTCCAATGTGGGACTAAATATTTGGAGTTATATAATTCAAGTTAGTTTACCTTTCATAAAGGCCAAACTTCCATGAATTTTAACTCCCCCACCGTTGAGCTTCACATTTGATACAAGCTATCAAATCGAAGAGCGCTGAACGGTGAACGCGTAGGAAAAAATGGCGAGTAAATCCAAGTTTGTTTGACCCTCAAACGTGTGTCCAAATATCAGCCCAAATCTAGTTTTTCCAAAAAACTGAGCTATTAAAAAATTCTTCTAGAGTACCAAAAAACCCTGCTTGTGGGGCCCACCACATGGGCCCCCACTGCGCACGTATTCCAACAGTTGGGCACGTGCCCAGCACACGCCTACTTGGGCGCCTGGGCACGCGCCCAATTAACATGGCGCATGCACCCCGCTAACAGGGGCACCTGCGCACTTTATCTTGGGCGCTTGGCCCGGCCCAATGGGACGGGCCAAAAGGCAGATTCTTATTTTTTTTGTTTCTTAAACAAAAAAGATCCTTTGGGCCTTTACATATTACATATATGGGCTTCTATTTAAAACACTTTTAAATAGACTTATTGGGCTCGTTTGGACTCCATTTTTGACGCGGTTTAAACTTGCGTTTAGACCGGAATGATCCCGTTATACATGTAACCTTTTCTTCGTGTTTATTATATTAAATATGGCCTTAAACAATTTAAGACACATTTAATATCATTTTGCATCATATGCAAAATTGTCCTCATCTAAGCTTAAAATCTCGTACTTGCACTCAGGATCATTTATCTTGAATACGGAGTCTAACTGCAAACTATTTACAGTTTTCTATCCCTTGCTTCGAATGCTTATTCTCTCAAATTTCTACCTATTACTAGACGGAGGTCGCACTCTGTGTGAGACCCTAGAGCCTGACCGTACTACAGGTGGGTCTCGAAGCCCCAGACGGCAGTGAACGCGATCATCAGGTGGCGTCCCTGTTTTAGTATCATACTTATGTGGTTAACTCATTGACATGAGTGTTGTCGAGACCACTCTGACTGTGTCCGTGATGAATTCCACAGTTTTAGTCACATCGTCAAAACTATGTTGTTTAACCTCAAGCCTAGGGTACGGTCAAACTGTCAACTCCAATAGCTCGAAACCGGTTTCCATCGATCTTTAGTCAAATAATGTTGGACATCTTCCAACATACTCTGGCCAGAGTTTTCACTAAAGATCGAACTAACACTACGACACTAACTCCCATTGACCAGAAAGAGACGAATCCTATCTTGGTCATTACTCTCCTCGCACGTTTCAAATGTCACCCAACCAAAGAACTTTCGACAGGCCTTGCCTCGAAGCTAGGTCAGAGATCTAAGTGACACCGTTCACGTACAGGTTCGTACTATGACCTCAAGTCAAATGACCAACTCGCCTATCATCACTAAGAGTTATCATTGATAGATTGGTCAATCATAACCGTATGATAACTCTTGTTGGCTCGTCCAATGAACTCATTCTCCAATGAGCACCTGTGTCTCGTCTCCGACTTTGCCAAGTCGAAAGACCATGAGATTATCGTCACCGCTACACGGTGAAGACAAAGATACAATGGTCTATCTGATGTTTCGATATCCTTTTCTCGAAACATCTACGACCACGAACGTTTCTAGACCTATGCTACAAATGGTCAAGCATTTCTACATGATTGAGATCCTCATCTCGATACATGTTTGACCTTACATTAAGTCTCAGGACTTTACCTAATTTTCTAATGATAACTACATTATGATTTAACTTAGATAAATTCTTACCATACATCTTACTGTAATTTTGAATAAGATGTTTGTACAATTACACAGAGATAAATTGCCTCAAGGGCATACATCTCCCAACACATCTGCTGTCGAATTCGACAACGACGAAAACTAGAAACAAACTAATGTGATTAATCTAAACCATATCTAGCTTGTTTAGGATTCTACCACTCACAGTCCACCACTAAATCTGGGGCCCTTCTTAGTCCTGGAAGACCCTCTGAAAGCTTAGCCCATTGATCGCTCCCGGATATACACCCGGGAAACAATTGTAGTTTTACCGTAAGCGTACGGTGTAGTGGCGAGCGGGTATCGAACACGAGGAGATGGTGTTGGCTCCAATCTATCCTAGGTTGGTTCGACTACAAATGTTTTATTGGTGGAGATGGTTATGGTATGATGTAATGAAAATGGTGATGGATGTCGGTGTCGATGATAAATAAGTCGGTCAAATATCGATTCAAATTCAATATAATAAAAGTGCCTAGGGCTAGGGAATCCCCACTATGGATTATCATGTATCAATGTGAATCGTGAATCTCACTATTACTTGACTTGGGTTGAGGTGAACTAGTCGTAACTAAATAGAGAACCAAGCTCACGCTCTCGCGCTATTGCAGGTCTATAGCGACCAAGATTAGAGCCCACTCTCGTGCAAATCCTAATCTAAGCCACTAGCATTAAGATGACATCATCATTCAATCAAAACTCAAGCCTACTCTCGTGCAAACTTGAGTTATAATCTAGACTGTGATAGCTCGTATTCGTCCAATCTCTTGCAAACGAATATGTGTATAGACTTATGATAAAAATGCTAGCTTTGGTCCAATCTCTTGCAAACCAAACATAGTGAATCTCGATTATAAATCTAAATCGAATATCTAGACCTTCCCATTGATCAGAGCCCAATCTCTTGCAAACTCTAGATCAATGGAAATTCCTAGCTATCCGTAATAAATCAATCACAAACTAACCTCCTAGCAATTCTTGCAACATAGAGATTCATTCATCACAAATCTAGCATTAGATCCATAGGGTTCATCCCCTTCCCTAGAACACATATCAACCAAACATTGCAATAACGATATAGGAATCAATAAAAAACATTGCTTGCATATAAAAAGATATCAAATCAAAGATTCAAATAACAATAACAAAAATACCTAGCTTTCAATCCAAATACACGCTTTTAGATCTAAGAGAGGGCCTAGGGCATGGTCTAACCTCTAAAAAAGTCTCCAAGAAAATAAAAGGAACCCTCCTCTAATGACGGCTACAATCCATATATATAGTCCCCTCAAAACCCTTGCAAATAACCCTAAAAACCCTCTGAAATTCGTGCCCAAAGTCAGGTCTTGCTGCAACTTAAGTTCTGGGCCCACTCCTGCTCGGCTGAGTAGAACACAGCTCTGGCCGAGTAGCAATTTCAGCACCGCAGTGTCAACTTGCAGAGTTTTTCCAGATTTCATCCGAACTCTGATTGACACGTTCTTGGCGGTGTTGGAACCGTCATAAGTCTAATATTCATAAAAAATATGATAAAAATACTTTGCATGCTGGAATTATAGAAGATCTCAAAAGAGTGAGAGGTTGTCTGAAAACCTGGGCGCTCAAGCCACCCGGGTGAGTGGAAATATTACTCGGCCGAGTGAGAATTCTACTCGGCCGAGTATGACAGTCTACAGATCATCCAGAAAAACAGAGAAGTTGGCCAGGCTCTCTTCGAAATCTTGGCCTCCACTCGGACGAGTGGAGTTTTTACTCGGTCGAGTGAAATTCATCACTTGGCCGAGTACATTGTGGTACTCAAGCTGGCAAACGTCTTCCCATCATTCGTACTCGGCTGAGTACGCTGCTTCACTTGGGCGAGTGACTAGCGTGACTCGGTCGAGTGGCCTGTTTCTGGAATCCTTCATTCTCTCTTCTCCTCGCCTCCTCGTCGATTCTATCGATCTTCTTCTTCTCCCGCTCATCGTCCAGCACCGTTAGCTCCTCAATAAGGCCATGAGCGAGCTCCGGCATGCGTGCAAATCCCTTAATCTCATTTATGCTCCAAATCGCTCCATATTTCCTGAAATCTGACAAAAACAAGAAATAGTGAGAAGTAATGCAATATCGTCGAATAATCGGGAAAAGCGCGATTTGGGCGATCAAAATGGTATGCAAATATGCAGAAAAAGGTGTAAAATATGGACCGATCAAAATCCCCCCAAGCTTGCCTCTTACTCGTCCTCGAGAAAGATAAATAGAGAGACGAACTCGGGAAATGAAAACAATGGAAATGAGATGAAAGAAAAAGAATACTAAGTGGAAGGGGTCGCTAGATTATTCTCTCAGATCTCAAGTCATAAGCTATACATACGATAACTTGGAAAATACGAATCACATGCTATAAAGATTTCATATCTTACTTAAACATGGTACTTGCAAGCTTTTAAGAACAACAAAAGGGACTCTCTAAATTCATACAATCAATTCATATCCACATCATGCATTTCATAGAATTTAATATACAAATGTTGGTGATGCACTTTTCAATCAAGAGTTATAACAGAAGCATATAGGAATCACACCAAGCATGAAATAGAGAATGGAATAAGAGGCATGTCATTCACATTTTCATATCAATTCATAAGAAATCTCCATAGCTAAAGTAATTCGCCAAGTCTCAGTATTATCAAACTTCCCCATTCGTGCACCTCTCCTCTCTAATTTTGTACTCATTCATATGGTCAAATAAATTCACCCCCAAGCTTAGCTTGAGGAATCACATCTAAAGGAATATGATGGTGGAAATGAGATTTTTGCCTTGGGTTTCCCAAGTATTTTGTGGCTCCAATAATTAGATAGAGAAATATCTTTCTTTTTCTTTTTGAACTCTTTTTTTCATTTTTCTTTTTGGATTTTTGTAGGAGCTATTTGATTTGTATTTTTGGTTTTGGCTCCTTTTTGGCTTTTTGGACTTTTTGGAGCTAACCTTTTCTTTTGTAGGGATTTTTGGAAAATATATGCGATATAAGTAGCTTTAGGAGGTGAACTCAAGTGACATGTAGAGAATAAAAAGATATATATGGAGAAGGAAATGGTGTAACGCTCGGTTCACTCTAAGTGTGCACAAATGGTTCAATAAGATAATACATCAACTAAACTCATATGTAAGGATGTATATTCTCAATCATTTCAACGAACATTGGAGTCAAGCAGTAAAGTTTACAATCATATGAGGCATGCAACAGAAGGTGAATAAGATAATAAAACTGATGCTTCAGATATACTAACGATGCGTGAATCTTGGTGCATTTCCAACAAAAGCATGCTAAACACTAATCCATACATTCAGCTTCAATTAACATCATGCATTCATATAGAGGAATCATCAAAAGAATATATAAGCAAGCACATGGATAGTAGGACTATGAGATACTCTAAATAGCATGGCAAGGAATAATTAGCATCGTAATGGTTGCTAAAGCATTAAGAGATATCATCATAAGGAACATATCTAGCAAAAGAAGGAAAAGAAAATAAAGAAATAAAAAATTAAAGAAAGGAAATAAAAGAAAATCAAGCACATAACATGATGCATGAACACACATACAAGAAACATAAGAAGGAAAAATTGAAAAGATGATGATTTTTTATGAAAAACTCCTAAAAATCCTAAAATAAAGTAAAAATATAACTAATGCATCTAAATGGCATGGAAATGCACTCCCCCAAGCTTAAACTTCACATTGTCCTCAATGTGATCATAAAAGGTATTTATGAGGAACAAAGATAAATATGAGGGGGTGAATGAAAAAAAATGATCATATGAATGACATGGAATCCTAATGCAACTACATGCACATGCAATGATGCATGAGAGCGCCTTCCCCCAAGCTTATACCAAACAATCTTATTGAAATGTCTCGATCAATAAAATCACGACTTTGCAAAGCGTGATCAAGTCAAATGAATAGGAAAGTAAGTTTATCATGAAAGAAGTGCTCGAGGGGTGGTGAGCAAAAAGGATGTGACGCATCAAAATGTGAAGAGGACAATTAATATAGCATATAAAGGGTAGGGTGTAAATGATTATTGTTGCCGTCATATGAGGTAGTATTTATTCTGAATAAACTAATCAAGCAAATCTATACGGTCCTCCCGCTGTCGAGAGGATTCGTGTTTATTTAAAGCATAAAAATTTCTATACTACTGGATTGATATCACCTATAGCAAAAGGCAGATCCAGTATCTTTGCTGGTGCATGCAACTGCTCCAACTACTCCTTCCATGGCACCGCCAGACGCATGTGTCCACGGACTCCATCAGATTCTAGCAATGCGGCTTCCGGCATCTCGCCAAGGACTCCACCTGTATCCTGCAAGAGATAAGCCGCATTAATTTGATGCGAATAACTCTTCTCTAAAATAAACGTATTCCAAAGAGGGTCATCAACATAAGTATTTAAAATTAAAGACGGTTGACAACACTTCCCCGGAAATAAATCTTTACTCTCATGTACCACGTCGATCAACTCCTCGTTGTTTTCCTTAGGGTGTTCAGGTAGCTTTGGCATATAGGCGTGGGTCTCATCAGGCAACTCCTCATCATCGTCAGACTTATCCCGTCGCACCTCCTGATCATATTCGTATGCGTCCATAGGTGCTAACTCCTCACTCTCCTCCTCGTATACGTCCCATCGTGTCTCTTGATCATATGTATGTGTATCCTGCAAAAGGTGTAATGAGTCGTCAAAATCTGAATCATAGCAAACATCATACACGGGAGGGGAGTCAAATGTAAGAAACGAGGGGGTAAAGAGATCTCCCTGAATGGGATCCATAAGCTCCTTGGGATAGTCCTCGGCGTTAGTGGAGGGGTGGTCCTCTGAGTGATGCTCAGCCTCTATAGAAAGTAGAGGTGGCTGCGGCAGATCAAACAAAGGGTTACACAATTCGGGCTCCATCTGTGTGCAGATGTCATCGTCTCAAGTCACGTCCTCCTCGATGGTCTGCTCCGCTACTGTAGGCACGACCTCCTCAATAATATCCTCTGATGGTGTAGGCTGCTCTGACTCAGGTGGGTGGCAGAAGGAGGAGACAATGGCACAAGGCAGATCTATGGGCTCATGTATCTCGACCGTGGTGAAAAAATGGGTCTTGTGCCCCTCAACTAGAGCATAGACTCCATCATCAATTGTTCCTGTGGGAGAGATACAATGAGTGATACAGTTTTGAAATCCAAGCTCAAAAGGATCATCTGCCGTTATTGTCAATGGACCGGTTTCTCGAACTACGTCGACAATGTTTCTCAATATGTCCATATATGTGTCTTCCTTCGGTAGCTTAGATGTCTCTATTTGTGGAGTGTTGATGGTGTAAAGGTGGATATGATCACCTTCAAGTGAAGCATACACTCCATCTATGATAGTACATGCACCAGAGACATTAGCCATAACGAAATCGATGAATACTTGGTTGGATGGTTTACCAAACATAACGGTTAGCGAACCGGTAGATCGAGCATCATCTATCATTTGCTCCAAGGTTGCTGCCAACTGCAGATCACTAAACTTTCCCACTTGCATCCTCTTCATAAACTCATGTGAGGGTCCCTTTAGCCTTCTAGCGAAGATATTAAATAGCATGGAACCATCCCACTCATGGTCTGACCCCGTCTGGAACATACCTAACATTCTTTCAAACATGGACAAGGCTTTCCTGAAGGACTCTCCATCAGCCTGACAGAATGTAACGAGATATATGTAGTAATGTATAGAACCCGGTCGTATCTTCTTTGGAAGCACCATCGCTGCACCAACTGTACCTGATCAAGCAAAGTAAACAACCTGGAAAAGCCATCAGTGGTTCAAAGAGAGATAAAGATAATAATAATATCAGGTGGTGGGGAAAAATCTCTCTCTCTCGCTCTGTTTTTTGTTTGTTTTTTAACATAATCTAATCAACCTAATTGTGACAAATTGGCACCCAACAGGAAACACCTCCCCGGTAATGGCGCCATAAACTTGATCGCTCCCGGATATATGATCGGCCCTCGGATACACACCCGAGGGCACAGTCGTAGTTTTACCACAAGCGCATGGTGTAATGACGAGTGGGTATCGAACACAAGGAGGTGGTGTTGGCTCCAATCTATCCTAGGTTGACTCGACTACAAAGGTTTTATTGGTGGAGATGGTTATGGTATGATGTAATGGAAATGGTGATGGATGTCGGTGTCGATGATAAAGAAGTTGGATAAATATCGATTCGAATTTAATATAATAAAAGCGTCTAGGGCTAGGGAATCCCCACTACAGATCGTCATGTATCTTTGTGGATCGTGAATCTCAATGTTGCAAGGCTTGAATTGAGGTGAACTAGTCGTAACTGAATATTGAACCAAGCTCACACTCTCGCCCTATTGCCGGTCTATAGCAACCTAGATTAGAGCACACTCTCGTGCAAACCCTAACCTAAGCCACTAGCATGAAGATCGACATCATCGTCCAATCGCACCCCGAGCCCACTCTCGTGCAAACTCGAGTTGCGATCTAGGTTATGATAGTTCGTATTCATCCAATCTCTTGCAAACGAATATGAGTATAGATTTATAATAAAAATCCTAGCTTTTGTCCAATCTCTTGCAAACCAAGTCTAGTGGATCTCGATTATAAACCTAAATCGATATCTAGGCCTTCCAATTGATTGAAATCCAATCTCTTGCAAACCCAATCAATGGAAATTCCTAGCTACTCGTAGTAAATCAATCACAACCTAACCGTCTATCAATCCTAGCAATAATTCAATTCATTCATCACAATCTAAGATCGGATCCATAGGGTTCATCCCCATGCCCTAGAACGGCGGAACTACTCACAATTAATCATAGCAATCACAGAAACAACGAATAAGATCATAGAGCAATTCATGGTTGAGAGAAAACAATTCACAAAAACTAGAAATTTTGATAGAAAGAACAAACCAAATTGCGAGTCTTTGATCTCCAGCTGAGAATTACAATTAGAATAGCCGTCAAAACTAATATTTCGTCTCTCCTAAAACTGGAATAAAACTAGCCTTAAATACAAGTCAAAATCGTCCAGAAAATCCTGACAGATTTTCCCCTGGCGCACCCAGAACCCTAATTCGCAATACAGTCGGACTGCGCTACTCGGCCGAGTGGAACATGTCACTCGGCCGAGTGACGGACCCAAAGAAAAAAACAGAGAAGTTGGGGTTTTTGGTGGTCTGTCGCTCTGTGCCACTCGACCGAGTGGACCTAGTCACTCGGTCGAGTGGGCTTTCTCACTCGGCTGAATGAGTCTTCTTCAAATTCCAGTAAGTCGGCTGAGATTTTAGGAGAAAAACACTGTCGTACTCGGGCGAGTGGACTTCTTCACTTGGTCGAGTGAGATATTTTACTCGCTCGAGTGGACTTTGACTCAATGTGCTCCTGTATCCGTTGTACTCGGCCGAGCACGTTCCTTCACTCGGCCGAGTGAACTGTCTGGTCGGCCGAGTGAGCTGCTTCTGTGGTTCTTTCTTCTCCTCCTCGCTTCCTCGTCGATTCTATCGAACTTCTTACTCTTCCGCTCATCATCTAGCACTGCTAGCTCCTCAATAAGGCCGTGGGCGATGCTTTGATGCGCGTGCAAGTCCCTTGATCTCATTTAAGCTCCAGATCGCTCTATATTTCCTGAAATCCGATAAAAACAAGAAATAATGAAAAGAAACACGATATCGTCGAATAATCGAGAAAAACGCAATATGGGCGATCGAAATGACATGTAAACATGCAGAAAAAAGGTGTAAAATAAGGAGCGATCAATATACACCCGAAAAACAATTGTAGTTTTACCGCAAGTGCACGGTGTAGTAGCGAGCGGGTATCGAACACAAGGAGGTGGTGTTGGCTCCAATCTATCCTAGGTTGGTTCGACTACGAATGCTTTATTGGTGGAGATGGTTATGGTATGATGTAATGAAAATGGTGATGGATATCGTCGATGATAAAGAAGTCGGTCAAATATCGATTCAAATTCAATATAATAAAAGTGCCTAGGGCTAGAGAATCCCCATTCTGGATTATCATGCATCAATATGAATAGTGAATCTCAATATTACTTGACTTGGGTTGAGGTAAACTAGTCGTAACTAAATAGAGAATCAAGCTCACGCTCTTACGCTATTGTAGGTCTATAGCGACCTAGATTAGAGCTCACTCTCGTGCAAACCCTAATCTAAGCTACTAGCATTAAGATCGACATCATCATCCAATCACAACTCAAGCCCACTCTCGTGCAAACTTGAGTTACGATCTAGACTGTGATAGCTCGTATTCGTCCAATCTCTTGCAAACGAATATGTGTATAGACTTATAATAAAAATGCTTTCTTTGGTCCAATCTCTTGCAAACCAAACATAGTGAATCTCGATTATAAATCTAAATCGAATATCTAGACCTTCCCATTGATCAGAGCCCAATCTCTTGCAAACTCTAGATCAATGGAAATTCCTAGCTATCCGTAATAAATCAATCACAAACTAATCTCCTAGCAATTCTTGCAACATAGAGATTCATTCATCACAAATCTAGCATTAGATCCATAGGGTTCATCCCCTTCCCTAGAACACATATCAACCAAGCATTGCAATAACGATATAGGAATCAATAAAAAACATTGCTTGCATATAAAAAGATATCAAATCAAAGATTCAAATAACAATAACAAAAATACCTAGCTTTCAATCCAAATACAAGCTTTTAGATCTAAGAGAGGGCCTAGGGCATGGTCTAACCTCTAAAAAAGTCTCCAAGAAAATAAAAGGAACCCTCCTCTAATGACGGCTACAATCCATATATATAGTCCCCTCAAAACCCTTGCAAATAACCCTAAAACCCTCTGAAATTCGTGCCCAAAGTCAGGTCTTGCTGCAACTTAAGTTCTGGGCCCACTCCTGCTCGGCTGAGTAGAACACAGCTCTGGCCGAGTAGCAATTTCAGCACCGCAGTGTCAACTTGCAGAGTTTTTCCAGATTTCATCCGAACTCCGATTGACACGTTCTTGGTGGTGTTGGAATCGTCATGAAGTCTACTATTATAAAAAATATGATAAAAATACTTTGCATGCTGGAATTATAGAAGATCTCAAAAGAGTGAGAGGCTGTCTGAAAACCTGGGCGCTCAAGCCACCCGGGTGAGTGGAAATATTACTCGGCCGAGTATGACAGCCTGCAGATCATCCAAAAAAACAGAGAAGTTGGCCTGGCTCTCTTTGAAATCGTGGCCTCCACTCGGACGAGTGGAGTTCTTACTCGGCCGAGTGAAATTCACCACTTGGCCGAGTACATTGTCGTACTCGGCCAAGTATACTGCTTCACTCAGACGAGTGACTAGCGGACTCGGCCGAGTGGCCTGTTTATGGAATCCTTCCTTCTCCTCCTCGTCGATTCTATCGATCTTCTTCTTCTCCCGCTCATCATCCAGCGCTGTTAGCTCCTCAATAAGGCCATGAGCGATGCTCCGGCACGCGTGCAAATCCCTTAATCTCATTTATGCTCTCGATCGCTTCATATTTCCTGAAATCTGACAAAAACAAGAAATAGTGAAAAGTAACGTAATATCGTCGAATAATCGTTAAAAGCGTGATATGGATGATCAAAATGGTATGCAAATATGCGGAAAAAAGGTGTAAAATATGGACCGATCACCCACCCTCTTCTTCTTCTCTAGCGAATCAATCGAACTAGGGTTTTCGAGCTTTAGCTATGGGTTTATGAAGAAATTAACAACAGAAGGGGTTTGGTGCGTGAGCTGGGAAAAGAGAATTGAGAGAGAGAGTATGTGTTTTTCATTTTCTTTCTCACAGAATTTTCTCAAGTTTTTCTCTCTTTTACTCACCCCTTCAATCCACCTCTTGCTTCCTAATTCACTCTAAGCTTGCCACCTAATCTAGTGTTAGGTGGGGTTTATCATGAGGATGACACCTCACAAGGTGGAGGTGGATTTTTAAGGGATTTTTGTTTCAACTAAATAAAAATACATGGAGTAATACCTAGTATTCCCCAACATACTAGTAGTAATTCCAACAGCTGTTATAAAATTCATTAAAAATAATTTTAATATCACAAAATTAAAGAAAATATATAAAGCCTCCCAAAAATTTATACATACATTTATACACCCAAGAAAAATGTACCAATACACTTACACAAAAATTTGGGGCCATTACAGAAGCATCTTCATCTTGGATAGCTTGGGGGAACTCTGTTAGCAAGGAAGAAGCGAACGACTAACGATCCAATGACCCTTCGTCGGATTTTGGTAACTTCTCTCCATCTTCTCATCTTTTGGAGGGTTGCTTTTAAATTTTTGTTGAATTCCTCCTTGTATTTTGTTAACTAGTGTGTGTCTCATTCATTTGCATCATCCTCACACACACCTACCATGTCCAAGAGGTCGAGTAAGAAGGTTTCGGATGAGCAGAAAAGCCGCTCCCAAAGGGGTGGAGAGTCATCTCGGTTGGAACCCGAACCTATCCCACCACCCACTCTCTCCCTCCACGACATAGTCCTCAGGGACCAGCCATATAGGACGGCTATGGCTAGGGTCCTCGCACGCATTATGTCCCTGACTAGGTTTTCAAACCTTGACGCGCTCCTAACTTTAAGAGTTATTGAGGGGGTTGAAACATTGTTTGCAAACATTGGTTGGACCGCTTTGCTTCACACGCGTGCCGAAACCTATGTGCGCCCTACTCTCGAGTTCTTTAGCTCCGTGCACTACACGGATAACAAGATCTCATTCTGCATTTGGAAATGTATACGAGAGCTTACCTATGACCAGATAGATGACCTTTTTGGCTTGCCCTTAGATGGGGATGTTGGTCCCGATGAGAGCATGTTCCCACATAGGTTCCAGGCGGGAACGTTCTGGAGGCATATCACAGGATCAGGATCATATGACTCGAAGACAGCCAATGCTTCCATGATTGTCCACCCGTGCCTCAAGATAGCACATGGGATCCTAGCTTGCACCATATTCGCTGGGATCGATTGTGGCACGGTTAACCACTTGGAGCTACTATTTTTATGGCTCATGACCTAGCCCCAGCTCTATGATGACGACACTGGTGTATACACACCCAGTTATCCACACCGGAGCTTGGAATGGATGGTGAACAAACTTATGAAGGTTGCCACCACCCTTTCAGGAGACATTTGTAATGTCGGCCTCATTACCCTTATTGCACTTCACATATCTTTCCTGATTGAGCTTACCGACGACCTCGCACATGCTGAGGGGCCTATATCACTTGATCTAAGCACTTTTGTGAGGATGCCCATGATCTAGACGAGGGGAGAGGGGGGATATTTCTGGCTCTATGGGCAGAACCACATCGACTATACTATTCTGTCCAACCCTATATGCTCCTGTGTGGACGTGGCCATGGATTGGCTCTTTCCATCTGATATTGGCTATAAACACTGTCCCCGTGATGTAGACGTGCATCACTCACCCGTGCACCGTGACCGCTCCTCCCACTTCGAGAAGGGTGATACATCCGGAGCACATGACCACCATTGCCCAGCCCCCCTGGATTTCAGTGCACGTTTTGAACGGGTGGAGCGAGTCATTGAGAGCTTGCTCCAGTTTCACATTAGCCGACACAGTTGGTATGACCCTAACTTTTCCCTTATCCCCTGAGGGAGGAGACGAGTGACCCCCCCTCTTATACCATTTCCCCACATGCCTGACTTAGACACATTGGGGGCAATGTGTCATTCTAGCTTGGGGGAGAGGCGTTCCACTAGCCTCACTCCTAGCTTGGGGGAGTCAGTTAAGAGTCCTAGGGGTGATTATTGTTGTTTTCTGATCTGATCTACTGTTTGATGATGATGATGATGGTTTGTGGTGCTCGTCGGTGCCACTGTCCCATGTGTTTAATGATGATCATGTTCGTTGCATGGCCGAGCGGCCATATCATCTCTTTACTTTTATTTCTTATTTTTCGTTTCCTTTTTCCTTTTGTCTAGTTTTCCGCTTTCTTCATATCCGTTTTCCCTTTTTTCTTTTCCTCTTTTTACCCGCATCATTCATTTTCCTTTGTATAGATTGATGATATGATCCCTCTGGGAAAAGCATGACCACTCATTGGCTTTGAACACTCTAAGCTAGAGTTAATTTTTTATCACACACTTTTGACACCTTTCGGTGGTATGACTTTCACACTGCAACTCTGACGATTTCATTTCTAACCCCATCCATGAGTGAGATGAAACTAGCGTCAGTTTCGCCTCCAATGAGTTAGGCTAGTCGTTTTTTTCGATCCTTTGATTTCATGGCCCGAGGTTTTTTTGATAGCATGGGGTAGAATGAGTCGCGATAGGGTTTGAATTTGCACCTAGATCATACTCCCCCTTACTATGGTGTCGGCATGCTAAAAAAATAAAAAAAAAATCTTGAGAATAAATGCACCATTCTCCCTACTTTGTCGAGAAGCAGGGCCTCCGGGCCTCAGGAATATCTGAGATTCACGTCGAAAGATATGGTTTGGAGGAGTGCATAAAAATAAGAGAGGTTTAGACGATTCGAGGGATTAGGCCTGAGTGGTCCCTTTTGACACAGTACTCTAGACCTGTTTGGGTCGGGAGTCATTGGCCGAAACCTCGCTATGTGAATCGCCTAAGTCCCAAGGGAAAAAATATTTTATGTACATATAGAAATAAGTGTACATACATATGCATGCATGCCAACTACCATAGTTTAGAGGGAGTGACCACGACATCGCCAACCTAGGAGAGACTTAACTCTACCGCTCGCCTTCGTGATTTTTGCCAAGGCAAGCGTATGACTTGGGTCGATTTCTACTTACTTATGCCCATCGAAAGGTCATGTCTGGGGCTAGTTTCACATGGATGAGTGTGTTAGACTTGATGTCGTGAGGAGTGTAGTGTTTTAGTCCACTGCCACGTTAGGTAGACATTGTATGTGTGCAAGAATTGATTTCTAGCCTTGGTGTGTACATGAACCATGAGTGTTATTGGTTAGAGATATTGATTGTCGGGGTTTTCCGATGGATTCCTCCCCGTTCTTCATTCCTACTCTTGCTCGGGAAAGAGCAAGATGCTAGCTTGGGGGAATTTGTTAGACGTTTTTTCTACCTTTATTTTCCACCTCTTTTCCCATATTTTGTCCTGATTTACTTCCAGCATCGCCTCTATTTTCCACGCCTTTTACTTTCTTTTATCACTTTCACGTTTTGGGTGTTTGTTTCATGTTGTGTAGGTGATTGAGCCAGAAATGATGCATTCTTGGTGGCATTGAGGCCAATGGAGATAGTGCAGAGAGCGACGAAGAATTTGCCGCACCCGTAGACTGATTTGGGAGAGAAGAGGAGTTGGCACGGCCGTGAGTGCACTTGCACGACCGTGCCAATGCACCTGCTGCCCAGCATTCATCTACAGAAGGCTTGCACGGCCGTGTTACATGGCGATGCAAATTAGACAGAAGACCCTAAAGATGAACAGGCGGGCTTGCACGGCCGTGCAAGTTCTTTGGCAGTTAGGAGAAGCTTGGAGCAGCGGATTGGCTAGCACTACAGTGCTGATTTGCAGCACGGGCGTGCACGAGATGACGTCACATCTTCTATCTTGATTTTATGCTCTTGCACAGTTATGCTAACTAGCGGCACGACCGTGCACAACATTTTCTATTTAAAGAAAGTCTGTAACGAACTAAAAGAGAGCTTTTAGAGTTCCAGAACTTTTGAATAGCATTTTAGGAGATTTCCTTGGGGTTTTCTTTCTTTATTCCTGCTGTCTTCAATGTAAGAACCCTTGCTCTCTAATCTAGTTTGGTTAATCTCTTTGCTTTATTATTGATTTGGTGATTGCTTATGTTGTTTGTTATTTATTTGCCCATTGTTATTACCTATTTAACTATGAACTCCATTCCATTGATTTCACTAGGTTTAGCCATGAATAGCGAGTAGTTCATTTAGCCAGGGCAATGTAGATCCCTATTGCAAGGGTTGATCGCAATGGATCGCCCCAAATATCGACCCAAGTGTGGGTTGTAGTCTCGTTATAGGTTGGATAATGTACATCATTCAATCTACTTCGTTGGGATGATATACAATCTAAATCGTCAATTAACCACTGGAATTTGGATTTGACGCCTCCAACAGAGGATTGACTATCTAGTGCCTGGCGCCGACGACCAATCGGGCACACTCACTAGAACTACTGATATCGTAGCTTGTGACTAACCATCAAAGTTATGACATGGATCCAACCTATCATCCGAGTCCCCTCTGTCACGGTTAGACGTCGAGGAGACGAGGATTGAGGCTTATCCCTCATCGGCGACTACAATCCTTATGTCGAGAAGCTAGATTCTTTGCCTAGATCCCTGCAATAGCGGTGATATATGCTAGCCCTAGCTCCTCCTCTTATTGATTTTTCCCTAGCTATCTCCCCTCCTACACTCATCTTACTCACTCTCACGGTTACACGAAGTACGACGTCAATCTTAGGTGTCAAACCTCTGCAACCTCGTGTTCTACACCCATAGGCTACACGACCCGTGTGCTTGCTGCAATGTTAAAGCACACAACAATGACTTTTGGACACAAGATATTCCGTGGATTAAGTTTTCCTGCCACGGCTCTATTTTTACCATAATTCAGTGGCTAGAACATTCTGGCCACAAAATATTCTGTGGCCAATAGTTACTACTCGCCACAGAATATTCCCTTGGTTAAGATTTCCTGCCACTATTGATTTTACGGTATGTAGTGGCTGACAATTTATGGCCATAGACAATTCTGTGGCTGATAATGGACTATCGGCCACGGAAATATCCGTGGGCAATAATCCGTTGGCCATGTTTTTATTCAGCCGTGTAATCTTTGCCACGGCCAATTCCGTGGCCGATAGTCTATTATCGACCACCGAATTGTCCATGACCAAACAGCCATGGCTGAAGACCCTTTTTCTACCAATGGAAGAGAGCTTCTCCTTTTAATTTGTATTTGGTAGACCAAAACTTATCATCATTAGTCAGATCAAAGTAGTAGAAAAGAAATTTTACAATGAGGACTCCCACTTTTATAACAGTCTTTATTTTATAGGATGGGTGAAAAACATTCGAATCTCAATTTTCAAAAATCCTCAGGCATCCAAATGGGGATATATACTTTAAAAATATATAAAAATATTTTAAAATTATTAAAAATTCCTTTAAGATATGTAGTGGCTCTAGCAGGCTTGTAATTAGTTCGAATGGAACTGAATTTTCGGTAATTTGGGTAGAAGATGGCATTGGAATCATCGAAATAGTTGTATGTGAGCAAAATATGCTGAAAATAATGTGGAAAATGCTCCAAAAATGGACAAACCGCACTGTAGCTGGCGGCTTACTCAACATTTGGCTGAGCTGTTGATTGAACAGTACGGCTCGACTCGAATTGGCTCCTGGGTCGGCTCGTCAATGCAGGGTTTTCTGGGACCCTTAGGGCACAAAAACTCTAGTCCCGTCCTAAGTCGGACGGAACATAGACAGAAATGTAGCGGAAAATTTTTATGTTAATCTAATTAACATGCAACCCTAAGGAACCAGACCCTATTAGCCAGGAACTCTGCCAACTTGGGGTGGATCTGACCACCCCAAGAGGGATCTAACTACTGCAAATAATTAAATGAAAAGCTTAAACACATACCCGGAATCTCAGCCCTGGGGCAGGCGAGATGTTCCGCACTGTCTTCCGAGCTGCTCCCGTCCCACGCCGAGCCGCTCCTTGAACCGCTCCCCGAACTGCTCCTCGAACCGCTCCGCATCCCGAGGCAATCAATCCCATGTCGCCGAGCCAACCACGCGCCGAAGAAAGTTTCACGCGAGTGAAACCTCCGCCTAGATTTCGGATCTGAATCCGAACTCCTTTGCGGCTTTGCTAGAGCCCTCAGGAGCAAGGCAGAAATTTATAGGGAGAGGAGAAATATTAATTTAGCTTAGATCCGAGCGTGCTCCAACATTTACGAGAGCCGCTCAGATCTAGAGCTTGGGACAAGTTTTGAGGAGGAGAGCAGACCCCTATTTATATAGGCGGCGGACTCTCCCCTTTTCTCAAAATCCGATGTGGGACTAAAATAGAGTTAATAAATTCAATTTAGTTTGCCTTTCACAAAGTGCAAACTTCCGTGAATTTTAACTCCATCACCGTTGAACTTCAGGATTGATACAACCTATCAATTCGAAGGGTGTTCAACGGTGAACGCATAGGAAAAAACCGTTCGTCAATCGGAGTTCGTTTGACCCTTCAAACAATAGTCCAAAGTTAGCCAAAAGTCATGCTTCTCTTAGAAACGTAGCCGTCAAGAAAATCCCAGGTTTCAAAAAAATCCTAACCAGAAAATTCGGGCTTGGTGGGCCTCCATTTTCGCTGGTTTCAGCCCAACAGTTTGGGCTGACTTGTTTTGGCTATAACTTGTGCATTTGGACTCCGTTTTTGACGCGGTTTGAACCTGTGTTTAGAGCGAGATGACCCCGTCATCTAGGTAACCTTTTCAACACGTTTATTTAATTAAATATAGTCTTAAACAATTTAAGACACATTTAATCTCTTTTGCATCATATGCAAATTAGTCCCTATCTAGGCTTAAATTATCATTTGCATCAAATACAAATGATCCGAGGGCATATTCCTCTACATCTCCCACTTGCACTTCGGATCATTTATCCCGAATGCAGGAGATGATTGCAAACATCTTTTGCAATATTTTATCCCTTGCATCAAATGCAAATTATTCTCCCTAATTAATTTCTACCTATTACTAGACGAAGATCGCACTCTGTGTGAGACCCTACAGCCTGACCCTTACAACAGGTTGACTCGAAGCCCTATACGACAGTGACCACGAGCAGTGGTTGCCGTCCCTGCTTCAGGAATCATCATTATGTGGTTGACTCATTGACATGAGTATTGTCGGGACCACCCTGACTGTTTCCGTGATGAATTCCGTAGTTATAGTCTTTTCGTCTAAACTATGTCGTGTAAGTCAAGTCTAGGGTACGGTCAAACTGTCAACCCCAATAACTTGACACCGGTTAGTTTCTATCGATCTTTTAGTCAAAAATGTTGGACTTCTTCCAACATACTCTGGCCAGAGTTTTTACTAAAGACCGAACTAACCCTACGACACTAACTCCCATTGACCGGGAGAGACGAATCCTCTCTTGGTCATTACTCTCCTCATACGCTTCAAGTGTCACCCAATCAAAGACCTTTCGACAGGCATTGCCTCGAAGCTAGGTCAGTTGATCTAAGTGGCACCATTCACGCATAGGTTTGTCAAAATGACCTCAAGTCAAAAGACCAACTAGCCTATCATCACTAAGAGTTATCACTGACAGATTGATCAATATAACCATATGATAACTCTTGTGGATCGTTCAGTGAACTCATTCTCTAATGAGCACCTGTGTCTCGTCTTTGACTTCGCCAAGTCAAGCGATCATGAGATCATCGCTACCGCTAAATGGTGAAGACTAAGACACAATGGTCTATCCGATGTTTCGATATCCTTGTCTCGAAACATCTACGACCACGAACCCTTTTAGACTTATGCTACAGACGGTCAAACATTTCTCCATGATCGAGATACTCTTCTCGATACCTGTTTGACCTCGCATAAAGTCTCAGGACTTTACCTAAGTTAATATCTAATGTTAACTACATTACAACATAACTTTAGATAAATTATTACCAAACAGCTTATTGTTATTTCGAACAAGACGTTTGTGCTATTCACACACAGAGATAGATTGCCTCGAAGGTATCTTCTCTCAACATCTCCCACTTACACTGAGGCCCATTTATCCAGGTATCTTATACCGTTTTACACATAAGTTTTCTCGACTTCATGTGGTAGAGCCTTCGTGAGTGGATCTGCTAAAATCGTCTACACTATAGACTCAAGGGGTTTTTATGTTCATGTTAGACCAACCATTTGAATCTCATTCAAATAATTCACTTGGTCTATCGGAATCTGTAATATTTAATATACATGGATCTTATCCAGCTCATCGTACATTACGATAATAATTTAAATTGGTTAATGGTCATTTCAAATGGCTCATATCTATTTCTGATAAAGTATCAAACTCTTTGATTATTTAATCAAAATATAGGTTCCATCTCTTTGATGCCTTGCATGTAATTTATACGCTCCCACTGACCTTGAAAACTCTCTGGCTAATTCATATAAGTTGGTCTGTCTAAATTATATTTAGAAAAACGAACTTATAAGTGAATGCTCCAATTTTAATGGTCAACATGAGCGTTTTACATCGGATTTGGTCCGAGTAGATCTGTACACATCTGTTGGCGAGACGATTTCAACTAATCCGTTTTAAAGAAATTAGGCTGAAACCCGTTTTCGATCAACAAGATTGTACTTTACTATTCTCTTTCTGCACCAATCTTTCAACTTAAAGATTTACTTGCAGAAAGTGAGGAAACATTTTCCTTGGGTACGTAAACTAAATTCTCAAACATTATATTCTGATTGCATCAAGTTTTAAATCGGAGTTACTACTCCGAATTTCATCCCGGAAGTTGACTAAGTCATCATCAGTTATGATGTCTAACTCGACAATTCGTCTCACGAAATTCGAGTACTTATACAACTTCTTTAATGATCGATTTAATGAATATCTTATTGACAATGTCCTCATAGGACATTATCAAAACCTAGGCATTATGATCTGGGACTTAACCCAGAGAGAGGACTTAACTCAGAGTCACTTACTATGTATCGCACCAAGTCTCACTAAGTGTGATTCATACATTTTAACACACGGATGTGTTAACAGACTTGACCTGAGAGAAAATCACATTTTCTTTTAATTACACAAGATTTTATGTAGCTAAGTATTTGACCATTCGATCTAATCGAATCAGTTTAAATACTTTCTGCTATTCGTTCTTTATTTTATCAGACTTGTGTTTCATCAAGAACACGCGTCTTAATAAAATATACGAATAACTTGGTTAAAATAAACTCGGTTACATCAGTATGTACGAGACTGAGTTCGACAACTCATTCTTCCACTGTCTTACAGATGGTTTTCAGCCATTATATCTGAGAGGATAAGATTCACAAGTGTCCGTAGACTTCATAATACGAGAGGTCAGACCCCTCTTTATGTGACTTGTGAAGCTTAGTCTCTCGACATGGTCTAGTCTATTTTACCATATAGGTTTGCTACTATCTTGTGTATTTATATATTAACATTTAATATATATATATAGTTATTACAAATTACTTAACACAAAACATTGCTTCCGAAGCAAGGTGACGACATTCGTCAAAAAAATGTGTTAGACGTTTTTGTATAACTATTTATTCTGAAATCGTGACATCAAAATATATCACATTTTCATTTCCTCCTACTTATGCCTTTACTAATGATAAATTAAACTAACTTTCTCAATTGACTTTCCGGAGTGCCTTCTTCCTTTTCTAAATCACATTTAGATATTAATTAACCCAACATAAATAGATATGCAAGCATCTTATGTATCCAAACGCTTGAGCTTTGCAATCTCGAGTTTAGCTCAAGAAGTTGCTTGTCTCAAGATTCGGTTGGGATACATAGTCTTGCACCGCTCATGCACTCATATTCGACTCAAACGGTTTGATCGAATTCTCGAACTTTGCGGATCGGAATTGTTTGTCCATACAACCTTGAGGGTAGCTCGACAAGTTGTAGGGAGAAACATACTTCGAATACCCTATATGTTCAAGCTGCCTCATATAGAGAAGAGTGACATGTAGCTTTAATTTATTTGTTGGACCCAGAACTTAATGAAATCATATTTCTTAAGTCTGTTCTTTAGAAGGTCATTTAATGTCAACGAGAATATAGTTTAATTCCATCAATTAGAATTTAACTTGATATTCAATTAATCAACTATTTGACCAGTTAACTTATTCCAATATTATATTTTGATTCCTTCGGTAAACATAGTCTTGCCCTAGTTTTTGCATATGTTCAATATTAAATATAGATAGATTGGCTTTCATCTATCTATATCCTCCTACTATTTTTACGATCGTTTTAAAGCTTAATAACGAATGATTTAATCAAATTTAAAAATTAGTGAAAGAGGGATCCAATCATCCCGAACCTCACAACCTTGAGGAGACTCAACAAGTTGATTGGTTCCATGACTGGTAGACTAACTCTTGGTCAATCACATCACATGTGATTCCCTGTCGATTTTTACCCACAGTCACTTATGATCTTGAGGAGACTCAACAAATCATAATGACTGGTCTAGTCAGACCCTTGATTTCGTGTCCAGATTTGTCTTAGATCGATACTCGAGGAGACTCGACGCATCGATTTGGGTCAAGTCTAGACTACATCACATGTATGTTGGAGTTTGTTCCTTAAAGAAAAACAAGTCACAGCTTGAGGAGACTCAACAACTATAATTGTCTTCTTTGAGTTACCAAGCTCCAAAATCAAGGAGGGATACGAATTAATCTTTAATAAGATTTATAACGCATTGACTAGATATAGTCCAGGGTGTCATACAATCATGATTCACGACATTGCGGTCCAGCGGAACACAGCCAGGGAATTGACTAAGCCAGGATCACTGCCCCTTGTACTAGCAAGGGTTGACCCAGAACTCTTAGCCAAGCACATTGACTGGATCATGGTCCATTGAATGAAGCTTGTCATTTTTGTATGTGTGCCATAGACTAAACAGCTTTTATTAACAACTAATTAATCCTATCAACTAGTTGCATCCTTAAATTCAAAATTTTAGGATTTGTTTAATAACTTTTATTAAGTCCTTATCAACTATAAGGTTCACGTGCTATCCTAATCGTTATTAGGATTTTAATAAAATTATTAACCAACGCTAAAAGCGAAGTCCTTTAATGAGAATTAATAATAACAATTAGAATTAAGAAATCATTAAGAGGACTACCCTAATCAGGAATTAGGTCTTAAAGGGTTGTTAATATTTTATTAAAACATAGCATGTCATTAAAATTCAAGTAAATAAATTTTAATCATTTTTAATGGCTAACCTAAAGGGTTGTCTTGTGTTATCAAATAAGGGACAAGAAGACATATCCATTAAACATTTACACTAATTTTATCGCATAAAAAGTGTACAACTATTTAACAATTAAATAGACTAAAGTTTATCGCATAAACAATTTTAGCATGCATACTTAAATTTAACATTTAAATTTAAAAATACGATTTTTAAAACATTTTATTTTATCTCATAAAGTAAAAGCTTGTTTTAAAAATCATAACATTTGCATGCTTCTTTAAAATATTTATCGCATAAAAATTTTAAACTTTTAAAATCAGTTTTTAAAAATATCTTATAAATTTAAAACATCATTTAAAAAATTCCATGTTTAAAATTTATCACATAAAATTTTAAACAACATTTTAAACTTATCGCATAAAGTTTTAAAGCTTTAAAACAATTTTAAAATTTATCACATAAATTTAAAAATTCCATTTTAAAACTTTCATGTTTAAAATTTATCATATAAATTTTTTAAACAAAAAAAATTTAAATTTATCGCATAAATTTAAAGAAAACATTTTTCTGTAAAAGCATTCAAATAATAAATTCGCAGTCCAAGATCAGCATACAGAGATGGCTCTGATACCAATGAAGGGTTTTCTGGGACCCTTAGGGCACAAAAACTCTAGTCCCGTCCTTAGTCGGACGGAACATAGACAGAAATGCAGCGGAAAAAATTTAATGTTAATCTAATTAACATGCAACCCTAAGGAACCAGACCATATTAGCCAGGAACTCTGCCAACTTGGGGTGGATCTGACCACCCCAAGAGGGATCTAACTACTGCGAATAATTAAATGAAAAGCTTAAACACATACCCGGAATCTCAGCCCTGGGGCAGGCGAGATGTTCCGCACCGTCTTCCGAGCTGCTCCCATCCCACGCCGAGCCGCTCCTTGAACCGCTCCCCGAACTGCTCCTCGAACCGCTCCGCATCCCAAGGCGATCAATCCCATGTCGCCGAGCCAACCACGCGCCGAAGAAAGTTTCACGCGAGTGAAACCTCCGCCTAGATTTCGGATCTGAATCCGAACTCCTTTGCGGCTTTGCTAGAGCCCTCAGGAGCAAGGCAGAAATTTATAGGGAGAGGAGAAATATTAATTTAGCTTAGATCCGAGCGTGCTCCAACATTTACGAGAGCCACTCAGTTCTAGAGCTTGGGACAAGTTTTGAGGAGGAGAGCAGACCCCTATTTATATAGGCGGCGGACTCTCCCCTTTTCTCAAAATCCGATGTGGGACTAAAATAGAGTTAATAAATTCAATTTAGTTTGCCTTTCACAAAGTGCAAACTTCCGTGAATTTTAACTCCATCACCGTTGAACTTCAGGATTGATACAACCTATCAATTCGAAGGGTGTTCAACGGTGAACGCATAGGAAAAAACCGTTCGTCAATCGGAGTTCGTTTGACCCTTCAAACAATTGTCCAAAGTTAGCCAAAAGTCATGCTTCTCTTAGAAACGTAGCCATCAAGAAAATCCCAGGTTTCAAAAAAATCCTAACCAGAAAATTCGGGCTTGGTGGGCTTCCATTTTCGCTGGTTTCAGCCCAACAGTTTAGGCTGACTTGTTTTGGCTATAACTTGTGCATTTGGACTCCGTTTTTGACGCGGTTTGAACCTGTGTTTAGAGCGAGACGACCCCGTCATCTAGGTAACCTTTTCAACGCATTTATTTAATTAAATATAGTCTTAAACAATTTAAGACACATTTAATCTCTTTTGCATCATATGCAAATTAGTCCCTATCTAGGCTTAAATTATCATTTGCATCAAATACAAATGATCCGAGGGCATATTCCTCTACAGTCAGCTCAGTCAACTTAGTTCCCAGTTGATGGACAGGGTCGGCATGAGTCGGCTTAGATCTGCTTGAGTAGGCTTAGGATGAGCTGATGAATAGTGTCAACGATGGTTGTTGGCCTAGCTTGAGAGCTCGATTAATGTCGAATTCGGCTCACTAGAGCCACTACTATAGCAATTAGGCTGAAACGACGCTGACGACATTTCCTGGTGATTTTCAGAACCGATCAATGGCACGGTCATAGTTGTACAATTTTTTTGAATTTTCCTTTTCTCTCTTCTTTTTCTTCTTTTTCACCTCTGAAATTCTTTCCCCTCTATCCCTCTCCTCCTCGATTTTGATTTTTAACTCTCTGTAAAATTGTGACCGAAGCCCTATATTTTAACGAATTTTCAGATACGGATATTTGCATTGGAAAAACAACCATGAAACGCGTAATCCACATATGTCTCAGTCAATTGTCTATTGTCTTTTCAGTAATTATTACTTTAAGATAGTCGAACCGACAAATCAACATGTCAAAACGGCCCATCGCCCGGCCCGGGCCTGGTTCAGTTCAATCCCGGGCCGGGCCGACCCGGGCGGGGGGAAACCCTGGCCCGCCGGCCCGAGCCTGGCTCGGCTATTTTTAATTTTTTTAAAAAAACATATTTGAAAAAAATCTGAAAAAATTCTAAAAAATTCAAATATTAAATTTAAATGTTGTAAAACTATAAGTAAATTAAAAAAATATATATTACATGTAAAATGTTACGTGTTAGAAAAATATTAGTAACTTAAAAAATAAATAGTGTACCTTATAAAAAAATAATTATCTTATAAATAAATTTGTTACACATAAATTTATATAGTAAATCTGTAAATGTAACATGTTATGTGTGAGAAAAATATAAGTAACATATAAAATAAAAATGTAAGAAAAATTTTTAATCCTGAAATTCTCGAAGGTCATGGGTTGAAACTTTAAATTTTATTAGTTGAAATCTTTTTGAGGGGGGACATACGTTGGCCAGCCTTACCCCTCATACATTGGCCAAAAAAGCAATCTAATACATGTAATTAAATGCTGATACAAGTAAAAAAATCTAGCATAAAGTCTCTTATTATTATTATTATTCTTCTTCTTCTTCAGAGTCTTCAGAAATGTCAGTTTGATGTTGGGTCCTCGCTTCAGCCTTGAACCAATCCTTCGCACAAACCGCCGCTTCGACTATATCTGGCTTCAGCCATGACCTCTTGTTACCAAGAACACGACCACATGTACTAAAAGTAGACTCCGAAGCAAAAGTAGATATGTGTACAATTAACAAATCACGAGCCATAATGGAAATAATTGGATAACTAATGTTATATTGTTTCTATCACGACAAAACATCAAAATTCTCATTATTCAAGTCTTCTTCAGTAAAAGCACAAAAAATTGACAAATACATAGGCAGTTCACTAGAAGAACTATCTGTGACAACTGTTCTTTGATTCTTCTTCCCCATAAGCAGGCGAAGCCTGCTTGGAGCAGAAGAAAAAACTTAAACAGCAGATGTGTATACAGAAGTGCCAAATCGTGTCACGTACACAATAAAAAGGGATATTAAGCTACCCTTAAAACTAGTTTTGTGTTCTTCTACATCTATGTTCATGTTTTCATAATAGGTATCTAATAAGTCAAGTACATCTTCTTCCTTAACACAGAGATCAAAAACCTTCGTTAAAGAGTATAACAAAGGCACTGGATTCCAATACTTAGGAGTTTACTCTCCATTTGTCCAATCATTGCTTTATGGTCAGGAGTACTGGAGGTCTCATTATCTCTATGTTTTTTATAACATCCGAAATCAACACTAATTGGTCTAAGCCTAGAACTGATGTAGGGTAGTAAACTTCAGAAAATTTGTTTGTTGACAAGTAGAAAATTTCAAAAAAATCATAAAGTTCATATATAATAAGCCACTCATAATCACTAATGTCATAATCATTATTATTTGCAAGGTGTGTACTTGCAAAATCACTAAGTTGGTTCTATTTAATTTCATGCAACACATCATTAGATACGTTGAATTCCACTTATGTGGAACACTAAATTTAAATGCTCTATATGGCAGCTGGTTACTACGACAAAACTGTCTGTATTCCCTCTTTTTTTTGAATTAGTTGTAATTAATAACATAAGGTTTCTTGCCTTTTCAAGATAAATAGAAGCAATTTTTAGTCCATCATGCACTGCTAAATTTAAAACATGACATGCACAACGTTGATGAAAAATTATCCCATCTAGATCAAGGGTTAATTGACGTTTTAAATAAGTAATGGCAATATTAATATTAGAAGCATTATCAAAAGTAAATGTGAGAATTTTTTCTGCTATATCATACTCACGATAAATAGATAACAAAATCCTACCAATAACCACACCCGTGTGTGCATGCTCTAACACTTTAAATCCTATAATTCTTTTCTGAATTAGGAATCCGTGATCTACAAAATGGGCCGTAAGACATATGTAAGATCCACCCCATTTTGTAGACCATATATCAGAAGTTAAAGAAATCCTAGATTCTAGATTAATAAAAAGCTGATGCATATTAACTTTTCCATCGTGAAAAACACTTATACAATTTTTTCTAATAGTGTTCCTGACACTCTTCTAAATGCAGGATTACGTGCCATTTGGTGGAATCGCTCTAATTCGGAGCTTTCACCATAATTTAATGGCAGTTCTTTGCTTAACACTAATATAGCCATCTCTTTTCTCATATTTTCAGCAGAATATGAAAAACCAGTAAGAGAGATAGATGATGTAGTTAAATTTAAAGTGGTTTGTCTAGCATCTTTTTAGCATGAGATTTCTTGTGTCTTAATAGATGTGAAGTGCTGGTAGTGTGTGCGGCAACAAAACTAGTTCTACATATTTTGCAAAAGGCACGAAGTTGTTCGATGCCATCTTTGTCTTTAACCATTTCACGTGAAAAGTGATCCCAAACACTAGACTTTGGTCCTTTTTTGGGTTGTTTGTGTAGGCATATATGAAGCAGGAGAAGATGTTTGTACTAGTGAACTTGTGGAAGTGTGTGCAGCATGCGAAAAAGGGGACTGTGTCGTCTGTGGTATGACGAGACTAGGATTATTACTAGCTATATAGGTCTCATTTTCTTGTGTTTCAGCATCTTCAATCATACGGTCAAAGAAAGGTAATGCTGAGACTACCTCTCTATTATTACATATTAAATTAGCATAATAATCTAGTTTGACAGTGTCATCAAAATTAAGATTGACAGTAACATGTTTAGAGCCAGAAGGTCCTGCCATTATGCTAAGTTAAAAGTTACACTAAAGGAACCCGATTGACGTTTGATAGAGAGCGCCAGATGAAGATCCGGTATTTGAGCGACAATTGGTCGTGAACGGAGCTTGAAGAGCCCAGAAGTAGCGAGAGATCAGAGCGTAAAGGAACCGCTCGTAGCGAGAGTTGTGCGACGGATCGGGGCTTGAAGAGCCCGGTAGTATGACTGGCGAGTAGTGAGAGATCGGTTGGAGATTGTTGCACCGTAACCGTGAGAGGGAAGCTTGATGAATGTTGAGAGAGTGAAGAGAGGTGTGTGGAAATTTAGAAAATATGATGATATGAAGAATTTGAGAGAGTGAATAAAGTAGAGTTGAGTGTAGAAAATAGGAGGGGAGGGTGGTATTTATATAGGAATAGGAGGAAAAAAACAAAAAAAAATTATTTTAAATTAAAATGCCCAACGGGCAAAATTTTGCTTGTTTGGCAAATTCCCAGGCCGGGGACCCCGCTCCAGCCCGGCCCCAACCCCGGGACCGGGCCAGTTAACGGCCCGTTGACCGGCCCCCGGGCCCGGCCCAGAATCCGGGCCGGGCTGGCGGGCCGTCGGGCCGTTTTGACATGTTGACCGACAATTGTACCTAAAACAAAATATGCAAAAATCAACATCGAAACACATTATGCTAAGTTATATGATACTACTTGTAGGAGGCAGAAAAAATCCGAGCTTACCATGTCATTATATTCTATATACAGGAATAAACACGAATAGTTTATACAAACTGAAAACAAACAACCTAAATGAATATTCTATGTCCATAAATGGAAAACTGAGAGCCAAAAATCTCCGGAAGCCCCATCCTTTCGCACCCTCCCCCAAAGTTTCAGCATGTCCTCTCCTTCCCTACCCCTCTGCAAATATATTTAACCCGAGACGAATTACAGAAACAAGGAGGATGGAGAGAGATCTCAATCTCTTTCCTTTGTTCTCACAATACATATAATTAATATATATATTATATATAATTTAGGTTGCTAGAAGACGGGCAAACGACCTGCAACCGCAACATCAATCAGCGGCCAACAATGGTCAAGTGCAGCAATACGGTCGTTTGCTTCATCAACTTTGTATCCCTTCTCGTTGCCATCCCACTCCTCTGCTTCGGCCTCTGGCTGAAGGGCGAGGCCAAGATCGAATGCCAACGCTACGTGTACCTGACGTTCATAGTGCTGGGCGCCGTCTTGCTGGTCCTTTCGCTGCTTGGCATCTTCGGCTCATGCTGTCGCCTCAACGTCTTCCTCTGCCTCTACCTCTTCTTCATGTCCCTGCTGATGATGCTAATCGTTCTCGGCATCTCCTTCACGTTCTTCGTCACGAGCAACGTCACGGTTAAAAAGTCCGAAGGCTCCGGCGTCGAGTACGTGCTTGGAAGCCCGAACTGGCTGCAAGATAAGCTGGTGGCAGAGTGGGAGAAGACCGAGAAGTGCATGAAGGAAGTAAAGCTATGCGATCACACAGTGATGCTTGCTCTGAGCAAAAACGCCAGTGTGCCCATGTTTCTGAAGGACCAGTTGACACCGTTGGAGGTACCAATTAATTTATCAAGGGTCGTTGCTGATTATAAGATACTAACATTCACATTTTAATTTCTTGGAATGTTTCATATAGATTGGCTGTTGTAAGCCCGCGAGTGGCTGCGGATTCAAGTACGTGAATGCCACCTACTGGGAGGTCCCAAGCCCGGGGAACATTACGTCGCCAAACCCCGACTGCAGGAGATGGAGCAACGCACACGATGGGATGTGCTACGGCTGTGACTCGTGCAAGGCTGGGCTGGTTGAAAGCACCAAGGGAGAGTTGAGGAAGTATGTGTGGGTTGAGATTGCCGTCCTGGTGTACATTACCATCATGTACTCCATCGCGTCGTGCGCCTACAGCAACAACAGAAAGGCAAAATATCAGCGTTGAGGATGATGGTCTCCTGTTGATGTTCTTGATCTTGGCTTGGCTATTATGTTCATGCACGTGTCGTGGGAGAATCAAGGCAATGTATGAAGGGATTTTATCACCAATAAAATTTACTTTTTCTTCCATCATTTTTTTCTTTCTTTCATTTCAATTTTGTTGATAAAATGGATGCAAACCCTCAGATGGCAGATTTCTTCAGGAATTGGGTTTTAACACAACCTGACTACTAGAAGAGTCGATCCTGAGGGGAATAAATGATGTCGTCATTGACATTATCAAATTAGCCATAGCATTATCAAACTATAAAAACAAGCTAAAATGAAACTTAACCTACGATTAATGCTCAGTTAATTTTCAATATCCATAAATCCATCTAAAATGGTGGATAATGGATTTGTACGTTGGCTTGCTATTCATTGAATAAAGGTGAGGTATATATACATGCAAAAGATGAGACTGAGTTGTTTTTCCAATCTCGACAAGATGATAATAATCCTATAAATGTCCTTGACTGGATGAATTTTTCCCGAATTTTAACCGGCAATTCTGGCCTATTATCAAGCATTGTTAGAACTCAAGAGATGATATCAATCTAAAATGGTTGAGTAATCATGGCACGATGCCATGTTTCTCTATATATTCATCCTCAATGAGGTACTAAGAATACCAAGGGACCCCCACTACTAAGTAGTGGGGTGTAATGGGGAGAAAATGAGGGGAAGGAGGCCAAAAGCCTCCCTCAACTCACAACACTTCCCATTATCTCTCAATTACCTTGGGTTAAGTATATGAATACTTCAGGATTCAATATGTTAATGAGATAGATACTTCTGGATCCAGAGCCACTGTAGTTGCCTCGTTAAAAACTTAGCTGTGGAAACCCAGTGGAAAAAACCAGCAGCTTAAGAGAAAAGTGTACAACCAACTGGTGACTTCCCCTGATCCATACAAGCTTTATACTTGTAGGTCATTTAGCTTTCATTAGGGGTGGACACTTCAGGGTCCAGAGATAAATGAGGTTGCCTCATTAAAACCTTTGGCTATGAAAAACCCAGTGAAAAACCCATAGCAAAGGGAAAAAAGTACAACACTAATATCCACTCCCCCTGATCTGTACAAGCTTCAGGCTTGCAGATCTCCTATGTATCTATACAATCATTTCCTATTCTTCTATACATCTCTCATGCTCTAAAAGCAAATACAATCATTACTCATATATACAAGTTTCACTCATATCTAGCGGCTACTGGAAAACAGTGGCACTCTGGAGTGGTACGCTCTTCGAAGTTGGTAGATGACTCCACGTTTGTATTGCTCAGTCTTCACTATGTCTGCAAGGTATTGATGGACCTGGCTGAGCGTATTCTAGACTTGATTCTTGGATACTGAGCTTCTCAAAAGATGTAGACTTTGAAGGATGATATGAAGATCTTTAGGAGGTGGCCGGCCATTTGTGCTTAGTCATCGCGATGATCAGTAAACCTGCATATGCAATATATATACTCCTTGACCCTTGGAAGTTGCGCAGAAGCAGCTTATCCTTGGTCCAGTGACGCTCTCCAAGGCAGCAATGTACCTGACTAACAGCTTTACTGCAGACGGTCTAATAGAGACACGTGCAGTTGGTCAGATAAAGGAGTGTAACTAGTACACTAGAGCTAGGCTCTTTAGGACCTAAGATGTCCTCCCCCTCTTCCAGCGACTGGAAGGGGTCATAAATAAGCATCCATTTATAATAGATTGCAAATGTGCATATTTCTTCATAAACTCCTAGTGTATGAAGAATATAAAAGAATTCCACCATAAAAAGTGTTTTAATCTGTAAGCCGAGACAATACCATATTTTGACTAAGTATTTGATATCTCAATGGGCTCTGCAGGAGAATCTATTAGAATCATATACTGATCTTTGAAGCCTTTATAGAGAAGACGTTCTTACGTCTCTCTTTCATCTCTGGCAGTAGAGTTTACCCTTTTGGAAGTTTCATACAGATCTCTATATCTATTTGCCGTATATATATGCAGTCACAACGTCCATGAGCTGTATTTCTTGGCTTTTCCAGAGACGTTAGGCTTAATAGGAAAATGATCACATTTCCTTCATTTATTTATGAAAACCCAACTTATATTCCACAGGTTTTACACATTCAGGTGTATGGACTACTGGTCTAAAGACTTTGCTTTTCAAAAGTGAGTCCAGCTTTACTCTTATTGCCTCATCCCACTTTGGCCAATCTATGCGTTTACGCTATAGAAAAGTGGGTTAAACGTCATCGTCGGATTCAGCAACGTGAACGGCAATATCGAAAGCAAAATCGTCGTCGACGACTATGCTAAATCTGTCCAGTACCTCTCCAGTGCGTACTTAATAAAATGATGTTTATCCTATTATTTCCTCTGCAGGAAAAATTAGGAGGGGAGAGGTCGCTGATCTGAGCTCAGCATTCTGTGGTGGGATCATTTTAATATATCCAGGAATCTTCCTCTTTCGAGAAACTTTATATTCTGAACCTAGCGGGTGTCCTCTTTTCAATTGAGATACATCCAATTCTGCTGCCGGTGGATTGCATCCATCTTTGGAGATGTCAATCCTAGCTGGCGTGTTGGCAGCAGGGACGTGTGAACGAACAATCTTATGGTTGTCCGTGAATTTATCCGCCAATTGATGTACTTTAGTCTGAATGTGAAGGATCTTTTGGATCAATCTTCACACAGAAATAGTACGCGGATCATAACGAGATTATGAATTTTGTGTCCCATGATATGGTCTCAGAAGCTTCAGGCTTCTTTAGACTCGTGCCTATTATAATGAGAATTTGCTCATCAAATTCACACCTATCAAGACGTAGTGATATGTGGACATATATTAGCACATCCAAACATTCTCAAATGAGATATGTTTGGTGGTGAACCATAAGCAAGCGACATCAGCAATAAGATATGGCCACAAGAGGGCCGTATCGTTATAAGCGATGCGGAATGCAGTATGGCGTATCCCTAAAAATCCACTGGCAACTGTGATTTAACAATGGACGTGAAATCCATTGGAGTATATTTATTAGGGACTCTGATAACCCATTATGAGTATGAACATGCTACAAGATATTCAATTTCAATGCCAGTTGCTTGGCAGTAGTCTTGAAAGACATGTGTAGTGAATTCACCCACATTATCAGATTTGGAGAAAGCTAGATTGCGGGTGGACCAAAAGGCACACATAAGACCATCTTGTAGATGCATCTATCAGTACAATGAAGTATCGAAACGGACCACTTGTGGGGTGAATAGGCCCGCAAAGGTCACCATGTTTTCTCTCAATGAAGCCAGGAGACTCTAATCCCACTTTCTGGAGGGAAGGTCTATCTATAAGTTTTTCCTTTTGACAAAGGGGAACAAGGAAACTCAACATTTTGAAGAATCTTCAGGTTCTCCAAGGGATTCATTTGATGATGCGTCCATCATCGCTGATCTAGGATGACCAAGTATATTGTGCCAGAGTTGAAAACTCTGGCAATGAAAGGCACTTCTGGTGCACAGTCAATTTGGCTTTATATATGATGAATATCTATAATGATAGTGACCCGACAGGGGGTCCAACGAATCTTGCACAGATGGTCTTCTGGCCATCTGTTTGACGAGTTATATAAAGATATTCACTATTATAATCCATAGTTTCCAAGGTATGTTCGTTTTAAACGAAATATCCTTGAAACTTGGGAGATTCCTATATCATTAAGAGAGAAATTTGCATCTTATAGTCTCGTTTGTATGTGGGAGCAATTTTAATGCTTCATCAGTGCATCGAGGCACTGTCCACAATATATCACACTTTATCTATATATTTGAATGACTAGACTTTATAAAATAAAGCTAAATATGCATTCATAAAGTTTTTTTTGTTTAAAAAGAAAATACAGAGGAAGTAAACTAGTATTGAAAATGCATATATAAAAGCAAACTAAGATAAGACTCAGTCGAGCAAGTCATCGTGATCGAAGTCTTTTGCGGTCAGCTTGGTTGAAGGATGAGATTCAACCAGATTTGTTTCAGGACGAGGCTGCAGGCTCGCCTGATAAAGATACTGGAGATTACATGGAGAACAGCAGTTCCTGGGACAATGACCAGTCATGCCACATCTATGACACTTGTCCTACTGGTTCTTCTTGGGAATAGACGGTTGGGCATTGTTGTTACTTGTCCACTTATTCTTTTGCTTCCCCTGGTTGTAGTTATTATTTAGTGGAGGTCCTCTAGCCGGTTACATCACAGCTTTTACCCTTGTAATTTCTGGCCTTCTTCTTGTTCTTCGTCTTCTGGGAAGAAACAAGATGGGCTTCAAGGAAATAGGTTGTGAGTGGTTAGTGACAAGGCTCTGTTCTGCTCCGTAATTAGGAGGCAGTGGAGTAAGTCAGAGAATTTCGTGAAATGTCTTTCACGGTACTGTTGCATGAGGATTGCATCCTTTTCATGGAAAGACGTGAAAGTCTTTTCCAACATGCGTTGCTCTGAGACTTCTTCACCGCACAGCTTCATGCGTGAGGTGATATTATGGAGTGCTGAGTTATACTCAGACACAGACTTTGAAATCCTGAAGTCGGAGGTTTTCCCACTCATAACTAGCACGGGGCAGTATAACATCAATCTGATGTTTATAACATGCCTCCAGTGTCCTCCACGTCTCAAGTGGATCATCTTCTGTCAGATATTCGCCTTTTACGATCCGATTTTTGTGTCTCCTAATCTAGATAATGACCTTCGCATGCAATATCTATATCAGAGACAGATGACTGAACCGCTTCAGGGGTCGTGATTGAAGTAGCCTGGGCCGCTGCTGGGTCCGTAGGCACAGTAGTAGGAGCCAGATTTATACTCATAAGAGCCATTGAGCACATGTGTAACTTCAGGTCCACCCGACAACTCGGATAGTTCTTTACTGCAGCATTCAGTACATCAAAAACAACGCTCGCCAATATTGCCATTTATTTATGAAATTAAATACGCATGAATTAATACTTGTGAAAAATAAATTCATGCAAAAATAAATAAATAACAGTCATGTGGGGATCGGCCAGATACCCTTAGACATTAAAATGTCCAAAAAGTGTCCGAATACAGTCCAAGAAGATGAAATTCAAAAGAAATGAAAATAACAAATTGGAAACCTATTTTGGGTCCCAGCATAAAGCAGATTTCATCTCCGTCTTCAATTTGGCTGAGCTCCGGTCTTTGACATTTTACATTATAATCTCACTACAATTTCTCTCAAAGCAGAAAAAGAAAACGAGAAATGTAAAAAGGTGTATCAAAATGGCCGATCCCAAACCACAAGGCTGAATTATTTATAACATCCACACAGTTTATATATGCTACATGTAATATAAAAATCAACCACGCAAACACCAAGGCATAATCAATACAATTATTCAACATCGCATGCAATTTTATTGGATAAATATAATAAATTTACGTTAAAAAGTTATTGTTGAGTATTGATTCCCCGGATTTGGTTTTGATGATGAACAAACATAAATATCGTGAACTAACTCGTTGTGAGCGCAGTTATGGAGATCATCGCCAAATTTCTATGTATATCAAAAGCGACTTCTCAAGACTTCTCAAAGCGCGTGATCGTGTGCTTGAAGCTTCGTTGAAGCTCAAGGACCATTATTGAAGTCAAGAAGATTCGATCGAAGCGATTGAAGACGGTTCGTCTAGTTTTATTTATAATCTTCTAGCTTCGTTTCGTAGATTGTTAAGCCTTGAGTAGGTCTTACGTTTTAATCTTCTTAACGCTCATATCTTAGAGCTAGGATCTTATTAGAAGCCCATAGAATCTTTCCCGAAGCTTAACGCTTCTCATCGCGGCTTCTTATGCATGTTAGTTGGTTCAAGAAGAAGAACCAACCGACTAGATGGCAATCTAGTCGGTCGGCAGTGCTTCTTGAACCGACTAGAATGCCTTCTCAATTTCAGCTCAGTTACTGTTTACAGTTAGTCGGTCCAAGAAGGTTCACCGACCGACTAGTTGTCAAACTAGTCGGTTAAGAATCCTTCTTAGACCGACTAGTTGAGCTTTCATTTTCCAACCTAACTTACTGTTTACAGTTAGTCGGTCAAAGCACAACGACCGACCGACTAGTTGTGAAACTAGTCGGTTGGAAGTTGTTCTTAAACCGACTAGCTGTCTTTGTATTCAGACTATTCTATTTCATCTCTTAGTCGGTCAAAGAACACTCACCGACCGACTAGTTGTGAAACTAGTTGGTTGGCAAGTCTTCTTGGACCGACTAGTTCTTTAAGTCTGAACTTTTTCTTTTGGCTGTTCTTCAGTTAGTCGGTTCATGTTGAATCACCGACCGACTAGTTGAGAAACTAGTCGGTCAGTGATCCTTCTTTGACCGACTAGTCTGCTTCAGAATAGAGCCGTTGGAGCATTAAATGCCATGAATTTTGCTCTCTCTTTCCCCTATCCTATATATACTTGAAGGGCTGCTTTCATAGCATTCAAGGCTGATATTTATTGAAGTTTAGAGAATCAAAGAGAAGTATTAATTCTCATTTCCAAGCTCATTCATTTCTCAAGAATCTCTCACTCACTCTTATTTCCAAAGAGAGAATCACATTGATTGTGAGCCATTCAAGCCAAGAGCTTGATCCAAGGTCACCAACATCTTCCTAGCCTCCCATTGCTGGTCAACATCTTAGAGCTAGGGTTTGGTGTCTTCATCTTCCCCAAAATCCTCCTTTGCCCTAAATCGTAAGTTTTACTCAAGGCATAGGGTTTTGTGGTAAGCATTTCGTATTTCATTTACTTTGAATATTGCAAGTGTTTTACTCTCGGTTGTGAGAGTTTGTTTGTGATCCCGGGTTGTGGGAGTCACAATTTCATTTGTGTATGATTTGATCTTGTAGAGGTTTTCTACAAGTATTTCATAGTGCAAATTTGAGTTAGAAGTTTCTAACTCAAGTATCCGGAGGGGATCCGGGTGTTTGGGACATAGGATCACCGAGAACAAGTCGGGGAGACTTGGGTGGATCCGAACCCGTTAATTCGTTTGTTTGCGATTGTTTTCTTTGTTGTCAATATTTTCATTTCCGCATTTTTGGTTGAGTTTGCAAGATAATTAGGAATTATCTTCTTAATTATTTTAAAGTACTATTCACCCCCCTCTAGTACTTGTGCAGTAGCTATCAGGGCATTACATTTGGTATCAGAGCAAGGTTCATAGCTATGTCTACCAACGACAACAAGAACGTTCGTCTACCTTCAGACTATAGCACCTTCAGGAATCGTGAAGGAGCTTCTTCGGTGATGGAAGGACACTCCTCGACTAGGCCTCCCTACTTCAACGGTACCAACTATGGGTACTGGAAATGCTGGATGGAAACATTCCTCCGGAGCGCTTCACTGTGGAGAGCCACGTTGACGGAGTACGTCGAGCCCGAAGAGGAAGATTTCGCTAAGTGGACTACCACGAAGGTCGCCGCGGAGGTAAGCAATGCTAAGGCAATGAATGGCTTGCAATGCGCTTTGGAGCCCGAAGACTTCAATAAGATATTCACATGTAAGAGTGCATATCAAATCTGGAACTCACTCCTCATCTTGCATGAAGGAACGAGTAGGGTAAGAGAATCCAAACTCGTTGTTGTAAATAAAGATTTCGAATTATTTCATATGCAACAGGGTGAGAAGATGAAGGAGTACTATGCTCGCTTTGTTGACATCACCAATGAGTTGGAGGCTCTTGGTAAAATCTACACCCAAAAGGAGAAAGTCTCAAAGATCATTGATGGACTTCCTTCTTGTTGGGAAAAGCATACCTTCGCCATCGAGGAAGGTAATGATATGAGTAAATATACTGTTATCCAACTAATGGGTACCTTGATGTCTTATGAGGTATGCAAGGATAGCAAACTAAAGTTGCAGGACAAGATGAAGTCTTACTTGAAGCAAGACGAGCCAAAGAAAAAAGGCGATTGCGTTCAAGGCCGCTCCATCTACATCTACATCTACCGATGATAAAGACTCGGAAGACGAGTTGGACTTGGAATCCATTGCCCTCATGGCAAAGAAGTTCAAGCAATTCTTCCGGAAAGGTAATTTCAAGAACAAATCAAAGTTTAGTTCTTCTAACACCTCCGCTTCTTTGTGCTTTAAATGCAATAAGCCAGGACACATGAAAGCGGATTGTCCTCAAAACAAGAAAAAGGAGAAGTGGAAGGCGCCAAAGTTCGACAAGTCAAAGAAGTACAAGAAAGGATACAAGAAAGGACTTGTCGGCACATTCACCGACTTCGACGAGGACTCCTCAAGTGGAGAGTTGAATGATGAACAAGTGGAGCAAGCACACATGTGCTTCATGGCTAGAGAGGAATATGATCAAGGATCCTCCTCTGATGATAGCGAGGATGAAGGCGATGAGGTAACTATGGACGACCTTAGATTAGCTATCGAGCAAATTTGGTCTAAATATTCTAAATTAGTTAATAGATTTACTAAGACCAAAGATGAGTTAGTTAGTCTCCAAACCTCACCTAAGCCTATCGTCATCAACAACGACACCGTTGTTGAAGACTTGAGAAATGAGATTGTGAATCTCAAATCTCAACTTGAGCATGTTCATATTGAGGTTTCGGAGGAACACAAGATAGCGGACTTGACTTCTCAAAACTCTACTTTGAGTATTGAGAATGAGAATCTCAAATCTCGTGTTTATGTGCTCGCATTGCAAGTGTCCACTTTGGATGCTTCTATGCGTTCTCTCACCGAGAAGTATGAGTGCACATTAGGCCGAATTAATAAATTCAATAAAGGTACGGATCATTTGGATAAAATCCTAAATGACTTACTTCCGGCCAATCACCACATTGGCTTGGGGTATAAGATGTGAAATTCATCCAAATCGTCTACTACCTTTGTTAGGCCAACTTCCGATGCCTCAACGAGTGGGAGCAAACACTCTATTGGTAGTTCATCTACCAATGGTGCTTCCACCTCGTACACATCCCCATTTGGAAAGAAACCCACTTTGGGTGGACCTCCAAAGAAGGGTCATGCTTTTATGTACACCAATACTATGCCACGTAGGAACACACATCCTACTCCACCGGTTCACAATTATGATGATTTTTATGCTACACGTCCACGGGCACGTGCACACCACGTGAGACACCCTCACGCACGTGTTCCTCCACATGCATATGTTCATCTACATCATCATTTGAACAAGTATCATCATGCACCATTTCATCATGTGCCATATGCCTATCCACGACATGCATCACGTAGAAATCAACAATGCATGCATGCTCCCAATAGGAATATGGCACCCAAAATATTCACTATTTGGAGCCCGAAGGACACAAGAATGCATGAAAAACAAGCTTACATGAATTCGTATTTTATGAATGTCGAGCATAATGATGATTATGTGGGGAAGTTAAAGTCCAATTGGACTTGGCTTCCAAAGGTCTAATCTTTTAGGACCCAATGACCTTGGGTACCATAGAATGATATTTCTATCTTTAGGTACTCAAGAAAAATAAACGGAGCAACAAATCCAAATTTAGCTCCAAGAATAATTGGATACTCGATAGCGGGTGTTCAAAACACATGACGGGTGATGCTCAATTGCTCTCCGGAGTGGTGCCCATTGCAAATGGGAACCGGGTAGTCTTTGGAGGCAACGAGAGCGGAACCATCATTGGTGTTGGTAAAGTAGGTAATCCTTCTAAACCACTAATAAGTGATATTTACCTTGTTAAAGGATTAAACCACAATCTTATTTCAATAAGCCAACTTTGTGACAAAGGTTACAAAGTTAGCTTTGCGAAAGGAATGTGCCATATTTTAAGAAAAGATAATAATGATTTATTATTTTCCGACATACGCCATAAGGATATTTATATATTAGATCTCCCAAAATCACATGAACAATGTCTCATTGCCAACACGAGTGAACAACACTTATGGCATCGACGTTTTGGTCATGTGAACTTTGGAACACTTTTTAAGCTTTTCAAGTTAAATTCTATTAGAGACTTTCCTAAGCTTGTCTTTCAAAAGAAAAGCTTTTGTGACTCGTGTCAACGAGGCAAGCTTCTAAAATCGTCTTTTAAACCTAAGAAAAGCATTTCATCTAAGCGGCCTCTAGAGCTATTACATCTAGATCTTTTTGGGCCAACTAGAGTTGCTTCATTATGAAATGCACGATATGGACTTGTCATCGTTGATGACTTTTCTAGATTTACTTGGGTATTTTCCTTAAGTAATAAAAATGATGCTTTTGAAAACTTCACAATATTTGTTAAGAAAGTACAAAATCTCATTGGAACCACCATTGTCACTATTCGTAGTGATCATGGAGGGGAATTTGAGAATGAGTCATTCTCAAATTTTTGTGATGAAGTTGGTATTACTCACACTTTTTCTTTCCCTCGCGCACCTCCTCAAAATGGTGTTGTTGAGAGGAAGAATAGGACGCTAGTGGAATGTGCTCGCACTATGCTTGATGATAGCCAACTTGGCCATTAATTTTGGGCGGAAGCGGTACATACCGCTTGCTATGTGTTTAATAGAATACTTTTGAGGCCCGGCACCAAACAAACTTGTTATGAATTGTTGTTTGGTAGATTGCCTCAAGTTAAACATTTTTGAGTTGTTGGCGCAAAATATTTTATTAAAAACACGTATGGTAGTTTGGACAAATTTGATCCAAGATCCGATGAGGGGATATTTGTTGGATATTCCTCCCGTAGCAAAGCCTACCGGATATACAACAAACGAACCTCAACTATCGAGGAATCACTTCATGTTTCATTCAATGAAGGTTTTGTCCCGTCTAGAATTACTAATGATGATGACTCCATGGATGTTTTATGTGATTCTATTGGTAATTCTAATTCTATTGATTCTATTGATACCAACCCTACTAATGAATCTTTTGAGAATGTTCCTAGTGATCAGGGAATTCCCAAACGGCTTCATACAGTTCGTGACCATCCCCATGAGCAAGTCATTGGCAACATCCTTGATAGTGTCAAGACGAGATCTCAAGTCAACTACTTCGCTCATTGTGCCTTTGCCTCCTCAATAGAGCCAAAGAATATTAATGAAGCATGCGAAGATAGGGCTTGGATCCTTGCCATGGAGGAGGAACTCATTCAATTTGAGCGGAATGAGGTTTGGGAGCTTGTTCCATTGCCCTCGAAGAACCACACCGTTATAGGAACGAAGTGGATTTTCAAGAACAAGACCGACGAGAACCAAATCGTCGTCCGGAACAAAGCTCGGTTAGTAGCTCAAGGCTACCGGCAAGTGGAAGGTATAGATTTCGAAGAATCCTTTGCTCCGGTAGCTAGATTAGAATCTATTAGATTATTGTTTTCTTTTGCATGCCAGAAAGATTTTAAACTCTTTCAAATGGATGTAAAAAGTGCATTTTTAAACGGAGATGTCGTTGAGGAAGTTTATGTTTCTCAACCTCCGAGTTTTATAAATGAAAAATTTCCAAATCATGTTTTCAAACTTAAGAAAGCACTTTACGGTTTGAGACAAGCTCCTCGAGCTTGGTATGAGCGTCTAAAGAACTTTCTTTTGGATTTGGGTTTTAAAATGGGTGAAGTTGATTCTACATTATTTGTTAAGTACTCGAATAATGATATTATTTTAGTTCAAATTTATGTTGATGATATCATTTTTGGTGCTACTAACTTCACTCTTTGCGAAGAGTTTTCTAATGTTATGAAGGATCAATTTGAGATGAGCCACATGGATGAGCTCAAATATTTCTTAGGTCTCCAAATTCGCCAAATGAACGATGCAATCTTCATCCACCAAACCAAGTACACGGTGGAGTTGCTAAAGCGATTTGGAATGGAGAATGCCTCGGGCAAGAAGACTGCAATGAGAACTATTACACATCTTGATAAAGATACGGGCGGCAAAGATGTAGACACTCGTCTATATCGAGGTATGATAGGTAATTTATTATATCTTACTGCTAGTAGGCCCGATATTATGTTTGCCGTATGTGTATGTGCTCGTTATCAGTCTCAACCTAAGGAATCTCACTTAGTAGCGGTAAAACATATTTTCCGTTATTTAAGTTACACACTCGACTTTGGATTACTATATCCAAAGTCTAGCACATATGAGTTAATCTCATATAGTGACGCAGATTATGCGGGATGCAAATCCGACAGGAAAAGTACTAGTGGCACTTGCCATTTTATAGGAAATTCTCTTGTCTCTTGGTTTTCCAAGAAGCAGAATTCCGTATCACTTTCAACCACCGAGGTGGAATATATTGCCGCCGGTGCTGCGTGTGCTCAGGTTCTTTGGATGATACACACTCTTAAAGACTTTTGTATAAACTGTGATACTTGCCCTATCATGGTGGACAACCAAAGTGCAATTTGTCTCTCTAAGAATCCGGTACACCATTCCCGTTCTAAACACATAGATGTTCGTCACCATTTCTTAGATGATCATGTTGCTAAAAAGGACATTATTTTAGTGTATGTTGAAACCCAGAAGCAAATCGCCGATATTTTCACGAAACCACTCAAGGAAGACTCTTTTGTGCGGTTACGTCGAGAATTGGGGATTATGGGTGAATCCGAGATTTAGGATTCATATTTTCAATAATCGTGCATGATATTAAAATTTCTTTATATATGCTCATGCTAGATTAATTGAGATTTTCTGGATTTTTAGTTGAATTTTCGGAATTTATGCTCGAATTATTCATGAACATCGTATTTAAGATTTTCGATGTTTTATGGGGTAGTATAATGATTAATGAGAGTATTTCGATGTATCGTCCAAGTGCGTGTATGAGAGAACTCAAAATTTCTAAATTTCAAATTTTGGGACTCTCTTAGTCGGTCCAAGTTCATTGGCCGACCGACAAGATTCAGTTCTAGTCGATCAGTGAATGAACTCAGACCGACTAACTCATGCTCAAATTTTGGCTTCAGTTACTGTTTGCACTTAGTCAGTTCATATTCATTGGCCGACTGACTAGATTGCAATCTAGTTGATCAGCGCTTGAACTGTGACCGACTAAATGCGTCGGGGGCTGTTGCGTCTTTTGGTCTTCTAATTGACTTATACACTCCCGCACCGATTAGATTCACTTCTAATCGGTGCAAAAACTTTCTCTGACCCACTAACCCCCTTCGACTCTTCATCTCCTCCGCTGGTTGCCGTCGTTTTCCGACCATCTCCGGCCGTCGATCCCTCTCTCTCCTCCTTCTAGGGTATAGCTCTCACACTCTCTCTCGTTTTAGGGTTAGATTTCAATTGTTTTCCGTCGTTTGTGATAGGGTTTGCTCTTAGGGTTTTGACCTAGGTCTATTTCGATTTTGTTTGTGTCGATCTTATACGTCGATTGTGCGTGTCTCGTCTCAATTATGGCAAAGACATGCATCCCCATCCGACCCTCGAGTCCGTCTCCATGACCGTAGAGTCTCCGCCTACGGACCCCCCCTCAACCCAAACGAACTCCTCCCAAACGCCGAGCCAAGACCACTCTTCCCTCTTCGTCTTTGCCTCCTCTTAAGAAGAAGAGGACGGCAACTGCGAAGCCTAGAGCCCAATCTCAGCCCAAACCCAAGCCTAGGAAACAGACTGTGTCTCCCGCCTCATTTCGTGCACCCTCTCCTCTCGATGACTCCGACACCGAGTATATTCCCGAGTCCGAGCATACCGCTAGGGCTCCTACTCCTCCTCCTCGGTCTAGCACTCGTCCATCTAAGGGGAAGGCTCCCATGCCAGTGGGCGGTGTCGGTATATCGTTATGTCGCGATGATCCGATGTGTCTCGCGGCATACAATCGTATCGAACACTGTCCATTGCTATTCGAGCACTTCGTTCAGTTCTCCGATTTCTCACATCTCGCCGATCTTCTTTCGTATAGTGGCCTTATAGATTATCTTCGCCATGACCCTAAGGCGAATCCTCCCCCGTACCCCCGTCTTGTCAAGCTTTTCTATGCGAATCGTGTCCGGGGTCAGTATGACGACACCCATTCCATTGAGACGATTGTCTTGGAGACACCGATTGTCCTCACGGCAGAAATATTAGGGGAGTTGATAGGTGTGTCATCCTCTGGCCTTCATCCAGCTGATATCTCTGTGGATGATATTTCTGATCTTGACCAGGTCGTGCTTGCCGATATGTTTCATGTGATCACTCTAGCTATGATTAGCGTCCCATCGAAGTCTTTTAAGCCTAATGCCTGGGTGCTTAACCTTATCATGAAGTTGTGCCTCCTTCCGAAGTACGGCTCATCTAGCTTACCCTCCCAGCCATTTCTTAAGCTGATCTACGCTCTTTTCATGGGGAGCGAGATCAATTGGGCACGGATTATTCTTGATAAGATGGTGTCACGACCCGCTTCCCTAAAATGGAGGCGAGGCGTGACGAGGCCCGCTCAGGCTTGGAGCTGTGAGGCTCCAGCATGTAAAGCGTCTGGAATAACCACGTAAGGTCCCTGTAATGTGAATCGGAACAAAGATAACAATGATAGAAAGGGCAAATAAATAGTTTATTCGTCTCAATGTCCAATAAAATTGTCCAACAACCAGAAAAGCCACCAGGCTAACAAAGAGTCTAAAAAGAAAAGGCCCAGCATGGCCAACAAAGAAACAACTAACAAAAGATGATGCTACTCACCGACAAGCTAACAACAGACTAACAAGGAAAAACGATGAAAGAACACTAGGACTGGTCACTGGTGTCCTCGTACTCCACGTCAGCTGTGGAACCAGGCTCAAACTCCATGAACTCGTCGTCCACAGCTACAGACTCTGGCTCATCAACTAACATGCGACACCCAAAGAAAAAGGGGCACATGTCAGCAAAGTCTACAAGACTTTGTGCGAGGAAACTAAAAGAAGGTAAAAGTAACCTAGAAATTCTAAAGTGTGCATGACATGACATATATATAAGATGTGCAGCAAATAAGTAAAAACAGCAAGTATGACATGTCAATGAGTAAACATGACATGGAAGCAAGAACATGACAAGGAAAATATGTATACATTCACAAGGACAAGTACAAGTATAGTAAGCACGTCGTGCACAGAGATTCCGCCTTTTGGCTAGAGAGGCCGTACGGGCCAACTCTTACGCTCAAGTGACCATTTATCCCTACCCCTCCACGTGTATCGAGCCAGGGACTTACCCCCAAACACGGAATGCTTGCTTCTGGATCACGAGCCAGGAAGTGTTTTTAACAAGTATGACGTAGGGTTATGCCCGCATAGCAGATGCCTAGCCGGAAACACGGATTATACAAGTATTTTGTAGCGTGTGCTACGATGTAACATGCAAATCAGATGACATGTAAGGAATGCAAATGCATGGCAGATATTCAAATAAAAATGCGTACCATTAGAGAAATTAAACGTGGCAGGTAAATGCATGACATGTCATGAAAAAAGGCAGTTCTAGCTTCGTTGTCAAGCGAGAACTTGAAATTGCGCCTAGATCGCTATCATTCCACGGTCTAGTCTCTTTTACACTAAAAGCAAGGAAATGGCCTAAAGCATGGCCTAAAACAAGGTTGGCAAGTTTCACTTGCCTGGTTCCGGTGATGACGGTCGACGAGAGTTCGTCTCAAAATCGCTACTCTACAGGGAAATGGGTTCGCTGTTATGGCCAAAGCAGAAAATCAGAATTTGATGTTCTAATCTGGATTTGTATTTGAATCCTACAACGTCTAGTAATCCATTTTTATTAGGTTTTCTAAATTTATAGTGTGGGTTATGGAAGATTAAGGGTAGATTACTAACCGTATATGAAGCGGAAGAAACGACGATTAAAGACGCCTACGAATCTGCAGGTAGGAGAAGATCTCGACGTATCCGGATTGCCGTCGCCAAATCTGAGCTAACACGACAGCGGGAGAGCGATCCGGGGAAGAAGTTGCGGCTGAAGGGAACTCCTGGCGGCTGATATATAATGGATCTGGAGATGGGAGAATGAAGGGGAAAAACTGGAGAATCGGGGAATTGGGGGGTTTAGGGTCGGCCGGCGGCCTACGGGGTGGTTGCCGGTGCAATGGGGGGTGAGAGAGAGCACGGGAGGAGGAGGAAAGGCAAGAGAAAGGTTGGGGGATGATTGGGGAAGAAGGTTGGCTAACAAAAGTGAGGGAAGAAGAGAAAACGTATAGGGTTTAAATAGAAATAAAAAGCGGCGGCTACAACTTAACCTAGGGTTTCTGGGTAGATTAGTCGGTCAGTGAAGAGTGGTCGACCGATTAGTTTGGAAACTAGTCGGTCGGTCGTCCAACTGAGACCGACTAAAAGTCAAACAGTGAACAGGGTCAACACAGGGTAGACAGATTTAGTCGGTCTGTGAAGAATCGTCAACCGACTAGTTTGGGAATTAGTCGGTCGGTGAACGTTCATTGACCGGCTAAGGGTTGAATATGATAGACAATAAGTACTGAGAGTTAGTCGGTCTGAGAAGAAACTCTAACCGACTAGTTTCTCAACTAGTCGGTCGATAGTCGTTCTTTGACCGACTAACTATAAACAGTAACTCGGCTGTCAAAAAGATCTCGGAATTAGTCGGTCTGAGAACAAGTTCTAACCGACAAGTTTCGCAACTAGTCGGTCGATTGTTGTGCTTAGACCGACTAAGGGTAAACAGTAACTCAGCTGAAATAATCAAGATGAACTAGTCGGTTCCTGAAGAGTTGCCAACCGACTAGATTGCAATCTAGTCGGTTGGTTCTCCTTCTTGAACCAACTAAGATGAACGAAAAGTCTCGAAATGAAGCGTGAGGCTTCGGGGAAGGTTCCTATGGCTTCTAAGATCACTCTAGCTCTAAGATGCGGACAAGATGAAGCTCATCATGAATGACTTACTCCAAGCTCATCGTTCCATGTAAAGGAACTAGAAGACTATAAAGAACTGAGCGAAAACGCCCAACTACAGAAACGGGAAAAACATACAAAGGAGAGAACAACCAACACACATATATATATAATAGATAAAAACCAGTCGTTACATCCTACCCACCGTAAGAAAAATTCCGCCCTCGGAATTTCCTAACACTCACATGTTAGGGAACAAAAGTGGGTATCGCTCTCTCATCTCATCTTCTCTCTCCCAAGTAGACTCTCCTGGCGAGCCGTGTCACCACATCACCCTAACAAGATCGACTGTCTTGTTCCGGAGTGACTTCTTACGCCTGTTCAAAATCTGCACTAACTGCTGGTCATACGTCAGATCTGGGCGAACGGTGCTCTCCGAAAAATCCAAAGCATGAGATGGATCGCTAATGTACCAACGAAGCTACGACACATGGAAGACATCATGAACTCCTTCCAAAGATAGCGGCAAGGCTAAGCGGTAGGCTACCTCGCCAACTCTCTCCAGAATGTCAAATGGTCCAATGTATCTCGGGCTCAGCTTCCCTCGTTTCCCAAAGCGAATCACTCCTCGACTCGAGGAAATCTTCAGGAACGCATGGTCACCTGGCTGAAACTCCAAAGGACGCCGTTTAGCATCAGCCCAATGCTTGAAACGGTCCTGAGCAATCCTCAGCTTCTCCCGTATGTTCCTCACAACATCCACTGCCTCCACGATCATCTCAGGTCCTAACAGCTCCCGATCTCCAATGTCATCCCAGCTCAGTGACGATCGACATTTCTTCCCATATAGCGCAGCGAAAGGTGTCATGCCAATACTCGCCTGGTAGCTGTTATTGTAGGCAAACTCAACATGATGGAGATGATCATCCCAAGATCCCTTGAAGTCCAACATGCACGCCCTCAGCATGTCCTCCAAGATCTGAATCGTCCTCTCGGACTGGCCATCCGTCTGCGGGTGGTACGCCGTGCTGAAACTCAGTCTCGTACCCAAGCTCTTCTGCAGACTCTGCCAAAATTGAGACGTGAACCTCGTGTCTCTGTCTGACATGATACTCACAGGGACTCCGTGAAGTCGTACGATCTCCTGCACGATTCACGTTACATCACTATCTAAACTAGGGAAAGAAAATAGAAATGGAAAGTATAAGGGGTTTACCTCCATATATCTCCTCGCTAGCGTCTCAGTGGACTTTCCTACTCGGAAAGGAATAAAGTGCACGGATTTGGTTAATCGGTCCACGATCACCCAAATCACGTCATTCTGCTTCGGACTCCAAGGCAGTCCAGTCACAAAGTCCATAGTGATGTGTTGCCACTTCCACTCCGGAATTGGAAGCGGTTGGAGCAACCCTGCTGTATGCTGATGCTCCGCCTTTACCTGCTGGCAAACCAGACAGTTGGCTACACTCCGAGCCACACTCCTCTTCATACCATGCCACCAATAGTTCAGGCGAAGATCCTTATACATCTTGGTACCACCAGGATGCACAGAATACGACGAACTGTGTGCCTCAACCAACAACTCCTCTCTGATGTCTCCAGCTGGCACACACAACCTGGCTCCATACCTCAGCGAGCCATCCTCATGAATCAAGAAGTCAGTCCACAGACCGGCTTCCACCTGCTCCCGTATCTTCACCAACTTCGGGTCTCCAGCCTGTCCAGCCTTGATCCTATCCACGATCATCGACTGTATCTGCATACACATTAACGAAGATGCCTCTCCAGGAAGAATAATCTCAATACCGGACCCGCAAAAATCTTGCTGCAATCTCCACTGCGAAGTCAACAACATCACTGCCGGAAGCCTACTCAGCGTATCCGGAACCACATTCACCTTGCCAGGGTGATACTGCAGATCGATCTCATAATCTGCCATGAGCTCCAACCACCGACGATGTCGCATGTTGAGCTCCTTCTGGGTAAAAATGTACTTCAAGCTTTTGTGATCGGTGAAGATCTTCACCCTCTCACTCAGCAGGAAGTGCCTCCAAATCTTCAGCGCAAATACGACTGCTGCCAACTCCAAGTCGTGCGTCAGGTAATTCTTCTCATGGGTCTTAAGCTGACGTGAAGCATACGCTATCACGTGCCCATGCTGATGCAATACACAACCGAGACCCTTGTCAGAAGCATCACAAAAGATCTCGAATCCTCCACTCCGATCAGGCACAGCAAGAACAAGGGCAATCGTCAGCCTCTCCTTCAGAACACTAAAAGCCTCCTCACAGCCATCAGACCAAACAAATGGTACATCCTTTCGCATCAGTCTGGTCATCGGCTCAGCAATACGAGAGAAGTCCTTAATGAATCGCCAGTAATAACCAGCCAATCCAAGAAAACTCCTGATCTCATATGATGACTGCGAAACAGGCCACTCCCTGATAGCCTTGATCTTCTCGGGGTCCACTGAAATACCATCTCCTGACACCACATGCCCGAGAAAAGCAACTCTGTCCAGCCAAAACTCGCACTTGGAATACTTAGCATACAACCGATGCTTCCTCAAGATCTCCAACACTGTCCTCAAGTGCGATGCATGCTCCTCCTCTGACTTTGAGTAGATCAGAATGTCGTCAATGAAGATAACGACAAACTTGTCTAAAAAGTCATAGAAGACCAGATTCATCAGATTCATAAATATGGCGGATGCGTTGGTTACACCGAAAGGCATAACCACGAACTCGTAGTGTCCATACTTCGTCCTGAATGATGTCTTCGGAACATCTTCTTTCCTCACCTTTAGCTGATGATAACCACTCCTCAGATCCAACTTAGAGAATACCCTCGATCCTCCAAGCTGATCAAAGATGTCATCTATACGAGGAAACGGCTATCGATTCTTGACGGTCACCGCATTCAACTCCCGGTAGTCCACACACATGCGACGCAAACTGTCCTTCTTCTTCACCAGCAAGACCGGTGCTCCCCACAAAGACACACTGGGATGAATGTAACCCTTTTAAAGAAGTTCGTCCAGCTGCTTTCACAATTCTTCCAATTCTGCTGGTGCCATGCGAAAGGGCGCCTTCGAGATAGGCTGTGCTCCCGGAATAAGGTCGATCGAAAACTCGAGAGCTCGATCGGGCGACAGTCCAGACATCTCCTCGGGGAAGACATCATCGAATTCTCGCACCACAGCTGGTCTACACTGCTCCATCTGCATAGCAACAATCTCTTCCGGCTTAGCCCAAAACCTGACCGGACCAAGCGAACTGCTACCACGGCTGAACTCGAACACCGGATGGCCTGGAATCTCGAACACCACCTTCTTCCTCCGGCAATCGATCGTGGCGTAGAAACTACCAAGCCAGTCCATCCCAAGGACGGCATCATAGTTGATGATGTCATGGACGATGAAATCAGCATAGAGCTCATGTCCACAGACCACCAAAGGGCAAGAATTGTAACCACGATGCACCGAGATCATGACATTTCCTGTAACGATATCCCAACTCTTGGGAAGAGGGAAAGTCGACAAGGAATGCTTGTCCACGAAGCTCCGGGAAATAATGCACATCGATGCACCAGAGTCGAAGAGGACTCGTGCAGGAAATGTGCAAACTAAAATCACACCTAACAAGCAATCTAACAATCAAATCCTATTCTAGCAAACATAACAAGCAGCCAAAAAAATTCCAACAAACAAGACTAACTAAGAAAGAAACAACTAGACTGAGGGTTACCTGCAATAACCTCATCCTCAGGCTCAGCCTCAACTGCAGTCATCAGGAAAGCCTGCCTCCTCGGCTGAACAGCCTGCTGAACAGCCTGTCTCTGTGGAACGAGAGGCGCTCCACGTCCAGCAAGTACCGGTGCCCTCTGCTGCAACGGCTGAGCTGCAACTGGTCCCTTCCAAGGTTGCTTGGACTTCGGGCAGTCCCTCATGCCATGCGCTGGATCACCACAAACCAAGCACTGTCCCAACATCTTACGGCATTGATCCTTGACATGCCCAGTCTTGCCACAGAAATGGCAAGTCTTCTGAGTAGGAGGTCCTCCTGGCCTCTTGAACTGTACCGGCTGATTGGGCCTGAACCCTGGTCTCATCACTGCCCTGGCCTGCTCCACAGGCCTCTTCCCAGCTCCAGAAGCACATCCTCTCTTCTGGTTCACAATCTGCTCCTGCCTCTTCGCTGCAATCAGAACCTTCTGATAGGACTCCAAATCAGAAAAAGACACGAAGCTCTAAAGATCCAAAGAGAGCCCATGCAGAAACCTCTGGGCCCTCTCATCAGCATCCTGCACCATCTTCAGTGCGAAACGGCTCAGCCTGGTGAACTCCTGGTGGTACTGGTCCACCTTCATGCTCCCCTGCTTTAGGTCGATGAAGCGTTGTGCCATCTCCCTCCTGGCAGCCTTTGGAAAGTACTCCTCATCTAATCTGGACTTGAAAGTAGCCCAAGATATCGGCTCCTCCAGCATCTCCTCCTCAGCATCCCACCAGTTCCGAGCATTATCTCTAAGCTGTCTCTTTGCCAAGTCAACCCATCCAGCTGGGTCGACCTTCGACATCTTCAGGTTGTCCTCCATATTCCTGGTCCACTCATCAGCAGCTAGAGGTTCTTCGGTCCCATCAAAGTAAGTGGGGCCCAGCTCCTGAAACTGCTTCGCTCCTGGCTCGGAGCGAGGGACATTCTGGACTGGTTGCACTGCTCGAGCAGTCGGAACATTCCAGGCATTCAGAAGCATGCCCTGCTGCACCTGCATCATCTGATGCATCATCCGCATAATCTCCCCGTTGGTGGGCTCTCGGTCCGGCTCCTCGACACGAGGGGGCACACCAGCAGCAGCTCGGGTATTCCGTCTTTCAGCCATCTAATGACACAGAAAAACGAAATAATTAGACTCTTAACCCTATGACTCGGGTGTCGAAGTTATTTATCGGACATTCTATAATCATTATCGTTGTTCCGAAAATGTTCGCAGTTACAGAAGGGAGGAGACCTGCATGGGCCACCAACAAAACCTGTCACGACCCGCTTCCCTAAAATGGAGGCGAGTCGTGACGAGGCCCGCTCAGGCTTGGAGCTGTGAGGCTCCCGCCTATAAAGCGTCTGGAATAACCATGTAAGGTCCCTGTAATGCGAATCGGAACAAAGATAACAATGATAGAAAGGGCAAATAAATAGTTTATTCGTCTCAATGTCCAATAAAATTGTCCAACAACCAGAAAAGCCACCAGGCTAACAAAGAGTCTAAAAAGAAAAGGCCCAGCATGGCCAACAAAGAAACAACTAACAAAAGATGGTGCTACTCACCGACAAGCTAACAACAGACTAACAAGGAAAAAAGACGAAGGAACACTAGGACTAGTCACCGGTGTCCTCGTACTCCACGTAAGCTGTGGAACCAGGCTCAAACTCCACGAACTCGTCGTCCACAACTACGGACTCTGGCTCAGCAACTAACATGCGACACCCAAAGAGAAAGGGGCACATGTCAGCAAAGTCTACAAGACTTTGTGCGAGGAAACTAAAAGAAGGTAAAAGCAACCTAGAAATTCTAAAGTGTGCATGACATGACATATATATAAGATGTGCATCAAATAAGTAAAAACAACAAGTATGACATGGCAATGAGTAAACATGACATGGAAGCAAGAACATGACAAGGAAAACATGTATACATTCACAAGGACAAGTACAAGTATAGTAAGCACGTCGTGCACAGAGATTCCGTCTTTTGGCTAGAGAGGCTGTACGGGCCAACTCTTACGCTCAAGTGACCGTTTATCCCTACCCCTCCACGTGTATCGAGCCAGGGCCTTACCCCCGAACATGGAATGCTCGCTTCTGGATCACGAGCCAAGAAGTGTTTTTAACAAGTATGGCGTAGGGTTATGCCCGCATAGCAAGTGCCTAGCCGGAAACACGGATTGTACAAGTATTTTGTAGCGTGTGCTACGATGCAACATGCAAATCAGATGACATGTAAGGAATGCAAATGCATGGCAGATATTCAAATAAAAATGCGTACCGTTAGAGAAATTAAACGTGGCAGGAAAATGCATGACATGTCATGAAAAAAGGAAGTTCTAGCTTCGTTGTCAAGCTAGAACTTGAAATTACGCCTAGACCGCTATCATTTCACGGTCTAGTCTCTTTTACGCTAAAAGTAAGGAAATGGCCTAAAGCATGGCCTAAAACAAGGTTGGCATGTTTCACTTGCCTGGTTCCGATGATGATGGTCGACGAGAGTTCGTCTCAAAATCGCTACTCTACGGGGAAATGGGTTCGCTGTTAGGGCCAAAGCAGAAAATCAGAATTTGATGTTCTAATCTGGATTTGTATTGGAATCCTACAACGTCTAGTAATCCATTTTTATTAGGTTTTCTAAATTTATAGTGTGGGTTATGGAAGATTAAGGGTAGATTACCAACCGTGTATGAAGCGGAAGAAACGACGAGAAGATCTCGACGTATCCGGATTGCCGTCGCCAAATCTGAGCTAACACGGAAGCGGGAGAGCGAACCGGGGAAGAAGTTGCGGCTGAAGGGAACTCCTGGTGGCTGATATATAATGGATCTAGAGATGGGAGAATGAAGGGGAAAAACTAGAGAATCGGGGAATTGGGGGTTTTAGGGTCGGCCGGCGGCCTACGGGGTTGTTGCCGGTGCAATGGGGGGTGAGAGAGAGCACAGGAGGAGGAGGAAAGGCAAGAGAAAGGTTGGGGGATGATTGGGGAAGAAGGTTGGCTAAGAAAAGTGAGGGAAGAAGAGAAACCGTATAGGGTTTAAATAGAAATAAAAAGCGGCGGCTACAACTTAACCTAGGGTTTCTGGGTAGATTAGTCGGTCAGTGAAGAGTGGTCGACTGATTAGTTTGGGAAGTAGTCGGTCGGTCGTCCAACTGAGACCGACTAAAAGGCAAACAGTGAACATGGTCAACACAGGATAGACATATTTAGTCGGCCTGTGAAGAATCGTCAACCGACTAGTTTAGGAATTAGTCGGTCGGTGAACGTTCATTGACCGACTAAGGGTTGAATATGATAGACAATAAGTACTGAGAGTTAGTCGGTCTGAGAAGAAACTCTAACCGACTAGTTTCTCAACTAGTCGGTCGATAGTCGTTCTTTGACCGACTACCTGTAAACAGTAACTCGGCTGTCAAAAAGATCTCAGAATTAGTAGGTCTGAGAACAAGTTCTAACCGACTAGTTTCGCAACTAGTCGATCGATTGTTGTGCTTAGACCGACTAAGGGTTAACAGTAACTCAGCTGAAATAATCAAGATGAACTAGTCGGTTCCTGAAGAGTTGCCGACCGACTAGATTGCAATCTAGTTGGTTGGTTCTCCTTCTTGAACCAACTAAGATGCACGAAAAGTCTCGAAATGAAGCGTGAGGCTTCGGGGAAGGTTCCTATGGCTTCTAAGATCACTCTAGCTCTAAGATGCGGACAAGATGAAGCTCATCATGAATGACTTACTCCAAGCTCATCGTTCCATGGAAAGGAACTAGAAGACTATACAGAACTGAGCGAAAACGCCCAACTACAGAAACGGGAAAAACATACAAAGGAGAGAACAACCAACACACATATATATAATAGATAAAAACCAGTCGTTACAGATGGACTCCTTCGAATGTATTCGAAAGTCCGCCAAGTCAGCCCACATTCCTTATCCGTGCCTATTGACTCTCGTGTTCCGTCACTTCGGCGTCCCTCTCCCTCCCGATGACCAGCGTCCTCTTGGTCCTCCCCTGAATGCGACGGCCGTCAAGAAGTCTCTTGTGGCGCTTCATCACGTTTAGAGGACGACCCCTTCAGCTTCAGCTTCTGCTTCTGCTCCTCCTCCTGCTCCTACACTCGCTGAGTTTGCCGTTTCCTTGAGACGTGTGGAGTCTCGTGTCTCTCGTTCTGAGGTGATGCTAGCTCGCATCTGCTCTCACTTGGGCATTGAGGTTCCTCCGTCAGTTTCTGACGATGAGGAGATGGATGAGGATGAGCTCCAGGAGCTTGTTAGATCTGCTGCTTATGCCCCTGAGGGTACGTCTGCTCATGCTGCTACTACTTCTACTGGTGATCCCGAGAGCACACCTGCTGCCACCATTCCTCTGGTGGATACTTCGTCTGTTGGTGCTCCCGAGACCACTCCAGTTGCCACTCTCCCATCAGTTGACACTCCTGCTGTCCCTGAGACCACCACACCTTCTGCAGAGCCTGCTGCTGCTGCTGACCCTGCCTCCACCTCCTAAGCTTGCGTTGGAGGACTCTCCCTACGTACATTGGATGATATACTTTGTTGTGAGAGAGTGGGGTAGGATAGTTTGGGTGGTTCTGGATTTTTGATGTATTTTTGATGTTTTTGATGACAAACTTTTGTTGTATGTTCATTTTGACGTCTGTGTGACATATGTTGTATGATGTGCCCCGATTTGAGGATCGTTTATATTATTGTTGGCAAATGTATACTTTTGATGTATCCAAGTTCATACACACACACACACACACATCGTGTTGCCATTTACTTCTTTTGTGCACATTATATTATTGTCTCTGATGTTGACTTCGTCGCTCGATGATTACATTTGATTTAATAGAAATTATTTCTATGAAAACATAGAATTGTTTTCCATGCACTTGATTCATCAAGAATGTTGATATTGGAGAGTATGTTCCATAACTCAATATGTGAAATTGATTTGAGTTTTGATGATTTTAATTTTCGATTATCGACTATGGTCTCGTTGGCACGCTTTGATTTACTTCATATTTTACTTTGGTGTCATTTGGACCGTGGTTGTATTCTTCGACTCCCGTGCTTTTATTTTAGCCATTGTTGTTGTCGTTGATCTCCTCCCACTCTTTTTGCTAATGCTAAAGGGGGAGAGAATTAATAATGACGATGTGCTACATGAGAATTCAAAGCAATTTACCGTGAATCTAATTTGATATGTTAGATTCAGGGAGAGTTAAGATATAAAAATGGATTTCAAATCCGATATTTCAATAATTGAATTCTCATTTTATACTTTACTCTTCTGCTTGATGCGTATGATTATTATTTAATTTGCAATTAACGTGTCATCAATGCAGGGGGAGTAAGTAAATTTCTTTCGATTCATTATTATTGATTATTATTTATGTTGGTTTTTCATCACCAAAAAGGGGGAGAATGTTGAGTATTGATTCCCCAGATTTGGTTTTGATGATGAACAAACATAAATATCATGAACTAACTCGTTGTGAGCACAGTTATGGAGATCGTCGCCAAATTTCTATGTATATCAAAAGTGACGTCTCAAGACTTCTCAAAGCGCGTGATCGTGTGCTTGAAGCTTCGTTGAAGCTCAAGGACCATTATTGAAGTCAAGAAGATTCGATCGAAGCGATTGAAGACGGTTCGTCTAGTTTTATTTATAATCTTCTAGCTTCGTTTCGTAGATTGTTAAGCCTTGAATAGGTCTTACGTTTTAATCTTCTTAACGCTCATATCTTAGAGCTAGGATCTTATTAGAAGCCCATAGAATCTTTCCCGAAGCTTAACGCTTCTCATCACAGCTTCTTGTGCATGTTAGTTGTTCAAGAAGAAGAACCAACCGACTAGATGGCAATCTAGTCGGTCGGCAATGCTTCTTGAACCGACTAGAATGCCTTCTCAATTTCATCTCAGTTACTGTTTACAGTTAGTCGGTCCAAGAAGGTTCACCGACCGAGTAGTTGTCAAACTAGTCGGTTAAGAATCCTTCTTAGACCGACTAGTTGAGCTTTCATTTTCCAGCCTAACTTACTGTTTACAGTTAGTCGGTCAAAGCACAACGACCGACCGACTAGTTGAGAAACTAGTCGGTTGGAAGTTGTTCTTAAATCGACTAGATGTCTTTGTATTCAGACTATTCTATTTCATCTCTTAGTCGGTCAAAGAATACTCATCGACCGACTAGTTGTGAAACTAGTCGGTTGGCAAGTCTTCTTGGACCGACTAGTTCTTTAAGTCTGAACTTTTTCTTTTGGCTGTTCTTCAGTTAGTCGGTTCATGTTGAATCACTGACCGACTAGTTGAGAAACTAGTCGGTCAGTGATCCTTCTTTGACAGACTAGTCTGCTTCAGAATAGAGCCGTTGGAGCTTTAAATGCCACGAATTTTGCTCTCTCTTTCCTCTATCCTATATATACTTGAAGGGCTGCTTTCATAGCATTCAAGGCTGATATTTATTGAAGTTTAGAGAATCAAAGAGAAGTATTAATTATCATTTCCAAGCTCATTCATTTCTCAAGAATCTCTCTCTCACTCTTAATTCCAAAGAGAGATTCACATTGATTGTGAGCCATTCAAGCCAAGAGCTTGATCCAAGGTCACCAACATCTTTCTAGCCCCCCATTGCTGGTCAACATCTTGGAGCTAGGGTTTGATGCCTTCTTCTTCCCCAAAATCATCCTTTGCCCTAAATCGTAAGTTTTACTCAAGACATAGGGTTTTGTGGTAAGCATTTCGTATTTCATTTACTTTGAATATTGCAAGTGTTTTACTCTCGGTTGTGAGAGTTTGTTTGTGATCCCGGGTTGTGGGAGTCACAATTTTATTTATGTATGATTTGATCTTGTAGAGGTTTTCTACAAGTATTTCATAGTGCAAATATGAGTTAGAAGTTTCTAACTCAAGTATCCGGAGGGGATCCGGGTGTTTGGGAAGTAGGATCACCGGGAACAAGTCGGGGAGACTTGGGTGGATCCAAACCCGTTAATTCGTTTGTTTGTGATCGTTTTCTTTGTTGTCAATATTTTCATTTCTGCATTGTTGGTTGAGTTTGCAAGATAATTAGGAATTATCTTCTTAATTATTTTAAAGTACTATTCACCCCACTCTAGTACTTGTGCAGTAGCTATCAGGGCATTACAGTTACTTGGATCACGGGATAACTAACCTAATGACAGAGCGGTCTCAGGATGCATGTAATGATTTAAACGTAAATTAATATTTATTTTTATCCAATTAAAAAAATTAAAGCGATAATGAATGAATTAAACATAAAATTCATTAACAAAATTTTAATTTGCGCCAAAAACTCCGTAAGGAGTTAAAATATCATCAGCCTGATATTCCCTGATTCTTCTGGATATTTTTCCAGAATTTTCAGTGTTTTTTTTAAAATGGGTATTTTATGAATTTAATAATAAATTGGCATGCAGGCCGGAGGCCCGCAGGCTGACTGCGGGCTGCAGGCCCGTTAGCCAAAAAATATACCCAGTTTTTATGTTCAATATTTGTTAATTATTAGGTTTCTGGCCCATCGGGTAAGGCCCATGCCCCTTCTCCCCCTTACCGTAATTAGGGTTTTAAGGGGGGAAAGGGTGTTTGGGAATGGGTAAGTCGCCAGGAAACCAAAAGACCATCCCGTTTTTTTTTTCAAATAGCATGGCCACAGTAATTTCCCTTGATGTAATTACAAAGGAGTAAGGAGTTTTAGGATAAACCAATCTGTCTTGGAAAATAATTTCTATATACAATTTGTATACAGCAAGAAATCCAATTGCAAATTCGTTTCGTCCCATTTTGTATCTAATTTAAATGCTGACAAAAGGTGTCCCATGTGTTGCCTTTATTTTTTTTTAAAAAAAGAGAGAGATATTTGCAGCATCCAATAATTTGACCTTAGATATTAACAAATGCATGCCAATCATTGGATTTTGCAGTTTACATATGTTTTTTTTTAAAAATACCATCACATCTCAAGGTCATCCTGAACTCTAGTTGTTGTTTACATATGTCTATTCTTCTTGGGAATAGACGGTTGGCCATTGTTGTTACTTGTCCACTTATTCTTTTTCTTCCCCTGGTTGTAGTTATTATTTAGTGGAGGTCCTCTAGCCGGTTACATCACAGCTTTTACCCTTGTAATTTCTGGCCTTCTTCTTGTTCTTCGTCTTCTGGGAAGAAACAAGATGGGCTTCAAGGAAATAGGTTGTGAGTGGTTAGTAACAATGCTCTGTTCTGCTCCGCAATTAGGAGGCAGGGGAGTAAGTCATAGAATTTCGTGAAATGTCTTTCACGGTATTGTTGCATGAGGATTGCATCCTTTTCATGGAAAGACGTGAAAGTCTTTTCCAACATGCGTTGCTCCGAGACTTCTTCACCGCACAGCTTCAGGCGTGAGGTGATATTATGGAGTGCTGAGTTATACTCAGACACGAACTTTGAAATCCTGAAGTCGGAGGTTTTCCCACTCATAACTAGCACGGGGCAATATAACATCAATCTGATGTTTATAACATGCCTCCAGTGTCCTCCACATCTCAAGTGGATCCTCTACTGTCAGATATTCGCCTTTTACGATCCGATTTTTGTGTCTCCTAATGTAGATATTGACCTTCGCATGCGTATCTATATCAGAGACAGATGACTGAACCGCTTCAGGGGTCGCGATTGAAGTAGCCTGGGCCGATGCTGGGTCCGCAGGCACAGTAGTAGGAGCCAGATTCGTACTCATAAGAGCCATTGAGCACAGGTGTAACTTTAGGTCCACCCGACAACTCGGATAGTTCTTCACTGCCGCATTCAGTACATCAAAAACAACGCTCGCCAATATTGCCATTTATTTATGAAATTAAATACGCATGAATTAATATTTGTGAAAAATAAATTCACGTAAAAATAAATAAGTAATCAGTCATGTGGGGATCGGCCAGATACCCTTAGAAATTAAAATGTCCAAAAAGTGTCCGAATACAGTCCATGAAGATGAAATTCAAAAGAAATGAAAAATACAAATTGGAAACCCATTTTGGGTCCCAGCATAAAGCAAATTTCATCTCCGTCTTCAATTTGGCTGAGCTCCGGTCTTTGACATTTTACATTATAACCTCACTACAATTTCTCTCAAAACAGAAAAAAAAAACGAGAAATGTAAAAAGGTGTATCAAAATGGCCGATCCCAAACCACAAGGCTGAATTATTTATAACATCCACGCAGTTTATATATGCTACATGTAATATAAAAATCAACCACGCAAACACCCAGGCATAATCAATACAATTATTCAACATCGCATGCAATTTTATTGGATAAATATAATAAATTTACGTTAAAAAGTTACTTGGACCACGTGAAAACGTCATTACCCGTTAGGTTAGATAACTAACCTAACGACAGAGCAATCTCAGGATCCATGTAATGATTTAAACATAAATTAATATTTATTTTTATCCAATTAAAAAAAATAAAGCGATAATGAATGAATTAAACATAAAATTCATTAACAAAATTTTAATTTGCGCCAAAAACTTCGAAAGGAGTTAAAATATCATCAATCTGATATTCCCTGATTCTTCGGGATATTTTTCCAGAATTTTCAGTGTTTTTTTAAAAATGGGTATTTTATGAATTTAATAATAAATTGGCCTGCGGGCCGGAGGCCCGCAGGCTGACTGCGAGCTGCAGGCCCGGTAGCCAAAAAATATACCCAGTTTTTATGTTCAATATTTGTTAATTATTAGGCTTCTGGCCCATCAGGTAAGGCCAATGCGCCTTCTCCCCCTTACCGTAATTAGGGTTTTAAGGGGTGAAAGGGTGTTTGGGAATGGGTAAGCCGCCAGGAAACCAAAAGACCATCCCGTTATTTTTTCAAATAGCATGGCCACAATAATTTCCCTTGATGTAATTACAAAAGAGCAAGGAGTTTTAGGATAAACCAATCTGTCTTGGAAAATAATTTCTATATACAATTTGTATACAACAAGAAATCCAATTACAAATTCGTTTCGTCCCATTTTGTATCTAATTTAAATACTGACAAAAGGTGTCCCATGAGTTGCCTTTATTTTTTTAAAAAAAGAGAGATATTTGCAGCATCCAATAATTTGACCTTAGATATTAACAAATGCATGCCAATCATAGGATTTTGCAGTGTACATATGTTTTTTTTAAAAATACCATCACATCTCAAGGTCATCCTGAACTCTAGTTGTTGAGACGCAGAAGATGCGTTCAAATCAACTGCATATCTGCAGCAAGTCTGGGAATATAGACGAAACTCTAAAGCTCTCACTCAGGTTAGTGGAACTCTAGACTGCCAAGACAGAGAGTATCCAAGTCTGGTGAATCTCGACATTAAGATATCACTACTGAAAAGAGTGACATATTATCATTGTGTCCTCTTCCAGTATAAATCATCCATGCAGAAGGCAGCATGACATACAACAAGCTAATGAATTAAGGAGGTTCCTGGTTTCAAGCAAGCATGTTCAGTTTTTACCTTGAGTTATGTAATCTATTTAAAAACAGATGTTTGTAAAATCTGTGGGGTTGAAAATTTGACTTTCTTGCTATAGAATTTGCTATAGTACTATTAGAAAATTAGTATCACAGATTTAGCATGCACATCTAAAAAGATGATCTAAGGAAAATTTTACCTCTAGATCCTACCCTCTGGATCTAGCGAAGTTCGGAGAAGGAAGCCCTATCCGCGTCCTCGCTATTCGTCCGTTGGCACAGATTCGACCGTCGGCACCAATTCGTCCGTCGGCAGGGATTCGGCTCAACTTTAGAGCGTGCTGATAACGTGTTAGAACTCAAGAGATGATATCAATCTAAAATGGTTGAGTAGTCATGGCACTAAGACATGTCTCTCTATATATTCATCCTCAATGGAGTACTGAGAATACCAAGGGACCCCCACTACTAAGTAGTGGGGTGTAATGGGGAGATAACGAGGGGAAGGAGGCCAAAAGCCTCCCTCAACTCACAACAGCATGATATTTTTGAATTTTTTCAATGACATCTTCCACATTGGACCCTCCCTGGATATGCTTAATTGACTATGCTACTAACTCCATAGAAATGCAAATGATGCCAAGTTAAAGATTTTGGGCATACTAGCCTTCTGAACTATATAATCATGATCTTCACCAAAGTGATGGCTAATATACTTGCACCATTTCTGCATCATCTTGCGGAAACCCACTATGCTTTTCAACATAATACAATTATGCTAGATTCGATAGCCTTAGCTTGCACCAAGCAGAAGTATTGATGTTGATATATTTAAAATAGATCTTTTGATGTCTTCTGATTGCGTGGTACGGTTGTTTCTATTGGAACTCCCATCTGCTTGGGGTTTGCCAATGGATTGCCTTACTTTTATTCCTCTATAGTTTGCGGGAGAAAGCTGAGGCAAGGGGACCCCTTACACCCATGTTGTTTATTCTGGCTCTTGATGTTCTGTCTAAACTCATTAAAAGTGCCTTTGATTATGGGTCCTTGTAGGCTCTTAATCTTAATGTTTTAGTAAATTTTATCATAATTCTACAATTTGTTGATGATACACTTCCCTTTTTGAAAGCTTTCGAATGTGATGCTTGAACCTGAAACTTATCCTTTATTTGTTGGTATATAATAGCTAATGACCAAGTAATTTCACTTATGAGTGAATGATAACTTAGCAAATACACCCACTAATGGAATACCTAAGTATGAGACTTAGGAAATGACATAAATATGCGTATAAAGTAGTTTTTGGGTGGTTGTTATAGCTACACAAAGTAGTTATGATCTGAATTTGAATTCCCAACAAGTGGGAAGTCTATAAATAGCATCCGCTCTTGTGAGAATGATGAAGTTTTTCTAAGAGAATAACTACTACCAAAAGGCCTTCTTCTTCCACAAAAGAGTGCATCAATAGAGAGATATTTAGGTTGTGAGAACTAGTAGAGTTTCCATAGTGTGACCATCTACAACAACATGTGTAGAGAAGCTTTGGCAATCGATCATTCCGCTGCTCATGATCCAAGGAGATTGGTAAGTATTTGTAAGTATTTGTAAGTCTCCTTTAGGAATGACAAATCCCTTCATTGGTATCAGAGCCAAATTGGTTTCTACTCCCGTTGCAATCAATCTCTTGCCTTATGAAAGTAGATTGAGTGTTGTTTTTGATTCAATTGATTCATATAGATCATATGTGACCATTATGATATGTAATCTAATTTTAATTTGTGGCTCTAGTACTCTATATGATATTAGTTTTAATACTCTACTCTATAGTGACTAGCTTTAATAATACGCTATACTCTATATGAGATTGGCCTTATGGCTCTACTCTATATAGATTAGCATTTTTATTTGCGGCTCTACTATACATGAGATTTGCTTTAATGTTCTACTCCATAGAGACTAGCCTTAATTGTACTCTACACTATATGATATTAGCATTCATGCATAGTAGATAGAGTTGTATGGTTTTAAAATCAAAGATCCTACCGTCGCTCTGTCCACAGCCAACTAACTTGTGGGTGCATGACGTGGTCCCGTGGTATTTGCAATTGCCATACTTATTTCGAAAATGATATTTGATGTTTTGTGCATACTTTAGAGAAGTTATTTGGATTAGAGGCATGTTAATTTGATCTTTGATGGTGATTGAGAACGTAGTGAACTTTTCGATTCTAAGACTTATTAATGTGTCTAATTAATCCATTTGACGAGTGTTAAAGTATTCAACTTGTATGCTAGACATTAATGGCATTCATGTTTCATTCTTTGTAGAAATTTGTAATCAAAATGTCTCATGCTGTTAAAAACATTGTCGTCGAATTTAACAAAGGAGAAAAGTTAAACTTAGACAATTACAAGATATGGAGTATGAAACTCCAGTATGTGCTCGAGGAACAAGAGGTCCTTGAGGTCTTAAAGATTGTAATGGAAGAGCCTGAAATAGGTACCACGGCCCAATATAAGAGGGACCGTGAGGCCTATGACTGACTATTGAAAGAGGAAGAACTCAGTCGCTCACATAACGTTACCGAGTAGCATGGATGATGACATCATGCATGAATTTCGTAAGTATGACCTTGCGAAGGAAATATGGTCCTTGCTTAAGACTAAGTTTGGAGACACTTCAGTCACCAAACTAAGGTCCATCACCATTAAGTTTGACACATACAAGAAGTGCCCAGATCACTCAATGAAGAAACATCTGAGGCACATGTCAAACTTGGTAACAGAGTTGAAGAACGCCGGTCATGCTTTGACCGATGAACAACATATAAAAGTGATCATCTGTTCCTTAACCAATACATGGGAACAAATGAATATGTATTTCACTCACAATGAGAGCATCAAGACCCTTGAAGATGTTTCACACCACCTTGAATTAGAGTTAGAGAGGCAAAAGGCCTCCAAGCCTACTGCAGAAGTGTATATGGCAAGATCCAGTTCTCATGGAGGATCTAAAATGCACGCTTTGTGGGCACAAGGGAAAGGAACATGAAGAGCCTCCCAAGAACTTAAGGATTACTAATGTGCTTCGGATTTAACTCCGAAAACATACCGCAAGTACACGGTGTCAACGCTTTATAATATAGAAAGATATCGATCCCACAGGAAGGCAGTTGATTTAAGGTCTTGGGTTTGTTCAAAGTCTTGAAACAATATTAGTTGTGGGCGTTTCTAAAGGTTGTCACATGTATTTCTTATCTACAATTAACGATATAATAAGAACCAGGGCAATAGAAGTCACCACTAGGATCGTCGGATCTCGATGTTAGGTTATAATTTCTATGTTGAATTGGTTTTTATAGGGAGAGATTGTCGCATCTAGAATGTGGAATTCATAGCCAATTATCGTTGTACCAATAATCTAACGTATCACGGATCCTCACCATCGTGGATGGCCTTGCACGCGATTCGTGCATTACGAACGACAACTATTCTCAATCTCTACTCACGCCATTATCGTTGGTTAGAGCTTCGATCTGTGATTTGATGGCTCTCATTGATGCTAATATTGTAGATCACCAATTAGTAATTTAGGACGTCAATAGAAACCATCAAAGTGCGTCCCACTATCATGGATCGCGAACTCTAATTGAAGAACTGCCCACGAGCGAAGAACAATACTGCAGAAAAGAAGGGAAAATCATTGGCAGTTACGTGGGATGACGATAGTGAGAATGAGGCTCAGGAGGAGACTGCCTAGTCCTCTCTATGCTTAGTGGGAGATCTCGATGAGGTAAAATCCTGCACAAAGATTGATCTTATGAATATTTGTGAAAAAATGCGCAATGAAATTAATGATCTAGAATCTGCTGTGAAATCATTTAGAGATGCTAATTATGAATTGCAGCAAGATACCTATAATATGTCACTAGATGTTGAAAAAAATAAAAGATGAAAATGATGCATTTAGAGATACCATTGCAAAAATGAAAAAGAAAAAATCTAGTGTGCATGAAAAAGTAGAATGTAAAACATGTCCTACACTTGAGACTAAAAATAAAGTGTGCCAAGAAAGAATGACCATAATGAAAACTGAAAAGAAAGAGCTTAATGAAATAATAATTATATTGGAAAATGAAAGAAAGGAGCTAAAAGAAAAATTGACTAAGACGGAAACTGAAAATAAAAATCTTAAAGGAAAATCTTTGGAGATGGAGAAGAAAGCAGAAAATTTGAAAAAGAGTGAAGAGGAGAATAAAAAGGATTTCAATAGTAATTGCACTTTGATTGTGAATGAAAATATTTATTTGAAATCAAAAGTCATGGACCTAGAATTGACCATAAATAAATTTGGTGTGGGATAACAATCCTTAGATATTATTCTTGGAAATTAACTATATTGCAATAATAGGCGAGGACTTGGATATGGTATGAATTACGTTGAAAATTCTAAGAATAAGAAAGCTCACAATGAGCCAATGAAAGTTAGAAATATTCATGCAAAGTGCTTTACATGTGGATGTGTTGGTCATACTTCTCTTCATTGCATTTATAGGAACAAAAATATGAAGTTCAAACAAATATGGGTCCCTAAAAGTTTGTTGATTACTATGAGAGGATCTTGAATTGGATTCCAAGGTCACACATAACATCTTCCGTGTAATTAAGATGGAGGGGCAATGAATTGTGGATTGGACATCGCATTTCACTGAAGTTCCTTAGCCAAACGACAACGCGAAGGTATGATTTCTTGTTTGAGCTCATTGCGCACCTCCATTTGGATTTTTTGGTGTGTCCATTTTTTGGAGTGATTAATGAGTGTTGATACGTCTATTTTGCGGAGGCCCAACAGCATGGGCCTAAAGGCACAGCCCACTACGCGAAGTCACGGGAAGCCCAAGCCCACCAAACGAAGCCCGAAAGAACATGGAGCCGGAAACCCAACTACCGATCAGAAGCCTGTCTGTGAGATCAGGCCCGCCCGACAAAGCCCCCTAGAGGGCCCCCGAACGGCGATCCAACCCGACCCCGAAGACACGTAAGTCACTCGCCCACTCCAGCGATAACCGTTCCCCCAGGCCCGCGACCACTTAATGGCCGTTATGGGGAGGTGCTGGCATGGCACAGGGAGCGGCGATGGGGAGGCGGATTGAGGGGGCACAATCGGGGGCGGACGAGGGACGTGAGTCATGGGCAATCACGACGGGAGGCCTATAAAAGGGCTAGAAGGACGACTAGACAAGGGACCGCATCTCAGGTAACAAAACCTAAGGTACTCCATCAACGACCTGGTTCCCCCATTTCATCTCCTTCCCCCCGCTCGCGCCGGAGGACGTCGTTTCGATCTCCTCTCGAGTCGAACCGTCCCCGCCGAGCCTCCTCTTTCAGATCATCATCTGACTTAGGCATCGGAGGGGATTTGGCCGGAACCAAGGTCCGGCCCCCCTGACGAGTGTTCTCGTCTGTTCAGGAGGACGTCAGATCCACGGGCCGAGGCTTCCCCTCCGCTCCACGCCGGCCACGCATCAAGCAAGACGACCGAGGCTACCCCTCGTCGTCCGACCGACCGAGGCCGAGCGCATCCATTCGAGCCGAGGCTTCCCCTCCGCTCCGCATCGACTGAGCGTCAAAACAAGGCGACCGAGGCTACCCCTCGTCGTCCGACCGTCCGAGGCCGAGCGTCTCACACCGGGCCGAGGCTTCCCCTCAGCCCCCTCGAGCCCGAGGATCCAGACCCGGCCAAGCCGACGTGCTCCACGTCGTCTTCAACTCCGATCCGCGTCGCGTCTGCACGGGCTCGACGCACCCAAGGGACCCAAGTCGGCCCCTTGACCACGTTGACCGGGCAGTCCACGGTCAACGCTTTTGTAGTGAGAAAACACTCTGAAACATCTGGCGCCGTCTGTGGGAACGAACTGTCCCACGAGGAAACGAACTGCACTTGCAATGGCACGCGCCTGCAACGGAAAGAGACGCATGCCCCCCATCCCGGAGGAGGGGAATGGCGCACCCAACAGCCACCCTGAGGGCGCACCCGACGGCAATCACCCCGCCCCCTCAGCCGAAGAGACTGGCGGGTCGGAACTGGCCACGCAGGGGCAGCTCCGCGCCCTGGCCCAAGAGACCAACGCGAACATCCAGACGTTGGTCACGACGGTACAGCAGCTCATCGGCGCTGCGCCAGCCAACGAAGACGTGTTGAGCGACGGCCATCGTTGGGCGGGGGCCCCCGCTCCTATGGTCCGCTGTGGTCGATGACCACGGGAACCAAATACCGAACACGGAGCGTCGATTCACACTACCCGGCTCCCATCAGGCGAGATCACGCGCCTCCTCCCCTTATCGTGAAAGGAGCCGGAGGGAAACCGAATGCACGGGGGACGAATCGGTGACCGCGTTGTCTCGTCGACCACGATCACCCCACCGCAGAAGAAGCGATCGACACCACTCGAGGGACTGATCACGACGAAGCGGAAGCTCCCGCCGGAGGAGCCGGGAACGCCGGGTCAGCCCAACCCCCAGTGTGGTGAGGGCCATGGAGCTAGCCCCACCGGTACATGTGCCACCGCCACATCCGAACGAGCCTGAGGTAGGCGGGTGTCGGACCCCCGGAGGCATCCACGGAGACCGGTTTCCCCTGTCGTGGAGAATAACCGACGCGCGGGTCCCCTCTCGATTCAAGATCCCAGCGCTGGGGAAGTACGACGGGATAGGAGATCCAGGGAACCACGTGATGGACTACGAGGGGGACATGTCCTTCCAAGGAGCCGACGATACCCTGCTCTGCAGGGGCTTTTATTCGACCCTCAGGGGAGCGGCGAGAACTTGGTACCGCAGTCTGCCCAGCCGCTCCATTGACAGCTTCGAGGAACTCACCCAGCTATTCTGCAAACAGTTCATGGCAAGGCGACAGGTAATGCCTGATGCTGAACATTTGTTTAACATAGTGCAGTGCCCGACCGAGCCGCTGCGACAATTTATGCGCCGCTTCAACGCGGAGCGGCTGAACGTAAACAGCCCTCCCGACCTTGTTGTCCAAACGGCCCTAAAGAAAGGGCTGCGTCATAGAGGATTGAAGAAATCTTTGCATAACGATCCCCTGAAAGACCTCCCTGGGATCATGGCAAGGGCCGAGCGCTTCATGTTGACCGAGGAGACCTTGGCCATCGAGGCGGGAAAGGCCAGACGAGGGAGCAAACGCGGCGATAGCGAGCACCACAGCCCCGAAGGGTACCGGACCGAGAAGAGGACAAGAAACAGGCAGCGGGGAGAGGGTACGAGGGACGCCACCCCAGACGCCGTCCTCGCTCAAGTGCAGAAGGAAGAGCGCGTTGATCGCCCCCCGCTGAAGACAAAAAGAGGGGGGGAAATGGGGAAAGTATTGCAAATACCACAAGGACAACAGCCACGACACTGAAGACTGCTGGCACCTAAAGAAGGACATTGAGAAGTTGATGAGCCGAGGGCACGCGAGGAACTTAGCCGATGAGCCGGCCCACGGAGAAGGAACCTCCATGCAGCCGGACAAGGGGAAGAAGGTCAACACCGTCCAAGGACCCCTCCGCATCATAGAGTGAGCAAGCGAGGCCCCTCCCCCCAGTCGTAGCCTAGTCAGGAGGAGATTATCTAGGTTTACATCCCTCCGTCTAGCTTTATTTCCTTTTTTCCTCCAAATGTACTAGTCCAATAGGGCCTTTAAGAGTACAAATGCATTGCTTTTATCTTTCCTTCATCTCCAACGGAATCAACATTTCACTAAGGGTGCATAAGAGTGAAGACCGCCACCTCACCAGGATGGGGGGTCAATCAAAACCGGTCCTAAGCCGAGGAGCTTCACCCTCGCTGACCGGCTCCATCGCTCGTAAGTCTGGGAGCAATTCCCCCAGCCAGCGCAGACGTCGACCGGTCCTAAGCCGAGGAGCTTCGCCCTCGCTGACCGACTCCACCGCTCGTAAGTCTGGGGGCAATTCCCCCAGCCAGCACAGACACCGACTGGTCCTAAGCCGAGGAGTTTCGCCCTCGCTGACCGACTCCACCGCTCGTAAGTCTGGGGGCAATTCCCCCAGCCAGCGCAGACGCTGACCGGTCCTAAGCCGAGGAGCTTCGCCCTCGCCGACCGACTCCTTCGCTCGTAAGTCCGGGGGTAATCCCCCCAGCCAGCGCAGACGCCGACCGGTCCTAAGTCGAGGAGCTGCACCCCCGCTGACCGACTCCGTTGCTCATAAGACTGGGGGCAGCCCCCCAGCCATCAAGGACGCCAACCGACTTGTCCACTCGAGGGGCAAGGGGCAACCTCCCGGAGAAAGGAAGTGAGCGACCACCATCAGCAGAGGAGCCGAGCTCGCAGCAACAAAGCAAAATGCGCGGGAAATTCAAGTAAGTCAATTTCATTTCCAACAATTAACCAAGGTACAAAAGCGTGTCTTATTTACAGGAAATGGAAGTGGAGAAACCTCCTTACAAATAATCCGCTCTCGGCGGAAAACAAAATTCGTCACCTACGGAAACTAGGGTAACGCCGGCAGAACAAAGCTTGTCGACCAAGAACACAAAGTTGCTGGCTTAGACGAACATCCTTGCAATCAGCAATTGTTTGCTCCGAAGAGGAGAACCGGTAAAGAAGCCAATGGAGATTGTGAGGCCAGGGATCCATTTCAAGTAGACCGGCCCAAAGCGAAGCGGATGCTAAAAAATTTGAGGATAAAAACAAGGATGACAGGCCGGGAAGGACGACCTAGGGGGCCCGGGCTTGAGAGGATGCATCCTCGGGCGCCTCGCCCTGCTCGGAGCGAGGGGGATCGACAGGCAGAGGGTCTTGCCGGACTCGCTCTGCACAATCCCGGAAGGAGGACTGGACGACTTCGACGATCCGGGGGCCGATAAGGCCTTCATATGTACCGAAGGCTTCCCTGAGGACCTCGAAGATCCTCTCCCCCAGAGTCCCGATGACGCCCCTCTCCACCTCCTCCACAAACCACGCCACCTGACACCGGTCCGACAGTTCCCTCTGAAGCTCCTCCCTCTCCAGGCGGAACGACTCCGCCGCTTCCTCGGCCAACTGCCGAGCGTCCTCCAACTTTCCCTGGAGGACGTCCACTCGTCCCTCTAGCTTGGCCACCCGGAGCTTGAGTTACCGAGACTCCATCTGGGCCTCCACCACAGCTACCTCCGCAGCCCCCGCCCGCTCGCGATCTCTCGCAGAGGACTCCTCCAGCTCCCTCAAATGGACAGCTCGACGCTGCGACTCGACAGCGAGTGTTGAACCCTGAACGACAAGACATGAGCCAAGAAGAGAGCGAAAGAAAGAAAGGGACAGCGGGATGGCCAGACCTGTTGAAGGATCCAGACCAAGGTGTCTGACACCTTGTCGGCAGGGGCCCTCTCAAGGATACTACGGTCCCGGGGGAGAATGGAGCCCTCGGCCAACTGTTGAGCCAAGGCTCGGTCGACAAACACCGAACCCCCAGGGGTGACCTCGAGGGAGGCTGAGCTGCTCGCCAACAGGGCACCGATTCCCGATAATGGAAGCGGAGACGCTGCGACGGGGGTGGTCGTCAGGGTCACTGGAAGATCCTCGGCGGCCACCGCCGGGGGCACGGAGCACACAGGACTGGAGGGATCCTCGCCTTCCTTCCTCCTCTTCCCTCCGTGAGGCTCGGTAGACGCCGAAGGGGAGCGCTTCCGCCTCGTGCCATCTCCGCCCTCGGGGACAAGAGGGGGGACGCCAAGCGCAAGAGGAGCTGCACCGGACCCGTCGTCGCCCCCCACCTCTTGGGCTGGTGGGGCGGATCCGGTCCTTGCGACCCCCCTGGGGAGGAGACTACCAGAAGAAGAGGCGGGAGGCGCAGCCACCACCTTGCCCACGGTGGGCTCGGTTCGGCGCACCTCCTCCTCAACGGTCTGCCGAGGTGCCCTTCCCGAGGTGCTACCTCGGCCCCGAGCGGCTCCACGACGAATCAGCTCATCAACATTGCGGGTGAACTTGCGACCAGCCATTCCTGCAAGGGAAACCGAAATCAGGGCAAGACACGGGGCAATCCAGGATTGAAAAAGCGACCTACCCAGAGACCACAAGATGGCCTTCAGGAGTAGGTCGTCCAGCAAAGGCCAGATAGACTTCGCCTCCAAGGGGAGGGCCGACAGCAGCGTGACGGCCGCCTGATCAGCCTCAGAGAGGGTTAACGTTGGGCAAGGCCGACCCGACCCACCCCAACCTGTCAAAATCTGGGCATCTTCCAGGAAGACCACGAAGACATAATCCGAGCCCCAGTCCCCCGACCAGCGGGGTAGCCCGATCAGGCATTCCCTCCACGCACGGGCTCGGAGGTGCAACCATGACCCTGGACCAACCGTCTGAATCTGATAAAAGTAGAAGAGAAGAGGGAGAGATGGCTCCAGACCGCGAATATAGCAGAGCATCACAAAGCCCGTCAGAACCGCAACCGAACAGGGGGTGAACTGACAAAGGGGCACCATGAGGTACTCCATGACTTGGATGAAGAAGGGATTGAGCGGGAAACAAAGACCCAGGCGGAACATCTCGATGTAGACGCCTACTTCATTGCTCCTCGGAAGACAGATCCGCTCGTCGATGAAAGGGACTCAAACATCATACGGGTAACAGAGATACCTTCCCCGGATCTCCGCAGCCGCTAGAAAAGAAGTCCTCGATGGCGTTCTGAGGACAACCGGAGGTACATTAAGCCGCACGGCAACCGACGCCACATCATCGCCGGCATAGTCTGGGAAGAGCTTCCCCTTCCCTTTATCTCGGAGGAAACGGCTCCCTGAGGAGGGACCGGATCCCACAGATCGAGGCCCGCCCCGCCTGGACTCAGGAGGATCCCTCGCCCCTTGGCCAGAGCCACCTATCCTAAGAGTAGCCATAATATGAAGATGGGAAAGAAGTTACCTTTTTTGTTAATTTGGAGAAGACAAGGAAACGAAGGCGGCGCGAGACTCCGAGTTTATGGAAAGCCCGGAACAGAGGGAAGAGCGAGGAAGAAGTTGGGATCAACGCAGCCGGGGATCTTATATACAAGACCCAGGGGCGAATTCGAAACGCCTGACAGGAACGCGTGGCAGGCCCCAAAGACCCGGCGGCGTTTCGAAATTAGCGCCAAGGGAAGTCCAATCGGTCCGCCTCATCATAACCTTCATTTATGACCGCGCCTCGACTGACGCGCCACTCGGAACCCCAGAAGTCACATCGGTCGAACCGAGCCGGCCAAGGCCGATCAGCCCCACCGATGGGGGCAATTGATACGTCTATTTTGCGGAGGCCCAACAGCATGGGCCCAAAGGCACAGCCCACTACGCGAAGTCACGGGAAGCCCAAGCCCACCAAACGAAGCCCGAAAGAACATGGAGCCGGAAACCCAACTACCGATCAGAAGCCCGTCTGCGAGATCAGGCCCGCCCGACAAAGCCCCCTAGAGGGCCCCCGAATGGCGATCTGACCCGACCCCGAAGACACGTAAGTCACTCGCCCACTCCAGCGATAACCGTTCCCCCAGGCCCGCGACCACTTAATGGCCGTTATGGGGAGGTGCTGGCATGGCGCAGGGAGCGGCAATGGGGAGGCGGATTGAGGGGGCACGATCGGGGACGGACGAGGGATGTGAGTCATGGGCAATCACGACGGGAGGCCTATAAAAGGGCTAGAAGGACGACTAGACAAGGGACCGCATCTCAGGTAACAAAACCTAAGGTACTCCATCAACGACCTAGTTCCCCCATTTCATCTCCTTCCCCCCGCTCGCGCCGGAGGACGTCGTTTCGATCTCCTCTCGAGTCGAACCGTCCCTGCCGAGCCTCCTCTTTCAGATCATCATCTGACTTAGGCATCGGAGGGGATTTGGCCGGAACCAAGGTCCGGCCCCCCTGACGAGTGTTCTCGTCTGTTCAGGAGGACGTCAGATCCACGGGCCGAGGCTTCCCCTCCGCTCCACGCCGGCCACGCATCAAGCAAGACGACCGAGGCTACCCCTCGTCGTCCGACCGACCGAGGCCGAGCGCATCCATTCGAGCCGAGGCTTCCCCTCCGCTCCGCATCGACCGAGCGTCAAAACAAGGCGACCGAGGCTACCCCTCGTCGTCCGACCGTCCGAGGCCGAGCGTCTCACACCGGGCCTAGGCTTCCCCTCAGCCCCCTCGAGCCCGAGGATCCAGACCCGGCCCAGCCGACGTGCTCCACGTCGTCTTCAACTCCGATCCGCCTCGCGTCTGCACGGGCTCGACGCACCCAAGGGACCCAAGTCGGCCCCTTGACCACGTTGACCGGGTAGTCCACGGTCAACGCTTTTGTAGTGAGAAAACACTCTGAAAAAAGTGTGATTTTTTTTGGAGTGTTTTCTTTGTATGCTTTTGAGTTTCTTTGTGTGATAGAAAATTGGTTAAAAGCCAAAAAACGATAAAAAATTGAAAAATTGAAAAATAATAAAAAGAGAAAGTACAAAGTTTAGACTGAGCTTATTTTTTATCTCTCTTTTGTTTATCAAAATTGCACTTTTGAATGATATTCATATCCATGTAGAAATCTTGTATTATTGACATGACTATAATTGCATATTAGACTTTCTAAATGGTCATGACATGTTCAATAAATTAAATAAATTGATTTCTACACCTTCACAATACACTTTCACGAGATTAATTGTTATTGCATATATGGAATTGTTTTCATGAAATTTGGAAAACTGTTTGTCGGTGGATGAATTAAAAAATAATGAATAACATATTATTCTACGGGATATGAAGTATCTTGCCTTGGATAAAAATTAGAGCTCATGAAAAGAAAAGAAAAGAAAAGAAAAGAAAACAATGTGTTATTTAAAAAAGCATATTTATGAAATAGAAGAGTAAAGAAAGAGCTCCGTATGAAAAATAGATACGGTCCATGGCAATGAGACAACCCACGGGTATCCAACTTATGCTTTAAGATTAATCTTTAGCGTTGGTGTTATACCTGTCAAGCAATGTCACCCCTCATCTAAGCGTCCTTATAGGCTATGTTTTGGGTGTTGGTAACTTGAACTCATTATTAATGAGGTGGAAAAAATCAATTCTAATAGAATTGATGTTACTTAGAAAAGTTGATTTGTATTGGTTGATTTTCATAAAACATCTCCCTATATGTTTTAACTCTTAATCATCACACGAGCACGACTAGCCTCAGAACGCCTATTGACTTGAACAACAACTAGAGACCTAATTAAATAGGAAATTGAACTTTTAGTCTTAGATTGACTATTACCTTGAGCATACGACATAGTCAACTTTCAACTTTGGCAGTTGTAGCACGCAACCATCTACTTGGATAAACTATATAGTACTGGAAATACCACATGCTCGAAGCATAAGATCAGCATCATAGTTGTTGGACTTGTCTTTATCCTAAATCCCTAACTTTCTATTTTTCAATATAGTTGTTGGACCTGTCACGCACAGCTTCCCATTATACTTGGAAGCGAGAACGCGAGTGGGTCCGCATGTGCTTAAAGCAAAGAAGAAGTACTTTTTTCTTTCTTCTTTGACTTAAGCACAATAACCGTCTATGTAATAAGCCTGGCAGATTCTTGCTTGCAAATATCAGAACAACACAAAAATTATTATTACAATTCAAGTCCTGATTAGAAGTACACAAATGAATTTAAGGCCTAGCATGGCCATTACAAACAGTTACACGAAAGAAATACACCTGAATATGATATATCACAAATATTAAACTTTTAGCGGAGTTAAGAAAGCACGTCGTTCCTCAGCAGCAAGGTTGTAAAAAACGCTAGGCGCTAGGCGTTCGGATTGCTGGCGCCTAGCGCCCAGAGCATTAATCGGGGATTAATCGGCCTAGGCGGATTTGCATTTTTTAATTATTTTAATTATTTTTATATAATACATTTATGTTTATATATAAATAAATATATATATATTATTTAAAATACATCAAATATTTAATACATACTAAATCAAATCTAGTTTACCTACTTTAGAGTATTTGTGTGCAACAAAATAAAATTTAAAAGATACTCTTGTGCAATTAAGACATTTACCAGAAATGCCCAGAAACCACCCAGGAACCGCCCAGAGCGCCCAGACACCGCCCAGAACGCTTAGGCGGCTGATTAATCCCAAAAACGCCCAGATTGACCGCCCAGGCCATACTCGGAGCATTTACTGGCCGCCTAGCACCAGGCGCCGCCCAGGCGGCCACCCAGGCCGATTTTTAGAACACTGCTCAGCAGTGAGTTTTGGCGTCTTAGTACTTCTGGTAAGCTAGCTCAGCCTCAAAGTATGCTCCTCTATAGAATATGTCTCAGAACCTGACATATATTTCACAAGATAAACAACATGGAAATATACGTCAGCGAGGGTCGTTCAGCAAGTTAAAAATATTAGAAAATGGACCCTCGACAAGATAGTAGTATAGTTTGCAAAAATTTGAAGATGAGTGACACATTATGATTACAATCAGGTACAGCATGAGTAGCATAAGAGAACATGTGAGCATGGTAACGTGTAGTGTACAAAATAGTGAGCATGGTAAGTGTAGTGTACAAAGTAGTGAGCATGCAAAGTGTAGTGTGCAAAGCAGTGAGCAGGCAAAGTGTAGTGTACATAATAGTAAGCATGGCAGTTGTATGTGAGCATGGTATGGGAAGCTAGCAGATTATACAACTTAGAATGGTGGCAACAAAAGTAAAGTGGTGCATCATTCAATCTTCTATTATAGTGACAAGCCCATTATCTGAGGGCAGAAGAAACACCAATTACACCCAAACCAACAGGAGCTACCCATGGCTCTGTACTCACCGATCCCATCCGGGCGACGGTCAAATTTACCGGTGGGGTGAAATCCAGAATTCCGCACTGTACTACAATGGACTACCCCACCCAAAGTGTCAATATGTGTTCTGTATAGTTCAATGTATGTCCCAAGGGCTCAATGTTCTGTAAATTGTCCCAATGGCCCAATAATCCGTATATGCCCCGAGGGCCCAGTATCACAATTCATTAGGGTGTATATTCCACAATTAATAGGATCACAAGCAATGATGGCATTTCATGTACATTATTAAAGTGACAACAACATTTTAATAGTAAGAGCAAACCAACACATCATTCAGTTGATCATTTCAAATGTTATTAAGCGGCACACCTACAAGGAGTTGTTATTGGCAAAGTTTCGTAATTCTACTCACAAAAAATCTGAGTAATGTAGTTTAAAACCTGTCGATGGTAAATACTTGCCTGATCGATGTGATTTTGGGTGTCCTGGCGGTAGCAAAGAGGCGTAATTCATCTGCGTCATCGGATTTGTGATATTAACTAAGGAGTAATATAAAAATTCACTTACAACACACTGTTCATCTAATATTGCTTACTGTTATTATATATATACACATAACCAAACTTCACACATGCTTACTATTATACATACATAAATACACACACACACACACACACACACACAAAATAATACTAATATTATAAAGAATGTTGTAAAGTACTGCTACCATGTGGTAATCTATATGTTTTATTAATATCATAGGGTACTGTTCATTCATTTAAATAAACTGTTCATAGGGTGCTAACAAACTCACTGTTTATACAATATTATATGTATATAATATAAATCGATTCACCTATCCTACTGTTTACATGTAAGAATATATGAATAATAACTTACATTTACGTTCCTATGTTGCTGTAGGTTGGAGAACTGCCGTGTGGGGGAGATGGGGTCGTGGCTTTAAAGATGAAGGTGGTGGCGAGAGCTTGAGGGTTCATCGGAGCTCGCGGAGAGAGAGGTACGGTTGGTGGTGACGGTGTGGGGATCGTCGGAGGAGGGGTCGCGAGGGGGACGGTGGAGTGCGGTGGTGTCGTGGTAGCGAAGCTGTTGAGGGTGGCTCTTGGAGATATGAGAAGGCAGCGATGGCTGAAGTCAAATGGGAGTTGGAGGTTTTGAAGAGGGGGAGGAGTTTGAGGTCACTGGAAGTAGTGGAGGTGAGGTCGGAGACGAGGAAGAAGGCGGCGAAGATGTTGGGTTTGCGAGCGAAGGAGGTGGCTCGTTGGGGTTTGATCGGAGTTATGGTGAGGATGGAGTCAGAGTGAGGTGTTTGGCGAAGGCTGCGATGTTGTGGTGGAGGTCGCTGGGGTTGTCGGACTCGACGGTGGAGTTTGCTCGGGGTGAGGTCGAAGGACGAGGCCTTGGGGTCGAGGCTGTTGTGCTGGAAGGAGAAGAGGCTTCGGAGAGGCGACGTGCCGGTGGAGGTCCGGCGACGGAGGATGTGGTGGCCTTTGAGTTTGGGCGAGAGCGACAGGGAGCTTGTGGAGGGCTGCGGCTCTTAGAGGGGCTGTCGGAAGTTTGAGTTTGCAGTGGTTTGAGAAGAGAAGTGACGGAGAGGCCTGGGTTGGTAGAGAGATGGGGTCGTAGGTGTAAGGATCCTGTCTATGGGGAAAACACTAGAAGGGGGGTTGAATAGTATTTATGCAATTTAAAAAGATAGTTACACCAATTTAAATGCAATCCAACAAAATAATGCGGAATAGAAATTCCCAAAATGAAACACACGCAAACGCAGAGATGTTTCAAGGGTTCGGATTACCCAAGTCACTTCCCGACTTGTTCCCGGTAATCCTACGTCCCTTCCACCTGAATACCTCCGGATACTCAAGTTAGAACCCTAATTTGAGGTTTCCTTAAAACCCACTTGTAGCAACCCTACAAGTGAAATCGAAGTACAATCGATTGACCTTGACTCCCACAATTTGGAAGTAAGCAAACCGCTCTCACAACCCGAGAGCAAATTCAAATAACGAAAGTTATGAAATTATGAAAGCAACACTTACAATCACCTATGCCTTGAAGTAGAACTTGAAGGAGTGGTGTGTTGTGTGTTGTGTGTTGAAGACTCTCTTGGAAGAGAGGAGAAAGCCCTTTCTCTTGACTGCACCAAATTCCTAGAAGATAACTCTTTGGTTCTAGGTTGGAGAGCAAGAGATCAAAGATTGGAATTCTTAGGGCTTTGGATTTGAGAGCTTTAAAACTTTAGAATGAAAGATTGAGAGAAAACTTGGAAGAATTGGTAACCTCTCAATGGAACAGTAGAAGCTCCATTTATAGGTTTCTCAAATCCACAAAACAGTTTAGACAAAACCCCTTTAGGAATCCGTGAGAAAATTCTCAACGGATAGAATCTGTGCTCGCGAAAGTCGACTGTTGAAGAAACCACAGTCGACTGTTGCACAGTCAGCAAGGGTAGGTGAGAATTCATAACTGTAACTTACCACGTGGACAGTCGACTGATGAAGCAAAGACAGTCGACTGTTGAACCAACAGGCGACTGTAAATCCTTATACAGGCGACTGGCCGAAAGATGTGTAAGTTGAATGAAATCTGGAAATCTTGTAAGATAACAGGACCGACGACTGATGAGAATAAAACAGTCGACTGTTAATCAGAACAGGCGACTGTAAATCCTTATACAGAAGAATGTCAAATACCCTGAGAATTTCCAGAGAGCTGAGTCAATGAATTGGCTCACAGACAGACGACTATTGTAGCATAGACAGTCGACTGATCCAAGGGACAATCGACTGTATATACAACATTAGTCGACTGGCTGTAAAAGTCAGATCAACAAAGTTTAGGCAGAAGATAGACAGGCGACTGATTTACAAAACACAGTCGACTGTCACTTGGACAGGCGCCTGTGTATCGTTCATCAGTTGCCTGTGCGAAATAAGACAGAGAGGCCCAAAACTAAATTGTAAAAGTTTGTGCATAACAGGCGACTGTAGAACAAAATACAGGCGACTGTTTTTGAGACAGACGACTGTAAAGCGTTCATCAGTCGACTGTTATAAACAATCCAAGCACAATCACTAAAGAAATGAATTGGAGTCTAAGGACGAATGATCTAATGATGTCCTAAGACTGAATTGAAGATGTGTGTGAGTGCTCCATCAATGTTTTACTTCTAAGCTACATACTAGAAGAGATAAAAGAAATTTACATTGACGAAATATCTCTTCTATCCATCGTATGAGCTTGAAGTCTTCATGGAGCTTCAATCATCATCTACGATCATCCAATCCATGTCATTTGCCTTCAATGATCTTTGAGAGTCATCCATTGCAAGTAGATATTCATAATAAGCTTAGGCAATGGATTAACTGCAAAATAGGGGATTAGTCACAAGTATTTATGTTTACTTATCATTAACACCAAGTAGGGAGAAATCCAATACTCAACATTCTCTCCCTTTTTGATGATGACAAACAAACATAAACAAAAAGATAAATGATTGTGCTTTTGAAAACTTACTCCCCCTACATAGATGCCAATTAAGTTAGTCAACAAATATTAGGGCATCTACATATCAATTGAAGCAAATGAGTAAGTTACGCATGAATTTAATTCAAGAAATCTAGGAAATAAAATCCCTATTATTGTAATCTTACTCCCCTGAATCTAAGGCAACTTCAATCTTAGATTCAAAGTGTTAGAACATACTTAGCACATTCATTATGAATCATGTATGTTTATTTCTCTCCCCTATGGCATTATCCAAAAAGGTGGGAGTAAATAACAACAACAATAATCGTGCTAAATATGAACTAATAACAATCAAGGAGTATAAAGATATATAGAATCAAAACTCATAAAATCACATCATATACTTATGTGAATAGAGGAATTAAAGTCCAATATCAACATTTTAGATATACGAAGCAAAAATAGTTTCGAAAACGCATCACATCACTGATAGCATGAATAATCCAATATCAAATCCTATATTGTCTCAAAAACACATCATAGGAGAAAATAAATCAATCATGGAGACAATATCACAATCAGTACACAGATATGATTAACAATTATACAAGATGTGACACAAAAGATGAAACAGTAATGTCATATATATATATATATATATAAGACTATATGAGTACACATCAGATGGACATCACCATGTCCAACAAAAATACATACATCATGATCCCAAAAAAAACATCATGATCATAGAAGTACATACATCATCAGATATACATCAGACATCAATAGAAAAATACAACTAGCATACAAACAAAAAACAAACACCTATGAACCACTCAACCTAACCAAAAATAGACCAAAACAAAATCTAGGTCTCCAGGTGAGTGAACAAAAAGCAACAGCAACTTCAGTCAATGTGAATGATGGATGGGTCCGAAGGACGTCCAGAAGAGCGGAACATCAGCCTGGAAGAGCGTCGAGTAGGGTAAGCAGGAGTCTTCCTCTTGGAAGACGATGCATGAGTGGCAGATGATTCCGCATGAGCAGGAACAATGGTCTAGACAACAGAAGGTACATGCACAAAGCCTGGAGGAGGAGGAACACGAACAGGGGCAGTGTCCTCAGACTTAGAAAACAGAGCCTGAAGCTCGGCGGGGATGGGAAAACCATGAAGCATGAAGGATTTGAACTGAAGCTCCAAAAGAAGATTGAGCTTCTCATCCATAGAAGCAGACAGCTTCTCAAGAGCGGTGACACGATCACACAACCTACCGAGGAGAAAATCCTCAAGGGGTACTAAAGGAGGAGTACTCAGAGGATGTTCGGTCGGTAGAGAAGTATGTTCAGCAATGTTCTCGTAAGAAATGGGGTCACCGACAGTGATATTAAGGAAACCCCCAGAAGATGAAGGCGAGGAGGGAACCGGATCAGTGGGTTGAGAAGAAGGAACCGGATCATTGAGGAAATCGAAAGATCCTTTAGGAAACAGATGATCAAAAGGATCCATGAGTTCACTCGAACGATCGAAAGCTAGGTCAAGCAAGCTAGGGCACGATTTCGACGAGAATTCGATCACAGGCGAGCAACACACGAGCAACCACACGAAGGAGGAAGATCGAGCTGCCACGAAGAAGATCAGAAGAGAGATTTACAGAAGATTTCGAGTGGGAAGTCGAGTGACTTTCAGTCGGAGGAGAGAGAAAAATATGTGTCGAAATGAACCGGTCACGAAGTTTATAAGAAAGAGAATTAATCTGGGCCGTTGGATCAAATAATCGACGACTCAGATCGAAGCAGTGAACGTTCGCAACAGTAGACAGTCGACTGAAGAACAAAATTCAGTCGACTGGATGAAGTGATAAGAAATAAGCTTAGGATGACAGACAGTCGACTGTGGAGTAACATACAGTCGTCTGTCTGAAGGACAGTCGACTGTATTATACACATCAGTCGACTGACTGAGAATCAATAAAACTTCATCAAAAATGATAGAGAGTAGTAAAAATTTCGACAAAGATGACAGTCGCCTGATGACTAAAATGCCGTTGCCTGTTGCAATAACAGTCGACTGTAAAATTGACATCAGTCGGCTGTGCGAAAGATACAAGTTTCTGACTGAGAAAAATAGAGTAGGGCAGTCGACTGTCGAAGGAAATACAGTCGTCTGTCCTGGTCCAAAAATGCACAGTGAGTTAGAAATCCAGAGAATAAGAACACTCACCCTCGGACCTATACTCTAATCACAAACTCATCATAAAAACAATGTAATACGATAAATCAATTGAAACACAAATCTCTAAGATCAATCTCAAAGAAATCATGAAATCACATAAATCTCAATTGCCTTTCTTAAACACATATATATGATAAATCAAATCAAGATAGGCAACATGATGATATGAGCTCAAAGAGTGTTAAGAAATATAAGATGTGCTCCTAAATTTTAGATTCACCCATAATTCCTAATTCTCCATGCAACCTCACAAATGAATCTTCTTTAAGAGGTTTTGTGAAGATGTCGGCAATTTATTTTTGGGTTTCAATGTACTCAAAGATGATGGCCTTCTTAGCTACATGATCATTTATAAAATGGTGTCTCGCATCTATGTGTTTGGTACGGGAGTGATGTACCGGATTCTTGGAAAGACATATAGCACTTTGGTTATCAACCATGATAGGGCAAGTATCATAATTGACACCATAGTCTCTAAGAGTGTGTCGCATCCAAAGAACTTGTGCACATGCAAGACCCGCGGCAATATATTCCGCTTCAGTCGTGGACAATGATACCGAATTCTGTTTCTTAGAAAACCAAGAAACTAAGGAATTTCTTAGAAAATGGCAAGTGCCACTAGTACTTTTCCTGTCGGACTTGCATCCGGTAAAGTCGGCATCACTATATGAGATTAACTCATATGTGCTAGATTTAGGGTAAAGTAACCCATAATCTAGAGACTGATTGAGATAATGAAATATTCGTTTAACCGCAATCAAGTGTGACTCCTTAGGTCTAGCTTGATATCTAGCACACAAGCATACAGAAAACATGATATCAGGCCTTTTAGCGGTTAAGTAAAGTAAGTTATCGATCATACCTCGATATAGACGAACGTCTCCATCTTTTCCGTTCTCATCCTTGTGTAGATGGGTAGTAGTACTCATGAGAGTCCTTTTGCTTGAAGACGATTCCATCCCGAATCGCTTAATAAGCTCCCCTGTGCACTTTGTCTGATGTATGAAGGTTCCATTCACCATTTGTCGAATTTGCAGTCCAAGGAAATAAGTGAGCTCTCCCATGTGGCTCATCTCGAATTCATCCTTCATAGACTTAGAAAATTCTTGACAACGATTAAAGTTAGTAGAACCAAAAATTATATCATCTACATAAACTTGAATCAAGAGATGTCATTTTCATAATCTTTAATGAAGAGTGTAGAATCAACTTCACCCAGTTTAAAACCTAAATTCAAAAGAAAGGTCTTAAGTAGATCATACCAAGCTCTAGGAGCTTGTCTCAACCCATACAACGCTTTCTTAAGTTTGAAACATGATTTGGAAATTTTTCATGAATAAAACCGGGAGGTTGAGAGACATATACTTCTTCATTGACAATCCCATTTAAAAATGCGCTTTTAACATCCATTTGAAATAGGTTAAAATTTTTATGGGTTGCAAAAGATAAAAGTAATCTAATAGCTTATAATCTAGCTACGGGGGCAAAAGATTCTTTGAAATCAATACCTTCCTCTTGACGGTAGCCTTGACTACTAACCTTGCTTTGTTCCTTGTCATTACCACGTTCTCATCGGTCTTGTTCTTGAAGATCCATTTGGTCCCAATGACTTGGTGACCATTTGGAGGAGGAACGAGTTCCCAAACTTCATTTCTCTCGAATTGTATTAGTTCTTCTTCCATTGCCACTATCCAAGAGCTATCCTCACAAGCTTCTTGGATGTTCTTTGGCTCAATGGTAGAAACAAATGCGTAATGAGAGAATTCTTCAATCCTCGACCTCGTTTGAACACCCACACCAATATCTCCGATAATTTGGTTATGGGGATGGTTGCGAACGGTCGGATAAGCTTTGGGTATTCCAGCATCACTATGAACATCTTCAACAATTTCGTTAGTAGTGTTAGTCTCAATAATCGAATCATTAATCTTAACATTACTAAGAGAATCACACATAACATCTACACTATCATCATCAACATGAGGAAAATCAAAATCTTCATTAAATGAAACGTGTAGTGATTCCTCAATCGTTGAAGAAGTTTTGTTGTATATCCGATAGGCATTGCTACGTGTGGAATATCCAACAAAAATTCTTCATCAGATCTTGGGTCAAATTTATCTAGATTACCAAAAGTGTTCTTGATAAAATGTTTTGAACCAAAAACACGAAAATATTTTACTTGAGGCTTTTTTTCATAAAACAACTCAAAACAAGTTTTGTTCGTTAGGGGTCTCACTAGGATCCTATTGAGCACATAACATGCCGTGTGCACCGCCTCTACCCAAAATTGAAGTCCAAGATGACTATCATGGAGCATAGTGCGTGCACACTCAATAAGACTCCTATTCTTTCTCTCTACAACACCATTTTGTGGTGGTGCCCGAGGGAAGGAACAGTTATGAGTTATCCCGGTGTCATCACAAAACTTAGTAAAAGATTCATTCTCAAATTCTCCTCCATGATCACTACGGATAGTGATAATGGTGGATCCTAAGAGATTCTGAATCTTCTTTGCAAATTTGGTAAACTCTTCATAAGCTTCATTCTTATTAGTTAAGAATGAAACCCAAGTAAATCTAGAAAAGTCGTCAACGACAACTAATCCATAATGAGCATTACCTAAAGAAGCGGTTCTAGTTGGCCCAAACAAATCTAGATGAAGAAGTTCTAGGGGCCGCTTAGAAGTAATCCCTTTTTTAAGCTTAAAGGATATTTACTAAGTTTACCTCTTTGACATGAATCGCAAAAGTTTTTCTTATTGAAAGCGATTTTAGGAAAACCTTTGACTAGATCATGCTTAGCTAACTTATATAAGTGCTTGAAGTGAACATGACCAAAACGACGATGCCATAATAGTTGTTCACTTGTGTTAGCAACTAAGCAATGTTCTACGGTTTTAGGCAAGCTCAAATAAGAAATATTTTTACGCCTAATACCGGAAAATAAAACATTTGAATCACAATCAACAATAGTACACAATCCTTCTCCAAAGTTAAACTTGTAACCTTTGTCACAAAGTTGACTAATAGAAATGAGATTGTGACACAAACCACTAACAAGAAATACATTAATAATTAAGGGTTTTAAAGGGTTACCGATAATACCTACTCCAATGATGGTTCCTTTTTGATTACATCCAAAAGTGACCATTGCACCATCCTTGATGCTAATCACTTCGGAGAGCAATGAGGGATCTCCCGTCATATGTTTGGAGCAACCACTATCGAGAATCCATCCTTTCCTTTTAGAGCTGGTTTGACCTTTATTGTTCTTCTTCTTTATCTTGGGTACCTATATAATATACCATAAGCTCATGGTACCTAATGTTTGTTGGTTCCAAGGGGATTAGCCCTTTGGAAGCCAAGTCCAAGTGGACTTCCGCTTCCCAACATAATTACCATTATTAATAACATCATGAAAATAGGAATCAACATAAGCATTCCTATTATTTAGGCTAGTGTTCTTAGGACCCCAAATGGTGTATGTTTTGGGAGTCCTTTTCCTAGTTTCATGCATACTTGTTAGATTTCTATGTGGTGCATGCTTCTTAGGAACATGGTTTCCAGCTTAGAAATGTGGTGGTGGATATGCATATGACAAACGAGAATGATATGTATGCTTGGGAACATGCAAGTTGTATGAAGCATATGGATCATGCATGACATGTGGAGGATGAGCATACATGTAAGAATGATGCGTATGTGCATACGGGTGTATAGGAGCACGTACATGAGTATTTCTCATGTGTGGTGTTGTACGTGTCCGTGGGTGTGGAGCATAAAAGGTGTCATGATAATCCACTTGTGAAGTAGGAGGTTTCCTACGTAGATGAATGTTAGTGTACATGTAAGCATGACTTCTCTTTTGGTTTCCACCCTTAGTGGGTTTCTTGCCAAAAGGAAGAGAAGGTGAAGTGGTGACTTTCTTGGTAGGTTTTCTACCTATAGTGTCTTTGAAACCACTTGTGGATGCACCGGAGGAAGGCCTCACAAAGTCTATAGTGACACCACTATAGGAGGTGCGATCATTGGATGCATTTGATTTTACAAAACCAAGACCAACACGATGTGTGGCCGAAAATTGGTTTGCAAGCAAATCATCCAATTGTCCTTATCCCTTATTGAATCTCACAATACGGGAGGACATGAGCTCATATTTCTCATTGAGAGAAGAAATGTTGGTATCCAAGGTGGACACCCATGCTTTGAGCTCGTGCACTTGGGTTTTAAGGGAATCATTCTCTAAACCCAATTGTGTGTGACGTGTGACTAGATCACTATTATCCTTAGGATGTGTTTGATCTAGTTGAGATTTGAGGTTATTCACCTCATCTCTCAAAGTGACATTTTGAGAAGCTAAGTTTGCTTTCTCAAGAGTTAAAGTATCAACAATGGTGTCATTGTTGATAATGCATGGAATGGCTGACTTGCTAACATTTGATTTCTTTAAGCTAGTATATCTAAGCATTAAAGATTGATATTTAGCAAATAATTCTTCATTAGCAATACGAAGTTCATCCATTGTTACCTCAGTATCATCCTTATCGGAATCACTCTCATCGGAGAGTGGATCCTCTTGGGCCATGAAGCACATGTGGCGCTCCCACCCTTCTCATCATCGGAATCACTTGATGATTCTTCACTTGAGTCAGCGAATGTACCTACGAGTCCTTTCTTCTTGTCTCTCTTGTTCTTGTCGGACTTGTGGTACTTCGGAGCTTTCCACTTCTCTATGTTCCTTAGCATTGGGCAATCCCTCTTGATGTGTCCTGGCTTATTACACTTAAAGCAAAGAGAGGAAGTAGCATTAGTAGACTCAAATCTTTTGTTAGAGGGAAATTTACCTTTGCGGAAGAAGCGTTGGAACTTCTTCGCCATTTGGGCCATTTCACCCAAATCCATCTCATTCTCTGATTCTTCACTATCGGAGGATGATGAATTGGCGTTGAATGCCAAAGCCTTCTTCTTGGCCTCCGAAGGATTCATCATAGCTCGAATCTTTAATCGGTTCTCTCGTCTTACCTCAGAAGATATGAGAGTCCCGATAAGATTCCCAACTGTGTAATTCTTCAAATCATTGACCTCCTCGATGGCGATCGCTCTTCTTTCCCACTTGGAGGTCATTCCCATGATGATCTTCCTTACCTTTTCAGGTTCGGTGTAAGTTTGGCCAATGGCTTCCAATTCATTGGTGATGTTGGTAAAACGTCCGTACATCGATGCAATGCTCTCATTTTCCTGCATATGAAACAAATCAAAGTTTTGCACGGCAACATATAACTTTGAAAGTTTTACCTTATTTGTTCCCTCATGGGTAACGATGAGATGGTTGCAAATTTGATATGCACTATTACATGTGCATATCTTGTTGAACTCATTTGGGTCCAATGCACAATGAAGCACGTTCATTGCTTTAGCGTTGTTGACTTCGGTGGATTTCTCAGAAGACGTCCATTTTTTGAAATTCTCTTTGGTGGGCTCGACGTACTCCTTGTGGAGTGTTCTCCAAAGTGAAGCACTCCTAAGGAACGTCTCCATCCTACACTTCCAATAGCCAAAGTTAGTGCTATTGAAACGTGGAGGACGCACCGTAGATTGACCTTCGAAAAGTGTGGACGCTCCATCACGATCGTGATTATTGTACGAAATCGGCGGAGGAACGTTGTTGTTGTTGGATGCCATATCTATAACCATGTGCTCTGATACCAGGATCCTGTCTATCGGGAAAACACTAGAAGGGGGGTTGAATAGTGTTTATGCAATTTAAAAAGATAGTGACACCAATTTAAATGCAATCCAACAAAAATTATGCAGAATAGAAATTAAACCCAAAATGAAACACACGCAAACGCAGAGATGTTTCAAGGGTTCGGATTACCCAAGTCACTTCCCGACTTGTTTCCTGTAATTCAACGTCCCTTCCACCCGGATACCTCCGGATACTCAAGTTAGAACCCTAACTTGAGGTTTCCTTAAACCCCACTTGTAGCAACCCTACAAGTGAAATCGAAGTATAATTGATTGACCTTGACTCACACAACTTTGGAGCAAGCAAACCGCTCTCACAACCCGAGAGCAAATTCAAATAACGAAAGTTATGAAATTATGAAAGCAACACTTACAATCACATATGCCTTGAAGTAGAACTTGAAGGAGTGGTGTGTTGTGTGTTGAAGACTCTCTTGGAAGAGAGGAGAAAGCCCTTTCTCTTGACTGCACCAAATGCCTAGAAGATAACTCTTTGTTTCTAGGTTGGAGAGCAAGAGATCAAAGATTGGAATTCTTAGGGCTTTGGATTTGAGAGCTTTAAAACTTTAGAATGAAAGATTGAGAGAAAACTTGGAAGAATTGGTAACCTCTCAATGGAACAGTAGAAGCCCCATTTATAGGTTTCTCAAATCCACAAAACAGTTTAGGCAAAAACCCTTTAGGAATCCGCGAGAAAATTCTCAACGGATAGAATCTGCGCTCGCGACAGTCGACTGTTGCACAGTCAGCAAGGGTAGGTGAGAATTCATAACTGTAACTTACCACGTGGACAGTCGACTGATGAAGCAAAGACAGTCGACTGTTGAACCAACAGGCGACTGTAAATCCTTATACAGGCGACTAGCCGAAAGATGGGTAAGTTGAATGAAATCTGGAAATCTTGTAAGATAACAGGACAGACGACTGATGAGAATAAAACAGTCGACTGTTAATCAGAACAGGTGACTGTAAATCCTTATACAGACGACTGTCAAATACCCTGAAAATTTTTAGAGAGATGAGTCAATGAATTGGCTCACAGACAGACGACTGTTGCAGCATAGACAGTCGACTGATCCAAGGGACAGTCGACTGTATATACAACATTAGTCAACTGGCCGTAAAAGTCAGATCAACAAAGTTTGGACAGAAGATAGACAAGCGACTGATTTACAAAACACAGTCGACTGTCACTTGGACAGGCGCCTGTGTATCGTTCATCAGTTGCATGTGCGAAATAAGACAGAGATGCCCAAAACTAAATTGTAGAAGTTTGTGCATAACAGGCGACTGTAGAACAAAAGACAGTCGACTATTTTTTAAGATAGACGACTGTAAAGCGTTCAGCAGTCGACTGTTATAAACAATCCAAGCACAATCGCTAAAGAAATGAATTGGAGTCTAAGGACGAATGATCTAATGATGTCCTAAGACTGAATTGAAGATGAGTGTGAGTGCTCCATCAATGTTCTACTTCTAAACTACATACTAGAAGAGATAAAAGAAATTTACATTAATGAAATCTCTTTTCTATCCATCGTATGAGCTTGAAGTCTTCATGGAGCTTCAATCATCATCTACGATCATCCAGTCCATGTCATTTGCCTTCAATGATCTTTGAGAGTCATCCATTGCAAGTAGATCTTCATAATAAGCTTAGACAATGGATTAACTGCAAAATAGGGGATTAGTCACAAGTATTTATGTTTGCTCATCATTTACACCAAGTAGGGAGAAGTCCAATAGTCAGCAGTGGGGTTTGAGCTTGAGGCGTTGCGGCTTGCGGTGGGTGATGTGGGCAATTCTTTCGGGTATTTTAAGAAGAAGAGGGGATGCGCTGGGTTTCATGAAGAAGAAAGAGAGGATGAAGGAGAATCGAAGAGGGAGGTCGCCTGGGTTGGGATTTTCCCGGATCCGCGAAAGCGCCGTTGAGATCTTCGTGTGGGACGTGGGATTGACCACGTCTCATGCATGAGGGATTAGCTGGCAGAGGGTTACTTTGGCTGAGGATGTGGGGATGCAGGTGTGTGTTAACGCATGCGCATAAGAGTGTGTGGAACCCGCATGGTTTGCTTGCGGTTGAGATACGCAAGTGCGGGAATTTTAATTATCATTTTAAGAGTGTATTTAGGATATTTAGAAAATCTTAACTCAACATTTTTTGTATTTATTAAGCGTATTAAGATTTAGTAATAATTATAAGAGATGATTGGATTAGGGAATTTTGGGAAATTTGTTAGGATATTTAGATATAGGGGATTAATTTAGTTAGGAATTAGATTTTATCATTAGTAAAAATGATTTTAATTAGGATACTAAATCTTAGTTAGGATATTATTTTAGATATATGGTTTAAATCTGATTTTAGAAAATCTAACTTAGTTAAGATTTGGAGAATCGGTTTGGTTAGGGTTTTTAGATCTAGGTGGATCAATTTTGTTAGGATAAGATTGGGATGATCAATTAATATATGAGTATCTAATATATTAGATATGTAGATTAAATTGGGAGACTCATTGGATAGGATGTTAGAGTTAAGTCTTGGAGATAGAATAGAATCAGTTATTAGGATTCCTTAGATTATTGTGTTAAGATATTGGTTAGGAAAAGGTCAGTTTGGTTAAGATGTTTAGATCAAGAATATATTTGGATAATTATTCTAATTAAGATTGGGTTTGGAGGAAATCAATTTAAGATAAGCGAATTATTCCGATTTTGCCCCCTGCAATCAACATCAACCAAAAATTAATAACGAAGATATCGCTGTGATCGTGAAGTCGTGAGGATCACGAATACTGGGTCCGATCTTGCGATCGAGCTATGGAAAATAATAACTAAATTTATATATAGTAATTTGTCATGCCCCGCTACCCTAAATGTGTATACTGAATGTGTATACTGAATGACTCACAGGCCACTGCAACCGCTGAGGAAACACAGGTACTAAAGTACGAACTGAAAAAAAACAGAATAGTACAGCTCCAACACAAAAAGAAAGTACAAGGTACTATAACACAGGCAGCAACGTAAAGTACTACAATCAGAACACCCAGACATCACAGAGCATCATGACTATGCAACTAGCAGCAAACAAGTCCATTGTACAACCCCAACAGCTGAAATTCCCAAAAGTACAACGCAGTCCCTCGGGGTACAAAGGGAAACAGGGGTACAAAACTCTGCTAACATCCCACACCCACCCCAAGTCTATACCACAAGACCCACACTAACTACAGACTCTACGGACCTTGCTGAGAAGGGCTGCCCTCCGGAGCCCCTATCCTCGGTCCCATCGCCTGAGTACTGGCACATGTACCGGTGGGGGAAAGGGACACGTCACAGCGTGCCCAATAGGAACTCCACAAGTCTACTACTCTAATAATAGTGCACAACAGAGGAAGCACAACAAGGAACATGCATCACATTCCAGGGTTACTGGTTTTTCTTTATAGGTTAGTTTTTATGCATGAATTCGAAACCTCAGTAAAGGGTCAGACATCAGGGACTGGACCTCACCCGGTAAGATGGGTGGAATGCGACGACTTCTTGAGACAAGCTCTTACGAAATAATCCTTTCACCAACACAACCAACTCAACCACAACCGCACCAACTCCCCGTCGCTGATGGCTCGTCAGGAGTGGTCCACAACAGAGCAGTCCATCCCCGCATGTCCACTCGTTACCTTGGTTTTCCCCAACCCTCCTAGGGCCCTCACCCACTTCGAGTGGAACGAGATATCACTAGGTTATCTTTTAGCTAATCATTAATCCTAGGGTGTTAAGAATGTACGATGAAGTATGTAAATGATGTCCAAATTCATTCTTTTCATCGAGATGTTCACATCAAACTTGCATGCTCCATAAACCATGCTCATAAACATCCATTTCCACACTTGCAACATGAAATAGCAGTAATACTGATGCATCCATGTTAGCAATATTGAGCGTTAACATCTGAACAAAGGAATAAGCCAAAACAATAGTCTAGGCATTAGCAAACTATTCAAATTTGCTGAACTTTCACCAACAGCCACAAACATCAATGGTTATCAGCCATTTCCAATGCAAATTTGATAAAACTTCCTGAATGAAAGTTGTAGATATGACAGTTTTGGATTCACATATAAAATTTATGCAAAAATAAGAGCTATATGATTTATGGTGAATTATTTGGTACAACATGTCCAGACTGTTTTTCAGACAGAATTCTGGGCCTGTATTGAAAGCCAGTTTTAAGCATGTTGCAGCCAGAATTTCAACATGTAAGCACTCTGATGAAATTTTAGATAAACTTGTTAACCTTCCAACGAGACCAAGATCAGCCAATTCCATGTAGTGTGCAGGTGATGGGCTTCGTTTTACTAAACTGTGTCCCAGTTGACAGAATTCCAGACATGGTACAAAGATCGAATTTTTATCCTAACTTCCAGTTTGAATTGGAAAAAGTTGTGAACATGAAAGTTAAGTTCTTAAGGACATCCATATGCACAACATATAAAATTTTCAAAGAATTCCTAATATCCAATTAAGCCCGGAATGTAGTTAAAGTTTCAACTTTACAAGTGTTTGATTTTTTGCTAGGGATTTCAAGGGAAACTTGGTTCCTTTTTAAACAGATTACATTTTTATTAAACACAAGAACTAAAAATGCCAACTTTCCTATAAATTTACCATCTTTCTTAAATATTGACTACTAAAACATAACTTGAACTTAAGCACATCATTAAGGAAACTAGTCAAGCATGAAAAATTCACCCTATTTCTACAACACTCATCCCAAAGATTCAAGAGAAGCTTAACATCCAAGCATGTGTTTTTAAATCTACAAGAAGAGGAAGAGTTTAATAATTCCCACCTAGTTATTGCTTCAAAGGAGCTTCTATGGCTTGAATAGGGGTCTTCTCCTTCTCCTCTTCTTCTTCTCCTTCTTCCCTCCTTCCTCTTCTCGCTTCTCTTTCTTTTTTTTCCTTTCTCTTCTTTCTTTCTTTCTTTCTTTCTTTCTTTTTTTGGCTCCAAACAAATTTCGGCCACTACATCAAAATGGGGAAAGATAAGGCACAAGGAATGGAAAATGAAAAGAAAAGAAAGAAGGAGAGAAGTGTGGAATGATGTAGAAGCTTGGGGACTTTTGTTAATTAGGAGTTATCTCCTAATATTCTCATCATTCACAAGTTTGTCATGGCTTATAATTTCTTCACATTTGCCCTCCATTTTGTGTTTTATTTACAAGGTGTGCCATTGCACCAAATGGCCCTCCAACTTGGTGATTTATTTACAAGTTTGCCGTTAGGGACTCTTTTGCACAAACCCTCCTTTCTTGCCAATTATGGAAATATACTCAATTTTGGGTATATATGAAAAATTGAGGGGAATGTTACAAATGCAAATCTCTTCATTCTAATGAATGGGCATGCATATATATACAAGAGAATATGGCTTAACTTAATAGTTACTTAGTATTTACACACGATGGTTGTTACATAATTAATCAAGTAAATCACTACACTAATAAACTACGTACTAAATACGTACGTACCGAAACAGGCAGTTACAAAGTAAATCAGTGGTCCAGGTTTAACTATCATAGTGAATGATCAGGAAACTACTCTACTATTTGTTAATATAATCAATGTAGTGGAAGTTGATAATCGGCGTTCTTATTATTGATTTATTAAGCTGGCTGGTTTCGCTTAGACCCAAGTTTTGGATCACCCTGCTTGCGGGGATAGTGACCTACTTGGCCAACCTTGACTAAGCCCGTTTTTGTGGAGCAATGCTAGAACTCCAATTCGCAGCAGTTCGCATACAACGATTAAATATATCTTTAAATGAGTTACTTCAACCTTTTCATCACCATGATAACTCTCTTGTCTTGCTCACCCTTATTTACCATGTTCTGAAGGTTGTCACTTGAAAATTTTGCATGGACTTTGGATACACTTGTTGCATGATTGGTCGCGTTTAAATAATCACATCACTTGCTGCATGACATCTATGACTCAGTGAATGCTAATGAATTATCGAATGGAATATCTTGTGGTACATTCTATGGAATATCTTGTGGTGCATCTTGTGGTGCATCTTGTGGTGCATCTTGTGGAATATCTTGTAGTTCTTCTTGTGGAATATCTTGTGGAATATCTTGTGGAACATCCCGTAATAAACATATACTTGATACACATGACACATTACTGGGGTTTTGGGGTAAATTATAATAGCGAGTATGCAGGATCGACTAGTTCATTCTTTGTTGTCCCGACCGGGTCCTAGCGACCCCTTCAAAGGCCGTTGGTGACAAATTCACAGATTCAGATAAGAGATTTTGGAACAGGCTTGTATTCACAGCTTTTGTTTAACCCAGGTACGCATACCCGTGGTAAGAGATGAACTCTTGGTTGCACACTGTACTTTGCATTATAAGTCACGACCTAGGCTCGGCACAATTATACCCCCTCTTAACATGGTCATCTCAATTATGTTTTCTATTGTTATCACTTTGGTTGCTCTTGTACGTTACTTATTATACTTGCACACTCACCTTTTATGTCACTTATTGTACTTGCATGCATGTCTGCTCTTACCTTACTTGTTGCACTTGCATGATCATCTTTAACTGTTTACCATAGCCTATTCCATACTTTTATATTAATTTATTTCTATTGCTAGAATTGTTGTGACTTATCTAAGGTTTCATCTTCGTGGCACCGTCAGATGACACACAGATTGAGAAGGAGGCTTCCCGAGTTTGCGGAGCCAGAGTTCGTCCCAGAGGATGCAGATTTTAGAGTTCGAGTTGTGACGAATTTTAAATTGTACTTCTTTTCTTTCATATATCTTGTTGGAGCGTATTGTACTGTATGGATTGTAATAAATGGACCCTATTTGAGTATTTTTGTACATCTCTGCATCGGGCTATATTGTTTTTACTGGTTAACTGTAGACCTGCGAATGTAATCAAATAAGTAATGGCCCCCTGAGAGTGGGTCGTTACAAGTTTGGTGGCCCATGCAGGTCCGTGCTAACTACCTCGAGAATAATATAGTAAAATATGAATGTACGATATAAAATACTCAAATTGACCTGAAGTACATGATGTCTCGAGTTCTCACATGTATGGGATGTACAGACGGAGTGTCCTTATTACTCATCTTCCTTGTTCCTCATTACCTTCTTTGAAACACTTGAACCCTTGTTCCATCCTTTAGGTATAACCTTATACTCCCTTTAGCAAGTAACCTCCTGCATTGACAATCAAAAGGTTCTTCCACAGATCTGATCATCTTCATCACCTTCCTTTATCTTTGATGGCTTTTCGATGACCCTTATTATTCTTACTTCCAGTTACGTTAGAAACCCTAGCTACATCCTTCAGTAAGGAGGGTAACATTCGAAATTTTTGACCATCCGAAGTTCAAGTTCAACAATGGGAGCAGATCAGAAGGACCAGCAAAGTTCAAGCCAGACTTATGGAGGCAGTGACGACTAAATTGGAAGTTGAGCATGAGAAACATGAAGTGGTTCGAGAACTCATAGACGTATTCTCGAATGATCTCCTGGGATTATTTTGGACGCATTCTTGGGTATTCAATTGATCTGGTGCCAGACACCCAATCAATATTAGAGGCACTTTACACACAACGCCACCTGAGCTTCAAGCTCGGTTGAAGGATTTATTGCGAAACGAATGGATACGACCTAACGTATCATCTTCGAGTGCTTATTGGAAGAATGGATCCTAGCGCAAAAGTAACGACTATCAATCGTTGAACAAGATGACTGTGAAGAGCGAGTGTCGTCTTCCTCGCTTTGATTGAACTTCAATCGACATCGAGGATCAAGGAAAGTTGGACTTGCAGAGAGGATGCCACCAAATGAGAGTCAACAAGACCAGATGTATACGCTACAAATACTTGATGATGCCGTTGGTGTGGTCAACGCACCGCGTGCATTCACGAGTCTCGTGAACCAAGTATTTTACGAGTACCTGGGTGTATTTGTGGTAGTACCCATCAACGAATTTTGATCAAAGGAAGCTCAGAAGCTTGCCAAGTATTTAAGGATGGTGTTAGAGAATTTAAGACGAGCCAAACCGAGACATCAAGCGTAAGCAGCTACTACTACTTCAAATTTCTTGAACTCGTATTCTTTTTCTATCCACTACATTCACATTGTACCCTATTTCCCATGGGTTGGATCCTTTTCCTGCCCACCATCTTACCCACTCTTTATTACCTTTTGTCCACATCATCTCCTCGAGCCCCGGCCGAGACTACCCTACACTACCATATCGACGATTTCGGCACCCCATTTAATTCACTCATCTCTTCCCTCACCAAACCCATCCCGGGACTTCTCCTACGCCGTGAAAACACCCACCCCTTCACATACACTCCCCCGCTAGCCCAACCCATCTCGCCTCAAGCTCCTCCAGCTTCACCCGGAGCCCTGCCGATGCCCATTGCCACCAAGCAACCGCATCCACCGTACGACATGGATCGACAACCACCGATGGCCCTTCGACAATATATTTTAGGATTTTGGTGATTTTTGGACTTGGCGACGACCCTCGCCACCGCACTCGCTACTGCTGTGTGGATGAGATCTTGGAAATTACGATTCTTGGGCTTATTTTGGGCTCCCTGCCCGGGGTCTCTCCCATATTGATGTCTCATTTTGGCTTCTTCTTACGTCTACTCCTTTGGGTTTGCTGGAAAGTGAGTTTTTGGCTATTTACTTGTTGGTTGATGTTAGGTGTTGTGAATGTCAAGAATTTGTCTACAGAAGGAGTGATGGTGATAATTATTGGCATGATATTGGCCTTGGGCATTGAAGTTGGATGTAGGCCTTGTGCTTGGCTTTGGATAAGGGTTTGGGTGTTGGCATGTTGTTGGATGTTATGGAAATTGATGGAAGTGGTGCTGGCAATGAGTGTTGCCTCTGGATATTGCCCTTGTACTTGCCTTTGGATGTTGTTTTGGACGTTAGCTTGTTGTTGGGCATTATGGGAATTGATGTCATTGGTGCTTGGTTGGTGATGTAAAAGTACGAATGCATATGGATTAGTCGATATCCCTTTGTATGCTATATTATGAATGGCATCCTTTGCTAGGCCTGTTAGTCACCATTAGAGAAACTTTAACTTTATGATCTCCCTTTTGATGTGGTTTATCTAGCTTGCTACGAGTTTATCATTTCAAATTCCAAGTTCGAACAGATGTTGTTATTATAATAGCCCTCATTTTCTTGTGATGACATTATCTCATATTAACTTCCACTACTTGAGAAGTCGGGTTAGCTATTGTGATGATATTGATCTCGGAACTAGTTACTGAAGCTTTGGTGATGTTAATAGTATGTATTTATATATAACATCTCTTATTTTCTTTATATTATGATGTCACATTATATTTCATGATATTTACAACTTCTTTTACTAGATCGTTTGTAAGGACCCTGTCTATGAGGAAAACACTTGAAGGGGGGTTGACTAGTGTTTATGCAAATTTAAAAGGAATTTACGCCAAATAAAATGCAATCCAACAAATAGTGCGGAATAGAAAAACAACCCAAGATGAAACACACGCAAATGCAGAGATGTTTCAAGGGTTCGGATTACCCAAGTCAACTCCTGACTTGTTACCTGTAATCCTACGTCCCTACCACCCGGATACCATCGGATACTCAAGTTAGAACCCTAACTTGAGGATTCCTTAAAGCCCACTTGTAGCAACCCTACAAGTGCAATCGAATACAATCGATGTCCTTGACTCCCACAACCAGGGTGCAAGCAAAAACCACTCTCACAACCGAGAGCACAACTCAAATAACAAATGTTATGAAATAACGAAAACAACACTTATAATCACATATGCCTTGAAGTAGAACTTGAAGGAGGAATGTGATGTGTGTTGAAGAACTCTCTTGGAAGAGAGAAAAAGCCCTTTCTCTTGACTGCACCAATTGCCTAGATGATCACTCTTTGGTTCTAGGTTGGAGAGCAAGAGAACAAGATATGGAAATACTTAGGGCTTTGGATTTGAGAGCTTTGATCTTTGGAAATAAAAGCTTGAGAGATTTTGCAATGAATGAGTAACCTTCCAATGGAACAGTAGAAGCTCTATTTATAGCTTTCTCAAATCCACAAAACAGTTTAGGCAAAAACCCAATTGAAATCTGTGAGAAAAATCTCAACGGATATAATCTGAACTCGCGATAGTCGACTATTGAACAATCTACAGTCGACTGTTGAACAATCTACAGTCGACTGTTGCACAGTCAGCAAGGGTAGGTGAGAATTCATAACGGTAACTTACAACGTGGACAATCGACTGATGAAGCAAAGACAGTCGTATGTTAAACCAACAGGCGACTGTAATTTCTTCGACAGGCGACTGGCCGAGAGATGGGTAAGTTAGACAAATAATGGAAATCTCACAAGTAACAGGACAGACAACTGATTCAAGAAATGCAGTCGACTGTTAATCAGAACAGGCGACTGTAAAACCTTAAACAGATGACTGTCAAAAGCAAGAGAAATTTCCAGAGAGCTGAGTCAAAGAAATGACTTACAGACAGGCGACTGTTGCAGCATAGATAGTCGACTGATCCAATAAACAGTCGACTGTATATACAGCATTAGTCGATTGGCCGTAAAAGTCAGATCAAATAAAGTTTGGACAAGGATAGACAGGCGGCTGATTTACAAAACACAGTCGACTGTCACTTGGCCAGGCGCCTGTGAATCGTTCATCAGTAGCCTATGCGAAATAATCAGAGAAGGCCCAAAAATATATTGTAATAGTCTGTGCATAACAGGCGACTGTAGAACAAAACACAGTCGACTGTTTTTGAGACAGGCGACTGTAAACTGTTCAGCAGTCGGCTGTTATAAACAATCCTAGCACAAACAAAAGAGAATTGAATTGGGATCAAAGGACAATTGATCTAATGAAGTCATATGACTGAATGTAGATGTGTGTGAGTGCTCCATCAAAGTTCTACTTCTAAGCTAGATACTAGAAGAGATAAAAGAAAAAATACATCGACGAATAATCTCTTCTTTCCATCGTATGAGCTTGAAGTCTTTATGGAGCTTCAATCATCAATCTACGATCATCCAATTCATGTCATTTGCCTTCAATGACGTTTGTGAGTCATCCATTGCTAGTAGATCTTCATAATTAGCTTAGGCAATGGATTAAATGCAAAATAAGGGATTAGTCACAAGTATTTATGTTTGCTCATCATTAACACCAAGTAGGGAGAAGTCCAATTGTAACGACTGCTTTTCATGTATCTGGATTTATTATAATATAATATATGTTTTGGTGGATTTTCTCCTCATGTGTGGTTTTCGTCTCCGTAGCTTTCATTTTCGATCGATTCGTCGTATTTTCTCGTTCTTCCTTAGGATTGTCGATTTCGAAGTATGTCATTCGTGACGGACTTCATAACGGTCGTATCTTACTATTAGATCAAGCCTAGGAGTCTTAGGAATCGATCCCGGGGCCCCGCGCTCCGTATCGGAACTTTTGGTGCTTATTAGCCGGTATAAGAAGGGGCACCGACCGACTAGATGACGATCCAGTCGGTCGGCAATCCTTCTTGGACCGACTAGTTGGCTTTCTAAATTTCTCAGGAGTTACTGTTTATCGTTAGTCGGTCTAAGAACGTTGGTTGACCGACTAGGTTGCAAACTAGTCGGTCAGCAATGCTTCTTTAACCGACTAACTCTTCAACTAAATTTTAGTATCAATACTGTTCACTCTTAGTCGGTCTAAGAACGTTCATCGACCGACTAGATGTTAAACTAGTCGGTCAGTATTTGTTCATGGACCGACTAAATCTAAATCCTATTTTCGTTCAGAAGTTACTGTTTACACTTAGTCGGTCTGCGTTGGTCGACCGACCGACTAGTTGCCAAACTAGTCGGTCAGTGGTTGCTCTGTGACCGACTAATCTGTGTTAAAACCCTAATTTCTGGGCAGCCGCCAGCCCAACCTATTTATACCCCTCCCAAACGTTTTCTTCTTCCTCCACTCGACCCAAAACCCTAAAATCTCCCCCATTGAGCCCCCATCTTCCTCCAAGCCCTATTCCTTCATCCCAAGCCCTAGATTCATCTTCTAAACCCTCCATCAACTCTATCTACCTCTCATCTTCCCCAAAATCTCACCAAATCCCCAAAATCCCCCAAAAACCCTAACTCTCCAAACTTCTCCATTTGTTTCCAGATCTGGTCCTAGGGTTCTCCGGAGTGTTTCTTCCGCTTCCTCTCGGTAAGAAATCGATCTCTCGTTGTTTTCATAACCTATTTGTATTTTTATAAAACCCTAATGAAATTTCATGTTGTTTGATGATTGTTTCCCCGAGACAGCGATTTTTCCCCGTAGATTAGCATCCGCGAGACGAACCTTCGTAATCGTCATCCTCGGTGCTAGGCAAGTGAAACTTGCCACTTAGGGTTTAGGCCATGTTTTAGGCCATTTGTTTGTGTAGGCGTAAAAGAGGCTAGGCGACGAAATGATACTCGCCTAGGCGCAAATTGGGGGAACTAGCTTGACAACGAAGCTAGTTCCGACATATATCATGTTGCACAATTACCATGTCATGTTTACTTTCCATTAACGGTACGCGAAATAATTGTCATGTCATTGCATTCTTTAAGTGCTTCTGTGATTGCGTAGCTTCGCTACGAATGCTTGTGTTCCTGGCTCGTGTTCCAGAAGCGGGCCATGTGTTGGTTGATAGCCAATGCCCGAATTGCCTGTTTCCGGCTAGGTGCACCCCTACGCCAAATGTTTAAGAATGCGAGCTCATGTGCGGGGCAACCCCGGCTCACTTGCTGAGCTCATGTGCGGGGACCCTGGCTCCATTACGTGTGGGTATTGGGGGTAAGAGTTAAGCGGCCAATCAACTGGGAGTCTGCCCGATCAGCAACTGCAGTGGTAAGGCGTAAACTCTGGGTTTGGGGTAGTGTTAAGCGGCCAATCAGCGTGAATGTGAAACCATTCAGCTGTAAGGCGTAAACATCTACAAACAACGTGAATAGTGAATTGATTGAGATTGATAGTAGCTTGGCTACTCTTGTCTTGTCCCGATGATTGTTCTCCTGTACAAATTGTCTTGACATGTCTTGATTGTGCACTCATGTTATAACTGCCATGTCATGCATACTATAACTGCTAGGTTGCTAGTTGCCTTACTTTCAGTTTCCTTGCCCAAGTCTTTTAGACTTGCTGACATGTGCCCCTTTACTCTTTTGGGTGACACATGTTAGATCCTGAGCCTGAGTACCTTGTTGAGGACGAGGTGTTTGCTGACGCCGAGCCCGAGCTTGTGTTTGACGGGGAGTACGTGGACACTGGGGACCAGTCCTAGTGTCTTCGTTGTGTTTTACTTTGTTTAGACAGTTGTTTTGTTATCGGTGCGTAGCACCTATACTTTGTTGTGTCGTTGCTTTTGTTGGCCTTGTTCTGGGCCTTTAGACTCTTTCTTTTAGCCTGGTGGCTTTTCTGGATGTTGGACTTATTTTCATGTTGGACAATTTATGAGATGTGAGATTTTATTTCAGTCTCTCCTTGTGTTATTATTGTTGTTCCGTTGTGGTTACAGGGACATGCTTATGTTTTATTGACGCTTATCGGGTTTGGGGCTTCACAGCTCCACTCTCGTGCGGACCTTTTCACGTCTCGCCTCCATTTTAGGGAAGCGGGTCGTGACAGGTTTTGTTGGTGGCCCATGCAGGTCCTTTTGTAACTGCGATTATCGGAATAGCGATAATAATATTAGAATGTCCAATAAACTAAGTTCGACGTCCGATGTCATAAGCTATGAGTCTAATCTGATTCGTTCTCTGTGTCACTAGATGGCAGGAAGACGATTCACCCGTGGTGGGGGTAGTGGTGCGCTCCCTCATGATGAGGAGCCTGAGCGGGAACCCACCAACGGTGAGATGATGCGGATGATGCTCCAGATGATGCAAGTGCAGCAGGGCGTGCTTCTGCAAGTCCAGAATGCTCCACTTGCTCGAGCTGCCCGGGCTCTTCCGGATGCCCCTCGCTCTGAGCCAGGAGCGAAGCAATTTCGGGAGCTGGGTCCCGCGTATTTTGATGGGTCTGAGGGTCCTCTGGCTACCGATGAGTGGATTCAGAACATCGAGGACAATCTGAAGATGGCCAAGATCACCCCTGCTGGATGGGTTGATTTGGCGAAGAGGCAACTCAAGGATAATGCTCGGAATTGGTGGGATGCTGAAGAGAAGATGCTGGTGGAGCCGATATCTTGGGCTACCTTCAAGGCCAGATTTGAGGGTGAGTTCTTTCCGAAAGCTGTCAGGGAGGAGATGCTGCAGCGTTTTATCGATTTGAAGCAAGGAAGCTCGTCGGTGGACCTATATCACCAAGAGTTCATGAGGCTGAGTCGGTTCGCACCGAAGATGGTGCAGGACGCTGAGGAGAGAGCTCAGAGGTTCCTGCAGGGACTTGGTTCGGAGCTCCAGAGCTTTGTGACCTCTTCTGACCGGGAGTCTTATCAGAAGGTTCTAGTAGCAGCCAAGAGGCAGGAGCTGCTCGTGAACCAGAGGAGGGGGTCTATTGTTGGTGCTGGGAAGAGGCCTGTGGAGCAGGCGAGAGCTGTGGTTAGACCTGGATTCAGGCCTAATCAGTCTGCTCAGTTTAAGAGGCCAGGAGGGCCTATTCTGAAGACTTGCCATTTCTGCGGCAAGCCTGGCCATGTCAAGGATCAGTGTCGGAAGTTTTTGGGCCAGTGTCTGGTTTGTGGTGATGCTTCCCATGTCGCGAAGGATTGTCGGCATGCGAATCAGCTGTGGAGGGAACCTGTTGCAGCACAGCCGTTGCAGCAGCGAGCTTCTGTTCCTGCTGGACGTGGAGCGGCTCTTGTTCCACAGGGGCAGGCTTTTCGGCAGGCTGTTCCGCCGAGGAGGCAGGCTTTTCTGATGACCGCTGCGGAGAGCGAGGCTGTGGATGAGGTTATCGCAGGTAATCCTCAATCTAGCTGTTACTTTCCTAGCTGGTTTTGAATGTTGGATTGTGTTGTTTGCTTGAACATGGTTGTTTGCTAGACTAGGGTTTGATTGTTAATTGTTTGTTAGGTGTGGTTTTGGTTTGCACATTTCCTGCACGAGTCCTCTTTGACTCTGGTGCATCGATGTGCATTATTTCTCGGAGCTTCGTGGAGAGGCATTCCTTGTCGACGTCCCCTCTTCCCAAGAGTTGGAATATCGTTACAGGGAATGGCGTGGTCTCGGTGCATCGTGGTTGCAATTCTTGCTCGTTGGTGGTCTGTGGACATGAGCTTTTCGCTGATTTCATTGTCCACGACATCATCAACTATGATGCAGTTCTTGGGATGGACTGTCTTGCGAGCTTCTATGCTACGATCGACTGTCGGAGGAAGAAGGTGGTGTTCGAGATTCCCGGACATCCAGTATTTGAGTTCAGTCGTGGTAGCAGTTCGCTTGGTCCTGTCAGATTTCGGGCCAGGCCGGTGGAGGTTGTGGCTATGCAGATGGAGCTGGAGTGGCCAGCTGTGGTGCGTGATTTTGGCGACGTCTTCCCCGAGGAGATGTCTGGTTTGCCACCTGATCGAGCTTTAGAATTTTCTATCGATCTTGTTCCAGGTGCGCAGCCGATTTCGAAGGCGCCATATCGTATGGCACCTGCAGAGTTGGAAGAGTTGCGGAAGCAGCTGGATGAGCTTTTGCAGAAGGGTTATATTAATCCTAGCGTGTCTCCGTGGGGAGCACCGGTGTTGCTGGTGAAGAAGAAGGATGGTTCGCGTCGCATGTGCGTGGACTATCGGGAGTTGAATGCGGTGACCATTAAGAATAAATACACGTTGCCTCGCATCGATGATATTTTTGATCAGCTTGGAGGTTCGAGGGTGTTTTCTAAATTGGATTTGAGGAGTGGTTACCATCAGTTGAAGGTGAAGAAGGGTGATGTTCCGAAGACAGCATTCAGGATGAAGTATGGACACTATGAGTTCGTGGTTATGCCTTTCGGCGTAACTAACGCGCCCGCAGTTTTCATGAATCTGATGAACCTGATTTTCTACGACTTTTTGGATAAGTTTGTCGTTATCTTCATTGACGACATTCTGATCTATTCAAAGTCGGAGGAAGAGCATGCCTCGCACTTAAGGACGGTGTTGGAGATCTTGAGGAAGCGTCGGTTGTATGCTAAGTTTTCGAAGTGCGAGTTTTAGCTGGATAGAGTTGCTTTTCTTGGGCATGTGGTGACTGGAGATGGTATTTCAGTGGATCTCGAGAAGATTAGGGCCATCAGGGAGTGGCCTGTTCCGTCGTCTGCGTCTGAGATTCGGAGTTTCCTTGGACTTGCTGGTTACTATCGACGATTCATTAAGGACTTTTCTCGTATTGCTGAGCCGATGACCAGGTTGATGCGGAAGGATGTTGCTTTTGTTTGGTCGGGTGATTGTGAGAGTGCTTTTGGTATTCTGAAGGAGAGGTTGACGACTGCCCCTATTCTTGTTGTGCCTGATCGCAGCGGTGGATTTGAGATCTTTTGCGATGCTTCTGGCAAGGGTCTCGGTTGTGTGTTGCATCAGCATGGACGTGTTGTGGCGTATGCGTCTCGTCAGCTTAAGGTTCATGAGAAGAATTACCCGACGCATGATTTGGAGTTGGCTGCCGTTGTGTTTGCTCTTAAGATTTGGAGGCACTTCCTGCTGAGTGAGAAAGTGAAGATTTTCACCGATCACAAAAGCTTGAAGTATATTTTCACTCAGAAGGAGCTCAACATGCGACAGCATCGATGGTTGGAGCTTATGGCGGATTATGAGATTGATTTGCAGTTTCACCCTGGCAAGGTGAATGTGGTTCCAGATGCTTTGAGTAGGCTTCCAGCGGTGATGATTTTGACCTCGCAGTGGAGATTGCAGCAGGATTTTTGCGAGTCGGGCGTGGAGATTGTCCTTCCTGGGGAGGATTCATCGTTGATGTACATGCAGGTACAGTCGACGATCGTGGATCGGATTAAGGCTGGCCAGGCTGAGGATCCGAAGCTGGTAAAGATTCGGGAGCAGGTGGAAGCCGGTCTGCGGATTGACTTTTTGATTCATGAGGATGGCTCGCTGAGGTTCGGAGCCAGGTTGTGTGTGCCAGCTGGGGATATCAGAGAGGAGTTGATGGTGGAGGCACACAGTTCGCCGTATTCTGTGCATCCTGGTGGCACCAAGATGTACCAGGATCTTCGTCTGAATTATTGGTGGCATGGTATGAAGAGGAGTGTGGCTCGGAGTGTAGCCAAGTGCTTGGTTTGCCAGCAAGTGAAGGCGGAGCATCAGCGTACGGCCTGGTTGCTACAACCGCTTCCGATTCCGGAGTGGAAATGGCAACACATCACTATGGATTTCGTGACTGGACTACCTCGGAGTCCGAAGCAGAATGACGCGATTTGGGTGATCGTAGATCGATTGACCAAATCTGCGCACTTTATTCCGTTCCGAGTGGGACAGTCCACTGAGGCGCTAGCGAGGAGATATATGGAGGTAAATTCTTTTACTCTCCGTTTTATTTCCTTTTTCCTAGTTTGGATAGTGATGTGACGTGAATCGTGCAGGAGGTTGTGCGACTTCATGGAGTCCCCGTGAGTATCGTGTCTGACCGAGACACGAGGTTCACATCTCAGTTCTGGCAGAGTTTGCAGAAGAGCTTGGGTACGCGTCTGAGTTTCAGCACGGCATACCATCCGCAGACGGATGGCCAGTCTGAGAGGACGATTCAGATTTTGGAGGACATGCTGAGGGCGTGCATGTTGGATTTCAAGGGTTCGTGGGAGGACCATCTGCATTTGGTGGAGTTCTCTTACAACAACAGCTTCCAGGCGAGTATTGGCATGGCGCCTTTCGCCGCTCTTTTGGGAGGAAATGTCGATCGCCATTGAGTTAGGATGACGTTGGTGATCGGGAGATGTTGGGACCTGAGATGATCGTGGAGGCCGTGGATATCGTCAGGAATATTCGGGAGAGGTTGAGGATTGCTCAGGACCGTTTTAAGCATTGGGCGGATGCTAAACGTCGTCCTTTGGAGTTTCAGCCGGGCGACCATGTGTTCTTGAAGATTTCCCCGAATCGAGGTGTGATTCGTTTTGGGAAGCGAGGGAAGTTGAGCCCGCGATACATTGGACCGTTTGACATTTTGGAGAGGGTTGGCGAGGTAGCTTATCGCTTGGCCTTGCCGCCATCTTTGGAAGGAGTTCACAATGTTTTCCATGTGTCGCAGCTTCGTCGATACATTAGCGATCCATCTCATGCTGTGAATTTTTCGGAGATTACCGTTCGCCCCGATATGACGTATGACCAGCATCCAGTGCAGATTCTGGACAGGCGTCAGAAATCGCTTCGGAACAAGATTGTCAATCTTGTGAGGGTGATGTGGCGACACGGCTCACCTGGAGAATCTACTTGGGAGAATGAGGATGAGATGCGAGAGCGTTTCCCACTTTTGTTTCCGGACTCGTGAGTATTTGGAAATTCCGAGGACGGAATTTTTCTTAAGTTGGGGAGGATGTAACAACTGCTTTTCATGTATCTGGATTTATTATAATATAATATATGTTTTGGTGGATTTTCTCCTCATGTGTGGTTTTCGTCTCCGTAGCTTTCATTTTCGATCGATTCGTCGTATTTTCTCGTTCTTCCTTAGGATTGTCGATTTCGAAGTATGTCATTCGTGACGGACTTCATAACGGTCGTATCTTACTATTAGATCAAGCCTAGGAGTCTTAGGAATCGATCCCGGGGCCCCGCGCTCCGTATCGGAACTTTTGGTGCTTATTAGCCGGTCTAAGAAGGGGCACCGACCGACTAGATGACGATCCAGTCGGTCGGCAATCCTTCTTGGACCGACTAGTTGGCTTTCTAAATTTCTCAGGAGTTACTGTTTATCGTTAGTCGGTCTAAGAACGTTGGTTGACCGACTAGGTTGCAAACTAGTCGGTCAGCAATGCTTCTTTAACCGACTAACTCTTCAACTAAATTTTAGTATCAATACTGTTCACTCTTAGTCGGTCTAAGAACGTTCATCGACCGACTAGATGTTAAACTAGTCGGTCAGTATTTGTTCATGGACCGACTAAATCTAAATCCTATTTTCGTTCAGAAGTTACTGTTTACACTTAGTCGGTCTGCGTTGGTCGACCGACCGACTAGTTGCCAAACTAGTCGGTCAGTGGTTGCTCTGTGACCGACTAATCTGTGTTAAAACCCTAATTTCTGGACAACCGCCAGCCCAACCTATTTATACCCCTCCCAAACGTTTTCTTCTTCCTCCACTCGACCCAAAACCCTAAAATCTCCCCCATTGAGCCCACATCTTCCTCCAAGCCCTATTCCTTCATCCCAAGCCCTAGATTCATCTTCTAAACCCTCCATCAACTCTATCTACCTCTCATCTTCCCCAAAATCTCACCAAATCCCCAAAATCCCCCAAAAACCCTAACTCTCCAAACTTCTCCATTTGTTTCCAGATCTGGTCCTAGGGTTCTCCGGAGTGTTTCTTCCGCTTCCTCTCGGTAAGAAATCGATCTCTCGTTGTTTTCATAACCTATTTGTATTTTTATAAAACCCTAATGAAATTTCATGTTGTTTGATGATTGTTTCCCCGAGACAGCGATTTTTCCCCGTAGATTAGCATCCGCGAGACGAACCTTCGTAATCGTCATCCTCGGTGCTAGGCAAGTGAAACTTGCCACTTAGGGTTTAGGCCATGTTTTAGGCCATTTGTTTGTGTAGGCGTAAAAGAGTCTAGGCGACGAAATGATACTCGCCTAGGCGCAAATTGGGGGAACTAGCTTGACAACGAAGCTAGTTCTGACATATATCATGTTGCACAATTACCATGTCATGTTTACTTTCCATTAACGGTACGCGAAATAATTGTCATGTCATTGCATTCTTTAAGTGCTTATGTGATTGCGTAGCTTCGCTACAAATGCTTGTGTTCCTGGCTCGTGTTCCAGAAGCGGGCCATGTGTTGGTTGATAGCCAATGCCCGAATTGCCTGTTTCCGGCTAGGTGCACCCCTACGCCAAATGTTTAAGAATGCGAGCTCATGTGCGGGGCAACCCCGGCTCACTTGCTGAGCTCATGTGCGGGGACCCTGGCTCCATTACGTGTGGGTATTGGGGGTAAGAGTTAAGCGGCCAATCAACTGGGAGTCTGCCCGATCAGCAACTGCAGTGGTAAGGCGTAAACTCTGGGTTTGGGGTAGTGTTAAGCGGCCAATCAGCGTGAATGTGAAACCATTCAGCTGTAAGGCGTAAACATCTACAAACAACGTGAATAGTGAATTGATTGAGATTGATAGTAGCTTGGCTACTCTTGTCTTGTCCCGATGATTGTTCTCCTGTACAAATTGTCTTGCCATGTCTTGATTGTGCACTCATGTTATAACTGCCATGTCATGAATACTATAACTGCTAGGTTACTAGTTGCCTTACTTTCAGTTTCCTTGCCCAAGTCTTTTAGACTTGCTGACATGTGCATCTTTACTCTTTTGGGTGACACATGTTAGATCCTGAGCCTGAGTACCTTGTTGAGGACGAGGTGTTTGCTGACGCCGAGCCCGAGCTTGTGTTTGACGGGGAGTACGTGGACACTGGGGACCAGTCCTAGTGTCTTCGTTGTGTTTTACTTTGTTTAGACAGTTTTTTTGTTATCGATGCGTAGCACCTATACTTTGTTGTGTCGTTGCTTTTGTTGGCCTTGTTCTGGGCCTTTAGACTCTTTCTTTTAGCCTGGTGGCTTTTCTGGATGTTGGACTTATTTTCATGTTGGACAATTTATGAGATGTGAGATTTTATTTCAGTCTCTCCTTGTGTTATTATTGTTGTTCCGTTGTGGTTACAGGGACCTGCTTATGTTTTATTGACGCTTATCGGGTTTGGGGCTTCACAGCTCCACTCTCGTGCGGACCTTTTCACGTCTCGCCTCCATTTTAGGGAAGCGGGTCGTGACACCAATACTCAACATCGTTATCATTCATCAAGCCTTTCCTTTGATCGTTTAATTGCTTAGGTAATGATCGGTCTTCTAAATTTCGAGGACGGAATTGTTGTAAGGAGGGTAGAATGTAACGGCATATTTTCATCGTGCACGTATTTTCGTATTTGAACTTTTTAAAAGAGTTCAAAAATGAGTAAATGAATTTTTTCTATTTTTGTAACTCAAATCTAAAAATAGACTTCATTTTCATGATTCTCGCGTCGATACAAACCCGTTGTATTTTTTTCGTAATTTTTCGGATACCTTTAGTTTCGTGGGCAAAGTTGTAATTTCGTTTTTAAACTATTTTAACAAAATACATTTTTAACTAATTACATTTTAATTAACTTACCTTTACCGAAACTGTCGGCAGCAATCACACGGAAAAAACATTTCATTTACTAGACAGATCCACCTCCACCCATTTAATTCGATGCATGCATCCACTTCTCTTCTTCGTCCGGGGACAACTCCCAACTGCCCAATTAACACTTTTAACATTATTTTAATGGGATTAATGGGTATCATACGCCATATGAGATAGGCTCTCATACGCCCTCTCACATAAAGCAACCAAGTGCAAGCCCACATGGGCTTGTACTTGGATGTACTTGGTTGCTTTATGTGAGAGGGCGTATGAGAGCCTATCTCATATGGCATATGATAGCCATTATTCTCTATTTTAATATGCAATTGAGTTATAAAGCTCTCCCCTCTTTCGTTCAGCACACACAAAACAACCCCCTCATTTTCCCTTCGTTCTTTGCACAACAAACAAACACATCCCCTCCTTCGTTCCACTCAGCCCAAACCCATGCTATCCTCGCAAACTTCTCCCCCTCCATCATCAGCATCTTCTTCTTCTTCAACCCAATCCCACAACCAAAAGAAAGGAACTCACACACAACCTCTCCCTCTCATCTCTACAGTGACTAAGCTCCCCCACCACTACCAGCTTGCCTCCGCAACCTCCTCGCTACGTCACCATCCACCGGAGCAGCCCTATCCTAGCGTTGACCGCTTCACCACCGCCATCTCCACCCTGCTGACGCTTGCCCTCATCGACAAACACAGTGTCCCAGCCCCTCGACCCTGCTACCTCCACACCGCCCCTGTGCCCGCAGTAGCGACCGACTGAATCCCCGCTTCCCCCGCTAGACAACCACCAAGCCCTTCGTCGCATCGCCTAACCACCACCCTCTCACCCTCCTCCGACTGTCCACAACACCGCCACCCCCCATCTGCAGCCATCCGGCTCTCCTCGCTGCCACATAGCCCTGCCGCCCCTATTGTTGCTCCCACAGCGTCTGCCTCCATGTCAACCGCCGACCCACGGTACCCCCAGCACCCCCCGGCGCCATCGCTATTGTCGTTGCTCTCCCGCAGCAGCAGCGTGCGCTGCAGGCCCCCCGACGTCGCTACCATCGGCATTCCTCGCCAACGGCCTTCGCTCTGCCTTCACCGCCGTTTGCTCCGTCGTCCCGCTACCATCGCCCCGCTGGCCCCCGCCTTTGATCCGCCGCCGACGAGCAGCGAACACCCTGCCCCAGTAGCAACTCGCGTGAATGAGGGATAGTTTTAATATATATACGTATAAGATACGTATATATGCGTATGTATATATACGTATATATATATATACGCGTATATTTATTTATTATATAGGTTTATTGGTTTAAAATTGTTAATAAATAATCTAGAGACCAGAAAATTACTCATAGACAACCAGAAAATCCAAAGCGTCGCGTAGAACGGATAGACGCTAGAATTATCCTAATCAGAAGCCTATTTTGCTAAAAATGATTTTTCAAAGTTATACGTAATTTATTCTAATTTGCTTTTAAAATTTGTAACTTCAAATTTTACACGTATTTTTCAAATACAAAAATACAGTTGTATTCTACTAATCAAGACGAACATTTTGATAGGTAATATGAAATATTTTGATGGGTACATTTCTTTAATAAATCTTCAGACATTTATGATAAGTATTTTCTAATTTAAAATAAGTGGTTTTTAATTCATTGTAATTTTTAAAAATCGTGTTTATGCTTTTAAAAATTATTAAAAATATCCAGATGTTTCAGAAAAATATTTTCTTCTTATGAAAATTTATTTTCCTCATATCTAGCGCATCTAAAACTTCTTAGCATGCATTTTGTCACGTTTTAAGATATAATAAAATTAGAAACAACTAATAAAAATAGATAGAAAATGGCATAGAAGTAAACCAATGGTTTCTTGTGATTGCAGGTACCGTTTCTCGTGCACGGACACCCCAGACAGCTTTAGCTCTAGGCTCGTCTTCTTACGACGACATGGAGACCTGTAAGTCACCCTAATTTTAGCGTTAGAAGTTAAGCAAGTGTACTAGTATGAACTTAGGACATCACATATAGCCTCAGAACAGCTATTGACTTGAACAACTGATTAGAGACCTAATTAAATAAGAAAGTGAACTCTTAGTCTTAGATCGACAATTAACTTGAGCATACGACATTGTCAACTTTCAACTTTGATAGTTCTAGCGTGTAACCATCTACTTGGGTAAACTGTGTACTAATGAAAATACCACATGCTCGAAGCATGGTATCAGCATCATAGTTGTTGGACTTGTCTTTATCCTAAATCCCTAACTTTCTGGTTTTCAATAAGAAAGTAAATCAGTGGTCCTGTTTTAACTATCGTAGTGAATGATCAGGAAACTACTCTACTATTGGTTAATATAATTAATGTAGTGAAAGTTGATAATCGATGTTCTTATTATTGATTTACCAAACCGGCTGGTTTCGCCTGGACCCAAGTTTTGGATCATACTGCTTGCGGGGATAATGACCTACTTGGCTAACCTTGATTAAGCCCGTTTGTGTGGAGCAATGCTAGAACTCCAATTCTAGCCGTTCGCATCCATCGATTAAATATATCTTTAAATGAGTTACTTCAACCTTTTCATCACCATGATTACTCCCTTGTCTTGTTCACCCTTATTTACCATGTCCTGATGCTTGTCACTTGAAAACGTTGCATGGACTTTGGATACACTTGTTGCATGATTGCTCGCGTTTAAATAGTCACATCACTTGCTGCATGAAAACTATGACTCAGTGAATGCTAATGAATTATCGAATGGAATATTGTGTGGTACATTCGGTGGAATATCTTGTGGTACATTCTATGGAATATCTTGTGGTACATCTTGTGGAATATCTTGTTGTATATCTTGTGGAATATCTTGTGAAACATCACATAATAAACATATACTTGATACACATGACACATCACAGGTGTTTTGGGGTAACTTATAATAGTGTGCATGCAGGAGCGACCCATTCAGTCTTTGTTGTCCCGACCGGGTCCTAACGACCCCTTCAAAGGTCGTCGGTGACAAATTCACAGATTCAGATCATAGATTTTGGAACATGCTTGTATTAACAATTTTTGTTTAACCCCGGGTACGCGCACCCGTGGTAAGAGATGAACGCTTGGTTGCACATTGTACTTCGCATTATAAGTCACGACGTATGCTCGACATAATTATACCCCGCTTAACATGGTCATCTCAATTTTGTTTCCTTATTGCTATCACCATGGTTCTTCTTGCACGTTACTTACTGTACTTACACAGTCACCTTTTACGTCACTTATTGTACTTGCATGCATGGCTGCTCTTACCTTACTTGTTGCACTTGCATGATTATCTTTAACTATTTACCATAGCCTGTTCCGTACTTTTGTACTAGTTTATTTCTATTGCTAGAATTGTTGTGACGTATATATGGTTCCATCTTCGTGGCACCGTCAGATGACGCACAGATTGAGAAGGAGGCTTTTCGAGTTTGCGGAGCCAGAGTTCGTTCCAGAGGCAGCAGATTTTAGAGTTCGAGTTGTGACGAATTTCAAATTGTACTTCTTTTCTTTCATGTATCTTGTTGGAGCATATTGTATTGTATGGATTGTAATAAATGGACCCTACTTGAGTATTTTTGTACATCTCTGCATCATGACTATATTGTTTTCACTGGTTAACTACAGACCTGCGAATGTAATCAAATAAGAAATGGCCCCCTGAGAGCGGGCCGTTACAAGTACAACACGGACCCCACATCAAACTTTCTTCATCCAACATTCCAACCAACTTTCCAACCAACTTCCAACAAAAAAACACTAGAAAGTTGTGTGAGACTCACAAAACTTTCTCAAACTAACTTTCCAACCAACTTTCCAACAAAAAACACAAAATCAAACTTTACTCACATCAAGATTCCACAACCCCTCAACTTTCTACAAAACCATTCTTAACAAAAAGAACATGCCCTAAATCCAATCCAATCGGGTCAGGCCAACTCGTTAGTTCTTGCTTGGGTTTCTATCCTTTTAGGCTTCTTCAGATATCTATGCATAATAATCATCCTTGAATTCTAACTAAATGTGCTTTTCGCTCATGTTGGATGCTTGAATAATTATTATATTCTACTAAAATGCTCTTAATTGTAGATTGACTAGTCATAACCCGTGCCTGCGGGCACGGTTCATTTAAGATTTTCCCCAGGAAAATCTTTGTTCTCCAACGAATTATTTCCACAGCCAAAATTGCGCGGAACAACAAATTAGCGTAAAAATATTCAGCAGCACGTGTGCCTTCATTGCTAAACAACAAATTCGGCATGGGTGCCCTCGACACAGAATAACAAATTCGCGTAAAAAAATCGGCGTGGGTGCCTTCGGCGTGGAACAAAAAATTAGCGTAAAAAATTTAGGCGCCTTCGGCGCGGGCAATTATTCTCGTCTTTGCCCAATTGGTCGAAGAGACGGTAGGCCCCCCGTTGAGGGAGAGATCATGTGTTGAGCGAGAGGTCATTCGATCTGCAGCATTAAGTGCAAGTTAATGTTTTTTTCTCAAATGCATTAACTTCATGCACGCTGATATTCTCAAGAAACTTTCATTCCCAATAAAATTTCATTTCCAATGAAACTTTCATTTCACTAGAAATGTTTTTCCCTCCAAAATTTTCCACAAAATTGCATCTCAATCATTCATTCCTCAATATTCCACAAAATCTCATCTCAATCATTCATTCCTCAATATTAAATCCAAGCCGTCTTTCTATCAATCTGTTTGTCCTATTCAGCTCTAAAATTAAAAAACAGTTGTGTTTTAATATATAGATTAATGTTATAAACTGGCTTTTGGAGGCCCAACCCATTATTGGGTATCCACCCATTATGTAACCCTACTTCTATAAATACAGGGCTACGGGGTTCCGTAGCCGCCAAGTTTACAACACGTTATCAGCACGCTCGAGGCTGAGCCGATCCCCTGCCGACGGACGCGACGCGACGCAAACGGGCTTCCTTCACCGAACGTCGCTAGATCCGGCGGGTAGGATCTAGAGGTAATTTTTTTCCCTAGATCTAAACTTTTATGCGCATACGATTAGATCTACATGCTTAGATCTATTTTTGATTAATATAGATCGGAGTTTTAACTTAGATCTGCATGTTAAATCAATTTTTTCAATGAAAAGTCGACGTTTTTATCAACAAAAATCAAATTTTTACGATGAAAAACGTTGTTTTGAAGACTAAAAATAGTTCTTTTAAAATAAAAATCCTATTTTTATGATCTTCTCCCCCAAATCTTGAAACCCTAGATGGGATTTTTCGTCGCTACGCGGCCAGAAGCCACGAACGCACGAAACCCCCCTCCATTGCGATCTCCACGCCGCCAGAAGCGGCATCGTGCCGCTGCCGCCCCCGGCAGCAGTCAGCCAGCGCTGCCGCCGGGAGCGGCAGCAGGCGCTGCCGCCTCGGCGGCAGTCGCCGCTGCCGCCTAGAGCGGCAGTCGCCGCTGCCGCCTAGAGCGGCAGACGTCGCTGCCGCCTCGGCGGCAGACGCCACTGTCGCCTGGAGCGGCAGCAGGCGCTGCCGCTCGATGCGGCAGACACCGCTGCTGCCCCCGGCGGCAGCCGCCGCTTTCACCCGACGCGGCAGCGGCAAAATCCCCCTCCCCACGCGCGCGAGACGCAAATGCTAGCCGCCCGAAGCGGTGGCACGCGCGACGAAACCCTAGCCGCCCGAAGCGGCGACGCGCACGACGAAACCCTAGCCGCCCGAAGCGGCGACGCGCACGGAAAAACTCTAGCCGCCCGAAGCGGCGGTCCCTCCGGCGCAAATGCTTTCCGCCCGCACGGGTCCGCACGAACGACGCATCCAAAAATCCTAACTGGGTTTTTCCCAAAAAAACTTCGTTTTTACAAGTTCTTTTTCAGATTTAATTAAGTTTTTCTTCGTTAAAATCTGATTAATGCTTTATAAATCATCGCAATTTTTTCTTGGATTATTTGATTATTACACGTTTAATAATTAGGAAGATCATGTGACCGCTCTGCCGTTAGTTAACTAACCTAACGGTGTATGACGTTGCCCAGTGGTCCAATAATTATTAAACGAAAAATTTTCATTTCCATTATAAAATTTCTGTGATGATTAAATGCATGTGTAGAAAATTATATGCCTGCCGCATATTTAATGATTCTGTGATGGACATTTTTATTTAGCATGCTAAAATCACTATGACATAGTTTAATGCCTGTAGCAAAACTGTATGTCTGCGATGAGATTATTTAAATGCCTGCAGCATATAAATAGCATGTGTATACATCATACTTGTTTCAATTCAGGTTAATTGAGCACAACTTTTTAGTTTACAAGCTTTACATTATATTATATGTATGATGTGCTCATGATATGACAACATTTTATGTCAACAAACCAATAATGATTTCAAAAAGTTTAACTCATATCCTAGTTGACAAAATGAACCTGGAGTTCAAAACCAAAATGAACCTGAAGTTCAAAATCAAATCAAAATTCAACACCCTTTCACACTAATAAAAATTAACAAGTACGATGGATTATACGAAAAACATTTATGTATTTTCTTTTAGAAATACGTATTTCGCTGTAAATAGATCTCTCATATCTATGGTTTGTATTAACCAATATTGACACCGGCAGTTGTCATAACACCGCCAAACTCTTTTGAGTAATCTCACTTTACAAGGTATGATTCTTGAATCTAACCTTATTTTTAAGCGTATGCCCGAAGTCGTGGCTTAATAGATAAGTGAGAAATTATAAATTTCGTACCTACGTAATTGTTTCCCCTATAGCATGATTCTATATCCACATAATATTTGAATGACTCAATAAAAATGGCCTGAAGACCATACTTGAGTTTTCAAATAGACTTTTAAAAGTCTCTTATAAACTGGAAAAGTGGAAATATAGAAACTAACTCATTTCCCTTGTATATGTCTACTTCGTAAGACCAATATTCATTTTCCTTATGAATGTCAATGGGGAAGACTGAAAACAGGGGAAGTCTTGTATTAAATGAGAAAGGGAAGATATGATATACATCAACATGGAGTATGCAATGGCAACCCAATATCAGACCAGAAGTTCTGACAAGACCCATAATGCTTTTTGCAAAATGAATGGGCATTAACCTATGCCATATAAAAATATATACATATCTAGTCTAAACGACGAAAGTCAAATTGACTGTATGTATATTTCGCTACTCCCCGAGGACAAATAAATTTTGAAAATAAATTTGATCTGTTGTCATAATATGAGTCTAAAATGAGCACAATTGTGGACGTATATTTTATAGAACACACATCATACTATGAAACTTGTTGTCGTAACATAATTATCAGTACTATTCTCTTGCAGTATATATGTATTTAAATGCATCACCACAATATTTATTATTGATTTCATGCTTTTTACACATTTCATTTTACTGTGAATGATTTGTCATCCTGAATACTCCTAAAATGAGGATGCCATTGACTCTCTTCACTCCCTATATATGGCTGATGATGTACCTTAAGAGTACTCATCTATATATCCTCTTAAAATGGTCATAATCAAAACCTTGTTATCCAACCGCAGTCCAGATTATTATTAATCACAACGGACATATTACCTTACTGGGATATTGGTTGGGCTTTTACTTACCCTCATACCACCCTCAAAAGTGCCGTAGTGGAACTTATTCATCGGGACTAACCCTCCTAGATGAATATATTCCGAGATCCCAAACGGGGGAGGCATTGGAGCACATCTTATAGATGGAGCCTTGACGGGTTCATATCCCTAGTTCTATGCTCAACTTCAATGAAGTCAAGCTTATTGCGGATTTTTTTGGATAACACTGGGAAATCAATTATATTTAACAACTGGAAGAAAATTGAACACCCTGAAGTTTTGTGTTCACACCCAGAAATGGGTTATATGTAAATCATTAAAATGATTTAAACGGATTACTTATCCATTAAAAATCCAGTTGTAGGTGACCATGTGGGAACATGCAAACCATCAGAACGCCTCCTTAGAAACTATTTATATGAGCATGATCACCTCATATAAACAGTTTCCGAGAACCCCTAACGGGGGGAGCGTTTAGTGCACATCTTATCGATGGAGCCATGATGGGTATACATCCCCATATCACCACTATGGACCATCAGAACACAGAACTATTTATCGGAAGTAATTACCCCAGATAAATTGATTCTGAGCACTCTGAACAGGGGAAGCTTTTAAATCACTTCTCCTAAGACGTGCATTGATGGGCCCTCTTTTAAAGACTTGATGTGATCCTGAAGATCCTTCATAACCTTAATTCCCCAGTATTAGGTTTAACAAAAATACTATAATCATCCATGAGCCTGAAGCTCAATTTGACCATTTAAAAACATTAATACCTATGATCTGATTATCATGAATAGTGATGAGATCCTGAAGATCCACACTTATGAAACTGTTAAACAGTTATCAGACATAGATACTGACAATATAAATATTGTCAAATTCACACATCCCTGCTACTAAAAATCCAGCTAGGATTGACATACCAACTATAATGGATGCAATCCACCAGTAGCAGAAGTGGATATCCTCAATGGATGAGAGGACATACCACGAGACCCTAAAACAATACCACCACAGGAAATTGAGCTCATCTCCATATCATCTCCCTTTCCAGAACCTCCAGAAGAGATAAATCTGGAATAAATTGAATAATGTACTTACACGGAGAGGTATTTGGATAAAAACACACTTGTCGACAATTACTCACATTTCATTTTGCCATTGATATCGTTCACAATCTCCGTTTCCTGAAGCAAACGCAGAAATTTGGCCAGATTATGTGGAACGAGGCAATAATAAGTTGAGCTGGACTCACTTATGAAATGTGAAGTGTTTGGACTTGAAGTCCTGATATCAAAAGATATCAAACCTGTGGGCTACCGAGTATTGTATAAATAAATAAAATCGTTTGCTATAAGCAAAACGCTATAGCATTAGAGGTTTATTTCGCAGAAACCAGGAAGTAACCATGTAAGATGAGCTTAACTCACTTACAAAATTATTTGAACTGATGCATCAGGCTCCTTGGTCATAGTTGTGAAAACCATACGATTGGCAAAGATAATTTTAGGCTATGTTGCTATGGATGATGTGACAACATACCCTTATGAATCATCATCCTGAAGATGAAACCATCATCCCGAAGATGAATAATCATCCTGAAGATGAAACCATCATCCCGAAGATATATAATCATCCTGAAGATGAATAATCATCCCGAAGATGAAACCATCATCCCGAAGATGAATAACCATCCAGAAGATGAATAATCATCTAGCAGATGAATGGTCATCCAGCAGATGAATTATCATCCAGAAGATGAAATTATCATCCAGTCGATGAAGAAATATGGATAATTGCAATCCACTAATACACCTACTGGTTGTATGGATGCACATTAAGACCCCTTCCGTTCGCTGGAAGAGGGGAAGGATATCCTAGGTCATGAAGTGCCGTACTCAAATGTCTTTTGTACACTCCTTTATCTGGCAGTAAACCCTTTAACCAGATACAGTGCAGCGCCTGCAGCGCACCACTGGACCAGAGATATGTAGCTTCTGCGCTACCTCCAAGGGTCAAGGATCATCCAACATGTTAAATGCATTTGCAGATACAGGTTACAGATCATCGCGATGACTGCAACAAAGAAGCGACCAACTCCTGGAGACCAGCAAAGCATGCTTCCAAGGCAACATCAATCCCACCATCCCGAGAGGCTCATCAATCCAAGAAGCAAATCATAAGTACGCACAGCCAGGTCCTGCAGTACCTCGCAGACACAGTGACGACTGGGTCAGAGACGTGGTGCTACATACCGAGTCTGCAGATCACTCCTCTTCAGAAGAGCTCCCTCAGATTCAGTAGCTGCCATAGATGAGCGATACTTGTATAAATGAGCGATGTCTTGTATAGGTGAGCGATGCCTTGTACTTTGTACTTATTATCGGAACACTGTAAGAGATTGATGTATAGTTGCCTAGGAGATCTGCAAGCCTGCAGCTTGTACAGATCAGGGGGAGTCAAATGTAGTGGTGTACTCTTTTCCCTTGGCTATTGGTTTTTCCCACTGGGTTTTCCATAGCTAAAGGTTTTAACGAGGCAGCCTCATTGACTGTGGATCCAGAAGTATCCACCCCCTAAATACTCCCACTAATCAGGAGAAGTTATGGAAAACTGTACTCTTTTTCCTTAGCTATTGGTTTTTCTCACTGGGTTTTCCATAGCTAAAGGTTTTAACGAGGCAGTTATCCCTAACTTAGGATCCAGAAGTATCCACCTCTAGTGATATCCATCGATCAGGGGAAGTTATAGAGACTTGTACTCTTTTCCCTTAGCCACTGGTTTTTCCCACTGGGTTTTCCATGGCAAAGGTTTTAACGAGGCAAGAACTCTTAAACTTAGGATCCAGAAGTATCCATAGACCCATGATCAGATAAGCTCTATGAACCCTGAAGCGTTCATTACGGCTTACAACAATAGATGGATAAGTGGAAGTGTTATAAACGGGCTTTTGGAGGCCCAACTCATTATTGGGTATCCACCCATTATGTAATCCTACTTCTATAAATACAGGGCTACAGGGTTCCGTAGCCGCCAGGTTTACAACAATTAAGGATTAATAGCCGATCAATTATTCTATTCAATATAAGTCATTGTAGCTGCAATAAATTCGTGACAATTATTGACCATGCATGATACCAGAATTTTATAGAGGCAAAAAGCTTGCAATCAGTTTAAGTAATTTGTTGCTTCAGACTTTCATGTCATTGCTTAATGTTGAATTCCATGTCTAGAGATTGGTCGGAATACCATAAATTGTATAGAAATAGTAGACCACGAATTCTTTGTAAACCATGATTAGTTGCATGGATTAACATTAACTGTGAGATTATGGGTGATGTGAGCAAAACCAAATCAATGATTCCAAATCCTTCAAAAAGATGAATCGAGTGTGGCCAATATTTCATCATGGGGGGCCCATTTGAATGTGAGTGAGGGTTTGGACGTGGGTGAGGGTTTGGGTGGAACCCCCAAAGAAAAGCCGCCACATTCTCATTATTTGCATGTTTGTCATAAACGATTAAGGCCTCACGTTCCTCCTATTTTGCATGCTTACATTAGTGTTGTTCTACTTTGTCACCCCACCGCCGCCCAACACCGTTTTTTTTTGCACATTTGCCCCTGCTTTTCTCTCGTTTGCCCCCAGACTATACACACGCATACTCTTTTCTCTCCTTTATTACTTTATGCGAACACTGCTTCCTGTGTGTGGATTTGTTTTTGGTCCCAGTGTTTGGAATAAGAGGTGCTGCGATGTATTCTGTCATTTTAAACAAATAATGATGACAAACGCAGCAAATTTGTGATGTATATAATCGGTCTGATGCAATTTAGCGTTACATGATGGTTAGTGCAGGAACTGGGTACATATATTGTAACGTTGAACACAAAATAAACCGCCCACAGAAATCCAGCTCAAAACACGCCCTGGAAACCACGTGTTTCACGTGGCTCTCGCGACACATCGAAGCAGCCTGCTAAAGTCCGATGAAAATTGAATTAAAGAAACCTTGTGAGCCACGTGATGCTTTGTCGTTTTCTTGGTATGCTTTGCATGTTTTTCACGTGTGCGTCCGAATAATGCAAAACCCGACGGTCACTAATAACAGATATCGTTAAGGGCCTTTTTGATTGTTTGGACGGGAATTATTTGCATTTCATCTCTGATAGTTTTGAATTACACATGTGGTTTAAATTTTACACTACTTTGGATTATGATTTAAAATTTTAGTTTGGATTTGTTAGCTACTTTAACTCTTATTGTTAACTTTTAGTGAAAAATTAACCATGAAGGCCGATGAAATCTTCCGATTGAAAAACTGATGTCTGACCCATTTTTAAAATTTAAAGGGGTTTTCTCATATTAGTCCCTTAAATTATGCGTAATTTGATATTAGTCCCTTAATTCTTCGTATTTAGAGTTTAATCCCTCAAATCTTAAGCCGTTAACCTAAATAGTCCATCCATCCTATATTCTGTTAAATAGTTAGATTACTTAACAATTAATTAACAATTAGTGTTAATTAACACGTCAGCACTAACAGCCACGTCAGCGTTAACGGAGCTTTTAACGGAAAATTAGAGTGGGGGACTATTTTGGTTATAGTTAATGATTTGAGGGATAACACTCAAAATTCGAAGATTTAAGAGACTAATATCAAATTATGCAAGATTTAAGGGACTAATATGAGAAAACCCCAAAATTTAATAGGATTGGCTTTTTATTCGATGCCTAATAAATCAAAAATAGCATCCGAATATGCGAGTCATTTGGATTATTCCCAATATATAGGAAATGCAGGCGTGAGTGAGCGGGTTTGGGCACCTTTTTTAATGATACCTAGGCCCTACCTCGTAAGGACCGGTTTCTTAAAGTTGGAATCCGAACCTAACCCGTTGGACACTCCACACGGAACATACTCAGACCACGTGGTTCGTTTCTTAAATTTAAGTTTCGAGTACACAGTAAAAAACTTGATTTTTTTTCTTGCAGAAAAAATTTCATGATAATTATATAAAGAATGCCTTTTTTTTAATGCTGAAAATATGAATTCATGTTAAGATACTTAAAATTGAAGAAGACATGTGCCCTATTATATCTATTAGAGTCAATAGACTTGATACATCTTCACAAACCTAGTAGTGTAGAATAGACACAATAATATTGAAGCTCCTTCTACTAAAATACTAGGGCTATCGAAGACCATCATAAGCGACATGGATGCTCGCTTTACTTGGAGATTTTGGTCTGAGCTCTTCGGATTGCTGGGATCTGATTTGAGGTTCTCTACAAGTTTCCACCCTCAGATGGTGGCCAAACAATGGGGGTGAACGGATTGCTGGAAATGTACTTGAGATACCACTTGAGTGCTAAAAAGCAAGATTGGGCAAAATTGCCAGGCATGGCTCAAATTTCATACAACCTCCAGAGAAGTGAGTCGATGGAGGAAAAGTCCATTTGAGATCATGATTGAAGAACAACCACTCATCCCAAATGCCATTGTTACAGGCTACAAGGGGAGTAGTCTAGTGGCCTACAAATTTGCTAAGGGATGTCAAGAGCAGAATGAGTTGGCAATGTCATGTCTTAGAAAGACTGCAAAAAGGATGAAGAAAATGGGATGATAAGAAGATGAGACATGCAGAATACCAAGTGGGAGACTTGGTCCTTATCAAGCTCTCTATGCTAGATCGATATAAAGGGATGCACGAATACCTGAAAAGAAAATATGAAGGCCATCTTGAAAAGAGAGGTAAACATAGCTTGCAAGGTGGAACTTCCTCTAACAATCAAATACCATCCAGTCTTATATGTGAATATATTAAGCATCATGGAGATCCAACATACTTGAGCCGAGGGAAGTCTTCTCATGCCCCAGCAGAAATACAGATGGAGTTTGACAAAGAGGCCGAGGAGATCATTACCAACAGGGTGGTTCATAAGGCTAAAAAACATCAAGGGTAGAGCACTTCGTCAAGTAGAAAGGATTGTCAAGAAGCGAGAGTTGCTAGAAATCTGTGAAGGACTCTATGACAGTTCGAAGACTTGGTGGAGAAATTCTATAAAAAGAGCCAAGCGATGAGAGCATCGCTGAGATAGGTGGGTAAGAGTGTCACAGTTGCCATGTCATCGATTAGTTAGCACCTAGTTGGCGCTTACTTGGTGAGTAAGTTGACATTCTCTAGAAAATTCTCAAGGGCACTTTTGTAAATATGGGATTTAAGAATGTTATTGTATTTTCATGAGAACTCTTTAATAAGATGTATTTATATGAAATAATGGAGAAGGATTTAGAGACTCATCACAGGCCAATGGATCATGAAAGTCTTTAGAAGCATATAAAAGGTGCAAGGATAAGCTATTTGTATCCAACAAGAATCATCATACATTAGCTAAGTAAAGGCAATATAGTTCTCCCCTTTCAAGTTCTTCTCGTGCGTTCTTGAGTGTCTTATGAGTGAGAGAATTTGAGGAAAGGCCGACTTACTCATTTTAATATTGAGATATTGAGATGAGTGCAGCAATGGAGTGGAAAAGTCAAGTAGCTAAACAAGCCATCCGTGACATTTACTTCTCCCCAAAACCTAACCCCCCCCCCATAGATCCAACCCAAACTGCACATCCTCTCTCATCAGTCCTCTTTGTCTTTCCCTTAAACCTAATTCCGTCCTAAATCCAACCCAAACCGTCCATTATCTCTCATCTTCCTCTCTCTTTCCCACAAGCCAAGCATGTCTTAATTCCAACCCAAACCGTCCATTATCTCTCATCTTTCTCTTTCTCTTTCCCACAAGCCAAACATGTCTTAATTCCAACCCAAACTGCCCATTTCTCTCTGCTCCTTCATATCTACCTTCACACCATAAATAGTCCGAAGTCCAAACCTAAACCCAACCAAAACTAATACGTATTATTTTTTAACTTTGAATATAAATATAGGAAATCTGGGCATTTTGAGGATTAAAGCTTTTGTGACAAGTTAGCTGGTGGTGAGATGACAGAATGTAGTTTTTGTAAACTTTTAGGAAAAGCTAAGGGTACATTTTGGTGAATTTTGAAAGTTTAAGATAATATTATTAAATTTGTGAATAATCTAAGGTGGTTTAATGCGTTGATTTCACTAAACATCCTGGGGTTTGATCTATTTTTGTAGAACATTTCGAATTTCATTTATAACTAAAGCTCTCTATATTATTTAAAAACCAACACAGTTCATTTTTCTAACTGAAATGACTATTTTAATCTTCCAACTCTTTAACATTGGAAACCAAAATTTTGTTACGAAGCATCAAATCTTGGGGGAGACCCCAGTCCTTCATTTATAGTAGATGGAAGAGCGTACATGGATAGGGTTGCAATAGAAATGATCTTATTCTATGGATAAGATGTAATCCCAATACAAACTCTCGTCAACATCCGTTTACAACACTCCCCCTTATCCAGCCATAAGTGTGGACTCTGCTCATGAATACTTCGGGATTCTGAGTGTTGTATGAGTCTCACATAGGGAGGATACTTCAGGATCCAGAGTTAACGAGGTTTTTCTCGTTAAAACATTTGGCTATGGAAAACCATGTAGGAAAAAACCATAGTTAAGGAAAAAGAGTACAAACTCTCTCTAACTCCCCTTGATATGTACAAGCACTCATGTTTCAAGATCTCTTAGGCGTCTCATAACAATCTTCTATACAAACTTCCTAAAAGTAGCTGCAGAAAGAGATTTATTGAACAAGTCTATCAGGTGGTCACATGATTGTACTTGTCTGACGTCAATCTTGCCATCTCTTTGTAGATCATGCGTCAAGAAGAATTTTGGGAAAATATGCTTCGTTCTGTCGCCTTTAATGTAACCACCTCGTAACTGAGCAATGCAAGCAGCGTTGTCCTCGAACATAGTAGTAGGTTCAAGGTCCCCATTCTTCAATCCGGTCGTCACTAGTATGTGATGTACAACTGAGCGTAGCCAGACACATTCTCTGCTTGCTTCATGGATGGCGAGGATCTCTGAGTGATTGGATGAGGTCTCCGTCATGGTCTGCTTGACGGATCTCCATGAAATGACAGTCCCACCATAGGTAAACATTACCATATCTATGACTTTTCATTGTAGGGATCAGACATGTAACCTGCATCAACATAACCAATAAGTGTGGAGGATAATCCATTTTTGTAAAATAGTCCCAAATCTGTTGACCCTTGGAGGTAGCGCAGAAGGTGCTTAACGCCGGTCCAGTGACGCTGTGTAGGCGCTGCAATGTATCTGGCTAGTAAATTTACTACGAACGCTATATCGGTATTGGTGTAGCTGGCCAAATATAGAAGTGCTCCAATAGCACTCAGATAAGGGACTTCTGGACCACGTATAGCCTCTCCCTCTTCCAGTGGCCGGCAGGGGTCTTTATGTGCATCCACAGATTGTACCACCATAGGTGTACTTAGTGAATGACATTGGTCCACATGAAATCTTTGCAACAGTTTCTTTGTATGCGTGGTTTGATGTATCAGGATTCCGTCTTTTAAATGTTCAATCTGTAAGCCAAGACAAAATTTCGTTTTATCTAGGTCTTTCATTTTGAATTCTTTTGTCAGGCTTACAGATATCTCAGTGATCTCTTCAGGAGATCCAATGAGTTTTAGATTGTCTACGTAGACTGCAATTATGACGAATCCTTTTCCATTTGCTCTTATAAAGATGTAAGGGTAGACTTCATTATTGTTGAATCCTTGTTGTACAAAGAATTCACTAAGTCTATTGTACCACAGTCTTCCCGATTGTTTAAAACTATACAATGATCTTTGAAGCTTAACAGAGTAGACGTCCCGAGGTCTATCTTTTAATTCAGTAGGAATTGAAAATCCATCAGGAAGTTTCATATAAATCTCTTTATCGAGATTACCATATAGATATGCAGTCACAACATCCATTAGCTGCATATCTAATCCTTCCTTTGCTGTTAAGCTTATTAAGAATCGGAAAGTGATCGCATCCATTACCGGGGAGTATGTTTCTTCATAGGCTATTCCCACTCTTTAGGAAAATCCATGTGCTATAAGCATTGCTTTGTAGCGTGCGATCTCATTATTTTCATTTCTTTTTCTAACGAATACCCATTTATATCCCACAAGTTTGACACCAACTGGTGTCTGGACTATTTGCCCAAAGACTTTGTGTTTCTTAAGCGAGCCCAACTCTGCTTATATTGCCTCATTCCACTTTGGCCAATCATTTCTTCGTTTGCATTTAGCAACAGAATGCGGATCATGATCATCATCGCTTTCAGCTACATGAATGGAAATATGAAATGCAAAGTCATCGTCGACGAATATACTATTTCTGTCCAACACCTCACCTCTATGTAAATAATTTAATGATATTTTAGTTTCTCCGGGCAGTTCCTCTGCAGTGGATTTCGGGAGGGATGAGGGTATGGACATGAGCTCATTTCTCTGCGTGGGTATCATTCCAAGGTCTCCATGTATTTTTCTTTTTCTTGGATTCTGTCCTTCGAGCCTGGTGATTGATGTGTCCATATTTTCCATATTTTTACCGCACGTTTTCATAGTATTTTCGCCATCGAAAGTTTGCTTTTATATATATTATCGTACTTTTCACGATATATTCGATTTTCATATAGAATTGTGGATTTTCAGGAATTTTGGAGCAATTTGGAGCAATTTTAGCACATGGACACATTTGAGCTATCTGGAGCACCTATGGCGAGGTTCGATAGGTGTTCGACGAGGTAGAGAAGAAGATTGGAGGAGGAGAAGAGAACTTATAGAAGAGAAGAAGAGAGAGAGAAAGAAGCTCAAAGGAGTAAAGTATGTTGTTTTCCCAGACCACTCGGTCGAGTGCATCAGCACTCGACTGAGCTGACCTTCAACGCAAGAGAAGAACTCCTCAGCTGATATGCACATGCCACTCGACCGGGTAGAAACGTCACTCGGTCAGCTGAACTCGGCCAACTACAACTCAATCCCAATTCGTAGTCGAAGTAGGAGAGCACAAGAGGGACTCGATCGAGCAGTTTAGATGCTCGGTCGAGCTGAAGCCCGATTAGAACAAAGATTTTCAAAGGCATTCTCAACTTACTGTAGCTCGACTGAGTAGACCAGCGCTCGACCTAGTACTTCAACAACTCAGCCGACCGAGAACTTCAACTATACTTTGAACCTAAAGAAGCATCCCTGAGTGACTCGACCGAGCTGGTCATATCTGAAGCTGAACCAAGAAATGAGAAGCGGCTGACCGTGTCACCACTCGACCGAGCGGTGCTGCTACTCGACCGAGTAGGGCGCCTCAGCCCAATTGAAAGGGGGCCCAAGAAGCCCTTTCTCCAAATTTTTGTGGGGTCCATCCTCATTGTATTTTAGCATAGTTTTTACCCTAGTTTTGAAGAGGCTATTCAGATTTTATTTCTTAGAAGTCCTTAGTTTTTCTTAGAGAGTTCTTAAGTCGTCGCTATTGTTTGAAGACAAAGTTGATTGTTTATTATTGTAATTTGCTTGGAATCTCTTGATCTTAATTCTCTGCAATTATTTGTTCGTCTTCAGTGCTTTGGTAACTATCTCTCATCTCTCTATGCTTATTTCGATGTCTTTTATTGCGATCATGATTTCTATTGTTATCCTAAACGCTTTTGTTGATATCACCATGAATTGTGAGTAGTCGTCTCTAGGGCCAATGGATTAGCCCTAGGATCTTAGTATTTAGATGCAAAGTTAGGATTTTTACGTTGTTTTGGTGTAAAAGTGATGTGTTTTTGGTTGATCTAGCCAAGTTTGCAGGAGATTTCATATACGGTTTGTGATCCATGGAAGTGTCATGCATCTTGGACGGGTATCCTATGAACTTAATTTAGGCATGTTAGTGAATTCAATTAGAGTTCGTGATTAACGGGAGTGGCTCGCACTTTGATGGTTTCCACCGGTGTCCTATGTTACTGATTGATGACCTACGGGAGTAGCATCAATGAGAGCCATCAAAACATAGATCGAAGCTCTAACTCATGGTGGTGGCGTGAGTATAGATTGAGAATAGTTGTCGTTCATAATGTATGTATCGCGTGTGAAGCCATCCATGGAGGTGGAGCTAAGCACGGGGTATGTTAGACGAGTGGCACAACAGTGGTTGGCCATGAGTTCTACATTTTAGATGCGACAATCTCGCCCTAATAAATCCAATTCAACATAGAAATTGCAGCCTAGAATTGACATCCGACGATCCTAATGGTGACTTCTATTGGCCTAGTCTTTATTTTATTGTTATCTAAGATAGTAACCATTTGTAACAATCTTTCTGAGTACGCCAACTAGTGTAAGGTCCATGGCTATGAGGAAAATACTAGAAGGGGGTTGAATAGTGTTTATGTAATTTAAAAAGATAGTTACACCAAATTAAATTCCTAACCAACAAATAGTGTGGAATAGAAATAAACCCAAAATGAAACAACTGCAAACACAAGGATGTTTCAAGGGTTCGGATTACCCAAGTCACTTCCCGACTTGTTTCTGGTAATCCTACGTCCCTTCCACCCGGTTAACAACCGGATACTCAAGTTAGAACCCTAACATGATGTTTCCTTAAAACCCACTTGTAGCAACCCTACAAGTGAAATCGAAATAAAATTGATTGACCTTGACTCCCACAACTTGGGAGCAAGCAAACCACTCTCACAAACCGAGAGTAAATCAAATAACTAAAGTTATGAAATATGAAATTAAGCAACACTTACAATCACCTATGCCTTGAAGTAGAACTTAAAGGATAAGTGCGTTGTGTGTTGAAAGACTCTCTTGGAAGAGAGGAAAGCCCTTTCTCTTAATTGCACCAAATGCCTAGAATATTTCTCTTTGGTTCTAGGTTGGAGAGCAAGAGATGAAAGATTGGAATTCTAGGTCTTTAGGATTTGAGAGCTTTGATCTTGAGAGAAAGAAATCTTGAATGATTTAGCAACTTGGTTTTTGTTTTTCTAACCTCTCAATGGAACAGTAGAGGCTCCTTTTATATGTTTCTCAAACCCTTCAAACGAAATCAACAAAAACCCCTTTGAAATCCGTGAGGAAAAACTCAACAGATAGAATCTGTGCCTGAGACAGTCGACTGTTGAAGAACTCACAGTCGACTGCTGCACAGTGACAGAGGGTAGGTGAGAATTCATAACGGTAACTTACCACGTGGACAGTCGACTGATGAGGCATAGACAGTCAACTGTTGAACCAACAGGCGACTGTAAATCCTACTACAGGCGACTGGCCGTAAGCTAGGTAAGTTGATGAAATCTGAAAAGCGTCTGGGAGAACAGGACATACGACTGATGAAGAGAAGACAGTCGACTGTTAAACTGAACAGGTGACTGTAATTCCTTCTATAGACGACTGTCAAGACCCTACGATTTTCCTGAGAGTTGAGTCATCAAATAGGCTCAAAGACAGACGACTGTTGAAGCATTGACAGTCGACTGCAAATCCAACAATAGTCGACTGGCCAGATTAAACAGAGAAATAGAATTTGGGCTAAAGATAGACAGGCGACTGATTAACAAAACACAGTCGACTGTCACTTGGACAGGTGCCTGTGAATCGTTCATAAGTCGCCTGTGAGTGTTAAAGCTAAGAAGCCCAAAAACTAGACTGAAAAAGTTTGTGCATAACAGGCGACTGTAGAACAAAACACAGTCCACTGTTTTGAGACAGTCGACTGTAAAACGTTCAGCAGTCGACTGTTATAAACATAACATGCACAATCTAGATAGAAATGAATTGGAGTTTAAGGAAGGTTGATCTAATGATATCCTAAGACCGAAATGAAGATGTGTGTGTGTTCCAACAAAGTTCTACTTCTAAGCTACATACTAGAAGAGAAACAAGAAAGTCACATTTGACGAACTCTCTCTTCTTTCCAACACATGAGCTTGAAGTCATCTAGGAGCTTCAATCACCATCTACGATCATCCAATCCATTTCATTTGCTTTCAATGATCTTTGAGTATCATCCATTGCTAATAGATCTTCATGACATGCATGGACAATGGATTAACTGCAATAGGAGATTAGTTACAAGTATTTATGTTTGCTCATCATTAACACCAAATAGGGAGAAGTCCAATACTCAACAACTAGCATTGTTCTGAGACTTTGAACAGATCCAAGACTATAAAATCATCTGACTCCCTGTGGGTTCGACATTTTTCTATATTACAAAGAATTGACATCGTGCACTTGTGGTAAGTTTCCGGAGTTAAATCCGGAGCGCATCAGTGGTTTGCCTTTTTTCTGTTGAGGAGCAGCCACTTCTATTGCAGGTGGATTGCATCCATTCTCGGGGATGTCAATCCTACCTGGAGTATTTGCAGATGGGATTTGTGATCTGACAATCTTCAGGTTGTCAGTAAATGAGTCTTGTAACTGATGAACAGTGTTCTGTATATGGAGGATCTTCATGATCTCATCTTCACATTGTTTCATTACCGGATCATAATGGGTCAAAGATTTTGTATCCCACGATATAATTTGCTTAGCTCCAGATTTTTCATTATCTGGGCCCATTTTGGGGAAACTTGTCTCATCAAATTCACAGTCTTCAAGACGTGCCTTAAATACGTCCCCCATTTGGGGTTCTAGGTATCTTATAATTGAGGGTGAGTCAAACCCTACATAGATACCTATGTGAGGTTGAGGACCCATTTTTGTCCTCTGTAGTGGTGCAATGGAGATATAAACTGCACAACTGAAGATTCTCAAGTGAGAAATCTTTGATGGTATTCCATACGCAAGTTGAATTGGAGAGCGACTCTGACCTCCAGAGGGTCTAATTTTTATCAGCGCCGTAGCATGCAAAATTGCATGTCCCCATGCATTCACCGACAACTGAGGTTTCATTAATAATGGACGTGCAATCCATTGGAGTCTTTTTATCAGTGACTCTGCCAGCCCGTTTTGGGTATGAACATGTGGTACCAGATGTTCAATTTCTATCCTAGTTGCAAGGCAATACTCTTGGAATGACTGAGAGGTAAATTCCACATCATTATCCAGACGTATTTTCTTTATTTGATTGTCTGAAAAATGCACCTGCAACTTTATTATTTGTGCAAGTAGCTTTGGAAAAGCTAAGTCGTGGGTCGATAGTAGACACACATACGAGTATTTTGAGAATGCATTAATCAGTATCATAAAGTACTGAAATGGCCCACTTGGGGGTGGATATGTCCACATATATCTCCGTGTATTCTTTCGAGGAAGCTTATAGATTATATATCTACTTTAAGTGGTGATGGCCTTATTATTAATTTTCATTTGAAGCAAGGGATGTAAGGGAATTCTCCCTTTTGAAGAATCTCCTAGTTCTTCAAGTCATGCCCATGTGATTGGGATAAGACGCAAATAATCATCATCGATCCAGGGTGGCCAAGTTTATCATGCCAAAGTAAACACTTGGCTGATGACGGGCACTTCAGGTGCTCCGTCAAATTAGCTTCCTCTTTCCATATCTATGTATTGTAGAGACCGGATGAAAGGCTCTCAAAACGTTCAAGTATGGATTTTACTCCTTTTTCTTGAGATGGTACATATATAAGTTCTTTTTCGTTTACATTTGCTGTTTCCAAATGGAATCCGTTTAAATGGATGTTCTTGAAACTTATTAAGTTTCTATTTGAATTCGGAGAGAATACTGCCTTCTTTATTTTTATTTCTGTTCCATTTGGGAGTAACAAAGTTGCGTTCCCAAAACCTTCAATAATATTTGATGGCACTGAAATTGTATTTACATGGCTTTTATAAGGTATATGCTATGAAAATAGCACTTATATTGAAGGATCATATGTGTCGATGCACTGTCTACTAAGCAGTCATGAGAGCGGTCCATCTATTAAAAGATGATTAAGCACATTTACCTTTCAGAAACATAATCAAATTTTATTCAGAACAAATTCAGAATATTCAAATAGCTCTCAAAACATTTATTGTTCTGAAACAAATATAAAGATAAAAAGCGGCTAATTGAGCAGGTCATCTCTTTCGAAGTCGTCAGCTATGAACTTAACTTGAGCATTTGTGGTAACCAGGTTTGTTTCAGCTTTCTTTTTCATGTTTTCTTTATAAAATTCCTTGAGATGCCGCAGAGTTCTGCACACTCTAGACCAGTGTCCTTTCATGCCACAGATATAGCACTGGTCTTCCCATTCCCTCTTGGGTGAGGGTGCATCATTTCTGTTGTTGTCGTTTCTGCGTTAGGTGAACTTTCGCCTCCCTTCATTTCTTTGCTGTTGGACCTGACGTCTGACCTTTTTGTTCGGTCCCCCATTCTGTGGTTTTCCTTTCCTTTTGTTATCTTTCTTCTGTTTAGAAGAAGATGCATTGTGAACTTCATGTAGATGGACAGTGCTAGGGGGCGCATATGATGAGTGGCGAGGAGAAGCTCTCTGTTTTGTTCAGCCATGAGTAAACATGACATCAGCTCAGCATACTTGGTGAACTTTTGTTCACGGTATTGCTTCATCAGCATCACATCCTTTTCGTGGAAAGACGTTTACGTCTTTCCAGCATGTGATCTTTTGAGAATTTTTCACTACACAACTTCAGGCGTGAGTGATACTAAAAAGAGCTGAGTTGTACTCAGCTATGGACTTAAAGTTCTGCAGTCTTAGATTCTCCCACTCATAACTTACCGTTGGAAGTATAACATCTTTCTAATGTTTATATCTTTCCTCAAGGGCAGTCCATAGATCAAGTGAATATTCGACCGTAAGGTATTCAGCCTTTAGGGTCTTGCCCACATGGCCACGAATATAAATAATGGCTTGCGCCTTTTCAATGTCAATCCCATTTCCATCTTTTGTTACAACAGAAATGAGGGACTTAGCTCGCACGTGAAATTTAACATCGGACTGCCAGCTCAAGTAATTCCTGCATGATGCATCCAGCACTTCGAAATCAACACTTGCGATTTTTTCCATTTTATCTAGTAAAGCACAAATTTGCATGAATTAATAATACATGAAATATTTTCATACAGAGGTAATTTTTAAATGAATAAGCTAATTGCATGGATCGGCCAGTCCCACATAAAATAAATAATGTCCAAAGTCTATATTACACAAATGAAAGCGAAAAATTACAACTTTGGAAGCCTCATGGGTCCCATTTTTAAATTCTCCAGCTTCAAGAGTGGCCTCCGCCTCCATGAAAAGTAGTTATCGGTCTTGGACATTACATAATATCCTCAATACAATTTCTCTCAAAAGAAAAAGAAAAATACAAGAAGAGTAAAAAGTGGGACTAAACAGTCGACCCAAAACCACAGTTAGCCATCCATGTAAAAATTTGTGATCATTGAACATTTTCATAACACACACATGCATCACAGATTCAGAATAGGATAAACATAACAATTTAAAATACTTAATAATTATTCAGACCACGAGACGATGTTATACACCGTTAGGTTAGGTGATTAACGGTAGAGCGGTCGCAGAATCTTTATAATTATTAAGTTAATACTGCACAACTTAACAAACGTTTATCCCAGAAAATGAACCATAAAATGTGATGCAATGCATATAAGTATGATCCTAAAAAGAAGGTATCATAATATGCAATTCGTTGTGCATTATGGGCTAGTCCAAATAAATTTGGAAGATGCCCAAAATTACTTATTCATCGTGAAAAAGGAAATAGTTTTCCGTTTTATATCTCCACATAATCCCCTTAGGTTACCAAATTTCCCCTTGAAGCCCCATTTTAATCCTCCATTTTTACAAATTTTTCTTCAATTTTTAAGGCCACAAGAACCCAATTTATCCATTAAATGTTTTCCCTTTCTCCTTTCCTTCTCTTTTTTTTTCAATTTTATTCGGCCTGCGTGCCTGAAGCCGATGCGGGCTTCAGGCCCGCAACATTATCCTTTTTTGGGTGAAGTCGGGTTGCGGGCCTGAGGCCCGTAGCGAGGTTGTGGGCTTTAGGCCCACTGCTTTTTGCTTTTTTTAGTTTGCTTATGGGCCGAAGCCCACAAGTCGCAGTGGGCTTCGGCCCACAGCTAAAAAAGAGATTTTTTTGTTTTTATGAGTTGGGCCCGAATACTTTCAATTGAAGGTGCGCCGACTAGGGTTAGCTGCCATCGCCCCTAAGATGCCGAAAAAGGGGAGAGGGGCACCGCCAATGGGCGGTGAATGGAGTTGCCGCCGTGAGGCGGGGGTGGGGTTTCTCGAGGGCCACCGCCGAGAGGCGGGGTGATGGAGGTGGGGTCGGTGGCACCGCCTGCAGGGGCCGGCGGCAAGGCCCCCGATGTGGTGTGAGTGAATATGATTTTCGAATTTTTATTCTTTTGAAGCATATTATACAATTTGTGATTTCGTCAACTCTAAAATAGGGTTTTAACTATATGAAAACATGAAGCGACGATTAAAAATTGTCGTTTTAGACTATCAACCCGATTTCCAATTCGATCTTGCGAGATCGATTGGAAATAAAATCATGATCATGATAAAAATAAAATTTTTAAGGACAATACCTCTATATCCGTCCTCCAGATCTAGCGAAGGTTGACGAAGCCTATGCGGGGAAACGACGCCCGTTCGTAGTGGTTGACGCCGCGCGGGTGGATCTATCGCCTTCTCCTCGCTTTCGCAACGATCGGGATTTGTAGAAAAAATTTAGAGTCTCGTGCTGATAACGTGTTATGAAGCATCAAATCTGGGGGGAGACACAGTCCTTCATTTATAGTAGGGGAAAAGCGTAAATGAATAGGGTTACAATAGATATGATCTTATCATATGGATAATATGTAATCCCAATACAAACTCTCGTCAACATCCATTTACAACAATTTTTAAGTTTTAGAAAGGGACAAATTAATCATTTTAGGTAGAAAGCTTAAATGCGCTGCATAAGAGAGTGCGAGGGGGATAAAAAAATAAGGACGTTTCGTGTAAATATGTCAAAACTCAGGGGTCGGGGTGAAATTAACCCTGTTTTAAATTAAGCATTTATTCTCTTTCCCATTGTCACCCTCTCATCCGGTGCAATTATATAAATCACTCATCCGTGAGTGAGAAAACCCCACTCGACTTGATCCCAAAGCAAGAAACAGGGCTAGGCGAGAAGAAAGGCACCAAAGGGAGGAACACCATGGGCTCGGTTGACGAGAAGAAGCAGCTGCAGCTCCCGCTGGTCGATTTCCGCGGCGTAGATCCAAGCAACCCAACGAGCGAGGAATGGAAGGCTGCAAGAACCGCGCTTGTTCAGGCCTTGGAGTCCTACGGCTGCGTCGAGGTGATCTACGATCGGGTCGGGCCGGAGCTCCGGGAGGAGCTCTTCGCCCGCGCCGTGCCCGACCTGTTCTCCCTTCCGACGGAGGTGAAGGAAAAGAACGTGTCCGCCGACGGGCCCTTCATGGGCCACATAAACTCGAGCCACAGAGCTTATGAGAGCCTCCGCATCGATTCCGCCGGCACGCCCGAGGGGGTGCAGGCGTTTACCAACATCATGTGGCCTCAAGGCAACCCCCACTTCTGGTAATTTCTCGCACCAATCTTTTATGTCCGTGGCTAGCAACATGCATCTCATTTGGCTGTTTTTTGTCCCCCATCTACAGCGACACTGCGTATGCATTCTCGAAGCACATGCAGGATCTGGCGGAGATGATGCAGAGGATGGTGTTAGAGAGCTTCGGCCTGGAGAGGTACGCCCATCTACACGTCGACCCGAAGCTGGCCGGGCTGCGAATGTCGGAGTACGGCACGCCCCTGTTCGAGAGCCAGGAGACGGGCATGAGCTCACACACGGACAGGAACATGTTCACCATAATCTGCCAGCACAGAGTCGAGGGGCTCGAGGTGGAGACCAAGGACGGCCAGTGGATCCATGTCGTCCCCTTGCCCAATTCGTTTTCGGTCGTGATCGGAGACGCGTTCACGGTGACCGACCCTCTCTCTCTCTCTATGTGTATCTCTGATACTTGGTTTTCGTGTTGCCCCCTTCAACATCTAAATCGTTGGTTAATCAACCTCTGCTAGGCATGGACCAACGGAAGATTCCAGCGTCCCTTCCACCAGGTGAGGATGACCGGCGAAGGGAAGCGGTATTCTGTTCTTTACGGCACGAGACCGAGCGACGATGTAGTGATGCGACCCATAGAGGAGCTGGTTGATTCGGACCACCCGTTGCTTTACAAGCCTTTCAATTACAAAGAGTACATGAACTTTCTGTACGGCGAAGAAGGGAGGCTATACAAGTATGCACTGGAGAAGTATTGTGGGTTAGGGACTGAAATGGAGGCATAAACTTGTGAGGTAATCGATGCATTTTATTGTTTTATGTTTTGCTTAGCTGCCAGGTTCTTGATTTAGGAACATGTCGTCCAAGCCCGGAGGAGATCGATGTTGCAGAGCCGAGTGGATCAGGGTCAACTTGCCGAGTGTTTTCTGTTTCTAGGACATGTTAGTTTCTAGTGGTAATAATAAGTACAATACATTTGGGTATTGGATGGAATGCCTTGTAATGATGGGCTTGGTTATGGCAGTTTGACATGGCATATCTCATATGTTGATGAGCTGATGATATATATCGTTAAAACAATTGATCTCTACGTATCTCTGTTTTTTTAGTTATTTATCGTCCTGCTTTCCTTTTTCTATTTCTCTTCATTATTCTTTGGGCGATTAGAGCCGATCACTTTGATTTTCATTTTCTAAAATCCCCCAAAAAAATAAAAGATCAGTGAACGATTACGATCGCCAGGAAAAAAAAAGAAAGTTGAACTTTTTATCCGAGCCAAGAAGGTATTTCCTCAGTGATTAGGCTCTTTCAACAGTGGTTGCAGGACTTGCCAACTTGGGTGCCTTTATGTGCTTCTATATGTCACATGCCCAAACAATCGGCATATTACGAGCCATTGAAGCTTGGATATGTGATAAAGATGCCAGTATGGAGGCATCTAAAGTTCTTGTTGTTTTTAATTTGTGCTGAAAAATCTCCCTCATTCTCACAGTCTTCATGGCCCCCCATGTTGTTGGTTGTTGGGTTCCTTCAAGGTTGATTGAAGTTGGCAGCCAACCCTCAAAACTGAGAGTGACCGATAGTTCTAGAGTGCTTGCTGTTTTTTCCCAGAGAGGAGAAAAGGAGGCCGGCTGTTTTTTTTCTGTGGAAGGTGCTTGGATCTGAATTTTTTTGGAGGAGAGCCAAGCTAGGGCTCTGCGTTGGAGAGCCAAGAATTTTTGCTTTATAGATCCATGGTGTGTGTCTTCGTTTCCTCTTCCTTGTTGGGAGATCTAGAGTCCCTTGGAAAGTGTCCTACCTTTTAGTAACTCTATTATCAAGGAGTGATATCTATTGGTATGAGAGTGGTCCTTTGATGATCTCTACGTGTTGTAGGGTCTTTATTATCAAGGATCCACACTTGGTTGAGTGTGTGTGAGCTTGGTGGGAGATCTAGAGTTAGGTCTTGCTTGGAGCTATTCTCTCATTGTGGTGGAGGAAGAAGAAGAAGATGGGGTCGGTGTATGCCTTGCTTGATCATTAGTGGGATCGGATGCATTGGATGATGTTTGTATGTTGTTCGCAACCGAACCATGGTAAATCTCCGTCTCTTTGTGTTTCTCTTACTTTCATACGATTGTTTTGTGTGCCTACATATTTCTGTCGCAAGATTATTGAGAGGGTTGGTTGTTGGTGACAACTCTCTCTTGTGCGCGTGTGATGTTTGGTTTCAGGCCTATGTGATGCCTCGGTGGAATTTGGACGTTGGGATTATTTGTGCGCCATTGTGTACCTAGCCTAAGTATTAGGGAGGTGCACTGGGATCCAACAAGTGGTATCAAAGCTTCCGGTTTGCAAAGAAGTGTAGTGCCGCGATGACGTCTTGCTCATGTGAGGAGACGGCCGGGTGTTCATACGATGTAGATAGGCTTAATGGCCGGGACAACTATGGTCCATGGTGACAGAAGATGGTGGCTTTGTTGAAGCACCAGTGAGTTTACGGTGTCGTATGTGATACGTGCATGCCATGTATGCCAACTGAGTATGATAAGTGAAGCTGGGTGGAGCTTAAAGCCCTAGGTGAGATCATGTAATCCTTGGAGGATGAGATCCTTCTGCAATTTGCTGATGTGGAGGTCGTGAGCGACCTATGAAGGATGCTTGAAGCTGGTACTCGACCAAGACTATTGAGGGATGTATGCCCTCTGTTTATTTGTATTTGAAGCAAATTGATTTTAACATTATGATGTGGGAATCTTGCATATGATGCAAAGGAAATTAGATGTGTCTTAAAATATTTACGACTACATTTAATATAATAAACGTGATGAAAAGGTTACCTGGATGACGGGAATGTCTCGGACTAGACCCAGCTTCGAACCACGTCAAAACGGACTCCGAACGAAGGCATTAGAGCCAAAACAGCGCAAAGGAGAACTTCTTTTAAGGTTCAACCCAGTCCCAAAGGGGCTGGGCGCACCAGCCCAACTGGGCTGGCCGCCCAGCCTAGGGGGCGGGCCCGTCCGCCCAAAGCTGGGCGGTGTTTGGCGGGCACCTGAGCTGCCCAGCGGGCGGGTCGGGCCGGGCCCGCCTACAATGGCGGGCGCTTGACCCGCCCGAACCTGCGGGCGGGCGCCCCAGCCCAGGCGGGCTGGGGCCAGCCCGTGCATGCGGGCGGGCGCCCCAGACCCGCCCGCCCTTACTGTCATGGTGGGCCCCATGGTGGGGCCCACAGCACAATAAACCATAAGGGTTTTTTGTTTTAATCATCGCCACTATTTCTCATCTTCACCACTTGTGTAGATCTTCGAACCTTGGTTCTGATACCAATTTTTTTATGCACAACGGTGCAGAAGCTTAAGACCGTCAGACGATCCAGTGGTAAGGGAATATGCAACAAACAACAACACAATAAAGATTGAATCTTTAGGCCATCGACTGACCAAAGAAACACTCAATAGCTTTTATGTCAAAAAGAAGAACAAATTCAACTTGTTAAAGCCAAAATTGACCGAGACAGTTGTCAAGCTAATGTAGACTCTTGGTACTGAGTCGGAACCACGTCAGTAGATGGGTTAGGAACCTAGGTTGGTAGAACCTAGGTCGGATGATGGTAATTGATGATGGTGTGATGCTCGATCGACCTTCGAGCAGCAGAAGCGTCGATCGCTCGTGGCTAGGAAGCTTGATGACGACCGTCGACGCTGGATGATGACCGTCGATCTGCACCATAGGGACATGTTAGGGGGTTCGGATCTGGGTTTCGACACAAATCCCATCCAATGCTTAAGTTAGTGTGGGAACTTAAGGAATAGAGGGAGCTTAGTGCAGTTGGGATCGACCCACGGATGTTTGTCTCAAGACTGACGGTGCAAGCTCGAATGTGTAAGAAATATCACCTGAGAAAGTAGAGTTCTATGTCTTAGACCTCGTACCTTGGAAATGGGACCCGTTCCTCTATTTATAGGCGTTCAGGGTTCCTTTTGGAGACATTGGGGGTGATAACAGCCACCCATAATGGGGCCACAATCTTCTCCCTTTAATAGGAATAAATGTTGTGCACATCCCTGCGATTTACGAGCCCATCTTTAATCCCATGTTCGATTGAGGTGGACTCAACAGTTGACTAGCCATTGGGCTTTGGCTGAGTCGATATCGGGCTTCCCTTGTGGGCTCATGGGCTTTAGTTGTCTGTCGGTCGAGTTAACTCGAATGCCGGCCCAATGACTCAACAATGGCCCCCATCACACGACCTCAAAGGGTCTACATGTTGAAGTCAAGCGAAGTTACATCGCATTATTGGGGGCACGACAGTCGAGAAAATAGCACTCAAGTTCCAGGCGCCATAACGCCCGCCTCGACGATTCGGATGATTTATCGGTTTGAAATCCAAGAAACTAATAGCCTTGGGATCTTCGATGTGTGGCTCATCATGTGATTGTCGCATTACCTATATAAGATGGCTCCAGCGATAGAATGCAGATGTACTGTCTCCATTCTCTCGATTCAGATTTTCCTTCTCTAGAAAGTAATGGCTTCGTCCTCCATCTCTGCCTCTGGAAGGAGCTTGGTCACATCCATGCAGAAGAATCGGGAAGGGGTCATAGAGTCGGGCTTGCTGGCAAATGTGAGATCCAACGTCAAGGCTGGTCAGATTGCTGAGCTTCAGAGGAGTTATGTCCGTCTCGATTACCAAATCAGGTTGCCTGAGAAGGATGAGAGGGCTCATCGTCTTGGCGATCGGGAAGCGGGGGTTTATGTCAGAGCCTTCAAGCGAGGCCTTTGATTCCCCATGCACCCATTCATGTGGTACTTCATGTGTACCCTGAACATTTCCCTTTGCCAGTTGATGTCGAACGCCATCGGCATGCTGATGGGCTTCATAGCTTTGTGCGTGATGAGGGGGATTGAACCATCTCTAAATCTGTTCAATCATTTTTTTCTCGATCCCTCTCCTCAAGACCCCGGGCTGGTATACGATAATACCCTGCCGAGGCAAGAAGATATTTGAAGATCTTTCCACCTCCAATCCCAAATGCAAAGACGAGGATAAGCTTCTGCACCGGTTGGGATGCCCCTGATTTGGGACTTGCCGAGGATAAGCCGCTGACTGGCGAGGAGAAAACAGCCGCCGACACTCTGACGAGCCTGCAAGAGGATTTGAGGTCAATCAGGTTGCTGTGGTCTGACGACGTGCTACGTTGGACCGTGTAGACGAAAGGTTGGTTCGATCGTGCCCTCCAACTATTCGACCTTCGTTTTTCGACCTAACTCATTTGTTGTTTTCACAGGCATGACTAGTGTGGACTATCAGGTGGACCCCGCGTTGCGGGAAGCCGTCGAGGCTTCCATCAAAGAGGCAGAGGTGAGCATGTTGTCTCTCCGGGTGCCGACAGTGGGGGAATTCTCGGCTTAACCGTCTGGGGATCAACCCATGGTTGTTGGGGGGGGGGGTTTCCCAAGTGGCCCATCCTTAGAAGAAGGAGGAGAAGCCCACCTCTGAATTTGAAGTAGTTGAGCCGGAGGGGGCCAAGAAGAGGCGGCGACTCATTCTCGGTGACTCGAAGCCATCTGGGTCAAATGCAGCCTCGGTGCAGGTCTCTCGGCCGGGGGGAGACACTCTTCATGAGGAAGACTCGGGGCGGACTCAGGTTCCACCGGAGCTTCTCGTGCACAAAGACTCCTGGCCTTGGAGGGGTCTGTTCCCTCCTGTAGGGTTGTCTAAAGACATCCCCGACGAATATAGGCAGATGTTGCAAGAGAGCCAATCTCCTAAGGCCCCATTCGACTATTCCGAGGAGGAGCTCGTCAGGGCGGGATTTTCATTGAGGCATAGAGATTCCGCTCTTCTTGTTTGCGGGACAGCCTTCCGTATCGCTGAGAATGCGACCCTTCCACGGGACATGGCTGTCGTGGAGAGGGTTGATTATGAGCGGCTTGCGTAGATAGCCGTGCATGCCAGCATCCAGGTAATTATTGCTCCAGCCTTCCTCGACGCTGATATCAGCACGTATATTGACCATCGAGTGTTGTGTGCAGGCTCTCGTGGCCATCGCGGTGTTGCGTCGTCGTGCTCCAAAGGTGACCAATCATGGGATCACCTTGGATGCTGTTAGGTCGGGCATGGAGAGATCTCAAGTCGAGTTGACTAGACTCAGCCTTCTCTGCGAGACGAGATTGGATCGCAATCGAAAACTCAAGAACGAGCTAAACGAGTCTCGTAGGAGGGGGCTGAGTAAGCCACCTTGAGAAAGCAAGAGGAGGATGCTCTGTTGGAGGAGAGAGTGGAAGCTGAGGTCATATCGGAGAGGACGGTCGAAGAGTTCAAGGATTCATTTCCTGATTTTGACGAGCTATACAAGGAAGGCTACGCGTGATGTCGATTGGAGATGAAGAACCGATTTCCTGACCTCTCCAAGGAGATCGATAAAATCTCGGTGATTCTTTCGGACCTTGGTGACGATGAATCGAGCCAAGGCACAGAGGAAGCTGCTCTCTCCGACAATGTTGCCATCGTGGATGACGATGATGCAGGAGGGGATGCTTCAAGGGACCCAGAGTCCAAGACCGTGCTGGATGGAGACCAAGGGCCTAGCCAGCCGTTGTAGCATCTTGGCATTCCTTTTACGCTTGTTTTAGAAATTTTTGAATGTATATGAGGTGGTGTAGACACGAACGAACAATTTTTTGTAATAGGAGTGCCAGAAGAGTTGGCATGCATATCCATGTTTGTCGTTGCGTCTCTTTATTTGATGTCGTGTGGTGGTCGTAACGCCTGAAGGCCCCTCGATGGGTTAGGCGCTGCTTCAGGATGATTGAGGATAAACCATCGAACCATGTTTTAAAGTTGATCACCACGTTCCATGGTGAGGGAGCGATTTCCTTGACTCATGGCTGATGGCACGGGAGTCGTTCAGCGATGAAGAGGTGGCCCTTTGATTTTCAAATAACGACACTTTAGAAGAGTCGGTCGGTGGCGAAGGGGTGGTCCTTCGACTTACGGCCGACGATATTTTAGAAGAGTCGGTTAGTGGCAAAGGGGATGCCCTTCGACTTACGGCTGACGACCGTTTAGAAGAGTCGTTCGGTAGCAAAGGGATGGCCCCTTCGACTTGCGGCTGACGCTTGTTTAGGAGATTCATTCAGTATCAAAGGGGTGGCCCCTTAAACTTACGGCAGACGCTCGTTTAGGAGAGTCGTTAAGTAGCGAAGGGGTGGCCCCTTCGACTTACGGCCGACGCTTATTTAGGAGAGTCGTTCAGTAGCGAAGGGGTGTCCCCTTCAACTTACGGTCGATGCTCGTTTAGGAGAGTCATTCAGTAGCAAAGGGGAGGCCCCTTCGACTTACGGCTGACGCTTGCTTAGGAGAGTCGTTCAGTAGCAAAGGGGAGGCCCCTTCGACTTACGGCTGACGCTCGTTTAGGAGAGTCGTTCAGTAGTGAAGGAGAGGCCCATTCGACTTACGGTTGACGCTCGTTTAGGAGATTCGTTCAGTAGCGAAGGGGAGCCCCTTCGACTTACGGCTGACACTTGTTTAGGAGATTCATTCAGTAGCGAAGGGGTGGCCCCTTTGACTTACGACTGACGTTTGTTTAGGAGAGTCGTTCAGTAGCAAAGTGATGACCCCTTCGACTTACGGCTTACGCTCGTTTAGGATATTCGTTCAGTAGCAAAGGGGTGGCCCCTTAGACTTACGGCTGAGGCTCGATTAGGAGAGTCGTTCAATAGCAAAGAGGAGGCCCCTTCGACTTACGGCTGACACTCATTTAGGAGATTAGTTCAGTAGCGAAGGGGATGCCCCTTCGACTTACAGCTGACGCTTGTTTAGGAGAGTCGTTCAGTAGCGAAGGGGAGGCCCCTTCGACTTACGGCTGACGCTCGTTTAAAAGATTCGTTCAGTAGCGAAGGGGTGGTCCCTTCGACTTACGACTGACGCTCGTTTAGGTGTCACATGCATCATCGTAAGTTCAGTTTTCCCAAAAGTTCCTGAAGATCGGATTCTAAGGGAAGTTTTGATGGGATAGTTTCTGTAGACTTTACGAAGGCTTAAGGAAGCAAAACTTTATTTGATAAAAGAGATATGCTTTATTGAAAAAAGTGACAGAAAAATGAAAAAGGTGTACAAGTGTTCCTGAACTTTGTCGGAGCTGTTGTTGTTCATCGCCTCTTTATTCGCCTCAAGTTTTAGGTGGCTCGCTAGTCGATCACTTTTGTTACAGGTGACCCCGTCATCTTGCCCTTCTGCTTCGAGGATCCCTCCTTGCTAGGTTGATCGTTAACCGGGTTCTTGGGGTGTCCTCGCTTGACTAGCGCATCGATCTCTTTTTTGAGAGTCCAACAGTCGTTGGTTTCATGCACATAGTCGTGATATTTGCAGAATTTGAGGTCGTCACTCTTCTCATATTTTCCCTTCTTTGATGTTTCTTGGATCAGCTCCTCTCGTGGGGGCGTAAACGAGGACTCCCGTCTTAAGAGTAACCGGCTTAGCTTAGGTAGGGCACTCCTTACTTCGAGGGCTCCTTTCCCTAGGTCTCTTGTCTCGAGACTCCTGGCGAGGGGTTTCCGAGGTTGGTTTCTCTCACCTCGTGTCTCTGCGGCTGGAGGGGGTGCTCTTTGCATTAGCTCCGGCTGGTTCTTCTGCCTCCTTGGAGGAAGTGAACCGACCTATTATGTTGAGCATTTCTGCGACGGTGTTAGGGAGAACTGGTAGAGGGCCCTCTGTAGGTGCTTATTCCAGACCGCCTGGGTGAGCGCCACTAAGACGGTCACGTCCGGTGTCTCCTTTATATCGAGCCTCTTGTCGTTAAATCTCTAGACGAAGGCTCGGATTGACTCATTCTCATGCTGTTTGGGCGAGAATAGGTGGGAGGACTTTTTCTTAGGACGTCGTCTTGCGACGAATTGTTTGCAGAATATTTCTGCCAATTCATCGAACGAGCCGATACAGCCATGGGGTAGCCCTTTGTACCAGCTTTCTGCCCTTTTGAACATGATAGCATGTAAGGCTCTACAAAGGTACGGCTCGTCGGCCCCGTGAAGTAGCATGACATTCAGATATTTATGAATGTGCGACCATGGGTCGCTTCTGCCATTATAAGCTGTTATGGCCAAGAGCTTGAACTTGATGAGAGGAGGAGCAGAAATGATATTTTCTTCCAGTGGGGTCCTCTGAATCGCAGATCAGACCAGTAGGGATCCTCCTTCTCCGGGTTGCACGTAGTTGGCTCCCGAGGATCGGTTCGGGGTCTCCTCCCTCCTCCCGAATCAACCTGCAGGGTTTAGAGGGTTATAACCTGGGGGAGCCCCGTACATTACCTGATCTAGGATGTTGCAGGTTGCTGCCCCGTAATTGGTGGGGGTGTGTTCCCCCTAGAGAATGAAGGCTCGATTGTCGACCCCCGCTCCGTCATATTGGTGGGTCGAGGGGTCGTGCTGTGGAAGTTAATCTCTAATTGGTCTGCCCTTGGGCCCCCCAGATCTCAGAGGAAGGCAGAGCCCTTGGTTGGCGTTAGGTTCGGGTTTGGAGGTGGCAACGGCTCATTTAAGGGCGATGGGCTCCACATGTTCCGGTGTATTAAAGTCGCCAGTGCACCCAGACTCCTGTCGACCTGCTCGGTGAACTGGGTGAATTCCTTCCGGGTCACCCCAGGCTCCTTTGCGGTTTCTTCCGGTCGTTGTGACGGCGATGTGGAGTCCACAGCATCTTCCAACAGGACGTTGTTTGCTTTCTGTTTCTCCTTCGGACCTTCGGTCGGTTCGACTTTACTGGGTCCAGCTGTCATAGCTTTCAATCGCTTTGCAATGTCGAGCTGGTTAACGCTTTCCCATAGACGGTGCCAAACTGTTAAGGCCAAAATTGACCGAGACAGTTGTCAAGTTGACATAGACTCTTGGTGCTGAGTCGGAACCACGTCAGTAGATGGGTTGGGACCCTAGGTTGGTAGAACCTGGGTCGGATGATGGTAATTGATGATGGTGTGATGCTCGATCGACCTTCGAGCAGCGGATGCATCGATCGCTTGTGGCTATGAAGCTCGATGACGACCGTCGACGATGGATGATGACCGTCAATCTACACAATAGGGACACGTTAAGGGGGGTCGGATCTGGGTTTCGACCCAAATCCCTTCTGATGCTTAAGTTAGTGTGAAACTTAAGGAAGAGAGGAAGCTTGGTGTAGCTGAGATCGACCCACGGAGGTTCGTCTCAAGACTGGCGGCACAAGCTCGAATGTATAAGAAATATCAGCTAAGAAAGTAGAGTTCTATGTCTTAGACCTCGTACATTGGAAATGGGACCCGTTCCTCTATTTATAGGCTTTCAGGGTCCCTTTGGAGATGTTGGGATGATAACGGCCACCCATAATGGGGCCACGATCTTCCCCCTTTAATAAGAATAAATGTTGTGTACGTCCCCGCAATTTACGAGCCCGCTTTTAATCCCACGTTCAAATGAGGTGGACTCAACGGTCGACTGGCCATTGGTCTTTGACTGAGTCGAGGCTTTCCTTGTAGGCTTCGTGGGCTTTAGCCGTCTGTCGGTCGAGTTAACTCGAATGCCGGCCCAATGACTCAACACAATTCTTCTAACTTCTCAATGAAGAACAAGAACTCAAGATCTCCCTAAAAGCTCTCAATACAATCTCTAAAAGTGGCTCTCAACAATGGCAGCTCAAAGCTCTCTATTCGTGCAAAACCTCTTCGAAAAACCCTCTCCAAGTGCCCCTTTTATAGCCCCTAAGACATGAGCGCAAAACGAATTCTACTGGAAGATGAACTCTAATTCCAATAGAATTCTATTTAGAGGGCAATCAGAACTCAAAAGGAATTCTATTGGAAGAGAAATTCTAACTCGAATAGGATTCTGCATCATGTGGTCGGTGCCTCCGAGCTACCGAGCTCCCTGCCGAGCTGCCAAAAAACCGGGCTGTCGAGCTGCCGAGCTTTCAAGCTTCCGATCCTTCGAACTGAGGGTTCATGGCTCTCGGAGTTAGCACGGCGCTGAATCCCCGTATCTGGCAATGCCGTGCTAGATACATGGAACCCAAGGTACATGCAAGTTAGCACTGCATGACTACTTGTTTGCACATCTCCTTTAGCGTCTCAAATCGAGCCAACTTTTACAAATATGACCTATTTTCATTAGGTTACAAGAAAGGTTTAAATCTTTTGTACCCGTATTTACCAAATACTAATTCATTTGTCACTCCTAATGGAACTCTGTGCTTCAAGTTCTGTACAAAACCAACAAAATGATCACGTACCCATGAAATTAAAGAAGGATGTCGACTCGAGTCATTGCATATCTGCACATATGGCAAAATTAACATTGTCTACGATGAACTGTACCATCTCCGTCCGTTTAGACCCCCTCTTTTAGAAGTAACAATGACTCAAAGGTATGTTGCTAATTTAATGACAATACATATGAAGCTCGACATCCTAATGGCAGAATTTGATTTCTCCTCGTATATGTCAAGTATACAACTGTCTGCAAAACAAAGGGTACTAAATCGAAACGTAAGTTTCAAACTTCGGATACATAAAGTTTGATCAGCTAGCTGTAGATGAAGCTCGTGTGGCCAGGAGAGTCGGCGATTTTGAGGGTGTCGGCGATTAGCTTCTGGGCTTTCCTGCTCCTAATCTCCACCCTCATGCTCTCAGTTTTGTCCATCTTGCCGTAATCTGCAGGCTTCTTCGTCTTCAAGGTCAACCACCTGAACTTCGTCTTCAAGCTACGGATCACCATCTTGATCACCATCCTCGAAAGCCCTTTATATGGCTTGCCTCAGGGAATGGCAACAACAAGAAGAAAGAGAGATTGGAGTCACAGGCAATACGCTTGTCTGTGGGGGCATATATATACTACTAGCAGAGTATAATTTATTTCTCTAAACGACATGACGAATGCCGGCACTTAGTCTTATTACTTGCCCCATTCTTATCCTCACAACGTTCATGTGGTCAGAAAAACAAATAGGAGAGTCGAAGGCGGCTGATACATCAAAGATGCGATGAACTAACGACATGATGGCTAAGCTTTTGTCATCAACTTATTGAACGGTGATTCTAGGCCGCAGAGAGTTTGAAACTGTCAGACGTTATGAGGTTGAACGAGACATGACAATAATTTGTACGACATTTTTGTCAGTGCGATATGTACGTACAAATCAATACAGACCTAATATTTTGTTTGGCTGGAAAGGACGCAGAGAAGCATTGGATGTAGAATGATCTGCGCTAATCTGAATGTAACTACAGATAAAAGGGGATAATTGATGCGTTAGCTTCGAATGTAAAGTTATATGTTACTTGCAATATAAACATTAATATAACAGTAATTGGAGAATTAGTTTCTCAACATTTCTTTCTTTTGAATGCATAAAGTGTGTACCATTCTCATTATTCACAGCAGGCATCCACTTTAGTATATAGAAGTGAGACTTGAACTCTTCTATTGCAATCTAGGAAGCGTGGATACTTCAATCATCAAACCATACCGTGACGGATACGTGTCAGACACGCGTGTCAAATGCACGTTGCCATTTTTAGTGTACTTTTGGAATTTACTCAAGTATCGATGTATCGTGTGTCCGTGTCCGCGCAACACAGAAATTAACAGCATCAGTAAACGGCATGCTTAGAAGGTTCATGTCTGCAAGCAGCTGAGGCAGTTCAAAGATGGCGCACATATCAGTTGGTTTTTCATGGCACAATACGATGCAATGAAAAATAACACTGACATCATTTGAAAATACAGGAACACCTTCTGTCTGCGATCCTATATATAGAATGTTTGTGAAAGTTTTTTATGTGGTGTAGCTGCAACCAGTTTAGATTGGAGGCAAGACATTGAATCTAGCCTACAGATAAATCTAATTACATAACATCATCAAGCCAATAAAAAAGGTTAACATGGTCTTAATCCTGGCTGGAGCCGGCGCACAGAGAGATTGAACAACTACTGAAATGAATAAGAAAAGTTTAAATAAGATATACAATGTTTTGTTTTTTGTCACAAAGATATGAAACCCCCCATGAGATACAAATGCTGGATGTATTTTATTTAGTCATGAGTCGCCTGCCTTGACCCTTTCAATATTCAAAGCTTAGTCTCTTTACTTATTTTCATTTCTTGGTAATGTCATAATGTACCGTGCATGCGATATCATACATATGATCTGCATCTTTTTTTGTTGTTGCCCTTTTGGCTATAAAGCCTTCGAAATAATCTGTAGTTACTTTAAACATTTAATAGATCACATATTTTTAGAAGTAAACTTCCTGGTACCAAAAGGCAAGAATTTTCCATTTACAAAAGTATAAGAACTAATATCATTTTTCTAATTTATCAACTACAAAAAAGAGACTTTTACAGTTGTATTACAAGAACTACCACCATTATCAGAAAGACCGCAGTGTAAACTTTAATATCTACGCAAAGTCCACGCGCAAAAAAAGAAAAAAACCCCTCAATACCCAAAAGTTGTGATTCTAAACTGTTATTGACATGGATTGAAAAGATAGGAGTATGTGATAGAAAAGGATCAGAATGAGTTGTTTCTATTGATCAAAAATAGATTACAATTTATAGAGTTGTCAACTTGATTAAGTTGCAACAACTAAACTGATTTAGCTGCAACAACTAAACCGAATATGTTACAACAAATCTAAACTGAATATGTTACAACAAATCTCAGATATTAACTGAAAGTAGTTATGTGGGATCTCCGATATTATCTAATACCCTCCCGCAAGCTGGCGCCAGTAAATTCTCTAAGCCAAGCTTGGAAATAAATGCGGTGAAGACATCAGGAGGAAGAGCCTTGGTGAAGAAATCGGCCAATTGCGCTTGAGAGGGAACCGGCATGAGCTTAAATAGGTCTTCAATAATTTTTTGGCGAGTGATGTGGCAATCGATTTCAATGTGCTTCGTGCGCTCATGGAAAACAGGATTCTCAGCTATATGAACTGCAGATTGGTTGTCACAGAATAGAAGAGTTGGAACCTTTAAGGTTTGCTTCAGATCGCGAAGAAGATATGCCAGCCATTGTAGTTCACATGTTGTTGTAGCTAATGCACGATATTCAGCTTCTGAAGAGCTTTTAGAGACCGTGGATTGCTTCTTTGTCTTCCAAGAAATTAATGAATCACCAAGGAAGACACAAAAGCCGGTGATAGATTTCCTTGTCTCTGGACAAGTTGCCCAATCTGAATCAGCGAAAGCGCGAATTTGGAGAGGCTCACATGAAGCAGGGAAAAATAAACCTTGACTTGGTGCTTGTTTCACATATCGAAGAGCTCTATGAGCGGCTTGCAAATGTTGATGTCGAGGCTTGTCCACAAATTGAGATAATTGCTGGACCACAAAAGTCAGATCAGGCCTGGTGGTTGTGAGGTAAAGGAGACGACCAACTAGCCTTCTGTAATGGAGTGCATCAACCAAAGGATCATCCTCTGCTCCAGAGGTAAGTCGCAAGGAAGAGACCATGGGAGTGGGAACTGGTTTGCAACCCAAGAACCCATAATCATTTAATATGTCAAGTGCATATTTCCTTTGGCAGAGGTGAATACCCCGTGAAGAGCGAGCTACTTCGAGGCCAAGGAAGAATTTGAGTTTTCCCAAATCTTTAATCTTGAATGCTTCATGCAAATAAGATTTGATGGAGTTGATCTGTTCAATGTTATTGCTGGCCAGGACAACATCATCAACATAAACCAGTAATGCAAGAAAAGAGTCACCTTGGCATCTAATGAACAAGGACGGATCGGATGGTGCTTGGATGAAATTTTGTGATAAGAGTGCAGAAGATAATTTCGCATACCATTGCCTTCCGGCTTGCTTTAATCCATATAGCGATTTATTCAACTTGCACACCATATTTGGATCTTGATAATGGAAACCAGGAGGAAGCTTCATGTACACTTCTTCATCTAATGATCCATGTAGATAAGCATTGTTGATATCAAGCTGATGAAGAAACCAATTATGGTTAGAAGCGAGAGCCAATAGAGTGCGAATGGTGGTCATCTTTGCCACGGGAGCGAAAGTCTCGAAATAATCCAAACCCTCTTGTTGTGTGAACCCCTTAGCCACCAAGCGAGCTTTATACCTCTCAATTGTTCCATCGGAATTATATTTGATCCTGTAGACCCACTTGCACCCAATGGCATGTTTGGAGGGTGGTAAGGTAACTAATGTCCAGGTATCATTGTTCTCCAAAGCTCGGATTTCGGCATCCATAGCATCTTTCCAGCATTGGTGCTGAATGGCTTCATTGTAGGTTTGAGGTTCAATATGGCAAGAAATGGTTAAAGCATACATTTGGTGGGAAGGGGAGAGTTTATCATATGATAATACATGAGCAAGAGTGTGTGGAGTACCTTTCATGACAGGTGCAGCAAGTGGGAGCCCATTGGTAACAGCTAAGGAAGTCTGGAGATGATGGTGATAGTCTTGAAGATAGGCGGGAATCTGTGGAATTCTGGTAGACCTCCTTAAAGGAACAATAGCAGATGGTATATGATCTGAAGATGATGCAACATCGGATGGAGGCAGTGGTGTAGGGTTGGGAGATGCTTGAGCATGCTGATCCACTGCTGGAGTATAATCAAAATCATATGAAGGCAGGGGGAGAACCGAATGCAGCAAGTCAGGATGTGGTGTAGTTGTGGAGAGTCGCTTAAAAGGGAAGACATGTTCATAAAAGCGCACATCTCTGGAAATAAGAATTTTCTTAGTATCCAATTCATACAATTTATACCCTTTGGTGCCAATTGGGTGACCAATGAACACACATTTTTGTGCCCTTGGGTGGAATTTTGTAGGTTGTGATGGTAGAGTTGAAGCAAAAGCAAGGCATCCAAAGACCTTGATGTGATCATATGTAGGTGGTTTATCATGAAGGATTTCAAAAGGTGTGGAATTGTTTAAGAGGGGTGTGGGCAGGCGGTTAATTAAATGTGTTGCATGAGTAACAGCGTCTGCCCAGAAGGAGATGGGCAAAGAGGACTGAATTAGAAGTGATCTTGCGACAGAAAGTAAATGTTGATGTTTTCGTTCAACAACTGCATTTTGTTGAGGGGTGTAGGGACATGATTTTTGATGTATGATACCTTTGGAAGAGAAGAAATCATGCATTGCAAATTCAACCCCATTATCACTTCTAACTTGTCTCACTGTCATGCAATATTGGTTTTCAATCATGGAGCAGAATTGTTGCAAAAGAGGGCGAGTTTGAGATTTTGATTTCATGAGATATAACCAAGTCATGCGACTAAAATCATCAACAATCGTCAAAAAATATGAATGGCCATGCAAAGAAGGGGTGGATGTCGGTCCCCAAATGTCAACATGGATTAACTCAAAACAAAAAGAAGTGTTGGATGTGCTTAAAGGAAAAGGATTTCTTTTTTGTTTTGCCAAATGACAAGTTTCACATGGTTTATTGCATGATGAAGAAATAGTAGGATGCTTGTCTGCTAAAAGCTTTATTCGAGATGGAGAGGCATGCCCTAATCTAAAGTGCCACACATCAACTAAAGGGGAAGAAAAAATATCAGTAATAGATGAATTACATGATATGGGATTAGTATGAGATGTTGCAGAGTCGTTGTGAAGCAGGAAATATAGGCCGTTATGCTCCTTAGCTGTACCAATCGTCCTCAAGTGCTGATCCTGTATGAGGCAAAAGACATCATGAAAGAACAAGTGAGTTTTGGTTTGTTTAATCAATTTGCTAACAGAAATCAAGTTAAAAGCAAACTTTGGAACACACAACACGTTGGTAAGATGAAGATAAGGTGATAACTGGACTGTGCCTATTGATTGAACAGGAACACGTTCTTCATTTGGCAGTTTAACAAACATGTTTGATGAAAGGACGTAAGAGGTAAAAAATTCAGGAGAGGATACAATGTGGTCAGTAGCTCCACTGTCGATAATCCATAAAGAATGTGATGGCAAAATGGACAAGTTTTTAGGAAAAAAGTTACCTTCTTGTGTCTTGCCCAATTTGAAATTGGTAGAGAGTGAGTTCACTTGTGGAATGGATGACTCATGAGATGGATTGGTTGGGGACTGAATTAAGGAAAGGATCTTGGCGTATTGGTCTGCGGTAAATGGAAAGGAAGCGGATGCTGGAGGAGTGCCTGAAGCTTGATCCAAACCGAGAGAATTGGGCACTTGTAAATTAGCTGTAAGGGGAGGTCTATCAACAATGTTCACACGGCCTCCTTCTTGGCGATGGCGTGGCTTGTAGCCGGGGGGGAAACCATGCTTTTTGTAGCATTTGTCAATTGTGTGTCCAACAAGACCACAATGAGTGCACATCGGGCGTTGTCGTGATTGAAAAGAAGTTCGTCGTCCATTGCCAGGTTGAGGAGCTGCGGTTCGGGTTGTGAAGGCAGCCATATCAGCTTCAGGTGAACCATGGCCCGTCATTTGCCTTTCTTGTTGGATGACGAGAGAGAACACCTTGTTGATTGATGGAAGAGGATTGATTAACATGATCTGTGACCGGACGACGGTGAATTTATCATCCAACCCGTTGAGGAAGCGAATGACATAATCATTCTGTTGATACATCCGCACAGTATCTAATGCTCCGCATGAGCACTTTGTTGAGCAAGTACAAGATGGAATAGGACGCAGATTGATAACTTCATCCCAAAGAACCTTCAGGTTGGTGAAGTAATCAGTAACAGAGAGGTTACCTTGTTTTAGGTTATAGATTTCTTGTTGTAATGCAGCGATGCGGAAAGCATCCCCCTGGGCAAATCGATCTTTCAAATCCTGCCAAACGTCGATGGCAGAATCGATCCAAATGATGCTTTGAGCGATGGAAGGTGTGACGCAGTGAAGGATCCAAGAGAGGACCATCGTATTACACCGCGACCAAGAAGAATAGGTCGGATCAGCCTTCTCCGGTACTGGAATTCTGCCGTCGATGAATTGCAGCTTATTTTTGGAGGAGAGCGCCATCCTCATTGAACGAGACCACGAATGGTAATTTAGGCCATTCAACGGATTAGAGACGAGAACCAACGCAGGGTTCTCATTTGCATGGATGAAATAGGGTGAGTCCGAGGGATTGATTGGATTCGAAGATGATCCAGATGAGTTGGCTGTATTTAGTGTTGCCATTGATGAGTGAAAGGAATAATGGAAAATAAGAGCGGAAGAGATGGGGGAAAAAATATGAAAAGAAAGATGAAAATTTTAGTGCTCTGATACCATGATAGAAAAGGATCAGAATGAGTTGTTTCTATTGATCAAAAATAGATTACAATTTATAGAGTTGTCAACTTGATTAAGTTGCAACAACTAAACTGATTTAGCTGCAACAACTAAACCGAATATGTTACAACAAATCTAAACTGAATATGTTACAACAAATCTCAGATATTAACTGAAAGTAGTTATGTGGGATCTCCGATATTATCTAATAGTATGCTCTTGTATGTACAATATCCATGAAAAATGGCATATTTGAACTATCAATTAGATATGTATAGCCAACTAAGCCAAGAAAGTTTTTCATTTCCTAAATTCGGGAGTGAATGCATGTCATGCCTTGCTTCCACGGGCGGAACTACCTCCTATGTTGTGGATGGCCACACGACCGCATCACCGCAGAGCTTCAGAACAGCAATCTGCCTTCTTTTCTTGTTTCGGCTACGCGGTCGTGTCGATCTCCACACGACCGTGTCGATATGCATTCAGCTCCTTAGTAACATGGCCCACACAACCGTTTGAAACGGTCGTGTGAGAGCTCTTTTTGGCTCTGGGCTGTGTCATCCCACATGACCGTGTGGTGACTCACACGGTCGTGTATGGGGCCATTTCCTTCATCACCACTTCATTGATTCGAACCCCATCGCTTCTCCGATCGCTCCCAAAGCCTATGTCCTCACTCTTGGGTCCCAAAACTCCATGTTTTGACCTGAAATACATACAGGGATCCCAAGAGTAAAAAGAAACTAAAAAGTGGAAGAAACGACGTGGAATGTATGGTGGGGTGGCATGATCATGGTTATGATCAAATCCAAGGATAGTTCCTCCATCCCGCACTAGGCTAATAGGATGGGAATTGAAATTATGCGATGATCGAGAGAAGAATTAATACCGTATGATTTCATGCAAGCTTTCAAGGAGATGGCCCTCACAACACGATGTCATTCCTTGATTTGAAGAGTTGATAGCATTACACATGCTTTTATTTCTATATCTACCAATGATCTCTCTTTTTTATCCTAGTTGGTTCGTATAAGGAGCGTTGGGTCAATGACTCTTAGATCAGACGACCTTAGGACATTGGGTCAAAAAGGACCCATCAGACATACTAGCTCAAACCAACTAAAAATCTGTATTTCTATGCACTTCCCCAAGCTAAATCTTTAGGCGTGAATCCCCAATGCTTCCTGAGGCACGAGGACCCGGCTACTCGACGTAGCTGGAAGAATGGTGCATATTTATTTCTCTTCTGTTCTTTTTTTCTTTTTTTTCAAACATGGGCAAGCTAGGCAACTTCACTCATCAGTACTGAATAGACATGTTGTTATCCAAATCCTATTAGATTGCTAATTATCATGCTCAACTAAACCTTTCAGGATTCATGCATAAGACGGATTCCCAAAACAAAATACAACATAGGCCTGTTTCGAGTACTTCTATCCTAGAGATTATGAGCATAAGCATAATAAACATATTATGTGAGATCTCAAACTAAAAACTAACCATAAGACATATATCATGATTGACGTCGAGAAACTGAACAAATCGTTCTGTAAATCTAAAATTCGTCACTCAGAAATCCATGCTTATAAAAGCTCGATAGCATGAGATTCTTGATATGAAGACACGTATAAGTGCAAATGGATGCAGGGTGATGTGGGGATGTAAGATGCATGAAATGTGATGCATATATTTTTTTTGTTTTTGTATTTTTCATGGAAAGATAAAAATGAGTATGATGTATGAAAAAGGAAGAAAAGGAGAGGAAAAATATAATATGTACATATGATATGAAAATATGAAAATGAAGCATGGAATGCTCCTCCCTCAAGCTAGAAGTGAGCATTGTCCTTAATGTGAAAAAGAAGTGATCGCATGAGGAAATAAGTGAGGGGAAGAGCAGGCAAATAAGAGATTGCCTCCCCCAAGCTATAATGGTGGCATGCCCTATATGTGATGGGAAAGTGGAAAACTAGGGCAAATACAATGCGGGGGAGGGTGGATGGTGGAGAGGTCAAGGAGTGTCTTCCTCAGGAGGTTGTGGGATAGGTGGAAGTGGCAGTAGTAAGGTGGATGTGAAATCTCTCTTCTTCACATGCTAATCATTCATGTCATGGAGCATGTTGTTCATCGTGTATGGTGTGGATCTAATGCCATGTATCGAGGTCTGGAGGTCATGGACGTTCTGTTCTAAAATATGTAAACAAGTAGGCACATCAAGGGGAGGAGAAATGCCAAATGTACCAGGACCATCTCCATACAGTGTAACTCTAGGATCTTGGGTGCCCTCAGGGCCAGTGGGGTGGGGCTCAGCATGGTGTGCATTGTGGTGGGGATCAGGAATGGGCTGAGGCTGGAGCTGGGCCTGTGCAGTGGGATGGAAAATAGGGACAGTGTCAAATGACCACTGCACAGATGCACCAATACGTGTGTGAGCAGGATTCGGCAGGATAGTATAAGGAGTGTGTGCCGATCCATGAAGCCATAAGGAGTTTGTATCGGTCCACGTAGCCATAAGTACTGGCCTCTCAAGTTGGATCTAATTATATGCTTGTTTGTAAGGATTAAGAGGTCAAGTGAGATAAGACCGGTAATTGGGGTTATGGCATCAGGGATATAGAGGGAGATAGGAGGGTGGTGAGCTACCATTGTAATAAATCCACTACAACAAATCTTTTTAGCGGTGGATGTGGCAATGGGCATGATCCTATAGGCCAGCCAAGATCTGGCATGAAATAATCGACGTGGGACAATGGTGATGCTGGCTTGAACAACACGGAGCTGTGCCATGGCCCATAGGAATAAGAGTTCATACCGCGAAACTGTGACTGACTCTTCCCTACAAAAATAATGTGTTCACGAGAACGCGTTGGGTGAATGATAAAGGATGCCTTCACCGCTATACAAGGGAAGGCTCACATCCTAGTGATCAGCTCCTAAAATTGGGAGGCATTGATATCTTTAAGAAGGAAGCTAGCTTGGCTAATAGAATTTTCTACAATGGCGGCAAGCCAACAAAAGAAAGGGTTCAGGGTATCGAAAGAAATAATATATTCAATGTTCATGACCCTGAACTCTAAGCTTGAGCCTGTGGTTCTAAGAGAGCTAAGAAACTCAAGGGTGGGTCTCTATAGGTGAGGTCTTCACAAGCAAGAAAGTCGTTCCACCATATTTTAGAAATAGCGTTTGGACTCCCTTAGCGACCCATAGGGTTTCGAGAGCTTTGATGCTCTTGAACTTCGTGGGAAGAATGAGCCAACGAGATAGGGTTAGGAAATGATCTCGTTGGGTTTCATTTGTAAATATAATCCCCATGGTATCAATCTCAGGTGGGGAAACGGTTGGTGGCGGTGGTTGTGCTGATGTGGAGGGCACGTCTGATAATCGTGGTGGACATGTGGCCCTCGGGCATGATCATGGGGGTGGTGGTGACGGGTGCTTCATGCGTGAAGTCATGGTGATATGCAAAACTGTAGATGAAAAGAAAAGGGGATAATCAGTAACCACACGATGGCAACCCAGCAAATGAAGCTAACATGCAGTAAAGATTCTAAAAATTAAGGGTAAAATGTTTGAAATTTCGGTGTTGGAGCGAAATTGAGAGAGATGTGTTGAAACAGTTTGGGGAGAGAGGGAATTGCCACTATGTGAAGTGTTGGGGGTTATATAGGGCGTGCAACACGGTTGGCCTACACAGTGGTGTAGACTTTTGGGTCGCCCGAATGAATCTGGGGCCACTGTGGGGTTTGAAAGGCCTGGGTCACACTGTCGTGTAAGGATTCACACGACTGTGGTCAAGGGTCAAAAACGGTCCAGTGGGCTGTTTTGGGTGACTACGGAGATGCGGTCGTGTGGAAAGTCCACACGACCGTGTCGCATTGGCTTCCAAGAGCCCAAAAATTGGTCATTCTCCCCCAAGCTCATACACGATCGTGCGTTGGCCCCACACAGTCATGTTAGCCACATCTCTAAAGTCACCTCCAGCTGTTATTATGTGGGTTTCATGGCTACTCTCACACATGATCGTTTGGGTTACCCCCACAAGGTCGTGTTAGCTGTCCCTACAACACAAATATTCAACAAAATTTTATGATCAGAACTTTGGGTTTAAGCTTTGGCTTCTTGGGGTTTTTGTGATTTGGTGTGTGCCAAATGAGGGGTGCAATCGATTTATTCAAAGTAAAGTTTTCAAATCTAAGAAAAATTCTAAACCTAATACGCTCCTTTACTATCGAGAGGAGACGAGTTTATTAAAAGAACTACCCTAGAAATCAAGTATAAAATATTTACACTAGTGGATTGATTACACCTATTTCAAATGGTAGATCTCGAATCCGAAGTGGAGCAGGCAGCTGCTCTATCTGCTCCTTTCATGGCTCAGCTAACAGCTTCACACCATGAACTCCATCGGGCTTCAGTAATACTTCTCCCAGCATCTCTCGAGGATAACCACCTGAATCTTGCAAGAGACAAGGAGCATCAGTCCGATGCGAAAAATTTCTCCCGCATGTGTTCCAAAGGTAATCATCAAAAAAGTTTAAAAAATTCAAAGAATGGTGACGACTACTCCCTAGAAGTTGGATGCTACTCCTTGAGGATGATGCAATCAACTCCTCATTATTTCATTCGATGTGCTCGTCCGGTGCTGACATGATCCAACGTACCTTCATGTAATGTGATCATGTGTCATGTGGAAAGTACGTCATATCAGAAAAATCTGAATCTAAAGGATTGTGAAATAAAATACATGATTCAGAAATAGATTTTAGAAGATCTTTCTGAGTGAGAGCGTCAGGCTCAAGTGGATGTGGTGCCTCTAGTGGAGTGGAGGGGCGACTGCAGAGATGAAGGTGGAGAGGGAAGTGCATCGGGTTCTACTCAATCAATCATCATGTACATGCCTATGTGCAATTCCTCCTCACTGATATGCACATGCTCTGCGATCTCCTCGGTGCTATCGCAAGGCTCGTAGTGGGAGATGCGATCAAGTGGAAAGAATGGCTTGGGCTTTTTAGATTTAGAAAATTTGGGTGGGCCCTTGCATGCTCCATGCTCGCCATCAACCTTGCCAAGTATTATTGTATCACACCCTTGGCCTATGCATGGTTCATCATCCATCTTATCGTCGTATGGGGTATGGTGATGGATGTGGTCATCGGTATCATGTGTCTCGATATTAGTACCTACAGGGGAAGAGGAACTCATATCAAAAATTTTAAGTTTTAGTTCAGATGAGTTACCATTCATAGTGCAGGCTGTCGATGATATGTGAGACACAACATCAGCTTTCATATACTTCCAAGCTGCTTCAGGCGGCATGTCAAAGAGTTGGCCACCATACATCATCATCATGGACTCTTGCAGGCTGATCTGCAGTCCTCTACTAAAGTAACAGATGAGCCAAAATGTGCTAACTCCATGCAGCGACAGGCCATCCACTAGCTTGTTGAACCTCCCCTAAGCTTGCCAAAGAGTCTCTCCGTCAAGCTGGATAAAGCTGGCGATCTGGTCCTTAGGTGTCTGGTATCGTGGCATGAACTTGTTGTGTGTCCAGAAGTTTCAATATTTGTAATCGCAAGTGCACGACATCGTCATAGCGCTTAACTGGTCGTCCGCAGAGAGGTTGTGTAATTGAGTACTAGCCAATCCTAGACTATGGTTAGCTACACGGGAATTATATGGAATATGGGGAAAAATATAAGAAAGGGCTCTAGGGCTAGGTATCTCTCAAATGCAGGATGAACATGGGAATGAACTCGTTGTCTAACTATCAAACCAACCCTAGGGCGAGTTTGTCTAACCTAATGGCATCACCTATTTCCTTCTCTCGTGATGCTATGATAGGATTGTCTCTCATGTTATCACCTACCCCCACTCTTGTGATTCTATGATAGTACTAACCCGCGTGTGACCAAGCCAACTCTCGTTGGTCATCGTCGCACGACGGGTGCATGATGCTCGATAATATTCCCCAACCATCTCTCACGTCATTATTGTGGATAGAAATCCGGTCATCGCATTGAGGCTATAATCCATGCCTAACTATCGTTGGTGACATGGATAGTATGTAATTCCAATAAAACATCCATGTCAAAACCCCAATTGGGCAATCTAATATCTAAATAATGAAATCAACCTATATTCATGCCCCAAAGGGATCAACCATGCCTTAGAATAAAACCTACTCACTAACCATTAGACATCACAGAGACAATCATAGAGAATATGACAACATATAAAAAAGAGAAAGGAGAAAAGAAATACTCAGCTTCAAACGGTTGCAATACAAAAATCTCCAAAATACATGTGCACCAATAATGAAGGAAAACGTATAAAAACCTAATCTAATCTACTCATACTCATAAAACTAATTACAATGGAAGAAGAGATGAAAACTGGAAGAAAAAGGAAGCTAATATTCGGCCCTCCATCAAAACGACGCTCCAACTTTTATAAAATCCCCAAAAACCCTAGCGGGTAGGCTAGAAACCTGTCCGTACACGATCATGTCGAGGAATCGACATGGTTGTGTCAATCTGCTCCAAACGGCCTTCAAAAACTCCTTCAGAAATAGTTGTTCGATGCGGTCATGTGGATGACCACACGACCGTGTCGCCGCAGAGCTTCAGAACAGCAATCTGCCTTCCTTTCTTGTTTCGGCTGAACGCAGTCGTGTCGATCTCCACACTACCGCATCAATCTGCATTTAGCTCCTTAGTAACATGGCCCAAACGCCCGTTTGAAACGGTCGTGTGGGGTCTATTTTTGGCTCTGGGTTGTGTCATCCCATACGATCGTGTGTGCTGACAAACACGGTCGTGTATGGGGCCATTTCCTTCATCACCCCTTCATTAATTCGAACCCTGTCGCTTATTCGATTGCTCCCAAAGCCTATGTCCTCACCATTGGGTCCCAAAACTCCACATTTTGACCTGAATAAGAAGCCCAAGAGTAAAAAGAAACTAAAAAGTGGAAGAAACAACGTGGAATGTGTGGTGAAGTGGTATGAAATGCACAGGAGAAACATAAGAAAAACATATAAATCAAACACTCATCAGTTACCTCTCTTGGAACTTAATCAACAATTCTCAAATATTTGCAAGTAAATGCACAATATGTAAATAAAGAGAGATATGCAAGAGGCAATAAGAACAGGTGCAAACACATAGAAATTATCCTGGTTCACCACTTCGGGCTACGTACAGTCCCCACCACCTGAGATTTAAGCCACCATTTCGAGAATAGTTCACTTGCCTCTTCTCAACTAAGAGGACGTTCATTGCCTCAAAACTTGAGGGCTTATACAATCACCACCTCATCAAGTGAGAATTTCCAATCACAATAACCTCTTCAACAGGACCTCAACACTTGAGGGTTTTATCTAAACAACTCACCACTACATTCTTGTGTGGATTTACAAATCACCAACCAAATACGACAATAAGACTTACCACCTATCAATAACGAGTTTCACAAACCTTTGCTTTGGTGGAGTAGTGCACTTTTCTTATAGCCAAAGATTGAAGCTTTGATGTGTAAATTGGCTAAGGAAAAACTTAAGCTATGATTTCGAATAAGTCAGATGAAGGCATGAGGAGTACCTTAGTGACCAAGAGAAATATGCTTAAAAGCATAGTAACGCACTTAAAACTTTTGGCCAAAAATCTTTTAAGAGGGCTTAAAGAGGGCCTGAAACTCTTGAATTTTTCTCAAAAATTAATCATTCAATGCGTAATTAAATCTCATAACAACCCTCTATTTATAAGCACTTAGGATGTCTAAACCAGCTAGACAAAACTTCCCTCCAATGGCTATAAAAATGGCCAGTCAAATATTACTGTTGTAGGACAAACGGCTAGTACTAGTCGACCATATTTCGATCACTAGTTGACTAATAGGCAACTAGTCGATTACTTGGTGAACACCGATTGACTAGTTTGGTAAAGTCAAGGGAAGGTGTTGCTCACTGTAAAAACTGGTCGACCACAGTTCATGAAATAGTCAACCATTGTGTAACCACTAGCCGACTAGTTTCATAACTCTAGTTGACTATTTTTCTAACATTGCCCTAGCTTTATTCAGACATAGCTACTAGTCGACTGGAGTATCAGATTGATCGACTAGTTTGCCTCAAACCTTAAATATGGCCTAGAAAACTTGGAAAAACTAATTCAAAATAATTTTAAAATATTTTAAAACATTTAAAGTGTTTTCCTAAGTGTATGAAGCTTCAATCTAATGTTTTTACAATGAATCTAAAGACATAAATAAAATTACATCAAAATTACCATAATCTTGAACTTTGATGTAGTCTTTGGAAATCAACTCATTGTCTTTTGATTCTTGAGCTTTTGGTGCCTTGAGTAAGCTTCACCACTCAACTCCACATCTTGACTATGAGCTCTTTAACTAGAATAGCTTCATGGATCTTTGGGTGAGCTTCATGAGTCTTGATACAAATCATCATCCTATCTTTGAACTCGTCATCTTTTGTGATTGATCTGTAACACTACATGCTCACAAGCTTGATTAGAACACTTAATTTGTTAGTTCGGCATTAAAATCACACAAGGAGTATCTCAATATCTAACAGAAAGATTTCATGATATCCTTTAATATTTAGGAGTTTTAGTTAGAGTCAAACCATATCTAATAACTTGTATGATTAAAGCGATATCCCTAGATATCCTAAAACTTTTAGGATTTCTAATTTAATCTAACTCTTTCTATTGGGTTGAATCTTGACCCAATAATTGGATTAAACCCAAATCAAAATTGACCCAAAACCCCAACCAATACTAGGCGGTCGCTTGTTGTTGCCTTCCTTAGCTTGATGGCAGTCATTGGCCACCACCAATAGCCGTTGGTCACGGCCAACCAGTGGGCCGACCATGGCCATTAGACTATTGGGCATAGCTGCCAGTTTGCTGTTAACAGCCATCCTGCTGGCTGGCTGTAGCTAGCTGGCAGCTGGTCGGTCGACAGCCATTCAGCCATCCAGTGACGATGTTTTATCAATGGTGATATCTTAGTCGTGGTTTCATTGGGGTTTTCATCTTTTTTTAGGATCAACAATTCGTACCTTCTTTACGAACTTTTCCCACTCACATTCACAACATCTTGTGATGTGCTCCTCTCTGTCGAATAAGTCGATCACAACTCTTTGTATTTGATCACATAATCTCATATTCGTCAAGTTATTTTTCTTCAATTATAGTGACGAACCATCATCGTTGTGAGACTATAAAAGCCTGATTCCTACTATGGCAGCGACTTGATCGTAATTATATAATTATGTCACAGGTACGACAATAACGTTTGATCATATGAAGACTATCAATTTTGAAATCGTCATTATATAGTTAGTCTGTACTCTTATCCAAACCATATCTGGGCTTGCCTGCGATAGCTACCGTATAGTCTGGTCTCTTCGTCATGACTATATCGCATATGTGTCTATGATATGGAAATTTGTCAAACTCTAATCACATCTTAATGTCATGAGTTATGTATGCGATATCATAGTTAAAGATGGATAAAACTTATTATTAAACTAATAAGTTTGCCTATTCTGTCTTGACCAATGACTTACTATGGATCTATACTAACTCCATGGAACACTAAACTTTCATAGCAGACGAAACGAATCCCATCTTGATCGTTACCTCTTTTTGCATAATTTGGACCATACCCAATGAGTACCTAAAACGATTGCACACATGCCAATGGGTGATGGTGTGCTACGAGAGAATCTCACACTGGCCAATGAGTGTTCCTCTATGTAGCTCCTTAGAGGATCAACACGTCCAAAGGTGTTAGTTCTCCTCGCTTATCAACCGGCCGAATACACAGGGGCGAAGCCACCTGGGGTCAGGGGGCAGCTACCCCCCTGCCCCCCTCAAATTCGAAAATTTTATTTGTACCCCCTCCTCAAGTGGGGCCCACCAAGGTCCAAGGCCAGCTCCCACCCCCCCTTAAATTCGAAAATTTTATTTGCCCCCCTCCTCACGTGGGGCCCACCAAGGTCCAAGGCCCAGGCTCCCAGCCCGTGAATGATTCCCAGCAAAGAAACCCCATCAGATTCAGGCCGCCTTCGTTTCTTCTTCTGCTCGTAGGGTTTTTTGCCCCTCTTCGTTTCTTCTGTTCGTAGTCGCAGTCAGCTGCAGATCCAACTCCAAGTCTCAATCTGCTCGCACAGGTACTCTCTTCTCTCTTCGTCTAATTTCTTCTTCGTCTATATTCTTCTGCTCGTAGTCGCAGTCTCTCTTATCTCTTCAATATATTCTTCGTTGGCTTTGGCATCCAGATATTGAGAAATTTATGGTGTAATTGATGTGTGTGGCTATATTTCTGACATGGGTTTTGGGTATTTGTTCAAGACCAGGGGTTTTGGGTTAGGGTTTTAGAGGATTAGCGAAATTGTTCACCAGTTGAAGGTTTGTAAGGGTTTTTTTTAAAGAGGAGAAAGGGCTCCCTTTTCAATTTTAGTTAACAATTCTTTAGTGCATTGCGTTGCTCTTGTGAATTTTTTCCAAGATTTGAAGAAATGGGTTGTGCCGGATCGAAAAATGAAGGGAATGCATCTCTTTTCATTTGCAATTGCAAAGAGCGAGTTCGATTCATAAAACAAGCAATGGACTCGAGATACGCTCTGTTTGCAGCTCAGTTGCAAGAATTTAGGAATTATGATTGAAAGTGTTTTAAAGATAAAACATTTCTGAGAAAATTTAACTCTAGACAATGCCATGTCAATTGTCGACAGACAACAGGTCTCGATCTGCTCTTTTTATTTGCCTCTATCTTTTAAAAAATTATAGGGTTTGCTCTGATCACATTGGGATTAATAAAAAGGGTTGGCTTCTTTTAGTGTTTTGGATGTGTGAGTTATTCTGATGTCTGAAAGCTGGGATGCCTAGCTGAGCTATGGTTTTGATTTATGAGCAATTTAAAAGTTTTGTTGTTTGGAGTGTCTTTGGAATGGTAAATTCTGATTGCTATTTTCCTCTTGTTATTAATTAGCAGGTTCCTGCAATTTCAGAAAGCTTGGGTTGTTATCGCTTGGAGTTTAGCGATTGTTGTCTTTGATCTGGTGACAGAGAGAGGTTTGATTTCTCTCAATCATTTTATCATTTTCAATCATCCTTTCTATTTTCCATAATTTAATTTTACCTTTGGTACATGCTGTAGTTTGTGTTTATTGTTATGAGCCATTAGCCACTAAAAGTGTTGTTCATTTTTTCAACAAATTATGTTGAGATTTATATGCTAGGAGCCTAGGACATGTTATATTAAAACTGTTACTTGTTTATTTTTAGTAAATACTAATTAACCGTCGAATTGTCTAATGTTTTCCAGTAATGGATAAGTTTGTCACCAGACGAAAGCTGTCAACCTTAGAATTAAACACTACTGACAAAGTACAACCCCGACCAAAGATAAGTCGCATAGATGGCGTAGCTAATCTTGAATCAGATCCTGGACTTTGAGCTCAAATATCTTATTACCATCCGAATGATCAAGATATAGTTCGTAGGGCATATCTACAAAAGGGTCCTTTTCAACCAAGGAATTTCAAATTTCCACAACGAGAGTTCGGGAAAACATTGTGTCGTTTTAATGAGAATTGGTTTACTAAGTATGGAAGCTGATTGGAGTATAGCATAGCAAAGGATGCTGCATTTTGCCTATATTGATATCTATTTAAATCTCATGTAGGAGGCGGTGACGATGCTTTTACAATTGAAGGTTTTACAAATTGGAAGAAACTTGAAAAATTGCAAGCACATGTTGGAGGGATTAATAGTTCTCACAATCAAGCTTATAGAAAGAGTGAAGCAAGGGTGTCATATTCAATCATATTTTGAAATACATACCGAGCAGGAGAAAACGTAGTACAAGATTAGCTTAATCGCATCTATTGATTGTATGTGTTTCCTTTTACGCTAGGGATTAGCTTTCCGCTGTCATGATGAATCACAAGGGTCACACAATTAAGGAAACTTTCTTGAACTTTTGGAACACACTGCCATGCAGAATGAAATTATTAAAAGTGTTGTTCTTCACAATGCTCCAAACAATCTCAAGTTGACTTCACCTGATATCCAAAAAGATATTGCTGAAGCAGCAGCAGCTGAGACCATAAATGTAATTCTTGAAGATATGTTAGATGCATTATTTGCCGTGTTGATTGATGAATTTCGTGATATCTCAATTAAAGAACAAATGGCAGTTGTTTTGCGTTATGTGGACAAGAGATGATGTGTGATTGAGAGATTTATAGGGGTAATACATGTTCTTGAAACGACATATATTTCATTAAAGATGGCACTTGAAGCATTATTCTCAAAATTGGGATTGAATATTATGAGGTTGAGAGTGCAAGGATATGATGGGGCAAGCAATATGCAAGGTGCATCTAATGGACTGAAGATGCTCATTTTGAAGGAGAATCAGTGTACCTACTATATTCATTGCTTTGCACACCAACTTCAGTTAGCACTTGTTCATGTTGCTAAAAACCATAATCAAATTGCTTTACTTTTCAATATGGTTTCTAGTGTTGTCAATATTGTTGGAGCATCGTGCAAACGTCGAGATGCACTTCGAATAAATCAAATGTCTAGAGTTGTTGAGCTCGTGGAAAGTGGTGAACTTTCAAGTGGTAAAGGATTAAATCAAGAGACTAGCATGAAACGACCATGTGACACACGTTGGGGATCACATTATGGGACAATTGTAAATTTGATTATTATGTTCCCATCTGTTATAGATGTGCTTGAACTTGTGTCAGCAGATGGTCAAAATCAAGAGGCAAATGGTGTAGCATTTGCCTTACTAGGCTCGTTGCAAAATTTTGATTTTGTCTTGGGTTTACATCTGATGAAGAATATATTAAGAAGTACAAATGAATTGGCAAAAGCTTTGCAGCGAAAAGATCAAGATATCGTGAATGCAATCAACCTAGTCAAGATATCCAAGCAACGATTACAGACGATGAGAGATACTGGGTGGGAGCTACTTCTTCAAGAAGTTCCATTGTTTTGTGCAAAATTCGATATCATCGTGCCTCAAATGGATATTGCATTTGTAGCTCGAGGACGAGCACGGCATAATGCAAAAGCAATGACAATTCTTCATCACTATCGAAATGAGTTGTTTTACACGGTCATTGATCTACAACTTTCTGTGCTTAACGATCGCTTTGATGAAGTAAACAGCGTGTTGCTTCTTTGCATGTCATGTTTAAACCCAAGCAACTCATTCGCAACCTTCAACAAAGAGAGTTTAGTTCGTCTTGCTCAATTTTATCCAGTTGATATCTCAGAGTTGGATCTTATGATGATCTCCGATCAGTTAGAGACTTACATTCTTGATGTGCGTAGCAGTGATGACTTCTTGGAAATGAATGGTGTTGGAGATCTTGCAAAGAAAATGGTGGAGACAAAGAGAGTTGTAGTATATCCACTTGTTTATTTACTGATATCATTATCCTTAATATTGCCAGTTGCAACAGCTATAGTTGAGCGAGCATTTTCTGCTATGCATATAGTTAAGAATCCGTTACGAAACCGAATGGGAGATGAATGGATGAACAATTGCTTGATTACATATATTGAAAGTGATATTTTTGGTAGGATCACCAATGACGTGATTATCAAGCGATTTCAAGGCATGAAAACACGTCGTGGACAATGCTAGTGGAAGAAGCAGATACATGAATTTTTTCGGATCATTTTTTTGTGAAGGCATAAACTACAAACACATATATTACTTCATGAAGATCATTATTCAATGAAATTTTTATAGATCTTTTTTAAATTATTTATTTTATTATTTAATTTATGTGATGTTAAATACTTTGCCCCCCTTCACTGAATTCCTGGCTCCGCCACTGCGAATACGTATGCATTAAACGTCTTGAAGTATGACACTATATGTATGATTATTGTTGGTACCTCTTTTTGCATAATGTGGTCTATACCCAAGGAGTACCTAGAACGATTGCACACATGCCAATGGGTGCCGGTGTGTTACGAGAGAATCTCGCACCCGCCAATGAGTGCTCCTGTGTGTAGCTCCTTAGAGGATCAACACGTCCAAAGGTGTTGGTTCTCCTTGCTTATCAACCGGCCGAATACGTATACATTAGACGGCTTGAAGTATGAGAGTACTGTATGTATGATTATCATTGGTAATTGGATCATAAAAATGTGAGTTGAAACATATGCACTCGTTGTTATGCAAATTGACAAAAGTCCAGCCTGTTAAAGTGTGTGACCCGAATCCGGTTTAGTGACCCGACCCGAAGAGCTCGCGGTGCGACATTTATTGGGAAATTTTCAGGGCTCTGTGGTGGTAGCGGAGGGATTGGGCCGATAGGCCCGAGACCGTAGCCCACCACTGAGCCCACCGGGGGTGCGGGGGCGGAGCCCCCGCGGTATGGACCTTTTCTGTTTTCCCCATATAAATATGATGTAATCTAGGGTTTCGGCTTTAACCTATTTTTAGCCGCCGCACTTCTCCCCCTTTTGTACCAGATCATCGATATAGTGAATTTCTCTCCTCTGCCCGTGGTTTTTCCCCGTCTTGGGGTTTCCACGTAAATCTGTGTGTTTTTGCTTGTGTTTTTCATTGTCTGTTCTTGATCAAACTCGTAACACAGCCAATCCATACCTAACCCTCGTCCTTAAAACATAAATCAAGCTTATCAAACGTGCGAGCTTCAACTTATCTGACAGTCGGAGAGAAGTGGTCAGGTTTTGATCATTAGGATTCCTATATCCTTACTCGAGGGAATCTATTAGTAAATTATTCCCACAACACCCTAATTGAAACTCTGGCCGGCCATCATCAAACCAACCACTTGCACCTTTCACTATAATATTACATAGAACAACACAACACTAACAAATCTTGATGTCCAAGCTCCTGTCATCAACCTCACCGTTTTTCCTCCTCTTTTCGTCGAAGATCTCACCCAATGAAGCCCCATGTCATCGAAAAGCCCTTTGGTTGGCTACGCAACTTGCGAACACCTCCAAAATTAGCCATCCTATCGACTCTAATCCTTCTCTCCCTCACCATCATCTCTTCTATTAACAATAGCAACATCTCTTTCCTCCAACCATATCAACATGCATCACCTTCTTCATCTTCCAGTAGCCCTGCGGTGAGCAACTCCGCGGTCAAGAAACCAGAGCAGAAGGAGTGTGATGTATCGCGAGGCGAATGGATCCGCGATTTGGATGCGCCATATTACACCAACGTGACGTGTTGGATGATCCAAGAACACCAGAACTGCATGAAGTATGGGAGGCCGGACGGGGATTTCTTGAACTGGAGATGGAGGCCGGACAGCTGCGAGTTGGTCCGGTTCGACCCGGTCCGGTTCTTGGAGGTGGTTAAGGGGAAGTCCATGGCGTTTGTGGGGGATTCTCTGGCCAGAAACCAGATGCAATCCTTGATGTGCCTCTTGTCCAAGGTACATTGAGTTCATGATTTCTTATACATTGTTCAAAGCTTCATGATATATTATATAGTTCTTTCAAGTTTCTTATAAACAAAATCCTTAAAAGGCTTTCCACTGTTGATGAAGGATAAATTATTCAAAACTAACTTACCTTTTATTATTATTTTTGACAATTATCTTTATATTTCTATAACTTAAAATTTGAGGAAAAGAAAGATTTTTATGCTTTTATGGTTTATCTAAAAAATTTTGTTTTTGTAATAAATGAGCTTATTAGGATAAATTGATAAGTTTTTTTTATGTTGATCCCTTGAATCTCTTTGGGTCAATGTCTGACAACTGGAACAAGTATTCTCGCAACAGGAGAACCCGTACAGGATGGTTTTGCCGGGTCCTTCAACGTTGCCTAAAACAGATAGAAAACGCATCAAAGGAACCAGAGGGATGGTGGCCCTCCGATGCTCCTCCGATGTTTAAGTTAGTGACAGGTGGAGGAAGAAGGAAATGTCAGCTAGAGGTAGCCGTCGCTAGGATTTTGAGGTGGGGAATAGAGATAGAAGAGGTAAGGGTTTTCTCAGAGATTGACATATACCTGATGCTGATGATGCACATCCAGCTTTAAGGATCAGAGAATGGTCATGCCATGTCACATGGTCACACACTTTCCTTTGTAACCGACTTGCCTGCCGTTAGTAGGGTGACAGGCGGGATTACCGGGATTTAGGTCGTGCTCGTCGTAACTGCTCCCCTGATAAAGCTGACTACGTGCCCCTTTGGAAAAAGCAGAGCATGCGTCCCTCTGATAAGTTGGCTATTCGTACATATTGGACGGATCCATTGATAACAACATGAAGGGGGTGTGACGCAACTGCCTGGGGTCGTGCTGCTATGGTCGCACAGACCAATCCTGCTTGGCAGGCAAGATCTCAGATATGACAAGGTGTACTAGGCCACGTCTACAGATAAGGTAGGTAGTTACTGTCACATTGCATGGGCATTGAATTCATGTAGCTAACAATTTGTAGAAAGGGCGAACTGGTCACATGAGATTAGGCCACGTGGAGTGGGTTGATCTAGCCAAGCAAGCAAGTGATCAGGCCATGAGACTGAGGAGGACAACCTTGGGTAGCGCAGTCATCCCCACAGGAGTGTGTTGACCTCGGGTAGCATAGTCATCCATGTAGAACTGTGTTGGGGTCAGGTTGGGGTACCTTGCGTAAGGTTCCGTCTATCGAGCTTGGTTGGGTCCCACTATTGGTGAACCTTTAATCTAAATTTGTTTCTACAATGGCCCATCATCTTCTTGGTTGGGCACAGTAGACCCGAGCTGTAGCCACGATATCTGGAGTAGAGAGGCAAGGAGATGAAAATCGAAGGAGAAAGTCTCACTTCGCTTGGATGGACCAAATGGGCCCACCGTGTCTGAATTTTAAGGGGTTCGCATTGGGGAGGGAGTTCATCATATCGGCTGACAACACTGCATGCTCCTCAGAATGTGAAGAGGTAGATTTGAAGTGATATGTAGTTAATGCAAGATTTGAGCGGACATGGTTGTTCCCTAAGGAGTTGCTGATGTGGTGAAGGCTGATGGGTGGAAGCTGGTCAGTCGTTAGGATCAATGGATGTGGCTGGCACCTACATAATGACTTGATCAGACGGTTACCACTACTTCTCGTCGATTCGACTGCCAGTATAAAAAGAAAATGGCAGCAATTGTTCGTGCTCACACATTTCTTCTTGATCTCTCTTTTCTTCGTCTATTCCATAACAAGACCATGTCTGGGTACTTTAGCTTCTCAGATCACACTAACTCTCAGATTACACCCTCTAATCCTTTGTCACCGACATTTAAGAGTGAGTGAACCCCAGTTACGTCTTCGTCTTCCTTGAGCGAGAAGCTGAGAGAAGAGGACATCGAGCTCCTTAGGGAAAGGGAGATGCCATCCTGGTCCCGGAGGCGGAGAGGATCGTGGATGAGGTGAGGAGGCATGCTCAGGTTGAGAGAAGGCCCCTGATGGTTGAAGACAGGAGGTCGAGTCCAACCACCATGCTCTAGCTGAGCATTTGCAGAAAGGAAAAGGAAAGGTAGATGAAGAGACGTCTGGTGAGCTGCCACCAAAGAGGACTAGGGTAGCGTCTCCCGTGTGGGCGTTGGGTCCACCACCCCCTGAGGCTGGGCAGACCCCCCCAGCCTAATGGAGACTTGATTTCTGACAATAGAAAAGTGAACCGAGAGGTGTCGTCGAGGCGTAATCCTGAAAAGGCTGCCAAACTCCTCCAGTGAATAAGGATGGTAAGCTTCATTGTTGTCACTAATTTTGGTATTTTGGCCCCAGTTTAATCGTTTCTTCTTGTGTGTGGGATCATTTTAAAATGTGTTGAGCACTACTTCCAAGTATAAGAGATCGCCAAGTAATAAATTTCTGTGAGATGAGGTCGGATTACAGGGACACGTCATTTTGCAATCACAAGTTCAACTAACTAAGAAGAGATGATGATGAAGATACTACCAACTAGCTACAGTGTGGAAGAGTTTGAAAATTATGTATGAACCCATCTAACAAATCGACACCCTAAGATAGGAGAATCGAAGAGACAAATAGGCAAGGAGGCTTGTGTGGTGTGTGTGTGTTAGTGTGGTTGCATGGCAAACGGGTTCAATTAAAATATAACGCAATCATGGATCCAACCTAGGCGTGGATGATCGGAATATGTCCTTACAGAGTGAAGCTCGAAATTATAACTCAATTGTGGATCCCATTCGAGCGTGTGCTCGAAAAATCTAACATCATAATAGGGATATAACTCAATTGTGGATCTCGTTCGACCTTGCACAATCGATGGATTTGGCATTCACATAAACACTTGGTGTTCAATAAAATTAGTGGCTAGATTATTGAGATAATATTATGAAAATAATAAATAGTGGTTGCCCTAAGCTTGCTCCACTCTAGAGATATCCACTAGGGTCCTTAAATCACAGAAATATCTCAACGACCCATTCACATAAACATTAAAACATGCAAGAATTGAAATAACCATAGCCAATCAACAAAACATCACCAAACAATACACAAAGAGAGATCTAACTGCTCATAAAAATAAAGAAGAGATTTTTACTCAAGATCATCATCCAAATCAATATTACAAAAAACTAAAGCAAAATACACAAGAGAGGGGATAGAGTCACCAAGATCTTCAATAAAAACATAAACGTTACCCCAACCCAAGTGCTCCTCCAAGCTTTCTTTACTCCAACAAATAACTCTAACCCTTAGAGAAAGAAGAGAATAGAATAGAATGAGGGAAAGAGATGGAACAAATGCCCTAGAAATAGGATCAGCCGTTGCGGGTCGAAAACAATCACAAACGGGTCGAAAATGAAGCTCAAACCCGCAACTAATGAAGAATAAGGTGAGGATGACACGGTCGTGTGACAATGCGACACCGTCGTTCTCCTCCTCCTAGCATTAGCCATCACCGTTGCGTCAGGCTGACACGGTCGTGGGCATGTTGCACATGACCGTGTAACTGCATAAACCCAGCAACGCCCCCATCTGTCTGTTGCATGACACGGCCGTGTTACTGCATGACACGGTCGTGTGGCCATGTTCTTTCCTGGGGTCAAATAGCACATGGTCGTGTGCTATGACCGTGTACTGTTGCATCTTCACTTGGCTTCATCAGCACACAATTCACTCCACGTGACCGTGTGGGTGTCCTACACGATCGTGTGGGCTATTGAAAACCACATTCATGTGTTGTTTGAGCTCTAGAAAATTCAGAAAAAATCCCAAAAATCATGCAAATTAAACCATGACACGATTAAGCCAAAACATCATTTTGTGCAGAAATAAATAATTAGCTCCAAAATAAGATGATATCAATAAAATGCATGTAATGGAGCTAGAATATAAACGATAAACGCACAAAATGCACAGAAATGGAGAGATAAAATGTAATCTCTACCCCGAATCATGTGCATGATCTAGTAGAGCTGTGCCACTTCTTCCACCACTATAGGGAATGGGCAGAGTCTTTGGAGGTGGAGAATGCCTTCCTCTGGGACCTGCTCTACCTACAGAAAGCGAAACTGTGTGAGGAGAGGGCTCAATTGCGATGTGCCAAGGAAGAGCTAAGGAAGGCGCCCGCTGAAAGGTCTATCGATGGTCTTGGAGGTGGAGGTGCACCTGATGGAGATGGGCCCAGCCAAGGGCCAATTGTGTAAATTTTTTGTCTTCAAACTTGTGAACCGCAGGTCAGCAATTTTGTAATTTTATTAAATGAAATGAAAAGAAGACTTTGTGTCCATATTTGAGAATTTCTAACTTGTTGTATCTGCTTGATCTGAGTTGGTTTGAGCTTCAAAAGACTGGATCAGGTTCGCCTCGTGCGCGAGGTGTCTAGGCTGGACCATAAGGGTCTGTAGCTCTGAGTTGCCTTAAGTAGTAGGCTCAACATGAACTTTTTAGCCAGGTAGACCTAAAGATAGTGATCCTAGCCCTGAGGCCCCAGCCCGAGCAAGGAGAATGGTCTCGTATTAATTGCATATGTGAGACTCTCCGTAATATAGGGCCTTGGCAAGGTTTTGCTAAGCCGAGATTTCTCCCTAATGCCTGAAAAAGATTCGATAGATGTCAATTGACAAGGGAGAGCCCCAGCCTGAGCTGGGGGTTAAGTTCAACGTGACCGGAGTTGAATGTTGTTTGAAATCACTGGGGCACTGAGGTTGAACCAGCATGGCCCCAGCCTGAGCTGGGGGCTAGGATCAGCATGACTAAAGGTGAGTGCTGCTTGACATCACTGGGGGTTAGGCTCGGATATGGCATGACTTTGGTTGAATTCCAGAGGTCAGGTGCATCAGCTTGGACCCGGGGCTTGATTGGACGTGACAAAATTGTGGTCAAGTGTCAGAGGTCAGGTGCCACATCCTGGACCGAGGACTTAATTTGGACGTGGCATGTCATGGTCGAATGCCAGAGCACTAGGACTCAGCCTGGACTAAGGGCTTTGCCAATGGTTTACCTTGCTCAGTTGTTAGGATCGGGCCGGTAAGGGCCCCAGTCTGAGCTGGTGGCTTTGGCTGGACGCAACACCGCTGGGCAGAGTGCTGCTTGCTACTCATCCCGTAGAGTTTCTAAGGTCAGACCAGCGGGGGCCCAAGCCTGGTTTTGGGGCTTAGTTGCGACGTGACCACGAACGGACACTGGTGGTTGGGGCCTCATCCCAGACAAAGGGCTTAATTTGGAGTGGCACGACAGGGGTCGAGTGCCAAAGGTCGGGCCTCGACCTGGACTAAGGGCTTAGTTTAGATGTGGCATGACCTGGGTGGAATGTTAGAGGTCTAGGCCTCAGCCTAGACTAAGGGCTTAATTTGGATGTAGCATGACCTGGGTATGTCTGGACATCAGCCTGTACTGCGAGCTTATTTTGGACGTGGCACTACCAAAGTCCAGTGCCAGAGGTTGGGGCCTCAGCCTGAACTGAGGGCTTAGTTTAGACGTGGCACGACCGGAGTCGCGTGCTAGAGGTCGAAGCCTCAGCCTAGACTGAAGGCTTAGCTTGGACTTGCATGATCGACGAAGAGTGCCAGAGGTCGAGGATTCAGCCTAGACAGCGGGCTTAGTTTGGATGTGGCATGACATGGGTCGAATGTCATAGGTCGGTGCCTCAGCCTATACTAAAGGCTTATTTTTGACATGGAATGACCTAGGTCGAGTGCCAGAGGTCAGGGGCTCAACCAAGACTTAAGGCTAAGTATGGATATGGCACGACCGGAGTCGAGTGCCACAAGTCAGGGCCTCTACATGGACTGAGGGCTTAGTTTGGACAGGGCACGATCAACGTCGAGTGACATGTAGTACTTGTAGCTATAAGGGGAGAAACACTTGATGGGGCGAATAGTAGTCTATAAAAATAATTGGAATTTATGCCAATTAAAACCATAATCAACCAACAATGCGGAATAATAAAACAATCACAAAAATTTAGAGCAATGCAAAGAGAGATATGTTACCTTGGTTCGGATTCCCAAGTCAAACCCCGACTTCTTGAATTCTATTCCAGCCTCTCAAGCAAATCCCGGTTAAGATAGATCCACTAAACCCTCTTGTGGAAACTCTAACAAGAGTAAATCGAAGTAGAATCAATGACCTTATTCCCACAACCTGGGAATTAGCACTCTCATAACCCGAGAGTTCTCTTAAATAAATAAATGAGAAAAGTAAGAAACAATCAACTTGAAATAGTTTACACTTTCCTATGCCTTGAAATAATACTTACTTGTGAAGGCTAGGTGAGTGTATGAAGTGCTCTAGAATGAGAGTTGCTAAACTAGATGGACTTGTCTAGATGTTGAAGTAATCAATGCTTAAATGAGAGCTTTAGAGCTTTAATTAGACAATCAAGTAAATGAGCACTTGAAGAAGATGATGAGCTGATGAATGAATATTCAATGAGTTCTAAAGTTAATCAAGAGTTCCGAATGAAACATCATCATTTCCTATAAATACTACCCAAGAAATAGCCAAAAACCCAAAGAAAAGGTTGCAGCATTAAATGTTGTAACAGATTCAAACGGCTAGTTGCAACCAAAATCAGTCGACTGGGAATCAATCTGACAGTGCAAAAAATGCTGAGTAACGAACTATAATTCAGACGGATGAAGAATGGTTCTCAGTTGCATGGGTCACTGTTCAGTGGTCCGATAGTAAGGCATTAGACGCCTGAGCAAGGAGCCAAAACATTAAACAGCTCTCGAAAAATAATTCTGACTAAATCAGTCATCTGGAGAACAACTCCCAGGCCGCTGAAGCCAAGTTAGATAGCTAAAACTACACATCAGATGTCAAACGAGTCAGATGATTCTAGACTATAAAATGCATGCACGTCAGACGTCTGAAGAACTAATTTCAGATGGCTGATCTTGGTGTTAAATCTCAAATTTGAGATTTAACTGCTAGGAATCTTGTGGAGTCAACTAGGAACTTTTCTAATGATATGAGCATGAAGTGCAAGTGCCCATAAGCAGTTTATTTCAAGGCTTAACATGCTAATGAACTCAAAAGAGTAAAAAATAAAGAAAAATACATTTTTAATCCCTTTCACTTCCTCTTGAGTTCTTCAATCAATTTCCTTAAAATCTTTTCAAGTCATTGCTCTAATCAATCGTCACTTTTGGTAATCTTTAATCTAAATTTGGTGACGCTTTAATTAGTTAAAAAAGAAGGCATTAGTCACAATAAGTTATGCTTTCTTATCATCAAACCAAATTGGAAGATCCAATACTCAACATGCCAAAGATCGAGGCATCAGCCTAGACCGAGTGCTTAGTTTCGATGGGGCATGATTGGTGTCGAGTGCCAGCAGGTTGGGCCTAAGCCTAGACTGAGGGCTTAATTTTGACGTGGCACGATCGAAGTCTAATGCCAAAGGTCTGAGCCTTAGCCTAGATTAAGGGATTAGCTTTGGACGTGACATGAACTAGGTCGAATACTAGAGGTCTGGACCTTAGCCTAGACCGAGGACTTAGTTTAGATACGGTATGACCATCGTCAACTTCCAGAGATTGGGGCATCTGCCTGGATTGAGGCTTAGTTTGGACGTGGAACGACCAGAGTTGAGTGCCAGAGGTCGTGGCATCAGCTTGGACTGAGGGCTTAGTTTGGGCGTGGCATGACCTTGGTCGAATGCTAGATATCTGGGCCTTAGCCTCGATTGTTGAGGTCAGACTGACATGCACCGCAGTCTGAGGTGGGGGCTTTGGCTGGATGCAGCACCACCGAGTAAAGTGTTGCTTACTATTCACCCTGTGGAGTTTCTAAGGCCAAACCAATGCAGGCCCTAGTCTGGGCTAAGGGCTTAGTTATGATGCGACCAGGGTCAGACATCGGTGGTCAGGGCCTCATCCTGGACTAAGGCCTTAATTTGGACGTGGTACGACCGGGGTCGAGTGCCAGAGGTTAGGGCCTCAACATGGACTGAGTGCTTATTTTGGACATTGCATGACATAGGTCGAATGTTAGAGGTTTGGACCTCAGCATAGCCTGAAGGCTTAGTTTGGACGTGGCATGACTGGGGTCGAATGCCAGAGGTCGGCACTGTGACCCTGGGACGTGATGGTACATTGGCCCCAGCCTGAGCTTGGTGGTCTATAAATGATGTGCAATCTTTGTAAAAAAGATGTCCTTTCATTGAATTGAAAATGAATACATTTCTAAACTTTATGACTGGTTGAGATCAGCATCAGCACACGATCAGTGGTGGCATTTGCTGGAGGTCTGTATTGGGAGAGAAGTATCAACTTTGTGGGCCAGGAGGATGCACTCATTGGCATCTGACTGAATGCCCTCGAGCACTCCAACTCCTTGTGTCGCAGGGAACTTGACCAATAGATGATAAGTGTACATCACCTCTCTCATCTCATTAAGGGTGGTGCTGGCATCGAAATCACCAGGGTGATTGACCTCAAGGAAGTTGATGGTGTGCACTTGATGGCAGGGTAGCGTATCAAACTCCACCTGGATGGAGACCATCCCCTTCGAGACCACTTGGGCCCCAGTGCAACCAAAATGATTGGTGTGGACAGGCTACATGACATCACCAAGTAATCCAAGCTTCTGGAACGTGTCAAGGTAGAGGATATCAATAGAGCCCTCATTGTCAATTAGGATGCCTCGGACCGTGTAGTTGGTGATCAAAAGTTTAACCATACTATGATCATTGTAGGGTTAGTGGACTCTTCTCGCTTCCTCCTCTATGAACAACATGGGCTCCTTAATAAGCCTGAGCTACTTTGTGGCCCTCCCAATGATAGCGGAGTTGAGGTCATTTGGAGACGTGCGTGCCTGTTGGGCAAGGCTCTTCTACGTCTGGTTGGACATTTAAGTCACATTGCAACCAATCATAGTGATAGGACCAAAGATGAGGTCGATCATGCCAGATGAGATGATGACACCATTGGCATTGTCCTTATTTTGGGATCCTTCAACTCGACCATGCCTAAAGATTTGAACTCCCTGAGTCACCCCCTTTAAATGAGGCTCTTGAGTTGGTCCTTATGGAGCTTGTAGTCATCGGTGTCATGGCATACCCCTTGTGACAGTCGTAGTACTTGGATCTGTCTGTATTGGGGCGTTCCAGCATGGGCACATGTGATCAAACTCATTTGTCGATCTGGCCAAAATCTCTGATGGCATGGCCGAAAGAGTGGTATAGATTCGTGCCTCGATAAACCTGGGTTTCATGTCGTCTATTCGGGAGTGGTTGGCTCGGCCGAAGTTCTTCTTCAATCTATGGCACTTGCTGGAAGGAGTATAGTCGGGGTCTGCCCTTTTGCGAGAGGACTCATGGTCAGTTGTCAATCATCAGCATGCCTCTTCTACGGCTATGTATTCATGGATTCAGCCCACGAGATGAGCAAAAGATATGAACATATATTTGCAGATTTCATACTTCAAGGTAGACTCGTCCCAGAGGCCTGATTGAATGGTCATTATGGCAAGGTTGTCGGGGCAAACATCAATTCCCATGCAAGCTCGAGTGAACTGAGTCATGCAAGCTCTTCTTCGGGTCCCAACTTAATGGAAGCAAGGGATTTAGGATATTTCTTCGTTGCCTTCTCGACGGTAAAGTGGGAGAGGAACTTCTTTCAAAGGTCAGTGAAATAGTTGACCGACCTCCTTAGCAGATTCCTAAACCATTGCCAAGCTACTCCAGCTAGGCAGCTCAGGAAGACCCTACAAATGATATCCATGGAGTGACCTCTCACCCCCATGTACTCGATAAAGGTATCCAGATGTTCAACCAGGTCACCGAAACTAGTGTCTCATGGGACATCGTCTACCAAAGCTAGTGTTGAGGATGGTTGAGGTGAAGGGTGAATCAGAGAGGAAACTCGTGTCTTCAGGAGGATCAGCATCTTCCTGCTAGAGTCGGTCGATCTCTCGATGTAGGTCGATGATCTGATCTATCATCGAGAGAATTAGAGTCGCCCGCTAAGTCATAGCTAGCTTTATGATGTCAGCCTTGTCGCCCCCTCTTCAACTACGGGTGATTGCGAAGGTCGGCGCCTTCTGTGGGCGATGGGCTTTAGGCACGTTGATTGACGACGCCTTTCCACTTGTCATTGTGGGGGTGCTCGATCGTCAAGCCTCGACCCTTCGGCACTGCTGGAGACCTATGTCTCCCTACCGTTCACCTCTTCCATGCGCTCCTTGTTGGAGGGGGCGCACCATGGTTAGAAATCGCCTAGGCATTGGACCTCAATCGGAGCATGTCGAGGACCATCTACTGAAAGAGTTTGTTGTTCTTGGCCACATGGTCCTGATTCTCCTACATCTTATGGAGCCACACCATGAGAGCTTGGTAGTCAACCAACATGGGTGCGGGAGGAGTCGCTTTAAGAGCGATGGAGATCTGTGGAGGTGGGCCACCTGTAGACGGGTCGTCCTCCATAGTGTGGACTTCAACCATTTCGTTGGGTCTGCTCGTCACGACCTTTCTGCCCTTCACCATGATGTTTGGGAGGACGAGAAAAAAGATGGTGGTGAAAGCGTCGAAGTTGAGACGATGATGGGAATGCTAAAGAGAATGCTGGGTTGAGAGCTGTTGCAACGAGAGTTGTCACAAGACCCTTCTTCTAGCGCTAACTATTGATGCCTTGAATCTTACTAACTCAAGATCTGAGCACTACGACAAGTATTCATGCAACATGGGAGCCCGAACAGGATGGTTTCACCATGTTGAGAGAAAAGATCCTTCAACACCGCCTAAAACATATAGAAAACACGTTAGAGGAACCAGAGGTTTGGTGGCCCTCTGATTCGCCTCTGATGCTTAAGTTTGTATCAAGAGGAAAGAGAGAGCATCGGCTAGATGCAGCCACCGCTAGGGGTTTGAGGTGGGGAATGGAGATAGAGAATGCTCGGGATTTCTCAAAGATTGATAGATACCTGATGTCGGGGATGCACCTCCGACTTTATAGGGTCAGGGAATGTTCATGCCACGTCACATGTCCCCCACTCTCCTTTGTAACCGACTTGCCAGTCGTCAGCAGGGTTACAGGCGGTATTACCAAGATTTAGGTCATGCCCGCCGTAACTGCTCCCCTGATAAAGATGACTACGCGCCCCTCTGGCAAAAGTAGAGCGCGCGTCCCTCTGATATAGCCGGTTGTTCGTACCCATTAGATGGATCCGTTGATAATGATCCAGAGGGGGTGCGACGCAACTGCTTGGGATCATGCCACTATGGTCGCGCGGACCTATCTTGCCAGGCAGGTGAGTGCTCAGATATGGCAGGGTGTAGTGGGCCACGTCTACAGATAAGATATGCAGTTTGCTGCCATATTGCATGGGCATTGAATGCATGTTGTTAACGGCATGTAGAAAGGGTGGAGAGATTACGCCACGTGGAGTGGACTCATCTAGCCAGGCAAGCAGGTGCTTGGGCCATGAGACGAGGAGGCCAACCTCGAGTAGTGAGGTCGACTCTGCGGAAGTGTGCTGACCTCGGGTAGTGCGGTCATCCCTGTGGAACTGTGCTCGGATCAGGTCGGGCTGACATCTTGAGCCGAAGTTCAGGGCTGACCTCTTTATATAATTTTTAATGATGCATTAATTTCTAAAAAATTTATGTATTTATCTAGCCTTTTTTTGTTATTTTCTATTTTTTTAGACAAATGAATTTGTTATGATCTAATTGATAATTTTAAATACTAAATAATTGTGTAAGTTTGAATGTTGTATTAGAATCTAAATTTTTTATATATTATGGAGTGACCATTATGAATATTAAATATATGGGTAAAGTGTTCCTAGGGTGACTCCTTAGATTAAATCTAAGGAGTCGCCCCCATTTTCTTCCATATCCCACAATTTTTTTTGAAATTTTTTTTCTTGTGATTGTTGTTCATCTCATGGATGATCAACATACCAAAAATCAAGTCATTCCAATACTTTTAGAGCCCCCATCTACCCCTTGCAACTTTATGTGTTTTTCAGCATGTTTTCGGACCGTTGAAGTTGCAAGGGGTAGATGGGGGCTCTAAAAGTATTGGAATGACTTGATTTTTAGTATGTTGATCATCCATGAGACGAACAACAATCCCAAGGAAAAAAATTTCAAAATAAATTGTGGGAGATGGGAGAAAATGGGGGCGACTCCTTAGATTTAATCTAAGGAGTCACCCTAGGAACACTTTACCCTAAATATATTTGGGAGAAACACAGTCCACATGCAAAGCACTGTGAATACTGTTTTTTATTATATGTAGTAGCATCTTTGTGCCTACGATTTACGATGTCATCTACGTTGTGTATTGCAGGTGAAACACCCACAAGACATCTCAAACAACTCGGACGAAAATTTCAAGCGCATGTTCTACCCTTCCCACAACTTCACCATCTCAATCTTCTGGTCCCCTTTCCTTGTAAAATCCCAGGAACCAACCGAGCCCAGCTCCAGCCTCTGGAATCTGTACCTAGACGAAGCCGACGACGCATGGTCGACGAAAATCGACGAATTCGACTACTTGATCGTATCTGGAGGCAACTGGTTCACCAGACCATCCATGTTCTACGAGAAGGAGGAGCTCGTCGGATGTCACTACTGCCTCCTCCCCAACGTCACTGACTTAACCTTGCGTTATTCTCACAGAATGGCCTTTCGGACCGCCTTCAGGGCGATAAACGAGTCGGCCAAGTTCAAGGGGGTGGTTCTGCTGAGGACCCTATCGCCCGATCACTTTGAGGACGGCGAATGGGACCATGGGGGGAACTGCGTGAGGACGAAGCCTTTCCGAAGAGATGAGGTGAGGCTGGAGGGGACGGACTTGGAGCTCTACAGAGCGCAGCTTGAAGAACTTGAGAATGCCAGGGCCGAGGGGAGGGAGGAGGGGGGGATAGAGTTCAGGTTGCTGGACACGACGGAGGCGATGCTGACGAGGCCGGACGGGCACCCGAGCCGGTACGGGCATTGGGCTTATGAGAACGTGACGCTGTACAACGACTGCGTGCATTGGTGCTTGCCCGGACCTGTCGATGTGTGGAATGATTTCTTGCTTCATATGTTGAGCCTGTCAGCGGAAGAACACAATGTTGTATGAGATGCTGATGTTTGCTTCATACGATTTCTGTGAACTCAACTGAATTCATCCATCTTTTTTTGACTTTTGGCAATGCAAATGTCTTCGTTGCATCATCTGTTAACCAAAGCTAACGAAAACGAGAACATCAGCCCTCAATTGTTACATCATATCGTAATATGAACACAAGAAAGCTAAAGGCTACAATATATACCAAACAAGTTTGATTGTTTTTGTCCGAGCAATTCATATAATATCTTGTCGCCAACAAGTTCATCGTCTCTCAATGGTTAAAATATATAACCCAATGTCTTACGCAAGTTACAGGGAAGAAATAGTCTCTGCTTTCTTCTAAATTTCCAACCAACTCTCAGATTATCAAAATCAATTTGCTTAAACCAAACCTGCGTGTGTGGAAGCTTCAACTGCTCCCCATGCAAATACCAACTCTACAATTCATCGATAAATCAATAATCGTTCATCATTGATCATAATGTGCTAACAGGTAAAGAGACAACTTGGACTAGCTCTCTTCTAGCCAAATGGAACTAATTTAAACGGGTGGTTTCTCTGTTTCTTGATTTTTCTAATCAAGATACCAGTTGACAATAGCCGAGGCAGCCATTTGGTATGTCACAAAGCCAACTCGGATACCTTGACCACCTCAAACCCTGCATAAAACGACGAAGAAACCGAAAGAAAATTGAGGGTGACAATTGGAAAGACCAAATAGAGAGATATAGAGAGAAGAACCAGCCCTTGAATTTAGCTATAAGTTGCCAAAATTAGACAATCCAAACGGACATTTGCGGACCTTGGTGATCCACATGGGAAGAGAAGCGAAATGGTCTGCCAAAACTCCGGCTGCCTCCTTTGCTGCTCTGAGGAAACAGAAGGCATTCGGAAACATCAATTCTTCCAATTTGAAACATCAAAGTTCTTCGCAATGTCCTCCGATGAAGCCTCATGTTGACTTGCTCATTGGAAGGCCAAACAACCATATCAGCGTTATCAAGGTGCTTGTTCTCCTCTCTGTAGTCGTTCTCTTGTTTCTGAATATCGTCAGCTACCTCTTTAACTACTCTTTCCTTCCTCCTACCATCTTGAGCTTTTCTTCCTTTGCTTTCCCCTTCAATTCGAATTCTTCTTCTTCTTCTCTTCCTAGTTTGAATACGTATTCCCATGTTAACTCGAGCACTTCCGTTTCTCCCTCCGGCTTTAATATTTCTTCTCCACACGAATCTCCTCCAAATGTCTTAAATTATTCTCATATTTTGAACACTTATCCTTCACCACCGCAACATCATCATCCTCCCCCCGACTTGATTCCTTTTTCACCACCGCAACATCCTCCTCCTCCTCCCGACTTGATTCCCTTTTCACCGCCGCCGCCACCACCACCACCACCACCACCACCACTGAATCTGTCTCCTCCTCTATCTCTTTCCTTAAATCCACCTCATCCGTCTCCTTCAGGGAATCCACCACCACCACCTCTAAATCCTCCTCCACCGCTCCTATCTCCTCCCATAAATCATACACCTCTTCTATCTCACCCCTTAAATCCTCCTATTACGCATCCGACCAATCTAAACACTCTGCAACAACCAGCCTCCCAGCAACCTCCTAATTTGAAATCTGGAAACCCAATAAACAGGAAAGCAGCTAAAGGTTGCGACCTTTCTCGAGGAGAATGGGTGCGGGATTGGAACTCACCTTATTACACAAACATGACATGTTATACAATCCAAGAGCATCAAAACTGCATGAAATACGGCAGGCCAAACTTGGACTTCTTGAAGTGGAGATGGAAGCCGGATGGTTGTGAGCTGCCACTCTTTGACCCAAATGAGTTCCTAGAGCTTATGAGGGGCAAAACACTGGCATTTGTTGGTGACTCACTGTCAAGAAACCAAATGCAGTCCTTGATGTGCCTCTTATCACAAGTAAGCATACTATTCGCATGATTTATTTGTATATTCCCCACATTTGATAACACAGAGTTATATTCGTTTTACAATAGCTGACCTAATTCTCTAGGAAAAAAATCATGTTTTTTGTGAGACTATGGAAGTAGAAAACCAAGGCACCTTTGTATGCATTACAGTTTATTCTATAACATGAATATTCATTACATTATGATACAACATGAACATTTATTACATACCAATCTAGGTATCATTTACATGCGTCGATAACTAGAAATTTTTACATGCACTTAAATGTTTTCTGGGGAACAACTAAGGACTTCTATGAGAGGGACAAGCCTGGCATCCCATAATGACATTCAGTAACAGACCATGTTTCTATTTTCTTCAAGGATCGCGAGGTCATTCTCTTTTTTGTTTACCCACATATTCGCTCAATCAGGCTTCAACAGAATCTAGATACTTGTACCTACGTCCATGCCCTGGTAAAGTGGGAAAAAGAAGAAGAAACTATTGTTAACGGGCTGACCAATTAAATCATAGTGGCATAAGTATGTGTGTATGAGTTCGCATGTTATATTCCATTGGAGTAGACCATTCCTTGTGCTATCTGCTATACATTGGCTTAAGTGCATTGTGCAGTTCTAGGCTGTTATAGAGTTAAAATCTAAGCTTAAGTTTCGAATCATTCCAACCAGAATCAGTTATATTAAGATATGGTCATAGATCTTTACTTGCTACTGTCTGATAAATCAACCTAAAACTTCTATATGTAACAGTATACAAACAGATGATGATGGAAAAATGCTGTAAAGTCCATGGGAGACTAATAATAATGGGATAGTTTCCTTACCACCATCCCAGCTATGTTAAAAGCATCCGCCCTATCAGGCTTCAACAAATTTATATTGAATCTTGATACTTGTACATACGTACAGGCCATGGTAAAGCAGAAAAAAAGAAGAAAGTAGTTATCAGACTGACTAATTAAATTACAGTAGCATAAGTACGTGTGAGAGCGTGGGCATGTCATATTGCCTTGAAGTAGACCATTAGCTGTGTCTATCCGCTCTACTTTGGCTTATGCCAGTATTCGCTCTATTAGGTTTCAATATATCTAGACTGAATCTAGATCAAGGTTTTGAACTCTTGACCGATACTAATACATATCGTCCGTATCGTATCAGATTTCAAGCATACTAATACGATTCAAACAAACCTGGCCAATACTACTGACAGTAACAAATAACAACTAAATATGAGGAATTTAAAGGGTTTAGTAATTAAAATTTGAAATACTACTTTATTTCATATAATGGATTAAACATCTCATTTCACATTCAAAGTCAAGATACAAAATATTGGCCCGTGATAGAATAAGTTTAATAAAGAACAAAACAGCACCCTGAATGATATGAATGATATAAATGATCTATGTATAAATGAAACACTCACTAAGGAAGATGTCTATGCAATAACTACTACATTAAGCTAAGACATAAAGTCTGAAACATCTGATATGTATCTCACAATACTTCTTATACAATCGATACTGATACTACAACTCGTTAACCATTACACTAACCAAAACTGAGATTTTGAACCTTGATCTAGATACATGTACTTATGTCCATGCCTAGGTAAAGTGGTCAATAAAAGAAGAAACCATAGTTAACATACTGACTAATTAAATTACAGTAGCATGTGTGTGCGCGTGTGTGCAAGTTATGTTCCATTGGAGTAGACTATTCATTGTGCTATCTGCTCTACTTTGGCTTAAGTGCATTTTTCAGTTCTAGGCTGTTATAGAGTCAAAATCTAAGCGTAAGTTTCAAATCATTGCATCAAGAATCCAGTTATAGTATGATTTGCTCCTAGATCTTTACTCGCTACTGTTTAATAAATCTACCTAAAAGTTCAATCTGTAACAGTATACAAACAGAGGATGGATGAGGCAAGGCTGTGAAGCCCTTGGAAACAAATAATACTGGAACTATTTCCTTCCCACCATCACATCTATGTTAAAAGTAATTACTATTTAATGATGTACTGTAACTCATCTTTATATGTATCAGGTCGTGTACCCAGAAGATATCTCCGAGAATTCAGATGACAACTTCAAACGCATGTATTATTCCACATTCAACTTCACTATCAGAATCTATTGGTCACCATTTCTGATAAGAGCAAAACAGACGAGGGGACCAGAGAAGTTGGTTCTGTGGAACTTTTACCTAGACGAAGTTGATGAGACATGGGCATCCCATATTGATGAATTTGACTATCTCATCATATCTGGTGGCAACTGGTTCAACCGCCCATCAATATTCTACCATAAGAGCAGGATTGTTGGGTGCCTTTACTGTCCAAGTAAGAAAGTCACCCACCGATCCATGCACTATTCCAACAGAAGGGCCTTTCATACCGCCTTTCAAGCCATTAACAAATCAAATAAATTCAAAGGTACAGTGATTCTGAGGTCAATATCACCAGCACACTTTGAGAATGGGGTGTGGGATAAGGGAGGCGACTGTGTGCGGACAATGCCATTTCGGCGCAATGAGACGAATTTAAGTGATGATGACCTCCAGCTGTACAAGGATCAATTGAAGGTATTCCAGATGGCAAGGACAGAAGGAAGGAAAGAAGGAATAGACTACAGGTTGTTGGATACCACAAATGCAATGTTACTAAGGCCAGATGGACACCCAAGCCGTTATGGGCACTGGCCAAAAGCAGACGTGACATTGTACAATGACTGTGTTCACTGGTGTTTGCCAGGCCCTGTAGATATGTGGAATGACATCTTGCTTCAGATGCTAAGTGTTTAATGAAGTAAATGTCCTCTTTGGAGAAAAGGGTCCATTCTGCAATCTGATACATCCACCAAGGAACAATTTCCAGGCGGCAAGGAGTACATAATTTGTATAGAAACACATGTTGTAAAGTATGATTACAAAAATTCTTCGAGTTCTTTCCGATGAAAAAGTAGTTAGCAACAGAAAAAATGTAATTAATTTGTGCATGAAGGGTTGGATGGATAAAGAATGCAGAGAAAGAAATTGAACATGATGCTTCACTTATTTGGAAATACAAAATACTGCATTTTAGACCCCCCAACTGCGACAGTTAAATTGAACATACTGGGGGCTCCACACAAGTGTATGGTAACTTTTTGAAATAAGAATCCACTTTCTGAAATTAATTATCAAATCATGACTTCAAATTTACATGTCAGGTTGTACCACATAAGTGCCAAGGAAACTTTGACAAGCCATCATGACACTTCTTTTTTTTTTGCATGTTGACTGACGTGGCAGGGTTGGCAACCCCAGCACCTTAGTTGGAAACCACCTTCTGCGCAAATATGGTGCTAGTGTTGCCAAAAACCCCAGCACTTAAAAGTTAGTGCAAAATAGGTGGCAGAGTTGGCAACCCCCGGCACCTTCACTTAAGTCGCCACTTCTGCTATTGGGTTGCAATGCAACCTGAAGGCAAAATTAGGTGGCATGATTACCAACCCTGGCATCATATTCTTAGCTTGTTGACCCCTTCGTTCATACCTCTCTCCAAAAGACTTAAACCCGAGATAAGTTGGACCCAAATCACTTTTCACTCTCAATCAATTCTCCCTCCCCCTCTCCATCGCCCTCACTAGATCCCCCTTTGCAGTCGGCGTCGCTTGTTGGAGCAGCTGGTGTCGCCAAAGCCATGCCTCTCCTCTTTCTCTATGCCAACTTCCCCACACCGTTGTTGCCCTCTCTCTCATCTCTACCCAATTACAGTCGGTTATCATCTAGTTTAAGCAAATGCGGTTGATAAGGATTCCTCAATTGGTTTTTGTATTCTGCAACATATTGGTTTATTTGGCCATGATTATTTTATGTAAATACAAACCTCATGGAGATGGGACATTCAAGTGTCATAGCTACATCGACTGATCATGCAAATCAAGTTGAGCATCAGAGAAACCTGCACATCCCACATCTATCGTATATGCAACGGTGTTGGAGAATAACATCACAACCGATTATGGACCAACCAATGACCTACATACCTAGTGGTTCATTCGAGGGACAGTTGGTACTTCCAATCATTACTTGTAGAATTATTTATCCAAAATGACTATATTTTTCAAACTAGGTTGAGGCCCTCATGCATATTGATGAGATGGTGAGTGATACATTGATATCTGATGAACATCAATGTACATCGATAATTACGGACATACGTAAGTACATTAGAGTTCTAGGTCTATTTTTCACGACATAGAATTACGAGATGAGAGCGCCACATCGAGCCGACATCCAAGGGCATAGGTCCTTCCGAGACAACACCATCTTAGACAACATAAGTGTCTAAGCATGACCATCTCAGCTAGCACATGTAACAGATGAGTCAGAATTATCTCAGCCACCCCCCTTATATGACAATATGCATGGAGTCGAGATGCACATGATATGGATGAACCATCTTAGCCGAATACACAGCCAGGTCCCAATATTGTTTATGCACATAGCGGTAGACGACACATAAGATGAATGCAACAGGCATTGTCATGCATCTTTGCATCAGATACACGTATTATGTTTATATATTTGAACTTTAGTTTTATGAAGTAACATATATAAAGGAGAATCCATTTGAGTGGACCAAACATGTGAATCTAACCCACTCAAATTTAATATTAATCATAAATGAAATATTAATTTCTTTAAATATAATCTAACATGTCAAAACCATCTACAAACAAAAATTCAATTAATTTGGAAATGTTTTATGATGCATCGGGTGATGATAAATTTGTCAATTGCATGACAATCCCGAAACATGGAACTAACAAGAAGGACGGCACAGAGAGTCTAGAAGTAAAGAGACAGATGCACTAGGATCTAAGACCTGAAGTGGGGAGCTGATTTCTGATCATTTCTATCGTTGATATACATGCTTACTCTCAAGCTTTTGCAAAGGTAATACATAAAGTAAAAAACTCATCATCAATGTCATGATTTAATGATTGGTCATTTCTAGGTTTGGTGCAGTATGTGTGAAACTCAAAAAATTTGACACCAACCAACATAAAATACTGTTTGGTTATAGAACAGTAGTATTTATAATCTTTCTGTGTACGAGTTATCCTAAACTATATAAATTTTAAAGATCTTGTATCAAATTTAAAATCATCGGTAACATAGTTATAAATAAAGAAAATACATCTAAAAATTATGGGTGACAAGGAAAATAAATCAGTCTTAGGAAACAGCAACTGGTAAGGAATCTGACCACTAAGCATGGATAACGACAAATGATTAATAAGATAAAATTCAGTCAAGATAGCATCAGCTCAAAAAATATTTAGAACATTCATGTGTAACAGAAATGTGTGAAATTTATAATAAATATCGATTTTAACGTTCTGCCACCCTATTTTATTGTGGGCGCACATAAAGATTGATGAATAATTTCAAATTCTGACGTAAATGCCACAAAATGATTACCAAAATACTCATTTGCATTATCACTTCCTAAAATTTTAACAGAACTATCAAATTGATTCTTTATTTCATCATACAAACTTCTAAACATTGCAAATATTTCAGATCTATTTTTCATCAAGTATCTGTTAAATGTGAAAATCATTCACAAATATGACTAAATATCTAAAGTCATATCTAAACTCACAACGATAAGGTCCACACATTTAAAAGAACTAACTCAAAAAGTTTCTGAGCAAATTTATTAGCACAAAACTGGTAAAACACTTGGTGAAGGTTTCCTAACTGACGAAACTTACAATGTACTATACAGACTTTTAAACCCAGGATGCAAAAATTTCATATTTAAAAGACTTTGAATGACTCAATCTGTAGTGTGTGATAAAATAGGAAGTAACACCAGAACAAGCCACTGATACAGTCTCGACATCCAAGTAATAAACACATCTAGTCTCACGTCATGTGTCAACCGTCTTTTTCGTTCCACTCTCTTGAAAGGTGTAAATATTAGGAAAGAATGGTATAGAACAATTTAAAGAGCGTCAACTAAATAATGGAAAGTAGAGTAGATAAAAATTTAGGTAGATACAGAACAGATGTCAAAGGTAAGAAAGATTTGACATTAACACAACTAATACCTTCAACAGCAGGTAAAACAATCTACTAGTATCATTGTTTACCTAGAAATGGATGTATAAAAGAAAGACAATATACATGTGTAACAACCCGAACCTTTTTTGTATAGATTTTCATGTAATAAAATACTTTAGAATATCAATTTGATCCCAAAATAGTTATTTCAATTTTTGGTAATTTTTCTATAATTTTTGGGTATTTAGTGAGAGTTGTTTTTACCTTAAACATGTTAACCCTTTACACTAATCAAACCTGGTAACCCGTTTCCCTTTACATCCGACTGCATCCCTCTCTCTCACCCCTTTCATTTCTCTTTTCTTTTTCCACTTTTCTTTTTCCACTTCGGTTTTGTTTTCATCATGAGAGAGCGGGCAGCTGCGCTCTTTTTCCGGTTGTGCGATCCATGGTGACATGGGGCATCGAGCTTAACTGACAACGCCTATCTTCCCCACGATCCCCTCTCAACATGCACATCTTCCTTTTTTTGCCTATTATTTTCCTATTTAATTCTTTAGCCCTAACCCCAGCTTAGAAAAAATATTTCATTCGATCCCTCTCTCCTAAGCTCACCCACCCCCATTTGATTTCTCTGATCATCTCCTCAGACATGATCCAAACAATGGTGTTGACAGCCGCAGTTGTAGCCACAGCCGTGGGTATCAAGGAGGCGGTGAGGCCATTTCTGACAACCGATGTTTCTTTTGATCTCCATTGATAAGGAGGTTCCTATAAACATCTTTTCGGCTTCAATAAACTCAGCCACTCACTTTTATATTTATAGTTTGATGAGTTAGATGTTGGGGTTGATTGTGATGGGCCTCTTTTTAGGGTGGTGTTAATTATAGGATCTGCCCTTTTGTCGTTGATTGTGGGGCGCTGCCCTGCCACTGCTTACTAAGGCGTTGCCCCTTACCATGTTTACTAGATCTCTGCCATTGTCGTTGCTTGCTTGGGCCCTGCCATTTGCATAAGGACTGATCTGCCCTACTCTGGCCCTGCTTAACTTGATGTCTTTGCTGCTACCTTGTGGCTGCTCTAGCCCTGCTTACCCACTGCCTTTATGGTTTTGCCCTGCTCTATCTTGTGTGGCTTGGTCTTTTGCTGCGTGTTGTGTGACTTTGTCCATGCTCTGTCTGTTGCCTATGGGGTTCAGTCCCTACTCTATCTGTTCTGGGCTCTGTCTCAGCCCACTATTTCTACCTGTTTTGTTGCTAGGCTCTATCTTTATATCTGGTTGCTATGTTTTAATGGGCCTTACCTTACTAGCCCATTGTTCTGTGGGGGTTTTCATGTCATGTGATTTGTAGAATCTGACCTTGACAAATCTGGTCCGTTTACTTACTCTTTGAGGCTCGGTTGACATTTGTTGATTGCATATCATGATAACCCTACTTGGGTTCGACTTTGTTACACCATGAGTTGATATTGGAAATTATATTCCATGACTTAATGATGATTTTGATCTAAGATGCTTGCATGATAACCATGTTGAAATTGAATATTTTAAATGTAAGTTTATGGGGTATACAACAGAATGTGCATAGATATTATATTTCAAAAATTGATCACTCCAGTTAAATCCTCGTAGTCATGTTTTAGACAATGCTTGAGTTATATTATTGGTGATATGGATGCATTCATCAATTCAAATAATTTCTATTGGTGATGATATTGTTTTTAGATTGGTATGCAAATTATGTTATGAAAGCATAGGCCTAAATCATGATTACAGAAATTGACACATAATAGACAGAGACTTCTTCGCCCGCTATATGATATGCATGGTGTATTCCCATAAATTAAACGGTTGCAACTATGAGTACCAACCCATGATTACATCTCGATAACTATAAATGGTTATATTTACTTCCATACATGCGGTTACTCATTCTACTCATAGTTACCATCTTAGACATGATACTGATTTATATGATACTACACTTGAGACCGTTTCATTATACAAGTTCACTATTGTACACAGTCACTGCTCGCATCCACTCTACATGACATGACAGCCATTACACCTAAGTACATGCTCATGATATCATACCCGATACTGTTCTCGATTACTGCACTTGTTCACATGACATTGTACCCGTTATCTCACTAGACATTGTATTTAGAATAGAACATATGGGGATGAGAAACTCATTATCGCAGATGATACGAGAGCGATAAGGGTCCTATTATATCAATGGTGTCTACCTCCAATAATAGAGGGGGATTATATTACAGATTCTGTGTTTTTCACTTCCAACAATGAAAGTGTGATTTACTATTGTATCCGTGTTTTTGATCACACACGGGAAGCGGTGTTATATATCGTTGGCACTCTCAGGAATGTAACCATAAGGCCCGTGTTTCTTGTTTATATCTGAGTTGCTATCGTAGCATTGAATATGAGCTCACGGTCACTGTCACTTGACACGGTCATTGATTACATGATGATGACTATTTATCACTATTATCCTTACGCTGCTATTGTCATGCTATGTTATAGATGCTCATTTACACATCTCATATTGCATTTCATGCGATATTACATCTTGTGTTTTTAGTACTGTTTGATCAAAGTACATATATAAACATGTCTTCCTATAAATATTCTTTGTTTGTTTCTTTAGAAAATATTCATCGGGATATTCTTCTAGGATCTTCCAGCAAGTTTGGTAAACCATTTTCATTAGCTTTACATTTCCTACTTGATTACATTTCTATCATATCAGTTACTTGATGATTCCGCATTTATTCTCTCAAACTATTTGTTATATTTATTGATCATGTAACTGTATACATCATTTTATTATTGCTCATTATGAGTTAGAAACAGACGAATCTTTAATTATAATATAAATGTGTTCGTATTTAGTTTGAAAAAAAGGAATTCTTAATATGACTAAATATATGCGGAGGTGTCACCTTCTGATTCCATTAGCATTTTAGGAAGCGGAACGTGACAACTTGACTTCACAATCATATGATCAAAGGCTCCTGAATCTATCATCCAAGTCGTACAGTTGGGTTACTTGGTCTGGTTAAAGTCATTATATATGAATGCAATTGAGCTTCACGGAACTTTTGAAACAACTTGTTCTAACGTCACTCGTCGTCAGTTGTTTGAACATTTGTTGATTAAGAAGGGTCTTCTTCAGATATCATGCATGCAGTGCTTCCTCTAAACCATCTACTATATGGACTCTGAAGCTTGGAATAAGCGAACTTCATGTAATTAAACTCCTACAATAGTGACAATCAGCTTCTTGATCAAGAGACTTGCCTTTGGTACACCTAAAGCAAGCACTTCCCTATCCATTCCACGAACACCAATTCGACCACCACTTTTATATTCTTTGATGGTTCCTCCTCAAGCATCTTAATGTCCATCCATGCCATCAAAGATACAATGTATCGCAGCTATCACTAATGCCAATTTCTCCCCTAAACTCTCTATTTCTAGACTTCAGCTACTCTCCTTTAAAATCTATTGTAAGGTATGAAAAATTGCTAGTAAAGAGAGTAAAATGTTATCTTTTTAATCTGAGGGCGTGATAAGGCATATTCCGGATGTAGACATACGAAGGATGCTAAGATTTCATATTGTTCCCTTTGTTCCATCACTTACTTTACATCTGTTGTGGTTGGAAGTATAAAATTCATCCTTTGTACAGCTTACGGAATTCTGTATAATGATGAGATATCACTTTACTCTTTGCTAGTTTTCCAAAACAATTATGATATTTCTTCTTTGAGTATAACGTCTCTAATAGCGTCCAAATTTTTTAAGCTTTATCATGAGATCTTGAATCTCATGTTTCATAACGTTTAATAGCCGACTCTTTATTTGAGCATACTCTTGTTTCCAATCGGACGCACCAACTGATGGAATATCAAATAAACGGTCCTCATTTTTTCTACCATCAAGATGTGTATCCACCAAGCAATTTCACTACATGTAATTGGTCCAGTTGAGCTTTCTATCAGTAATCTTTGTAAAAATCAATTTTGAAGCAATAGGTGATCTGAACTCAGCTTTCGAATCTACCATATAAGGACATCCATATTCCCAAAGATATGTACTAAAAACAAACATCAACACTAAATCCAACATTAACTATCAACCAAATATCAGACGCCAAATGGCATATCCCAAACAATTATACCAAATCCCAAACATCACCCAAATATTATTTCTAATACAGAAAAAGCAAAGCAATTTTTATATACATAAGTAATGTTTTAATTATATTACTTTACCATATAACTGGAATAAAAGATGAAAATTTTTCAAACCCATCGACCGATAACTATGGAGGCTCGAAGAAGTTTCAAATGTGAGCAGAGTCATTAGATCTGAACTCCAACGATAAGATTGAGGTTGGTGAAGTTTTCGTTAGGTAACCATGTCTTTAAATGTGATGGCTCTAAAACCATGTTAAAATCAGAGATGTGATTTGAAAAAGGGGATTTGGAGAGACTTAGAAGAAAATTGGATAGCTTTCATTCTCCCAACCTTGCTTTATTTATGGATACAAGATAAGCTCCCATTCGCTCACACTTATATTACTCTCCCAACCACTCATTTAAAACAATCTCCCAACCACTCACTTATAGCACTCTTCTCCTAATTATTCATTTAATACATCTAAATATTATGTCACCACTCTCCCAACCCCTCACACTTAATACATTACTCGATACATCTTAACAACTCCAAAATATTTGACGATATTCAAATAATTTGAACCTGATATGGCTTGAATATGCTTGTGTTGTTTTTTGTGATTCGGATCTCATGTGTGTTGGTTTCCCAGGCGACTCGGTCGAGTAGCATGCTACTCGACCGAGTTGCAGGTGCAGCAGAAAACAGAGAGTTGTGGGGTGTTTTTCCCACGACTCGGACAACTTCCTACTCAGTCGAGTAGTAGCTTGATACTCGGTCGAGTTGCAGAAGGATTTTGAAGACCTCAGAAACCCGAGAGTTTGTTGTTTGAAGAGAGCTCTGCAGGGAATATTGACTCGGGCAGAGTAGCTATACTACTCGACCGAGTCGACTCGACTCCACCCAGCGGCAGAAGCAGCGCATGTCAACTCAGTCGAGCAGCTCGGGCTGCCGACCGACTCGGGCCGAGTCTGCGCGGGCCCAGCCAAGAGGAGCGGCCAGCTCTTGTTTTATCAGTTTTTGGGATCCTATTTAAACCTGACTATTGTTTTAGCCTAGGTTAAGACTCTATTAGATTATTAGAGTTTTGGAGAGCCTCAAGCCACCCCCTTGGAGATTATTTAGGGTTTTTTGGAGTTCTTGAGAGAAGGTGGGTTTATTCTTCTCTATTCCTCCATTGTTTTCTTCTTCCTTGAGTGGATTAGTGAGGGTTTGTGCGGTTTGACAAGTTATTACTCACGTGAGAGGAAGCGAGGTTGTAACTCTAGTTTGTTGGATCTCTCTGATAGTGGAATTATCTCGGAATGCTGGATGTAGGTTGTTTACAACCGAACCAGCGTAAATTCTCTTATGTCTGCGATTGATTATTTGTTGCTTTGATTCATTTGCTACTTTCTATTGCAAGGTCAAATTGGGAGTTTGTTGGGTGAATTGGGGTCATTGTTAGCCCTAGATTTCTGATCAACTTTTAGGGTTGCTATTTTCCGCGTGGATCCCAAGGGCGTCTGTTTGCGCCGGTTATTTTATTCCCAACAAGTGGTATCAGAGCTTGTGGTTCGTTTGCAGAGGAAGTTAGTGGCGAAGGAAAGATGGTGTCTTTGGCAGACGAAGTTGAAGAATGTTCTAATGCAGACGGAATGTTATCATATCGTATTCGATGTATCGAATATCGATAAGGAGGTGAAAGAATCCGCTAAGGCGGAGATGGAGAGGAATGCGTACATCGTGATTCAGTTGTCGTTATCATATAATGTTCTGAGGGAAGTCTTATATGAGGCTACGGCATCTGATATGTGGACGAAGCTTGAGGGAATATATATGAAGAAATCTTTCACGAGTCGCCTACATTTGCTTCAGCAGCTGTATACTCTCAAGATGAAGTCTGGATCTGCGATGAAGGATCACATGGATGAATTGAACAGGGTTGTGCTGGAGTTGCGAGGTATGGATGTGAAAATTGAGGATGAACATCAAGCGTTATCTTGTTGTGTTCATTGCTTGAGGAGTATAATCAGTTTGTTCGGTCGATGATTTATAACTGAACTACTCTCACCGTGGAAGAGGTGAAGGCGGCGCTTCACACAGAGCAACTATGTGGCAAGGTTCAAGGTAGAGATCATGTGAGTAACCGCGAGGAGACATTGCATGTGAGGGGTCGAAAAGAAAGGAGAGGAGGTTTCAAGAAGAACAATGACCGCTCCAAGTCGAGACATTCGCAGGATAGGTTTGCGAACATCACATGCTACAATTGCCAGAAGAAGGGTCATTATTCGAGCCATTGCCCTAACAAGGTTAGGAAGAAAGGCAATGAAACCGAGAAGGATTCCGGTTCGGCATCTTTAGGGATTGATGGTGAGTAGGTCCGTAATGAAAGTAGAGTTACCGAGATGTTTGCCGCAGGTATTGCAGGAGATGCAAATTTGGCATGGCTCATGGACAGTGGATGCGCGTACTATATGACTCCTCATAAGAGTTGGTTCTCGACATACCGTTCCAAGGAGGATAGTGGTTCAATTTTCATGGGAAACAATGCAGGGTGTAAAACTACAGGTATTGGAACGTTCGGATAAAGGTGCATGACGGCATAGTGCGTACACTTGCCGATTTGAGGCATGTTCCAGATCTGCGGAAGAGCCTAATCTCCATAGACGTATTAGACAATGCCGGATGTAAGTCGGTCTTTGAAAAGGACCAACTTCGAGTTTCTAAAGGAGCCATGGTTGTGATGAAAGGAAAGAATGTGTGAAACCTATATGCCCTTCAAGATACCACAGTTGAAGGTGAAGCAGACGTAAGCACTACGAGCGCAGTTTCCGGAGATTCGGTCAAGTTATGGCATTTTCGCTTGGGTCATCCATGTGACAAGACCAATGATATACTCCGAAGACGAAAGTTGATTGAAGCCTCGAATGAAAGTGTATGAATTCTGCAAATCATGTGTGTACGGGAAGAAGACAAAGGTGCAGTTTAACACGGGGAAGCACACTAGCGGAGGACCACTTGACTATGTATACACCGATGTGTGGGGTCCGTGCCCAGAGCCGTCAAGAGGGGGAGCTAGGTATTTTGTCGTGTTCATTGATAACTACTCTCGTAAAGTCTGGATGTACGTAATGAAGTCGAATGATCAGACCTTTGATATGTTTCGAGAGTGGAAGACCATGGTGGAGAAGCAAACCAGAAGGCACGTGAAAGTACTTAGATCTGACAATGGAGGTGAGTATACCTCGAGGGAATTTAGAAATTTCTGCAAACTCCATGGGATCCGCCGTCATTTTAGCACACCCGGAGATCCGCAGTCGAATGGGGTGATGGAGCGGATGAATCGTACATTGTTGGAGAGAGTGCGGTGTTTGAGGCACTCAGTCGATTTGGGGAAGGAGTTCTGGGGTGAGATACTCACGACTGATGTGCACATTGTGAACAGAGTTCCTTCAGTAGTGATTGGCTACAAGATCCTTGAGGAGATGTGGACTAGTGAAGCTGGAGATTATTCGTACTTGCGTATTGTAGGTTGCCCGACATACTGCACGAGAGGGACGACAAGTTGGATCTAAGAACAAAGAAGTGTATCTTCCTTGGATATGGCCACGACGTCAAGGGCTATCGTTTGTGGGATTCAGAGGGTCGGAAAGCGATAGTGAGCCGACATGTCACTTTTGATGAGGATGCAATGCTTATGGCGGAGCATTCTCATTCAAAAGAGGACACATCCGCAGAGGTGATTTCGATGGAGAAAGTCAATCTTCCGGTCCAGCCCACTCAACGACCAGGCAAAGAATTGATGGTCGAGGCTCCATTTGAGGGAGATGATGAGGTCCATGCTGAGGACCAAGTGCAGACACCCGGTCCATCTCAGGTACGCGTTGACACCTATGCAGGTGATGATGGAACGCGGAGATCGAAGTGGGTGAAGAAAGCGCCAGAAAGATTTGGAGCATGGGATTATGCAGGTTATTCTTTCGATGATATGACGGCTTATGCACTCAACCTAGAGCACGAGGAACCAGCGACATATGGTAGAGCCATAGTCTCAGGAGATGCCGCTCATTGGTAAGGAGCTATGGAGGAAGAGATGGAGTCACTTCACCGAAACGACACTTGGGCTTTGGTGCCGTTACCTAGCGAGAAGTGTGCTATTGGTTGTCGTTGGATATACAAGGTCAAGGAAAGTTCAACTCAAGAAGGGAACAATGTCAGGTATAAGGCAATGTTAGTAGCCAAGGGATTTGCACAAAGGAAAGGAGAAGACTACAACGAGATATTCTCACCGGTTGTGCGACACACATCGATTCGTGTATTGTTGGCGCCAGTTGCTAGCATGGACATGGAGTTAGAGCAACTCGATGTGAAGACCGCCTTTCTGCATGGAGACCATGATGAGGAAATCTATATGCAGCAACCTGAGGGATTTAGAGTTGAGGGGAAACAGGCCTTGGTGTGCAGGTTGAAGAAATCGTTGTACGGGTTGAAGCAGTCACCTAGGCAGTGGTACAAACGATTTGACAGCTTTATGATTGGAGCAGGCTTCAAGAGAAGCATTAAGGATCAATGTGTGTATGTCCGCATACTTGAGAATGGCTTGAAGATTAATTTGTTGCTCTATGTGAATGACATGCTAATTGCTTCTAATAACATGTCTGAGTTAAAGAAGCTGAAGAAGAAGCTAGGGCAAGAGTTCAACATGAAGAACTTGGGGCCCGCAAAGAAGATTCTCGGTATGGAGATTTTTCGAGATCGGAAGAAGCATGAGCTTAGATTGTCACAGAAAGGATATATTCAGAAGGTACTAGCCCGGTTTGGGATGGATAGTGTGAAGCCTGTGACAACACCTTTGGGAGCTCATTTTTAGCTGTCGGTAAATCAGTCGCCAAGCACCGATGAGGAGAAGACTTACATGTCTCAGGTGCCATATGCGAGTGCAGTAGGAAGTTTAATGTACGTAAAGGTTTGCACGCGTCCAGATATTGCACAGGCCGTGGGAGTGGTTAGCAGGTATATGGCTAATCCTGGCAAGGAGCATTGACAGACCGTCAAGTGGATTCTGAGATATCTGCGAGGCACGGGGAGTGTCGGGATCCTCTATGGGAGAGGAGACGGTAAGGTGCTGAAAGGGTACTGCGATAGCAATTATGCAGGTGATAGAGACAGGTGGCGATCTACCACGGAGTATGTGTTTAGTTTGGACACTGCCGCGGTATTGTGGAGGTCGGTCTTACAGTCTATGGTTGTCCTATCGACCACAGAGGCCGAGTTGACTACAGTAGTGGAAGCTGTGAAGGAGGCCAAGTATTTGAGAAGTCTGCTGAGAGATTTGGGGGTGCCACAGAGTTCATTGATGCGATTCTGGATCTAGATCTGGAAAGTTCAGATCTGAAATTAAAAGATTAATACTACAAAATAAGCTACTCACTAATTAACGACTACGAATCGACGAAACAATTATCAAGAGATTAATCTAAGAGAATATGAAAAAGCCCTAATACAAATTATCTAAGGAATAATCTAAAAAGGAATTTCTCCCAACAATTTTCGCATCCCCCATTAGGGCCGGCTCACCCCCCTTAAATAGACAAAACACACCTATTTGTTCATTTACCAAAATGCCCCTCTTGTTATTTCCAGCCGCATCACTACTCCGCCCCTGAAAAACCACCTTGTCCTCAAGGTGGTGCACGATGTCCGTGGGCCATTCGTTCCACCAGGTCGATTGCAAGCCTCCCCCCAGGTCAAATGGATGAGAGTGGTCCCCACCGCTTTTTACGAAGTCCGGAAAAGTATCGTCGGGCCAAGGCGGGATCCAAAAAGCGTCGTCGGGCCCCCACAAATACTTAGGAAGGTCGTCATCGTTGCACTGCTGGAATCCTTCTGAGCGGGGCCTCCGGGGGCCCGGAAACGCTCGGAAAAGTCTGTCGGGCGTCCTGGAAGGTCGGTGGGCCCCCCAGGGGTCCGTCGGACCTCGGGACCGCCCTCTGGGGTCGGCCGAGGCTCCCCAGGCCGTCGCCGGGGCGACCGGCCCTGAAATTGGGCCGGCGGCCCCCAGGCGGCGGCGCCTGGGCCCGCCGAAGCCGCAGGGGGGCGGTAGGTGCGGCCGCCCCTCCCAGGGGCCTGGCGGCCCCCGCCGCCCCCTCTGGGGGTTCGCCAGCCCCCCAGTGATGCGGCTGGAAATAAGAAGCTGGGGGCATTTTGGTAAATGAACAAATAGGTGTGTTGTGTCTATTTAAGGGGGGTGAGCCGGCCCTAATGGGGGATGCAAAAATTGTTGAGAGAAATTTCTTTTTTAGATTATTCCTTAGATAATTTGTATTAGGGCTTTTCATATTCTCTTAGATTAATCTATTGATAATTGTTTCGTCGATTCGTAGTCGTTAATTAGTGAGTAGCTTATTTTGTAGTATTAATCTTTTAATTTCAGATCTGAACTTTCCAGATCTAGATCCAGAATCGCATCAATTGGTATCAGAGCCGTCGATCCATGACGAGCACACGATCCAAGGAGCGGATCGAAATTTTGGAAGAGAAGGTTGAACGGATAGAAGCCCAAATCAGCAAGGGTTTCATCGTTCTGAGGAAAGAAGATGCCGAGATGGCCGCGGAGCTCCAGAAAGAGATGAAAGAGAACCAAGAGAAAACGGAGGCAAGGATGAAAGAAAATCAAGGGAAAACGGAGGCAAAATTGGCGGCGTTAGCAGAGGCAATAGCGGCGTTATCCATGAAACTCAACTTAAAGATGGATCCAAGCAAAAAGGAACCGCTTTTGACAACAAATAAAGATCCGGGGCTAGATCTGAAGATTCTAAGTCTAGATCTACCAGATCCGGAGCCAGATCTAGAGCTTTCAGACGTAGATCCCCCAGATCCGGAGCCAGATCTGAAGTTATCAGATCCAGATCTGGAATTAGCAGATCCAGATCTGGAAATTTCAGATCCAGATCTGAAAATTCCAGATTCAGATCCGAAAATTCCAGATTCAGATCCGAAAATGACGGTTTCTTTTGAAGATGATCCGGATCTAGAAGAAGACAGAGACCTCGATCAAGGAGACGTGTGGGGGACTCACCAAGACCACGCGCCGCCACGCCGCGAGGACAAAAGTGCCGGAGTGGGGTCTCCGACACCCTGGCAGCCCCCTGGGTGGCCGCCGACCCCCCAGGGATCTTTGGGGGGGCCGGCGAACCCCCAGAGGGGCGGCCGCACCTGCCGCCCCCCCTGCGGCTTCGGCGGGCCCAGGCGCCGCCGCCTGGGGGCCGCCGGCCCAATTTCAGGGCAGGCCGCCCCCGGCGACGGCCTGGGGAGCCTCGACCGACCCCAGAGGGCGGTCCCGTGGTCCGACGGACCCCTGGGGGGCCCACCGACCTTCCAGGACGCCCGACAGACTTTTTCGAGCGTTTCCAGGCCCCCGGGGGCCCCGCCCAGAAGGATTCCAGCAGTGCAACGATGACGACGACCATCCTAAGTATTTGTGGGGGCCCGACGACGCTTTTTGGATCCCGCCTTGGCCTGACGATACTTTTCCGGACTTCGTTGAAAGCGGTGGGGACCACTCTCATCCATTTGACCCGGGAGGTGGCTTGCAATCGACCTGGTGGAACGGATGACCCACGGACATCGTGCACCACCTTGAGGACAAGGTGGTTTTTCAGGGGCGGAGTAGTGATGCGGCTGGAAATAAGAAGCTGGGGGTATTTTGGTAAATGAACAAATAGGTGTGTTTTGTCTATTTAAGGGGGGTGAGCCGGCCCTAATGGGGGATGCGAAAATTGTTGAGAGACGTTTCTTTTTATTAGTTTATCCCCTAGATTAATCCTTAGCTAGTCGTCCTTTAAATTGTAGTTGTTATTTAGCGAGTAGTTGATTTGTAGTAGGTTTTCCTATAATTTCAGATCTGAGATCCAATAAAAATCCTCTTTTTATCGTCAAATCCCTAGCGAATCGCATCATTCATCACATGTGCATTGTGACAGCCATATTACCATTCATCTGGCAAAACACCAGGCGTACAGTTCGAGAACGAAGCATATTGAGGTGCATGATTCCTTCCTGAATTTGGAGAAGAATGATATATAGCTTCAGAAGATCCCGACTGAATTGAACCCAGCAGACATGTTTACTAAGCTAGTTCATGCCGTCAAGCTCCAGGTTTGTATGGAGCTAATTTCCTTGTTGGCTTAGGTGACGTCGGAGGGCACATGTTCCGAGACGATCGTGATAATCAAATAGAGGGTCATGACATGCAGCGTGGAGATGCAGGAGTCATTGGGATGAGATTTGAATCAAGGTAGAGTGTTGGTTTTTGTGATTCAGATCTCATGTGTGTTGGTTTCACAGGCGACTCGGTCGAATAGCATGCTACTCGACCGAGCTGCAGGTGCAACAGAAAACCGAGAGTTGTGGGGTGTTTTTCCCACGACTCGGGCAACTTCCTACTTGGTCGAGTAGCTTGCTACTTGATCGAGCTGCAGATGGATTTTGAAGACCTCAGAAACCCGAGAGTTTGCTGTTTGAAGAGAGCTCTGCAGGGAATATTGACTTGGGCCGAGTAGCTATGCTACTCGACCGAGTCGACTCGACTCCACCCAGCAGCGAAAGCAACACGTGTCAACTCGGTCGAGCAGCTCGGGCTGCCGACCGACTCGGGCCGAGTCTGCGCAGGCCCAGCCGAGAGGAGCGACCAGCTCTTGTTTTATCAGATTTTTGGGGATCCTATTTAAACCTAACTATTGTTTTAGCCTAGGTTAAGACTATTGGATTATTAGAGTTTTGGAGAGCATCTAACCACCACCTTGGAGATTATTTAGGGCTTTTGGAGTTCTTGAGAGAAGGTGAGTTTATTCTTCTCTATTCCTCCATTGTTTTCTTCTTCCTTGAGTGGATTAGTGAGGGCTTGTGCGGTTTGACAAGTTATTACAAACGGGAGAGAAAGCGAGGTTGTAACCCTAGTTTGTTGGATCTCTCTGATAGTGGAATCGTCTCGGAATGCTGGATGTAGGTTGTTTACAACCGAACCAGGGTAAATTCTCGTGTGTCTGCGATTAATTGTTTTGTTGCTTTGATTCGTTTGCTACTTTCTATTGCAAGGTCAAATTGGGAGTTTGTTGGGTGAATTGGGGACATTGCTAGCCCTAGATTTCTGATTAACTTTTAGGGTTGCTATTTTCCGCATGGATCCCAAGGGCGTCTGTTTGCGCCGGTGGTTTTATTCCCAACAGCTTGAAATCAGCCCAAAAAGACCAATCTGCTATCAAACTGTACAGTTTGAGTCGGTTTACTTGAAGCAGGTCGGTTCAGACTTCAAGTTACAATGGGCTACTTATATAATTGAAACCTAAGGCCAATCAGAGTTTGGGCTATCATCAGTTCAAATCAGATAGCAGCCCAAGCTTAAGGTGAAGCAATAGTAGGAACAAGAGCTAAAGTGAAAATAGCCAGTAACAGACGATGTAATTATCAGATGATGACGAAGTTTTGGCGGAGGTAAACTTTACTGCATAATGATGGAAAAATCGATAGCATCAGTGATCCTGTTGGATCTGTAGCCCGTCGACAATGATGAAGCGGCAGACTCGTGACTCGTGACTAGCTGATTGTGACAACAAGATGCATGGACGGAGATCGTGAATGATAGATGAAGTCGACGCTGGAAGCAGTAGGGATCATGGAGTCCATGCGATGAAGATTTAGGCACCAAAGATTTGGGACAGTGGCGATGAGATTTGGATCTCATCTTCAATAACAAATCTTGGTAAGATGTATAGGAATTGCTATGTGAACATACCTTTTTGCTCACTTCACATACCACTAATTTTTTTTAAATACCAATTATACCTTTTTTAAAAACCCCATTATACCCTCAAACTTTTTGTACAGAGAGAGATTGCTCATTACACATCTTTTTTGGGTTAATTTGAAGAGTGTTATTGTGAAGAGAAAGATAGGAATATTGTGCTCATTGTTCAGTTAACATACCTCTTAAGGTAACTAATTACCTTATTATGCGAACATACATCTTTTGCATGTTAAATAATTACCTTAATTAACTAATCTACTCTGCACACATACCTCAATCTCCCCTGCTCCCCTCGTTCACCGCCCCCCGCCCCCGCTCCCCTCCCCCCTCCCCCGCCTCCTCCCCCGCTTCCCTGACACTCCCCATCCCCCCCTCCCCTGCTCACCCGCTCCCCTCCCCTCCCCGCAATCCGTGTATGAGCAATTAGGTCTATGTAATAAGCAATTAGTTCTAGGTTTTAAAAGATAATTAGTTAACATGGAGGTATGTGTACTTTCAGCAAAAATTAAGTGGTATGTGAACTAAGGGATGTGAACTCAGTATGTGCTCAGCAAAAATTATTTAAAGGCGCTTTGAAAAATCAGGTATGTGAACGGATCAAAATTGGATTTTTCAAAAATTAAGATATGTGAACTGAGCAAAAGTTTAAGTGGTATGTGAACTAAGCAAAAAGGTATGTTCGCATAGCAATTCCCAAGATGTACAAGGGGTGTGGTGGCGAGGTCTGTCGATGATGATGAAGGGAGCAGCGGCGGTTGAGACATCAACAGTGACAGCAACAACGATTGATGAATACAACTGTGCGTTGTTGTCAGATCTTGATGGAGGGAATGCGATGAAGTAGAAGGGGGCGAAGAAGACTGTGGAGGGCGGTGGCGGGTGATGAAGAAGACAACGGTGGAAATTGTTGCTATCGAAGATGAAGGCGTTTGATGATAAGACATTAACAATGGTCAAATCTTGTCGTTGTGGCCTCAGATCCAAACAAAGACCAAGACAATGTGGTGGACAATGCTGCTTTTGTGGGGACATCAAAGGAGATGACGATGATCAGATCTAGGCAATGACATCAACTGCATGGTTTGAAGAAGATGACTGTATTCTTGAAAAATAGGGTGATTAAAAGTGGTTGTTCTTAGAAAAAGAACTCAGACGATGATAAGAACTACTATAGAATTTATTCTCGTAATAGTCCACTAAAAGCTCCAAAATAGTCTAATATATTCAAATAATTTGAAGCTAACTTGGTTTGATTTTGCTCAAAAATCGGCCCAAAATAGACCAATATGCTCTCAAACAGCAGTTTTAGTCAGGTTACTTGAAGCAGGTCGGCTCAACTTCAACTTACAGTGGGATACATATATAATTGAAACCTGAAGCCCACAAGAGTTTGGGCTCGGGTCAGTTCAACTCGGATAGCAGCCTAATTCATAATAATTATGCATCTGGAAAAAGAAACCTACTATAACAACAGACATTCCTACTCCAGATCATATGAAAAATTGTAACTTCTTTGATGAGTGGAGTGGGGATAAAATATTAGAACTTAGTTGAGGAAAGGAACCAACATGATTTAGAACTTGGCTCGCAGTTTAGACTGTGAGAATTGCTGACGCAAAACTCTTCTCATCACTTTATTTGAAGCTGTTCGAGGAAGAGATGGAACAGTCACAACTGACGAAACCTGCATTTAAATTATATATAACAGGAATAAACAATTACAACAGACAAACAAGGAAGAATAATCACCCCAGACAAAAATTAATACATCTAAATAAGAAAATTTTAACAAGAAAAGGCATATAGAAGATTAGTACCCTGAATAAAGGATTCAATTCCTTTTGCAGCGCAGCATTAAAAGTCTTTTTAAGTTTGTCCAAGTCTTTTCCAGAACCCCGTTGATCTTTGAAGACGACGGCAATCACTAGCTGATCTGGGCCACCACCAGATGGTGGCAATCCAATAGCAGCTGTCTCAAGGATATCTTCATCAACTCCATTACAGATCCGTTCAATCTCAACGGAACTAACCTAAAAATTAGATCACGACACATGTAGATTAGACGTAACCATGATGCCAAGAAAAAGTTTTAATTTGATTATGACTACCTTAATGCCACCAAGATTCATTGTGTCATCTGCCCGACCATGGGCCTTGTAATATCCTAGAGCATTACGCTCAAATACATCACCATGCCTTCGAAGAACCTGCATACTGAGATATTGCATCAAAGTCCTAACAGCAATCCAGAATGAAACTGGCATACTTACTTTTCCATTCCAGATTGGCATGCCTCTGAAGTAGATATCATAGTGATCGGCATTTAATAGTATTGTTGATGCCCCAAAAATGGTGGGATCTAGTGCTAGCTCTCCAATACCCGGCACATTTGGGGGCTATAAAAAGTAAACAAAAGTTTAACGAATATATTAAACTAAAAATTTGATATTAAAAGCATGAAGCGCAAAACTCACTAGTGTCGTTATGACTTTCAATTGGATGATATCTAAAAACCCTACCCATTTAGGAAAAGGAGATGAACAGAGACATTATAATGTTAAGAGCATCATTGGTCACATCTAGCATCCATGGTTGTAACAATCCGAACCAAGGTTTTAGGTCTCGGTTTCGGTCTTGGTTTCGGTAGTCTGAAAATTTGGGTTTCGGTATCGGTATCATCCGTTTCGGTGGTTTCGGAAATAAGTTTTGTTTTATCAGTATCGGTAGTTTCAGATACTTAAATACCTATCTGTTTCACATAGCTTGTAAATAAGTTGGTCTGTGTATAGAGCAAAGAGGTCAGTATGCATAGCAAGCCCCCAAATAATTGTGTACAGAGAAAGGAGGTTTGTTCACATAGCAAGCCCCAAAAAAACTTGTGTGCAGGTCTGTTCGCATAGCAAGTCCCAAAAAATCTTTAGTGCTGCTACTCACATTACACATTTTGCTAAATATACTTCATTTATTTTCAAGTTTGCCATTTTAATGGTGAAATTTTAAATAAATAAAGTATTTTTAGCAAAATGTTGAATATGAGTAGCAGCGCACTTATTTAATTAGTGCATGGGGCTTCTCCTCTCCCCCACGCCCCTTCTTCCCTCTTTCCCCCTTGTTCCCTTTGGAGACGGCGACGACGGGCGGCGGCAGCGACAACGGCGGAAGAGGCAAGTCTTCTCACTTTTTCTATTTTATTTTATTTTTCTATTTCTTTTTTCCCTTCACGTTTTCTTGTGACTGCTGTGTTTTCATCGATTTTCCTGCAATTTTTACTCATTTTTCCTTTCGTTTCGGCCGAACGGCACCGTTCCGACAGAAACAGAGAAGCAATACCCTGTTTCATCTCGGTCTGCACTGAAACCGTGACGAAACACCCGATACCCAAGGGTATCGGGTGAAATCTTAAACCATGGTCCTAACCTGTTTTTGTATTAAAAAATTTTCTTTATCAAATTTCTCTAATGAATTTTTTATTATTATTGTGATATTTTTGGATTGTTTTGCTTTTATTTCCTGTTTTCTAAGAAAACCTATAACCCGTAAACCCGCTACCCATTAAAACCTATCATTTCACCTCCTAACCCAACCCAAACTCACTGTAACCAAACCCAACAACCACACAACACACTTTCCCTTAATATCGGCACACTAACCCCACTCCCTTTGAAACCCATCCCACTACATTCTCTAATCAAAACCCAACTAACCCTTCATCCTCTAACCTGGTCCGTTTACAGCTCCGCCTAAATATTCCCCTACTCCTAACCCTAAACCTAACTCTCTCATTTCTCATAGCCACCCCCAAATCTATCAACCCCTCTCCCTCACCCCAGCTGCTCTCTCCCTCTCTTCTCACGACACCCTAGTCGAGTGTCGACAATTGCTCACCGTCTCACAACCTCACCAAACTTTCTCAATCTCTCAGCCTCATTATCTTTCTCTCGATCTCCAGCAAACATACTCTATCGATCTATCCTTTTCTCGATCTATATCACTCTCCCCATGTTCCTCAGCCAAACTGACTACCGATGTCACCTCCTACCACCGTCGACCACATCTCCTCTATTAATCATAGCCGCGAACTCCCACCAACGTCGACCACCTCTCCTCTCTCATCACCGACCACCCATATAGCAATTTTCTATACTCGAATGTTACTGTAGCATGTTAGAAGGCAATATAGCATGTTTAGAATGATACTGTTCCTTGTGACTGAACTTAGAATTAAAGCACATGTATTAATGTTTCATGTTTAAATCGCAATGTAGCATACATATTTATAAAATCATCATAGCACTTGTAGCAAACTCACATGTTATATGTTTGGTACTTTAGCATCTCCTCGTGTTAAGATAAATTGTAGAAATTTTTTGTTAGCTGAGTGACTCTATAACATAGCATATTTACGAGGCATGTTACTATTCCCTGTATGGATATTTGATTAGGCTATGAATCAAAACGGAACAAACTGATTGATTTACTAAATTGGGTGACATTATCAAATATTTATCAAACAAATACAATTGGAGTGTAAATGGTTACCAAACTTGATACCAAACTAATATATTGGATAAAGACATGGCATACGGGGCTTAGAGTAACTTAATGTCATGAAGAATGCGAGAGCAACGGTCATCTCCTACTGTATTACCGTTATCCAGAAATGGAAACAAGAAGCATGATATATTACCATTAAGCAGATATGGGAATTATAAGTAATGAGACTACGATTATTGTCCACAATTGTAACACGGATGACAACCATGTGGGAAGGTTATTAATCACAATTTAGTCTGTATCAGCAATCATATGGACAGGTTAATTACCCACAGATGTAGTCCGAAGCCGCATCATATGGGAAAGTGATTATGGACCAGATTAATATGTGTTTCGAAGCGGACCGAAACAGCTAAGTTGCACACCATATCCCCAGACATGCGCTTAAGTTAGACTAGTATAACTGAAACAGAAGCAACTAATTGATATCGTACAGCTAGTGGCATTGAATTTCTCATTGACTGCCTAGTGTAGACATTACCTACCTACTTACCTACTTATCGTTCTGTTTACTGATCATACTATGTATTTATTCATTGTCTAGCTTATTTATTATGCTACTAATTTATTATGTCACTTATTTATTCATTGTCTCGCTAGTTAATTATTTTCTTAGAATAATTTACCTTTCAGATAACAATGTATATGAAGTATTAAATTAAATATTTAAATACTGGGAAAACTTACTGAGCGAATGCCGCTGATGGATATTTTATTATTGAAATATTCTTTACATCATGTGAGCGAGTATATTAAGGAGCGTTTCAAATCAGGATGACTCAACGCCTGAGCTCACTGGAGAACAATCTTAGCATGTGATTTCATGATTACTTTATCTGTCAACATATTGATCATTATTTTCATTGTTACCTCCCTTGTTAGTCCTCATTTTTTACTTATAGACTATACATGAATTAATGTAATTGCTCATTACTAGATTTATATGCAAAAGAACCTATTGTATGACTGATTGCCGCTTAGCGTATTTAAGTCAAGAGTGTTTTCTTTTTGGCTTGCATACATCATGAGCTTGTCTCGTTTCAGTTCCAAGTATTCTTGGAAGCTAGGCATGATATGTTTTGTTGGCAACCCATGCAGGTCCTTGCAAATATTTGTAGTAGGCCACTTTGAATTTTTCAGTCTAAATCCCTTGAATTCCTGACTGCATTCTACATACTTTCAATCTTTGACTTTTCTTTCCGTTGAACTTCTTGACTAAATCCTCAATTTGTTAAGAATTTTTTACTTAACCCTCAAATCTTAATCTTTTTCAGGCATCATGTTTGGACATAGATACATTAGAAGAGAGTGTGGCAAGCATCGTAGACTGCAAACAAAATTGAACCAATTGGCATCATTTGAGGATTATTGGAAATTCTGTTGTAGCAAACAAAGCTACTCCTATAAGCACTGGAACATGATCCACGGGCTAATCCTGGAGTCAAGCCAGTACAGGAACTGCACCCGAAGAGCTTCTCCGATAGAGAGGACCCCTCGAGGCCAAGGAATAAGCATGTAGTGCAAAGGATAACCTGAGTGCCGTGCTCATTCCACCAAAAGGATATGTTGACATTGCCAAGCTCCAACCTACAATGTTTGGCTCTAGTGGCAGGCAGAGGAAGGCCACCTGACTAGACCCATTCTCTAGGCCATCTTCAAGTAGCACTGTGATGCTTAGTTCTTCTTACTAACCGTGGGAGTTGGAACAACGTTAATAAATCTAGTTAATGGTTTCAAGACCATAGACGAATGTACTACTGACTTCTACATGCTCGGTAGGTTTGCTCCTCAAATGATTACCACTCCCCTTACTCGAGAAAGACGCTTCTAGCAAGGTTTGACTTTGACATCCAAACCCAACTAATTACCAGCTAGATGAACATGTACGGCCAGCGATGCAGAGACAAGAGGCCCTTGCAAAGCACAAGAGAATTCAAACCAGGAAGAACAAGCACCTCAACGTGTTAGGAAATCCGATCAATGCCAAGAGCCCCGACCACTAATAAACCTACAATATTGTGCCACTACTGCGACAAGCTGGAACACTTTAAGGACTGCCATTACCTGCTTAAGCAATGCCAAATCTGTGTAGCGTTAAAACATCATCAAAGAGTTTTAACATCATCAAAGAGTATTCACAATGGGTCGACTTGTCAGCAAGCAACTGTATATCGTCACCTGAACCAATCAGTGAGGAGAGTATCTACACCCCAGCAATACCATTCAACAGAACCACTGAAACACCAGGCGTTCACCATATCAGTCGAAGCGACTGAAGGCATTGACCAATGATTTACATCTCTCTAAATTATGCTACTATTGTTCATTCAATACGCTGTTTACCTAATAATATATTATATTTGCTTTCTGCACTATAGTTTTGAGAAATTTCACGTATAGAAATTTTATAAAGGCAAAGCATGTAATGGTCCTAACCCACTTTTTTGATTTGTTTCTTCTTTTTTTCTAGAACATGTTAACCAGCTACCCATTGAACCCTATCTTTTTACCTCCTAGACCCAACCCAAAATCACTCAACCTGACCCGACAGCAGCCTCTTTACCCCTCACCCTTAATATCAGCATGTTATCCTCACTCCCCTTGAAATCTACCCTACTAACTTCATATCTAATCAAACCGCCACTAAACTTTCATCTTCTATCTTGAAACCTGATAACCGGCCTATTTACAACTGCCCCAGTATGCTCCCCTAATCATAACCATAAACCTCTCTCATTTCTCACAACCACCCCTAAAATCTCTCAACCCCTCCCCCTCACCTTAACTGATATCTCCCTCTTTTCTCACAACACCCCCACCGGGCGCCGATGATCGCCTGCCCGTCACCCAACCTCACCACTCTATCTCAATCACTTAGCCGCATTATCTCTCTCATGATCTCTCCCAAAGTCTCTTGATCTCATCCCGAACTATCTATCTATTAGTCTCGATATATCCCCTCTTGATTTCTATCACTCTCCCCATGTCCCTCAGCCAAACTGACAATCACCATCATTCCCATTCCTCTCTTCTCTCAATGTAGCCCACTCCTAACACCATCAACTCCCTCACCTCTCTTCTCACCAACCACCTTAATTCCATTTCTCTCCATCGAACTCTCTTTCTTCTCTCCAATCCATCTCTCTCACCGATCCCTCTCTTGATTCAACAGTAATCACCACTTGAAATCACCACCGTCACCTTGTTGAGGGATGTCATAGGCGACGCATGAGTCCCTGGTTGCCGACCACTGCCTATTGCCATACCGCCACCATCAATCGGGCCACCTAGAGACTTTGCAGAGTCCACAAGCGGTTACTATCCTCTTCTATCACCAGAAACCACCGCAAGAGGTAAGTTTCTCCATTCTAGAGATTATTTAAAAATTTAGTCAAAATGTTACTGGAACTAAATTGGTTGTTTGGTAATTTCAGCTAATTGAGCTTAATGGGGGTCGAATGGAATTGGAATTGAGAATTTATTGTTGAATCCATTCTCTGACATTCACACATGACTGAATACTTGGATAACTCCTATTTGATAAGAACTTTGACTGCAGCTTCTCTTGTTGAAATTATCTGAGGACTGGTAGCAATTTTATATACTCAAGTGTTACTGTATAATGTTAGAAGGCACTATAGCATGTTTAGAATGATAATGTTCCTCGTGACTGAACTTAGAATTAAAGCATTGCAGCACCTGTAGCAATGTTACATGTTTACTTGTTAAATTAGTGACTCTATAGCACACAATTTACTCTGCATATAACTGTTCCATGCATCCATACTTGATCAGGTTATTAATCATTAATAAACATTTTAAATTGAATGTTAATTAATTAAATAGGATTCCATGCTTCTTAGTGTTCTAGAGATGGAAATTAATATTAAATCTTACTAAGTTGGAAATGACTAAATGAAACGAATTGAATTAACATGCTTATTGTAATGAAATGTAAGCGGAACAGACAGATTGATTTACTGCATTTGGTGTCAGTCACATATTGATCAAACACAAACAATTGAAACGTAAATGGTTATCATACTTGATGTTGGACTGATTTGTAGGATAGAGACATGACAAATGGGATTTGTGGAAGCTTAATATTACAAAGGATACGGTAGCAACAAGGGTTTCCTATTGTATTACTGGTATTCAGAGGTGGAAGCGGGAAGAATGCTATATTACCATTGTCTAAATATGGAAACAAGAAGGATTGAGACTGATTACTACCCATAAGTGTAGCCCGAGTTGCAACCGTATATGAAGATTTATTACTCACAATTACAGTCTGGATCTGCAATATGGGCAAGTTTATTATCCACAGATGTAGCCAGAGCTGTATTGTGTAGTTAAGTGATTATTGGCCCTATTGATCAGTGTTCCGAGGCGCATTAGAACACTCACGTTGCTTATTGTATCCTCAGACATGAGCTTAAGGATAGACTTATACAATTGAAACAAAATTGTGCAACTGAACACCGCTCAGTACTTTGTACCATACAGCTAGTGACATTGATTTTCTCATTGATTGCCTAGTGTAGACCGTTCAAGCCTAGTTATCATCATGGTTATTGATCATGCTACTTATTTATTCATCATCCAACTTATTTACTCTATTGCTTATTTATATGTTGTCCCGCTATTTAATTATTTTCTTAGAATAAGTTACATATCAGAGCATATGCATATGAACAGTTAAATGGAATATTTAACAGCATAAATAAATTTTTAGATCGGCAAATTTACCAAGAGAATCCTACTAACAGATATTTTCAAGTTTAAATTGTGTGTTAGATCTTTTGGGCGAGTATATCAATGAGCATTTTGAAGAACGACTCAGCGCCTGACCTGAATAGAAAACAATCTCAACATATGAGTTCTTGATTATTTGTCTACATTCTGTTCATTATTTTTATTGTTATCGCTCTTGTTGGTCATTCATTTTTACTTATAGACTGTACATGAATTAATTGTAGTTGCTTATTATTAGTTTTATATGCAAAAAACTTTCCATGTGATTGAGTGACGTTTAGTGTAGTCAAGTCAATATGATTTTCCTTTTGGTTTAAATAGGTCATGGGTTTGTCCCATTCCGATTCCTGGTATTCTGGAAAGCCTGGTGTGACAACCGTAACATATTCCAATATATTTAGATTACTAATTAACATGAACAGTCCGTTGGCCAGTGTGAATGCACGCGAGCATAAGGAAATTTTATAAAATTTAATTACTGAGAAAATATAGAGAATTGTTTAATAGTAACCTAGCTTTATATATGGTAGGATCCAAGGTTTGAGGTTTCGACCGATACCCTTGGATATCGGCCGTATTGGTTCGGTATCGGTGGGTAACGAGACCAAACCTAGGGGTCGATTTCGATATCGGCCAGTTTCGGCCGATACCGGCCGATACCAGCCGATACCGACCAATACCGTTCAGTATCAGTCGAAAACGGAGAAAGAAAAATGTGTAATTAAATAAAAATTCTCAAAAAAAACCCAAAATGTGTTATTGACACGCTATTCACGTCCTACATTTGTCTAAACATATTACGCTTTATTTACACGTTTGCCATATTGTAACAAACAAGTGTGTGTTTTTAGCTAAATAGTTAACGTGAATAGCATATTTTTAACTAATATTGTTCATAACTATGTTGTAAGTTACAAATTATCTTTATTAGTTTTCTATTATCTTATTAGTAACAAATTTTAACTAATATTGTTAGTTACATGTAACTTACAATTTTTGAAACTATCAATACAGACGAACCGAAACTCACTTTCGAAACCGTCGAAACAGGCTATACCGATACCGAAAACTAAATTATCAGGATAGCGATACCGAGACCGAAACCAAGACCTCAAACCTTAGTAGGATCTAGCTCATATTTGTTTTTCTCACGTCTATATTTTTGGTTATTGGTTTTTTTATATTGTTCTAAATCCTAAATTCTATACAGCCTTAACCATGCTATAAATTTTGGTAAGTTTTACTTTCTTTGCAAATTTTGGAAGAGTAATGTAATACTTTATACATTTTTTATTATGAGGAAATGCACTCTAATTACATATATGAGTGTTTGCAAATTTTTAACTGTACTTTTGCATGTGTGTGCGTACGTTTTTTGTGTGCAAGTGTGCATGTTGCATACACACTCACCACAAAAAGCAAACAGAACACACCATCATATATATCTAAGTACATGTAGATTAACTGTGTAAAATAATTGTGTGAAAGGAAAAATATTTATTAGATGTCTTTGCAAAAATTAGAATTTTGACAGAGCATGATACGACAATAAAAAATATACTATAATATGCTTGTGAGAAAATACCTAATTGAAGTCATTGCAAAGCCAGATTTGGCATAATCATAAAACCAAAATGTAAATCGATGTGTTTTAGAGCATTTATATTAAATATTATTCTTGTAAGATTTTAATGAAAAAATCCATGATGATAGAATAGAAATCTGCAACATAATAAATGTGATGGGTAACATGAGAATTTGCTGCTTCTAAGGAAAGCAAAGCAAAAGCCAGCTTGAAATTTGTTAGAATATAATAATTATAATGTAAAGGGTGTTTTGTGTAAAAAAATGAAAAATATGATACTAACATATAGGAAAGCTTCTGTTTGAGCAAGGTTAACTACCCCTCTCTAAACTTTCATCCAAAATCTATAATCTATGATTTCTAAATGGTATCAGAACCTGAACCCAAACCATAACCTAGATAATTTTAGCCCTAATTATTACCTAATCAGTTCTTATTCAAAATAACCAATAAATGGCCTTCTTCTTCTTCTTCCTTCGTTCTAGCCTTTATCACCTCAACTTGCAATCCTCGGGCCAAATCGACACCGTCATGGCCTCTTCAACCTCGCAACAGGTCCATCACAATCTCAACGACCTCCTCCTATCATCCTCCAACCAGATCAATGCCAACAACCCTTTGCTGACCTCATCATGAGTAGAACCACGTCTCTACGACCTACTCTTGTCATCCTCTGACCACATCGATTGCCCCCTCCAAACCCATCATGAGTAGATCAAGCCTTCTCTGACCACTTCACCCTAGTCTTTGCCTTTCCTGTCGTAGTCCGTTTATGTCGTCCTCACTGTCGCACCGTTAGCCTTCCTCTGAAATCAACTCAACCCATAGCCAAGCCACAATGAGCAAATTTGACAAATCCAACATCTCTCTAACCACCTCTTCAGCACATGCAAGATCAACAATCACCTCTTCGAGTCATCACAGCCATCTACGAACCTTTTTCGACCATACGGATGCTGACAAAGCCCCCGTCGACCACCTATCCTCTTCTTCATTTACTGTTTCACCCAAAATCGCTGAATTTCTTATGCTAAAAGGTAGTTTTCTAGGTCTTCCATCATGCTTCAAGCTACATTCTTGGATCCCAAGGGAGTATATTATGGCTTGGATGAGTTACTAAGAGCTCAGGAGATCTTCAATGTGTGGAAGCATTTGTTGAGTCCAAGGTAAGATCGTAAGTGTGAGGATGGGATCATATAGGAGAATCAAATATTGGGGATTGTACTTTAGCTGTCGAGTAGTTATTTAGAAGGGTCTAATCAAGCATGGTTGACAAGTTGAAGTTTGATGTTAGATATGTTGTTTATGAATTTGTATCTAAGAAGATCGCTGATCCAAAACTAGTGCCAAATAATACTAATTTCTTACAATCGTATAGACTTGTCAATAATCATATTATCATCTCTCATTTAGAGTTTGTCTCTTCTTTGCCGGGTGCCACACTAGCAGAGACATATGTTTCTTTAGTTTATGATGCTGGCACTCTGCATGGCAGAAGTCCGGTAGTTTATATCATCTACGTGATAATGTTGCATTATCGGATATCATGTTGCATTATCTGATATCATGTCTCCAAATAGTCAGTTGGAACATCCTTCTTTACATAAACCAAAATTGCTCCTTAATTGGGTCATGTGTTGAGTTTAAGGTATAAGCCTTGTTAGCAAGGTAAAAACCATCGCATGCCTTGTCCTTCTATAGTTAATAAGAGAGCAAATAAAAAGTGTTCTATATATCGGCCGCAATATCGGTTTTATCACTAAGCCGATACGATATATGCTTATATATTGCGGTTTCCGATATTTGGAAAAATATCGCCGCAATATCGGATTGCGGCCGATATTGCGGCCGATATATCCCTTTGAAATAGCGGCCGCAATTCACAGTTTTTTAAAAATAAAGTTAGCGGGTCGGTCCACTTAAAAGTGGATCCGATCCGAGTCACCCGATCCAATCATTTACTTAAAACGACGAGAGGCATCAGGATTTTTGAGAGATGATCGCTGTTTTGTCCTAATTCTAATCACGCCGCTTCTCTCCTCTCGATGCTCCGCTCCTTACGTCGCTTCTCTCAGCTCTGTCCGATGAAAATCTTCAACGACAATCGATTGAGTTTCTATATTTTCTTAGACACATCTATACTCTTATTGAACATCATTTTTTAGCCTCTGATATGACACTCCGATATTTAGTCAATATCCCCGATATTCATATTTAACTAGAAAAGTATAACCAAAACATACTTTTATTTGAGTTAGTATAGTTTATAGTTTCTTAGTTATATCTATGATTGCATATCTCATCATTTGTAAGCCTCCGATATGACACTCCGATATTTAGTCAATATCCCCGATATATCCCTGATATCCGTAATCCGATATCAAATTTCCTAGGCCGATACGCAACCGATATCCGATATTTAGAACAACCATTTAAACTTGTTCATTCCAATGTGATAGGATCGTGTCCTATACAATCAAAACTTACTTTCACATATTTCATTGCATTGTTCATTATTTTTATCATGTTGCATACATACATTTGCATAAGAATTGAACTGAAGTATTTCTCTCATCTTTTAAAGTTTTTTGCTGAGATTAAAACACTGTTTAGTGTAATTGTATCCATACTATGTGAGGACAATACTAAAAAGTACTTAGTTCTACTTTCATTAAGTTTATGACACGATCTAGTATAATCAGTCATCATGTGTATATACACACAGCAAAACGAGATAGCTAAATGCAAAAATAATCATTTATTTGAAGAAGCACATACACTATTAATTCATAGAAATGTTCTAAATAGTTTTGGGTCGACGTTATTCTTATTGAATGTTAACGAATACCATCATCGGTTCTTAATAATAAAATTCCATGTGCCTTGCTATTTCATGATATTCCACTATCTTCTCACTCTGACTCCATGTGTATTTGGATGTGTAGACTTTGTGCATGATTCTAAACATACCATGTCCAAACTTGATCCACATTCATTAACGTATATTTTCCTTGGCTATTCTCGTACACAAAAATGATGTGTTTTCATCCACAAACTAGACAATTTAATGTGTCAATAAATGTCACTTTCTTTGCATCTTAGTCATATTTCCATATAAAGCATACTTCATATCCTTATCACTACTGTGTATCCGATAACGAGTTCCCATTTTATTCTAAAACACTTAAAATGAGTCAGTTGCAAAAACTAATTCTTCAGGTGTGGTGTGGTAATGGCTGATATGGAACAAGGTCACGATAAATAGTTACAAGTGTATCATAGATGCCCAAAGACTCTCTATGCCTAAGCCAACTTCTGTTGACATACCAACCCCTATTGAGTCTTCTAATCATCCCAATCTCGATGTTCATATTGCTTTGCTCAAATGTACATACAGTTGTATTGTTTATCCTTATAAAAATCAGTATCGTTTGCATATCTTCCTCCTGATTATCATACGTTTCTATCTCATGTTGATACTTATCCAGTTCCTAAATCCTTATTAGAATCTCTTGCAATTCAGGATGGCAAATAAACAATGAAAAAGAAAATGACGCAATTGGACAAGTATGCTACACTGGATTTGGATGCCCTTCCTCCTGACAAGTCTGTTGTGGGGTGCAGATGTGTGTACACTGTGAAGCTAAATCCTAATGTCACATTGACTCGGTTAAAGCTAGATTGTTGGCTAACAAGGTATTCTCAGCTATATGACGTAGACATTCTGAACACATTCTTTCTAATAGGTAAAATGACTTCAGTTCGACTTCTTATATCGCATGCTGCTACCCCACCATTGGTCCTGACATCAGCTTGATATTAAGAATGTCTTTCTTTATGGCATTATTAATGAGGGTTACATGGAGCAACTAACCGGGTTTGTTGCTTATTAGAAGGATTCTAGGAAGGTTTGTCCATTGAATCGATCTTTGTATCAAGGTTTTAGGTTTCGGCCGGAACCCTAGGGTTCCGGCCGTTTCGTTTCGGTCTCGGAGGCTACCGAGACCGAAACCCCCCCTCTTTCTTGGTATCGGCCGGAACCCTAGGGTTCCGGCCAGTTTCGGCCGGAATCGGCCGAAACTGGCCGAAACCCTAGGGTTTCGGCTTGAAGACGACGAAAAATACGATCCAAAATCGAAAATTTAGACGAAGAATCAAGAAAAAACTGAAAAAAGAAGAAGAAAAAGAAAAAAAATGGAAGAAGAAGAAGCGGGACTTACCTCGCCGCCGCGCCTTCTCGCTTGCTGCATCGCCGCGCCGCCTGCTCCCTCGCCCTGCCGCGCCGCCCCCGCTTCTCCCTCGCCACATCCGCCTCTTCCGTGAGAGACCTGCCTCTTCCGTGAGAGTGAGAGAGAAGACCGTGAGCGTAAGGTGTGAGGTGTGAAGTTAAATGGTAATGGCAAACTTGTAAATAAGTTGTATGTGCATAGGATATTTTATGGCAAACTTGTAAATAAGTTGTATGTGCACAAAGCAAACTGGTGGGTGCGCAAAGCAAACTCCAAGCTATGTTTCGCAAACTTGCAAGTTAGTGATATGTGTGCAAAGTAAAACGATGGGTGCACAAGGCAAGTAGCTTTTCATGTTTCTGATAGGGTTTTAAGTATTTAAAACTACCGATACGGACCAACCGAAACTCACGTCCGAAACCGACGAAACGGACAATACCGATACCGAAACTAAAATTTTGGAGAGAACGATACCGATACCGAAACCGAGACCTCAAACCTTGCTTTGTATAGCCTGAAGCAATCCTCGCAAACATGATTTGAGTGATTTACTACTATGGTTCAAGATTTTGAATTACACAGTGCCCATAAAGATTACTTAATTTTCCCCCATACACATTAAGGAAAGCATATCATGTTTATTGTCTACGTTGATGGCATAGTGTTAACTTAAAATGATGCTGAAGGGATCATAGCATTGACTATGTACGTGCAACAACACTTTTAAACTAAAGATCTTGATCTGTCACGTTACTTTACTGGTATAGTTGTAGCTAAATCATGAGAAGGGATTGTATTGTTACAAAGTATGCTCTAGATATTCTTGCAAAGACAAGTCTAGATATTAATTAGTCAGCTCTCTTATGAATTTGAACTCGAAGTTGATGCCAGATTAAGGGAAGCAACTAAATGATTCCAAGCAGTACAAAAGGTTTATGGGTAAACTCAACTTTCATATATCCGGTGAGTGTAGTTGGTCAGTTCATGTCAGCCTAATAGGTCATCGGGAGACTGCACTTACGTAGTTCGCTATCTGAAGGGTGTACCAGGCAAAGGACTCGTATAATCACAAAATAAACATAGTAGAGTTGAAGACTTTTTAATGGTGATTGGCCAAGATCGCCCATAGATAAGAGATCCATCATAGGGCAGTGTATATGTTGTTGGTAATCGTATGGTATGAAAGAGTAAGAAACAAGGTAATGTCTGTCGACTGAATGCAGAACCTGAACTCCGGCCCATGGCAAATGCCACACATGAGGTTGGTTAGATTAAGGATCGTATGACAGAACTTTCATAGTTTCATTACATATGCAACTATACTTTGACAATAAGGTTGTCGTCCAGATTATGCAAAATCATGTCTTTCTTGAACGTAATAAGCAAACCGAGGTTGATTTGGTATTTGTCCTAAGAAAAGGTGGTTGAAGACAAGATTATAGATATTCTTCATGTGGCATTGATATCAATTAGTAAATTTATTCAGTAAGCTGCTAGGCGGTTTCCATATCCAATTCATTTGTGACAAGCTGGGCACTTTGATATACATGCTCCAACTTGAAGAGAAATGTTAAAATACAATAAATATATTGTAAAGGGCTTTTTGAGTAATACAATACCAATACATATAAAAAAGCTTCAGGTTGGAGTGGCTAAGTAACCAGCTCTTACCTTTCATCCAAAATCCATAATCTCTGATTTCTACAAAATTTAACATTGACTAAAATGTGGGGCCCATATTTTAATTTTGCAGTGTATGCTTTCCATTCTATGCTTTTTTGAATGTTTACTTAAATTGTGGAACCATTTAGCTTGTGATAAAAATGATATTACGTGCCTTTGATGTCACTTGTTCTATGGGGCCCACCACCCAGGCTACAAAAAGTGATCTACCATGCATTACTGTAGAGCTAAATCTTTCTGGTTAATATATTGGAGATAGTTCAAATCAGTCTAATTTACAAGGTATTGAAGTGGAAATTATGATCATAATGTAACGGTCCGAAATTTTTAGTGGGATTGATAAAAAATTTCTGAATTTTCTAGGACTTTTCTATCTATTTTTCCTCTCTAAATTCTTATTTTCCTCTTTAAAATCTTTCCCTTCCCTTTACAAACTCTATTTCTTTTAGCCCGGCCTACTTTGTTTCTTTTCTTTCCTATTTTTCCTTTCTTTTCTCCTCAATCAAACAGCCCGCACAGCCCGTAGCCCAACTGCCACTCTCTATTTCTTTCTCTCACTTTTATTTTATTTTATTTTCCCACTTAAGAACCCAACCCAATAGCAAAGCCCAAAATGCACAACTTTCTATTCTTTTCACCTATTTCTTTTCCTTGGTTTGTAGAAGCCCAATAGCCAGGCCCAGAACACCATTCCCCTTCCTCTCTCTCTTCGCTTCTTAGTTTTTTCTTTTCTTTTTTTAAACCAAAAGCCCATAAGGCCAAAATGAACCCAAATATATTGGCCCCTCTTATTTCTTTCTCCACTAACAAAACCAAGCCCACAAAAGCCCGTTGGTTCCAATCCCATTACCTTTCGTTAATATCCTTCATCCCCACAAAACCGAGCATCTCTCTTCAATAAACCCTACCCATACGAAATCAACGCCGCCTCCTCTCTCGTCTTCGGTGTAGAAGTCCGATTCGAACCGAAAACCTTCGACGAGATTCCCCAACGAATTCGAACTTCTCTAGGTCATCGAATTTCATAATTACCACCGATACCCCTCCTCTCTTCTATTTATGCCTCGTTAATTACAGGGTCTTTATCATACAAAAATTATTTCCTCTTCCTCAAATTTCTTCCGTATTAATTGATCGAATTTCTGATGCTTTCGGATCTCTTGGGACTTTCTTGGCCCCTTCGTGAGCAGTAGACTATTTCTTGTCTAAGCTCTTCAGATTATGTTTTGGTTATTTAATTTAATTTTTTGGAAATTTTGTGAGCTTGAAATTTGCTGGAGTTTTGCTGCATGATCAAATTGTGGGATAATGGTTTCATTGGGAGGTGATGATTCATGTTCACCGTGAAGGAAACTTTTCATATGCAATGGTGGTTTTCTCAGCAGCTCGGCAGCCCTGTGGCGACCCTCGTCGTTGTCGTCTTCTTTCTTGCTTTTGGTTGAGTGTTTGTTTTTCTGCGGTTGGGTTTTCTGTCCTGCAGTTGGCCGCCAGGGATTATCGATTGTCCTATCGTCGGTGTGGGTGTTTCTCATAGGCAAAGCCCCTGCTAGTTGTGTTGTTAGGCTTTTGCCTCAGGGTTGAACCCGTGGGCTTGGCCAGCTACTGCTTTCTCCTTCAGCTGACCGGGCATAATACTTTTCTGTGTTTTTGCCTAATTGATGGCTTTCGGGCATAGCCATGTGGGGGCTTCTTGGGCTGGTGTGTGGTTGTGTTCGGGCCTCTTGCCATGTTACTGGTTCTTGTGAGGTTTCTTTGGCCGCTAATGACTTTGCTGGGCTCTTAGGCTTGCTGTGTGATTTTTGAATTTTTCTGAATACATGGAGTTGGCTTTATTGCTGAGGTGTTTGGACCTATAGACGTGTTATTGTTCATGCATATATAATTGTGCTAAAACCTCCTCTGTGCTGATAGGCTGTAGACAGTCATGTTGCTGAAAACATGAATCTAATCCCACGAATCTAAATGAATTTTTGTTCCTATTTTAAAATAGTTTTCTGGTTTAAAAATTAAATGTTTATTGTGCTTAACTATTTGAACTCAAGAAAGTGTGCATGAGGATTTTATGGTAAATTTAGTTTGGCATTCTCTTTGAGTCATAAATACATTTTTATAACCGTCACTTGTCTTATTGTAGAATCTCTGGTCATGCATGCCAAATAATCGAAACCGTTAGTAATATGTCATACTATGTAATTAGGGGCTATGTATAATGGAATCAATGGAATTGTGGCTTGATACTAGTACTTGAACACATGACACATGAAATTACTGAGAAGATGAACTGGAACATAGACTTAACGCATATAGTCCTAACTATGTAAATTAAGGTAACATGAATCATAGAGAAATTAAGAACTAGACAAGAAGAAAACAGTCACCTTATCTTGACATTGAACTTGACACAATTGACACTGCAACTATATAGCCACATGGTGTACTTTAATGTTTCCTTTACATAATTCTTGATATAGAATGACATTACCTTGAAAAACTCTTACTACAGTGTTCATATATACTCTGTTCATTATCTGATAACAATTAACATGATCTAAATGACCAAGTATAGCATGAATCACTTGCTTGAATATTGTATACCGAATGCATGTCTCCAATATTGTATCTGGTCATTGGTTATCGATTACAAACTCTGAATAATTTACATGTTTAGGATTGGAATCTAAGTGCTAAATGAGACATAGTGTCACGATACACCGGGGGCCGCCTCTAGAACCAATGAGAGCCGCCTCTAGAATCCCTTCTACAATTTATAATAGAAACCATCACAGTATCAGATAAAATATTGTTTGACATGACACTGAACTTGACACATCTCACCAACACGGAACATAGTATATAGATTTCACTGGGAATGGTGAAACCCACATTAGATATAGTGTGGGAGCGATTGGAGCAATGATTTCGGCCCGTATCGGGAGGATTTCATTTCATGTTTCATGTTCCAAGGATCATGAGTCACTTCCTGTTTCATGTTGCAGGGCTAGGCCCAGAGTAGCTCCCCACAGTCCAATGTGGTTTTCGGATTGCATATTGTACTCTTCAATATGAGTCACAATACTAGCATAGGACATCGCAAATTAGTATACAAGATAATACGTGTAAGATAGGATATCTCATACCTGGCTTATTGCTATAGTTTCTTGTTGCATTTCTTGGATAAGCTTATTAACGTTTATTGTTCTGAATGCTTACTCGTGAAATACTTCTTTGTCTCTACCTATGTATTATTTGCCAATATATCATTGTTGCATTAATGTTAACATGTTTGTCTTCTAAATGCTTAGATTGTTCATAATCTGATAATCTCATGACATGTTACACTTCGTTCCATAAATTACTTTTCACATGTCTTGAATTATTATTATTATTATTGTATTTTGTTCTGTGCATAAACCGTTAGCTTGGTGTAGATATAATCTACTCTAATCCAATCCTACATCTCTCAGGTGTTGAACAGGTCTTCTAGTAAGTTTTAGAGTTTCAGGATTTGCTTCCCTTCCTGATGCATACACAAAGATTCTGAGTTATCTCATTCAGATATGTTTTTCGGTATATTTCTATTTCACCTATTTAGTTTTCCCTGGTAACCAGCATGGCCTGTGTTAGGAACCAATCAAAGATAGGATTTTTATAGCAAAATAATAAAGAAGAACAAGATAATTGGGCACAAAAGAGGTGTGCCCTCCTCCCAAGACGCCTAGAGGACGTCCGCACTCGTCTAGATCTAGAACTACTCCTAATGGACGCTCAATAGAATTCTCTCCAATATTAAGCATAAAAATCCCTAATGACGGCTAGCCCGTATTTATAGAGGAAACTAGGGTTTCTAGGGGAGAGAGGGCGCGCGCGCAAAGGCCAACCCGCCAGCTACATGGGCCGGCCCAAGATGGGCCGGCTGTTAGACCAGCGGGTCTAACAATACTCCCCCCCAAAGAACCACCTTGTCCTCAAGGTGGTGTAAGTCCCGGCGGTGCTACTCCGAGTGGGAGTCGTCCTCCCCTCCAATGCCTTCGTCCTCCAAGCCATCATCCTCGTCTGCTTCCGCTATCAAAACCTGCAGCTTCCGATCCACACAACGGTGTCCGGGAGAGAAGCGCTCGTCGCATCGAAAACAGAGGCCCTTTTACCGCTTCTCCCTCATCTCCGCATCGGTCATCCGTCGGAATGGGCCCCCAGCTGGTAGCGGGATCGGCTCCCCTGTCTTCTCAAGCCCTGTCTGAACTGTCTCAGCAGGGACCCCTGCTCCGCCTATCCCAGTCGTGGTGATCCGCTGCATCTGCCCACTGTAGCCGATTCCGCCTCGCCTATCCTCTGCTCGGGAGTCCTCCACCATCTGCGCCATCTCGATGACCTCTGAAAGCCCTCGAGGCTTGTATGGCCTCACCGCAGCTCGAAGACTAGGACGTAGCCCCTTCAAGAAGGTGCCCTCCAGCGACTCATCCGACACCCCATGAACTCGTCCTGCCAGCGTCTCAAATTTCTCAATGTACTCCCGCACCGGCCCCTCCTGCCTGAGGGCAAATAGCTGCTCATGTAAGTTCCCCAAGCGGGGGTCTCAAAACTTCTCCAGAACCATGTCCTTCAGCTCCTCCCAGCTCCGGATCTGCTGCCTCCTCTCCTTCCACTGGAACCACCCCAAAGCTCGCCCCTCCATGCAGATGGCCGCCGCCTCCAGCTTCTGGGCCTCGGTCATGTGATGTGCCGCGAAATATCTCTCTGCCGTGAACAGCCAGGCATGTGGATCCTCCCCAGAAAAAATCGGCATCTTCAGCTTCCGGACTCTGCAATCCCCTCTAAAGTGCCCCTGCTCGGGCCTCCCATCGTCTCTGTGACGCGGGCGGTAGTGCTGTCGCCTCTCGTCCATGGTCTCGTAACGCCTAGGTGGCCCTCCTCCGTGACCCCCATAGTCCCCTCGGTCTCTGTGCCCCGCGTCTGCTCCAACATCGTCCTCTGGCTACTCATGGTAGTCTCCGAACCTCCCTCCGGTGTCTGCGGCGCGCCTCTCCTGACGGTGGGGCGGTGGCTGCCACCCACCGTCGTCAAAGCGGGGTCGGGCGGGTCCCGATAGTAGTCATCGGGATCCTGAAAATCCTCGGATCCCCACTCCTCCTCGAAAACACGTGCCGGAGCCTCTCGCCGTGGCGGAACCTGCGAAAAACCCCCAAAATCGCCGCCAAAAGCCGCCGCCGCCTCTGATCGCTGTCTGGAAGGGTCCCGGGGGCCCCAGTGGTCACCCCGGGGGTCGGCGGGGGTCGCCGGAACCCCAGGAGGGGTCGCGCCCCCGGCCGAACCCAGGGGGGGTTCGCCGGGCCCCCCCGAGCATCCTGGGGGCCCCAGTGGCCCCCCCGGGGCTGCCGGAGGGGCGGCAGGCCCTGCCGGCCTTCCGACAGGGCCGCCGGCCATCTCTGCGCAAAGTCGGGGGCTTCCGGCCCACTGGGGAGTGAATCAGGGGGCTCCGGCCCACTGGGGAGTGAATCGGGGGGCTCCGGCCCCCTGGGGGGAAATCGGGGGGCTCCGGCCCCCTGGGGAGGAAATCGGGGGGCTCCGGCCCCCTGGGGAAGAAATCGGGGGGCTCCGGCCCCCTGTGCTGTAAATCGGGGGGCTCCGGCCCCCTGTCGACGCCTGTCGGGCCCCTCCGGGGCTGCCGGAGGGGCGGCAGGCCCTGTCGGGCTTCCGGCAGGGCCGGCGGGCCCTGTAGGAGGTCCGGCAGGGTCGTCGGACCCTGTCGAGCCCCGGCGGGGCCTGGCCCCCCCTGTCGGGGCCCGGCAGCGGAGGGGTAGGGCCCCCCGCCCCTTTCGCGTGTCGATCGCGGCTCCCAAGTATTGCGGCTAGGGCCACCGCTCCTCCGTTGGTTTTCCACCGCCTTCCGTCGCACATCCTCACGGTAGTCCCCCCTCCATGGCTCTTCGTCTTCGTTGTCCGCTAGATCCTCCACCAAGAACGCACTTTTTGGGTCAAAGCTATCAACTTTCTCCTTTTCCTTCTTCAAAGGTGCCGCATTTTCCCCCAAATTAGGGTTTTCTTCCTCTTTGTTGTTCGCCGCCAATTGCTTTAGGGTTGCCATCATCTGTGCAAATTGGTCGTCGTGCTTTGCTTGATTGGCCGTCAATTGGTTGACGGCCTCCGTCAATTTTGTCAAGAACTCGTCATTGGTCGCCACGGATTTCTTGATTCCGTCGATTTCGCTCGTGAATTTGGCCTTCAAAGCTTCAATTTTGTCGTGGGATCTCGTCGTAGTCGCCATGGATCGTCACATGCTCTGATACCAAATTGTTAGGAACCAACCAAAGATAGGATTTTTATAGCAAAATAATAAAGAAGAACAAGATAATTGGGCACAAAAGAGGTGTGCCCTCCTCCCAAGACGCCTAGAGGACGTCCGCACTCGTCTAGATCTAGAACTACTCCTAATGGACGCTCAATAGAATTCTCTCCAATATTAAGCATAAAAATCCCTAATGACGGCTAGCCCGTATTTATAGAGGAAACTAGGGTTTCTAGGGGAGAGAGGGCGCACGCGCAAAGGCCAACCCACCGGCTACATGGGCCGGCCCAAGATGGGCCGGCTGTTAGACCAGCGGGTCTAACAACCTGCACCTGCAGATTCTTGAAAAAATAATGACCCTCTAAAAACCGGGGCGTTACATATAATCATAGAGGTAATCTTGTTGAAAGTCACACAAGTCGAGCAATAGACATAAAGGAAAAAAACTTACAAGTGGGCATCCATTACTGTCAAGGATGAACAAAGTGCAACCCATTGCTGGGGTACTAAATGCAGCCAGCGCTTGAGGTTGCAATAAAGATCCAGAAATGAAGCCACCTCCAATCTCTGTGCCACCACAGAGCTCAATGACAGGTTTGTAGTATGCCCTTCCCATCAGCCATAGGTAATCATCTGCACTAGACGCCTCCCCAGTGGAACTAAAGCAACTATTTTTCCCCGGACGAAAAAGAGAGGACACAAGAAACAAAGACAATTCAATAAAATAATTTAGAGAACTCAGAATGTACATGCCCAGTCTGGAGACAAATAGTAAAATTCTGGATAAAACATGAAATAAAAAACAATTTGCATATAATGAGGATGGGGCAAATAAGCAAATCTGATCTCACCGAATGGCAGACCAATCAAGGCCAACAGTGCAATTTGTATTTTTCCAAGCACGGACGATGCTGGGAACGACCCCAAGCATCGTCACCTTAGCATCCTGTACAAGCACAGGAAAGAAAACCAATAAGAACATGCTAATTTAGTAAAACAATAAAATAAATAAATAAATATTTTTTAATTGCATTGACAAAATGATCCAAATAAAGTCATTTATTCTTTAGCAAAACAATCATCAAAATACATTCAGTGCAAACTAAATTTTGTGGGAGGAAGTGATAAGATATCAACAAAAAGAAAGAAAGAAGATAACCCACTTTATTATATAAAGTAGAGTTTGAGAGCATAACGTATGCCTAAGCATAATAAGTACACTGAACAAGCATCCAAATATCAGGCGATTCCATTACATATCAAAATATCATCTCAGATTTTCAAGGCACTCAAGGCAGCATGACCCCTAGTGTTTTGGGTCTGGCTACGTGAATAGTGCACATGTTCTTTGGTATCAAGCGTTTAGGGCTCAATAAAAAGTTAGTATTATGAGTGTTTAAGCTTATCCACTGATTCATGGTAATTGGGTTATATTTATTAGACATCATATCCACATACAGAATACAATTACACTACCTACTGCAGCATACAAAATTTTGACAAAATATGATTAAAATACCATCAAATATTGTAAAGGACTAGTCAAAACTTTGCTAATTGTCTCCAATTTTTTCGTGAATATTTATTGTTTACTAAAAATCTCTCTGACCCGAAACGGCCGATGTTGATGTTGCTAACACTGACATTATAAACTTTGCCAATGTCCATGTTGATTCTTAGAATCCAACGATTGATGCTGAAAGTCTTCAATAAGTTCATTGGAATCAAGGAAAGTAGAAAATAAAAAGAAAAACACAGACAATGAAGACCACCAAACTTTATAGTGAGCATTAATCTGTAATGGGCAATTTATTTTTCCACGTCCCTCTCTTTTCTTTTCATTTTGCCCGGCCCGCTCGCGTAAAGCCCAAGCACATACCGAGCTCTTTAATTTCCTCCCCCCCCCCCTCTATCATTTCTCACGCATCAAGCCCACTAGGGCTTTCGACGCGATCGTCTCTCCTTTCCTCTCTCGCTCTCGCAGCGACACAAGCCCGCTAGGGCTTTCGACGACGCGACCTCTCGTCCTTCCCTCTTGTACAAAGAGACACGAGCGTCGCCCCCTCTGGTCCTTCTCCTGCGACCAACGCAACGCCCTATTGGACCTTTCCGAAGCTGTCACATCCCTTGCTTCGACGACGTGCGTCCTCACTGGGGTTCCTCCGACTTCTACAAGTTCTCTCTTCTCCTCCTCCTTTATGCTACGCGAACACTGTAAGTATCTTCACTTTTCTGATGTTTTTCTATCTGATTTCTTCAGCTCCGGGGGGTTGATTCTTGCGGCAGTTCCTTGGATCCTGTTATGAGCTTTCGGTTCTTTGATTTTCTTTGGTTCTTTGGCAATATTACGGTAGACTCTATCTCCCCCTACACTTCAGTTTAATTTTAATTGTTGCATACTTAAATATGAGATGAAATCATTGGTATTTGTGCGAAAAATCAGACTTTTAATGAGTGTGGGAGAGGATGATTTTGGAGATAAGTTGGGGTTTGATTTCCTACGATTATTTTGTGGGGTAGGTTCACTCGCCTGCTTGCTGTGGGGTCCTGGGGTCTTTGTGTGAGGCTGTGTTGGGGTGTGGTCGTCCCTTGCTTGCTATTTTGGGCTTTCTTGCTTGTTGTTGGTTTCGGATGGTTTTTCTGCTTGATGTTTGGGTTCGGCTTGTTCCATTACTTGTTGGTTTGGGGCTCGGTTAGTTTTACTTGTTGGGTTTGGCTGGTTTCCTCGCTTGATGTTTTGGGTTTCGGTGTGGATTACTTGGGATCTGGGCTCCATTATCCCGCTTTTTTGGTTGTTAGCTCCCGGTTCCTTGCTACAAACCACGTGGATTTTACCATAAGCTCATGTTCCCCCCACCATTTGATGATAAACCCCAAATCTGATCCATCTGATTGTAATTTTTAGAAATGCCAAAGATTTCAGCTTTCAGCTTTCTTTTCACGTAAATATTGTTGAATCTATTATCTAGTTGTGCATCTATTTCAGTTATCACATGTTTAGCTTAAAACTGATAGTCAACATGGAATATTCCATTTGGGAAGTTGTTTCTATGCATGCGAAAAGTTTAATATTATGTTAAATTGTGTAGTCCATGGGATATTACTCGTGATATCACTGATAACGAATGGCTGGTGGAATTGAGAATTGGCTCATGACATGTCGGGTTGCTACTACATGTATGTAGATTCGATTTATTGGCAGTGGACCCCCTTACTACATAGTTTAAATGATGTTAAACTCAAGCTATATCACGATACTAAAATTGTTAACTAATTAACTTAACATGAGTCGTTAGGGTTTGGAAAACTTATGATTTAGAGAGTGTGGGAGCGATTGGAGCCTGTCTTTCGAACCGTATGTGAGAGGGCGTCTGTCTATGGGTCCCGAGTCCTTGTTACTCGGCCTAGGGTAGCATCGCGCGGTCCAAAAAGGTCTTCGGTAAAACATCGTGCTTTTCGTTATAAGTCGCGACCTAAGATTGGTTCACATTAGCAGGCACCACCTTGTAGTAGTTGATGCCATTAAAATAATCACACTATGTTATCTCTTTATATTATACCATCATAATGGTTGCTATCATATCTCCTTATTGTGCATCGTTATTATTTCTGTCGTTTGGTTAGATATTGTCTACTCTATTGAACTGTGTTACGACTTTTGTTGTCCCACTAGGTGACGCACTGAATTATACGTAGTCGTCTAGGTACGAGAAGTCCAAGCTTCCAATGCAGGACATTGAGCCTTGAGGACTGGCTGAATGTGAGTGTTGTATTTACGTTTCAATTGTACTGTGAGATTGTATTATTGTTTCCTTGTTCAGAACTTTGTAAACATGTTATGAAGTAATCAAATGAGTATCTTTATTTTTTTCCCGCTCTGCTCTACATTAATTTCACTGGCACCTGCATGACCTACATGTAATTGTATAAATGTGACGGCACCCGGAAACGGGACGTTACATAATCAAAAGGAGCTAGATCTCAAGTCAATTGAACAATAGTGTGTCACGCCTATTCCAACTATCATAAGGAACTTTATCTATCACGTTATGATTGAGAAATTTCAGTTGCAATTGGTAATAGTGATCTAGATCAAAGAATAACCAGAAGATATAAAGCGAGTTTTCTTGGTAGATTTTATGTCGATTCTTAGTTTCAAGTTAATTGTTAGTTGATATTTTCAGTTACTCCTATTTGGTTTTTAGTATTTTTTTACGCTTTGTCCTTTTTGGACTGGCCTTTTTGTAACTCAGCAATTTTTTTTAAATTTAATTGAAGCAACATTCTTGTCGAGTTATATAATTCTAATGTTTAATGCATTACATTCCTTATTAATTACAAAATTTCTTCTTTTAGGTTATTGCTATCTTCAATTAATTTCTTATCATTATGAAGCACGTCATATAAGTTAAAACACTTTACTAAAAATACATCATGTTTATTGATTAACACCTCATATTCAAATTAACGATTTATATGTACTACTAAGTTTCTTAAATCCACAATATAAATCATTGAAAGCGGTTAATAACTCATCAAATTTATGGTTAGAGGTTACATCATCTTCATATGCCATGAAGCATATGTGTTCATTAGTTTATTGGTCATCTTCGTTGTCAGAAGATGAATCCGAGTCATCCCACGTGACGGCCAACGTCTTTTTCCCCTTCCTTTGAATCGTGTTGAAGTTGTTAGATCTTTGATTTCAATAAAGGACTATTCTTCTTCATATGCCATGACATTTGCTAGTAAAAACAAGAAGGCAAGTCATTATTTGACAAATACTTATTTTTAAGGAATTTCTTAATTTTCCTTGCAAGAACGTCTATTTCATCTTCTTTTTCGTCTAGTTTTCGATGTTGGAAAAACATGGAATATACGTGATTTGTTCTTTATGACTTTTTCTTGTCTGATGTCCTCCAATTGTACTTTATATGTCATAAGGTTCCCAATCAAGTCCTCCATGGTTAGGGTAGAGAGATAGTTCGCCGCTTCAAGAGCCTTATCTTCTTCTGACATTTCGAAATGAGTGCACGAAGAAACTTTTGGACTATCTCGAATTAGGAGCAACTCTTTCCTAATGATATGAGGGAATTGGTAATGTCGGTGAAATGCGTGTACATCTCTGAGATCATTTAGTTATCTTTCATTTTGAACAATTCGGTCATTTGAACAAGTATAGAAATATTAGATTGATTTACTTGTTCCTTCGTATGTTACCTCAAAAGCATGCCAAATTTGATGTATCAATATTGATGTAGACAAATAATTGAATTAACTGGTGTTCATGACACAAAATAAGGCATCATATCCTTAGAATCAAGGGTTACTAACGCTTTCTTCGTGTCTACCCATTGAGTGTACTGGGTTGAAAGCTTATTATATGGCAACTCCACTATGTTTTACAATTCATAGTTAGACTAGAGATATATCATCATCATTCTTTTGTAATAACTATAGTTGAAACCATTGAACAAGTGTGATCTCGTTATGGAGTAGCCTTCAGGGAATTGCAATGATCTAATTTTTGTTGACATCCTTCATCTGGCTGTGATACCATTCGTTGGATTCATGTGGATGGATTCTTATGCATCAGACAATAACGATTAATGCAAAGAAGTAAAACAACCAAATTGCAGTATAATGATAACGGAAAATAATAAACGATACTGTAATGTAAAAAGAGCGAAACAAAGCAAATCAGTAATGAGATCAATTGCAAACACAAAGAGAATTATCTTGGTTCAGTCATCTAGACCTACTCCCGTCCCTAAGCCTCACAGCTTGATATTTCCACTATCTCCCATGCAAACCCATAACAGTAAATTGTACAACTTGACAGCACACTTTGCCAATTTTACAACCTAATTTCAATATTATAAGACTGAAATACTTTCAAAACCAGAGAGCAACCTTTCTTCCATCAATACCTGAGGAAATACAACTTTGTAGAAGTTCAAATACCTTATATATCTTTATATTCACATGCATATGGATCACAAGATTGTTAGGAAAATATTTCTGTTCTATAGGATAAAGAACATGGAAGAACAAATATTTCAAACAATGTTTTGGCTTGATCTTGGCACAAAAAAGAAAGAAATCAAAACTGTACAAAGGGCCAAGAGTACTAATCATTCGGGTGTAATCCTTATATATAGAGCTGATTTCAAACGTTCATAAACGATCAAAAAATAACAGTTATGACTGATTCAACAGATATATCATGAAAAGATACAACCAGAAAATGCGACTATTTGTCGACTATCATGAACATTAATATTAGTCTATTAGGAGAACCATTACTCGACTAATGGTAAGAATTAGGGTTTATGACAATTTATCATTAGTCAACTAATATGATTATTGATCGACTAATTGCTAAAAATCAAACTTACACAAATGATCATTGGTCGACTAATAAAGTTATTAGTTGACTAATCAAGGTCGGCTCGGAAAATACAAGTCTGTGTCAATTGACTATCTGTCATGTTAGTCGATTAATAGTTCAATTTGAAGAAAAGTATAGTTCTATATTTGTCGATATATGGAATGGATAGTCGACTAATGATTCTAAGGTTCTAAGTTTAAGATATGATATGAATTAGTCGACTAATTGATGTCGTTAGTTGACTAATGACATTAGGAAATCAATGTTTTGACTAGAAATTTAAAGGATTTTGTCATCAAAAATTTAGACAATGATTCCAAGTCTAGAATCATATTGAATGGGTTATAATGTGTCTTTAAGACTTTAGCAAATCTTCTAAGATAAAGAATAAAAGATACATCATGACATGAATACAGTAATATTATAATATGAGCTCAATGATATAGCGATAATATCCGAGTCCTTATCAAAAATGTCATCCAAATCTTTAGCCTTAAGCATCATCATATACTTCCTTATAGTTACACAGATCAAGTTAGTGCAAGCTGATTGTTCATTATCAAAACATACATTGGGGTGATCCAATAGAAATAGCATAAGCGGGCAGAACTTAGCGATTGCTTGTAGTTATAGAACACGTGCACTTAAACTTTGAGATGAAGTAAAATGTAAAATTGCTTACAAGCACTTACGAAATAACGTACCAAAGTCGTCAAAAAATATGATGCCGGTAAAACAAGCTGGCTGGTAAGCTATAGAGGATCGGGAACGATGGAGTTGATGTGTTCGACTAGCTCAAGTGTGACATCCAAGCTGAGTTCTGACATATCAATACTATAAAAGATGGATTTACATGTGTGTCATTGTCCTACTAAGACAAAAGGATCGGTAGAGATGTGGCCATGGTTTGGTCTCCTCATCAAGGTGGGTCCCACTTGAGGATGGATGGAAACTTGGGTGTGGTTTGGGGTATTTTTGTGGTGCACCTAAATATAAGCCCCCTTTCCATGAATTACAAGCTTACCATTGCTTTTTGTTAAGCACATATTTTGTATGGTTTTTATATTGTTTCGCCAAAAATATTGCATGTTCTATTTTCATTCTTCATGCAATTTTTGGTTGTTTTAATTCATTTCACTCTCGGTGAGTATTTTGTGCTTTTCATGTAAAAATCACACTAAACGAGGCAAAGGAGCGGTGGGAACGGTGTGTGAGAAGAAAATCCGAGTTGACGATGAGAAAACATGAAGAAATAAAGCTAAAATATGACAACACGACCGTGCAGGCGTATCAGAGTATCAGCCATGCAAATGCCAAAGTGGCACGGCCGTGTAGGAGCCAACACGTCCGTGCAAATGAAACAGTAAGTCTGAAGAATTTACGGCAGGAGCCAAGGAGCCAACACGACTGTGCGACCAAGCAGCACGGCCGTGCAAAGTCACCAGAATATATGGCTATTTCCTCTACAGTTGCAACACGGCCGTGCAACAAGTTGCACGGCCATGCGTCCGCCTGCTTCTTATTTTAGACATGAATTTGTTAAGGTTTTTTGAGGGTGTTTTAAACCCAGTTTTGTAATTAGGTTGAACACGTTTTTATTAGGTCTTTCTCCTGTATTTTGGGCGGCTTATCTCTTTATTGTTGAAGAATTTTGTAAGACTTTTGTTGCGTGATTTAGATTGAAGGCTTGAACTTTTGTGCTTCCATCAATTGAGTTATTATTTTCCCTTCCGTTTCTCCGTTAATTCTATGATCTATATATTGAACAATTTGATTGTTTTCTCTGTCTCGTGAGTAGTCTCCTTGCTTAGAGTTGAGTTAAACCTTATTGTGGATTAATTTTATGGATTGATCGCATTACTTTTAATTTATTGAATTAACTGTCTATGGTTTAGTCTTGGATGTACTTCACATTTAGTTATGCATATTTTCTATAGAACCCTAATCACCGACGAGAAATCAGGGTTTTGGTTTGATGCCCTTTAATGAAAGATTAATTTTCCATTGATCTAGAATTACAATGAGAAATTGGACCCAGAATAATTAAAGCAACTTAATTAGAGTTATCAACAAGAAATTGGAGCCCTAGTTTAGAAATCCTTGACTTTGATCCAAGTTCTCCCACAAGAAATGGCGAGAACAAGGGTTGGGAATTAGTTCGAAAATCTCACCTGATGCATTAATTTGATAAATTGACATTTGAGTTTAATCTTATAATTAATTCAAAATATTGGGGATACTTAGCCCTAGCATCCTCTCATCTCGATAAACTCTTAGTGTAATTCTCACTGTCTGATTGGATTTACGTAGCTAATTATAATCCTTAATTGATTGGTACTTAATCCATCGTCTCCTGAGTTTGACCCGTTTGCTATTCAACCAAAAAACACATCCCTCTTCCACCTATTTACAAGTTTCTCATCGACCTTTTTCCACTTTTTCCTTGAGGTTTTTTGCACTTAGGCCCCTCCTTTTCACCCTTTTTATCCCCAAACGATTCACACACCCCCACACTTCTCTCTCATTTTCGTTTGTTCATGGTTTCCGCCTCCTGTGTGTGGATTTTTACTTTGATCTCCATGCACGGGTAATTTCTAGTAATCATATAATTAAGGCTCCATCTCAGGTTCGATCACATGCTCGGGCTTGATATAAGCTCAAACACCAAATTGATCTTGGATTCGATCACAATCAAGGATGCAGACTCGAGCTCTGATTTCGGCTCTGGCTCAAAGTAAACTTGGAACTCGATTTGGGACATGTATAAGCTTAAGAATTGTCTCGATTGTCCACTCTGCTTGTAAGCTTTTCTTTCATGCTTTTCTGAACAACTCACGTACATCTTCAAAAAATTCATTAAATTTTGATTGATTTCAGCCAATGAAGTTGTTAGCGGTAAAGGAAACTGACGATTGGGAAGATATCAATATTGAAATCGAAGTTTGGTTTTATTTGCGCACATTGCTCATATCCTTCAACGTGCTCGTTCCACTATAGTATGCTCATCCTCTAAGTTCAAGCATAAATATACTTTTTATCCTCGTTTAGGATGCAGCAAGTTAAAAAATCTTTCAATACAAGGATCACCATCTTCGTACCTTTGATAACCATCAAATCCATACAAAATTAAGCTACCAAAGTCGCACTCTACTTTAGATGGATAATGCTCCATAAAAATATACGATGAAATATGTGAACTGTTCAAAACACACCAATATGGTCTCAAACCTGATTTCGGCAGGAACTGTCATGCGACTAGCTCAAACAGCTTGAAAATCTAGCTAAACGGATTCAAAATCTTCAAAATAGTAAACCAACACAAAAATGGTTGAAAATCCTAGGGAAATCCTCTGAAACTGTGAAAAGTTATTGTAGCTTGGCTGACAGCTAGATCAACAAATCAATCAGTATTATTAAATGGTCGATGGCTTAATGGTTCAAGTCAACTTGAGTCAGCTCATGTCAACTTGAGTTGCTCGGCTCGAGTCAAGAAACAGTATCAGGTCGAATCGGCTTGAATTGAACTAATAAACAGTATCATCTTTTGTGCTATATTCAGCTCAAAAAGGCTTGGGTCAGCTAAACTAGAGTCATCTTGAGCAACTAGAAATGGATCAGGATCGTATTCAGCTCGATTGAGCTGATACCGTAAAGAAAGCTACATTGACTCTAAATCAGACAGTTCCAAGGGTTGTTCTCGCTAGAGTTGGTGTCTAGTAGCCTTGTCGCATTCTGATAACACTGCACAGATGGTCGATGAGCCATGGCAATGATGCCGATAACGACAAGGCTGCGAGGCTCATTCATATGCGATGATGAGGAAAGATGATGATTGAGGCAGCAGTAATCCTAGCGAAGAACATAACGGTTATTCGAGATAACCATGACAGTAGCAGTGGTGGAGGAAGATGGATGCGGCAGCGGTGTGTTTGACGTAGGGTTTGGGTTCAGAGTTAGGGTTCATGTGATTAGTTAGGGAAGCTGAATAGTAAGTTCTTTTTCTCTAGTTTTTTCTGGCAGCTAGGGTTTGCTTTTGGTTTTTTGAGACAGCGGTATGTCGGCTATGTCGGCTCGGGTTTTAGGTTTCAGTATTATTTTTTAATCTAAAAGTAAACTTACCTTAAACTAAAAGAAAGGAGAAGAAGATTAATGGATGAGCCCAAAATTTACATCTGATATGATATTTGACTCACCATATTTGACACAGGACGAAGGAGTGATTATGGTGGGGAAATTAGTGTAGAGATAGGTCTAGGGATTTCATAAATTTCATGCCCACATCACGAAATCTGATGATTACCAAACCCCACACTTCACACATGGAGATTATTCGAACATCACTTCTAGGCATCCAAGCTCACTCTAGCACTCCATTGCAAAAGATTAAATGTAGCAAAATAATTTACACCAAACTTTGCATTCACTCTCTAATTGAAAATAACACAACACTTAATGCCTTGTATAGGATTACAACTTAAGCATCCTACAATCACAAAATTGCTAAAATAAAAGAAAACTCAAACTATTACACAACGAAACTAAAGACTCAACTCAAAAGTTAAAAAAAGACTCAAATAAAAAAATCTAAAAAGACTCAAATCTGAATCCGAACTGAATCCCATAAGATGACCCAGCAAGTTTTAAACCGCAAACATCATAAATTTTTTGCATTCTCCCGTCATTTCCTATTTATTGGTACGTACATAATGTGCATGTGCTTCTAAGTATGTGGTCACGCAAAAGAAAGAGTGGAGTTATTTTGCTCATCCTTTTCCTTGGTCAATTTCTTTTGTCCCTAAATTCCCCCTTTTAACTGGACTATGTTGAACTATGTTTATCTTTAAGATATATTTGTTTAACATAACTCGATTGAATATAAATTTATTTGTGGTCTTTTCTCCCAAAAACGAAAGAAAAAAAGAAGAAGATGGGTTTACTCAAATAGGAGTATGTGGGTCGACTAACTAATGTTGAAATTTCCTCCTTAGATATCGTCAAAAACCTCACACCTCATGTTGTTTTCAACAATCAGATCCTTCCATTTTGATCATCATGTTTTAACAACCATAGACCATCGATTTTCAAGTTAACTCATGAGGTTTTGCTCATCCATCTAGCCTTTACAAAAGGTTGTTACTAAAGGTTGTTACTGTAAAATCGTTAAATTTGTGACAAGTGGACGAGCAAGAAAAAATCATTGGTTTCACATGAAAATATGTATTTTGTGATTTTAGAACATGAAGATCAAAATGAACAGATCGATTGTCGAAGAAAATAGATGTGTTGGTGTTTTGACACTAGGCAAGGATGAAATTTCCTCGGCTAACTGATGCCCATTTTTCTCTTACTCAAATTGCAATAAGTGATGACATTAAGCATGATAGGACATGCATGTAAAGCGTGCTTAAACATCAGAGCAAAGACACCATAGAAAAGTTTCTACAAAATATTGAATTGCATGCAAAAACAACAATACTACGTTAAAATCTTATCGCACCTGCACAAACTTTGCAAATCCTGAACTGAGTGGGGAGCCATTGTAAAGAGCCATAGAGGCACCATTAAACAAAGCAGCATAAACAAGCCAAGGGCCCATCATCCAGCCTAAATTAGTAGGCCATGCAACAACATCTCCTTTGTGAATATCCAGATGAGACCACCCATCAGCAGCAGCCTTGATAGGAGTTATATGATTCCACGGAATAGCCTTAGGTTCCCCTATAGTGATCAGTGAAAGGTATAAGCTTTCAACATTTTAGACGGAACCGAGCAATTGACCATATGAAACAAATTAAATAACTATCGGTTACTTTTTCTTTTAACCACATACATCGAGTAACTAAAGAGTGCAAGTTTTATGAATCATCTTTTCTGACTTCTCAGTCATTAACTAAAGAGGTCAAGTCTCGACACATAATCACAGGCGCATCAATCTAAGCCGTTGAAAATAGATTGAGACTTCAACAAGGTTCCTGGTATTTCAAAGCTTGAACAATATGGCTACAGGAAAGCTTGATCAACTCATGGCCAATATTTTCTTCAATTTGAGGAAGACAAAGATTGATTGACTTCAAATACATATTGGAATCTCATTCAAATCTATGATTTATACTTAAATGTAACAAAATTTGGAGTCCGCTTGCTTGAACAGCCAAGGACAGAAAGGTTCCACTTTAATGACTTGAAGATATACTCCAGCTTATGGATACCCGGTACAAGGATCTGCTTTTTCGCTCATGAAACTGTACTTCATAAACAATCTTTCTTTGTCGATAAATAAATCAACCAAAATGTGGCGAACTGTGGAAATATTTTGTGCATCTTCATTATCGAACATGTTAATGAGTTAGGCCTACATTACCTAACATCTATAGTACATGATGAGCCTCAAAGCTCAGTGTACAACAGGTTATAATGAACATTAAACCCATCAAAATGGCTGAACACAGAACGTCAAGTCAGATTAGGTTATGAAAGCTTTAAAATTGGTATAATGCGTTAATGAAATATGCTCAGCAGATGCAAATTGATATAATTCAAAGAAAATGGATATTTTGCTATATTTTATTAAGTATGATTGTTAAGAACTTAAGATAGTGTCACTATTTGCTCTCCACAGTTCATGCATTATACATAAGATATGGAGTCCCAAGAATTAATTTCAGTTATTACTTTGAGTATGATTAAGCCGAACTAATAATTCAGTTCAGAATTTCAAGACTACTAATGTTTTTATCATCTAGCTGTCATATAAAACTGAATTTTAGTGAACAGGAAAGAATGTGTTGAGTGGGCATGTTACTTGGGAATGAGGTCTCTAACTTCCCTTTTCCGCCTTTTCTTCTCTTTTCTTTTTCTCGACACTGTTTTTTCACTATCGACAAAAAAATAAAAAGACAAAAAACGTCTAAATTTTTTTTCCCAGATCCACCACATTAGTTCCCTTCTATTTCTATTATCTGATACACCAGTTGCATGATAGCGGCATGACATGCAGACAACTAACAAATTCAAAAATGTACACACAAAAGAATCATCTAATACGTGTCTGACACATGTCCAGCACAACACGGCTTCCTGTTGCAAGAGTGTGCTACCAAGTCTTGTAACCCGTGGATAGATAAAGCTAGCATCAACATCAACCACCCTCACAATGACAACATCGTTCATTACTATCAGAAACCAATCAACACTACCGTCAACGGTCAAACCAACTTCACAGCATTTGTAGTGTAGCCTTCCAAGTAACCACACTCATTTTCCCCTTGACCAACAACACCTTAGAGCAAAACCCAATCCTTAAAAATTAAAAATTAAAAAAAAATCTATATCCAACATAACCCCACATACACCCACCAAAAACCCCAAATCTCTCTGGGGAGGGGGTTTGTTAAGGGTGCATGCAATCCAGGACAGCACCCGTGTGAGAGAGGTATGGATAAATGCTGGCAAATTCATATGCATTGGGAAAAAAAGCATGAAACAGGATAAACTTGAGTAATCATAAGAGGAAGGTGTTCCAAGATGGGTGAATATGAAGTAGGCTCGGGAAAGATGCAAAGCTAAGGACATAGAGGAGGTCAACAATATAACCTCAAGCTTGAAGAAGCAACTGACTGGGATGCAGCAAGTGGAGTAAAGATTTATGTAGAGGAAAAACTACACCAAGTTGATCATCTACTAGGTATAATAAAGAACATAGGCTATTCCGACATAAAAGCATGTATCTGCTTCTACGATCATAATTACTCTTAATGTGACCATCAAATAGATCTATAGAATAGAAAATACAGAAGGGCTCTGCTATAATAAAAAGGGAGAAGAGTTTTGACAGACTAAAACCGAAGTAAAATCATGTTTAGCCACAAAATTTAACATATGTATGTGAAACATAGAAGGTAACAATGAACACTCGCTCAACTGATGTTTATGATGATAAAATGCATAGTAACTGAATAACATTATCCAGAAGATTGTTTGGTTGGCAGGGATATTAGTGCAAACAGTCATGAATATCACCTGTTGTTCCGGATGAGAAGAGTATGTTGGTGAATGCTTCAATAGGCTGTGCTACTTCGATATACTGATTGGCTCTGCAATTATAGAATATAAGAAGCATCAATAACTTGCTAAAGATTGCATTTTGGCACATATTGATTTATGTAGAATATAATATATTCAGAATTTACTAAACAGTCATAGACGTATAGTTAAATACCAAAAAGAAAGAAAAAAAGATGTATGTGTGTGTGTACACATGAGAATAATGTGTAATATATGATGTTAGAACGGATGTGAGAAAACAAAACAGAAAACGCTAAGAAAAACACAGATTTATGTGGTTCACCAACAGTGTATTGGCTACGTCCACAGGCAGAGAAGAGACAGATTTTATTACTGGAGGCTGAGAACCAGATTTTCAGAATTCAATACATAGAGAGAGAGAACATGGGTATTTATATAACCCTAGTTCAACCCTAAACTGATTGGGCTCGCAAGCCTAGGCCCAATAGATAAGCCTAATCAGAAAACTGCGGCCCAAATAGGAAATACCATATGCTAGCGCAAGCAGCAGGTGATCAGATTCAAGGCATATCAAGAAATCTCCACCTTGACTTGAATCCTCCAGACAGATGTACCAGATGCATCATTACCGTGCCAGATGTACCAGACTTCTTCTCTGCCTCAGATGCCCCTTAGGGCGATTAACAGCTTGTGATATTCAGCAAGTCCAAACAGTGTTGGAACTTTCTATGAGGAACCGGCTTAGTGAACATATCAGCAGGGTTATCATCAGTCCCTACTTTCTTCACCTTAATCCTCCTCTCACTTCTCAGGAAGTGATATCTCACATCAATATGCTTGGTCCTTTCATGATGAACCTGATCCTTGGCTAAACAAATTGCACTCAAACTGTCACAGTACACTATAGCCTGATCTTGATGCAAACCCAAAACACTAACCATCCCTTTCAACCAGATCCCTTCCTTAGCAGCTTCCGTCAAAGCCATGTACTCTGCTTCAGTAGTAGACAGAGTCATTGTCGGCTGCAGAGTTGCTTTCCAGCTAACAACAGAACCACCCAGGGTAAACACATAGCCAGTCATAGATCTCCTGCTGTCCACATCTCCAGCATAATCAGAATCAGAATAGCCTGTAACCAGGCACTGAGCCTCACTCACATAAGTGAGACCAACATTAGATGTACCTCTAAGGTATCGAAAAATCCTCTTCACATCCTGCCAGTGTTCTCTCCCTGGTTGTCCCATGAACCTGCTCACAACACTGACTGCATGTGCAAGATCTGGCCTTGTACAGACCATAGCATACATCAAGCTCCCTACGGCGCTAGCATAAGGAACCCGAGACATATACTCCTTTTCCTCTTCTGACTGAGGAGAAAATATGGTGAGATGGATATTAGTAGCACTATGGGTGTCAATAGGTTTAGATGAAGCCATACCAAACCTGGCCAACACCTTGTGAATGTAACCTTTCTGTGACAAGAAAAGCTTCTTCTGAGTTCTATCTCTAAAAATTTCCATTCCTAGAATCTTTCTGGCTGCACCCAGATCCTTCATCTCAAACTCAGCATTAAGTAGACCTTTCAGTTTCTCAACGTCATACTTTCTCTTAGCAGCTATCAGCATGTCATCAACATATAGCACCAGATAAATGAAAGAGTCATCTTTCAGCTTGTTGTGATAGACACAGCAGTCATATGGGCTCCTAGTGTAGCCCAACTCCATCATATAGCTGTCGAATCTCTTATACCATTGCCTAGGAGACTGCTTAAGTCCATATAAGGAGTTCCTCAACTTGCAAACATAATTCTCCTTTCCAGGAACTTGGAAACCATCTGGTTAAGTCATGTATATCTCCTCCTCTAACTCTCCATGAAGGAAAGCTGTCTTCACATCAAGTTGTTCAAGCTCCAAATCCTGACGTGTCACTATTGCTAGCAGCACTCTGATGGAAGTGTGTCTGACCACTGGTGAGAAAATCTCGTTGTAATCCACCCCCTCTCTCTGATTGAAACCTCTAGCAACAACTCGAGCCTTATACTTGACTCCCTCTGCATGTGATATCCCTTCTTTCTTCTTGAAAACCCACTTGCAAGTGATGATCTTTCTCCGTGGAGGCTGTATGACTAGGTCACACGTCTGATTCTTATGAAGGGACTCCATCTCATCTCCCATTGCAGCAAGCCATTTCTCAGACTCAATACCTGAAACAGCTTCTTTGTAAGTGGATGGCTCATGAGTATCTACCTCTTCAGCAACCTGCAGTGCATAACCCACCATATCATCAAAACCATATCTCTTTGGTGGTCCAACTCCAATCCTTCTGGATCGATCCAGAGCGATAGTACGGTGTGTAGTTTCAGGTGGTTGAGTTTCTGGTGGTATAGGTTCTGGCATACCAGTTTCTGCCTGTAGCTCTTGACCCTCTTCGTGTTGCTGCAAGTCACTCTCTTCGTGATCAACCTGCAGCTCCACATGTTTATCAATGCTACCATTCTCTGCTTCAGCTGTGGACATTACTGTGCATCTAAGCATAGAACTTTCATCAAAGACTACATTCCTACTAAGAATAACTCTATTCTCTGATGGAGACCAAATCATGTATCCCTTAACTCCGTCTACATAGCCCACAAATACTCCCTTCTTTGCTCTTGGCTCTAGTTTACCTTCATTAACATGATAATAAACAGTGCAACCAAAAACTTTCATATTTGAGTAATCAGCAGATTTACCTGACCACATTTCAGTAGGAGTCTTGCACTTTATGCCTGTGTGTGGCCCACGATTTATCAAGTAGCAAGCTGTACTCACGGCTTCAGCCCAGAACATTCTTTCTAAACTAGCATTAGATAGCATGCACCTCGCTCTCTCCAGCAATGTCTGATTCATTCGCTCAGCTACACCATTCTGCTGCGGTGTATCTCTGACTGTGTGATGCCGGGCAATCCCTTCATCTTTACAGAACTGATTAAACTCAGACGAGCAAAATTCCAGACCATTATCAGTCCGCAGCCTCTTGATCTTCTTCCCTGTTTGATTCTCCACGAATGCTTTCCATTGTTTGAAGTTCTTGAAGGCTTCACTTTTATGCTTCAGCATAACCCCCAAGTCTTCCTTGAGTAGTCATCAATCATAGACACAAAATATCTGTGGCCTCCCAAAGACTCCACCCGAGATGGACCCCAGCAATCTGAATGGATGTAATCCAGCGTGCCTTTTGTTCTATGAATAGCCTTAGAAAACTTGCTGCGGTGAAGCTTCCCAAAAACACAGTGTTCGCAGAACTCAAGACTCTTGACCTTGTGGCCACAAAGAAGATCTTCCTTAGACAGAATTTGCATCCCTCTTTCACCCATATGACCAAGCCTCATATGCCATAACTTAGTCATGTCCTCCTTGTGAATCTCTGAAGATGCAACATTTGTTGAACCTGTAACTGTGGAGCCTTGCAGAAAATACAAAGTACCATGTATGACACCCTTCAGAATCACATCAGACCCCTTGCAGACTTTCAAAACTCCATCTCCACCAGAATAACTGAAACCCCTACTGTCCAGCAGACTCAGAGATATCAGATTCTTCGTCATCAATGGAACATGCCTAACTTCGTTCAATGTGCAGAATCTACCATCATGTGTCCTGATCTTGATCGAGCCGATTCCAACTACCTTGCAAGCAAAACTGTTAGCCATCGAGATGCTACCCCCTTCTACCTGCTCATACGTTGAAAACCACTCTCTCCTTGGACAAGTATGATATGATGCGCCAGTATCTAGAACCCACACATCAGAGGGATGAGTGTGTCCATCGGCAACAAGAGCAATATCCTCTTCGGACTTGGTGTCATCTTCTGCTACAGCAGCAGACCCTGATTGTTTTTCTTGTTGCTTCTTCTTCTTAGGACAATCAAACTTCCAATGCCCTTTCTCTTTGCAGTAATTACATATATATTTGCCTTAGGACCCTTTGAGAACGACTTATTTTCTTTCTTCTTCTTGTTGTATCCATGTCCCTTACTGCCACTAGCGATTAATCCAGAGGCTTGATTATCTGTATTTGTTCCAGATGCCTTATGGCGCAACTCCCTGCTATGAAGAGAGGATCTAACTTCTTCCAAGGAAACTGTATCTTTCCCAACTATAAACGATTGCACAAAGTTCTCGTATGATAGCGGTAGAGATACCAACAGAATCAAAGCAGCATCTTCATCTTCAACTTTGACATCAATATTACGTAGTTCTAATAATATTGTGTTCAATTGATCTAAATGATCCCTGAGTTGCGTACCTTCCTGCATTCGTAGTCCGAATAGGCGTTGTTTCAGAAGCAACTTGTTGGTTAGAGACTTTGTTATGTACAAACTCTCCAGCTTCAACCACAGACCAGTAGCAGTCTTTTCGTTTGAAAATTCAATGATGATCTCATCTGCAAGGCACAACATGATCGTTGAGTGTGCCTTCTCTTCCAGAGTTGCCATCTCAGCAGCGTCGCCCTTCTTGTCATTCGACAACGGTGCCCACAAGCCTTGTTGCTTCAACAAAGCTTGCATCTTGATCTGCCACAGACTAAAACTGTTTCTTCCAGTGAACTTGTCGATCTTCACGTTCATCGCAGACATCTTCTCACCAGATTACAAACGCAGATGGAAAAAAACGAGGCTCTGATACCAGTTTGTTAGAACGGATGTGAGAAAACAAAACAGAAAACGCTAAGAAAAACACAGATTTATGTGGTTCACCAACAGTGTATTGGCTACGTCCACAGGCAGAGAAGAGACAGATTTTATTACTGGAGGCTGAGAACCAGATTTTCAGAATTCAATACATAGAGAGAGAGAGAACATGGGTATTTATATAACCCTAGTTCAACCCTAAACTGATTGGGCTCGCAAGCCTAGGCCCAATAGATAAGCCTAATCAGAAAACTGCGGCCCAAATAGGAAATACCCTATGCTAGCGCAAGCAGCAGGTGATCAGATTCAAGGCATATCAAGATATGAAATATGGGATTAAGCCTCGTATACAACCTCCAAAACTCCAGCATTGGCAATTTTTTTTAGAATCGGGAAAGTTCATTTTTGATCTTCATATTTTAGAACCCCAAAACACCGAATATGGGATATACCTAAGGGTTTTGCACATTCATCCACCCATCACAAAAGTTATACTCATGCAAAACCGTTAAATTTCTGATGTGTAGATGAAAGGACAAAACCTCCTAGGTGCATCCGATATTTGATGTTTTCGTATTTTAGAATATGTAGATCAAAATAAACCGTCTTCATCCTCTAAAAATAACGGAAGGTGAAGTTTGGAGATGTAGATGAGGCTTAACCACATACGATTCAAAAAGTCAACACTCCATTATTATTATTTTGAAAACCGGCTTTCATTAATTTTTAATGATCATATTCTCCAAAATATCAAATATTAGGTAAACTCACAGCTTTTTGTTCGTTAGTCTAGGGGTGATAAAAATGTTATTGCTGTAAAAATCATTAATTTTTCAACGAAGAGATCGACAAGCAAAAAACTCTAGGTTCCCTCGATCTTTGGTATTTTGATATTTTAGATTATGAAGCTCATAATGATCAGTGCCGGTCCTAAAAAATAATGGATGGTGAACTTTTCAAAGTCGTATTTGTGGCTTAGTCACATGTCATATGTTTCCCTTTATCTCATATATATGTAGACCACATTATAACTGTTTGATTTAAGAGAGTGTTAAAAAGAAAAATGATATGAAAATGAAGTAGGAAAAGAAAGAAAATAAAAGTGAAATGAAATTCATTTTCATGTTTAGTTACCAGAGATAATTGGGAAGAAAATCATAAGAAAAATGATTTTAAAAAGTAATTTCTCTTATTTAGTTGCTCATTGAAAAGAAAAGATAATTTTAAGTGTATTTGCTAAATTATTTCTAGGCTTTAATTTACAAATAATATGCATGGTTAGAAATTCAGCATTAAGGGATAATCTCATAAAATTTAACAATAATTTGGCTTAACATAAAGTGATAACCATACTAAGGTTCAGTTATTTAAAATAATTTAGAAAATATAAATAAAGGCTATTAGTCCAATGGTCAGTTTGTTTAGCATTCAAGAAAATTGTGTGTTCAAATCCTTATGGCCATCTTCTTCTTCTTAGCCATCAGCCCTAAAAAATTAGGACCAACTTTATGGACTCGATAAAAAGAGAAAAAATAATAGTAATAACAGTAACAAATAAAAAGAAATAATAATAATAAAACAATAGCAATAATATTATTATTATAATAATATATAAATAAATAATAATAAATAAATACAAATAAGTTAAAAATCATGTTGGATCGTGATGTTAAATACTTATTTTTCTCGTATTACAATCTAAATCTTCCTCTTCCGTTTAATCAAGATGTTTCATGTCACATTATCACTTTCATATCTTCTTCGGTCTACGTATCTTGCTCTTAATCTCAACATTCATGTATTCTGTATTTTTAACAGGTACATCAATAGGTCTTCGACCTATATGGTCAAACCATCTCAAACGATGTTCTCATATCTTATCATTTATACAAATCACGGCTACCTTTGCACGAATGCTCTCGTTTCTCACCTTAATTTTAATAGTATTTCCACACATCCACCATAATATCACATCAATACATTATTCATGCTTCTTGATGATAGCCCAATAATGTGCTATTATAACAAATCGGGTCTAACCACGGTCCTTTAAAAGATATCATATAGCAACAATGGTACGCTCCAAACACACAACAAACATATTGTGCCTCGATATTTCAACCAACCTGCTTTGATTTTATGATCAATATCTTTCTTAATCTTAGCATCATCTTGAATAATCGACCCGAATACCAAAAGTACTTACAGATAACATTTCTCCCTCCAACTTTACCACGCTACGATCTTTATAATTCATTTTACTAAAATTACATTCTATATACTACGTCTTGTTCCTACTAAGTCTAAATCTCGAGTATCCAATATCTATCTTTAAAATTCTAACTTTGCAATTACATCACTTTTGGTCTCAACTATTAAAATAATATCATCCAAAAATAACATATACCAAGGTACATCTCCTTAAATATGCCTAATAAGCTAATCAATCACTATAGCAAATAGGATGGAACTTAGAATCGAGCTCTGACGTAACCCAATGGTGATCGAAAAAACATGGTTTTCCTTTAAAAAATTACATTAGTAACTATTCCTTAATCATATCTTAAACTAGACTAACATACTTTATAGTGATCCTATCTTTATTAAGACCCAACATAGAATCACTACGGACTTTACTGTATGATTTCTCTAGGTCAATAAAGACCATATGCAAATCTCTCTTACTTGCTCTATATTGCTTTGTAATCTGTCTGTGAAAATGGATCATCTCTATTGTTGAACCCCGCATGAAATCAAATTGATTTTTGTTATATGCTGGCATTCCTTCTCAATATATGATGACATTCTTTCTCAACCTAAACTCGATCGCACTCACAGACAGCTTCATGAACTGCATATTAACTTGATTCTATAATAGTTGGAGCAATTTTATATATCACCTTTATTTTTACACAAAAGTACTAAAATATTGCTCCTTCGGTATTCTATTTGATTCTCAAATTTTATTGAACAACTTTATTTCCATTCAAACCACATCTCATATGCCTTTCTAAGCCTTAACTGGAATCTCATCCGATCCATATGCTTTTCTTAGTTGCATACCCTTTAAAACTTTTCACACCTTAAAAATTCTAATATTTGCTTAAGACTATAATTCAGGTCTTCCGATGGAACCGCATTATCTCTTATATTTTGAGTATGGTTTACGTAAAGAGTTTGTCAAAGTACTCCCTCCAACTATCTCCGATCTCATCGTTTACCAAAAGGTTTTATGTTTTCATCTTTAATGCACTTAACTACACAAGTCATTTCACTTTTTTCATTCGTTCGTTGGAGCAGTACCATACCGTTTACGATATTTTTTTAAATTTTCTATGTATTTTTAGAACAAAAAATTTTAGATTTTGTGAGATTGTTATGGAATTTTTCAGAATAAAATTCCCTTTTATTGAACTAGACCAGTTAACTCGTTAACAAAATCCAATTAATGAAGTATTTAATTAAAACTTAAATCTAAAAGATAAAATACAAAATAAATAAATAAATAAATATTATCATTTAACTAGAAATTAGAATCATAATCAAAAATCGTAATCGTAATCGTAAATCAAATCCAAACCCTACATGTATCCTGCTATTATTATTATTATTACTGTCCTCGTTATTTTTTATATATAGCCCTAACTGAACTAACCTATCCCTCTCTCTCTTCCCATATGTTCTTTTTTCTACGAGAGACCCCCAGGCCGACACCCTCCCTTCTCTCTTCCCCTACGTTGGCGTCCAGAAAAAAAGAGAAGAAACAACCAATCAAGAAGAAAAATGAAGGAGAATGAAAAGGAGGAGGAGAATGGAACGAGTCATGCATCTCCTCCTCCCATGGAGTCGTGCCCTTCTTGCCGCTTCCTCCTATGAAGCCGTCACACCCCCTAGAGAGATAGGTTCCCATTTAAGTTTTTTGTAATAAGTTTAAATTATAGTTTTTAATTGATGGATGATAATAAATACTAAAATTATTTAGAGATTTCACATGGGTTTGCAGAATTTAGAATTCTGTTATATTAATGTTAAACATTAATTGCCTCATGGATTTATAGCAGCCCAGTTGGGCTCCATGTATAAATTATTCACGTCCATTTATTGTAGTAATAATTCAATTTTATACCATCTTCATAAATCAGGTTAACATGCATGGAATTGTTGTATCACTGTAGGGATTCCTTTGTATCATATTCAAAAAATTGAACTATAAAAAAGTGAGTATATGATAGTTACTGTAGCTAATCAAGATCTATGAAATGTTACGCTTAAGTTAATTAAATAAGTAATGGATTAAATTTTATGTTACAGGATACCATAACATTGAACCCTAAGACATAGAATAGTTACATGACATGCGGGGTGTAGAAAACTCATTGTCACAAGGGTTTGGGAGCAACGAGAGTCCCCTAACAACCATAAGACATAGAATAGTTACATGACATGCCGGGTGTAGAAAACTCATTGTCACAAAGGGTTTGGGAGCAACGAGAGTCCCCTAACATGGTACCATAAGACATATAATAGTTACATGACATTCGGGGTATATAAAACTCATTGTCACACAGGATTCGGGAGCAACGACCGTACCCACTTATGAGAAAGGTTATCGCCCACGGATGTAGACCGATGTTGCACTGTGCAAAAAGGTTATTTGGTCCAAATTGATTGTTGTTCTGGGCAAACAAAACACCCAAATTACATATCATACCCTCATGCATGAGTTGCGCGATTAGGCTAGGATTAACATGCTAAACTTGATACCATATATCAGTAACATCATGCTACACTTGATACCATAGACTAATGACATCATGCTACACTAGACACTATAGTTTGGAAACATTAGTTGATTCCAATATTTTATTTTCAGCATGATACACATAGTTTATCACCATACTGATCATCATGCTTCATATATTAATCATCCTTATTGTTTTATATCTTTCCTGCTATATGTTTCCAAAAATGCTATATGTTTCCAAAAAAGACAAATTTAATTTGCTTACTGAAAACCTACCAAGTTCATTGCGCTGACAACATTTATTTTGTTGAATGTCGCTCAAGTTCAAAAAGCAGGTATATTGAGGCTGACCATGTTGAGTAAGTTGACGAAGAGGCACAGGTGTTCCCAGAGATATAGCCTTACTAGCCATATTTTAGCTGCCAATATTGTATAAACCAGATTTTGTATAGGTCATGAAATCTTATTTTTATCATTGATATTTATCATTTTGATTGTAATAAATGCAAGGTTTTAGGTCTCGGTTTCGGTATCGGTATCGTTCTTTCCAAAATTTAGGTTTTGGTATCGGTATCGTCCGTTTCGACGGTTTCGAAAGCAAGTTTCGGTTTCGTCTGTATCGCTAGTTTCGGCAGTTTCGTTTCGGGTTTCGGTTTCGGTTTCGGTTTCGGAGATACTTTAAATATGTATATACTATATACACACAGTGATGGTTTTGGAGATTCTTAAATCTAAATCTATCAAATACTATTAAATACTTAACAAACTAAAATATTAATCATATACTATCAAATTCTAAATACTAAATACTAAATAGATAAACCAAATTTGAGTTCGTAATCATATCAAATATTAAATACCTAAAGTTTGATACTTAAATACTAAATATTAGATAAATGAATAGATCTTAAAGCTTACCTTGCGCACCTACCGTTTTACCTTGCGCACAAATCACTTATTTACAAGTTTGCCAAAAAAATCGCTGGGTGTTGCTTTGCGCATCCACCGTTTTGCTTTGCGCACATACCACTTATTTACAAGGTTGCCACAAAAATCCGCTTGCTATGTGCACCGGTTGTTTTACTCTATGCACATACCACTTATTTACAAGTTTGCCTTTTTAAAAAAATGCAGCCTCTCTTAAATGGTTACTCGGGCCTCTCTCTCTACTCTCTGCTCTCTGTCTCTCTCACGCTAAATGGTTGAGGTGGGGCGACAAGTTAGGAGGCGGGTTCGGCGAGGCGGCGGCGTGATGCGGTGAGTTCAATTTTTTCATCTTACTTTTTTTACTTTTTCTTCTTTTTCCAGCAATTTTTTCTTGGTTTTGTCTTTTCTTTGTCTAATTCTTCATTATTTTCAAGCCGAAACCCTATGGTTTTCTACTCTCTTTTAACCGAGCTTTCTTTGCAACCTAGTGATTCACGAAATTTTTTTGGGTATTTAGAGAATTTTTATTTAATTACACATTCTTTTTCCTCTGTCTTCGACCAATATTGAACGGTATCGGCCAGTTTCGGCCGATACTGAAAGGTATCGGCCGATACTGAAAGGTATCGGCCGATACTGACCGATACCTTTTAGTATCGACCGATACCGAAACTAACCCCTAGTTTCGGTCTCGTTACCCACCGATACCGATATGAAACGGGCGATACGCAGGGGTATCGGCCGAAACCTCAAACCTTGAATAAATGTACTCATATTTGGGAGATATTTTAAATTTAGACTGGGATGTAACAAACTTTAAATTTATTTTTGTTGCTTATTAAGAAGTATATATGGAGAACATGTGTGATATTTTCAGTGATGCTAGGCGTAATTAAATTAAGAGGAAAAAATTCACATATTTTCCTCTTGATTTCAACATGTCACGAGCCACGTCGTGAGCCTCCTATTCCCTTCTCTAGTATAAAGGGAAGCAGGACGTAACATTCATACTAGTTTATTGGTGCTCTTCTCCTCTCTCCTCTCAGCTGTATTTAACTGTTATAAGTATCGGTATACATCATGTATCTAGACACTTAAATAACTCTTGTCTTCCTTTTTATTTACTGTATATCTCTTCGATGTATCATCATCTCTATATCTCTCGAGGCTTCTATAGGCTTCTACATCTAACCTACGTGATAAGACAAAAAATTATCAAAAAGTTACTAGATGGTGTGAATAATTTGCAAAATTGAAGAATAATTTGCTAATTGTAACGAATAATTCGTCTCCCCACAAATGAATGAATTCACCATGCTTTTACAAATAACTCGTTATTAAACAATTAGTGAACAATTCATGAATTATTTGAAAATAATTCATGAATTATTTAAAAATGGTCAACTTGTTCGATTTGCTAAAAAAACTCGGGTAGTCCATGAATTACTTGAAAAACGTGTAAATAATTCATGAAATATTTGGAAATGCATAAATTTTATTGTTAGTTGAGTATTTAAGAGAAATATGTTTCGCCCAATGTTTCTTTTCTCTCATTTTTATTGGATCAAGAGGATGAAAAAACTGAAATAAATGTTTTAATCTTCATTTTATTCTACTTTCCTTCATTTTCTTATTTTCTTTTGACTCCTCTTTTCAACCAAACAATGGAAATTAATTTTACTTAATTTCTTTCCTTTTGAACCAAACATAGGCCATAGCTCAATCAAAGATCCAAATATAGGATTAGCATGAGATTCACATAAATGAATTCCTTGAAAGACTAGCATGCAAATTTTAGACATATTGGTTCAGCTCAGGATTTCAAAAGCAATATGTCCATTCAGCACAGGAATCTAGTACTTAAAATCATGTTCATTTTTTTGATAAAAATGGAATTCACCAAAATTATTCAAAGAGAACTGAATCTAACATATTGATTTATCTTTTAACTATACTGCTTGGAACAGTTACGTTTGGAATATGCCATTTTGACTGCTAGGTGTATCTTTCACTTCAATGAAAAAACTTTCATTTTATTTTCCATTTTCGCTTCTTAAAACCAGCTTAGATGATGTCATAAAGTTTGTTCAATCATAAGATATTGGTCTTGTCAACAAATTCTGCTCCCATGACCAACCTTGTAGGGGAAAAGCCTGAATGACAATGATGCTATTGCAATCAAAAAGAAACAGAAAAGAAGCTTTAGCTTTCACCAGCACCATTCATAAACATACTGCCAGTAGGTTTCTAAACTATAATTAAGAGCTCCATTCTAGGGGCTTCTATTGCAAAAAAAAATATGCCCATACTTTGAAAATTGAAAACCAGGGCAAAAGCTAGACTACAAGTTTTGAGAACCCGGTTTCGGTTTGTTTAGGACCCTTTTTGGATTAAAGGTTTTGCTAGGTTTTGTTGGTTTCAAAGATTTCATTAGGAGTTTCGGTTTTGGCCCATAAATATATAAGGTCTTAAGTGTCTATGACCGGGAGGCATGCTGGCATCCAAATCGCTTACATACTTTGCAGTTTGCACTACTTCAAACATGTTGCTGAGTGGATGATAATCAAAAAACCTCAACTTATAGTACTCAATAAATCAACCTAAATATTACTCCAAACTAATAAGAAATTCATCAAATTAAAGTTAAATTGAAACCATAATCAATGTTATATAAAAATACATCAAATTATGATAAAATAGCACATGTGGATTTCGCCTAGCACTAAAACTAGAGAGAGATTATATTAATAATATCTAAGGGCATTAGGTATTCCCTCTTTCATCATTTCTTTTTCAATTTTTCTAAAGTTTCGACATGTACAGAAATTGGCTAAACCAACTAGGTTTCATCCAAAAATTAGCTAAACCGAAACTTGTAACTGGCCCATTTATTGGGCCCATTATTTAATCAATCCCCCCTTTTTGCTCGTGTTTTCTCCTTCTGGCCCACTTCGGTGAAATCACTCAAGGGCTTCTTTTTCCTTCAATTCGTTTGATCACCCTCCGCTTCCCTCGACGAGGCCCGCTAGGGCATCGGAGAGTCATCGCGTCCTCTCTCTCTCTCTCTCTCTCTCTCTCTCTCTCTCTCTCTCTCTCTCTCTCTCTCTCTCTCTCTCTCTCTCTCTCTCTCTCTCTCGCGACGTGGGGCCCTTGATGGAGCTTCGATGCCATCCCTCTGCCCCCTCTATCCTCGTCGACAGCCCTCCCCTCTCAGTCATCTCTCTGCGGCACTGCAGAGACCCACGCCTCCTTTGCTGTGAATGTGGCTCATTGGGGCTGCTACTGGCCACTTAACTCCCTCCCCTCCCCTTCTGGGTAACATGCACTTTGTCTTCCTCTTAATTTCTTCTAAGCTGTTGTGATTTCTACGGCTCTTCGGGCTTTGATTTCACGCTGATTCCTCGGTTGATCTATGGTGGCTTCGAATCTTAAATTTTATTAGTTCTTCGGCTTCGCTTACGGTAGACTTTATCTCCCTTGCGCTAGGTTATTCTTTTGATTTCTGCATGCTTTAACCGAGTCGGATTCTTGGGGGTTTCGTGAAAAAATGGGATTTTTATTAACGGTAGAGGATGATTAGGGGGAGTAGCGTAGGGTTTAAGTCGCTACGGTAATTGAGTGTGGTTGGTTCCCTCGCCTACTTGTCGTGGGGTCCCGGAGTTCTCGTTTGGGGCTGTGTTGTCTTATGATTTGTCCATTTGCTTGCTGATTTGGGGGTGTGGTGGCTCCTTGCTTGCGGGTTGTCCCTTACTTGCTAAATTGGGTGTTGCAGCTCCTCTCTTGCTTGCGGTTTGTGGTTCCTTGCTGATTGGGCTTGCGACTAGTTGTTTCCTGCTGTTGTTTGGGTTCGGCTGAGAGTTTTGTTCGATGTTTTGGGTTGTCGTTGAGGTTTACTTGGGATATGAGCCATGTTCACTTGTTATCTTAATAGTTAGTCCCCTAGTCCCTCACTAAAACCCCCGTGGATTTTGCCGTGGGCACGGGTCCCCCACTACGTGATGAAAAAGACCCCGAATCTGATCCCGATAGCCTAGAGCCTCTAGAAACATTATGAGTTTGACTTTTGGGTTTTTCATTATCAAGTAATTACTATGTTTTTCTTCGTTTATTGGTTTGATGAATGAAACAATTGGGTGTTCTATTACCAGTTCAATTTGGAATATCATGCCATGAGAAACATAAATGCCTTTACTTTATCACATGCAGTTTTATTATCATATCATCTCTTGAGCTTACTAGTATCATGAAGTTTAATATTGTAATTAAATTGCGTAGTCCCTGTGTTGTTACATGTACGACAGTGGACTATCTTGAAGTTGACTCACAACATGACAGGTTGCTATTACATGTATGGCATTAGACTTTCTTGACTACGCAGTTTAACTAATATTAAACTGGAGCCACGAGACACATCATGACATTAAAACTAATAGATGGTTAATTCTGCTTAACTCGCCAGGCTTTGGAAACTTATGATCGAGGAGTACGGGAGCGACTGGGACCTGTTCTTCAGCCTCCAGGTTAGGGAGACATCCATCTTTCGATGGGTCCTGAGTCCCGTAGAATAGGGATGGCCATCAAGATGGGTCCTGGAGCCCCTGTCACAGTGTTACAATTCTTACGGTACGGTACTTTCTTCTTTTAGACTCGACTCGGGGTCGCACCCTCGTGGTCCAGAAGGGTCCTCATTGCAGACCGTGCTCCCCTTCATAAGTCACGATCTAGAATTGGTTTACATTAGCAATTACCCCTTACAGTAGTTGAGACATTAAATGCTTATCACATGCTTCATTTCAATACCATGTCATTATAATTGTTGCTCATGTTTTCTTTTTGCACCATTATTACCATGTTGTCGGTTGGCTAGATATTGTCTACTCCTTTGAGCGGTGGTACAACTTCTGTTGTCCCTCCTTAGGTGAAGCACAGGATTACACCGTAGCGTTGGAGTCGGAGTTTTCGATTCAGAACGTCAGACCTTGAGTTCTGTCTGCTCGTGAGTGCCCTCGTGACTCCCCCTTTTGTACTTTTGGTTTTAGGCTTGGAGCATGCTGTGAGTTGAACTTTTTGTTTCCCAGAATTTAAATGGGTATCTTATTTCTTTATTTCTGTTCTCCTTGTTTTCACTGGCACATGCGGTACCTGCACTACACTTGCACAATTGTAACGGCACCCTGGGAGCGGGGCGCTACAAAACTGTATGTCTTTTTCGGATCAGAACCCAACGTAACCAATACAAAGCCCCCCCAACCCCCACCCCCCCCCCCCCACACACACCACACACACACACACACACACAACAAAACCCCCACCAAAACCCCCAAATGAGCAAAAGGAGGTTGGAGTTGAGAGGGTATCAGGAAGAGGTGGAGTTGCCTCGAATCATCACAAAACCACTCCCATCTCTCTCAACTTTCCTCTTTAAACCGGGGTTAGGAGTGGATAAGTTGGCATGTTGTTTGAAAATTTCCTCCAACCCCACGCAGTATTCATCCCACAAAATTACTAACTTCCTCTCCCTTAACTCCGGCAACCAAACAAGTGCTAAATGTTCTTTGACAACTGTAATATTATTTTCCCATTACAGCTTAACTTCAAGACCATGTTCTGAGGAGAAAAAGGAAAACCATATTTTCTTCATTGCTTTAACTGCCTAAAGATGAAGATGAAAATGGAAGGAAAAAAGATGAGGTGGTTACTAGATTTTGGGCAACAGTATGACATGGATCTTGGATATCCTGAGATGACAAAGTAGCCACCCAATTGAATAGTCAAAGTAGAAGTTCTCATGATAGCGAATAAATAATACACATTTTGAAGGTAAGCAATTTATTTAAACTAAAAAAGAAATAATATGTGAATTTTCTCCAACTTAGACAGAGGACCATAGTAGTGGCCAGTAAGGTTGATTTCTCTCATGTATGCAAAAATCAGAAAGTCAGTATAACCCAATCATTTAACTTAGAAAGGTTTAATGAGATAATATATGAATAATTGATTGCCTACTTTAAAATATGTTCTTCTCACGCAACTTTCCTAACTACTACGATTAGAGAACTCCTCATGTCATACTGACAGTAACAATTATATTCATGGAAGTTTTAGAATTTGGAAATTTAAACAAATCAACCTACATGAAATTTGTTGGGAACAATGGTCCCACATGGGATAAAATAGAAATAAGTCATATCTAAAAATTAGTAGTTGGGCATCTGTCCATGTGCTTAAAGCTTTTGGATCAGATATAGATTAAACTACCAGTTTGTGACTTAACGATATAAAACAAAAGTAAGGTCCGGTTACTATTTCGAATTCTAACATGGTATCAGACCTCAGGCTCTTCATTAATCTGGCTAGCTTCAAAGATGGATCAACCATAAGTTTGAGGAAGAGTGTAAGAATAACAATTTCACATTGAATAAAATAGAAAAAGGTGATGAGAATCATAGTCTTACATTGGATAAAACAGAAAAAGTTTATATTTATAGTTATTAGTTGGGCCTCTACCCTTAGCGTTAAACTTTTGGATAGATGGTTTACACGTTTGTGACTTACCAATATAAAACAATCATAAGCCCCCCTGTTACTATTCCTAATTCTAACAAAATCAAACTCAGGTTTATATTTCAGTCTTAGTAAAAGGATATACATGATTTTCCTTTCAACTGAAATGAAAAATATAGATTTAAACTCAAGATAAATAGTTAATTACTTGATCAAAGAAATAAGTCCAACCTGATTGGAAACTAGCTTTTAGGGATTTTATCTGAGTCTATTAGTGAAAACCTAATCTAACAGCAGCAGAGCAGCAGACAGATTGATCGATATTAAGTTGTTGTCGTCATTTTAACCTTTATCCCAAAAACATTAAGGTAGGATTCATGAACTCAATAGAAAGAATGTCGGATCATGATCACATCGCATCGTGATGTCAGATACTCGTTTTACACATCATGGTCTAAAACTTTCTCTTCTATCAAACCGAGAATCCAAATTTTTCATATCCCTTCTTATTTTATCACTTCTATCTATCTTCTTCATCCTAGCTTTCTTTCTCTTAATCTCAACATTTATATGATCTATTTTTTAACGAACGCATCAACAGGTCTTTGGTGTATATGGTTAAACCATCTCAAGCGATATCCTCTCATATTATCATCTGTGGGAACCAAACCTACCTTCTCTCGAACATCCCCATTTCTTATTTTATTATTTCTAGTGTTTTCGCACATCCACCGTAACATTTGCTGTCACATTCAAACTCTGTTGATACTACTTGATAATAGCTCAACACTCCATATCATATAGCAAATCTAGTCTAATAGTCATCATATAAAATTTGTTCTTTAACCGTAACAATACATTTCAATCGCACAACTCTCCTATTGCAGCTCTTCATTTCAACCATCATGTTTTAATTCTATGATCAACATCTTTCTTAATCAATACATCCTCTTGAATAACCGATTCGAGATACTTAAAGCACTTGCTGATATATATTTTCCATGCAGCTTCACCACGTTATAATCTTTTCATATCTCACTCTACTAAACTTATATTACATATATGGACAATTTTTGCAAATAGGCCAAATTAATAAATTAATTAGGAAAAAAGACCTAATTTTTTTAATTAGCAAAACCGACCTCTTTTGGTTTTGGGAGCCAAAAGAGGTCGGGCTGGGGCTGGGGCACGTGTGTGGCCTCGGCCGCACCTTCAGAGTGCGGCCATGGGCCGCACCTTCAAAGTGCGGCCCTTGGCCGCACCTGACAGCTGCGGCCAAGGCCACACAATTACATAGCCGAATTGCAGCTGCTGCTGCTGCTTGCTCCTCTATGTTTGCAAATACAAATAGCTGCTGCTGCTCTTCTCCATTTCAGCAGCTGCTTCTCATACTCTCCCGATAATTCAACCCTTATTCACTCCAGCATATGCATATAAAAATCAAAACGTGTCCCAAATTATTCTCACACTAATACTTCTCACAGCCATAGCGTATCACAAATAGTATATCACAACACATCACTTGGATATCCAAACGGTCATATAAATCAAAACACACATCACATAGAATTCAAGCTCAAGTAACACATAAATCAAACAACAATGAATTCATCAACCATAGTAGTTTAAATTTCAAAATACATATCATGTCGAATTCAATAAACTTACAAAAAACATGGCCCTAACACATCAATCATGGCCCTAACACAACAGTATCAATAGAGTAACATCCATCATTACATCATGTGCGGGATCTGCCACGGCCTTGAGATGAAGACGCGCCGCGGCCTTGAGATGAAGACGCGCCGCGGCCTTGTGATGAAGACGGGCCACGGCCTTGAGATGAAGAAGCGCCGCGGCCTTGTGATGAAGACGCGCCGCGGCCTTGTGATGAAGACGCGCCCCGAACTTGAGATGAATACCTACAAGATAAGCATAAATTAGAACAACATATGTATATACACAAGAAATATATGAATTGAAGAATCAACATACGCGTGTGTTGGAGGATTTCGGCAGCGTGATTTGTAGTGCCCGAGTTGATGGCAATTGCCACATCTATTCTGTCGGCTTCCTTCGCGCGGAATATCCATTGCCCCCCGAATACGTGTAGATGTAGGCCGACCTGGAGGTCTTCTTTTGTCGGGTGGAAGTAATTTGGGACCATCCCAAGCCTTCCAATACCGTGCATCGGGTATGGGGTGAAATAAAGGTTCATATGCAAGGCGATATCTGCTAACCTTATACCATGGCGAACAGAATGGCATATATGCTATATTGGCACCATATTCTTGTCTGGAAGTTGCGGCGATAACATGGGCACATGGGATGTGTTGAAGCCAATGAATATTGCAACTACATCTGCATTTCTCGTCATGCAACTTAACAGTATAACAGAGACCATCATTGTCAGTCACCTGCCACTCACAATCACTAAACCTTGTGAGCATAAACGTTCGGGCTGCTTCCCTCCGTGCCGCAATAATGTCCATTGTTGTGGGCACAAAATCTGTCGTCCACCCTTGCCCACTTAGTCTTCGACTGAAGAAATATCTATTTAACCTGTAAAATGTTCTTGCAATCAACGCTTGTATCGGTAGAGCCCTAGCACCTTTGAGCACCCCATTAAAGCTCTCAGAACAATTTGTTGTCATGATGCAATAACGTTTCCCACGATCGGCATGCATCGCCCACATGCTTTCTTCTCCATGTAAATCTGCAGATATCCACGCATCTGCTTCAATGGACTCGTCTTTAATTTTGGCACGATATGCATTGTATGTCAGCAAGTCTGATGCAATGCCAGCCATCCAGAAGTTTCCCTCCAAGGAACGTGTTCGGAATCCTTTCGCCTTGTAATTTGCAATAATATGCCGCAGACAATACCTATGGTGATAATGTGCTGGCCATCCATCTTCTAGTGCTCGAGGAATTCCTTTCATTCTATCTGAAATGAAGGTTATCGTTCGTCCATGCGCACTTGGTATGTATTCATATATACATGCGAAAAACCACTTCCAGTTTTCTTGGTTCTCCGCTGACACAACCGCAAATGACAAGGGAAACAGCCCACCATTACCATCCACACCGGTGGCCACAAGTAAACACCCACCATATTTCCCATACAAATGGGTACCATCAATACTTAGAATCGGCCGACAATGTTTGAAACCCTTGATTGAAGGGCCAAATGCCCAGAAGACACCAGAAAATTGTGCTACTCCTTCACTTATAGTGTCATAAGTGATCTTGTATACGGTGCCTGGATTAGTCTCTGAAATGGCCTCTAAATACCGAGGTAGCCGATTATATGACTCCTCCCAATCTCCAAAAATCCTTTCTAATGCCTTCGATCTTGCCATCCATGCTTTGTAATATGAAATTCGGATCCGTAACAGGGCGGTTATGGCCTCTTGGATTTCTGCCGGTGTCAAATCTAACTTTATCTTCACCATTGGCATAATCATATTACAAATGAAAGATGATGTGGCTTTTTGATGATCTGTATTTAGGGTTGGATTATTGCAAGTATGTTCCTCCACAACCCTTGAGAGCTTGAACTTCCCAATGCTACTCTTCCGCACTGCTGCATGGATACGCCACGGACAATTCCTACTAGCCTCATCTTGCGTTGCCGGATTGACCGCAGCATTTAGGGCGCATATCACGTTATAACTTGTCTTGTTTGTCTTGATTGGCCTAAATGAAACATTATGCTTAATGCTCCACTCCGTTATTGCTTTAATCAAGGCGGCCTTTGTATCATAAATATCGCCGACATTGAACACCCCCCTATCGTTTTGAGGTCTAGGCGCTTCCACTCTCCTTTCAAGTGTATTACTCATAACTGTTGCATTTAGCCATTCCTCCTCTTCAACTTCATCTGGCAAAGCCTCCTCATCTTCCACAATTGTGTTAACGGCGACCGATTGTTGTATACATGCTATATCATCTTCGTTTGGATCATCCGCATAAAGCATGCTATCCTCTCCGGCCCCGACATACTCCTCGTCATCGCTCTCTTCTATTTCTTCATCAACAGGTATGTATGGATCTTCAGGCATCGACTCCAGTACAAAAGGGCCTTCCATGTAAGTTGAGTGTTGAAGTTCAATTCCCACTGCTTCCTCATTCAACCTGTTACTGACATATGAACGGTTTAAAATTTTAGTTGCTACGACGAATAAAAAAATTTAGTTACAATTCGCAAAACTTGATTGAAATATAGACTTACGTGTTCATGTTAGCTTCATCTTGCGGATATTGCAAACACCCTACTCCTGTCGTATTTTCTTGGGCGGTGTTTATTGCATCAAGACCCACATATATTTCAACTCCACGATTATCGTGCGATAAATCAAACAGATTCTCCATATCATCGTCGTCTGATATTTTAACTGCGGTAGTCTTTCCTCCCATTACTGGCCAGTTGCACACCAGATTCAACATATATTCTTCCCGACAGATCTGCGTGATATTGTATATCCGATCTACTAGGTCGTTATAGGTCGACCCACTTATAAGCTTCATCGATTTAGCTTTCCCTCCGACATACCGTGGTTCGTGATTTTCATTAATATATAATTCACCAGCAAAATAGCATATGACAAAAATTGAATCACTTGCCATTTTCAACAACCTGCACACACACCATTATAAATCCCTAACTCCCTAAAGTATAACATAAAGATGAACAAAAAACTCTTAATACCTATTAGGCGAGTTGAATCGTCACGGATAAGTTCTCGTATGGCAAAGAGTTTCGGAGGGCAGTTGAGTTGGATCGGACCAAATCCCGCCGTCGCAAAAAACACAAACAGCAGTCGCACAAAAACAAACACAGCAAACAGAAGCCGCGGCCGAGGCTGTTCTGGTGTCGACTACTGGACGCAGTTGTCAGGTGCGGCCCAAGGCCGCACTTTGAAGATGCGGCCTAAGGCCGCACTTTGAAGATGCGGCCTTGGCCGCATCTTCAAAGTGCGGCCTTGGGCCGCACCTGACAACTACGGCTCTGGCTGCTATATATTTCCAGCAGCCAGAATGTGATCTTCAGGCATGGAGTGTGATACGTATCACACTCCCGCCAACTTCAAAACGTGGCTGCCCTGATACTGTGATACGTATCACACTCCCGCCAATTGTTGCTGTGATGGCGCTTGCTTGACGTGGATAATGTGGTCACGCTAAATGGAGAAAGATTGTTGACGGAATGATGAAGGTATTATGTCACTGGGTTGGGCTCCGCTCCAGTGGAGAATTTTCTCTTCATGATCTCATCTACGGGTCTTTTCGCCGCTTCGTTGGCCGCTTGAGCCGCTGTCTTCCTCCTGTAATCTGTGGAGAAATCCCGCCGCTCAAACTGCCACCGAAGCAGCAAAAGGGTGCGTAGATGAGTTCGGGAGGAGAAAATTCTCCTCTGGAGCGCAGCCCAACTCAGTGACATAATACCTCCATCAAGCCCGAAAACAACCTTCCTCGTATGTATCTGTGATGTATAAATATTGGGTGTATGAATGAATTCGTTGAATAAATAAGGGTGTTTGGAAACACTACATATCAAATTCATACATAACAAATGTCTGAAACACTACATATCAAATTCATTTGAGAAACACTACATATCAAATGTCTGAAATCCAGCAAATATACATAACACATTTTAAAGATAAATATCATCGACGACTCCCTTTGCGCCGACTAAATACACGAGAATACCAGGGCCTATCCGAATGTGTTCCCTTTTTGCCTACTGGGAAATCCCGCCAACCTGCCACACGCTGAGACCCCTCGCCAGACTGTGACACCTCACCAGCCTGTGACACCTCACCAGCCTGTGCCACCTCGCCAACCTGTGACACCTCTCCAGCCTGTGACACGTCAACCTGTGACACGCCGTAAACATCACCTTGTGTCTGAGGTGGCTGAGACGGGCCAACATCCTCTTCCACATGCTGCTGTGAAATGCATGTGTCATCCCATTCTGTCTGCTGCGGCTGTGACGTGCCACCCTGGGTAGGCTGCCAATCTGCCTGTGTCAAATGTTGTGGCCAAGTGCTGCCGTCATACCATGTACCCTGGGTAGGCTGCTGCTGCCAATCGGATGGAACATCCCATATGCTCGGGTGCCAAGCTCCGGCGTCAAATGATATGGGAGGGGGCTGCTGCCAAGTGCCGGGGTCATACCCTCCATGAGGGTGCTGCGTCCAAGTGTCGGTGTCATAACCTCCGTGAGGGGGCTGCTGACACGTGCTGTCATAAGCTATGGGCTGGTCCAGCTGCCAAGTGCAGGACTCATGTACGCCTGTATGCTCCTGCTGAGAGGTGCCAGCGTCATCTGCTCTGGTATGCTCCTGCTGAGAAGTGCCGGCGTCATCATCTCTGGTATGCTCCTGCTGAGAAGTGCCGGCCTCACCCATCCTATATAAACGACGCAGCTCGCTCGTATCTACACCTTCTGGAAGATGGCGTGTACGATGTAGCACATCATCGATATGGGTCCTCATCGTATGCAGCAACCCCTGATCCTGTGTTTGCAATACTTGCACTGCCATATCGTACAATGAAACATATCCGGCAACCTGTAAAACAAATTAAGTACTAAGCATATTGGTTATAAAAAATACTATAAAAATTAAACTTGAACATCTTACATGTTGGCGCTCGATGGGTCCTCGGGGCATTTGTGCGAACGGGGGTTGCTGCCTCAGAAAAATCCACCTCCTGGTAATCCCCCAATACCACTCCATATAGGCAGCATCCGATACCACATCCCCCTCATTCACAATGTGATCTACTCTACACATCCAATGTGCAAGAGGATCCCTGATTACAGTCACGTCTGCTGGCTGTGCTGGTCTTGGCTTTCCCGCCAAGACTGGGAGGGCAGATGGGATGTGTTGCCGTAAACCAAATTGCCGCATGACACGGTCGGGTGCATGCATAACCCGTGCTTCCCAGCAGAATATGGGTACCCTCGCTCGCCATAACTCGGGATGTTCATGACATAACGCCGGCAGCTGCTCGAATCGCTCTACATAAGGCTCCCAGGTAACCTATGAGGCATGAAGTATACAAATATATCAGTGTACTATATTATATATCAATTGATCACCTACGTTATAAAATTTACATATACACACCTGCGTACTCTCTAATGTGTCAAATTGGTCTCTGTATGTATCAAGGTTTCCATGAGCAGTTTCCATGAATGATTTTCCTGTATTCCACCTGAACCCATAGGGAACGGTGTCAGCAAATACATCCTGCAGGAGCCTTGGTCTTCCTACATACATTCTCTCCCAGCTCCAAACCTGTAATATGAATTTTTCCTCAGAATGTGAAATATATAGATATATATAGATATTCACTATTATAGCTAACGGAAAAAATTATACCTGCAATAATAACCCGCATGCATATAAAGCCTTTGTCTGCTTTAATGCCACCTTGCTGAGCTCAGCATACAAGTGCGCAAGCACCGCACTTCCCCATGAATATCCACCGGACTCCTCAAAATCATCTAACTTTGTCAACCAGCGGAGATTTATAGATCCTTTGCTTGGATCCGGAACCAGTAAGGTTCCAATCATATGAAGCAGATATGCCCGTGCATACCGCTGAATGTCCTCATCATCTGCATCCTCAGACAAATCAGTAAATGTATCACGCAACCAACTAAGTTTTACCTTGGCTGCTTTTCTTTGTGGGGTATCATGTCCAAGTAGTCTCTCCATCAATGCACCCCAGCTGCCATCTCGCATTTCACACTGATATATTGGTTCTCCATCAATCGGTAGGCCTGTGATGACTGCCACGTCCTGTAACGTGATTGTCATCTCTCCCTGACGCATGTGAAATGTATTTGTCTCTGGCCTCCATCTTTCAACCAAAGCAGTCAGCAATGCGAGGTCCAACCGTACCCAACGCAAGCGCGCACATAGGTGTAATCTGGACGCTTCAATATATGGTCGCGCGCGCTGATCTAATCTCCACTTTGTATGTTTCTGTCCATGATCGACAATTGATATCGATGCATGCAAACATATAATTCACACCTTAATTATTTTCCTTTCAATAATAATTACGTACTTTGCATATTAATTCTTTCTATTTACCTGCCCTTGCACTACATCGGCAGAACGATGACGTGCTTGATCATACAAGACCGCATTAGTAATAGGTCCTGCCTCCTCCATTTTATAAAAAACCTATAAAATTTTCCCAAATATAGATTTATCTCAAAAACCCTAAAATTCAATCTATATTGAACAAAAATCACAAAAAACAGTCAATAACATAACATAGAGAGTAGAATTAACCTGAAACAAAGCAGAATAACCACCCAAAAAAATTCAAACGCCGTACTTTGAAGGAGCGGCCGTGAGTTGAAGGAGAAGACGTCTGCAGCAGCCCGCAAGATCGCGGGCTGCTGTGAGGTTTTGTGGCCTTGGCCGCAGCTGTTAGGTGCGGCCAAGGGCCGCACTTTGAAGATGCGGCCCATGGCCGCACTCTGAAGGTGCGGCTCTCGGCCGCACTCTGAAGGTGCGGCCGAGGCCACACACGTGCCCCAGCCCCAGCCCGACCTCTTTTGGCTCCCAAAATCAAAAGAGGTCGGTTTTGCTAATTAAAAAAATCAGGTCGATTTTCCTAATTAATTTATTAATTTGGCCTATTTGCAAAAATTGTCCTACATATATTTGATCTTGTTCCTGATACGTTTGCAACATCAAGTCTCCAATAAATATACCTACAAATCTAACTTTGCATTTACATCATTTTTGCTCTAATCTATCAAAACAATATCAACTACAAATAACATATACCAAGACACATCATCGTGAATATGCCTAGTGAGCCGATCCATCACTATAGCAAAGACGATGGAACTCGGAGCCGAGCCGATATTACATATAATAAAAAAGCTTAGCTCATTCATATTTGACATCCATCAATTGGTTCATGTATGACGATTATGCTGAACTGTATTTTTTGCCCAAATGACATGCATACCTTAGCTAAGCCCGAATAGCATAAGCTTAACAACCATGCATGCAAATTCCTCGGGTTTTTTTTCCTCGGATGAGGAAGAGGGTTGTGAGGTCAAAATGGAGTAACAATAAAGCATGTTTCAGAAAAAGATTTAACAGAATCACTGGGGAAACTAGAGGAAAGTGGGAAAACAAAGACGGTGTGGTAGCAAAATCCAACCAATCTGTCCGCTACAGTGTAATGTCACAAATGATCTTGCCAAATGACCATCTTTTCTGTAAACGGATAGAATCATGAAAAAGGTGAAGTCAGCAATGATCTATGGTGACCTAATAGAACAGGATAAAGAAATAGAAATTGTAAATGATAGGATTTGAGAATGTTAGAACAAAATGCCAGTTGGCGTATGTCATAATATATGTTTCCATTCTCTCACATCTCGTTAATAGAAATAAATTCATAATCCAATGATCCCAGCACATTTAATCTGATAATAAGGCATAATTCTAAAATGAACTATAATACATACAACTTAATTGTTGTACCCAATCTTAAAGTTACTAATACACAAACTTTAATTTTGTAACCCCCAGAATTTTTTAAGCCATAGTTTCACAATTTAAGGAGAGAAAAAACTATTTCCAAGAATTTTTGCATATAATACAATGGAAGGATCATACAATCAGTAGAGTGAAAATGAAATAGAAAGGGAAACCTGCAAATAAGAACTCATACTTAGCAAGTTTGGATCTTCTCAAGAAATCATGCCAAGATATATCACCAGCACGCAACCCACCAATGAAGGTAGAGCCTCTGGTAGGCATAACAATTGCTAAAGGAGCATGAGCATCAATGACCCTTCTGCAACAACAGAACACTTCATGGTAAGACAGTTTTCCAAAACATTTTAACCCATTCGACTGGCAAAGAGCATTGTGGGACAATTATAAACATCACCTATATAAGGGAAGCTCTTTATCCCCGCGAACAATATAATCCTAGAAAAAAGCTATGAAAGATTGGTAAAGGTTAAAACATGAAGATTTACAGAACTAGATGTGGATGAGGTGAAAAATATAATGCATTCTGAAAATCTCCATCAACGAAAATTTAAGAATAAGTGGAAAGATGGTGCAAAAAGTAGGAGAAGAAAAGGCACTCAAGAACAGAATTATAACAAATAATTGAAAAATAATCCCACCACCAATAGCAATACTATATGTTGAATTCCTTGCCACTACACCAAAACTCTAGAGTTTTGATGAGGGTTGAGGGAAATGTTTCTACCACACCCGCAAGTTGATGGACTTTCTTATGGGCCGAAACAAAGGCTTTTGCACAATAGTATCTTGTTTAATTCACTTTTTTATTGTGCATGCGGAGGAATTTGAACTTGGGTCACCGTATTTGAACTTGGGTTGCTCTGAACCAAGTTAAATTCCCTGCCCACTATGCCAGAACTCCACATATGTGATGAGGGTTGAGGGAAATATTTTTATGCTCTAACACTATTCTCATACAAACTGACGCTACAAGGAAAAACCCCCGATATCCTACAGATTTATTTCCTTATCCTCACTGATGCACAAGCCCACAAGTTTCAAGGGTAGCAGATTTTGGAAATGGGTATGTGTACTTCACAACAATTTATCAGCTTCAACTTTAAAAGCATAGACCCAAGTATGTGGCACAGACGTGACATGGCAATTCCTGAAACTCGGAAGAAAGACATCGGCACGACACTAGACTATATTAAAAATGTTAAGAGATCGTGCTTTGACATGCATAGACATGTCCATGCATCCAAAAGTCCACATGCACAATTCTAATAATAAAGGAAATCTTTATGACTTTGCAAAAAAGAGTAGCCCTCAGCTCTTCTACTTTCTACAAACAAGTTCAATTTATCTCACAGCAAAATTAATCTAAACTTGTCATAGTTTTACATGAGTCCATATTTTGATGTCCTCCTGCTACACCATATTCAATGAAATATGGATGAAACTAAATAACATTTCAAACATGCAATGTGAACTAATATCATATAAGAAATGTAGGAAGTAATAAACATGTGTCCTAAGTTAAACTATGTAATATAGGATGGGTTGTGTGATGTGAGAAGGGGTGTCAGTTAGCCCAAGAGTAAATTTCCTCGGATGGGTTTCAAAGATTCCACTCACCACTTCTTTCTTGTATGATTATCACTTTCATGTGGTTTTCATCTTGTTTGCACATATATTGGACAGTTTTATAATAACAGAGCTTTTTTAATCCATATATCAACAAGCAAAAATGCATATGGTTCGTATTTGAGCTTTATGCAGTATGAATGGTGATTATCATCCAAGAAAGAAGTGAGGAGTGGACCATTTGATAGCCATCAGATGAAATTTTCTCTGGTGACAACAAATATGCTTTTTGCTCTCTTCATCATTTGACAACTCTCTCTCTCATATGTATAGACAAATTTATATTACGGCTGGCCGAATCCAGGGCATTCGTGCGGCCAACCATAAAAAGATTTTTTTAATCTTTTATTTTAAAAATTTTAATGGATTTGTTGTAGATGTTCTAATACACTAAAATAAAATTTTGGTGTAAATCTGATGGCATTTACCCCTCGATCAAACACATTATATATATATATATATATATATATATATATATATATATATATATATATATATATATATATATATATATATATATATATATATATATATATATATATATATATATATATGAGGAATATGGGCCTAAGCCGTGACAGTGATTTGGGGCCGAAAAAATAATTTTTATTTTATTTATTTTTTGCAATGTGTTATACAACTTGTTGGCTACCTCCCCACAAAATTTCAAGTCAATACAACACTTTTTGAGCCTCCGTCCATGCATTTCAAAAATGGTGTGCCGATAGTACGGTTTTAAAACGCATGGACGGAGGCTCAAAAAGTGTTGGATTGACTTGAAATTTGGTGGGGAGGTAGCCACAAGTTGTAGAACACATTGCAAAAAAAATTAAACAATTTATATTTCGGCCCCAAATCACTGACAGCGCAGGAAAATTTCCTTCTCTGACAGCTCAGGCCCAAGCAGGAAATTTTCCTGCACTGTTAGCGATTTAGGGCCCAAAAAATTTTGAAAATTTTTTTTGCAATGTGTTCTACAACTTGTTGGCTACCTCCCCACCAAATGTCGTCGCAACGTTTTTAAAATGCATAGACGGAGGCTTAAAAAGTGTTGGATTGACTTGAAATTTAATGGGGAGGAAGCCAACAAGTTGTAGAACACATTAAAAAAACTTTTTAAAAAATATTTTTTGGTCCCCAAATCGCTGACAGCACAGAAAAAATTTCTTGCGCTGTCAACACAAGCCCATATTCCTCATATAATTGTTTCAGATCACCGTTAATTTTGTGAGTGCTTAATTACTTCTCAATACCTCTAGGATTCACCTTAAATTCTGTACTTTGAGTTTTTAGAATGTGTAGATCATATCCAAAATTTTAATATAAATTGTAGCCTGTCGCCTCAAGTTAAAAGTTGTTTTTATGGCCGGCCACACTAAGGCCGTATCACAACGCTTAGTGTGGCTGGCCGTAATAGAAAATGCACCATGTGTGTGTGTGTGCTCACCCGTACGTGAAAAATGGGCATGTAGCCAAGAAGAAAATTTCATCCGTAGTAAGTGTCAAAACCCAACTCATCCTCCTCCCATTTTTATCTTCGATCTGATCCGTTCATTTTAACCTTCATATTTTAAAACCTCAAATTACCAATTTTTAAGTGAATCCAAATGGGTTTGCATGTTGATTCATGCATCGCAAGTTTAACGATTTCGCAGTAACATAACTTTTTATATCGGCTAAATGAATGATCAAAATCCATATGGTTCACTTGCAAATTAATGGTTTTGAGTTTTAGAACATGACAATAAAAATGAACGGACCCGATCACAAAAAAATAGTATGGAGTGGTGTTGTGTGAGCTAGTTACGACGGAAATGTCCTCCTTGTCTAGCTAGCCTCTATATTCCATAAAGGAAAATTTTCATGTGCAAAAAGACTTCGTGTAAAACCGTGCAAATAAAGTTTTCTTGACTTTTTTTTAAAATCTAAACCGTAGTATGTGTTCTATATATGTTAATACACACATAACAAGAATCACAAAAATCCTCATTTATTTGCTACTTGATCGGATCGTTACAAAAGTTCTATTGTTCTGAAACAGTTAAATTTGTAATGCATTGATCAAGGGTCAAATCCACATAAGGTCCACCCATTATTTTTTTTGGGATATATGTATATATAGATTAAATCATTAAAAATTGAAAAAAAATCAATAAAATAAAAAACTTTCTTAACGGGCTTCACGTGCAAATTTTTCGCACAAGAAACCCACCATATGTATGTATGTATGTATGTATGTATGTATGATTTGAAAGTCACGCTGCAAAAGAAACTGAGAATGTAGATATAGAACTAGTCAAGTGTTATGTTGAGATGTATCATAACACATTGACGGTGTTTTATGTAAAAGGGGTTATCTGTAAAAATTACTAATTTAATAATATAAACAAGTGATCCTAGGAAGAGTGGAGATTAACTAACTCTCCAAAATCTATCTCTGAATTTTCTATATAGATTCAGAGCACTAATTTTTTATTATCTTTAACCTAATTGTCACTATCATCCTCTTTCACTGTTGTCACCTCCACCTTACCACAACCACATCCATATCCATTTCTATCACCTCAAAACACTAGATGCCACATCCACTTCCATTGCCACCACCTCAAAACCCTAGCCGCCACCCCCTTAACCCAAAAACCCCCGACCCTAGACCTACACAACCACTGATGCCACCTAAAAGCTCTAACTTAATCGTTATCATCCCGAAAAACCCTGGCTTGACTTCATTTCCACTTCCACCTCCGCAAAACCATGACTTCATTGTTGTTGCTTTTTGGAACCCAACCCTAGAACCCACCACGATCCAGATAAGGTGATATCTTACCTCAATATGGCTATTCAACATTGCTCCAATAAAGAAGAAGGAGATCTGACAAGATCTCATTCATCAAGACCAGATCAAGGGTTCTTTAGCTACGATCCATGACAAGGCTACTTCAAGCCTTGCCGATAATGGCAAAGAGAAGATTTGACACAACAAGCTGATCCGGTCCATTTTCCACCATACTCTCCACCACACTCTGACTTTCTTCCATTGATGACTCCCAAGCTGTAGCATTAGTTATTGACTCTATGTCTTGCGTTGAGGGTGTCGGCACAGTTAATGTTACACCATCATTACCATTGTCTTATGTCCTATATTTGTATAAATTTTCATTTAATTTGCTTTCAGTGCATCAGCTGACTCATTATTTGAATTGCTCTGTAACCTTTTTTTTCTAAGTAGTGTGTATTTCATGAGCTTGAAACGAAGAAGAATAAAACAGGATGGCGTGAGTATAGAGGACTGTCATTTGGATGCCAAGGCCGTTCTAGTTGCTTGTTGCAATACTATGGCCCATCTGGTTTGGACAACTTTCTTTGCAGAAGTCAAAACTTTTGCACTAGAGTTAAGTCATCTAGCTTAGGTTGTGAGTCATGTCCGTTAAAAAATCATATCTTTTCATTCTATAATAAATAAACATGCTAGTTGTCTATTTGAGATTATTCATTCTAATTGCTACTATTTAGGGATCATTTCCAATGAAATCCAAATTTATTTTTAGATATTTTGTTGGTTTAATTTATGCTTATTCATATGTTACTCGGCGATATTTATTGAAAAATAGATCTGAAATTCTATATATCTTTAAATCTTTTTGTCTTGAAATAAAAACTCAGTTTGGGAAGCATATTCAAACTTTGAGAAGTGATAATGCAAAAGAATACTCTAATAAAGATTTCACATGTTTTAACTAAATATTGTATTATACATCAATGTTCATGCGTTTATACACATCAACGTAATAGTTACTGAACATAAGCAAACATTTACTTAAGGTGTCTATGACACTTATCCATATTAGTGCTCCTAAAACCTTCTAGGGCAGATATTTATTGAGGTAGCTAGAACACTTATTTATATGAGTGTTCCTAAAACCTTCTACGATGATGTCATTAGTGTATATTACTTGATTAATCGTATGACATCAACTACTCTAAATGGTGGCATCGCTGATCAAATATTATATCCATCAATTAACATTTTCATCTTTTACCTCCAAAGATATGTGGGTGTGTGTTCCGTTCACAATCACCATTCCGAAAATACCAAACTTGATCTTAAGCTTTTAAATGTATTTTCTTGGGATATTTACGGATAGAAAGGCTACAAGTCTTATTGTCGCATTGTATCGATGGCTGGACTTGGTTGGCAACTCGGTTAATGGCGCTGAGCCGTTCACTAGTCAACGATGGCTTGGTTTGAGATGACTCTAGATAGGATCGGGTCAACTCAGTCAGCTCAAATCTCAAATCTGAACCAATGAACAGTGTCAGCTCTCGGCTCGAGTCAGCTCAGTTCAAGCAGATAAAAATATCGATGGATGGGATTGGCTTGGTTTAATGGCTCGGCTTAACAACTCGGCTCGTCATCCAAAATGGCTCGTCAAAGCCGTTAATGTAACACATCAATGCCCATGACATCTGTGGTCGATTTCACCCGTGTTTCTCATTAGAGATTGCTACTTCAGGTGCGATGGATGACTGCATTGCTGATGAACGGGTCAATGTGACCTGTCGGCATCGGTGGCGATGGGGTTTGCAATAGAGAAACGGCAACGTCATCCGTCAAAGGTGAAATAAGTGACACAATTGGTCATGACAGCTGTAGCGAGGGTGGCAATGATCATGGTTTGGGTTTGGTGGAGGAGAAAATGGATATTGGAGTTTTGATTTTTAGAAGATTTGTATATTTGACCCTAATAGAGATCTAATCTAAAATTAAAAAAATAAGAAAAAGTAGGCTCTGATACCAAATTTGACGTATAATGAGTGAAATTTTGGAAGAATTGGGGAAAATTTGGGGAATTGGGAAAAATTTTAGGAAAGACCAATTGGAAGATTAGGGATTCAAGACTTATTACTAAGGAATGTAACTTCTCATTAAATTAGACCTTTATGAGACTGAGGAGTTTAATTCACTCAAAAATCTACATTGAAGGTAGAATATGTTTGGAGCCAATTTAAAGGCTTACAACTAAACCATCGCACCTCCCAACCAATGTGTGGACTAAAACTACTACTAAAATAAAAACCAATAAAACAAAAAAACTACATTAACTTAAAACTAACTAAGCTAGGGACACATCAAATGGCTTAACTCGGGCTCAAGCCCAACCATAGTGATTTAGGCTGGTTCTCGCACCTCCTACGCATTAGATTCTGTTGTCCCCATCACAATAAATACACAATAAGAGCACAATCTTAATCGTTGGCATTCCATAGCCCAACCTGCTGTATTTGTCTGCACTAAGCCAGGCCTTGGTGTGAAAGTTCATACCATTTATACATACCGATTAATAAGAAAATGTTGCAAACAAAAAATAAGATTGCAGGAAACGAAAAGCCTTCAAAAAGGATGGAAATGGCAGAACAAGATAACCTCAGACATGGAACAATATAAACCTCAGTCACGAAACCAACAGCTTAGCTAGCGCATGCTCTAAATTGCAATGCCCAGCTAGGCATGTAACCATTTTTCTCTTAATGATAATGAAAAAGCTTCACAATTTTAACAATGAAATAAAATATGGCATTAACATTGCATAGCAAACCCCTCCCTCCAAAAGGTGTCAAGTTCATATGGTCAAGCAAGCATGGTGGATCCACGCATTAGACATAACAAGTTATAAACAGCACGAAAAATTATACTGCATGATAGGAGTAGAAGTTAGAAATGTCAAAACTTGACAAATGTTCCAATAAAAATCAAATATAATAAACACTAACCTGCGTGAAAATAGCTCTTGCATTTGAAATTTTGAGCCTAGTAGATATTTCAATAGGAGCAAAACTGTCTGCAATGGACACAACCACGTAGCCTGCTAAGACAATCGCAAGGTAGATGACGACAGCATTCACGGTCATTGGCATATCTATTGCGATAGCAGATCCTTTTTCCAGGCCAAGCACATCAAGTGCATTTGCAACAAGACTGCAAAACAACATGTCAAATAATGAGGCAACAAAACTCTGTAATAAGAATCAGTATCCAAATATCTGATATGTCTAGGATCTGTAAATCAATTTAGGGTACATCCTAAGAAACCCTTGTAAAATTTGCTCTATTTTGAAAAATCTTATTGAATTTTTTTTATTATCAAGAAACCGCATTTAACTTTAAAAACCCCTGACCTTTCCCGTATTTTTCGAGAAATTCAGCAATTGTTGGAAAGTTCGTTGGGATTTCTTTAAAAAGCAACTGCTTAAAAAAGCAACATAGAATTTGGTTGGTTCCTTTAAAATACAATAAAGTTCAGGAATTTTTTTAAAGTTGAATGAGATTTCTTGAAAATAAAAAAGTTCAATAAGATTTTTTTCAAAATTGAGCAAAGTTGAGGGATGTTTCTTAAAATTTACCCATCAATTTAATAAGTTTTTTAGACAGTGTATAGTATGGCTGACTTGCAGAGCATTGGATTCCCACATCCATCCATGTATCTAATACATATCTTATTGGGGTGTAGATCCTATGTCATAGTATGTGTTTCATGGTGGGGGCATTTCGTCTGATATATTTTGTTATGTGGTCAGAGAACATTAAAAATGTACTGGTAATCCATTGAGCTATAAGTTGGTCAATTGAGTGACTCCATCTGGTATTAACCTCCTAAAAGATACAGTCATAAAAGGATGTATGTAAAGGATGCCAACCAATCACTATAGAGAAGGAAGACAACAAAAGGGGAAGAATGATGAAAAAAAAGAAGAGGCAGTTTGTGAACAAAGAAGTAAGATGGTACAGGGTTCAGGAGCAACCAATCATGGCGTCTAGCACCATCTTGAGACAGTTCATGGTTCGCTAATCAGGGATTTAAAATATCAATAGGAAAGCAAATTAAATTGATCTACACACTTAACAGCTTGTATGCAGTTTATGCATATGGATTGCATGTCTTGCAGATTGCGATATAGTTACAAGAACTATAGTGCATGAAATAAAGGAATTGTGCATGAAGAATCAATTTGTAAATTATCTCCTCCTTTCTAGGTGAGTAGATCCCCATGCTTATCTTTTTTTTCCATTCAAACTTACCGACTACTATTTTTAGAAAAAGCAAATAAGGTGTAGTTTCAAAAGATATCCAAACAGCACTCTTAAAGCCTTTTTCATTAAATGATACAACTATGAGTATGAGTCAACGTAAAAAAGGGGTGGAGGAAGCAGAAAAGTAGTAAGCAATGTTATATGTATGGTTCTCAGTATTATGTCAAGTGCACAAATGAATATGGGAGGCCCGCAAACCCACCCCCCCCCCCCCCCCCAAACATATGAAAGGAACAAAAACAATAAAAAATTCATACCCCAGTCAAGTAAGACACCTATCTTTTTTTGTTCATACTAGATCTTTTCACACATGCAAAGTGCTAGTGTAATTACAATGTAGATATCTAGAACTTCCCCCTTTTAGTTGTACCTAAATTTCCACCCCCCCCCCCCCCCCCCCCCCCCCCCCAACATATGAAAGGAAGAAAAACAATAAAAAATTCATACCCCAGTCAAGTAAGACACCTATCTTTTTTTATTCATACTAGATCTTTTCACACATGAAAAGTGCTAGTGTAATTACAATGTAGATATCTAGAACTTCCCCCTTTTAGTTGTACCTAAATTTTTCAAAAATTGTTTGGACTTATTGTTCCTTTTTAGTTAGTAGAGCCTCATTAAATGAATTTAAATTAACTTTTTCTAGAAAAAGAAAATGTAAATGGTGAAAACGGTTATGACACCAAATTAAAACTAAATTAGTGTCAAATTGAGAACCTCTTGGCTGTGTATTAAATAATAAAAATAAATATACTTTATGCTCGCAAAACTATAATCTGATTGACCAGAAAAGAGTACTGATTACGAGCAAAATTAAAAACTACCATATTCCAAAACAATTAAATAATACATGTACCTGTTTTTTCACCTAGATTGGAAAGAAGCTTCTGGTACTACAAACCTAATCAATTCAGATATACGAAAGATAAAATTTGCAATAAATTGCCTAAATCATGCAAAAGATAGGAATCACAATCCAGCTATAAGCAATAAAATTTAAATTAAATTTGCATTACATTGCTAAATACATGTACCTGTTTTTTCCACCTAGTTGGGGAAACAAGTTTCACGGATTCAAACCTAATCAATTCAGATATCTTGGTAACATAAAATTTGCACTAAATTTCCTGAACCACGCAGAAGATTGGAATCACAAGCCAGCCACCACTGTAAATCAATTTGACTCCAGAATCATTTAACCAATAAGAATCTAAGGTGTCAATGAAGCAAATAGACTAAGACATCTCGGTTGTGGTCTGGATGGAAGACTGGAAGAGGGAGTTTAAAGTGATTTATAATAACAGCCAGCTTGTGATCGTATCTTATGCACAATTTAGGCAATTTAATGCAAATTTATCTTCTAGACCACCACCAAGATGTGCAGTTTATGAAAAGTTTTCGATGAAGTAAATAGACTTAGACTGCAACATCTTGATGGTTGTTTGGAAAGAAGAATGACCATTTTAGCAGGACCAAAGCAAGGTGGTCTGGTAAGAAGAGAGACCATTTATGCATGACTTAAGTTCTACGCATGTCCCAATGGATCATTCTGATGAGGAAAAAGTTTCATTAGTTGGCTGTTGCACCCTAACGATGCAAAAGGCAGCAGGATCGTGTTACTGCATTCAAGGATTAAGTGGTTACTTTACAGAGCCTGCATAACCTCTTAGGACAGTTTGAAGAAATTATATCCAAAAAGTTGGGCAAACTGCAGAAATATAATTTAGCTGTAGCTTCTCTATATTTTTTCTTTTTCTTGTCCTTATTTCTTTTGCCTGCAGGTGTGTGGGTGTTTGGCTAGGGGGGGGATGAAGGTGGGCAGCGGTGGCGGTGAGGGTGGGGTTGGAGGTTGGGGTTGGGAAGGGCAACAAACACATCAATCAAACGACAATATTGCAAGAAGAAAGAGCATCATGCTATAGCTACAAGTACAAGGTGAAGAACCTCTCCAAGATCACAGGATATCTTTTAGGTGATAACAAAACATACCATACTTCGTTGTTTAGTTCTTTCATGGTCATACAACGCACAGGCAAAGAATCACATCCTTCATCTCTCCAAATAATCGCTATGTCATCGGGGCCTTTTTTATCATTGAACCGCAAGCAACTGCCAGCAGAATTCATGTAAGCCCCTGGGAGCCACTGCCCGCCAGGAAAAGAACTATGCTCACGTAATATACATGATGGGGACACAGAAAATGATATACATAGCTCCTCAAACACCGTTTTCCAATAAGCCTGTGAAAGAGAAATGCAAATATATTGCAAATACTAGGCCTTAGATAAATGAACTTCAAAGATATAGAGAACAGATATACCAGGAAGTTATGAGTACCTCCGGGTTCAATACAGAAAACTCCTGAAACTCAGAGAAACTTGTGATTGGATCCTTGTATATTGAGCCAAGTAACTCCTTTCCCCGTCTCTCTAATAGCTCGCCAATGTTTGTCAAAGTGGCATTCTTTCTGTAGATCATCACATAACTACAAAATTATTGCTAGAAAGATACATATTTACCATAAACACATGCGAATGACAGCGAAAATTTAACCATTTTTTTTCATAATGAACTACTCCCTTGTGGAATGATGAACTTGCAGATAGAATAAGAATTGTGTGCTAGCTCTACAATGTTGCATCACCCTATTTTTTTTTCTTTTTTTCCTCAAAGCCTTGTTTCTCACCATAAAGCTGAATTCTCTGTCAGTTCAACTCTCTCTCTCTCTCTCTCTCTCTCTCTCTCTCTCTCTCTCTCTCTCTCTCTCTCTCTCTCTTCATTTTCTTTTTCTTTCTTTCTTTTACTGGAGGAATAGGTCATGGCCTGGTAGAAAAGGGAGTTGAATCGCAGCCTGATAGAACCAACAAGTTCTCTTGATGAATGGAAGATTTCAGCCTAATAAAGAGAACAACTATAGTTCTTTAGGCCAATGGGATTCAATGACATTATTGACAGGGGCAGACAAGTTCTTTAGACATATCCTCCCAGAAGGCAGCACTCCAATTTGTACAGTCTATAATCTAGATTACGCCAACAGGCAGCAAAGATTGAGCAGATACATGGTTTTATTCAAGTTCAAGAGCTACACCTAATCATCAAGAAATTAACATTGTTATATCATTTCCAACATCATACATGTATAAGATCCACACAGCAGGATCGAAGATGCCAATCGTATCACCCCCAAATTGAAAAATTGGCCATCCAAATCGAAAATCCATTTAGTTGAATATGATCTAACCCATGTACAAATAAAAATTCAAATAATTTCGATATGTTTTACCATATGTTCGGTGGACACTGATGGATTTTCGAGTTGGATTGCTAATTTTTATTTGAATGACATGAGGTGTCCAACAAGGCAACCCCCAAAAATTAAGAAACAGGGAACACGATGTGTGTGATTTTTATAGACACACACCCACGTACACACATATGTACATATTCCCACGACATCATTAGAAAGCACAAATATTGAAGTTATATCAATATCATCATTACATATTCAGAAAAAGGATAAATGCATGGCTTCATTAGAAACCACATGAAAGTTATATCAAAACTATCATTTGCACATTTACAAAAAGGATAAACCGTGAAAAAATGAAGTTAGATCTAAAGATAAACTTGGAAGTTTCGGGCGAGAAATATAAAACAACTAAAAAGATGCTCAAAATTTTAAACGGTTCAAAGTCCAAAAGAAAGCCAATGGTAGGTACATCAAAGTCTACACAAGCAGAAGACAGAGACATAAGACACAACCAATTTCACTTTGATTAGGTGAAGAGTGGAAATGAGGCACCACATATGTCATTCGCCGCTTTTCGGAATACGTGATGGTTTTACATGCTAAGCAGGTCCTGCTGTTTACCAGTAAAAACAATATAGCCAATAGCAGAAATGTACCAACATACTCGTATATCTTCCTTCAAATACGAGACCAAAATATGATACAATATAAAAATACAATTTCTCCATTTACGTAAAGAAAATACATAAAATAAAATCCACTTATGACATATCACTCAGAAGTTTGCGTCCTGCGCTGCAAACCAGAGTCTCCTAGTAACTGATTAGCACAGTGCAACAAAACATGAAACCGCTAGGTTAGAGCAAATTTACAATAATTCTAAATTTCGGAATTTTAAAAAAAAGTGTATATAAGTATATTATATAATGATGACTGAATAAATCATGAAGAAACTGTAAAGTAGTAGCATGACAATACTAAATGACAAACACGCGAGACATGAATAGTAACATTAAATAACAAGGTAGCAGTGGCAAATTGATAATCAATACATGACTGGCGATATAATAGTATCTCAATAGTAAGCAAGCACGACATTAAGCGTAACTATGATCATCCAAACATAACAACAAAGAATTATAGCAATAGACCAAACATGATATAGAATGTCCTACAAGTACTATCGTGTTTGCTAGACTGTGATGTCATATACTACTGTTGTGACTCATTTCTGTGACTCATGTTGGATATTGGCCATTAAGCTCCATATGATTTTGATGATGATCACCACATTATGTTATTGTTAATGACTTTATATGTTTTAGTCTCACATTAATTAATGATCATCTTGATGAAGACAAAGTATCGGGTGATGAGATGATGGATTCATGTCTATGGAGTAAAAGAATTTACTTCAAGTGTATTTTATACTTTATTCATGTTTTTTGCTTTCTTTCAAAGAACATTTACAGCCTTGAATAGATGCTCTCTCTCTCTCTCTCTCTTATACACCATTTTCCATCTTAGGAAACCATAAGATATCCCTAGAATGCATTCCAATAGGTTCCTTGGACAAAAAACTCTTACTTGTGTTCTTGGACCAAGACCAGACGTCTGGAGAAGGGCCATCAGACATTTGGTGTGTCTGTTTTTATGTTGTAGACACAGCCCTCTTTTAGCCGTCTGAAGTGCATTGGTCAGACGTCAAAACAGTTTTTCAGACGCCTAAAACTAATGAACTCCAGACGTCTGATTTCAGTAAGAATTATTTTCTGAGAGCTGTCTCTCTCATCACTTATTTTTTTCAGTCGTCTGACGTAGGTTTCTCAGTCATCTGAACAGTGTCCCAAACGACTGAGTGTTAAACTCCAGACATCAGGTTACTTAGTGTTGGTTCCTTGGTTTGTTCTATACCAACACTTGGTCAACCGTCTGATGTTAAGTTCTCAGACGACTGAACAGTTCATCAGCCGTCTGAGAACATAACTCCAGATGTCTAATGACTCGGATTTTCTGACCGTTTATAGCCATTAGGTTGTGTTTCCTTGGGCTGTTTTCTTGATTTATGTGCAGTTTTGAGAGGCTATTTAAGCCCGATTGTGAGGGAGATTTTGGCACTCACTCCATTCATAAGAACTGATTTTAAAGCGCCAAAATCTAAGAGTAATCTTTTCTTTCTATCATTCTTTCTTTCACTTGAAATAAGTGTTATGCTTTGATTCTTGATCAAAGAGAGAACTTCTAAGTGCATTCAAGCTCAACTTCAGCACTTTGATTTTTCACACTTCATGCTTTCATCTCACATATGTAAATCGATTCAAGGCATAGGTAAGTGTGTAATTTTATTTGCATTTCGTTTTAAACTAGCTCTCGAGTTATGAGAGCATATTGGAGGGTTTACTCCATCTTAGTAGGGTTACTCCATTGTAAACGAAGAGGGTTTACTTCTTTGTATCTCGATTTAGTAATTGTCCTCGTGTTTGAGTTTGGTACCCCGGTTAGAGTGCATTAGTAGAAATCCACATCTCAGGTTTACGAGGGTGTGACTAGAGGAGGATAGCCGAACCAAGATACATGTGTTTGTGTTTGCTATTGTCTCTTTGTGATTGTGTTGCAATTATAATTCCACATTTGTCTAATTATTTTAATTAGCATTTTTAATTGACATTGCACTATTCATCCCATTTAATGTGTTGCTTAGTATTCAGAAATCCTACAATTGATATCAGAGCAGGTTGAAAGCATAGACGCAACCACTATGGCCTTTAGAGCTTCATCACTATCCCACGAAGGACGGGGTTATCAACCATTCAACCCATGCTCTTCAATGGCACAAATTATCCATCTTGGATGGTAAAGATGATTTGGTTGGAGGGACAAGAGCTTTGGGACATCACCGAGTCTCCATTTGAAAAGCCCGAAAAGCCCGTAGTGGATAGGACAAAGGCGGAGAAGAATTTGATAAAGTTCAACGCAAATGCCATGAAGATATTTCATTATGCTTTTAATGTGAACGAGTTCAACCGCATTTTGATGTGCAAATCGGCGAATGAGATTTGGCATTTGTAGGAGGTTACACATGAGGTGACCTCAAAGGTAAAGAAATCCAAACTTAGTGTTTTTATATCTAAATATGAATTGTTTAAGATACAGGAAGGAGAGATCATTTCTGAGATGTTTAATAGGTTCACCGATATCGTGAACGCTTTGAAAGCCCTTGGGAAGAATGTATCTTAAGAAGATAGGGTAACAAAGATTCTTAGCTTTCTCAAACCTCAATAGAAGTCAAATGCCAAGGGCATTGAAGAATCCAATGACGTGAGTAAGTACACCGTGGAGGAGTGCATTGAAAACTTAATGGCTTATGAGGTGAGGCTACAACATAAGAAAGAGTACCAACCATCAAAGCCCGTAGAGAAACAAACAGGGATTGCTTTTAAGGCAGTCGATGACAAGATTGAGTGGAAATTGAAGTATAACGGCATCGATAAAAATCTTAAGAAAAAGAAGAAGCACAACCGTGTCTCTAACCAGGATGAAAGAGATGATGAAGAAAGTGATGATTAAGACGGTGTTGCCATGGAGCTTGCCAACAAACTCATGAAGATAATGGACCCATCTCAATGTAAGAAAGTTTTGAAATTATTTTCAAATACTAACAAAGATTTTGTCAATTGTTTAAAGTGTGGCAAGACAGTTCATTATGCGAATAAGTGCCCAAAGAAAGAGAATGTGAAATTTAAGGGCAAAGGAAAGAAGCATTGAAAAGGAATGAAAAGGAAGAATCCTGCACTTGTTGGAACATTGGATGATTTTTCTTCCGATGATGAGAGTGAAAGTGAAGAATAAGATGTGAAGGCCTACAATTTCACGTCCATCATAGAAGATTCGGATCCTTTCACAGACTTGCTTAGACTAGCGCATGGATATGATAGCCAAATGACCACGAAGAACACGTCTTATAGCGATTGGTGAAGATTCATCATCGTCAAGTGATGGCAAAGAGGGAAGTGAAGAGGAAAATGAAGATAAGGAAGAAACCATATAGGATCTTCGGGAAAATAACATGGTAATGTTCACTTCTCTCCAAAAACTAGCTAAATCTCTTACTTCTTTAGAAGTTACATATGATGCTTTGGTAGCTAGTCAAGGGAACACTCCCTCTATTGATGTTGATCACATATGCATGCTACACACACTTTAGGTGATAGTGAAACAGAAACATTTTTTCTCAAATTAAGGATCTTGGAAAAGAAAATGACGATTTGAAAGCCAAGAAGTTAGAATCTCGCATTTCTACACTTGTTTGAAATGCGACGAGGAATCCAAAAACTTCAAATTTTTGTGACATACGGGGATTGCCTCAATGATTTGCTTAAACAACATCTAGTAAATCATCGCGGGGTTTTGTGTGATGTCTCAGAGATTGGTTCCCAACCCACCACATCTTCTTTTAAAGCTAAACAACGATCTTAGCAAGCACCTAAGAAAATGCATCATGCTTTCTCGTACAACACCAATATTAACAAAAGCATGTAACACACGGCGTTGTGAATGAGAATCAACATGATTCATTATATGCCAAGAGACAAGCCATTCACAATAGACATGCTACGAAATTATTTTCACCACACAAGCATGCATATCCATCTACTTTTCATGTCTCATCTCATCCTATTGTTGCTTGTTTCAAATGCCAAATTTGGGGACATTATGCGAATGCTTGGCTTAAAAGGAGGCCGGACATGAGGACTAGGAATGCCATGAGACTTTGGATTCCTACCAATGTGGAGTTGCATGAGATGGATGCTTATATTCAATCACTAGTTAATGATGTTATTTACTCAAGTGATTTTGTTATGAAATCAAACTCATCTTGGGTTTAGTGGCCTAATGTTTAGATCCACGCACACTTGATTGTTTGGTTGGGGTGTTCTGATTATTGCACATTCCTTTGCATCAAACCTATGTTTGTGTGATTCCCTTCATTTCGAAAAATATTTTCAAAATTTTTTTGGGAATGAGATCTATGGTTTTGATATGTCATATATGCATTCTTTATCCATGTATATGACATAGAGGGAGTTATTATATGCTATGTACTTTCAAAACTTATTTTAATGCATATTTACTTCCTTTGAAGATTTTGGAGATATTTCCAAACAACGTTGGATATTATTCCAATTTCATCATTTTAACATTGTTCATTCTTGGTATGTTAGCTTGATTTCAATTAATCTTCTTGCATTGATTTCTTTAGTTTCATGTCTCCATTTGTGTGATTGGTTCATAGAGTCAAATCTTACCATATTCTATGATCTAGGGGAGCATAGCATAGTGAATGATACGCACTTCATGTTTTTATTTGATATCATACATTTCCATCTATCTTATGTCTATTATCATGTATTTGTAGGAGAGTAAATTTATTGTCCACCTTTTTGACAATGACAATAGGGAGTGATATGGATTATATAAAAATAAATACTTGCATGAATGTTTTTATTTCATTTAGCATTACTTTTACATATGTCCACTTATATGCATTATGTCCTTATTGTATTACATTTAATGTGCATATAAGTTAAGAGGAGCCAGTAGCATGTTTTAATGCTTATTTTTACATAATGGTTGTCATCATCAAAAAGGTAGAGATTGTTGGATATTGGCCATTAAGCCCAATATGGTTTTGATGATGATCACCACATTATGTTATTGTTAATGAATCTACATAATTTAGTCTCAAATTAATTAATGATTATATTGATGGAGACAACGCATTGGATGATGGATGATGGATTCAATGCTATGTAGCAAAAGCATTGCATGAAGACAAATGTACTTCAAGTGTATTTTATAATTTCTTCATGTATTTTGCTTTTTTTATTAGAACATTTGTAGCCTTGAATAGCTGCACTCTCTCTCTTTTATGATCATTTTCCATCTTAGGGAACCATAGAATATCCCTAAAACCCATCTCAATAGATTCCTTGGCCAAAACACTCTTACTTGTGTTTTTGGACCAGGATCAGATGTCTGGAGAAGTGTCATCAGACGTCTAGTGTGTATGTTTTTATGTTGTCAGACACAGCCTTCTTTCAGCCGTCTGAAGTGCATTGGTCAGACGTCTGAACAGTTTTTCAAACGCCTAACTGGTGAACTCCAAACGTCTGATTTTAGTGTGGATTATTTTCCAAGAGCTGTCTCTCTCCTCACTTATTTTTGTCAGCCGTCTGATGTAGGTTTCTCTGACGTCTGAACAGTGTCCCAGACAACTGAGTATTGAACTCCAAAAATCTGGTTACTTGGTGTTGGTTTCTTTGTTTATTCTATACCAACACTTGGTCGGCCATCTAATGTTGAGTTCCCAGACGACTGAATAGTTCATTAGCCGTCTGAGAACATAACTCTAAACGTCTGATGACTCGGATTTTATGCCCGTTTATAGCCGTTACACTATGTTTTTATTTGGCTGGTTTCTTGATTTCTATGCAGTTTTGAGAGGCTATTTAAGCCCAATGGTGAGGGAGATTTTGGCCCTCACTCCATTCATATGAAATTATTTTAAAGAGCCAAAATCTAAGAGTAATCTTTTCTCTCTCATTCTTTCTTTCACGTGTGATAAGTGTTATGCTTTGATTCTTGATCAAAAAGAGAAATCTTCCAAGTGCATTCAAGCTCAACTTCAGCACTTTAGTTTTTCACACTTCATGCATTCATCTTCACATAGGTAAATCTATTCAAGGTATAGATAATTTATTTACATATCGTTTTTAACCTAGCTCTTGGGTTGTGAGAGCATATTAGAGGGTTTACTCCAATTGGAAGGTTTACTCCATCTTAGGAGTGTTACTCCTTTGTAACCTAGGTTGGCTTACTTCTTGGCATCCCAGTTTAGAAATTGCACTCATGTTTGAGTTTGGTGTCCCAATTAGGGTGCATTAATGACAATCCACGTCTTGGATTTACCAGGGTGGGACTATAGTAAGCATAGCCAAACCAGAATCCACATCTCGCCACTCACATACCCTCTGTGGCAATGAGTTTCCACATACCTTGCATGTCATGTAACTCATCTATATTTTTCTCTTGTTCAATGTGCATCTTTTTTGAGTTTGAATATAACATATACTATCTCTACAACTGGTGTAATGTATGACTATCAAGGTGTTCGTTACGCGAATCAAACAGTACATCAGAACTAGTGTTAAGTAACGGAATACGGTGTACAATATGATATGATGTCAAAAGGCAAAATATGATGAAATAAAGCATGGTATAATGCTAAACAACAAAATACGGTGAATATAGAGCATAATATGATGTCATACAACAAAAATCAATGATATGGGGGTTCTTTTGATAGGAAACCAACTCTCCAAGTTTTGGATCTAAGTGAGAAAGCTTACTCTCACTTAGGCTAAGGATTCTACTATCTACTCTAGTGTTTTCTTCTCAAAACAAGCAAAAAAACCAAATGAAGTCTCTCCCCAAACATAAGAGGGCAGATCTGGCCCAAATTAAAATTAACCCCCAAAACCTATAACTTTGCAAAAGCACCCAAAAACTTCACAAAAATGCCCTCGGCTCTAATCCGTCGATCCACGATCCATCACGCGCATCCTCCTTTGATAGGTGATGATCCTATCAATACTCCCCCCAAAAGAGCCAACTTGTCCTCAAGGTGCAAGTCCGGGAATCGATACGCAATAACTCTGTAAGGTTCCCAAGATGTCTCATGATCTAGAAGGCCAGTCCACCTAATCAACACCTCTGCGCTCCTGAGCTCCCCTAACAAACCCTCTTCAGCTCGGCCGGCTCCAAAAGTACATCCATGTCATCCGTAAGCGTCGGGGGTAGAACAAGGAAGAAGTATGGTCTCTGATGGCCCTACGGAGCTGCGACACATGAAAGATGGGGTGGATGGCTAAATCTAGTGGTAATCTCAGACTATATGTTACTTGACCAATCCTGGCTTCCACCTCATATGGCCCAAAGTATCGGGCGACAGCTTCTCGTTCCGCCTATGCGCCAAAGAGCATTGTCAATGAGGTCACTGCTTCAGATACAACATGTCTCCCACCTCAAATTGAACATCCCTCTTATGCTCATGCATTGGGCTCTTCATAAGCAGCTGAGATCTCGTCAAATGTCGCCTCAACTCCTCCAACGTTTGGTCCCTCTGCTCTAAATACTGGTCTACCTAGGAAACTGGCGAAGAGCGATGACCATAGTGAAGCAAGTGCAGAGGATCTCGTCCATATAAGACCCTGAGGGGGTGGTTTGAGCAGAAGTGTGGAAAGACGTGTTGTACCAATATTCCACCCAAGCCAGCCACTTCACCCACTTCACCCACTGTTTCGGAGTCTCAGAGACGAAGTAGTGCATGTATGTCTCAACGGTCTTATTGACGACCTCTGTCTGGCCGTCCATCTGGGGGTGGTAGGTGGTGCTCCTCTTCAGTAGTGTCTGTCCTGAACAACTCCTTCCAGAAGGAGCTAAGGAAGACCTTATCCCGATCAGTCACAATAGGGCCTGGGATCCCAGGCAGCCTCACGATCTCCCTGATGAATGTCGTCGCCATTATCACCACGTTATAAGGGTGGTGTAGCGCCACAAAGTCTGCATACTTGCTGATCCTATCGATCACCACCATGATGACGGAATACCCTTCTGACTTTAGCAGGCCATCAATAAAATCCATGGTCACCTCCTCCCAGACTCGATCTGGTAAGGAGAGTGGCAACAGCAATCCCTAGGAGTTGTCGACAAATACTTGTGGCGCTAGCATACGTCACATTTTTCCACCATGTCCGCTACATCTTTTCTTATCCCATCGCTGATAGGTCTTGAGGATATCGTAGTGGCCACCTACTGCACTCCCGTAAAACTCATGTAGTAAGCTCGGAATATGAACAAACCCCCTCGGTAAAATCAGACGTCCCTTGTACAAGAGACGTTGCCCATCCAAAGAATACCCGGGATGTGCTGATGGGTCCTTAGTAGTGCAGCTCGAATCTTCGCTAAACCCTCATCCTCCTCAATCTCTCGCAGCAAGGGCTCCCAATCGAGTAAAACCAGCACCGACAAGGCAGACAGCTGTGAATCAACCTCTCTCCGTGATAGTGCATTTGATGCCTTGCTCTATCCCCGGCATGTACGTGATCTCAAGGTTGTACCCCCAACAACTTGGCCAACCACTTCTAATGCTCCTCAGTTGCCGACATCTTATGCTCCAGAAGGTATTTGAGACTCCTGTGATCTGTGCTTACTATAAAGCGCCGGCTAAGTAAATATGGTCGTCATTTTTGCACCGCAAGAAAGATCGCCATCAGCTTGCGCTTATAGACCGAATTGAGCCGAGCTCTCGCCGACAACACCTGTCTGAAATAAGCCACCGGCCTGTTATCATGCATCAAGACTAACCCCAAGACATACTCTGACACGTCCGTTTCCACCACAAAGAGCCAGCTAAAGTCTGGAAGTGTTAACATTGGAACGCTCGTCATGGCCCTTTTCAGGGCCTCAAAAGCTCGGTGGCCTCCTCGCCCCAGTAGAAACTGTTATTCTTCAATTGCTTAGTCAATGGTCAGGCAATGGTACTGTACTCCTTGACGAACTTTTTGTAGTAGCCCAACAGCCTTAAGAATCCTCGCTATGCCGGCAGTGTGGTAAGGAGCAGACAATCAACCATAGCTGCTATCTTTGACCCATCCGCCGACGCGTCCTCCGTAGAAACATGACCCAAATAATCCACTCCGCTAGCCGAACAAGCACTTCTTCTGGTTGGCATAAAGCTGATGCTTCAGCAGCTTCCGTATTATGGTCGTCAAATGCTTCACATGTGCCTCCATAGACCGGTTATAGACTAAGGTGTCATCAAAAAACACCAACACGAACTTCCTCAGAAAGGCGGAACACCTTGTTTATCAGCACTTGAAAGGTGGCAGGGGCATTGGTCAAATCAAACGGCATGACCAAAAACTCATAATGACCCTCGTGTATCCTAAAAGCGATATTCGCCACGTCCTCTTTTCTCCTCCGGATCAGGTGATATCCGGATTCCAAGTCGATCTTCGAGAAGACCACTGCGCCATGTAACTCATCTAGTAACTCATCGATCACATGCATGAAAAATTTGTTTGGCTCCGTCTCCTTATTCAAAGCCCTATAATCGACACAATCTCCAACTCACACCCTTCTTCTTCACTAACAGCACTAGGCTAGAGAAAGGGCTCACAATCGGGTGTATCACCCCGCCTGAATCATCTCTACTACCATCCTCTTAATCTCTCCCTTCTACACCTATGGGTAGCGGTATGGCTGTATTCTAATCGGAGAGACCCTCTCGAAGTACAATGATATGCTCGTGGTCCCGCATGGGAGAAAGCCTGCGAGGTACCTAAAATACTCGCCCAAACTGAAGTAAAACCTACCGCAGAACCGATGGAATGTCCGGCTCCTGCTCCGCATCCTCAACTGCAAGCCCTTGTAGCTCTCCCAAGAAATCTCTCCATTCAGACTGGAATGCACTCGCCATGGTCTTCAAGAAAACCCTGTATCAACACAAACTAGGGTCCCCTCAAGCGTCACTATTCTTCCCCGTGATGAAACTCCATCCTGAGCAACCTCCAGTTGGTCTTCGTCTCTCCCAAGGACTGCAGCCATCTCATGCCCAAAATCACGCCCGTGCTGCCCAGGTCGAGCGGCAGAAAATCCTCCACATCATGTATCTCTGGAAAAGTCAGAATCACCCATTGGCATACCCCCCTGCTACGCTCTACCTACCCGGTCCCAATCATCACCCCCAAGCTCATGGTGTCGACCAACTAAAACCCACCCCTGCAGCTCCACCACGCGATTGGATATGAAATTATGGGTGGCCCCTCTATCAATAAGCATCACAACTTCATACTCAGATATCATCACGGTCAACTTCATAATGTGGTTCAAAATGAACCCCACTACAGAGTTGAGTGACACCTCCGCGACGTCCAGGTGAGAATGCTCCTGCTCGCCCACCTCTTCTTCTTCCACCTCCGCCAACTCGTCATCCTCCATAAGTAGCACCTAGAAGGTGCGGTCTCGACAACGATGCCCCGGGGTCTACTTCTCATCACAACGAAAACACAACCCCTTCACCTTCTTGGCTTGCACCTCCGCCTAAGTCATGCGTCGAAACTATCCACTGGGATGTGCACCATCACTCCTCTCCTTGTCCACTGGGCTCCCCCTGTCTGGACCCCTTGTAGGGGCCCACTGCCCTCCTGAATGTGAAAAGTGGAACAGCCACAAGCACCCTTAACTCAACGTTCCATCGTGAGTTTATCCACAATTTGTGCAAGCTCCATCGTCTCTAACAACCCATTCGCCCTCTGCAAGCGAAGCTCAGCTCGAATGTTGGGCTTGAGTGCATTCATAAAACTCCCCATCAATGTCGCCTCAGACATCCTCATCACATGGCCTGAGAGTATCTCAAACCTCTCTATGTAATCTCTGATCGTTCCATCTTGCAGCAAGGTAAGGAGCTACTTGTGCAAATCACCTCCTTGAGTGTCTCTAAAGCGATCCAGCATGCAATACTTAATTTCGTCACAAGATCTCACAGCTTGCCATTGTTGTCTCCACTGGAACCAAGGCAACGCTTCCCTTCTAAGCAAACGTCCATCGCCTGTAGTTTCTCCAGCTCCGTCAAATGGTTCACCTCAAAGTATCTCTTTGCACGGTAGATCCGCCCGTAAGGGTCCTCCCCTTTGAAGACCAGTATTTTCAGCTTCCAGACCCTGTGCTCAGGCCCCATCGTTCTATAGCTTGCTCTCCCCATCAGCTGGTCGGCGTGAAAATAATGATTGGCATTCTGTTGATTCCCCACAGCACCCCACGGGTCTCTTCTCGCTCTCCAGTGGTATCCCCAATCTCCCTCGAGCCAGGCAGGTGCTCTGTCGCCTTCTTCATAGTTCCCGTAGGCCCCCAACATCTGCCATGTCCACAAGCCTCTCGCCTAGGCCCTTGGAGGCCTCCGTCTCTGAAATCAGGTCCCGACCCTCTCAAGTGTGGCAGTGGATGTGCTCCATGGTCCACATAACTCGGCTGGGGCCCGCGGCTTACCTAGGACGTTTGTCGGGGGTCACCAGGCCTCTCCGACCATCCATTGGGGCAGTGCGGCCCCGGGAAGGGTTGCTGGAGACCGCCGGCCCCATTGAAGCTCCCATGGGGGTGTGGCAGCCCTCGACGGCCTCGTAGGGGGGTCGCCGCCCCTTGATGTAGACTCTCAGGGGCTGGCGGCCCTTAGGGCTCGCAGGGGCTCGCCAACCCCTGGCGGAGGTTCCCAGGGGCTGGCGGCCCCTGGCGAACCCGCAGGAGCTCGCCAGCCACTGCCAGTTGCTCCCAGGGGCGGGTGGCCCCTGACGAGGTCACAGGGGCTCGCCGGCCCCTGTCGACTGGTCCCAGGGGGTCGGCCCCCTGTGGCAGATCTAGAGGATCATAGCCGCAGGGGCCGTGCAGCCCCTCTCTCATTTCTGAGCCACAGGGGCCGTGCAACCCCTGCGGCTGAACCCTAGAAGCCGTGCAGCCCCTCTCCCATTTCTGAGAAGCTCCCGTCGACGAGCTCGACCTCCTTCTTCTTTCCTTTAGCTAACACTCGCTCCTTTCGCCTCAGATTGGCCGCGAATCTTCTTCTCTCAGATCTGAGTTTGATGAGTTCCTCTTCTCAGATCTAAAACTCAAACTCCTCTATTTGCCTCCTCAAGGGTTCCAAGGCTAATGCAAGTTGATTAGGGAGTTGGGAGGAGAGTTGGTGGTCGATTTGAGAGCCGATTTGGTTGGAAAGCCTCTTCTCCATTGCTAGCATTCTCTGATCCATCGTAGCAACCGTTTCCTCCGTCGATCTCCAAATTTCCTCAATGTCATAAGTGAGTTTTCCCTCCAAAGATTCTATCTTTCTAGTTGTGGGCATAAGGATCTTGCTCCAATACAAATTTGACGAGAAATCTAGGGTTTAAGATAGTAAAATTGATATTTTTATAGATCTGAAGAAATAAAAATCAAGATATGGGTTTCTTTCGATAGAAGAGCAACTCGCCAAGCTTTGGATCTACACGAGAAAGCTTACTCTCACTTAGGCTAGGGATTCTACTCTCTACTCTAGGGTTTTCTTCTCAAACCAAGCATAAAACTCAAATGAAGTCTATCCCCAAACATAAGAGGGCAGATCTGGCCCAAATAACAATTAACCCCCTAAAACCCACAACTTTACAAAAGCACCCAAAAACTTCACAAAAATGCCCCCTGCTCTAATCCGTCGATCCATGATATGTCATGTGCATCCTTCTCTGACAGGTGATGATCCCATCACTATGCAGCAAAATCGATGAATATGTAAAATCCAGTGAATATACAGCATGGCAGGAAGCAAAACAGTTAAATACGGCATATGTCGGCAAAATATGATATATTTCCAGTAAATGTAGGGTAAACCCGGAAAATACATGGTATATGCAGCAGAAATACAGAGTTAAATATCAAAAGATTGTGTTTTCGTAAAATACGAGATACACATGATACTTTTGGATTCAAAACTTAAAAGAAAAATTTTTGCTTTTAATTTAATAATTTAAAACATTAATTTTTTTCTCTAATTAATTTAAATTAGAGTGGAACCTGCCCCTCTTTTCTGATCTTCTTCTCCTCCTTTCTTTTCTAATTTTCTTCATTCTTCCTTTATTCGCTGGTCTGCTTTCTTCTTCTTTCTTTTCTACTTCTGTTTCTTACTTTCTTTCTATTTTCTTTCTTTATGTTTTTCTTGTTGAGAGATGAAGAGTTTCCAAGAAAGAGTGATGGCTAGGGGTTTCCTAGCATCACTTATATATTAATATACTTGAGGAATATGAAGTGGTGGATATACGAAAGGTTTCAGGGAGCCTATTCATAACACTTCCATTTATCCATCCATATTTGTAAACTCGACATATGAATACTTCAGGATTCATAGTGCTTATGAGTATCACAAGGGGTGAATACTTCTGAATCCTAAGTTAGAGAGTACAAGTCTCTTTAACTTTCCATGTTGTGTGGATATCACTAGGGGTGGATACTTCTGGATCCAGAGTTAATGAGGTTGCCTCGTTAAAATCTTTGGCCATGGAAAACCAGTGGGAAAAACCATAGCAAAGGGAAAAGAGTACAACACAACATTTAACTCCATCTTGATCTATACAAGTTTCAGGCTTGCAGATCTCCTAGGCATCAATACATTAATCTCATCTACAACATTCCGAGAAAAAAATACAAAATACAAGCATCGCGCATCTATACAAGTGTCGCTCATATATGGCAGTTACTGAATCCAAGGGAGCTCCTCTGAAGAAATGTGATCTGTTTCATCGCCTTTGATGTAGCCTTCTCAAAGATGAGCTAGGAAAGTGGTATGGTCTGCAGACTGGGTAGATAGCTCCATGTCTCTAGTCTCTGACTCAGTTGTCACTGTGTCTGCGAGGTACTTCGGGGCGTAGCTATGCATACTCTCGATTTGCTTCTTCGATGATAAGCTTCCCGGAATGGTAGAATGATGTTGCCTTAGTTGCATGCTTTGCAGATTTGCAGGACGTGGCATATCCTACGAGGTGGTCATCATGATGATTTGTTACATGCATCTACAAATACATTTAACATGGAAGATGATTCTTTATAGTATTAACCCTTGGAGGTAGCACAGAAAATGCATAGCTCCTGTCCAGTGGCGCTGCAGGCGCTGCACAGTATCTGGCTAAACAGATTTATTGCCAACGCTATATAGAGAAGCGTGCAGTTGGCCAATAAAGGAATGTACTAAAGATACTCAAGTAAGGCACTTCAGGACTTAGGATATCCTTTCCCTCTTCCAGTGAACGGAAGGGCTTTATGTATATAAATACAACCAATAGGTGTATTTAAATGGATTACAATTGTACATTTTTCTTCATCAACTTCGGGTGTATGAAGTTAAATGTTTTATGATTTACATCTTATGTATATAAATACAACCAATAGGTGTATTTAAATGGATTACAATTGTCCATATTTCTTCATCAACTTCGGGTGTATGAAGTTAAATGTTATATGATTTTCATCTTCTGGATGTTATTTTCATCTGATGGATGATATTTTCATCTTCTGGGTGATCATCTTCTGGATGATGTTGTCATATACTGGATGAGATTTTCATCTTTTGGATGATAGTCTCATCTTCTGGATGATATTTTTATCTTTTGGATGATATTTTCATATTCTGGATGGGTGTTTCATCTTCTGGATGAAAGTCTGAAAGCCAAGCTATTTTTTCTTAGGTCTTTCATATCATATATCATAGTATGGCTTAAACAAATATTTCAGTTTTCTCTTCAGGAGATCCGATGTGATTTGAATCAGTTAAAGATATAATCTCAAATCATTTTCTTTGCTCTTTTAAAGATGCAAAGACAACTTTTAGTAGAAGTCCTTATTTTGATAAGGAACTTTGTAGGTTGAATTTTATATATTTTTCATAGAAGAGACGACCCAAAGTCTATTCAGGCAAGTAAGGAAAATAGGAATAAATTCAAAAGGTTATACTGTCACAACATCCATAGCAGCAAAAATCAAATTTTCCTTTGCCAATCGCAGGAATTTTGCAAACATAACCATGGAGCTTGATGCATTAGTTTTATTTCGTAAGTGAGTCAATCTCATCTTACTTGCTTCCTGGTTTCAGCGAAATGAACATATAAGCTATAGTATGTCGTTATAGCATACGATTTTATTTATTTATAGTTGTGTTTATATAATACTCATTATACCCACAGGTTTGATATCTTTTGATATCGGGACTTCAGGTCCATACACTTCACATTTCATAATTGAGTCCAGCTCAACTTATTATTGCATCATTCCACATTTTTGGCCAATCTCTACGTTTGCTTCAGGAAACGGAGTGTGGAACGATATTTATAATTATCATTTAAACGGCAAAATGAAATGTGAGTAATTGTCGACAAGTGTGTTTTTTTCAAAACACCTCCACATGTACGTATATTATTATTATTTCAATTTATTCCAAATTCATCTCTTCTAGAGGTTCTGGAATGGGAGATGACATGGAGATGAGCTCACTATTGTGTGTGTAAAGAGTGTTATTGGGTGTGTGTGTAAAGAAAAGACAAGGGATGATATAAATATGAAGGTTAGCCCTCATTTGAGGCTAATTACAATTTTCCCAAAATCAAGATGGTATCAGAGCTAAACACCCTAAAACCCTAAAACTACCCTAGCCCGCACGCGCAGCCGCCGCGCAGCCCCCCCTCCCGCTGCGCCTCCGCCTGCCGGCAGCCCACTGCGCCTCCGCCTGCCGCCGCGAACTCCGCCTGTCGCTGCGCCTCCGCATGCCTTTGCGAGCGCCGCTGCCGCCTGCTGCTGCGCGCGCCGCCGCCGCTTGCTGCAGCGCCCGCCGCCGCCGCCACCTGCGAACGCCTCAACGCCTCAACGCCTCGAGAAGCACCTGTGTCTCGCAAGGGCCCGCTGATTGTGTACGGAACCGAGGGTTCCAAGATTGTCAAGGCGTTCCGGAACATTCCGGGCGTTGAGGTGGCGAACGTTGAGCGCCTCAACATTCTGAAGCTGGCGCCTGGTGGTCACCTTGGTAGGTTCATCATCTGGACCAAATCTGCCTTCGAGAAGCTCGAATCAGTGTTTGGAACCTTTGAGGAGGCGGCTTAGAAGAAGACTGGGTATGTGCTGCCGCGATCCAAGATGACGAATGCGGATCTCGGAAGGATCAACTCTGATGAGGTGCAGTCTGTGGTGAGACCGATCACGAAGGAGATCTAGAGGAGGAGAAGTAGATCTGCGGATCTGGAGAGATGGGGGACAATCTTACCTCAGCTGACATGAAGGCCTTCATTGGAGAGATAACGAAGCTGCTTGCTTCGAAGGAGTTGGGATCCTCGAGTGGATCGACGCCTTCACGACCCGTGCAGAAGCTGGAATTGATGCCCAATGATGTGAAATTGGAAGGGATAAAGAATTACCTCAGCTGGTCCAGGAGGGTGCTTCTCATCCTGAAGTCAAAGGGGTTAGAAGGCGTCGTTCTGGGTTCATGTAAGGAACCGGTGGATAAGGATGGGGATGATTGGAAAGTCTGGAGCACCACCAACTCACCGGTGGCTGCTTGGTTGATGACATCGATGGTCCCACCCATTGCTGGGATGGTGGAGGCCATAGAGAGTGCTGCGGGGATATGGAGTATGGTGGAGAAAATGTATTCTGGAGCAGGGAATGTGATGCTCATGATGGAGGTTCAGGGCAAGGTCGACACCTTGAAGCAGGGGGAGATGTCTATTCTAGCCTACTCTGCGGAGTTGAAAAGGCTGTGGTCAGAGTTAGACCACTATGACCCTATTGATCTGCCTGATCCTAGGAGTGCTGCGATACACAGGAAGTGGGTGGAGCGTAGGCGTGTGACACATTTTCTGAGGAACCTGAATGGAGACTTTGAGGTCAGGAGGGCGAGTATGTGTCACCTATCCTCCATCTCATCTCTGGAGGAGGCCATAGCTGCAATGGCACAGGAAGAGACTAGACTGAGAGTTATGAAAGATGAGGGTACTCAGGTCACTCGGGCTGCACTGGCTGTACCGGCAGTGGCAGCAGTGAGCGAGGATCGAGAGTGCTACACCTGTGGGGTGAAGGGGCACCTGAGCTTTAACTGCCCACAGAAGGGCAGTGGACGAGGACGTGGCACAGGAGGCAGAGGAGGTGGTCGTTGGGGCCGTGGAGGCCGTGGACGAGGTCGCGGCGGCCCACGGGCCAACTTTGCTACCGCTGATGGACGACAGGAGACAGTGCTGATTGAGGCTACGCCAGTTGAGGCGTCAGATCTAGAGCAGCGGAGACAGTCCAGGTCTACTACTGAGAGCTCGGAGAGTCATGCAGACCAGACTAGGGATGTTGCTTCGCCATTTGGTAACTTTGCCCACTTCGCTCACATAGGATCAGGTAACCAATTAGCCCTTTCATGTAGAGATCATATAGAGTGGATTATTGACTCAGGTGCATCTAGTCATGTGTCAGGTGCATATAGACAGTTTTCCACGTATAAACCACATACCATTCATGAAACTGTTCAGACAGTTGATGGCACATCCCAACCCATTAGAGGGATTGGCACTATTCAGTGCACTCCCTCCATACGCCTCTCTTCAGTCCTTCACGTCCCATCATTTCCAGTCAACCTCTTATCTGTTGGCTCTATTGTTGATGATCTCGACTGTAGCATTACTTTTGACTCTACTCATTGTGTGTTGCAGGAAAGGAAGACTAGGAGGAGGCTTGGGACTGGCGTCAGGCGTGATGGACTGTGGTACCTTGACAGAGCTAGTGGGGATGCTGCACTGGCTGTCGTTGGTGGAGAAAAGGAAAGGGATGTACTTTTATTACATTGTCAGTTGGGACACTTGCCTTTTGATATTTTGAGTAAAATGTATCCCGATATTTTGAATAGAGTGAATGAAATGAATTTGAAATGTGATGCATGTGAATTTGGGAAACACACTAGGACATCATATCCTAGTGTGGGGATGAGGAGTGTAGAGAGGTTTCATCTTATTCACTCAGATGTTTGGGGGCCCTGTCCAGTGACTTCAGTAAGTGGGTTCAGGTGGTTTATCACTTTCATAGATTGTCATTCTCGGATGACATGGCTTTATATGATGAAAAACAAAGGCGAAGCGTTGAAGTGTTTTCAGGACTTCCATAGAAGTGTCAGAAATGTGTATGAGGCCAAGATCCGTGTCTTGAGAACGGATAATGGGACAGAGTATGTAAACAAGGAGTGTGCATCTTATCTATCTGAGAGTGGGATAACTCATCAAACCACTTGTCCCAACACCCCTCAACAGAACGGAGTCGCTGAAAGGAAAAATAGACACTTGTTGGAGGTAACTAGGTCACTCATGCTCACCATGAATGTACCTAAGATATTGTGGAGTGAAGCAGTGATGACAGCTACCTATCTCATCAACAGGATGCCTTCGCGGATCCTTGGTATGAAGTCTCCATGTGAGATTCTTATGGGAAAGAACACTTTTGTAGTTCCACCAAAAGTGTTTGGATGCACATGCTTTGTGAGGGATCATAGACCTTCTGTAGGGAAACTGGATGCTCAGGCAATTAAATGCATATTTGTTGGGTATCCTTCAAATCAGAAAGGCTATAGGTGTTGGAGTCCCTCAGAAAGAAGGCTGTTTGTGAGTATGGATGTGACGTTCAGGGAAACTGAGCCTTTTTATGGAGGACTGACAGATTCTACATCAGTATTTCTCCAAACACAGGAGGAGTTGGTCGAGAGGGGGAGACTGATGACAGGAGGGTAGTGGTTGGACTTATACCGTGTCCTGTCGGGCCTACTGGTACTGGTCCTGATAGCAGGGAGGAGGAAAGGACCTTGGTGGAAGAGGAGGAAGACAGGTTGTACGGCAGGAAATATAGCAGGAGACAGAAGGATAGTCATGGCGATGGAGAACAACAAGAAGACATCTTCCCCACTGAAGAACCACTAGCTCCACAGCCACATGTCGAGATTGATCAGTCTATCACGCCTGCTCGAGTCCCGACTTCCTCACTGCCTTCCTCTCCTATCACGGATGGTAACCTTTCTTTGCCTTCCTCTAGTTTAGATCTTCCACTTGCATCTCGTAGGGAGCCTCGTATCAATGCCGGCAGGCCTCCTGTACGGTATGGATATGAGACTGATATTGCTAATCATGTCTCCTATGCTTCTCTTACACCTGCATATAGGGCTATCATTGCATCCTTACAGTCTATCTCCATACCAAGTGATTGGCGAGTGGCAAAGCAACATCCCCAGTGGAAGAAAGCAATGCTCGAAGAACTTGAAGCACTGGAGAAGAACAAGACATGGAGACTTGTCTCACTTCCAGCGGGGAAGAAAGCTGTGGGCTGCAAGTGGGTATTCACAATAAAGCAAACTCCAGAAGGGAAGGTGGACAGGTACAAAGCGAGGCTGGTTGCCAAGGGCTACAGTCAGACTTATGGGATTGATTATGATGAGACATTTGCCCCAGTGGCAAAGATGAGTACTGTGAGAGTACTGGTATCCTGTGCAGCGAATTTTAGATGGAAATTGCATCAGTTGGATGTAAAAACGCCTTCTTGCATGGAGACTTACAGGAGGAGGTATACATGGAGGTTCCACCTGGCTTTAGCACACAACAGACGATGGGAAAGGTGTGTAGACTGGACAAGTCTTTGTATGGGCCGAAGCAATCTCCAAGGGCATGGTTCGACAGATTCAGGCGTGCAGTCATCACCATGGGCTACAAGCAGAGTAATGGTGATCACATTGTATTCTATAGACATTCAGGACAGCGGATTACCCTTCTGGCTGTGTATGTTGATGATATTATTATCACTGGAGATGATGAAGAGGGAATCTCTCACTTGAAGGTAAGGTTGGCAAGAAAAATTTGAGGTCAAGGACCTTGGACAGTTGGGGTATTTTCTTGGACTGGAGATTGCCAGGTCCAGGAAGGGTATAGTTCTCTCACAGAGGAAGTATGCCCTGGATTTACTGGCTGAGACTGGTATGTTGGGGTGTCGTCCAGCAGTTACTCCTATTGATCAGAATCATAGGTTGCATTCACAATCAGGGGAGCCAGTAGACAAAGAAAGGTACCAGAGACTTGTTGGACGCCTTATCTACTTATGCCATACCAGACCTGACATTGCCTATGCTATCAGTGTGGTAAGTAGATACATGCATGATCCTAGGACTGGACATATAGAGGCAGTCTTCAGGATACTGAGGTATCTGAAGAATAGTCCAGGAAAAGGCATATTATTTGGTAGTCATGGTCACATGAATGTGACAGGCTACTGTGATGCTGATTGGGCCAGTTGCCTAGATGATAGGAGATCGACCTCGGGCTACTGTGTGTTTGTTGGGGGCAATTTAGTCTCTTGGCGCAGCAAGAAGCAGGATCTGGTGGCTCGTTCCACTGCAGAGGCAGAGTATCGTGCTATGGTGCTTGGTACCTGTGAGATGATCTGGTTGAGATCACTTCTACATGAGCTACGCCTGCTGAGAGAAGGACCATTGCGGTTGTTGTGTGATAACAAGTCAGCAATTAATATTGCCAACAACCCAGTGCAACATGATAGAACGAAGCACATAGAGATTAACAGGTTCTTCATTAAGGAAAGATTGGACAAGAAGCAGTTGGAGATCTCCTACATTACTTCTGGACAGCAACTAGCTGATTGCCTTACAAAGGGGTTGAACTCTAAAGGAGTAGAGGATGCTTGTAACAAGATGGGCATGATAAATATCTTTTGCTCATCTTGAGGGGGAGTATTGTGTGTGTAAAGAGTGTTATTGGGTGTGTGTGTAAAGAAAAGACAATGGATGATATAAATATGAAGGTTAGCCCTCATTTGAGGCTAATTACAATTTTCCCAAAATCAAGACTCACTTTCCTGTGGTGATATTGTTTAAGAGTCTCCAAGAGTTTTCCTCTTTGGAGCCTCGTGGTATGTCCTATCATTCATTAAGGACATCTACTTCTGCTACTGGTGGATTGCATCCATTATTTTTGGTATGTCAATCATAGCTGAAATTTTAGCAGCAGATATGTGTGAATATGACAATATTCGGATTGTCAGTAAATATGTCCAAAAACTGTTTAACAGTTTTAAAAGTGTGGATCTTCAGGATCTCATCATGGTTCATGATATTTGAAATGGTCAACTAAGCTTCAAGCTCGGGATTGATGGTAATATCCATGTTGGACCTATTGGAAAATTAAAGAGTTCTGAATGTGAAGGATCTTCATGATCTAATAGTCACATATCGATTCTTTATATGATGACTCATCAAGGCACAATCTATGCGATGTGCTCTAAATGCTTCCCCGTTTGGAGTGCTCGAAATCTATTTATCTGGTGTAATTACGCGATAAATAATTCTAAGACGGCATTTTGATTGTTCATAAAGGTGTTATGGGGATGTGAACACATCATGGCACAATCTATAAGATGTGCTCTAAACGCTTCATCCATTAGGAGTTATCGAAAACTGTTTATATGGGGTGATCAGGTCTATATAAATAGGTTCTAAGGAAGCATTTTGATGGTATGCAGTGTAATTGCATGTCCCTATGCAGTCACCAGCAACTGGATTTTTAACGGATGAGTAATCTGTTTTAATCATTTTAATTCATATATCCCATTTTGGGTATGAACACAAACTTTAGGGTGTTCGACTTTATTCCAGTTGTAAATTGTGGTTGATTTCCCAGTGTTATCCAATGTTCCCACATTTAGTAATGTGTCATATATGCTTTGAAAAAGCTGTGGTTGGATAATAGGTTTGATTATGACCATTTTTAGAGGATATATGGATGAGTACACTAAGGTACATCATCAACCCTGTGTAGGGAGTGGATAAGTCCACTTTTATGCCTCAAATACTCTCAAGAGACCCAAAAGTTTTATTATTTTAACGATGATAGGAAATATATCATTTTAAATTCTATTAGAGGAAGTTTTGAGAGCCAATGTCCACGCGTAGTGGAGATGATCTCATAATCATTTTTACCGTTAAATGGGACAATGAAAACGCACCATTCTGAAGAAGCTTCGTGTTCTTCAGATTTATAGAATGGGTTAATGATGTCTTGCATCATCAATCCATGGTGACACATTATATCGTTCCAAAGTTAAAAATTGGACGATTCTGGACACTGCAGGTGTTCCAGTTAATTACTCTTTTCGAATTTATTTGGTACTTTTAGAAAATGCATCTGAACGCTCAAGTATGGTCTTCAAGGACATTATATTCTTGAGTCATTCATGATGGAATTCATTTTAACGAATATCCATCGAAACTGGGTAAGTTTCTATTCTAGATTTTTTTAGAGTGTTGGGCCCTCATATAGAGTATTCAGGTTTGCAAAGCCTGAATCTCAAGTCAGACGTCCCAAAAATAGTTTTCTATTTGACTATTATTAGTGTGAAATGCTTTTGAAAACATACGTCTACAATTATGTTTGAAAATACTCGGTAAGAATTATGTTATGGGAACAGATTAATTTTGTTTTCAAAAGTCTATGTTTTCTCTGGAAATAGCTAAGTATACAATAGCTAGATCGACTTACGTCTTTAGACTAGCTTTGTATATGTTATCTATGGCATAAATTAATGACCTTTCATATTGCAAAAGCAATATAGGTTTTATCAGAACTTCTGGGTCTGATCTTGGTTTGTCATTGCTTATTCCATGACGAGGTATATCAGATCTTCCCTTTCTTCTTTTTATACCAGGACATATTGGTCCTGAACTTCTCCTGTTTTCAGTCTTCCATATTGTTATTTATAAGGAAGAATGAACAGTAGTCTCTATTAGGAGACATATACTAGGGAATGAGCCTGTTTCTATACTTCCACTTTTTGAGTTTATGTGTGACTTTTGACAGTCCATTTGAATGCTCTTATATGGTCTTTTGGCCATTATTTTCTTGAGTCATTCAGTTTTTATGTGGATAGAGAAACATGCTTAAGAGGAAAAAATACGTGGGTGCAAATGTCATAAATTATTTCTCACTTATTTATTAAGCCACGACTTCAGGAGTGAGCTTATACTTAATGCTAGATTCAAGAATCTTTACTTGTAAAGTTAGAATACTCTAAAAGAGTTAAGCGGTGTTATGACATACTTCTGGTGTCCATATCGGTCTATATAGACCATAGATCTGTGAGATCTATTTACCGCGTAGTGCGCATTTTTAAGAAGATGTCATAAATAGTTTTCACGTAATCCCTTGTATTTTGTTTGGTCAGAAGGGTATTGATATTTGATTTTTAACTTTAGGTTCAATTATCAATATATAGATATGATTTTTAAAAATTTTGAAAATTATAGTTAATCGTGTGCCATAATACATAATTTATATATGTGAGTATAAATGCATGAATTATTAAATGTATCATGCAGATATATAGAGCATTTAAGTAGGCAATTCATTTGAAGTATATAAAACAATTATATACATGAAAATACCCTAAGTAATGACATGCAAACAAGGTATTAAATCAATTGTGCATTAATGTTTTGTTATTAAGATGCCATGATTTATATGACTCGTCCCCAAGAATTTCTTGGGACTTTAACCAAAAAAGAAATTTTGGTGGGGTATGTGGTGGAAGCGGAGGCTTCGGGCTGCCCGCTGTATGCACCGGGTCAATCGGGGCATGTTCAGAAAAAATTAAAAGTGAACGAACCCGAAAACATATAGATTAAGATTTAAAACTGTACGTGTTATGAATCAATCTCTATGGTCAAAGCCATATACTATATTTATATAGAGATATAGAGTAACCATTACAAAAAATACTAAGAGGTTTTACATTCATGGTTGGATACCAAGGGTCTTGGATACCAAAGGTCCTAAGACCATTCATAACATGAAGCATTATTCAAAGATATTGAATAGTTTAGTACTATCCATTTCTAAATCAATATTTTAAACATCACAGATATGGATATCCAGATTGTCAAAACAATGGATGAATAATCAAATTTGCATCAGATTAAAAACCATTTATATACCTAACAATTTATGTATTGCAAATTATACATGAACACACAAGCACAAAAATTTGCAATTCATTTGCCAATAGCAATATAGGTTAACAATTATCTGAAGATTACAAATAAAGTATATTAGAAGTGCATACGAATTCAAATTTTTAGTGCTATTCAAACATAATGGAAGCTAAATGTTAGCATAATGCTTAACAAATCACAGAAAATACAAGGTATCTTTTGCAATCATGATCTTATTATATTTCATGCCAACAAGTCAATTTATATGATTTTAAATTATTTAGGGTGTTCTTGCTGATAATTATCCGAGCAAAGGCATCACTAATAAAACGCCTTATTCTCATATGTGAAAAATCTTATTCACAATAACGGCCTCGGTTTTTGATAGGAAATTACAAGATTTGTTCTTGACGTGATACAGCTAGTTGTTTTGATGCATATATGACATGTTAAAAATTATTCTTTAGATCACATAAAAAATCAAGTTTTTCATGACAATTAGGTCTCTAGATCTTAAAAATTATGTTTTAGATCTAGGAAATTTAATATATGGCATAAAAAATGCTTTTGATCTAAATAAAATTAGATCTAGGACATCATGATCATGAAAAAAATTGGCATTTTTGCACAAATCTAGAAATACCTCTTGATCAGTCATCTTACGAAGTTTTTCGTCACGATCCGCACATCGGCTCCTCTCAAGCCGTCGCGAAAAAATTCATCAGAGCTTCGTCGCATCATTTCCTTCTCTACGAGCATAATTTGTGTTGATAACGTGTTGAGAGATGAAGAGTCTCCAAAAAAGAGTGATGCCTATGGGTTTCCTAGCATCACTTGTATATTAATATACTTGAGGAATATGAAGTGGTGGATATACGAAAGGTCTCAGGGAGCCTATTCATAACATTTCTTTATATTTGTCTTTTTCGTCTTTTCTTTTTTTGTGAAGACTAAATGGGGGGAGAGAGAAAGAGAGGTGGAATTGTTTAGGGTTTATATATTTCTGTTTTTCTTTTTCTTCTTTTCTTTTTTTGTGAAGACAGAACGGGGGGTTAGAGAGCGAAAGAGAGGCGGATTTATTTAGGGTTTATATTTGTGTGTAATATGTAATATATATAGGATTTAATGTAGAAAAGGTGGCACCTGATCTAATAGATCAGGTGCCAAGACACAAAAATAGTGGTAAGTACAAGTCCCACATGGGCCTGTACTCGTTGGGAGCCCACCTTTGTGTCCCTTGCACCTGATCTTTTAGATCAGGTGCCACCTGATCTAAAATATATATATTAGATACATATATACATATAATATATATATTAGACCAGGTGCCACCTGATCTAATATATATATTATATGTATATATGTATTATATGTATATTTGTATTATATGTATGAAAAGAGTTCATATGATGATTCCTTAGGATATACACACACTAATAGAGTTTGGGCTGTAAACGGATAGTGTTTGGATTTAATTTTAGATTGAGATTAGTATTTAATTTTAATTAGGATTCTAACTTCGAGTTAAAAGATAATTTTTTAATAATTCTAATTAACTTGTATCTTAACCTTTAGATTTAATTGTTGAGATTAAATTCTGAAATTAATTTAACATTTAATTAAATGGGTTTTAGTATTAGTTTTAATAAAATTAGAATTTGTATTTAGTTAGGATATCTAATTTGATTTGAAAATGAATTTTGTTTATAATCTAATTTAAATACTTTTGTATTTTGAAGGCTAGATTTAAATTTAGAAATTAATATTTTTGAAATTAAATTCAAATTTAATTTAACGATTTATAATTAATGGGTTAACGGGTTTTAACTTAATAAATATCAATAAATTCCAAAACATTCATTAAAATCATAAAAATTCTACTAACTTATTTAAAATGTTTTGAACCAAAAATACATCATAATTTATAAAAATAAAAATACCGTAATTGGTTCAGACTGTTACATCCTACACTCCTAGTAAAAAATTTCATCCTCAAAATTCTCAAAAATAAGATACAACAAAAGGTTGGGATATAATTCTCACATCTCATCCTCATACTATTAAGTGGACTCTCAAGGCGAACCTCTCTGGCACAGCACCTCCACAAAGTTGATCTCCTTACTCTTAAGAGTCTTCTGTTGTCGATCCAAGCTCTCCACTCGCAGTTGTTCATATTTCATAGGTCAAGTCTGGTCGCACCGTGATCTCCGAGTAATCTACCACATGACCAAGATCGTCAAAGTATCGTCGCAACTGAGAGACGTGGAACATATCATGCACTTCCTCCAATGAATGCGGTAATACAAGGCGACAAGTCAATTCTCCTCCTTGCTTCAATACATCAAACGGTCCAATGTACTGTGGATAGAGCTTCCCTCACCTTTCGAAATAGATGAGTCCTCAGCTGGATGAAATCTTTAAGAACATGATACGATCCGGTGATCGAATCAATCAAATCGATATATTTTAAAGAGGAAAAATATAAAAAGAGGATTTTTGATAGATAAGAAATGCGAAGAACTACAATAGTTGGGTTTCCTTCGAGACGAAACCATATCTCCTAGCTTTGAATGTCGGATCAAAGCCTAAGAACCCTCTCAACGATGCCTAACAAGTTCTTCACAAATCAAGCATAAGAAAATACAATGGCGGCTAGCCCTAATAAATAGAAAAGTGTGGATTTACTAATCTAGCCTGAAAAGACTAGAATATCCCTGAAGCCACTAAACCCACTACGTGCGCCTCCTACGCCTCACGTATGTCACGATAGGTGGTCCCGCATCCTCCGTAGCCGTAGGGGTAGGTGCGTCCGCATCAATACCCCCCCTAAAAGAGCCACCTTGTCCTCAAGGTGGAAATCTGGAAACTGCTCCCTGACCACGTCATATGCCTCCCACGTGGCGTCATAGTCAGGTAGGCCCACCCAGTAGATCAGAACCTCCCGTCGCCGTCCCGGCCCCTGACGAACTGCCCGCACATCCAGATGCTCCAGCAATACCTCCATGTCCTCCGGAAGTGTAGGTGGCAGAGTAGACGTGCTTGACTGGTCCACAATCGCCCTCCGAAGCTGCGACACATGGAACACCGGATGTATCATAGAAGAGGGTGGCAGGTGCAACCGATATACCACCTTCCCAATCTTGGCCGCAATTTGGTATGGGCCGTAGTAGCGAGCTGCCAGCTTCTCATTCTGCCTCCGAGCTAACGTCTTCTGCCTGTAAGGTCGCAGCTTGAGATATACCATATCTCCCTCCTGAAAGTGGACGTCCCGCCGGTGGCCATCTGCTCGGGCCTTCATCACCTGCTGAGCCCTCAAAAGATGCCTCCGTAGCTCCTCCAACATAGCATCTCTATCTCCCATATAAGTATCCACCTGTGACACCGGCGTCTGTCTGTCGCCGAAGCGAAGCAAGGACGGTGGATCTCGCCCATAAAGGATTCGAAAAGGGGTCGTCCCTGACGCTGAGTGGTACGACGTATTGTACCAATACTCCACCCACGCCAATCACCTGTGCCACTGTCGAGGCGTCTCTGACGCAAAGCACCGCAGATAAGTCTCTATAGAGCGGTTCACCACCTCCGTCTGGTCGTCCGTCTGTGGGTGGTACGCCGTACTCCTTTTAAGCACCGTACCATGTACCCTGAAAAGCTCACGCCAGAACCCGCTCAGGAAGACCTGGTCCCGGTCGGATACTATGGAGGCCGGTACCCCGTGCAAGCGTATCACCTCCCGAATGAATGTTGTGGCCACCGAGACCACGGTGTAAGGATGCCGCATAGGGATAAAATGGGCATACTTACTCAAGCGGTCTACTACGACGAAGATCACTGTGTATCCCTCTGATCGAGGCAGCCCGTCAATGAAGTCCATCGTGACCTCCTCCCAGACCCTCTCTGGCAACTCCAACGGCTGTAGCAGCCCTGCTGGTTCCATGGCCATATACTTGTGACGCTGGCAGACGTCACAAGCTGCTACTAACTGGGCCATGCTCCGCCGCATCCCGGGCCAGTACACCTCCCTAGACATCCTTTGGTATGTCTGTTGTACCCCCGAATGGCCTCCAGTCGCTGACCCGTGGAACTCCTGAAACAGGACTGGTATAAATGCTGAGGCCCGCGGTAGCACCAACCTCCCCTGGTAAAGCAGTCTACCCCCTGTAAGGAATACCCTGTCGGTCCCTCCTTTCCCTGCTGCAGTAACTCGCGGATCCGCCCCCAGCTCATCGTCACTCTCCGCCTCTTGCAAAATGGGCTCCCAGACCAACCACATCGGTCGCGACAGAGCCCTCAAGTCCACGCTCTCCTCCTGGCGAGACAAGGCATCAGCAGCCTTGTTCTCCAACCCCGGCCGATACTCGATGTCAAATCGGTACCCCACCAGCTTGGACAACCAACGCTGGTGCTCCTCGTTGACCAACCGCTGCTCCAGAAAGTACTTGAGGCTCCGTTGATCCGTCCTGACCACGAACTCCCGGCCCAGCAAATAGGGCCGCCACTTCGTCACCGCGAAGACAATGGCCATCAACTCCCGCTCATAAACCAATTTCAGCCGTGCTCTAGCAGACAGCACCTGACTGAAATAGGCTATGGGCCGTCCCTCCTGCATAAGCACCGCCCCCAATTCATATCCTGATGCGTCAGTCTCCACCACAAAAGATATGCTGAAATCTGGCAAGGCAAGAACTGGTGTCGTCGTCATCGCCACCTTCAAGGCCTGAAAAGCCTTGGTGGCCTCCTCCCCCCCAATGGAACACGTCCTTCTTGAGCTGTTCGGTAAGGGGGCCAGGCTATGGTGCTGTACCCCTTAACGAACTTCCGGTAATAGCCCGTCAGACCCAGAAATCCGCGAAGATCTTGCAGTGTAGTAGGCACCGGACAATCCAGCATAACCGCTATCTTCGACCTATCGGCCGCCACCCCCTCTGTCGACACAACATGCCCTAGGTACTCAATCCGCTCCTGGCCGAAACTGCACTTCTTCCGGTTGGCGAACAACTAATGCGCCAACAACTCCCGGAAGACCACCTCCAAGTGGTCCAAATGCTCCCTCATGCTCCTGCTGTAGACGAGGATATCGTCAAAGAATACGAGAATGAACCTCCACAAGAAAGGCTGGAAGACCTTGTTCATCAAGGCCTGGAAAGTAGAGGGGGCATTCGTCAAGCCGAACGGCATGACTCGGAACTCGTAGTGCCCCTCGTGGGTGCGGAAAGCAGTCTTCGGTACATCCTCTGGCCGCATCAAGATCTGGTGGTACCCTGCCCTCAAGACGATCTTCGAAAAGATCGTCGTCCCATGTAGCTCGTCCAGCAGCTCGTCGATTACCGGAATGTGAAACTTTTCAGCGACAATTTCCTTATTCAGCGCCCGGTAATCGACGCAGAATCTCCAACTCCCGTCCTTCTTCTTGACCAGTAAAACTGGGCTTGAAAAAGGACTCGCACTTGGCTGGATTATCCCAGCCTGCAGCATTTCCCGCACCATCCTCTCAATCTCGTCCTTCTGCACATGCGGGTACCGGTACGGTCGCACACTCACCGGTGCTGCTCCATCACGTAATACAATTGTGTGTTCGTGCCCTCTAGACGGCGGTAGCCCCTGCGGGTCCTGAAAGACCTCCTGGTACTGCTCTAGCACCTGCTCAACCTCCACTGCGGTCTCCTCATGCTGCTTCTCTCCCTCAGCTGTCAGCCCCTGATACTCCACTAGGAACCCCTCTCCCTCGTCCCGCAGCGCCCGAGTGATGGCCTTAAAGGCCACTAAAGAAAAACAAAGAGTCAGGTCCCCTGTCAACACGACGGTCCGATCCCCCTCCTGGAACTCCATCCTCAGAAGCTTCCAGTTCACCTGCATCTCCCCTAACTTCTTCAGCCACTGCACCCCTAGTATGATATCCACGTTGCCCAACTCCAATGGCAAGAAGTCCTCCATGATCGGCACTCCCTACAAGGTCAGGCACAGACCCTTGCAGAGCCCCTTGCTCTCCTCCATCTTCCATGTCCCCAACAATACGGTAAACTTCTCCAGGGTGCTCAGCTGCAGCCCATGCCGCTATACCACTCGGCTGGAGATGAAATTGTGGGTGGCCCCACTGTCTATCAGCACCGTCACCGCCGTGTCCCCCAGCTGCCCTGATAACTTCATGGTGTGGTTCGGAGTGAACCCCACCATAGAGTTCAGGGAAACCTCCGCAAAGTCTAGGTGAGACTTCTCCTCCTCTACTAGTGGCTCCTCCTCAGGCTCCTCCTCACCCACGTACCCCTCCTCGTCGAGTACCATGGTGATCTGCAGTAGGCGGCTCGCACATATGTGCCCAGGGGTGAACTTCTCGTCGCAACGGAAGCATAACCCCTTGGCCCGCTTCTCCCTCACCTCTGCCTCTGTCAGCCGCCGCCCTAGAGCAGCTGGGCGGCCCTCTCCTCGAGTCTCAGGTGCAGCTGCGGGTGCCCTCTGTGCCGCTGCTGCCGGGGTGGGGCGGGAACTCTGGGTCCCCCAGGCTCCCAGTATCCTCCTCTCCTCCGCATGCTTCTCCTCCGCTTTATGGGCCAAGCGAAGGACATCCTCCAAGGTCGTCGGGCTCTGCATCGGCAACTCAGCTCGTATCGAGGGCTTCAGCCCCCTCATGAAGTTCCCGATCATCACCTCATCTGTCACCCCCTTCACCCGGCTATTCAACATCTCAAATCGCTCCACGTAGTCCCTCACTGTCCCCTCCTGCCTCAGGGCCGACAGCTGCTCGTAGAAATCTCCCCCTGCTGTCTCCTGGAACCGATCCACGATCAGTGCTGACAGCTCCTTCCAGGTACGAAAAGGGGTCCGTGCTATCTTCCATCTGTACCATGCTAGTGCCTTCCCCTCAAAATAAATCCCGATGGCCTTCAGGACCTCTTGTCCTGTCATCCCCATCACCTGAAAATACCGCTCCGCCCGGTAGATCCATCCGTCTGGATCGATGCCATCAAAGGTTGGCATCTTCAGCTTCATCAGCCGTCGGTCCACATTGATGTCACCCTGTTGCCCTATCTCCGCCACGGTCACCCTGCTGCCCTCTATCTCCGCCACGGCCGCCTCCCCAGCCGAACCGGCCACCCCAGTTCTCCGTTGGACCTCCCCCGTCACGCCCGTACAACTCCTCAGGCCACCCAGGCCTCTCCCATGCCTCGGGCTGGTAGTAGTGTCCTGGAAACTTAGGTGGTCGTGCCAAAACGGGCCTCGGCCCAAGAGGGGTGGCCTCCATCCTCCAAAATTGGCCCGCATGGGTCCCAATAACTGCTCCCGAGGCCCAACCGCCTCCAAAGTTCCCCCAGAGTGGGGTACGAACCCCGCCACACCCCCAAAGGGTCGTGAAGGGATCGTTGGGCCCCCAGGAGGGGCGGCCCAGCCCGCCGAACCCTCGGAAGGCCCGACCCAGCTCACCGGGCCCCCGGAATGGCCGGGTGGCCCGTCCGCACCCCCGGATGGGGATGCCGCACCTCCTGCACCCCAGGCGGGGGGTGCCGCCTGCCCCCAGCCCCCGCCAAGGTTGGCCGAGGCCTCCGGAGGCCCCGGCGGACTCGCCCAGGCCGAGGAAGGCCTGGGAGGGTTCGTCGGGGGCGCCGAAGCCCCCGGATGGCCGGGCGGCCTCGCCCAGGCCTGGGAAGGCCTGGGTTGGGCCGTCGGGCCCTTGGCAGGCCCTATCGGGCCTGCCGTGGCCTAAACAGACCCGCGAGGGTCTGTTTTTTTTTTTTTTGAAACAGGCCCGCGCGGGTCTAGGATTGGCCGCGCCGTCACCCTCGTCTCTTCCGTGACATCGCCTTGAGGTGGAAGCTCCGCCGTCGTCCGCGCTTACTCTAGGGAGGCTGATTCTAGGGTAGAATCTCCCCCCTCTTGGATCTCCTTACCCCAATCTCCTTCTTTCGCCACCGTTAGGACTTGCATCATTGTCATCATCGTCGTTATCGCCTCTTTCAGATCTGAATTCGACCCCTTCAATTCTTGGAGATCTCAGCCTTGTTGCGCGGCGTCCTTCCTCATTACCCGAAGTTCGATCTGGATGTCCTCTTGCGAATGGACGTGATCCTTGATGGAATCCCCCACCGTTTTCTTCAATCCCTCGAACCGTTCTTCGATCTCCCGATTGAGATCCTCACGTAGCCCTTGAATCTTCTCATCGATCAAATCCGCCTTCGATCTAGTGCTTGTCGCCATTGGATCTTAGCGCTCTGATACCAATTTGATACGATCCGGTGATCGAATCAATCAAATCGATATATTTTAAAGAGGAAAAATATAAAAAGATGATTTTTGATAGATAAGAAATGCGAAGAACTACAATAGTTGGGTTTCCTTCGAGACGAAACCATATCTCCTAGCTTTGAATGTCGGATCAAAGCCTAAGAACCCTCTCAACGATGCCTAACAAGTTCTTCACAAATCAAGCATAAGAAAATACAATGGCGGCTAGCCCTAATAAATAGAAAAGTGTGGATTTACTAATCTAGCCTGAAAAGACTAGAATACCCCTGAAGCCACTAAACCCAATACGTGTGCCTCCTACGCCTCACGTATGTCACGATAGGTGGTCCCGCATCCTCCGTAGCCGTAGGGGTGGGTGCGTCCGCATCAGAACACAAGGTCACAAGGCTGAAATTCTAACTTGCAATGCTTTGCATTAGCCCAATGTTTAAATCAATCCAGTATAATCCGAAGCTTCTATATTGCCTTCACAATCATCTCTAGCCCCAGTAAATCTCAATCACCTACATCATCCTAGCTTAATGGAGAACGTCACCGTCTCCCGTATAAAGCTGCAAATGGTGGCATACCAATGTTGTACTGATAATTATTGGTGTATGTGAACTCCACTACGAGTAGGTGTTCCTCCTACGATCCTTTGAAGTTTAACATATAAGCCATCAACATGTCTTCCAATAGTTGAATGTACGCTCCGTTCGCCCATCTGTCTCCATGTAATATGTCGTACTAAAGCTAAAATGTGGACCCAAACTCGCATGCAGACTCTTCGAAAATTATGAAGTAAACCTAGAGTCTCAATCAAAGGCTATGCAAGCAGGTACATTGTGTAGTCTCACGATTTTCTACATAAACTCATTCAATCACAGCACATTGAGTAAAGAAATTATAGATGGCATAGGAAAAGAAATTTTTTACCTCCATATATTTCTTTGCCCCCATACAAAAAGGAATGAAGTGCACTGGCTTGGTTAATCGATCAATAATCATCCAACAGCATCATTACTTCGAGCTCTGTGACAATCTAGTCACGAATTCATAGTAATATGATGTCACTTCTAATCTGGAATCGACAGAGGCTATAGCAAGCCTGCAATACGATGATGATCAGCTTTCACATGTTGGCAATTCAGACACTTCACTACGCTTCGAACGACGCTCCGAACGACGCTCCTCTTCATCATATGCCACCAAGTTCTGACGAATGTCCGTGTACATCTATGTATCTTCGGGGTAAATAGAGTAAGGAAAGTTGTGTGCTTCCTTTAATAGTTTGTTCTTTATATCACCGAAAGGCACACAGATCTTGTTGTCGTACATCAATGACACATCTTGATGAATGAAAAAACCGTTCAAAGACATGCTTCTACATGCTCCCTTATCTTCTGTAACTAGCATCATCAATCTAGACAAATTTGATCCAATCCACGATGGTCGGTTGAATTTCCAAATTCATCAATGGTGGTATAATCCCAAGTAAAACAACTTCAATCGCATCCCTCATACTGCATGTTAAAGTCTTCATTGTGCTGTAAAAGTCATCACTGTCAAAAGTCGACTCAAGACATCAGGGACGATATTAACCTTCACTGATTAGTACTAAAGGTCAACGACATAATCTGCCATAAGTTTTCACCATATGGGTTGTCTTATATTGAGCTCCTTTTGAGTAAAGATGTACTTCATGCTCTTATGATCTGTAAATATCTTCACATGTTCTTCCAAAAGATTATGTCCACATATCTTAAATGTGAAGATAACTACAGCCAACTTCAAATCATACATTAGATAGTTCTTCTCATATGCTTTCACTTACTTAGATGCAAAGTCCACACATCCATGCTGATGGAACATGCAACCGAGGCCCTTTCTGTGAATGTCACAATAAACTTCAAATCCTCCTATCTTATCCAGAATAGTCAAAATAGGCGCATCTGTCAATCTTATCTTCACCTACTCAAACGCATGCATACAAGCTTCGGACTAAACGAATTCAACTTTCTTTCTCCTAAGACGCGTCATAGGTTCTATATTCTTAAAGAAATATTGGATGAGTCACTGGTAGTAGACTACTAGTCCCAGTAAACTCTTGATTTTTGTAACTGACATAGGGACCAGTCAAATTCTAATGGTGGAAACTTTTCTTTTTCATTTATTATGATGAGTCAATCACCTATGTGAGACTCTAAAATCTTAGATTCTTATTTCGACAGTGACTGATCGTACCCTATAATCCATTTACTAATGCAACAGTAACGCTAGCTGCATATGAAGAACATCTGTTTTGAAATCGTAATTTTTTAGTTGGTGTGAGATTGGGTTCTCATCCCAATACATTAGATTTGTCAACAATGACTATCGTACAGTCTGATCTATTCATCCTAAATATATCATTAAAATGTCTAAGGTACGATGAACTATCAAACCCTACCAATACCTTAATTACTATAATCAGTGATGTGACAACATAGTCAATATGGATCCAACTTATTATTTTGTATAAGCTTATCGATTGTACCTTGACCAGGAATTTAGTATGAGTGCATATACGAGACATTGCACTTGATATTGCTTTAAACAAAAATTACGGTACATGCTGCCGAATTGAAAATGAAACATGACATATTACTGAACTTGAAACTGAACATGACACAGCACTAAAACTCACATTCATCACACCTGATTATAGAGTTACAATAGCTAACTGGGGTATGGAAAAACTCTTGTTATTGAAAGTGCATAAGCGGCGGGAGCCATTTTTACTGTATTTGACGGACTATGATACTATATTTGACTGACTCCAGTACTATATTTGATAGTATTTGGCCCGGGTGAGTGCCCCGTGGCATGAGTGAGTTCGTATGATATATATTATACTCTCAGATACGAGTCACATCACTAGACTTAGAGCATTGTTTACTTATGCATACATACGTATACATTTTTTGGAATAACTCATTGCTATCATGTTATACTTTGCCACATATCACTTGTATATATGTCATTAATCCTACTGACTGGATTCTGTATACATATATGTAAAGCTTGTGTGTTGTTTATAGTGTTGGGGACCTACAACCTACTCTAACGGTTACTTTGTTGACTGTTAGGTGTGAGAGATGATTATCCAGGGAGTACATGTTTTGAGGAACAGGACCCCTTGGGGTAAGGATCGGAATACTAACAATCAGGTCGTCTAGTTTTTATTTTCATTTTAATTGAGTATGAAAAATTATAAGGTGGTATGCCTCATCAAAGTATTTCCTTTTTCCTTGTACTGAATAATTCATTTTTTAAAATAAGATGTATCTGAGTACGTCATTGGTAATAATGTGCATATATGTATCATATTCAGGTGACTTACTGTCTTTCGTATGTGTATGCTTAGTGTATACTAAACGAAAAGGAAGAAATGACCGTTTATCCTTTAGTTTAGGATGCATTGCGGCTTGTCACATGCATTTCCTTCTTACTAGGAACTAGGGCATGACATTTGATGTAAAAGAAAGACCAATTGGTGTTTATTGTCAAATACAGAAAGAACAATGTAACGCTCATGAGTTGTCATTGTTGTGCCATTTTGAGTTTTAGAAATTTGGTTAAACGGTCAAACTAGAAAAAGGGATTTTGGTCAGAATGCTCTATATACGGTGATATCGGATGCTAGGTGGGTTGTACCATTCGAAAACCCTCAAAATCTGATATGATATTCCCGATACATATCGAAAGGCCGGGTATTTGAATCCTTGGTTACAACGTCAAAGTTAGGATTCATTTTATGTAAGTTTTACCAATTTCAAGTTTTTAAGGCAATATGTCAGATTGATTATGATCTTGTTTCCTTATGGAGCAAATAAATGTTATCTTTTAACATGTGGCTTCTTTGTTAGGTGGAGTTCTGTTTATGGAATGAACTTATTAGCATGCGGGTCAAAACAAAAGTTTCGCTTTAATAAGATTATCCCAATTCAGGCCATAACAAAGGCTCTGATGGCATAGGGACGAACTAACACTAACTCAGAGACTTCGGCAAAAAAGAAATGCCAAAGATGACATTTTATCGTACAATAATTATCATCAATTAAAGAAAACAAGTAAAACACCAATTAAAGCACAAAGCCAAAATCAAAATCTTTCAGAAATTCAAGAGTGAACAAATTACTTATCGGGGAACCAAGCGGGGGGAGTATCAGAGGGATAATCTTTGTAGCAGCCGTAGTACATCATCTGATGAAAAGCGAAGGGCTGATTGGGGTTCAGCAACTGCTTCGAGATGCCCTTCCATGCGTCGGGAGCACTGCCCGCTTTCTCCCGGAGTATGCGGCGGAGCTCGTGGTGGAGGATCTCGGCCTCCTCTGATGGGATTCCGACGGCCGAGATTTGATCGGCGGTGATCTCGTCGAGGGATCGGCAATCCATAATGTTTTGTATCGGGCATAGACCAGAGAGAACTGGAGCGAAGTGAGAAGGAGAAGAGGGCAGGGAACTAGTTTATCCTTTTTTGGTGTATGAATCCTCAGCCGTGTAACACTTGCTAGCCTGTTCTTGGGAGTTACTTTGCGACCATATTTTGTTCGGGGACGTAGGGCCTGTACTTCTCGGTGGAAGTGGCAATTGGGAAAGTTTGGGGATTGATGAATCTATGAGAGAGAAAAGGATGGTTTTGTGTTCTTTTGATTGAAAAGCTAGTTGGGAAAGTGGATATAGTAGTAGAGGGTGGGTCCCAACCAACTTTATTGTGTTCTTTTGGATTGGGAAAGTAAACGAGGGAAGTGAGAAAGTGGAGTATGGTAGGGAGGGGTGAGTATAGGTTAAGTTCACACCCCCCCTGAAGCAAAAAAAAATACTGATTCAATGCGGATGCAACCCAATTTGCCCACATTTCTGAAAATTACACTTTTATTTTGTAAAACAGTGACATACCCAATAAAAGCACACTGCATCTGCTTTAAAAAATGAATACATAAACCAATAAAAACACAAAGCATCTACTTACAATACTGTTATCGACCGCAATACATAAAAAGCGTAACAGACCATGTTGAATTACATACTGCACATAGCGTACCATACATGTCAATCAGTCGAGTCTTAAATATATCAAAACTAACCCTAAAAACATTAGAATTACCAGACAACACAACAAAAACGTTATTCTCCCAAGTTCTCCTACTACCTGACCCAACCACCATCTATCTCTAACAAGTACCTATCAGACAATGGAACTGAAGAAATATCTCCTCGTGTCCCTACCCCTCTAGCTGTCGCATCATTGACCGGCTGTGGGTCCTTCCAGATGAAGAAATCACATTTTTTTCCGCGAACAGGACAACCCCAAAATCGCCTGCCGGGGTTGGTGGGGTCCCAGATGTCATCAATGTCGACTTCAGGCCACAGTGGCACACCTTGGAAATTCCCATTAATTCATCGGCATTAGGTGAAGCTTAATGGCGGGAGCGAAATGACCCGCTTGATCCTGCACTCATCTGTATCAAGAAAATCAAAGAGATACACACAATGAATCAGTATAATGTAATTAGTTGGGATACGAAGAAATGTAAAGAGAAGTATGTGATGAGGGCATACCTAGAATCAATTATATAGGTTGACGTTGTCATTGGTGCCGACATCATGCACAAATCAGCATTGTAAAAGAAATAGCAAAAATAATAAAATCCACAGCAAAATCCAAAAACTTGTTTGCAATGCAAACTGCCCAGAAGCATTTCAGACATCAGTGTGCAGCTAGAATAGAGTGATCACCAACACAATGAAGCAAAAAAATACATTTTCAATGTGTTTGCAATTCAAACTGCCTATAAGCAGTTCAGACATCAGTGTGCAGGTAGGATACTGTGATCACCAACACAATGAAGCAAAAAAATACATTTTCAAAGTGTTTTCAATTCAAACTGCCCATAAGCATTTCAGACATCAGTGTGCATGTAGGATACCGTGATCACCAACACAATGAAGCAAAAAAATACATTTTCAAAGTGTTTTCAATTCAAACTGCCCAGAAGCATTTCAGACATCAGTGTGTAGGTAGGAAACTGTGATCACCAACACAATGAAGCAAAAAATACATTTTCACCGTGTTTGCAATTCAAACTGTCCATAAGCAGTTCAGACATCGGTATGCAGGTAGGATACTGTGATCGCCAACACAATGAAGACCAAAAGAATACATAATTAATGTGTTTGCACTTCAAACTGCCCAGAAGCATTTCAGACATCAGTGTGCAGCTAGGATACAATGAAACCCAACACAATGAAGCAAAAAAAATACATTTTCAATGTGTTTGCACTTCAAACTGTCCAGAAGCATTTCAGACATCAGTGTGCAGGTAGGATACAGTGATAACCAACACAATGAAGCAAAAATAATACATTTTCAATGTGTTTGCACTTCAAACTACCAAGAAGCATTTCAGACATCAGCGTGCAGGTAGGATACTGTGATCACCAACACAATGAAGCAAAAATAATACATTTTCAATGTGTTTGCACTTCAAACTGCCCAGAAGCATTTCAGACATCAGTGTGCAGGTAGGATACATTGATCACCAACACAATGAAGCAAAAAAATACATAATCAATGTGTTTGCACTTCAAACTGCCCATAAGCATTTCAGACATCAGTGTGCAGGTAGGATACAGTGATCACCAACACAATGAAGCAAAAAAATACATAATCAATGTGTTTGCACTTCAAACTGCCCAGAAGCATTTCAGACATCCGTGTGCTGCTAGGATACAGTGATAACCAACATAATGAAGCAAAAAAATACAGTTTCAATGTGTTTGCAATTCATACTGCCCAGAAGCATTTCAGACATCAGTGTGCAGGTAGGATAATGTGATCACCAACACAATGACGCAAAAAAAATACATAATCAATGTGTTTGCACTTCAAACTGCCCATAAGCACTTTCAATTGAAAGTAGACGCACTAGTCAAATCCACAAAATATAATACATGATAATAAATTGTACTTGCCCCCTCCTTACATCAACATAATATTACATAAACCAACATGACTGTACTTACACCGTACTAGCCACTCGACCATACCGACCATACATCAAACATCCAAAACATACATACTTATAGTGTACCAATACATATTACAAAAACCATCAAGCATGTCATCAGTGACATCTAATCACTTACTATCCAATGGAATCGGTAGCATCATCATCATCATTTCCTTCCCCGCGCGTCGTCGCAATCTCCTCGATGATCATCTTTATCTTCATATCCTTTGCTATCCTCGGCATACCTAGAAACTTCCTTCCAGCGTGCTCTCGATGGGCCAAATGGTCGTACACCTTAGACAACATCTCCAGTGGATACTCTTGATGGGAATAAACTGTTTCACCCAATTCCTTATGCCAATGGCCGAGAGAACGACCTATCGCATCGGCGACATTGGCAACAGAATTAACCATTTTAAGCATTATAGCGGGCACGTCCGATATCTGTTGTCTACGGGATTTATTTTTCCCCACAGATGGGGGGCTAGCAAGGTGAGGCCCATGGTGAGTAGGACCCGGTGGGGTAGCCGGTGGGATTGTAGGAGAGACCTCGTTATCGATTGATGCATCATTCGAAGGCTCATTCGCAGCATGCTCCCCTTCGCCATCCGAGTTGTGGCCTCCAATTCCAAATGGTTGGTACACAACCCTCCTATAATTCCCCATAGCCTCGTCATCTCCTACGATCAATTGGAGATTAGCATACCACGGAAGGGGCTTATTCACATAGTCCTTGTGTCTTGGGTTTGCCTACACGAATAAAGCATTTGATTTTACTTCGTGCATTTAAAAATTCAAGTAGAGGATGTAGGCAACTATAAAAAGGTGAAGGGCATACCGCTGCAAATGTTTCATAAACTTCAGGCTCCATTATGACCATTTGCTCCTCTTCACACCACCCGGCGCCACTCATTTTGATGCAAGCTTTCACATCTTTGAGCCGCGTTCGTAGGACTTTGAGGTGATTCTTCACATTTGCACCGGTGTAGTTCCTATGAAATTTCATATTGATGTGTGCCGCAGCGGCGTTGAAGGCACAAGCTTTGAACGACTTATCGGACTTATTGCCTTCCTTTATTTGTTCCGCAAGGAAAGGGATAAGGACCATACCCTCCTCCCACGTCCAATATTTGTTCATCGGCCCTTTGGTTTGTGTTTGCGTCTTCGCCTTTTTTCTTGGGCTTGACATCGACGCATCCTCTGATTCATCTCGGCGACTCGACTTCCTAGAAGAGTCGCTCCCCATCCTCGAGTCATTCCCGCTCGCCGATGAATTCCCTCCCCATCTCCCACATTCTCCCATTCCCCCACCTTGGAAGGTCCCCACCCCTAGGGCCATCATCCCCCCATGTAGCATTTGCATATCTCCCGTTGGATTGTGCCTTTGCATTTGCACACAGTCACCCATTCCCCCTCCTTGGAAGCACCCCACCCCTTGGGCCATCATCCCTCCTTGTTCCTTTTGCATAGTTCCCGGAGGAGAGTGCCTTTGCATGTGCACACCTTCACCCATTCCCCCACCTTGGAAGCTCCCCAAACTTTGGGCCATCATCCCTCCTTGTAGCATTTGCACATATCCAGGAGTAGCAGGCATTGGCATTGGCATTTGTATGTATCCCGGTTGATACGACGTACTTGTCCCAACACCTTGGAAGCCTTGCATAGGATATTGAAATTCTCCCATCATATGCGTCGTAGGCCACACCGGAGTATTCTCATTTCGACTTTCATCTTCCGCCCTTTGAGGTGCATATGACGGGCCAACCCTCGGACTCATACTTTCACTCCAATGCCCTTGGTCCGATGACCCATCCATGCCTACAACAAAAAGGAGTTAATAGAGCAAAATCTTATATAAAACACACATGCTTCATTTAAGTAATAAAAGTTTGTTGCACCACATGCTTCATTCAAGCACTAAGGCACATATATATAACACACATATCCAAGTACTAAATCACACACATCCATAAAAAATAACACACATCTCACATGCCATGTTCAATTGTGTTCCCATGATTGTTAATGGTACAATAGTCCACCTACATTTCCCAAGCTATTTGATCGCTCCGAAGTTTTCATTGGTCTCGTTGTTGGGTTTGATCATGTCTGTGAACCTGTTGTGACATATCCATAATCGAATCATCTTGATCATCGATACCATCACCCTCCTCCTCAAGCACATCCACATCCACAAGTAGATGCGGGTCATGTGGATCTGCTACTTGAATATAATTATGCAAAACCGTGCAAGCCAGGACGGTATCGACCTAAATTGGGAAGGGATAGTGCTGCTTGGCCGATAATATCTTAAACTTGTTCTTGAGGATGCCAAAAGTCGACTCGATCTTTGTTCTTAACGACGAATGACGCAGATTAAATATCTCTTTGCGATTGCGAGGAACTCGATCAGTATGGTCCTACAGATGGTATCTAACGCCCTGTATGGAGATATGAACCCAGACATGGTAGTATAACCAGCATCGCACAGGTAATATTTCCCTGCAATGATTAACGTACACCCTCTTTATAATCACAAGACTTCATAAATATGTGTATATTTCATGTAGATTAAAGTACGCCTATTACCTTCATATACTCGAAGACCGTTGGGAGGGGGTAATGACAACGCATCTTTAAGGACAGTAAAATCATTTGCTGATCCTTCCGACCTGGCCATGACGTAAGTGAATCGTTTATTTGGTGTTGCAGCCGCCAGCACATTTTGTGTCACCCCCTTACGGCCTCTAAATCGGGGGACGAGCTTGGCGGGGAGCATGTCATCGATATGGGCCCCATCAATGAGACTAATGCAATCCTACATTACAATAAAATAACACAAATGTTTAACTCATCTTCGATCAATAGAAAATGCTGACATATATTCAAGAAACATCGCGTACCTTGAAATATGGAAACCACCTTGGATTATTCAGAACCTCAGGAGGAGTCTCATTTGGAGCTTGCTTCATGTACATATCCGTAAGGCACACACTACTTGCAGTACTTGGTTAAAGTAACGATTAACTGTGGATCCGGAGCGTATAAAATCAACTTGCATCACTCTGTTCTTTGACTTGTGACCGACAATATGTAGAAACATTGCCAACTGCTCCTCTATGGACACATTAACAGTGTCTTTGAGAATATTCCCAGCTCTCATTAAACTTGCCAGGTTCATGAATGCAGTGGTCCGCATTCTTAAGTAGTACAAACAACTACTCTCACTCCTATGGAAGATTCTACGCATGTGGGATTTCCTATGCAGATCACGCATAACAGATGGCTCTCTAGGTATACGTGTAGACATAGCATCATCGTAGAGTAAAAGAAATTGTATGACGGTAAAAAACTACAGTAGCCGCAGCCGCGCAACATATTTGATGCCCCGACATTTCTCCATTTTCATCCATCTATATCATACATTAATCAATCATAAATTCATGCATATGTTGCTACACCCATTTGATAATATACTTGTCCATTCATTTCAAAAAATTCATAAGGATTTTTCGTGGCCCTCAGACTATGTATGGTTTTCATATTCCTTCATGACGGCCTGGCAGTTGCTCCTTCACATTATACCCATACATTCAAAAAACCTATGCGGCATCCAGTGTATTCAAGTACAACATGCATGATACATATTGTCACGACCCGCTTCCCTAAAATGGAGGCGAGACGTGAAAAGGTCCGCACGGGAGTGGAGCGGTGAAGCCCCAAACCCGATAAGCGTCAATTTAGTATAAACAGGTCCCTGTAACTGCAATCGAAACAACAATAATAATAATATGAGACGGAAAAGAAACACCAATCCCAAGGGTTGTCCACAAATATTCAACATCACAGAAAAGCCACCAGGCTAAAAAGAAAGAGTCTAAGGCCCAGAACAAGGCCAAACAAAAGCAATGACGTAAATAAGTATAGGTGCCACGCACCGATAACAAAACAACTGTTTAACAAAATTTAAAACACAACGGAGACACTAGGACTGGTCCCCAGTGTCCACGTACTCCCCGTCCAACACGGGCTCAAGCTCGGCGTCCGCGAACACCTCACCCTCAGCAAGCAACTCAGGCTCAGGGTCTAACATGCGTCACCCAAAAGAGAAAGGGGCACATGTCAGCAAGTCTAAAAGACTTGAGCAAGGAAACTGAAAGTGACTAACAACCTAGCATTTAAATGTTAAACAAAGGCATGGCAGTTGAATATGATGCAACAGTTTAAAAGGGAGACAAGCATGCACAATGTAGCCAAAGCTACCAACTCACTAGTTCACGAATCACTTATCACTGTTTATCACTTGAACACTAGAGATTTCGCCTGCAGGCTGGAGTGGCGGATCAGGCCATCTCGTGCTCTGGTGACGCATATCTCTTACTCACTTAAACACTAGAGATTTCGCCTGCAGGCTGGAGTGGCGGATCAGGCCATCTCGTGCTCTGGTGACGCATATCTCTTACCCCACCCCTACGTGTATCGAGCATTTGCTCGCTTCTGGATCACGGGCCAGGAAGTGTATTTGGCATAGGGTTGTGCCCACGAAAAGTGGGTGCCTAGCCGGTATCCGAGCGTTGGGGTTTCCAACTACAGGGCTCGCTTCTGGGACACGAGCCAGGAATATAATGTTGTAGCGTGTGCTACACAATCACAATAATTTATTACTATGCAATGACATGAACAAATGATTGCGTACCGTTAATTGAATTTAAACGTGACATACAAGCATGATGAGGGTGACGGACCAAGCTTCGTTGTCAAGCTAGGTCAATGGCGTCTAAACGGCTATCCTTTCACCGTTTAGTCTCTTTTACACTAAAACAAGGTAATGGCCTAAGACATGGCCCAAATCAAGAGATGCAAGTTTCACTTGCCTATCACCGGGGATGACGGTTACGAAAGTTCGTTTCCGCGAATGCTAGGCTACGGGGAATCGCTGTTATGGGGAACAATCATCAAAACACAAGTATTTTATTAGGGTTTCATAAAAATTACAATAAGATAAGAAAACAACGGTAGATCGATTTCTTACCGAGAGGAGGCGGAAGAAACACTCCGGGGAACCCTAGGACCAGATCTGGAAACTAATGGAGAAGTTTGAGGAAACTAGGGTTTTGGGGGGATTTTGGGGATTTGATGGATTTTGGTGAGATTTTGGGGAAGATGAGTGGTAGATAGAGTGAATGGATGGATTGGATGATGGATTTAGGGTTTGAAATGAAGGATTGAAGCTTGGAGGAAGATGGGGGCTTGGAGGGGAAGAAACTAGGGCTTAGGGTCGTGTTGGAGAAGAAGAAAACGATTGGGTTGGGTATTTATAGGTTGAGCTGGCGGCTGCCCAGAAATTAGGGTTTTAACACAGACTAGTCGGTCAAAGAACAACCACTGACCGACTAGTTTGGCAACTAGTCGGTCGGTCGACCAACGCAGACCGACTAAGTGTAAACAGTAACTCCTGAACGAAAATAGGATTTAGAGTTAGTCGGTCTATGAACAAGTACTGACCGACTAGTTTAACATCTAGTCGGTCGATGAACGTTCTTAGACCGACTAAGAGTAAACAGTAACTGATACAAAAATAATATGATGAGTTAGTCGGTTCAAGAAGCATTGCTGACCGACTAGTTTGCAACCTAGTCGGTCAACCAACATTCTTAGACCGACTAACGATAAACAGTAACTCCTGAGAAAATTTAGAAAGCTCACTAGTCGGTCCAAGAAGGATTGCCGACCGACTGGATCGTCATCTAGTCGGTCGGTGGCCCTTCTTACACCGGCTAATGAGCATAGAAAAGTACCGATACGGAGCGCGAGGCCCCGGGATCGATTCCTAAGACTCCTAGGCTTGATCTAACAGTTAGATATGACCGTTGTGAAGCCCGTCACAAACGACGTACTTCGAAAACGACGATCCTAAGGAAGAATCGAGAAAATACGACGAATCAATCGAAAATGAAAGTTACGGAGACGAAAACCACACAAGAGGAGAAAATCCACCAAAACATATGTTATATTATAATAAATTCTGATACATGAAAAGCAGTCGTTACATCCTCCCCAACTTAAGAAAAATTCCGTCCTCAGAATTCCCAAATACTCACGAGTCCGGAAACAAAAGTGGGTAGCGCTCCCGCATCTCATCTTCTCTCTCCCAAGTGGACTCTCCCGGCGAACCGTGTCGCCACATCACCCTCACAAGATCGACAATCTTGTTTCGAAGTGACTTCTGACGCCTGTCCAGAATCTGCACCGGATACTGGTCATACGTCAAATCTGAGCGAACGGCGATCTCCGAGAAATCCACGGCATGAGATGGATCGCTAATGTATCGACGAAGCTGCGACACATGGAAAACATTGTGAACTCCTTCCAAAGATGGCGGCAAGGCCAAACGGTAAGCTACCTCGCCAACCCTCTCCAAAACATCAAATGGTCCAATGTATCGCGGGCTCAACTTCCCACGCTTCCCGAAACGAATCACACCACGATTCGGGGAAATCTTCAAGAACACATGGTCGCCCGGCTGAAACTCCAAAGGACGACGTTTAGCATCCGCCCAATGCTTAAAACGGTCCTGAGCAATCCTCAACCTCTCCCGAATATTCCTGACAATATCCACGGCCTCCACGATCATCTCAGGTCCCAACAACTCCCGATCACCAACGTCATCCCAACTCAATGGCGATCGACATTTCCTCCCATAAAGAGCGGCGAAAGGCGCCATGCCAATACTCGCCTGGAAGCTGTTGTTGTAGGAAAACTCCACCAAATGTAGATGGTCCTCCCACGAACCCTTGAAATCCAACATGCACGCCCTCAGCATGTCTTCCAAAATCTGAATCGCCCTCTCGGACTGGCCATCCGTCTGCGGATGGTACGCCGTGCTGAAACTCAGACGCGTACCCAAGCTCTTCTGCAAACTCTGCCAAAACTGAGATGTGAACCTCGTGTCTCTGTCCGACACGATACTCACGGGGACTCCATGAAGTCGCACGACTTCCTCCATATATCTCCTCGCTAGCACCTCCGTGGACTGTCCCACTCGGAACGGAATAAAGTGCGCAGATTTGGTCAATCGATCTACGATCACCCAAATCGCGTCATTCTGCTTCGGACTCCGAGGTAGTCCAGTCACGAAATCCATAGTGATGTGCTGCCACTTCCACTCCGGAATCGGAAGCGGTTGTAGCAACCCGGCCGAGCGCTGATGCTCCGCCTTCACTTGCTGGCAAACCAAGCACTTGGCTACACTCCGAGCCACGCTCCTCTTCATACCATGCCACCAATAATTCAGACGAAGATCCTGGTACATCTTGGTGCCATCAGGATGCACAGAATACGGCGAACTGTGTGCCTCCACCATCAACTCCTCTCTGATATCCCCAGCTGGCACACACAACCTGGCTCCGAACCTCAACGAGCCATCCTCATGAATCAAAAAGTCAGTCCGCAGACCGGCTTCCACCATCTCCCGAATCCTGACCAACTTCGGATCTCCGGCCTGGCCAGCCTTAATCCGATCCACGATCGTCGACTGTACCTGCATGTACATCAACGAAGAAGCCTCCCCAGGAAGAACAATCTCCACTCCAGACTCGCAAAAATCCTGCTGCAATCTCCACTGCGAGGTCAAAATCATCACCGCTGGAAGCCTACTCAAAGCATCAGGAACCACATTCACCTTGCCAGGGTGATACTGCAAATCAATCTCATAATCCGCCATAAGCTCCAACCACCGACGCTGTCGCATGTTGAGCTCCTTCTGAGTGAAAATATACTTCAAGCTTTTGTGATCGGTGAAAATCTTCACTTTCTCACTCAGCAAAAAGTGCCTCCAAATCCTAAGAGCGAACACAACGGCAGCCAACTCCAAATCATGCGTCGGGTAATTCTTCTCATGAACCTTAAGCTGACGAGACGCATACGCCACAACATGTCCGTGTTGATGCAGCACGCAACCGAGACCCTTGCCAGAAGCATCGCAAAAGATCTCAAATCCACCGCTGCGATCAGGCACCACAAGAATAGGGGCCGTCGTCAACCTCTCCTTCAGAATACCAAAAACACTCTCACAATCACCCGACCAAACATAAGCAACATCCTTCCGCGTCAACCTGGTCATCGGCTCAGCAATACGAGAAAAGTCCTTAATGAACCGACGATAATATCCCGCCAAACCAAGGAAACTCCGAATCTCAGATGCAGACGACGGAACAGGCCACTCCCTGATGGCCCTAATCTTCTCGGGATCCACAGAAATACCATCTTCGGTCACCACATGCCCCAGAAAAGCAACTCTATCCAGCCAAAACTCGCACTTCGAAAACTTAGCATACAAACGATGCTTCCTCAAAATTTCCAACACCGTCCTCAAGTGCGATGCATGCTCTTCCTCCGACTTCGAATAGATCAGAATGTCGTCGATAAAGATAACGACAAACTTATCCAAAAGTCGTAGAAAATCAGGTTCATCAGATTCATGAAAACTGCGGGCGCGTTAGTTACGCCGAAAGGCATAACCACAAACTCATAGTGTCCATACTTCGTCTTGAACGCTGTCTTCGGAACATCATCCCTCTTCACCTTCAACTGATGGTAACCACTCCTCAAATCCAACTTAGAAAACACCCTCGAACCTCCAAGCTGATCAAAAATATCATCGATGCGAGGCAACGGGTATTTATTCTTAATGGTCACCGTATTCAATCCCCGATAGTCCACGCACATGCGACGCGAACCATCCTTCTTCTTAACCAGCAACACCGGTGCTCCCCACGGAGACACACTGGGATTAATATAACCCTTCAGCAACAGCTCATCCAACTGCTTCCGCAACTCTTCCAATTCAACAGGCGCCATACGATACGGCGCCTTCGAAATCGGCTGCGCACCTGGAAGAAGATCGATAGAAAATTCCAAAGCTCGATCAGGCGGCAAACCAGACATCTCCTCGGGGAAGACGTCGCCAAAATCTCGCACCACAGCTGGCCACTCCAGCTCCAACTGCATAGCCACAGCCTCCACCGGCCTGGCCCGAAATCTGACAGGACCAAGCGAACTGCTACCACGACTGAACTCAAATACTGGATGTCCGGGAATCTCGAACACCACCTTCTTCCGACGACAGTCGATCGTAGCATAGAAGCTCGCAAGCCAATCCATCCCAAAGACTGCATCGTAGTTGGTGATGTTGTGGACAATAAAATCAGCATAAAGCTCATGTCCACAAACCACCACAGAGCAAGGACTGCACCCACAATGCACCGTGACTACTCCATTCCCTGTGACGATATTCCAACTCTTGGAGAGAGGGGACATCGACAAGGAATGCTTCTCCACGAAGCTCTGGGCCAAAATGCACATTGACGCACCTGAGTCAAAGAGGACTCGGGCAGGGAACGTGCAAACCAAAACCACACCTAACAAACAGTCTAATCAATCAAATCTTACTCTAGCAACATTCATACACAAGCATCCAGCATAATTTAACAATCAACTAATTAAGGAAGGGACAATCTAGATCGAAAGTTACCTGCAATGACCTCATCCATGGCCAAAACCTCCTCCTCAGTCATCAGGAATGCCTGCCTCCTTGGCGGAGCGGCCCGCTCAAAAGCCTGCCTCTGCGGGACGAGGGGCACCCCACGACCAGCGGGCACCGGGGCTCTCTGCTGCAAAGGCGGGGCAGCAATAGGTGTCTGCCAAGGTTGCCTCAACTTCGGGCACTCCCTGAGAGCATGGGCGGGATCTCCACAAGCAACACATTGCCCCAAGAACTTCCTACACGATTCCTTGATATGACCCTCCTTGCCACAGAAATGGCAAACCCTCCGAACAGGCCCTCTTGGCCTCTTGAACTGAACAGGATGGTTCGGCCTGAATCCAGGTCGAACCACAGCTCTCGCCTGCTCCACAGGCCTCTTCCCAGCACCAACAACAGACCCCTTCCTCTGGTTCACAAGCAGCTCCTGCCTCTTGGCAGCGACCAAAACCTTCTGATAAGATTCCCGGTCAGAAGAGGTCACAAAGCTCTGGAGCTCTGAAGCAAGCCCCTGCAGAAACCTCTGAGCTCGCTCCTCAGCGTCCTGCACCATCTTTGGTGCAAACCGACTCAGCCTCATGAACTCCTGGTGGTACATGTCCACCGACGAGTTCCCCTCCTTCAGATCGATAAAACGCTGCAGCATCTCTTCCCTGGCAGCCTTCGGGAAAAACTCACCATCAAATCTGGCCTTGAAGGTAGCCCAGACGATCGGCTCCACCAACATCCTTTCCTCAGCATCCCACCAATTCCTGGCGTTATCCTTCAGCTGGCGCTTCGCCAAGTCAACCCAACTAACTTCGTTGACCTTGGACATCTTCAGATTGTCCTCGATATTCCTCATCCATTCATCAGCAGCTAGTGGACCTTCGGTTCCATCAAAATACGCAGGACCCAGCTCTCTGAACTGCTTCGCCCCGGGCTCAGGGCGAGGGGTCTCCACCACCCGAGCAGCTCGAGTCACTGGAGCATTCTGCACCTGCAGGAGCACACCCTGCTGAACTTGCATCATCTGCAACATCATCCGCATCATCTCTCCATTAGTGGGCTCCCGCTCAGGCTCCTCGTCATGAGGGGGCGCACCACTACCACCACCACGGGTGATTCGCCTTCCTGCCATCTAATGACGCAGAAAACGAAACAATTAGACTCATAGCTTAGGGCTCAGATGTCGAACTTATTTGTTGGACAATGTTGTATTATTATTGTTATCCCGATAATTACAGTTACAGAAGGACCTGCATGGGCCACCACTAAAACCTGTCACGACCCGCTTCCCTAAAATGGAGGCGAGACGTGAAAAGGTCCGCATGGGAGTGGAGCGGTGAAGCCCCAAACCCGATAAGCGTCAATTTAGTATAAACAGGTCCCTGTAACTGCAATCTAAACAACAATAATAATAATATGAGACGGAAAAGAAACACCAATCCCAAGGGTTGTCCACAAATATTCAACATCACAGAAAAGCCACCAGGCTAAAAAGAAAGAGTCTAAGGCCCAGAACAAGGCCAAACAAAAGCAATGACGTAAATAAGTATAGGTGCCACACACCGATAACAAAACAACTGTTTAACAAAATTTAAAACACAACGGAGACACTAGGACTGGTCCCCAGTGTCCACGTACTCCCCGTCCAACACGGGCTCAAGCTCGGCGTCCGCGAACACCTCACCCTCAGCAAGCAACTCAGGCTCAGGGTCTAACATGCGTCACCCAAAAGAGAAAGGGGCACATGTCAGCAAGTCTAAAAGACTTGAGCAAGGAAACTGAAAGTGACTAACAACCTAGCATTTAAATGTTAAACAAAGGCATGGCAGTTGAATATGATGCAACAGTTTAAAAGGGAGACAAGCATGCACAATGTAGCCAAAGCTACCAACTCACTAGTTCACGAATCACTTATCACTGTTTATCACTTGAACACTAGAGATTTCGCCTGCAGGCTGGAGTGGCGGATCAGGCCATCTCGTGCTCTGGTGACGCATATCTCTTACTCACTTAAACACTAGAGATTTCGCCTGCAGGCTGGAGTGGCGGATCAGGCCATCTCGTGCTCTGGTGACGCATATCTCTTACCCCACCCCTACGTGTATCGAGCATTTGCTCGCTTCTGGATCACGGGCCAGGAAGTGTATTTGGCATAGGGTTGTGCCCACGAAAAGTGGGTGCCTAGCCGGTATCCGAGCGTTGGGGTTTCCAACTACAGGGCTCGCTTCTGGGACACGAGCCAGGAATATAATGTTGTAGCGTGTGCTACACAATCACAATAATTTATTACTATGCAATGACATGAACAAATGATTGCGTACCGTTAATTGAATTTAAACGTGACATACAAGCATGATGAGGGTGACGGACCAAGCTTCGTTGTCAAGCTAGGTCAATGGCGTCTAAACGGCTATCCTTTCACCGTTTAGTCTCTTTTACACTAAAACAAGGTAATGGCCTAAGACATGGCCCAAATCAAGAGATGCAAGTTTCACTTGCCTATCACCGGGGATGACGGTTACGAAAGTTCGTTTTCGCGAATGCTAGGCTACGGGGAATCGCTGTTATGGGGAACAATCATCAAAACACAAGTATTTTATTAGGGTTTCATAAAAATTACAATAAGATAAGAAAACAACGGTAGATCGATTTCTTACCGAGAGGAGGCGGAAGAAACACTCCGGGGAACCCTAGGACCAGATCTGGAAACTAATGGAGAAGTTTGAGGAAACTAGGGTTTTGGGGGGATTTTGGGGATTTGATGGATTTTGGTGAGATTTTGGGGAAGATGAGTGGTAGATAGAGTGAATGGATGGATTGGATGATGGATTTAGGGTTTGAAATGAAGGATTGAAGCTTGGAGGAAGATGGGGGCTTGGAGGGGAAGAAACTAGGGCTTAGGGTCGTGTTGGAGAAGAAGAAAACGATTGGGTTGGGTATTTATAGGTTGAGCTGGCGGCTGCCCAGAAATTAGGGTTTTAACACAGACTAGTCGGTCAAAGAACAACCACTGACCGACTAGTTTGGCAACTAGTCGGTCGGTCGACCAACGCAGACCGACTAAGTGTAAACAGTAACTCCTGAACGAAAATAGGATTTAGAGTTAGTCGGTCTATGAACAAGTACTGACCGACTAGTTTAACATCTAGTCGGTCGATGAACGTTCTTAGACCGACTAAGAGTAAACAGTAACTGATACAAAAATAATATGATGAGTTAGTCGGTTCAAGAAGCATTGCTGACCGACTAGTTTGCAACCTAGTCGGTCAACCAACGTTCTTAGACCGACTAACGATAAACAGTAACTCCTGAGAAAATTTAGAAAGCTCACTAGTCGGTCCAAGAAGGATTGCCGACCGACTGGATCGTCATCTAGTCGGTCGGTGGCCCTTCTTACACCGGCTAATGAGCACAGAAAAGTACCGATACGGAGCGCGAGGCCCCGGGATCGATTCCTAAGACTCCTAGGCTTGATCTAACAGTTAGATATGACCGTTGTGAAGCCCGTCACAAACGACGTACTTCGAAAACGACGATCCTAAGGAAGAATCGAGAAAATACGACGAATCGATCGAAAATGAAAGTTACGGAGACGAAAACCACACAAGAGGAGAAAATCCACCAAAACATATATTATATTATAATAAATTCTGATACATGAAAAGCAGTCGTTACACATATAAACAACGAACATAAAACCTGAGTAAGAAAATTTTCCTATAAATGCCTTTGAAGATACATCCCGGTGAAAACATTTTTAGGTAATGAAGGCGCCATCAAGCCAGCCGTACATTGATATTAATAATCTCTCAATTAATCAACCTTCTCGCATTGATTTTGTGTCATCATTGGGCTTGCATAAAACAAAAATGTTTTTATTTCTTGAAAAATCAAAGCTACTTTCAGACCGGACAAAACTTTTCACTTCATTTCATACACTATGTTGCAACTACCATCAATGCCATTCCAAGCCATGCATGATTCCGCTACCTTTATTTACTTTTGATTCATCATGGAGCAATTATTCACATGGGGCTGAATAAATAGTAGGGCTCAGCTTGCTTGGTGTGCATAGGGCAGATGCAATATGAATGTATGAATGCAAAAACATTGAAAATGTATTTTGTTTTATCACCAACATAATGTAAAAAAACTTACAGTTTCAATGTGTTTGCAATTCAAACTGCCCATAAGCATTTCAGACATCAGTGTTAAGCTAGGATACAGTGATCACCAACACACTGAAGCAAAAAATAACAAATTCAAAGAGTTTGCAATGCAAACTGGCCACAAGCATTTCAGATATAAGTGTGCAGCTAGGAGACAGTGATCACAAACATAATGGAGCAAAAATGGGAAACAACTTCATTGTGTTTGCAATTCAAACTGTCCAGAAGCATTTCAGACATAAGTGTGCAACTAGGAGACATCGATCACAAACACAATGGAGCAAAAAAAATACAACTTCAATGTGTTTGCAATTCAAACTGCCCAGAAGCATTTCAGACAGAAGTGTGCAGCTAGGAGACAGTGATCACAAACACAATGGAGCAAAAAAATACAACTTCATTGTGTTTGCAATTCAAACTACCCAGAAGCATTTCAGACATAAGTGTGCAGCTAGGAGACAGTGATCACCAACACAATGAAACAAAAAAATACATAATCAATGTGTTTGCACTTAAAACTGCCCAGAAGCATTTCAGACATCAGTGTGCGGCTAGTATACAGTGATCACCAATACACTGAATCAAAAAAACTTACATTTTCAATGTGTTTGCAATTCAAAATGCCCATAAGCATTTCAGACATCAGTGTGCAGCTAGGATACATTGATCCCCAACACAATGAAGCAAAAAATACATATTCAATGTGTTTCCAATTCAAACTTCCCTGAATCATTGCATAAATCAGTTTGTGGGTAGGATACATTTAGCAAATAAAACAATGAAGAAAAATACATACATTTTCATTGTGGATTTTTCATGGCCCTCAGACTATGTATGTTTTTCATATTCCCTCAAGACGGCATGGCAGTTGCTCCTTCACATTATACCCATACATTCAAAAAACCCATGCGGCATCCAGTGTATTCAAGTTCAAAATGCATGATACATATAATCAACGAACATATTCAACCCAAAAGACAATTTTCTGATATCAGTTTTAAGTAATGAAGGTGCCATCAAGCCAGCCGTACATTGATATTAATAATCTCTCAATTAATCAACCTTCCTGCATTGATTTTGTGTCATCATTGGGCTCGCATAAAACAAAACTGTTTTTATTTCTTGAAAAAACAAAGCTACTTTCATAAAGAACAAAACTTTTCACTTCATTTCACACACCTTGTTGCAACTACCATCAATGCCATTCCAAGCCATGCATGATTCTGCTACCTTTATTTACTTTTGATTCATCATGGAGCAATTATTCACATGGGGCTGAATAAATCGTAGGGCTCAGCTTGCTTGGTGTGCATAGGGCTGATGCAACATGAATGTATGAAAGAAAACACATTGAAAATGTATTTTTTTGCTTCATTGTGTTGGTGATCACTGTATCCTAGCTGCACACTGATGTCTGAAATGCTTCTGGGCAGTTTGAAGTAGCAAACACATTGAATGTGTATATTTTTTGACAACATAAATAACCAAATAAATGTCCCCCAAGCATCAATTTTTATCATGCATAAAGCACAAATCATAGAGATAATTTTTTCTCAGCCTAAAAACCCACCGTAAAACCCACATTCATCATAGCAATATAGCTCAGCATAGATCATCATCGCCAACCAACAAAATTAAGGGGTTTCAGATTTTATACCTTAGCGTATAGCACGCCCGCGAAGCTCGCGGTGCAATCAGACAGCAGCCTCACCCATTTCCAAACAACCCCCCAAAATCCCCAAAGTCCAAGCCCTAGATCTTCAATCGGCAGCCATGGAGGTGGCACCCCCGATCAGAACTTCAGTGGAACAACCCTAGAAGGTCCTCAATGGCACCCCCGAGAAGATCAAAACCTTGATCTCAGTCGGCAGCCATGGATGCCCTCAGATCAACCTGAAAGAGCAACAAGCAGAAATTTTTAGGGTTTGATCGAAGCTCTCTGAGGTGTGGAGAAGAAGGAGGAGGTGATCACATGCGCAAGGGGCCCCACCTTCGAAGAATCCCCCCAAAAAACTCCGAAATCGAGTTGCTCTGACAGGGGCTTTCTCGTCGCCTCGCGATTTCAAATCCCAGGGTTTCCCAATTTCGCCAAACGAACAGACGAGAAGAAAAGTCACGGTAATTAGGGGAACAGTGCAAGGGGGCCCACCTTCGAAGAGGTTTCCCACTCACTTATACTCAAAAGAACAGCCCCTTAGGCATGTTTCTTTGCGAGGAAAAGGGGTAGAAAGCGAAAAAATCGAACCATTTTCCGTCACTTCCATCACGTGCGTCCGTTTTCTCTCTTTACTTTCTTTCCGTGTTCCTTTGCAGCGACTCCTGCTGTGATCTCTCGACCCCCTCGATCTCTGACGTGGCATGGCAGAATCCTCGCTCTGAAATCGTCGGAATTTGCGAGGATTTCAGCTCGAACCCTTGCAAGCTGGCCCCACTCGATCTCCTCACCCCTCAACGATCCCTACCATTTCCGTGGGAGGCAACAGACGTTGGAAAAAACCCTAGGGGCAGAGGGATTTGTGGATCTGAGTTCGGATCTGGGTTTCTGAGGGTTCGGATCTCCCTTCCTTTCGAATCTGAGTTCGGATCTTTGTAAGGATCTGCTCAGGATGTGCCAAGCGTGGGGTTTTTGCGATCCATCGAAACCCAAGGCTGCCTCTCGTCGTTCTTGGTTACAGACTGTGTAGCCATTGTGTAGCTGCCTCAGGTGTACCATGATTGACTGGTACGGACGAGGCGAGTTGGAGATCGTCAGGATCGGTGAGCTTCGATATTTTTTCCTGGGATTTGATCGACGAGGCATAAATTCTGCAGCCCTAATTTTAATATTGCCTTGTTCTCTTGCTGCCATGGGTTCTTGCTATGTTCTCTTGCTGTGATAGTGTGCATGCTGCGATAGGGTGCATGCTGCTAGGATTTCATATTTGTGGGCTTTAGGCCATTTTGCAGTGATGAATATGTGAATGTGGGAATGTCGGGATCAAGCAAGCTTTGTATTTTGCATGTGAGTGGCTCGAAGCCGTTACCTGGGCAAAATTGAATAATTTGCATGCGATCATAGTATGGATTCGATAGTTTGAAGTTACACATTCAAGCACAGATAATGCAACGCATACATGCTCACAATCACGCAAAGAGACGGGCCCTTAGTGGTGCATTATTCCAAATAGCCCAATGATGTAAAATTATAAATGAATTTGGTAGGCTTGGATTTGCAACATTCATATATGCTGGATGGCTTGCTTGGTTCCTTTTATTACCCAATTTGTTTTTCACAGTGTTGGATATTCTTATGAAATGAAAGAGATTTTTTGAATTTTTAACAGTGTGTCGATTTCAAGATAAATGTTCAATATTTTGGTTTTTTTAGATGTCAATTTAAATTTTCATTATTTTAGAATTTTTGCTTTTTGTGTCACTTTGACTTTGTTTACTTGAGAACAATGGGTGATGGGAAATTTTTATGAAGTGAGATTTTTAATTTGCTTTATGCCGATTGATTTCTGGGTTGAAATGGAAGGAGCAACGGCAAAGCAACCAGTTGTGAAAATGATTAAACATAAATTCTAAGGGCTATGGCAATGTAGATTGCATGCGAGGTTTTCGTAGCCGATAAATGTTCCTCAGTGAATAAGTTGCATGTAAGAGTTGTATGGATACGATAATTGCCCATTAAAGACACCATATATATGGTGTAGGGGCAATTCATAATGCTTGACGGTTGGGTTGATATATGAATTATAAGACATGTGCAGTATTCCAAAAAGCCCAATAATGTAAAATTATAAATGAATTTGGTAGGCTTGGCTTTGCAACATTCATAATTGCTGGATGGCTTGCTTGATGGTTCCTTTTATTACCCACTTTGTTTTTCACATGGTTGGAGATTATTATGCAAAGAAAGGGATTTTGTTTGAATTTTTATATGTGTGACAATTTCAAGTAACATTTCCATAATTTAAGAATTTATGATATCTGTTTCATTCTGCACTTGTTTACTTGAGTACAATAGGTTATTGGAATGTGTACGAAGTGGGGTTTTTTTTACCTTGATTTGTGACGGTTTATTTCTTTTTAGAAATGGAAGGAGCAACGGCAAAGCAACCAATTGTGAAAATGATTAAAAATATATACCAAGTGCTAATTTTTTGGATATGCATAAATTTAGATGAAATTGGTTTTTCATATTGTTATATGATATGGATTTAATTCATATTGGATATCAAAGGGTTTATTTTGTTATCGTTCCATAAGTTATATAGGATACTGGATAACGACAGGTATATTTTTCCCATGCCCTACTTTATATTAATATCATATGTCAGTCATCACTTACGCGTTAAGTTATGTTTGATACAATTAAGGTGGACATGGATGTACAAGGAGACCATTCGGCTTGTGAGTTATGTACCTCTGCCGCGGCGGCAATAATGTTTATCATCTTAGCATTACAACTTCACAATTCAGGTAGGGCCGACCATACACCCAGAGAGCCCTCAGCTATGCGGGATCTGCATAGAAAATCACACATGCAGAGAATTCTGTATGGGTCTGACAGTAGTTGTTTGCACTACTTAAGAATGCGAAGACATGCTTTCATGAATCTGGCAGCTTTAATGCGACAGCATGGTCTTCTCAAGGATACTATTCATGACTCCATATAGGAGCAGGTGGCCATGTTCCTGCATATTGTAGGGCACAAGTCAAAGAATAGAGTCATGCACGTGGATTTTATAAGGTGAGGGGGGACAGTTAGCCGGTATTTTAACAAAGTTATGGCAATAGTGTGTGCACTTTGGGATATGTTCATGAAGCAAACTCCTAATGAGATGCCACCAGAGATAGTCAATAATCCTAATTGGTTCCCATTTTTTAAGGTACGTGGGATTATCTGTATATGTGTAAGTATAATAAGTATCATCATGGTGATTGCAAAGTTGGCTCATTTACTACGTTGTAGGACTGCATTGATCTCATTGATGGGATGTAAATAGATGCCATGCTACCAGCCGGGCTCATACCCCGCTTTAGAGGTCGTAAGTGGGTTACCCAAAATGTGCTAGCAGCTGTGACTCCAAATAAAAGATTCACATATGTAATGACCAGGTGGAAAGGATCTGTAAATGATTTTACGGTCCTGAAAGATGCATTGTCTTTACCCCCCAGGGGCTGCGAGTGTATGAAGGTAATATGCATAATTTTACATCAAAATTATACATACGTCTATCAGAAAGTGTTGGATCATAAATTGGGTTTATTTTTCGATTGTAGGTAAATATTAACTTTGCGATGCTTGATATACGAAAATGCTCGGTTTCATATCTCCATACATGGGCATTAGATACCATTTGAAGGACCATACCGATCGGGTGCCTCGAAACCGACAAGAGCTATTCAACATATGTCATTCTACCTTACGATCAAAAGATCGAGTCGACATTTGGTGTCGTAAAAAACAAGTTTAAAAATATTGACTGTCGAGCCTCACTACCCATTCCACACTTACGTCGATACCGTACTAGCTTGCATTGTTATGCATAATTACATCCAAATAGCAGATCCTCTTGACCCCCAGCTAACTGAAGATGTTGATGGGTGTGAGGAGGATGTAGAGGGTATCGATGAGCATAATGACGATGTTATGGATCTATCCCAACCGGTGACTGTTCTTGAACAAACCAGACAATGGGATCAATGGAAAATGCGCAGGGAGCAGATAGCTTGGGATATGTGGGTGGACTTCTGTAACTTAAATAATAACGGGAACTCATTAGAGCATGTGCTATGAGGGGGGTCGTCTTAGACTTTAACAAAGCGGGCAGAACATTTTAATCTTGTATCTTGCGTATTCCATTGTGTTTGCTATGTTGCGTATGACAATTGTTGCATGCTTTGTCTTATCCATTAACTGCTTTACAATTTCGAATATTTATACCCCATGCAGTATAGTATCTTATTATTTGATGGTTATATGTTTATAGCACAAATTTTGCATGTCCAATATCATATTATTGTTGTTGTAGGGATGGAAGTGTAATGCCCTGGTAGCTACTGCACAAGTATTAGAGGGGGGTGAATAGTACTTTAAAATAATTAAGAGTCTAATTCCTAATTATTGTGCAATCACAAACAACTATGCAGAATAAGAATAACAACAAGAACAATAGCAACACAAACAAGCGATGTAATGGGTTCGGATCCACCCAAGTCTCCCCGACTTGTTCCCGGTGATCCTACGTCCCAGGCACCCAGATCCCCTCCGGCTACTTGAGTTAGAATCCACTAACTCAAGGTTCCACTAAATGACTTCTTGTAGAAACTACTACAAAATCAAACAATACAATGAATGAATTGTGACTCCCACAAACCGGGATCACAAAGATCCCTCACAACCCGAGAGATAAACTTATAATAAATAGTTTAAATGAAATAAATATAACTCACCACAAATTCCTATGCCTTGATATACTTACGAATTAGGGCAAGGAAGGAAGATGAGAGAGAGTGAGCAAGAAACCCTAGCAATGATGAGCAGCGTGAAAACGGCTAGGACGATGGTGATGATCGTGATCTGATCCTTTGGAAATAAGAACACACACCGTAGAAAATCTCCTTGAGAAATTAGGTCACAAAGAGAGAGGGAGAGATTTTCGAGAGAGAAAGCCTTTCAAAATTCATAAACGAATGATCCAAAAATTAGATCTGAAACCCCACTGATAATAGACAAATTTCCTTGTTTGAAACGAATCAAACACAAAAGGAAAGAATTAAAACAGATCAAGAAAAGTCGTGGAAATAAATTCTCCAACGGCTGGAAAAATAAAGCTGCTTAATCGGTCTAAGAAGGATCACTGACCAATTAGTTTGAGAACTAGTCGGTCGATAAACCTTCTTGGACCGACTAGATGGTTAACAGAGAATTCAGTGAAGTAAAGAGGATAAACGAGTCGGTCTAAGAAGAAACATCAACCGACTAGTTTGACAACTAGTCGGTCGGTGAACCTTCTTGGACCGACTAATTGGTCAACAGTAACTCGGCTGAAAACACAAGTAAGACTAGTCAGTTCAAGAAGGATTTCCAACCGATTAGATTGACATCTAGTCGGTTGGTCCTTCTACTTGAACCAACTAAAATGCACAGAAAGTCAAACGAAGAAGCGATAAGCTACGGAAAACTTCCTAATGGCTTCTAAGACAATCCTAGAGATAAGATACGATAAATAAGAGGATATCGAAGGCAAGTAATACTCAAGGCTTAACATTCTAGAAGACAATGAAAATAAACAATACACACAGTCTTCCAAAGCTTCAATATGAAGATTCTGAGTCCCTCGACTTCAATAATACTCCTTGAGCTTCAGTGAAGCTTCAGGCACATCGTTCACGCACTCTAAAGAAATATTGGGACGTCGCTTAAGATCTACACAGTGATTTGGCGACGATCTTCATAACTGCGCTGAAAGATAATTAGTACCCAATAATTAAGTTTGTTCATCATCAAAACCAAATCAGGGGAATCAATACTCAACATTCTCCCCCTTTTTGGTGATGACAAGCCAACATTAATATAAATCAATAATAATGATATAAATGAAATTTACTTACTCCCCCTGCATTGATGACTCGTTAGTTCCATATTAAATAATACACAGAAGCATCAAGCAGAAAAGTGAAGAATAAAAGCATGATCCAATTATTGAAATACGGGATCTGAATCTATTTTTATATCTTCACTCCCCCTAAATCTAACATATGAAATTAGATTCACGGTAATTGTTTAAATAATCATTTAGCATATAGTCATTATTAATTCTCTCCCCCTTTGGCATTATCCAAAAAGAGCGGGAGGAAACAACGACAACAAACCAAGGCTAAAAGAATATATAAACAAGAGAGACAAAGAAAACGACGACGACCCAAATGGCACCGAGAAAAACATCGAAAACAAAATCAAAGTGTGCCAACGAGACCATAGTCGAAAAGAAAAAACATCAAAACCAAAATCAATTCCAAGTATTGATGAAAGGAACATACTCTCCAATATCAACATTTTTATCAAATAGAGTGCATGGAAAACAATTCATGTTTCCATTCAAACAAAGCTATTTAGTCAACAGAATCGACGAGCGATGAAGTAAACATCAAAGACATAAGTATAATGTGCACACTGAGACGAACGAGAACAAGATGTATATGTATATAGATACAACAAAATTGATACATCCAGCCAACAAGAAAAAATAACCAACAACAACAGATAGCAGTATATGGTGCACAGCATACAACAAACCAACATACATCAAAAAATATCACAAAACATACAAAAACACCCACCCATCTATCCTAACCCCACTTTCTCACAACTAGATAAAACATCCAAGTGCTCATTGGAGAGTCTTCCAACGAAGGCTCAGGAGGCGGAGGCAGGATCGACACCAGCAGTAGGCTGTGCATATGGAGTGGTGGTCTCTGGAGCGACAGAAGTATCCACCGAAGGAATGGTGGCTGCAGGAGTACTCACAGGAGCACGAGCAGAAGAAGCACCAACAGACGTACCCTCGGGGGCACGATCAGGAGAAGCAGCATCACGCTCCTCATCCTCAGCAGCATCCATGGCCTCCTCATCAGAGACAGACGGAGGGATCTCAACACCCAAATGGAGGAAGAGAGGAGACCAGCGACGACTGGTGGCGGCCGGAGAAGGCGATGGACGGTGGAGGAGGTAGAGCAGCTCGACGGATTAGGGTTTTAGGAAAGAGGGCGCACCGATTAGAATGATTTCTAATCGGTGCGGAGGGGGGCTAATCGATTTAAGTAGGGCCAAAGACCAAAATACCCTTGCCCAGTTAGTGTTGAGTATTGGTGTTTCATACCAATCTTATTTTGATGATGATCTCAACATTATGTTGTTGCTAATGAATCTCATGTCTTAGTCTCTCAGTTTATTTCAATGATATCGTTCTTGGAGACTAATCACTTGGTGTAAGGATGGACATCATGTGAAGAAGGGCCAAAGTTTGGACTCAAGGTGTGCCAAAGCTTGGAGATGGTGGAGAGCAATCAAGGCATCAAGTTTGAAGACTTAGACCCTTAAGAAAGCATTGTAATCCATGTAATTTACTTTATTGCTTTCTCTCTTTTGAGTCTAGGGTTAATGTAATGCATTGCTAGATGGTTTGCTCATTCATGCATATGCATTTAACCATCTTAGTGAACCTTAGGATTATCATAGAATCTAACCCAATAGGTTCACTCTGTCCAAAGACTCACTTGGAGTCTCTGGCTTTCCGTCAGTCACCTGATGCGGGAAACACAGTCGACTGGGTGATTTCCAGTCGCCTGTAGATCCTTCTACAGTCGCCTGATTTGCACAGCTCAAGTCTACATTTCGATTGACTCAAACTTGAGCTTTACGCACAGTCATCTGTTGCTGCGTTTACAGTCGCCTGTATATTTACAGTCGCCTGTGAAATGGGCATCAGTCGTCTGAAAGGCGTAAGTGCGAAATATGCATCTCTCTCTGTCTTTTCTCCATCTTATTCTACAGACGACTGATTAAGGTTTTACAGTCACTTGACTAATAGACAGACGACTGTATTATTGACATCAGTCGCCTGTGCGTAAACTGGAGAAAGAGTGCAGCTCTCTGTTTCGATCCATCCCCCGTAGCAGTCGTCTGCTGAAGGATTAACATGCGCCTGTCCTGTTTGTCAGTCGACTGTATTGTCTTCATCAATCGACTGTCCTGGCTCAGAATATAGCCGTTGGATAATTTCTAGCCGTTGATCAGTCGACTGTCTTATGATCATCAGTCGACTGTTCCTGTCGTTTTCACCCAGTTCTAGCCGTTGCAGAATTGATTCTTTGGCTGTTTTCTTGGGTTTTGGGGTTTGATACAGGGTTCATATATATATATATATATGAGTGAGCTGATATCTCTTATACTTCTTAATGCTATTGAATATCTCAAGAGATTTATAAGCAACTCTCAAACTCCCTCAATTCCCTCTTTTGAGCTCTCATTCCTCTTCATGCATTGAAGTCCAGCTCAAGGGAATTCATCCAAGTGCTTTCAAGCATATCTCAACACTTGGAGATCCTCTTCCATGCCTTGCTTTTATTTATGAGTAAGTTCATCTCAAGGCATATGTAAGAGTATTTGTTTTTCTTTGTGATTTCATTGAAACCCTAGCTTTCTGTGTGAGAGCTAGTTACTCTCTGTGTGAGAGTATAACCTTCTGTGTGAGGGTTGGTTGAGTTCTCTCTGTGTGAGAGTTTAAGTCTTTCTGTGTGAAAGCAAGGATTTCTCTGTGTGAGAATCCTAAATCCTCTGTGTGAGGTCTCTCTGTGTGGGAGTGAGGATTTCTCTGTGTGAGAATCCAAATCCTCTGTGTGAGGTATCTCTGTGTGAGATTGTATTCACTTTCTCTGTGTGAGAATTATAGTGGATATTGGTGTGGCTGGACGTACCCAAGTTTGGGGAACCAGGGTAAAATCTTGTGTTTGCGTTTGGATTGATTGTGTTGATTAATTCCTCTTGCACTTATTATTCCGCATTTACAAGTTTAATTTTAATTGCACAATTTATTGCCATTACTCTATTCACCCCCCTCTAGAGTGTTTGTTGTTAGTATTGCAATGTTAGACGATCCTTACAGTTAGTCGGTCTGAGTTCAAGAGCTGACCGATTAAAACGAGTTCTAGTCGGTCGGCAAGTGAACTTGGACCGACTAAATGGTAAACAGCAAGTGGGTCAAGAAAGAGGGCACGAACTAGTCGGTCTGAGTTCAATGTCTAACCGACTAGAAGTGAAACTAGTCGGTCAGGAGATGAACTGGGACTGACTAATAGAGTCCAAAAAATTGAGAATTAGAAATTTTGAGTTCTCTCCAAAGACCACTTGGACAAACCAACAAAACACTCTCATATGTACTTATCCTACCCCATAAAGCCAGAAAATCATAAATCCGTCGCGCAAATCTTAAAACCAAGCATAACTCCAGCATTAAAATGAGAAAATCACAGTAAATACAACAAGAGTAATGAATAACATTATGAAGCAAGATCACATATAAATGATGAGTCCTAAATCTCGGATTCACCCATAATCCCCAATTCTCGACGTAACCGCACAAAGTAATCCTCCCTGAGTGGTTTCGTGAAAATATCGGCGATTTACTTCTGGGTTTCAACGTACACTAAAATGATGTCCTTTTTAGCTACATGATCATCTAGGAAATGGTAACGGACATCTATATGTTTGGTATGGGAGTGGTGTACCGGATCCTTAGAGAGACATATTGCACTTAGGTTGTCCACCATGATAGGGCAAGTATCACAGTTTATACCGAAGTCTTTAAGTGTGTGTCTCATCCAAAGAACCTGTGCACATGCAGCACCGGCGACAATATATTCCACCTCGGTGGTTGAAAGTGATACGAAATTCTGCTTCTTGGAAAACCAAGAGACAAGAGAATTTCCTATAAAATGGCAAGTGCCACTAGTACTTTTCCTGTCGGATTTGCATCCAGCATAATCTGCATCATTATATGAGATTAACTCATATGTGCTAGACTTTGGATAGAATAATCCGTAGTCGAGTGTGTGACTTAAACAACGGAAAATACGTTTAACCGCTATTAAGTGTGATTCCTTAGGTTGTGATTGATACCTAGCACAGACACATACTGCAAACATTATATCTGGCCTACTAGCAATAAGATATAATAAACTACCTATCATACCTCGATATAGACGAATGTCTACATCTTTGCCGCCCGTATCTTTATTGAGATGTGTAGTAGTGCTCATTGGTGTCTTCTTGCTAGAAGCATTCTCCATTCCAAATCGCTTTAGCAGCTCCACCGTGTACTTGGTTTGGTGGATGAAGATTCCATCGTTCATTTGGCGGATTTGGAGTCCTAAGAAATATTTGAGCTCACCTATGTGGCTCATCTCAAATTGGTCATTCATAATATTAGAAAACTCTTCGCAAAGAGTGAAGTTAGTAGCACCGAAAATGATATCATCTACGTAAATTTGAACTAAAATAATGTCATGATTTGCATACTTAACAAAAAACGTTGAATCAACCTCACCCATTTTGAAACCCAAATCAAAAAGAAAGTTCTTTAGGCGGTCATACCAAGCTCTAGGAGCTTGTCCCAAACCATAAATTGCTTTCTTGAGTTTGAAAACGTGATTTGGAAATTTTTCATTTATAAAACCCGAAGGTTGAGAAACGTAAACTTCCTCAACGACATCTTCGTTTAAAAACGCACTTTTAACGTCCATTTGAAAAAGTTTGAAATCTTTATGGCATGCAAATGACAATAACAACCTAATAGATTCTAATCTAGCTACAGATGCAAAAGATTCCTCGAAATCTATACCTTCCTCTTGCCTGTAGCCTTGAGCAACTAACCGGGCTTTGTTCCGGATGACGTTTTGGTTCTCGTCTGTCTTGTTCTTGAAAATCCACTTCGTTCCTATAACGTTGTGGTTTTTCGAAGGCAATGGAACTGGCTCCCAGACCTCATTCCTCTCAAACCGAATGAGTTCCTCTTCCATGGCTAGGATCCAAGAACTATCGTCGCACGCCTCGTTGATATTCTTTGGCTCCACTGAAGAGACAAAGGCACAGTGAGCGAAGAAGTTGACTTGAGATCTTGTTTTGACACCATCTTGTATGTTGCCAATGACTTACTCATGGAGATGGTCTCGAACTGTTTGAAGCCGTCTGGGAACACCCTGGTCACTAGGAACATTCTCAAAAGAATCATTAGTAGGGTTAGTATCAACAGAATCAATAGGATCAGATTTACCAATAGAGTCACTCACTACTTCCATAGAATCATCGTCATTGATAATTCTAGGAGGGACAAAATTTTCATTGAATGCGACATGAAGAGATTCCTCGATCGTTGAGGTTCTTTTGTTGTATATCCGGTAGGTTTTGCTACGGGAGGAATATCCAACAAATATCCTATCATCGGATCTTGGATCAAATTTGTCCAAACTACCATACGTGTTCTTGATAAAACATTTTGCACCAAAAACTCTGAAATGTTTAACTTGAGGCAACCTACCAAACAACAATTCATAACAAGTTTGTTTGGTGTCGGGTCTCAAGAGTATCCTATTAAACACATAGCAAGCGGTATGTACCTCTTCTGCCCAAAATTTATGGCCAAGTTGGCTATCATCAAGCATAGTGCGAGCACATTCCACTAGCGTCCTATTCTTTCTCTCAACAACACCATTTTGAGGGAGTGCGCGTGGGAAAGAAAAGGTGTGAGTAATACCAACTTCATCACAGAAATTTGAGAAAGACTCGTTCTCAAATTCCCCTCCATGATCACTACGAATAGTGACAATGGTGGTTCCAATGAGATTTTGTACTTTCTTAACAAATACTGTGAAGTTTTCAAAAGCATCATTTTTATTAATTAAAGTAAATACCCAAGTAAATCTAGAAAAGTCATCAATAATGACAAGTCCATATCGGGCATTCCCTAATGAAGCAACTCTAGTTGGCCCAAAAAGATCTAAATGTAAAAGCTCTAGAGGCCGTTTAGAGGATATGCTTTTCTTAGGTTTGAATGACGATTTTGGAAGTTTGCCTCGTTGACACGAGTCACAAAAGCTTTTCTTTTGAAAGGCAAGCTTAGGGAATCCTTTTATAGAATTTAGCTTGGATAGTTTGAAAAGTGATCCAAAGTTCGCATGACCAAAACGTCGATGCCATAAGTGTTGTTCACTTGTGTTGGCAATGAGACATTGTTCATGTGAATTTGGAATATCTAGGATATATATGTCCTTATGGCGTGTGCCAGAGAACAACACATTATTATTATCATTTCTTAAAATATGGCACATTCCTTTCTCAAAGCTAACTTTGTAACCATTGTCACAGAGTTGGCTTATTGAGATTAGATTGTGATTTAAGCCTTTAACAAGGTAAATATCACTTATAAGGGGTTTAGAGGGGTTACCAACTTTTTCAACACCGATGATGGTTCCACTCTCATTGCCACCAAAGACTACTCGGTTTCCATTTTCAATAGGCACCACTTCGGATAACAACTGAGCTTTACCAGTCATGTGTTTTGAGCACCCACTATCAAGTATCCACCCATCCTTGGAGCCAAATTTTGATTTGTTGCTCCTTTTCTTTTTCTTGAGTACCTGAAGATAAAAATATCGTATCATGGTACCCAAGGTCATTGGGTCCTAAGAGATTAGACCTTTGGAAGCCAAGTCCAATTGGACTTAGACTTCCCAATATAGTCATCATTGTGCACAACATTCATGAAATAAGACTTAATATACGCTTGTTTCTCATGTATGCTTGTGTCCTTCGGGCCCCAAATAGTGAATGTCTTGGGAGCCCTTTTCCTATTGGGAACATGCATGTTTTGTTGATTTCTACGTGGTGCATGTGTTCTACGAGGAAGTGGCCTAGTGTATGCATGCGGTGGATAAACATAAGGCACATGATGAAGTGGTGGTGGCAACATATGATAAGGTGCATGATGGTAATCATTCATGTAGTAATGCCGTGGGTGAACATATGCATGTGGGGGAACACGTGCGTGAGTGTGTCTCACTTGGTGTGCACGTGCTCGTGGACGTGGAGCATAGAAATCATCGTAAGTGTGAACAGGTGGAGTAGGAGGTGTGTTCCTATGTGGCATAGTATTGGTGTACATAAAAGCATGACACTTCTTTGGAGGTCCACCCAAAGTGGGTTTCTTTCCAAGAGGGGGTGCGTACCTAGTGGAAGTACCATTGGTAGATGAACTACCCATGAGGTGTTTACTCCCACTAGTTGAGGCCTCGGAAGATGGCCTTACAAAGGTGGTGGAAGATTCGGATGAATTTTCCTTCTTATACCCCAAACCAACATGATGATTGGCCGGAAGTAAATCATTCAAAATATTATCCAAATGGTCCTTGCCTTTGTTGAATTTCTCAATTCGGCCTATTGTGGACTCATATTTCTCAGTGAGAGAAAGTATAGTAGTATCCAAAGTGGACACTTGTGTAGTGAGTTCACAAACACGAGACTTGAGATTCTCATTCTCAATACTCAAAGTTGAGTTTCGAGAAATCAAATCCCCTATCTCGTGTTCCTCCGAATCCTCAAGGTTAACATGTTCAAGTTGAGATTTGAGATTTACAATCTCAGTTCTCAAGGCTTCAACAACGGTGTCGTTGTTGGTGATGATAGGCTTAGGTGTGGTCTGCAGACTAGTTAACTCATCTTTGATCTTAGTATATCTATTTACCAACTTAGAGTACTTAGACCAAATTTGTTCATTAGCTAATCTTAGATCATCCATAGTTACCTCTTCACCTTCATCCTCGCTTTCATCTGAAGCGGTCTCTTGATCATGTTGCTCTCTTGCCATGAAGCACATGTGTGCTTGCTCCACTTGTTCATCATCTGACTCTCCACTTGAAGAGTCCTCTTCCGAATCGAAGAATGTGCTGACAAGCCCTTTCTTGTACTCCTTCTTGTACTTTCGTGACTTGTCGAACTTGGGTGCCTTCCACTTCTCCTTTTGTTTGTTGAGAGGACAATCTACCTTGATGTGTCCTGGCTTATTGCATTTGAAACACAAAGGAGCAGATGCATTAGTAGAACTAACTTTAGATTTATTCTTAAAGTTACCTTTTCGAAAGAACCGGTTGAACTTCTTTGCCATGAGGGCCAAAGATTCCATGTCCAACTCGTCTTCCGATTCTTCACTATCGGTAGGTGTAGTAGGAGCGGCCTTGAAAGCAATTACCTTTTTCTTTGGCTCTTCTTGCTTCAAGAACGCCTTTATCTTGTCCTGCATCTTGATCTTACTGTCCTTCCATACCTCATACGACATTAAAGTACCCATTAGTTGAACAACAATATATTTGGACATATCGTTACCTTCCTCGATAGCGTAGGTTCGCTTTTCCCAACTTGAAGGAAGTCCGTCAATGATCTTCGCGACTTTCTCTTCTTGGGTATAGGTCTTTCCAAGGGCTTCCAACTCGTTGGTTATGTCAACAAAGCAAGCATAGTACTCCTTGATCCTTTCACCCTGTTCCATGTGAAACAACTTGAATTCTTTGTTAGCAACAGTGAGTTTGGAGTGTTTTACCCTGCTCGTTCCTCCGTGCAAGATTAGGAGTTGGTTCCAAATCTGATATGCACTCTTACAGGTGCTAATCTTGTTGAAGTCTTCAGGCTCCAGTGCACATTGTAAGGCATCCATTGCCTTGACATTGTTCACCTCCGCTGCGATCTCCGCGACAGTCCACATCGTGAAGTCTTCTTCAGTGGGCTCAACATACTCCGTTAATGTGGCTCTCCAGAGTGATGCGCTCCGGAGGAAAGTTTCCATCCGGCATTTTCAATACCCATAGTTGGTACCGTAGAAGTGAGGATGCCTAGTTGAGGAGTGTCCTTCCATCACTGAAGAAGCTCCTTCACGATTCTTGAAGGTGTTGTAGTCGGAAGGTGGTCGAACGGCCTTGTTGTCGTTGTTTGTCATAGCTTTAAACTTGGCTCTGATACCAAATGTAATGCCCTGGTAGCTACTGCACAAGTACTAGAGGGGGTGAATAGTACTTTAAAATAATTAAGAGTCTAATTCCTAATTATTGTGCAATCACAAACAACTATGCGGAATAAGAATAACAACTAGAACAATAGCAACGTAAACAAGCGACGTAATGGGTTCGGATCCACCCAAGTCTCCTCGGCTTGTTCCCGGTGATCCTACGTCCCAGACACCCAGACACCCTCCGGCTACTTGAGTTAGAATCTACTAACTCACGGTTCCACTAAATGACTTCTTGTAGAAACTACTACAAGATCAAACAATACAATGAATGAATTGTGACTCCCACAAACCGGGATCACAAAGATCTCTCACAACCCGAGAGATAAACTTATAATAAATAGTTTAAATGAAATAAATATAACTCACCACAAATTCCTATGCCTTGAGATACTTACGAATTAGGGCAAGGAAGGAAGATGAGAGAGAGTGAGCAAGAAACCCTAGCAACGATGAGCAGCGTGAAAACGACTAGGACGATGGTGATGATCGTGATCTGATCCTTTGAAAATAAGAACACACACCGTAGAAAATCTCCTTGAGAAATTAGGTCACAAAGAGAGAGGGAGAGATTTTCGAGAGAGAAAGCCTTTCAAAATTCATAAACGAATGATCCAAAAATTAGATCTGAAACCCCACTGATAATAGACAAATTTCCTTGTTTGAAATGAATCAAACACAAAAGGAAAGAATCAAAACAGATCAAGAAAGTCGTGGAAGTAAATTCTCCAACGGCTGGAAAAATAAAGCTGCTTAATCGGTCTAAGAAGGATCACTGACCGATTAGTTTGAGAACTAGTCAGTTGGTAAACCTTCTTGGACCGACTAGATGGTTAACAGAGAATTCAGTAAAGTAAAGAGGATAAACTAGTCGGTCTAAGAAGAAACATCAACCGACTAGTTTGACAACTAGTCGGTCGGTGAACCTTCTAGGACCGACTAATTGGTCAACAGTAACTCGGCTGAAAACACAAGTAAGACTAGTCGGTTCAAGAAGGATTTCCAACCGATTAGATTGACATCTAGTCGGTTGGTCCTTCTACTTGAACCAACTAAAATGCACAGAAAGTCAAACGAAGAAGCGATAAGCTACGGAAAACTTCCTAATGGCTTCTAAGACAATCCTAGAGATAAGATACGATAAATAAGAGGATATTGAAGGCAAGTAATACTCAAGGCTTAACATTCTAGAAGACAATGAAAATAAACAATACACACAGTCTTCCAAAGCTTCAATATGAAGATTCTGAGTCCCTCGACTTCAATAATACTCCTTGAGCTTCAGTGAAGCTTCCGGCACATCGTTCACGCACTCTAAAGAAATCTTGGGACGTCGCTTAAGATCTACACAGTGATTTCGCGACGATCTTCATAACTGCGCTCAAACATAATTAGTACCCAATAATTATGTTTGTTCATCATCAAAACCAAATCAGGGGAATCAATACTCATCAGGAGGGAGGTTCAAATTCAGGGTAGGGGGTGATCCATTCCGAGACGGTGGTGATCCCATGCAATCATTTTATGAAAATGTATATGGGACCCAATGGGGAGAATCAGACTGAAGGGCGGATCCCCTTGTAAACCGACCAATGCCCTGGAGGATGCCTACTTTGCCATTCCACATGCATGGCTTCCAAGTTAGTGGGCCTGGCATGGCTTATCAACAATATGGCAATTTCAGCATTCCAATGCCAATGCTAATGCCAATGGGTATGCCGTCGCATAATAGACATGGGTATATGAATATGCTCCAAGGGGGGAAGTCCCGTTTTCAGAAGCCCCTCGGTGCAAGGTGCATTTGCTATGCCAACGCCACCAAGTGGTAATGAAAAAACTCTCGACAGCGACTCTTTTAGGACGTCAAGCCGGTGTAGCGATGATGCTGATGGGTCCGTGTCAAGTCCTAGGAAAAATTCTAAGCTTCCATCCTTATATTCCCAACACAACAAATTGTGGAATCCCGAGCACGATGATACCCTTATTCCATACCTAGCGGAACTTGCACGGCAGGGGCTAAAAGTCGATAAGACATTTAAAGGGTCTGCATTCAATGCCGCTGCATTAGAAATCAATGGCATTCATGGTACGACGTTCACAAGTGGGAATGTGAAGAATCACATGAAATCTTTGAAGACATGTCTCAAAGACGTGTACGATTGCATAGAAATGAGCGGTGTGGGATGGGATGCTGATAAGAACATAATTGAACTGGAACCTGACACATACGCATCGTTGGCTGCGGTAATTACTTCTATCTTATATATAGGCTAGGTTCAAATAAATTAAATATAGCATATGCATACACATGTTCATGTTTGCTCTGCTAATCGTTCATGCAAACCCTTGGAAGCGTGCTTATGTGAACCATCACATACCATGGTTTGACGATCTTGTTGTCATCATAGGGGATGACTCTGCAAGGGGGGATTTATGCAATTCGGTGTACGACACATTTGGCGACCCTTTTTCTGGGGGCGAAGGAGATCCCACAACTCCTGAACTAACACCTATTACTTCTCCTCCCACTATGCCTCGCAGGACATCCCCACACAAGCGTCGACAGGTAATTGTCCACAAGGGGGACACACAATGCTACCCCACCATCACTGGGGGAAAAGAAACAACGGCAGTGGGCCATGAGGGAAGATCCAGACGTAATGCGGGATATAGCAGCTAATATGAAAGAGATCACGGATGCTATAAGGAGCGCACACTCCCACTACATAGAAACGCTTGCACATCATGTGTACGAGTTTACGGAGTATCTGCAAGACCTATTGTTGAAGTTGGTTAATAACCTCAGCATGGATGAGATGGTGGCTTGATGATTTTTGGCTGTGCCACAATCAGGTAGGAAGCTTATGCGTGATGCCTTAGTTGATGAGATGGGTAGGGACTTGCGTGCTGCAGGGTATGATAAAGGATATGACAAAGACAAGAGATGAGGATGGGTGGGTCCGATGGCATTTTGGTGGTTTGGTGATGGGTTTTGGTTGGGTTGTGGATGGGTTTTTTGGTGGGGTGGGATTGGTTTTGAGGTGGGTTCGGGCATATTCAAAGTGGAAGGTATTATGTTATTGGGAAGGCTAACACACACACTACGAAGTTGTAACTATATGGGTAAGAACTAGACATGATGGATTTTGGGTTCATTTTGTTAAATATTTACATCATGTAGACCACGTATATGTTGGTGACATATCTTCTATGGTAGCTTCCTCATGCTAGCCATGTTTTGGTAAGTGTTGCTTGTGAATATGAAACTGGTGATTTCTGATACATACACAAGGAAACAAGCCAAAAATTATGACACTTGGTGCTTCCTTATATTTTTGGTGCTTGCTGATATATAGTATCATTTTTTCCGATAGTCCAATGATGATGATCATATAATAAGCATTTTGTCCCTATGTTATTAAGAAAAATGTGGTAATTGGCTTGTAGGTTCATTTATAATGAGCAACTGCCTATTGCCAACTTAAATTCATGATAAATTACAGTTTTTCGTGAGGGCTATAACTAAATGTTTGATGTTTCTGAATCTCGAATCCAATTTGTAGTCTGTGTGTTTTTTATACACACAGAGTAGTGGGCACAATGAAATATTTGCTGGAGCTTCAACATGTAACTGGTTTTGGATTCATATGCACTTTTTTGTGCTGGCCGTTACAAACTCATTGAACCAAGCCAAAAAATTTGTGAATCTGATACATGACCCAAGTCCATAATCTGAAAATGATTAAGAAGCTTATTTTGCAACACAAATCCAACATTACACATATACAGACCCATGAACCAAGCCCTAACAACTGCATTTTACCAATATTTGTTCCTATAGCCCTATGATGATGAACCTATAATGAGCACTTTGTCCCCAAGGGAGTAATAAATATTTGGAATTTAGCGGGAAGGTTCCTGCATGGAGCAATTGCCTATTACCAACATAATTTCATGAGAAAATTCAGGAGTATCTGAGGGCTATGAAAATATAATTCAATTTTTTTGGATTGGTTCCTTGGGTCTGTTTATGTGTAATGTTGGATATGTGGTGGAAAATAAGCTTCTGTATCAGTTTCAGATTATGTAACAGTTTCAATTTTTCTTGGCTTGGTTCCTTATGTCAGTTTAGGTGTAATGTTGGATGTGTGGTGGAAAATAAGCTTTTGTATCATTTTCAGCTTTTGGACTTGGTTCATTTATCAGGTTCATTTGTTTTGGCTTTGTTGCTTGTGTCTGTATATGTGTAATGTTGGATTTGTGGGGAAAATAAGCTTCTTTATCATTTTCATATTTTGGACTTGGGTTATGTATCATTTTAATATTTTTTTGGCTTGTTTCCTCTTTTCTGTATATGTGTATTGTTGGATTTGTGTTGGAAAACAATCTTTTGAGTCATGTTCAGAGTATGGACTTGGGGCATGTATGTGTTCCAATTTTTTGGTTTATTTCATTGGGTCTGTTTATGTGTAATGTTGGATTTGTGTTGGAAAATTTAAACTGGGTGCTTCCTTATAAGTTTGGTGCTTGCTGATATAGCAGTATCATATTATCATATAGCCCAATGATGAGGAACATAAAATCCAACATTTGTCTATATGTTATGAAGAAATAGGTGGTAATTGACTAGAAGGTTCATTTATAATGAGCAACTGCCTATTAAGAACTTAAATTCATGATTAATTACATTTTTTCATGAGGGCTATACACAAAATATTGGGCACAATGCAATATATGCTGGAGCTTCTCAATGTGACTGGTTTTGGATGTATATGCACTTTTTGTGCATATGCTGCTACATACACAATGACCCAAGCCAAAATAATCTGAAACTGATACATCACCCAATTCCACAATCTGAAAATGCTACATAAGCTTATTTTCCAACACAAAGCCAACATTCCAACACAAATGTGGGGGATTTGATGCTATAGCCCAATGATGATGAACATATATAATGAGCAATTTGTCCCTAAGTTATGATGCAATAGGTGGTAATTTGCTTGAAGGTTCATTTATAATGAGCAACTGCCTTTTACCTACTTCTGTGCATGAACCAATACAGGTTTTTACGTGAGGGATATAATTATTAATTATTTTATTAACCATGGATTGGCTGAATTAACATGTTCACAATGTGGAATTGGGAGATGTATATGTTTCATTTTTTTTGGCTTATTTCCTTGGGTCAGTTGATGTGTAATATTGGATATGAGTTGGAAAAGAAGCTTCTTTATCGTTGGCTTCTTGTGGAATTCTGAGCTGTATCAGTTTCAATAATTTTGGCTTGTTTCATTGGGTCTGTATATGTGTAAAGTTGGATTTGTGTTGCAAAATTTTCTGCTATATCATTTTCACATTGTGGACTATGGTCATATATCAGTGGGGAAATCACACAAAAATACCCCAACGTTTGGGGCCTCTTTCATATTAATACCCTGAACTTTTAAGTCATACACAACAGTACCTTTTTTGGTTTTTTATTTAATTTATACCCGTTTTGCCCTTTACCCTATTCAGAAAAATAATACCCTAACGTTTGCGGTATCTTTAAAAAAAACCCAAATCCCACAAAAACCCAAATCATATGGGTATTTTTTTGAAAGATACCCCAAACGTTAAGGTATTATTTTTCTGAATAGGGTAAAGGGCAAAACGGGTATAAATTAAACCAAAAACCAAAAAGGTACTGTTGTGTATGAATTAAAAGTTCAGGGTATTAATATGAAAGAGGCCCCAAACGTTGGGGTATTTTTGTGTGATTTCCCCTATATCAGTTTCAGATTTTTTTGGCTTGTTTCCTTAGGTCTGTTTATGTGAAAAGTTGGATTTGTGTTGTAAGATAAGAAGTTGGGTCATTTTTCAGAATGTGGACTTGGGTCATGTGTAAGTTTCAATTTTTCCTATATCCCAATGATGATGAACATATAATGAGCAATTTGTCCCTAAGTTATTTTCAAATAGGTGGTAATTGGCTTGATGGTTTAGTTATAATGAGCAACTTCCTATTACCTACATAAATTCATGACAAAATCCAGGTTTACCTTAGGGCTATAAATATAATATGTATACGTTTCAGATTTTTTTGGCTTGGTCTCTTGGGTCTGTTGAAGTCTGCTGTTGGATTTGAGTTGGAAAAAAGCTCCATTATCTTTATTCTTCATGTGGACTTTGGTCATGTATAAGTTTCAGATTTTTTTGGCCTGGTTACTTGGGTCTGTTTATGTGAGATTGTTGGATTTGTGTGGGAAAATAAGTTTATGTGTCATTTTCAGATTGTTGGTTTTGTGTATATTTTCAGATTTAGGCCTTGGGTCTTTTATATTTTTCAATTTTTCTTATTGCCCAATGATGATGAACATATAATGAGCAATTTGTCCATATCAAATTGGTGGTAATTGGCTTTATGGTTCATGTATACTGAGCTACTGCCTATTACCTACTTAAGTTGATGAAAAAATTCAGGTTTACCTGAGGGATATAATCTTGGAATTTTTTGGCTTGATGGTTCATGTAATTTTTTTGGCTTGATGCCTTGGGACTATTTATATGTAATCTTGGATTTGTGTTGCAATCTAATATATTGTAGCTTATTTTGAGATTGTGTACTTGGGTCATGTCCAAGTTTAAGCATTTTTGTCTTGTTTCCTTGGTGATGTTGAAGTGTAATGTTGTATCTGTGGTGGGAAAAAAGAATATGTATCATTTTCTTATTGTGGAATTGGCTGCTGTAGCAGATTCAGGATTTTTTGTATTGCTTCCTTGGTTTTGGTTATTTGTAATTTTGGATTTCTGTTGCAATATAAGCTGTTGTATCAGTTTCAGTTTACGGTAGTGGGTCATGAATAAGTTTCAGAAATTTTTGGCTTGTTGCCTTGTGTCTGTTGATGTGTAATATTGGATTTGCCTTGGAAAAAATCTTCTGTATGTTTTTCTTATTGTGGAATTGAGTCATGTAGAATGTGCAGATTTTTTTGGCTTGGTGACTTGGGTCTGTTTATGTTAGATTGTTAGATTTGTGTAGGAAATAAGTTGTTGGGTCATTTTCAGATTGTGGTCTTGGGTAATTTATCAGTACCAAATTTTTTTGGTGGTGTTCCTAGGGTCTGATGATGTGTAATGTTGCATACATGGTGGAAAAAGCTTATGTATCAATATATTATTGTTGAATTGGGCCATGTATATGTTGCAGAATTTTTTGGTTTGGTTCATTGGGCAGTTTATGTGTAATGTTGGATTTGTGTTGCAAATAAATCTGCTGTATCTTTTTCAGATTGTGGAATATGGGCAAGTATCAGTTTTGTTTCGAGGTGTTTTCTCACCACTGATTTATTGACTGGAGGGCTGGAGGTCAATGCGATCATGAGTGACGCATGCGGCCTCCCAGGGACAGGCGCAGTTGGTTTGGCTCGGCAAAGGGTGCGTGGGTCCGAGCGTCGGTGTGCCGAAGGGGATCCTCGGCAAGGCGACGACCTTCGTAGGGGTAGAGATGAACTGGCTCGGGAGCGAGCGTGTTCGGCTTTGGACTGGTTGGGCGCCGAAGGGTATCCTCGGTACGGATGGATCTACTTGACCTTAACAGACGAGAGAGCTCGTCAGGGGGGTCGGACCTTGGTCACGACCAAGTCTCCTCCGATGCCTAAGTCATAATGGATCTGAAGGATGCTCGGTGGGATCGGTATGGCTCACAGGGAGACCGATACGCGAGTCCTTGGTCTGAGCTGTAGAGGAGAATTATATGGTGGAAGATAATGTCTATTAGAGAGGAATACCAGATAAATACCTCAGGGGTTTCCAGTATCCAGGAAGTGATCCTTTGCACGTTGCTCTTCGAGACACTTAATAGGAGTCTTCCCTGACCACGTCTCCTTACCGTCCCCCATCTCGCCCCGATCATCTGCCACTTTGATGGCGTCTTCATGGGTCATGAATGTGGTCATAATGAGGCCCATTAATGGTGATTAAGGGGCACGTTTTAAGGGGAGCAGTTAACTCCTGTTGTTGTGGGTAAGCGGTTGTGTCTACTTCGGTCCGAGGCTGGCCCGACTCTGATTCTTCATGGGGGCATCCTTTTCCCAGGCCCGTGGGTCGGTGACGCGGGCTTGGGTCGTTGTTTCTGTCTTGGCCCATCCTAGAAGGGCCATATCAATTGTCCCCATCGCTAGGGCCGTTCGGATTCTGATGGGTTCGGTTCGAGCGATGTGATCTGCATGGATTTGACAGGCTCGTCAGTCGAGGCAGCAGCATTGAATGAAAGTCATTATGACACTGCCTGGTTGGATTTATCCTACCCTTGGGAGCGGAATTCAGAGTGCTGTCGGTTGCTGGATGTCGCTACGTGTCCTCCTTCGAACGGCCTGGATTCCGAGAGTGTCTCTTATATAAAATCGCCGCCCTTTCATATTTTTTGTTTGCGCTTTCTAATTTGATCTTGTTCCTCCGAGTGCCAACGAATTCCCCTTCGTCTTTCATCTTCCGATCTTTTTCAAGGTAATCCCCTTCGTCCTCTTCTGCTTTATCCGATTTGTCCCATGGCTGCATTGAGGATAGGAAGTTCCGCTTCTGGGTCTGGTGATCCTCCGGCTCCTCGATCGGCCCTTGATAAAGGGAATGGTATGTTGTTTGAGGATTCGGCCCATTGAGATGATGCCCATGCGATGGAGGAGTTTGATGTTCCTCCAATGATTCTTGGGTCATCGTCCACCGTCCCCTATACCATAGCCGAGGAGATTAGGATGAAGCACCTTTGCCACTTGTATGACATTCGTATTCCCTTCTCCGACGAAAGGATTTGCTTCCCAGGGAGCCGCGAGATCGGCTTGTATGTTGAGATGTTCTGTATGGGGCTCTGTTTCCCTCTCCACCCTTTTGTCATCCAGGTCCCGGATTTTTTGGTGGCAGCCATGTGTCAGCTGACCCCTTACTCGATCGCAGCATTGGTTGGATTCATCATTATCGGCCATGTGCACGGGTTGGAGCCAACCATGCCCCTCTTCTTCTACTATTTTCGGGTTCAGATGGTTGGCCAAGGGTCGTGGCAGCACATCCGTGCCCAGGTGGGAAGGGAGTGTCTGCTAGGTCTACCCCACTGGGTTGGCGACTGGAGTAGAGATTATGTCTTTGTCACCTTTTCGAAAGACGTCATGATTATAACCGGTTGGGGGATCTTGTGTCAATACGATTTGACATTGTCCCTTTACAAGGCCGATCAGGTCGCGGTCAGGCTTTTCTCGTCGTTGCCGCTGGTGGATAGGTCGGTTTGGTCTTTGCTGGATGACCTCCTCCTCAAAAACATCATGTGGTCCCCTTGTAAGCGTTTTCTTCTTTTCTCCCTTCCCTTTTGCTTACTGGTGGGCCCAAAATAGTGCTTCTCTCAAGCGCAAGAGTCCGTACAAGTAGTAAAATCTGGGAGTCCAGATGTCGAATCCTCGGGAGAAAATCTGTTGAAACCACAACTCAAATCAAATAGAAATCTGACGGAAAGAAACTAACCACTTCAATAACGATGGTGATGATGGTGTGAAAGTGCGTCGTGAATACGTAATCAATGCGAACAACGAACTTAGCGTATGAAAGTATATATGAGAAATATGCACATGGTATGGGTTCGTTAGGATCAGTGATTCGTATACGTTGGTTGATTAAATATAACTCAATAAATCCTCCTTTTGGGAGCGATTCATCGGAAAATACCCTTTTGGGGGTTCAAGCACAATATGAATAAAATCGTCGCTAAAATTATAATCCTACAAATACGGTATGAAACTCTCTTTTGGAGAGATCAAAGCTCACCCTTTTGGGGCGATCATCAACTTAATCACTTCTTTTGGAAGATGAAAAAGGGTTTAATAATAAAAACTACAACTTTAGCGACATTTTCGATTAAGCACAATGAAATTCAACCCAACGAACACGATTCACATCCCCTAACTACTCCATACCATGCACAAATAAGATTTAGCTACTCATAATGCAAGAATAAACAAGTTTCATAGCAAAATACATGGTTCTAAATGCAAAATACAAGGAAAAACACCTAAATACGGGTAAGAGTTTAAGAAAATATCACCAAATCTCCAAGTTAAGACTCAAAACTCTCTGGAAAACTGAAGAATAGCCTCTGGAAATTTACAGAATTTTTCAGAGAGGAAAATCGGCTCCTAGGTGCTCCAATACGGCCAAAATACGCCAGTATCTGCTTGAATACGCCCAAAACCCCTAGGAATACCTTATATAGAATCACACCCCCAACTAGCGATTTGCTAGTCTCTAGCAAAAAGAGCGAAATATAATATCAAATATGCACCTAGATCACCTTATCAGATCTCAAATCTCTCACCACCATACTACTACGACAAAAGAAGTTAACCACACACTAATATCAATATTTCAATCTCAAAAATAATGGTGCTTGTGGGTTTAAAAATGAGGATCAAGTATCTCAAATGGTTATAAAATAGACTTAACTTTACTATTCATTACTTCATAGCTCATAGTATACAAAATCAATGGTTCACACCGTTCAATCAAATGTTCTAACTTGGAGCGTAGATGTATCATGCAAAGAAAGCATCAAAAAAATAGAATGGTATCAAGACATACACACGTCAATTTTCATTCATATGAAATCACACCACATCTTGTGTTTTCGTTAAGCTTTGGAAGTTCTCGTGCCTTGCTAATTATGCACACTTTTTCCTTCTTTTCGTTCTCTCTTTTTTTTATAGTTATGCGTAACGCGCATCAAGCAACATTCGCAGAAAAGATGTATAACTTGGATCGCTCCATCAAATGATTGAGGTTCCAGTCAATGGCTCCCAAATCGGACGATAATAGGGCATTAGGCCAAGACGGACCCCTCGGACTGTACTACTCGAGCCAACCAAGTTATTTCTTTAGTAGCACATTTATTCGTTCATTCATTTCATTTTTGCCTCTTTTGTGTGTGCATAAATGATCGCTCCGGGACGTACACCCAAAGAACGGTTGTAGTTTTACCGCAAGCGCACGGTATAGCGGCGAGCGGGTATCGAACACAGGGAGGACGAATGATCATGCTTGCTCCTAATCAACCTGGCTATTCAAGAATAGAAAGAGTTGCCTTGGGCGATCCTGTCACAATCGTCAGACAAATGTGCGAAATATCAAATCAAATAAAGAACGTCTAGGGAATGGGGAATCCCCGCTAATCACCGTATTTCATAGATGTGGTTCGTTGGTATCAAAATTGCTAGAATGAGAATTTGGATGAACTAGTTGCAACTAAATGTGGAACCAAGCTCACGCTCTCGCGCTGTTGCCGGTCTATAGCTATCCTAGGGTCAGGTCCAATCTCTTGCAAACCCTAGCCTAGGAAAGCTAGCATTAGGATCAACATCATCGTCCAATTGCGCACCGAGCCCAATCTCTTGCAAACTCGGTCCACAATCTAAATTAGGATAGTTCCTACCCGTCCAATCTCTTGCAAACGGGTATCGGCACGGAATTGCAACCGGAGATCCTGGTATCGGTCCAATCTCTTGCAAACCGATACTTCGAAAATCCGACTCCAACCCAATTCGGATTTCTAGGGCTTCCTATCAAATTGGGATCCAATCTCTTGCAAATCCCAATTGATATGAATACCTAGCTATCCGTAGTAATTCGATCCCAATCTAATCTCTAATTATTGATTCTAGCACAATTTCTACCAATTTATCACAAATACGAAATTGGGCTTGTAGGGTTCATCCCCACGCCCCAAGACGTGGAGACTACTCACAAATCATAGCAATAGCACAAAAATAATCAATGAAATAGACAATGGAATTCATCACAACAATGATATAAACAATAAAAATAGAGTTTTTGGGGAAGAGAGATGCAAACCAAAGTAGTTCTTCAATTAATCCAACAAAAATCCAAGTTTTTCTCTTCTCCAATCACAAAATAATAAAGCTAAAAAGTAATCTCAAAAGGCTGCAAAAAATCTAAGAGATGGCCCCTAAAACTAGGGTAAAAACAGGGCTTAAATAGCCCCAAAAATCGTCCAAAAATCCTGACCAAAACGCCCCTGCACAGCCTGTTTTCCGCAAATTTCGCTACAGGCAGCGCATCGCACTCGGCCGAGTGACAAAAGTCGCTCGGCCGAGTGAAAACCCTGTCATTTTCCAGTAAGTCGGGGGCTTCAAGGGCCTTCAGTTCGGAGGCGGCTCGGCCGAGTGAGATGTCGTCACTCGGCCGATGGCTTCACTGCACTCGGGCGGACGTGGTTTACCACTCGGCCGAGTGGGTCTTCTGAAGCTCAGGTGGCCGAAAAACAGTAACTTCGATCTTTTTGAGGGCCTTCGTCTGGGCGCCACTCGGGCGGACGTGGTATCGTCACTCGGCCGATGTGGTCTCCGTCGCTCGGCCGAGTACACATGGAAAACGTGTCTGAACGGGTCGGCCGAGCAGTGTCTCGCTGGTCGGCCGAGTGGCTCCTCCACTCGGCCGAGTGGGACACAAAAAATGCCCAATCTGATTGTTTTGGCCTCCTCGTCGCTCCTGCGACGTCCATTCTTCTTCCGCTCCTCTCCAACAGCAAAATATCCCTCGGGGAGGTCGTCGGTGGCCGTGTAGAGTAAGCGCGTCTCGAGATCACTCCAAATCGCGCCAAATCACCTGAAATGCGACAAAAACAACAAATCGTGAAAAGCATCGCAATATCGTCGATATATCGTGAAAAACATGATTTGGGCGATCTAAATGGCATGCAAATCCACGGGAAAAAGGTGTAAAATATGGAGTGATCAAAATACCCCAAGCTTGCCTCTTACTCGTCCTCGAGGAAGATAAGTAAAAGGCGAACCCGGTGGATTCGGAAAACGAAAACGGCGAAAAACGAAAAAAAAAAACGAAGAAGAATGAAAACCAAATGAAAATAAAGACGAAAGAAAGAAGCGAAGAGGTAGGGTGCTAGATCATTTTCTCAGGACGTGGGTTTCACTTACTCTTATAGCATGCACCGAATGAGAAATACATGTCAAAGAATCTTATTTTGATATCATAGTATAATAGTGCAAATAGAAATAGAAAACCCACGAACATTGATATAATCATGAAGAACGGAATGATCTTAAAATTAACATTGCCTGAATCATTTAAAGCGGTATACAGATCACAGATCACACACTTTTCAATTGAACGCTTTCTATCTGGAGTATAAGAGTATCACACTATAGAATAGAGAGAATGGAAAAGTTTGGATTTCATGAAATGAACGCTAGGCTTAGATTTCTGGATTTCGTGAAGCTAGAAACAATCTCACCGAGTATAGAATATTACTTAGCCTAGGTTGTCGTGCGATGTCAAGTAGTCACTCTCTCACACATCAATGGATCCCCTCCCCCAAGCTTATCTATAAGCGTGGTGGCACAAAAATATTTACATCCCCATTTTTATATAGCTCCAATAGCAAAGAAGAGAAAGAAGAAAGAAAGAAAGTGAGATGGGATCTTTTATTGAGGATTTTTCCTCTTTTCTCTTTTTTTTTTCTTTTTTTTTCCTTCAATAAGCAATATATACACAATGATCCCAACTCAGAGAGAGATAATGATATACAAGTATGTTTTTCTCTCTTTATATATTTATTTTTTATTAGAAGAAGGGATTTGGAGCTAGGAATAAATAGCGGGGGAAATGCCATAAAATAGAATCACTAAGGGGAGATTCACCAATGATTTTTTTTAAAAGTAGAGAAATGATGTTCAAGATTTGTGGAGAAAGAAATATATATAACTCTCGGTTCACTCTATAGGACATGCACGACAACTTCAGCAGGGTAATCTAATCTACTCAATTTCGATCACAAAAAAGCTAACTAATCCAGATATATCATAGCTAACATCATTCAATCATCCCGAAGTGAAGTGTACAATTCATGCATATAGAAGTGATATAGGAAAAGAAATCGGTACTCCAGATATAGGCATTCAATGCGTGAATCTTGGTGTGTTTTCTGTGATAGCATACATATGAATATTCAGGCTCAGTTAATAATAAAACTTCATCCATTTTCATGCGGAGAAAGTGTGGGTTACTATTCTAGATGCAAAGCAAGTCATAGCATATGATATCAGAAATAAAATCTAAGACATGACAAATATAGCATGCATATAGAATAAGCTAGCTCCACGTAGACATCATCACAGAAAATTCATCTCTAGCATGAGATGAAAAAGGAAAGAAATAAAGATAAGAAAAATAAAACTATGTAATGCGGCACACAGAGAAATAAGAAAAACGTGATGCATGGCAAAATGAAAGAAAATAAAGAAAAATGAGTGCAAAAGTGAAAAGAAACGGTGTGAAAAACTAAAAATAAAGGTGGCAAATCGAAAAAGAACGTGAGAACTCACTCCCCCAAGCTAAAGTGCACAGTGTCCTCAATGTGCAAAGTGTGGCACACAGAGAGACAAGTAATGAGAGGGGCAAGTGAGGATGCATGCATGATGGAAAGAAAAAATATAATAAATCGAAAAATAAAGAAACGAAAATATGATGCGGATATGATGCATGCACAGATATGAGTGATACGAGTATAAATGGGTCACCAAAAGCTCTCCCTCTCTCCCAAAAAAGATATATAAAGATACGGCAAATGAGAATCACAAAAAAGTGAGGGGAGGGGTGGTGGTCAAAAAGGCATCAGGACCCAGCAGAAACGGGCAGCACAACGGCAAAAGGAATCGATGGCATCAAGGGTGCCTAGGAAGGTGGTGCTGCGCCGTCTCCGTCCTGAGGCGGAGGTGGTGGTGGTGGTGGTGTAGGCTGCTGAGCTGGGGTGGGCGTGGAAGTGGAAGCAGGTCTAGTGTGTGTGGCAGTGTGAGTGGGAACCTGCTGGGTGGGTGGTGGTACGCGCGGAAGACGCTCTAAGATCTGTGTCAGGCAGTAGTGGATCTGAGGGATCAGGGCAGAGCGTCCAGCCATCGTAGAGACGGTGGAGGACAGGGTCCTAAGTTCAGCTCTAATACCACTCACCGCCAACTCAAGAGCACGTATGCTCTGTAGTACAGTGTCGGGCGGGGGTGGTGCAGAGGGACGCACCGGTCTAGGCTGCGCGGGGCGGGGCTGGCGTACGCGAGTGCAGTATGTAACGGGCTCAGCAGGGAAGGGGACAAAAGGTGCCGCGCCAGCAAATGTGGGCCTGGCCTCAGTGTGAGGCCGGGGCACCGGCTGGTGAGAAGTAGAGGCAGCGGCAGCAAAGGAAGCGTGCAAAAGAGGCAACGAGGTGGCAAGAGAGGTCAGTGGCCCAGAAGTGTGGACAGACGCCACGACGCTCTCGGAGAATACGGCGGCTGTGGAGACAGAGGACTCTACCGCTGGGGCGGAACTGTGTGGACCAAAAGGCGCAATCCCAGCGGAGATCATGCTAGCCATGGTCTCCACAACCGCGGCAAACGAGGGCGCTCCACTCTCGACAAAGGTCGGCGGGCGCTCGGGGAGTGCGGAGCAAAGAGGCTCCACGGACAGAGGGCCAGAGGTGGCAGCGGGAGTGGTGGGGACAGCCTCGGAAGTGGTGACAGTGGTGGAAGTGGGCTCAGCAAAAGTACTCTCGACACTGACAGAGGTGGGGACAGAAGTGTCAGGAGCAGTGGAAACGTCAGGAACAGGCTGAGGGGCCACAGGGTCAACAGGGTCGGCGGCAGGCTCGGCAGGGTGTGCAGCAGGGTCTGCGGGAGCAGCCTGGGCAGCGTGGGCCTGCTCGGCCTCCTCGGCCTCGAGCACGTACGCAGCGGGGATGATGACATCCATCGCTGGGAGCCAGTCAACGTGGGCCGGTGCAATCTGGGTCCGAGCTGGGCTCGGGAGAATCATGTAGTCGGCACCGAAAGGGCCGTGCAACCAGACCCAATGACGCTCACCATGCGGACGCAGCATCTTCATCCGGGCCATAACGTCTATCGACAAGGAAGTGGGGCCCGGAACGCGTCGCAGGTCGTCAGGTAGGTCCTCGTCGGTCATCATGGTAAGCAGGGTGATCAGGCCGCCGCAGCATATCGGTGAGCGAGCGCCCACCGACACAATGATACGATCTAAAAACCAAGCCGCAATGTCGATCACGACGGCGGGGACAAGCTCATCTCCATCCCTAGATAGAGCTCTGGGACGTGTCATCGCGTAGAGCATGTAAAGCTCTGGCGTAGACATCGTGCCCGGCTCATATCTGGCCAAAAAGGTGGTCGCCATAAGGCGCTGGGCAATACGTAGGCAGGGGTGGACAATGGCCGAGGCCTTGGCCCTACTAGGGTCAAAGGCGGCGTGGTGGCCTGTGATCCGGGCCCAGAAGGCACCGGCGTCGAAAGAAGGTGGGGGGATGTGGGTAGGGCCGTAACCGCGATCGGCTCTGGGGACTGCAGGCCATGAGAAGAACGCTCTCATCATATCGAGAGTGACCTGGCACTCTCGATCCATGAACCTAAATGAGCATCCCTCATCGGTCCGGGCGATCGAACTCAAAACCTCAAGTGTCGGGTGGGTAAAAGTATCCGCCGACACCTGGAAAAAATCTCGCCAGCCCACGTTGTCGTACAACGCGAGCATCCCCTCAAGTACCCCCAGGCGTCCTAGGTCAGCGAGGTGTGCAAACCTGAAGGGTACGATCGAGCGCTGGGAGATACGCTCGAAGACGGCGCGGTGTGCGTCGTCTCGGAACGTAATCCTGAGCGGCCCGACCAGTGGAGCCGGTGGTGGTGGCTGTGGATCGGCAGGGAGAGGCTGTGCGGGCTGTGGGTGCACTGCAGGCTGTGTGGGGTGTGCGGGGCCTGCAGGCTGTGCTGGGTGTGCGGGGTGTGTGGGGGACGGTGGAGGAGAGTCCTCCAACTCGTGGGAGGGGCCGGCATCATCCGACTGCTTCCGCTTGGCGGAAGCTCTCTTCGACCGCGGCCGTGTCCGGGGCGGCATATCGGCCCCGAGCGCGCGCCGAAAAGTGAAAAGTGCGGCATGTGCACAAAGAGTGGAAAGAGTTTACCCAAACACGCCGCGAGTGCTAAGCAGTGGAAGCGTGCGAAGTCCGCGCCTCCACATAGTCCTGAGCAGCCCGTAGAAGCTCCCCTGAGCTCCCCTAAGCTCCAAAAAGCAACCTGCGCATGGAAAAGCGATATCAGCGAGTAATAATCAAAATGTATGGAGCAATAGGGGTATAACAGATAGATATGGGAATTGATTCGGGTTAGGGGTTCGATTAATACACGGATCCTCAAAAACTACGCAAAAAGAGAAGAAAATGGTGAAAACGAGCGAACCGGAGGTGATCGGAGACAAGGCCGCCGGCGGCGACTCGGGCGAGGCGTCGGCGGGCTCGGCCGGCGGTGGCGGGCCGAGCGGCGGCGGGGCAGCGGCGGTCGGGCGAGTGAGGGTCGAGTGAGGGGGAATCGGGCGTGGGAGCTGAAGGGGCGCGGGCGAGAATTGGGGATTTTCGTTTTCGAATTCCGCGCCCCCCTTCAGCTTATATATAGAAAAGTTACGACTCGGCCGAGTGACGTGATCACTCGGCTGAGCGAGGCAAATAAAAATTTCTCCCCGATATCGCTTCGACCGAGTGGCTTTGCCAGACTCGGCCGAGTGGAGTAAGTCCTTTCGGCCGAGTGACTCAAGCTACTCGGCATGACTCGCCCTAGGAGGGTATCCGTTTTACTCGGCCGAGTGAAAATGTAGACTCGGCCGAGTAGCAGTTCTAATGAAATGAGGAAAATAGACAGAGAGTTGGGTACAGCAGACTTCCCTCGTTCGTGAGCGGCTCGGCCGGACGAACTTCTGGACTCGGCCGAGTGACTAGTATACTCGGCCGAGTGAGCCTTGTATTCTGCTGTTTGTCTTCGTTTAGGCTCTAAACTCCGTCTTTCTTCCTCCAGTCGATTTCATGCTCCTCCTAAGCGTCGAACGCCTTCTTGGGGCGCTCCTCATCGTCTCGTTCATCCTCCTCATGATGATCTACCTATCTCCTCTCCTGTCAAGAAAAATAGGACCCGTTATCACAAAATTTTTGGTCGGATGACTCAAAACACTAAAAATCTCTAAAACGAAAATAAAGAAAAAGTAAAAATAAAGCAAAAACCGTCGGGTTGCCTCCCGACAAGCGCTCGTTTTTGGTCGTGAGCTCGACCCCTATAATTTTCAATCAATGCGGGATGTTTGGTGCATATGAGATGCACCCGTCAAACTTGCCGGGGAGCGCGCTTGGATTTGGACGTGGCGGCGTAGCGTGCTCCCTCGGAGGTCTCTTGTCTCGAATAGTGTTGTGGGGAGGCTCCCCCAAGCTAGCATTTGCCCCGGTCAACGGCTTAACCGGCGATGCCGATTTCCGTACCGGCGGGGCTTTCTTTGGAGACTTTGATTTTGAGAGCTTGCAGAGCTCTCGAATCCTTGCGACATCAGCGTCGCCTTCATCTTTATCAGCGGAGAAGTCGGGGGAATCATCATTATTGTCTTCATGGCCTAAATCCGGGCCTTCTTCAAATTCTTCATCAAAAAGGGCGCCAATTGAGTGAGGAATCGTCTCCTCTATCACCTCATCGAGGAGGTCCATGAGATCTTCCGACCGTTCTTTAAGCAAATATACCCTATTGGTTTCGCCCGTCGGGATTCCTCCGGAATAGTGCTTGAGCCTTTGACCATTTACTTTGAACGTGGAACCGTCCTTGCTCTCCAACTCGAATGCTCCTCCCGGTTGTATATGCTTCATGGTGAAAGGTCCAGACCAACGCGACCTCAACTTACCGGGAAATAGTCGGAGCCGGGAATTATAGAGCAAGACCTTGTCTCCTACTTTGAAGTCCGTGACGGTAATGCGGGCATCGTGGAGAATCTTAGTCCTTTCTTTGTAAATTCTTGAGCTTTCGTAGGCGTCTCTTCTTATCTCATCAAGCTCGTTGATGTCCAAGAGTCGCCTCACCGCCGCGCTCTTGTAGTCGTAGTTAAAGGTCTTGATGGCCCAATATGCGCGGTGCTCCAACTCCACCGGTAAGTGGCAAGCCTTCCCATAAATTAGACGGAACGGTGTGGTGCCGATGGGGGTGCGAAAGACCGTGCGATAAGCCAATAGGGCGTCGTTTAACTTCATTGACCAATCCTTTCTAGACCGATCCACGGTTTTCTCGAGAATTTGCTTGATCTCTCTATTTGAGACTTCCACTTGGCCGCTTGTCTGGGGGTGATAAGCCATGCCAACTCTATGATTTACCCCGTACTTCTTTATCATGGCTTCAAACTTGTTCTCTATGAAGTGGCTTCCCCCGTCGCTTATCAAGGTACGCGGCACTCCAAAGCGCGGGAAGATATTTTGCTTGAAGAACTTGGAGACGACCCTTGCATCATTAGTAGGAGTGGCAATTGCCTCCACCCATTTGGAGACGTAGTCGACAGCCAATAGGATGTATTTGTTGCCACTGCTCGATGGAAATGGTCCCATGAAGTCTACTCCCCAACAATCAAAAAGCTCAATTTCCTGGATGGGCCTCATTGGCATTTCATTGCGCTTGGAGATATTCCCGGTCCGTTGGCATCTATCACACCCTTTTACAAAGTTGTGGGTGTCTTTAAACATTGTCGGCCAGAAGAACCCGCTCTGCAAGATCTTAGCGATGGTTTTAGAGGCGGCATGATGTCCCCCGCATGGTAGACCGTGGCAATGCAAAATGATAGACGTCGCCTCCTCTTTAGAAACACACCTACGAATGACACTATCCTTGCATATCTTGAAAAGGTAAGGATCTTCCCAAAAGTAGCTACGGACCTCATGCATAAATCTCCTCTTTTGTTGCGTGGACATCCCATGCGGTTTGATTCCGCAAGCCAAGTAGTTGACGAAGTCCGTGTACCAAGGTACTTCCCCGGTCCTTACCGCATATAGCCTCTCATCAACAAATGTGTCATCAATAGGTAAGCTCTCATCCTCCTTGTCGCGAATGAGCCTAGATAAATGATCCGCCACGACATTGTCTGTACCCTTCTTATCTCTGATCTCTAGGTCGAATTCTTGCAACAAGAGTATCCACCTAATCAACCGGGGTTTGGCCTCCTTCTTGTTTAAAAGATACTTCAATGCCGCATGGTCGGTGTGGACAATCACCTTGGAACCGAGGAGGTAGGAGCGAAACTTCTCTATAGAATAGACGACCGCTAGAAGCTCCTTCTCGGTAGTTGTGTAGTTTTTCTGCGCGTCATCCAATGTCTTACTTGCGTAGTATATCGCATGAAGCTTCCTATCTTTCCTTTGTCCCAATACCGCTCCAATGGCTTGGTCGCTAGCATCGCACATTAGCTCAAAAGGGAGGCTCCAATCCGGCGGTTGTATGATAGGCGCTGAGACTAGCGCTTCCTTCAAGGTGTTGAAAGCTTGCAAGCATTCTCCTGAAAAGTCAAAAGGAACATCTTTAGCGAGCAAGGAAGTAAGAGGTCTGGCAATCGAGGCGAAATCCTTGATGAAGCGGCGGTAAAACCCCGCGTGACCAAGGAAACCTCTAATGCCCTTGACATTAATAGGAGGAGGAAGTTTTTCGATTACCTCAATTTTTGCTTTATCTACCTCGATTCCTCTTGAGGAAACAAGATGTCCGAGAACTATACCTTCCGTTACCATGAAGTGACACTTCTCCCAATTGAGAGTGAGATTGTTTTGTTGGCACCTTTTTAGGACTTTAGTGAGATTTTCCAAGCAAGAGTCAAACTCACTTCCGTAAACCGAGAAATCGTCCATAAAAACTTCCATAATGTTTTCAATATAATCGGAAAATATGGATGTCATACATCTTTAAAAAGTGGCGGGAGCATTACAAAGGCCAAACGGCATCCTACGGTATGCATAGGTGCCATAGGGACACGTGAAAGTTGTCTTTTCTTGGTCATCTTCGTGCAAAGGGATTTGGAAGAAACCCGAATACCCATCTAGATAGAAAAAGTATTTATGCTTCGCTAGGCGTTCAAGCATTTGATCAATGAAGGGCAACGGGTAATGGTCCTTTCGGGTGGCTTTATTGAGTTTCCTATAGTCAATGCACATTCGCCATCCCGTGACGGTGCGTGTAGATATGGGCTCACCTTTTTCATTTTTTATAACCGTCATCCCTCCCTTCTTGGGAACGACGTGAACGGGGCTAACCCACCTACTGTCTGAGATAGGATAAATAATACCTGCTTCTAGCAATTTTAGGATTTCTTTTTTAACCACCTCCTTCATGTTCGGGTTTAACCGCCTTTGAGGCTCAATGGAGGTGGCATCGGTATCCTCCAAATGGATCCTATGCGTGCAAAGCCTAGGGCTTATCCCTTTTAGATCGGAGATAGTGTAGCCCAGTACATCCTTGTGGCTCCTAAGAACGTCTAGGAGTTTTTCAAGTTGATCTTGTGTGAGGTGGGAATTGACTATCACCGGGTAAGTTAGTTTATTACCCAAAAAGGCATACCTTAGATTCGGCGGTAATTGTTTAAGCTCTACCTCAGGTGGCGCTGCTCCTTCCACTTCATCGGCTCGCATGAGTTCGATTTTCTCCTTGTCGTCCAGGTTTAGCTCATGTTCAGGTGGCATGCTTTCTTGTGACGAGTCAGACTCGCTACTCAGTGAGGATGAGGCATCGAAATAGGCGCCCTCCGATTCAGGGCTAGCATCGCCAAAACCTTCACTCTGCTCCAGTTCGTACCTGGAATCAAGAAACACATCAGACGATTCATAAAAACAAGTGTGAGCGTCATAGAGTGTAACTCCCTGATCGTCGGTTTGCTCGAAGGGTTCTTCGGGAGCATAGTGTTCTTCGACACTCGCTCTATTGTCTTCGAAATACAATTTGTCGTCGACCACGTCAACTCTGACATTGCCTCCGATAGTCCCCTCCGGAGAGATTTGGTCCATCACAAAACTAGCAAATAGTTGTTCGTCGGGGTCCTTGATATCAATAGCAAATGCTCCGGTAGCGTGGACCTCGTCAACAAGTTCCTTAAGGAGGTCTGTGAAGGAGTCATAGTCTTCTCGACTGAGTTCCATTATTGGCAGTGCATCCTCCATTCTCCCTGTTAAGATCTTTTGCAAAATACGGGGAGAATATGCAAATAGGGCGCCTCCCCGGCAACGGCGCCAAAAACTTGGTCGCTCCGGGACGTACACCCAAAGAACGGTTGTAGTTTTACCGCAAGCGCACGGTATAGCGGCGAGCGGGTATCGAACACAGGGAGGACGAATGACCGTGCTTGCTCCTAATCAACCTGGCTATTCAAGAATAGAAAGAGTTGCCTTGGGCGATCCTGTCACAATCGTCAGACAAATGTGCGAAATATCAAATCAAATAAAGAACGTCTAGGGAATGGGGAATCCCCGCTACTCACCGTATTTCATAGATGTGGTTCGTTGGTATCAAAATTGCTAGAATGAGAATTTGGATGAACTAGTTGCAACTAAATGTGGAACCAAGCTCACGCTCTCACGCTGTTGCCGGTCTATAGCTATCCTAGGGTCAGGTCCAATCTCTTGCAAACCCTAGCCTAGGAAAGCTAGCATTAGGATCAACATCATCGTCCAATTGCGCACCGAGCCCAATCTCTTGCAAACTCGGTCCACAATCTAAATTAGGATAGTTCCTACCCGTCCAATCTCTTGCAAATGGGTATCGGCACGGAATTGCAACCGGAGATCCTGGTATCGGTCCAATCTCTTGCAAACCGATACTTCGAAAATCCGACTCCAACCCAATTCGGATTTCTAGGGCTTCCTATCAAATTGGGATCCAATCTCTTGCAAATCCCAATTGATATGAATACCTAGCTATCCGTAGTAATTCGATCCCAATCTAATCTCTAATTATTGATTCTAGCACAATTTCTACCAATTTATCACAAATACGAAATTGGGCTTGTAGGGTTCATCCCCACGCCCCAAGACGTGGAGACTACTCACAAATCATAGCAATAGCACAAAAATAATCAATGAAATAGACAATGGAATTCATCACAACAATGATATAAACAATAAAAATAGAGTTTTTGGGGAAGAGAGATGCAAACCAAAGTAGTTCTTCAATTAATCCAACAAAAATCCAAGTTTTTCTCTTCTCCAATCACAAAATAATAAAGCTAAAAAGTAATCTCAAAAGGCTGCAAAAAATCTAAGAGATGGCCCCTAAAACTAGGGTAAAAACAGGGCTTAAATAGCCCCAAAAATCGTCCAAAAATCTTGACCAAAACGCCCCTGCACAGCCTGTTTTCCGCAAATTTCGCTACAGGCAGCGCATCGCACTCGGCCGAGTGACAAAAGTCGCTCGGCCGAGTGAAAACCCTGTCATTTTCCAGTAAGTCGGGGGCTTCAAGGGCCTTCAGTTCGGAGGCGGCTCGGCCGAGTGAGATGTCGTCACTCGGCCGATGGCTTCACTGCACTCGGGCGGACGTGGTTTACCACTCGGCCGAGTGGGTCTTCTGAAGCTCAGGTGGCCGAAAAACAGTAACTTCGATCTTTTTGAGGGCCTTCGTCTGGGCGCCACTCGGGCGGACGTGGTATCGTCACTCGGCCGATGTGGTCTCCGTCGCTCGGCCGAGTACACATGGAAAACGTGTCTGAACGGGTCGGCCGAGCAGTGTCTCGCTGGTCGGCCGAGTGGCTCCTCCACTCGGCCGAGTGGGACACAAAAAATGCCCAATCTGATTGTTTTGGCCTCCTCGTCGCTCCTGCGATGTCCATTCTTCTTCCGCTCCTCTCCAACAGCAAAATATCCCTCGGGGAGGTCGTCGGTGGCCGTGTAAAGTAAGCGCGTCTCAAGATCACTCCAAATCGCGCCAAATCACTTGAAATGCGACAAAAACAACAAATCGTGAAAAGCATCGCAATATCGTCGATATATCGTGAAAAACATGATTTGGGCGATCTAAATGGCATGCAAATCCACGGGAAAAAGGTGTAAAATATGGAGTGATCAATAAACAACTTAGCGAGATAGCTTCCTTTTCTTTAATCTTTCACAAGAACGGGTTATCCTAATCATTTCAAAAGACGGTGTACATTTTTCTACCCAAAATCATACCAAGCATGCAAATAGCAATGAATACGAGGTAAAAATAATGCTCCAGTTATTTCATGAATTATTGATGGATGAACTTTGGTGTGTTCCAATGAAAGCATACTACTTGCTAATCCATAATTCCTAGCTTCATTAAGTCATCAATTAATCTTGTCATTGAGATGTATCAAAAGAAATTCACCACAAGTACTCGCATTCATATAAAATGAGACTGAAGTAACCGACAATAGTGGCGGAAGAAAGTAAATCACGAGTGTACGGTGGTGAATAAATAACGAGAAATTTCATCACCTGAGGTTCATTTCTAGGTAAAAATATGTATTGGTGATATATCTTAACTCAAAATTTTTTTTCTTTTCTTTTTTTTTTCAATGCAAAAAAGGGAACTAAAAAAATAGAATCGTAAAAGAAAAAGAAAAAGAAAGAAAGAAAATAAAAATCCTAAAATTTATACCCTCTCCCCAACTTAAAATAGACATTGTCCTTAATGTTAGGAAGAGGGAATCATGGAAAGAACACACCTGATTAGTCCCCACCCGAAGGTGGGTCTGTGAGATCCATGGTGCTCGCTTCCTTGGTCCAAGGCTCGTGAAAATGCTTCAATCTTTGGTCATTCACCTTGAACTCACTCCCATCTTTTTCATTCAATAATAGCACTGCGTCATGTGGGAAAACTTCTTTGACTGTGAAAGGTCCATACCACCTAGAGCAAAGCTTCCCGGGAAAGATGTGTAGCCTGAAATTGTATAGAAGTACTTTTTGGCCTGGGGTGAACTCCCTCCGTCGGATCATCATATCGTGGACGGATTTCATCATCTCTTTTGATATTTTGGCATTATCGTACGCATTTCTCCTCAACTCCTCTAGCTCCAACAATTGTAACCTGCGAGAAGAAAAAGATGAATCAATATCAAAATTCAATTTCTTTATAGCCCAATAAGATCTATGTTCCAATTCAACAGGTAAGTGCCAAGACTTCCCAAAAACTAGACGGTAAGGTGACATCCCCAAAATTGTTTTGTAGGCCATCCTGTAAGCCCACAACGCTTCAGGTAAGCGCAAACTCCAATCTTTTCTTGATGGATTCACCGTTTTCTGTAGAATTCCTTTGATCTCTCTATTTACCAACTCTGCTTGACCATTGGTTTGGGGGGTGATATGGCGTAGAAACTTTATGTGTGACCCCAAACCTCTTCATCAAATTAGCGAACATGCGGTTGCAAAAATGAGACCCTCCATCACTGATCAAGGCCTTAGGCACTCCAAATCTAGAGAAAATGTTCTCTTTGAGGAACTTAAGCACAATGGAAGTGTCGTTCGACCTGCAAGGAATAGCTTCCACCCATTTAGAAACATAATCAATACAAACCAAAATATAAGCATATCCAAATGAAGGTGGGAAAGGTCCCATGAAGTCTATACCCCAACAATCAAATATTTCAATTTCTAAAATGGGGTTTAAAGGCATCATGTTATGTCTAGTAATACCCCCTAATTGTTGGCATGCAGCGCAAGTCTTGCAATAATGAAATGTATCTTTAAACATAATTGGCCAATAAAAGCCACATTGCGAGATTTTTGCCACAGTTTTGTTCGCAGAAAAATGTCCACCACACACTCCATCATGGCAAAATTGTATCACACTGGTTATTTCATGGTCAGGAATGCATCTCCTAACAATTTGGTCACTACAATATTTATAGAGGTACGGATCATCAAAGAAGAAATATTTTACATCATACTTGAACCTTTTAAAGTCTTGAAGAGACCAAGTGTCAGGAGTCTTACCAGTCACGAGATAATTTACTATATCAGCATACCATGGAGAGGTGGAAACGCTAAAAAGATGCTCGTCAAGAAAGGAGTCCTTCAAAGGAACATCTGCTGAATCAAGGCCTACTGTCAATCGTGATAAGTGGTCAGCTACTAGATTCTCCACGCCTTTCTTGTCCTTGATTATGACATTGAACTCCTGCAACAATAAAATCCAGCGTATCAATCGAGGCTTAGCATCTTTTTTAGACAATAAATATTTTAAAGCAGAGTGATCAGTATATATCAAAATAGGTGATCCCAGAATATAGCTCCTGAATTTTTCCAACGTAAATACTACTGCCAGCAACTCCTTCTCTGTGGTCGTATAGTTCCTCTGAGCGTCATTTAATGTCTTGCTAGCGTAGTAAATCACCACTGGAACTTTGTCTTTTCTTTGGCCTAGGACTGCACCAACTGCGTAATTGCTTGCGTCACACATTATTTCAAATGGTAGGGACCAGTCTGGTACCTGTAAAATGGGAGCACAAATCAGCAACTTCTTTAAAGTTTCAAAAGAAATTTGACACTCAGGTGTCCAAATATAATCCACATTTAGAGTTAGTAAGTTGCAAAGAGGGCGAGATATGGCGCTAAAATCTTTGATGAATCGCCTATAAAATCCTGCATGTCCCAAAAATGATCTGATGTCCTTCACGCATTTAGGACTTGGTAGCTTCTCAATTACTGCTACCTTGGCTCTGTCTACCTGTATACCATCTTTAGAAACCAGGTGACCTAGGACAAGTCCCTCTGTGGTCATAAAATGACACTTCTCCCAGTTCAATAGGATGTTCTTTTCAATGCACCTGTCAAGAACAAGAGCCAAGTTAGCTAAACAATCATGAAAAGAGCTACCATATACTGAAAAATCATCCATAAACACCTCAACAATTTTCTCAATCATATCATCAAAAATACTGAGCATGCATCACTGAAAAGTAGCTGGAGCATTGCATAAACCAAACTGCATTCTTTTAAAAGCAAAAGTACCAAAGGGACATGTAAAGGTGGTCTTTTCCTGGTCCTCAGGTGCAATCTCAATCTGATAATATCCTGAATAACCGTCTAGAAAGCAATAGTACTCATGTCCAGCCACCCTCTCTAAAATTTGGTCAAGAAATGGAAGAGGGAAATGATCTTTTCTAGTTCGGGAGTTCAACTTCCTATAGTCTATGCACATCCTCCAACCTGTGGTGGCTCTAACTGGGATAAGCTCATTATTCTCATTTTTAACCACGGTGAGGCCAGACTTTTTAGGAACAACCTGTGTAGGACTAACCCACTTGCTGTCAGAAATAGGATATACAATGCCTGCATCCAATAATTTTAAAACCTCGCCTTTCACCACTTCTTTTAATGTTGGATTTAACCTACGTTGCATTTCTCTAGTGGGTTTGGCGTCATCCTCCAAATAAATGTGATGCATGCATACAATAGGGCTAATACCTTTTATGTCAGCAATGGACCAACCAATAGCACCTCTATGCTTTCTTAGCACATCAAGTAAAGAGCTTTCCTGTTCTAAAGAGAGTTTAGAAGATATTACCACAAGGAAGCTGTTTTTATTTCCTAGGAAGGCATACTTGAGATACTCAGGAAGTGGCTTTAATTCGGGCTTTGGATCCTCCACCTCAGATGAAATTTGAATTGATGCATTAGGTGGCAAAGCCTCGAACCTAGGCTCCCATACTGCGTTCAGCTCCTTCACATTCTCCTGCACAAAAGATATGTCATTAGAATCACCAATAATAGTCTCAACAATAGAAGCATCATCACAAAATTCAGAACAAATATAATCATCCACCAATGAATCAATCATATGCACCCTCTCAATCTCATCATCCACATGTGGCAACTTGCAAGTATTAAAAATATTCAAATCCAAAGTCATGTTGCCAAAAGTAATTTTCAGTTGACCATCCCTACAATTTATTAAAGCATTGCATGTCGCTAGGAATGGTCTACCTAGGATGATATGAGTAGCATTGGCAGTTTGGGGTCCTTGGATGTCTAGAACTATAAAGTCTGCAGGGTAATAAAATTTGTCCACCAGAACGAGGACATCCTCAATGCATCCCTTTGGAACTTTAATAGATCTATCAGCTAGTTGTAATATAACAGATGTAGGCTTTAGCTGTCCTAACCCAAGCTGCACAAAAATAGGATATGGCAAGATATTGACACTAGAACCTAAATCCAATAAAGCATTTCCAATCTTTTTAGTGCCAATGGTGCAAGTGATGGTGGGTGATCCAGGATCTCTAAATTTAGGTGGTGTATTTTGTTGCACAATAGAGCTAACCTGTTCAGTCAAAAATGCTTTCTTTTTCACATTTAATTTTCTCTTAACAGTGCACAAGTCTTTCAGAAATTTAGCATAGGCATGTATTTGATTAATAACATCAAGTAATGGAATATTTATCTGGCACTTCTGAAAAATTTCACGAATATCAGTTTGATACTTATCCTTGTTTTTCTGAAGTAGACGATGAGGGAAAGGTGCTGCAGGTACATATGCTGCGGGTTCCTTCTCTTTAATGACATTTTTGCTCAAACCCACTTCCGTGCTCTTTTCCTGCACCTCCTCTTGCTCTTGAATTTCCTCTTCTTGGGTCTGAATTCCCTCTTCTTGCTCAGCTTCTCTGCTTGGTGGGTCAGGCTTCTGAATCTCTTTTCCACTCCTCAAAGTGGACACAGCTTGGCATGGCTTCATATTGTTACCTGCAGAAGAAGATGATCCCATATTAGGATTTGGAATTGACTGAGATGGAAGCTTACCTTTCTCCAATGTCGCTGTAAGCCTCACCAAGCTCTCGCTCATCTGCTGATTTTGAGTCTGCTGAGCCTGAAATTGAGCCTGTTGTTGCTGCATTTGGGCTTGCTGTAATTGAATAAGCTGCTGAAGCGCATCGCCAAATGGTTGCATCTGCTGTTGTTGCACGGGCTCATGGTCCCTCCTTTGGTTCCCACCTTGATAATTGTTGTTATATTGATTCTGTCTGAACGGCGGTGGAGCTTGCTGCTGAGGTTGCTGATTGGGGCCCCAGTTTAGATTAGGATTGTTGCGCCACCCCTTATTGTTGGAATTGAAGTTTTGGTACTTTGATGACACTTGATTCACTCCCGTTGGATTTCCTAGCATGCTCTTTAAAGCTGGAAGTGTAGGACAAGCACTGGTGTCGTGGCCACCAACGTCGCAACGTGCGCAAATCTGCTCTATCTCAACTGCCTTGGCCTCTTTCAAATTCATTGCATGAAGCTTGTTTGTGATCATGGCCTCCATCTTTGCTTCCAACGCATCCTCTGGCTTTAAATTGAATACCGATCCTCGTGTAGGCTGAGATGGTGCAGAGTGGCCTCCTCTCTCGTAGTCTGAAGTAGTGTCCCATGTCTGTGCATTTTCTGCTATCTCCTCCAGGTACGTCCAAGCTTCATCTGGCTCTTTATCAAAGAATCCTCCATTGCACATCATCTCTACAAATTGCTTTATCTGCGGCTGCAGTCCATCTTAGAAGAAGCCAATAATCCTGCTTTTGTCAAATCCATTGTGTGGGCATGCAAGCAACAGCTCATTGAACCTTTCAAACGCCTGGTAGAATGTCTCCTTGCTTTTCTGGGCAAAGTTCATGATCTGCCGCTTCAATCCCTGTGTCCTGTGAATAGGAAAAAACTTCTTTAGAAATTCAGCCTGCAAATCAATCCATGTAGTAATAGAACGTGATGGCAATGCATTCAACCAATTTTTAGCTTTGTCTTTCAATGAAAATGGGAAGAGTTTAAGATATACCGTGTCCTCGCTAGTTTTCCCATCAAAGCATGTCAAGCACACCTCCTCAAATCCTTTAATATGAAGATATGGATTTTCCTTGTCTAACCCATGAAAGGAGGGTAAGAGTTGGATCACCCCAGGTTTAAAATTGAAAGAATTTGCATCGTTAGGTAAAACAAAGCATGAAGCAGTGCTAGTCCTAGTGGGTCTGAGTAAATCTTTTAAAGTCCTAGGCACTCCAGGTTGCACATTATTTTCATTGTTGTTGCTAAAATTTTCATCCATATTATTATTAGCCATATCAAAACGTCGAGTCAACCTATGTGTCCTAGGAGTCCTATGCCACATAAACTAGCACAAATATATATATATATTTAGAATGAAAGCAAACAAAAGTTTATATACAATAAAGTGGAAAGATCTCACCGAAGGTCTTCTGTATGAAATAAACCGTAGTAACAAACCGTTCTCCCCGGCAAGAGGATTTAAAAATGGATTTCTGAATTTCTATTGCACAAACAATCTGTATGATGCAAGGTATGCTAATGCACACAAACATAGGATGGAGAAGCTCAAAATTGTTAATTTTAATCAAACTGACTGTGAAACTTTCTTTCAGGCCTGGAGGAGGTTCACAGACCTAATATTGAGCTATCCGCAGCATGGGTACACAAATGAAGAGCTCATGGCATTCTTCCTAGATGGACTACAACCCCAGCTGCAGGAATTATTGGGAGGCATGACGCCGACAGAGGCGTGGGAATACATGGAGTCTCTGCAAGAAAATGAAGAAACCATGGAAGAGACTTCATAGAGCGATTCAACGGAGCCTTCGTGCCTTGATCAAGAAGAGCAAAGCGTAGACGTACCTTTGCAATCCTTGAAAGAGGAAGTTCAATTGCTTATTCATACACAGGAGGCTACATCCCATCAATTCCAAGAGAATTTCCTTGCTCGGAGTCGGCAGATTCAAAAATCTATTGAAAATCTTAATTTGATTGCCACTTGCTTAGAAGAAAGTAATTTTTTTAAAATTCAACTTCAAGTATTTAATACGAGTTTGTCTTCTATTGCAGGTATATCGAGCAAGCCATGTCACGTTGAGGACACGAGTAAAAATATCTACATGGCAGAAAGTGTGTGCAAAAGAGAGGACGAGCTAGCAATTTTGGATGAACGAGAGGAGGAGACAGCTAGGGACAAGGGTTTTGAGATTACCGCCATGGAGTCAGAACCATGCCCTCCTCCAGTTTTGTCCCAAAATCATTTAACCCTCTTCCCAATGATCGAGCATCATACAGAGAGTAGTGCATATCTTTCAGGGAGTAGTCGTCAACTTGCTTTAATTTATTTCAACTATTTTGATGACTACATTTGGAATAATTTTGTCGATAAGAATTCTAAACTAAAATGGATTGACGTGCTCATCTCTTGCAGGTTACAGGTGAACATCTTATAGAGATGCTGGGAGTTACGTTGCTGGGATCCAGTTTAGTCGTTGGAGGAAGCTTACTCACCGAGGAGCGCAAGGAGCAAATTGAACAACTTCCTCCACCATCAAAGATTCATGATCCGCCATTTGATCACGGTGTGTTCTTTCCAGTAGTGTAGTTTTTAAATGCTTTCTAGGTTGCTTGCTTGAATAAACTTGTACCCCTTTCGACATTGAGGACAATGTCCATCTTTAGTTTGGGGGGGGTGTGTACGAGACCTTAGGATTAATTTTTTTTGAAGAATAAATCACCAAATCTCATCATTTAAAAACTCCTTCATATACCACAAATACGGATGATTACACATTAATTGAGTTCTAAAAATTGTTTATGGCTTGATTAAATTATTTTTCCTTCAAGGAATTATCGTTAATATGCTATTCGTGAAATTTTTTCAAAAGCCATGATTAATATCTCGAAATAGTTTGAATTTATTTCATGCATGCTAATGTGATGAAAAAGCTTAAGTATACACGATTTATAAGAATAGTCTTCAAGTTGAAGAGGAATTTGGCCATTGGTACTAATGTTTATATTCATATTGATGGGTATTGAGTTGCTTACAAAAAGAAAGAAAGAAAATAAAAATCCTAAAAGTTATACCCTCCCCCCAACTTAAAGTAGACATTGTCCTCAATGTTAGGAAGATGGAATCATGGAAAGAACACACCTGATTAGTCCCCACCCGAAGGTGGGTCTGTGAGATCCATGGTGCTCGCTTCCTTGGTCCAAGGCTCGTGAAAATGCTTCAATCTTTGGCCATTCACCTTGAACTCACTTCCATCTTTTTCATTCAATAATAGCACTGCGCCATGTGGGAAAACTTCTTTGATTGTGAAAGGTCCATACCACCTAGAGCGAAGCTTCCCGAGAAAGATGTGTAGCCTGGAATTGTATAGAAGTACTTTTTGGCCTGGGGTGAACTCCCTCCGTAGGATCATCATGTCGTGGACGGATTTCATCCTCTCTTTTGATATTTTGGCATTATCGTACGCATTTCTCCTCAACTCCTCTAGCTCCAACAATTGTAACCTGCGAGAAGAAAAAGATCAATCAATATCAAAATTCAATTTCTTTATAGCCCAATAAGATCTATGTTATAATTCAACAGGTAAGTGACAAGACTTCCCAAAAACTAGACGGCAACGACGCCAAAAACTTGGTGGGCCCAAAATAGTGCTTCTCTCAAGCGCAAGAGTCCGTACAAGTAGTAAAATCTGGGAGTCCAGATGTCGAATCCTCGGGAGAAAATCTGTTGAAACCACAACTCAAATCAAATAGAAATCTGACGGAAAGAAACTAACCACTTCAATAACGATGGTGATGATGGTGTGAAAGTGCGTCGTGAATACGTAATCAATGCGAACAACGAACTTAGCGTATGAAAGTATATATGAGAAATATGCACATGGTATGGGTTCGTTAGGATCAGTGATTCGTATACGTTGGTTGATTAAATATAACTCAATAAATCCTCCTTTTGGGAGCGATTCATCGGAAAATACCCTTTTGGGGGTTCAAGCACAATATGAATAAAATCGTCGCTAAAATTATAATCCTACAAATACGGTATGAAACTCTCTTTTGGAGAGATCAAAGCTCACCCTTTTGGGGTGATCATCAACTTAATCACTTCTTTTGGAAGATGAAAAAGGATTTAATAATAAAAACTACAACTTTAGCGACATTTTCGATTAAGCACAATGAAATTCAACCCAACAAACACGATTCACATCCCCTAACTACTCCATACCATGCACAAATAAGATTTAGCTACTCATAATGCAAGAATAAACAAGTTTCATAGCAAAATACATGGTTCTAAATGCAAAATACAAGGAAAAACACCTAAATACAGGTAAGAGTTTAAGAAAATATCACCAAATCTCCAAGTTAAGACTCAAAACTCTCTGGAAAACTGAAGAATAGCCTCTGGAAATTTACAGAATTTTTCAGAGAGGAAAATCGGCTCCTAGGTGCTCCAATACGCCCAAAATACGCCAGTATCTGCTTGAATACGCCTAAAACCCCTAGGAATACCTTATATAGAGGCATTGCGGGTTTGGGTTGTGTTATCGGGTTCAAAAACCGCTTAAAATCGTGCCCGTACCCAATTAAAACCGCCGGAGCAATTCGTGGCCGTCCATCCATGCGGGAGGAGACGAGTAGCTGACACGTGTCCCGCTGCGGGTTCGGATCTACGCCCGCTCCGTTCGCTGGGTTTCATCGCGCTGAGGACCGTTGGATTAGAATCCAGCGGCTTGGATTCGACCACGTCGCCTGCCCCATCTCTCCGTCCAACTCATCAGCTCTCGAGAATCGTGACCGTTCGATCTGCGATCGACGGCCTCGATCGCTGCCGCTTCGCTGGCGTACGCGTACGCCTTGGATTAATTACAGCCGTTGGATCCGGCAGGAAGCGTCGGATAGCTGCCACGTGTCACGCTCTGATAGGTTGGCGGGCGTATTTCTCGTATTTTGAGCGTATTTCTCCATTTAATTGGTATTCTGCATTCAAAAATACACAGTAATTAGCACAGATCTCAGAAAAATACAAATAAATAGTCGTTGGTATCATGAGATCGAGACCAAGCTAGGAAAAATATAATAAGTGCAGAAATACTCCGTTAATTGCTGTTTTGTGCTCAAATAAGGTGATTTCTCTAATAAATAATTGTGTACAAAATACGTATGAATTAGAGAACAATGTAGCATCGCATGAGCACAAAATAGGGCTAAATGGGGGGTTAAATATGTAATATTGAACCCGAATCACTTACCCCGATTTTCTTTCTTTCTGCAGAGATGGCGGGTCGAGAGTTCAGCCGTGACGTCTGCGAGCTCATTCGTCAGGGGGCCAATAGCAGGCGCGGAAACCCTTCTGGCCACGCACCTCGACGCACGATGGAGGAAGATATCCGCACGACCGACATCGTGGTGGGGACGGTGGAACTGGTGGTCATTCCCATGCCACCGCCCCAAGTCGTCGTTGATTCCCCAGCGGCGGGAAACTTGACCGGCGATAACCCCGATCCCACCTGTGCCGAGGGGGTTGCCGGGGGCACCGGTCAGGGCTTCCGAACACCGGCTGGGAACCATGGGAAGAACAGAAGCGCCTCCCTTCGTAGTCTAGATGGCCCGAAGAGAAGAAGAAGAAGAAGGTAGTGGGGAGCAGGCCCTCGGCGGTGCCTGACTTGTCGATCATCTCGGGGCGACCTTCCTGCTGGTGGAGGTGGCCACCTCTGTCAGCCATGCTAAGCAGTCTTCGGACAGTGTGGTGGGCACCCTGTCCATGTTTGAGGCTGGCCCAAAGGTCCCACCCGGAGGCTCGGTCTTCATCGATTGAGAAGTGGCCATCCAGCTGGCGCAGGGCTCCGTCCTCCCGAGGAACTGCTCTTTTTTGGAGAGGGTCCGCTCCGATCACTTGCGGACTCCCTAGTCTGGCAGCTCCAGCAGGTTGGTCTTTTCCCTTGCTTCCAACTCCGTTTTGTAGCTGCCTTTGCTTATCACTTTTGTCCTGCAGGCTTCCACGATGGCCGTAAAGGCACATCGTCACACGAAGCGGGTGGACGGTCTCGAGGCAGCCTTGGCACAGGAGTGCATGAGGCTGAGGTAGCCGAGAAGGCAGCTGAAGAGGCCCATTCGGAGGCTCGTTGTTTGCAATGTTGGGTCGACGAGCTCACCTCCGAGGTGAGGAACTTGAGGGAGTCCCTGGCGGCCGCCGAGAGGTTCACTCAGGAGGCAGAGGAGACGTTCCGCTGGGAGATGAACGAGCCCTGGACTGAGCTGGGGGCCCTGCGACAAGCACACCCTGCCCGACTTGTTAATGAGGTGGAGAGGGGTTACGAGGAGGTCCTGGCGCTGAGGATCGCGGAATCCCTCTGGGGGCATTCCATGCATATGAAGACATCCTAGCCCCAAGGATAGTGGGGGCCTTTCGGGACGGGTTTCTGAGGTTCGAGGAGCGAGTCTGATAGGTGCTTCCCTCTCCTCCGACTAGCCCAAGGAGCCTGTTCGACCGGGGCAGGGGGAGGCCCCTGGGGATGCCTCTTCCCGGGCCCCAGCGTCGTAGGCGATGTACCCCCGTTTTTGTCCCCTTGTAAAAAAGAACCTTTTTGAATGCAAAAGATAACTCCTTTTCTTTGGATTTTTTACCTTTTTGTGTGCTGGCGTACTTTTGTCAAGTGTTTTCTGGGATTGTGCTTCTGACTCTTTGTTGCCTCTCCTGCTGTTCATGCCAAGGTGGCCCACTGGTTTGAGTGGTGGGATGCTTTCTTTTTGCCAGTGAAGTTATCATCCTGTCGAGGTGATCGGCCTGCTGTGGGAGTTGCCCCCAGCCTTATGAATGATCTAAGTGAACGGCCTGATGGGGGAGTTTCCCCCAGTCTTATGGTCGATCGTTGTGATCGTCCTGCTAGGAGAGTTGCCCTAGCCTTACGGGCGATCTGAGTGATCAGCCTGCCGGGGGAGTTGCCCCAGCCTTACGGGCGATCTGAGTGATCTGACTATTGTGGGAGTTGCCCCTAGCCTTATGCTCGATCGTTGTGATCGACCTACTGGGGGGTTGCCCCAGCCTTACGAGCGACCTGAGTGATCGGCTTGCTGGGGGCAGTTAATCGTTGTGATCATCCTGCTAGGGGAGTTGCCCCAGCCTTACGATCGATCGTTGTGATCGACCTGCTGGGGGAGTTTCCCCCAGCCTTATGGTCGATCTTTGTGATCGGCCTGCTGGGGGAGTTGTCCCAGCCATATGGGAGATCTGAGTGATCGGACTGCTGGGGGAGTTGTCCCTAGCCTTATGGTCGGTCATTGTGATCGGCCAGCTGGGGGAGTTACCCCAGCCTTATGGTTGTTCTGAGTGATCGGCCTTCTGAGAGAGTTACCCCTAGCCTTATGGTCGTTCTGTGTGATCGGCCTGCTGGGGGAGTTGCCCCAGCCTTATGGTCGATCGTTGTGATCGGCCTGTTGGGGGAGTTGCCCCCAGCCTTACGGGCGATCTGAGACCTTCTGGGGGAGTTGCCCCTAGTCTTATGGTCGATCTGAGTGATAGACCTGTTGGGGGAGTTGCCCCAGCCTTACGGGTGATCTGGGTGATTGGCCTGCTGGGGGAGTTGCCCCTAGCCTTATGGTCGATCATTGTGATCGGCCTGCTAGGGGAGTTGCCCCCATCCTTATGGTCAATCTGAGTGATCGACCTGCTGGGGGAGTTGCCTCCAGCCTTATGGTCAATTTTTATGACCAGCCTATTGGGGGAGTTGCCCCAGCCTTATAGGCGATCTGGGTGATCAGCCTGCTGGGGGAGTTGCCCCCAGCCTTATGGTCGATCGTTGTATCGGCCTGCTGGGGGAGTTTCCCCCAGCCTTATGGTCGATCGTTGTATCGACCTGCTGGGGGAGTTGCCCCCAGCCTTATGGTCGATCTGAGTGATCACTTGCTGGGGTAGTTGTCCCCAGCCTTACGGTCGATCGTTGTGATCGGCCTGCAGGGGGAGTTGCCCCTAGCCTTATGGTCGATCATTGCAATCGGCCCGCTGGGGGAGTTGCCCCTAGCCTCATGGTCGATCGTGAGGTCAGGTGTGGCGGAGCGGAAAGAAACTCGATTGCTTCAGTGTAAACTTGCATTTCATTCTCTGAACCGGGAATACATTTGAAAGAAAAAAGCAGGGAAGACAATGGCGAGCTAGTCTCGCTTGGAGAGGAGCTGTGGCTGATTGTCCCGCCTTCTCACTTGATAATGCGTAAAGCGGTCTGGATGACGTTTGCCTTTTTACCTTTGTTCATCTGTTTGGACGTCCCCTCTCCAGGGGTTGTCTTTGGGTCTTTGACAAAGTTCTTTAGGTGCCCGCGACTGATCAACTTGTCTATGTCTTTCTTCAAGTGCCAACACTCATCGGTGTCATGGCTATTGTCTTTGTGGTATCTACAGTATTTTTCCTCGTCCCTTCTGCCACCACGCATCTTCAAGGGCGGCTTGCCGATGTGGCCCTCCTTCTGAGCCTGCGTTAGGACGGCGTCCTGAGTAGCGTTCAGCTTGGGGGGTTGTGCTTCCTCCTTGAGCTGCTTTCCCCTTGGCTTCTTCTCCTGCTTGTGGTCTTCCAGCTTGCGGCGCTCGCTTTCGTGTCGTTTGGAGCCCCGCTTGGCTCTTGTGGGGAGACCTCCTTCCTCCGCTACCAACACCTCTTCCGTCAGCATGTAACGCTCTGCCCGTGCTATAACATCCGTGAGGTCCCTTGCGGGTTTGTTGTGCAGCGACTTCTTTAGGCCCCTGTGTCGGAGCCCTTTCTTCCGGGCCATTTTCACGACCATCTCGAGGCAGTTCTCCACTTTCAACCTCTCGGTCACATTGAACAGAAGCTCTGAGTCTGGCTTTATCTGTCGGTCGGCCATGAATTGCTTGTAGAACTTCTGGGTGAGGTCCCGGAAGCTGCTAATGGAGTGATTGGAGAGGCTGTTATACCAATTCCTGACGGACTTCTGGAGGGTGGAGTAGAAGCCACGATAGAGCAGGGCGTAGTCGGCCCCCCTGGAACACCATGACCCCTTCGTAGTCCATCACGTGATCTTCCGGGTCCCCCGTGCCGTCGTATTTCTCCAAGGTCGGCACCCTGAATCTGGACGGTACCATTGTGTCGGTGTTGCTTCTTGCCAACGGGCAGTGGTCTTCCCTGGGGCCTCCCAGGCATCTGTGGCCTGTCGGTGATTCGACGCGAGGGTCAGGTTGCCCCGGCAGGCTAACGGTGGTTCGGGGAGAATCTGCTCGATGCCCATCCCGACTGGGGATAGGCGTTGGTCGTCGTGCGCTTCTCCTCTCGTGGCGATCTTCCCGACCTCTATGCCTCCTCCGACAGGGGATCCCACTCCAACCCCGTCGATCCTCGGTGGCTCGATGGTTGGGTGACCATCGGCGCGATGATCGTGGTCGCCTGGGTGAGGCTGTGGTCGACTCGCTCCCGGTCCACTCGGGCCTTCCATCGGCCTCATCCTAGAGCGAGGTGCGGGTAAGGGATCGCACCGGGATGAAGTTCGGCATGTTGAACTGTCGCTTCGGGTTGGCGCCCTTGCCACCGTGGTCGGCAACCACGGCTGAGCGCAGCAGGGGGAGGTTCTCCTGTCGGTCGGGGATGGCTGTTGAGCCTTCCTCCTGGAGGTGTGGGTTGCCCACGAGCTGTTGGATGGCTGTGGCCAGCATCCGGTAGTGGGTGTTCGTCTCTTGTGCGAAGAGACGGATTTGTTCCTGGGTCACCGAGCGTGATTCGCTGGTGCCCTCGGTGGTGTGGCTATGCCTGTTTTCGGGTGGGACATAGTCGCCCTCCTCATGGATGGGGGCATGCTTCCTAGTCTATTGCAAGCTGATTCCATCGTGGTTCGTTTGACGTGGGTGCTTCTTCGTTCCCACAGACGGTGCCAGATGTTTCGGGGTGTTTTCTCACCACTGATTTGTTAACTGGAGGGCTGGAGGTCAACGCGATCACGAGGGGCATACGTGGCCTCCAGGGGACAGGCGCAATTGGTTCGGATCGGCAAAGGGCGCACGGATCCGAGCGTCGGCATGCCAAAGGGGATCCTCGGCAAGGCGACGGCCTCCATAGGGGTAGAGATGAACGGGCTTGGGGGCAAGCACATTCGGCTTCAGACTGGTTGGGCATCGAAGGGTAACCTCGGTGCGGCTGGATCTACTTGACCTGAACAGATGAGAGAGCTCGTTAGGGGTCAGACCTTGGTCCCGACCAAGTCCCCTCCGATGCCTAAGTCAGAATGGATCTGAAGGATGCTCAGTGGGATCGGTACGGCTTACGGGGAGACCGATACACGAGTCCTTTGGCCGAGCAGCGGAGGAGAATTATATGGTGGAAGACAAGGTCATTTAGAGAGGAATACCAGAGAAATACCTGAGGGGTTTCCATTATCCAGGAAGTGATCCTTTGCACGTTGCTCTTCGAGTCGCTTAATAGGAGTCTTCCACGGCCACGTCTCCTTACCGTCCCCCAATCTCGCCCCGATCATCCGCCACTTTGATGGCGCCTATATGGGTCATGAAGATAGACGTAATGGGGCCCTTTAATGGTGATTAAGGGAGCGCGTTTTAAGGGGAGCGGTTAACTCCTGCTGTAGTGGGTCAGCGATTGTGTTCGCTTCGGTCCGAGGCCGGCCCGACTCTAATTCTTCGTGGGGGCCTCGTTCTCCCAGGCCCGTAGGTCTGTGACACGGGCTTGGGTCGTTATTTCGGTCTTGGCCCATCCTAGAAGGGCCGTATGAAGTTTCATATTTATTTGGCTTGTTTCCTTGCGTCCGTTGATGTCTAATGTTGGATTTGTGTAGGAAAATAAGATTCTTTATCAATTTCTTCTGTTGGAATGGGGTGATGTATCATTTTCATGTAATTCGGCTTGGATCATTGGGCTTGTTTATGTGTAAAGTTGGGTTTGTGTTGCAAATTAAGCTGTTGTATCATTTTCATATTGTGGACTAGGGGCATGTATCAGTTTCATATTTATTTGGCTTGTTTCCTTGGGTCTGTTGATGTCTAATGTTGGATTTGTGTAGGAAAATAACCTTCTTTATCATTTTCTGATTGTGGACTTGGGAGATGTATCAATTTCAATTTTTTAATTTGTAATATGTCAATGTTTATCTTTTGATTGTCTCCGTTGTCAACCTTTATCTCATGGTAGGTACAAATGAGCACAAGGTCCAGCTCTTCTATTCAATCCATACCCAGAGTTGCTTTAGGCGGTGAGTTGGATGCATATGCAGGTTGTAAGGATCGTCTTACCCTTGCAATACTAACAACAACTCACTAGAGGGGGGTGAATAGTGTAATGGCAATAAATTGTGCAATTAAAATTTAACTTGCAAATGCGAAATAATAAATGCAAGAGGAATTAATCAACACAATTAAAACAATCGCAAACACAAGATTTTACCCCGGTTCCCCAAAACTTGGGTACGTCCAGCCACACCAATATTCACTATATTTCCACACAGAGAAGTGAATACAAATAACACAAAGAGATACCTCAACAAGAGGAGTTTGCCCTACACAAGGACCCAACTAACTCTACACAAGGGTCAAACTCCCACCTAGAGAATTACTAACTCCCACTCACAGAAGTAGGGTTAGCCCTACACTAGGACACCAAACTCCCACAAAGAGAGTTACTCTCGCAAAGTGAGTTATTCCCACTAACAGAATATCCTATTCCCACTAAGAGAAATACTCCTATTCCCACCAAGAGAAATACTCCCACAAAGAGAGAGACTAATTTCCACAAAGAGAATTAGTGTTACAAAGAGACACCAAGTAAAACAAATACTCTTACCTATGCCTTGAGATGCTTACTCATAGATAAATGCAAGGCATGAAAGAGGATCTCCAAGTGTTAAGATTTGCTTGAAAGCACTTGGATGATTTCCCTTGAGCTTGACTTCAATGCATGAAGAGGAATGAGAGCTCAAAGAGGGAAATGAGAGAGTTTAAGAGTGGCTTAATCAATCTCTATTGACTTGCAATAGCATCAAGAAGTTCCAATGAACTCAGCCCTCTCATACATATAGGAACCCTATAACACCTCTCAAAACCCAAGGAAATAGCCAAAAACAAAAAGCTGCAACGGCTAGTTTCTGGGCAGAAACGTCACTGAGAGTCGACTGTTGAACAAATGACAGTCGACTGTCCAACGGCTAGAAAATATCTAACATCTATAATCTAAGCCGTGACAGTCGACTGATGAAGTCAATACAGTCGACTGTAAACAGGACAGGTGCCTGAAAAACCTTCAGCGGGCGACTGCTGCAGGGGATGGAATAAAACAAAGAGTTGCACTCTTTCTCCCAATAAGCGTACAAGCGACTGATAACAAGAATACAGTCGACTGTAAAATAGACAGGCGACTGTAAATCCTTCATCAGTCGACTGCTGCAGGAGATGGAGAAAAACAGAGAAACGCAGATTTTGTACTTACGCTTCTCAGACGACTGTTGACCAATTCACAGGTAACTGTACATATACAGGCGACTGTAAGTTGATCATCAGTCGAATGATGCGAAAAGCTCAAGTAGAGTCAATCAAAGGATTACTTGAGCAGTGCATCACAGTCGACTGTAGAAGGCTCGACAGGCGACTGGAAATCACCCAGTCGATTGTGAATCCTTCAGCAAGCGACTGTAGGAGAGCCAAAGACTCCAAATGAGTCTTTGGACAAGATGAGCCTAATGGGTTGGTTTCTATGATAATCCTAAGGCTCACTAAGATGGTTAAAGGCATATGCATGAATGAGTAGACCATCTATCAAGGCATTACAATAAACCTAGACTCAAATGAGAGAGAAAGCAATAAAGAAAATATTACATGGATTACAATGTTTTCCTTAGAGTCTATGGCTTCAATCTTGATGCCTTGATGCTCCCTATCATCTCCAAGCTTTGGCACCACTTGAGTCCAAGCTTTGGCCCTTCTCCACTTGATGTCCATCCTTACATTAAGTGTTTAGTCTCCAAACATGATATTCTTGAAATTTTAACTATGAGACTAAAACAAGAGAGTCATTAGCAACAACATAATGTTGTGATCATCATCAAAATAACATTGGTATGAAACACCAATACTCAACAATCTCCCCCTTTTTGATGATGATACACACTATGTAAAACATAAAGAAATAAAGCACAATGCTAATGAGCTTCTTCTACTTATTTGCACCAAATATAAAATGAGATACACAAATGTAAATACTCATTATACCAAATGAAATAATGAGACATCATGGTGGCATATAATATGCATGGATTACGTAAACCAATTGCAATAGAAAATATCATGCATACATGAATGGTTTATACAATCCCACATATCTCTCCCCATAGTTATATCTCTCCCCAAATGCATATGTATGAAATACAAGAATTACATTTACATAATACATATATCTCTCCCCCTTGACATCGTCAAAAAGGTGGACATCAAAATATCCCCCTTGTCATCTTAATCAAAGATGTGACAATATGCAAGAAATAAGGAGATGTATGATACCAAATTTGTAAAATTTAGTGGGTATCAATCACTATCCCATGCCCCCTAGATCATAGAAATGGTCAAATTTTGACTTATAGGATCTAATACCAATTGTACAGTAGGAGATAAACAATCTTTAACAATTGAGATAATACCAATTGTAGACAAAGAATCTTGGAAGATAGTCCTCTTTACCAATTGATATACATATATTGGAGCCATGTGCCAAAAGTGTATCAAAGCAAATAGATATAGAAAAATCAAGCTTCATTGATACACAATGACATTGCCAAAACAAAGTATAACATGAAGCATGTTGGCAATATCAATGGGTTAAGATCAAGACCATAAAAACCAAATAATGATCTTTATCAAAACCCAAAATGAGAGTTAAAATATGTTCTAAAAATATTTTAAACATATTAGATATAATAACTCCCCCATTGGTATACATATGGATCAACAAATGCATGCATGACAATGTTTTTCCCAAGGTCTCCATTTTCATGAAAAATAATATTTGAAGACATTTTTAAAATCATGAAACACACACAAACAATGGGTATGCTAAAATTAAACATTTAAGCACAATACCCATGCAATATGCATATGTGTGAGGAGCCTAAACATTCGGGAACCAAACCCAAGAGGAGTTTGATTTCCTAATGTAATCACATGAGGTGATCACATCCCTAACTAGAGAGTTGATGTAACTATCCCTCTCTTGCACACTAACCTTAGAGATTCAAGGATTTCCTAGGCAAGGGTTTTGCCTTTGCAAGAGGGGTGGATGTGGCATGCTTAGGTCTAGAAAAGAATTTCTTGGCATGCATAGAATGAGGGTTTTGCTTCTTAGCAAAAAATGAAGAGTTTTCATTCTTCCTCATCACCTTGTGATTTACATGCTTCTTTTTGATGTTATTGCTATACAAGAAAGCATGCTGATTCTTCTTGGATGCTTTAGCAATATTTCTTGTATTAGTACCATAAGAGAAATTAGAGGTGGGTTTGTGTACCATATTTTGAATATACCCAAGCCTCCTTTATAGTTTGCTGGATGTTGTTTTTCAAGCAAACCGTGGAGTGAATCCCCAGAATACACAAAGCTTTTGAGCTTACGGGATTCCTCTTCACATTTCAACGTAAGTTGTTGAATGCGAGTTTCTAAGTTAAGGTTTTGAGTAACAAGATTATCATTAGACAAACTCAATTCCTTAACTTGAGAGAGGAGTGTGTCTTTCTCACTAGTGTCACAAATATGCATATCATCATTGTCTACACTAGCTAGTTTCAGTTCATGAAATCTACTCTTAGCAATTTTATATTTAGCTTTTAATTTATTGTAAGCATTGCTGCACTTACTAGCTTCTTCGGAGACCATATCAAGCTGATATTCAAGCTCTTCGTATGAGATCTTCTCCTCAATCTCGTCATTGTCTTTTCCTCTCTAGAACTTGACGATGACTCCTCCTCGATAGCCATGAGGCCCATTTCCTCACATGAGTTGAACCAAGCTTCTAACTCTTCTTCATTAGAGCCAGAGGGGATTGGTGTAACATCAATTGCCACAAAGCACACATGGTCTTTCTCCATGTCATCCTCTTCTTCATTACTTGATGTATCCTCACTTGAATCATCAAATGTCCAGACAAGCCCCTCCTTCTGGTTTTGGACTTGGACTTCCCTTTCCAATGCTTCTTTCCTTTACCCTTATAAGTCTCTTTGTTGGGTTTGGAAGGGCATTCGGTGGATAGGTGACCTTTTCCACTGCAAGTGTAACAAGTATGAACCTTGTTAGAATTAGAGGCAAACTTTGACAAAGATTTACCTTGCTTGCACTTGAGGAATGCCTTGAATTGCTCGGCAAGATCCTCAATTTCTTCTCCACTAGCTTCTTCTAGCTCATCTTCTTCACTAGGAGCTTCTCGATAGAATTTCTTCCTCCATTTGATTGGCTCCTCCTTGGCATGGAATGCAATCCCCTTTTGCTTTTCCAGCTTCTCGGGCTTCGATGGTTGAATCTCCTTCTTGTGTTGAAGCTTCACTTTGTACGCCATGAGATTTCTAATGCACTCCTCAACGGTGTATTTGGACATGTCATATGACTCCAAAATTTAGTTGGCCTTTGACTCCCAATGGGGTGTGAGAGAATCAAGGATCTTCTCTACAAGATCCTCTTGGGAAATCATCTTCCCAAGTCCCTCCAACGCGTTCACAATATCTGTGAACCTTGTGAACATCTCTGAAATGCTTTCTCCTTCCTACATCTTAAACATTTCATATTTAGATCTAAACACAGTTTATTTAGATTTCTTTACCTTTGTAGTCCCTTCATGACATATCTCCAAAGTATGCCAAATTTCGTTGGCCATTTTGCACATGGAGATGCGGTTGAACTCATTTGCTGAGAGGGTGCAATGGAATGCATTCATAGCCCTCGCATTGAATTTGATCGAGTCCTTCTTCGCCTTTGTCCTTGAAGCCGCAGGTGCAGTGGGCTTCTCAAATGGCACCTCCGTGATGTCCCATAGGTCTTGACCCCCTATATAGATCATCATCCTGATCTTCCAACTTGGGTAGTTGGTTCCGTTGAAGAGCGGGGGTCGATCGGTAGAATGACCTTCTTCATGAGACGCGGATGTAGCGTTGAATTCCATCGTTGTAGTATGCTATAACCTCGCTCTGATACCCATTGTAAGGATCGCCTTACCCTTGCAATACTAACAACAACACACTAGAGGGGGGTGAATAGTGTAATGACAATAAATTGTGCAATTAAAATTTAACTTGCAAATGCGGAATAATAAATGCAAGAGGAATTAATCAACACAATTAAAACAATCGCAAACACAAGATTTTACCCTGGTTCCCCAAAACTTGGGTACGTCCAGCCACACCAATATTCACTATATTCCCACACAGAGAAGTAAATACAAATCCCACAAAGAGATACCTCACCAAGAGGATTTTGCCCTACACAAGGACCCAACCAACCCTATACAAGGATTAAACTCTCACCTAGAGAATTACTAACTCCCACTCAGAGAATTAGGGTTAGCCCTACACTAGGATACCAAACTCCCACAAAGAGAGTTACTCCCACACAGAGAGTTATTCCCATTAAGAGAATATCATATTCCCACAAAGAGAAATACTCCTATTCCCATTAAGAGAAATACTCTCACAAAGAGAGAGACTAATTCCCACAAAGGGAATTAGTGTTACAAGGAAACACCAAGTAAAACAAATACTCTTACCTATGCCTTGAGATGCTTACTCATAGATGAATGAAAGGCATGAAAGAGAATCTCCAAGTGTTAAGATTTGCTTGAAAGCACTTGGATGATTTCCCTTAAGCTTGACTTCAATGCATGAAGAGGAATGCGAGCTCAAAGAGGGAAATGAGAGAGTTTGAGAGTGGCTTAATCAATCTCTAATGATTTGCAATAGCATCAAGAAGTTCCAATGAACTCAGCCCTCTCATATATATAGAAACCCTATAACACATCTCAAAACCCAAGGAAACATCCCAAAACAAAAAGCTGCAACGGCTAGTTTCTAGGCAGAAATGTCACTGACAGTCGACTGTTGAACAAATGACAGTCGACTGTCCAACGGCTAGAAAATATCCAATGGCTATGATCTGAGCCGCGACAGTCGACTGATGAAGTCAATACAGTCGACTGTAAACAGGACATGCGCCTGAAAAACCTTCAGCAGGCGACTGCTGCAGTGGATGGAATAAAACAGAGAGTTGCACTCTTTCTCCCAATAAGTGTACATGCGAATGATGATAAGAATACAGTCGACTGTAAAATAGACATGCGATTGTAAATCCTTCATCAGTCGAGTGCTACAGGAGATGGAGAAAAACAGAGAGATGCAGATTTTGCACTTACGCTTCTCAGACGACTGTTGACCAATTCACAGGCGACTGTACATATACAGGTGACTGTAAGTTGATCATCAGTCGAATGATGCGAAAAGCTCAAGTAGAGTCAATCAAAGGATGACTTGAGCAGTGCATCACAGTCGACTGTAGAAGGCTCGACAGGCGACTGGAAATCACCCAGTCGACTGTGAATCCTTCAGCATGCGACTGTAAGAGAGCTAGAGACTCCAAATGAGTCTTTGGACAAGATGAGCCTATTGGGTTGGATTCTATGATAATCCTAAGGCTCACTAAGATGGTTAAATGCATATGCATGAATGAGTAGACCATCTATCAATGCATTACAATAAACCTAGACTCAAACGAGAGAGAAAGCAATAAAGAAAATATTACATGGATTACAATGCTTTCCTTAGAGTCTATGGCTTCAATCTTGATGCCTTGATGCTTCCCATCATCTCCAAGCTTTGGCACCACTTGAGTCCAAGCTTTGGCCCTTCTCCACTTGATGTCCATCCTTACACCAAGTGTTTAGTCTCCAAAAATGATATTCTTGAAATGTTAACTATGAGACTAAAACAAGAGAGTCATTAGCAACAACATAATGTTGTGATCATCATCAAAATAACATTGGTATGAAACACCAATACTCAACATAGGTGACAGTAGGGTTTGCCACTATGGGATAAGGGTTGCCAGGAGGACATCATGGACACCGAAAAACCCTAGCCGGAGATCTTGGAGCTGTCCATCTCGAGGGACAAAATGCAACTTCTACGAATGGAAGGATCCTCCACACTCGGACTGGTCCTCATATGTGATACTGCAGTTACTGGATGAGCTTGAAAGAACCCCCTCCCATGCATCCTCCTCCACAATGTTCTCTGATATGAGGCTTTTAGAGTCAGAGGGGCGGTTGGCCATGCTCGTGGGATGATTTGAGCGGAACACGGTGAAAATGGATACCATCCTATCCGATTACAAAACCCTTAAGTTGGTTTTGTTTTCACTCATAGGTTTGATGTTTTGTTTGTTATTGTTGATTATTAACAAGAGTGTTTGATGGGTACAATACAATGTAACACTTTAGTAATGTATGTTATGTCAACAGGTATGCACAATGAGTTTGTAATTTGGATATGATATGTATTTTGAATATGCCTGCTTAACTTGGTATGTAAAATAGGATTGTGGTATCTGTTGCTTGCGTCCTGTGCATTGCATGTGTCCCCACAACTCAGTTGTATTTGCAATAGATGCAGTTACATAGGGTCTGACTCGATCCATCGAAAGTTGATTTTGATTTCTATTTCTTGCTATGCATGCCTTCCTTGCTTTAATACGTAATATGTAAAATGTAATCAATTAATTATGAGTTACGTATTAAATGCTTATTTTTTTCTTCGTCAAGGGTTATTTAAATATGCTTATTTAATAGTTAATTAGTTATTAGTAATTAGTTACTTATGTATTATTTAATTAATGTATTTGTATCATAAATTCTTCAATAATAGGTTGGGGGTAATCTCACCACAAATTACCATAACCAACTTCCAACTTTCCTCATCCCACAATCTCAATCCCACTTTAACCAAAAGAAACACACTACTTTAGTGTGAGATCCACAAACAAATCCCAACCCAACTTTTCAACCCATTTTCCTCCGAAAGGAACACAAAACTCTTCTTCTCTCTCCCCAAGATTCCAACCAAGATTTACTATTCACAACAGTAAATCCCAACCCACTTCCACCGAAAGAAACAGACCCTTAACTTTTTTTTCCGAAAATAACAACAATGCCCTTTTAAAAAACCCCAAAATACCCCCACAAAAAATTACTCCGCCCACCTCGCACATCCCGGCCCAAAAAATTGCTCAGCACATACAAAATTACATGCTGCGCACATCCTATCTCATTTTGCTCAACGCGAACATACGTGAGGTCAGTTAGAAATTTTTTCACTGCTCACATGCTTATTTGCAATTTGATATCATAGAAATTTGGAAGTTGGTATCTTGAATTTGGTGTTATGCATGCTTGGTTATCATGAACTTGGTATCTTACATTATGTGTGGTAAGCTGAATTTGTTATTCTGATGTTAATATCCTGAATGTGTTTTGCAGAAATAAATTTTTTGTATCCTCTGATTGGTACCTTGATTTTTTTACATCCTGAATTTGTTGACATGAATTTGGTATCATGGAAATTTGGAATTTAATATCCTAAAATTGGGGTTATGCATGCTTGTGTATCCTGAATTTGGTATCTTTCTTGATGTGTGTTATCCTGAAGTTTGGTATCCCGCGATTGGTATAATGAAGGTGTTTTCCATGATTAAATTTTTTTATACTCATCTTGGCATCCAAGATTTTTTTCATACTGCATTTGTTATCTAGAATTAGGTATTATGGAAATGTGAAATTTGGTGTCTTGAAATTAGGGTTATTGCTGCTTGGGTATCCTGAATTTGGTATCTTTCTTGATGTGTGGTATACTACAGTTTGGTATCGTAAAGTTGTAGAATTAAATTTTTTTATCATCATGTTGGTATTCTGGATATTTTTCATATTGAATTTGTTATCCTAAATTTGGTATCATGTAAATCTGGAATTTGATATCCTAAATTTGGTGATATTGATGCTCGTGGATGAGGAACTTGATATCTTCATTTGTGGTATCCTGATATTTGATACTGACACTTGGATAATGTTCATTAATGTTATCTAGAGATATCGGCATAATATTACTCAATATTCTCTAGAGGCATGCAATTTGTTACTCAATGTTACCAAATGTCCTTAAAAATTCCTAATACCATACCAAATTACTCCTTGCACACACCAAATTTCCGCGCACATACCAAATTACTCACCACGCATAGCGCGACCCCAAAAATCACTCCGTGCACATACCAAATTTCCACGCACATACCAAATTACTCACCGCACACATCGTGCCCAAAAAATCAATCCGCGCACATACCAAATTACTCATCGTGCCTCAAAAAAATCAATCCGCCATATACCAAATTTCCGCACACATACCAAATTTCCGAACACATACCAAATTACTCACTGCGCGCATTGTGCCCCAAAAAATCACCCCGCACATATACCAAATCATTCATCATGTACATCCTCATCACATCCCATTTTGCTCAACACGAACATCTGTGAGTTCATTAGAAATTCTCTAAACGTGCACAAACCTAGTTGCAATGCGAGAAAAGCAAACAACTAGTTTTTGAGTTTTTCCAAAGAATTTCAAATATTTATTGAGATCTAATAGATGTTCGAAGATTTCATGAGAGATCCCACAAAGTTGTAGGATGAGATCGAACAATTTAATGATTTTCGTGCCCTAAAATAGTTCGAATGAAACTTAACTCGAGTTGGATTATCTTGCAGTAAGTAAGTATATGTAAGAAACATTTTTAGGAATTAAAATGAATTGATACAATGGTATGTGTACTGAGCAACTTTTGTTGAACAATAAGAAAACATATTGACTGATTTAGGGGTTTTTTTGTTGCATTATATGCATTTTTTTGTTAATGTGGTATGTGTACTGAGCAAAAACATAGTTTTTCAAAATTTTACGGTAATGTACACCGAGTAATTTTTAAAGTGGTATGTGCACTGAGCAAAATGGTATGTTCACAAAGTAACTCCCCCTGGGTTGGCTGTCAAAGCCGGCTCTAGAAAAGTGGCTAAATTTTGGAAAACTATGTTGAGATTTAGCTTGTTTTAATAAGAAGTATATTGAGCTGGAGAAAATATGTTTAAAAATTGTGACTTTTTTAATTTAAAAAAAAGTTTCTGAACTTTGGCTACGTTTCATGGTAATATTATGATTTTTTTTCAAAGTTTAACTTTACGATAGTAGATCAAAGGTATGACAAGTTTTATGCATTTAGGCTATAGTTTAAGATGGTTTAATAAAATTTAATATAATGTTGTGAAATGCTTTCTGGGCGAGACTCCAGTCCTTTATTTAAAGGGAAATAGAGAAGAGTTTATACAATGATAGGATCCAATGTTTAGGTAGAATACAAACTATTAATCTGCTACTAAATAATGGACCTATAATTAGGCCTACATAACACATTTATAACATAAAATATATTTTTTAAAGTTCAAACGTTCCCGATATTTTTGCCAATATTTTTTTACGAAACATGCAATATTCAGACTAGTTCTACAAAATTCAACAGTGAAAAAGCACTAAGCATTGAAAAGCACTAATATCATCTTAGATAAACGGTCTATATAGAGAGAGTGTTTTCTTGTGCCCTTTATAATTTTATCAAAAATAAAAATAGTTATATCACATTCACGGACTTCTTTTGAATTTCCTTGCTTACTAGAACAAGCTGTCTAAGACAAAAGGGTTGATAGAAAGACGGTATGGATTTAATCTTGAGGAATCATAGGTTGAAATGAGGTTTTGAGAAAAATTTTGAGAGTGGAACTTCTGAATTTTGGCAAAAAGCCATTTGGTCGGAAAAATTACTCGACAATTAATGCCGACACAGTCCCTAATGGCAGGCTTCGATATCCGCACGCGCCAGAGAGATGTAGTATAGGCTTCGGGTTTCAAAATAACGCATAACAGCATTGTGTTTGGACTTTCAAAAAAATAAGGGAAAAGCACAGTAGGGACTAGGGAGTTTCAAAAAAAAAACTGTTCCCATGCTTTAATATCCACATGCGGGGATAACATGCAACACCATGCTTCGATTTCAATAAAAATCACACATCACTCAAATATTTTGAAGAACAGCATACTGAAAATATTTTGAAACTTGGGTTAGATAAAAATTTGCTCATTTTGAAACTTGGTTGCCATCAAAATTCTGGCCATTTTGACGAACAATGGTCACATCTCAAATCCAAGGTAAAATATTTCAAAATGGGTTCTCTTCTTGGGTCTGTAAAATATTTTGATTCTTTGGAGGAAGATAAGCAGCAGTCCGACGCTCGCTAAATTTTTTTGCTCTAAATTTTTTTTCCGCGCCGAAGGCCCCCGCGCTGAATTTGTTGATTTGCGCCGAAGGCGCCCGTGCCGCTAAATATTTTTACGCTAATTTTTCGTTCTTTTAAATTTTGGCCGTGGAAATAATTTTTTGGGGAACAAAGATTTCTCGGAGAAAAATGTTAAATGAAACGTGCCCGCGGATATGGGTTATGACTAGTTTATTATTCAAGTGAAAGGATGAAAACAAATCTAGTACCTTTGTCCCACTAGGACAAATGATTGGGCTTGGTTGTAGGAATGGCAATATTGCGGGGTGGGGCGGGTATTTAACTACCCAAGCTTGCCCCGACCCATCTACAGGCCGGGGCGGGGCGGGTCGCGGGCCGGGTCGGGGCGGGTTCTTTCTTACCAAAACCGGGTCGGGCCGGTCGGGTCAAATTATTAATGCCATCCATATGAATCTCAAATAAAAATTTTATTTTGTGAATTGGGAGAATTTTGATTTATTTGGTAATTTGGAATTGGGAATTGGCCCGAATTAGGAGAACAGTGGAATAGAGTTTGAGTTATGGGTTATTCGCTGAGTGCATGGTCTGCATCAAAATAGTAAACCTCTATAGTTTACCGGGGCGGGTCGGGTCGGGCCGGGGCGCATACAAAGCCCAAGCTTGCCCCGACCCGGCTGCGGGCCGGGTCGGGCCGGGTCAAAACCGGGTCGGGCCAGGTCGGGCCGGGCGGGTCAGGCCATTACTGCCATCCCTACTTGGTTGTGCCACATGGGCAATGTGTGCCCCACTTGGTGGGGGTTGGGGATTGGGTTTTGGGTTTGGGGCGAGGTAGTGGAGAACCCAAACAATGACACACTTCTTTCCATTAATTGCAAGCTTGTCATTACTTTTTCCATAAAATACAAATGCATCTCCCCTTTTCACTTTTTTACATGTTTGCCATCGGTCTTTTCGCTTTGGCCCCCTGCGTTTATTGCACTTTAACGCCTGCTTTTTTGTGTTGACCTCTTTGGTTTGGGTTGAGATTTATGCAATTTGTCTCTGCAAAGTTTTTTTTTGCAATTTAACCCCTTTAAACCCTGACACACACACACCAACACTTCTCTCTTTTTTCGGTTGTGATGGGACATTTGTCGCGCATAGCACATTTGTCCCATGTGGCAAATGTGGAGGTGTGCCACCTCATCATGGTGGGGCCACTTGAGGGCTGTCTGATTTTGAGGCAACTTTGTGATGTTGTTGTGGTGAGTTGGTTAAATGGCCCCAACATTCCCTTTGAATAACAAGCTTGCCATTGGGATTTATTCACTTTGCCCCCCAATTTTTTTTTGCAATTTAACACATGAATTTCCACCTTTTACCCCCCGATGATACCCATACACAAACCCGCACTTCTCAATCCTTTTCGGTTGTGCGCGTACACCGCATCCTATTCGTGTGATTTTGTTTCCTATCTACCCCCGACGATATCCACCCACGCCCACATTTCGCACTCCTTTTTGGTTGCGCGCGTGCACCGCAACCTTTTCGTGGGGTCTTTTTGGCCTCATGCACTCTTTGCCTGGGTTATTTCTAGTAAACCTACAAATCAATCAAATTTTGGAAAAGTGTGCGTATAAAGAAATTTATCAAATTTACTTTCTTCTTTTTGAATTTTGGACCTGATGTAGCAGTTCTTAAAGTAGAATGATGGAGAAATTCTATTCATTTTCAGTTAAAAGGCTAGCAATGCTCCCAACAAAAAGAGAAGGCAGTAGCACCGACATAAATTCATCCCTATTCTCTCAGTGAATTGAAGTTCGAACAACAAAAGGAGTTTATGGGAGCAAGCCTTTTATCTAAATCATAAAGGAGAACAATAGCCTCGATAGCATTGCATCACCTTCATCATTGGCAGTACAAATCTCCCTTAGGTGGCGAAGATCTCCAAGTTAATTTTTTTGATAATAGTCAAACTATTTTTTTAAGGATAAAATCAAAATCGAATGCTGTACATTAAGTTCACCTTGACATCTTGATGCAATATTTCTTGGTCCAAGACAATTCTGAGCAATCTAATGGGGAGATGGTTGCAGTTGGCTTCTCTGCGCATGACAACAATTTATATCCAAGAAGGACGCCAGTTCGCATAAGAAATTAAAACCTGTAAGTTTCAGACGAATTTGGCTCATTTTTAACGGAAATCTTAACAAAAATCGCAGAAATCTTTATCATATCACGGAAAGAATTTGGCTTATTTTTCCATCAGGGTTGCTCATAGATTTCTTTAAGCATCTTTTTAACATAATGGATGTGAGACGCTGGTAAGCCCATGTCATTTGTTTCCCTTGGTTTGTTTGATTTTTTTCTCAACAAAGTGATCATAATGCTGTATGAATGCTTTACTGACTTGTCATAACTCTTTGTGAGAAAATTCCTCTCGTTATCAAATTGATCACATCATTTGACCATCTGTATCTCATGTGCTTAAAGCTTTCTCCTTCGTTTATCATGATGAGTCAATCACATGTGTGACACTCCAAAAGTATGATTCATACTTCGGCGATGACTATCTGTACCCTACGATCAAATCACATGTACAACAGTGACGCCAGCTGCATATGAAGACCACTCATTTCAAAAAGAGCGGGACTAACTGCACCGCAAATATGCGGTGCGGCTCATCATTTTTTTCTAATTTTGAAACAAAATATCACTTCATTTGTCAATTCATCTCAATCTCTCACCTATTTTTTCTGTTTTCGGAAACAAAATGATGACATGCACCTCATGCATGCGGTGCTAATAGTCCCACTCTTTCAAAAATCGTATTTAGTTAACACACTAATCATGCCTGCAACGATTGCCGTACTAATCCTGAGATGTATCAATTACAATAATTATCTTAAGAGAACTCATTTCATACTCTTGCTTCAACAGTAAAACTTCTCATTTGTTCTAGTAGTTTTCCTATTTATAGGTCATTTATAACATGCGGGAAGGACCCGTGCAGCTGTAGTAGAATTTGAGAAAGGGATCAATTGTGATTTGGAACCTGTTTGATCGTATTCTACGATCTATATTACATATACGATAGTGACCGCTAGCTGTAGAAGAAGGCCACCCGTTTCAGAATCATATATAATTATTAGGTTGGTGTGAGACACCGATCTTATCCAAATAAATTGAGCTATCAGTGATGACTACCGTAAAGTTCGGTCTCTTTATCAACACTACGTCGCTAAAACATCTATGGTATGGTGAACTACAAACCCTATCAGCACCTTTTACTTTTGTTCGATAATGCAATTCTATAATCAATATGGATCAAACTTTATGTGTGTTTATCAATTCCAGCTCGGCCAAGGTTTTACTATGATCACACATCAACTACTGACAACACTAACCTCTATGGTTGAGGAGACAAATTCCATCTTGATCACCACTTCCATTCACACACTTCGAACCATGCCCAGCGAATACCTAACAACGATCAAATGTTGTTGATTGGTAAAGGCTAAAGTATAGGCATCTCATATACCTGGTTCTTTAGCATGTTTGAGGTCTAAAGATTAATCTATACCATCATCACGTGAGAGTTTCTATTTGATAGTCAACGTATATTAACATCTAGAAGCTTCTCAACGAGTCATTTTATGAACCTATTCTCTCATAAACGCATGCATATTATCTTATAATGTCTTCACATCGGTGGTTATGAGATCAACCATCACCATCTCTATGTTAAAGAATAACATGCATTGGTCTATCCAAAATATCGATACTTAATCTCGATATTTCTGTGATCGGGAACATTTTGAAAAGTGCTTAAGTGATTGATTAGGTCTCATAATTATAATCTCATTATGTTCCTTTTCATCTCACACATTTTAAGGACTTTATCAATGTAATCAATATATTTAATGCATCCAATCATACAACACACACACACACAAAAGCATAATGATAAAAAATATCAAATAGCTTACTATCATTTTTGAATAAACTGTATCAATTACAATAATTGTCCCAAAGACACTCATATCTTAACAGATTGTTCTACCAGTATGGACAATGTAAGCGATTACGATCCGCACCTGACTGTCATCCACCTTCTAACCCACATCCAATACTCTCACTGTAACCCCCTATTTTTGATATACAATGTATTATACTATGTATTTTCGGTTGTATTCGAGTACTACATCGTATACATATTTTTCTGGATTTTTGGGATTATTTCCATCTTATATCAATTTTCTGTATTTCATTTTATAGCATTTTTGAACTTGCTTTTGTTTTTGTTTTTGTTTATTGGCTAACATTTTTGTATTTGTGTATTTATGTATTTTTGTGTATTTCTCCTTTTGGGATTATTTATTTTTGTGTATAAACCCCAATTTTCCTAGCATAACACCTAGCCCATGACTAATCACTCTTAGGGATGGTCATCACACACTTGTCACCATCTCCTTTAACCTCATCCTTAAACATTTCTAGCATGACACCTAGCCCATAACTAATCCCTTTTAGGGATGAGTCATCACACACTTGTCACCATCTCCTTTGTCACGCCTCGATCCCCAAGATACCGGATATGTACGAATCCGTATAAGGTATTCCCAGAGCAGTGGGTGTGAAGAAGAAAGACGAAAAGAGAGAGAAGTGAAGTATTGCTTAATTGGAACAGAAAACTTCGCAGGCCACTGCGCACGTGTTGGGAAGTACAGACAATGCTCCAATTCAAACCTGTTGGATCTGGTTCTAAGCCAAGGGGATAAATAGGCTAATAAAAATTCTCGTGCAACCCACGAGCAATCACAGGCAGTTATACAGCACAGATACAGATATGCTGTGTAAATAAAAACAATCACAAAGTACACATCAGATTTACCCTGGTTCAGTCGCACCAACGATCTACGTCCAGCCCCCAAGAAAATACTAGATTAATATGTTTCTTTGCACAACTACTCATCCCACTCCTCACCTAGTCGTACCACACTCCTCCGGTGCAAAACACTATCAACCTAGTAAAAGCGCTATCTTGACTAGCTACAACTCGTCAAGACCCTCTTGTCTAGCACCCACCAGACAAGACCCCAAAACATGTATCAATGGTAAAGTTTTCCATACAGAGATCAATAGAACTACACAAATATAATAGTAACGAGTTTAGAGAATCTCAGTTTGTGTAGCAGCAGTCGTCTCTGTCAATCAGCTCAGGTCAGATCGCATCTGACGGGATGTCTTCGCCAACGTCACGTCTTCGCCTCAGAAACTTGCGGCCTAGGTGACTTGGGCTCCTCAAAAGTTGCGGCCTAGGTGTGAATGTTCCTTGAAGAGTTGTGCAATGTGTTGAAGCTCCTCCTTGTAGATGTTGCGCACGTTATTGAAGCTTATCCCTTTGATGTTGCACAATGAAGTAGATGGGAAGCCCCTTGTTATTGCGGCCTTGAGCTTTGCTCCCTCCTATGTTGCACAATGTAGATGGGCTTGGTTATGGAGTTGTGCAAGGTAGCTTTGGCAATGAGATCTTGGAGCTTTGGCCTAGGAGATGATGAAATATATAAAGATATTTAGAATACAACTCATGCTAAAATAAATACCACTGATTTAATACAGATATTAAAATCAGAAAAATATCACCATGTTGTAGAGCACTGAGTTGTGATCATCCTGGCGTAAACGGTTCATCGATCCGAGCTCTGTGGAGAAAGTTATGCACTTTTTAGCATCGTCCGTCGAGCTCCTTACAAAGTTGCGGCCTAAAGCTTAGGAAATTAGGGTATGGCCAAAATCTTGGGTTGCCCTCTCTTTTAAAATCTCTTTCTTTGAATAAGGGTTTATAAAGGAGAGGATGTGAAATGATAAAATCAATTATAATCCCATAATTAATGGAGATTGGAAGGAATCCTAACTTGATTAGGATTTGAATGAATCTTTTTGGATATGGAGTTTGAATATGGATGGCTATGGAATTCAATTTGGGTAGCTATAGGATTTGAATTGGATCTCATTTAATCACCTTTGATTTGCATGAGATTCTCCATATCTCTCCATCTTTGACCAAGTCTTCAATTTGCATGGCATTAGGATTTGAATGTTGCACCAATTGATTTGAATCAATTCAAATATGGATTTGAATTGATTTGCTCCTTATCTTCTCATCTTTGACTTAGTCCAATTGATGTAGCCATGTTCTCCATCTTTGACTTACTCCACTTGAAGTGTGTATAGCAATTCCTCCATCACTTTTGGCTAGTCTCTCTTTGAATATTCGCGAGAGTGCCATTCCTGAAAACACGTAGCACACACATTAAATCGTTCACACACGTTTGTTATCATCAAACACGAAGTCATCGATCGTTGTATCCAACAAACCAACTCAGACAACACAACACAGACAGACGAACAAGAGGCAAAACAAAATTTTTATTATCTATACATCAAAAATATCCATACATATCTTTTATACATCCTTTCTATACATCAAAGAACTGTTGGATTCAATGTATGTTGGATACAATGATCGATAACTTCGTGTTTGATGATAACAAACATGTGTGAACGTTCTAATGTGTGTGCTAAGTGTTTTCAGGAGTGGCACGCTTGTAAATCCTCAAAGTGATGACAAAGTCAATTGATGGAGGAATTGTTGTTCACATTGCAAATTAGAAGATGGAGAAATTTCTATTCATATATCAACTTAGACTTGGTCAAAGAGATGGTGACTATAGCTACAATTATTGGACCAAGTCAAATTGAAGAGGATGTTATTTAAATCAATTTAAGATTGATTCAAATCCTCATTGCCATTCTAATCCTATTCCAATATGGAGAGATATGGAGTGTCTCCTTCAAATCTCATTTGATTGATTCAAATCAATTAGAGACCCTAATCAAATCCCATTCAAATTCCTAATCCTATTTGTATTGCAATGAGATCAAATAGAATCCCAATCAAATCTCCATTCAAATCCCTAACCCCCCAGGCATTAGGATTTCGCCCTAGCTATATAAACCTCTATTCCAAAGGAGTAAAAAATGCGGCCAACACCAAAACCCTAGACATCAAGTTGCGGCATACACAGATAAGGGAGTCGGCCATATTGAAATACCAAGGGCAAAGTTGCGCAAGTTTATAATAAAACCATATAGCCGCAACCTATTGAAGTCTCTTCCCTTCATCATCTCTTGCCGCAATCTCCTCAACCCACCATTTCCAATATCCCAAGCTTGCATCATCTCTACTTGCCAAACTCCCTACATAGCCGCAAGTTGCTACCAAGGTCTAATCCCATTGCCCATCATCATCTTGCCAAAGATCTCAAGCCCAAAGCTTCATCTTCCTCAAACACCATAGCCGCAACCCTCTATCTCCAAGAGCATCTATCTCCTAGAGCTGCAAGCTTGCATGCCACATCGCGTAATCTTCAAGTACTCACCATCTTGCCACAACCCCACTTGAAGAACCCTATTGTCGTAAGTCAGCAACAAGGAAAATAGAGCAGCCCTGCGCGCGCACTGCTGATGCATCAACGGAACAACTGCGCGCGCACTGCTGCTACACTAAATGATCATTGCACGTGCACTGCTGCAGGCCACAAGGATCATCAAGCAAGTATCATCAAGGGAGTCTACAAGGGCAGCAAGTTCATTATCTCCCCATACAAGCCAAGTGCTGCAAGTCATCATCAAAGGGAGATCATCCAACATTGCGCAACTATTGAAAGCACAAGCCGCAACATCCAAGGAGAGGGTCATAGCTGCAACTTGAGTTGCTGAGGAGACGAGAGACGATTATATCTTGCCAGACGAGAGCTGGCCCGTGCTGATTGATGGAGACGACAACAGCTACACAAAACTAAGATTTCTAAACTATTATTATTATTTTGTATAGTATTGTTTGATCTCCATAGGGGAAACTTTACTGCTTTACTTGTGACTATTTGGGGTCTTGTCTAGTAGTGGTCTAGACAAGAGGAACTTGACGGGTGTCGTCAAGTGAGAGCATATATTAGGATTGATAGTGTTGAACATGGTGGGTGGGGTACTGAGCCCGGTGAGTGTAAAGACGTTGGTTCTCTAGCTATTAAGGTTGTGCCTGTACACTATTAATATAATATTTGCTTTTAGGGGCTGGACGTAGGTCGTGGTGATCGACCAAACCAAGGTAAATCTGTTGTGCATTTGTAATTACTTTTTTATTTACTCTGAATCTGTTATAACTGCATGTGATTGCTCGTGGGTTGCACGAGAATTTTTATTAGCCTATTCACCCCCCTCTAGGCTAGGATTTAGATCCAACAAGAACTCTCACTCTAAACCCAAAAACAAAGAACCCAAAAGTACAACAAACTCTCAGCTCCTCACACACACCAATCCATATCTCAACTCACACAAACATAACTCTAGCTCCACTACTCTAGCTCCAAGCTCATCATCTGCCTCATGAGGTGTCCAATTATCAACTACCTATAACCACGGGGAGGAGCATGTCACAACGTGTCCAAGTAGGGAATACCCACCTCAAGTATGGAATATTATTTTTAATATTAGTTCATTAACATTAGGTTTCGAAACAACTATTTATAAATTGAGCATGTAAAATTGTAAGCGAAGAACTATAAAGTAAAGGAAAGTAATTGTAGGAATGTGCATAAGAGTAGTGAATAACATCATGAATGCATGATTAATTTATTTGCAAACACAAGGAACAATTACAGGGTTAAAGAAATGGTAACTGGAAAACAGTGTTCATTAATAACACATTCTTATTCTTTAGTCATTATTTGAAAACCCGAGTAAAAGATAGGACACTAAGGAGCTGGACTTCACCCAGGGTGGGTGAAAAGTGGTACCTCAACCAGTGACACAGACACTGGAGGGGCCTCTTGTAACTCCCTACCCGAACGGGGCAAGGTACGGGAGTGAGACAAATCTCGGGTTTTATCGAGACAAACGGAGAAAACCAACAATTACCGAATGGTGCATCACGAGTACACCACCGGCCTCTCTAACTCTAGTCAACTCCCCCTTACAGGAGTGCGAGTGAGAATCAAGCTATGTCCACACTTAGCCAACTCACTCGCTTAGGAGTGCAAGTGGGATCCTCAGCTGTGTCCGCTCCTTAACTCCTATAATTTACACGCATTTCCCCCGAACATGTACTAGGATACTCACTTACTTACAAATGGAACAAGTAGCTAATTAACTCTTGGGTGCTCACTCATCTTAACTACCATTGGAGTTTGTTCATTGTGTTTACCCATGTTCCATTTCCACATCCATATTTTCCCACGTGGTCTCATTCACCACTACATATCTTCATTTCGTTTCATTCACAAGGTCATGCACACACATGTGCATACCCATCACCATTCCCATCATACCACAACATAAGCCATCATTTCAATATACTTTCCATTTCGTTGTTCATTGCCACATATTTGGTTTCATAAAACATAAAAGAACATCACATAATATTTACCATGACATGTAACAATCAATAAAATGAGTGAGCATGATAGAACTAATTACTCTCCAACATTCAGAATACTGAAAATTCCTCATTTAGAATAACTGAACTTTTTAATATAACATATCCTTTACCCGTGAGCCAACAAGGCACAAAAATCAACTATATGAGGTGTGACATTTTGTCACTCACTTAGTGGCAATATAAGGTTGAGAATTGGACTATTCCATAAACTAAGCATATAAGGTGTGAATTTATCCAACATAGTTCCAGGCTTCAATTTAACTAGTAGTCACATATCTTCAATTTAACTTCCCATTAAGAGGCATTTAAGCTAAAGGTAAGTATTCCAAAGCTAATGTTAATTAACAACTAATAGATTCTTTCAACTACAAGGGAAAACATTAACTTGGTAGAATATGGAATGGAAACATGTTCATATAGCAACAACCACAATAATTTCACACAAAGAAACTTATTTATTAAAACTGCATACACTAAGGAATGATTAATATAAGGATCAAGCCAACATGTAGTTCTTGTAATTTCTTTAGTTGTAATTTCTTTTATCATGCTTCCCAAAATAAGTAGCAACTCTTTTATACTAATATCAACACATACTTTTCTTCCTCCAAAACTAACTCCACATATAAAGAGAAAATTTAAAATAATGCTCCAAGAATTTTAGGTATGAGTTATGAAATCCTTCAACAAGGAAATAATAAAATGAGCATGTAAACTATATTACCATAATGGAGTAACTTAGATTATGTGAGCATGGGGCTATTTCATTTTTTGACAATGAATGGATCATGGACTTAAGAATGAGAGCATAACATGATTTCAATGAGATTTATCTACTAACATCAACAATTTTCTAAGATGATTACCATAAAGAACATCATGTTCAATCATGTTCAAAAATAGCATTATTCAAAGTTAGTATGAGAATTATGCAAATTCTACAACAAGGAATAATTCAAATAACAAATATGTAGCTAAATAATTTCATCATGAGGAAAGTAATGGAACATGGCTAAATTAAAACAACTATCATAATTTCCAATATTAAGAACAATATTTCCTAACTTGATTGAGGTCCCTACCTCTCAAAGTCCACCATTTCCTTCCTTAAAACCATGTCATCTCTTAATTCCTCCTTAATTTCTTCCTTCCTTTTAAGTCCTCCTTAATGCCTCATCATTTATCCTTCCTTTTAATTCCTCCTTAATTCAAGATGTTGCCAAATTAAGAGGGGGGGGGGGGGGGGGGGGGGGGGGGGGGGGATTGTATTCGGCCAAAATGAGAGAGCAAGGATAGCTTACGACAAGGCATAGAGAAAATAAGGAAAGAAAAAGGAAATAAAGAGAAGTGAAATGAGAAAGGGAATAAAAAGAAATGAAAACTCCATCTTGCCAACTTTGTATTTTCCCTTTCCTGTTCTAAATTTGCTTTTTTCTAAAAAAATCCATGAAGAGGCCACATGTCTCACGACTCACCCAAAACTTAGCTTAGTGTCCACATGTGTGTCACATTTAGAAAAATAGGATTTTGGAAAATAATTATTTATCATGACATATAGGAAAAGACACTAATGACCCTTACCAACTCAAGAAGCCTAAATGACCATTTTAACCTCACCTCTTCTAGCTATTAACAAGAATGCCATCCTATGAAACTACCCCTCAACTTAGATAGATAATTACAATCATGCCACTATTCATACATACAATTACATGTATATACAAAAATACACACATTTATATATACACATATATCTATCTTCATGTACACCTACTATACACCCATATATCCACATATACACTAGACAAGGTATATATACACATACATAAACTAGTCAAGGTATACACTACCAATATACATACTTACCAAATACACATACTTACCAAATACACATACTTACATACACCAATATTTTTAACACAACTTACAACCATATATACCCAAACATAGTCCAATTTATATATCACTACATAAATATGTAAACATACTAAATACATGTATTATTATACATCTAAGGATGGACACATACACGCACATACATTCATATATAACACACCTTATATCCATGTATACTTCCCTACGCACAAAGATAAAATACATACAAGGTAGACATACATACAAGTATACAAGTATAATAGCATACACAATTATAGTATTTCATACACTGGGCATTACATCCTTTAACCTCATCCTTAAGCATTTCTAGCATGACACATAGCCCATGACTACTCCCTCTTAATGATGCGTCATCATACACTTAGCACCCTCTCATTTAACCTCATCTTAAGAGAGTATCTAAAAGAGAAGGAAGGAGAAGAAAGAAATGAGGAGGAAAAAGACTAGAAGAAGGAGCATCACCCCCTTTTTACACACCACAAGCTAGGTAGGAGATTCACAACTTGGATGTTTGAATGTTATCTTTAAATTTTTTTAAATAACCATGTTATTAATCACCATGTTTAGGATGTTAAACTAGGTGGTTTACTATGTTTAAAGTTCACAACTTAGAGTTTGAATACTAATAATCACTATGTTGTCTATTATGTTGGTTACTAATCCTCATGCTACTACTCACAATGTTTAGGATGTTTCATTTCATTTCATGTCCTATTTTATGCCATGTTTAGGATGTTTCATGCCATGTTTAGGATGCTCTCATTTCATGCTACTATTCACCATGTTTAGGATGTTTCATTCCATGTTTAAGATGTTCTCATTTCTTCTACTAACCATAAAACTATGTTTATGTCATGATGCTATGCTTATGTCCCTTTATGCCGGATACTATATTTATGCCTTGATATTATGCTTATGTTCTACACATGCCATGACATTATGCATGTTCTACATCAAGACCATGATGCTTCATGTATGCATGTGATATGTTTGTGATGTTGCCATGCTTAAAATGTTAGACTTATAGCATGAGAATACTTGTAGCATGAGAATGATGTCCTACTTATCATGCTTATGTTTTATATTATGTGGAGCCTATGTAACTTCTCTTGTGCTTATGAAGACACTATGATGAGGATGTTTCATTTCATGCCAAGAACATAATGTATATATGTCACGATGTTGTGATAGGTGGTACTATCTTTATGGTGCTAGAATGTGTTAGCTTTTACTTTCTGCATTGATGCAGGGTAATGGGGTAAACTCAAGGTTTAGGGGGTGCAAGAGTGATGTCACCATCATGTGTTCATACCTCTCCAAGAGTTGAGGCTTTGGAGTAGGCGTTCTACCCCAAGAGAGGGTGTGTTCTTCATCCCACTTCAGGTGGCGTTCTCCTCCCGTAAGGAGGGTGTTATTGTATTACATTCCACTTCAGGTGGTGTTTGTTGGAAACATCGTTGTCGATGATTTCTTCTTTGATGATAACAAACCCGTGTGAACTATTTTAATGTGTTTGTTAAGTGTATTTCAGGTCATTACAGAGCTATGAAGACTATGGAATATGATGGTGGAGACAATACTCGTGATGGAGTTGATTATGCAAAGAAATACGGAGTAATGCCCTTGAATACGAAGGAAAATTGAGTACTTGCAAGGGGATGTCAAAGAAAACAGCGACAAAATGAAGTGAAACTCTTTAAGACAGTGAAGAGTATGTCAAAGAACTCTCAGGAATTTTATGGTGAATTTAGGAATATTTTTGGCACATGAAATGTCACGTATACGGGCGAAATACGTGAAGAAATAGAATTCTTATAAAGGGAATTTGAGCTACAATGGAAGAAAAGAATTGAGAAAATTCTACATGGTGAAGAACGATCTCTGGAAATTTTGGTGATTTTTTTAGGAATTTACGAATTTTTTAGAGGCCAAATTACACTCAAATACAGATGAAATACGCGTGGTTTTTGGATTTGAGAAAATCTCTTGGACATGTGTCATCACCTCAGCCAATCCCGCATTTTGAAGGCTGATTCGATGACCAGGATTGCTACCGACTTGGATCTGGGTCTGGATGCGTTTTAAGTGGGGTTTGACCCATTTTAGAGTTCCAAACCCTATATGACTCTACCATATATAAGTCAATGTATATACCTAAGGTATTTTGCCAATTCCAAGAGGTAGAGACGTCGAAACGACGAGCCGTCTTCTTTTACGCGTTCCTGATGACTTACGTGACAACATGCGATAGATAAACTGAATATCTGAAGCAAAAATCCAGGGGGCTCTTCATAGCTAAAGAAGGAGACGATACGACGTTCAATCTTGAGACAGAGACAACTTTTTGCACATGCATCCAAACGACGAACGATTAGAGCCATTGGGTGTTGGAAAAAAATCAGAGATAAGAAGGATGATGCTATTAAAATCAGTGAAAGGAATAAGAATTATTAGCCGAGGCGTGTTAGGCACTGTCCTTAAGAGTAGATTTCCGCCCCTCAGAGTGAATACTCGGTGCAAGAAAGGTCCAGCGGCTACCCTCCATGATTCAACGGAAACGGCCTTGTAAGTGTGCACTCACAGTACAAGGCTCCAACGAGCAGCAACTTACTTCGGTCGCACAAGAAAATGAAGAGCAACAGCTGGTCGCAGAGGCAGGAAACGAACATCAACAGCACCAACAGGAAGACGACAACAATGGGCAGCAACAAGAAAAGATTTTTGTGGAGGAAGAGAATGGTTTTTTTTGCACAATTCTCTTGAAATGTTGAGTATAAATAGATGCAAAAAAGTGATTGTTGGAATTCATCCATCAATAAGAAAATGGCTGTTGGAGGTCTTAATGGGCTTTAATACAGAAAATAGCTGTTGTGAAATTAAACAGCGATTAAATGAAAAATTACGGCGATTAAAAAATGTAATGGGCTTTTAATTTCTTTAAAAGCAAGAGGGCTAAAAAATAACAAGATCCAAAACTCGGGCACTCCGCGCGCGCACCCGTGAACCCCCCTGCGCAGGCGCGATGCCATTGCACACGCTAAGGGTTTTCGGATCCGTCGTCCACATTTTCCATTCGGCCCAAACCATTTTGGGCTCAGCCACTGCTTGGGCTCATGCGCCCGGGAGCTTCCCCTCATTCCTAGCCCATATACCAAGTCCAATAGCCCATTAAGAAGAAGTATATTATATACTCCAACAAGTGAGTTATCACTTCCAATGTGGAACTAAAACTAGGCTTTGAATTGAAGAAATAAGACCAAATATCCAACATTGGGAAGCTATGCACATGCAGAAGGAGGAGGACATCGTGACATCTCAATCTGAGCTTTCTAAACTCATATTTATCTTTTGAGAGTTGCTTTGATCTTTGTAAATCTTATTTTTACAAACTTTTTGTGCAAGCTACTTGTAGTTTGGGGGATTCTCGATGCATGTGATATGATCGAGACATGGTCTAGCTTGTTTGGTTAGTTCAGTTTAGTAAAGGAAGTTGCGAGTCTAGAGAGCTATTGGGCATGGAGCAAAGGGAGTTGTGAGTTCATAATGTCTTGTAGGCGTGGACAAACTGATTAATCAAAGAGTAGATTTTGGGGGTTGCTGGAGTAGGTCGAGTTTCACCGAACCAGGGTACATCTTGGTGTCATCTGTGATTAGTTGTCTGCTATTTTCTGCATATTTTTTGACTTCCTGTGATTGGTTGTCTGCATATTTTTCTACATATTCATTAGTGGTGCTAGTTCATCAATGATAGCAGTCTATCTAGGCAATCATAGAACTCATAGAACTCTCTTGGTCACTGCAGAAATATTTTTTTCCCAGAACTCTCAGATTTTTAAATAGCCGACTATTTTGGCAGATAGCCGTTTATCTGAGCAAATAGCCTGCTATTTGGGTAAATAGCTGCTATCTGGGTCAACTTTCAGCTTTAAAAGAAAGTTTGATTTTAAATTAACTATTCGTTACTAGCCATTTGAGGAGACTTTTTGGGCTGATTTTAAACTATTCTTTACTCTATAAATAGCCAAGCTTTCAGAGAGTTTTAGACATAAAAATTATTCATTTCGAAATTGTTTTATTGCTCAAAAGTTCTCCAAGCTCTCTCATTTTTTGAAAGTCTTCTTAGGCCTTATTCTAATTTTTGTTCTGAAAATTCTTTACTAATTCTATTTATTTTATTGGCCTAACCCTAACTTGATTTGATCTTCAATGCTTAAATCTCTAATGCTTAAATCTTTTATTTTAGAGATTCAAACTTCAAGTTTTCTTTTTGATCGTTGCATTTTCTCACTTATATTCTTTCAAAGAATGGGTGGAAGAATTTGATGGAGATGCTACAACGACAAACCAAGAGTGGGAGGACGAAATGCGCCGCTTAGCTCCTACCTTAAAGACACTTAAAAAGATTTGTTTGGATCCACCACGACGGAAAAGCTCAAGGACTACTCGGAATCCTAATTATCGTTAGGATTCCTTGCTCTTTTAGAGTAGAAGGTTTATTTATGTTCTAGCTTCATTGAGTTTTATGTTTGGCTCTATTGTAGACCAATATTGTAATTTGTTGAGTTTATGAATAAAGTTGCTTACCCTTCAAAAAAAAGATTAAATCTTGAATATTGATCTCTATAAAGCCAAAGTGCTAATATTTTAGAAAATAAATTTCAAGTAATTTCTTTTGATCAAGTTTATGTTTTACATTCAATACTTTATTTGATCAAAAGGATTTCAATTTCTTTTAGCCACGATATTCACACACATATATATTGGATATAAGAATTTTGTGATTTCATTAAAACTTGTTTTAATCTCTATCTTGAAGTTTTATTTTAAAGAGATTTAAACTAAGTTTATTTTTTATCTTCAAAGCTTTTAAGTTCTACATTTTTTAGATTAATCCACTCCTATAGCAATCACATGCACAAGGGTTTCGTCAAGTGGCTGTATGTATTCGTAAAAGCTTCAACGGTTGTAAGTATCTCTTACTTGGTTTTTTAGTAAAAGTGATTTCCTCATTGTAGGCGATGGTTTGTAAATCCTAGTTGGAGGCTAGGTGGTGAGCAAACTCTTATTGTAGGCAAGGTGTTTGTAAAAGACCTCGGTTTGTGAGATAAATAAAAATCCTCATTGGAGGTAGGGTGGTTTGTACTAGTTACCGAAAATAGTGGATTAAAGCTCGAGTGAGTTCGGGGATTGGACGTAGCCATGGAGGGGTGAACCAGGCTAAAATCTGTGTGTTTGCGAATTGTGTTATTTTTCTCTTACTTGCATTTACATTCTGCTACGCATCTTTATTTTTGTAAGTAATATTTTATATTGATTAGGATTAATACTAGGTAACTCTTTATTAATCCTAGGGAGATTTCTAGATGTAAATTTTTATTTGTCAATACACTATTCACTCCTCCTCTAGTGTGTCTCTTTGCCATCTCAGTTCCCAACAAAACCTAGGTGTTTTGGTATGAATTAATTCCATATTAATTCTAAGTTAATCCTTAGGGTTTCATGAGTGTGTGTGTGACATCTTTAAGGCTTTAACAATAATTTCTAAGACAAGAATAAAACATTGCATCAATTACAAAAGTACTTTTCAAACTATTGATTGATGTAGCTTTTGATCTTCATCTACTTGTCATAGACATCTTCCTCTTTCTCTTGTTGCAGGGAATCACACCAATATGTCAAGCTTGGTTTCTGATATGGCTTTGTCATTCATGCTTGAGCTATCAATGCTTGGTCTTATATGTCATGAAACAATATTTAATAAGTTGTTCAAATATATTACTCTAAGCAATTTGTTTGCGCGTACTAAAATATGTATTGGGAGAATCCGATACCCATCCCTTAGCCGCCTCCTCATAATTTTCCATAGCTTTTGTCAATATATCATCATCTAGTTCTCCTCTATCATTACCATCATTAGTCTTTATTATAGCATTGGAAGCAACTTTTGCATTTCTAGCATTCAGTACTCCATCCTCCTGCTAAGTGTGCAATTGCTCTTGCACATGCATTTCACCAACCTTACTAACATTCAAACCATTTGCTTGCTTCTTGCACAGTCTTACGATAAGACAAGAAGAGAAGGCTACAAATGCATCAGCGTAATAGACAAGATTTAAAGCCGAGAGAAGATGTAACAATAGAATATGAAACAGATGGAAGTGCAGACATTTGTCTTGTGCACTGTATGGGTGGTAAATGAATTGGAAATGCACATTCGGTTCTTATTTAAAATTTATGTATCTGGAAGGAACCAACATGCACATCTATTGTATTTAGTTGCTCATTTTTTGTCAGAGCTTTCACATAGCATCTCACTTTGTTGTGTTGAGACATGAGTATTGTTTAAGTCAATTTGATTTGATGATTCACTACCCATATTGGCATCAACCCCTCTACTACTGTGTATACTAGTAGCTAAAGGAACATTTTCTTTGTCATCGCCTTCAAGATAGTAAGCTAGCAACAATTCCACTTCCATTCACCAAGCTTGATATGCTCTATGCACAATACGCCATTGGTATTCATCTCCATATGCTGAAATATATTCATCACATCAGCATCAATTTTAATTCTCACCAATCATTTGTCCATGTCCATGTTAAAGAGCTTCTGATACACATTGTAATATGTGAAGAGCTTAATAATTTTCAACAAAATTTTAATTAACAACTGATACCTAATTACTTTATCTAATTAGATTCTATTCTACCGCAAATATGTTGACATGGAGAGGATCCTGTCTCCCTCAATCATACATCATCGTGATTTTTTGTTTACCCTCAGTGCAGTGAAAGTGGTCTTCATAAAATAAATTCATCTACAGTTTAGGGTAGTTCTCAGAAAATAAGACATTATATATATATAACTTTCCATGACAGTAACATAGCATATATGATACACAAAAGGCCTAAAGGATCAATACAACAAAAGCAAAATAAATTCTGATTTCAAATATATGCAAGGAAAGGGGGGCAAGTCATGAAAAATGCATCATAATCCCCACTTCAATCAGCACTCCCTGGAAGAAGCTTTCGGGACGATCGAAGGGCAGTGGAGCTGGTTGTGCCGAAGCGAGCCGCCGCCGGGATGATTCTTGAAGGAGACAGAATTTCAGCGAACGACACATTATACGAGTCCGTCCCCAGACGGCTCTGCGACCACCCTCTTCCCCCAGAGAAGCCATCGGTCACAATCCAACAGTTGTTGAAGCCAAAGCTGGTGAGTGCCTTCGCAACAATTTTAGCCACATCCGAGTACCTGCAGCATGACATTGCAAACAAAATCTGATTACATGAAGTTCCCAGTTTAAAAAGTCCAGTGAGTTGTGACAGAAAAAAACAAAGTTGCTCTCTCTCTCTCTCTCTCTCTCTCTCTCTCTCTGTGTGTGTGTGTGTGTGTGTGTGTGTGTGTGTGTGTGTGTGTGTCACAGTCTTCTAAAAGTGTCAGCAAACTTACGAGTCCAATATCACGATATTGGAGCCTTTGTTGACCTTTTTGAGGTATGAAATCTTCAGTGCAGCAATCTCTGCCTCTACTTTCTTTGCATTCCTCACAAGGCCTTTTAGCTTGCTTGGAAGCTCCTCCAAACTAAAAAAGAAACAGTAAAAACTCTTTAAATGGTTCTAATCTAATCCTCTCAATAAAAAAAAGTTATGATATAAAAGACTATAGATTTATGTTGGTAGAGGGACTACTTACGGCACCGAGATCATCTTGTTCTTAGCACCGGAAGGAAGGCGAGGAATGCCTGCCTTGTCCTTGTCCTTCTCTGATCTTATGTCAATCAGAAGGTAATTTTGTGTTGAAATTAAGTCGAGCGTCTGGGCTGGACTGAGATTTCCTGGCAAACAGTCCAAGTCAAGAAGCCGCAGTTATGTCTCATATCTTGATTGTAAAGTTCTGACTCAAGTGCTGCCATACAGGTAAATCAGTGTCTCAGTAAAACACATGAAATGTGGAATGTATAAATAATTTCGATAACCCTGAACTATTGTTCTCTGTAAATACGCCCTGAAGGGGGAATGTCGTCAAGTTTTATTTTGCTAGATCGGGCCTTACATGATTTTAATTACAATTAAACACTTTTAATAGGTTTTTAACTCTAATCCAAACTTAATTAGCCGCCGCCGCCGCCACGTCATCATCATCATAACTTCCATCACTTCCTCCTCATCACCATCATCGTCACTTCGCAGGAAGCTGCCCTTCCAAGGCCCTATTAGTACACGATCCTAAGCAAGATGACCAAATAAATGAGGAAGAAAAAGTTTATGAGCCAGGTGAGACATGTTATGAGACCAATGAAGAATCGACTAGACTAGATTGTATTCAAAGCATACCCACGCGAGTAAAGCTTACCGATATATGCTCTGAAACCCCTAGACTTGGTGTTGAACATTGTGCCCTAGCTCAAGCCAAAGAGAGCGATGACTGGCGTAGGACCACGATCTTTCACACCTTTGTGACGTATAGTGACAAGCATAGTAAAGTGATCATTGATAGCAGGAGTTGAATAAATGTTGTCATCTAAGCTCGTTACCCGCATAGGTCTACAGCCAGTCGCCCACCCTAGTCCTTATAAAGTTTCATAGGTGGATGCATCATCCATTGGCATCAAAGAAAGATGTATTGTCCCTATTCAGTTTAGATCATATAAGGACAAGATTTGGTGCGATGTGCTGCCCATGGATGTTGGTCATATCATCTTAGGGAGGCCTTGACTTTTTGATATGGATGTCACGATTTTCGGTCGCTCGAACTTGTGTACATTAACACATGAAGGCAAGAAAATCAAGCTGAATCACATACAACCCAAGATGACTGCTCTTGAAAAGAAAGAACCAACTAATGGTAAGAGCTTACATATTATTAGTCCTAAGAAGCTGAAGAGAGAAGAAGAAAGGACTCGGTCATGTATGCCTTAAATGCGAGGGAGATTTGTGAGATTAGTCAGGATGAGATCCCAGAAGAGTTAACACCAATAATGAAGGAATTCCGTGACATTTTCCTTTAAAACCTCCCCGACTGTCTCACACCCATGCATGATATTCAGCACGCCATAGACTTAGTCCCGGGAGCTACACTTCCCAATTTGTCTCCTTATCGGATGAACCCTACTGAGCACACTGAGTTAAAACGACAGGTTGACGAATTGTTAGCCAAATGTTTTATCTGTGCAGTGCCGGCTCTCCTCACACCCAAAAAAGGATGGCTCATGGAGAAAGTGTGTGGATAACCGTGCCATTAATAAGATCACGGTCAAGTATCTTTTTCATATCCCTAAGCTCGATGACATGCTTGATATGATGAATGGAGTCATAATTTTTTCAAAGATTGATCTTAAGAGTGGCTATCATCAGATTATAGTCCACCCAGGGGATGAATGGAAAACGGCCTTCAAAACGAAGGATGGTCCATATGAGTGGATGGTCATGCCTTTTGGCATATCCAATGCCCCTAGCACATCATGAGAGTGATGACTCAAGTACTACAACCATTCATGGAAAAATTTCTAGGCCTTTACTTTGATAACATCCTTATATATACCAATCTAGGGAGCAACACATAGACCGCCTGCAGCAGGTATGCATTACCCTGAGGAGAGAGCCTTTATGCAAACCTTAAGAAGTGTTCCTTCTTGACTGATAGCGTCATCTTCTTAGGTTTTATTGTTTCCTCAGAGAGAGTGCGTGCGGATCCCCAAAAGATCCCAGCGATAGTAGATTGGCCCGAACCCCGCAACCTACATAAGGTTAGGAGTTTTCATGGGTTATCCACATTCTATCGTCGATTCATAGCGGGGCACATTCTATCGTCGATTCATAGCGGGGTGCATCACTATCATGTCCCCAATCACCGCCTGTATGAAAAAGCGAGACTTCATATGGACTAAATCTGCTGCTAAGGTGTTCGAGGATATAAAGAGAAGTATGACTAATGCGCCTGTTATGCGCCTCGCAGATTTCATGAAAGCATTTGAGTTAGCATGCGATGCTTCAGGTATATGCACATGTGGAGTTTTAAGTCAAGGACATCCTGTGGCATACTTTAGTGATGAACTTAGTAAATACGAAACTACACTACTCCACTACGATAAAGAATTCTATGCAGTAGTACATGCCTTACGATATTTAAGACACTATCTCCTACCGCAAGAGTTCATATTGCACTCGGATCATAATGCCTTCACAGAAGAAACTAAACTATAGACATGCTTGGTGGGTTGGATTTCTTCAGGAGTACACATTTTTCCTCAACTATAAGGCAGGTGTTGAGAATAAGGTCGCTGACGCACTCAATTGCAGAGTTGCTCTATTATTTGCAATGAGTGTTTAGGTAATAGGATTCGAGAAGATTAATGAGCATTACATGTCGTGCCCAGACTTTGGTGAGATTTTTGCTATCATTCAGGATGAGTAAGTACGAGAGCGAGACAGTTATTTCATGCAGGATGTGTATCTTTTTAGGGCTACCCAGATATGTATTCCACATACTTCTGTAAGAGATTTTATTGTCTGGAGATACATGCTGGAGGTTTATCAGGACACTTTGGGAGAGATAAGACGATTGAGTCTGTAGAGAGTCAATTCTATTGGCCGAGCCTAAAGAGAGATGTTGCCACACTTGTGGGTCAATGTCGAGTTTGTCAGATGGCTAAACACAGAAAGCAGAATACTGGCCTCTACACACTTTTACCTGTGTTAGACTGTCCCAAGCAAGAAATTAGTATGAATTTCGTGCTAGGACTTCCACGCACACTTAAGAAGCACGATTCAATTTTTGTCATTGTGGATCGATTCTCTAAGATGTCACACTTCATCCTTTGTTCCAAAACTTCAGATACATCACACATTGCCAAGCTTTATTTTAATGAGGTTGTTCGTCTCCATGGTCTACCCAAGAGTATAGTGTCTGATATGGATGTAAAGTTCATGAGCTACTTCTGGAAAACCCTATGGCATATGATAGGCACTAACCTCAAGTACTCCACTGCTTACCATACCAGACTGATGGCCAAACTGAGGTAGTGAACCGTAGTTTAGGGAGTCTTCTCAGATGCTTAGTGTGTGAAAATCTTAGTAATTTGGATCTGATATTGTCTACTGCCGAGTTTGCATATAATGGGTCAATAAATAGGTCCATTGGCATGCGTCCATTTGAGGTAGTTTATGGTTACAAACCTAGAAAGGCTACAATCCTCATTCCCATGTCGCATCATCATAGTGTCTGAGTCAGCTAATTCATTTGCACATCACATTCATGACTTGCATAAAGAGATCAGTATGGGAATTAATTCTAGCAATGAAAAATATAAGGCTATTGCAGATACTCACATGCGCTTCAAATAATTTAATGAAGATGATTATGTTATGGTGTGAATCAGATCTGAGAGGTTTCCTCCTGGAACGTTGAAGAATCTGCAAGCTCGTAGTGCTGGCCCATTCAAAATCCTAATGAAAAATTGGTTCTACTGCATATGTGGTAGATCTCCCTGAGATTATGGGATTAGCTCAACTTTTAATATTGAAGATCTAGTGGCTTATAAGAGTCCATCAGATATACCCACAGACCCATTCGTCGCGCCTTCCCAAGATGATTTGAGTGTCCCTGCTATTCCTCATCCTCCTCCTTTACCACCCATACATCCACATAAAGAGCTGATTGATCGCATATTAAATAAACAAGTAATATCAACCAGGCTGGATGGTTATCAGTATTACTTGGTGACAAGGTTGTAAAAAACGCTAGGCGCTAGGCGTTCGGATTGCTAGCGCCTAGCGTCCAGATCATTAATCGGGGATTAATCGGCCTAGACGGATTTGCAGTTTTTAATTATTTTATTTATTTTTATATAATATGTTTATGTTTATATATAAACTAGTCATAACCCGTGCCCGCGGGCACGGTTCATTTAAGATTTTCCTGCAAAATCTTTGTTCTCCCCAAAAATTATTTCTCCCTCCCAAATTCAAACGAACAAAAATGTAGCTTCGGCACGGGCGCCCTCGGACGCGATTCATTTAAGATATCCCATCAAAATCGTTGTTCTCCCCAAGAATTATTCCCCCTGTCAAAATTTAAACGAACAAAAATTTAGCGGGCGCCTTCGGCGCGGGCGCCTTCGGCGCGGGCGCCTTCGGCGCGGGCGCCTTCGGCGCGGGCGCCTTCGGCGCGGGCGCCTTCGGCGTTCGGCCGCTAGTCATCGCACACATTTTAATAACCAAAGTGCATTAGCGTTGATCAACAAATTCGGTGCCTTTTGCGCGGAACAACAAATTCGGTGCAGGCCCCTTCGTCACGGCATTCGACGCGGATCAACAAATTAGCGTAGAACAACAAATTCGGCTCGAAACAACAAATCAGCGTAAGAAAATTTAGCGGACGCCTCATCTTGAAACATGTTCACTGGCTGCTTTCAAAGGTGGACCAAATTTCAAAGGTGGACCAAGTTTCAAAGCTCACATTCATGATTTCAAAGCTCTCATCATTTCAAAGCTGGACCAAATTTCAAAGTTGGACCAAATTTCAAGGCTGGACCAAATTTCAAGGGTCTCATTCATGGTTTCAAAGCTTCATCTCAACCTTCCATTTCATATGATCAAATCCCAGTCACTCTTTATCTTGTCCTAGTCAGCCCTAGAATTCAAAAAACGTTGTCAAATGTATAATAGATATAAATATATATTATTTAAAATACATCAAATATTTAATACATACTAAATCAAATCCAGTTTACATACTTTAGAGTATTTGTGTGCAACAAAATAAAATTTAAAAGATACTTTTGTGCAATTAAGCCATTTACCAAAAACGCCCAGACATCGCACAGGAACCGCCTAGGAACCGCCCAGGAATCGCCCAGAGCGCCCAGACACCGCCCAGAACGCTTAGGCGGCCGATTAATCCCAAAAACGCCTAGATTGACCGCCCAGGCCATACTTGGGGCATTTACTGGCCGCCTAGCGCCTAGGCGCCGCCTAGGCGACCGCCCAGGCCGATTTTTAGAACACTGCTTGGTGAGTTGGAAAGGCAGGCCTGAATCAGATGTACTTGGATTATCAGAACAGAACTCCAGATGCTAAACACAGATTTGCTTGGGTATATGACAGCCAGCAGGCCCTACCCTCATCAGAGCCGAGTTCTTTCCACCCGAGGAGAGTTGATGGGGACATTAGGGTTTACACGCGTAAACAACATCGCGATCCCCAGCCGAGTTCGTTATGGATGGGCTCAAGCCCACGTGAGATCTGAATTTTCCGAGTTCGTTATGGATGGGCCCAAGCCCACTTGAGATCTGAATTTTGTAACTTTATTTATTTCTTCGGTTTAGTCCCATATTGGATAAAATGTGAGGGTTGAGGGATTGTAAACATATTTAAAGCCATGTATTGGATGTTTTTAAACAATGAAAAGCTTAGAGATCAAAATTTCCCTCAAACCTATGAAAGGTTCTCTACTGGGTGTGAAGCCTTGGATTCTTGATGTGAAACCAAGTTATTTTCTTCTCCAATTTCCCAAAATCACTCGTGTTCTACATCATCCATGCCCATTGATCATAAATGCACACAAAGTTCCCTAGATGCAATAATGGGATGGGAGACACAACCCCAATAATATTTCACATTGGCTTGATCTGGTGAACCACACAAACCAGAGATACACCATTGATCTCGTCATCCTGCTACAGATGCATATCCATATATACAACATGATCTACCTTCGAGCAACCTTCCAAACACTTATCACCATCTCCAACCAAGCATGCATGATCAATTTTCATGTCACACCTTAGACAAACATTATCACTACAGCACGCTCTACCTTGGCTAAAACTCGAGGATCACTAATGAGCACATTCATGATTACCATTGTCCATCCTACGACCAATGATTACAACACCAAGCTTCACATGGATTCAAACACCATGACCAATTATTGATATACAAACCTAATGATGTATAAACCATGTTTCTCATTATGCCAAGAAGCAAACAAGCATACACAAATATGAGGATGCATTACTTCACCTCACACGAAACATCGATACCATCATCGCACCAATATCCACATTGCTAGGATCTTGTAGGTGATAAGCAATACTAGATGGGGGAGGTGATGAATAGTATTTTCAAAAATTAGGTACTAATAAAATTATCCCTATAAAATTGTTTAAGTCTCTTATGAGAGTGATCTCACTGGGTACTTAGTCAATTACTCAATTAACAACAATCAAAGATTAGTGCACAATGGAAATAAACAATATTATGCAAGTAAAGAGAATAATAGAGATAGAAGACAATCACACACAAATACAAGGAATTTTATCATGGTTTACCCTCCCATAGGCTACTTTCAGTCACAAGCACTGCTATGATTATCCACTAACCAACTCTCGAGAGCAACATTGCCTCAATAATGAGGGCTTCTTACAACCATACTTCTTCTCTGCTAAGAGGGCTTATACAACCAAACTAAAAAATATCACCAAGTGAGGACCTCACGCAGGATGCTTTCCACCAAGTATAATCATCAAGTACAAACACTTAGCAGCGCACACTTGTGTGGATTTCACTTACACTTTTTCTTTTGAAGATGAGAAGTACAACCTTTCATATAGCCAATGAGTCGAAGCTTTTTGTGATTGTAAAAGATGACTAAGGAACAATCTTTTTGATCTCAATAAAATTATAAAGATTAAAACTTGGAGATCAAATAAAAACTTGGTTGTGATATCAAGAATGATCAATATGAAGCTTGATGAGATTCACAAAATAATATCCAAGAAAAAGAAATATGCTTAAAAGTTTTGAAAAAGTGAAACTTTTTGGCCACAAGAGAAAAACAATAGAGAGATTAGAGAGCTTTGAAAACACTAGAAAGTACTTTAGAAATTGCTTAAAATTCTTCAATAATTCTTGTGAAGCCATGTGCAATCTCTCTATAAATAAAGATAATTTCTGCACTAAACAGATCCCCAAAATCGCTCGTTCTCCAACGGCTTCAAATCGACACCATTGCATCAATCAAGGAGAAAGTCAAATATGACCGTTGGAGACTGGGGAGTCAACTATTATATACCAGGAAAGTTGACTACTAGCTCAGGAGTCGATTACCTGCAATGAAGCAGTCGATTGCCTAACATAGTCTGAACCTATTCTAGAGCAACCAAGCTTCAGTAGTCGACTCATATAGAATAGAGAGTCGACTACTTTCCTGATACATGTATATTTATCAAAAAGAGTATGTTGCTCTATCTAAATGATTTTAAATCATTTTCAAAACATTTTTATGCAATAAAAATATTTTTCAAATTGATAAAAATATTTTTCTATGCGTGTGCAAGCTTCAAACTAGTGGCTTTAACATTCTAAGACAAGGTACAACTTTGACACATTACTCACACAATATCTTGGAGTCTTGGTGTCTTCTTTAGCTCTTGACTTGTCTTGAGAAGCTTATGCACACCACGAGTCCTTGGATGAGATACTGATATTTAGGTTGAGCTTTATATCTATTAACTTTTCCATCCTTCAAGCATTGACTCCAAATCATCAATTCTTAGAAAGCTTGGGTGGATTGGTTAACTATATTATATTGACTTTGTTTGCCACACTCACAAATCTCATTGAAACTTATTAGCATCATTAATTATTTGTATATCATCAAAACTAATGTAGTGGTGATACAATAGCCAACACGCATAACACTTCAATGAAATGGATTTTTCCATTCTACATCACAGTTGCATTTGGAGCATCAAAAAACTTTTGTTTTGATTGCTAAATAGTCTCAATTGGCCACTAATTGATTAATCCAGTCTCCAATCATGCATGTCCATCTAATCAACAATAACAGCCTTTAGTTTCTTAATCTAAACAGATGTTGTTCCATATACCATATTAACAATATATCCAACAACCCACATTACCCACTCACCCAAGTTAGGATATCAACACATGAGCTCCAATCATATTGGTCTTATGTGCTTTGGCCTAAACACAAAATTCAACAACAAATTACGGGTGAATAGTTCACACCAGGCTATGATCTCACACATGAACATCTTTAGACTTATGCATAACTCTTTTAGATCAGATCCATATCTAAACCAACTCACTACCAAGTGATCGCATGTCACTGCCACACATGCGCACCATCACCGGCCAAGGATACTGTTGATCATTTGCTTTCCACTCTTTCTTGTGCACCACCTTGCATCGGTCTCAAACCAGATCTTGACACAATCTCGAACTATGTTGTTATGGCCTCTTCCAGTCATCGCTACAAAAACTTGCATTTTTTCCATGCAATGCCTCATGCATAACTTGCACTGTTACTAAGCATGTTGCTTGCATGCCATTTGCTTAACTAAATTCCTCAACTAAAACTAAATTCAACACATATATGCTAAAGCTCCACTTCGATGTGCAAGCCATCCATGTTACTAAGCATGTTGCTTACATGCCATTTTCTCAACTAAATTCCTCAACTAAAACTAAATTCAACACATATATGCTAAAGCTCCACTTCGATGTGCAAGCCATCCATGTCGTTATGTCATGATCTAATCATTGTGTATCGCAACAAGCTCCATTGCCACAACCATCATGGCCTCCAACACTATGGTTGGAGCTTGAACACCATAATGAAAACAGTTAGGAAATCAACCAATTTTTTGTTGATGACCCCAATCATTGGAGCAACACCACAATGCACCTCTTGTGCACGCACAAGAGATTCACGTTAGCACCACCATCTGTTAACTACATGGCCTCTGAATGCGCTTATGGGCCACACCGATCAAGTTCTGATGCGCCGTTCATAGATCTTAAAAATAATTTGCGCTGTTCATAGATCTTAAAAATAATTTTTTTTTCTTTTTCTTCTTCTTGGCTATCATGCTAATGATGATCGTGTTCTTTGCATGACCGTTTTCATCCATTTTACAAGATCAAATATAGATATACTAATGTGAAGCTCTAATACCCTTGATGGAGAAAACCCCAAAATACCAACTTCACAAGATTAAAAAAATCACAAATAAGAATAAAACAAAGAACATAACGATATACATACGTTAACCGACCAAGCTTGGCATATATCCACAAGAGATCGATAAAGAAAAAACAAAATTACAAGAGAACTCACATCTCTCTAGTTTATAATCTCACTCACATACAACTCTCTATCCTATACAAAACCCACCTCCCATCTAACTCGCTACACACACAAAAATGATACTATGCTAGAACTCTCTAATGTAAACACAGTGAGAAAAGTATCTTTTAATGTTTTTCCTAGATCTAAACCATTGAATATTATCTACAATACTATTTCAAACCAAAAATCAATACAATCCCCCTTATTTGCCTATTGATTGGATCGGTACAAGATGTTAACATCTTATTCTGAAATTGTTGAATTTGTAATTGTTGAATTTGTAATGGCTTGATCGATGGTATATATGTGTGTGTGAATTAGACATATTTTTAATTGGGGTGTATATACATGTATAGATTAAACCTAGAAAAAAATTTGAATAAAAAATTCAAAAAAATTTCTCACTGTGATCTTGTGTGAAATTTTTGCACAGGATCATGTCCATATTTGTATGTATGTATAGGAACACGTAGCTTAGCAGTACCTACATTTGGGGATAACCCCCATTACTGAATGACCATCGCCCAAATGGCCCAAAAATCATCACACAGACTTCCCGGTCCATAGTCCATAAATGGACACAAAGTCCCATAGATTTAATAACCAAATGCAAGATGAAAGGTCAGTACCTATGATTAATCACATAAAACATAAAAAAACATATGGAAAGCACAAAGAACACACGTCAATTGGTAACGCAAGTCGGTGATCACACCTATATCTGCGGGGCCACGTCCAGATAAAAATACTCCACTATCTCAAAAACAAGATTACAATCACTAATTTTGCAGCCACATTAGGAGAACAACCTCTCACTCGATAGAAACCATAATCGGTAATTCCAATCAACACAATAGAGTAATCCTAGCAAGATCCCCTTACATAAACTGACTGAATCAAACTCCCTTTGATCCATACCTCTGTAGCCGTCAGTCTCATTCTCAGGATGATGAGAACAATCTCTCCAAAGCAACCCTGCCGATATGCTTGAGAGCCCTTAAATCTCCAAAACAAAAGTCAAAGATCTATTTATGGTAAATTGACATAAGAATCAGCTTAAGCAGTTATTTCCGCCCATCAAAACAGGAAACAATGACATTCTGGGTGTGAAAATCGGTCTGGAAACAGAAACTAAGATCCCGCAGTCGTAGCTCTCATGTCATGAACGATGTCATATAACATGATTTATAACATGACCTCACAACCTGTACAAAAACAGTTCAGACTCCACAGCCAGAACAATCCAGACCTAGTGCCACTAATGCCAACATATAACAGAAAATCATTCCAACAAATTCCCCCTTTGGCATTAGGTGGCACAAACCAAGCACGGGAAAAATGCTGACCCAACAAGACAAGAACACAAAATCTCCACCTTTGAGCCATAATAAGGCAAAGGATACCTCAAGAAGTCGTAGCTGAATCAGAGGTGCCTACAGACGAAAAAGATGTCAAAATACCCCTTAGAGACTGAGCTCTACTATCAAATATAGCCTTCTGAGCTTGCAACGCGGTAATCTGACGATCAATATTTATGTATGCAGCTTCATAAATGGCAATGCCAACTCGAATGTGGGAAGTAGATGGAGGCACGGAATCAAGAGCTGAAGCAGTAGAAACAATAGCAGAGGATGCTGGTACCGAGGAAAGATCATCCACCTTACTAGCAATAGTCTGAGCAGTGAAACCGATCACCACAGAAGAGACAGCCAATTCATTCGGTTTACGAGCAACTTTTTGAGATACTAGTAGATGAGAAATAAGGCATGTATAAGGCAGGATAGATGATGCAGAAGAGGATTCAGCCTGCACAACCACCGAATCAAAAACAAGTCTACCCAAATTGATGGATCTCTCGGTGCATAGACAATATAAGAGCTTGCTCATGTCCTTCGTTAGGACAGAGGCATTGGAGGTGGGAAGCCAATTCCAAATAGCAACTCGATAAAGCAAAAAATACTTATCCGAGCTAGCCGAGGCCGCAAAAGAGGTAGAATTCGGCCATTGGAGAAGCTTCCCAGCAGTAACCTCACGAATAAAAACATCAAAATCATCACTCAGTGCATCGTCATATAAGGGCAAGATAGAACAACAGTCCCAATGAAGTTGTTTGTTGAGCAACTCAGGAGAAAAGCCAACAACGTTTCCTTAAACATAGGAGTGGAATGCACACCTGGATTGCGAGTCTCCGACTGATCTGGATAAATTGTAATAAAATTCACTCACTAGGACAGGATGAAAGTGTTTGAAGCACATGGCAGAATGAAATAGCTTCAAAGTCTTAAGAACGGGAATGAAGCCATTCTTAGAGAAATCATCAATAGACAGATGCTTCTCATCAAACACAGACCGCTCAACATGTATAGCCACCGATCTTTACAAACTTGATCAAAAAAGTCTTGTTCAAAGCAGCAGAGGCTAGTGAAGAGGGTCGGTGAAGGTACCGATGATCCTGTAACAACTCTGGCTTTCTTAGAAGCTAGCTTTGAAGGAGAGACAGATGGAGGACTCGGCTGAGCAAACCGTCTCTTGGAGGAACGATGACACGTATGATGAGGAGCTCCCAGTTCCGTGGGAAGATCAGTAGGGTCGGGGAACTGAGTCAGGTAGATGATGCTTAGAAACAGAAGCATCAGGGGCATCAACAGGACTAGAAGCAGATGTCGTGTCCTATGTCGAAACATGTTCCATAACATGAGCAGCAGGAGAATCAGCCGAACCGTCCTAATGTGTCGGCTTATGTGTCATAACATCTTCACATGAAAGTCAGTCAGAGCAACACGTTCATCAACAAGAGAACCCAAAAAGCAGACATCATGAATGTCCACAATATTTTCTAACCCACCAAGCACATGTTCTTGACCATTTGCACCATGTGATCTAAGGAATCATCACCATCTTTTGGATTCACAAACACCATCAGATACAGACTTGGAAGAATTTGAGTCATTCAAGTTGACAATCTCAATCAACCCCACAGAAGAAAGTGGGGACCAGTCTCAGTGGTCGACAGTAAAATTGTGTCTTCATCAATAAATCTAATATTTTTCCAGATGACCTCCAATATAAGACAAGTCCACTTCTCCAATAGTTAATCTAGAACAATCAAACCGAGAAACATTAAAAGGCTCCCCTGGCTCTCTCATCCGATAGAATAAATCAAACAAATCCTCAGGCACATCGGAAACAGAGGAAGAAGGGTGCACCTCACACCAGATGGTGGACTGCCAAAACGGAACAATATCTAATGGAGTAGTCGAGCTCTGAGAGGCCGAAATTGTCACGGGCGGAGCTGACGAGGTCGGAGACATCGGCGGTGCAGAGAGAGAAGCGGCGGTGGACTGCGTGTCCATTGTTGGAGACACATATGGCGGTGGAACTGGCGGATAAGTGGGCGAAATGGATGGGAAAGCGGCCGGCATGGGCGAGGAGGCGGCCGGGACATGCGGATCGACGGTGGATGCTGTTCCGCTAGAGGAGGAACGGGCAAAGATGTGTCAGCATTGGCGACAGAAGAGCGGTGAGAAGAGCGATGAGGTTGGGAGGAGAGACCACCGCGGGGTTCAAGCGATGGGGAAGAGTAAAAAACCAAGAAACTGCCCCTTTTTACTGAGAAAAAAAGGAAGAGGACGGCAAAAACCTAGAAACTTCCCCTTTTACCCCTTCTCTTTTTAACAACAAACTGCATATTCAAATACAACAATCCCCAACTCCTGCCGCAACTCTTCAAATCTCCCAGAGTCTAGAGGTTTTGTAAAATGTCTGCTAATTGTCTTGATGTCGTAACATAGTTCATGACAATAACTTTCTGCTCTACTAATTCTCTGATAAAAAGATGACGAATATCAATGTGTTTTGTTCTTGAATGTTGCACCGGACTCTTGGAGATGTTTATGTCACTTTGGTTATCATGCATCACCGTCAAGACTACTTGTTGTATTCCATAGTCCATCAGCATCTAGTTCATCCATAAAAGTTGAGTGCAACTACCTGCAGTTATGTAATCTGCATCTGCTGTCGATAAAGAGATGGAGTTCTGCTTCTTACATACCAGGAGACCGGATTGTTAACAACATAGAAGCAACCACCAGTAGTGCTCTTTCTGTCATCTGCATTACCAACACAGTCAGCATCACTATATCCAGAAAGATGAATATTTGTATCCTTGTAGTACCACATTCCATAGTCTGCAGTGGCATTGACATTTTTGATAATCCTCTTGACTGCTGTAAGATGTTATTCTTTCGGAGCTGCTTGGTAGCGGGCACAAACTCCCACACTAAAACAGATATTAAGTCTGCTTGCTGTGAGATACAAAAGACTTCCAATCATGCTTCTGTACAGACTGACATCCATAGACTTTTCCACTTGATCCATAGTCAGTTTTTCACTTACCGACATAGGAGTCCGAACATGTCTGGAGTTTTCTAGTACGAATCTCTTAACCAGATTCCTGGCATACTTGCTCTGTGAAATAAACAAGCCATCCTTGTTCTGCTTCACCTGTAATCCAAGGAAAAAATTGAGTTCACCAACCACGCTCATCTCGAATTCGTTCTGCATCAACTCAACAAATTCCTGAACTGATTTCTGTGAGGTTGAACCAAATATAATGTCATTAACGTAAATCAATGCAATGATCAGCTCAGACTTTGCTCTCTGAACAAACAGAGTTTTGTCAGGTCTCTCTCTTTTGTAGCCTTTCTGAAGCAAGTACTTAGTCTTTCATACCAAGTCCTTGGTGCCTGATTCAATCCGTATAGAGCTTTCTTCAATTGATATACATGATGATGGAAATGAGGATCTTCAAATTCTTTGGGTTGCTCGACATAGACCTCTTCATTGAGAATACCATTCAGAACGACACTTTTCACATCCATTTGGTAGAGCTTGAAATTAAGGTTGCAAGTAAAAGCAAGAAGACTGATAGACTCCAGGCGAGCCACCGGAGCGAAGGTTTCATCAAAATCCATACCTTCTACTTGTGAGTAGCCTTGAGCAACCGATCTTGCTTTGTTTCGTATAATGTTCCCCTTCGCATCCGTCTTTTCTTAAAGATCTATTTGGTCCCAATTACATTGACACCATCTGGTTTTCAACAAGAGTTCACACGTCTTTTCTTTGGAACTGATTGAGCTCTTCTTGCGTAGCATACACCCAATATTCATCCACAAGAGCTTCCTTCAATTCTTTGGTTCAAGCGATGAAGTAAAACACACATACCCGACAAGATCACGATAGTTGATGCGATTTGTACCTCTTGTTCGACGTTCTGTGAAAATATCTCCTATAACCAACTCAAGAGGATGATTCTTGAAAATTCTGGAAGAAGATTCATGAGAATTTGTGGCAGGTTGCTCACATTGATTGTTGGGAGGAGATGCCATTTCTTGTGTCATAGCAACATCGTTTCGTGTCGTATCCAATATTATAACATCAGTCATGCTATGAGGTGTTTTGTCGGAAGCTGCAGTGTTCAGTTCTTCGTTCATACCACGCTCTTCTTCAATATTTTCTTCTTGTCTCTGACTTCTTTCATCTGTGTATGTATCTCATTGCTGTTGAAAATCATCGACAACGATATTTATGGATTCCATCATGGTTCTGGTTTGATTATTATAATCACGATAAGCACGACTTGATGTTGAGTAGCCCAGGAAAATTCCTTCATCACTTTTAGCATAAAATTTCCCTCTTTGAGTGCGATCATTCAAGATATAGCACTTACTTCCAAATATATAAAGGTATGATACATTTGGCTTTCTTTCCTTCCAAATCTCATAGGGTGTCTTCTAAGTTTTTGGACGAAGATACACTCGATTAATAGTGTAGCAAGCTGTATTTACTGCTTCAGCCAACCATTTCACGCTTACTTCTCTAGTGTTTAACATGACAGAGGCCATCTCCTGAAGAGTTCAATTCTTTCTTTCCACAATTCCGTTCTGTTGAGGAGTTTTGGGGGCAAAAAATTCGTGAGCAATCCATGTGAATCACAGAAATCAACAAACACAAGATTCTCGAACTCCTTAGCATGGTCATTTCTGATCCTCACAATTTTACTAATGACACTCGCTTTCTCATTCTGAAGACGAATACACAGCCTCTTGAATGCTTCAAAGGTTTCAGATTTTTGTTTGAGGAAGTTCACCCAAGTAAATCTAGAGAAGTCATCAACACAGACATTGCCTCCAACACTTGTCTCAGACATAGGACCAATGAGATCCATATGAAGCAATTCCAGCACTCGAGAAGTGGTTATGTTCTGTAGTGTCTTGTGTGACGTTTTCAGCTGCTTGCCAAGTTGACACGTGCCACAGATACCATCTGTTTTCTTGTTCAGAATAGGCATGCCTCTAACTGCCCCAAGCTTTGAAAGTTTCAGAAGAGTCTTGAAGTTAAGGTGCCCGAGTTTTGTAACAGATAGCAGTTGTCAGTAGACCTCTTGCCTATCAGAATACATTCTTCATCAGCATTAAGGTCAAGGCATTTCTCATTGGTGAACCTCACAAGCAATCCTTGATCACACAGTTGTCTGATACCTATTAAATTGGTTTTCAGATCTTCAACATGCAAAACATTCTTAAACTTAGGAAGCCCGAATACATTCAGATCACCTTTACCAACAATTCTGCTTCTCTGACTATCACCAAATGTTACACGTCCCCCCTGTACTGGCTTTGTAGCTATCGAGAAACTCATTGTTGCCTGCCATATGCCTTAAACACCCACTGTCAAAATACCACATGTTGCCTGAATACGCTCTTAGTGATGTACATGCTACCATGCTATATAAATCAGCCTTCATGACACACTGTCTTTTCACTCTCCTTTCACTGTAAGATTTACTCCTTGACCCTACTTTTCTACTGCTCAGAAAACTGACTTTTCTTCCTTCCATAAAGTGACACATAAAGCTGAAACAGTTCCTCTCAGAATGACCAATCATCCTGCAATATTTACACACTGGACTCCTTCCTCTGACATTTCTGACCAACTTCTTCTTATCATCATCAGTACTGTGATCACTGATTTTCTTAACTTCCATTGTGAACTGCACCCTTTTGGTAATAAGACTGTTAGAGTTTAATCATCCATGATAGCCCAATCCATTGTGATCTCCTACAGCTTTACCCATGCTCAAGATGTCATCAAGTTTTGCTTTTCCTGAATTCAACTTATTTAATGTGGGCTCGACTTTCTTTGCCCTAGGAAGAGTATTTCTAAGGCTGCTTTCCATCTTTCTAAAGTTTTCCTCAATATTCAGGTTTTTGCTCCACTTCTTTTTCATTCTTCAATTTTTCGTTTTCTTCTTTCAACATTTTGTTAATGCTGCAGATCTGCATCCACTTTTCGTACATCATTTGATATGCGGCCCAGATATCTTCTTCACGCACTTCCTCATCACTATCAACTTCAGAGTTTGATTCAGCCGTGGGTGTCATGGACGATGTCATAACACTGGATCTAACATTGTCTGATTTGGTAATAGATGTCATGTACGAAGTTGCAACATCAGATCTAACATTGTTGCCCGTGTTATAATCAGATCGTTTCTCCAGAGAGGCCGTGAAAGCAATATAATTACTAACGATTTCCTCTTCTTCAGCACTGCCTATCAAATCATCTTTACTCCAGGTACTAGTCAAAGACCTCTCTTTTTGTTTCTTCAGAGTGTTTGCACATTCAGCCTGAATATGCCCATACCCCTCACATTCTCTACACTGAATTCCTTTTCCTCTCTTCTTCTGATCATTTTTCTGATTTCGGTTGAAAATCTTTCCGGTCAAAGTATCACCAGGCCGAGGCATATTATTTCCAGTCCTGAAGTTCTGCCCTTTATTTCCAATTTTCTTGAGCATCCTGCTGAAATTTTTGGTCCCCATGGATATATCCTCATCTAAACCAGATTCATCATCTTCCTTAAAAACATTTCCAGCATCAAGCATCAACCTTTAAGGCCACTCTTTCATCTCTTTTGTTCTGATTCTGATTCATCTCATAAGTCTGAAGAGGCCCCATTAACTCGTCAAGTCTCAAAATATTTCTTGCTTCCTCAATAGCAACCACCTTAGCCAAGAACCTTTCAGGAAGAGATCTTAAAGTCTTTTGTACTAACTTGACCTCAGAATATTTCTTACCAAGCTGATGGGCCTTATTGGCAATATCCCTCAGTTTCCCATTAAAAACAGTAAAGTCTCACATCACCCATTCTCAAGTCTTCAAATTGCGAAGTATTTGAAGTTTTGAAACTCTCACCAAATTGGTTCCTTCATGGACATTTTGAAGAATATCACATGCCTCCATAGCAGATTCACATGTAGAAATAAGTTTGAATTGTTCTTCGTCCACTGTTGTGAAGATCGCATTAACAGCTCTAGAATTTTCTAGAGCAGCATGTTCTTCATTCGTACTCCAATCCTTTGGATCCTTTAATGATTCATTCACATCTTTGTCTACTTCAACAGGTGGAGACCATCCTTCAACAACTGCAATCCAAGCCTTTTCATCAAGAAATTTGATAAAGGCATGAATTCTCGCTTTCCAATGTGTAGTTGGTTTCCTCAAGCAAAGGAGGGTGAGTAAAGGAAGCACCTTCTCGAGTATTCATGATTAACGTACTGATAAGCCAAGATCACAACCTATTTGATAACAAAGCACAACAGATGACCCTGCTCTGATACCAATTGAAAGGTCAGTACCTAGGATTCAATCACATAAAACATGAAAAACATATGGAAAGCACAAAGAACACACGTCAATTAGTAACACAGTGATGTGAATCATCGTAGATCGATTCACAATTTAATGTGGAAAATTAAAAGAGAGGAAAAATATTTATATTTTGCTTGATTGAAGAACAAAAGATAACAAGATAATGATCTTATTAGAGACAAGATCGATCTCCCCACTTTGGATGAATGGACCAAAGTTTAAGCACCTTCAAATGACGCTTGAGAGTTTTCTCACAATTCAAGCATAAGAAAATAAGATGACGGCTAGACCTAATATAAAGAAAGAGGAGGGATTTTGGTAAAAGACCAAAATACCCTCCCACTAAGAAAAAAGGCCTAAACCGCGCTCCCGCGTCTCCTGCGACGTGCGTAAGTGATGACGCCTCCGCTGCCACGTGCTCCATCGGCTGAGGGGGATGCGACGCTAGGTGCGCTCGCATCAATACCCCCCTAAAAGAGCCACCTTGTCCTCAAGGTGGAAATCCGGATACTGCGCCTGGACCACATCATAATCCTCCCAAGTAGCGTCGCAGTCTGGTAGCCCTGCCCAGTAGATCAGTACCTCTCTCCGTCGTCCCGCTCCCTGACAAACCGCTCTCACCTCTAAAGGCTCCAACAACACCTCCATGTCCTCCGTAAGTGTAGGGGGAAGAGTGGAGGAAACATCATGGTCTCCAATCGCCCTCCTCAACTGCAACACGTGGAACACAGGGTGAATCGTCGAAGTGGCCGGCAGCCTCAACCGGTACGCCACCTATCCGACCGTGGCCTCCACCTGATATGGACCGAAGTAATGAGCCGCCAGCTTCTCGTTCGGCCTCCTCGCCATCGACCTCTGCCTGTAGGGACGTAGCTTGAGATAGACCATATCTCCCACCTGGAAGCTAACGTCCCGTCGATGTCCGTCCGCCTGAGCCTTCATCACCTGCTGAGCCCGCAACAGGTGCTTCCGCAGCTCCTCCAACAGCCCATCCCTCTCCTCCATGTACGTCTCCACTCGCGACACAGGAGTCTGGCTGTTCCCAAAGCGCACCAAGGATGGAGGGTCACGTCCGTACAACACCCTGAAAGGAGTCGTCCCTGCCCTCGAATGGTACGAGGTGTTGTACCAATACTCTGCCCACGCCAACCACCTATACCACTGCCTAGGTGTGTCTGAAGCAAAGCACCGCAAGTACGTCTCCATGCTGCGGTTGACAACCTTCGTCTGACCGTCGGTCTGAGGGTGGTAAGCGGTACTCCTCTTCAGGACCGTACCATGTACCCTAAACAGCTCCCTCCAAAAGATGCTCATGAATACCTTGTCCCTGTCGGACACGATGGACGCCGGTACCCCATGCAGCCGTATCACCTCCTTTATGAACGCCGCTGCTACTGATACGACTGTGTAAGGATGCCTCAAGGGAATGAAATGAGCATACTTACTCAACCTATCTATCACCACCATGATCACCGTGTACCCCTCTGAACGTGGTAGCCCGTCAATGAAATCCATGGTGATATCCTCCCACACACTCTCCGGTAGTGCCAGCGGCTGTAGCAGCCCCGCTGGAGTCATCGCCATGTACTTGTGACGCTGACAGACGTCACAAGCTGCAACTAAGCGTGCAATCCCCCTCTGCATCCCTGGCCAGTACACCTCTCTGGCCATCCTCTGATAGGTCTGCTGCACCCCCGAGTGACCCCCCGTCACAGAGCTATGGAACTCCTGGAACAAAACGGGTATGAAGGCAGAGGTCCTCGGCAACACTAACCTCCCCTGGTATAGTAGTCGGCGCTCCTCCAACGAATATCCTGCCGGCCCGTCCGCCCCACTCTGTAACAGCCCGCGGATCTGCTGCAACTCCGCATCACCCTCCGTCTCCTGCAACATGGGCTCCCAGTCCAACCACATGGGCCGCGACAATGCCCTCAAGTCCACACACTCCTCCCGTCGAGACAAGGCATCCGCAGCCTTGTTCTCCAACCCGGGCCGGTACTCTATCTCGAAGTGGTATCCTACCAGCTTGGATAACCAACGTTGGTGCTCCTTCGTAACTAGCCGCTGCTCGAGAAGGTATTTGAGGCTCCTCTGGTCCGTCCTGACCACGAACTCCCGACCCAACAGATAGGGTCTCCACTTCAGTACTACCAACACTATGGCCATCAACTCCCGCTCATAAACCGATTTCAGCCGTGCCCTAGCTGATAGCACCTGGCTGAAATAGGCTATGGGCCTCCCCTCCTGCATGAGCACCGCCCCCAAACCATACCCCGACGCGTCAATCTCCACCACGAAAGCCTTGCCAAAGTCTGGCAAGGTAAGCACGGGCGACGTCGTCATCGCCACCTTCAAGGCCTCAAAGGCCTTGGTGGCCTCCTCCCCCAGTGAAATCCATCCTTCTTCAGCTGCTCCATGAGGGGCCACGCTATAGTGATGTACCCTTTGACGAACTTCCTGTAGTAGCCCGTCAGCCCCAAGAAGCCTCGCAGTGCCTGTAAAGTAGTAGGCACATGCCAATCCAGCATGGCCGCTATCTTCGATCTGTCGGCCGCCACCCCCTCTGCTGACACCACGTGCCCCAGGTACTTAACCCTAGCCTGACCGAAGCTGCACTTCTTTCGGTTGGCGTATAGCTGATGCGCAATCATCTCCCTGAACACCACCTTCAGGTGGTCAATGTGCTCTCTCATGCTCCTACTGTAGATGAGGATGTCGTCGAAAAAGACTAGGATGAACCGCCGCAAGTAAGGCTGGAAGACCTTGTTCATCAAGGCCTGGAATGTCGAAGGGGAGTTGGTCAAGCCAAAAGGCATGACTAGGAATTCGTAGTGTCCCTCATGGGTGCGGAAGGCGGTCTTTGGCACGTCCTCTGGTCGCATCAAGATCTGGTGGTATCCCGCCTTCAGGTCGATCTTCGAAAAGATCGCCGCCCCATGCAGCTCGTCGATTACCGGAATAGGAAACTTGTCAGCGACAGTCTCCTTATTCAGCGCCCGGTAATCGACGCAGAATCTCCAACTACCGTCCTTCTTCACCAGTAGTACTGGAGAAGAAAAAGGACTCACACTTGGCTGAATCACTCCAGCCTGCAGCATCTCCTGCACCATCCTCTCTATCTCATCCTTCTGCACGTGCGGGTATCTGTAAGGGCGCACGCTCACCGGTGCTACCCCATCACGCAGTACTATCACGTGCTCATGCCCCCTCGCTGGAGGTAGCCCTTGCGGGCTCTGGAAGACCTCCTGGTACTGCTCCAACACCAAATCCACCTCCTCTGGAGTCTCCTCCTGATGCTCCTCCTCCACCGACAACCCCTGGCACTCCACCAAAAACCCCTCTCCCTCATCCCGTAACGCTCGCGTAATGGCCTTGAAGGCCACTACTGAGAAGCAGAGGGTCGGGTCCCCTGTCAGCACCACAGTCTTGCCCCCCTACTGGAACTCCATCCGTAGAAGCTTCCAGTTCACCTTCATCTCATCGAGCTTCTTCAGCCACTGCACTCCCAATATGATATCCATGTTGCCCAACTCCAACGGCAAGAAGTCCTCCACTATCTGAAGCCCCTGCGGTGTGAAAAAACCACCTTGCAGAGCCCCTTACTCTCATCCATCTTCCATGTGCCCAGCAACACAGTGAACTTCTTCATCGTACTCAACTCTAGGCCGTGACGCTCTACCAACCTCCTCAAGATGAAGTTGTGGGTCGCTCCACTGTCAATCAGCACCGTCATCGTCTAATCCCCCAATGTCACTGCCAACTTCATGGTATGGTTCGGAGTGAACCCTACCACAGAGTTCAGCGACACCTCCGCAAAGTCCATGTGCACATGCTCCTCCTCAGGCTCCGCCGCAATCACAGGCTCCTCCTCCTCGTCGGACACGATCATGATCTGCAGCAACTTGCTCGCACATCGATGACCGGGGGTGAACCTCTCGTCACACCTGAAACATAGGCCCGCTGCTCGCCGCGCCCTCATATCAACCTCCGTCATGCGCCTACCAGGTACGGCTGTGCGGACCTCCCCTGCAGCTGGTCTAGGTGGTGCTGGTGCTGGTGCCCCGATAGCTGGTCTAGGTGGTGCTGGTGCTGCCTGGTTGCACTGGCCATGAGCCCCCAAAGTCCCCCTAATGCGTCTCTCCTCCGACTGCTTCTCCTCCGCCTTGTAAGCTAGGCGAAGGATATCCTCAAAGCACTGAGGGCTCTGCATCCGTAGCTCCGTCCGTATAGAGGGCTTAAGCCCCCTCATAAACAACCCTATCTGCATCTCATCTGTCACCCCCCTCACCCTGCTGGACAACAGTTCGAACTTCTCCACGAAGTCCCGCACTGTTCCCTCCTGTCTCAGGGCTGACAGCTGCTCGTAGAAATCCCCCGCCGATGTCTCCTGAAATCTATCCAGGAGGTATGCTGTAAGTTCCTCCCAGCTGCGGAATGGGGTCCTCGCTGTCCTCCATCGGTACCACGCCAGGGCCTTGCCCTCGAAGTAGATCCCAATGGCCCGCAGCACCTCTGTCTCAGACAACCCCATCACCTGGAAGTAGCGCTCTGCCCTGAAGATCCAACCGTCCGGGTCCGTACCCTCAAACGTTGGCATCTTCAGCTTCTGCAGACGCCGATCGGCATTGATATCTCCCAACTGTCCCATATCTCCTCCATATCTCCCACCTCTGTCACCCTCTCTCCTGTAGCCCTCCGGTGGCCCTCCGCCACCCCCTCTGTATGGCCCCTCAGGCCACGGGGGCTCCCCCGATTCATCCTGGCAGTAGTAATGCCCCGGATGCATCTGTGGTGGTGCAAAAGTGGGTGCTCGCGTTCCTCCGTAAGGTTGGGTAGGCGCTGTCCGGCCCCCAATCCTCCTCCTGGACCCTGCCCACGGCCCGGGAGCCCTCAAAAGTCTGTCTGAGGTCCCCCACAGGCCTGGGCCCTTGTAACGACGCCCCTGACCTCCAAAACTGATCCGCAGGAGCTCCAATTGCCACTCCCGAAGCCCATCCGCTTCCACCAGCTCCCCTGGGCTTCCCCGGGCCCACCATGAAGCCTGCCACACCCCGAAAGGGCCTTCCCGCGCTCGCCACGCCCCCTGGGGGGTCGCCCGGGCCTGCTGATCCCCGCCTGTGGTCCAGCGGGCCCGCCCGGCCCCAAAATGGGGCTGGCAGCCCTTCGCCGCCCCCGCATGGGGCTGTCGACCCCCTGGCGGGGGTCGCGATGCTTGTCCGACCCCCAATGGGGTTGGCGGTCCTTGGGCACCCCCGGAAGGGGGTGCCGGACCTTCGGCGATCCCGATTGGGTTCGTCGAAGGTCGGCTGGTGCCGACAGGCCCCGCCCAGGCCTGGGGAAGGCTGAGCGGGCCTGCCGGCCCCCAAACAGGCCCGACAGGGCTTGTGGTTGAAAACACAGGCCCTGTCGCGCCAAACCCTAGCACGCCGGCTAGGGTTTGAGCCGCCGCCACCGCGGATGTTTCCCCTTGGCTCGGGAATTCCTGATTTGTTGAATCGACACCGGAATCGCCTTGGATCTCTTCTGTCACCTTCCCCTTGTCGCGATCCGCCGCCTTCTCTTTGGTCAAGTCATGCAACATTGCCATCATCGCCGGAATCGCAGCCGTGACGTCCTTCAAACTTTTAAGATCCCTTCCCGACTCCGCGACTTCCCTTCTCATGATCCGAAGTTCCGTTTGAATGTCCTCTTGGGTGTTTGCGTGATCCTTGATCGAAGCCATCGTTTTCCTCAAACCCTCGATCTCTTGATTGAGATCGTCACGGAGACCTTGGATCTTCTCGTCCACGGAAGCTCTCATCCCCGTTGAATCGTAGTGCTCTGATACCAATTGATGTGAATCGTCGTAGATCGATTCACAATTTAATGTGGAAAATTAAAAGAGAGGAAAAATATTTATATTTTGCTTGATTGAAGAACAAAAGATAACAAGATAATGATCTTATTAGAGACAAGATCGATCTCCCCACTTTGGATGAACGGACCAAAGTTTAAGCACCTTCAAATGACGGTTGAGAGTTTTCTCACAATTCAAGCATAAGAAAATAAGATGACGGCTAGACCTAATATAAAGAAAGAGGAGGGATTTTGGTAAAAGACCAAACTACCCTCACACTTCCCGCATCTCCTGCGACGTGCGTAAGTGATGACGCCTCCGCTGCCACGTGCTCCATCGGCTGAGGGGGATGCGACGCTAGGTGCGCTCGCATCACACAGTTCGGTGGTCATACCTACATCTGCGGGGCCATGCCCAGATAAAAATACTCCACTATCTCAAAAACAAGATTACAATCACTAATTTTGCAGCCACATTAGGTGAACAACCTTCCCCTCAATACAAGCCACAATATGTGATTGCAATCAACACAATGGAGTAATCCTATGAAGATCTCCTTGCATAAACTGACTGAATCAAACTCCCTTTGATTCCTAACTCTATAGTCATCAGTCTCCTTCTCAGGATGATTAGAACAATCTCTCAAAAGCAACCCTAGCCGATATGCTTGAGAGCCCTTAAATCTTCAGAACAAAAGTCAAAGATCTATTTAGGGTAAATAGACCTACGAATCAGCTCAAGCAGTTATTTCCGCCCATCAAAATAGGAAACGAGATTTTGGGCGTGAAAATAGGTCTGGAAAACAGAAACTAATATCACGTAGTCGTAGCTCTTATGTCATGAACGATGTCATATACCATGATTCATAACATAACCTCACAACTTGTACAAAAACAATTCAGACACCACAGCCAGAAAAACCCATACCTAGTGCCACTAATGCCAACATATAACAACAGAAAATCAACCCAACACAAGACATAACACTAACAAAGCCTATACAGGTGAAAAAAGAAAAGTAACTATAATTCTCTACGTGGCAAGGGCTATGGACGAAGCCAACTTCATTCAAGCAAGGAATACTAGATTTCTCTATGACCAGACCAAGCATTTATTTTGGTGGGGTCCATATATATATATATATATATATATATATATATATATTAATGTGTATCATACGCCATATGAGAGGGTGTCTCATATGCCCTCTCACATAAAGGGGGTCAAGTACAACAAGTACAAGCCCATGTGGGCTTGTACTTGCCCTTTTATGTGAGAGGGCATATGAGACACCCTCTCATATGGCGTATGATACCCATTATTCACACACACACACACACATATATATATATAGGATAAAGTGTTCCTAGGGTGTCTCCTTAGATTAAATCTAAGGAGTCGCCCCCATTTTCTCCCATCTCCGACAATTTTTTTGGATTTTATTTTTCATAGGATTGTTGGTCACATCATGTATGGTCAACATACCAAAAATCAAGTCATTCCAATACTTTAAAATCCCCCATCTACCCCTTGCAACTTTATGGGGTTTTCAGCACGTGTTCAGACCGTTGAAGTTGCAAGGGGTAGATGTGGGCTTTTAAAGTATTGGAATGACTTGATTTTTGGTATGTTGATCATCCATGATGTGACCAACAATCCTATGAAAAATAAAATCCAAAAAAAATTGTTGGAGAAGGGAGAAAATGGGGGCGACTCCTTAGATTTAATCTAAGGAGTCACCCTAGGAACACTTTACCCATATATATATATATATATATATATATATATATATATATATATATATATATATATATACATATAGGGTAAAGGGATCCTAAGGTGCCTCCTTAGATTCAATCTAAGGAGGCGCCCCCATTTCCCTCCATCTCACACATTTTTTTTGAATTTTTTTTTCATGGGTTTATTGTTCACCTTATGGATGATCAATATACCAAATTTCAAGGGATTCCAATACTTTTTGAACACACATCTACCCCTTGCAACTTCGTGGGGTTTTCAGCACGTTTTAGATCGTTGAAATTATAAGGGGTAGATGGGGGCTCAAAAAGTATTGGAATCCCTTGAAATTTGGTAAGTTGATCATCCATGATGTGAACAACAACACCATGAAAAAAGATTTCCAAAAAAATTGTAGGAGATGGGGGGAAATGGGGGCGCCTCCTTAGATTTTCATCTAAGGAGGCACCTTAAATCCCCTTTTTCCATATATATATATATATATATATATATATATATATATATATATATATATATATATATATATATATATATATATATATATATATAATTTCAGTGTGGACTTGATGCATATACATACATACATATACAAATTTACATACATATATTTTCTATCCAAATTTTTTTTTGCAGGGGGGCATGCTCCCATATCTTAAGGGGTAGTTCCGGCCCTATCTATGACTACTTATTTGGTACTTAGTATACAGAGTTGGGAAAGAAATTGAAGCTTTGTTTATTCAGAAAGCTATATGCATGTGTTGAAAAATTGAAACAATGTAAATAAATCTTTCCGTTGATGATCCATATAACAAAATTATTTAATCCTTTGCATTGTCGAGTTTGTAATTGACACAAGTCATCATGATTCACAACATTTCCTTCTACTTTTTGGGCACTTTGGTTGGCAAAACGGATACTGTTCCATTAGTACTTATTTGAAAGAAAAAATAGTTCTAGCCAAATACGACTGTAACCAAGGGTTCATAGAATGTTCAAAATTAACTTAACATTTTATGGCATTACCATATTAAGTCCTTAAAAATAAAGGGGGTGAACAACTAGGGAAATGAAATAAATCTCAAAAGAAAACACAGAATATGCATAAAACAAAGAGATATACCTTTGTAACCACGAAAGTTGAAAGAAATTGCCGACCATGCTGGTGGAAGAATAAGGTAAGCAAGAAATAGAACTCCAGCTGATACAACAATTACCGAAGGATCTGATGATGTAATTGTTTCCATTGTTGCTGAAGCAATCGGCTTAGCGCCTTCTATGACTTTTGGGGTTTGTTGCACAACTTTCTATTGACATCAAAAATACATCAGCTTCATGCCAAACTCAGCTTTCAGCATCTGTTTCAGTTTTTCTATTCACTTTCTCTTAGATGATTATACAGAGCTGATAAATACGCAGAAAAGAATAATTGTTTCATCTTTATTCTAATAAAATGAAATATTTTGAAATAACATACTGATTAGTGCCAACTCTGGGGGCCAAATAAGAATATAATTAGTTATATGTAAACAGGTGGACACATCAAATTATGTAAGTCTGTTTACACGTATGATGAAGATATGCATACATGTAAGGGATCCATATAAGCAATGATAAGTACTAAAAAATAATAATGAAATCAGAATCTACCAAACAGTATGAGAATCTTCTAGTATTTGATTCAAAATCTAGTTTGACTTCTAATGAGTTTTTGGTTTTCCTTTTTTGAAATTTTATTTTGCACAAGTTCTATGTTGATCAGGAGTCCAAGTTTATTTAGGATTGAACAGCATAATCATTGTAAAAAATGACTGGTTATGCTGCATTCAGCATAGACAAATCTTGCAATTTGAGAATAAAATCATTCCAACAGTCTCTAGCTGTATAGCAAATCAGTGCTCTTGCAAGCAGGTGGTAATGTTGTTGAAAAAAATACATATAACTAGACTAGAGAAACTCAAACCCATGTAAGTATTGCACTGCTCACTCATTCTAGGGCATAGGAGTCCAAGCAGCATAGACATGAGTTCGGATACACGTACGGGTACTGACATGGGTACGGGGACTCTGCAAATTTGTAAAAGGTATGATACAAGGACACAACTATATAAAATATTATAATACACATACGACAAACAAAACATAACAGACGTCATCAAACAATATTGCTTCACATTATTTGGGTAAGTTTATAACTTCCTCTTATATTTACATTTCCAAGTCATCTTAAGCAAACACAAAATCACAGGTATAACATAGGAAATTACATATATGCACCTCAAAAATAAAATTATAACCCCAAAACAAATACAGCTATAGAAGTACATGTCTGACAAGTGTTGGAAAGTATTCAACCCATGTCCGAGAAGCATGCAAGTAGTGTCGATGTCCGGTGCGGGTATCAGCATGTTCAGTACAGGTACAGCTTCGTGATAAATGTACCCATGCTACATACTGAATTATACAGTAACACTAGCTCAAATATTCTGGCAAGTCTACAAACAAAAGGGTCCAAATGATGGTAATGCAAACCTTCAAAAGAAGAACTGTCAATATAGAGGGAATACGAGAATACCATTGCTGCAGAGAGAACTGGGCTGGGATCAAATCCGGCACTCTGAAGGGCATCATTAGCTTGTTTTGAAGCATCAGAAACCACTGGTGAAGCAATCTTCAGGGCCTCCTCCCCTGCACTACGTAGCACGGGCACAGCCACATCAACAGCCGGCTTTAATGCATCCATTACTACCTTAAATACCTGTTGGGAGAAGTCGAAAGCTTTCGAACCAGCATCCCCCACCCGATCTATGGTGTCTTCAACCTTTGAAGGAAATGTACTCTTGATTTAGTGATATTCCTGAAATTGGGGTTCTACAGTGTGTATGTATGACTATGAAGTACGCGGGAATATATATAGCTAAATGTCACAGTAGAGTTTACTGGGTAATTGATTATCAAAATAAAAAACATATCTAAGTGTTCCAATTTAAAAAGAATAAGAAATGGTTGAATAGAGTTTCGGTTCACTGGTGCTAAGAACCTAAATAATTTTTTTTGATTTTTACTAATGACAAATGCATTGGAGGTAATCGATGACTTGGATATAAAAATGGTTTTTTTTTTCATGGCAAAAAAATCTCGCAATGGTTTTTTTCCCAAGTGGCATTTGGAAAAATCATAAGACTTATGGTGGCATTAGGAATTTTTTAAAAAGAGAATGAACTAGGAGATCCAATATAAGAAAAAAGAAATGGTTGAATGGAGATATCAGTTCATGAGTATTTAGAACCTAACTAAATATTTCACCTTTTAACAAAAACAAACACATTAAAGCTAATGGTGACTTAGAAATTAAAAAAATCATAAAATTTCCTTTAAAAAATCTCATGATGTGTTTGTGTGGCATTAGAAAAATTATAAAAGCAAGAGGAATTAGGACCATGATCTGCGGTAGAAGGAACTAACCTTATTTGGCTATGAGCTACAAACGTATATCCATCTTTTACCTTGTTTACGTATTTGAAAATAAGCATACTTAACTACAAATCTATCATTTGTTTCACTTGACGCGGGAATAAACACCTTCTAATTCATATTTGATTGGGATTAAACCCATTTTCTAATTTCTTCAACCCAAACAGGAGTATGAGCCTCAACATATTTAAGCACATCCATCTCGATGTGATATTGGGTTCAGTATCTAATTCTTCAAGCCCAAACAATGTGATAGCATGAGTCCAAACATATCTAACCACATATCCATTTTTGTTTTACTTGATTTGGGACAAGATTTACTATTTAATTTTTCAAATCTAAACAACAAGCTAGCCAGAATCTCAAAGAGGGATATAAGCATTCTTAACAAAGGCTTAATGGAATGTGACCATTGGTACTAATTTGTAAGATTAGCAAGCCTAACAAAAAGAACTATGCTGACGAACAAAGATGAATATGGTTAATAGGCTTGAAACTCTTATTGATTCAAAGAATTATCTATTTGAGTAATACGTCCAATTACAATTAACCACTTACCTATCTATCACAATTATTCGACTTGATGTGCAACTAAACCACTCTCTAATAACTTGTCATACACAATTAAGATTGGAAATGGATCTGGGCTAGCTCACCGCCCGATGGGACATCATGAAAAAAATATGGTATATGGATTCTAGAATTTGTGCCATAATTCTATCCCATCTAACACGACATGACCCAAATAGTTTCGGATCATGTCTGGGCCTACCTCTGACTAGCATGGCATATACCAAGGCTGTGATAATTGGCTCGACCATGTGGGCTGCCCTTGACAAGGGGGTTGGTGCACCAACCAAGGGGGGTTGGTGCACCAACCCGGCTGCCCTTTGTGTCGTCAAAATGGACTAGGGAGGTTGGTGCACCAAACCCCTCCCCATTTAGCCCTATAAAAAGAGAACAATGACTTTAGTTAGTATCATCGAAAATTGTGAATCCAATTGAACTTCTATTGAAGCATTGCGGAAAGTTGTATGAGGTCCTATTGGAAGTTCCATAAGATCATTGAGAGTCATCTTTGATAGAGCTATTTGTGAGGATTTTTTAGGAGTAGTTGAGTGCCTTTTGTATCTCCTAATTGGCATCAAGAGAAGTGTTCCCTTGGTCGTTAAGGCGACCTAAATCTTTTGTTTGCTTTCTCTCTATTTGTTCTTCGTGCTAGATATTTCGGCTATCTGACTACTTCTGCTCGACGCATAACAATTGGTATAAGAGCTTTGGCGACGAAGATCTAGACGAAGAAGATGAGCAAAAGTGGCGATGACAATCCTTCTACTCCAATGTTGCAATCTTCAACAACACGAACTATCGTATCCAGTACGAAGTTCGAATTGAGAAGTTCGATGGGCGTATCAACTTTGGCATGTGGAGATGCGAAGTAGTTGACATCTTGAACCAACTTGGTCAAGGTCAAGTACTATATGAGAGGCCGACTACGACGTCAGATGCGGAGTGGAAGATGATGAACCGGACCGCTTGCGGCACGATCCGGCTCTACTTGACAAAGAAGAAGAAGTACCCTTTCATGGAGGAGACGAACGTGAAATCGTTATGGGATGCACTTGGTGATAAGTATATGAAGAAGAACATTCAGAATCACATACACTTAAAGAAGAAGCTTTTTGGCCTCAAGATGGAGGAAGGAGTTTCAGTTGAAGAACACCTCGACTACTACAATAAACTCCTCGCGGATTTGAGGAACATCGACGTCAAGGTGGAAGATAAGGACAAGACGATGATTCTCCTAACTCCCTGAATAAAGATTATGAGCACATTGTTTCGATCTTAACCATGTGGTAAAGAATCTATCATCTTCAATGAAGTTTCTAACGCTCTTACTAGCAATGAATTTAGAAAGAATGATGATGAGAAGATGAGAGGCCAAAGGTCCGAAACACTTACCGTGGTTAGAAGTCGAAGCAATGAAAGAGGTGGAGGCCGCAGAGGAAACCATATATCCGAGACGAGGGACAATAGTAGAGCTCCGCGTACAGATATCGAGAGAAATCAATGTGCCTTTTGCAAGGAAAGAGGACATTGGGCGAGGGAGTGCCCAAAGGCCAATAAGAATAATGATGCTACCGCCAACATCGTCAAAAGCGAGGATGTGGATGAGTGGGTCCTAGTTGGTGCGACGGATGGGGTGATGAAGCGGGGATGTGTGCTTGATTCGGGTTGTTCGTTCCATATGACACCCCACATAGAGTACTTTACTACTTTCCATGAAGGTAATAAGCGTAAAGTCCTTCTTGGAGACGATGGAGCATGCACGACGACGGGAATTGGCACAGTGAGCATAAAGATGAGTGATGGTGTCACACGGGATATAGTCAATGTTCATTATGTGCCCGACGTGAAGTACAATTTGATATCGATTGGTTCACTTGAAGCCAAGGGTTGCAAAGTGACTATGGAGGACGGCTTTGAATGTGACACGAGGAGCAATGATTCTGATGAAGGGGAAATGTGAAGGCAACCTCTATTACTTGGATGGTACGGTGATGATGAAGACGACGAGAGTTCCAGATGAGCAAGCTACCGACTCAAGCTCTCACGCACCAAAGACGATGTCATTGGATGATATCCGGAGAGGTGATGTTAATAGAGGTGATGGTTCAAGTCAGTATGGTGGAGATATCTTGTTCCCACAACTTGCACAACGGATGGATTCTATCAAAGTTTGGAGACCAAGGTATGAGAGATGCCAACCTGTAAAAAGGGTCTCTTTTGCTTTCTTTGTCAGGTGTGATGAGTCTCCGACCTTATTCGGCGAGGTAGAGCACAATGGTGACCTATGTGGATAAGGAAAAGATTGTTGTGATGAGATGGAATCAACGCTGACTGATGAAGCCAAGGATCAGGTGGAGCTACTTTGCACTAGTGATTGTTCGACGGACGAGCTTATGAAGGTCGATATCGGAGTCAAGTTCGAGTATGGCTCGGACTTGTATGTTAACAATATGAGATGAATTTGGTGGCTCCTTCTGGGGCAATGAGGCGCCGCGAAGCCATATGAGCCTTTCGAGACAAGATGACGGGAACACGAGATGATTCTCATCAAGGAGGAGCATTCACGGTCGATTGTGTGACATAGATCCAATATCTCGCCAAGGTGGAGATTTGTGATAATTGGCTCGACCATGTGGGCTGCCCTTGACAAGGGGGTTGGTGCACCAACCCAAGGGGGGTTGGTGCACCAATCCGGCTGCCTTTTGTGTTGTCAAAATGGACTAAAAGGGGGGTTGGTGCACCAAACCCTCCGCATTTAGCCCTATAAAAAGAGAACAATGGCTTTAGTTAGTATCATCGAAAATTGTGAATCCAATTGAGCTTCAATTGAAGCATTGGAAAAAGTTGTATGAGGTCCTATTGGAAGTTTCATAGGATCATTGAGAGCCATCTTTGATAGAGCCATTTGTGAGGATTTCTTAGGAGTAGTTGAGTGCCTTTTGTATCTTCTAATTGGCCTCAAGAGAAGTATTCCCTTGGTCGTTAAGGCAACATAAATCTTTTGTTTGCTTTCTCTCTATTTGTTATTTGTGCTAGATACTTTGGCGATCTGATTGCTTCTGCTCGGCGCACAACAAAGGCATGGCCCTCTCATGACAAGAATGGAGGCACAACTGGATTATTAGGAAATTTCATGTTGTTCAGTCATATGCAATGAAACAACACATGGGTTCTATGGCATTTACATAGATAATGGTATGAATTTTGTTATTTATTTGCTATATATTTGAATTTAACATTTCTCATGATGACTAGAAATTAGCATGCACTTATTTGCAGCTATTATTTATTAATAACAAATTAATCTCATCACACAAAATGATTAATTTTGTAGCTATATTTTTTATTTTGGTTGTTATGATTATTTAGATAAACCCTTAAAAAATATTTATATTTAAGTTTGGCTACTTTACTACACACGAAGTACAAATTATTATACAAAATAAGTGATCCAAATTTAGCATAAATGGACAGGCACGATACATGCAAAACGGGGTCTGTACAATACTGGCACAAATGGGCCTGGGCCAGCCTAGTACAGAATGTGGGCAGGCAAACAGTGGATTGGTCCATGGATTCATAGTTGGGGAAATCACACAAAAATACCCCAATGTTTGGGGCTTCTTTCATATTAATACCCTGAACTTTTAAGTCATACACAATAGTACCTTTTTTCGTTTTTTGTTTAATTTATACCCGTTTTGCCCTTTACCCTATTCGGAAAAATAATACCCTAAGTTTGGGGTATCTTTCAAAAAAATACTCAAATCCTACTAAAACCCAAATCACATGGGTATTTTTTTGAAAGATACCCCAAACGTTAGGGTATTATTTTTCTGAATAGGGTAAAGGGCAAAACGGGTATAAATTAAATAAAAAACCAAAAAAGGTACTGTTGTGTATGACTTAAAAGTTCAAGGTATTAATATGAAAGAGGCCCCAAACGTTGGGGTATTTTTGTGTGATTTCCCCTTCATAGTTCCGAGGTTTGAGCCGTGTTTGGGCCTACATAATTTTGTATGGGCCGTGAATGGGCTTGGTCAAGCACGGCACAACACAGACCACTTCCAACCCTAACCTCTCAAAAGGATGTGAGGCGCCGAATCCTGAAAATGAGGCTAGGAATCTAATAAGTAGGGAAAACCACCGAACCACTGCAATCTTCAGGTGATCAACATTCAACAAGGAAATGAAAACGGGTAATTCTGTAGATAATTTCAGATCCCACAAATTAACCGCACGAAGATGATGATTAAATGTAAAGAGGAAATGATTTAAGATACCGTTGTGAGAGAGGACATTATATCTTCCTTGGAGATTGCCAATGCCTTGGCTTCAGATAATGCATTTGGAGTAGAGAAGAGAGCAAGGAGAGAGACAGCAGCTGCTGCTGCTGGAGGATGATTCTGTTGATGATGATATTGAGGAGGACGAAGCTTTGGCCGAGACTTGGAATTGGTATTGGATTTGGATTGGGGAGGAGTTGGTCTGATTCTGATAGCTGCTGTGGCTCTGAAGGCCATTGCCATCCCTTCCCCTTTGTTGTTTGCTCTCCTCGCTCCCTCCCTACCTCTTCGACTGATTCTTGCTGCTATTGTTTGTGGGAACTACCAATTCTTGTGTGATGGAGATGCTACCAAGGGGATTTCATACGGGTGGCTGTGATCGTGTGATTAGGGGGGGCCCCCGCCGCCTCCGGAGAACCTGTGTTTCAGGCTCGTACTTGAGTAGAGGCCAAGTTTGTAACTTGGAGGCTTATTGTTTGTGAATTGTGATGCACGATCGGAGGCGGAGCTTCATTTATGATCAGGTTTCGGGCTGGCAAAATTTCGGACGGGCTGCTCTACTAGTTCTAAAAGGTTATTAGGCCCAATAGTAGTATGTTGCCAATTTGGGCTTAAGCCGATTCCACGTAAGAAGTCACTCTTGCCGACACATTCAAGCGACGGCCGAAGAGGTAAAACGTTGTAAGTGTTATAAACGGGTTTTTGATGGGCCTATCCGTTAGTGAGTATCCACCCATTATGTAACCCTACTACTATAAATACATGGCTATGAACTCCATAGTCATCACGTTTACAACACGTTATCAGCACGCTCGAGGCTGAGCCGAACCCATGCCGACGGACGAACGCGACGCGAACGGTCTTCCTTCACCGAACGTCGCTAGATCCGGCGGGTAGGATCTAGAGGTAACAATCTCCCCTAGATCTAAAAATTAATGTGCACATATGTTTAGATCCAATCTCTTGGATCAATTGTTTAATGAAGTTTTCATCGTTTTAAAAACTGATAAAAATCTGTCTTTTTCAATAAAAAACGACTTTTTGGAGATTAAAAATGATTTTTTCTACTAAAAATTGGATTTTATTTATCCCAAAAATCATCAAACCCTAGGGGATCTATTCGCCGGTGTGCGAAACCCACCCCCCCAAACTCGCGCCGCCGCCGCCCCTTTTGTGGCTTACGGCAAACCCCCACCCCCCCCCCCCCCCGCGCCGCCGCTCGCAGCGGCGGCGCCCCCCCCCCCCCCCCCCACCCGCCGCCTGCAGCGGCGGGCGCCCCCCGTCGCTGTGACGGCGGGCTCGCCCCGCCGCTAGCAGCGGCGCGCGACCCCGCCGCTACAAGCGGCGGGCAAAACCCGCCGCCAGCAGCGACGGCGGGGCACCCCCGCCGCCCGCAGCGACGGGCTCCCCGCCGCCCGCAGCGGCGGGGCACCCCCGTCGCCCGCGACGGTGCCCCCCAGGCGGCCGCCCGCATCGGGCCCCCCGGTGCGCGCGCATGTCCCGAAACCCTAGCCGCCTGAAGCGACAATCCGCGCAACCAAAAACTCTAACTAGGGTTTCACCCCGAAAAATCACTATTTTCAAACGTTTTTTTTTCAGATTTAATTCGATTTTTTTCGTTATAATCTGGACAAATTACATGTGATTTCATTCAACGCTTTTTATTCGGATTATATGGTTTTTAAACGTTTAAAAATTAGGAAGATCCTGCGACAGCTCTGCCATTAGTCAACTAACCTAACGGTGTATGACGTTGCCTAGTGGTCCAATAATTTTTAAACGAAAGATCTTCATTTTCCATTATAAACTGTTTGTGATGAATGAATTGCCTGTAATGAATAAACTGCCTGTGATGGTTAAATGCCTGCTGCATTTTATCTGCCTGCGACGAATGTTAATATTTGATGTGGTTTTGGATTGGCTAGGTATCACCATTTTCTTTTTCATGCATTATTTCCTTTTTGAGAGAAAAATGTAGTGATGATAATTTTGTAATATTACAAGACCGGCGGACGCCTCAAGAAGATGAAGGACCATTCCAGAAGAATAGGGGCCCCATGGGGGTTCCCGAGTTGTACTTTCATTTCTTTTTGGGACTGTATGGACTGTAATTAATTTGGTGATTAGCCGATCCACGCAGCAAATATCTGTGTTTGAAATGCTTAATTATTTATTTTTCTGCAAAAATATCTAATTATTGCCTATCTTTTAACATGCTAGAGTGATAAATGGCCAAAATTGCGAGCGTCGATTTCGACGTTTTGGATGCTTCAGACAAGAACTACCTAAGCTGGCAGGTGGATATAAAATTCCATCTGCGAGCACAGGGACTGAGCCACGCCATCGCTGTAGGCGATAAGGTTTCTGATATAGATAAAGCAAAAGCAATTATTTATATCAGACGCCATATCGATCGGACCCTGAAGGCCGAGTACCTCACGGTGGAAGACTCTTATGAGTTATAGACCGCCCTCGAGGACAGATATAAACATCAGAGAGATGTTATACTTCCTCGAGCGCGATATGAATGGGAGAACCTCCGTCTCCAAGACTTTAAGTCTATCACCGAGTACAACTCAGCGCTCTTTAGCATCACCTCACGCCTGAAGTTGTATGGTGAAAAGGTGACGGAGGAGCGCATGTTAGAGAAGACGTATACATCCTTCCACGAGAAGGATGTCATACTGATGCAACAGTATCGTGAACGAAAGTTTACGAAATACTCAGAGCTTCTCTCATGCCTTCTGATGGCAGAGCAGAATCGTGACATCCTTCTGGCCACCCATAACTCACGCCCTACCGGCACTGCTCTTGCGCCTGAAGCGCATCACAGCTCCTCCCAGAAGAAGAGGAGCAACTTCAAAAGCAAACCACATAAGGGTAAGGTGGTGAAGAAGCAGGCTAGAGGACCCCCTCCCAGAAGCAACAATGAGGGGAAGAAGAAGAAGAATGTGTGGAAGAGAAAGGACGACGGCCATACTTCTGCCCCCAGAAAGGACTGGGAAGATAAGTGCCACAGGTGTGGCATGACTGGACACTGGTCCAGGAATTGTCGGACTCCACGCCATCTACAGGACTTGTACAAAGCGAGCCAGAAGCAAGCTGAGACAAACCTGGTGGTTCAAGAAGACCTGGCACCAATCAGGTTCATTGCTGAGGACTTCTCAAACGATGACCTGCTCGACTGAGGACATTATCTATTTTCTATGCATTGTAGCTTTCCTTTTTGAGAAACTATTTATCTGCTTGTTTTATTTCTAGCATGTTGGAGTACTTTTTTCAGACATTAATTGATTATCAGTAGTATATCTTTTCTTGTGCCTTATACTGTGAAATTTTCTCTTAAAAATAGATGGACTTTAAATGCCTAGTGGACAGTGCCTCTACGCACACGATCCTCCAAGACATCTGCTTTTTTCAAAGCATTAATAAATACGATGGAACCGTAAATACAATTTCCGGTCCATTAGGTATCATTGAAGGATCAGGGGAAGCACAATTTATGCTCCCCAACAAAACACAACTACTTATAAAAGATGTGCTCCTCTCCCCTAGCTCGCATAGAAACCTGTTAAGCTTCAAAGATACCCGCTTAAACGGATACCACCTTGAGACGGTGAGCAAACAAAACAGAGAATTCCTATATGTAACGTCTCATAAAAATGGTGCTAAAAACACCGTCGAGCGTTTTGAGGGACTCCCGTCGGGTCTCTACCACACAAGGATCAGAGCAATGAAAGCAAACACACTCGAGCACCAGAAGTGCCATAATCAACCAGAATTCAAACTCTGGCACGATAGAGTAGGACACCCTGGAAGGAATATGATGCGTCGCATCATATCCCAATCCCGTGGAATTAACCCAAAAAGCCTGAAGCTACTTCGGGAGGGTGCACATCCTTGTCCCTCTTGTCACAAAGGGAAATTGATTACGAGACCATCCACTCTGAAGGTGGACTCTGAGTCTACAAGCTTCCTAGAGAGAATACATAGAGACATTTGCGGGCCTATTCACCCCGCAAGTGGACCATTTCGGTACTACATGGTACTGATTGACGCATCTTCGAAATGGTCGTATGTGTGCCTCCTGTCCACCCGCAACGTAGCCTTTGCAAAGCTACTGGCACAAATTATAAAGTTGTGGGCATATTTCCCAGACAACCAGATCAAGAAATTGCGTCTGGACAATGCTGGGGAATTCACATCACAAGTCTTCCTAGACTTGCCAAGCAACCGGCATAGAAGTTGAACATCCTGTAGCTCATGTTCACACCCAGAACGGGTTAGCCGAATCTCTTATAAAGAGACTACAATGGATCGCTCGACCATTATTGATGCAATGCCAGTTGTCGGTAAGTGCATGGGGACATGCCATATTGCACGCTGCATCGCTAATAAGATTACGACCATCAGGTAGTCAATCTTATTCTTCGATGCAACTTGCATATGGGAACCCGCCCGATATCTCTCACTTGAGGATATTCGGATGTGCTGTCTATGTCCCCATAGCACCACCGCAGAGAACCAAGATGGGTCCTCAACGACGTCTTGGTATCTATATTGGTTTCGACTCACCATCGATCATTAGATACCTCGAACCCCTTACGGGGGACGCCTTCTAAGCACGTCTAGCAGATTGTGAGTTTGATGAAAGCACTTTTCCCAAACTAGGTATTAACACACAGAAGCCAGAAGCTTCAAAGACCATTTCATGGGATACAAAGACTTTATTCCATTTTGATCCGCGTACAAATCAATGTGAAGATGAGATCCTGAAGATCCTTCAAATTCAAAACACAGTTCACATTTTACCAGACAAATTCAATGACAACCAGAAGATTGTCAGATCACACGTCCCTGCTGCAAATACGCCAGCTAGGATTGACATACCCAAAGATGGATGCAATCCACCTGCAGCAGAAGCGACCGTACCTCAACAAAAAAGAGGACGACCCCCAGGCTCCAAAGATAAGAACCATCGAAAGAGGAAAAATCCTGGAGCAATAATAACGATACCACCACAGGATGTTGAGCTCAGCCCAACTACCTCTCCCCTCCTAACAACCCCTGAAGAGGAAAATATAGGAGAAATATCATTAAATTATGTACGTACTGGGGATGTACTGGACAGAAAAAGCACAATCATCGATGATAACTTTGCGCTCATTATTGCCACTCACGTAACTGAATACGACGATGAAACCGATCCACGCTCTCTAGCAGAATGTAAACGCAGAGAGGATTGGCCAAAGTGGAACGAGGTAATATGAGTAGAGCTGGACTCACTCTCGAAGCACAAAGTTTTTGGACCTGTAGTCCTAACACCAAAGGGTGTTAAACATGTGGGATATAAATGGGTATTCGTGAGAAAAAGAAACGAGAATAACGAGATCATGCGTTATAAAGCGCGCCTTGTTGCACAAGGCTTTTCCTAACGACCATGAATAGACTACGACCTATTCCCCGGTCATGGACGCGATCACTTTCTGTTTCATTATTGGCCTATCCACAAAGGAAGGTTTGGATATGCAGCTCATGGACGTTGTGACTGCATACCTATATGGAAATATAGATAAGGACATCTATATGAAAATCCCAGATGGATACAAACTACCGACAAAAATGACAGAAAGACCTCGGGACGTCTACTCTGTCAAACTCCAAAGATCACTGTATGGTCTAAAACAGTCAGGTAGAATGTGGTACAACAGACTCGACGAATTCCTAGTGCAACAAGGATTCACAACAAATGAAGTCTGCCCTTGCATCTTTATAAGAGCAAAGGGAACATGATTCGTAATTATTGCCGTCGACGTAGACGACCTGAACATCATCAGATCTCCTGAAGAGATAGGTGAGATATCCAAAAGTCTCACACAGACTTTTGAGATGAAAGACCTTGGTAAAACGAAGTTCTGCCTAGGCTTACAAATTGAAAACTTAAGCGGAGGAATCCTGTTACACCAATCGACATACACAAAGAAAGTGCTGAAAAACTTTCTTATGGACAAATGTCATCCGCTTAGCATACCAATGGTCGTTAGATCATTGGATGTCGACACAGACCCCTTTCGACTGCTGGAAGAGGGGGAGGAAACACTGGGTCCTGAAGTACCCGACTTAAGTGCAATTGGAGCACTCCTATACCTGGCAAACTGCACGCGTCCTGATATAGCGTTCGCAGTTAACTTACTAGCCAGATACAGTACTGCGCCCTCAAAGCACCACTGGAACGGAGTTAAACAACTTCTGCGCTACCTCCAAGGGTCTGTGGACATGGGACTATACTTCAAGAAAGGTGTATCCTCCGACTTGGTCGGTTATGCAGACGCAGGATACAGGTCCGACCCGCATACCGCAAAGTCCTAGACCGGTTTCGTGTTCACGTACGGTGGGACGGCCATCTCATGGAGATCCGTGAAGCAAACTTCGACAGCAATCTCATCCAACCACTCCGAGCTCATTGCGATCCACGAAGCTAGCAGAGAATGCTTTTGGCTTCGATCAGTCATCAACCATATCGTCAAGACCACCGGCCTGAAGATGTGAGATCTTGGACCTACCACCATGTATGAAGACAATGCTGCCTGCATCGCTCAACTACGAGATTGCTACATCAAAGGTGACAGGACGAAGCACATTTCCCACAAGCTATTCTGGACGCATGGACAGCAAGTGGACAACCAGATCGACATCCAGCAGATCCAGTCTTGCGACAACCTGGCAGACCTGTTCACTAAAGCTTTGCCTCACAGTACCTTTAGAAAACTTGTACTAGGAATTGGGATGAGATAGTTGAGAGATTTACAAGCCTGTACTTATCAGGGGGAGTTAATGGAGTGCTATACTCTTTTTCCTTGGCTACTGGTTTTTTCCACGGGGTTTTCCATAGCCAAAGGTTTTAACGAGACAGCCACATCAACTCTGGATCCAGAAGTATCCACCCCTGATGTTATCCATCGATCAGGGGAAGTTACAGAGACTTGTACTCTTTTTGCTTAGCCACTGGTTTTTCCCACTGGGTTTTCCTTGGCAAAGGTTTTAACGAGACAAGTACTCTTAAACGTAGAGATCCAGAAGTATCCATAGACACATGATCAGATAAACTCTATGAACCCTGAAGCGTTCATCACGGCTTACAACAATGGATGGATAAGGGAAAGTGTTATAAACGGGCTTTTGGTGGGCCTACCCGTTAGTGGGTATCCACCCATTATGTAACCCTACTACTATAAATACAGGGTTATGTACTCCATAGCCAACACGTTTACAACAGTAAGTTCTTTCTTGGGTTTTTTTACAAATAAGTATCCTTAGGGTTTATTCGAAAAGGGTCTTTCAAATCATAGCATTTGTTATTAGGTCGCCTCAATTATTTAAATCAATCAAAAAGAGTTCTTTTGGACGGAAACTGTTAAAATCTTTAACTCAGGTGTAGTTTAAGGATGGTTATACTCGAGTTTACCCGAACCCGCGTTAAAGGCACAACATATAGTTGTTCTCCGCTCCTCCGACACTGACGGCCTCATCGTTTTGCTATCTCTGCTCAGGGCTTGTTTCTTTGGGTGAGAATGGGTTGGGATTTACTGTTGTGAATAGTAAATCTTGGTGAAATCTTATGTGCGGCCAAGATTCTAAAAAACTCGCCACGGCGACGCCATGGCGGCAAGGCGCGACCCTCACGCTCCGTTTATGACCATGTAGGCTGTTTGAGGCGCCACGCCGCCATGGCGTGTTGTGGTGCGCCACAAAAACGCAAGGCGCGCCACAAATTAGCTTCATTTAATGAGTATATGCATTATGCATATCAAGATGTTTGTTTACTTGCTTGGCTGAAATGTGTCCATACCTTGTATCAATATTATTCCTTTGGCTTTAGACAGCACTTGTGAGCAAGGTTTATTCAAGATGTTGAATCAGGACATGCAAAAATCAATATTCCTTCAAGTATCAACAAATTTCGGTCAGATTCAATTATCCAAATAGCTTTAACAACTGTGTTAATCAATTGCTTTGATATTGACGACGTATTGAGGTTACATGCTTTTTAGTTATGTAAACAATTGCTTTTTAATAAAGTAACACTTTAGTTAATTACAAGCACACATCTCAATATAGATGGAAGGCTATGGATTTGGTAGGATTTGGAAACTAATCCATCTAAGTAGAGTATAGTCTACTGTCTACATATATATATTATATAATATGTACATACATTTGCCACCTTAAGCCACGCCTTGAAAAACGTCGTGGCTCCTAAGGCTTGAGGCTTGACCTCACTGCCACGCCACGCCTCACGCCATTTAGAAACTTGTGTGGGGCCCACGGGTTGGAAAGTTGGTTTGAGAATTGTATGTGTGCTCCACTTAACTTTCCTGTGTTTAGCGTGTTTCTTTTGTTGAGAAAATAGTATATGAAAGTTTGATGTGGGGTCCACCAATTAATTAATTGTAATTTAAAAAGAGGAAAAACGGACGGGAGTTAATGCCAATGGACAAAACAGAGGAGAAATAGGGAAGTGAGACCCACACCCCCACATTCTCACCTTGGTGGAGCGAAATCCGCGCAAAATGCGGGGATTGTGGGACTGTTTCGCGTTGCCTCCACGTCGGCACCTGCAGGGTCGGAGTTCGACCCATTTTTTCCACCAAAAGGAACGGGTTGCTATGAAAGTGGGGTGATTTGACGGTGAGTGAGAAAATAGAGAATTTTTTCACTTTCTCCAATCCTTCAGAAAAAGAAACAGGCCTTGAGGCAACATCGCCCCTCCTCTTTTCTCGTCTCGTCCCTCCGATTGGGCCAAGCTGCGTTCCTCCTCGAATCATGTGTCTCCCCTCCCTTCTCCCCATCTCACACGCCTCAGTTTTCTCGGGCCAATCCAAGATCGCGGGCGAAGGACTGGAAGAGCTTCCGTCGGTGCCCAGAGGTCGCCGGCAAGGGTTTTACGATCGACGCTGGACTCAAGGGCGGCCTCGCTCTCTTCTCAATTCTTGTCTGTTTGAGGAGCCATAGGCGAGTTCTCTATAAAACCCTCATTTCTCCCTTACTTTTAAGCAAAAATAAGATCGGGGCCACTGAGAAAAAGGCTCATTTCTTCTGTTGTTTGGGTCAAAAATTTGAGAAAGGAAGGGTCAATGACGAATTCGGAGGCTGTGGCGAATGCGGTGAAGGAGATGCTGAGATATGGATTGTTCCTTGGGACTTCCGTCGGGACTTATGTTTCAATAGATGAGCTCATTGCTGCTATTGGAGGTCATAAAGGTATTTTGCTGCTATTGGAGGCACAACATCAACCCAGCAGATGCATTTGCTATCTATGCTGCTTCATTCGAGCTTCATTTGAGATGTTGGGAAGATGGGAGATGAAAAGAGGGAGGGTATAACGGGTGTTTCATGTTTTCTGTTAGTATAAAAGGAATATTCCTTTCAAAGTTAACACTTCTTTACTAATGGACTCTTTTCGAACGATTTAAATGATTGGAGGGACATAATAGCAAATGCTATGAATTGGAGGACTCTTTTCGAATAAGCCGTCTTCTGGAGACTTATTTCTAAAAACCCTTTTTTCAGATTCAATGGAAAGCAGGAAAGAGCCCTGCGGGACTCGAACCATCGACCTCACACTTCGGGAGGGATGGTCCATGCCACTGCGCCAATTGGCACTGTCCTTTCGTTGCTTGTTTCAGCTCCCTTACATGTAGTTATGCGATCTATGGGGGCTATTATAATGTAAGGCATCTATAGGAAATAGTAAAGAGGAGATGACGCATGATCATGGACTACGGTCAAGGGTGATAAAGGATTGGATTGAGAGTGGTATCGACCTAAAGAGGAGGTATGCTACTCGTAGTAGAACTAGCAATAACCCATGCACATAGTGCACAGGCAACCCAAAAAAATCCCTACCACAACAGCGTGCAGGACCCATGCCCAGATGGAAAGGAGATGTAAGAGTGGGTGTTGTCTTGGGATTATTTGATGTTTTTGACATGGGTTTTGAGTTTGGATTTTTTTTGAGTGTTTTTGAGTTTGGGTTTTTTTGAATGACGAGTGTGCATTTGGGTTTTTGGTAGTTTTTGAGTTGTTGAGTTGTGTGTGTGGGTGTGGGGGGGGGGGATGATGTGACATTGCCACACATGGAATATACTTAAGGTTTGGATACGATATGATGGAAGCATCTCCGTAGAAACTCTTTATAAAGATAGGTAAATCATCGAGGTTAAGCATGCAACATTGTGCTAAACTGAACAACTTTTACAAAGCCTAGGATCTTTATCCATATAAAGGCAAATGCTACCTTAAGTGTTAGATGATTTAAGGTTGGGCACTATCCCGACCTCCCTTAATCGGTTATTGTCTAGTTTTGTATGTTTACAGAGTAGATTTTATAGTCCAAACACATCCATCACATTTAGCTAAAGATTTATCATTACTCAGGTGAGCAGGGGTTCCCATCCCAGACAAGTTTAGTATTTGCAATGTTAATAATCTTTCTTGTAACAAGTAATTTGCCATGGTAATAATCTTTCTTGTAACAAGTAATTTGCAATGTTAATAATCTTTCTAGTAACAATTAAAGCAGTTTTGTAGGAACTTTCAGCTGATCGGTTGATCTCTGAATCTAGCAAGGGTGATGGAAATCCTACCTAAAATCTAGCGTACGTGACCAATTACGGGTTCAAGATCATTATGGAGAAGGTGGATAACTTCACAAACATGTAGGGTGTGTTTGGTTAGTGGGAAAAGGAAAGAAAAGGAAAGAAATTAACAAGGAAAATGATTTTCCATTGTTTGGCTTAAAAGAAAAGTGAAAAGGAAACGAAAATGAAGGAAAAGGGTGGAAAATAAATAGTAAAATTTTTCTTCCAAGTTTTCCTGCTCTTGACCCAAGGAAAATGAGGGAAAAGAAAGCAAAACTAACTATTCTCACATTTATGCATTTGTGTTTTTTAACAAATATAATTAGTTGTGTTGTGAAGGGAATTTAGGGAGAAATAGGTGTAAGGGGTTAAGAGCCCCCTACCAGTGTATTTATATCTTTCAATAGTGGGTTGGATACCCAATTGGCCCAATGGGCTTATTCATAACACTTCCCCTTATCCAATCAACATTGAAATAAGAGGTGGATTCTTCAGGATCCGAGTTAAGGTAACTGTCTTGTTAAAGAAAGAACAGTTAACCCATAACTTCCCCTGTTTTGGGGATGTGTCTAGGGGTGGATACTTCAGGATCCAGAGTCAACGAGGTTGCCTCGTCAAAACCTTGACTACGGAAAACCCAGTGGGAAAAAACCTGTAGCCAAGGGAAAAGAGTACAACTCTGCAGTTGACTCCCCCTTATCTGACCAAGCTTCAGGCTTGCAGATTTCCTATGAATCTATACATCAGTCTCCTATGTATCTATGAGTTCATAGTTCTCTCATCCTGACCCAGTTTACATTTACTCACTCTCCTCATCCCAATCCCATGTACAAGTTTTTCAAAGATACTAGTAGGCAGGGATTTGGTAAGCAAATCCGCCAAGTTATTACATGATTGGATCTTCTGTACCTCAATCTGCTTTTGCTTCTGAAGGTCGTGCGTCCAAAAGAACTTGGGGGAGATATGCTTCGTCTTGTCACCTTTGATGTAGCCGTCCTGTAGCTGGGCTATACATGCTGCATTGTCTTCATAGAGTGTAGTGGATGCAAGAACGCCGGTTGTCAGGCCGGTGGAGGTGAGTATGTGCTGGATCACCGAGCGTAGCCAAAAACATTCCTTGCTTGCTTCGAAGATCGCAAGTAGCTCGGAGTGGGTGGATGAGACGGTCGTCATGGTCTGCTTCACAGATCTCCAGGATATGGCAGTGCCGCCATATGTGAACATGTATCCGGTCTGAGACTTCTCTGTATGAGGATCGGACCTGTAACCTGCGTCAGCATAACCAACTAAACCAGTTGATGCCCCTTTCCTGTAGAATAAACCTAAGTCTATGGACCCTTGGAGGTAGCGCAGAAGATGCTTAACTCCGGCCCAGTGCCGCTGTGTAGGTGCAGCACTATATCTGGCTAGTAAGTTTACTGCGAACGCTATGTCAGGGCGAGTGCAGTTAGCCAGGTAAAGGAGTGCACCGATAGCACTTAAATAAGGCACTTCGGGGCCTAGTACTTCCTCCCCCTCTTCCAGCGGTCGGAAGGGGTCTTTGTGTACATCCAATGATCTGACGACCATTGGAGTGCTGAGGGGGTGGCACTTATCCATCTGAAACTTTTTCAATAAGTTCGATGTGTAAGTTGACTGGTGTAACAGGATCCCATCTTTAAGATGCTCTATCTGAAGGCCTAAACAGAATTTTGATTTTCCGAGGTCTTTCATCTCGAAGGTTTCTGTCAGGCTTTTAGAAATCTTTGTGATCTCTTCAGGAGATCCGATGAGGTTTAAGTCGTCTACATAGACGGCTATAATCACAAATCCTGTTGCCTTTGCTCTTATAAAGATGCAAGGACAGACTGGGTCGTTTTTAAATCCTTGCTGTGCAAGGAAGTCGCTCAGTCTGTTATACCACATCCTTCCTGATTGTTTTAGACCATATAATGATCTTTGCAGTTTCACTGAGTAGATGTCACGTTCTCTCTCTTTTAGTGCTGCAGGCAAAGAATAACCGTCAGGCAATCTCATATAGATGTCTCGGTCTAGGTTGCCATATAGTTATGCAGTAACCACGTCCATGAGTTGCATATCTAAACCCTCTTGTGCTGTTATGCCAATGAGGAATCGGAAGGTGATCGCGTCCATGACCGGGGAGTATGTGGCTTCAAAATCTACCCCAGGACGTTGGGTAAAACCCTGCGCTACAAGCCTTGCTTTGTAGCGTACGATCTCATTCTGTTCATTTCGTTTTCTAACAAATACCCATTTATAACCCACAGGTTTTACACCTTTTGGTGTCTGGACTATTGGTCCGAAGACCTTGCGTTTGGTGAGTGAATCCAACTCCACTCCTATTGCCGCTTTCCACTTTGGCCAATCATCTCTGCTTTGACATTCTGTCAGAGAGCGTGGTTCAATATCATCGTCGCAGTACGCGACGTTGATGGCAATATTACACGCAAATGTGTCATCTATTGTTGTGCTTTTTCTGTCCCAATACTCCCCAGTTCGTACATAGTGTATCGATACTTCATTTTCTCCCGGTTTTTCCTCTTCATGAGAGTTTGGGAGAGATGGGGTAGCAGGGCTTAAATTAGCATCCTGTGGTGGTATTTGTTTACCATTGCCAAGGGTCCTACTCTTTCGAGGGACTTGGTCCTTGGATCCCGGTGGTCGTCCTCTCTTTTTGAGAGGTCCAACCATTTCTGCTGCAGGCGGATTGCATCCATTTTGCGGTATGTCAATCCTAGCTGGAGTGTTAGCAGCAGGGACGTGTGATTTGACAATCTTCTGGTTGTCAGTAAATTTGTCCGGCAAGAGATGGACAGTGTTTTGGATGTGGAGAATCTTCAGGACCTCCTCCTCACACTGGCTTGTTGGCGGATCAAAGTGACATAAAGTTTTTGTATCCCAAGTGATACTTTCTGAAGCTTCGGGCTTCTTTGTCTGTGAGCCTAGTCTTGGGAACGATGTTTCATCGAATTCACAGTCTTCTAGACGTGCCTTAAAGACGTCCCCCGTAAGGGGTTCTAGGAATCTAATTATGGAGGGGGTGTCAAACCCAACATAAATGCCTAGGCGACGTTGTGGACCCATCTTTGTCCTTCGTGGTGGTGCTATGGGGACGTATACTGCACAACCAAATATTCTCAAATGTGAGACAATTGGTGGGGCTCCAAGTGCTAGTTGCATTGGAGAAGATGACTGACCTCCAGAGGGTCTTAATTTTATTAAAGATGCAGCATGCAAAATTGCATGACCCTACGCATTCACTGGCATCTGGGATTGAAGTAATAATGGACGAGCGATCCATTGCAGTCTCTTAATTAGAGATTCTGCTAACCCATTTTGGGTGTGAACATGCGCTACAGGATGTTCGACTTCAATTCCCTGAGCTTGGCAATAGTCTAGAAAGACTTGTGACGTAAACTCCCCCGCATTGTCCAGACGAAGTTTCTTTATCTGGTGATCGGGGAAGTGGGCCCGTAACTTTATTATCTGAGCTAAAAGCTTAGATAGTGCTAGGTTACGGGGTGGACAGTAGGCACACATGTGACCACTTAGTTGATGCGTCTATCAGGACCATAAAGTACCTGAACGGACCACTTGATGGGTGAATCGGCCCACAAATGTCTCCGTGGATTCTTTCCAGAAAGCTGGGAGACTCCACATCCACTTTCAGTGGAGAGGGTCTCGTGATCAGTTTACCCTTGTAACAGGGTGGACATGGGAATTTGCCTTTTTGAAGAATCTTCAGGTTCTTCAGGTCAATGCCCCTGGAGTTCTTTATGATGCGGTACATCATAACCGAACCAGGGTGTCCCAGTCGACTGTGCCAGAGTTGGAATTCTGGTGTTTGGGGGCACTGCAGGTGCTCCACCATGGATGTTTCTGGAATTTGTATACTTGTTTGGTAGAGTCCCGAGGGGAGTCCCTTGAAACGTTCCACAATGGTTTTTGAACCATTTGTAAGAGCCGTTACAAGCAAGTATTCCCTTTTATCTTCCTCGACCGTCTCTAAGTGATATCCGTTTAAACGGATGTCTTTAAAACTTAGGAGGTTTCGGATGGATTTTGGGGAGTATAACGCATTTTTAAGTGTTATTTGTGTGTTGCCGGGGAGCAATATAATTGCTTCCCCTGATCCTTCGATTATATTTGCTGACCCTGAGATTGTTCTCAGTGGGCCAGAATAACTACTTATGCTCGTGAAGTAGTCTGAGCTTTGAAGGATCGAGTGCGTCGATGCACTGTCCACTAGGCAGATAAGTTCCATATCTAAAAATTGAAAGACATTCAAGCAATAAATGAAGAGAAAAATCTACTTTCATAAAGATAAATGCTCAAAGAGATATTGTTTTAACATGGAAATAAAACTAGATACGATGCATAAAATAGAAAGATACATTGCTAATTGCATAAAAAGTGGTCCAGATCTAGAGAGTGTCGTCTCCCATGAAATCTTCAGGAGTCCATGAGGTCTCTCCCAACGCTGCGCTCTCCATCAGGTTTGTCTCAGCTCGAGGCTTGAGGCTTGCCTGGTAGAGGTCCTGGAGGTGTTTTGCTGTGCGGCAGATTCTGGACCAGTGGCCCGTCATCCCGCATTTGGAGCATTTGTCCTCCCAGTCTTTCTTGGGAGTGCCTCCTTTGTTGGGAATCCTCTTCTTCTTCTTGTCCGCGAACTTCTGGTTCTGGGGAGGAGCTGGGGGAGTGGCTTTCTTCCGCTGCTTCTGTTCTTTCCATTTCTGGAATTTTGCCTTTTTGTCCGTCTTCTTCTTCTGGGAAGACTGGAAGTGGGCCTCTGCAGGAGGTGGCAATGGAGCGGAGCCAGGAGGGCGCAGGTTGTGGGTGGCAACCAACAGATCTCTGTTCTGTTCAGCCATAAGCAGGCATGAAAGAAGGTCAGAGTACTTTGTGAACTTCCTCTCTCGATATTGTTGCATAAGGATCATGTCCTTTTCATGGAAGGACGTAAACGTCTTTTCCAGCAACATTTTCTCCGTCACTGGTTCACCACACAACTTCAGGCGTGAGGTGATGCGGAAGAGAGCTGAGTTGTACTCCGCTACGGATTTGAAATCCTGTATGCGGAGGTGAGTCCACTCATACTGTGCACGGGGGAGTATGACATCCCTCTGATGTCGGTACCTCTCCTCGAGTGCATCCCACAGCTCGTAAGGGTCCTCTACAGTGAGGTACTCGTCCTTTAAGGTCGAGTCTAAGTGTTTCCTGATATATATAATGGCTTTCGCCTTTAATATATCGGAAACTTCCTCTGTATGAGGTGCTTCCACTGAAGCCTCCTTGTTAGCTGGGGCAGTACTAGTTGTTGCCTTTTCAGTCTGTGTGAGACTGAAACCATGAGAGCGCAGATGGAACTTCAGGTCCAACTGCCAACTCAGGTAGTTTGACCCATCAGCCTTCAGGACTGAGAAGTCTACATTTGCGAGTCTGGCCATTTTATGATCTAGCATGTACAAAAAATAGCATGTATCATTAAGATTGAAATAAGACAGACATCCACTCATGTAATGTAGTCATTTTCATGGCATGAATTTTAATTACTGTGGTTTTAACATACATGCTTTTTTCAGGTAATGTGAATAATTAATTACTAAAAAAATTAACAATCACGCATGCTGTTTAAGGGTTTTCATTTGTGACATTAAAACATGGTATTAAAGCTAATTAATCAACCACGCAGTTTAATGCAAAAACAATGAAAACAGAAATAATGACCTTAGGCTATGGGGATCAGCCAGCCGACACCGAAAAATAAATAAAAAGTCCAGTCCGAAGTTACATCAAAAATAAAATGCATGAATATAAATTACAACTCGGGAACTTCAGAGAGAAGCCCCTATCTTCATTGAGCGAAACGCCTTCAGCTTCTTTTTGGTGTCATTCGGTCTTCTTTTTACATTTTCATCCTCACATACAAAGTTTCTCTCAAAAAGAAAAAGAATGCGGGAATTTAAAACGGTGTCGGAAACCTGGCTGATCCCTAAAAACATAGCCTAATATTTGCACATCCACGCAGATAATATTTTTGCAACATACAACCACGCAGATAATCTAAAAGACACAGGCAATTAAAGTAATTAAAATTGTGTGTCGTGCAAAAAACATTTTTTTTTTGAAAAACTTTTTGCCTTTTTGATCCATAATATAATGTTTTATTTTACCGCTTTCAACCCTTTTTTAAAAAATTTCTTTTAACTATTTTGGGCTTTTTAGGGCCTAAAAATAAATAAAATAATTTCTGTGGATGGGCTAATTTTCTGGCCTTTTGGGCCATGAAAACAACCCATTAGGGTTAAAAATTGGGCCTCCCCCGAAAAATAGCCCGTTAGGGTTAGGGTTTCTGGAAACCCTAGGGGGGGCCCGCGGCGTGTCGCCGCGACGGCTGGCCGCGTAGGGCGCGGCCGTCGTGGCGGCGACAGGCCGCGGTTGCGGGCCGCGGCCGCCGCGGCCTGCAGGCCGCGGCCTGAGGCCGCGGCCTGGCCGCAGGGCCGCGGCCTGAGGCCGCGGCAGTTGGCTGCTGCCTGAGGCGCGGCTTCAGGCCCTGCGCCGCGGCTGCCCCGCGGCCTGAGGCCGCGGCGTTTGTTTCCTCCGGCGGCGCGAAGGGCGCGCCGCCGTTTCGCCCTACGGGCGTACGGAAATTTGGATCGAAGGCGGGGGGTAAAAAAATCGGGTTTTTCAACAGTTTTGATCGCTAAAAAAACAAGTTTTTATTGTTTTAAACATGCAGATCTTATTAAAAATGTTGAATTTAACCGAGTTTGTGAACTTTTTGATCCTAAAACATGCCGATCTAATGAGAAAAGCAAGTTTAGATCTAAAAGTTTGGATTTTTACCTACTAGATTCGACGAGGAATCTAGGCGACGGTTGGTGAAGGATGCCCTTTTCGCTCCCCGTTGAGAAGATTACGATCTTCTTTTTCTGAGCGATTTGTGGATCTCCTTTCCCGCGAGCCGCCGTCTCCTCCAACGAGCGTGATCGTGCTGATAACGTGTTGTGAAGGGAATTTAGGGAGAAATAGGTGTAAGGGGTTAAGAGCCCCCTACCCGTGTATTTATATCTTTCAATAGTGGGTTGGATACCCAATTGGCCCAATGGGCTTATTCATAACAAGTTGCTATTTTTAATGAATTCATAAATAATTCCTGAACTTTTTCAAAAAAAATTATGAATGAATTTTTCAAAAAAATCACGAATCATTATCAAAATTTTACACATGAATTATTTAAAATTCGCAAATTATTCAAAATTCGTGAATTTTTTTCCGAATTTTTCAAAATAGTATATGAATAACTCAGAAATTCTTTTTGAAAATCATGAATATTTAATATATTTTTATTCATGAACTTGTTCGAAAAATCAGCAAATAATTCATGAATTTTAGAATAATTCGTGTAATTTTCACGTTTTGCTTGAAAAATTCGCGCATTATGCTCGAATTTTTCTAATTGCCAAAGTATTTCCAACGTTTCCATATAATTTGTAAATTATTTATGTACTATTTAATATCAAATTATTTATGAATCATGATATTTGTAGGGTTAGAGAATTATTCGTTACAATTCGTAAATTATTTGTTAACTTTTTGAATTATTCAAAACAACTAAAATTTTTTAATTTATTATGAGAATATCTCTTAAATTTTGTACGCAAATTATTCATAAAGTTAGCAAAAACACCTCTTAAATTATTTTTCATTTTGAATTAATAACATAATGGAAGAAATTTCCTTATTTTCCTTTCAACTTTCTTCAAAATTTTCTTTGGTAACCAAACATGATGGCCAGAGCATTCCATTTGAAGATATAATTCAGTAGGTCCAGCACCTGCCTAAGGAGCCATCTGTAGGCTCTCTTCAATGCGACCCTATGAAATACCAAGAAGAACCAAATGAGAGGGTGCATTAGAGCCAAGAAGAGGAGGTAAAGTGGCAACACTTGGATTAGCCGGGGAGATGGATGATGGGGTGTGCGTTGACCATATGGGTGCATGATGCATTTTCATGTCTATGATGATGATGGTGTAGAGACAAGCAGAGGTGAGAGCGAGATCAATGGCTTTCAGAAGCCGGAGGAAATGGATGATGGGGTGCGCATTGACCATAAAGGTGAAAAGATGCATTTCCATGTCAGTGATGATGATGGTGTAGAGATGAGCAAAGGCAAGAGCAAGATCGATGACATTGAGGAGCCTGAGCACTGTCCTCTTACAGATTCAATTCCCTAGTTTGAGGTGTACAAGTACATCGGGAGAACTACTGTGATTTTTTACTTTGGTGGTGAGGAGGAAGTGTACGAGAGGGAGAGCTTAAAGACATGATAGAGCCCGAGCCATCCATCCCTACCGATTTGTTTCAACAGCTGATATTTATTCCACCTTAGGATGTGCACCAAACCATCATCCATGAAGATTTTTAGGAAGAACCACAGAGTTCAGGGAGGCCTGTAGAGCATGTACTTTCTGATGTAGAGGATGAAGCAAATGAAGGCAATTGCGAGATGACCTACATTGAGCCGGAGCTGTCTTCCCCTCCAGATCTCCTCTATAGCCACTTCCCCTGTCACGTCCCGTTCTACAGAATACCCGGCATTAAAATTTTATTTTCCAAGTATCCTGAAGAGTGAGGGTGATGAGAGAGGAAAAGAGAGAAAAAGATGGAACTGAATAGGCAGGCCACTGCGCACATGCTGGGATAGTACAAGTGCAGCTTCATTAAAATTTCAAACAACTCATGAATAACATAAAACAACAAAAAATTTATATAACCACTTTCATGTACATACATAGCCCAAGTGCACCATTACACATACACCGCCACTCTCCACCTCCCAAGACAACCATGTCACACCACAACTACAACTCATACTAAGTGCTATCCCTGAAACCCGACTCCAGGTCACCACCAACCATGCTGCCACTACTACCTAAAAAATAAGGAGGAGCACATCAATGTGTGCCTAAGTAGGAACCAACTTGGGTTTGGAACGCCATTTTAAGGTTATCAATCCACAAGGCAAGCCAAGAGAAATAGAGCATGTCACTAAGTGATATAATGAAAGTCAAGTAGCTAAAACAAGGGAATCATACCTGCGGTCCAATGTCGAGTTACTGCAAGAAAGGGTTAGCACGAATAATAATAATAATAAAACAAGTGTTCAAGCAACCAATATCTAATAAGATAAGTGCAAGTGCCTGAGGCATGACACAGAATCACCAAGAAACAGGCAAAGCGAAGGGGAAGTGCTGCCAGCATTAGAAGTAACACGCAATTCTTATTTTATTATTTCATAATTGAGTTAATTGGAACTTGGGTAAACTGTGTGATACCAGGACCTGGACTTCACCCTAAATTTGGGGTGAAAATAGCACACGACGCAGTGGACACAGGCACTGTACGCCGGGCCTCTCAGCTCCCCCGTCCCTGGCAGGAGTGAGGCTCATATCACAACCTCCGTATGCCCTCTTCCCCTCCACTCACGGTAAAGGCGAGTGGGTATAAAAATCCCATCCACTCCCGGTAAAGGCGAGTGGGTATAAACTCCACATATCACATAATCACTTCCCCCAACTTCTAGTCCAGGCCTCATACCCACAGTTTACTCAAATCCCAGCTAAAACCCGGGCTTTGTTAACTCACCCTCATTAGAGAGGACTGAGACATTCAAGAGTTTCATTTTATCATTTTAGTAATGAAGGATTCATGTTGCATGGCGTCACATTTCATATTCATATCAACGTGGGTCATGCACTGAAGTGTCATGCGCTCCATCGTATTCATCAACCCATCATCACATCACATATGGTACCATGCATGACATGCTCCCAATATTACAAGTTCATATCAAATCTCAATTCATATCCATATGATTGAGCATTTATAACATTTCTGGCATTTGCCTTCATTCAGGCATTTTCACAAACACGTGGTGAGCGTGGCGTGCGTATCCATAAGCATATTAGCAGATCAATTGGCATGACATATCATTAATCTATTTTACATGTAAAAACAATAATCATGTGCCATAGTGGGTGGAATAACAACAATATACAATTTAACACATCACTTAACCATTCAGCTTGCAGGAATTTGTAGAAGTTACCAATACATGGGCATATATCATCAGATTTTATTGAGAATTTGACAAAATGTCCCAAAGGAAAGTTATAGATATGTTAGTTCTTGATTCACAGATAAAGTGTCATGTAAATATATTAAGTATATGATTTATGGTGAATTAATTGGTGAAGTGTGTCAAATCTGTTTTTCAGACAGATTTTAGGGTCTGTATTGAAAGCCAATTTTGGGCATGTTGGAGCCATAATTTCGACATATAAGCATTCTAGTGAATTTTTAGAAAAACTTGTTAACCTTCAAACAAGACCAAGTTCATAAAATTGCATGATGTGTGCAGGTATCTAGGCCAATTTTACTAAACTGTGTCAACACTGAAAATCAAACAGACATGTTGTAAAGATAGATTTATTGCTTCTAATTTCTGAATTGAAAATATGTCAAAACTTATATGATTTTGGGGTATAACTTCAAGATCTACAAGTTCATATTTTTTTGAATCATAATTCGAGCTACAGTTACCACAATCTAGGCAAAATAAGACATCAAGATTTCTAAATTTCAAAATGAGATGACTTTGCTAAGAATTTCAAAGGGAAATTGTGAAATTGAGCCATAGCATGTAAAAATTGACTATCCTCATCACATATTGGATAAAACATGCTATAAAAACATATTATCAAAAATTAATTTGATGGAATTCCAAACCAAGAGAGTTCCTACCTCAAAAGCTTAATTTCCTCTTCTCTTCCTCTATCTTTCTTCTCCATCTTCTTCTCTCTTCAAGCAAGCATGGCTTCCTTCTATTTGTGAATGAGAATTAGGGTTTTCATTTGTTAAATGAGAGGGAAAGGAGGATAGGGGTGGCCGGCCATGTAGGGTAGGAAAAGGAAAGGGAAAAAGGAGGAAAAGAGAAGATAGAAAAGAAAAGAAAGTAAAAGAATTTAGAAGAAGATTCTCCTAAAATATCTCCACCTAGAAGCATCTTTAGGATAAGCATGCAATAAGTTAAATGACCATAATACCCCTCCATCATCTTGGTATTTACAAGTTTGACATTACTTTATGTACATACAACATTAGTATGTACGCACAACAGTTTTAATCCAAAAGACTGTTTTGCCCCTAACCTTTCTAAAAATTTACGGGGGTTGCCATTGACTCCTAACCCCTTTCAAACTAGCATGGCTCTTCATACACACATCCACACACATCTATACATGCATATATGCTTCACACAGACACGTCTAACGCATTCCTGTTGTTTTACCCACGACGTCATTTGCACTTCTCATGCATTCACATTTCGCATTCTCTTCTCTTAGCCATATATTACGTCCTAATCCCCCTTGCACTACATCACATACATCGATATCTACGCTTATTTCATACCCACGTATGCATTGTAGGTAGAAATACCACGTGTGTTCAGTAGAATACACATATAGTGCAATATAGGGCATGACATCCTACCCACCTTAAAGTAAAGTCCGTCCTCGGACTTCCTAGGGTGTGAACCTTACCGAGGTCAGCTAAGTATGATGGTCTTACTACCCATGGAGTACAAACAAGTATACGTATCTACACCACACTTATATACTCTATATGCTTCACTATCATCCATACACATCCGTATCGCACACATGTCACAGATACATCATATTACTCACCTAGTAGCACATCCATAGCACTATATGCATCATTACATACACATACGTATATGTTCTTCACATAAACATCTAGGCACACATATTTACACATTAACATATACATCACATGCCACAATTAAGTCTCTATACGTATTATTACACGTATTTAGATCATTACTCACATCAATGTGCATACGACATCACATCGTATTCACATCATGATACCTTCAAGTATAACGACTTATATTCTACCTGCTTACACACACACACACACACACACACACACATACATACATACATACATACATACATACATACACATACATATATATATATATATATATATATATATACATCTATATCCATGCACAAACACACAACAATACACATTAATCTACACACCATCTCTTGATAGACAGGGTCACTATCACGGTGTCACACCGTATGTACACCTAATCCCTATACACCCAATACTTAGTCATATGGGCTCACTTCCATGTATAGGCATATAAATATCCATATACACATATTATTTAGTCTCATCCATACATACATTCACGTGCACGTACCAACATATGCATGATCAAGTCACATAGGGTTCACAATCATGCTTTAAATAATTATACACATAACCTCACATCCATAGTAGTGCACCTATTGCCTCACACAGATAGGCACTTATACCACACACAATACCCACAAGAGTGCATAACATAACACGTCCCCCGCCATATACTATATATATAACTACCTTTGCACATCCCACGCGCTTACTGCCATGATAGTCAAATAATTATAAATATTCATATCCACTCTACACACACGTATACATATAAATTTGCAAGCAAACACACACATTACAATACCCACATGTCAAAAAGTTTCATTCACTTACATTTATCAAACATATATGTACACCTACATTACATATCTTATCACCTTTACATTTACATTGCACATGTATATACATACATACATGCTTTGGTACAGACTTATATGTATATATACATGAATACAAGCAGAAATACATTTATCCAGGGCACATCGAGATACACCTGGATGAACAACCCTATAGCATAGATCAGCAAGTGAACAAACAAGATATGTATAAGTATATATACATATATATGTTCATTCATCCAATATACATACCATTACATATACTCCTACTGCAGTTACACCTACACGAACACACCCCTACACTTCACATTCATGCAAGTATGATACATATTCACATATAGGTAACAAACAATACTTCACATAGATATTCCACATCTAATTATATACACACTCCTTATATACCCACAGATGTATTCATATCAACACCATATATATATCTCTAGGCCTACACATAGCCATATACACGTTCGCTCATACGCACCAGATTCTTATTCTAATAGTAGGTATGCATACAGACATGTGTATATATACCTATTAGGATCCATGCATCATGAACATACATTACCATGTATGGGCACACACACCTACACACATACTATACATATCCTGCTTTTACACCTATACAGTCAAGCTACTCAACTATATTAGCAGGTAGTCGATAGCTACACATACCACTATATACATAACATCCAATATGTCCATACTCTTACTAACATACTAGTATACACACAAATATATGTATTTCAATATTCATACGCATTCGATAGATGGCCACATCCACTATTCGTACTCATCCATATACTGATACATGTATATCAAAATAGGGATCATTCACATACATACACATATAACCACTCATAAGACATGCACCAATACACGTTCAATGACACATATACACAATCACACCACGCTTGTTACAACACACCTACATACATACAAGTATCTCATATACCAATACACAGTCCTCCCTTATGCCACCATATGTAGAAGAATACATACACTACATATGCATCCAAATGGTCTTACAAACACCATTCTACAGTAACGTATACACACACATATATATACTATAACTCCACTTAACCGTGCAAACCCATAGCCATCCCATTTATATATACGATGTATAATCTCAAATCTTCACATTCATCACATTCTACTTATGATACATGTCGCTCTAATATCCCTATCCGATAATAGGCACAGTATAGAGCTAAGGCCTCAACTTAGGTGGACGGGTCTAAAGCATCCCTACCCACGTTAGGATACATCTACTCCAAACACCCTAGAGCATTACTCATACTACCCGTGCATCCAACACTTATCTATATCGCTACATACACGCTATATATGGCTAAAACACAACACCTACCTTCACGCAATAAAACAACCCACAACCATACACCAAAGTAAGACAATATATCGGTACATATAGGCACATAAGCAGCATATACTCATACTCACAGTTATTCAAATCTAACACATACAGAATTCATACACTAGCAATGCAACACTAGCAATATATACATATATATACCAGTGCTCCATACCTATAGCTATACCGCCTGCCCATACAAATACACATATATTCACTCACATACACTTTTTCCCCATATACCCACAAGACAATATGGACACTCCGCCAATCTATCCACACAAGGATAGATATATATAAACCTTGGTACTTCCCCACACGGGGACACAACCATAATGTAATAGATATGAAGACGCTTGCATGCCCCCATATCTTACACGTACATGTCTTCACTCACACCCTTACAAGGTATATGTCCCCACTAACTTATATGTACCCACCAATATACATCCATGAATAAACACGTATATATCACCAATGTTTCAGAGTCACACAAGAATACCACACACCTGCCTCACATATCCGTATCATGTACCTTTATAGAGAAGTAGTATACATACACTCAAGTATTCACCCACCTAGTATATACTCCCACGTCTATCCATCATGCAACTTTCCTGCTATTCAAATACAAATATGTATATAAATACACTGAATACAAGTATACATGCAACGCATATAATTCAAATATCCGAGAAAATTGGCTAAATACCATGGGTCAACTATCACTTTTAATTTCTACCACCCTATTTAAAAACTTTGCTAGAATACCACACCCCCTAAAAAAGACTAAAATACCCCGTTCGTTCCCAAAGATTAAAACCCGTCCGCAGTGAGCTTATATTGGCGTATATTGGCGCAAATTGGCGCAAATTGGCGTATATCTACGTCGATGCCGAGCCCATGAAGAAATGCGCATATCTATGCCAATTTGCACCAATTTGCGCCAATATACGCCAATATACGCTCACTGCGGACGGGTTTTAATATGCGCATATCTACGCTGTCTTCTCCGTGGACGTCGGATGGCAGCTGCGGACGGGCTTTGAAGCGGGGTGGTCGGAGTTCGGCATCGACGTAGATATGCGTCAATTTGCGCCAATATGCACCAATATACGCCAATATACGCTCACTGCTGACGGGTTTTAATTTTTGGGAACAAACGTGGGTATTTTAGTCTTTTTTTAAAAGGGTGTGGTATTCTAGCAAAGTTTTTAAATAGGGTGGTAGAAATTAAAAGTGATGGTTGACCCATGGTATTTAGCCAATTTTCTCTCAAATATCCAAGCACAACAACTGCATTTATACACACGAATTCCCATTAGTATATATATACTTATACCAACTAATATACATCTATAATATACTATACTGTAGGAAGTTCATCCTCTGACTTCCTAAGTTAGAGGTTTACGGGTGGATCACTTAAGGTTCTAAGGTCTCTACCCACCTTAGGGCTAATGTATCCCAATCACCTACCGAAGCATTACATGTACTATCCTTACGCACATCGCAGTGCGGTGACCTGCATAGGCCACCAAAAACTGTCACGCCCCGTTCCACAGAATACCCGGCATTTAAATTTTTTTTCCAAGTATCCTGAAGAGTGAGGGGGATGAGAGAGGAAAAGATAGAGAAAAAGATGGAACTGAATAGGCAGGCCACTGCGCACATGCTGGGATTGTACAAGTGCAGCTTCATTAAAATATCAAACAACTCATGAATAACATAGAACAACAAATTTATGCAACCACTTTCATGTACATACATAGCCCAAGTGCACCACTACACATACACCGCCACTCTCCACCTCCCAAGACAACCATGTTACACCACAACTACAACTCATACTAAGTGCTATCCCTGAAACCCGACTCCAGGTCACCACCAACCATGCTGCCCCTGCTACCTGAAAAATAAGGAGGATCACATCAATGTGTGTCTCAGTAGGAACCAACTTGGATTTGGAACGCCATTCTAAGGTTATCAATCCACAAGGCAAGCCAAGAGAAATAGAGCATGCAACTAAGTGATATAATGAAAGTTAAGTAGCTAAAACAAGGGAATCATACCTGCGGTCCAATGTCGAGTTACTGCAAGAAAGGGTTAGCACGAATAATAATAATAATAACACAAGTGTTCAAGCAACCAATATCTAATAAGATAAGTGCAAGTGCCTGAGGTATGACACAGAGTCACCAAGAAACAGGCAAAGGGAAGGGGAAGTGCTGCCAGCAGTAGAAGTAACACGCAATTCTTATTTTATTATTTCATAATTGAGTTAATTGGAACTTGGGTAAACTGTGTGATACCAGGACTTGGACTTCACCCCAAATTTGGGGTGAAAATAGCACACGACGCAGTGGACACGGGCACTGTACGCCGGGCCTCTCAACTCCCCCGTCCCTGGCAGGAGTGAGGCTCATATCACAACCTCCATATGCCCTCTTCCCCTCCACTCCCGATAAAGGCGAGTGGGTATAAAAATCTCCTCCACTCCCGGTAAAGGCGAGTGGGTATAAACTCCACATATCACATAATCACTCCCCCCAACTTCTCAATCCAGGCCTCATACCCACAGTTTACTCAAATCCCAGGTAAAACCTGGGCTTTGCTAACTCACCCTCATTAGAGAGGACTGAGACATTCAAGAGTTTCATTTTATCATTTTAGTAATGAAGGATTCATGTTGCATGGCGTCACATTTCATATTCATATCAACGTGGGTCATGCACTGAAGTGTCATGCCCTCCATCGTATTCATCAACCCGTCATCACATCACATATGGTACCATGCATGCCATGCTCCCAATATTACAAGTTCATATCAAATCTCAATTCATATCCATATGATTGAGCATTTATAACATTTGTGGCATTTGCCTTCATTCAGGCATTTTCACAAATACGTAGTGAGCGTGACGTGCGTATCCATAAGCACATTAGCAGATCAATTGGCATGACATGTCATTAATCTAGTTTACATGTAAAAACAATAATCATGTGCCATAGTGGGTGGAATAACAACAATATACAATTTAACACATCACTTAACCATTCAGCTTGCAGGACTTTGTAGAAGTTACCAATACATGGGCATATATCATCAGAGTTTATTGAGAATTTGACAAAATGTCCCAAATGAAAGTTATAGATATGTTAGTTCTTGATTCATAGATAACATTGCATGGAAAAATATTAAGTATATGATTTATGGTGAATTAATTGGTGAAGTGTGTCAAATCAGTTTTTTAGACAGATTTTAGGGTCTGTATTGGAAGCCAATTTTGGGCCTGTTGGAGCCAAAAGTTTGACATATAAACACTGTGGTGAATTTTTAGAAAAACTTGTTAACTTTTCAACAAGACCAAGATCATAAAATTGCATGATGTGTGCAGGTATCTAGGCTAATTTTACTAAACTGTGTCAACACTGAAAATCAAATCGACATATCGTAAAGATGGATTTATTGCTCCTAATTTCTGAATTGCAACTATGTCAAAATTTATATGATTTTGGGGGTAGAACTTCAAGATCTACAAGCTCATATTTTTTTTGAACCCTAATTCGAGCTACAGTAACCACAATCAGGGAGAAATCAGACATCAAGATTTCTGAATTTCAAAAGGAGATGACTTTGCTAAGAATTTCAAAGGGAAGTTGTGAAATTGAGCCATAGCATATATACATTGACTATCCTCACCACATATTGGATAAAACATGCTAAAAAAACATATTGGGAAAAATTAATTTGATGGAATTCCAAACCAAGAGAGTTCCTAACTCAAAAGCTTAATTTCCTCTTCTCTTCCTCTTTCTTCTCCATCTTCTTCTCTCTTCAAGCAAGCATGGCTTCCTTCTATTTATGAATGGAAATTAGGGTTTTCATTTGTTAAATGAGGAGAAAAGGAGGATAGGGGTGGCCGGCCATGTAGGGTAGGAAAAGGAAAGGGAAAAAGGAGGAAAAGAGAAGATAGAAAAGAAAAGAAAGTAAAAGAATTTAGAAGAAGAGTCTCTTAAAATATCTCCACCTAGAAGCATCTTTAGGATAAGCATGCAATAAGTTAAATGACCATAATACACCTACATCATCTTGGTATTTTCAAGTTTGCCATTACTTTATGTACATACAACATTAGTATGTACGCACATTAGTTTTAATCAAAAAGAACGTTTTGCCCCCAACCTTTCTAAAAATTTACGGGGGTTGCCATTGACTCCTAACCCCTTTCAAACTAGCATGGCTCTCCATACACACATCCACGCACATATATACATGCATACATGCTTCACACAGACACGTCTAACACATTCCTGTTGTTTTACACCCACGACGTTATTTGCACTTCTCCCGCATTCACATTTCGCATTCTCTTCCCTTAGCCACGTATTACGGCCTAATCCTCCTTGCACTACGTCACATACATCGATATCTACGCTTATTTCATATCCATGTATGCATTGTAGGTAGAAATACCACGTGTGTTCAGTAGAATACACGTATAGTGCAATATAGGGCATGACATCCCCCTCCTCCTGAGGCATTGTATCAGACCATGTATATCGACACATTGCATGGAAGTTTTCACCAATTCATGCCCTACATTTCTGAATCACAAAATTTTTTTGATACATCGGAAAGCTGGTTAAAGGCACACGTGCGTTTCGTATCCACCATGAATCGATCACAGGTGGTCTCACTAGGAAGCAGATGTAAATCCCACTGGAATACAGTCCTTTGGCAAACCATAAATTTCAATCCCATGTATTTTAGATTCAAATTGTCGTCACTTAGATTTAAATTCTTTTATTTATTATGACGACCTGTTTTCGAATACTTTTGTTGCAGGGCATGCAGACATCACTTGTATTGATACAGCTCGTCTCCCATAGGACATATTAGTATATTCAAAAGAGAAGCTGGGAGATGTGTTGCTAGAATCTAAGGAGGCCGATGGAGGCTTAGCTCCGAAGCAGCTGGCAGAGGAGCGAAAGGAGCTGATTGAGCAACTACCTCCACCATTGGACATCCGGGATCTGTCTTTTTATCACGATGTGTTCTATCCAATAGTGTAGATAATTAAATAAATTTTTTATTTTTCTTGCTTTAGTAGTATGTTTACTTTTTCTATGCTTTTGCTTTGAATATTCATATACTCTTTCAATATTGAGGACAATATTTATCTTTAAGTTGGTGGGACAATATTAGGTAGTTTTAGATAATGTTGCTTAGTTTTTTTCTTAGGAAATTTTTTATAGATACATCACCAATCATGTTACATGCATATTCTATTTTTCCTCTAACCTAGCCATCTAGCTTGTTGCATAGTCTCTTGTGCACATTGTAGTGGCTTTTTCAGAATATTTTGTTCAAAATTTTGATGTGATTATGACATGATGTAGATTAGCCTTTCTTATAACTTGGTATGATAGTATGTCATTTATGATTTAAGTGCAAAATTGTCATGATATGAGTTTCGAACCAACTTAAGAGAAAAAGGGTCTTCAGCCACGAATTTTTGGCCACGGACAAATCCGTGGCCGAATCAGCCACGAAAAACTCCGTGGAAACGGTTCCGTGGCAGAAGTAAAAAATGACCAACCGATTATTTACCATGGACATTTCCGTGGCTGATAGTCCACTATTGGACACGGATTTGTCCGTGGCCAAAAATTTCTCGCCACGAAATATCGGTAAAAATAAAGCTGTGGTAGGAAATCTTAGTCCACGGAATATTCCGTGGCCAATAGTTCCTATTATTGGCCACAGATTTGCCTGTGGCATTACATATTACGCCTCAAACTCTGGGTATAAAATTAACAGTGCCATTAATTCATTAGCCAGTGATATTTATGTGGCCTTAATTCATAGCCAAAGATATTTCCGTGGCCAAAAATAGTAACGGTCACGGATACGTCCGTGGCTAATAGTCTGTTGCCATTCAAAAAAAAATTAACCTAAGTTGGGGGGAGCCTGTATGAGCCCCCCTACGCGCTCAGTTTCAGCGAATTTCCTTTAAAGAGAGAGAGATACCTGCCTTCGATCGACGCCGACGCCGACGCCATCATCTGATGTCCTCTCTGCTGAGTAGAGCTAATTACCTCGCCTCCTACTTCAAACCTAACGTGTCGGGTTAGCCCTAAATTGGAAGAGAGTGTGGTCAGAGGGGGCATCGGCCCTCACCGTCGCACCAGCTCCCCTATCCTCCTTCTGATCTAAAGGAGGACAGTAGGAGCTGGGGCGGCAGTGGTTGCCGATGCCCCCTCTGACCCCCTCCTCCCCAAAACCCCCTTCCTCCTCCCCCATCCCCCCCACAGAGGCCCACCACCCCTCGGCGGGCTCACTGCCCCCCCCGGCGGGCTCACTGCCCCCCCGGTGGGCTCACTGCCCCCTTGACGGGCTACCCCCTCATCCTCCCCCAACCCCCCCCTCTCCTCCTCCCCCATTCCCCCACAGAGGGACCCCCTGGCGAGCCACTGCCCCCAAGATGGGCTCACTACCCCCTCATCCTCCCAAATCCCCCAGTGTTCATCCCGCTATCAGCGGGCTCCCTGCCCTTGTGCAACCAACCGCTGGGAAGCTGTCCCCTCATTCGTTCGCCCCACTGAACGTCCTCGTCTCACTGCCCTGTACTGTTGTATATGCATTAAACACGACCTGATGGAAAACTTAAGTCGCCTACGGTCTCGACCATCGACCCCGCCCCAACGGCGAAGTGGTGGCACCTCAAAGGCATTCCTCACATCCCTCGGGCATATGCCTTCATGGCCAGCCGACCCGATCGGCCCGCGAGGAATAGCCAGGCCATCCACTCAAAAATAAACCCCCCAAACCCATATCATATTACTAAGGGCCGTCGAGTGACCATGAAAAATGGAGCTCTGAGTGTGACCTAAGGAGCAATGATCGTGATGAAGGAAAAGCGACGAGGCAACCTCTATTACTTGGATGGTTCGGTCGTAGCTGGCATAGTAGCTTTGACTCGTGAGGCCGATTAAAACGACTCATTATTGTGGCACGTGTGCCTTGGGCATGTGAGCGAGAAAGCTTCGCAGAAGCTGATTGTCGGAGATCGTCTGAAGGGTGCCAAGATCAGGAAAATCGAGTTCTGCGAGCACTGTGTTTGGGAAGCAAACACGTGCTTCATTTGGGATGGCTATCCATAGTACAAAGTGAGCACTTGACTATATACACACCAACTTATGGCGGCCGAGTTGAACGGCCTTATTGGGAGGGAAACACTACTTTGTGTCGTTCATCGATGATTTCTCACGCATGGTGTGGTTGTTTCCACTGAAGTCAAGAGATCAAGTTTTTAACACTTTCATCGAGTGGAAGAAGCTGGTTGAGACTCAGACAGGTCGAAAGGTCCGACGTCTCTAAAGTGATAATGGTGGGGAGTATAGGTCGGATCTCTTTGAGAAGTTCTGCAGATCGAAAGGGATTCAGAGACACTTCACCGTGAGTGTTATGCCATAGCAGAATGGTGTAGCTGAGAGGATGAATTGGACATTACTGGAGAAAGTTCAATGCATGTTGTCAACAGTCGACATATCGAAGGAGTTTTGGGCGGAGGCCATGGCGTACGTGACCTACTTGGTCAATCAGCTACCGTCTGCTGCATTGGGAGGAAGACCTTCATTGGTGGTTTGTTTGGAAAAGCCAGTTTTCGACTATGAATCACTACGAGTTTGGGGATGTCCAAGCTACTATGTTGTAAAGGAAGAAAAATTTGGCGCTCGACCTAAGAAATCCATCTTCTTGGGCTTTAGCAATGGTGTCAAGGGATATCAACTGTGGTGTCCAACACAGAAGAAAGTGATCCTGAGTAGAGATGTAACGTTTGATGAGTCAGTGTTACTAAACAAGGAGCATGAACCAAAGGTGGAGACCAAACATACACAATTGAAGCAAATATACGACAATGTGTCTAAGGTTCCACATCGGTCAATCAACGACTCAGATCGACCCACACCAGACGCTACAAAAGACAAACTCCAGACGGATGCTGGTGAAATTGGCGGTTCAAGCTCAGTTGGTGGAGAAAGCTCGTCTCCAAGGGTCGTTCATTCGAAAGATTCCATAGCAGTGTCAAGGACGAGGCGTGAGATAAGAAGACCTGCAAGATACTCGGAGATTGTCTCATTTGTCTTTCCCGCTGTATGTATGATGTCCCCACTTCTTTCTGAGAGGTGGATCAATCTGACGACCCAAAGCGGTGGAGAAGTGCAATGGATGAAGAGATGGAATCACTGGCAAAGAACGACACATGGGATTGTTGGATCTCCTGGGACACCAAATACACTAGAGGGGGAGGGGGGGTGAATAGTGTAAATCACGACGATATTGCAAAATTAAAAGTTAATAAAAATTGCAATAAGAGTGCGAAAAATAGAAAGACCACATTCCAGAATAAGTCAAACGCAAACACAGAGATTTTTATCTTGGTTCGGATCCTTGTGATCCTAAGTCCAGTCCTCTACCCCGTAGAGATTTGAATCCACTAAAACACTTGCTCCCTACAAGTAATCAACATACAAAGATGCCAACACTCCCCGTGTTGCAAACTTGTACAATCTCTTCAACAATAGATTCACCAAATAAAGTAAAGAAAAGAGTATGAAACAATATCACCTATAGCCTTGATAATATCGGAATTATAGAGCAAGGTTGGTGATGGAATCTCCAAGGTTCAAGATGTGAATTGTGGTAGAACACTCTTGGAGATTGGACTTCCTAAAGGGGCAGAATTTCTGCAGAGTTTCCCCTATATAAATATGAAAATCACACACTTTCTATAGAGAGAAAGAAATCTTAAGAAAAGAGAAAGTGAAAGAATTTTCGTGTATTTTAGGCAGGGGCTGGGGGTCTATTTATAGTCCAAAAAGTTAGTTTTCGACGTTGGACAACTGCCTAAATTTCAAAAAATTCTGAGCCGTTTTTCCAAAAATTAGTCGACTAGTCAAAACTATTAGTCGACTAATAGTACTACCATGTTAGAAAATGGCTATTGAAGTGTCCTTTGATAGAATAACAGAAATAAACTTCCACAAACGGACAAAAATGGCTAGGAACTGACAAAGTGACGTTGGAAGATAGTTTATAACTGCCATTAAATAATAAAAAATTATTTTATAGAAATCAGTTATTATAACTGACGTTATAACTATCTGGAGAACTGTCTGGCAGACTAGGAAAACTTATTAGTCAACTAAAAATAAAATTTTGAGAAATTTTTCAGAAATGATCCTTATGCTTTGAAAATAGATTTTGACCAAAAATAAATTTTTCATACAAAATTTATTAGTCGACTAGAGGAAAGTGTTGGTCTGCTAATTTTCTGAATTTTGGATTTTAAGGCTGAGTCCTAAAGAACTAAGATATCGTATTATCAAGGCTTTAACAATCTAAAGTTTTGCAAGAATAAAAGATAAAATTACATCATATTTCTCAAGATATAAGAATTCATTGCTTGAGCTTCATCGTGCATTTTGATGCTTGTTCTTGCAACGTAACTTTGATGATTGTCATATATGAGAGTTTGAGCTTGATAATCTGCATCCAAAGATTTAGTATACACACACACATATATAAATGATTGTATCATCAAAAAAAACTTTATGGGAAGAGAAACTTTATGTTTCCAACTGGGATCTCGTGGAGCTTTCAAAAGGTAAGAAAGCAATTGGGTGTAAGTGGGTCTATACCAAGAAGGAAGTGGTCGAATCAGGAGATGTTAGCCACAAAGATCGCCTCATAACGAAGGGTTTCGTACAAAGAGAAGGCATTGATTACAATGAGTTCTTCTCTCTTGTGGTAAAGCTTTGCTCGATTTTGATCATATTGGCATTAATTACTCAGTTCGTCCTTGAACTGGTGCAACTAGACGTCAAGTTGGTGTTCTTGCACGGAGAGCTCGAAGAGGAGATCAATATGGCTCAGCCTGATGGATATGGGTGTGGTGACATTATTGGTTGTAGGCTGAAGAAGTCACTCTATGGGTTGAAGCAATCACCGAGGCAATGGTATAAGCATTTTGAACGCTTTATGATGGATGATCAAGGGTATGTTCATAGACCCTATCATCATTGCATGTTCTATTGGAAGTTGGCTGACGGGTCATTCATCTATCTTCTGCTTTATGTTGATGATATGCTCATTGATTCATCAAATAAAGAGGAGATTCAGAGATTGAAGTCTCAATTGAGTTCTGCATTTGAGATGAAGGATCTGTGCAAGGCACTGAGGACTTTTGGGATAGAGATCACAAGAGATCGAAGTGGGTGTACCATTCATCTTTCACAGAGTCACTATTTGAAGTCTGTTCTACAGAAGTTTAGCTGTGGGAAGATGAATTCCGTAGCTACTCCACTTGCACCTCACTTCAAGCTCAATGCCAAGCCTTGTCCGAAGAACAAAGAAGAGAAGAAGATCATGGTGAGAGTATCATATGCTAATGTGATAGGGGCCATGATGTATGCAATGGTATGTACCCGACTCGACCTATCACATACGGTCAGCATGGTGAGTAGATACATGCATAACCCGAGAAAGGAGCACTGGAAAGCAGTGCAGTGGATCTTGCGGTACATCAATGGCACAGTTGACGTCGAATTGACCTATAGCCAAAGTTTTCATGGTCCGAACACTGTCGGTTATGTCGATTTTGACTATGCAGGCGACTTAGATGGGAGGCGATCTATGACAAGTTATGCCTTCACCTTGTCTGTTGCTCCAATATGTTGGCAGAGTATCCTTCAGTCTACGGTGGCCATGTATACTACGAAGGTAGGATGTATGGCATTGACTAAAGCGGTGAAGGAAGCGATATGGCTGATGGGCTTGATGGATGATCTGGGAGTCTACCAGGAGCGGTATGATGTCCATTGTGATAACCAACGTGTTGTGTGCTTGGCTAAGAATCAGGTCTTCCATGATCGTACCAATCGTATCGATGTGAGATTCCACTTTGTCAGGGACTATGTGGGAGAATAAGACGACGACATCAACTTGCTGAAGATAGGAACGAAAGACAACCTGGAGGACATGCTGACAAAGGTTGCATCGGAGTCAAGTTCAAGCATTGCTTGGACTTGCTCAATGTGGTTCCTCGATGACATTGATGTCGGCCCCATGAGGGGGCATTATGACTCGGCAGAGTTAGTCGGTCCTAGGAGGGGACATTCGTAGCTCGGTGCAGCATTTGATCCTTCGGGACATTTGGCTCTTCGGAGCAAAATGGTGGGAAAACCAAATGATGTTCGACAAGGTGATGCATGGACAATCGTTTGTATGACGAAGACTTAAATCTTGCCAAGGTGGAGATTTGTGGAAGTTGGCTCGATTTCGACGCGATGAGACATTGTTCGATCAGCCGAGTTATCTCGTGCTAAGATAACTCGACTACTCTTGGATACGACCCATCTAACTCAGCACAAGTCAGATAAGTCGAATGCAGAGCTATGGGACTTCAGCAGCGTATTGGACTCTTGGTCATGAGGGTCGTAAGGGTCGGAGCTCAGATGGATTGGTAGCTTTATGATTCGACCTCCCAGTGGGTCGAACGGTTCGACCTTCCAAAGGGCCGAACAACTCGGGTCAGCCGTTTGCTCGTTCGATCGTCAGATGGATGTTCGGTTGAGCAAAGGGGCGGTGCCCACTTGGATGTGACGGAGGCTAGTAGGGTGCAGCCACACGCTTACTAGGGTTCGGTGCATTAAATTCATAGAGCTGTAATTGGATAGGAATTCTATTAACGTCAGGATTTGTATCTGTAGGTACAGCCCCCTCAATGATGGCATATATTGTACCCTAGGGGTATATATATGTAGTTTTAGAGGATGGTTGGTGTGGAACACATTGGAGGAATCTTGAGCCGCCATTTGTGAGAGCCAACTTTGAGAGATATTATTGAGAGCTTTTGGAGATATCATTGTGCGCTTCTTCTTCGTTTGTGAAGAGAGAGAAGATTTATGTTTGTTTTTTCCTTTCGTAATAAAGCTCGTTGGTGTTCCCTTGGCCATCCGACGGCCTAAAGTTGCTATCTTTCTTAGTGATTAGTTGACTAATGATATTTTAGTCAACTAATGCAGATTAAAGTTTCTTTATTGGATCTAACCATTAGTTGTCTAATATTCTATCTATGTGTCTAATGCTTTCATTTTCTACCTATGTCTATTTATGATATATCTGTTAAGGTAGTTACAATGGTCGCCTTTTTGTGAAAGTTTTGCACAGTAGAACTCTCCTCTATATCTATTATACAATTCATGAAGTTTGTCCTACGTGGAAGTTTTGTCCCACGTGGCAGTTTTGTCCCAGTCATATTTTTGGTTACTGACTGGGACGCCACGTGGGGGTTGGATGGGGTTCTGGACTTGGGTTTGAGATGGGTATTTGGAGATTTTTTCCTTTTTAGTCCCTGCTTTTCCTCTTTTTTCCACCGACCCTCCTCTCTCTCTCTCACCCACGCTTTTTTCACTTTGGCGACCACTTCTCTCCGCATCTACGCCTGGGCGACAACTGCCTCCGTGCCCTCTGGGCACGGGTTATGACTAGTATATATATATATATATGTTTATATATATGTATATATGTATATATATATATATATAATAAAAATTCTCTCTTTCTCTCTTTTCCTAGAGAGAGAAGATCCGGCGATTCGTGTTCTTCGGAACGGCGTTCGAGGCCGGCCGGCCCCGCGGCTGGCCTGGCGGAAGCGTCGGATCGGCGAGCTTTCGGTGGATCTACGGGAGCTGTTGGAGTTGAGGGCTGATTCTTCGATCCTTCGAGTTCGTGTCGAGGATTGGCGTGGAGGTGTCTTCGATTTTGGATCTAAGCTCTTTTTGATTCTGGATCTTGACCTCGATCGGAGTTTCTTGTCGAGGCGAGGATTTAGAGTTGGATCAATTCTCTTCAGATCTAATTGAGGACAAGGCGTGCTGGTGGATCTGAGGGTGGATCTTGTCGAATCGTCGACTTCGTCTACTAGCTGATCTTCTTGTGGTCGGATCAAGAACTCGGGTGGAGCTCTTGGTCCAGCGGTGAGATTTCAGAGCTTGTTGTTATTCTGTGATTACTGCTCCTTCTTGATCTGATATTCCTTTTGCGGGTGGATCTGGCCTTGGTGTTTGGAGCTCTCGCTGGGAATTCGCCTGTCCTGGTGCTTGCGAATCCTTAAGGCTACTCAAACTTGGACGGATCAAGAACTCTGGTGGAGTTCTTGATCCGGCGATGAGATTCCTTATCTTGCTCTATTTGCTGAGATGATTTCTTGACTGTATCTGACATTTTGCTTATTGGATCATCTCTGATATGACTATCTCTGAGGGAGTGCTGAAGAACTCTGAGGATGCTGGGGGATGGCGCGTTGTCAATAGAAGAGGGAAGGAGGCTATATCCGACTCCAGACCTCAAGTCCAGACTCAAGGACCTTCAAAGACTGGTGCCAGGAAAATGTTTGAAAGAAGGATGATGAGGCCGGCCATCAACATTAAGATCAATCCCCTTGCACCTAAGCTTTCCTGGATTGATGTGTGCTCCAACAGAAGGACGATTGCCGACTCTTTAGAGATGACCTATGTCCCGCTGATTGTTGATGAAGCTGGAGCGGCTTATGCGTTGCTATCTCAAGATGCAATCGACGAAGCGGCTAGCAATTGGGAGAACACCTTGGTGGCGTATGTGCTCGGCGATATTCCGTTCTACGGGCAGATGAAAGCTTGGGCTCTAAAGTCATGGAAGAAGCAGGGGATGACCATCTTCTCTAGAGAGAACGGGTTCTTCTTCTTCCGCTTCAAGGAGAAAGCCGACTGCGACATGGTGTTGTTTAGGGGACCCTGGATGTTCGACGGACGTCTGGTCATGCTTCAGCAATGGACGCCAGATCCGTGCTTTGACCATGATATGCTCTCCACCGTCCCTATTTGGGTTCAGTTCCCTAATCTCCCCTTGAAATTCTGGTCCCTCAACATTCTTAACGTTATTGCCTGTGTTGTCGTCTCCCCAATTTGCTTGGACAGGGCTACGACAACCCTGGAGAGAATGACATACGCCAGGTGTTTGGTGGAGGTCTCAGCAGCTGATGAACTTCCCCAGATGGTCGTAGCTCAGAAGGAGGACGGAGAGAGCTTTGATGTGGCGGTGAGGTATGAAGGGAAGCCTCCGCGCTGCAGCAAATGCAAATGCTTCGGACACCAATGCCCGACTAATGATGGTGGATCAAATGAGGCGGTTGGTTCCCTGAATGGTAACTTCAATCCTAAATTTGATAAAGTCTATGTTCCTCTATCCTCTTCTGGGTGGGAGGGGGCATGGAAAATGAATTCAAATTGCACTGAAGAATGTGTTGTGTATAAAAATGCGGAATGTAGCTCCAGCAATAGAGGGGGTAATGTGGATGTTGATGGTGCTGTGCCTATGGGACCCGAAGGGGTTTGTAAAAAGCAGGACTCAGGAGGAGCTGCTGATGTTTCAATAGGGGCTGATGGTGTTTCCTTGGGGCCTGTAGGGGCGTGTAATAAACAGGGTAATGATCGGGTGGACGCTGCTGTTATTGCTAGAGGAAGGTTGAATGACATGGGATATAAGGAGGGTGATGGATGCTTGCTAGCTGTGTCTAGCAATCTACGGCCTTCATGTACTGTAATTGATACTACCAAAGATGGATGTAATGGGGTCTGTATCTGGGGGGAGACGAGGGACATCAGGAAGAACATTGCTAGTAAGGTTGATGCTGATGGGTGTAATTCTAGGCTAGCTGCGACTAGCCCATCTAAGATGAGCCCTGAGCTAGCTGTGCCTAGCAATAGGGGAAATGTAGTCGATGATGATATGGGGAAAGCAGCGGACATCCTAGATAATAACCAGCGTGCTCAGAGGGACAATGGCGGGAGCTATGGAGGGAGCTATTTGTCGGGGGTGGTTCACGTGTTTAAGTTCGTGAAAGTTTGTAAAAAAGTTAAGAGGGAGAAGGCTAATGCTAAGGCTGTAGATGGCACTGCTAAGCAGGTGAAGGCTAAGGTCCTGGCTGTGCCAAGCGAACTCGGTAACAGTAGGGCTTCTGGAGCTGTTACGGATGACATTTGCCTACAGTGGGGAGTCGGGCACTGTGGAGACAAGGGGACGGAAGCAGCGGAAATTCTCAACAAAATTTTTCGTGCTGAGGACAGTATGGTGGGAGTTAGCCACCAGAGCGTGGTGTTGGATAATAGTTTTGTGCTAGCTGCGACTAGCTTTACGGGGGGAGATGATGCTCCGTGTAGAAAGATATACCTCAATGATAATAAAATGGGGGGGAGGGGTCGGGGATCTCGGAGTCGGTCCCGGGACGCACGGCTCTCGCCATGCCCCCAACTACTACGTCGGTCGCCTACTCCAACAGCAAGCCACGTCCAACCGATTACAACCCATTCAACGCCTTAAGAACGGGTAGCAACTCTCGATTAGGACCCTCGCTGCTTGATGATACCAATGATAGCTTAGACTCCGATAATGAGCCCCTGGATATGACTATTGCTAATGAAGCTTGGCATGAGGAGCAAGCTGAGTTGAAACTTAAAAGTAAAGAACGGAAGAAACAAAAGAGCAAAGGGGGTGTGGCCTCTTCTAAGGGCACTCGCAAAAGCTCTAGAATTAATAAGGATGTTGAACATCCTCTCCCCCCACTCAATGAATGTGCTCATTTGGAATACGAGAGGGCTCAACAATGTTGCTAGGCGAAGAGAGCTCAAGGACCAGTTGCGAAAACAAACTCCCTCTCTGGTTGGTCTTCCTGAAACCAAGGTGGTTGGAGCCAATGCCCATAGAATTCTTAAATGCTTCCTAAAGAATTGGCTTTCCATTGACAATCATTGCACTCATCACAGCGGGTGCATTGTTATTATGTATAACCCTGATACGTGGAAGTGCAGCATAGATGGGTTATCTGCTCAGCATATCTCGCTAAAATGTGTGAATGCTGCGGGGTTCACTACAATGGTTACGATCGTCTATGCGTCTAACTCCTATCAAGAACGTAGAGATCTTTGGAGAGATATTGTGGCCAAGGCCAACATCTATAATAACATTCCCTGGATTATTGGGGGTGACTTCAATTGTGTCAGATATGCCATGGATAAGGTGGGGGGCAGAGTGATTGATGGGTTCATGGTTGATGAATTTAATGACTGCATTAACTCCAGTGCTCTCATGGAGCTCAAAAAGGTGGGTAACACTATGAGTTGGACCAATCGTAGTATTGTGCAAAAGCGTATTTCGGCCACCCTGGATCGGGTTTTCTGCAATAGCATTTGGATGGGTGTCCTCACTTCCTCTTATTGTGAATACATTGCTGGTGGTACTAGTGATCACTCCATCCTTATTGTTCACTCTCATTGTTTAGGGGGTTCTGATCCCAAGCCATTCAAATTTTTTAATGCTTGGATTCGTAGTCTCGAGTATCTTGATGTACTTAAGGAGCATTGGCACATCAGGGTCAAAGGCTGTCCTATGATACGACTGTCTGAAAAGCTTAAAAATCTGAAAATGGGAATGAAAAAGTTCGGTGCGATTTATAGAGAAGCTAATGATGTGAGTAGAATTCGTGTCGAGCTTATCGATATACAAAATAATCCGACCCTGTCCCTTTGTCCGGAGTTGCAAAAGAGAGAGCACTCTCTTATTATACTTTTAGCTGAGGCTATAGATATTGAAGATTCCAATCTAAAGCAGAAAAGCAGGCAAGATTGGTTACATCTTGGGGACCGTAATTCTTGGTTCTTTTATACTGCCATAAAAGCTAGACAAAGCCATAACAATCTTGGGCATCTTATTTCCATTGATGGCTCGTGTAATAATTCTATTGATCTCCTCAAAGTTGAGGCTCCTGTGTTCTATTCTGGCTTAAACAATCAGAATGACTATTGGAGGGTCTTCCCTTGTCTCACCACTAAAAGGGTTCTCACCGATGCTGCTGCTAATTGGGTTGAAAAACCGGTGACTGCTGAAGAGGTTAAGAAAGCCGTCTTTCAGATAGGGGCTGATAAGGCCCCTGGTCCTGACGGTTTCAATGGTTTTTTTACCAAAACTCGTGGGATATCATAGGAGAGGATGTCACCTTAGCTGTGATTAATTTCTTCAAATCTGGGAAAATATTTCGGTAGATCAACCATACTTTCCTTACGCTCATACCCAAAAGTACCAATGCCTCTGGGCTTGGGGACTATAGGCCGATATCATATTGCAATGTTATTTACAAGATTATAAGCAAAATCCTCTGCAATCGCCTGAGTAAAGCTGTTCTTGAGCTTATCTCTCCAAATCAAGCTGCCTTCCTCCAGGATCGTTTACTTGCTGATTGTGCGCTACTTGCTCATGAGCATATTTGGGGCTTCAATAATCCTATGGGAGCCCGGGCTTGTCTTAAATTGGACTTACGCAAAGCGTTCGACAGCGTTAACAGAGAATTCGTTTATTATATGCTGCATAGGATGGGGTTTAGGCACAAGTTCATTGGTTGGATATGTGAATGTATCTCTACTCCATCGTTTTCTGTTATGATCAATGGTTCCCCTAATAGTATGTTCCAGTCTAATAGGGGGCTGAGGCAGGGGGATCCCCTATCTCCGTACCTGTTTGTGATTGTTATGGAGGCATTTTCCTTGCTCATGGCCAAGGCTAATATCACTCGCAACATTATGCCTATGAACAGAATAGGAGAGGTCACTCATCTTCTCTTTGCTGATGACTTACTGGTTTTTTGTAGAGCCAATGCTAAATCTTTCGAAGGTATGAGAGATCTGCTCTCTTCCTTTAAATCCTTCACTGGCCTTGAGGTTAATTGGAATAAAAGTGCTGGTATTTTCAGTAAGGGCACCAGAGGGCCTGGCAGTCTTGCTGATATCTTGGGCATTCATCGAGTGCAATCTCTTTCTACGTATTTGGGGCTCCCCCTCTCTTCTAAGTATCCCAATGCCGCAATGTATGGTTGCCTGATTGATAGATGTAAGAACAGACTTCAGTGTTGGTCTTCCTCGTTACTATCCATTGCTGGAGGCATAAAGCTTGTCAAGTCTGTTATATATGGCATGGTGGGATTTTGGATGCATGCATTCCGTTTCCCTAAATCTGTTATCCGATCTCTTACTTCTATGTGCAGAAAGTTTATCTGGGGGAATAACCATCTTTGGGCTTGGAATGATATGTGTGTTCCCAAGCAGGAAGGGGGTGTGGGTGCTAGAAGCTTACATGAGCTTAACAACGCCCATGGTATCAAGTTGACTTGGCGCTTGCTTACGCATGGCGGTATCTGGGCTTCTTTCATGAGGAATCAATATATGAATAATACGGGTTTATTTCTGGCTAAGGCTCATCCCATGCAATCTGGAACTTGGAAGTTCATTCTTCATTGTCGGGAATTCACTAAAAAGCTCACAAAGCGTAACGTCAGAGATGGTACCTCTACGCTATTTTGGTATGACAATTGGCTCCCATGTGGAATTCTTGGTGATTCTTATGAGGTACCTGAAGGAGAAGAGAGGTACAAGGCCAGCGATTACTGGGCTGATGGTAGTTGGGTGGAGAGTAACTCCCTTACTGCTGTCCGGCACATTATCAACTCGGTAGCTTTGTCTTCTGGCAGTGACTCCTGGTCCTGGGTTTCTAAATCTCCATCTCTTCGCAGTGCTTGGGATGGTTCCCGGGTTATCAAACCCCTCTTTCCCTACTACAAGGTGGTGTGGTTTCAGGGGCATATCCCCAAGATGGCAATCACTTTACTGCGAGCTTTTCACGGGAAACTTCTCACCCGTGACAAGCTCGTGAAATGGGGAGTGCCTACTTCACCCTTCTGTGTCTTATGTTCTGATAATATTCATGAAGATAGGGATCATATATTCTTTGAATGCAGCTATACTAAATATATTCTTTGCAGGAGTTTTCTTAAGCTTGGGATCACCTCTACTTTGCCATCTACCCTGGCTGGAATAGGTGACTTGATCCTGACTCATTTCCATAGGAAGGACAACATAGGTAAGCTTGCCAGAACGGTCCTGGCTGTGATGATTTGGCACATATGGAGGGAGAGAAACAAGAGAATATTTGATGGCACCAGTCTGATGCAGACTCTCCTGTTTGACAATATTGCTGATGATGTTAGAATTGCTCTGCGACATGTTGGATGGGATCAGGATGATGACGGTGCCCCCCTTAAATTGGGGGCTTCTAGACTAGGTTGATCCTACCTTGTATTTTGTTTTCTTTTTGACCTACGGGTAGCGGAAGGTGCTTAGTATTTGTTGGGATGTAGGCACATGTGCCTCTGCTCACATTACTAGCATCCTTCTTCCATCCGTGAGTGTCTTGTATCTTTTCTGTGAGATCAATAAAGGCACAAAGCATATTCTCCAAAAAAAAAATGTATATATATATATGTTTATATATATATACATATATATATGTATATATATATGTGTGTATATATATATGTATATGTATATATATATATATATGTATATGGATTCACTCCCTTGAAGTTTGGGATGTTTGGCTTGGTGAAAAAAAAAATTCTTCTCTTGCTTTCTAAACCAAAATTTTGACTGTTTCTACCCTAACATTCTGTTCGTCCAAAAGACCATTTGTTTGAATAGAATTCTAACTCCATAACCTTTCAATTTGATTCTCAAGCATAAAGTCAAGATGTAGGAGTATGTCCTTTGCAACTTTTTGCCAGGTTCTCTTAATGGGGATTAAGAGAGGTGCAAGTTTTTGGCAATGGTTTGTTGTTGTAGGTTTTCTTGCGATTTGCAACACGGTTTTAGTAGAAAATCTCAATGTGGTTAGGCTTGGAACTGGAGTAGATCTAGAGGACTGAATCAGGATAAAAATCTAATGTGTTTACAATTGCTTTTCTGGTTTGATCTCTTTACCAGTTTATATATGCAGAAATATTTTTTCAATTTCGTAGTTTGTAAGATATTTCTTTGGTAACTCTTAGAAATACTTGTGGTTGTTTTCTCCACTCTTTAACCCTATTGGGAATCCTGTCTCATTACTATCACATATTAATCTTCCTATTATCATCAACATCTTGTTCGTGTAAGCCTCACAAACAATCCACATCATCGCTAGTTATTTGTCTAGCAGACAACTTACACGTGAAGATACTTCTATAAGGAAGCCCCAAGAGCTGCATAGATGAAAACATTAGAACCAAATTTGGTTTTTGTGTCAGAGTCTATGTTCACCAGAGCATGTCTCTGTTAGGATCTAACAAAGATGAAATTTTTATTAGGAAAAACAATAGCAAATAGAAAGATAATCGGGCATAAAAGAGGTGTGCCCTCCTCCCAAGACGCCTAGAGGACGTCCGCACTCGTTTACCCTAAGAGTCTCCAAATATCAATTATCAAAAATAGCATAGGTAAACAAGAGCGGCTACCCCATATTTATAATAGAAACTAGGGCATGAGGGGGGTTTGCGGCATGCGGCAAAGAGGGGGCTGCGGCATGCGGGTGCGCGCGCTTGGGGCCCCTGCGGGTGTAAACCCGCAGGGGAATATGGGCCGCAGGCCCATCAATACTCCCCTCCCAAAGAGCCACCTTGGCCTCAAGGTGGAAATCAGGAAAGCGCACTACCATATCATCCATGTCCTCCCACATGTTGTCGTGCTCTGGTAAGCCCTTCCACTGCAATAACACCTGTCACACGCTTGTGTCGCTCTGGCGAACTCCTTTCAGCAGCTCTAGCTCCATCCGCACCTCCATATCAGCAGTAAGTGACTCAGGCAATGTCGGGGAAGAAGTGTGGTTGCCTATAGCCTGTCGTAGCTGTGAGACATGGAATACTAGGTGAATGGTAGATCCTCGGGGCAAGCGCAATCTGTAGGCTACTGGTCCTATCCTCGCCTCGACCTCAAAAGGCCCAAAATATCGTGGTGACAGCTTTTCATTCCTTCTATGAGCCACAGACCGCTGCCGGTAGGCCCTCAACTTCAGATATACCATATCACCCACCAAAAAAGTGTACATCTCGGCGGTGTTGGTCTGCCCGAGCCTTCATCACCTGCTGAGCTCTCGCCAAATGGAGCTTCAGCTCCTCTTGAACCCGGTCCCGCTCCGCTAGGTACTCCTCCACATCAGAAACCGGGGTCGCCTCTTGGCCATACTGAAGTAAGTGTGGAGGGTCTCTGCCATATAAAATCCTGAAGGGTATAGTCTGAGCCGCAGTGTGGTAAGAAGTGTTGTACCAGTTTTCCGCCCACGGTAGCCAACGTGCCCACTCCCTAGGATTCTCTGAGATGAAACATCACAGGTAAGTCTCTACACTCCTATTTACGACCTCCGTCTGACCGTCAGTCTGGGGATGATAAGCTGTACTTCTCTTCAAGGCCGTCCACTGCAATCTGAACAACTCCTGCCAAAATTTGCTCTGGAATACCTTGTCTCTATCCGAGACTATGGACTTCGGCAGACCATGCAAACGAATGACCTCTCTCACAAAAATCTCTGCAACTGAAACGACGCTGTAGGGATGCTTAAGCGGGGTAAAATGTGCATATTTGCTGAGGCAGTCTACCACAACAAAAATGACGATGTAACCAGCCGACTTTGGCAATCCATCGATGAAGTCCATAGAGAGGTCCTCCCAAACTCTGTCTGGTAAAGATAGCGACTGTAGTAGACCTCCTGGAGACATGGCCTGATATTTGTGACGCTGGCACACGTCACACTCTGTCACCATCCTGGCCACATCCTTCTTCTGTCCCTTCCAGTAGACCTCCCGTGAAAGCCGCTGGTAGGTCTTGAGGACTCCAGAATGTCCTCCTATAGCACTGCCGTGGAACTCACTGAAGATGGTCGGTATAACAGTAGAAGTCCTCGGTATCACCAGCCTGCCCCAGTAAAGTAACCGCCCCTCCTGTAAAGAATACCCCGGGTACTCAGTCGACCCCTGTAACAGGGCCTCTCGTATAGCCGCCAAATCCGGGTCCGTCTCAACCTCCAATACAGTGGGCCCCAATCCTCCAGGATGGATACGGTGAGTGCTGCTAACTCTGCCTCCTCCTCCCGCCGGGATAATGCATCAGTTACCTTATTCTCCAATCCCGGGCGGTACTCTATCTCGAACCTGTACCCCATCAACTTCCGCAGCCACTTCTGATGCTCCTCCGCTACCATCCGCTGCTCTAGTAGGTACTTCAGGCTCCGCTGATCCGTGCGCATTATGAATCTCCGTCCCAACAAATATGGCATCCACTTCTGGACGGAAAACACTATCGCCATCAGCTCCCTCTCATATACCGATCGTAATCGGGCCCTTGCCGTCAACACCTGGCTGTAGAAAACTATAGGTCGCTGCTCCTGCATAAGTACTGATCCCAACCTGTGTCCGGATGCATCCGCCTCTACTACGAATGGTCTGGTGAAGTCAGGCAATGCCAATACTGGCACAGTGGTCATTGTCCTTTTCAGGGCCTTAAAAGCTGTCGTCGCCTCCTCCCCCCAGTGGAACTGATCCTTCTTCAGTAATTCTGTCAATGGCCAGGCAATTGTCCCATATCCCTCTACGAATCTGCGGTAGTACCCTGTAAGGCCCAGGAAGCCCCGTAGCCCTCTGAGAGTAGTAGGGCGCGTCCAGTCCAGCATGGCCGCTATCTTCGCTCTGTCGGCGGCTACCCTTCCTGCTGATACCACGTGCCCCAGATACTCCACCTGCGGCTGCCCGAATAGACACTTCTTTCTGTTCAAATATAGCTGGTGATACTACAGCTCCTGTAAGACCACCTGCAGGTGGTCCAAATGCTCCTCCAAAGTACAACTGTACACCAAAATATCGTCGAAAAAGACTAGTACAAATCGCCTGAGAAAAGGACGGAATACCTTATTCATGAGAGCCTGAAAGGTGGCCGGGGCGTTGGTCAACCCAAAGGGCATGACCAGGAACTCGTAGTGGCCCTCATGCATCCTGAACGCCGTCTTGGGCACATCCTCTCATCGCATCCGTTTCTGATGATAGCCTGACTTAAGATCTAGCTTGCTGAACCAGGCTGCTCCATGTAGCTCGTCCAAGAGCTCATCAATCACAGGTATATGGAATTTATCAGGGACCGTCTCCTAGTTCAGCACCCGGTAGTCTACGCAAAACCGCCAACTACCATCCTTCTTCTTCACCAATAACACCGGGCTGGAGAACGGGCTCACGCTCGGCTGGATCACCCCTGCCTGTACCATCTCTGAAACCATCCTCTCTATCTCGTCCTTCTGATGCTGAGGGTATCTGTAGGGCCACACGCTAATGGGGGAAACACCCTCTCATAGAACAATGGCGTGCTCGTGGTCCCGTGGTGGTGGAAGACCCCGAGGCTCCTGGAAGATCTCCTCAAACTGGTCCATCAACTGCTGAACCTCCCCTGGAATGGGCTGCTCTGTACTGGCCTCTGCGCCTCCCTCACATGTCGAAGAGTGCAGCTCTACTAGGTATCCGCCTCCCTCTGTCTGGATGGTCCTAAACATGGTCTTCAGAGAGACCAAAACTCTGCAGAGGCTACGGTCTCCCTGGAGTGTAAGTGCTCTCCCCGACTCCCGAAACTCCATCCGTAGCAGCTTCCAATTTATGGTCATCTCTCCTAAAGTCTGTAGCCATGTCATGCCGAGGATGACGTCGGTGCTCCCCAGGTCTATAGGTAAAAAATCTGCAAAAATCTGTATCCCCTGCATGGTCAGCACCAATCCCCTGCAAACTCCGCGGTTGCTCTCCTTCTTCCCTGTCCTCATCATCACACTAAAGCTGCCGTAATCTGTCAGCTGAAGCCCAAGCTGTGTCACCACCTTCCTGGAAATAAAATTGTGGGTGGCCCCACTATCAATCAGCACAGTCACCTCATGGTCGCCGACCTCTCCCCTCAGCTTCATGGTATGGTTCGCTGTGAACCCTACCACGGAGTTGAGGGACACCTCCGCCACGTCCAACTGCTGGCCCTCCAGCTCCTCCTCTGCCTCAGCGGCCTCCTCCTCGACATCAGACTCGCCGTCGTCGTCCTCCAACAGGATCACCTGGAGTTTGCTCCCCGCGCACTGGTGGCCAGGTGAAAACCGCTTATCACACCGGAAACACAAGCCCTTCTGTCGATTTTCCTCATCTCCGCGTCCGTCATGCGTCAGAACTGCCCCCCAGTCACTGGCGTTCTACTCTTCTCCCCAGTCTTCTCTCGGCTCGTCTGGGCCACCCCTGCCGTGGTACCTGCTCCTCCAGTCCCAGATGGGGTGCCTCTTAAAATTTGACTGCCGAAGCTACCTCGGACCCGCCTATCCTCAGTCTGTGCGTCCTCCACCATCTGGGCCATCTCTATGACCTCTGAAAGCCCCCTGGGCTTGTAGGGTCTCACTGTTGCTCTCACACTGGGGCGCAGCCCCTTCAGAAAAGTGCCCTCCAGTGACTCGTCAGACACTCCATGTACTCGTCCTGCCAGTGTCTCAAATCTCTCAATGTAATCCCGCACCGGCCCCTCCTACCTGAGGGTGTACAGCTGCTCGTGTAGGTTTCCCAGGCGGGGGTCTCTGAACTTCTCCAGCACCATGTCCTTTAGCTCCTCCCAGCTCCTGATCTGCTGCCGCCTCTCTGTCCACTGGTACCATCCCAAGGCACGCCCCTCCATGCAGATCGCTGCCGCCTCCAGCTTCTGGGCCTCGGTCATGTGGTGCACCGTGAAGTATCTCTCTGCGGTAAACAACCAGGCGTGTGGGTCCTCCCCGAAAAATAGCGGCATCTTCAGCTTTCGGACGCGGTAATCTCCCCCAAAACGCCCCCGCTTGGGCCTCCACTCCTCTTTGTGCTGCGGACGGTAATGCTGACGTCTCTCGTCCAGTGTCTCGTAGCGCCTGGGTGGTCCTCCTCTGTGGCCCCGTAGTCTCCACGGTGATCTCCACGCCGCCCCTCAAAATCGTCCCAACCTGTGTCGTCGTCGAACTCTGCCTCGTAGCCACCCCTACCGTCAGAATAATAATCTCTCCCGCGTCCGTCACCGTAGTAAGGGTCCTCCGCTGCTGGTCGACGCTCCGGAGGGTCAAAATATTCTCCCAAAAACTGCCCGTAACCCTCCTCGTTCGCTGTCCGCTGTCCGGGAGGCTCAAAAAAGTCATTCGGGGGATGTCCACGCGTCCCCCACCCTTGGGAGGCTGCCGGGGGGTTCCCACCCCTGGTAGAGGGGTTCCCACCCTTGGCGGCCCAGCTGCAAGTGCCGCCGCCCCCTGGCGGCTGCCAGGGGGCCTTTGGTCCATCGATGCACGCAGGCGGCCCCCTCCGGGGCCCCGGAGGGGCGGTGGGCCCTGCCGAACCTCTGGCAGGGCTGACGGGCCCTGCCAAGCCACGACAGGGCTTGGCCGCCCCTGCCGTGGCCTGGCGGAGGCGGGAGGAGGTCCCCCACCTTGTTCTCTTACCGGCCGAGTCCCTAGATGCATGGGGGGGTTCTGTCGGCCTTCATCTTGTCCGTGGCTATCTTCGATGGGGTGGCTAGGCCCCCCGCCCCTCCTTTGGCTCTCCTTCGCCTTCCGCCGTATTTCCTCGCGGTAGTCCTCCCTCCATGGCTCCCTGTCATCTTCCTCGTCCAACTCCTCCACGTAATAGGGTTGCTTTTGGGGGAAAGTCTCCTCCTTCTCCTTCTCCTTCTTCAAAGGTGCCGTCTTTTGCATCGGATTAGGGCTCCCATCGCCTTCGGAGTTTGTCGCCAATTGATTTAGGGCTCCCATCAATTGTGCGAATCGATCGTCGTGCTTTGCTTGATTTGACGCCAATTGGGAGATGGATGTAGTTAATTTCGCCATGGATTCGTCGTTTCCCGCCAAGGATTTTTTGATTGCCTCAATTTCGCCCGTGAATTTCGCCTCCAACGCCTCAAATTTGTCTTGCGATCTTATTGAAGCCGCCATGGATTGTCACGTGCTTTGATACCAAATTGTTAGGATCTAACAAAGATGAAATTTTTATTAGGAAAAACAATAGCAAATAGAAAGATAATCGGACACAAAAGAGGTGTGCCCTCCTCCCAAGACGCCTATAGGACGTCCGCACTCGTTTACCCTAAGAGTCTCCAAATATCAATTATCAAAAATAGCATAGGTAAACAAGAGCGGCTCCCCCCCCCCCCCCCCCCCCCCCGCACTCGTTTACCCTAAGAGTCTCCAAATATCAATTATCAAAAATAGCATAGGTAAACAAGAGCGGCTACCCCCCCCCCCCCCCCCCCCCCCCCCCCCCCTATTTACAATAGAAACTAGGGCATGAGGGGGGGGGGGGGGGGGGGGGGTGCGGCATGCGGCAAAGAGGGGGCTGCGGCATGCGGGTTCGCGCGCTTGGGGCCCCTGCGGGTGTAAACCCGCAGGGGAATATGGGCAGCAGGCCCATCAGTCTCCTTGGCTTAGTAGAATCTCTTGGCAGGTTGGAAGTCAACATCACTAATCCTCAGATAACAGATACAAGATTTCTGAGGATTAAGGAAGGGTGGTCGCTTATACATGCACCCTTAAGAGTAGTCAAGCCCTATGTAAATGAGCTGGTTGTAGTTTCAATGGAACTCTTCATCTTGTTATTATTAGATTGGAATATCATAAGGTTGCTAGATGCGTCCAAGTGATACAGTCTTCAGGAGTTTTCAAGCATGTTCAGGTTTTCAATGTCGATAAGAAATTAAACTAGCCAACATATCGTCCATCGACCTTAAATCCATTGGAGGGAACAAGATTACTAAATGGGTTGTTCTTAATTCTCATTGTGCCTAAGGGTAGGTCATGTTAATTTTGAACAATCAATTGTTCATGGAAGTGGATTATTTTGTAGGATAGAATTAAGTACAATAGGATTGAAAGAGCAAGTAGCCGACACATTCTCTATTTTCTTTTGAATATGGTCATAAAGACCACACTGGTAGACCGTTCTTCTTTAATGGGTCTGCTCTGTACCTAATATGGATATACACGATGCATGTACGCTTAAAATTTACTTTACCATGACTCGCTTCCTCGATGAAAGACAACGTTGCTAGGATAATCCATATAACATGAAGTCTCTTGCTATTCATATTGGTTAACCAAGAGAGTGAAGGAGGAAGCTTTTGCAGAAGTTGACCGCTTTCTTCTGTTAAATTCTTAGTATGAAATATACCCTTTTGCTTTTTGTAAAGCACTTTTGAGTTATTTGTCTAACTATGATGCTTCTCTTGCTTTGTCCACCTCCACTTTGGTGAACTAAACTTCCTGATTTCATTTCAAGCTGATATGGCTAAATCGTCAAAGCTTTAGCTAGTTGTGAATCATACATGTTGATTTACCCATTCAATATATTACACATGAATGGGGAGATTATTAAGGTCATACGTTATTAAAATAATGCCACATTGGAAAGATGAGGAAAAGTGAAGAGCAATATATTGAAAGTTGGGTCTTTAAGTACATACCAGCTTAATCTTTCGGGTTAGATCAGGTCTCAACCTAAAGTATACCCGTGCTAATTTCAGTCCTCATGGGTTACAAGTGGTATCAGAGCTTGGTAATGATCCAAGAAGGAGACCATAGTTTTATGTGTGGCCTGGTATAACTTGTTACCCACAAGTGAGAATGATTTATGTTAACTGGTTTGCCCCACATGTGATAGAGAGTTGAACTGTTTGTGTTAGCTCTTTGGTGGAAGAATCTTTGGCGATGCCTAATGTCATGTGTCTAGACCATATGAATGTGAAGAAGTTGGCTCGATTCGGCGCATGAGAAGCATTCGTTCGGCAGACGAGTTATCTTGTGCAGAGTTAACTCAACTGCGCTCGGATTCGACCTATCTGACTCTGCACAAGCCAGATACAAGGATACTGGACAAGTGGCTTCGTCAGCACAGTTGGATCGTTCGGTCGTCATTTCGAGTCTGAGGGTCGAATGCTCGGTATTGGGTCGATGGGTATAACGCGGTTAGAGTCTGCATCCGGTCGATCGGTCGTTTGAAGGCTCGAATGATGAAGGCTCGTACACGAGGCTAGGCACTTGGGTCGTTCAACACAGAAGGAAGGTCGATCGATCGAAGGGAGCCCATTGGGATGCGGCCGACTAGGAAGCGACAGAGGGCCCACTAGTGTGCGGTGCATTGATTGCATAGGAGCGGTGATTGGATTGAATTTCGTAATTGTTGGGATCAGTATCCTTAGAAATTCCTAGCCAATGATGACACATATTGTAACCTAGGGTTATAAATAAGGGGTTTAGGTTAGGGTTTCGATTGGGAGAACACTTTTGTGTACTTTGTGAGAGCCGCCATTTGTGAGAACCAACTTTGAGAGATTGTATTGTGAGCTTTTGGAGAGATCTTGTGTGCTTATTCTTTGTCGGACGAAGAGAAGATTCGTATTGTTCTCTCCTTTCGTAATAAAGCTCATCGGTTTTCCCCCTTAGCCATCCACGACCTAAAAGCAATCTTAACTGTGGTTCCGTTTGTGTTGCTGATATTTCCTCATCAATCTCCACGATCCTACGTCTTCCCCTGTGTTGTGTTGACAGAGCTGGGCTCCGCCGTACAACAAATTTGTATCAAAGCACTACGGTGTTGGAGATCAACGTAGAAGATGAAGATGAGTAGTGGTGACGATGACGGTTCTCCAAAGGCGTCGATTTCTGGGTATTCGTTATCTTCTCGGACTATTGTGTTTAACACAAAGTTCGAAATTGAGAAGTTTGATGGAAAGATCAACTTCGGTATGTGGAGATGCGAACTCATGGATATCTTGAACCAACTTAGTCAAGATATCGCATTGGACGAGAAGCCGACGGACATGCCCGATCAGGAGTGGAGAACCCTGAATCGGAGTGAATGTGATACCATCCGCCTTTATTTGTCAAAGGAGAAGAAATTCCCATACATGGAGGAGACAAGTGCAAGCAAGTTCTGGAAGGAGCTCGGCGACAAGTACATGAAGAAGAATATCCAGAACCGGCTACACTTGAAGAAGAAGCTTTTCGGTTTGAAGTTAGCTGCGGGGGTTTCTATGGAGAAACACCTCAACTACTACAATAAGCTTCTTACTGACATGAGGAACGTTGATGTAAAGGTTGACGATGAAGACAATGCGATGATTCTCCTCAACTCTCTACCCATCGAATATGAGTACTTGGTGTTAGTTCTTACCTATGGAAAGGAATCAATCACTTGTGAAGAGGTATCCAACGCTCTGACGAGCAACGAGTTCAGAAAGAACGATGGGGACACCTGCAGCCGAGCTTCGAGTGACGCTCTTACAGTCATAAGGGGTCGTAGTGGTAAGAAGGGTGGAGATAAAAGGGGGTATTTCAGATCCAAGTAAGAGGCCCCCAACACAAGGTGGCAAAGGACCAATGTGCTTTATGTAAGGAAAGAGGACATTGGGTCAGAAACTATCCAAAGGCAAAGAGGAACCATGACGTAACTGCCACGTCGTTAAGGGCATTGAGGTCGAGCATGTATTGGTCGGTGCTTCGGAGGGCGTGACGTCAGATGGTTGGGTGCTCGACTCTGGGTGCTCATTTCATATGACACCACATCGAGAGTACTTTACGACCTTCAGGGAAGGTGGTAAGTGTTGGATCAGGAACCTAGCCTAAAGGGGGTGAATAGGCTAATAAAAAATTCTCGCGTAACCCACGAGAAATCACACGCAGTAATAAGCACAAGCAGAGTAAATCAAAGACAATAACAGAGTGCATACAAATATACCCTAGTTCGATCGCACCAACGACCTACGTCCAGCCCCAAGCAAATACTAGCATTAATAAGTTCCGTCCGTACACCTACAATGGGGTCCTAGCTCCAACTCCCCACCTAAACTATACCACACTCAACAAAGTACAGTACTCTATCAACCTAGTAAATGCGTATCTTGACTGCAACAACACATCAAGACCCTATTGTCTAGCCCCAACCAGACAAGTCAGAAATAGTCAGAAAATATGGTAAAGGTTTCCCTACAGAGAAAGTTACACTAATACACGATAAAAGGAGTAAAGGGTTTATAAATGCTCAGTTCATGTCCGTGCAGGTGTCTCTGTCAGTCAGCACGTCGTCAGCTCCAATCTGACACAAACGGTGTCTCGATCCGACTCCTGGATGTCAAATGGTACACTGTTCTGTGCATATAGCAATTGCAGTTCAAAATCAATTAAAAGACTATCTGTGCACACAGCAATCTCATTAAACCTCTAATCCACATCAGCGAGAATCTCTTCTCTTTCACCTTCTACATGCGTGGGATGCTGAGCCACATCAGCTCGTCGTTTGATTCAATTAAGGCATGCAGCAACCACTTCCGCTGTTAGCGATAACTCAATGGCGACGAGCTCTTCAGTGACAGCGACTTCGAACTCTGCTTCGAAGACGGTGAGGAAGACTCCGAGGGCAACTCTGGTGGCGGATGGTGACGAGTTCGATGACGGCAGCGACGTAAGCTTCGCCAGACGGCACTCCGACTTCTTCGAGCGACGACAGGTTCGGCAACGGCGGTAGTCTTCTACGACGTCTTCGTCTACAGTGACGGCGACGACGACTTCGTGGCAGCAGCAACGATGATACGGGTTTCTTCAATGTTCCACGACGACGGTAATCAGATGACAGCGGCGAGGGCTTCGTGCAGCGTGAGAATGGCGACGGTATATATGGAGACGGTGAGATCTCTTGACTGTAGCGTCTCTGGTGATCACTCTGCATGTTCCCCTTTGACAACGACGTGATCTTCTCTCGATGATGATATATCTTTGCATGGGTCTCCGACTGCAGTAAGACTTTGACGGCTGTGGGTTTCTCTGAGCGACGGTGTGGACTGTTCTTTCGATGGTTGCCTCAAAGGATGATGCGTGTAACGAGCTCTTTCTTGGAGTTTGGTAGCGTGAACTTCCTTTGGACTTGGGAGAGGGTACACTTGTTTTGCTGGGGATGAAGTGTTAAGCCCTAGGGAATAGTTTTTTTTAGGTTTGAAGCAAGCTTTATTCTTGGCCGCTTGGAGATGTTGTATGCCGCACAGTAACTCAATTGATGAAGAGGCTAGGTCTTTTTGTTGTAGGCTGCCGCAAGTTTGATGCTAGGGGTTTTGTTGTCGCGAAGCTCTTAGAGACGAAGCTTGCGGTTTAAGGATGTGGGCTAGGGGTTTTTGTATGCATGAAGCTTTGGAGAAGAGGAATTTTGTTTTGCCTTACTTTTGTGTTTTGCTGCCACACCCTTAGCACACAGGAGACGATTCCCTTAAATAGAGGATGGGCTAGGGTTTACCAATGTGATTAGGAGTTTGAATAGGGATAAAATTGGATGTGAAGATTTGCAAAGATATGCAATGGGATTTGATAGCAATTCAAATTGGATATGGAAACATCTTTGCAAATCTTGCTTATTGATTTGACCAAATCCATCTCATCCCATATAGGGCCAAGTCCAACTTGCTTTGTAGACAACATGTCCTCTCTCCCAATATGCTATATGAATAGCAACTTCGCCAACGCTTAGAACTACGATTTTGCCATTCCTGAAACACACTCAGCACACACGTTAAATAGTTCGCACATGTTTGTCATCATCAAACTAAAGTTCCTAGATCGTTGCGTCCAATAATCTTCCCCTTTTGATGATGACAAACCAATGAAATATTTGTACATTGAATATGAGTGTGTGAAGTGTGTTGAAGGGTGTAATGCAATATGATGTATGGATGATATGGAATGAGACATACAAGCATTACAAAGCATGCACAATAAAGTATAGCAAATATAAGCATGCTCCCCCTTCTCTCAAGCTCCCCCTCTTTATGTATTTTGCAAGCTCCCCCTCTTTATGTATTTTGCAAGCTCCCCCTTCAATATATAATACTGACACACCAAAACATATAATACTGACACACCAATCTTTCTTTTTCTTTCTCCCCCTTTGTTATCGTCAAAAGTACGCTAATGAAGTCCCAAAAATATCTCATATAAAAATAAACCATTATAAGTTATAACTGGCATTTACATGAGTTTTCTAATTAGCAAACAATTCAAGCTCATAGAATTCATAACAAGGCTTCTCCACGTTTGTGTAAGTGTAGTGATATAGACAATAAAGTACAAAGTGAGATTCAATTTTAGAACAATCAACCAAATCAATCGACATTTCCCATTTTTCATGAATATCGCTAGGATTGAATTTTCCCACCTCATCAAAGATGAGTTCAAGTTACCAAACCCCAAAACATAGCCTAAAAGGACTTTTAAATGTGCGGTGGCATTGCTTGACGAGTAATATACACCAACACTAATGATTACCCATGTAGCATAAGTTGGATACTCGTGGGTTGTGTATTAGCCATGAAGTGTATCCTTTTTTCATACGGAGCAAAAATATTTTTTTCTTTTGTGCTCAATTTTTATTCATGGCTATACACATCATATCCCTTAGAAAAATTCAGATTTTAATCAGCCTACATTCACTTTCCAATATTCTTCAAAAGAATCTCCAAAAGTACTAAAAGTCTAATATTCGTGAAAGTGCATATGTAGGTGTAGAAATCAAATTAATAATTCATGAGTCATGTCATCGCTACTAAAATAGATATCAACATGTCCATGTGGCTACAACAATAATGAATTGATTTCTACAAGGGATATGAAAGAACATTCAATAATACCACTTATAAAGATTCATAAGGAGGTATTCAATAAGCACAAAAATTTTTTTTGCTTTTTGGGTTTTCAATTTTTTTCTTTTATAGAGAACTAAAACACACCAAAAAAAGCAAGCACTCAAGCACACAAACAAAAATTAAGTCAAGCACACACAAAGGCTATGAAGGTATGCAATGAATACAAATAGGGAAAAGAAATATACCTTCGCGTCGCTATTTGGCTAAGGAGCAAAAAGAATGAGACTTTCAATTTATCGCTCCTCACCAAATCTCCACCTCACCTACATGAAAGGTGTTAAGTGTGACCTTGGAATCCAACAAGGTCCACCAGTGTTAGCCATTAAAGATTTAGGAACCCACACTTGTTTGAACTTTATGTTTTTGTTCCTAAACTTACAATAATAGGATGTATGACCAACACTATCACAAGTAAAGCACTTTGCATGTAAGTTTTTCACAATAGAAGGCACATTGTGGAATTTCTTAAATTTGGGCTTTTCAACGTTTTTCAAACCAAATCCAAGTCCTCTTCTATTATTGCCATATAATTGATTCTCTAAAATGGTATCCAACGATTGTTTTCCCATAGAGAATTTCTTAATGGCCAATTCAAGATTAGAAACTTTAGATTTTAACAATTTATTTTCATCCACAAGCAAAGTACATTTACTTATAAAAGCTCTCTTGTTTTCCTCTTCCTTCTTTTCAAATTCATCCATTTTCTTTTTAAGTTCGTTATTTAACATGCACAACTTATCATTAAGCTCTTTAATCACATAGTCTTTTTCAATTTCGAGCTTAGTCAAATCTAGCTTAAGCATGCTAATTTCATTCAATAAGGAAGGGCAAGAGAGACAAACAACTTCTTCATTAAAGCATGATTTTTTCTTTTTCATAGTGGCAATGGTAGAATCACGTTCTTTAAGTTTTTCTTTGAGGATGTCAACTTCTTCAGAAATGTCACAATTTTCTTTTTGTAATTTAAAGCTAGCATCCCTATAGTCATTCAACGTGAGTTCTAACTCATTAATTTCATTTTGCATTCCTTTACAAACATCAAACAATTCGGCTTTAGTGAAGGAATTTACCTCATCGCTTTTTGCCATTAAGCAGACGACAGCGGAGTGGGCTACCACCTCTTCATCCTCATCCTCATCTTCGTTGTCCATGTCCCAAGTTAGCATCTTGGCTTTTCCTTTATCTTTGGCAACCTGAGCAGTCTCTTGTCTGCATTGCTTCGCAAAGTGCCCCTTTTTCCTGCATTTGAAGCATTCAACTCTATTAGCAGAATCTTGTTCAGAAGAATTTTTATCGTAATTAAAAGTGTTAGAGCGAATGAACCTTCTATGCATTTCTGATCTTCCTTGAGGAGTTCTGACGAACTTTCTGAAATTTCTAACCATTAGCGCCATCTCCTCATCATCATCTTCATCTTCGCTAGCTTTCAGAGCAAGTGGCTTTGAAGCTTTTCCTTCTCCTCAGGTTTCTCTCTTTCTTCAATATTTTGCAGTTCAAGCTCGTGGGACATTAGATTACCTATCAAGTCCTCCACCCTCATCTGTGATAGATCCTTCGCTTCTTGGATGGTAGTGACTTTAGGTCTGAAAGAGCTTGGCAGCGCTCTTAATAATTTCCTCACCTGTTCAAGACTAGAATATGGCTTACCGAGCGAGCTAGACTTGTAGACAATGTTGGTGAACATCGCAAACATCTCTGATATGGTCTCTGATGGTTGCATGCGAAATCCCTCGTACTCTGTGCTTAGAAGTGCAAGTCTAGACTCCTTCACATGTGACGTTCCCTCATGCGTCACCTCCAGTCTATGCCATATTTCCTGCGCAGTTAGACAATGTGAGATACGATTGAATTCAGATTTATTTAATGAACAAATGAGAGCATTCATAGCTTTAGCATTAAGAGAATAAATCCTCCAATCATTATCATCAGGTTTAAGCATTTCAATATTTTCAATTTTAATGACAGGTGGTTTATATCCTTTTTCAACAATTTGTCAAGCTTTATAATCAATAGAAATCAAGTAGATTTTCATACGACTTTTCCAATAAGCATAATCTACTCCATTAAATCTAGGCGGACGTGAAATAGACTGACCCTCAGCAAAAGCACTATCAATGTGATCCATGGTCAAACCTAGGCTAGATCCTAAAACCTGCTCTGATACCACTTGTTGGATCAGGATCCTAGCCTAGAGGATGGGTGAATAGGCTAATAAAAAATTCTCGCGCAACCCACGAGAAATCACACGCAGTAATAAGCACAAGCAGAGTAAATCAAAGACAGTAATAGAGTGCACACAGATATACCCTGGTTCGGTCTCATCAACGACCTACGTCCAGCCCCAAGCAAATACTAGCATTAATAAGTTCCTTACGTACACCTACAATGGGGTCCTACCTCCAACTTTCCACCTAGACTGTACCACACTCAACAAAGTGTAGAACTCTATCAACCTAGTAAATGCGTATCTTGACTGCAACAACACGTCAAGACCCTCTTGCCTAGCCCCAACCAGACAAGTCAGAAATAGTCACAAAATAAGGTAAAGTTTCCCCTACAGAGAACGTTACACTAATACATGAATAAAATGAGTAAAGGGTTTAGAAATGCTCAGTTCGTGTCCGTGTAGGCATCTCTGTCAGTCAGCACATCGTCAGCTCCAATCTGACGCAAACGGTGTCTCGATCCGACTCCTGGATGTCAAATGGCACACTGGTTTGTGCATATATCAATTGCAGTTCAAAATCAATTAAACGGCTGTCTGTGCGCACAGCAATCTCATTAAACCTCTAATCCACGTCAGCGAGAATCTCTTCTCTTTTGCCTTCCGCATGCGTGGGATGCTGAGCCACGTCAGCTCGTCGTTTGATTCTATTAGGGCATGCAGCAACCACTTCCGCCGTTAGCGATAAGTCAATGGCGACGAGCGCTTCAGCGACAGCGACTTCGAACTCCGCTTCGACGATGGTGAGGACGACTCCGAGGGCAACTCTGGTGGCAGATGGCGATGAGTTTGATGACGACAGCAGCGTGAGCTTCAACAGATGGTGCTTCGACTTATTCGAGCGACGACAGTGTTCGGCAGCGACGGTAGTCTTCTGCGGCGTCTTTGTCTACAGTGGCGGCAGCAACGACTTCGTGGCAGCGGCAACGATGATACGGGTTTCTTCAATCTTCCATGGCGACGGCGATCAGATGACGACGACGAGGGCTTCGTGTAGCACGAGAATGGCGACGGTATCTACGGCGATGGTGAGATCTCTTGACTGCAGCTTCTCCGATGATCGCTCTGCCTGCTCCGCTTTGACAGCGACGTGATCTTCTCTCGATGATGATATAGCTTTTCATGGGTCTCTGACTGCAGCATGACTTCGACGGTGGTGGGTTTCTCTGAGCGACGTTGTGGACAGTTCTTTCGGCGGTAGCTTCGAAGTATGATGCGTGTAACGAGCTCTTGCTTGGAGTTTGGTAGCGTGAACTTCCTTTGGACTTGGGAGAGGGTATGCTTGTTTTGCTGAGGATGAAGTGTTTAGCCCTTGGGAATAGTTTTTTTAGGTTTGAAGCAAGCTTTATTCTTGGCCGCTTGGAGATGTTGTATGCTGCACAGTAACTCAATTGATGAAGAGGCTAGGTCTTTTTGTTGTAGACTGCCGCAAGTTTGATGCTAGGGGTTTTGTTGTCGTGAAGCTCTTAGAGACGAAGCTTACGGCTTAAGGATGTGGGCTAGGGGTTTTTGTATGCATGAAGCTTTGGATAAGAGGAATTTTGTTTTGTCTTACTTTTGTGTTTTGCTGCCGCACCCTTAGCACATAGGAGACGATTCCCTTAAATAGAGGATGGGCTAGGGTTTACCAATGTGATTAGGAGTTTGAATAGGGATAAAATTGGATGTGAAGATTTGCAAAGATATGCAATGGGATTTTATATCAATTCAAATTGGATATGGAAACATCTTTGCAAATCTTGCTTATTGATTTGACCAAATCCATCTCATCCCATATAGGGCCAAGTCCAACTTGCTTTGTAGACAACACATCCTCTCTCCCAATATGCTATATGAATAGCAACTTCGCCAACGCTTAGAACTATGATTTTGATATTCCTGAAACACACTTAGCACATACGTTAAATAGTTTGCACTTGTTTGTCATCATCAAACTAAAGTTCCTATATCGTTGCTTCCAACAGTAAGTGTACAGTCTTGCTGGACGATGACCGAGCCTGTAGGACGGTAGGCGTCAGGATAATGCGGATGAGGATGGGCGACATTGTTACACGAGCCATCAAGGAGGTGCGCTTTGTTCCCGACCTAAGGTGTAATCTCATATCGCTCGGCTCACTCGAATCCAAGGAAGGTTGAGTGACCATGGAGAATGGAGCTCTGAGGGTGACCCAAGGAGCAATGATCGTGATGAAGGGAAAGTACCGAGGCAACCTCTATTATTTGGATGGCTCGGTCGTAGCTGTCACAGCGGCTCTGACTCGTGAGGCTGAGGAGGACGACTCATTGTTATGGCACATGCTACTAGGTCATGTAGGCAAGAAAGTATTACAGAAGCTTATCGTTAGGGGTCATCTAAAGGGAGCCAAGACTGGGAAGATCGAGTTCTGCGAGCACTGTGTGTTTGGGAAACATACACGTGCTTCATTTGGGATGGCCATCAACAATACGAAGGCAACACTCGACTATGTACACACCGACGTACGGGGTCCATCTAGGACAGCCTCATGGAGAGGGAAACACTATTTTGTGTTGTTCATCGATGATTTCTCACGCATGGTATGGGTGTTTCCGCTAAAGTCGAAGGACCAAGTTCATAGTACTTTCATCGAGTGGAAGAAGATGGTCGAGACTCAGACTGGTAGGTGTGTCAAGCGTATGCGAAGTTACAATGGTAGTGAGTATAGGTCAGATCTCTTCGAGAAGTTCTGCAGATCGAAATGGATACAATGAAACTTCACCGTTGCTGGTACGATGCATCAGAATGGGGTAGCAGAGAGGATAAATCGGACTTTGCTAAAGAAAGTTCGATGCATTTTGTCAACTGCTGACCTATCAAATGAGTTTTGGGCAGAGGCCCTGCATACACGACATACTTGGTTAATCGGATACCATCTGCTGCATTGGAAGGAAGGCCTCATTTGGAGGTATGGTCGGGAAAGCCAGTTTTCAACTATGGATCACTTCGAGGAAGCTGTCTAAGTTACAATGCCGTAAAGGAAGACAAACTCGATGCTCAAGCCAAGAAAGCCATCTTCTTGGGCTTTAGCAGTGGTGTCAAGAGATATCGACTATGCTGTCTGACACAGAGGAATGGGATCCTGAGCAGAGACGTAACATTTGATGAGTCGGTGTTACTGGAGAAGGAGAAGGAGCCAAAGCTGGAGGTCGAACGGACACAATTGAAGCAGGTTTTTCGAAAACATGTCTAATATTCCACAACGTTCGATCAACGACTCAGATCAACCCACACCAGATGTAGTAGAAGGCAGGGTCCAGGCAGTCGATGGTGAAGTTGGTGGCTCAAGCTCAGTTGGTGGAGATAGCTCATCTCCAAGAGTCGTTCAGTCGAGAGATTCCATAGCAATATCAAGGCTGAGGCGTGAGATAAGAAAACCTGCAAGGTACTCGGAGTTGGTCTCATTTTCCTTTTTCACAGTATGTATCGATATTCCCAACTCATTCGGTAAGATGGAGCAATCCGAAGACCCGAAGCGGTAGAGAAGTGTGATGGACGAAGAGATGGAATCATTGGCGAAGGATGACACGTGTGATCTCGCGGAGCTTTTGAAGGTCAAGAAGGTAATTGGGTGTAAATGGGTCTACACCAAGAAGCAAGGGGTCGAATCAGGAGATGTTCACTACAAAGCTTGCCTCGTAGCGAAGGGCTTCACACATAGAGAATGTATCGATTACAATGAGGTCTTCTCTCCCGTGGTGAAGCATTGCTCGATTCGGATCCTGTTGGCATTGGTTGCACAGTTTGACCTTGAACTGGTGTAGCTCTATGTCAAGACGATATTCTTGCATGGAGAGCTCGAAGAGAAGATCTATATGGCTCAGCCCGATGACTATGAGAGTGATGACAGTAGTGCATGTCGACTGAAGAAGTCACTCTATGGGTTGAAGCAATCACCACAGCAGTGGTATAAGCTTTTTGAACGCTTTATGATGTATGATCAAGGGTATGTTCATAGTCCCCATGATCATTGTGTGTTCTATCAGAAGTTGGTTGACGGGTCCTTTATCTACCTTCTGCTTTATGTCGATGATATATTCATTGCTTCATCGAATAAAGAGGATATTCAGAGATTGAAGTCTCAATTGAGTTCTGCATTTGAGATGAAGGATCTGGGTGAGGCACGGAAGATTCTTGGAATTAAATCACAAGAGATCGAAGTGGAGGTACTGTTCATCTTTCATAGAGTCTCTATTTGAAGTCTGTTATACCGAAGTTTGGCTGTGAGAAGATGAAGACCGTAGTTACTTTGCTTGCACCTCACTTCAAGCTTAGTGTCGAGCAGTGTCCGAAGAACGAAGAGGAGAAGAATCTCATGACAAGAATATTGTATGCCAATACGGTAGGGGCCTTGATGTATGTAATAGTATGTACTCGACCTGATCTATCACATGCAGTTAGCATGGTGAGTAGATACATGCACAACCCGGGAAGAGAGCACTGGCGAGCAGTGCAGTGGATCTTGCGTTACATCAATGGCACAGTCGACATCAGCTGACATACAGCCAAAGTGTTCAAGGTCCGCACACTGTCAGGTATGTCGACTCCGACTATGCAGGCGACTTGGATGGGAGGCGATCGATGACATGCATGTCTTCACCCTGTAAGGTGCTCCAATATGTTGGCGGAGTATCCTTCAGTATACGATGGTCCTGTCTACTATGGGAGTATATGGCATTGACTGAAGCGGTGAAGGAGAAGATATGGCTGATGGGTCTGATGGATGATCTGGGAGTCTACCAAGAGAGGTACGATGTCCATTATGATAGCCAGAGTGCAGTGCACTTGGCTAAGAATCAGGTCTTCCATGCTCGTACGAAGCATATCGACGTTAGATTCCGCTTTGTCAGTGACTATGTAGGAGAAGAGGAAGACGACATCAACTTGTTGAAGATCGAAACAAATGAAAACCCGACGGACATACTGATGAAGGTTGTATCGGGAGTCAAGTTCAAGTATTCTTTAGAATTTCTCAATGTAATTCCTCTAAGAAGTTGACGTCTACCCCAGTAGGGGGCATTGAGGCTCGGTGGAGCCATTTGAGACTCGAGAGTGTTAGCCAATGTAACGACCAGTATTTTTTGCCCTGTTTGATCATGGTGAATCTGTGTTTCATTTTTATAGTCCGAGTTTTTATTTTTTTGTGTTTACCCCATAACCTAATCAATATTATTTTAAACTAAATACCCTAATAATCCTAACCAATACTGTCGGCAACCCCTTCTAATTTCCCATGTCGGTAACCACCATCTCCACTCTTCAATTTCTGCACACCCTCCCCATCACAGCACCCTCAGCTGTATGATTTTTCCCTTCGTTATAACCACACCTCTCCATCTGCCTGCAAGCAAAAGCCTCTCCCCTTCATTTGGCATCATCACCCATCAATCCCCTCTCTCGTTCACCATCATCCAGCAATTTGATTCAACAAGTAATCACACACCAACATCAACCCAAAAATCAAAATTGAAATTGAAAGGGAATAGGAGAGAAATTGGGAGCAAATCAAGAAGATCACCCTCCAAAACCCCCAATTTCAAATCAGCCATCATCTCCTGCTCTTCCCCACTTCGAATCGCCGTCGCCTCCCACCTGCAGGAGCTCCCTCGCGCCGCCTCGGAGATCCTCGTGCGCAGCCCACCTCGTGCGCAGCCCCATGCATCGTCGCCCCTAGCCCGTCGCCGGACCGCCGCCCGTGAGCCACCCCGCCGCCGACGCAGGCGCACCGCCCCGTGCCCCTGTCGCATCGCCGCGCGCCTGTCGTACCGCCAATCAGGCCGCCGGCCCCCGCTGCCCTTACCCCGCGCGCAACCGCTGGAACCCCCTGGCCGTCGCTCCCACCTCGTGCGCCCGGACGCCGCTGCCTCTAGCAATTGCCGCCGCCCCTTTTGCCTGCAAGAAAAAAAGAGAAAAGAATACAGACAGAAACGAGAGAGAGAGAGAGAGAGGAGAGAGAGAGAGAGACAGATGGGGGGGGGGGACAGGAGAAGACAGTTAGAGAGAGAGAGGCAAAGAAATAGGTTATAAAGTTTTATAAGTAAAGATTTAAAGTTAGTTATTATAAAAATTTTATAAGTTAGTTTTAAAGTTAAGATTTAAAGTTAGGTATATTTTAAAATCTGTTTTTTAATATAAAGTTAAGTTATTAATAAGTTTATGTTAATATATGTTAAGATAAGCTTATAGTTTGATATCAGTTTTACATTCAAGATAATTTATTAAGATAAGTTTTTTTAAAAAGTGAGTAAAAATGAGTTATTTTTTATAAGTAGTATTTTATAAACCTATACCTATAATTAGAAAATATAGCTAATGTAAGTTATTTGTTATAACAACAAGTTAAATTTAGTATAATTTATTGAACATGTTATAAGCAATTAGTTGTAAGAGTTAAGGTAATAATAATATTATTATTATTAATTATTTTCAGAATAACAAGCCCTCTTGGCCTAATATTATTTTGTGTAGCTAACTCACTTGTAATACATGTGAACCAGGTAGCACTACCACTGATCGGATCACGCCTTTAACGACGCAACGAATCGGTAACTCATCGTTCATTGGCTATTGATGTTAAAATAAAATGGATGCATGCCAACTGACGCACCCGCAATGTACACCTAGGATCCACCTGGCGGTGTCACGATCGCCAAGCGTAATATGGCTCCTAGGCTACGACTTCGGGCTCAATCCGCAAGCGGACGGTGTCAAGTTGTAGTATAAAAAATAGTCGAATCCCACATGGACGGTGATAGTGTCTGTGATAATCTCAGTCTATTTCTAAATCTAGAAGTAGTGTAGCGGTCGGAGTGAAAGATTTGGGTTGATTGTTGTTGTTGTGTAATATAATAAAAAGGACTAGGGCTTTAGGGATCACCGCTAGGATCGTTGGGGGTGGATGTAGGATAGGTTCCTCTCGTTGCATTAGGGCCAGTGAATTAATCCTCCAATTCGTACCACTCTCGTGGGTTAGAAGTGCGGGGTATTTCGGTGGCTCTCGTTGACGCAATGGCGGTAGCCGTCAACGTAGCGGTATAGTTCGTCGATGGATCCCCTCAAGGCGCGAGCCAGGCATGGTCACGTTCCTTGATTGGATCCACCGATTTCCCTATTCGAATCCCTAGATACCCCTTAAGCACATCAATTCCACTGACCGTGAGCATGGTCTCAGAACGGGTTATCTACGGATTCGGTAGGATCTACCGAAATACAACCCTAAATCCCTAATTCAACATGGGGATCCAGATCTACATTTTCCCCCTAAAATCCTAGGGTTCACCCATCAACCCTAGAGTGCATCTACTCACTCATGAGGATAGGAGCGCACAAAAATATCAATATTGCAGAGGAAAACATTTTAGCAATAAAGAAATTAGGGCAAAAATAACTTACAGCGAGAACGAACGAAGAAAAGATCCAGAAAAGAGTAATAAAAACTAATCTTCAATTATCGATCCAGAAATTAGCTACAAGAATTAATCCCAAAAGTTCTTACAAGAAATCGCCCCCGCTCCTCTCAAAAATTCCTCAAACAAAAGCCAGAATGCACTCCCACAGCTGAGCCCGCAATCGCGAGCTTCAGCTGCCCAAATCGCGCGCATCGCGCATTTGAAAATCCTTCCAAAAATGCCCTGCGAAGTGCCGACCGAGTAGGCTACTCGATCCAAGCATCAGCTGCTCGGTCAGAAATCCGGCCCACGTAGGCAAGCTGCTCGGTCGAGTTGTACAATGAATCGATAGTTTCCAAAAAACGTCGCTCTGCCAACCCAGGCCAAGTACGCATCTGCTCGGTCGAGTAGAAGGTTGCTCAGACCGAGCAGGAGGTTGCTCGGTCGAGTCGAAGGTTGCTCGGCTGTTTGGGGACTAAAAACGCACTTCAGCCTCATTTGCACACAACTCGGACCGAGTAGGAGGTTGCTCAGACCAAGTAGAAGGTTGCTCGGTCGAGTCGGACATTAAAAATAGCATTTCGATCGAGTAGTGCACAGCTCGGACACAGTTTCAGCACTGCACCATCAATTTGCATAAATTTCCCAGGGCTCATCCTACCTCCGATTGGTGCGTTCTTGATGGCGTTGGAACCGTCTTGAAGTATATTATCTGGAAAAAATATCAGAAAAATAATGAAAAATTTCAGGTGATAGCAGATTTAGAAAAAGTACACGGTTGTCCTGTTTTCAGCACTTCTGGTTGCTCGATTCCTTCGCCGCGTCATAGCTCGATCGCGCGACTTTCTCTCTTGCCTCTTCCTGACTCCAGTATTTTTCTTTGGCACCTCGAGCATGTCATCATGAGTCTCATTGGTGCTCTCCCGTCGCCGATCGTCTTATTGACTCCAAATTGCTCCAGTATCGCTCAAAATCCCTGAAATGGAATAAACGCTCCAAAAGTCGTATTGTTCCAAATAGTAGCACAAAAGCGTATACAATATGTAAATGAGCAATCATTTTGACGTGTAATCTTATAGATAAAATGTGGAATATAATGACACATCACCAACCTAGTGTCATTTCAATTTCATAGTGTTTCCACTTTGAACTGCTAGATAAACTTATAAATTGCACAGTATCGTAAAAGAAATCGAATTGGACTACATGACATGCTTGACAGAAAGATTGTAACTGGAAATGTGAGAATAGTAAATGACTCGTAAAACTGCAAGTACGGTAACCTGCACAGACACTAGGTTTGGGGTAACTTATAATAGCGAGGGTGCAGAAGCGACTAGTCCAGACTTTGTTGTCACCGTGCGGGTTGTAGCAACCCATCATAGTAGCCGGTGACAACCATCACATATTACAGATCACAGATTATTGCATAGTATTCATAGCATAGTTCGCCCGGGTAGCACCTGTAGTAAGAGGTGGACTCTTGGTTGCTCATTGTAACCCGAATTATAAGTCATGGTCTAGGTACGGCACAGCTAGGCTCTTGTAACATGGTCATTTTTAATATTGTACATTTAACTGCTAGAAATTGCTAATAGTTGTAAAACTGCAAAGTTACTTTTCTGCTCTTTTTTCCCTTACCACTATTGTTCGCACTTTACTTCTTTTCCTTTAGATTGCCATGCTTGTACGTTTGTTTTAACATCCATGCTTAGAGATACTTTGAGTTACGTCTGATCCTGGCGACCCTTCTCTTTGTGGTGGACTCGCCAGATATTTCTCAGGCTGAAGAATTTGTACCAGAGGCTGTAAACGCTAAGTTTGTGGTAGAGTTTGTCCAGCATGACCAACAGGACGCTGGGTATTGAGAGTGAGTGTGGGAGTTTTACTATGTTGCTTTCAGAGTGGTTTGATGTATCCTTTGTATTCCGTTGTATTTTCCTTTCTAGCACGCTGCTGGATTGTAATAAGGTTGTAAAACCACTTTCATTATAAGTATTCTGGTGTATTTATGCAACAGAGCCTGTGTTGACTTCATTGGTGCCTAGCAGGACTTGTGCATGTTCCAAACAGTAACGGGCCCCGAGAGTGGGTCGTTACAAGTTTGGTGGCTCATGCAGGTCCGCGCTAAATACCACATGAACAATACAGGAAGTTCAGAATATGTCGTATAAAATACTCAATGGAACTGATCAAAACTTATGAAACGCATGTAAGCAATGGAAAGGAACACTTCGGGAAGCGAGGACAGTACTTTTGGATCCGGGATCAACCACCTGAATGGGGGTCCTAACCAGAATGATGCCGACAATGGAGCCAACAACGGTCCAGACGTGACGACATTCCCGACTGCACCATTGTCTGCAGAAGATTGCATGCGGGGCATGTATGCCCTTCATCAGCAGCTTGGACAGGCTTTGGGACAGGCTTTGGGACAGGCTTTGCTTAGATAGCACAGAGCTGGCCCGAGTGCTTATCACTTTCGAGGGATGAGCCCGAAGACCTTCGCAGGGACTGAGAACTAACTTCAGGTGGAAGAATGGCTCAGAGGCATTACTGATGATCTGAGGGCATCACAGATCCGAGAAGAAGCATGGGTGGCTACTGCCAAGAGGCAATTGACCGATGGTGCTCGAGACTGGTGGCAGGCGGTAGAAGACCGTTTGGGATTGCCTATTTCATGGGATGTTTTTACAAATACATTCAACGCCGAGTACTTTATCCCACAGGCAATGATCAAGATGAGGAAGAAGTTCATCAAACTGAAGCAGGGTTTGATGACGGTGGATCAGTATGACGCTGAGTTCTCCAGGCTTAGCAGGTTTGCTCCAGAGATGGTTACGAATGCTTTGACTCGAGCCCAGTAGTTCCAGCAGGGGCTCAACATTGAGATTCGGATGATGATGGTCGGTGCTAATTCGACCACACATGTTGCAGTTCTGACCATTGCTCGTAACCATGAGATGGTCGAAGAGGATGCAAAGGAAGAGCTTAGGCTGGAAGTGTCTGCGAGGCCCCCACCGACCCATGCTGGGCCAAGCAGACGGCCACAGATGCACCGCCCTATTCAGCAGGTTCAGTTTAAGAGGTCAGGACAACAGCAGCAGGCCCTCCTGGTCTGCCACTTTTTGTGGGAAGCCTGGGCATGCCAAACCTGAGTATCGAGGATTTCTGGGCTTTTGTCTGGTTTGTGGAGAGTCTGGACACATGGCTAGGAATTGCCCGGCATCATAGGTCACGTGATCCAGCTCCAGCTCCTCGTGCTACCCAGCTGAGAACGCCCCACAGCGTCCACCTCTACCACCACAGCAGAGGGTGTTCCAGCAGGCAAGGCAGCAGCCACCACCGAGACACCAGGTTTACACCATGACTGTCGAAGAGGCTGAGGCTACCGGTGAGGTGATCACAGGTATATTTCTGGCATCGTTAGTAAATAATTTCTTTCATTAGCATTGGTTGCTTAGATTAGTGTTTGTAACCTAGGTGTCGTGCTAGTAGCTGGGAAACCTGCCCTCTCCTTGTTCGACTCGGGAGCATCACACTGCTTTCTAGCGAGTCGATTCGTTCGTAACCACACCGTTCCTGTCAAACTCTAACTACCGGTTGGAACGTAAGGCAACCAGTGGGTATCCTCAATGCCCCGTGGTGATTTGTGGGCAAGCTTTATTCACTGACTTCATGATGATAGATATCCCAAACTTTGATGTTGTATTTAGGATGGATTGGTTGGGAACTTTCCATGCCACCATCGACTGTTGTCGAAGGAGGGTAGCCTTCGACATTCCTGATCATCCGAAGTTCGAGTTCATTAGTGGGAGCAGATATGTAGGCCCAACGAAGTACAAAGCCAGGTCGACTGAAGCAGTAGCAACCGCGATGGAAGCTGAGCCCGATGTTCCAGAGGTGGTTCAAGAGTTCATCGATGTGTTTCCAGACGACCTTACAGGTTTTCCTCCGGATCACATCCTTAAATTTGCCATCGAACTAATGGCAGGAGCCCAGCCGATGTCCAAAGGACCATATCGTTTAGGACCATCTGAGCTAGAAGAATTGCGGGTCCAACTTGATGAGCTACTGAAGAAGGGATGGATACGACCCAGTGTATCTCCCTGAGGATCTCCTATACTGCTGGTAAAGAAGAAAGATGGATCCCTGTGTATGTACGTTGATTATCACGAGCTGAACAAAGTCACCGTGAAGAACAAGTACCCTCTACCACATATCAATGATCCTTTCGACCAGCTCGGTGGGTCAATCATCTATTCGAAGCTGGATCTGAGGACATGGTACCATCAAGTGAAGGTGAAGGATGAAGATGTTCCCAAGACTGCATTCAGAACCAGATACGAACATTATAAGCACTTAGTAATGCCGTTTGGTGTGACCAATGCACCCGCGGTATTTATGAATCTCATGAACCAAGAATTGTATGAATACTTGGACAAGTTTGTAGTGGTCTACATCGACAACATTCTCATCTACTCGAAGAATGCGGTGGAGCATGCAGAACATCTCAGGAAGGTTCTTGAGACCTTGAGAAGTCACCAGCTTTATGCCAAACTTAGCAAGTGCGAGTTCTAGCTAAACGAGGTGGCATTTCTAGGCCATGTGGTGTCCGGAACAGGGATTGCTGTTGATCCTGAAAAAGTAGCCGCTGTTCAAAACTGGCCAGTCCCCCGAACGATGACTGAGATTCGAAGCTTCTTGGGAATAGCTGGCTACTACCGGAGGTTCATCAAAGACTTCTCGAAGATCACGGGAGCCATGACACGATTGACGAGAAAGGATGTGATGTTTGTTTGGTCGAAAGCATGTGAGGATGCTTTCCAGGAACTGAAGAAGAGGTTGACGACTGCATCCATCTTGATCATTCTAGACCGATCAGGAGGATTTGAAGTCTTCTGTGATGCATCTGGCAAAGGACTTGGATGCATGCAACATCAGCACGGTCGAGTCGTAGCATATGCATCCAGGCAGTTGAAGATCCATGAGAAGAACTGCCCCACTCATGATTTTGAGTTGGCGGCAGTGATTTTTATAGTGAAGATTTGGAGGAACTTCCTATTGGGGAAGTACGTGAAGGTGTTCTCAGATCATAAGAGTTTGAAGTATCTCTTCATTCAAAAGGAGCTCAACATGTGATCACTCCATATTTTACACCTTTTTTCTACATGTTTGCATACCGTTTTGATCATCCATATCGCGTTTTTCGAAATTATTCGACAATATTACGATGCTTTTCACTATTTCTTGTTTTTGTCATATTTCATGAAATATGGAGCGATTCAGAGCGATTTTGAGATCAAATGGTTCGCAAGCGCTAAGGAGTGTCACCCACTGCTCTTTTGAGGACCATTCAGCGATGGAAGATGAGTGGAAGAAGAAGGAACTTCGTAGGAGCGACGACGAGGAGAAACAAAGAAGATTGGGCATTTACAACATGCCACTCGGCCGAGTGGAGCACTCACTCTGCCGAACAAGAAGCCCCACTCGGTCGACCAGAACGAATACGCACTCAGAGTCAATTCCAGCGTTTACTCGGTCGAACAAAGAAAGCCCACTCGGCCGAGTGAGAAATCTCACTCGCCCGAGTGGTACAGGAAAATTGTCCAGAGAAAGGCCGAAGTTACTGTATTTTTCGAAGATCCTGTCGAAAGTCACTCGGCCGAACGATAAAGCCACTCGACCAAACAGATAAGTATACTCGACCGAGTCACCTCCGAAGGCAGACCCTGAGACCCCCTGACTTACTGTTTTCTTACAGGGTCTGTCACTCGGCCGAGTGACATTGTCACTCGGCCGAGTGAGCCGCTCTGCCTGCTGCGAAAGTTGCGATTTCTGGGCTGCTCAGGGGCAGTTTGGTCACGATTTTCTGTGCGATTTTGGGGGGTATTTAAACCCAGTTTTTGCCCTAATTCAAGGAGCTTTTTGGCAGCCTTTTTCAGAGCTTTTCAGAACTTTTTAGATTAATTAGATTTAGACTTTCTTTTTGGAGATTTAAAGGCTACTCTTATTGGATTCTCATTGGATATCATTGGATCTTCATTGGTTTGTCTATTTCCCATCAAAAACTCAATTTTTATTAGCTATTTCTCTATTGCAATGAATTCTCTTGATATTATTATTGATTTTTCTGAGAATTGCATGATGAATATTTAGTAGTGCCATCGTCTTAGTGCGTAGGGATGAACCCTATGGACCCTATTTCTGAGTTGTGATGAAATTGTGGAATTGTTGCTAGAATTGATTAAGGTTAGGTTGGGATTGATTAATTACGGATAGCTAGGGATTCATATCGATTGGGATTTGCAAGAGATTGGGTCCCAATTGATAAGAAGCCCTAGAAATTTGATTTAGATTGACGATTGGATTTCTCTAGACTTGGTTTGCAAGAGATTGGGCCAAAGCTAGGATTTTCAATTGTGAATTTATACCAATATCCGTGTGCAAGAGATTGGATGGATAGGAACTATCACAACCTTGGTCGTAGCTCGAGTTTGCACGAGAGTGGGCTCGAGATACGATTGGACGATGATGTCGTTCTTCACGCTAGCGGCTTAGGCTAGGGTTTGCAAGAGAATGGGCCCTATCCTAGGTTTGCTATAGACCGGCAATGGCACGAGAGCGTGAGCATGGTTCTACAATTAGTTGCGACTAGTTCACCCACATTCAAGTTTAGCAACAATGAAATCTATGAACACAATGATGAGAGACGGTCCGTAGCGGGGATTCCCTATCCCTAGACATTTTATTAATTTGATATTTTCTCTTGATATTTGCATGATTGTGACTGTTTAACCCAAATGATTCACGACCCTCTTGATAGCTAGGTGATTGGAAGGAGACACTGTCATTAGTCCTCCCTGAGTTCGATACCCGCTCGCCGCTACATCATGCGCTTGCGGTAAAACTACAAGCCGTCTGTCCTGGGTGTGTGTACTCTTGGGGCATCGAGCAAGTTTTTGGCACCGTTGCCGGGGATTTATCTCCGTGCATTTGCGCCATACTAGGTTGTGCCCTTGGGTTACATTTTGGAGCGATCAAGTTTTTGGCGCCGTTGCCGGGGAGCTTTATTTGACGGTGTTTGATTTTGATCACCCGGTTATCTCTTACCATCTATCTTCATTTCTTTCTTTATTTTTCCTTTTTGACTCTATTTGCTGCCCAATTTAGTTGATTTCCCAGAATTCTCCATAAGATCTTACACGAACATGGGGGACGCAATGTTGATGACTGAGTCTGCCTGGGAGATGATGACTCCTTCGCGAGCCTTCTTAAAGAACTTGTTGATGAGGTCCATGCCACAGGGACGTGCACCGTTGATATCGAGGACCCCATTGAGCAACAATTTTCCATTTTTGTGATGGATCAAATCTCCCCAGAAGGGACTATCGAGGGCAACATCAGAGTTGATGTGAGGGACCGCAAGTTATATTTTGAAAATGGTGGATCGTGCATCGAAGAGTACTACTCTTCTGAGGAATCCATTGGGAATGCCAAAATTCAGGGAAGTACACTCTACAACCCTCACTCTAATATTTATGAACCCACTGACGTATCTCTTGATCTTAGGTTTGGATCGGAGCACAGTGGTAGTCTTATCGATGCCCGCGCAGAGTTGTGCAGCATCTATTCCGATACACCTTCCTCACCGAGAAGTAAATCTGAGTCTGCATGGGGAAGCCCACTCAAAGAGCAGGAACTAAACCCAGATGTTGCAGAAGAGGTCAAGCTTTCACAAGGAGAGGAAGAGGAGGGTACAGCGCCACCTGAGGTAAAGCTTAAACAATTACCACCAAATCTAAGGTACGCATTCTTGGGTAATAAATTGACCTATCCGGTTATTGTTAATGCCCACCTCAACCATGATCAACTAGAAAGACTCTTAGATGTCCTTAGGAGTCACAAGGATGTGCTTGGCTACACCATCTCTGATCTTAAGGGAATAAGCCCTAGGCTTTGCACGCAAAGAATCCACTTGGAAAACACTGAAGCCACCTCCATAGAGCCTCAAAGGCGGTTGAACCCTAACATCAAGGTGGTGGTTAAGAAAGAGATTCTTAAATTACTTGAAGCCGGTATTATCTATCCTATCTCTGACAGCCGGTGGGTTAGCCCCGTTTATGTTGTCCCTAAAAAGGGAGGGATGACCGTTATAAAAAATGAAAAGGGAGAACCCATTTCTACGCATACCGTCACGGGATGGCGGATGTGTATTGATTATAGGAAATTAAACAAAGCCACCCGGAAAGACCATTACCCATTGCCCTTCATTGATCAAATGCTTGAGCGTCTTGCTAAACATAAATACTTCTGTTATTTGGATGGGTATTCGGGATTCTTTCAAATCCCCTTGCATGAAGACGACCAAGAAAAGACCACTTTCACATGTCCTTATGGCACATATGCCTATCGTAGAATGCCCTTTGGTCTTCGTAATGCTCTCGTCACCTTTCAAAGGTGTATGACATCCATTTTTTCTGATTACATTGAAAAAATTTTGGAAGTCTTCATGGATGTTTTTCTGTTTATGGAAGTGAGTTTGGTTCTTGTTTGGCTAACCTCACTAAAGTTCTTAAAAGATGCCAACAAAATAATATCACTCTTAATTGGGAGAAATGTCATTTTATGGTCACCGAAGGGATAGTTCTTGGGCACCTTGTTTCTTCTAGAGGAATTGAGGTTGATAAGGCGAAAATCGAGGTAATCGAAAAACTCCCTCCTCCTATCAATGTTAAGGGCATTAGAGACTTGCTTGGTCATGCGGGGTTTTACCGCCGCTTTATCAAGGATTTTGCCTTGATTGCCCGACATCTTACCTCCTTACTTGCTAAAGATGCTCCCTTTGTCTTTTCAGGAGAATGCTTACAAGCATTCAATACGTTGAAGGAAGCTCTTGTTTCCGCCCCCATCATACAACCGCCGGATTGGAGCCTTCCCTTTGAGCTTATGTATGATGCAAGTGACCAAGCCATTAGAGCGGTGCTAGGACAAAGGAAAGACAAAAAGCTTCATGCTATATTCTATGTTAGCAAAACATTGGACGATGCGCAGAAAAATTGTACTACCACCGAGAAAGAGCTTTTAGCGATTGTCTACTCCATCGAGAAGTTTCGTTCCTACCTCCTTGGATCCAAAGTTATTGTCCACACCGATCATGCGGCATTGAAGTATCTTCTAAGTAAAAAAAGAGGCAAAACCAAGATTGATAAGATGGATACTTTTGTTGCAAGAATTTGACTTGGAGATTAGAGATAAGAAGGGAACGGACAACATTGTGGCGGACCACTTATCTAGACTTGTTCGCGACAAGGAGGATGAAAGCTTGCCAATCGATGACATCTTTGTCGACGAGAGGCTATACGCCGTAAGACCCGGAGAGGTGCCTTGGTATGCGGACTTTGTCAACTATTTGGCATGTGGGATAAAACCAAGCGGAATGCCCACACAACAAAAGAGGAGATTTATGCACGAAGTCCAAAGCTATTTTTGGGAAGATCCGTATCTCTTCAAGATTTGCAAGGATGGTGTTATTCGGAGATGTGTTTCCAATGAAGAGGCCATGTCAATCATCTTGCATTGCCACAATATGCCATGCGAGGGACATCACGCCTCATCTAAGACCACCGCTAAGATATTACAATGCGGATTCTTTTGGCCGACCATGTTCAAGGATACGCATGACTTCATCAAGGGATGTGATAGATGCCAACGAACCGGAATATATCAAGGCAAAACGAGATGCCGATGAGGCCCATTCTAGAAATTGAGCTATTTGACTGTTGGGGAGGGGACTTCATGGGGCCCTTGTTGGATCCTGTGGATGGAAAACAACACTAGAAGGGGGGTTGAATAGTTTTGTTCAAATAATAAAAAATTTTCGATCGTTAATTAAAACCCTTCTAATGATGCCTAAGAAACCAAGTAGAGTGATCTACGCTTGGTTCTTAATCAACAAGTTAATCTTATAGAAATATAAAAGATAAACAACTATGATTACAATCAGATAAGAGATCTTTACACACAGATAGATCTTTACACAGCGGAATTAAATGTACAATCTTTGTAATATGCAAATGAACAAAGAATTACAAAGATATAATAATAACAAATTAAATAAGAATTGCTTGCAGAGATAAATAATCAAACACAGAGAGAATCAAACGCAAACACAAGGATTTTTTATCCTGGTTCCCCACAACCTTGGGTACGTCCAGTCCCCGACCAATCCGGTACGAGATTTCCACTATTGCCTTAGCAATACAAATACCTAGCCTCACTAGGATTTCCAACCACCTAGACTTGTCTAAGATTTTACCCTTGCCTCACAACCCGAGGACTTTTCACAAACACCTTGCCTACAACAAGGATTTACAACCACCCTTATCACCAATGGACTACAAGTAAAATCAAATCCAATACACCACAATTAATTAGTGGAGATTGGTTTTTACACCCAATAATTCTATAGCCAAGATTAAATTTGCAATAGTGCTTAACGTGGCTAAAAGAATTTAAATCATTTGTAGATCACACAAAGAATATGAGTTTATTCAATGTGATCTAGAATCTAGATGTGTTCTTAGATCACACAAAGAATATGAAATTATTCAATGTGATCTAGAATCTAGATGTTTCAAAAATTCTTTGAGAATATAAAAAATCAAAGAGAAGGATTTTGAAAACTAATTTGCAATAGCCAAATAATAATAATGATCTTAAAAAGAATTATAAAGAATATAAGCAATAAGATCAGAAATAGAAAAACCGATTTGGCTATGAAGAACTTTAAGAGCGATGAGAACGATGAGATCTTTTGAGAGAATAATAATTTTGCTCAAGAGTAAATTGGTGAGAAAAATGTTCTCATAGGGTCTCTATTTATAGAGCCAAAGGAGAATTCAAAATGATTCAAATCAAGTTTGACTTCAGCCTAAAAATCAAGCAATGAATAAATGAGAGAGTGAATCAAGGAATTCTGGTCGCACAGCTGGTAGTCGACTCCCTAACTTTGGTAGTCGACTCCCAGAGTGTCTCAGAGAAAATCTGCTACAACTGGTAGCCGACTCCTTAACTTAGGTAGCCAACTACCAGAGTATATTTTCTGGTAGAAGACAGAAATCAGTGTAGTGAACTACTGGGTGTTTGTAGTTGACTACAAATTGAAACTTAGCTTCTATGAAAAGTATGCTCTCAAATAAGTTTAAAATGAGTTTTAAAAATATTTTAGAAAATTATTTTGTGTGTGTACAAATTCTTCTTGGCTTTGACATAATCCTAAGAAAATGAAAAACAACTCACACACTAGACTCTATGAAGATCTTGAAGCCATGAATGAGCTTGAGCAAGTTGCATATGCTTCTCTTGAATTTGAGCTCCTCTTTAGCTTTAGCTTGAGCACATTCTTTGAGCTTTGGAGTTGCGAGCTAAATTCATCTTCATCTTCTATGTGTGTGGTTAAAGTTCTTCTTCTTGGAGTATGTTTCGAGCTTCAATTAGCTTATTGCACAACCTACACACTTAAGTAGTATGATTAGTAATTTAACCACATTTGGTGTGATCATCAACAAAACAAACCACTTGGGGTGGGACTAGATTCCCATCACTCTCCACCTTTTTGATGATGACACCCAAATGAAAAACATATGAATAATATGAAATAAAAACAATGAGTAAGTGTACTTACTCCCCCTGCTTAGATGCGGTTTATTATTCATTCATGTTTTTTCTTGCTTCACTTTTTCTCCCCCTTGTCATCACAAAAAAAAACATAATCGTATACATACCAAGTGAAGAAAAAAATTTCATAGGCTCCCCCTTAGGTTTGCATCATTTCATTTGGGTCTCCCCCTTAATGTATGCATGGATTTAGAGATTCATTGGGAGCTCTACTACTAATCCCTTCAAATGTGGGAGTACCTACAAAAATCAAGATTTGGTACTCTTTTCTTTCGAGTCCATGGGGTTAAAGATATTATCAATGAAATCAATTTAAATGATATTCAATATGCAAGTTTGAGTATCCTAAAAATATACAATAAGCATAGATACTCAACATTATTGGGTTCATGCAAGATCATCCAATAGGAACCCAAACCCATTTAGGATTTGTTTTCCTAGCATACATAGAATTTCTAGAATTATGCATATTCATCACAATATTATTGATATATGCATTTCTATCAATCAAACTCAAATTCTTTGGAACCCAACACATATTATCATGTAATCTACGCATGGTCATAGAATTATTCTTAGCAAATGGATGCATAGTCACATGATTAGTAGAATCCAACTTATGAATGGAACTATTAGAAATATTGGATTTCATCAATTTATTGCATGCAATCTTACCATACATGAAAGCATATTTCGTTCTAACAACATTAGCATGCATATTCTTTCTTACATAATTCTTTTTGTCGCTAACAACATTATTAATCATGGAATCATGTTTGCATGAAGAAAAAGTATTCAAGCTAGCATTGCGCTTGAAATTATCAAATTTACAAACAAGCTCTTCATGCATACTTTTACGCATTGACAAATCATTAAACAATAAATTAATTCTACCATTAATACTATTGCATTCATTCATAAGCAAAGAATTTTCTACTACTAGTCTATCATTATCAATTCTCAGCTGTTCAATAATAGACTTAGCATTATTCAATCTTTCAAGAGATTCATCATGCACAAGTTTTAAACATTCATAATCATGCAATAAAGCATTATGCTCACTTTTCAACTTATTATGATCAATAAGAAGTGAATTATGATCTTTCTTTAAACTCTTATGATCATGCTTTAAAGAACTAAATTTACTTTTCAATGATTTGTAATCTTTAACTAAATCATTGTAAGCATGAAGTAAATCATTGTTTTCATCTTCATCACTAGAGGTAGAGTTTACCTCATCGTTTGTGTGTGCCATGTAGCAATCATAAGAACCTTCTTTATCTTTGTTGGAGGATGAAACTTTAGAGGTAGTGTCCTCAAACTTCTCTACCATGTGCCATAGTTGATACGCTGTAGTAGCTCCTGACACAAGACTAAAAATTTTGTTACTCAAAAAACATTGAATATATCCAATTACCTCTCCATCTTTCATTTCCATTTCTTCTTCCTCTTTTGTCCATTGTGACTCGGGTGTGGTAGGTGGGTGATATGGCTTCTCCACAAATCTCCACAAGTTGTTGTCTTTGGATTGAATGTAGACTTTCATCATTCTTTTCCAATCATAATAATTTGAGCCATCGAAGATATGTGGAAGTTGTCTTCTTGTTGATGCCATCTATTTGACCTTGCTTTGATACCAAGTGTTGGATCCTGTGGATGGCAAACAACACTAGAAGGGGGGTGGAATAGTGTTGTTCAAATAATAAAACTTTTTCGATCGTTAATTAAAACCCTTCTAATGTTGCCTAAGAAACCAAGTAGAGTTATCTACGCTTGGTTCTTAATCAACAAGTTAATCTTATAGAAATATAAAAGATAAACAATTATGATTACAATCAGATAAGAGATCTTTACACACAGATAGATCTTTACATAGCGGAATTAAATGTACAATCTTTGTAATATGCAAATGAACAAAGAATTACAAAGATATAATAATAACAAATTAAATAAGAATTGCTTGCAGAGATAAATAATCAAACACAGAGAGAATCAAACGCAAACACAAGGATTTTTTATCCTGGTTCCCCACAACCCTGGATACGTCCAGTCCCCGACCTATCCGGTACGAGATTTCCACTATTGCCTTAGCAATACAAATACCTAGCCTCACTAGGATTTCCAACAACCTAGACTTGTCTAGGATTTTACCCTTGCCTCACAACCCGAGGACTTTACATTGCCTCACAATCTGAGGACTTTTCACAAACACCTTGCCTACAACAAGGATTTACAACCACCCTTATCACCAATGGACTACAAGTAAAATCAAATCCAATACAACACAATTAATTAGTGGAGATTTGTTTTTACACCCAATAATTCTATAGCCAAGATTAAATTTGCAATAGTGCTTAACGTGGCTAAAAGAATTTAAATCATTTGTAGATCACACAAAGAATATGAGTTTATTCAATGTGATCTAGAATCTAGATGTGTTCTTAGATCACACAAAGAATATGAAATTATTCAATGTGATCTAGAATCTAGATGTTTCAAAAATCCTTTGAGAATATAAAAAATCAAAGAGAAGGATTTTGAAAACCAATTTGCAATAGCCAAATAATAATAATGATCTTAAAAAGAATTATAAAGAATATAAGCAATAAGATCAGAAATAGAAAAACCGATTTGGCTATGAAGAACTTTGAGAGCGATGAGAACGATGAGATATTTTGAGAGAATAATAATTTTGCTCAAGAGTAAATTGGTGAGAAAAATGTTCTCATAGGGTCTCTATTTATAGAGCCAAAGGAGAATTCAAACTGATTCAAATCAAGTTTGACTTCAGCCCAAAAATCAAGCAATGAATAAATGAGAGAGTGAATCAAGGAATTCTGGTCGCACAGCTGGTAGTCGACTCCCTAACTTTGGTAGTCGACTCCCAGAGTGTCTCAGAGAAAATCTGCTACAACTGGTAGTCGACTCCTTAACTTAGATAGCCGACTACCAGAGTATCTTTTCTGGTAGAAGACAGAAATCAGTGTAGTGAACTACTGGGTGTTTGTAGTTGACTACAAATTGAAACTTAGCTTCTATGAAAAGTATGCTCTCAAATAAGTTTAAAATGAGTTTTAAAAACATTTTAGAAAATCATTTTGTGTGTGTGCAAATTCTTCTTGGCTTTGACATAATCCTAAGAAAATAAAAAACAACTCACACACTAGACGCTATGAAGAACTTGAAGCCATGAATGAGCTTGAGCAAGTTGCATATGCTTCTCTTGAATTTGAGCTCCTCTTTAGCTTTAGCTTGAGCACATTCTTTGAGCTTTGGAGTTGCGAGCTAAATTCATCTTCATCTTCTATGTGTGTGGTTGAAGTTCTTCTTCTCGGAGTATGTTTCGAGCTTCAATTAGCTTATTGCAGAACCTACACACTTAAGTAGTATGATTAGTAATTTAACCACATTTGGTGTGATCATCAACAAAACAAACCACTTGGGGTGGGACTAGATTCCCATCACTCTCCCCTTTTTTGATGATGACACCCAAATGAAAAACATTTGAATAATATGAAATAAAAACAATGAGTAAGTGTACTTACTCCCCCTGCTTAGATGCGGTTTATTATTCATTCATGTTTTTTCTTGCTTCACTTTTTCTCCCCCTTGTCATCACAAAAAAAAACATAATCGTATACATACCAAGTGAAGAAAAAAATTTCATAGGCTCCCCCTTAGGTTTGCATCATTTCATTTGGGTCTCCCCCTTAATGTATGCATGGATTTAGAGATTCATTGGGAGCTCTTCTACTAATCCCTTCAAATGTGGGAGTACCTACAAAAATCAAGATTTGGTACTCTTTTCTTTCGAGTCCATGGGGTTAAAGATATTATCAATGAAATCAATTTAAATGATATTCAATATGCAAGTTTGAGTATCCTAAAAATATACAATAAGCATAGATACTCAACATTATTGGGTTCATGCAAGATCATCCAATAGGAACCCAAACCCATTTAGGATTTGTTTTCCTAGCATACATAGAATTTCTAGAATTATGCATATTCATCACAATATTATTGATATATGCATTTCTATCAATCAAACTCAAATTCTTTGGAACCCAACACATATTATCATGTAATCTACGCATGGTCATAGAATTATTCTTAGCAAATGGATGCATAGTCACATGATTAGTAGAATCCAACTTATGAATGGAACTATTAGAAATATTGGATTTCATCAATTTATTGCATGCAATCTTACCATACATGAAAGCATATTTCGTTCTAACAACATTAGCATGCATATTCTTTCTTACATAATTCTTTTTGTCGCTAACAACATTATTAATCATGGAATCATGTTTGCATGAAGAAAAAGTATTCAAGCTAGCATTGCGCTTGAAATTATCAAATTTACAAACACGCTCTTCATGCATACTTTTACGCATTGACAAATCATTAAACAATAAATTAATTCTACCATTAATGCTATTGCATTCATTCATAAGCAAAGAATTTTTCTACTACTAGTCTATCATTATCAATTCTCAGTTGTTCAATAATAGACTTAGCATTATTCAATCTTTCAAGAGATTCATCATGCACAAGTTTTAAACATTCATAATCTTGCAATAAAGCATTATGCTCACTTTTCAACTTATTATGATCAATAAGAAGTGAATTATGATCTTTCTTTATACTCTTATGATCATGCTTTAAAGAACTAAATTTACTTTTCAATGATTTGTAATCTTTAACTAAATCATTGTAAGCATGAAGTAAATCATTGTTTTCATCTTCATCACTAGAGGTAGAGTTTACCTCATCGTTTGTGTGTGCCATGTAGCAATCATAAGAACCTTCTTTATCTTTGTTGGAGGATGAAACTTTAGAGGTAGTGTCCTCAAACTTCTCTACCATGTGCCATAGTTGATACGCTGTAGTAGCTCCTGACACAAGACTAAAAATTTTGTTACTCAAAAAACATTGAATATATCCAATTACCTCTCCATCTTTCATTTCCATTTCTTCTTCCTCTTTTGTCCATTGTGACTCGGGTGTGGTAGGTGGGTGATATGGCTTCTCCACAAATCTCCACAAGTTGTTGTCTTTGGATTGAATGTAGACTTTCATCATTCTTTTCCAATCATAATAATTTGAGCCATCGAAGATATGTGGAAGTTGTCTTCTTGTTGATGCCATCTATTTGACCTTGCTTTGATACCAAGTGTTGGATCCTGTGGATGGCAAACAACACTAGAAGGGGGGTGGAATAGTGTTGTTCAAATAATAAAACTTTTTCGATCGTTAATTAAAACCCTTCTAATGTTGCCTAAGAAACCAAGTAGAGTGATCTACGCTTGGTTCTTAATCAACAAGTTAATCTTATAGAAATATAAAAGATAAACAATTATGATTACAATCAGATAAGAGATCTTTACACACAGATAGATCTTTACACAACGGAATTAAATGTACAATCTTTGTAATATGCAAATGAACAAAGAATTACAAAGATATAATAATAACAAATTAAATAAGAATTGCTTGCAGAGATAAATAATCAAACACAGAGAGAATCAAACGCAAACACAAGGATTTTTTATCCTGGTTCCCCACAACCCTGGATACGTCCAGTCCCCGACCTATCCGGTACGAGATTTCCACTATTGCCTTAGCAATACAAATACCTAGCCTCACTAGGATTTCCAACAACCTAGACTTGTCTAGGATTTTACCCTTGCCTCACAACCCGAGGACTTTACATTGCCTCACAATCTGAGGACTTTTCACAAACACCTTGCCTACAACAAGGATTTACAACCACCCTTATCACCAATGGACTACAAGTAAAATCAAATCCAATACAACACAATTAATTAGTGGAGATTTGTTTTTACACCCAATAATTCTATAGCCAAGATTAAATTTGCAATAGTGCTTAACGTGGCTAAAAGAATTTAAATCATTTGTAGATCACACAAAGAATATGAGTTTATTCAATGTGATCTAGAATCTAGATGTGTTCTTAGATCACACAAAGAATATGAAATTATTCAATGTGATTTAGAATCTAGATGTTTCAAAAATCCTTTGAGAATATAAAAAATCAAAGAGAAGGATTTTGAAAACCAATTTGCAATAGCCAAATAATAATAATGATCTTAAAAATAATTATAAAGAATATAAGCAATAAGATCAGAAATAGAAAAACCGATTTGGCTATGAAGAACTTTGAGAGCGATGAGAACGATGAGATATTTTGAGAGAATAATAATTTTGCTCAAGAGTAAATTGGTGAGAAAAATGTTCTCATAGGGTCTCTATTTATAGAGCCAAAGGAGAATTCAAACTGATTCAAATCAAGTTTGACTTCAGCCCAAAAATCAAGCAATGAATAAATGAGAGAGTGAATCAAGGAATTCTGGTCGCACAGCTGGTAGTCGACTCCCTAACTTTGGTAGTCGACTCCCAGAGTGTCTCAGAGAAAATCTGCTACAACTGGTAGTCGACTCCCTAACTTAGATAGCCGACTACCAGAGTATCTTTTCTGGTAGAAGACAGAAATCAGTGTAGTGAACTACTGGGTGTTTGTAGTTGACTACAAATTGAAACTTAGCTTCTATGAAAAGTATGCTCTCAAATAAGTTTAAAATGAGTTTTAAAAACATTTTAGAAAATCATTTTGTGTGTGTGCAAATTCTTCTTGGCTTTGACATAATCCTAAGAAAATAAAAAACAACTCACACACTAGACGCTATGAAGAACTTGAAGCCATGAATGAGCTTGAGCAAGTTGCATATGCTTCTCTTGAATTTGAGCTCCTCTTTAGCTTTAGCTTGAGCACATTCTTTGAGCTTTGGAGTTGCGAGCTAAATTCATCTTCATCTTCTATGTGTGTGGTTGAAGTTCTTCTTCTCGGAGTATGTTTCGAGCTTCAATTAGCTTATTGCACAACCTACACACTTAAGTAGTATGATTAGTAATTTAACCACATTTGGTGTGATCATCAACAAAACAAACCACTTGGGGTGGGACTAGATTCCCATCACTCTCCCCTTTTTTGATGATGACACCCAAATGAAAAACATTTGAATAATATGAAATAAAAACAATGAGTAAGTGTACTTACTCCCCCTGCTTAGATGCGGTTTATTATTCATTCATGTTTTTTCTTGCTTCACTTTTTCTCCCCCTTGTCATCACAAAAAAAACATAATCGTATACATACCAAGTGAAGAAAAAAATTTCATAGGCTCCCCCTTAGGTTTGCATCATTTCATTTGGGTCTCCCCCTTAATGTATGCATGGATTTAGAGATTCATTGGGAGCTCTTCTACTAATCCCTTCAAATGTGGGAGTACCTACAAAAATCAAGATTTGGTACTCTTTTCTTTCGAGTCCATGGGGTTAAAGATATTATCAATGAAATCAATTTAAATGATATTCAATATGCAAGTTTGAGTATCCTAAAAATATACAATAAGCATAGATACTCAACATTATTGGGTTCATGCAAGATCATCCAATAGGAACCCAAACCCATTTAGGATTTGTTTTCCTAGCATACATAGAATTTCTAGAATTATGCATATTCATCACAATATTATTGATATATGCATTTCTATCAATCAAACTCAAATTCTTTGGAACCCAACACATATTATCATGTAATCTACGCATGGTCATAGAATTATTCTTAGCAAATGGATGCATAGTCACATGATTAGTAGAATCCAACTTATGAATGGAACTATTAGAAATATTGGATTTCATCAATTTATTGCATGCAATCTTACCATACATGAAAGCATATTTCGTTCTAACAACATTAGCATGCATATTCTTTCTTACATAATTCTTTTTATCGCTAACAACATTATTAATCATATAATCATGTTTGCATGAAGAAAAAGTATTCAAGCTAGCATTGCGCTTGAAATTATCAAATTTACAAACAAGCTCTTCATGCATACTTTTACGCATTGACAAATCATTAAACAATAAATTAATTCTACCATTAATACTATTGCATTCATTCATAAGCAAAGAATTTTCTACTACTAGTCTATCATTATCAATTCTCAGCTGTTCAATAATAGACTTAGCATTATTCAATCTTTCAAGAGATTCATCATGCACAAGTTTTAAACATTCATAATCATGCAATAAAGCATTATGCTCACTTTTCAACTTATTATGATCAATAAGAAGTGAATTATGATCTTTCTTTAAACTCTTATGATCATGCTTTAAAGAACTAAATTTACTTTTCAATGATTTGTAATCTTTAACTAAATCATTGTAAGCATGAAGTAAATCATTGTTTTCATCTTCATCACTAGAGGTAGAGTTTACCTCATCGTTTGTGTGTGCCATGTAGCAATCATAAGAACCTTCTTTATCTTTGTTGGAGGATGAAACTTTAGAGGTAGTGTCCTCAAACTTCTCTACCATGTGCCATAGTTGATACGCTGTAGTAGCTCCTGACACAAGACTAAAAATTTTGTTACTCAAAAACATTGAATTTATCCAATTACTCTCCATCTTTCATTTCCATTTCTTCTTCCTCTTTTGTCCATTGTGACTCGGGTGTGGTAGGTGGGTGATATGGCTTCTCCACAAATCTCCACAAGTTGTTGTCTTTGGATTGAATGTAGACTTTCATCATTCTTTTCCAATCATAATAATTTGAGCCATCGAAGATATGTGGAAGTTGTCTTCTTGTTGATGCCATCTATTTGACCTTGCTTTGATACCAAGTGTTGGATCATGTGGATGGCAAACAACACTAGAAGGGGGGGTTGAATAGTGTTGTTCAAATAATAAAACTTTTTCGATCGTTAATTAAAACCCTTCTAATGTTGCCTAAGAAACCAAGTAGAGTGATCTACGCTTGGTTCTTAATCAACAAGTTAATCTTATATAAATATAAAAGATAAACAATTATGATTACAATCAGATAAGAGATCTTTACACACAGATAGATCTTTACACAGCGGAATTAAATGTACAATCTTTGTAATATGCAAATGAACAAAGAATTACAAAGATATAATAATAACAAATTAAATAAGAATTGCTTACAGAGATAAATAATCAAACACAGAGAGAATCAAATGCAAACACAAGGATTTTTTATCCTGGTTCCCCACAACCCTGGGTACGTCCAGTCCCCGACCAATCCGGTACGAGATTTCCACTATTGCCTTAGCAATACAAATACCTAGCCTCACTAGGATTTCCAACCACCTAGACTTGTCTAGGATTTTACCCTTGCCTCACAACCCGAGGACTTTACCTTGCCTCACAATCCGAGGACTTTTCACAAACACCTTGCCTACAACAAGGATTTACAACCACCCTTATCACCAATGGACTACAAGTAAAATCAAATCCAATACACCACAATTAATTAGTGGAGATTGGTTTTTACACCCAATAATTCTATAGCCAAGATTAAATTTGCAATAGTGCTTAACGTGGCTAAAAGAATTTAAATCATTTGTAGATCACACAAAGAATATGAGTTTATTCAATGTGATCTAGAATCTAGATGTGTTCTTAGATCACACAAAGAATATGAAATTATTCAATGTGATCTAGAATCTAGATGTTTCAAAAATCCTTTGAGAATATAAAAAATCAAAGAGAATGATTTTGAAAACCAATTTGCAATAGCCAAATAATAATAATGATCTTAAAAAGAATTATAAAGAATATAAGCAATAAGATCAGAAATAGAAAAACCGATTTGGCTATGAAGAACTTTGAGAGCGATGAGAACGATGAGATCTTTTGAGAGAATAATAATTTTGCTCAAGAGTAAATTGGTGAGAAAAATGTTCTCATAGGGTCTCTATTTATAGAGCCAAAGGAGAATTCAAAATGATTCAAGTCAAGTTTGACTTCAGCCCAAAAATCAAGCAATGAATAAATGAGAGAGTGAATCAAGGAATTCTGGTCGCACAGCTGGTAGTCGACTCCCTAACTTTGGTAGTCGACTCCCAGAGTGTCTCAGAGAAAATCTGCTACAACTGGTAGCCGACTCCCTAACTTAGGTAGCCGACTACCAGAGTATCTTTTCTGGTAGAAGACAGAAATCAGTGTAGTGAACTACTGGGTGTTTGTAGTTGACTACAAATTGAAACTTAGCTTCTATGAAAAGTATGCTCTCAAATAAGTTTAAAATGAGTTTTAAAAACATTTTAGAAAATCATTTTGTGTGTGTGCAAATTCTTCTTGGCTTTGACATAATCCTAAGAAAATGAAAAACAACTCACACACTAGACGCTATGAAGAACTTGAAGCCATGAATGACCTTGAGCAAGTTGCATATGCTTCTCTTGAATTTGAGCTCCTCTTTAGCTTTAGCTTGAGCACATTCTTTGAGCTTTGGAGTTGCGAGCTAAATTCATCTTCATCTTCTATGTGTGTGGTTGAAGTTCTTCTTCTCGGAGTATGTTTCGAGCTTCAATTAGCTTATTGCACAACCTACACACTTAAGTAGTATGTTTAGTAATTTAACAACATTTGGTGTGATCATCAACAAAACAAACCACTTGGGGTGGGACTAGATTACCATCAGCCCTTTCCTACAAGCAAGGGTAACAAGTACATCCTATTGGCCGTGGATTATGTCTCCAAATGGGTAGAGGCCATTGCCACCCCCACCAATGATGCAAGGGTGGTTTAAAAAATTTTCAAGCAAAACATCTTTCCACGCTTTGTGGTGCCCCGTACTTTGATAAGCGATGGGGGAGCCACTTTATAGAAAACAAATTTGAAGCCATGTTGAAAAAGTATGGAGTGAATCATAGAGTTGGCATGGCATACCACCCTCAGACGAGTGGCCAAGTGCAGGTGTCGAATCGGGAAATCAAGAAAATTCTAGAAAAGACCGTCGATAGATCTAGAAAATATTGGTTGATGAAATTGAACGATGCACTATGGGCTTATCGTACGGCCTTTCGCACTTCCATTGGCACCACACCGTACCGGCTTGTTTATGGGAAAGCTTGTCACTTACCGGTAGAGTTGGAACACCGCGCATATTGGGCTATTAAGACCTTCAATTACGACTACAAGAGTGCGGCGGTGAGGCGACTCTTAGACATTAATGAGCTTGATGAGATTAGACGTGATGCTTATGAGAGCTCAAGAATTTACAAGGAAAGGACTAAAATCCTCCACGACGCATGCATCACCGTTTCGGACTTCAAGGTCGGAGACAAAGTCCTACTATTCAATTCCCGGCTCCGACTCTTTCCCGGAAAGTTGAGATCGCGATGGTCCGGACCATTCACCATTAAGCACATATAATCGGGGGGAGCTTTTGAATTGGAAGGAAAAGAGGAAACCACATTCAAGGTAAATGGACAACGGCTCAAGCATTATTCCGAGGGAGTCCCCACCGGTGAAGTGAATCACGTATATCTACTCAAGGGACGCTCCCACGATCTTTTATACCTCCTCGATGAGGTGATCGAAGAAGCCATTCCTTACTCTATTGGCGCTCTCCATGATGATGGCCTTGAAGAAGGCCAAATTTTTAGCATTGAAGAAAAGTTGGAGGACCCTCCGGATAGCTCCATGGCCGATGATGAAGACGATGCTGATGTCGCAAGGATAATGGAGCTTTGCAAGCTCTCGAAGGCCAAGAATCCAAAGAAAGCTCCGCCGGACCGAACGTCGGCGTCACCGGTGAGAAGGAAGATTGGTGCTAGCTCAAGCTTGGGGGACTTATCCCCCAACTCTACCCATGATGAGGGGATGTTGAGGAAGGCCGACGACCACCAACAACCAAATCCAAGTGGACTTCCTGGCAAATTTGATGGGTGTATCTCATGTGCACCCAACATCATGCGCTAAACGAAAATCTTAAGGGGTCGAGCTCATGACCTTAAACGAGCGCTTGTCGGGAGGCAACCCGACGGTTTTACATTGTTTTAGTTTGAACTCCGTTTTTCTTTTAGATTTTTCTTAGTGTTTAGAGTCCAGTGTCTATGAAAATCGTGACAACGGGTCCTAATTTTCATGACAGGAGATGGAGAAAGAGAGATCATTCAAATGGAGGATGCCCGAGGCAAGGGAGAGCGCTTCAGGAACGCGCTCAGGCCCCAGGATGAGGAAGGAACTGACTGGAGGAAGAAAAACAGAGAATGGAGCGAAAACAGAGAGCCGTTGCAGAAAACAGGAGTCCACTCAGCCGAGTAACATATGTCACTCGGCCGAGCAAAGACTCCATTCGGCCGAGTGGAGTACCAATCAGGGAAGATTCTACAGACAAACTCTCTGTTACTTTCTGTCAATTTACAGTATAATTGCCACTCGGACGAGTGACTTGTCACTCGGCCGAGTGAATCAGATACCCTGCACGCTCTAAAAATTGCTGAGTAGCTGAGCCACTCGGTCGAGTAGAACTTGTCCATTCAGTCGAATGGAAAAAGCCACTCGGTCGAGTCGTAACTTAGGAGGGAAATTTCGAAATTTTATTTACTTGTCCCACTCGGCCGAGTGAGCATGTCACTCGGCCGAGTCGTAATATTCCTATAAAAGGCCTAGGCGCTGCACGAATTTCGAAAAACACGAAATCCCCAAATTCATTTCGCCAGCGCCCGAGCCTGCTTCGCCTTCCTTCGCCCGATCCGCCTTTTTGACGCCCGAGCCGTCGCTGCACCGCCGACTGACGACCCCCACCGGTCGCCACTGCCGCCTCGCCACCGCAGCTCGCTGGCGCCGCCCGTCCCAGTCGTCGGTGACCCCCATTTCACCCAAAACGCCTATTTTCTCCCCATTTCTCCTATTTTGCTAGCTTGGGGGAGCTTTGGGGAGATTTTTGACGCATACGGAGCCTTGCGGAGGAGGCGTAACTTCGCACACATCGCTAATTGCTCTCGCGGCGTGCTCAGGTATACTCGTTTCATTATTTAGCGCGACGCATTTTGTTTTGGGTGGGCACGTTGCGCGGCACACATGCCGCCATGTCGTAGTTCACGCACGCGGGAGCCCGCTTCGAAGCGGAAGAAGTCAGGTGATCTTGGCTCCTTTTCCGCTAGGGCGGACTCCCCTCCACCTAGCCCACCACCACCTACACAACCGCTTCCTATCGATCCCATCCCGACACAGGCACCACCTGCTCCCGCCGTCGGGCCGATGGGGATTACGTTTCGAAATGACGCACACCGCGCCAGATTCGAGCGTATCTGCCATCGCTCGATAGTACCCTCTAGGTTTGCATACCTAGCCGACCTAGACCCCCTAGGGGTACTTGAGGGGCTTCTCATGTTGTACGACAATGTGGAATGGCATGACTTTCTGTCGGTGTCGGTGGATACTTACATATGTCCGACACTAGAGGTCCTTAGTTCCATTGACCGGACCCCTGGAGGATGCTCCTTCTATTTGATGGATCGAGAGTGCGAGATCACTCTCGACATGCTTAGAGCATTTTTCAAGTGGCCCGCCGTCTCTGACCCAGACCGCGCTTACGCTCCCACGCACATCCCACCCCCGTCATTCGACACCCACACCTTCTGGACACGGATCACGGGATCCCCACTCTCCTTTGACCCTAGTAGGGCCAAGGCATCAGCTATTATCCACCCCTGCCTCCGCATTGCACAGTGCCTTATGGCGACTACTTTTCTTGCGAGGTACGAGCCCGGGATGCTATCTACGCCAGAGCTCTACATGCTCTATGCGATGACACGCCCTAGGGTCCTAGATAGGGGTAGTGACGATTTGGTCCTCGCTGTCGAGATCGACATTGCCAGTTGGTTTTTGGACCGCATCATTATTTCTGTGAGCGCTCGTACGCCTATCTGTCGTGGTGGTCTGATCACCCTCTTGGCCCTTATGACTGGCGTAGACCTTCCTGACGACCTGCGTCGACCTCCTGGCCCCACTACACTTTCTATAGATGTTATGGCCCGGATGAAGATGCTTCATCCTCATGGTCTTCAGCACTGGGTGTGGCTGCATGGTCCCTTCGGCACGGATTACATGGTTCTCCCGAGCCCTGCTCGGACACATATTGGACCAGACGTCAGAGACTGGATTCCAGCGATGGATCTCCTTATCCCCGCCGCCTACGTGCTTGAGCCCGAGGATGCTCAGCAGGAGCCCCTCGTTCCACCCGTTGACCATGTGATCCCTCAGCCTGCTTATGATCTGTCTGCACCTCCCGACACCTCTGTCCACACGTCTGTTAGTGTCGGGAGCACTTTAGCTAAGCCGTCCACCACCACCACTACTGTGCCCATTTCTGTCGATCACATTACCACTCTGAGTCCCGAGCGTCCCCCTACTATTATTGAGAGCGGCAAGTCCTCTTTCACCGCCGCAGTAGAGACCCTATCCCGATTGTTGTTCTCGACTCCTGAGGAGTCATCTTTTGTGCCCTTCACGGCCTCTCCAGCCGTCGACTTCTCGGTCTCCACTACCGCTGTCTTTTCTGAGAGTGTCGTGACATTTGTCCCCACGTCTGCGTCACTGACCTCTCACGCTGCCTCGGCGCTTGTTTTCACTTCCACTTCCGCTACTGCTTCCACTTCGACCTTTCCTGTGTCCCAGCCTCTGACAGAGGCTGGGCATCACTTAGTGAGCACAGCACCACTACCCCACTTCCCTGCTAGACCCATCCACTACACTGGCCGCGTGAGACAGCCCTGCACTTCACCAATTAGACCTGTGCGTCCCTCTGCTCCACCACCCCTGACACTCTAGTTCAAAGCATTCGTGCTCTTGAGGGGGATGTTAGTGGGCTTAGAGGGGATTTCAGGGCTCTCTCCGCCACAGTTAGTGCTGTGCAGACCCGCGTCGCCATTCTTTCCAGTATTCAGGCTTGCCTGAACCAGATTCTGGCACGTCTGCCTCCACCACCGACACCCACCCAGCAGCTACCACGCCCACCACCTCCACCTCCTCCTCCGCCATAGGACGGTGCTGGTGCACCACCACCAGCCTAGGCACACACTGGATGCCTTCTATATTTCTGTTGTTTTGCTGGTCATTTTTGGAGCCTGATGATTTTTGATCCCCTCCTCCACACACTGTTTTGGTACCTTTTTGGTCATATCTGTTTATATCTCTTTGGGAGTTAGGGAGCTTATTTTTTTTGGGGACACTGATACTCTGCACCATTTTGACATCTGCATGCATCACCTGCATTTGCATATCATTTCATTTTTCTTTTATTTTCACCATGCATGCATCCTCACCCACCCCACCCATTTCACGTCTCTCAGTGTGCCACACTTCGCACATTGAGGACACTGTGTACTTTAGCTTGCGGGAGTGAGTTCCCACGCTTTTGCTTTTTGTCACCCTTTTTATTTTTGTTTTTATCACATTTTCCGCTTTTGCACTCATTTTCACCCACTTTTTCGTTTTTTATCATGCGTCACATTTTCTTACCTTTTTGAGTGTGCGGCATTTCGTAGTAGTTTCTATTTTCTTTTATCCTTATATCTTTCATCTTTTGCTAGAGATGACTTTTCTGTGATGATGATGACATGGTGATTAGCTTATCTCTGTTTGCATGCTATTTTGTCACGCCATGGTTTTTATTTCAGATATCATATGCTTTGTCATGCTATGCATTTAAGATAGTAACCCACCTTTTCGTATATGAATATGGATGAAATTCTGTTATTAGATGAAGTCTGATAATTCATATGTATGCTCTTCGTAGAAAACACACCAAGCTTCACGCATTGATTGCTTATATCTGGCGTACTGTTTTCCTTTCTTATATCACTTCTTATTGCATGAAAAATGTACGCCTCACTTTCGGGTTGAATGAATGAATGTTATGTTGATATAACTGGACTAGTTTACTTTCTGAGATTAAACTGAGTAGATTAAATTACTCTGCTGAAGTTGTTGTGCACGTCTTATAGAGTGAACCGAGTGTTACATTTATTTCTTTCTTCACATATCTTGAGCATTAATTCTCTATTTTATATTCATTGGTGAATCTCCCTTTAACGGATCCTATATTGGCAATTCCCCCGCTTTATAAGTTCATGCACCACTACCCCCAAAATCAAAAAGAAAAACATATGTATATCTTTCTATCTTTTGATTTGGGATCAAAGTTGTATATATAAATTAAATAAATAAATAAAAGAAAAAAACAAAAAAATGAAAAAAAGAAATGAAAAAAATGAAAAAAAGAAAAGAAAAGAGAAAAGAAGTTTATACATGATCTCATCTCATACTCTTTCTCTCTTTCTTCCCTCTTTTGTTTTTGTTCTATCATGGAGCTTCAAAAATGGGGAATATATTTATTGATTTATCTTATGCCACCATGCTTATAGATAAGCTTGGGGGAGAGGAACCAATGATGTGTGTGAGAGTGACTACCTGACAGTGAATGACAACCTAAGCTATGTAATTTTCTATACTTTGTGAGATCACTAAAAGTTTTACAAAATCCAGGAATTGACACTTAGCATACATTTCATGAAAACCACACTTTTCTATTCTTACTGCTCCATATTGTGTGATATCTCTTATACTCAGGTAGAAAGCATTCAATTGAAAAGTGTGGGATATATGATTATGTATACTACTTTAGATGCTTCAGACGATGTTAATTCTAGAATGATTCCGTATTTCATATTATTTTGCTATTCTCGGGTTTTCTATTTTGAATGCATCCATATACTATGGTATCGAGATAAAAAATTTTGGCATGAGTTTTACATTCGCCGTGTGCTACATGAGTAAGTGAAACCCACATCCTGAGAAAATGATCTAGCACCTCTCTCTTTGCTTTCTTCCTTATTTTCTATCTCTTCCGTCTTTTCTTTTTATTATTTTTTCCATCGGGCTCGCCTTTTACTTATCTTCCTCTAGGACGAGTAAGAGGTAAGCTTGGGGGATTTTGATCACTCCATATTTTACACCTTTTTTCTGCATGTTTGCATGCCGTTTTGATTGTCCATATTGCGTTTTTCGAAATTATTCGACAATATTGCGATGCTTTTCACTATTTCTTGTTTTTTTCGTATTTCAGGAAATATGGAGCGATTCGGAGCGATTTTGAGATCAAGTGGTTTGCAAGCGCTAAGGAGTGTCACCCACTGCTCTTTTGAGGACCATTCAGCGATGGAAGATGAGTGGAAGAAGAAGGAACTTCGTAGGAGCGACGAGGAGGAGAAACGAAGAAGATTGGGCATTTACAGCATGCCACTTGGCCGAGTAGAGCACTCACTCGGCCGAACAAGAAGCCCCACTCGGCCGACCGGAACAGATACGCACTCAGAGTCAAATCCAGCGTATACTCGGCCGAACGAAGAAAGCCCACTCGGCCGAGTGAGAAAGCCCACTCGCCCGAGTGGTATAGGGAAATTATCCGGAGAAAGGCCGAAGCTACTGTATTTTTCGAAGATCCTGTCGAAAGTCACTCGGTCGAACGATAAAGCCACTCGGCTGAACGGATAAGTATACTCGGTCGAGTCACCTCCGAAGGCAGACCCTGTGACCCCCCCCCCTGACTTACTGTTTTCTTACAGGGTCTGTCACTCGGCCGAGTGACATTGTCACTCGGCCGAGTGAGCCGCTCCACCAGCCGCGAAAGTTGCGATTTCTGGGCTGCGCAGGGGCAGTTTGGTCACGATTTTCTGGACGATTTTGGGGGATATTTAAACCCAGTTTTTACCCTAATTCAAGGAGCTTTTTGGCAGCCTTTTTCAGAGCTTTTCAGAACTTTTTAGATTAATTAGATTTAGACTTTCTTTTTGGAGATTTAAAGGCTACTCTTATTGGATTCTCATTGGATATCATTGGATCTTCATTGGTTTGTCTATTTCCCATCAAAAACTCAATTTTTATTAGCTATTTCTCTATTGCAATGAATTCTCTTGATATTATTATTGATTTTTCTGAGAATTGCATGATGAATATTGAGTAGTGCCATCGTCTTAGTGCGTAGGGATGAACCCTATGGACCCTATTTCTGAGTTGTGATGAAATTGTGGAATTGTTGCTAGAATTGATTAGGGTTAGGTTGGGATTGATTAATTACGGATAGCTAGGGATTCATATCGATTGGGATTTGCAAGAGATTGGGTCCCAATTGATAGGAAGCCCTAGAAATTCGATTTAGATTGACGATTGGATTTCTCTAGACTTGGTTTGCAAGAGATTGGACCAAAGCTAGGATTTTCAATTGTGAATCTATACCAATATCTGTTTGCAAGAGATTGGACGGATAGGAACTATCACAACCTTGGTCGTAGCTCGAGTTTGCACGAGAGTGGGCTCGAGATACGATTGGACGATGATGTCGTTCTTCACGCTAGCGGCTTAGGCTAGGGTTTGCAAGAGATTGGGCCCTATCCTAGGTTTGCTATAGACCGGCAATAGCACGAAAGCGTGAGCTTGGTTCTACAATTAGTTGCGACTAGTTCACCCACATTCAAGTTTAGCAACAATGAAATCTATGAATCACAATGATGAGAGACGGTCCGTAGCGGCGATTCCATATCCTTAGACGTTTTATTAATTTGATATTTTCTCTTGATATTTGCACGATTTTGATTGTTTAACCCAAACGATTCTCGATCCTCTTGTTAGATAGGTGATTGGAAGGAGACATTGTCATTAGTCCTCCCGAGTTCGATACCCGCTCGCCGCTACACCGTGCGCTTGCGGTAAAACTACAAGTCGTCTTCCCGGGTGTGTGTGTACTCCCGAGGCATCGAGAAAGTTTTTGGTGCCGTTGCCGGGGATTTATCTCTGTGCATTTGCGCCATACTAGGTTGTGCTCTTGGGTTACATTTTAGAGCGATCAACATGCGTCAGAGACGATGGGTCGAGCTCATGGCAGATTATGACATTGACCTTCAGTACCATCCTGGGAAAGTCAATGGTGTACCGGATGCATTGAGTCGTCTTCCAGCAATGATGACCCTTACGACTCAGTGGAGGTTGCAACAAAAGATCTGAGACATGGGTATAGAAGTGATTCTACCAGGGATGACTGCATCTTTTATGGGTATGCATATCCAGTCGACCTTGGTAAAGAGGATCAAGTCTACTCAGATGGACGATGAGAAGCTGCAAAAGATTAAAGATTTGGTGATGGCAGGTCAGAGGCCGGAGTTTAAGATTCATGCAGATGGATCCTTGAGGTTTGAGGACAGGATCTGTGTACCGTCCGGCGCCATTAGAGAGGAGCTATTGGAGGAAGCTCACAGCTCTCCATACTCCATACATCCTGGAGGTACCAAGATGTACCAGGATCTGCGACAACATTACTGGTGGCATGGCATGAAGAGAAGCGTCGCACGGAGCGTGGCGAAGTGTATTGTGTGCCAACAGGTGAAGCCTGAACACCAGAGGACTGCCGGCTTGTTACAACCATTGCCCATTCCAGAGTGGAAGTGGCAGCACATCACGATGGACTTCGTGACTGGTCTACCCAAGAGTACAAAGCAGAATGACACTGTCTGGATGATCGTAGACCGATTGACCAAGACCGCGCATTTCATTCCTTTCAGAGTGGGCCAGTCTACAGAAGTATTGGCCAAGAAGTACATGGATGAGATTGTGAAGCTGCATGGAGTCCCTATCAGCATTGTCTCGGACAGAGACACCAGGTTCACATCTCGTTTCTGGAGGAGCCTTCAGGAGAGCTTGAGGACTCACTTGAGTTTTAGTATGGCTTACCATTCGTAGACAGATGGTCAGTCAGAGCGTACTATTCAGATACTGGAAGACATGCTACGGGCATGTATGCTGGACTTCAAAGGATCATGGGAAGATCATCTCCATTTGGTGGAGTTTGCATACAACAACAGCTACCAGTTTAGTATTGGCATGGCGCCTTTTGCGACACTGTATGGGAGGAAGTGTCGATCCCCCTTGAGCTGGGATGATGTAGGTGATCAAGAGTTGTTTGGTCCTGAGTTGATCACACAAGCCGTGGATGTGGTTCGGACCATCAGAGAGAAGCTGCAGCTGGCTCAGGACCAGTACAAGCACTGGACAGATGCGAAGAATTGACATCTGGAGTTCTAGCCTGGTGATCATGTTTTTCTGAAGATCTCGCCCAACCGAGGATTGATTCGTTTTGGTCGAAGTGGAAAGCTCAGTCCCCGATTCATTGGGCCTTTCGATATTTTGGAACGAGTAGGAGATGTGGCATACAAGCTTGCACTACCCCCTGCCTTAGAGGGAGTGCACAATGTAATCCACATCTCGCAGTTACGTCACTATGTGAGCGACCCGAGTCATGTCGTGGACTACTCAGAGATCGTAGTTCGTCTAAACTTGACATACGAGCAGCAACCCGTGGAGATTCTAGATCGACGCCAGAAAGTCTTCAGGAGCAGGACTATTGATCTAGTCATGGTGATGTGGCGTCGCGACTCGCCAGGAGAGTCTACCTGGGAGCGAGAGGACGAGATGCAAGAGCGTTACCCCTACCTTTTCCATGCCCTATAGAGAATTCCGATGAAGGAATTTTTCTAAGGAGGGTAGGATGTAACTACCGGTATTTTTTTGCCCTATTTGATCGTGGTGAATCTGTGTTTCATTTTTATAGTCTGAGTTTTTATTTTTTTTGTTTACCACATAACCTAATCAATATTTATTTTAAACTAAATACACTAATTAATCCTAACCAATACTGTCGGCAGCCCATTCTAATTTCCAATGTCGGTAACCACCATCCCCCCTCTTCAATTTCTGCACACCCTCCCCGTCATGGCACCCTCAGCTGTATGATTTTTCCCTTCGTTATAACCACACCTCTCCATCTGCCTGCAAGCAAAAGCCTCTCCCCTTCCCTTGGCATCACCACCCATCAATCCCCTCTCCCGTTCATCATCATCTAGCAATTTGATTCAACAAGAAATCACACACCAACATCAACCCAAAAATCAAAACTGAAATTGAAAGGGAATAGGAGAGAAATTGGGAGCAAATCAAGAAGATCACCCTCCAAAACCCCCAATTTCAGATCAGCCATCATCACCTGTTCTTCCACACTTCGAATCGCCGTCGCCTCCCACCTGTCCGAGCTCCCTCGCACTGCCCCGGAGATCCTCGTGCGCAGCCCACCTCGTGTGCAGCCCCGCACGTCGTCGCCCCTAGCCCGTCGTCGGACCGCCCCCCATGAGCCGCCCCGCCGCCGACGCAGGCGCACTGCCCCGTGCCCCTGTCGCATCGCTGCGTGCCTGCCATGCCGCCCATCAGGCCGCCGGCCCCCGCTGCCCTAACCCCGCGCGCAACCTCCAGAACCCCCTGGCCGCCGCTCCCACCTCGTGCGCCCGGACGCCGCTGCCTCTAGCCATTGCCGCTGCCCCTTTTGCCTGCAAGAAAAAAAGAGAAAAGAAGACAAACAGAAACGAGAGAGAGATAGAAGGGAAAAGGAGAAGACAGTGTGAGAGAGAGGAGGCAAAGAAATAGGTTATAAAGTTTTATAAGTAAAGATTTAAAGTTAGTTATTATAAAATTTTTATAAGTTAGTTTTAAAGTTAAGATTTAAAGTTAGGTATATTTTAAAATCTGTTTTTTCAATATAAAGTTAAGTTATTAATAAGTTTATGTTAATATATGTTAAGATAAGCTTATAGTTTGATATCAGTTTTACATTCAAGATAATTTATTAAGATAAGTTTTTTTTTAAAAAGTTAGTAAATGAGTTATTTTTTATGAGTAGTATTTTATAAACCTATACCTATAATTAGTAAATATAGCTAATGTAAGTTATTTGTTATAACAACAAGTAAAATTTAGTATAATTTATTAAACATGTTATATGAAATTAGTTGTAAGAGTTAAGGTAATAATAATAGTAATATTATTAATTATTTTCAGAATAACATGCCCTCTTGGCCTAATATTATTTTGTGTAGCTAACTCACTTGTAACGCATGTGAACCAGGTAACACTACCACTGATCAGATCATGCCTTTAACGATGCAACGAATCGGTAACTCATCGTTCACTGGCTATTGATGTTAAAATAAAATGGATGCATGCCAACCTAGTGTCATTTCAATTTCATAGTGTTTCTACTTTGAATTGCTAGATAAACTTATAAATTGCACAGTATCGTAAAAGAAATCGAATTGGACTACATGACATGCTTGACAGAAAGATTGTAACTGGAAATGTGAGAATAGTAAATGACTCGTAAAACTACAAGTACAGTAACCTGCACAGACACTGGGTTTGGGGTAACTTATAATAGCGAGGGTGCGGGAGCGACTAGTCCAGACTTTGTTGTCACCGTGCGGGTTGTAGCAACCCATCATAGTAGCCGGTGAAAACCATCACAGATCACAGATCACAGATTATTGCATAGTATTCATAGCATAGTTCGCCCGGGTAGCACCCGTGGTAAGAGGTGGATTCTTGGTTGCTCATTGTACCCCGCATTATAAGTCACGATCTAGGTACGGCACAGTTAGGCTCTTGTAACATGGTTATTTTTAATACTGTACATTTAACTGCTAGAAATTGCTGATAGTTGTAAAACTGCAAAGTTGCTTTTCTGCTCTTTTTCCCCTTACCACTATTGTTCGCACTTTACTTCTTTTCCTTTAGATTGCCATGCTTGTACGTTTGTTTTAACATCCATGCTTAGAGATACTTTGAGTTACGTCTGATCCTGGCGATCCTTCTCTTTGTGGTGGACTCGCCAGATATTTCTCAGGCTGAAGAATTTGTACCAGAGGCTGTAGACGCTGAGTTTGTTGTAAAGTTTGACCAGCAGGACCAGCAGGACGCTAGGTATTGAGAGTGAGTGTGGGAGTTTTACTATGTTGCTTTCAGTGTGGTTTGATGTATCTTTTGTATTCCGTTGTATTTTCTTTTCTAGTACGCTGCTGGGTTGTACTAAGGTTGAAAACCACTTTCATTATAAGTATTTTGACGTATTTCTGCAACAGAGACTGTGTTGACTTCATTGGTGCCTAGCAAGACTTGTGCATGTTCCAAACAGTAACGGGTCTCGAGAGTGGGTCGTTACAGCCAGTCTCAGGAGGAGACAGTCGTAGCTCTGGCGAAGCATTTGGTTCTTTGGAACAAAATAAGGGGGAACACCATTCGATGATGTACCAAGGTCAGTGAAAGTCGTCCGTTGGATGGAAGGCTCAAATCTCGCCAAGGTGGAGATTTGTGAAGAAGTTGTCTCAATTCGGTGCAGGAGAAGCAGTCATTCGGCAGACGAGTTATCTTGTGCAGAGTTAACTCAATTGCGCTTGGATTCGACCTATCTGACTCTACACAAGTCGGATACGAGGATACTAGGCAAGTGGCTTCGTCAGCGTAGTTGGGTCGTTCGGTCGTTAGTTCGAGTCCGAGGGTCGAACGCTCGGCATTGGGTCGATAGGTCGTAACGCAGTTAGAGTCCGTGTTCGGTCGATCGATCGTTTGAAGGCATGTACTCGTTGGGTCGTTCGACACAGAAGGAAAGTCGATCAGTCGAAAGGAGCCCATTGGGATGCGGCCCACTAAGAAGCGACAGAGGGCCCACTAGTGTGCGGCACATTGATTGCATAGGAGCGGTCATTGGATTGGATGTCGTAATTGTCGGGATCCATATCCTTAGGAATTCCTAGCCAACGATGACACATATTGTAACCTAGTGTTATAAATATGGGGTTTTAGGTTAGGGTTTCGATCGGGGGAACACTTTTGTATCCTTTGTGAGAGCCACCATTTGTGAGAGCCAACTTTGAGAGATTGTATTGAGAGCTTTTGGAGAAATCTTGTGTGCTTCTTCTTCGTCGGACGAAGAGAAGATTTATATTGTTATATCCTTTCGTAATAAAGCTCATCGGTGTTCCCCCTTGGCCGTCCACGGCCTAAAAGCAATCTTAACTGTGGTTCCGTTTTTGTTGCTAATCTTTCGTCCTCGGTCTCCATGATCCTGCATCTTCCGCTGTGCTGGGTTGATAGAGCTGGGCGTCGCCGCACAACAATAAAAGGCGTTCCCCGTGAGAGTGAATCCATGAAAATACTATGTGCGCATCACGTATGAACAGAGAGCTTGTTAAGGTCATGTATGATTAAAATGGCCCCATGTTTGGAAACTTATGTAAAAATGATCGATATATGTTGAAAGTTTGACATTTACCTATCAGGTCATATTATTTTGTGTTAGATATGATCTCAACCAAGTCTTCCCTCATTTTGACTCCCAACAGCCCAATCCTGAATAACAATGGCATATCATGAAGTTCGCATATTGTTCAATTATCAGTATAGAATAGTTTTGTTATGAGCTCGTGTGTGTGTGCGCGCGCGCGTGCAAAGAAACAGTAGCTATTCAGCCGACAACCTTTTTTTTAATTTTTTATTGCTTTTGTTGATGGCATAAGCCCAACAGGAAGTGATTACAGATACGTGAGTGACAATGGTGAAAAGAGATTACAACTTAATCATACACGCAATCATTTTCAATACAGAAGCCATGCAATCTTTTGATATTTTCGTTGTTTCAACTGAAGAATAATATTTTTCGTTCATTTGAATCATATATCGCCTAGATTCCTTATTTTCTGATTGTATCCATGTATTCAAACAAATTTTTTTTTCTTTTAACTCCAACTAAAATGGGTGTTGGCATCCTCGGTGAGCTAATGAAAGGAGCAAAAGAACTAAGTGAGCATGGCCGACGATTGAGCTTTTGATAAATGCCTTTTTGTTTTCAGTCATTTGGGTTCACATCGTTGGGTATTAAACTACTAATTATTTGGACGGCACATTGGGCGCAATCATTGATACCTTGATTCTATTTCAACATTAAACAGCCAAAAGGATAGGCATCATTGTATGCCAAGCAACCAATCGCATGTGATTGCAATGTGACTGCATTTTGTGGACATAGAATCGATTTTCATCTCTAACTTGTAACCGTTGTTTAACATGAAGTTATTATCAACCTACATATAATTAGTTGTGCGTGTGTCAAACGCTTATCAAACGAATGGACAGGTTTAGTATGGAAACTGGATTGATCCAATATTTGGTAGATCGTTACATGGATCCATAGTTCTAGGCTCACATGTGCTAACGAGAGGATCGACAAAAGAGGATGCTATCCATGCTTGAGCTCTTGAGGTAAACCTTTTGTTTGCATGCGATTAGATTTATGCCCCATTGTGTGTTAAATTACTCGGACGGCACAATCATTGATAGCTTGATTCTATTTCACCTATATCATGAGCCACCCTATTTTATGCTAACCATCCATTGGGTATTGATAGCAATGTAACTACATTTTGTAGGCATAAAGCCGTTTTTTGTTTCAACTTGTACCCATTGTTCCTTTCGCATGAGCATGGGGAATGTATGTGTCCACAAAATTGTTAGTATGGAGTCAATATCAAATTATTGGTGATCAGTCCCATTGTCTAATGAAGATGGAGCTACATTCCAACAAGCGTTTTCATTTTTTTATACTCGATTGTTTACTACAGTCAGTGTGACTCAATGACTGTCCTAACTGAAGTTGTATTTTTTATTTTAAAAAATCATATACTTTCCAAATCCAATCAATGATTAGTGACATAACAGTATATTACTGCATGCGTCTTGTAGTCATCTGTGTTGAGGAAAGAATATGCCATGTCTACTACAACCAACATGCATTAAACTATTGCATAGAATAATAAGATAGCAACCAGAGAACAAACACACCATCATCAATTATAAGTACACACACTAAAGACATCTCTTAGCTCCCCAGCTATGGACAACACTACAATCTCAACTAGAGAGAAGAGGGGGATGAGCACAAGAAGTGCAGCAAGATTCCTTGGAGTGAGGCAGAGGCCTTCAGGGAGATGGGTGGCCGAGATCAAGGTTTCGTCGCAGAAGCTGAGGCTGTGGCTGGGGACTTACGACAGGCCGGAGGAGGCTGCAAAGGCCTACGATTACGCGGCCAGGCTGCTGAGAGGTATGAATGCAAAGACCAATTTCCCCCCAGTGAATGAGAACATGCAAGTGCCCTTGAGGAGTCCAAGACTTCATCAGCTCATGCATCACGAGGAGCTGAGCTCATGCGTTCATGATACTGTGGTGTGCTCCCCTGTGTCTTCGGGCCGTAGCAGGGTTTACTCTTCTGTTGTTGTTGCTCCTTCTTTTGGGGATGGATTGTGTCAAGGGGAGGAAGGGAAACAGGGGTGAAGTACATGAAGCCAATGTTAATGTGAGATCTGGCATTTGGCTCAAAGGAGTAGTTAACTTTAATGTAATTAAGGAGGACTCCTAAAAAGTTCTACTTCCAAGAATTTTAAGTTGCAGATCTCTTGATACTGATGTACAAAATTTTGGGTGGTCTTTGGAGGTATCAATAACCATGGAGAGAGTGTCAACCGAGCAATTAAGTGAATCTCGATTTCTAATAGAAATCAGTTAAATATATTTCCATGCTTCAATACCTTTCTCTCAAGCCAAAACAAGATATTTTTCTGATTTTTATTAGAAATCGAGATTCACTTAATTGCTCGGTTGACTCTCTCTCCCCCCTCCCTCCTGGGAGGCGAGAGATTGAGGTCCAATGCGTGCTTTAAAATACTTTCCGATTGTTGAATCCTCGTGCACCTCCTCAACACTTATGCTAGGTACACATTGGCGCACAAAACGGTCCCAAGCCCAATTTCCACCGAGGCGTCACTTAGACATAAAACCAAACACCTCACGGGCACAAAAGAGAGTTGTCACCAACAACCAACTCCCTCAACAATCTTGCGATAGACAATGTAAGTACGCAAATATAATACGAAAGTATGATCAACACAAAAGAGACGGAGATTTACCCTGGTTCGGTTGCGAACAACCTACATCCAGCATCCAATGTACCCGCTTCCACTAATGATCAAGCAAGACATACACCGACCTCTTCTTCTTCTTCCTCCACCACAATGAGAGAATAGCTCCAAGCAACAAGACCTAACGCTAGATCTCTCACCAAGCTCACTCACACTCTCAAACAAGTGGGAATCCTCGATAACAAAGCCCCTACAACATGTAGAGCTCCTCAAGGGACCAATCCCACGTCTAGCTAGATCACTCTTTGGTAATATAGCTCCAAACTAGAAAAGCTACTCAAGTGACTCAAGATCTACAAGCTAGAGGAAGAAGCAAGACACTCACCATGGATCTCACACAAGAAGAAGCTCCCTAGCTTTCTTCCCTTTCAATTTCAGATCCAAGCTCTATGGTTTTTCCTATGAAAGAAAATGGCCGATGCCTTCTTTTGTTCACAGGAAAAGAGAGGGCTCTGCTATTTGAAAATTGGCCGCAAGCAAACTCTCTTTCGGTTGCCCAAGGAAACAAAAGCCAAGTGTGCTTTTAATTCCCAACAACTCCCATAAAGAGAGGGGCCCACGAGAGTTAGGAAGAGGGGATTTATCAGCAAAAACAACACTCTATCCTACTGATAAACCACACATCATTTAAGCACAGCTCCAGCTCCATCACTCCATCATGTATAAACTCACCTTGCCTTGACCATCAGACATGTGAACCTCCATCATATGCATCGAAAATCGCACCCTCTGGCACTTCAATCCTCCGAGAGACATGCCAAGCTCAGAAGTCGTCTGAGCCTAACCTCACGCATCTTCGCCTCGTCCAACGCCATGTCTGCGATGAAGTCATCTGTCTTTGAGGATAACCCTGCGAGCTCGGACTCCATGAACAAACCAAATGACACTGTGCCAACGTCCAATGAGCCCTCTGTCGATCCATAAACATCCATATCATCACCCCGTGGGTCCGCGAGCCACTCATGCTCGCCATGGCCATCAACTATAAGAAACACATCGTCTTCCCTGTTGCTCTGCAGATTGACCCCAGCTGAGTCACATCGATACGTCGTCTGTATCCGCTCTATCTACTGACGCATGTCATCAAGACTCGCCGTCCACCGGCTTCACGCCTCAACTGACCGACGACTCAAGGCACGAAAGCGCACACACAAGTGCCAAACTGTCCGTCGCACCAACATCTAGCCTCTGAAGATTGTCCTCACCTATCATGCCCTGTGATGAACTCGCCGAAGGTGAGAGATGACCTCATACAGAAGAAGCCCCACTCGGCTTTTCCTCCTCTCTATATCGAGTGAGAACGCACTCAATATGTGGCCGCCTAACTCTCAGCTCCATTTCCCTAGTGGCAACTCCACCTGGGATCACCATCGTAGTCTTAATACTACCGTGGGAGTCTCCACGCTCCACCACGCTCTCAGATTCCATGCTCCTTTGCATCTCCACCGGTTTGGCCTCCAAAGTATCAGAAGATGCGCCTAATAAATTACCCCTAGCCAAACGAGAGTCATATCGCATTTGTCCATGCTGTGAAGACTGCTCTACCATGCACATCGAATGCTCTACCCTAATGTCAAGCTGCTCAAAAGACCTCTCTACCCAAAAGCTGAAGCTGCACACCTCAACACGCTGGTCCTCCTCAGAAGCAACCAACTCATGCGTGCTAGAAACGTGAGAGACCTTCGTCTCCTCACCTACTACAACCTCTGGCATCGGTGTGGAAACCAACTGCCCTACTCCTCCGAAGATCGACGGCTCTAATTCGAAGCTAAAGCTGCATACCTCAGCATGCTGGGTCTCCTCAAGAGCACCCACAACATGCACGCTGGAACTGTGAGAGACCTCTGTCTCCTCACACACTGCAACTGGCTGCATCGATATGACGATCGACTGCAATGCCTCCTCGTAGACTGTTGTCCTCTTCTCCTCCAACTGAACTGAACCTGGAGCTGCATTTGAGATGCCAGCTGATCACTAACACTGAACACATCGGACGAACACTGCACCCTATCCATCTGCATACGCATCTGATCACCAGCCTGAGTCTGAATCTGCACCACCTCATCATCTCTATGGACCAGGCTGTCCTCTGTTCTCTGCAAACCATCAAGAGTCTGCTCCGCCCTAAGCACTGCAGACTCGTTAATCATGACGTACCGTCTGACAATCACCTCACCGGTACTAGGACACATAACCTGTATGCTCTCGCACCTCCACCAATGTACCCGACTAGGACACAATCTTGCATGCACTGTCCTACATCTTCATCGTCCCTCTCGTGCGGTCGCACATGACATCCAAACGTATGCAAGTGCGAGAAGTCAACGACTCTGCCCGTCCATAACTCCTCGGGAATAGAACTACTTGCGGCTAGTGACGGTGATCGATTGATGAGGTATGCCGCAGTAGCAAGGGTCTCCGTCCATAATTTCCTAGGAAGGCCAAATGGTCTCAATAGTTCCCGTGTCTTCTCTACCAACATCCTGATCATGTTGTCTGCTACACCACCGTAAGAGTCTCCATCCGGAATGGTGTAACCAGTGGCGTAACCAGGATTTCTTGTTGCCCTGGGCGATAATAAAGAAGATACAAAGAATAATATTTAAAAATACTATTGACTTTCTACCACGGGCTTCATATCAAACATAGACCCACATGTTGCAATTTCAGTAATGATGAAAGTTTATCACATCTAAGAATATGTTTTTAGGTAATTATGTAACTAATTAAAAAATAATCATACGTATTTTAGGTGTTGCTTTGGAAAATTTTTCCAGTGAAATAATTAGCGTACTCATGAGACCAAACTAAAAGTGATAATATTAACTAATGATAATATTAAAAAATTAAAATGAAAAAGTCATTCCTAATAAATGTTCTACTATGATCAAATATAAGCAACGACATGAAATCTCCATTAAAAATCAAAGAAAGCCATCAAAAAACATTAATTCTATATTAAAATAAATATCTAATTCAATGCAAAACCTAGTTTTGCTTCTAAAGTAATTAAAATACTAAATTTACACTGAATGGTAACACAGCCAACCAAAACCTTAAAGTAATTAGAGCTAAGTACGGGATCGAATAAATTAATAAAGACAGTTCTTGAAAAGTTTAGCCAAAAAAATACACTCGAAAAGGGGAAAAACCTAATTCAAGTAAATCAAAATAATCATAAATTGAAGCATATGCAGTTAGGCATGGCGTCAATTGGATGTAGAACTAGCAAGTGGAAACCCTAAAAATATTATCAAATTCAAAACAAATTACAATATCAAAACTCATCCAGAACTATATCAGGGAAAATTTGAAGGAAAAAAGGCATAAAACAAAAAACACTGAACAAATTATATACCTTGAAATCGCATAGCAACTCCTTTAACTGAAAAATTAAATGGTATACACACTGAGCAATAAGGTCTGTTTGCCTAGCAACTCCCTTCAGAATTTTATTACCAAGGCGCGCCGAGCAATAAGGCATGCTACTTACATAGCAACCCTCTTTAGAATTTTATGACCAAAAAGGCATGCTTACACAGCAACATCTTTAGAATTTTATGACCAAAGAAAAATGAGAAAAATTAAATGGTAAGCACACTTAGCAATAAGGTCTGTTTGCATAGCAACTAACTTCAGAATTATTGTCCAATCTAATGACCCCATCAAGTTTCGAACATGTGCTTTTGAAGGTATTATCATTAAGCTTTAATCAACTGAGCTAATTAGTCAATTTGTTTAAAGGTATAAATACATTTTATTTGTTTTTGCACTGGGTAGCAGCCCAGGGCAGTGCAAGAGTAGTTACGCCCCTGGGTGTAACGGCACGCGACTTGCAAACATCATGTATCTCTACGTCGTTGGTACGGATCTCACCTAAGGGTCTACCCATCCGCCTCTCGACTATTCTCTTCCATAGCCGCACATTCTCATGGATCTCCTCCCGAGATCCCATGAGAGTAACTATGACTCTTCTCGAGAAGTCATTTATGACGGCCGCGAAGTACCTCGCGCCTTCCAGGGAAGGAACTGGACATAGACCCCATACACCGGCGTAGATGCACTCTAGGGGCTCCCTGCTGTGTCTGATAGCTGTCCCAAACTACATTTGCCCTGATCGCTTTGCACCACAGTCACTGCAAGACTCAAGCCCACGATCACCTCCGAACACACTCCTGCTCTGAAGAATGTCAAGGCTCTGCTCATCAGCATGCCCCAATTTGAGATTCCACAGTCTCGCTGGATCTCCACTCTTGGACTCCAGTGATCTGCCAGTCTCGCCTACTACTGTGTGCCTATCGAGCTTATACAAATTGACACGCTTCTTCCCCCTCATGACAACCAGGCATCCTCCGGAATTATGCAGTCTATCCTTCTCGATCACTGCCCTGTAGCCCATCCCAGTTGTCACGCCCCGCTTCCCTAATATGGAAGGCGAGACATGAGGAGGTCCGCTCAGACGTGGAGCTGTGAAGCTGCAGTCTGATAAGCGTCTGCAAAAAAATTTCAAAAAGTGCAGGTCCTTGCATTGCGACGAAACAACAACAATAATAAAGCAGATAAGAAAATATCCACCAACAACATCCAATAATTATTACAACATCACAGAATAGTCACAAAAGTATAAGTCTGAACAATAGGCCTAAAGCATGGCCGAAACATAAACATCGAGATATATAGGTGCTACACACCGAAATCTAACAGCAACTATAAAAGCAGCAACAACTAAAAGAAGTCTCTAGGTAAGACTAGGACTGGTCACCGGTGTCCTCGAACTCGGTCTCAGTAGGGACCTCAAACTCAGCGTCTCCGAACTGCTCGTCTTCTGCTATCTGCTCTGTCTCAAAGTCTGACATGTGACACCCAAAGAGAAAAGGGCACATGTCAGCAAAAGTCTCCCAAGAAAGGCGGAGGACTTTTGTGCAAGGATACAAATAAAATAATGCAACTAGCAGTTCTAACATGATATAGCATTACATTAAAAGAATGCAATAATTAAATGAACAAGATAATAATAATCAAGCACGGTGTAGCAGAAAGCTACAATTCACTATTTCACGATTCACGAATCACTGATTTATCACTTTGTGCACAGAGTTTTCGTCTTTTGGCTGAAGTGGTTGTACGGGCTCACTTCTACGCTCAAGCGATCGTTTAACCCTACCCCTCCACGTGTATATGGACTGGCGCCCATCTTCTGGATCACGAGCCAGGAAGTGTTATTGGCATAGGGTTGTGCCCGCAAAGCAGGTGCCTAGCCTCAATAGTTACAATTATTGTAGCGTGTGCTACGCAATCACGATAGAACAATTTGATGCATGACATGTAATGAGCAGTTAAAGTGCGTACAGTTAATTGAAAGTAAACGTGACATGGCAGCATGGATGGAAACAGGTAAAAAGTGTCGGATCTAGTTTCGTTGTCAAACTAGATCGATATGGTCGTCTAGGCGACTATCATTTCACCGCCTAGTCTCTTTTAAGCAGCTACACAAATTGGCCTAAAACATGGCCTAAATAATTACTGGCAAGTATCACTTGCCTGTTTCCGGTGGTATCGGTTGTCGTGGGTTCGTCTGGACGGGTACTACGTGTCGGTACTGCTGGTTCTCTGTTTTGGTTAAACAATATATCTGGGTTAGATTTGTCCGACATAAAATTAAATGATGATTTGTCTGATTTTTATTGGGTTCACTGGCTAGGGTGGTGTTTATTTTGTGTTACACTAACATGGTATACGATATTTATACTAATATTATTACCTTAACATTAGTTACAAAATTGCTAACATGCTGAAATCAATTTAACAATAACAAGCTAATAACAAATCTAATAATAATTGAACTTACGCTAATTACATTACTAATCTAATTTCTTGGCTTAACAAGGTGTTAATCAGTCTATTTACCAACTTTGACTAATGGGTAAAAATGTAACATGTTAAAACTAACATTATTTAATACAACCCCACCAAACTCTCTCTCCCCCCCATTTCTTTAACTTTTAATCTGACATCTCTTTATCTCTTTCTTATCTTATCCTATAACAGGTTGTCTCTTCCTTCCTCATTTCTATTTTTTTAAGGCTATCACTCTTTACCCTCTTTGACTTTCATGTCACTTTCCTTCATCGTTTTTTTTATTCTTAGTTGTTTGCACCAAAGGTGGAAACGCAATGGGGAAGACGTCACTCACACAACACGCACGCGAGAGAGGGGGCGACGGACGGCGCTCCGGCGCGTTCTCCGGCGAGCGGTGACGGGCTCCCGGATGACAGGGCGGCGGCGGCGGCTTTTGCAGGCGGCTCCGGCGCGTTCTGGTAAGCGGCGCGCGCTCCCAGCGACGGCGGCGCGGTGGGTTCGGCTGGCGTGGAGGCGGTGCATGGGTGGAGGGGGCCGGCCCTAGGAAGGAGAAGGAGGAGGAAGAAGAAGAGGTTGAGGGTTTATTTAAATTTCAAATCTGAAGCTATTTCAGATTTGTGTGTCCTCTCTCATTTTCAGATTTGTGTGTTTTTGAATTCTGATTTCTGTTTGGGGTTTGATTTTGAGGATTTTGGTTTTGGGAAGAATTTGGAGATTTGATTTGTTTGAGGGCTGTTTTTGATGGGGGATTTGGGTTTGATTGCTGAAATCTGATTTGGGAAATTTGGTTGCTGGTTGAATGGGTTGTATCTGGTTTGTTTTGTTTGCAGGAGAAGAGGAAGATTGCAGAGTTCGTTCATCAAGAGAGAACGTTGGCTTTTAAGAAAATGAGCAGGGAGACATCTTCCTTCATTTTGTCAAAGCAGAATTAATTTGATTGGGATGTGTATTTAATGAAATCTTTAGACTTTTGTAGAGACGTGTTATTTTTCTCAAACGAAAACAAGGAACAAAGAGAAGCCAACTTTGATTTCAGAAGTGGTTGTTTAAAATGTGTGTGTTGTCGTGTAGTTAAGGGTTAAGGTAAAAACGTAATTAACGTAATTAATTAGTCATCATTAAAAATGGAAAAGTAATTAGTGAAATTAATTAAAGAAATTAAGATTTTGTAATTAGTAAAATGTAATTAGCAGGATAATTAAGTTAAATTATTATAGTTAAAACTTGATGGTAAAAATCGACGATACGGTAAAACGAAAACAGTGACGCGCTCGCGTTGACACGTACGGACGAAAAAGTAACTGGATAACAGAAATAAAATACTGGCACGCCCAAACGAAAACGCGCCTAAAGATACTGGCCGTTACATTCTACCCACCTTAGGAAAAATTCCGTCCTCGGAATTCTCATCAACTAAGGAGCAGAAAACAAATATGGATAACGCTCTCGTATCTCATCTTCCCGCTCCCAGGTAGATTCTCCTGGCGAGTCACGACGCCACATCACTCTGACTTGATCAACAGTCTTGTTCCTGAAGACTTTCTGACGTCGATCTAGGATCTCCACTGGTTGCTGTTCATACGTCAGATCTGGTCGAACTGTGATCTCTGAGTAGTCCACAACGTGTGAAGGGTCGCTGATATAACGACGGAGCTGGGACACATGAAAGACGTCATGAACTCCCTCTAAGGACGGTGGCAAAGCTAAGCGATAGGCTACTTCTCCAACTCGATCTAGCACATCGAATGGTCCAATATATCTCGGACTAAGCTTGCCTCTCTTCCCAAATCGAATCACTCCTCGATTTGGTGAGATCTTCAGGAACACATGATCTCCCGGCTGAAACTCTAGAGGACGCCGTTTAGCATCTGCCCAATGTTTATAACGGTCCTGGGCGATCCGAATCTTGTCTCTGATATCTCGCACAACATTAACTGCTTCCACTATCATCTCTGGCCCCAAGAGCTCTCTATCACCTACGTCATCCCAACTCAGTGGCGATCGACATTTTCTCCCGTAGAGAGCAGCAAATGGCGACATGCCAATGCTCGCCTGGTAGCTGTTGTTGTAGGAAAACTCCACCAGGTGCAAATGATCTTCCCACGAACCCTTGAGATCCAACATGCAAGCTCTCAGCATATCTTCCAAGATCTGAATGGTACGTTCTGACTGGCCATCTGTCTGCGGGTGATACGCAGTACTAAACTTCAGACTGGTACCCAGATTGGTCTGCAGACTTTTCCAGAACTGAGATGTGAATCGCGTATCACAATCTGATACAATGCTCACAGGGACTCCATGTAAACGCACGATTTCCTACATGACATAATTCACATCACGACTTGTACCAGAAGGAATTATAAAGGCATGAGTTAGGTCATTACCTCCATATACTTCCTTGCTAATATCTCTGTGGATTGCCCAACTCGGAAAGGTATAAAGTGTGCGGACTTGGTCAATCGATCAACGATGACCCAGATCACGTCGTTCTGCTTGGTGCTCCGAGGTAAGCCAGTCACGAAGTCCATCGTGATGTGCTGCCACTTCCACTCGGGAATCGGCAGAGGTTGTAGTAGTCCAGCAGTGCGATGATGTTCAGCCTTCACTTGCTGACACACGAGGCACTTGGCAACGCTCTGTGCCACACTTCTCTTCATCCCATGCCACCAGAAATTTTGTCGAAGATCCTTGTACATCTTAGTACCTCCAGGATGAATAGAATAAGGCGAGCTGTGAGCCTCATTCATTAACTCTTCTCTGATATCTCCTGCAGGTACGCAGATCCTGCTACCAAATCTTAAAGACCCATCCGCGTGAATCAGAAAATCTGTCCGAAGTCCTGCTTCGACTTGTTCTCTGATCTTCTTCAACTTAGCATCTCCATCTTGAGCAGTCTTGATTCGATCCACGATCGTCGATTGAATCTGCATGTTCATCAACGACGATGTGACTCCCGGTAGTACAGCTTCAATATTCATCCTTCGTAGATCCTGTTGCAATCTCCACTGAGCTGTGAGAATCATCACTTCGGGCAGTCGACTCAAAGCATCCGGTACGACATTCACCTTCCCAGGATGATACTGAAGATCGATGTCGTAGTCTGCCATCAATTCCAACCATCTACGTTGTCTCATATTCAGCTCCTTCTGGGTGAATATATATTTCAAACTTTTGTGATCAGTGAAAATTTTCACTTTCTCACTCAGTAAGAAATGTCGCCAGATCTTCAGAGCAAAGATGACGGCGGCTAACTCCAAGTCGTGGGTCGGATAATTCTTCTCATGGATCTTCAGTTGTCGCGAAGCATATGCGACCACATGATTATGCTGGTGCAGAACGCATCCAAGTCCCTTGCCCGATGCGTCGCAGAAAATCTCGAAGCCTCTGCTTCTGTCCGGAATAGCTAAGACTGGTGCAGTAGTCAGTCTCTCCTTCAAGGTAGAAAAAGCTTGCTCACAAGAGTCTGACCAGCTAAACTTAACATCCTTCCTCGTCAATCTCGTCATTGGCTCAGCTATCCTCGAGAAATCCTTGATAAATCTGCGGTAGTATCCAGCCAATCCAAGGAAACTCCTGATGTCCGATGCTGATCGAGGTGTATGCCATTCACTGACCGCTTTGACCTTCTCCGGATCCACTGAGATACCAGCTCCCGATACTACATGCCCAAGAAATGCAATTCTATCCAGCCAGAATTCGCATTTGCTGTACTTGGCATACAGCCTTTGGTGACGGAGCGTCTCCAACACTATCTTCAGATGTTCTGCATGCTCTTCCTCGCTCTTCGAGTACACCAAGATGTCGTCTATGAATATCACTACGAACTTGTCAAGGAAGTCGTAAAAGATAAGGTTCATGAGATTCATGAACACAGCAGGAGCGTTGGTCACGCCGAATGGCATGACAACGAACTCATAATGTCCGTACTTAGTCCGAAAAGCGGTCTTGAGTACATCTTCCTTCTTGACTCTAACTTGATGGTATCCGCTCCGGAGATCCAACTTTGAAAATACCCTCGATCCACCAAGCTGATCGAAGATATCATCAATACGGGGCAGCGGGTACTTGTTCTTCACTGTGATCTGATTCAACTCCCGGTAATCAATGCACATTCTCCTCAATCCATCCTTCTTCTTTACCAGCAAGATGGGTGCACCCCAGGGAGATACGCTGGGATGAATGAAACCCTTCTGTAGTAGCTCATCCAACTGCTTCCTCAACTCTTCTAATTCTGCAGGAGCCATACGGTACGGCGCCTTCGAAATTGGCTGAGCTCCTGGCATAAGATCGATGCCGAACTCCAACGCTCGATCGGGCGGCAGTCCAGAAATGTCTTCAGGGAAGACATCTTCGAAATCTCTCACTACGGCAGGCTTCTCTGGTTCAACAATCATAGATGCAACGGTCAATCGGTAAGGCTGGGCTCGGAACTTAACAGGTCCAAGCGAACGTCCTCCGCCGACAAACTCGAATACTGGGTGGTCAGGAATTTCGAACACCACTTTCTTCCGGTGGCAGTCGATCGTGGCATAAAAAGCTCCTAACCAGTCAATACCGAGTATAGCATCGAAATTGGATAGGTCGTGGACAATGAAATTAGCATATAGTTCGTGTCCACTAATCACCAACGGGCATGGTCTGCATCCCAGTGCAACCTTCACTACACCATTCCCAGTTGTAATGTTCCAACACTTGGGAAGTGTATATGTGGGTATCGAGTGTTCGACTACGAACTTCTGAGATAGAATACACATGGAAGCTCCAGAATCGAACAGGGTCAAGGCCGGGTGAGATGAAACTAAGATGACACCTAAGGGTAACATGCAACTAGATTAACATGGATCTAACTAATCAAATATAATGCATAAATAAGGAGGACTAGTATAGAAGTTACCTGCAATAACTCCGTCCTCAGTCTCTGCCTCTACTGCAGTCATCGTGAAGGCTTGCCTCTTAGGCTGAACGGCCTGCTGGAAAGCCTGTTTCTGGGGAATGAGAGGCGCTCCACGTCCAGCGACTACCGGAGCTCTCTGCTGCTGAACTCCGACTGGTGCCTTCCACGGCTTCTTAGCACTCGGATAGTCCTTCAATGCATGCGTAGCGTCACCACAAACCAAGCACTGGCCCAGAAGCCTCCTGCACTGCTCCTTCACATGACCAGTCTTGCCGCAATGACTGCACGTCTTCTGGCTAGGCCCACCTGGCCTCTTAAACTGCACGGACTGATTAGGCTTGAACCCAGGCCTAACCACAGCTCTGGCCTGCTCCATAGGCCTCTTTCCAGCACCTGAATACTGCCCTCTCTTCTGATTGGCAATCAGCTCCTGTCTCTTGGCAGCTATCAACAACTTCTGGTAAGAGTCTAAGTCCGAAGAGGAAATCAGACTCTGCAGCTCCAAAGATAAACCCTGTAAGAATTTCTGAGCTCAATCCTCAGCAGTCTCCACCATCTTCGGCGCAAAGCGACTCAGTTTCATGAACTCTTGGTGGTACTGATCCACCGTCAGATTTCCCTGCTTCAAATTGATGAACTGCTGCATCAGCTCTCTCCTGGCAGCTCGAGGGAAATACTCATCATTAAATCTCGCCTTGAAAGTGGCCTATGGGATAGGCTTCGCCAACATCTGCTCTTCTGACTCCCACCAACTGCGGGCATTGTCCTTCAGTTGCTTCTTTACCAAGTCAACCCATCCGAACGGGTTAACCTTCGAGAGAAGCAGATTATCCTCTGTGTTCTTCATCCATTCATCCGCAGCTAATGATCCTTCTGACCCAGTGAAATATGATGGGCCCAGCTCCCGAAACTGCTTCGCTCCCGGCTCGAAGCGAGGGGCATTCTGAAGCATGCCCTGCTGAACCTGCATCATCTGATGCATCATTCTCATCATCTCAGCCGTGGTGGGTTCTCTATCAGCATCCGCAACACGTCCTGCTCCACCACCAGCTCCAGGTCCACTACCAGCTCCTCGAGTAACGCGTCTACCGGCCATCTAAGAAAAGGAAATGTTCAGATTAGACTTAATCATGACTCGAATGTTATGAATATTTAAATGGATGTTGGTATCATTATTGTTGTTCCGATATTTCGCAGATGCAAAGAGAAGACCTGCATGGGCCACCACTAAAACCTGTCACGCCTCGCTTCCCTAATATGGAAGGCGAGACGTGAGGAGGTCCGCTCAGACGTGGAGCTGTGAAGCTGCAGTCTGATAAGCGTCTGCAAAAAAATTTCGAAAAGTGCATGTCCTTGCATTGCGACGAAACAACAACAATAATAAAGCAGATAAGAAAATATCCACCAACAACATCCAATAATTATTACAACATCACAGAATAGTCACAAAAGTACAAGTCTGAACAATAGGCCTAAAGCATGGCCGAAACATAAACATCGAGATATATAGGTGCTACACACCGAAATCTAACAGCAGCTATAAAAGCAGCAACAACTAAAAGAAGTCTCTAGGTGAGACTAGGACTGGTCACCGGTGTCCTCGAACTCGGTCTCAGTAGGGACCTCAAACTCAGCGTCTCCGAACTGCTCGTCTTCTGCTATCTGCTCTGTCTCAAAGTCTGACATGTGACACCCAAAGAGAAAAGGGCACATGTCAGCAAAAGTCTCCCAAGAAAGGCGGAGGACTTTTGTGCAAGGATACAAATAAAATAATGCAACTAGCAGTTCTAACATGATATAGCATGACATTAAAAGAATGCAATAATTAAATGAACAAGATAATAATAATCAAGCACGGTGTAGCAGAAAGCTACAATTCACTATTTCACGATTCACGAATCACTGATTTATCACTTTGTGCACAGAGTTTCCGTCTTTTGGCTGAAGTGGCTGTACGGGCTCACTTCTACGCTCAAGCGATCGTTTAACCCTACCCCTCCACGTGTATATGGACTGGCGCCCATCTTCTGGATCACGAGCCAGGAAGTGTTATTGGCATAGGGTTGTGCCCGCAAGGCAGGTGCCTAGCCTCAATAGTTACAATTATTATAGCGTGTGCTACGCAATCACGATAGAACAATTTGATGCATGACATGTAATGAGCAGTTAAAGTGCGTACAGTTAATTGAAAGTAAACGTGACATGGCAGCATGGATGGAAACAGGTAAAAAGTGTCGGATCCAGTTTCGTTGTCAAACTAGATCGATATGGTCGTCTAGGCGACTATCATTTCACCGCCTAGTCTCTTTTAAGCAGCTACACAAATTGGCCTAAAACATGGCCTAAATAATTTCTGGCAAGTATCACTTGCCTGTTTCCGGTGGTATCGGTTGTCGTGGGTTCGTCTGGACGGGTACTACGTGTCGGTACTGCTGGTTCTCTGTTTTGGTTAAACAATATATCTGGGTTAGATTTGTCCGACATAAAATTAAATGATGATTTGTCTGATTTTTATTGGGTTCACTGGCTAGGGTGGTGTTTATTTTGTGTTACACTAACATGGTATACTTTATTTATACTAATATTATTACCTTAACATTAGTTACAAAATTGCTAACATGCTGAAATCAATTTAACAATAACAAGCTAATAAAAAATCTAATAATAATTGAACTTACGCTAATTACATTACTAATCTAATTTCTTGGCTTAACAAGGTGTTAATCAGTCTATTTACCAACTTTGACTAATGGGTAAAAATGTAACATGTTAAAACTAACATTATTTAATACAACCCCACCAAACTCTCTCTCCCCCCCCATTTCTTTAACTTTTAATCTGACATCTCTTTATCTCTTTCTTATCTTATCCTATAACCGGTTGTCTCTTCCTTCCTCATTTCTATTTTTTAAGGCTATCACTCTTTACCCTCTCTGACTTTCATGTCACTTTCCTTCATCGTTTTTTTATTCTTAGTTGTTTGCAGCAAAGGTGTAAACGCAAGGGGGAAGACGTCACTCACACAACACACGCACGCGAGAGAGGGGGCGACGGACGGCGCTCCGGCGCGTTCTCCGGCGAGCGGTGACGGGCTCCCGGATGACAGGGCGGCGGCGACGGCTTTTGCAGGCGGCTCCGGCGCGTTCTGGCGGGCGGCGCGCGCTCCCAGCGACGGCGGCGCGGCGGGTTCGGCTGGCGTGGAGGCGGTGCGTGGGTGGAGGGGGCCGGCCCTAGGAAGGAGAAGGAGGAGGAAGAAGAAGAGGTTGAGGGTTTATTTAAATTTCAAATCTGAAGCTATTTCAGATTTGTGTATCCTCTCTCATTTTCAGATTTGTGTGTTTTTGAATTCTGATTTCTGTTTGGGGTTTGATTTTGAGGATTTTGGTTTTGGGAAGAATTTGGAGATTTGATTTGTTTGAGGGCTGTTTTTGATGGGGGATTTGAGTTTGATTGCTGAAATCTGATTTGGGAAATTTGGTTGCTGGTTGAATGGGTTGTATCTGGTTTGTTTTGTTTGCAGGAGAAGAGGAAGATTGCAGAGTTCGTTCATCAAGAGAGAACGTTGGCTTTTAAGAAAATGAGCAGGGAGACATCTTCCTTCATTTTGTCAAAGCGGAATTAATTTGATTGGGATGTGTATTTAATGAAATCTTTAGACTTTTGTAGAGACGTGTTATTTTTCTCAAACGAAAACAAGGAACAAAGAGAAGCCAACTTTGATTTCAGAAGTGGTTGTTTAAAACGTGTGTGTTGTCGTGTAGTTAAGGGTTAAGGTAAAAACGTAATTAACGTAATTAATTAGTCATCATTAAAAATGGAAAAGTAATTAGTGAAATTAATTAAAGAAATTAAGATTTTGTAATTAGTAAAATGTAATTAGCAGGATAATTAAGTTAAATTATTATAGTTAAAACTTGATGGTAAAAATCGACGATACGGTAAAACGAAAACAGTGACGCGCTCGCGTTGACACGTACGGACGAAAAAGTAACTGGATAACAGAAATAAAATACTGGCACGCCCAAAGGAAAACGCGCCTAAAGATACTGGCCGTTACACCAGTCAGAGCTCCTATCGATATCTGGCCACTGCGAAGATCAGGAACATGTCTGACGCCATCAAACACATGGACGATGCCATCGTCCATCCTGACTCTGACCGTGTCACTCCCAACCTGCTCGCACTCCATACCATTTCGCACGAGAATCCGCTCTTAATGCATGGAATGCATGAGTCGAACGCACTCCGATCCGAAGTCATATGGAATGAACACCCCGAGTCCAATAGCCACGAATATTGTGCTTCTCCTACGGAGGAGATCTTGAGTCCCTTGGGTAGCTTTCCTAGTTTGGAGCTATATTACCCATGAGTGATCTAGTTAGACGTGGGATTGGTCACTTGAGGAGCTCTACATGTTGCAGGGGCTTTGTTATCAAGGATTCCCACTTGTTTGAGAGTGTGAGTGAGCTTGGTGAGAGATCTAGAGTTAGGTCTTGTTGCTTGGAGCTATTCTCTCATTGTGGTGGTGGAGGAAGAAGACGAAGAGGTCGATGTATGCCTTACTTGATCATTAGTGGAACCGGGGTCATTGGATGCTGGATGTAGGTTGTTCGCAACCGAACCGGGGTAAATCTTCGTCTCTTTTGTGTTAATCTTACTTTCGTATTATATTTGTGTGCTTACATTGTCTATCTCAAAAAATTTGAGGGAGTTGGTTGTTGGTGACAACTCTCTCTTGTGCCCGTGAGGTGTTTGGTTTTATGCCTAGGTGACGCCTCGATAGAAATTGGGCTTGGGACCGTTTTGTGTGCCCGTGTGTACCTAGCCTAGGTGTTGGGGAGGTGCACGGGGATTCAACAAGTGGTATCAGAGCTTTTGGTTTGTGAAGAAGTGTAGTGCCACAATGGCGTCTTGCTCATGTGAGGAGACAGTCGGGTGTTCATACGAAGTAGATAGGCTTAATGACCGGGACAACTATGGTCCATGGCGACAAAAGATGGTGGCTTTGTTGAAGCACCGGGGAGTTAACAGTGTCGTATGTGATACGGGCATGCCAAGTAAGGCAACGGTGAATGATAAGCAAATGATGGAGCTTAAAGCCATCGGTGAGATCATGCAATCCTTGGAGGATGAGATCCTTAGGCAATTTGCCGATGTTGAGGTCGTGAGCGACCTATGGAGGGTGCTTGAAACTCGGTACTCGATCAAGACACCAATTGGACGAAGGTTGCAATTGTGGTAACGCTTCTATACTCACATGGTGAAAAGGGAAACCTCGTTGTGGAACCATGTTGGCGAGATGGACCGTATAGTAATGGACCCATGGGAACTAGGGAGTGATAGAGGACGAGCAACATGCCATGGCGCTACTGTGTTCTCTTGCTCCGATGTATTCCAAGTTTGTAGGCTCGATGTTAAATGGCTGATGCCTTCTTTCGTTCGCAAGAAAAGAGAGGGCTCTGCTCTCTGGAAATTGGCCGCAAGCAAACTCTCTGTCGGTTGCCCAAGGAAACAAAAGCCAAGTGTGCTGTTAATTCCCAACAGCTCCCATAAAGAGAGGGGTCCACGAGAGTTAGGAAGAGGGGATTTATCAGCAAAAAAAACAACACCGACGTTGTATCAAAAAAAAAACTCTTAATTAAGTACCCAAAAAAACTCTTAATTGCTCCCCATATCAGCTTACTCTGTTGTAAGATGCCAAAAGCTTAGAAGCCCTGCAGAATGGCAAGCGGAGAGCATTGCAGTCAACCAAGAGGAAAGCGGCAAGGAGTTGTTATAGCCCCTCCTAAAATTTTCAAAATGCCAAAGATTTTTTTTTAAAAATAGTGTAGTTCATCCGTATAAAAAATTTGACTCAAGCCAAAGTCAGTTTGAGGTGATACCAAGCTGCATCAAATTTTTAAACAAGCATGGATACAAATCAGATAACAATACATGTATCTGAAACTATAGGAACAAACAATTAAAAAGTTATCTGCCGCATTCCATTACAAGATCCTATACTGAACAAAAACTCCCCAAATTAGTATCAATTCAATCGTGCCTCTTCTTCATTAATTTGCCAATGAATCCAATACAAGTTCAAAAGAATATTCACTATTCACATGTGGGAATCTATTGTTTCTCATGAATCAAGAATTACGTATATTGAATGGTGATCTATGGACAAAAGGAATGCTCACTAAGTACACTATCTCCACGCTTCAAGTAAACTTTGGGATTGAGGCAACTCTTTCTCCAACATAGGTTTGTCCTTGAACATCAGTATCCAATGTTGTTCTGCATACTGCTTCACCTGCTCAAAACCAAACCAATTAATTGTCAGTAACATGGCAGTATATATAGTTCTCTAACAGCAGAGCGATAACTCCATACCAAAATATAGCCATTAGATCTTTTAACAATTATTATGGTTCTCCAAGTTCACCAGCAGAGCGATAACTCCATACCAAAATATAGCCATTAGATCTTTTAACAATTATTATGATTCTCCAAGTTCACCATGGTTATAATACGAATAGGATTTCTTGCTATCTTGGTCTCAGAAGGGCTACGTGTCACTTACTCGGTACATACAGTATCAGTGAGTGGTTACGTGTGAACACTCAACAAGAGCTGAATATGTATGTAACTAAAATTAAAGTTAACTGCAATAAAGTTACATATGAGAGAATTATTGGTCTTATATGAGATATATAGAATTTTTATCACACGTCATCCAAAAATTCCTCTCATCCGTCACTCAGACTAGCAATATCATCTTTGTTGATCTTTATCTTCTTAAACATAGGTGCATCGAACATTGTAGGATTTTCATAATATATATTCCACTAAGAAGTTAGCTTAAATTATGCTGCAAGGTCAAATAGTATGAAAATCCCATGGTATCGAGCAGATCAGTATCTTTTAGCTAAATTAGGGTATCAATATCCAAGGACATATTATATAACTAGATAGCACATATAGTTAAATTATAGAGCCAAGTCGTGTCAGACACATGTAAGGCATGCAGGTTAGACCAGACCTGATGCTTCTAGTTTGAATATAGTTTATACAATTTGCTTGATTGGAGCCATGTCACATCATGTCGCTCCCATGTCGACCAGTCGTGTTAATGTCCATACAACATGGAGAGATAACATAAACAGTACCTATCGTTTAAGTGGAATTTTTTGCCAACAAATGAAGTAGTATCTGTTGGGAATGAAACCACTCAAATACCAAGCTCACGAGATGAAGAAATCACAAACAAAAACAAGAACACCAAGATGTATGTGGTTCGCTTGACCAAGCTAAGACTTCATCAATAAGGCATTAATAAAGAAATTCATTATGTGATAAAAAAACAAGATTGCAAAACAACGAACTCTCATCTTATTATAATCACTCCTCCCACTCACATACAACTCTTTCAAATCCACCTCTTGACCGCACACGAAAGGCACATGAGAGAACCAAAAAACCACATCATATAAATATGAGAGAGAGATGAAGGGCTACAAGGAAACCGTAGTTTAACACAACCCTCATTTAGTGATAGCTCACGTCACTAAATGAACCAAGCCCATTATATGGACTTCCACTCCATAAATCACAAATAAATACAAATTCTTATTGATGTAATAACTAGAAGCTAGACACTAGTCTCATCAGTGGCTAGTGGCTCGTATCCCGGAAGTCACATAAATCAAAAAATACAACATAGCTCTTGTTACCCTTCTTCACAGGCAATTCCGCACATGCACCATGCTCTATTTCCTATAAATATTCCGTGCAATCATCATCATCTATAATCAAGCACTCATGACTGTTTTTTATGTCACATACTAAACAAATACAATCACTATACCATGATTCACCTTGATCAAAACACTATGATCATCACCATAAACACATGATCATCCATGTCTCACCATGACCAGCAAGTGGACAAATTTAATGTAGTACAAATCATGTTTCACGACATACCTAGAACCAAACAAGTATCCATCAATATGAGGCTTCATACCTACACCTCACATAAAACATTGACGCTAACGTTGCATTAACATCCAAACACGCGTCAAACTGTGGAATTTACCCAATCCGCATTCACCACATCCAAAACATAAAAACCCATAAAATCTGGCTTCTAGATTATATCAATCAACCATAAATCCATCTTTGAGACCCAAATTGTTCTTAGTCATTCAATCCATAATGAAACCTTTTATGCTTCTCCCACATCAAGCAACTGGTGTATCAGCAGATCTAAAACCATAAGATGGCAACTTTTTTCTTGCCTTTGTAAGGAACTTACTTGAGTGACCACCTACTTCTATTTCAACCAAAACTTGGTGTGTTCGGTCAAAACACTAAGATCCTAACTACCGGCTAACCCTTACCTCTCTCACGTGTGAAGCATTATCACGTGTTTCTTCCGCTTTCATTGTGAAACAACTCACATGACCTTACTCTATCAAAACCTTGAACCATGTAGACAACCTTTACTCAGATATTATGCCAAAAAAACTTTAAGGAACCTCTAGCAAGCATACACGCCTATGCACCATGCTTTGTCTAAGTGCCGTCCATGCAACCACATGCGACTTCGACCACCAAGCAGCTTTTGCCTAAACTACCACAGCTGCCATGAGATCTTCACTCATCATAGCTATACCGTACAACGCAAGTCACACAGCCATCTGCAATGCTTATATCAATGCTTGCCACAACAAGCTTTATCGTCACAACCATGGTCAGAGGATCGCCCGATGCTAGGTATCGCCCGATACCGCTAGGTATCGGGAGTTTCGTCTCGGTATCAGCCTACACCGAGACGAAACAGCAGCATAGGTTTCGGTTTCGGCCGGAACGTGCCGTTCCGGCCGGTTTCGGTCGGAACCGGTCGGAATGACACCGTTTCGACCAAAACCGAAGGTAAAATTGAAAAAAAAAACGAAGAAGAAGAAGACCACAAAAGATGAGGAAGAGAAAATCAAAAAATAGAAGATCACTATGAAAAAGATGAGGAAGAAATAAAAAAAGAAGACCAAGAAAAAGAGGAGAGAGAGAGAACTTACCTGGAGATCCCGTCGTCTCACGCAGCCCTGCCGCCGCCTCCCGCAGACCTCCCACCGCCCTCCCGCAAACCTCCAGCCTCTCGCCGCCTCTTACTTGAGGAAAAGGAAGTTAAAAACAGAAGAAGCCCACGTGTTCAGTTTGATGTTAAAGGATAGGGAGTGAGTGTTGCGGCCAATTCCACTTTTGCTAGGTTGACATTTTCTTTTAGACAATTTAAAGAAAGGGAATGGTAAACTTGTAAATAAATGTAAATTATTTCTCAAAATGTGTAATTTGGTTGCAATACTATTTATACTATCCACCTACAGGTTTTGCTAGCTAATATAACACATTTATTTACAAGTTTTCCATTTTTTAAAGCAAGAAATGCAAAGTTAGAAAAAAGTGCAATTTGTTTAGCTAAATGAAGAAGGCCTCATGATGATGAGGCCTGCAAGTAATATGTTTAGCAATACAAATTTAGTTAGTATTGAATGATATATGATATTGCTAACTGCGTATTCATATGGTCTATGTATTTTTATTTATTAATAGTATTATATATTAATATTTAGAAAAACTATCAAAAATACCGTTACAGACGAAACCGAAACTTGCTTTCAAAACCATCAAAACGAGCGATACCGATACGTAAATTTTAGGAAGAGCGATACCGAGACCGAAATCGAAACCTAAAACCTTGGTCACAGCCATCATTGCCTCCAATCACTCGAGCATGGTCGGAGCTAATGCACACCAAGAACTATGCAATATGCTTCAACAAAAATAGATATGCAATCAAATGATTTTTGTCAATGACCATCGCTCGTCGAAGCACAATCTCCATGTACCGCTTACAATTGCACATGCCAAGAACATTAGCACCATCGTCCATGATCTACATGGCCTACATGAGCTGATTGTGCTTCACCCCAAGCATGGTTGTCATATTTAGATCCGAATCGTTTCCGGATATAAAACCCCTTCTTTCTTCTTTCTCGTACCATTGCCACCACTCATGATAATCGATTCAACACCACTTCATCCATCTTGCAAACTCAACATGGATCAAAACTATGTGAAGCTTATAGTTGATGAGCTCATAAGATGAAGAAAATAACAAACAAGAACAAGATTTTTTACACCAAGTTATACAAGGACAGAGCCATAGCTCCTTAGGGGCAATGGCCCCCTAATAAAATCCAAAATTATCATACCCATTTCCCTGGCTTTTGTATCTTATGCTATTAATTTCATTGTCGGTCCGTCCAATACCTTAATTAACTATTAAATGACACACATTTAATGCTCCTAAAAACTTGCCTTATCTAAAATTTCTTTCAGTGATAAAAATGCTATTAGATTCCATTGACGCTAATTTTTATAAATGTTATAACTTTCCTTATTTTACAAATCTTTTGATAATAGTAATTTAAAACAAAGATCAATGTCCTAATGCATATTATATACCAATATTATTTTCTATATTGCAGTCTTGTTAGCATTAAATAAACATGCTAATAAACACATTGCAGAATTCCTTCAGTAACCTATCATTTTTTACGTTAAATTCAAAATAAACATCCTAATAAACACTCTTTTTCTCTACCTCATTATGTATTAACCTCTAAACCATTAAATTTGAAAATAAACATAAAATAAAAGTAGGCTTATATCACCATGCACTTTTGCCATTTCTTGCCTATATTGTGGGAAAAAAATGGATCAATTGAATTTATATGTTATTTCCTATGGTTATATATTATAATATAAATTTTGATTGCATGTATTCTTTAATGTTGATTTCAAAACTGATAGGCTTGAGGTGTAATGACATATCTGTAATTTCTGAACACATGGACATTTTTGTAATTTTGAGGGTGGACAAATCTGTAAATTAGGCTGAAAACCATAGGTGAGTGGTATTTTAGTAATTTAAGGACGACGGCTCATTAAGAGCTAGATTATAAATAAGGGGGAGATTAGAGAGAGGGTTATGTTGAGTTTTGTGAAGAAAATTGATTGAGATTAGCGAGATCCTTTAGATCTAGTGGAAGATTGTGGCTTCCTCTCGAATCAAAGCTTAGGAGAGCGATCATCTCAAAAGATGCAACATATCTTTGTTTATCAGTTTTATTATCAATAAAAATATCTATTTTGATTCCAAATCCACTATTTAACCCTAAAAATCCCTACTTTACACTAAATATCACATCTTTTCACTAAAATCAGACTTTTGCCACTCAAAATCCAAGAAAAACATATCAAATTATATCAGCTCGATTAATCTTGGCAATGAGGGCGGATCTAGAGAAACTCATCGACGAAAGATTTCTATCATTAAAACTGGAGTTGATGCAAATCTTTGAGAAGACGAGTAGCCAAATATCGGAGAAAATTTCAGACATCTCTCGTCAAACCTGCCTGAAACTAGATTTGAGGAAAGACGAAGCCAATGGCACAGATCTTGGGCTAAAAGCGATGCCTTTGACCATGGAAAAAGAGAAAAATGGCACCTTAAGCGAGGATCTTCAGCAAATCAGCGACGGATCATGCTTGTAGGGCTCAAATCCTCATCTAAAATCAAGTATAAAGGCGATCAAGGCAGACGAACGAGGAGGAAAGCCAAGGCAGCCCTAAAGAAATTTGGCGACCTAAGGATGGGCTGCCAGGAGGCCCCCAGCCTCCGGGTGGACCACCCGACCCAAGGCAGCCCCTGGAAGGGCCACTAGGGGGCCCGGCCTCCTGGCGGGCAGCCCAGGCCAGTGCCACAGGCACGCGGGCTGTACAGGGGCCCACAACTCCTGGGTGGGCCGGACCGGACCTGATGAACCACATACATCCTTCCAAGGGAGCCCAGGGGCCCTGGTTTGCAGACGGAACTCCTTTTAGGCCTCGAAAAATGGGCTTCAGGCACAGCGAACCTTTCGACAGATTTAGTGATCACCGCGACATCCATCCAGGCTTCATGGAGGACGATGGAGACTTTGGGTGGCCCTACGACGACAAGGGAGACACGCAAGGCTTTGTCAGAGCCAAAGGAGGCCCACAGGAAGACGACAGCCCATTCGAGAGCAACCACGAGGGCGGTAGAGACCTTCCGAGCTTTGATCCAGGAGAGGACATGCACACACACTGAGTAGGAGGGCCCACGGACTTCATGCACCACCTTGAGTACAATGTGGTTTTTAAGGCCGGAGTAATGATATGTTTGGGGTGTAATGGTTGATCTATACTTTCTAGGCACATGAACATTTTTGTAATTTTGAGGGCCTCGGGGTAAATCTGTAATTTAGGTTGAAACTCCTAGGTTATGGTTATTTTAGTGATTTAGGAGTGACGGCTCATTAGGAGTTGACTTATAATAAGGAGGAGATTAAAGAGTGTGTTACGTTGAGTTTTGTGAAGAAAATTAATTGAGAATAGGGAGATCCATTAGATCTAGTGAAAGAGTGCAGCCTCCCATCGAATCGAAGCTTGGAAGAGCGGTCCTCCTCTCGAAAGGCCACCTATCTTTGTATTTCAGTTTTATTATCAATAAAAATATCAACTTTTCACCCCAAATCCTCTTTCTAGCCCTAAAAATTCCTCTTTTACCCTAAAAATCTCATCTTTCCACTAAAAAGCTGATTTTACCACTCAAAATCCAAGAAAAACCTATCAAAAATATTTTCATGTAATTTGGAGTTTGAATGCTTGATAATTTAAATTGCCCCTACTGCCAGAATGTAATTCCTAGCTACATCCTTGAAGATATATGTGGTTCAGCTTATCAAGTGTAGTCTATAACCACAAGACATTGATAGAGAAATTCATAATATGATTAGAAATAAGACTACAAGAAAACTCTCATTGCACTATAATCTCTCATCCCATTCACATTCAACTCTTTATCTTTTTACAAAGCCTCCTCTTATCCACACGAGAAAGGACCAAAAAGCTACCTTTCATCTAAATATGTGTGAGAGATATTGATCTGAGGATAATCCTGACTCCCAGATATCTTTGTGTGCCTATAGTGACGTACAAAAAATCAATTTATATGCCTCTCTTGTAGGGTTTGGGAATATCCAAGGATGGTCCCGGTTTGACTCCGACCAACCTGATTAAAGGTGGCTACATCGGATCATTATAATTTTAGGTGGAACTACCCAACATTTTAGGCTAGAGTCTTAATTGAACTCGTTAGCTGGCCAGTGGCCCAAGTTATATGTTTATAAATCTTCAACCTTATTCTCATGGGATTTCTACAAGAAATCAATACTTATATTATTCTTGTTCTCATATTTATGTGGATTATTATACTATATGTTGCCATTGCAATGGATAGCGAATATCACACAATCACATAAGCAAACATGCATGATATTTCTTCATATTGTTATGTAAAAAATAAATAGTAATTTAGAATAAAAAGTAAACCTGTTTCGTTCCTTGGAAAGATTGGTTACTCTCCTTTTAGCGCTTCACATATTCTTCACCTAATTAATTTAACAAGATGCTCATTATGTAAAATTATATATAACCTGTCAATACTCCGCTTAAGGACTCTTTTTTACTTGCAGTCCAAGCCCAGACAGAGAGCGGGGATTCAAGGGTCGAAAAACCAACATAAAGCATAGTAAAATATCAAAGAAATGAATCCGTAAACTGCATTCTACGAGGCATCTGATTTTAATTGGGGAGATGGCCTTTGACATAGCTGAATGGAAGAAGAGGACTCACCGCTCTTAAAAGTTTAGGGCAAACTGCTTCATTGCAATTGGTGTATTGTGTTAAAATTGTGCTAAGATGTGTCTTGAAATGAGTTCAACTATTACCCAAGCATGGCGTGTTTATTTTTAGACACTACCTTGAGCCTAGAAATTGTGCCAGACATGTAAATAGGAAATGTTTAAATTCAGGACAATAAATCAAACTTTAACTTATGCTAATATGAGTCGGCTTGAGTGTGGCCTATACCACCCCTACCCCCAAGGGCAATCTTTTAAAATAATAATAATTTCACGAATAGTGTCAATTGAAAAGAAAAACCCCTTAGTGACTTATGTTGGACATATATGGTATTTCCAAATTCAAAAATAAGTCATTCATGTTTAGTCTCACATTGGAAGTGAACACACACCTAGATTAACTTATATTAAGACTCCCTCCTTTGTTCTATTGAACTTCTAGTATGGGTTGGAAACAAGGGGAGACTCGCTCGCACACGAGTACATGCAAGGGCCGAGGCAAAATATGGATTGGGCCAATGCAAAATCCAAATAGTAGCCAGATTTGATTCCTGACACTTAGCAAAGATTTGATTCCTTCAGCCTGACTTTATTTGATCTATCTCTGGCTTGCTCAGAAGCCTAATTCGAACTGACTACTCCTTGTCAGGATACATCCTTTGTTCAGCTCAAAATCCTGCTGTGAATAATCCTAAACGGCTAGTTACCAATAGCTAGATTTTACTTCTGATATATACAGAGCAAAATTCCTCCACAAAGCTTTATCTGTTCTCTGTTCATCATCAGTTGCTACTCGTTGTAGTGTTTTATTACGAGTGCATGCTTACAGGAATGTACATGGCCGGAGGTCGTTGGATCCTGAAGAGTAGTTTGCCAGTCTTTTCCTGCACAGAGCTTTGTCTCCGCATGGTGGAAATATACCTTTAAGGACAATGCCTAGCACGTCTCAATCGATAAGTCTCTTTTTCTTGATTAAGAATGTAGCTTCATCCTATTTATTGTTCAGTTTATACAACAATCTTAAATGTAGATTATGAATGGTGTTATAGTTACCCCTAAAGCCCTTCCTGACTCCTCTAAAATTGAATCATTTACTGGTAGTTTCTTTAAGAGATGGCAAGCCAGAGTTGTTAGCACACTTGATGTCACTGGTTATGCTTTTACACTCACTGATCCAAGGCCTGAGGAAGAAAAGGACAAAGAACTAGCTACCTGTGATCGGGCCAACAAAAGTTGTAGACACACCATTCTGAACACAATGCCTAATGAACTATTTGACATATACTATCCATATATAATGTAATTTTTGAAATATAAAATAGTCTTAACAAGAAATATTTCTTAGAAAAAATCGGTACCCAAAAATTTGTCATAAGCAAGTTTATCCACTTCTCCATGACAGAAAATAAAGGTGTCGCATCCCAAATTCATGATTTCCATGTTTTCATTGATAACCTTTAAAATGAAAACATAACTCTACCTGAACCTTTTGTAGCTGAAGCACTAATTGAAAATTTATATGAATCCCTTAAATATAACAAAAAGCAAATGTTCCTTGAGGATGTAACCATTCACATTAGGATTAATGAAAATAATGGAGAGATAAAAGAACAACATAGCTAAGGCAATAGTCTCGGCAGCTAATTTAGTTGAAAGCAACCCCTCAATATCCCTTTCACATCACAAGAAACACTTCAATAAGCAAAAACACAACCACAAACATAATCCAAAATTTCAAAAGAATCATAACATCACTTTCAAGAAGAAGGGACATTGCTTTGTATGCAGAATGCCTGGACACTATGCTGCTCAATATCGTTTCTGGAATGATGCTTCAAAACAATGTGCAAATTTAGTAGAGGAAGATATAATGGTGATCTCAGAAATTAACATGGTTGTACATGCGAAGAATTGGATGCTTGACTCGGGACAACCCATATATTTGTGCTGAGTACCTCCTATGTTTATATCAGCAATGGTGAGGAGAATGTGTACATATATGATTTAAGACCCTCAACAGTTGTTGGTAAAGAAAAGATTCTCCTCAAATTAACTTCTGGAAAAATCACTTCGCTTAGTGAAGTGCTCAATATTCAAGACATCCGTTGGAATCTTGTATCAGTCTCTCTTCTTGAAAAAATAGTGGTTAGTGTTGCTTTTGAATCTGATAAGATTGTAATGACCAAGAATGGTCAATTTGTGGAGAAAGATTATTGTAACCAATGTCTCTGATACGATCTGGATGATTGATCAATCAAATCAGTAATTTAAAAGTGGAAAATATGAAAACGAGGAATTTTTATAGAAATTGTAGCGAAGAACAAAAGATAAATTGGACATCTTTCGAGACGAAACCCTATCTCCTAGCTTTGGATGAACGGACCAAAGCCTAAGCACCTTCACAATTGATACCTAGTTGTTCTTCACAAATAAGCATATCCTAACCCTAGCCCACACCCTCACTTATATAATGTTTAGGCGTGGTGCGTACAAAACTAGCAAAACTTATTGTGCATAAAGAAACTTCGCACAAATAGTCGGTGTGCATAGCAATTACTCCTTCGGCCTCCTCTTGTACGTAATGATCGCATCATTACTCTGCCCCTAAAAGAGCCACCTTGTCCTCAAGGTGGTGCATGAAGTCTGCGGAGGCCCTACTCCAAGTGTGCGCAAGCCTCCTCCCGGATCAAAAGGATGAAAATGATCTTCACCGCTTTCACTACCGTTCTGAAGAAATCCAGATCTGAAAGATTTAGATCTGAAAACTTGAAGATCTGGATCTGAAGATTTCAGATCTGGATCTAAAACTTTCAGATCTGGATCTGAAACTTTCAGATCTGAAACTTGAAGATCTGGATCTGAAACTTTCAGATCTGGATCTGAAACTTGACGATCTGGATCTGAAACTTTCAGATCTGAAAATTTTAGATCTGGATCTGAAACTTCCAGATCTGGATCTAAAACTTCCATATCTGGATCTGAAACTTCCAGATCTGGATCTGAATCAAGCGTGGAATCGCCTTGATTCTCTTCCCCTTGGATCCTCTTGCCTCAATCTCCTCCCTTCCCAGCCGTCAGGGTTTGTAACATCTCCATTATTGCCAGAATTGACGCCATGGCCTCCCTCACAAACTTCAGATCTGAAGTAGCTTCCTTCAATCCTTGGAGACCGCGTCCCGTCTGCGCGGCTTCCCTCCTCATGGCCCGAAGTTGTTGTAGCAAATCACCCATGGATCGTAGATGCTCTGATACCAATTTGATACGATACGGATGATCGATCAATCAAATCAGTAATTTAAAAGTGGAAAATATGAAAAAGAGGAATTTTTATAGAAATTTCAGCGAAGAACAAAAGATAAATTGGGTATCTTTCGAGACGAACCCCTATCTCCTAGCTTTGAATGAACGGACCAAAACCTAAGCACCTTCACAATTGATACCTAGTTGTTCTTCACAAATAAGCATATCCTAACCCCAGCCCATGCCCTCACTTATATAATGTTTAGGCGTGGTGCGTACAAAACTAGCAAAACTTATTGTGCATAAAGAAACTTCGCACAAACAGTCGATGCGCATAGCAATTACTCCGTCGGCCTCCTCTCGTACGTAATGATCGCATCAGTCTCTTTGTCCTAAATGTACTTGAAAACATGAATGGAACTTTTTCTTCTTCTTATGCTTACTTGATTGACACTTTTGATACATGGCATTATAAATCAGGACATGTGAACTTTTCTTACATTAAGAAAATGAAAGAAATTAGTGTGTTACATGATGTTACTTCTTCAAATCATGATAAATGTAAAGTATGTGTTGAATCGAAAGCAACAAAGAAATCATGTAAATCGGTTTAAAGGAAAAGTGAATTTCTTGCTTGCATTCATAATGATCTTTTGTGACTTTAAAAATAACATAATAAAAGGTGCTAAGAGATTCTATATCATCTTTGTGGATGACTACTCTAGATACACTAAGTTTATTAGCTTAAATCTAAAGATGAAGCATTTGAAATGTTTGTGAAATATAAAACAAAAGTGGAAAATTAACTAAATAAGAAACTAAAAAGCCTTAAATCGGATAGACGAGAAAAATTCTCACCATTTAATTATTATTGTGAAGAACATGAATAATTCATGAATCTAGACCTCATTATTCTCCCAAATCTAACGGGTTAGCAAAAAAATAGGACATTGAAAGAAATTATGAATGCTATGCGTATTAGTTCGGGTGCACCATTGAACTTGTGGGGAGAAGTAATTCCTTCTGCATGCTACATTCAAAGTAGAATCTCATATAAGAAAAATAGTAATGCACCATATAAACTTTGGGTAGGACACTCTCCAAACCTTAATTCTCTTAAAGTGTGTGGTGCCTAGCTAAGGTATTATTACGAGAACCTAAAAGAGAAAAATATGTCTAAAACATTTGACTGTATGTTTATTGGTTATGCTCAAAATAGTGCATCATATAAATTTCTTGTTGTTAAATGTTGAGCTAAATTCCATGAAAACCTAACACTGTTGTTGAAACTAAATGTTGATTTTTTGAGCATATTTTTCTATGAAATTGAGCAATTATATATTGCCTTTTGCACCGCATTCATCTCACGCCAGTGATGCACAATCTCATGAAAAAATGATGACGTAGAATTAAGGAGTAAAAGATTTAGAAAAAAAGACTAGTTTTGGTAATGATTTTTACACATTTCTTGATGATAATAATCAGTTAACAACAATTGAGGCCATCATATCATCTGATGTTACATTTTGGAAAGAATCTATTAATATTGAATTAAAAGCTATTTTGAATAATCACACTTGTGAGCTTGTTGATTTGACACCCTGTGCTAAATCTACTGGTTTTAAGTGGATATTCAGAAGGAAACTAAAATCGAATGAATTAATTAATAAGTTTAAGTCTAGATTAGTTTAAAGGTTACAACCAAAAGAAAGAAATTAATTATTTCCACACTTTTGCTCATGTCACTAGATTAGTTTCTATTAGTCTTTTGGTTGCACTAGTATCTGTTAAGGTTTAATGACTGGAAAATACCCTAACGTTTGACCGTTTCTCACATATATACCATATGGTTCATTTTGGGACACATTGATACCCAGAACGAAAATTGGCTAACGGGTGTTAACTTTTTCATAAACTACCCGTTTTGCCCCTAACTTAAAATAGGGTTAAAGAGCTAAGGGAACCGTTGTCGTGTCCCCAAAGAGAAATCGCGGGAGAGTGAAAGCTAGGGCTAAAAAATGGGAAACTGACGGAAATTGAGGAGGGCGGAGGGCAACACATGCAGGGGGAGAAAGAGGAGTTGCTGGAGGTTGGCGATCGAAGAAAGTTGAAGACCTGCAGCTGCAAAGAGCAAGATGGTAAGTAAAATTCTTAATTTTTAATTTTTTTGACGAAAATAAGTTAAATTAAAGTGGTAATTGGTAGAAATGGTTGAATTAGGATACAAAGCTGAGGTCTTTAGAGTGAATTAGGTTGAATTGGTAGATGATGACTTTGTGTTGAGTGAGGGAGTAGAATTTGTGAGTCAATTAAGCTGTAGCCTAAGTATTATCTGTTGTAGAAACGGTAAGGTGCATGTAACTATGTCAATGCTAATTATGCTAAGTATGGAATGTTAATCCAAGTACTGTTGTGAATTTGTTAATGCTAATTATGGTTATCTGCTAGGTCTTTATTATACAACATAATGAATATGTTATGTTGCATATGGTGAATGGTATATTGTGCATATGTGATGTTGAGAAATGTTTAAAATGTTGTTGACAGAGTCAGAAAGTTAACTTGAAGATCCATCATGGGGGAGTATTGAGACTTGAAGCTAAAGGAAGTTATGAACATGGACAGCAGGCAGTTTTCCTTGACTGTGTTGCTGGGTTGTTGACAGTGGAAAATTTGAAAATGCTGATTAAAGATTTAGGACATAAAGGCAGGTTCTACATATACTTCAAGCCCTGGAGAAAGGATTTCAGTTGGTGTAGTAGAATTGAAGATGATGTGCAGGCCTCTGAAATCTTGAACATGCAGGGCAGTAGGACTGTGGACTTATATGTGTCACATGAATGTGTAGGGCATCAACTTGAAGGCAATTCTACTTCACAGGAAGCAATTGTCAACCTGAGTGAGTCAGAATGGGAAGGTGATCTTAGCATTCCAACTTCTATGCCAACAGAGGAAGGAAGCAATCAAACAGAGGAGGGAAGCACAGAGGTTAATTTGAAAGGAAAGGATGCTGAAACAGTGGAAAATCTGATTCAACCAACAGATACAGATACAGGTAGGAGGGAACTTTATGAGGAAATAGATGTGAACCTAAGCTGTCCATCATCACTACCCAATGAATATGCTAATGAATGGGATAATGAAGTTGAAAGGGCAAAATTGCAGGAGGCTGTGGCTGATATTCAGGAGGCTAGGGCTGATATTGAGGTGGCAACACAAGAGTGTCAAGCAGATTTACAGGAGCATATGGCAGATTTTCAGGAGGCAGTGGAAATGGCAGATTGGCAAGCAGAGGTGGAGAATGATAGGGAAAATTTTCAGGAGGCAATGGGAATGGCAGAGAGTCAAGCAGAGATGCAGGAGGGTAGGGCAGATTTTCAAGATGACAATGTTGAAGAAGATACAACAGATGATATACATGATGATGAAGCAATGGATGATACATCAGAGACTGGGCATGAAGAGGAAGACATGGATGATACAGCAGAGGCTATGCATGATACAAGTGAGCAACCAAGTGAGTCAGATGCAGATGATGAGTATGAACCAACAAATGATGATGATGTTGAATGTGGAAGCAGTGAGGATGATGTTGAGTTGGAGGATGAAGGTGATGTTAATTTGGAGGATGAAGATGGTGTTGAGTTGGGTAGAATGGTGGGTGAAGACACTGTGCACTCAAAAAAGAAGAGGACTGATGGCATCCATGTGTATGGAGGCCCAGAATGTGAGCCACATAATGATTGGGCCACAGACACAGATAAGTCAGATGGGATTATGAGCATTGGAGGCAGTGGTGATGAGATGCAAAGCAGAGGGGGGAAATTTGTGCATAATGTTGATATGGATAACCCAATACTGGAGCTTGGAATGAAGTTTGCAAGTCCAGCAGATTTCAGGGAGTTGTTAAGAGAGCATGCAATAAGAAATGGATATGATTTTAAATTCAAGAAGAACGAAGGATGCAAAATTTCTGTGAAGTGCATTAACAAGTGTGGATGGGTGTGTTCAGGCTCTTGGGATAGCAACAGAGTATACTGGGTAGTGAAGAAACTCACAACACATTCAGGATGCCATGTTGTGAGGACCAATTCTCAAGTGACATTCCAATGGATTGGCAAAAAATATGTTGAACACATAAGAGACCAACCACATCTGCCCATCAAAGTGTTGAGGAAGCATCTGAGCAGGGACTATGGCCTAGATATTAGGCAAGATAAAAAGTTATACAGGGCTAGGAGCTTTGCCAATGCTTACATAGAAGGCTCCTACAAGTTGCAGTTTAAGCAACTATGGAATTACTCACATGCCCTATTACAAAGAAACCCTGGCACTTTTTGCAGGATTAGGTCAAGGCCTAGTGATGTGGATGCTGCACCAATATTTAGTGGAATTTTTATCACCTACCCTTGTCAGGTTAAGGGTTTCAAAGATGGATGCAGGCCATTCATTGGACTTAATGGAACTTTTCTGAAGACAGAGATTGGGGGAGTGTTGCTTAGTGCTACAAGCAGAGATGGGAACAATGCAATGTTCCCATTGGCCATAGCTATTGTCCCTAATGAATCAAAAGATACATGGACGTGGTTCATGACCTGCTTGCTTGAGGCACTTGATGTGAACAATGACGGACAGTTCACCTTCATATCAGACAGACAGAAAGGACTGCTGGAGACATTTAAGGAGGTCTTGCCTAGAGGACACCACAGGTTTTTCTTGCGGCATATGTATGACAACTTCAGAAAGGAATTCAGACCAATGTTATACAGGCAGATGATATGGAAGATTGCTGGAGCTTTTGTGGAGAAGGACTGCATAACTGCAATTGAGGAATTCTACAAGATCTCCCCAGAAGCTGTTAAATGGCTTTGTGATGTGAGGATGGATGCTTGGTGTAGGTGCTACTTCACAGATGAAAGTTGTTGTGATTTAGTTGTAAATAATATCTCTGAATCATTCAACAAGTTCATTTTAGAGGCTAGGGATAAACCAATCATAACTTGCCTTGAAATAATTAGGAGGCAACTGATGATTAGATTTCAAAAGAAGAAAACCAGTGCAGCCAAGTGGATTGGAGAGACATGCCCCAGGATTTTGGAGAAGGTGATGAAGTTCAAGAGGAAATGTACAAGTCTTTTTGTGGTCTATGCTGGAGAGGGGCAGTATGAGGTTAGACAAGATAATGGGGTGTACACATTGAATTTGTTGTCAAGAACTTGTGACTGCAGGTATTGGCGGAGGACAGGAATTCCTTGCGTCCATGCATGTGCAGCTATCATGGCTGAGAATAAAAACCCAGAGGATTATGTGCACAGATATTACACAAAGACTGCCTATATGCAAGCATATGCAGGCATGATCCACCCTATTCCTGATTCAAGATTTTGGCCAAAGACCACTTATTCTGAGTTAGTGACACCACCATTTACCAAGCAGCCTGGAAGGCCTGCTAAGAAGAGGAGGATGGGTGAATTTGAAACTGGGTCAAAATCAAGATCAAGGACTAGCTCATCAGCAAGCTCAATCCAATTGTCTAGACATGGACAGACACAAACCTGCCAAAACTGTCATGAAGTTGGGCACAATAAGAGGAGTTGTAAAAATCCATCAGTCCCACAGCCATCTTCAAGTTCTGCAACTCCTAGAGGGAGGCCAAAATCCCAACAGAAGGAGCTCAGCAAAGATAATCAACCAGAGTTTTTAGCTTTGTTGAGGATGGCTGGTATCAATGTTGAGGGTAGAAGCCAGAGTACCCCTTCCCAACAAGCCCAGGGTCATAGAGGAGGCAGAAGATTGGGTACAAGAAAACATTCTTCTTGCAGGGGTGGTCCAGTACCTCCAGTTGTAAGTGCTATTCTGAGTTGGTGATTTCAACAAGCTTGCTTGTTATTGTGATTTCATGCTGTAATTGTGATTTCATTCTATAATTTCCTCATAACTGTTTACAGAGTACCCCTACCCACCAGCAAGCACATAGTCATAGAGGAGGCAGAAGATTGGGAGCAAGACAAATTTCTTCTGCCAGTGGTGGTCAAGTCCATCATGTTGTAAGTGATATATATCTGACAAATTTCTTTTTATATATGTCTGTTACATGTCTTACACATACTAGTGATATATCTCTGATAGATGTCTTATATTTTTGTGTTTCCAGCCTTCTCAACAACCTCATGGCCCCAATCATAACAGTGGATGTGGGATCACTCAACCAAATCTTCCAGGTGAGGCTGGCATTGGTGTAACCCAACAACATCATCATCCACATAGAGGACATTTGCACAAGGGAGGGCTGAAGAAGGCAAAGACAATCCATCATAGAGTGATGACTAGGAGAACTCAGATTGGAAACAACAATGCAGCCTCAAGCATCTGAGTTTGTTTGGTGTAGCTTGATGACTGCATAGTTCATGTTTATGAGTAATATCTGTGTGTGTGTCAATGTCTAATGACAATGTTGGTGGTAGAGACAGCAGTATCTATGAACAATGTATAGTTTGTTAGGACCCTAGTTTGTTTATGTTGGTTGTAGAGGCAGCAGTACAGCTGTTTGAGCAATGGTGGTGGTAGTTTGTCTATGAACAATGCATATGTGTTATGTTGGTGATGTCTATGATCTGTGTTTGTTTGTCTATGAACAACAAGTCCAGCTGTCTATGAGCAATGTTGGTGTTGTTTGAGCAATATATATGACCAATGTATATGTGTTATGTCATGATTTGTTTGGGAATGTGGTGCTGCTTGGTGTGCTGCTTCAAATACTAGCTTGGTGCTGCTTGGCTTCTTCAAATACTAGCTTGTTTGGCTGCTTGGAAATGTGTTATGTCATGATTATGTTGGCTTCTTCAAATACTAAATTGAAGCTTCTTCAAATACTAAATTGTTTGTTTGGAAATATCCAGCTTGGAAATGTGTTATGTCATGTTCACCCAAATACTAAATTGTTTCTTCAATACTAAATTGTTTGTGATGTATCTGTGTTAGTGTATAGTTTGTTGGGAAATATCTACCTTTGAAATGTGTTATGTCATGATTCTGTTTGTTGCTTGGAAATGTTTTATGTCATGATTATGTTGGCTTCATCAAATACTAACTTGTTTCAGTTTACATAGCTCATCACATCAGGCATATATTGATAACTGGAACAATGTTTCATTGACCTACCAACATAAATTGATACATGATACATTGTTTCATTCAGCTACCAACAGGACATTCATGTTCACCCAGATACATTCCTAACATCACATACAGTCCTCTCTCATCCCTATTCTGATACATCACAAATCTAAATTATTTCTAACATATACATTCCTCCTCCTTACCCTCTTTGACTCATCACCACTCTGGCTTGTTATTCATCACCACAAACAACAACATAATTATAAGCCCCAAATTTGCAATCAAACACAGCTTCATTACCCTGAACTCCTTCATGATGCTCTGGAGCTTATCATTGTTTTCCATCAGCTTCAAATTGTTATCATCACAAACACCTACAGCCTTATCCAATTTAATCTATGCCTCTACCATCCTTGCCTCTGTCACCATAAGCAGCACATCATTTTCTTCATTTCCCACCTCGAGCACCCTCCTCTCAGGTTCATCCATTAGGTGACGTATCACCTTCTTTGAGAATTCCGAGTGGGCTGTATCCTTCCACTTGAACATTTTGCATCTCTTGGACTTCTCATATTTAGGACACAACCAAAACCTTCTCACTGGGTTATCTTCAGACCAAGATGTCCTCCTTGGCGTCCTCAATCCACAGTCACACAGCTTGAAATCATCATAATTGGTTTCAAAATCTGGATCTTTCCGACGATCTCTGCTGCTGCAGCTGCTCTCCCCATAGCTCATTTCTTCCTTTACAAAACAAAATCACATGTAATTAGAACATAAATTACACAATTTAATCTCATACTTACTCGTCCTCTTTCTTCCTTGCAGGAGCTCCTCCACCTTCACGTCGTTGCCCTTGCACTAGCTCCGCCGTTGCGTCGTCCCTAGGTCAGATGAAGCCACCCCATTGGCCGTCAACATTTGGTCCATCCCATATTAAAAACCTCTGGGGGGGCATAATTGGCATTTTCGTATCACGTGATATCACGTGAACATATTTTCTGACGGAAAACTCAAAATGGGTATAACGTTGTCACTTTTGCCTAACGTTTGGGACTAATTTTTCTTAAAATAAACCATAGGGTATATATGTGAGAAACGGTCAAACGTTAGGGTATTTTCCAGTCATTTACACATCTGTTAATGATACTAGTGCAACCATCAAATGGATGTCAAGACTGTTTTCCTTCATAATGAATTAGAAGAGGAAATATATATGGAACAACCTGAAGGTTATGTCACACCTGAAAATGAACACACAAGTATGCAAGCTTGTTAAATCATCTTATTATCCATCAAATGGATGTCAAGACTGTTTTCCTTCATAATGAATTAGAAGAGGAAATATATATGGAACAACCCGAAGGTTGTGTCACACCTGAAAATGAACACATAAGTATGCAAGCTTGTTAATCATGTCTTGAAACAAGCTCCCAAACAATGACATGAAAAATTTAATAGTGTTTTGCTTTCCAATAGTTATCACATTAATGATACACATAAACATATTTATTAGAAATTTGATATAAGTGTTGGTGGGATTATTTGATTATATGTTGATGACATGCTCATTTTTTGACGCCAAGTTGGAAAGTGTGAATGAAACAAAATTGTTTGTCTTCTAGATTTGAAATGAAAGATATGGCTGAGACTAATGTGATCTTAGGCATTAAATTAACTACGACACATAATGACATTATACTTTCGCAAGAACATTACATTGAAAATGTGTTTGAAAAATTGGACATCATAATAAAAACATGTAGCTACTTCGTATGATGATAATTTGCATTTGGCTAAAAATAATGGTGACTATGTTTCACAAATTAAATATGCTGAAATCATCGGTAGCTTGATATATTTAATGAATTGTACTTGTCCCGATATAGTATATGCTATTAGTAGATTGGGTCGCTACACTAAAATACCTAATCATGATTATTGGAATACATTATCAAGAGTTATGAGATATTTAAAAGGCACTCTTGATTATGTACTACGCTTTAGTGGCTCTCAATTAAAATGTTTTATTGATGCAAACTGGATCTCTGATTAAAACGAGCTAAAATCCACAAGTGGTTATGTTTTTACAATTGGTGGAGGTGCATTGTCTTAGAAGTCATCCAAGCAAACATGTGTTACTCGATCTACCGTGGAGTCCGGGTTCATTGCCTTAGAAAAAGCATATAGTGAAGCCGAACGGCTTAAGAACATTTTGGGTAATCGTCCTATTTGTAAAAAATGGGTACCGTCTGTGACTATCCATTGTGATAGTCAAGTTATAATTGTAAAAGCTAAAAATAAAATTTCTAATGAGAATAGTAGGCATATATGCATAAGACACTCTATTGTGAGGCAGCTGCTAGATAGTGGGGTAATATCTCTTGATTATGTGAGGTCAGAGATGAATTTGACAGACCCTCTGGTAAAACCACTAAATAGAAAATTAGTGAAAAGTACATATGTGAATGGGACTTATACCCAAAACAAAAGGTTGACAGTGATGGTAACTCACCTTATGTGATTAAAAATCTCATGAAGTAGGTTCATATAGGTAATAACAAGTCACTTGTTAACCTGAAAACTTACTATCATTATTTTACATGTCCCTTCTTATGGAGTAGATAGTGCTATCGATGATGAGAGCGGATAAGCATAAGACTCTTAATAGATATCATAGCCATATTGGGTGGTGAGCATGATCGTTGAGCACACTTGATGGGTCCACCTATATGAGTGAAAATGGGGCAGCTTCCTATGTGAATTTGGATAGGTTTGCTAAAGCACTCATGAAAATCCACGAATGGCGCACGGCCATAACGTGCCAACCCGTTAGGACAACTATTTATTAATAATTCAATACGGGTTGTGAGTCAATGATCTACAATAAAGGAGAATGGTTTATAGAAACTATAAGTTTCACTAACTTCGTGTAGGACACACTTCCATGCCTTAAGTAGTAACCACTACTAACATATTAAGTTGTCATATTCCATCTCACATATTCTATTGTCCATCTATGATTCTTATATCATTTGCCTTTGAATTTTAAAATAGTGGAGGGATTGTTTGACATAAAGGGTATTTCCATGTTGAAAGAGAAGTCCTTTACGTTTAGTCCCGCATTAAAAGTGAACACACCCCTAGATGTGCTTATATTAAGACTCCCTCCTTTATTCCATTGGGCTTCTAGTATGTAATAAAAATAGGGGGAGGCTCGTGCGCACACGAGCCCAAGCTAGGGGCCGAGGCAAAATCTGGATCGGGCCAACGCAAAATCCGGATAGCGGATCCAAAACCCCTTAGTATGTGGGCACGTGTCACGCCTGTGTAGGGGGGTTCACGAGTGCGCATGCAAATTAAACCTCATTTTGCATCTCCTTACAACTATTATTTTATGGCACCAAATCAAAACCAGACTTGATTTGATGTCTCTGGCTTGCTCAGAAACCTGATTCGAACTGACTACTCTTTTCAAACTCCCTCCTTTGTTCTGCCCAAACTTCTGATGTGACTAATATTAAACAACTAGTTACCAACAGCTAGATTTTACTTCTGATATATACAAAGCTTGCTAAGGAAACAGAACATATCAAGCACGTCATCTTCCTCCACAAAGTTCTATCTGTTCTGTGTTCATCTTAAGTCTCCAGTCTCTCTCCCTGTTTGAAGGAAACAGTTATTCGTTGTAGCCCTGTATTGCAAGTGCATACTTACAGGGATGTACAGCGCCAGATGTCGTTGTATCCTGAAGGGTAATCTATCAGTCCTTTCCTGCATCAAGCTTTGTCTCCGAGGGACAGAGCTTTGTCTCCGAGGGACAGAAATCTACTTTTAAGGACAGTGCCTAGCACGCGTCGGTCGATAAGTCTCTTCATCTTGATTAAGACTGTAGATTCATCCAATTTATTGTTCATTTTACACAACTTATTCATGTGCCATGTAAATATGACAATGCAAATCAGTTTCCTTAAGGAAATGAGAGAGAGAAATGCATGATGGGTCGTTCTGATCAGAAACTATTTTGGTGACAGATGTATCACACTGAACAAAACAATGCAAGTTGGTCAAAAATTATCTTAACGAATTATGCGTTGTTTTTGGACAAAAACAACCCTCAAATCCAACCATATGCTTCTTGTATATACGAGTAATCTCGGGGCAAACTAACAAAAATGCTTTTTTGGTATCGAAGTGGTGGATTAATATGTTCCCATTCCTGAGCAAAGATACCCTACGGCACATCCCAATCCCGCATAAGTTGCTCTACCATCAGAGCTGCGGGTAATGTAGTGATAACTCTATAATCATTCTCTAACATCACTTTATACTAAGTAATGATGTATACGTATACCATTCCCATTAGTACGATAAGGTAGTTGTACTTCACCTTTTTCTCAAAAAGAAATACATAAAATATTCTTACCCACAGACACCCCCCTAACCAAACAGGTGTGTGCACATGTGAGAGAGAGGTGGAGGATAAGATATGATGCTGCTGTCTAACTTCATTTGTCGGAGTAAATTAGTTATGCTGGTTGCAGGATCTAAAACAACCAACAGACAAAAAGACACATAAGAACCATTGTCCATAGGAATGAGTATGTAAGTGATTTCTTCTGACACTTAAAGGGGAGATACAATACCATCATTTTGATTTTCTTTTATCGTATTGGCATGGCCCAAAACTACAAATAGCTAGAATGATTAAAACAAATATGTAAAAGGATGATTGTGTTTGGTTTCTTTTGCCATTTAAAGGGAAACATGTATTATTCTTTCATTTCAGCATTTCATGATAAGTACAGGAAATGAATGAATTCAAAATGTATGATCAACCCTGTAAGATGGACTTACCTGTTCCTTTGTCATTTTGACAAAGCCGAACTTATTTATCCAAATTGGGTGTGTGTTTTCATCTGCAGGGAGCACCAGGGACTTCACCTTCAACCTAATCAGCACCTGTTCAACTATCGAAAGCAGAGCTTGAAAGTAACCCTGCAAACCATATGAAAAAAAAAATCTTATTCTCGTATCTTCAAGGACATTATCATATGCGGTTGGCACCACATCTCTCATCAACAGAGTTCAAGGCATTCAAAGAAAAACATCTGAAACATAAAGCAACCAATGCACTAAAAGCACAACAAAACATGATCGTTGGAATGGCTTTGGTTCATATTAGAGCTCTAGTAATTAGAAAACGGGTCACCGGTAGTGCAATGCTTTGGCTTGCAAGGTTACCAGTGAAAGAAATCAATAATTTAGTGTGATGGTAATAATTATCATGCAAAATCACATGAACATCTCACCCTTCCTTGGCAGTCTTTTGCTGTCGCAATTAAAGGAAGTTCGGCAACATCCCGACCAAATACCCTGAGAAGTCCAGCTGATGCAACACCCAAACTGCAGTCACCATACACATGTAAAGATAACAGTCATTATCAATATGTACTGTACAATTCAGTTAAATTTTAGTAATGTCATATCAAAGGGTAGGATAAAGAACTGCCACCATCCTTTACCCAGATTGACATAATATGGAAAATGTGCTAAAAACTATTACTAAAATTAAGTTCAGTATGAAAACATAATACAATTAGAGGAGTCTTGCAAGTTGTACATTGATTCTAGTATTGAGTCGAAGCATATTACCCTGTGGTTATAACCACACAATACAGTCCTCCATAATGTTGTTTAGCAAAATCTTGACTGCAAAAGCAAAACAACCAAGTCAAATAGTTTTATATCAGATGCATCACGATAAATGTAATGGGTGCGCAAAACATTGATAGTTACACCCTCTTAGCGCTTCAGGTAAGAAGACACGTAGGTCAAAATTTACCCTTTAACCATAGCAGGTATCAGATCTTGACATTTCTCGTGTATAGGGCCAAATGCTTCCTGAGAAGTAACAGCAGACAAGGTTGATAGTTAATTATGCGTCAAATGTTTCATTTATGTCCACACAGGTAATATGCCATGGTAGAAGAAACCGTAATTTCTTTGATAATACTGTATTACTTAGCAAAATTCAGACGAAGACCATGAAATTTTACAATTCATTTATTGGTATTTGGTATGTGAGTCAGTGTTGGTAAATAGATTGGAAAGAGAGATAAGTACGTCTTCAACCTTACCACAGTAATAATGACTTAAGATGTTGATAATTTGGTTTAACCGCAATGAAGCTCTCTTAAGGTAAATGTCTGCTCATAGGCAGCACATGACAATGGAAAAGAGGACAAAAAATTGTCATGATATTAAAATAATTGATAACAGAGAAGTTTTCGTAACAGAGTATCCAAAACCGTACATAATAAGAAATAATTATAGCATGTATCCCATAAAAACAAACTACTGCAGTGATTAGTTAGGTCATATTCTTAGGTACTAGTCAAGACCCTCGGATAGTGGCAAGAGCTTCATGGAAAAGATTGAAAACATCTTAGCCGCTGTGAGATCCGTCACATGTTTCTAGAAGCGTGTCAAGTAGTAGCATAAAAGATATATTTATATTGCTAAAAACAAATGTATATTTCAAATAATAAGAATTGTTCAAGCACTTGGAGTAAATTCCAAGGAAAGCCCGTTTCTTGGTTGTAATTATGTAGGTCATATATACTGACACATAGAACTAACAAGATTATATCAAATTTGGAGCATTTTAAATCCAACATCAACCACATTTTTTTCCTCACTTCATACTATTTTGTTAGGATTGGCAAGAGGATGGCTGCCTTGATCTCGATTAGACAACTAAATTGTAGACGAGCAATTATGGTCAAAACTCAGAAGTGTTAATTGTTCAAGCACTTGGAGAAAATTCTAAGGAAAGCCCGTTTGTTGGTTGTAATTATGTAGTTCATTGATAATGACACATAGAACTAACAAGATCATATCAAATTTAGAGCATTTTAAATCCAACATCAACCACATTTTTCCTCACTTCATACTCTTTTGTATAGGATTGGCAAGAGGATGGCTGCCTTGATCTCGGTTAGACAACTAAATTGTAGACGAGGCAATTATGGACAGAACTCAGAAGGGTTCTATGATGTAATTTCATAGATAATATTACTAAAGGCCATATATCTTTATCTGTTCTCAAATCACAAGATTGATCAAATGACAAAAACCAACAAATTGATCAAAGGGCAGTCAAGATACTTTCTCTTATAAATAGTCAAGACACCAACAGAACAAGGGGTCACTCAGAGGTACCAAATAGTAGGTACTCTGTAACCTATTGTAACCTAGGGTTATAAATATGTGGTTTTAGGTTAGGGTTTCGGGTGGGACATTGTTGGAGAAAATTTTAAGCCGCCATTTGTCATAGCCAACTTAGAGAGGTTGTATTGTGAGCTTTTGGAGAGATCTTGTGTGCTTCTTCTTCGCATGTGAAGAATAAGATTTGGTTTGTTCTTTCCTTTCATAATAAGCCCATCGATGTTCCACATTGGCCGGTCCACGGCCTAAAAGCAATTCTCATTGTGCTCTATTGGTTTGTTTGTTAGCTCATCTTTGTTCCGGGGTTATTCGGCGATCCGGGTTTCCGTGTCTCAGCGCACAACACTATCAACATTACATGTTAATATTTTTCAACAATGATAAAAGCAGATATTATGAATATCAATTGTTACTTGACTAATAGGCTCACATCCACTCTGCTCAATGATGTAGTGTTGAAATATGATTGAGCATTCTATATCTGCTTAGGTTAAAGGCAAAGAACATGTGTGTAAGTGATGCGGCTTGGAATTTGGCCCGCATTTTAGAAAATTAACAAATTTTGTAATTCTCCATTTATAGCCTAGAGCCGGCCCTAATTGGGGTATGCAAGATTTGTGGAAATCCTTTTTAGTTTATTTTCTTAGATAATTTGTATTAGGATTGCTAGATTAATTCCTAGAAGTTGTTATATCAATTTTTTGTTTAGCGAGTAGTTGATTTGTAGTGGCATTTTGATATTTTCAAATCTGATATTATCAATAAAATCTCCTTTTTATCATCAAAATCCTAGCAGATCGCATCAATTGGTATCGGAGCGAGAAGATCTATGGCAACGACAAGATCCAAGGAGCGGATTAATTTGTTGGAGAAATTAGATAAGTTCGAGAGAAAATTTGACGAGGAGATCCAATAGATCAAGAAAAGCGCGGGTGAACACGCAAGCCTTGTGGTTCAACGATTCGAGCAAATGATGGAGGCCATACAACAAACTGCTGAGGCAACGAGGCATGCCTTGATGGAAGCGATGGACGAAAGGCTAGGTCAGAGCAAAAAGGAGCCACCTTTAGTGAAGGGGAAGGAGAAAGTCGATGTCTTTGAAGGACTCCTTGCCCACGCCGACACGTACTTTTTGGAGGACGAAGAGGAGGCCGCGAAGGAGGAATTTCAGAGCAGGGGCTTCCAAGGCCTCCGACAGCACCGCCCGACATCCTCGACACCTCCGGGAGATGCACCGGCCCAAGAGGGGCTGATTGACCCCCAGGCAGCAACCGAGAGGCCCGCCGAACCCACATGGGGCCCAACAGGCCGCGCCGGCCCAGATCTGGGACACGGTGGGGCCGCCGAACCCACATGGGGCCCGACAAACCCCGCCGGCCTAGATCTGGGACCCCAGGGGCAGCCGCCCCCTTTTGAGGGTCCGACGACCCTAAGGGGGGCCGACAGACCTCGCCCAGTAATTCTGAGGGCCCGACGGCCCTATTGGTGGGCCGACAGGCCTCGCCACCCTTTTCCGAGGCTTCGTGGGCCCAGTATGAGGCCCGACAGGTGCTGACACCTATGTTTTAGTCCCAGAAAGGTCCCATTGGAAGATTTCAGCACCCAGGATCACATCAGCAATTGTATGGAAGGTCGTCGACCCATCCCTTACCTTTTGTGGAGTGTCGAAAGATTGGAGAGGGCTTCAGGGCACACACACACACAGAGCATCCTAGGAAAACTACAGACGACAACGTGGAGAGGATCCGGGTGGGGTAGCAGGTTTGGACGACGTGTTGTGGGATGGTGTATATGGGGGAGCCTGGAACCCCGCTGCGGGGTATATGCATGAGGGACCGCATCCATTTCGACTGGGACGCCAGGACCATCCCCAAAAGAGAGGGGGCCAAGGGGAGTTGTTGCAAAGAATCGGGTGAGGAAGCTTAAGATGACCATTTTCGAGGGAGGATATCACGATGACTGGTTGTACCACGTGGAGAGATATTTCGAGGTGGAGATGGTTCAGGAGGAGAACTAGCTCACAACAGTGGGAGTCTACTTAGAGGGAGAGATATTGTGGTGGTTTAGATGGACACAGCAGCAGAAGCCGTTCGGTATGTGGGAGGAGTTCACCACCTCTTGTTGGAGCGTTTTGGAGAGGCTGGTGGGGCTTATAAGAAGTTGTATGCGTTAAGGCAGGATAAAACTGTGAAAGACTACATTAAGAAGTTTGAGATGCTATATAGCAAGGTTCGCAGAGTATCAGGAAAGTCTTTGGAAGTGTGCTTTATGAAGGGGTTGAAACCCACTATTCGATCGGGGCTAAGACAACTAAGGCTTGGGGATCTGCGAGAGATGATGACTCTGACTAGGATGGTGGATGATCATCAGGACTCGGAGAGGAGAGCCCACGGAGCGTGGGGAGGCTCCTCTGTTCGGGGGCAGGATTCTGTAGGGGCACAGAAGGCGACCACAGGGGGGAGCAGCATCCACAGAAGGGGCAACTGCAAACATGGAGAACAGGGTGAAACCACGACCTGGAAGACAGACATGGATGATGACTAAGGCGGAGATTTGTGATAAGCGGGCTAAGGGTCTGTGTTTCAAATGCGACGAGTAGTTTACTCCAAGACAGGTGCAGGGACCATGCTCTTCAAATCCTGACAGTGAATGACGATGAAGAGGATGGAGGTAGCATGATAATGCTGGAAGCTGACAAGGAAGAGGAACAGGAGCACATGCACGTGGAATAGCCCGTCCACACACTTCACGCACCACCTTGAGGACAAGGTGGTTTTTTGGGGACGGTGTAATGATGCAGCTTGGAATTTGGCCCCAGTGGCATTTTGGGAAATTAACAAATTCTGTAATTCTCTATTTATAGCATAGAGCCGGTCCTAATTGGGGTATGCGAGATTTGTGGAAATCCCTTTTAGTTTATTTTCTTAGATAATTTGTATTAGAATTGCTAGATTAATTCCTAGATAGTTGTTCTATCAATTTGTAGTTGTTTAGCGAGTAGTTGATTTGTAGTGGCATTTTGATATTTTCAGATATTATCAATAAAAATCTCCTTTTATCATCAAAACCCTAGCGGATTGCATCAGTAAACAATTCAACAATTCAACATTCTATGAATCATGGATCGTAACCACTTAAATTAAGGATGGAGTTCTGATTATTGTCACCAGTATTGTCATCTAGTATTGTCATCTGCTTTATGTCTATAATGAAAAAACAAACATTGTTCTTTTGAAATATGCTTACTCTTTTTGAACCATTCTGATGTAGCTAAGGGCATGTTTGGTTCTTTGATTATGGGCTTAAGCTCAAAATCACCCCTGTTTGTGGGCCCGTGTGCTTTTTGCACCTTTACACTAGGAGTCTGTTTGGTTCGCTTTGTATTCTCGTTAAGATTTTGCTGATGTGGTGCTAGCATGGCTAGGGCCACATTAGCAATAATCTCGCCCACAATCCACGAAAAATCCATGGATTGTGGGCAAAAATCTGCTCGTGGCGATCCCCGCGATATATAAACAAATAAAGCTTTTCTTAAATCATGTTTCTCTATTCACTCTAAAAAAAGTGGGTCCCTCTTTCTCTCATTTACTCTTATATATCCAACTTTCCATAATTATCCAAACACAAAAAAAATACATATGCCCTACAATAACTTTCTAACCCCTACTTTGCAACCAACTTTCTAGCCCAACACACCTCATCAAGATTTCTCAACCCACTTTTGGGGAACCAAACATGCTCTAATAGGATATAACAAGTTAAGAGACAGATATACATTATAGTAAAAGTTGTTAGCTAATTATAGCAACTGATAAATGAGGCGGATACTAGTTCCAACAACCTGTCTAAGAGAGACTTTCTGTCAAAATGATAAATAAAACATAACAAATTATATAAAGTATTAAAGAACGAAAATGAAACAGGTGGATGCTCTTCTTTTTAGCCAAAGTTCTCTTTTCAAAGTTAAAATAAGAGTCAAACAATGTTTTAAAAAGCAAAAACGCTTAGCGAAGCGCTTGACCTCTGTGTAGCAAAGCGTAAGCTTCAAAGTAAAAAAACGTAAGCTTTTATGTTATTAACTATTTTAAAATTTATAAAATTGCCTAATTTAAATATGATAAATATGTAAAATTATATATTTATATACTTTTTTGATCCCCAAAATGCTGACAGCACAGAAAATCCGTTCATGTGCTATCAGCACACCTCCATATTCCTCATACATATATACATACATATATACATAATTACATCTATAAACCATCTAACATGCTATATTTAACTTTTAACACAACCACATAGTAAAGCACCTGAGCCATACCAGCTACAAGGATATCACAAGCTTATCAAAATCAATTGCATGTCAGGAATACAAAAAGAAATATGTGTAACAAATATATCAACATCAGTGTCAAATTGCAAATCTAAGTTTATGCCTAAATTTTAACAAAACAATACAACAGAGAGTTCTAATAATCATTTTTGCATAACAACCCTAATTTCACTGAAATAGAGAAAGACCAGCTTTATAAAATCAAATAAACCCTTCAATAACCTTCAATTTCATATCAAAAATAGAGAAAAAGAGAACTAAAGGATGAGAAATGAAGAGAAATAAAGAAAGTGGGAGATATCAGTTGCCAAGTTCGGATTGCCATCAAGAACAATTGAAAAAAATCTTCATCAACATCGCAAATCCATCGGAAGACTTCGATACCATCGATAGGTAAGCTGGAAAGCCTCCCTCGCAGCCTTCTCTTCCCATTCTACTTTCTTTTTTTGGCTTTGCAAATTGGACAATAAGACAACGAGACAAAGCGTCCTTTTGATCTATTTTAATTGAGTGTATTACAAAGCGTATGATTTTTGTAATGCGCACTTTAGGTTACGAAGCATAAGCTTCTGTACAAAACCGTAGGCTTTTGAATCCTTCAGCTTTCAGAAGGCACTACAAAACATAACCCCTGAGCTCTGCTACAAAGTGCTAAAGTATAAGCTGCAAATCGTGATTTTTAAAACTTTGGAGTCAAGAGTAAGAATTTAGCACTTCAACGGAACTTACTTGAAAAATTATGGTTGCCATTGAAAAGAGTGATTCCTTATCATAACTAGTCTTGTGATTCCCACTTAAAAGTTGCCATTTCAACTCAGCTCCATCTTTATTTATTGAAACACTCTCTTCTGCCTTTCTTTTCAACATATTGAGTGATGATGCGTGAATATCATGGGGTGACGTAGCGACCAAGTGTTGTAAATCCTCACGAACATCTTTACATTCTACAGAACATAACCAACTAAACCATGGTAACGGCCTTTCCTGTATCAAGAACTATACATGTGAAATCTTCATTATAGAATTCAAAACACGAAAGCATGATATTTGCTTCTACCTGTAAATCGCATATCTGATGGTCCTTTAAGCAACCAACATGATACAACTTCTCACACTAAGAGAAAAACCAAGACAAGAAATAAGTTCAAGAATTTGCAAGAATATCAATAGTTCAAACAAAAAAAACCCACTTACCTGGCCACAAAAAATAAATGATTTAGAAACGAGTTCTTTTCCTATTTCGAAGGTGTCATCCCTGTATATTACAAGCCATCATTAAAGCATATAAAATATAGAAAAACATAAATTAGCCTGAAATACAATGGCTAGAAAAAGAAGGTTTCCTAATATTTATTCAAATGTAAGTAGCATTCTCGAATTAAAAGAACTCAGAGTCTGAAAACCTACTCACAAACGGTGCAGCTAACATCTTTTGGATGCTCTATTACATGTTCCAAGCCACACTTAATTGGTTTTGTAGCAACTGTAGGCCGTAATCTAGATGTTATTCCAGACGGAAATTTGTCTTTGCATGAGAAGCAATGACGTTCACTATCAACTTCAGGGGTGCTTAGGCCCATGCAATCTGCATTAGTCGCAGGACAGTGTGATAGAATTATAATGTCAAAATTCTAAAGGATATAGGCATAAAAGATTAGTAACATTTACCCTAATGTATGAACTGGATAATGAATTAGACTTTAGACCACATTAGCAAATCCTTTTAGATAATAGCAAGACTTTGCAACACTATTACAGTGGGCAAGTTAGAACCAGTCACCAAAACAGAACAGACACATGTATGTGTTAAAGAAAGAACACAAAAAATAACTTTATAACATAACCATGAGTCAGGAACATGGCATACACAGTTTGGAAGAAATGACGGAGTACATTCTCTAGAATTTTTTAGAATTAGCACATCCTGGATATATGCAATTCTTAAACGCGAGGCAAACTATTTGGAACAAATGATTACCTATTAAGCAAAAGAAAAACTATAGGTAGATGTTATAAAACTATTTGGGACATTCTTGCGGTGATGTGTTTTATGTGTATGTTTATATTAAATAGCACAGCAAAATGGTATAATATTGTTCTGCAAAATTCCACTTCATATGGATTAATAAATCTGGAAAAATCAAAATAAAAAACCATAAATAATGTAAATTTTTGTAAAACTAGAGAAATATAAAATATAAATTCGAGAAATATAATTAAGAAAACAATAATGCATGATATATAATTATAAAGCCTTAGGGTTAGAACCAAATACATAGTGGATTTAAAAGCACCACTTGATAAAACATGGCACCTGCATGAAAGGACTTGGCACATCCACTACACGAAACAAGCTCTCCTTGACCTCCGCAAATCACACAAATAGAAGCCAAGTTTCGAGGATTTGATAAAGACATTGTGAAGTCATGGAGTGAGATCCCACTAGAGGTGTATATGCTGCGATACCTGCAAATAAGAGGCATTCATTTCAATAGAAGAAATTTAATTGAATATTTTCGTGCATCCATTACAAGAAACAAATCATATGCTATCTAATGTTTACTTACGGTTGGCGTTTTTTATCAAACCCAGCATGAGCTTCAAACTTTGAAGGGCTAACCTAATTTTATAAGAAAATAGGTTAACATCGTGGGTATTGCATGCTTAAGGATTAAGGTAAACAAAAGTTACCACTTGATGACAACAGCCACACAAAATACCATTTCCTCTTTTTTCCCCTTGTAAAATAATCTGCAATGGGAAAAGGCCACTTCGGAGTTAGATATAATAATGTTACAAATAAAATAAGGAACAATGACAGAATAAAGAATAATACCAATTGGTTCCAACCTTTTTATTTGACATGTAAAATAACTTAGCTCCATCTTGAAAAGCATTTTCTGTGAAAAGAATTCGATGCAAATCGCCAGTCCTAAGAAAAAAATACTAGATAATAAATCTGACCATAAATAATCATCAATGAAATATGAAGGAGCAGTGAATGCTCGTTATTAGAGCTTATTGCAGACCTTTTCTTAGTTCCACCTTTTGCTACACTAACTTCACGCGCAAAAGGAACCTGAGATTCCATTGTATTTGATGAAGTTGGTGGCCTAAAGACAACTCAAATTGATGATTACATTGTTACAGATGACAAGGACATAAGGCAGTGTTATATATCTAGGTAACTATCTAATATTTGGGTCGGATAAAAACATTATTAGTTATCTAGTATTTGGGTCAAAAGAAATATATTATTAATTATACAATGCTTAGCTAAAAATATAAGAAGTTCTATCATAACTTAGGTAAACAATTTAATCTCTTTACATGAAAGTATTAAAATGTTTCCTGACCTTTTCCTTCTTTCAGATAAAATTTCTGTTGTAGAACTCTTATTTGTGATAGATGAACCTTGTATTAATATATTTGAACCTTGATTGCTACTGCCTTCTTTAGCCAACTTTAGAGAGCCGATGTTAATACCAATGCATGATGATGGCATAACATTTTCCCCCATATAAGGTTGCCGTGCAGTGCACAGTACTTGTGTACTTGAAGATGTAGCCTCAGTGCTTTCTGCAGGTGAATCAAAAAATCTTCCTTCCTTCTCAAAGGAGTTATCGTTGACATCAGTGCATGATGTAATAATATTTCCCTCTATTTGTGACTCTGGAAAGTTGCATATGACATTAACACTTGAAGATGCAGCCTCTCTACTTTCTGATGGTAGACCAACTAATGTGTCTTCTTTATCCAACTCACAGGAGTTAATGCTAGCATCAATGCATGATCTAACAATATTTCCTTCCATGTGTAAATATGAAGAATTGCACATGCCACTGGTACTTGAATCTATGGCCTTATTGCCCTTTGTAGGCAAACCATTTAATCGGCATTCTTTAGCTAACTCCAAGTTGGTATCAACATCAATAAACGATGATGATACAATCTTTTCTTCTACAGGTGGAAGAGGAGACTTGCACATAATGTTAATACTTGAAGGCGCAGCCTTGCTGCATTCTGTATTTGATTGAGGCACTGTAAAAATAATGATTAAAAACATAAACAAATCAAAATATTTAACAAGATTTTCCAATATTCGAACAATAAAACAACTATAACTGATTATGGAGAAATAAACCACACATAGAAGACCATACTTTTGGCCAGTCATACTAAACTAATGTTAATATTGGAATTATCCGTAGGATACCCTATATATCAAATAGACGTGCAATCAAACCTATTTCTCGATTCAATAGAAGCACAAAGAAGTGAATATGGTACCCCAAATAACGATAGATATGTCAAAAGCATGTCCGATTACGCCTATTTCTAATGTAAAGCATTACTAAATTAGTATTTGAATCGAAAATTTTAATTAAACCATTTGGTTAAAAATTTTAAAAATTAAAATAATTATAAATATGAACATAAGCAAATTTTCTAACTTTATCTTTATGTCTTATTTTCCAGCAATGAATTTTCTCAACAACAGATATGCAATCTCTCAAGATATTTGATTCTCATTGGTTACCCTTTAAAGCTTAATAAAAAAGAAATTACTATTGCAAGTTGAAACTAAATTAACAACTGATATGAATTATGTTGAAAACCAGAATAAATATGGGATTTTTATGGTGGAAAAGGAAAAAGATGGAATGTTTATAGATTTAAAGTGAAAATACAATGGATAAACTGACCCCTTTCAAGAGGAGGCCTCCCTCCTAGCTTTGTATTCGAGATCAAAGCCTAAATATCCCAAATCTAGGGTTCTATGGATGCCTAGAGTAATTCTCTCACAATAATCAACATGAATCCGCCAAACCCTAGACGTCACCTTATAAAACCACCTACGGTCCAAATTTTCAGAAAGTACAAAACTGCACCTAGTAGCCAAAAATGACGAAAATGCCCCTAGATCAAGGTGCATGCCGCCTCCGTCTCTGGTAGGTGATGACCGCATCATTACTTCCTCCAAAAGAGCCACCTTGTCCTCAAGATAAAAAACAGGAAACTGCTGCCAAATAGCATCGAAGGACTCCAAGTAGCATCATAGTCAGTTAGCGCCCGCCACTGAATCAACACCTCTTTAGCTCCCGCAGTCCCTTGACAGATCCTTTAACCTCCAACGGACCGAAGAGCACCTCCATGTCATCGGTCAATGTAAGTGGTAATGTCGGGAAAAGAGTATGATCTCCAATTGCCTGCCGCAACTATGACACACGGAAGACATGGTATATGGTTGACTGATGCGATTTATGCGCACAAACAAGTAAAACAACGAATATTTGTGGAAAATATGAAAAAGGTGGAAACTTTGATTGAAATTTATCGAAGAATAATAAGATAATGGATCTCTTTAAAGAGGAGACCCTCTCTCCTAGCTTTATATGCACGGACTTAAAGCCTAAACACCGTCGAAGTTGACGCCTAAATGTTCTTTACAAAATTAAGCATAAAAATAATAATGGCTAGACCTAGAATATAAAATAAGGGAAAAAGTCCAGATCTATGTTGAAAGACAAAAATGCCCCTCTAGGAGTAAAGTCGTGTCCACACGTCTCCTCCTCCTGAAGTAAGCCATCAACCCAACCTGTGGCTCGTCTCGCACGATCGCATCATTCGAGGGGCCACCCCCATCACGCGATTCTGCCTCCTGTGGATGCGGCGCGTCCGCATCAATATCCGCCCGTAGAAGAGCCACATTGTCCTCAAGGTGGAAATCTGGGAACTGCTTTTACATCACGTCGAACGCCTCCCAAGTAGCATCACAGTCAGGTAAGCCAGCCCAATGTATCAGCACCTCCCTCCGTCGACCCGGGCCATGGTGCACGGCTCTCACCTCCAGCTGTTCCAACATCACCTTCATGTCATCAGTAAGTGTGTGCGGTAACGCTGACGACACCATATGATCACCAATCACCCTCCGTAGCTGGGACAAGTGAAAGACTGGGTGTATCACCGACGTAGGGGGTAACCTCAGTTTGTATGCCACCTGACCAATCCTGGCCACAATCTCATATGGCCCATAATATCGTGCAACTGGCTTCTCATTCCTTCGCTGAGCTAGTGATCTCAGACGATAGGGTCGCAGCTTCAAGTATACCATGTCGCCATCCTGAAACTGCACGTCTCGATGGTGCACGTCGGCCTTCGTCTTCATTACTTGTGCCCTCGTCAAATGCCTCCGCAACTCCTCCAGCATACCATATCTCTCCTCTATATAATCTTCCACCTGTGACACCGGCGCTCCCCGGTGCCCATAACGAATCAACTGCGGCGGGTCACGACCATATAATATCTGGAATGGGGTCGTCCCTGCTGAGGAGTGGTATGAGGTGTTATACCATTACTCCGCCCAGGCCAACCATATGTACCATTAACGCGGAGTCTCCGAAGCAAAACATCGCAGATACGTCTCTATGCTACGATTCACCACCTCCGGTTGACCGTCCGTCTGGAGGTGGTAGGCGGTGCTACTCTTGAGTACAGTCCCCTGAACTCGAAATAACTCCTTCCAGAACCCGCTCGTGAAGACCTTGTCTCTGTCAGACACTATAGCGCCAGGTATCCCATGCAGTCTAACCACCTCCTGAATAAAAGCGACTGCCACAGATACGGCCGTGTAAGGATGAGTCAATGGAATGAAGTGAGCATACTTACTAAGCCTATCCACCACTCCGAAAATCACTGTGTATTTGTGACCTCCTTCCAAACCCTCTCGGTAAGGCCAACGGCTGTAACAACCCCGTTGGTGCCATGACCATGTATTTGTGACATTGGCAAACGTCACAAGCAGCTACCAAACGAGCTACCATCTTCCGCATCCCGGGCCAAAACACCTCCCTGGCCATCCTCATGTACGTCTGCTGCACGCCCGAATGGCCCCCCACCGTTGTGCCATGGAACTCCTGAAACAGTGTCGGTATGAAGGTCGATGTCCTCGGCAACACTAACATCCCATGTTACAACAACCGCCGTCCCTCCAATGAGTATCTCTCGGTCCTTCTCCTCCTCCCTGCATCGCCTCCCGGATCTGTCTCAACTCTGGATCTGACTCTGCCTCCCGTAGCATCGGCTCCCAATCCATCCACATGACAAGGAAAGAGCCCTCAAACTAGCCCCTTCCCTCTACGAGACAACGCATCCGCCGTCTTATTCTCCAACCCCGGTCTGTACTCAATGTCAAAACGGTATCCCACTAACTTGGACAGCCATCGTTGATGCTCCTTCGTCACCAACAGCTGCTCCAGTAAGTACTTCAGACTTCGCTGGTCCGTCCTAACCACGAAGTCTCTCCCCAACAAATATGGATGCCATTTCTGGATGGCCAGGACGATCACCATCAGCTCTCTCTTATATACTGACTTCAATCGTACCCTAGACGACAGCACCTAACTGAAGTACGCAATCGGTCGTCCCTCCTGCATCAAAACCGCTCCCAAGCCATAACCCGACGTATCTGTCTCTACTACAAATGATACATTGAAATCTGGTAGAGCCAGGACTGGTGCCGTCGACATTGCCACCTTCAAGGCATCAAAGGCCTTGGTTCGCCTCCTCCCCACACTTGAAGCTGTCCTTCTTCAGTTGTTCGGTAAGGGGTCATGCTATGGTGCTATACCCCTTCACGAACTTTCTATAATACCATGTCAGCCCAAGGAAGCCACGTAATGCCCTCAGCGTTCGGCAGTGGCCAGTCCAACATCGTCTCTATCTTCGATCTATCAGCCGACACTCCTGCCTCAGAAACAACATGCCCCAGATACTCAATCTGCCTCTGCCCAAACCTGCACTTCTTCTAATTCGCATACAGCTGATGCGCCAACAACTATTGAAAAGCCAACTCCAAGTGCCACAGGTGCTCCTCCATACTCCTGTTGTATATGAGTATATCGTCGAAGAATGCCCAGATGAACATCCTCAAAAATGGCTGGAACACCTTGTTCATCAAGGTCTGAAAGGTCGAGAAAGCATTGGTCAAGTCGAAAGGCATGACCAAGAACTCGTAATGCCCCTCGTGAGTTCGAAACGCCGTCTTCGACACATCCTCCGGCCTCATCAGTATCTGATGGTACCACGATCTCAGATCGATCTTCGAAAAACCGATGCCTCGTGAAGTTCATCCAACAACTCATCGATCACTGTAATAGGAAACTTGTCGGGGACAGCTTCCTTATTCAGTGATCGGTAGTCAATGCACATGCGAATACCGATATGGTCGTACACTCACTGGTGCCGCTCCATCACGCAACACTATCGCGTGTTCATGTCTCCGTACCGATGGTAAACCATGCGGATCCTGAAAGACCTCCTGATACCGCTCTAACAACTGCTCCACATATGATGGTGTTTCCTCTTGTGGCGCATCACCCTTTGTCATCATTCCTCAGCACTCCACCAAGAATCCCTCTCCTGACCTCTGTAAGGCGTGCGATATGGCTTTGAAAGCCATTAAGGAGAAACAGAGGCTGGGGTCTCCTGTCAGAACCACCGTGCAATCCCCCTACTGGAACTCCATCCTAAGCTGCTTCCAATTCACCTTCACCTCGCCCAACCCCTTCAGCCACTGTACGCCTAAAAACACATCGACGTTGCCCAACTCCAGGGGTTAGAAATCCTCCACGATCTGCACACTCTGCAAGGTCAAGCACAGCCACTTACACATCTCACTGCTCTCCTCCATCCTTCATGTCCCTCACAGGACCGTAAATTTCTCCAAGGTGCTCAGCTGCAACCCATGACGATCCACCAACTGTCAAGATATGAAATTGTGGGTGGTCCCACTGTCTATGAGTATCGTCACCGTCGTGTCGTCCAATCGTCCTGACAGCTTCATGGTATGGTTCGGGGTGAACCCTACCACGGAGTTCAGGGACACATCCGCTACATCCAGATGGGACTTCTCCTCTTCCACGACCTCCTCTGTCTCATACTCATCATCACCAATATACCCCTCCTTATCTGGCATTATAGTGATCTGCAACAGGCGGCTTGCACATCGGTGACCGGGGGTAAACCGCTCATCACACCGAAAACGTAGTCCTTTCGCTCTCTTCTCCCGCACCTCTGTCTCTGTCAGTCGCCTCCCCAATATCGTTGGGCGTGCCTCTCCTCTGGCCTCTGGTACTCCTGTGGGAGCCCTCTGTGCTGCTGCTGGGGCTGGTTAGGGGTTTTAGGTCCCCCAAGCTCCTTGTATCCGCCTCTCCTCTGCATGCTTCTCCTCCTCCTTCTATGCGAGACGAATCAGGTCATTCAAGCCCCCGGGGCTCTGCATCCTCAGCTCGGCCCAAATGGAAGGCTTCAGCCCCCATAAAGTTCCCCATGAGTATCTCCTCAGTCATGCCATGCACTCGGCCCAATAGCAACTCAAACTTTCTGATAAAATCTCGCAACGTACCCTCCTGTCTAAGTGCTTTGAGCAGCTCGTAGAAATCTCCACCCGGTGTCTCCTGAAACCGATCCATCAAGTACGCCGTCAGCTCTATCCACGAGTAAAAAAATCCAGGCTATCCGCCACCGATACCATGCCAACGCCTCTCCCTCAAAGTAAATACCTATAGCATGTAAGACCTCCTCCTCCGTGAATCACATCACCTGGAAATACCGCTCCGCTCTGTAAATCCACCCATCCGGATCGGTGCCCTCAAACACCGACATCGTTAGCATCTTCAACCTCCGATCAGCATTGACGTCTCCATATGCCGCTCCTTTAGCCATCCTCTCCTGTGGTACATACCCCCGTCCAACTCTCCCGTCGTCGTGCCCCAAAGGTGGGTCAATCTCCTCCCACGCATACTCCTCCTCATGTCACTGTGGCCTGCCATCTGGTCCCAACCCATTAGGTCCTCCAAAAACTCCATGTGTCGGGGGTTGTCCAATTCGACCTCCAAAGCGCCCCGGGCCTCGTCCACGCCCCGAAAAGCCTCACTGGGTCCAACGCTGCTGGTCGCCCCAAGGGAAGGCCTTCACGGCCCCAAACTAGCGCGGAAGAGGCCCCAAGGGCCAAAATGGGGCCCCTGGCCCTTGTTCTGCAGCCGGGCCTGCGCGGCCTGCCTGCGGATGCAACAGGGCCGCGCGGCCCTCCTGCGGCTATTGCAGGACCGCGCGGGACCCCATTCCCTGTCGCGATGGTCAGCCCCTCCTCGACCACGCCGAGTCCCTTTGATGCTGATCCCGCCACTGTTATGGCGTTTGTTGACGATTCCAGGAACGTCACGGTCATCTTCGCTTCATAGGCCCTTTGTTGTTGGATTTTCAGGTCGGAATCATCAAAGAACTCCTCTTGAATCTTCTTCACGTTCTTCTCTTTTTCCGCCATTAGGGTTTGAAAAAATTGGCCGATTTGACCAATTTCCGCCCTCATCGCTCGTAGATCCTCTTGCATATCTTCTTGCGTGTGACGACGTCCTTGAACCCTACATTGATTCTTTCCTTTGTGGCCTCCAATTCTTTGTTGATCTCTTCGCGCAACCCTTGAATCTTCTCATCCACAGAATCGGCCTTCGTTCTCGTGCATGTCGCCATTAGATCTCACTGCTCTGATACTAATTTGATGCGATTTATGCGCACAAACAAGTAAAACAGCGAATATTTGTGGAAAATATGAAAAAGCTGGAAACTTTGATTGAAATTTAACGAAGAACAATAAGATAATAGATCTCTTTAAAGAGGACACCATCTCTCCTAGCTTTAGATGCACGAACAAAAGCCTAAACACCGTTGAAGTTGATGCCTAAATGTTTTTCACAAAATTAAGCATAAAAAATAATGACGGCTAGACCTAGACTATTAAATAAGGGAAAAAGTCCAGATCTATGTTGAAAGACAAAAATGCCCCTCTAGGAGTTAAGTCGTGTCCCCATGTCTCCTCCTCCTGAAGTAAGTCACCAACCCAACTGGTGGCTCGTCCCGCACGATCGCATCGTGCGAGGGGCCACCCCCATCATGCGGGTCCGCCTCCTATGGATGCGACGCGTCCGCATCATAGACGTTGGTGGTAACTTTAATCTGTAAGTCACATGCCCAATCTAATGGCCCATAGTAGCGAGCCGCTAACTTCTCATTGTGTCAGTGTGCCAAAAACGTATATTGATACGGCCTCAGCTTCAGGTAAACTGTGTTCCCTACATCGAACTGCACACCTCGACGATGATCATCTGCCTTGGACTCCATGATCTGTTGCACACTAGTCAAATGCCTCTTTAACTCCTCCAGAACTCTATCCCGCTCTTCAAGGTAATGCTCCACCTGGGACATCGGGGTTGAGTTACGACTGTAGTGGATCATGTGAGGAGGATCTCGCCTATATAAAATCCTGAATGGTGTGGTCTGTCATCGAATGATATGATGTATTATACCAGTACTCCGCACATGCCAACCATTTGGCCCACTGATTGGGTGACTCCGATACAAAGCAATGTAGGTACGTCTCGACCTCATGTTGATAACCTCCGTCTGGCCGGTCAGTCTGTGGGTGGTAGGCTATACTCCTTTTGAGGGTCGTCTCCTGCACCTTAAATAGCTATCTCTCCAGAAGTGGCTCATAAACACCCAATCCCTCTTAGAAACAATGGACGCATGAAAATCGAGCGCACCACCTCCTTCACGAAAGTTGTCGCCACTATCACCTCTGTATAAGGATGCCAAAGAGCTACAAAATGGTCATACTTATTGAGGCGATCCACCACAACAAGTATGATAGAAAATCCATCTGACGTCGGTAGCCCCTCGATAAAGTCCATGGGGATATCCTCCCAGACCTTATCAGAAAGAGATAACTACAGTAGTAATCCTGTAAGAGCCATCGTCAAGTAATTGTGACGCGGGCAAACGTCACAATTTGCCATCATCTGGGCAATGTCTCTCCTCATCCCGTCCAATGGAGTTCTCTGGCCATTCGCATGTACATCTGCTGCACTCCAGAATGTCGTCCAACCGTGCTGCCATGGAACTCCTAAAAGATCAATGGAATATGTGATGAAGTCCGGGGTAATACCAACCACCATTGATACAACAGTCTCTATCCATCCAAATTATATCATGGGTGCTCCGTGGAACCCTGCAGGAGTGCAGCTCGTATCTGAGCCAATTTCTCGTGAGCCTCTATCTCCCTCAATAAGGGCTCCCAGTCTAGCAATAGCGGCACTGAGGTAGCCGCCATCTATATCACCTCCTCTTTACGGGACAAAGTATCTGCTACCTTGTTCTCCAAACCTGGTCTATATTGAATCTCAAACATGTACATAAGAAGTTTAGATAGCCACCTCTGCTACTCCTCCGTAACAATGTGTTGCTCCAATAAATACTTAAGACTTCGCTGATCAGTATGCACTATAAACTTCCTGCCAAGCAAGTAGGGCTGCTACTTCTGTACTGCTAGCACGATCGCCATCAATTCTTGCTCTTACACTGATTTGAGTTGCGCATGTGCCGTCAAAACCTGACTAAAATATGCCACATGCCTCTGATCCTACATCAACACTACTCCTAACCCGTACCCTGAGGCATCAATCTCCACCACGAAGGGCCTGCTAAAGTCAGGTAGGGTGAGCACAGGCACCGTATACATGGCTTGCTTTGGGGCCTCAAAAGCTCTGGTCGCTTTCTGATGCAATCATTACGTACGAGAGGAGGCTGGGCCGCGGGAGCCAAAGGGGTGAAATTGCTATGCACACAACAAGTTGGAAGTAAATTGCTTTGCACACTACAGCATGGGCTATAAGAGGCCAGACGGCCCTAGTTTTCGGCATGTTGAAATTGAGAGCTATTTGAAAATTAGAAAGAGAGTTCTTCGAGAATTCGCAGGTAGATCTTGAAGAGTGCGGATGTCCTTGCTTAAAGGCGTCTTGGGAGGGAGGTTACACCTATCAATTGTAGCCAATTTATCTTTTATTCGCTGTTTTATTAATATAATTTCAGATTTGCTTTCGAATCCTAAGTGAATTGCTTTGCACACTACAGCAGAGGCTATAAGAGGCCAGACGTCTCTAGTTTTCGACATGTTAAAATTGAAAGTTATTTGATAATTAGAAAGAGAGTTCTTCGAGAATTCTCAGGTAGACCTAGGAGAGTGCGGATGTCCTCGCTTAAAGGCGTCTTCGGAGGGATGTTACACCTATCAATTGTAGCCAATTTATATTTTATTCGCTGTTTTATTAATATAATTTCATATTTGCTTTCGGATCCTATCTTTTTCTCTTTCTCTTTCCACTGAAATTTTCCTGCTTGAGCTGCTCGGTAAAAGGCCATGCTATGGTGATATATCCTTTCACAAACATTTACAAGTATCATGTCAACCCCAAGAAACCATGTAAAGCTCGCAGGGTGGTGGGTCGTGGATCGTCCAATATAGCTTCAATCTTCGACCTGACCACAACCACCCCCTCTGCAGATACAACGTGGCCAAAGTACGACACCCTCAGCTGCGCAAAGTGACACTTCTTCCTACTAACATACAGTTGGTGGTCTTGCAGCTCCCATTAAACTACCTCCTAGTGTCTCACGTGATCCTCTATGAAACTATTATAAACCATGATGTCATCGAAAAACACTAGTACGAACCTCCGCATGTAGGGCCGAAAAATGTTTATTCATGAGTTCCTGAAACATGGTTGGGACATTAGTCAAGCCTAAAGGCATGACTAAGAACTCGTAGTTACCATTATGGGTCCTGAAAGCAGTATTCGGATTATCGACAACTCGCATCCTGATCTAATGATATCCTAACTTCAAGTCGATCTTCAAGAAAACGGTTGCACCATGTAACTCATCCAACAGCGTCGATCACAAGGATTAGAAACTTACTTGGCACCGTCTCTTTCTCTTTGTTCAAAGCTACGTAATCGATACAGAACCGTCAACTGCCATCATTCTTCTTCACCAACAAGACCGGACTGGAAAAAGGACTTACGCTAAGTTGGATCACACCTGCCTATAACATCTCCCCCACCATCTTCTCGATCTCATCCTTCTGCATCTGGGGTAATGATAGGGTCTCACACTAATGGAAGAAACCCCCTCACATATGATAGTGGCATGCTCGTGGTCCCATGGGGGCTTAAGCCCACGAGATGTCTAAAATACCTCCTCAAAGCGACTCAGAATCTGCTCCATCTCCACTGAAATGTCCTACTTCTCCTCTGATCCATCTACTGATATTCCTTGAAACTCCACCAAGAAGCCTCCTTCCTCCATTTAAAGGGCCATTGCCATGGTTTTGAATGAAACCATGGAACGGCATAAACTAGGGTCACCCCAAAGAATGATTGTCTTTCCCCTTCCTGAAACTCCATCATCATCAGCTTCCAGTTGATATTAATATCCCCCAAAGACTGTAGTCACCGCATGCCCAAGATAACATCAGTGCTCCTCCGGTCCAAAGGTAGGAAATCTTCTACAATTTGTACACCATGTATAGTCAATAACAGTCCCCGACACACTCACATGCTCTACTCTAACTTGCCCACCCACAATACAACTCCAAAGCTCATCATGTCACGGAGCTGTAGCCCATGCTGTTCTACCACCCTATGAGAGATGAAATTATGGGTGGCCCCACTATCAATCAAAACTGTGACATACTACTCGGCTACTATTTCTGCTAACTTCATGGTGTGGTTCAGTGTGAACCCTACACAGAGTTAAGCAACACATCTTCCCAGTCAAGATGTAGGTGCGCCTGATTTTCCTCATCTACCTCAAGCTCCACCATTGCCTCATCTTCCTCCTCCTCCTTATCATTATTCACTATTATCAACTGAAGAGTGCAGACGCCACATCGATGCCCCGGCGTAAATTTCTCGTCGCATTCGAAGCAAAGTCCATTAGCACACTTGTCCCACATCTTTGTCTCTGCCATGCGTTTAAATGGTCCCCGGGCCGTGCCTCGTTGCCTTTCTCCTTGCTTGTGGTGGTCCCTATTGGTGATGCCTTCTGCCCTCCTGCTGGTGCCTGACTGCGAAAGGAAGATACACTCCATGCTCCTCTATTACGCTGCTCCTCCATGAGTCTATTCTTCACCATCTGTAACAAATCCATCCGGTCCAACAACCTTCTAGGTCTGTGGGTGCGTAGCTCCATTCTTATGCTGGATTTCAGACCCTTCATGAAACACACATTCAAAGACTCTCCTCACACCCCCGAACACGACATGCCACACCTCAAACCTCTGAATGTACTCTCTAACCGTCTCATCCTGTCTAAGGACATAAAGCTGCTCCAATAGGTCTCATCCATGGGCCTCTCAAAATCTATGTAGTAGGCACTCATTAACTTCCTCACACGAACTCACAGGCCGATGTTGCTCCCTCCACCAAAACCAGGATAAAGCTTCACCTTCTAGACATATCCCAACCGCCTTCAATTTACCCACTTTCGTAAGGCGCATCACCTCAAAAGTATCTATCCGTCCTATAGATCTATCCTGAATGGCCATCTCCCTCAAATATAGGTATCTTTAGTTTCCTATCCCTGCTGTCAGTGTGGAAAATCCCAGCTGATGCACATCTTCAATATCTATCATAATGGCACCGCATATATGGATCCCGGGGTGCATATCGGTCTCCAAATCTGGACCTCTCTTCTCCTTCGTCATCCCCCTAGCCGATGTCCCCACAATCTTATCCTCCCCCATCATACGCGCCCTCGAAAACATCCTCATCATACCAGTTAAACTCCTTATATCCCACATCAAACCGTCGGGGTCTCTCTCCTGTAAAATCCATGTTGCGATTCCCCGAACATCCTTCAGGGCTTCACCGGTGTCCGGACGAAACCGCATCCCATCCCCGAACCTCTGGTGGGCCACCAGGGGGTCTGGAAACCACCCCTGACGAACCTCATGTAGCTGGCCGAATCCCCGGTTGGGTTGCCAGGAGTCTACTGTGAGGCCCCTGGCGGGTCCACTAGTGCTCGACGATGCCCTGGCATCATGCCAAGAGCTCGACAGATACCTGGCTGCCCGCTAAGGGGTCGATTGGGAACTGGCAAGTCTCCAGGGAGACGCAAGGCTCCTGGTGGCCTCCGGGTGTTTTCCCTGAGGGTCGCAGGGCCCCAGTTGGTGTTGTGGCACGCCTTTGCCCTACTTAACGCCGCCTTCTCCTTTCTCAGATACCAAACCAGCATCGGATAAAAACCCTTCTCTGAAATCTTCGACCTTCCCCTTCTCCTTCTCGAAAGCTCTCGCCTTTTGCCCTAGATCTGGCAAAACACCCAAATCTGACCCTTTTGCCGCCAGAACTTTAGATCTGATTATATGGGGTAGTTGCTGCATCAGATTATGCAGCTAAGCCTCCATCCTCGCATCCGCTGCCTTGGATCCCTCTTCAATTACCGCCCGAATCTCAGATGAGTTCATCCATAGATTTCTTCAAATCTTTGATCTCGTCATCGTATTTTTTCTCCAAAGCTTCGTACTTCTCCTTCGATCTTCTTGTCAACATGTAGATCGTATCGCTCTGATACCAATTTGATATGATCTTCGTTGGAAACCAAAATAAAAATGGATTTTTATGGTGGAAAGTGAATGGATGGATTTTTTATTGATTTAAAGTGGAAATACAATGGATAAATCGACCACTTTTAAGAGGAGGCCGCTCTCCTAGCTTTGTATTCGAGATCAAAGACTAAATCTCCCAAATCTAGGGTTCTATGGACACCTAGAGTAATTCTCGCACAATAATTAATATGAACCCTAGCCGTCGCCTCATAAAACCTCACACGTTCTAGATTTTCCAGAAATTACAAAATTGCTCCTGTAGCCAAAAATGACAAAACGCCCCTGGATCAAGTTGCGCGCCTCCTCCGCCTCTGGTAGGTGATGACTGCATCAACAACTCATTCCTTAAACTTGCCAACGATGTAATACCATTGATACGTGAAGCTTTAGCAATATAGACTTTGGTCACCAATTAAAGGACATTATCAAACAAAGCTTAGATAAATTGAAAAGTCAATATTTAAATTTCATCAACAAACAATATCCAAAGAAGTCATCATGAAATTTTTTTAGCATTATAATTCATAACATAATTATTTATTTGCATCTTTCATATAAATCTAATAGCTCGATAAGAAAATTGATTCACATCTCCTCTAAAGAAAAAAATTCTCAATTTTTTTATGGTTTTTATGAATGACATTGTGAAAATTTATTTATAAACCAAGAAATATAAATACTCAAAAAATTAAATTAAATACTAGCATAAATGCATTTCTAAAAACGTAATATTGAGTCCATGGTTCTCTAATAACACCCTCCATGACCAAATTTGTGGTCATATATATATCTAGCAAACAACCATATTGAATATATTTTGAAATTTTGAATGATGCATTAGTAAATATTCCCCTAACTATGGTTCATGTACAATTATCTTGGGTCAACATTGAGTATTGGTTAAGGAAAAATAATAACTAAATGTATTATAACAAAAATAAAATTGTGTCATCTTGATAACCCCCTATTATGCAAGAACTCTTTACCGAGTTAAAGAAGTTAGATTTATGAGTATTAAGGAAAGTCCAATATATGTTCACATAAGTCAATTGACTTTCTTTATCTTGACTTCCTTTGAGTATCAAACTTCAAAGAAAATTGTAAATCCTAATTTTTTTACCCTGCCCAGCTCTCTCTCTCTCTCTCTCTCTTACTTTTTCCTTTTCTTTCTTTCCCGCGGCCCAACCCATCCCGCAGCCACTTAAACCCCGACATGTGCTTCGCACGTATCCCACTCACACGTCCCTCTCTCCCCCTTTCTCTTTCTCTTTCTCTTCTCTCGTTCTCTCTCGATCATTCTCTCTACCAGGTGGTGACAATGAACCGACCTCTCTCTCCCCCTCCCCCGCTTTCCTTAGGTGAGAAGGAAGCCTTGAAACACCCTCTCATCTCTCCACCTCACGAGACAAGCGTCACGGTCTCCCTTCTCCTCCACGCCCTAAATGTTTAGGGTTTCGATATGATTCCGTCACGATCTGAGGCAAATCAACTTCGTGGCTGATCCACAGCCTCTCCTCCCCTTTCTCAAGTACCACAGGTCTCCCTCTTCTTCTAAAAAGATCGTATGAGCTTCGGGTTTCAGTTTTACGTGACAAAAAATATTTTCAAAAAGAAAATTGTGTTTTCCTTCTTACTTGAGCTCGATTTTGTTGTTTGGATTTCCCTAGCAGCTGTAGCCACCCACGGCGAGGCTCGGGTTCACTGACAGTCGTCGATTTCTAGAAAATCACTTTAATTCTTTAATTTTTGATTTTAAATTTATGGTTTTCATTTATATGATTGTGATGATGATACTGAGTAAAACTCAGGTGCTGTCAGGGCTTGTCGACGACCCCGTCGCTGCCCTAGCGTGCCGCGACTGCTTCTTGGTCCTTTTTTGTTCTGGTCGTGATCTTTTGGGGCTTCCTTGACACTGTTCGTAAACTGTTTTAGGGTATTCCACCATTGCCGAGACTACTCAGCTTCCTAGCCCTCTGACGTGACATGTGTGCCCCTTAGGCCTCATCGTGCCTCCTCTTGACCTGGCCATGACTGATCCTGGGCACCATGCCCCAGGACGTGACTGATCGATGGAGTTTTCCCATGTCATAACTATTGTGGAATTTTTCTGATGTTGGTTATCTTAGGTGGAGGCTGTAAATATTGCTTGGGTGATGTTTTGGCTAGTGCCAAGGCTTGGTGATGATCGAGAGTTGGTTGGAAATTCCGGGGCTTTGTCCTACATGTCTGAGTTGGTGTAGGATTACTCTATGATTGTAAATGAGGGTTTGGCTACTAAAGGTCATTGAACTAATGGGATTTACTACGTGTTGGATCATTCATCAGGCTAAAAGATCATAGTTTATCACCGGTTGGATCATAAATACTGCCTGAAGGATCATAAAAACCATGAACACATGGTTAAGCCCCGAAAGCGATCAATGATGAAAATTATCTGAGATCATCCATCCCTCATATCTTAAAATGGATGCAATGTTCGCTACTTGACTTTCATGTTAGCTTGAACTTACGACTTATGTCTCAAATTTAGACATCATAGCATGCTTAGAATATTTTTCTGATTAATTTCCACTCATGTGCTCCATGATACATGTTTAATTTAATATAACACGTGTGTTCCATGTTATATGCTTAAAGTGGTGTAACTCCTATTGCATGCTAAATAGTTTCCATTTATTACATGACACATGGTTCCTAGTTTTAATGACTATAGCACATCTTGCACAATTTCTCATGACATTAAAAGTATTGATATGTTGAGTGTGTTATGAAAACCAAATGGAATTGGAATGTCATTGGAATATATTGTTACTGCCCCTGTTGAAACACACTTGATGAAATAGAATCTTGAAAGCATGACTTGATCTGAAATGACATAGCACATCAACATATAAACTAGTTTCAATATGACTCTAAACCCAATCAAAAGCTTTACTTCTTAACTCATGTTTTAAATAAGTAAATATTACTAATTTAGAACTACACCTAAACTGTATCACCGAGACACTGAGAGATGTATACTTGAAATATACTTGACACTTCTGTCTCGTTGGGTTTTAGGATAAATCATATTAGTGAGAATGCAGGAGCGACAAAAGCCATACTCCTATTGACATGACCGCATCAAGTGTTTCGACCGGGTTACATCATGAATCTGATGAACCCCTATTGGTATCGTCGGACTTAATTGTTAAGTCCCACAATGTTACTCTTTTGGACTCATGGCCCCTACAGTTCCTACTTTGGGCTTGGCCCGGGTGAGCACCCCATGGTACGAGATGGACTCATGGTTGCTAATTGTACTCTCCAATATGATTCACAAACTAGAATTAACATAATTGATAAGATCATGTTAGTGTCACTTTAAATTATTCACTGAGCTGCATGTTTAATCTATTAGTTAGTAAGAAATGAACCAAAACAACAAATTAGAAGTCAATCTGATAAAAGATCTACATTAATACTTGCTAAGTTCAAGGTTATAGGACAAACATCTAAAAGAAATTTTAGATTTAGAGTGATACAGATGAAATAATAAGGATCTTTCAAGACTATTCCAGACTAACATAAAAGAAAGATAAAATGCAGCATCAATACATAGACTTTACCCAAAATCAAAATCAAAAAATAATAAATGACAGTTTTGTTGTCATATAAGTTCTAATTTCATGCTGTTTAATGTTCCATATTTTTTGCAGAATGACTCAATAAGCATCTATAAACGAAAACCTTTAGTAAACTTAAAAGAAATATGAAAAGAAAGCAACTTATGCATAGACAAATTACTATTAACCAAGAAAATTAGAAGCTGCTGTAAGATTTTTATTCAGTTAAGAGTACCTAAATGAAAGGCATCACTATTAAATTACATTGTTACATTGTCTCTTTTTCTTACAACTAAATTGGTTGAATCAAAACAAATGTTCCTAAAACAGCAACACTAGATTCTTTTTCTATGTTATTATTTGTTTTATTAATGTTGTCTAATTTGGAGTAGTTTAAAAGAAATAAGGGAATCTATATAGAGAAGAAATCATTTTTGGTCATGAAATTTGTTTCTTTTTTAGCATCATTTATTTTCACTTACATCTTTATATTTGTCTTTAACTAATAGTTATAAGTGATTATATAAGATAGAAAAATAAGTTAAATGAAGTAATATAAATAAGAAAAACAAAAAAAATAAAGCAAACATAAACATCTTTCAGAAAAAAATATAAGAAAGTTAGTAAAAGAACAAGATAAAATGTGGATGGTAGTCCAACATGATGGATGCCAGCCAATCAAAAAACAGATTTAAAACATTTGATTGAATATGGTAAGGAAAAAATAAAACATATGTAAATAATATAATATAATCATGGAGGTTCCTTTATTTTTTGCTGAAAGAAGGGTCATCGAGATATCAAAATAACTTATAGCTAGCTTGCTATTTTAGCACCTCTTCTTATTTTCCATAATCATATCCCTAACGCTCCTTAGAAAGGGTCAAATATAGTAAATAAAATTTTAAACTAAGTATAAAGAATATCCTAATTCAAATATTAGCTTAAATGCAACATAATAGTTAAACATTGGATTTTTATAATAGTACAGAATTTGATGATCCAAATGATGAATATTTTTATCATGCAATTATTGGTTATTTAAGAACTTGATTATTTAATCTATCTATATTGAAATTTAATACTTATAAGGCTATCGAGATAGAAATAATAAAGAGCGGGCTTATAGAATCTATGATATGAATTACATGATATTTGACAGTTAATCAAGTGAAGAGTACAAAACATCTTAAACGATTCTTGAAATGAATTTTAAAAATGTAATGTCTATTATTACGGAACTTTCTATCATAGCAGAAATTTTATCCAAAAATAAAAACTCTCTTCTTTTAACTAAATGAAAATCATTCTAAGTTGATTTTCTTGACCATTTTAAGTAATTGTTTTGACAATAGTGCTTTTTATTTGAAATGTTCCTACTAGCATAATAGATATAGATAAATGTGATTTTAATTGAAATTAAAAGGCATTATAAACAAATGCATAAAATCATTAAAAAGACTCAAGAATTCATATTACCTTCAAAGTTGTTATCATCCTTGTTGATTGGATTATGAATGTATTGTTCAATCAGCTCACTAAGAGAATCAAGAGAAGCACTACTTAATTTTTTAACCAATGCGTATAGAGATATTCCGCTTCTCAAGAAAATGTGATTGTTTTGATTTTTTGAGGTTGCCCCAGCATGAAGCTCAAACTTAACAGCGGATACAACCTGAAATCATTAAGTCAAATGGTTACAAAGCCCCCATCACAAGATCTACGAATCGAGAAGTTTAAAGGAAAATTAAGCATCCATTTGCTTTAATATCAATAAATTTTTACAAACAACTCTTGGAGATTACGCACAAAAATCATAACAAGTATGTTAAATTTAAAAATATTTTCATAACACGAAGCATGAGAAATAGAGTATCAAAGATATTGATATTTATTTATTAAAAATTTGAAAGAAAGTAAAAAAAGAATATCATGCAAAATTTAAGAATTTCATAAAGCATGCTAAACTTTTCACCTCTTCAAGCTAGTGAAAGTAAAAGAAAAGAATTGCAATTGATTCTTTCCCTGATTTATTTCTATAGTTTTTCACCATTTTCGATGCAAGAAAAAATAAAATCATTATGTTAAAAAGTAATCTGCATACCTCCTTATTGTTACACAATGAACAACTACATAAGTAGCCTTGACCTTTGATGCGCCCACGAAGTTGTACCTGATAAACATCAAGCACTAATAGAATTAGAACAATAAGAACAATAAACAAAATAATAGCAATTTATAAAAGAGCATCTTCCCTAATAAAAGCATATCATGAAATAATCAAACAAATCTATAATCAATAAGCTTCCATTTGTATTTTCTATTTAAATTAAAACCAATAAAGTACAACAAAAATAAGCCCGATAAAGAGATATTTTAAAAACTAAGGGAATAAGAATCCTTAATCTATAAAACTAATCAGACTGATAAGATTTCATTTATTCATTATTTACAACAATGACAATATATAAAAAAAATAGGGAAACAACCAAAAATGGATAGCAATGATTACAAGACCAAAAGTAGCCCATGTTCCCAGTAAAACCATGTTCCAAAATTATAAAGATAAAGAAAATTAAAAATTAAGAAACTACGAAATAAAATAAAATCAAAAAAATAGTAAAATAGAAAAGAGAAGAAAAAATAGTATGTCATATTGTCATCATATAAAAATCCTAATATTCAAAAAGCAAAGGTCTACTAGCTTTATTAAAAGTAATAAATGAATTCTATAAAAGATTACAGCATGGAAAAATGAAGTGTAAAAACTTATAGCCATTTTGCAAATAATTATCCTAAAATTCCTATATATATTAAATGTTCAAGTGTTTCTTGTTCTATAATACAAAAATAAACTAATTATGCAAAAACTTATAAAGAATGTACAAAAATGAATTACAATATCATATAAGGTAGAAAAAACATAATTAAGAAAAAACCATAAGAAAAGATTATTAGCAAAACACCCTAAAAAGAAGTTTACACCATAATTTCGCATATTACACAATAGAATAAGACATGTAAAAAAGAAGAAAATCCTTATAATAATTTCTTTCTCTAATAATATAAAACATTCTCAAAACAATAATATCAACCATTATCACTCTAACAAAAACCATCACCACCAACAAACATCACTATTCATAATATGCATGGATAAAATGACAAATAATATGATCAAAAATAATGTCACCTTAAAATTATACCTTATCTTTCATGTACTTCACTATAAATCCTTCGAGAAAGCCACTTGCAAGTAAAGTTCTAACATCAAGATGCCCTTTCTTTAAAAAGTCAGTTTCTCTCTTCTGACGTTTATGAGTACCTTGAGAGAAATCCTCATTGACCGGTAACATCACTTCTTTTCCCTGACTTGCGTTAGTGACCATATGTTCTGAAATATGACAGAAATCTAATCTGTGCTTCTTTTCTGAAGAAGATTTCTTTGATTCTCCATAAGGCCTCTTTGTTTCGTTTCTAGGAGTAGATAAAGTTGGGTCTTCGCTGGTTGTTTTATGAAGAAAACTATAAAAAAAGAATTAGAAAATTAGAGGAAATAAAATTTAAGCATGCTATTGCAAAACTGATAAATTTTGATTTATTGTCTTCATTCTTTTTTCTTTCATATTGAGTTGAACTGTTTGAAACGGTGACAGTTAAAGATCAAATAATTGGATTTTGAACATTAATAAATATAAAAAGAGAAAAAAGTAAAATGCTTATGTCTTGGTTATATATTTAAGAATCTTTGGATTTTATTTGGGGTGAAGATCTTTGGATTGCACCAATATTCCTTTGAGAAAGAGATTCCGATGATTTTTATGCAAAAATATTTGTTTAGATGGTATAAGTATATGGTATTGTTCTTAAAATAAATGGATAGAATGAAACTTTGATGGACCTAAAAATTCAAAACTCTTTTTAATATGGATTTGTACACGATATGTATGCATAAACTTACAGAGACAAAAAGATAAAAGAAGATGAATTATTACTATTGTTGCTAAAAGCACAAGATATAGCTTTTCTTATCCACGAGGATAAGCCTTATATCTTTTGATCCTATAATATATGTAAAAGATTATATACAAGTAGACTATTCATAAGTATAAATCAAATCTGTAGAATTCTAAAGTTGGACGTATTATAGAAAAAAGTTTATGATCACGCATAGTATTAGAATAAAAATAAATAGAAATAATTTTCATGACAAGCATTCTAATTAAATAGCAAAAATAGAGCTTGCAGTTATTTTCAATAAATTATCTTAAACAAGTAACCAAGGACTATTAGTTTTAATAAGAATTTATTATCTTTTAAGCGTGGACCAACATCTACTACTCATTACAATTCTTCCCAGGTACAACGTAATAAGTATCATTTTGAGATGGATTTTAGTTTTATGTTATAAGCCTTAAAACTGTGAGTGCTAACAATATATCATGCTATCAAAGTCTTATATTCTCAAAAGAGAAGTTTCACCTTAAATTAGAAGGAAGCCGATGAGTGAATACTACTGAGACCTCTTGGCATGTCTTGCCATCGATTCCACTTTCTTTCATTTTACCTGGTGCATAATTTGCTTCATAACTTGTTTTTTGTGATAAACCTAAACAACATCAAAATATCAAATCATCAATAATGAAACTTTTGATTCGAGTTAAGCAAAGGTAGGAAGGCCAGTAGATTTATTTCACTATACCATTTTCCCATGTATCATCAAGTCTTGAATTGGTTTGACAACAATCCAAATCTTTCATACCCTCAGATGACCCTGACTCGCTTCGTTGCTGCCAAATAGAGCTTAAGGGCGACCCTTGATATCTTTTGATAGCCATTTTGGTTTGTTGATTCATGTAATTTATTTGTTCTACTTCACAACTTGATGATTGAGAGGATGCTGAGTAAAAAGATATATCACCTTGGTATCTCCTAACAAAGCAAAATAAAGTTGCTAGATCTAGTGAAGATATTTCCTACCATAATTTAGATCTAAACTGATTTGACTAATTGTGACATGTTCTCTCTCCTCGTGCAAACATGGCTTGCTTGGAAGTTGGCAAATCGATATGGAAGAAGTCTCTTGGCTTGTCTTCTCATTTACTCCCGTCTGCATCTCTTCATTATTCATATGTTTCACTTTAAGAATTGTTGCATCAGATTTTCCTAAATATCATTAAATGGAAAAAAAATCAAAAGCTTTAGATAAAAAACCTTGATAATTAAAGGAAACTAGTTAACTCGATTTGTTGTACCATTTCTCCAAGTATAAGAACTATCTGGGATGAAATGGCAACCGCTCGCAGCTTCCATCTCCTTCTGCAATAATTGCACAGGCACGCCATTTAAATGTTTAATGACATCATGAAGCGCTTTCCCACTCATCAAATATAAGTGATTATTTGGGTGTGAGATGCGACCCTTGCTTGCTTCTCAAACTCTTTGGCATTGAGTACCTGTGAACAGGCATTTATCAAATACCTTTCTAAAACTAAATAACATGTTCTAAGATGAAATTTAAAACTCATTTTTTAACTTTAAAGGAGAACTATTCTGAAATTATTGCTATGTTTCAGTAATTGTAAAGAGTCAACCAGGAAAATAAGGTCACATGACAAGAATAGTGAAACTAATATTAAACAAAAACAAACTATAAATCTAATTGAGTATACTAGCAAGATGACCAACCACATCTATATACATCACTTTTAATGTAGCCATGAAGTTCAACCTATAACACATTAAAAGCAAAGGAGAAAAATTGAACAAGTATTAACACAAATAATGTTAATTATTTTGGCAGATTTGTGATATTAGATATTGATTAACATTATAAATTATCATTACATCATGCTCCTTAAATATGTATGTTACAGAAGATCCTTCAAGTAAACCGGTTGAAAAGATGTTCTTAACACTCGAAAAGGAGCAGAGTGTCTCTCCATCATCTTCGTAATTTCCATATACTTTACTCATGTTGTAAGTGTGGATGTCAAATATTTCTTTTTCATCAACATAAACATATCGTCGCATCAATCCCTTTGTTTGCTAAAAGCGATTAAGAGAAGCCTGTTCAAAATGTAATCTAAAGATTTTGTGAATTATCTAACAAAAAAGATAATTTCAAGATTTGACTATACTTTGCCAAAGTTACTAGAATTTTAAAATAATTTTCCCTAAAACATGGGAACAATATTCCAAATATATATAATACAAATAGGTAAAAGTATAATTTGTAAGGAAACAAACAATAAAGAGGAACAATAATGAAAGGTAGTTGTCGGAACCACAATAAGCATTTATATTGATAATTATATATTAACAGACAAGCTACCAATGAATAATTTCCTTTCCAGAGAGTAAAATGTATATAAGTTATACTTTGAGAAATATTACAATGTGTTTTTTGTAAAGCTTTTGAGTAAAGTTATTATTTGAAAAAATAATATACTGACCTTCACTTGAGAAAAATTGAAAATACCATAACATTATTCAGAGAACTTTCAGTTGGACACCTGTATTTCGATTCTATCTTAGAACTAAATTTCATTTTATATAACAAATCTATCAAGATTCCACTTTTTGTATAATTTTCTTTGGTCCGAGGGAATTTTTATAGGTACATGAGTATACACAAGTGTAAGCTATGGATTGATTAGATATGTTTCTTATAGGAACTAAAAAAGGATCTGAAATTTATTAATAATAAATTGAAAATAATAAGGATAAAATGATTACAATTGTAGAGGTAATCTCTCTCCCAAGACGCCGATTAAAAAGGACGTCCGCACTCTTCCAAATAACAAGGAACTCTCTCCTCTCTATATCAATTCTCTCAACATAAACAAAACCAGCCGGCTCTAGGGACATATATAGTTTTCATAATTTGCATAATTACATATAACCCAATACAATAATAAAAGCTCACAAAAATACCCAAAAGTTTACGAATACGCCCATGTGTTAATTGTTTGAATCCGGCCCTCCTTGGCTAGCCGCCGGCCCTCCTCGATTGCGTCGTTGATATGTGATGAACACATTACTACTCCCCCCCCAAAGAGCCACCTTGTTCTCAAGGTGGAACTCAGGAAACTGATACGCCATGACGCCCACCAACTCCCAGATGCTCTCATGATCGGATAAGCCCTTCCAACGCACCAGTACCTCCTGCTCTGCAGCACTCCCCCTGTGGATCCCCTTCAACTCCTCAGGCTCTAAAATCACTTCCATGTCATATGTCAATGTCTCGGGTAGTAATGATGAGGGCGTATGATCGGCAATCGCCTGTCAGAGCTGGGACACATTAACAACAGGGTGGATGACCGATCCTGGGGTAACCTCAGCCTATAAGCAACCAGCCCAACCTTGGCCTCTACCTCATAACTTTTGTAGGCCAAGAACTTTTGCCGATAAGGATGCAACTTTAGATAAACCATATCACACACATCAAACTGCACGTCTCTATGATGTAAGTCTGTTCGAGCCTTCATGATCTGCTGGGCCCTGGCCAAATGGTGATTCAACTCCTCCAAAATCATATTTCCCTCTGCTAAGTACTGCTCTACCTCCGAAACAAGTGTCGATTCATGCCCATAAGCAACAAGTGAGGAGGGTCCCGTCCATACAATATCTTGAAAGGCATAGTCTGAGCAGATGTATGATAGGAAGTGTTGTACCAATAATCCACCCAAGCTAGCCATCGTGCCCACAACTTCGGAGTCTCTGAAATGAAGCATCGAGGTAGGTCTCAATACTCCTATTGACGACCTTAGTCCGCCCGTCAGTCTGTGGATGGTACATTGTAGTCCTCTCTAAGACTATATCATGTACTCGAAAAAGCTCCTGCCAGAATCTGCTTAGGAAGACCTTGTCCCTATCAGAGAGAATAGACTTCGGTGGTACATGCAAATGAATGATCTCCCGCATGAACACCTCAGCCACGGACATTGCACTGTAGGGATGCCGAAGCGGTATAAAGTGGGCGTACTTGCTAAAGCGGTCCACCACAACAAGTATGACTATGTATCCTCCAGACTTCGGCAACCCCTCTATGAAATCAATGGACACCTCCTCCCAGACCCGCTCGGGTAAAGAGAGCAGCTGCAGCAACCCCTTGGAGCCATCGTCTTGTACTTGTGACGTTGACAAACGTCACATTTTGCTACCATCGACGCGACGTCCTTCTTCATCCCCTTCCAGTAGACCTCCCTCACAAACTGCTTATAGGTCTTAAAGACTCTTGAATGGCCCCCTACCGCGCTACTGTGGAACTCCTGCAAAATCACGGGGATGTAGGTAGAGGTACACGGTATCACCAGACACTCCTGATATAAAAGCCTCCTATCGTGCAAAGAATAGCTTGGGTGATCCGCTGACCCATGTACGAGTGTTAACCATATCTCTGCTAACTCCTGATCTTCCTCAACCTCCTGAAGAAGTGGCTATCAGTTCTGCAGTACGGAAACCGACAAGGCTGCCAAGTGTATGTCCTCATCGCGCCTTGATAATGCATCTGCAGCCTTGTTCTCTAGCCCTGGGCGGTACTGTATCTCAAATTTGTTCTCTAGTCTTGTTCTCACTCCTCTGGTCTGTGCACACCACGAAACTCTATACCAACGGGTAAGGCCGCCACTTCTGAATCGTCGGGACAATAGACATCAACTCCCCCTCATAGACGAACTTCAACCTCGCCCTCGCCGTCAGGACCTAACTGAAATATGCAATGGGTCTGTGGTCCTGCATCAGTACTGCTTCCAGCCCGTGACCCGAAGCATCTGACTCCACAATAAATGGTTTGATAAAGTCTGATAGAGCCAGTACTGGTACTGTAGTCATGGCATTCTTCAAGGCCTCAAATGCATGTGTCACATCGTCACTCCAATGGAATTCGTCTTTCTTGAGCAACTCTGTGAATGGCCAAGCGATAGTATCATACCCCTGCACAAACTTTATGTAGTATCCTGTCAAGCCCAGGAATACCATCAGTCCACGTAGAGTAGTAGGACATGACCAGTCCAACATACCTACTATCTTCGATAAGTCTGCTACCGCTCCCTCTGAAGATACCACATGTCCCAAGTACTCCGCATGTGGCTGGCCAAATAAGCACTTCTTCCTATTGACATACAACTGGTGGTACTGGGGCTACTGAAAACTATCTGCATTTGGTCCAAGTCTCCTTCAGAGCTCGGCTGTAAACAAGTATATCATCGAAGAAAACTAATATGAATCGCCTGAGATAGGGACGAATACCTTATTCATCAAGGCATGAAAGGTAGCAGTGCCATTGGTCAAGCCAAAAGGCATGACCGAAACTCATAGTGGCCATCATGAGTCCTGAATGCTGTTTTGGGCATATCATCCGCCCGCATCCTGATCTGGTGATAGCCTGACTTTAGATCAAACTTCGTGAAGATAGCAAATCCCGTGTAACTCATCCAGGAGCTCATCGATGACAGTGATGGAGAACTTGTCTGGTACCGTCTCCTTATTCAGTGCCATGTAATCCACGTAGAAACGCCAACTTCCATTCTTCTTCACCAGCAGCACAGGACTAGAAAAAGGACTAATGCTCAGTTGAATAACTCCTGCCCACACCATCTCTACCACCCTCCTTTCTATCTCATCTTTCTGAGCCGAGTGTAACGATAAGGTCGCATGCCGATAGGAGACACGCCCTCCCGCAGTACTATCGCGTGCTCATGGTCCCTGGGTGGTGGGTGACCCTGAGGCTCCTAAAAACCCTCTTCGAGCTCTCCAATAACTGATGCACCTCCTCTGGAATGGATTACCTACTCTAAGCCTCAGCTCCCTCCTCATGCACTATCCCCTGCAGCTCCACCAGAAAGTCGCCACCCTTTGACTGGATGGTCTTGGCTATGGTCTTCAGTGATACCATGGTCCTGCATAGGATGGGATCCCCTTGCAATATCGACATCCTCCTGCCCTCCTGGAACTCCATCATGAGCATCTTCCAGTTCACCTTCATCTCCCCTAGTGTATGCAGTCACATCATGCCTAGGATCACATCTGAGCTCCCTAGATTCAAGGGCAGGAAGTCCTCCACCACCCAAGTCCCCCTGCAATGTCAGAATCAGCCCGCGGCACACTCCTCGGCTGCTCTCCATCTGGCATGTCCCCATCATGATGTCAAAACTGCATGTGTCCACCAGCTGAAAACCATGCTACTTCACCATTCTCCTGGAGATGAAATTATGGATAGCCACACTATCGATCAGTACAATCACCCTCCTGATCATAGATATGTCACATCAACTTTATGGTATGGTTCGGGGTGAACCCTATCACGGAGTTTAAGGAAACCTCTGCCACGTCCAGATGGTGATGATCCACATCCTCAGCCTATATGGTCTCATCCTCCACGACAGCCTCCCCATCCTCATCCTCGAGTATCAGCACATGTAGCTTGGACACTGGCATCTGTGTCCTAGTGTGAACCTCTCATCACACCTAAAGCATAGCTCTTCTGCTTCTTCTCCCTCGTCTCAGCGTCACTCATCCTCCTAAACTATCCTAATGCATTTGGTGCCCTGCTCTTCTCCCCACTCTTCTCCTTGTTGGCCTGCTCAACTCCTGTCGTCGCCTTCGACCATCATATCATCGTCTGACCGCGGGAAACATGTCCACTCCAACTATCCCTAGACCTCCTCTCCTACATGAGGCGATCCTCCACCATCTAGGCTAACTCCATGACCTCCATCAGGTCCTAAGGCCCCTGTCTGCGAAGCTCTGTGCAAATGGTGGGTTTCAGCCCCTTCATGAAGGTACTCTCCAACATCTTATCAGAAATCACATGTACTCTCCCAGACAATACCTCGAACCGCTCCCTATAATCCCTCGTCGTGCCGTCCTGCCTGAGAAAAAGCAATTGCCCCCGCAAGTTCCTCACGTGAGTCTCGCAGAATCTCTCCACCAAGGCATCCTTAATCTCCTCACATAAGCAAAAAGGCCGCCTCTGCTCCCTCTACTGGTACCACGCGAGGTCATTCCCATCTAAACACACGACAGCCGCCTCCAGCTTCTACTCCTCAGTCATGCGGGATACCGTAAAATACTCTCTGCCATGTAGATCCACACCAGAGGATCATCCCCCTCAAATATGGGCATCTTCAGCTTTCGTAACCTGTCATCCACCTCAAAAGTCCATTTATCTGCTCGTTCGCCTGCGTACCTGGGCTAATGGTAATGCTGACACCTCTCCATGTGCCGCTTAAATCCCCTCTGTGGGCCTTCCTCTCGGTCTCCATAGTCTCTCCAATCTTTGCCGCCTGCATAGAAACCCCGCTCCTCATCCTCAAAGACACCATTCCTTTCGTCACCTCCTGGATACCCCTCGTAGGCTGGGGGTGGATGTCGTCGTACGTTTGCAGCATATCGAGGTTCTGGAGGACCCTGAAACCTTCCGCCATTGTCGTCGTATCCATTAAACGCTCCTGGGTAATACCAGTCGTCAGGTGCGTGTGCCGGAGGCCCTTGGAGTGTCTGAAAAGCCTCGTCGGATACGTGACTGATACCAAATTTGTCCTTATTTGCCCAGCCAACAATCTCTTATATTTTTCCCTTCAAATTTCTTTCTCCTCTACAAAACTAAATCTATGGTTCTGCATACACTTGATCCTAAATGAATATAGCAATGTCTTCCTAAAAATCATGTGGCGTCATCATCATGCTCCTCTAACTAGCTAGATTTTATTTTTAACTTTTATTTGCTTTCTTGTTTGCTTTTTCTACTCAACTTGATATTTTGAACTCACCCACCATAATCTCAAACCATATCTCCATCTCTCTCCTTGATTTGATATTGAAAAAAAACTAATTTGGTCCGTACCTACACTTATCGCACATTCCTCTTGCTTCAATCTGCTCGCTCTTTTAAGCAGATATTAAGATGGAGAAAGAGGGATATGATACGACCTGCTAGGAATTTTAGGGATAAAAATAGGATTTAAGTGTATTTTGGGAAGAAAGATGGGATTTTAGGGTAAATGTGTGATTTTTATGGCTAAAAGAGTGAAATTATGGGGAAATGTGGTATTTTTATTAATGATAGAAAGGGGATACAAGATATTTGGCCTCTTTCAAGAGGAGAACCGCTCTTCCAACCCACCAATTCGAGATGATGGTCGTACTCTCCCATTAGATCTAGTTTCCTACCCCTAATCTCTCTTCTCAATTCTCTTCTCAATATTCAGCATATACCCTACTGAACCCACCCCCATACATGTAATACTCAGTTTTCTTAAACTTACATACCTGTCCCTTAGACCACCAAAATTACCGTTTTGTCTCCTGGTACCCAGTATTACAAAACTGCCACTAGTTACTGATTTGTTACCCCATCCTCCAGTCTTATCATTACTCCATCCCAAAGAAACATCTTGTCCTCATGTTGTGTCATGAAGTCAGTGGGCCATGCTGCTCCAAATGAGAATGCTTGGTCCCTCGCGGCTTGTCTTCGTCAGCTGATGTGCCTTCATCAGTTTTTACCATCAAAACTTAAAGAGTGCAATCTCATCAATGATGTCTTGACGTGAACATCTTGTCATATCGAAGCATAGTCCTTATTTGTGCTTATTCTAGAGCTCCACTTCCGTGAGACGCTTGAACCTACTGTCGGATTGAGATTTGTTGTTTTTCTCCTGGCTTGTTTGGACTCCTCTCGACTAGTAGTTCTGTATCTCCATGGTAGCATAAGTGGGGGATGTGACCTCATTCATCGTTTCCTTGGTAGCCTGCTCTGCAATGTGCCTATCTTCCACCACCTGGGCCAGCTCAATCGTCTCTCCAAGCCCCCTTAGTCTCAATATACGAAGCGAAGCTTCTGATGTTCGCCTTAAGTCCCTCCATGAAAGCTCCTTCCAATGTCGCCTTAGATATCCCCCGCACTCAGCCCGATAGAATCTCGAACCTCTTTCAATATTCCCTGACGGTGCCCTCTTGCTTGAATGAAAGGAGCTGCTCACGTAAACTACCTCCCTGAGTATCCCGAAATCGGTCAAAAATGTAGTCATTGCTCCTCGCATGAGTGCACAAGCTATATCTGCTCCCTTCACTGGTACCAAGACAATGTCTCTCCCTCTAACCATATAGCAACAGCCATCAATTTCTCCTCCTACGTCAAGTGATTCACTGCGAAATATCTCTCCGCACGGTAAACCCAAGCATAATGATCATCTGCCTCAAAAATTGACATTTTCAACTTAAGGATCCTGATTTCACTAGAACCCCATTGTCATGCTCTCTTATCAGGATGTCCATAGTGAAACTACTGAAAGGCGTCTTGCAGAGTTGCTGGGCCTCCAAAACCTCCACTCTTGACCCATATAGATGTGTTATCGTCTCCATATTGGTCTTCAACCCACCACGATCTACTCCATCCTCGTCGAACCCCCAAAAATCTCCACTGCCAACGTTATTTGCCATCGTTATTGCCCCTGAACGGGTAGCCACCTTCTGTAGGTTACGTTGTCCTCCCTCGGACCCCTCTCTGTCGTCCCATGGGATGTCGCCCTCATGTGGGCCCCCTACGGACCAGTCGTAGCCTCATTGGCCTCCCCTGCTATCGTTGGGCCACATGTGATCTCCACCACCCTTCTTGAAGTTCGGATAGAAGCCACGATGATTGCCAAACCTGTCTGAAGGTCCGATGTGCCCAAAGTACTATCATCGAGGCCCGGAAGGGCCTCAGTCTGCAAATCAAGGCCTGTGGGCTGACTGGAAGGTCGCCCGGGGCTCGATGGCCCCTGTGCTGCCAACCCAGGGGCTACGGGGCCCTTGGTTGGCTTCACAAGGGTAGTCGCCCCTTGATGGTGGCTGCTCGAGGTGGGGGGCTTCGTTGGCCTCATGTGCGTCTTTCCATGAATCAGGTGTGATTTTTCACCACATGAGTGAGACCCGTCGTTCAATTGGAGATATTCTTCAAAGATGGTGATTTTCCGCTTGTTGATGATTAAAAATTTCACATTTTTTCTCAGATATCTATAGTTAGGTAGTTGATCTTTCGTAAAAATGATAGTTTTTCCCTTTTCTTTGTCCAAATACATCGTCTTTTGCCCTAAATCTAAGTCGTCTCCGTCTCCATTCAGATCTGGCTTCGTTGTCTCCTCTGATGGAGGGCTACTATCATCATCGATATCTGTTCCATTAGGGTTTCCATCGATAATTCCAACCTGGATGATAACTTTTCTTTCATCAATGAGATCTTTTAATCCATCGTTCTCTTGAGCCCCTTGGTTTTGCTTTCAAGTTTTTTTCTAAAGTTTCAATCTTTTTCGTCGCCATCACCAATGATTCCAGAATTAAATGCTCTGATACCAATTTGATATGACTCACTAAAGATTTTAGGTATATAATAGGATTTTTCGTGGATTTTGAAGCAAAAGATAGGATTTTTGGGGTAAAGATGGGGATTTTACGACTAAAAGCGTGGAATTAGAGAAAAAGGTTATATTTTTATTGATGATAAAAAGGAGATACAAGATATTTGGCCTCTTTTGAGAAGAGGATCGCTCTTCCAAGCCACCAATTCAAGAGGATGGAAGCACTCTCCCACTTTATTTAGGTTCATACTCCTAATCTTTCTTCTTCTAAATTCTCTTCTCGATATTCAATATAAACCCTAATGAACCCAACCCCCTTACATATAATACTTAGTTTTCCTAAAATTACAAATATATCCACATGGATCCCTAAAATTACAGGTTTGCCCCTGCCCAGAATTAGAGAACTGCCACTGGTGTCTAATTTACCGCCCCCACCCTCAGTCCTATCATGATATAAAGATATTTTAAGAGCATCTGGTTGTATTTAGGCTATTATGTTACAAGTAAGAGAAAGAAGAAGAAGAAACTTAGGCTATTGGTGTATAAGTTAAGATAAAGATAAAAAAGAGTTACCGGTTGAATAAGAGTAAAAGAGGTATTTTAGACGCCCGGTCATATGCAACTCACGTGATCCAAAGAATTTAATGAAATTAATTCTGTAATCTAAAATGGAGTACATAAGGATTCTTACTAAATTTGATGGTCTATGGAAAGTTTTAAGATGTGGGCATGGTCCAAGAGGGTTTTCTACAATTTATCTTTTTTTCCACATATGATCCTTTTTGTTGGGGATGGGCTTAGATTTTGGTAAAAACATGATGTTAGGTGAAGAATCACAAAGTTGGGAGAAGGAAATAGCATTGCAGTACCATCACTACTCATTCAAAAATAATGCAAGAACAATTGGATGCTTATGAATAGTGAATAAATAAGTTATGAAATTCATCAATTTTTTTGACTAATTCCACTTATGATTATTGCTCATATTTAGGCATGCATGTACATGCATGTACAAATGTACATACTCAAATGCAAAGAATCATAGACATATAATTATCATGTGACAATGTATAAAATGAGTTATATAATATACGATAATATATCGCATCCTTAAACAAGCATAAAAGAGTAGTTGACAACTTCTGCCAAATGCTACAATCGTTGCAAGGCCACCGTATTCTATGGAATTAAAGCATATATGTGGTTGCACATCTATACTGTAATAAAACATTTATCAACTTATAAGATAGAATAAAAATAAATACGGACTCTAATGAAAAACGAAAATTATCCAACAAAATTGTAATACTATTGTTGTAGATACCGTTTTTGAACTGTGGCCCCGCTAGTTATGGGACCCAGCTAAGTTCATCAAATGGGGCATGTCGCCAGCTACCATCGTCATCAGGTATCTCCCGACTCTAGCCCAAGAGGTTAGATGGACCTGGCCTCCACACAGCCTTACATGATCTACTGAGGTCGTCTCTCTCAGCTCTCCAAGGACGACCTCACTATCCAAGATTGGCCCTTCCAGTAGCGCGCCTTCACATGAAGGCATCCACAAGGGCAGCTGCTAGTCAGGGACCCTACATAAAGGGGACATTGTCACCCGAGGTCAACCTCTTAAGCTTTCACCAAGTCAACACGCTGACTCGGGCCAGCGCACTCCTATAGGGACGAGCTCGCCACCTGATGGCAGCTTCTTCAGTCTCACGGCCCGGGCACCTACTTGCCTGGCCAGGTCAGCCCACTCCACGTGGCGCAATCTCAGGCAGACAAGCTGCTCATTTTATACATGTCGTTAGTAATAGGCATTCAATACCCACGCAATGTGGAAATAACTGCATACATTATCTGCAGACGCATCCTGCTACACCCTGCCATGGCTGAGCACTCACCCACCTGGCAAGATCAACCCAAGCGACCACAGCGATGCGATTACAAGTGGACGGCCCGTACCCTCTCCAGGTCGTTATCAACGGATCCGTTCAAAACATACGCAACGGTTGGCTTTGTCAGAGGGGAACGCGTTCAGTTTTGCCGGGGGCACGTGGCCAGCTTTGTCATAGAGCAATTACGATGGACACGACCCAAGTCACATCAAACCCTCTGACTGGTTGGTTATAAGAGACGTGTGGAATCTTCGAATGTGGCATAACCGTCCCCTGAGCCTATAAAACCAAGGGAGCACCCCACGCATCAAGTATGCGAAATCAACCCTAGCATTTCCATCTTTATTTCTCATCACAAAACCCTAACGGCGGTTACACTCAGTTGACGCTCCATCCTTTCTACGTTTGATAGTGACTTAAGTATCGAAAACGAATTGGAGAGACACCCTCTCTATTTTCTCTGACGTGTTTTCTATCTGTTTTAAACGGCGTCGAAGAATCTTTCCCCTCTCAGCATAGTGAAACCCTGCACGGACTCTCTGTTGCAAGAATACTCGTCTCCGTGGCTTGATCTGGACCCCGTGAGTTTCTGAGCATCAACAACTATTAAATTTTTAAATCCAAAATTTTGATTAATAATTCAAAATTTCTCTAACAATTATAATGAGTCAACTAGAAAATCTAAATTTCTACTTGAATAAAAATTCATCAATCTAAAATCAATATGTGGAAATTAGCTACGCACAATATCCTTATTTGCAAAAAAATGATTAACATCAATATGCATATTATTTACCATCATTATACCATTTCTATATGGAACCACCCATTCTTTAATTATTATTATAAATTCATCTTCTAAACATTTAAAGTATATTAAAATGATACTATTTGCAATTTAAAAAACATAAATTATCTCAAAAAACTAATTCACAAATCTTTCTCCTATAGTTTTATCATCTAATTATAGTAAAATATTAGTAAATGCATTTTTTGCAATGACCACAAGTGTTAATACACTGTTTTAGTTCATATTGTTGGATATTTTTATAAGAAAAAATAAAATTTCACCTTTTGTATAAAATCCAGTTGTGTGCTTCAAATTAATTTGTTATGTTGTTACATCTTTCCATAATTTTATTATTCGTTGTGTTTTCTTTTTTCTCTCTTACTCTTAATTAGATGTGTTTCTGCTGTAATGTGTTTCTGCTGTTAGGGAATCCATTTCTATCGTGTTTCCTTTTCTTTTGCTACTGAATGGAAGAGAACGAAAAGATGACATCTTTTCTTGTAATATATTTACAGTAACCCAAAAGGATGAAGATAGTTCTCCCCCCTCTATTCTTCCCTCTCCAACAATTAGAAAACCCATCATGTTTGTTTATTATAATTGCGTGGTTTATTAGTAGAAAGACAATCAATGTGAGGGAGATACATGCCGAGGTTGATGACACTAGCATCAACTAGCATCGTTTAGTGAAAGAGCGCGTGTAATGCACCATGCATACTTTCTACAAAAACCAGAAAATTTGTTTTTTAATTTTTTTCAAATTTATAAAGATTTATTACTAAGTATTCAACACGTACGTATGCATTTATACTTATAATTAATTCCTCAATCGTTATTGGATCCTACCCAAATCGATTGAAACCTAGGTTTGGATTGGGACGCCGCAACCAACCCACAGCCGCCGCAACGGCCAAAGGTCGTCATAGACTCTTCGTTGCCGTTTAGCGGCAACCGATGAATTCCGACGAAGATTTTATCTTATTTCCTTTTCTGTCTACTGATCTTTTTTTATTAAAAAAGGAATAACAGAGAAATAACTGGACGAATCCACATTGCTTCGATTACGGATAATTTTAACGAATATGTAAAAGAAATGTAAATCAAGGAGGAAATGACTAACCTTCGGGGGAAAATTTAGGGTTTTTCCCTCTCTCTCTCTCTCTCTCTCTTCTTTCGTCTCTTCAACCGTTTGCCGCGCGGGAGCCGTGAGCGTCGATCATATATCTTCCGCTCTCAGGGTTTAATTAATTGACTGCTTATCGATTCTGCAGATCCTTATATAGTATACCATTACACACGTGCTATGCAGGTGTGAGATAAGAAAGGAAACTTTTATGTTTAAAAGAAATAATACGACTTATAATTTATAATGAAACTAGATACGTTTCTCTTTAATATTTTACGAGTCATAACCCGTGTCCAGGGGGCACGGAGGCCGTCGTCACCCGAGCGTAAATGCGGAAAGAAGCGGTCGCCAAAGTAAAAAAAGCGTGAGTGTGTGTAAGAGGAGGGTCGGGTGAAAAAAGAGGAAAAGCAGGGACTAAAACGCAAAAAAAAATCACCAAAAATCCATCCCAAACCCAAGTCCAGAACCACACAACCCCCACGTGGCGTCTCAGTCAGCAATCAAAAATATGACTGGGACAAAACTACCACGTGGAACAAAACTGCCAAGTAGGACAAAGTTCGTGAAATGTATAATAGATGTTATCCGAATAATAACATTAAGTGAATTGCTATCTACACCTCAAAAATTGAGGTGCAGATAGGAATCAGTGCCAAAATATGCAATTTTTGGATAAAGAAGGGTGTGATGGAAAGTTTACTATTTTTAGAAAGAGCCCGTACCAGCACCTCAATTGTTGAGGTGCAGAGAGCAAGCGTCTAACATTAATGCCATGTTTGGTTTAAAGGAAAAGGAAGGAAAAGAAAAAAATGTCAGAAGGAAACTGATTTTCTTTGTTTGGTTAGAAAGAAAATAGAAGAGAAAAGGGAGGAGAAGGAAAATGAAAGAAAAGTAGCACTTAAACTTTTCTTCGTACTTTTCTCTATCCATACACACGGAAAACGCCGGAAAATCTCTCTTTTAGTGGTTATTCTTTTGCATGGAAAGTGAATGAGAACGTGATTTTTGGTACTGTTCATTCACTTTCTCAATCAACTTTCCTTGAGTTTGTTCTTTTGCGGGAAAGTTAAAAGTGGAAAGTTTGCTGACGTGGTACTTCGAATGACCGTTTTTGGGATTCTTTGTAATCCTCAAGAAACCATGGAAAAGTTGTGGAAAGTTACTATTTTGTGGGTCACACTATCTCTCTCTATCTCTCTCCTTCAACTCACTAACTTTTCACTTTCTCATTCCAACTTTCTACTACCAAAAGAACACAAGAAAGTTGAGTGGACCCCACTTTACTTTTCTAACCCTACTTTCCATACAACTTTCCACCCAAAAGAACACAAAACTCCATTTTCTCTCTTCTTAGATTCCAAACTTTCCAAACTTTCCCATTTCTCTTTTACAGCAAAAGAACATGCCATTAGTAACCAAACAACCTTTCCACGATTCGCTCGCCGTCTCAAGAGCAGTCGGTGTTATCTCCTTCAAATACTCAACGTCAACAAAGGATCCATTGGAGACATCGAAATCATGAGATCCGCTGATGTTGAGTCCTCTTCTTTCCCATCGTAGCTATGTTGCCTGTAAATCAAAAAATTGAGAGAACAAAGGAATTGCAACACAATTCCACAACAAATTGAAGAGAAAACGAAGAATGAAAAGAATTAAGAAATCAAAAGAATTAAAGTTGTTCAGCAAAGAGCTGGAACAATTTGCATTTCATCGATGATTCAGACAACACTCCACTCAGCTCCATTTAGGGCGCTCATCCCTAACAGAAGTTTGTTAGAAACGATGCCATATCAACGGTCCTCCTTGAATCAACTCACTACTGACTGCTAGAATTCAAAGCAACACGAACGATCCCGATTCGCTTCCTCGCTTACCGTTTCCTCATCCAACGGTGGATATTCAACTCCTACTCATCACTTCCGCAGCTGCCCGCCACCTTCATTTGTGATATCCTCAGTCACCTCCTCCGGCGAAGATCACCCACGCTCACACGAGGGTCTCCAACATTCCCATCCCCTAATTTTGACCTTGTCTCAAGGTCAAATGAGGGAAATTTTTTAACCAAGTCCCAGTAATTCTCCCATGTAGCATCTTCTTCCCCCCACTGCTTCCATTTGATCAGTACTTGCGGTATGATAGAAATTTTTCCCAGAATTGACCTGCGATCCAGAATCTCTTCAGGTTCATCCACCAGCTCTTCAACATAGCATGGCTGAGTGTCCTGGATAACACTCTTCTTGCCCAATTTCTCCTTAAGCTGAGAAACAAGGAATATGGGATGAATTTTAGCTGTTGCGGGCAAACCCAGTTTGTAAGCTACTTCTCCCACCTTCTGAGTGATTGGGTAAGGCCCGTAGTATCTAGGTGATAGCTTGTGGGGCTTTGTTGAGGACACCGATAGCTGTCTGTAGGGTTGCAGACGCAGAAAAACCCAATCGCCCACCACAAAAGACCTCTCAGTACGACGAGTATCCGCGTACTTCTTCATTCTATCACGAGCCTTATGGAGATTATCTTTGAGTAATTTCATTGCTACCTCTCTTGAAAACAAGGTTTCATCTACTTCCTGCAGCTTGGAGGTCTTAGGAATATACGAGATTAGAGAAGGAGGGCGCCTACCGTAGACAGCTTCATAGGGAGTCAACTTTGTGGAGCTGCGCCATGTGGTATTGTACCAGAATTCCGCCAGTGTCAGCCATTTTGGCCACTCCTTGGGCTTGTGGCTGTAGAAACAGCGCAGATAACATTCAAGACTTCTGTTCACAATCTCTGTTTGGCCATCCGATTGAGGGTGGTAAGCTGAACTCAGTGCTAAAGTTGAGCCTTGCAGGGTAAACAATTCTTTCCAAAACAGACTGGTGAAGATGGCATCACGGTCACTAACTATCGTTTTCGGAAGCCCATGCAACTTGTATACCCCATCAAAAAATGTCTGTGCTACCACCTTAGTTGTGTATGGGTGCTTGAGAGGGAAAAAGTGTGCATATTTTGACAATCGGTCCACCACCACGTATATTACACTTACATTGTTGCAAGCAGGTAATCCAGAGATAAAATCCATAGAAACTTCTTCCCAAATTTGCTCACGCACTGGTAGGGGCTGAAGGAGTCCCGGGGAAGCAATGTGTTCTGATTTACTCCTTTGGCAAATTTCGCATTCCCGGACAAATTTTCTAACACTAGTTTTCATGCCCTCCCAATGGAATGTTTGCTTCAATCTGTGCAAGGTTCGGTGAGCATCAGAGTGCCCACCCAAAGTTGAACCATGATGTTCAGTCATTAACAAATCCAGAATGGCTTCTGCACTTGGACTCACCAGAATTCTGTTTTTATAGAAGTATAGCCCATCTTTTTTGCCATAGTGTGACTTAGCCTCTCCTTTATCTGTCAACTTGGCATCTATATCTCTATAGTAGCTGTCCTCAGCAGCCAATTTCTTTAGCTCCTGTACCCAATCACTTTGCACAGTGGACATGGAACAATTAGTGAAATAATCTTCTTGTAACTCTTCCACTTCCTCCTCCCTCCTTGATAACCCATCAGCTGCTTGATTTATCCTACCTGGCTTATACTCCACACTATAGTCATACTGTTGAAGCTTCATTAGCCATTTATGTTGTATTCCAGTTTTCAACTTCTGCTCCAGCAAAAATTTTAAACTTTGATGGTCTGTTCTGATTATAAACCTCCTGCCCATGAGTTATTGGTTCCATTTGGTGATGGCTAGGATAAGTGCTAATAATTCCTTCTCATAAGTAGATAAGAGGAGGTTACGGCCCTTCAACTTGGCACTTAAAAAAGAAATTGGCTTGCCCAGCTGCATCAACACTGCTCCCACCCCCCTACCTGAAGCATCACACTCTACTATGAATTCTTGGTTGAAGTCAGGCAAAGCTAAGACAGGAGCAGTTGTAAGAGCACCCTTCAGTTGTTCAAATGCCTGTGTTGCTGAATCATTCCAACCAAATTCTCCTTTCTTCAATAGATCAGTTAGAGGAGAAGCAATGGTTCCAAATCCTTGGATGAATTTTCGGTAGTATCCTACAAGGCCAAGAAATCCCCTCAATGCTTTCAGTGTTTTAGGAGTACTCCAATTCACCACAGCTTCAATTTTTCTTGGGTCCACAGCTACTCCCTTGCTTGAAATTACATGACCCAAATACTCAACAGATTCCTTGCTAAACTGGCACTTGGACTTCTTCACGAATAATTGATGCTTCATCAAGACTTGAAAGACCTCCTCTAAGTGAGCTTGATGTACTCCTGTGGTTGGGCTGTAGACAAGGATGTCATCAAAAAAAACAAGAACAAATTTACGCAAGAAGGGCTTGAATATGGAATTCATTAGGGATTGGAAAGTAGATGGAGCATTAGTTAACCCAAACGGCATCACCACAAATTCAAAATGCCCGTCATGGGTTCTGAAGGCTGTTTTGAATATGTCTGGAGGGTAGAGCCTTATCTGATGATAGCCGGATCTCAAATCCAACTTGGAGAACACCACTGCCCCATATAGTTCATCCAAAAGTTCATCAATAATTGGGATTGGAAATTTATCTTTGATTGTTTGTTGATTGAGTGCCCTGTAGTCTACGCACATCCTCCACCCCCCATCAGCTTTCTTAACCATCACTACTGGGGACCCATAAGGACTTGAGCTATGCCTCACCACTCCAGATTTTAACATCTCACTAATTTACTTTTCAATCTCTCCTTTTAGGAAATGTGCATGCCTATAGGGTCTTGTACACACAGGCTTTGCTCCTTTTACCAATGGAATGCGATGGTCACAGATTCTTTGTGGAGGAAGCCCTTGAGGTTCCTGGAAGATGTCTGAGTATTGCTCCAACAATGATTGGATACATGGCTGAAATTCTACTGCCTCCATTGCCATTTCCTGTATTTCCACATTTCCCATTGATAGTGAGGACAAATGTAGGATATAACCCTCTCCCTGTTGCCTCAATGCCTTACAAAATTGCTTCCCATCTGTAAATTGTGTTCTAGCCTTAACTCTTTGCCAAACACAATTTTTGCCTTGGTATTGGAACACCATCTGTAGCTTCCTGAAGTTGAGCACTATATCCTCCAACTGCTCCAACCATTGAGCCCCCAAAACTATTTGATTTCCTCCGATTGGCAACACCAACAGATCTAGATTTATGTCAACCCCTTGGCAGTGTAGTTGAACCCCCCTACAGACTCCTGTTCCTGATAGTTTCTCACCATTAGCCACCCATACTTCAAAGCAACTGGACTCCTCTATCAACATGTTCAAGAATTTGGCCAATCTGGGATGTATGAAGCTGTGGGTTGATCCTGAATCCACCAATATGCTAACAGCATGCCCCTTAATACTTCCCTCCATTCTAAGAGTATGAGCAGCAGGGATTCCGCACATAGCCTGTAGAGAGATTGAGGTGGGTTCAATCACTTCATTGTTGGGCTCTGGAATTCTCAATTCTACAGGTGGTATCTCCTCTTCTGGGTCATCTTCCTCCCCATTCCACACACCTTCAAGTATATATAAATTTCTTTCCCTGCACTTGTGATCCATGTTCCACTTCTCATTACACCAGAAACAAAGATTATTTTGCCTTCTTTTCTGAATTTCTTCAGGAGTGAGTCTTCTAGCTTGATTCAAGTTAGGGCTCATGGTATTACGCTGGGGAGTAATAGTGGAGCTACCTGCAACTGAACTTCCCCCTATGGCATGTGAGCTCCCTCTTCCTGATGACCACAATTGAGGTTGACTACGGATTGACTTCTTCATTTGAATAGATTTATCTTCAAAATTTCTGGCCAAATATACAGCTTCCTTGAAGGACTGTGGACGGGCAGCCTTGACCTCATATTTAATCTCATCCTTCAATCCCCCAATGAATTTATCCAATATGTATTTTTCAGGCAATTTATCCAACAAGCCCCTTATTTGTTCTATCTTCTCCAAATAATCCTTTACCGTACCCGTTTGCTTTGAGTTAGCAAAAGAAGTAAACGGTTCGTCAATTTCCGTAGGCCCAAATCTTGCCAATAGTTCTCTCTTAAACACCTCCCAATTGAAGAAGTTTTCCAAATTAATCTCTCCCCATTCATACCACTGAAGGGCTTTGTCGTTGAAATAGTATCCGCAAACTTTAACCCAATCCTCTGCTTCCAAACTGTAGTAATCGAAAATTTTAACAACTTGATTAAGCCATGGAATAACATCTTCCGTTCCCCTAAAGATTGGGAAATCGGGTTTCAGGATCTTCACATTACCCAGTCGATTACCCTGGTTACTTCCCCCCGATCCATTCGGAATACCATTACCACCAGCACCCCTATTTGGGTTTGAACCAACGGTATTGTGAGAATTGTTACCTGAATTTTCGTGCATTGCTTGGATCATACTGAGCTGCTTTGAGAGAAACTGAAATTGGGCATTCATTAGGGCAAACTGTGTCCTAAACTCCGTATGCTCTCGAGAGAGTTGGGCCTTGAAATCTGATTGATCCTGAGCAAACTGCAACTTGAACTCAGCCTGGTCACGGTCGAATCTAGCCTTGAAGCCGATGTAGTCTTCCGTCATTCGCCCTTGAGACGATGCCTGTAGCTCCATCATCTCTTCAATCCGCTTTAATCTAGCATCCAGCAGCTCCTCAGGACTATTTACCTCTTCTTCGAGATTATCATCTGCATGGCTCGTGGATGGCTCTGGTACCAATTGTTGAGTCCTCTTCTTTTCCATCGTAGCTATGTTGCCTGTAAATCAAAAAATTGAGAGAACAAAGGAATTGCAACACAATTCCACAACAAATTGAAGAGAAAACGAAGAATGAAAAGAATTAAGAAATCAAAAGAATTAAAGTTGTTCAGCAAAGAGCTGGAACAATTTTCATTTCATCGATGATTCAGACAACACTCCACTCAGCTCCATTTAGGGCGCTCATCCCTAACAGAAGTTTGTTAGAAACGATGCCATATCAACGGTCCTCCTTGAATCAACTCACTACTGACTGCTAGAATTCAAAGCAACACGAACGATCCCGATTCGCTTCCTCGCTTACCGTTTCCTCATCCAACGGTGGATATTCAACTCCTACTCATCACTTCCGCAGCTGCCCGCCACCTTCATTTGTGATATCCTCAGTCACCTCCTCCGGCGAAGATCACCCACGCTCACACGAGGGTCTCCAACAGCTGATCTTCTCATCATCTCGAACACCGATATCGATTATAACACTGTGATCGGAGAAGACCCTTTTCAAATTCAAGCAGAGATCATTCACTGAGTTGGGAGGTTACTCGTCACGAGGTGGAATCGGAGTGGGATCTCTTCTCAGTCTCTCGAAACTCAACCCCCATTCTCTCCCACGTTGATATATTCGCTTGCATAAGAGCTTTTGTTCTTCCATCTCTCTAGTTCGAAGTGATTTGCTCAATTCCTCCAATACTCATATCTTCTCTCTGGAAATCCCACTCGTTGCGTGACTATAGATCCAATTTTTAGTTAATTTCTTGTCTATGTGCTAATCAGTGTAGTGTTCGGAGTATTTCATTCCGATCGAACCCCAGATCTCTGGGGAGGTCTACGAGCTGAGTAAGAACCATGGGAGATATGAATTCGAAGAAAAGCAAGGTTTTTGACTCTGAATTATTCTTCAATTTGTGTGTGATTTTTAGTTACTGTATTGTTTTCAATTTTTGTTGCAAAAGTTGCTGATTTTGCTTAAACTTCCAGCCTTTAAATTATTTTTACCTTTCTTTCTTTTTCTTTTTACCAAACCAAATATGATGAAGAAATTTGTTTCTTTCTACCTTTCTTTCTTTTTCTTTTTTTCTTTTCTGATACAACCATTTTGATCGGGCCCAGATGAACCAAGTTAACCGCGACTGGTCAACCTACCCGTTACGGCCTTGGGATTTGTCCCAAGGACCTCACGGGCGGGTCGCGCTTCTCCACCCGAAACGAAGGCCCAAAAGACCGGCCACTTTCCGTAGTGGAGTAAATCGCTCCATAAACTGAGAGAGCACTCGCCAATTATGGCAGCCACTCAAAGCCATCACTCCACCTTCATGGCCATCACTCCACCTTCATGGCAGTCATCCCCTCATCAAACATGGCAATTATGGGGGTCAATATTTCCACATTAGCACGTCCCCATCAATGACAGCAATAATGTCTCATCATGGCCCATTACAGCAGGTGGCTCAGGTATATAAAGAAGGGGATGCATCATCCCAGGGGGCTAATCTTCGAGATCTACACGGGAGGTATCACATACAAACTCTCACACCTTCTTCCACCTTACACATTCTCCTTCAAAGCTCGGCCCGAGGACTCGTGTATTGGCCTCTCCGTGAGCCATACTCGATCCCACCGAGCATCCTTTAGACCAGATCTGACTTTGGCATCGGAGGGAATTGGTCGGAACCAAGGTCCGACCCTCCTGACAAGTTCTTCATCTTGCAAATCGAAGGAGACGTCACCACTGCTAAAGCTTCCCTTCGACGACCCATCGTTCGGACCTGAACGCCCTCGTGCCAGAGCCCGTTCGTCTGACCGATCCCAGAGGTTGTCGTCCTGCCGAGGCTATCCCTCGGCGCATGGAAGTATGGATCCGCACCTTCCTGATCAAGTGAACGCGCGGCCGACCGACTCCAAAGGCCGTCTCCGTCTCACGTGACAGCGACGACCCCCGGACCTCCAAACGACCAAACTTCGGTGAGAAAACACCCCGAAATATCTGGCACCCTGTGTGGGAACTGGAGTCAACATCCATGTCAAACAACTACACCGATGATGACTGGTTCCATAAATCAAAGGCCTGAAAGGCCAAACCCCAAAGAGAGACAGGCTTCACTACACTGAATGCTCTGCTCCTTGTCGTCACTAGTGTGAGGGTCTCTCCAACAAACAAATCTTCGATCGATTTCCAAAGGTCAAGAGCACCCGGTGGAAGGATCTAAACATCTCGAGATTCGGCTAGCCGCCACGCCAGCAGCCGCACCGGAATCTGCGCCGGCGAGGGTGATTTCGAAGTCGCCAGTGTCCAACGCTGATCGGGGCGAAGAACTGCACCCACTCCAGTTCCAAGCTCAGATATACCTCCTTCCAAGATCTGTCCAAGCACAGATTGAGCGAGCATGCTTGCATCGGTGTGGATCTCACAGAGATGCGAGCACATGACGCTGACGAACACGGACCGCTGCCCCTATTTTCTTGGGAGCTTCTCCGACCACCCACCACCGAAGATCCAAGTGGGCGAGGACAATCGATGCGGCCCAACCCGATCCGCCTCTGACCGCCCCCTGGGCCGAGCCCGTTAGCTCTGTTTCCGACGCTACGAGACCCAACGTGATCGGCATCACCACCAACGAGAACCCGGGGCCGATGCAGGTGATCGTCACCAGATCCGGAGACGAGGGCCAGAGCACGATGATCCCTGCAACCACGGTCTGCTGATGTTGCTACTTTGTGCTTGCTTTCGCCAGCTCCTTCGTCCTGCCCTCTGCCTTCAAACTGATGAAGTCCATCGTCAGATCTCTGCCACTGCCATCGGATTGGAACCCAACGAACCACGTCAAGAAAATTCCTGTCGGCGGTGACCCTAGCCGGAGACATCAAAGTCGGAGACATCCGATCGACCCAGCTCGCTTCAGACACGGTCTTGATCAGTTGACGGGGGTGTCTAATCAACTGAGCTCTCCTCAGATCGAGTCTTCCTCCTCTCGGAGCTCGCCCGATGGAGCTCGCCTGACCTATAGCTTGTCTAATTGAGCTTCATGTGGTCCAATCGAGCTTCCCCTAACTGACAGAGAGGTGGCCAACGTCGAATGGTTCTTCCTCGTCTTGATGACCCGGTCAATCCAAAGCAACATTGAGATCACTTGCCCAGTCTTGATGCCGTCGTCGCCTCCAGCGAAGGGGCCAGACTGGCAACTCAATTTATCTCCTCGAGTACGGATCTCCCTTCGACCAAGCTTAAGGAACACCGCCGAGCAAGGATCTACCTCCGACCTCCAGGTGAGTCCTTCATCTTGTTGCCATCCTGCAGTCGATGAGATCATCACCTTGCACCGATAAGATCCCCTAACTGCCATGGTTTTGTTAGCCAAGGAGCCCAACAAATTCTGCTGCAACGAGCGAGTCAGAGATATCTTCTTGCTGTTGTTTCAGACCACATGTGACGTCTTCATCCAGTCGGTGACATCCTCAACAAGACGACAGCTTCCCTTGAGAAGCCCACCTTCTTGTGCTGTCATTCCCGAGAGCAATAATCATCTTCATCAACATGCTGCCAAGATCAAGAATCTGTGACTTCAACGTTTCTCGCTGCTGCGAAGTCGAGTATTGCGTAATAGGAAGATTGAAGAAACTACTTTGCGCACAGCCCTCTTCAAATCCATGTTGCACTGAAATTTCTATTCACACCAACCAGACAAGGCCGACCCACCCAGGAAGAGGCCGACCAGACGAGGCCGACCCAGGATGAGGCCGACCATACCTGGCCAACCCAGGTAGAGGCCAACCCATCCAGGAAGAGGCCGACCATACCAGGCCAACCCAGGAAGAGGCCAACCAGACAAGGCCGACCCATCCAAGAGGAGGCCGACCATACCAGGCCGACCCACCCAGGAAGAGGCCGACCATACCAGGCCGACCCAGGAGGAGGCTGACCATACCTGGCCGACCCAAGAAGAGGCCGACCAGATGAGGCCGACCGACCCAAGAGGAGGCCGACCATAATAGGCCAACACATCCGCCTGACTAGTGCCAGTATAATGAAACTTCCAATGACTCTGGTTTCTTACTTTCTGGGGAAACCCCGAGCCATAGAGGGGACAAATATAACATACATGGTGGGACCCGGACTACCTCCGCCTTCCAAGCTAACCCAACAGAAACGGTGTAGAAACTGAGGCAACGACGCAAAACCTTCACCGACTCCGCTTCTGAGGAGTGAGCAGAGCGGCCGACTGAGACCTGCCATGGACTCCTGCCGTCATTCAAGCTTTCCGTTTGTCTCAATAGTCGCTCGAGGACCATGTCGGTGACCACATCATCGACGCCGAACCTCTGACCGGGTAAACACCCTCACCAAGCCCTTATCTTCGAGCTCAAGACCCTCTATCCAAGCTCCTTTGCTCGAAGACGGGCAACCGTACCGAGCTGCCAAGAACACTCATCTACATCCAGCTGAGCAACCAATCCATTATGGGCACCTCTGTCGATTAGAGCTCATCAGACCAGCTGAAGCTTGACGCTGCATTGGTGTCGATCCTGCTGAGCTTGTGAACATACCACTATTCGGCATCTCTAAGCTGCCCATGCCGAGTAACCTTGCTGGGTTCGCCTAGCTCTGCCCATCGGTGTTCGGAGTCATGGCCAGCGACAATGGATCTGGATAAGCTGGAGCTAGGATCCAGGCTGAAGCTGGAGCTGGAACATGAGCCGGGATCCAGACGATAGCTGAAGCGGGAGCTGGGATTGGCCATAAGGCTGGGGGTAACTCCCCTAGCAAGCCCACTAAACCCAGATCGGCCGTAAGGCTGGGGCAACTCCCCCAGCAGGCCAACCCATTGGTTTGCCGTAAGGCTGGGTGCAACTCCCCCAGTAGGCCAACCCATCGGTTTGCCGTAAGGCTGGGGGTAGCTTCCTCAACAGGCCAACCGACCTGTCAATCGTAAGGCTGTGGGCAACTCCCCCAGCAGACTGACCATATCGACTGTAAGGCTGGGGCAACTCCCCCAGCAGGCCGATCAATCGATCGACTGTAAGACTGGGGGTAGCCCCCCAGCATGCCAATCGACCCGTCGATCGTAAGGCTGGGGCAACTCCCCCAGCAGACCGACCACATCGACCGTCAGGCTGGGGGCAACTCCACTAGCAGGCCGATCACTCGATCGACCGTAAGGCTGGGGCAATCCCCAGCGGGCCAATCAACCTGCCGACCGTAAGACTGGGAGCAACTCCCCCAGCAGACCAACCTGTTTGGTGTGTTGTAAGGTTGTGGACCACTCCCCAGCAGGCCGAACATCTTCTCATCGACCGTAAGTCATGGGGCCACTCCCCAGCTGGCTGACCCACTCATTCGTCGGTCCTAAGTCATAGGGCCACCCCCCTCGCAACCAAACGAATCTCAGTCCGACCAATTATTGTCGACAGCCGACTCCGCAAGTCGAACCAATATTACAAAAGGAGCCACTCCTCCCTCTTATATTACATCTCCCGACCTCAACCTCAACAACGATAGAGCTCGATAGATGGGGGCAATTGATACAACCATTTAGACCGGGTCCAGATGAACCAAGTCAACCACGACTGGTCAACCTACCCGTTATGGCCTTGGGCTTTGGCCCAAGGACCTCATGGGCAGGTCGCGCTTCTCCACCCAAGACGAAGGCCCAAAAGACCGCCCACTTTCTGCAGTGGAGTAAATCTCTCACCAAACCGAGGGAGCACTCACTAATTATGACAGCCACTCAAATCCATCACTTCACCTTCATGGCCATCACTCCACCTTCATGGCATTCATCCCCTCATCAAACATGGCAATTATGGGGTCAATATTTCCCCATTAGCACGTCCCATCAATGACGGCAATAATGTCTCATCATATCCCATTACAGAAGGTGGCTCAGGTATATGAAGAAGGGGATGCATCATCCCCGGGGGTGACTCGTCCCAAAATGTGTGAGCGCTACTCTCAAGTGCAGGAGATCGAACAAGTAATAATCCTGGTGAGTCCAGGTATCGTATCCACGGGACAACTGACCTGCAAACCCACAAACTTCAGTTTGTAAAGAGTAATAATACGATAATAACCAACCACATATCAAGTATAAAGATATGATATCAAGAGTTTAAAATAATAAAATAAAAACCTATGATAACTACGGGGAAGGCAATATTGGGGTATCAATATGAAGAGTATGTTTTGGTTGTGATTTCGTTAGGATCTATGCAATCAATGATTATCAATACCTTTTCTATAACTCAACGTTTCGTCCGGTTAGGGCACGAGAATGTCGGAAAATATTATGATAAACAAACATCAAAAAGTGCCTTAAGTATCGCATACAATACTAGTTTCATGAGGAAAATAAGCTTATGTCCCCGCAAGGGTCATGGTGATGTCCGCAAGGGTCACGCCACGAATAAGTCCGCAAAGATCGTATTCGATCCAAGTACACCAACAACGAATACACTTGAATAATATATGCGTGATATAACATGCGATTTAGGGCGAAAAGATATTAAAATCAGAGATTTCAGAGATCTAACTACATCACAACCAGCACATGAGGGTATTAGCCTCGCATGGTGGATAGAGAATCAATATTCATAGCCAAATACATCATCAATACTCAAAATACGAGCTAAATACGCAAAATACAAGGGTAAAGTTTAGAATTTTATCACCAAATCTCTACAATTGAACCTCAAACTCCTTCAGATAATAGATCTAGCCTCTGTCCCCAGGGCCTCCAAATTTCATGGCGAAATACGGCTCCCAGAGCCCCCAATACGCCAGAATACGCAAAAAAACCCTAGAAATACCTTATATAATAGGCATTGTGGGTTTAATGTGCCCAGCGGTTTCAAACCCACACCCATTTGAATCTCAAACCCGCTCCGCATAGCCGCTTTCATCCTTAACCACACATCTCAGGTGGGATTTAACCACGACTTGACACGTGGCCACGCAAGTTGCGAATCTCGCCCGCTTCGTTTAAATTCGAACCCAGCTCGAATTGATTCGCGCCCGTCCGATCAAGAGATCGAACGGACTTAATGTCGCCACGTCGCCCCGCCGCTGTGCTTGTAATTCTTCTCATTCGAGGCCGTTGGATTGAGCGGGCAACGACGACGATTTCGCCACGTCGCCCCGCGGGATATATAAATCACCCGCTGATTCGAATTCGAGCGGGATACGTACAGGCCGTTGGATTGGCGATTAAAGGTTGAGATAGAGCCACGTCGCCGCTTCATTTGCCTCGTCACTGGCCGTTCAATATGGGCGGGAAGCATCCGATGGCGGCCACGTGTCCAGATAAATTTCAGCCGCTCCACTACGATTGATTCCTTCGTAGCCGTTGGATCATTTATCGATGGCCAGAAACTGACCGCGTCTTCCCTATTTCTGGAGCGTCAGATAGAGGGAGCGTCGGATAGAGGGAGCACCGCTAGGAGTGTGCCACGTGTCCCTCCCTGATGATTTACGCGTATATACTCCGTATTTACTCAGTATTTCCCCATTTAAATGGTATTCTGCATTCAAAAATTCATAGTAATTAAAACAGATCTCAGAAAAATACAAATAAATAGTCGTTGGAATCGTGAGATCGAGATCTAGCCATGAAAAATATAAAAAGGCAGAAATACTCAATAAAATTCATATTTTGTGTACAAATCAATGGTTTGCTCTAATAAATGATGATAGACAAAATACGAGTGTATTAGAGACCAATTAAGCATCATTTACACACAAAATGGTGCTAGATGAGGGGTTAATTATGCAATATTCACCCCGAATCACACTCCCAACTAGCGATTTGCTAGTCCCTAGCAAAAAGAGCGATTAAGTCGAATGATTAATAAAACAATAACTCTATCAATCGCTTATGGCCTGGCTCAATAATACGCTTTCCAACATGATTTTTGACCATCAATATACACAATCCATGAATAAGATCAATCACATGATATTTTCTCTAATTTAATTTGAATAAATAGCATGCAAGCATCGTTTTGTGCAAGCGAAAGTATATAACGTCGTTATGTTCTAGTTTTCTCATTTCCAAGGAATTGGCATCTCAAAAAAATCATTCAAATCATGGGTATTGAGTTTGCTTAGTTTATTCACGATTTCTTTTTTTTCTTTTCTTTTTTGACGACTTAGAATGATCCATGTAGCGAGTTTTCAGTTAATGATTCCTAGGCCAGACGACCTTCAGACATTAGGCTTAGAAGATCCCCTCGAACTTAATACTCGAATCATCTAAGTTTTATTTCCTCTTTTTTTAGTGCACTCCCCATTCATCCATCTTTCGTCACGAATTTCCAATGCTTCCTGAGGCACGAAGACCTGGCTAATCAATGAACTCAAGGGAACGATGCATTTTTTTCACTTTTTTTTCTTTTTTTGTAAGCAACTCAACACCCATTCTTCGAACATAAACATTAATAAAAACTGCCAAATTCCTCTTCAACTTGAAGACTATTCTAATAAATCGTGTATACTTAAGCTTTTTCATTACCGTAGCATGCATGAAATAAATTCAAACTATTTCGAGATATTAATCATGGCAATTGAAAGTTTTCATGAATAGCATATTCACGAGTAATTCCATGAAGGAAAAATAATTAACTCACGCCATAAACGACTTTTAGAACTCAATCAATGCATAATCATCCGCATTTGTGTGATGTGAAGGAGTTTTAAATGATGAGAATGGTGGTTTATTCTTTTCTTTCGCCTTGTTTTTTTTTAAAAAAAATCCTAAGGTCTCATACACTCCCCCCAACTAAAGATGGGCATTGTCCTCAATGTCGAAAAGGGTATGAGTTTATTCAAAAGAAAGCATCCTAAAAAGTATATAAAATCTACGCTAATGGAAAGAACACATCGTGGTCAAATGGCGGATCCCGAATCTTTAATGATGGAGGAAGTTGTTCTATTTTCTCCTTGCGCTCCTCGGCAAATATTCTTTCTCCATTAGCTAAATAGGACCCCAGTAACACAACTCCAAGCATCTCTATAAAGTGATTATGTATGTCCTGCAAGAGATGAGTTATGTTAGTCCAATTTAGTCTAAAATTCTTCGCCACAAACATATTCCAAATATAGTCATCAAAGTAATTAAAGAAAAATAAAGCATGTCGCTGACTACTCCCTGAAAGATATGCACTTCTCTCGGTATAATGCTCAGCCATTGGGGAGAGGGATAAGTGATTTTGGGAAAAAAACTGGGGAAAAGAGTGGTTCGGGTTCCATAGCAATAATATCTAAACCCGTGTCCCTAGCTGTCTCCTCCTCCTGTTCATCCAAAATTGCTAGCTTGTCCTCTCTTTTGCACACGCTTCCAGCCATGTTAATGTTTTTATTTGTGACCTCATCATGACATGGCTCGCTCGATATACCTGCAATAGAAGATGAACTCATATTAGATTCTTGAAATTGAATTTCAAAAGAATTATTTTCTTCTAAGCAAGTGGCAATCAGAGTAAGATTTTCAATGGATTGCTGAATTTGTCGACTCCGAGCAAGGAAGTTCTCTTGGAATTGATGGGATGTAGCCTCCTGTGTCTGAATGAGCAATTGAACTTCCTCTTTCAAGGGTTGCAATGGTACGTCTACGCTTTGCTCTCCTTGATCAAGGCTTGAAGGCTCCGTTGAATCACGCTCTGAAGTCTCATTAATGATCTGATCGGTCTCTTGTAAGGACTCCATGTATTTCCACGCCTCTGTCGGCGTCATGACTCCCAAAAATTCCTGCAGCTGTGGTCGTAGTCCAAATAGGAAGGACTCCATAAGCTCTTTCTTTGTGTACTCATGCTGCAGATAGCTCGATATTATGTTTGTGAACCTCCTCCAGGCCTGAAAGAAAGTTTCACAATCAGTTTGATTAAAACTAACGATCTTGAGCTTCTCCATCCTATGCTTGTGTGCAATATCATAGTCTGCATCATGCCAATTGTTTGTGCGATAGAAGTTCATGTATTCCATTTTTTTGAATTTTTTTATAAAGAGAAAACAAAACTAATAAAAATTCTAAACTATAAGATGGAAGGATCTCACCTAATGTTCCTCCAAACGAACTGAAATCGTAGATCGCAAGTACTGTTGTCCCTGGTAACGGTGCCAAAAACTTGACTCGACTCAAAATGTGTGAGCGCTACTCCCAAGTGCAGGAGATCGAACAAGTAATAATCCTGGTGAGTCCAGGTATCGTATCCACGGGACAACTGACCTGCAAAACCATGAACTTCAGTTTGTAAAGAGTAATAATATGATAATAACCAACCACCTATCAAGTATAAAGATATGATATCAAAAGTTTAAAATAATAAAAGAAAATCTTACGATAACTACGGTGAAGGCAATATTGGGGTATCAATATGAAAAGTATGTGTTGGTTGTGATTTCGTTAGGATCTATGCAATCAATGATTATCAATACCATTTCTATAACTCAACATTTCGTCCGATTAGGGCACGAGAACGTTGGAAAATATAACGATAAACGAACATCGAAAAGTGCCTTAAGTATCGTATACAATACTAGTTTCATGAGGAAAATAAGCTTATGTGCCTGCAAGGGTCACATCGATGTCCGCAAGGGTCACGCCGCGAATAAGTCTGCAAAGATCGTATTCGATCCAAGTACACCAACAACGAATATACTTGAATAATACATGTAGAAACTAGCAAAATACGCGATATAACATGCGATTTAGGGCGAAAAGATATTAAAATCAGAGATTTCAGAGATCTAACTACATCATAACCAGCACATGAGGGTATTAGGCATGCATGGTGGGTAGAGAATCAATATTCATAGCCAAATACATCATCAATACTCAAAATACGAGCTAAATACGCAAAATACAAGGGTAAAGTTTAGAATTTTATCACCAATTCTCTACAATTGAACCCCAAACTCCTTCAAATAATAGATCTAGCCTCTGTCCCCATGGCCTCCAAATTTCATGGCGAAATACGGCTCCTAGAGCCCCCAATACGCCAGAATACGCAAACAAAAACCCTAGAAATACCTTATATAATAGGCATTGCGGGTTTAATGTGCTTAGCGGGTTCAAACCCGCATCCATTTGAATCTCAAACCCACTCCGCACAGCCGCTTTCATCCTTAACCGTACATCTCAGGCGGGATTTAACCACGGCTTGACACGTGGCCACGCGGGTTGCGAATCTCGCCCGCTTTATTTAAATTCGAACCCAGCTCGAATTGATTCACACCCGTCCGATCGAGAGATCGAATGGACTTAGTGTCTCCACGTCGCCCCCCGCTGTGCATGTACTTCTTCTCGTTCGAGGCCGTTGGATCGAGCGAGCAACAACGACGATTTTGCCACGTCGCCCCGCGGGATTAATCGCCCGCTGATTCGAATTCGAGCGGGATACGTATAGGCCGTTGGATTGGCGATCAAAGGTTAGATAGAGCCACGTCGTCGCTTCATTCGCTTTATCACTGGCCGTTCGATATGGGCTGGAAGCGTCCGATGGTGGCCACGTGTCCAGATAAATTTCTGCCTCTCCGCTGCGATTGATTCCATCGTAGCCGTTGGATCATTTATCGACGGCCAGAAACTGACCGTGTCTTCCCCATTTCTGGAGCGTCGGATAGAGGGAGCGCCGTTAGGATTGTGCCACGTGTCCCGCCCCGATGACTTACGCTATATACTCCGTATTTACTCCGTATTTCCCCATTTAAGTGGTATTCTGCATTTAAAAATTCATAGTAATTAGCACAGGTCTCAGAAAAATACAAATAAATAGTCGTTGGGATCGTGAGATCGAGATCTAGCCATGAAAAATATAAAAAGGCAGAAATACTCATCAAATTCATGTTTTGTACACAAATCAATGGTTTGCTCTAATAAATGATGATATACAAAATACAAACGTATTAGAGACCAATTAAGCATCATTTACACACAAAATGGTGCTAGATGAGGGGTTAATTATGCAATATTCACCCTGAATCAGGGGCTGATCTCTGAGATAGGGAGGTATCACATACAAACTCTCACACCTTCTTCCACCTTACACATTCCCCTCCAAAGCTCCGCCCGAGGACTCGTGTATTGGCCTCTCCGTGAGCCATACTCGATCCCACCGAGCATCCTTCAGACCAGATCTGACTTTGGCATCGGAGGGAAATTGGTCGGAACCAAGGTCTGATCCACTGACGAGTTCTTCATCTTGCTAATCGAAGGAGACGTTACCACCACCGAAGCTTCCCTTCGGCGACCCATCGCTCGGACCCGAACGCCCTCGTGCCAGAGCCCGTTCGTCCGACCGATCTCAGAGGTTGTTGTCCCATCGAGGCTACCCCTTGGTGCATGGAAGCACAGATCCGCACCTTCCTGATCAAGTGAACGCGCGACCGACCGACTCCAAAGGCCGTCTCCGTCTCACGTGACAGCGACGACACCCAGACCTCTAGACTACCAAACTACGGTGAGAAAACACCCCGAAACATTTTCCTTTTATTTTTCTTTCTCTCGATAAATATATATGCTACTACAAAAAGCTAACTCGACAAATATTTCAACTATCTCTAGTTTTAGTCCTTGCAGAATTTTATTCCTTGTGGTAAAACTATATATATGCATAATACATTGATAATTAAGTCATTCTCGGGCATCAATTTCTCTCTCCCCTTAATTTTAACTCGTAATACTACTTTCAAACTCTCTTTTCATGTCGAATAGATCATCTTAATAATGCTAATCTCAACCGCTCTCTTCCTAGCTATCCATTTGACAGATCATCAGGGTCCAAAATTCAAATCTTTTATCTTTTAGAAATATCAGTCTTTTGATTACAAGCCATATTTATCCCAATATATATATCTCTCTCTCTAAATCCCAGTATTGTTGTGAAGGGATTATACCGAGTTGTTTAGACGAGAAGGGGAGCCGCCGACAACATCCCCCCCGCTCCGGCGAGGGGAACACCACATTTCCCCCATCCCCCCTCTCTACCGTGAGAGGGGGGCCGTCGTCCCCCCTCTGGCAAGGGGGCACCTGTCCCTTGCCGCCGCACGGCGACAGCAGTTCGAGGGGCGACGACGGCTAGCCTTAACCGTCGCCCCTCAAACCCTAATTTTGTTTTGGGGGCCTGAAGCCCATGAAACACAAAAAAAAACCCCAAACAAAATGGACTGCAGGCCTGACACCCGCAGCCAAGCTGCGGGCCTCAGGCTTGCAAGCAATTTTTCCAGGAAAAAACAAAGAAAATGAATGCTGGCATGAAGCCTGCAGCCACAATGCGGGCTTCATGCCCGCAGGCTGTATATACTGGCAAAAAACAGATTACAATAAAGGTGGAGGGGCTAAAAATAAGCTTTAAAAGGCTTTTGGGGGCTAAAAATAAGTTTAAAAAGGTTTCAGGGGGCCTAAAAATTCATGAAAAATCATGATATAATATGGGACATTAAGAGGACATTAAGGGGACATTTGGGGATAAATTGGGGATAATTTAAAAAGGGAAATTTCTTCCTTTTATGAAGAACATGTTATATTTTTGGCTCTTTTTCAATCTTATTTGAATAAACCCAACTTGCACAACCCTTGCATTGTATGATACCTTTGTAGGATCATAACTATATGCTACGCATCATTTTAGGCTTATTCTGTGGATAAACTATGTTTGGTTATGCAAATATTAAAACTTACTAATTAAGAAGATCCCGCGACCTCTCTGCCATTAGTCAACAAACCTAACGCTGAATGACGTTGCCCAGTGGTCCAATAATTATTAAGTTATTAAATTGTTTATCCTTTATGTGAATATAAATGCATGTGATGCCTATGATGAAAATGTCTGCTGAAAATGTTTGATGAGCACAAATTTTTGCATGGATGACTAATTGCGGTTTTGGATCGGCTGTTTAAGTCCCACATTTTATTGCATGCACTTTTCTTTTACTTTTGAGAGAAATTGTAGTGAGGAATTTATGTAAATGTCCAAGACTGAAGACCACTTTCCATGGAGACGGAGGCCACAATTGAAGCTGAATATCTAATATGGGACCCACGGGGTTTCCAAAGTTGCAATTTCATTTTTTTACTTTTATTTGTGTACTATGGACTGTAATGGACTTTGGACTTTTTATTTATGTGGGATTGGCCGATCCACGCAATTAGCTTTTCATATAAAAATTGCCTCCGCATGAAAATGTTTATTGTTTAAATTATTAATTCATGCAAATTTGCGTTCTGTTAGATAAAATGGCTAAAATCGCAAATGTCGATTTCGAAGTGCTAGATGCATCAGGGAGAAACTATCTGAGCTGGTAGCTCGATGTGAAGTTCCATCTGCGGGCTAAGTCCCTCATTTCTATTGTGACTAAGAATGAAAATGTAACCGATATAGAAAAGATGCAAGCCATTATCTATATTCGCCGTCGTGTGGACAAGACCCTAAAGGCTGAATACCTTACGGTCGAAGATCCATTTGAGCTGTGGACTGCCCTTGATGACAGGTATAAACATCAGAAAGATGTTATACTACCAAGGGCACGATACGAGTGGGAGAACCTGAGACTGCAGAACTTTAAGTCTATAGCTAAGTACAACTAAGCTTATTTAGCATCACCTCACGCCTGAAATTGTTTGGTGAAAAAGTCTCAGAAGATCGCATGCTGGAAAAGACATACACGTCTTTCCATTAGAAAGATGCGGTACTAATACAGCAATACCGTGAACGAAAGTTCACCAAGTATTCTGAGCTGCTGTCATGTTTACGCATGGCTGAACAAAATAGAGAGCTTCTCCTCGCCACTCACAACATGCGCCCCCTGGCACTGTCCCTCTCCCAGAAGCTCATAATGCCTATTCTTCTCGAAAGAAGAGAGACAATAAAAGAAAAGAAAGACCACAGAAAGGGGGACAGAACAAACGGGCTAGGGGCGAAGTCTAGCAGCGAAGAAATGAAGGAAAGCGCAAGTTCACCTGGCATAGAAATGACAACAAGATGAATGATGCACCCCCACCCAAAAGGGATTGGGAAGACTAGTGCCATAACTGTGGCATTAAAAGCCACTGGTCCAGAGTGTGCCGAACCCAGCAGCATCTCCAGGAGCTGTATAAAGAAAACAAGAAAAAGAAAGCTGAAACAAACCTAGTGACATCTGATACTCCAGTCAAGTTTACAGGTGACGACTTTGAAACCGATGACCTGCTGGATTAGCTTTCTATTTTTATCTTAGCAAAGTGTCTAGAACATTTCATGTTATGAGAGCTTTTGTATTATGCAATTTGAATTTGAATGAATAAAGTTTATGTTCCTAGAATGCAAATGTTTTATTCATCTTTATAGATAGATCACTCTCATGGCTGCTTGGTAGACAGTGCTTCGACACATACGATCCTTCAGTATAAGTGCTATTTTCGTAGCATTATACCATACAAAAGCCATGAAAAATACAATTTCAGGGCCATCGAATATAATTGAAGGTTCTGGGAATGCAACCTTGTTACTTCATAATGGAACAGAAATTAAAATAAACGATGCACTATTCTCTCCGAACTCCAAACGAAACTTACTAAGTTTCAAGGATATCCGTTTAAACGGATTCCATTTGGAAACATCAAATGTAAATGAAAAAGAATTATTGTATGTAACGTCTCAAGAAAAGGAGTAAAATCCATACTTGAACGTTTTGAGAGCCTTTCATCAGGCCTCTACCATACAAAGATTCAGAGAGAGGAAGCTAACTTGACGGAGCACCTGAAGTGCCTGACATCAGCCAAGTTTTTACTTTGGCATGATAGACTTGGCCACCATGGATCTGTGATGATGCACCGCATCCTATCACAATCCCAAGGGCACAACCTGAAGAACTAGAAGATTCTTCAGAAGGAAGAATTCTCTTGCATCCACTGCTTCAAGGGGAAATTAATAACAAGGCCATCACCACTAAAAGTGGATCGAGTCTTCAAGCTTCCTCGAAATAATACATGGAGACATATGTGGACCTATCCACCCTCTAGTGGGCCTTGTCGATACTTCATGGTACTGATTGATGCATCTTCAAAATATTCGTATGTGTGTCTACTATCAACCTGCAACTTAGCTTTTCCAAAGGTATTGGCACAAATAATAAAGTTGCGGGCGCACTTTCCAGACAACCAAATTAAGAAAATACGTCTGCATAATGCTGGGGGATTTACCTCCCGGTCATTTTAGGAGTAATGCCAGGCAACGAGAATAGAAATTGAACATCCAGTGCCGCATGTTCATACCCAGAACGGGTTGGCAGAGTCACTGATAAAAAGACTCCAATGGATTGCACGTCCATTATTAATGAAATCCCAGTTGCCGGTGGATACATAGGGACATGCAATTCTGCATGCTGCATCGTTAATAAAAATAAGACCCTCTGGAGGTCAGAGTCTCTCTCCAATGCAACTTGCATATGGAGGGCTACTGAAAATTTCTCATTTGAGAATCTTCGGTTGCACAGTCTACACCCCATTGCACCACCACAGAGGACAAAAATGGGTCCTCAATGTCGCCTAGGTATCTATGTAGGGTTTGACTCACCCTCAATTATAAGATACCTAGAACCCCAAACGGGGGATGCTTTTAAGGCACGTCTTGAAGACTGTGAATTTGATGAGACCGTCTTCCCCAAAATGGGCCCAGAAACTGAGAAATCTGGTGCGAAGTACATCATAACGTGGGATACAAAAGGTTTGATCCACTATGATCCGGTAACAAAACAATGTGAAGATGAGATCCTGAAGATTCTCCACATTCAGGACGCTGTCCATCGATTACCGGACTCATTTACTGACAACCAGAAAATTGTCAAATCACACATCCCTACTGCAAATACTCCAGCTAGGATTGACATCTCCGAGAATGGATGCAATCCACCAGCAGCAGAAGTGACTGCACCTCAACAAAAAAGAGGCAGACCACCAGGCTCCAAGGAGAAAAATCCAAGAAAGAGAAAAATATCCGGAGACCTTAGGACGATACCCCCACATAGAAATGAGCTCATGTCCATAACCTCACCCCTCCTGGAATCCACTCCAGAGGAACTACCGGGAGAAACTGAAATATCATCAAATTATGTATGTACAGGAGAGGTGTTGGACAGAAAGAGTACAATCGTCGACGATGACTTCGCATTTCACTTTACTATTCACGTCACCGAAAGCGACGATGATCATGATCCACATTCTGTTGCTGAATGCAACATAGAAATGCCTGGCCAAAGTGGAATCAGGCAATAGAAGCCGAGCTGAACTTGCTTCAGAAACTCAAAGTCTTTTGGGAAAATAGTCCAGACACCTACTGATGTCAAACCTGTGGGATAGAAATGGGTATTCGTGAGAAAAAGAAATGAAAATAACGAGATCGCACGCTACAAAGCAAGGCTTGTAGCGCAAGGATTTTCCCAAAAACCGAGTATTGACTATGACGAAACATACTCCCCGGTCATTGATTCGGAGTGAAAAGTGTATATTTATACCCCCTAACTACCCCCATTTTGTGCTAAGAATTATACTTAAACTTGCTCTTTTTGGGTATATTTTCATTTCATATCATTTTAGGAGCTTACTCTCTTTCTTGGCACAAAATATGGATTTTATCGTCTTTATTGGCTTCCTGATATTTTTCATATGCTCCTGGTATTATTGTGATCATATTGTCAATTTTTGAGAATTATTTGAGCAAGTGAATGATTTATATGGAATTTTGGAAGTCAATAATGTGTTTATAATAGTCATTATATTAATTTTTCTCCTCATATGGACTAATTTCTTCTTCTTATATTTTTCAGGTACCCCTAGGAGTCTTGGAGATTTTCCAGAATTTTCTGAGATTTTTCTGGGATTTTTCTGGGGCTTCTAGGTATTTTTCGTGGATTAATAGGAGAAGAAATGGGGTTTAAAACCCAGAAAAAAGGAAATTGAAGGGTCGCCACGTGGCCCAACCAGATGGCGCCACGTGGCGCCAAGGGCCGCTCGTTTCAGCGTTTTGCCAAGGGCCGCTGCGTTGGATTTATATAAAAAAAACTTTTTTCTGCAGGCCGGCCCGCTCAGCCGTTCTGTTTAAAAAAACAAAAAATAAAAAAATAAAACCAGCGGGCGGCCCGCTCAACTTTCGAGCGGGCGGCCCGCTTTCTTTTTTTAGCCCGCTGCTGCGAGAATTACAGCCCCCCGCGTGCTTGGTTTTTTTGGTGCGGGTCGGGCGCGATTCCCCGACCCGCAAGCCCGTTTGAATGTGTAATTAGCGCCTGGGGTGAAATTTTTACGGCTCAGCTCGTTTGTGTGTGAAATATTCGGCTGGTTGGCTGTTTTTAGGGCTTTGAGGGGTTCTTCTTCCCCAAGAGGCCAAGGGATAGGGAGGAGGCCATGGAGATGATGGGAAAGCTTGGAGGAGGAGCAAATAGGGAGAGTAGAGCTTCATCTTAGAGAGATCCTTGGTGATATCTCTCTAACCCCTTTTGTAATTTTGGCATCTCTCTTTTGTAACGAATTTGAGTAAAGTTTTGAATGAAAATTCAATCTCATGTTTAGTATGATTGAGTAGTGTAAAATTTGCTTGGGTTGTGATTCATTGGGTTGGTTGTTAATTCTTGCCCTAATTTTCCTCTTGCTCATTTTATATGCTAATGTTGGATGTGTAATTAGGGCACAATTTTATTGGCTAAGACCCGAGAGGGCACAATTTGAGAAAATACCATGCTCTTAATTTGATTAGTGCCATGATAATATGTCCATCCCTATTGCAAATTGTCGTGTTCATGAAAGCTAAACTTTCCGATTGGGCTTCCTTAGCCGGATGACCAATTGAGTTATATGCGGTAATTAGAGCTTAATTAACGCCAATCTTAATGAACCCACAACCCATGCTCTCTCTCCTAGCGATCCTACTCCACCTTTGGCTCTCTAACCCTACCCACTTAGGTTAGAATTTTAGATTTCTTCACACTTTTCACACTTTTTCCCCACCGTTAGTTGAGGTGGTTGTAAAACACTTTATTTTTCGTTATCGATCAATTTTGTGAACGTAGAACGACTTGTCCCTGTGATCCGACCCGGTACTCACCGGTTATTTTTATATTGCATTGACACTCCTACGCTTGGGAGTGGAAGGCGTGCTCCTTGCACGTCTTTCCGGGTCAACCAATTGGCGCCGTTGCCGGGGACAACAGTTTCTACTATTAGCAATTTTTGATTGATTTTGAAATATTTAGTGTGATACTTCTATCTTTTAGTGTGTGTCTTTTCGTTTATTTATTTTCCTTTTATTGAGTCTTTTGGTTGTTATTTTCATTTTCTTTGAAATTTTTTTTAAACAACAACATGGCATCTTCTTCAGATTTTTCGGACTTTGATTTGGAGGATATCCCACTTCCGCCATACTTTCATGGCACGGAGTGGGAGAACCCTCATTTACATATTAAAAATTTTGAAGAGTGGATGTATGCATGTCTTGGTGGGAATATTGATGATGATTGCATATATTTTAGATTCTTTCCATCTTCTTTACTTGATGATGCTAGATTGTGGTTTGATTCATTGTCGCTCGACTCACATTGTACTTGGTTGTCGTTTCAGGCTGAATTTCTCTGAGTGTTTTTGCCTATCTTTTTGGAGCAGGTACATGGGCGGCAGGCCATGGAGCAGTACATAGCGAGCTTTGCCCAAGCTGAATGGGAGGCCTACCATCAGGCTTGGCAGAGGTTCACTGATTTGGTGCTTGCGTGCCCACACCAGAATTTCCACGAAGCTCATCTCCTGCAGATATTTTATACTGGATTATCGCCATCTGGGCGAGATTTCATGCAGATGAGCTGCGGTGGGGAGTTCTTCGATTATTCGATCGAGGATTCATAGTTGTACCTGAGGGACCTTGCAGAGTGGGAGCAGACTGTGCCATCTGGAGAGCCGTCACTTGGATATGGGGATGATGGCCAGTCCCAGTTTCCACTTGAGGACCCGGTCCAGCAGGTTCAGTTCCAGCCTGAGGAGTCATCTGAGGGCTCATTCCATTGCGACCCTATGGAATACCAAGAGAAACCTGTGAAGAGGGTGCATTGGGGCCAGGTAGAGGAATTTGAGCATATATATTTTGAGGAGTCAGAGGAGACAGATGATGGAGTGCGTGTCGACCACGACCGTGACACGATGCATTTTCACTTTGAGGTTGAGGATGAAGCGGATGTGCATGATGGACGAGAGCAGATTGAGGACACCATGGGGCCTGAGCCACATTCTACTTCAGAGTTAGCTTCACAGGTCGAGGCGATTGAGTACTTTGGGAGGACGACTGAGACAGACTATTTCTAGGATGGCGAGGATGATGCGTGCTTGGATTTGCCCGAGACGAGTCTACCTCCAGTCCCGTCACTGATGTCACTTCCCTCGCCTCAGGATGCGCACTTGCCAGTCATCGAGGAGATTTTTCAGGATACATTTCATAGTCTGGGGAGGTCTGCAGAGACTAGACTTTCTGGTAGCGAGGACGATTTCGAGATGGTTTACGTTGAGCATGAGCCGTCGTCTCCTCCAGATTCTCTTCTGCAGCTACTTCCCCCTCCTCCTGAGGCAGCGTATCATGCCACATCTAGCGACATTTTTCAGGGAAGTTCCCACCATCTCATGCCTTGCATTTCTGAAGCCAAATTTTCACTTCCATATACATTTGCTTCAGATTGTCGTTCATTGCATTTGCATTCTTTTATTTGTTTTGAAGACCCGTTTTGGAATGCTTTTGCAAGGCATGAGGACATGACTTGGATTGATGCAGCTCGTCTCCCACATACCACATATTATCAAAAGGGGACGCTAGGAGTTGCATTGCTGGAATCCAAGGAGGCCGGTGGCGGCCTTACTCCAAAGCAGCTGGCAGAGGAGCAAAAGGATATGATCGAGCAGTTGCCACCGCCGTTATACATTCGGGATCCGCCATTTGCTAAGATGTATTCTTTCCTTTAAGTAGTGTAAATAAATAAAAAATTAGTTAGTTTGCTTTTGCATGTTTGTTTTCGTATTTTTTTCTTTTCTAGGATCTTTTGTGAGATCTAATGCTCTTCCATCATTGAGGACAATGCTTATTTTAAGTTGGGGGGAGAGTGTTAGATCTTTAGGATTGTTAGGATTTTGGGATTTTGGCCTAAATTTTTTTTGGGTTTCTCTCCATGTTTCCATCATCCATTGATTTTCATTGCATATCTTATTTGGCCTCCTTGTCCATATGTCATTTGCTTTATGTAGTCCCTACATGCTTTCATTCTATGCAATTTTTCGGATTATCATTTTGGTATCAATTTCTTGATGTTGGATTGGCGTGTTTTCATTTCTTTTCCATTTTGGAGTCAAATGTTAATATACCATGTATGAAACTATTTTAGATGTCGTGATGCTATCTTTGAGATAATTTGGGAAACGTTTGGTATAAGTGGTTGCATGTATTGGGATGAATGGTGTAGTTTCTAATTGGATTGGATTTGGCCAATTGTGTATGCTTTGTTTTCCTCTTAGGAATGGGTGGATGAGTTGCTAATTCATGTTGGAGTATGAAAAAAGAAAGAAAGAAAAGTTAGTATAAGTGAATGTTTCTTTCTAATCAAATTGAGTAGCCGGTGCCCCACGAAACATTGGGGAGGACGCCAAAGATGAGATTTAGGGGATCAATCCATCCTTTTGCATATATAGCATTATCGCGTGTAGGTATTGGTGGCCGTGTTTGCATTTATAGCGTTATCGCGTGAATGCAAAACATAAACATGAAAAATCCAAAAACATACAAAAAAGAGAAAAAGAAAAGAAAAAGAAAAAAAAGAATGAACAAGCTTCATGAATGATGCAATCTCATCTCCCACAACTTAGAGGAATTTTTTTTTGTTTTGGCCATTTCCATGAAAGTTAGAAACCATGACATTGTGATATTTCCCGATACATGCGATACGGTGCTTATTTCCTTACTTTTCTTGGAATTGGATCGAAGGGAGTGTCATTTGTTATTTACTTTCATACATTTGGTATATTGGCTTTGGAATCAAGTGGAAATACCATTTTGGAGTATGCCATGAAGATATCATGAAGTTGGTGCATGTTATTCAATTTAATCCGAATTTATCGCATATTTTGCTAGGGACTAGCAAAAAGCTAGTTGGGGGTGTGATTCAGAGTGAAAAGTGTATATTTATACCCCCTAACTACCCCCATTTTGTGCTAAGAATTATACTTAAACTTGCTCTTTTTGGGTATATTTTCATTTCATATCATTTTAGGAGCTTACTCTCTTTCTTGGCACAAAATATGGATTTTATCGTCTTTATTGGCTTCCTGATATTTTTCATATGCTCCTGGTATTATTGTGATCATATTGTCAATTTTTTGAGAATCATTTGAGCATGTGAATAATTTATATGGAATTTTGGAAGTCAATAATGTGTTTATAATTGTCATTATATTAATTTTTCTCATCATATGGACTAATTTCTTCTTCTTATATTTTTCAGGTACCCCTAGGAGTCTTGGAGATTTTCCAGAATTTTCTGGGATTTTTCTGGGGCTTCTAGGTATTTTTCGTGGATTAATAGGAGAAGAAATGGGGTTTAAAACCCAGAAAAAATGAAATTGAAGGGGCACCACGTGGCCCAACCAGATGGTGCCACGTGGCACCAAGGGCCGCTCGTTTCAGCGTTTTGCCAAGGGCCGCTGCGTTGGATTTATAATAAAAAAAACAGCGGGCCGGCCCGCTCAGCCGTTCTGTTTAAAAAAACAAAATAAAATAAAATAAAACCAGCGGGCGGCCCGCTCGAATTTTCGAGCGGGCAAAGCCCGCTTTCTTTTTTTAGCCCGCTGCTGCGAGAATTGCAGCCCCGCGCGCACTTGGTTTTTTTTGGTGCGGGTCGGGCGCGATTCCCCGACCTGCAAGCCCGTTTGAATGGGTAATTAGCGCCTGGGGTGAAATTTTTACGGCTCAGCTCGTTTGGGTGTGAAATATTCGGCTGGTTGGCTGTTTTTTAGGGCTTTGAGGGGTTCTTCCCCAAGAGGCCAAGGGATAGGGAGGAGGCCATGGAGATGATGGGAAAGCTTGGAGGAGGAGCAAATAGGGAGAGTAGAGCTTCATCTTCGAGAGATCCTTGGTGATATCTCTCTAACCCCTTTTGTAATTTTGGCATCTCTCTTTTGTAACGAATTTGAGTAAAGTTTTGAATGAAAATTCAATCTCATGTTTAGTATGATTGAGTAGTGTAAAATTTGCTTGGGTTGTGATTCATTGGGTTGGTTGTTAATTCTTGCCCTAATTTTCCTCTTGCTCATTTTATATGCTAATGTTGGATGTGTAAGGGAGTGGAAGGCATGCTCCTTGCACGTCCTTCTGGGTCAACCAGTCATGGATGCGATCACGTTCCGATTCCTGATAAGCTTAACAGCAAAGGAAGGTTTAGATATGCAGCTAATGGATGTTGTGACTGCATATCTATACGGTAATCTCGACAAGGAGATATACATGAAACTTCCTGATGGCTTTTCCATGCCTGCTGAATTTAAAGATAGACCTCGGGACGTCTACTCTGTTACGCTCCAAAGATCATTGTATGGTCTTAAACAATCGAGACGGATGTGGTATAACGGACTGAGTGAATTCCTTGTACACAAGGATTTAATAATAATGAAGTCTGTCCTTGCATCTTCATAAGAGCAAATGGAAAAGGATTCGTCATAATAACAGTCTACGTAGACGATCTGAATCTCATTGGATCTCCTGAAGAGATTGCTGAGATATCTGTAAGCCTGACAAAAGAATTCGAAATGAAAGACCTAGGCAAAACGAAATTCTGCCTTGGCTTACAGATTGAACATCGAAAAGACAGAATCCTATTACACCAGAACACATATACGAAGAAAATGTTACAAAGATTTCATATGGACCAATGTCATCCACTTAGTACACCTATGGTGGTACGATCCCTGGATGAGCAGAAAGACCCCTTCTGGCCGCTGGAAGAGGGGGAGGTTATACTTGGTCCAGAAGTCCCTTATCTGAGTGCTATTTAAGCACTTCTATATCTGGCCAACTACACATGTCCCGATATAGAGTTTGCAGTAAATTTACTAGCCAGATACAGTGCAGCGCCTACGCAGCGCCATTGGACCGGGGTAAAGCACCTTCTGCGCTACCTCCAAGGGTCTACATACTTAAGACTCTTTTACAAAAATGGATTATCCTCAGTACTTGTTGGTTATGCTGATGCAGGTTACAGGTCTGATCCCCACACTGCAAAGTCACAGACTGTGTACGTGTTTACCCATGGTGGAACAACCATTTCCTGGAGATCCGTTAAGCAAACCATGACGGCTACCTCATCCAATCACTCAGAGATCATCGCCATCCATGAAGCAAGCAGAGAGTGTGTCTGGGAATGGTCAGTTGTAAATCACATCCTGGTGACGACCGAATTGAAGTTTGGGGATCTTGAACCTACTACTATGTTCGAGGATAACGCTGCTTGCATAGCTCAGCTACGAGGTGGCTATATCAAAGGCGACAGGACGAAGAACATTTTCCCCAAATTCTTCTGGACACACGAGCTACAAAGAGATGGAGTGATCGATGTCAGACAAGTACAATCATGTGACAACCTGGCAGACTTGTTCACTAGAGCTCTTCCTACTGTTACTTTTAGGAAGTTTGTATAGAAAATTGGGATGAGGCGCCTAAGAGATCTGAAAGCATGAGTGCTTGTACAAATCAGGGGGAGTTGGAAGTGTCTGCACTCTTTTTCCTTAACTATGGTTTTTTCCACAGGGTTTTCCATAGCCAAAGGTTTTAACGAGGCAAATCACACCAACTCTGGATCCTGAAGTATCCACTCCATGTGAGACTCTTACTATGCTCAGAATCCTGAAGTATTCATAAGCAGAGTCCACACATATGGCTGGATAAGGGGGAGTGTTGTGAATGGATATATGAACTAGAGTTGGTTAGGATCGTGGGTATCTTAGAGATACGCACGTATCTATGTATCTTATCTTGTAACTCTCATATCCTGCCTGTAAATAAAGGGCTGGTGGTTCCACCCACAGGAGTTGATTCATAACAGAATAATACTTAGATTAATCTTGAGTTATTTTGGGTATTTTATCATATAGTTCATCAGTTCTAAGACCAGACACCAGATATTAATATACGCGTATGTTATAGGTATTTTTGGATGTATGTGTACGTATAAAATTTCTAGGAATTTTTATGAATTTTCTCAAATTTTTTGTAATGATAAAATTATTTTTAAATAATTTTTAAACATCATTTGAATTAAAATGAGTGGAGTATTGGATGCGATACATGTACTTAGGGGTGTATATGGTATGAAAGGGTGTATTCATAATTACTGAAAATCTAAACGCCTAAAAATACCTAATGAGGACACCTACTCCTTGAGGTGTCATTACCTCTCTAATCTTCACCTAACACTATCCACATGGCAACCTTAGAGAAGAGATAAGAGATAATTATGAGGATTAGAGGGGGGGTTAAAGGAGAAGAAAATTGATGAAAAATAAAAGAAAAGAATGAAAATGAATTACCTCCTTCCTCCATCAGCTCACGCAAGAGCTAGCAGCTCCCTTGCTGCTTCGTTATCCACAACCAAATTCTTAAGATTCGGACCATTGAAGAGGAGAATTAGAGCTTCCAGAGGGCCTTCAAGTAGAAGAAGGGCCAGAGAATCATTGGATGACTTGCAGAGGTAGGAATCATATCTGGATTAGCTAAGGTCTAGTTTCAAATCGCGTAGGATTTAGCTTTTAATTACCGTAGAAATCGACAGGTTACAACAGGACACAGTCACATCGTGGTTGTTTCGCGAATGATACGGTCGTGTCACGATCATATCGTCAGTCGTGTTAACAACTTGGTCCCACACGATCGTGTCGACGTAGATACGGTCGTGTGGTACTCGTGTAGTCCTTTAATTTATATTGATTGATGCTTTTTTATTTTCATCGATTGACACGGTCGTGTCGATAGTGGGACATGCTACGTGCCTCGACCCAACCCTAAGAGATCCAGGGCAGGCATCCAAGTTGCGCCCCCAAAAGGTCGCCAAGGGCTTGGGACAGGCTATGCGCCTCGACCCGACCCAAAAAGGACATAGGTCAGGCTTCCGAGCTGCGCCCTCGGAAGGTCACCGAAGAACCTGGGACTTTCTTCCGAGATGCGCACACACCCTTTTAAAGATCTGGGGCAGCCTACGAGCTGCGCCCCAGAAAGGTCGCCTAAGGGTATGAATCTGTTACATTAAATATAAGGATATGTAATGATGCCTACGGGCTGCCCCCTATCAAGCTCCGCTACCATGCGTCGCCCCCGAGGTCGGACCACGACTCGGTCCGGGGCCGACCAGAGCACCCTAGACAAAGGGCACCACCGATCTAACTTCACCATCCTTCTGAAAAATTATCTACTCAACATTCCACCTTTTCTCGCCCCGAAGCTCACCCACACCGAATGTTGGGGGCATACATAGGAAAGGACGATGTATGAGGCGAAGGGCTTAGAGAGACAATCAAAAAAAACAAAGAGGATAAAAGCAGACGATCAAATTGTCTTCGTATTTACACTGTCTCTACAAAAATGTCCTTTGACTTAACAACACCAAAACAAAAACAACAAACTAAGCACGGCCCCAAGATCGACCCTACATCGGCACCCCCAACTATGAAGCCTCCACTCGGTTGTCACCTACTTGGGCCTGGACGTCCACCTGTTCGTCACCCGCTGGGATGGAAGCCTCCTCCTCGTCATGAGAGACCGTCAACAACATGGAAAAGTCAATCTCCAGGTTGGGGGTAAAGCTTCCCCAATCCATTCTTGATTCTCTTAAAGCCCGCCTCCAGGCCCTCCTCGAAGCCCTCGGCCCTGGTCTCCGTCAGAGCAGGGACAAACTCCTAGAGCTGATACTGGCAGACAGCCACCACCTTGATCGCCTCAAGGTCGATCTTCTCCAGCTCTCCTCTACATGCCTCTTAAGGTTGGCGATCCTCTTTGAGCTGGCCTCCCTTACCCTAGCAAGGATATTCTCAGCGGTGACCCTCTAGACTTCTTCGTCCTTGGCTTTTTGCTCCGCCTCCTCCTTAGCTTTCTCCAACTCGGAGATCGTCACATTCTGGGCCGTGTAATACTTCATTAGTTTTTCCAACCTGTCATCCAGGACCTTCTGCTTCTCCTCGGCCTCCTTCTTCATGGCCTCGAGCTCGACCGCCTTCCTCCCAGGGGCTACCTCAGCCTTGTTCGCCACCGCAGAGTGACGTTGGAGGGACACCAACACTGCGGCCGTTTACATAAGGAATAAGAGACATGAGCGCACCTAAAAGAAGAGTAGAGTGGTATTTTGAATAAAAAGAGCGACGAACCTGCATGTTGTGCCATACGGCTGTGTCAAAGAGCTGCTCATCATCGATGTTCGCCAAGGACTCTCAGTCCCTGGGCAGTGTGATGTTCTCGACCAGGCGGGCTGCAACCCCGGCCTCGACAAAGACCGATTCCTAGATACCCACTAGATAAAGTGGAGCGACGGTCTCCCCCACCGAGAGAGTAAGGACCTCGGCCTTTTTTGACTTAAAAGTAGCTAGAGCCGCCTCGCAGGTCTGGTGGCCCCGCTTTCCTAGCCCGGACGGCAGACATCCGAATGACCAGTGCTTAACAGCCACTACCCGACTGGTCTGGGCCGACCTAGCTGGAGAACCCACAGGTACGACCGAGCGGAGGGGGATCGTCACGATCGCGCTGACCGACGGGCCCTGGGACACAACAACCATTAGACCGGCCCTTTATTCCTTGACCAGGGCAAGATCGATGGGGTGGCCCAACACCGCATCGCTCGAACGGGAGAGAAGAGAGGTAGGCGCAGGCTCCACCCTCGCCTTCTTGCTCTGCTCCTCCTTCTCGGCCCGAGCGGTGCTCGGCCCCTCCTTACTCCTCTTCTACTCGACCTTCATCGAGCCCTTGGCCGCCTTCTCCTTTGCCACCTGCTCCCTGTCCATCTTCTTCTTCTTCTCCCTTGAGAGACTTGTGGCCGCACCTGCAAAAAGATGACAGATCAGGGTGAGCAAATCAGGAGTGGCTCACGAAGCTCGAGATACCTTCAAACCAGACGTGCTTGGCGATCTGCTCGTCCGTAACTAGGCACTGGAAGCCTCTGCTTCCTTGGGGATTTCCTCCAGGATTATGGCATTCTCTTGGTCGGTTTCCCCCCAAGGACCACTTCATTGTTCACTGAGGCATTCAGCGTCCACCAGTTTGACCTCAAAAGCTAGGTCCTCAGGTGTTAAGACAAAGACGAACCTCTCCTTCCAGTCTCTTATCTTTCCCGACAGATTGAGAACGAGAGACCGACCACTCCTCGCACAAACGTAGTAATACACCCCCTTGTGCTTCGCCTCGAAGAAATATTGGAACCGCAGCAATGTCGGACTTATACCACTGCCAAAGCAAATGACGAGGAAGCTGACCATAGAGCTGATGGAGTTCATCATCAGTCGAAAGAGAGAAGTTCAAGGAAGTGTAGGATGAGGAGGAGAAAGGGGTGGAGAGGGAACCGGAGCCCAAGGGCAAAGGTCAGGGCGTAGACCCCGACCTCGTTATCCCTCAGGGAGCTCGGTGTACTCGGGAAGGCAGATAGTGTAGGGCAGCCTGATATACTTGGAGCGAATGAGGGGGACGAAGGAGGCCGGCGTGTCGGCCACTATGGCTAGAATCTCTGCTGGGACATCCATTGAATCCTCGTCGGCCCCCAGGGAACTAGCGATCGACCTGGGCCCTTTCCCTTTCTTAAGGTCCATATAGACCACCGATGTCGAGGAGATTGCAAGCTCGACAGCTAGGTCGCCCACAGGGTGAACGTGCTCCTTCGGATCCTCCGGCCAAGACACCTCTAGCTCCTCCGATCCTACGGCGCTGCCACCCTCCAACTTGCCAAACCACCCCTCAACAAAGGAAGTGGAAGCAGAAGAAGAGGATGAGGCCATGTGATAGATCGAGGGAATACCTAGAAGAAGAAAGGATGGACGAATCTTCGATGGCAACGTAGTAGCGACAGCATGACGGCGGCGACGGAACCTCTCAACACCAGCGGGTGAAGCGAAATTTCAAAAAAGGATGTGGAAAACTCCCTCTCGATGACCCCCCATCTCTTTTTATATGGTGGAAGGGTTGATCTCAGCTGTTGGAGGCAAGCCACATGGTGTGATCCTGGCGAGTCTGGCGCCTCGACTTCCCCCCACGATCCTATCAGCCAAGCGTCACACCCCGAACGGTCGGATGCCTCGATTCTCCCCCATCCCCAAATCGTCATGATGACGTAAAAATATTTGGCGGTCGATTCGAATTAAATGTCGTCGACTAGCCCTCATCCAATGGAGGTACGTCACATCATCCGAGCTGAGTCGAGCTTCCCGTTTCGAGCTCGAACGACGGGAGCAATTGTTACGGCCTTATGGCCAGCCCAAAAAATAAAGACCCAAATAGTCGAAGCCCAAGCAAACAGCTCACTTGCCAGCCGAAATAAGAGCGAGCCCAAATGAGAAGGTTGCCCCACTACTGGGAAGCTAGCCTGGCCGAGCGAAAAGCTTGCCTTACCGACCAGAAGCTCACGGACAAAATCAAGAGAAAAGCTCGGCAGCTGGTCGAGCGGGAGGCTCGCCAGCCAAGCGTAGAGATTGCCCGACAAACGGCGAAGCTTGCCTAGTTACCGAACAAGAAGGACGGATGGAGAAAGACTTGGGACGCCAAGCTCGGATGCCGAGCTCGATTCTCTCAGGAGGCGACCTATCAAGCACAAATATCTCTGACATGGTGACGTAGGACCACCTACGCCTCTAATTAATGACAGAGGTTAAAGACGAGAACTGATGGTCGCCCGTCGCGTCTCCACTAATACACAAATATCTCTGACATGGTGACGTAGGGCCACCTACGCCTCTAATTAATGCCAGAGTTACTGCTAGGTTGAGGCAGTGCGATAATATCTCTGACACCCTCGTCGACCAATCGCATCCCCATTAATGCTCCAGCTAAGCGGAATCGACAGCTGATAAGATGGCGCTCAACCACTCTCCCAACTATAAATACCCCCCTCCAGCCATCAATGAGGGGGATGGTAAGTTAAAATCAGAACTCTCATTCAATACTCCAGGTCGGATATCTTCAATATATCGGTGCCTTCCTCAAAAGCTCACCACGCAATGTCGTTCTACCGTAAGATTGGCCAGCATGTCTGCCTATTTTTGAAGAGACATTTGCTGACTTTATCATCGAAGAGGCTACGGGTTGACAGTCAACCCAGCCTTTTTGACGAGCTACTCATCGTGCAGAAAGCTCGGCCCTTCTACCAAAAGGTCGGTGACCTTTAAGCGACCTGCGATCTTGTATCTCCAAGATCGAGTTCCTAGGCGTATAAGCCTATACAAAAAACCCCATCAACTTGCAATCACTATACCCTTGATTCCCCCACCATGTAAATTTTATTGTTAGGCGGATTTGACCTGCAACAATATCATAGTAGTTATGTCATATAATCCTTAGACCTGAGATCATCACGGTTTCCTACATAAGGAACATCATGTTTTGATATAACCCAACGTTAAATTTAATCAGATAATCATAAAGGTTATGATTGAACATGATGTGAATTATGCAGAGGAAAGAGAATGAACAAGATGAAATTTGTCCCTATTCGATGATAGAGATATTTAATGGGCCCCTCAATACGTAGGACTGAGAAATGCAAGGTCGTGCTCAAATGAATGTCATTTGATTTTATCAGTCTACTTAGTAATCGAGAAATTAAATGTTTGAACAATATAAGTATGACAATGTCCATGACTTATGTTTAAATAAGATATCATGTGACAAAAAGAATTATGACGTGTTCTATTAATTAGGTTAATATCGGACTAACGATATTCATATTAATTGGGTAATCATAATGTATTGCTAGAGACCAATTATGACTTGTGTGCTTTTAATAGGATTATGCCCACTGCCAATTTGATATGAGCCTATCGGGTCGTGCACAAAGAGCGTAATGATGGGATATAGTTTAAACGAGATTTCGAATCTGATTTGAAATTCAAAATAAGGAGAAATATCTTAACAATCAGATATTGTATCTCGTTAAGCTATTTTCCCTAAGATATCGATGCGTAACTAAAATGCGTTAAAGAGTTAACGGATAATATATATTGCTAAGATATTATCACTAAAGATATCGTTGCGTAACTGAAACATGTTAAAGGGTTAACGTAGGATTCTATATATGATATAGAGATGATTTTCAGTCTTTTTACACATTCAATCAATCTCTCCCGTTTTTGAGAAAAGTGAAGATCCAGAGAGAAACCCTAGTTGCGGAGAAGGAGCTAACACTCTTACAATTCCTGCTTGTGACGTTTGCGTTTGGATACTGATAGAGGGTGGTCGTTCATAGAGCAGCACATGCAATCCGACACATTAGAATCGTCGACAAAGGTTAGTAATCTGATCAAATCAAATTTGAAACACATGGATCTTGGTAAGTTTCTGTTTTTCGATGTGTATAAAGTAGTTATGCATGATAGAAATCCTAATAGTGGTATCAGAGCAACTTGTGAATTCAATTGATTTGAATATGCCATGTTTATATGTATGAGATGTTTATAAAGTCATTGACATGATTTTAACATGTATGTATGTTGATGCATGAAGACGATTACATGTTGTTAATTATAAAGAATAATCTGTTTAATTTGTTTGTATGAGATACGAAAATAATTGAAGTTTAATAATATACATGACATGTATATGGCCACGAAATTAATTATTGTTAATATGATTAACATGCTTAATGATTACTCTGTTATTAATATGATTAACGCGTTATTTGTTGATTATTGTTAATGTGATTAACATGTTAATTTATGATCATTGTTTAATATGTTTAATATGATTAATCTTACGCTAATCATTGATTAATATGATTAAACTTACACCGATCATTATTTAATATGATTAAACTTACGCTGATCATTGTTTAATATGATTAATATGATTAAACTAAGCTGATCATAGTTTAATATGATCAACTAACCTGATTAATGTGACTGTTTAATATGATTAAATTAACGCTGATTTGATCAACAGATTCTATTTAATACGATTAAAATGACGCTAATATGATCAGCAGATTCATCATTCAGAAATACTGAATAGGGTTTTATCGCCATGTTAGTTGCGCCTTATATGTCGTGGAAGTTATTAAACTGAAAGTTTGATACATCAATTTAAATAAAATTTAATGCCATAATATAAGATAACATGATTTATTTTGAGGTATGTTTGATGTTTTGCATGCTATCACTTGTTTCATATATATTATGTTTATCAGTTTCATTGAGATGAGATGTATGATGATATATGTATGAGATGCCATGTATGAAATGATGCATAATATATTAGTATACATAGGCATCATAACTTAATTGTTAAAATTTCCTCAACATAATTTTAAGTCTTATGCCACCCATGATTTGAATAACTGTCAAGTATGTGGGTTCTGCCAAAGCGAAGTGCATTAGGTTATTATAGTAAGGCAGGATGGGTAATCGTGTTACCCATATATTTAAAAATGGTTAGACTTAATTAGGCTATCAAAATGGTTTTGGGTCTAATGGCATTAGATGGGATTATAACATGCTGAGAAATATGATGTCAAAATCCCATAAAGAATCTAAGAATTATATGAGTTGTAATTGTCAAAGTACACCTAAATAACTTGATTTTAAGTGTCTTGCCAAAGCTGACTTAAAGTTAGGTGAAATATGGATCTTAGCCCACTAAAATGTTACAATTGTTGTAATTAATATTGAGGGTTATTAATTTTATGGGAATTTTATGAAACATTTTAAAATGAAATTGGTACTAATGTTTATTTTGCATATTTGTATATCAATGTCATCACATAACACTTCTACACTATCACTACGATCTGTCCTTGAGAAGGACAAGCCGAAAGAAAATGGCACCAAATTCCTTGACTGGTTCAGAAACATAAGAATTGTTCTTAAGCATGAAAGTAAGATGTATGTCCTGGATGAACCTCTCCTTGAAGACCCACCTACTGATGCTTAAAGGGCTGTAAAGGATATGTATAAGAAACATCTTGATGATTTTGTTGATGTTGTCTATCTTATGTTAGCCACTATGTGCCCAGAACTTCAAAAGGATCTGGAACACATGGAGGCTTATGAGCTGAGTGTTCATCTCAAGGAGACTTTCCAACAACATGCAAGGCAGGAAAGGTATAAGACTACCAAAGCTTTGCATGCTTGCAAAATGGCTGAAGGTGCATCAGTGAGCACTCATGTTTTGAAGATGAAAGGCTATATTGATCATCTTGAAAGGCTTGGATTTCCCCTCAATTTGGAACTGGCTATGTATTTGATCCTCAATTCATTGCCTGATGGTTTTGACTAGTCTGTCATGCAATACAATATGAATGACATGGAGAAATCCCTTGCTGAGCTAAATTCGATGCTCAAAACTGTTGAGCAAATTATTAAGAAAAAGCGTAGTCATGTACTTATGGTCAACAAAAGGAAAGGAATGAAACATAAGGGAAATGCTAAAGCAAAAGTTGCAAGTAAGCCTAAAGGAAAGGCTAAAGCAAAAGTTACTGGTAAGCCTGCAAAAGTTCCAAAGGAGGGAGTTTGCTTCGACTTCAATAAACCTGATCATTGGAAGAGGAATTGCAAGCTCTATTTGGAAGATCTGAAGAAGAAGAAGAGTAGTGAGACTATTGATGTGTCCATATTTTCCATCTTTTCATAGCATCATTCCATTGCATTTCATGCCATATTCGCATCCAAATCCTGCATTTTCCTACGTTATTGCAATTCTAATGCCATATTCGAGTTTCGTAGAGTTTTGTGGATTTTTAGGGATTTTGGAGCGGTTCAGGACCAATTTTGGATATGGACACATCCGGCATGTCTTTGAGCCGGTTGGCAAAGCTCCACAGGAGTTCGTCGAAGATCGAAAGCTTATGGGAGGAGTGGAGGAGGACCCAACAAGAGAGTGGAGATGCTGTGAGATTTTCCCAGGCGACTCGACCGAGCAGAGTACTTGCTCGGTCGAGCTGATACACGAACAGCTGATACATGAAGGCTGATACGCACCCTGCTCGACCGAGCAGCGTGGTGACTCGGTTGAGCAGCTTCCATCTTTCCGACGCTCCACCATCAACATCCTGCTCGACCGAGCAGGATTTCCTCGACCGAGCCAGATGGCGACTCGACCGAGCAAGGCATACTCGGGCCGAGTAGACAAAATGATATTTTTGAAGAGGCACGATCCACTGACTGACTCGAACGAGCAAGAGAGCTGCTCGACCGAGCAGCCGACCGAGCAAGCTTCTGCTCGACCGAGTCACTGACTCGGTCGACGACAATGCGGGCCATTTTTGGAATTTTTCGTGGGCCCCTCTGATGTGTGCAGCTGGGAGTGAAATGCGTATCTGGACGAGAGAGTTGGGGGAGCTCATTTTTCTTTTGTTTTTTTTGGGAAATTACATTGGGAGAGAAAAGGAGATTGGAGACGATTTTTGTAGATATAAACCTATTTATTTGGGAAAATTGAATTGTTTTTGGAAGATCAATTGCTTTTGCGTTCTGGAATCTACAGAATCCTCTTGGATTATTATTGGCTATTATTATTTCTCGTCTTCGACAAGTAAGCTATTCATTTCTCGCTCGAGCTAATTGCTACAATGTTTTCTCTTATAAAAATTGTATTTTTATTCGTTAAATTCACCATGTGTGAGTAGTCTCCTCTAGGGTTGATGGGTTAGCCCTAAGACACTAGGATAGAGATGTAGATATGGATCTCTACGTTGTATTGGGAATAAATGGGAGTATTTTGGTTGATCTATCCGAATCCCTAGGATAACTCGTACTGAGATCATGCCAACAGTCGGTGGAATTGATGAGCTTAAGGAGTATCCTTGGGATTTAAATAGGGAAATTAGTGGATCCAACCAAGGCTCGTGACAATGTCTGGCTCGTGCCTTGGGGGGATCCACAGACGAACTATATCACTACATTGACGGCAACCGCCATTGCGTCAATGAGAGCCACCGAAATAACTCGAAATTCTAACCCACGAGAGTGGTATGAATTGAGAGATTAATCTCCTAAACCAAATGCAACGTAAGGATCATATTCCAACATCGATCTCCGACGGTCTTAGCGGTGATCCCTAAAACCCTAGTTTTTTTATTATCAAGTCAACAACACCATCACAACCAATCTTTCCAAACCGACAGCTATCTCACTTTGAGATCTAAAAATAATCTGAGACCCCAAATACACTGTCACCATCCCTAGGGTCTGACATCTTTTATGCTATAATTTGACACCGTCCACTTGCGGATAGAGCCCAGAGCTGACACCTAGAAGCCATACTACGCCTAGCGACCGTGACACTGCTAGGTGGAATTTAGGTGTAAGTTTGGGGTGCGTTAAGTTTTTGGCGCCGTTGCCGGGGATGGCTATAGTGTATCTCAGTTTATTTTTATTTTTGAAGAGTTTGCTAGCGAATCTTTTCATTCATTATCTTTCTACCCTTTTCATTCTTTTAATTATTACTTTGCTACTAATGGTATTTTTCTGAGCTGTCTTGTGCATGATCACTCGCTTTGGGGCTATTGATAAAGAATTGTTATTCGACTCTGAGATCGAGAAAATAGCAAGGGCTCTGAGGGCCTCGAATAGAAATCAAGCACCCTCTGATCAGATGGCAGACAATACCGTCGCTCCACCTTGCACCGGGTCCATCCAGGACCACATGAAACCAAGCTTTGGAAATAATTCTTCCATCCTGAGACTGCAACTGGCGGCAGCTAGCTTCGAGTTAAAGACGGGGCTTATAAATCTAATACAGCAGGATCCTTTCCATGTGCATCCTCACGAGAATCCCAACCACCACATCGACACTTTTCTCACAAAGTGCGATACTTTTAAGGTGAAAGATGTGAGTGATGATGCCATCAAGCTAAGGCTCTTCCCCTTCACCTTGAGGGATAAAGCTTCATATTGGCTACGGGCCCACTCGTCCAACCACTTTACCACATAGGAGCAACTGGTGCTCGCCTTCGTGGACAAATTTATCCACCATCAAAGACGGTGCGAACAGGGGGGCTATCTCAAATTTTAAACAGCTTTCGCAAGAATCTCTTTACGAGGCATGGGAAAGGTTTAAGGACCTTCAGCATCAGTGCCCTCATCATGGGATCCAGTCCTGGGATTTGGTTCAGAGCTTCTATAATAGGCTGAAGCCCAGCACAAAGATGATAATTAATGCTGCCGCGGAAGGCGCCCTGCTAGACAAATCGCCTGAGGAAGCCATCGATCTGCTTGAGTATATGGCAGCAAATAATCAGCAGTGGTTCGAAGAGCGCACCATTGTCACCAGGACCCCTGAGGTAAAAGCTGTCAGCCACCTTGATTCTCACATCAAGACTTTGTGTAAACAGGTGGCTAGGATTGAACAACGTTTGGACTCCATCCCAGTAACTACCAGCACCTCTGCTTATCATCCTTCGGATGAATATGGAGAGTATAGTTATGTTCCAAATGAGGGACATTATGATGGAGCCGACTCAACCGAGTCGGTATTGTATGTCCAAGGAGAGGGGCGCAATCAGTGGCAACATCCGGCCGCTAGGAATCATCCCGGATTTTCTTACGGGAACCCAAGTGGAGGGCTGCAACCTCCACAGTTTCAGAGACCACCGCCCCTCCTCAACAACAACAACAAGGGCAGCCGTAGAATCAACAGCAGAGCGGGTTTAGGCCAGCTAGGCCATATCGACCACCAGGCTATCAATTCAGCTTCAGCAATGTTATACACCAGCGACGCCGCGTTCCAATTTGGAGAGCACTTTAGAGACATTCATGAGTGGGCAAGTCAGATTTAACCAGGACACATCTGCTCAGTTCAAAAATTTCAACACGTAGCTCGATGAACTGAGGGGCCAGATGTCCCAGCTACTCAAGAACTAAGAGAGGTTGCCTTCGCAACCGGAGCCGAATCCGAGGGCTCAAGACAATACCGTGGTCTTTGTTACCACACGTGGAGGACGGGAAACCGACCCCGTTATGATTCCAGTTGTGAACAAAGAACAAGTCATAACCGAGGATGCCACTATTAGCAGTGATAGGGAAGAGGCTACAGATGATCCTACCATGGATGGAGAGAAAGTGGAATCACCTTCCACCACGCCTACCGTCACACTAACTCCAAGAGATGATGCAACTTGTTTTAATAAGCCGTCCCCTAATAATGTCACAAAGGACAAGGGGAGCTGACCTCCTCTGCCATATCCATAGAGGATGGCTTTGGCTAAAATGGAGAAGAAGTGTTCCAAGTTCAGGGAGCTTCTGAAGGGCATCCAGCTCAACATCCCATTCATGGATGCCATTACAGAAATTCCCATTTATGCAAAATTTCTAAAGGACCTTATCATCGGGAAGAGGAAGCATGAGGAGATAAAGCTTATGGAAGACTCTACCTCCGTTATAAAGAATCATCTTCCGAGGAAGCTACCGGATCTGGGAAGTTTCACGATCCCATGTTCAATAGGAGGTACTCCCATCAACCGTGCTTTGATCGATCTGGGAGCAAGCATCAGCTTGATGACGCTTTCTATATTTGAAAGACTACAGACCGAAAGCAAATTGGAGCCGACAAACATGTCCATACAGCTAGCAGATCATTGATCACATATCCGGTGGGCATTGCCAGGGACATTATTCTGCAAATACTGCCTGGGTTGTGTGTGCTAATAGATTTTGTTATTATGAATTTGCCTGAGGGAGGGAGCTCCCAGCTTATACTTGGCCGCCCCTTCATGGCGACGGCCGGCGTCTTGATAGACATCCGTGAAGGAACTCTCTCATTGAATGTGGGCAATATTGAAGCCCGGTTCAAGCTACAAAAACCAATAAGGGATCATATTCTAGAAGAAGGGGCTAGTTATCTGGAGCTCCTAGAGGATGATTCCATAGAGGAACATTCCGCTGAGGGGGTCATGAATGACCCGATAAGAAAAAGTGTTGATGACGACGGTGACCCCATTTAGAACAAGGCGGTTGCCGCCTATCTTCGTGTGTTGGATGAGGAGCTCTTGGATCATTCTTTACACCATGAAAAGCCTGGAGTGGAAGGATGTCAAATACCGCCGCACGGTATCGTTGACAAGAACGATGCGCGAATCACACACACGCCAAATAACCATTGAAGAACCTGAGGGAGTCAAGCTCATGACTCAAACCGAGCGCTTATTGGGAGGCAACCCAATCTTTTATGTCTTGGATTCTCTTTTCCAATTTTTTTATTTTTCCTTTCTCTATTTAAGAAACCCAAATTAAAACGCTATTTATTTCTCTTAAAAATACAAAATCATAAAAATCTGATGGGTTCTTCCTTTCTACAGGTTGAACGTAAAGGGGCACACAAATCGATATTTTAAATAGAAGAAAGCTGGGAGGAGAGCAGCTGATTTAAAGAGCATGTCAAAGAAGAAGAGTCACAAGGGGGACACATGTGACTCGACCGAGCAGCCACTAGCTCGGTCGAGCAGCGCAGGCACAAGAAAACAGAACGAAAATGTCATTCTGTCTACACGGTCCGAGCAGCCTTTGCTCGGTCCGAGTAGACCCTGACTCGACCGAGCAACCATGTGCTCGGTCGAGTAGCGTAGGCACGTGAAATCAAGGAAGAAACGACGTTCTGTCTACACGGCTCGAGTAGCCTCTGCTCGGCTTGAGTAGGCATCGAATCGACCGAGCAGACCTTGCTCAGTCAAGTAGATGAGGGAGTGTTTTAAAAACTCTTTTAATATTTGTCTGACTCGACCGAGCAGCTACGTTGCTCGATCGAGTCACTTTATCCGATTTCTTGCGGGGCCCAATTCCAAACGAGTCGGGTTATTAAAACCCAACTCGTTTCCTTTAATCCCTAAGCTTTCTCACTTAATCAAAATCCCTAACCCGAGATAAAACTCTCTACCCTATTCGACCCGCTCCGCCCAGACGTCCCCCCTTCCTCCACCCACACTGCCGTTCGCGCCGCCTGTTCGGTCAACACCCTCTCTCTCACCCTCTCTCTCCCTTTCTCTTTCTTTCCCCCTATTCCCTATTCCCCTATCGATCTGCCGGAGCATCGCCACCGGCACCGCCCATGTCGGCGGCGTTTCCCCCCACAACCACTCCCCTCCACCCCCTCTCATCTTGAAACATCCCCCCATCCCCTATCGATATTCCGCGCCACCGATCCCTAGGGCAGCTCCATTTGCTCGATCGAGCACCCATGGTGCTCGACCTAGCAACTAGCATCCCCAATACCCATCGACTATGCTCGACCGAGCACAGTAAGTGCTCGGTCCACCCATCCCCACCCTATTCAGGACTGCTCGACCGAGCACTACTGCTGCTCAGTCGACAGCCATGCACGAACCTACCCTGCACTTACACTGCTCGACCAAGCAAGGCTTGTGCTCGGTCGAGCAAATGCACACATCCCCTATTTTATTTTTCATATCATCCTTTGACGTTATATTTGTTTCTATTTCAGGTACATTTGGCCTACGTCAGCGGACATGTCCCGGATTAGCTTGGGGGAGACCACCGATCAGCAGCATTTACGTACCCGCTACAGCATCCTCGCTGTGATCGCCTGTTCGGTACACTCTTTACACTTTCTCTATATTTTTTACCGACACTCCAGCATTACCTATTGCACGATGCCTCGCACTAGAGGGGCGCACACACCTTCCTGTCGTGGGAAGAGGAAGGCCACTGACGCCTCCTCTTCTCGACCACCACGATGCCCTCGCCGTGCCACTACCCCCACCTCCGAGGAGGAACACGTGGGTGATCCGTTGTCCACGTCCGACTCTTCTCCCCCATGTCTACACCACACACTTCCACTGCTGAGATCCCACCGAGTACACCCTTTTCGACTTTTCAGCCTATGCATCGTGGATTATCTCCATGGGGCCGTTTTACGAGAGTGGTGTCTCACAGTTCTCATCCTCCCCTCGACTCCCGTACCACTGACGGTCGTCTGACTGTGTTGGAGGACTCGACTTCTTGCCTTCGGAAGGATTTCGACGCCTTCGTCCGCTCGACAGCCACACATCATGAGAGAGTCGAGGCAGACCTAGCCTCCATCATAGATCTACTAAGGACATGGGGACCACCTCCTGTGATCCTAGCTCACGCCCCTCCACCCAGGCCAGCCCCTGTGACGACCGTTGCACTAGTCAGTGCCCCACATTCTCAGTCTTCTGCAGGGCCTGCTTCTTCCACACCTGAGTCGATCACCACAGTCCAGTCCACTACTGCTATTGTCCTATTTTCAGCCGCTGCCATCCCTATTCCACAGCAGGGGGACCCATCACCACCTCCAAAGGGTGCTTGATGCCGTCCTTACACACTTTTTGCTTCCCTCACATTATATTGTGCACATCTGTCTTTTCGGGGCCATGGTCTTACACAGCTTGGGGGAGGATCTGCCATACATCATTTCATGCATATGCATCATATTTTTAGCGTTGCATCATATCACGTTTTATTTCTTCTGCATAGTTTTATTTCTCATTCCGTTTCTATCCCCACACCCACCCACCCATTCTAGCATCATCTGCCGCATACTGGTGTTTTCTCAGCAGTGAGGACACTGCTGGGTAGGACACTGCTGGGTTTAGCTTGGTGGATGAGCACTATCGCTTTATTTTTCATTTTTCTTTTGTATTTTTTTTCCTCTTTTAGCCTTTTTATTTTACTTTTCCACCCATTTTCCACCTTTTTATCTTTTTTCTCATTCATCATCACGTTTTTTTTCGCTTTCTGCCAAGCATGCATGTCTGTTCTCATTCTCTCTTGTTCTCTCCGCCCTTTTTCTTTTTGCTAAGGTTGTTCTGCATGATGATACTTCTCACTGCCCTCAGTAGCTACTCACGGCGCTTATTATTTGATGACATGCTATTTAGGGTAGTTTTAGTTTTACTATTCATATGCGTGCATATTCTTTTGTTGATCTCTCTAATTTAATGCCTGATTTGAATTGAAATTGAATGCATGAAATAGTATCTAGTATGTGCTTTGTTGGGTAACGCACCTAGGTTTACGCATCATTAGAACACTTGGAGCACCTGTTTGCTATCTCATTCACTTCTGTTTGCATGTTTGATATTATTGTGCTTATTACTGTGTGCTTTTCAGTATTCATCAAGATGAATGAAAATATCCATGCTAGTTATGAGTTTAGTTAGAGTATTATCCTATTGAATCATTGTGCACCTCTGATGAGTGAACCGAGTGATTTATTATTTTCCTTCTCCACATATCTTTATTATTCTCTACATATCAGTTGGTTTCACCCCCTACAGCTACCTTTACCGCATCTTACTTTCCAAAAATCCCAAAAGAAAAAGATAGCTTCTAAATAAGATGAAATGAAAAAAAAATGTGAAAAAAGGAAAAGAAAAGAAAAAGAAAGAGAAGAAAGAAATAAAATTGTTTCATATCCTTTATTAGAAGCTATCACAAATACTTGGAAAAAACAAAAACTTTCATATCCTATTCCTAGATGCGACGCCTCGAGCTAAGCTTGGGGGGTGAACCAATTGATCATATGAGTGAGTATGACATTAGAGTGGAGACGGTGCACAACGGGGAGATTCGATAATGCTTGGACTTTACGAAATATTTCAGTTTTTGGATATTTTTCATGATTCGAAGTGGATATTTGAATAGCATGATTCCTTCCATTATTTATTGCATGCTGGTGTGATTTCCTTATGCTCCACTTGTATCTATTGATTGAAAAATGCATTGCTAACTCTTTCTATACTAGACTCTATAGATTGCATGAGATTGATATGAGTTGATGGCTTTATTTTAGAATATCCCTGTTTTTGTCATTATTGCATGCTAGCCATATGATTAGCAAAACTTGAAAATAATATTAACATGTGTTTTTACCGTTCGTAGCATCATGATAAACTGCTGAGGCTTGAGATCTGATTGAACACTTTAGCACCCTCTCCCATCTCTATTCTCTTTCATTTTTATTCCTTTTGTTTATCGCCCGGCATACCTAGTATTCGTCTTCCTCGAGGACGAATAAGAGGTAAGCTTGGGGGATTTTGATGTGTCCATATTTTCCAACTTTTCATAGCATCATTCCATTGCATTTCATGCCATATTCGCATCCAAATCTTGCATTTTCCTACGATATTGCAATTCTAATGCCATATTTGAGTTTCGTAAAGTTTTGTAGATTTTCAGGGATTTTGGAGCGATTCGGGACCAATTTTGGATATGGACACATCGGGCATGCCTTTGAGCCCATTGGCGAAGCTCCACAGGAGTTCACCGAAGATCGGAAGCTTGTGGGAGGAGTGGAGGAGGACCCAACAAGAGAGAGGAGCTGCTGTGAGATTTTCCCATGCGACTCGAACCTGCTCGGTCGAGCTGATACACGAATAGCTGATACATGAAGGCTGATACGCACCCTGCTCGACCGAGCAGTATGGTGACTCGGTCGAGCAGCTTCCATCTTTTCGACGCTCCACCATCAACATCCTACTAGACCGAGCAGGGCTTCCTCGACCGAGCCAGATGGCGACTCGACCGAGCAAGGCATACTCGGGCCGAGCAGACAGAATGCCATTTTTGAAGAGGCACAATCCACTGACAGACTCGACCGAGCAAGAGGGCTGCTCGACCGAGCAGCCGACCGAGCAAGCTTCTGCTCGACCGAGTCACTGACTCGGTTGACGACAATGCTGGCCATTTTTGGAATTTTTCGTGGGCCCCTCTGATGCGCGCAGCTGGGAGTGAAGTGCGGATCTGGACGAGAGAGTTGGGGGAGCTCATTTTTCTTTTGTTTTTTTGGGAAATTACGTTCGGAGAGAAAAGGAGATTGGAGACGATTTTTGTAGATCTAAACCTATTTCTTTGGGAAAATTGAATTGTTTTTGGAAGATCAATTGCTTTCATGTTTTGGAATCTACGGAATCCTTTTGGATTATTATTGGCTATTGTTCTTTTTCGTCTTCGGCAAGTAAGCTATTCATTTCTCGCTCGATCCAATTGCTACAATGTTTTCTCTTATAAAAATTGTATTTGTATTCTTTAAATTCACAATATGTGAGTAGTCTCCTCTAGGGTTGATGGGTTAGCCCTAAGACACTAGGATAGAGATGTAGATCTGGATCTCTAGGTTATATTGGGAATAAAGGGGAGTATTTCGGTTGATCCATCCGAATCCCTAGGATAACTCGTACTGAGATCATGCCCACAGTCGGTGAAATTGATGAGCTTAAGGAGTATCCTTGGGATTTAAATAGGGAAATTAGTGGATCCAACTAAGGCTCGTGACCATGTCTGGCTCGTGCCTTGGGGGGATCCACCGACGAACTATATCACTACATTGACGGCAACCGCCATTGCGTCAATGAGAGCCGCCGAAATAACTCGAAATTCTAACCCACGAGAGTGGTATGAATTGAGAGATTAATCTCCTAAACCAAATGCAACGTAAGGATCATATTCCAACATCGATCTCCGACGGTCTTAGCGGTGATCCCTAAAACCCTAGTTTTTTATTATCAAGTCAACAACACCATCACAACCAATCTTTCCAAACCGACAGCTATCTCACTTTGAGATCTAAAAATAATCTGAGACCCCAAATATACTGTTACCGTCCCTGTGGGATCTGACATCTTTTATTCTATAATTTGACACCGTCCGCTTGCGGATAGAGCCCAAAGCTGACACCTGATCGGAGCCCGGATACACGTCCCGGGCACGCGACTCGCTAGTCTTACCGTAGGCGCACGGTGTAGTGGCGAGCGGGTATCGAACACGAGGAGGACGTATGACAGTGTCTTCTTCAGTCAACCTGGCTATAGGAACAGTAGAGAAATGTTCGCAGTAATGCGGTCACAGTCGTTCAATTATACGAAAGAAAATATCAAATTAATAAATACGCCTAGGGATAGGGAATCCCCGCTACTTACCGTATCTCATCATTGTGATTCGTAGGTTTCACAATTGCTAGTCTTGAAATTCAGGTAAACTAGTTGCAACTAAATGTAGAACCAAGCTCACGCTCTCGCGCTATTGCCGGTCTATAGCAAACCTAGGGTAGGGTCCAATCTCTTGCAAACCCTAACCTAGGCAAACTAGCGTGAAGAACAACATCATCGTTCAATCGTATCTCGAGCCCACTCTCGTGCAAACTCGAGCTACGACCTAGGTTGGGATAGTTCCTACCCGTCAAATCTCTTGCAAACGGGTACCGGTATGGAATTGCAATCGAAAACTCTAGTATTGGTCCAATCTCTTGCAAACCAATCCTAGGGGAATCCAACTGCAACCCAATTCGAATTTCTAGGGCTTCCTATCGAATTGGGATCCAATCTCTTGCAAATCCCAATCGGTATGAATCCCTAGCTATTCGTATTAAATCAATCCCAAACTAACCATAATCAATTCTAGCAATAATTTCACCAATTCATCACAAATTAGAAATAGGGTTCGTAGGGTTCATCCCTACGCCCTAAGACGATAAAACTACTCACAATTCATAATGAAATTCAATATAAATTCACAAATAAAATCAATAGAATTCATAGCAATATTCAATATATCAATAAAATGGAGTTTTTGATAGGGAGAGAGACAAACCAATGAAGAACAAAATAGCATCCAACAAATTAACACTTTTCTCTCCTCCCTCAAAGCTAAATCTAATTCCTAAAAAGTAATCTAAAAAAGGCTGCAAAAAGTTCTGAAAAAGATCTCTAAACTAGGTTAAAAACCGGGGTTAAATACCCCCTAAAATCGCCCAAAAAACTGTGACGAAACTGCCCCTGCGCAGCCTCAAAATCGCAACTTACGCTACAGGCAGCGCGGCTCACTCGGCCGAGTGACAAATGTCACTCGGCCGAGTGAGAGACCCTGACGGATTCCAGAGAGTTGGGGGTCTCGGGGGTCGTCTCCTCGGGAGTCACTCAGCCGAGTGATTTTTCTTCACTCGGCCGATGGGCGTTCTTCACTCGGGCGGACGGCGTTCGTCACTCGGCCGAGTCGGTCTTTGGGGCTGACTGACGGATTCCAGAGAGTTCAACATTTTTGGTTGCCGTCGTCTTGGCTCCACTCGGGCGAGGGATGACTCGGTGCTCGGCCGAGTGGTCTGGCGATGCTCGGCCGAGTGCACGCTGATATTAGCTCTGTTGCGTGTCCGATCTGGCCGGCCGAGCGGGCTGTCTATGCTCGGCCGAGTGACTCCTTCACTCGGCCGAGTGGCATGCTGAAAATGCACATTCTTCGTATTTTTGCCTCCTCGTTGCTCCTACGACGTTCTTTCTTCTTCAACTCCTCTCCAATCGCAGAATACCCCTCAAGAGAGTCGTCGGTGACACTCCGGAGTGGGTGCATCTCAGAATCACTCCAAATCGCTCCAAATCTCCTGAAATACGACAAAAACAACAAATCGTGAAAAGCATCGCAATATTGTCGAATAAATGTGAAAAACACGATTTGAGCGACCTAAATGGCATGCAAACATGCAGAAAAAAGGTGTAAAATACGGAGTGATCAACACATAGAAGCCATGCTACGCCTAGCGATCATGACACCGCTAGGTGGAATTTAGGTGTAAGTTCGGGGTGCGTCAACTACATCTTCAGGTATTTATGTTATTGAAATTAATTTATCTACTTCCACTTCCTGGGTATTAGATACTGGATGTGGATCTCACATTTGTACAAATGTACAGTGGTTGAAAAGGAGTAGACAACTGAAAATGGGCAAAGTGGACATACGGTAGGAAATGGAGGAAGAGTTGCTACTTTAGCTGTAGGATCATATGAATTGTCTTTGCCAAATGGGCTTTATCAGTGTTGAATAATTGCTACTATGTTCCTATTTTGAGTAGGAATATTATTTCAGTTTCTTATCTGGATGATGAACAACTTTATTTCCTTATTAAGAATAAGAGATGCTCCATTAATTTTGATGATGTGCTTTATTGTATTGCTGATTCATATAATGGCCTTTACGTTCTAAATCTAGACAACTCCAACAATGTGGATATCTACAACATAACTGCTAAGAAATCCAAACTCAAAAAAATAAATCCCACATATTTATGGCATTGTCGTCTTAGCCATAAACAAAAACGCATATCTAAGCTCCATTAAGATGGATTTTTGGATTCATTTGATCTTGAATCATATGAAAATTGTGATTCTGGTTTATTAGGCAAAATGACGAACAATCCATTTACTGGATATAATGAAGGGCCAATGACTTATTAGGCCTAATACATACTGATGCATGTGGTCCATTAAGCATCCATGCTAAGGGAGGATTTCAGTACTTCATTACATTCACTGATGATTTCAGTAGATATGGCTATGTCTATCTAATGAAACATAAATATGAATAGTTTGAAATGTTCAAAAACGTTCAAAAATGAAGTACACAATCAACTTGGCAAAACTATTAAGACACTACGAACTGATCAGCGTGGTGAGCCAAGAATTTGATGATCATCTCAAGGGTTGTGGAATTGTTTCACAATTAAATCCAACAAGAACACCATAGTGGAATGGTGTATCTGAAAGGAGAAATCGAACCTTATTAGATATGGGTCGATCCATGATGATTCAAACAGATTTCCATTATCCTTCTGTGGCCATGCCTTAGAAACAGATGCGTTCACTTTGAACCGAGTTCCATCTAAAACGGTTGAAAAGACACCATATGAGATATGGAATGGGAGAACACCTAGTTTGTCTTTTATAAAAAATTAGGGTTGTGAGGCTTATGTGAAAAGACAAGTTTCAGATAAATTAGCCCCAAAATCTGATAAATGTTTTTTTGTAGGATATCCTAAAGGACCTAAAGGATATTACTTTTATAATCCCTCAGAGAACAAAGTGTTTGTGGCTTGAAATGGTGTCTTTCTAGAAAAGGAATTTATTTCTAAAAGAACCAGTGGGAGCAAAGTACACCTCGAAGAGTTTCGAGAACCATAAGATAACATAGAACCATCGATGGAAGCTCAACAAGTTCCACAAACATTTGTAGAACCTGTATGAGCTACACAAGCACCACGTAGATCTGATAGGCCACGACACGATCTCGAGAGATATGGATTTCTCATAACGGATACTCGTGAAGTAATGCTCATAGATCAAGATGAGCCTACTACCTATCAACAAGATGTATCAAGTCTAGAATCCGAGAAATGACTAGGAGCCATGAAATCCGAAATGCAATCCATGTATGATAATCAAGTTCGGACCTTGATTGATCCACCTGAAGGAGTTAAAACCATTGGGTGCAAGTGGGGTTTCAAGAAGAAAACTGACATGAATGGCAAAGTGCATACCTTTAAAATAAGACTTGTTGCAAAAAGCTTCAAGCAAACTCATGGTATAGTCTATGATGAAACCTTTTCACCAGTCGCAATGCGTAAATCAATAAGGATTCTAATTGCCATTGCTACATACGATGATTACGAGATATGGCAAATGGATGTCAAAACAGCGTTTCTTAACGAAAACTTACTCGAGGATGTGTACATGACACACCCTGAGGGTTTTGTTCATTCAAATAATTCTACAAAGGTTTGCAAGCTTTAAAGATCCATTTATGGATTAAAGCAAGCTTCTCGGAGCTGGAATCTTCGTTTTGATGAAACAGTCAAATAGTTTGGATTCATAACAATGAAGATGAACCTTGTGTATACTAGTCGGAGCGTAGGAGTATTTCCTGTGTTATATGTTGATGATATATTACTCATTGGAAATGACATCCCTATGTTGCAAACAACCAAGACTTGCTTAAGGAGTTCTTTCTCAAGAAAGATTTAGGCGAGGCTGCTTAAATCCTTGAATTAAGATCTATATGGATAGATGTAAAAGTATAATTGGTCTGAGTCAAAGTACATACATAGACAAAGTATTGAATAGGTTCAACATGCAAGAATCTAAAAGAGGAATGTCTCATGCCATTTTGCTTAGCAAGACTCAATGTCCCATGTAGGGGTGGGCATCGGATTTATCCGAATATTTTTGACACACCCGAATCCGAATTCGAATTAATTCGGGCGGAAAAAATTCATCCGAAGTCCGATTCTGAACAGTCAGATCCAGCCCGAGTGGATCCGAATTTGTAAACGGATTACTTCATCAAAACCCGAAACCGATTCCGCTAGGCATACAGAGCCAACAAACTCGGTAGCCTCCGGGACAAGGCCCAATCCAAAGCCCAAATTTGACAATCTGCTACCCATCTTCTAATTTATAGGACACTTGATTCAGTAAATTTTCCGATGTGGGACTAATGTTATAGGCTATAGCGTCCATTCACTGTCCAAAGGAGGGAGCGTTTTTCGGTCCATAGATTAGTCCCACATCGGTGGGGTAAAGGAAATGAAAATGTTTTAAATACGTTATTTGGGTAAACGACAGCGTAATTCATTATGATGGCTCACACAGCAGTCAGCACTTTCTCTCCGGGATGCCTTAGGGACTGTCACAAATTGCAAAGCAGTTGTGTTGTTTTGTAATGCACTTGTAGGCGTATGAGATTAACGACCGAGCTGAACAAACGGAATCGGATCGGTCTTCGGATTAGAGCGTCAAATCCGGTTTTCGAATCCGTATTAATTCGGTTGGTATATTTTGATCCGAATCCGGTTCCGGTTCCGAATTTAACGAATATTCGGAATCGGATTCGGGTACGGAACCGGGTTCGGAATCGGAACCGGGTTTTCTGTCCACCCCTAGTCCCATGACATCTGATGAGCGAGATCGCAGTAGTAAGATTCCTTATGCTTCAGGTATAGGATCTATCATGTATGCCATGATATGTACTCGACCAGACGTGTCGTATGCTTTGAGCATGACAAGTAGATACCAGTCAGACCCCAGTGAAAGTCACTGGACAGCAGTCAAGAATATCCTTAAGTCTTGAGAGGAACTAAGGATGCATTCTTGGTGTATGGAGGATTGGAAGATGAGCTAGTAGTAAATGGTTATGCAGATGCAAGCTTCTAATCTGATAAAGATGACTTTAAATCGCAGCTCGAGTATGTGTTTATGTTAAATGGAGGTGTTGTAAGCTGGAAAAGTTCCAAGCAGAGTACTTTGCAGATTCTACAATAGAAGTTGAGTATATTGGAGCATCAGATGCAGCTAAGGAAGCAGTATGGATCATGAAGTTCATTACTGAACTAGGAGTAATTCATAGTATCACAAATCTTGTGGTTCTTTATTGTGACAATAATGGTGCTATTGCACATGCAAAAGAGCCCAGATCCCATCAGAGATCCAAACATATACTCAGGCGTTATCATCTCATTCGTGAAATTATTAAGAATAAAAACGTCGAAATATGCAGAGTACCAACAGATGACAACATTGCTGATCCACTTACCAAAGCTCTCTCGCAAGCTAAAGATGATAAACATATGAGGTCTATGTGTATTAGATACTTGTCTGATTAGGCCTAGTGCTAGTGTGAGATTGTTAGTGGTTATACCCCAGGCCAAATATTTAGATCTTTATGTTATGTCATTTTTTCATTTATAAAATGTTTCTCTTAATGTTATTGTTATATTGCTTGCATGTTTCATTATAATAATGTCTGAATAGCTATTTTATGTTATTCTTAGTATTTCTAGTCATCATCGTTAAAGGTATAATGATGAATTAAGACTAGTATGAGTTTGGTTGATAATTACGAGATAACTATATGCATGGTGATACAAATCAAACTTATAGGTACTTGTTGGAGGACAATGTACTAGATAGACTCGCTATGAGATCATTACATGGATTAGTGTCATAAATGATTCTATAATAGTTATGTCATAGAATCCTTAGACATGATATCATCACAGTTTCCTACATAAAGAACATCATGTTTTGATTTAACCAAACGTTATCTTTAATCAGATAATCATAAAGGTTATGATTGAGCATGATGTAAATTATGCAGAGGAAAGTGAATGAACAAGATGGAATTTGCCCATCTCTTATGAGAGAGATATCTAATGGACCCCTCGATAAGTATGACTAAGAAATGCATGTCCATGCTCAAATGAATGTCGTTTGATTTTATCAGTCTACTTAGTAATCGAGAAATTAAATGTTTGAACAATATAAGTATGACAATGTCTATGGCTTATGTTTAAATAAGATATTGTGTGACAAAAGAATTATGACATGTTCTATTAATTAGGTTAATATCGAACTAACGATATTCATATTAATTGGGTAGTCATAATGTCTTGCTAGAGACCAATTATGACTTGTAGGGTTTTAATAGGATTTGCCACACTGCCAATTTGATATGAGCCTATTAGGTTGCACACAAAGAGCGTAATGGATGTGATAGGGTTTATACGAGATTTTGAATCTGATTTGAAATTCAAAATAAGGCGAAATATCTTAACTGTCAGAAATTGTATCTCGTTAAGATATTATCCCTAAGATATCGCTGCGTATCTAAAACGCGTTAAAGAGTTAATGGATAATATATATTGTTAAAATATTATCCCTAAAGATATCGTTGCATAATTGAAACGCCTTAAAGGGTTAACATGGGATTCTATATATGATATAGAGATGATTTTCAGTCTTTTTATGCATTCAAACAATCTCAAATAGGGAAATTAGTGGATCCAATCAAGGCTCGTGACCATGTCCAGCTCGTGCCTTGAGGGGATCCACCGACGAACTATATCGCTGCATTGACGGCTACTGCCATTGCGTCAATGAGAGCCACCGAAATACCTCAAAATTCTAACACACGAGAATGGTATGAATTGGGAGACCAAACCCTTAAACCTAATGCAACGTAAGGTCCCATTCTAACATCAACCTCCAACGGTCTTAGCGGTGATCCTTAAGACCCTAGTTTCCTTTATCACCGAATCAACAACACCATCAAAACCAATCTTTCCCAACCGACAGCTATCTCACTTTGAGATCTAAAAATAATATGAGACCTCAAATACACTGTCACCATCCCTGTGGGATCCGACATCTTTTATACTATAATTTGACACTGTCCGCTTGCGGATAGAGCCCGGAGCTGACACCTAGGAGCCGTACTATGCCTAGCGACTGTGACACCGCTAGGTGGAATTTAGGTGTAAGTTCGGGGTGCGTCAAGTTTTTGGCGCCGTTTCTGTGGCTATAGTGTATCTCAGTTTATTTTTATTTTGAAAAAGTTTGCTAGCAACTCTCACCATTCCTTATCTTTCCACCCTTTTCATTCTTTTAATTATTACCTTGCTACTAATGGTATTTTTCTGAGATTTCTTGTGCATGAACACTCGCTTTGGGGCACTTGATAAAGAATTGTTATTCGACCCTCAGATCGAGAAAATGGCAAGGGCTCTGAGGGCCTCGAATAGAAATCAAGCACCCTCTGATCAGATGGCAGATAATACCGCTGCTCCACCTCGCATCGGGTCCATCCGAGACCACATGAAGCCGAGCTTTGGAAATAATTCTTCCATCTTGAGACCGCAACTGGCGGTAGCTAGCTTCGAGTTAAAGACGTGGCTTATAAATCTAATGCAGCAGGATCCCTTCCATGGGCATCCTCACGAGAATCCCAACCACCACATCAACACTTTTCTGGCAAAGTGTGATACTTTTAAGGCTAAAGATGTGAGTGATGATGCCATCAAGCTAAGGTTTTTTCCCTTCACCTTGAGGGATAAAGCTTCATACTAGCTATGGGCCCACCCGTCCAACCACTTTACTACTTGGGAGCAGCTGGCGCTCGCCTTTGTAGACAAATTTTATCCACCCTCAAAGACGATGCAGATCAGGGGGGCTATCTCGAATTTTAAACAGCTTCTGCAAGAATCTCTTTACGAGGCCTGGGAAAGGTTTAAGGACCTTCAGCATCAGTTCCCTCATCATGGGATCCAGTCCTGGAATTTGGTTCAGAGCTTTTATAATATGCTGCAGCCCAGCACCAAGATGATAATTGATGCTGCCGCGCAAGACGTCCTGCTGGACAAATCGCCTGAGGAAGCCATCGATCTACTTGAGCATATGTTGGCAAATAATCAGCAGTGAAGCGAAGAGTAAACTATCGTCACCCGGACCCCCGAGGTAAAAGCTGTCAGCCACCTTGATTCTCACATCGAGACTTTGTGTAAACATGTGGCTAGGATTGAACAACGGCTGGACTCCATCCCAACAACTACCAGCACCTCTGCTTATCTTCATTTGAAGGAATATGGAGAACATAGGTATGTTCCCAATGAGGGACACTATGATGGGGCCAGCTCATCTGAGTCGGTACAGTATGTCCAAGGAGAGGGGCACAATCAGTGGCAACATCCGGCCGCTAGGAATCATCCCAGATTTTCTTACGGGAACCCAAGTGGAGGGCTGCAACCTCCACAGTTTCTGAGACCACCGCCCCCTCCTCAACAACAACAGGGGCATCTGCAGAATCAACAGCAGAGCGGGTTTAGGCCAGCTGGGCCTTATCGACCACCAGGCTACCAGTTCAATCGCTCGCCTCAGCAAGGTTACACACCAGCGCCGCCGCATTCCAATTTGGAGAGCACTTTAGAGACATTCATGAGTGGGCAAGTCAGGTTTAACCAGGACACATCCACTCAGTTCAAAAATATAAACACGTCGCTCGATAAGCTGAGGGGCCAGATGTCCCAACTACTCAAGAACCAAAGGACGTTGCCTTCGCAATCGGAGCCAAATCCGAGGGCTCAAGCCAACGACGTAGTCTCCGTTACGGCGTTACCACATGTGGAGGACGGGCAACCGACCCAGTTATGATTCTAGTTGTGAACAAAGAACAATTCATAACCGAGGAGGCCTTGTTCTAATAAACCGTCTCCTAATAATGTCACAAAAGGGAAGGGGAGCCGACCTCCTCCTCCGTATCCACGAGGTTGGCTTTGGCTAAAATGGAGAAGAAGTATTCCGAGTTCACGGAGCTTCTTATGGGCATCCAGCTCAACATTCCATTCATGGATGCAATTGCAGAAATTCCCATTTATGCGAAGTTTCTTAAGGACCTCGTTACCGGGAAGAAGAAGCATGAGGAGATAAAGCTTATAGAGGACTCTACCTCCATCATAAAGAACCACCTCCCGAGGAAGCTACCAGATCCGGGAAGCTTCACGGTCCCATATTCAATTGGAGGCATACCCATCAGCCGTGCTTTGATCGACTTGGGAGCGAGCATCAGCTTGATGCTGCTTTCTATATTTGAGAGACTGCAGACTGGAAGTGAATTGGAGCCAACAAACATGTCCATACAGCTAGCAGATCACTCGATCACTTATCCGGTAGGCATCGCTAGGTACATTTTTCTGTAGATACCTCCTGGGTTGTGTGTGCCAGTAGACTTCGTTATAATGAATATGCCTGAAGGAGGGAGTTTCCAGCATATACTTGGCTGCCCCTTCATGGCGACGGCTGACGTCTTGATAGATGTCCGTGAAGGGAGACTCTCATTGAATGTTGGCAATATTGAAGCTGAATTCAGGCTGCAGAAACCTATGAGGGAGCATGCTCAAGTAGAAGGAGCTAGTTATCTGGAGCTCCTAGAAGATGATGCAGTAGAGGAACAAGCCGTTGAGGGGGTCATGAAGGACCCGATAAGAACAAGTGCTGATGACGACGGTGACCCCATTTATAATAAGGCGGTTGTCGAACATCTTCGTGTGTTGGATGAGGAGCTCGCAGGTGATTATTTGCTCCACGAGAAGCCGGAGGCCATCAATTATACCGCCGAGAAAAAGCATGGAGGAGAAGGATGCCAATACCGCCGCACGGTATCGTTGGCAAGAAGGACGCTCGAATCTCATGTGTGCCAAATAACCATTGAAGAACTTAAGGGAGTCGAGCTCATGACTCAAAACGAGCGCTTATTGGGAGGCAACCCAATCTTTTATATCTTGGATTATCTTTTCTCAATTTTTATTTTTACTTTTTCTACTTAAGAAAACCAAATAAAAATGTTATCTATTTCTCTTAAAAATGCAAAATCATAAAAATCTGATGAGTTCTTCCTTTCTACATGATGAACATAAAGGGGCACACAAATCGATGTTTTAAATAGAAGGAAGCTGGAAAGAGAGCAGCTGATTTGAAGAGAAGACTAAAGGAGAAGAGTCACACAGGGGACACTGATGACTCGACCGAGCAGCCAATCTGCTCGGTTGAGTAGCGCATGCACAAGAAAAGAGAATGAAAACGTCATTCTGTCTACACGGCCCAAGCAGCCTTTGCTCGGTCCGAGTAGACACCGACTCGATCGAGCAGCCACCTGCTCGGTAGAGTAGCGCAGGCATGCGAAAACAAGGAAGAAACGGTGTTCTGTCTACACGGCCTAAGCAGCCTCTGCTCGGCCCAAGTAGGCATCGACTCGACCGAGCAGAAGAAAGGATCAGATTCAGCAGCAGAATGCTCGACCGAGTAGACCTCGCTCGATCGAGTAGCTGAGGGAGTAACCTAAAACCCAGCCTCGATTTATTTTTTGATGACGCGACCGAGCAGCTGTGCTGCTCGGCTGAGTCACTTTCCTCCCCCTGTCTCGTGGACCCACTTCCGAATGAGTCGGGTTATTAAACCCTGGATCGACCTCCTATAAAACCTAAACGCTTATTACCCTAATCACCTCCCGAGTTCTCCTACCCCCTCCTACTCGATCCGGACAGCCGCCAACCCACCTCCCGTCGCCAACGCCTCCATCCGCCGACCGTTACATCTCTCTCTCTCTCTCTCTCTCTCTCTCTCTCTCTCTCTCTCCCCCTCTATCTCTCTCTCTCTCCCCCTCCCATCCTCAAGCTCCCCCACCCCCTTCGCCATCTCCGCCCCCTACCACAGGGAAACACTACTTGCTCAACCGAGCAAAATTAATGCTCGATCGAGCTCCGACATACATCACGCCCTGCATATTAATTCTCTTTCCCTGACGTTATTTTCTCCTCTTTCAGGTATGTCTCGTCTACATGGAAGGGTAAGTCTAGAAACAGCTTGGGGGATACTCCTAATTAGCAGCAGTCACGTGACGGATTACATCACCGCATCATTCGTGTCAGTACACTCTTTTCCCTATATACTTTACATACTGCCCCACGTTTTTATACTTCTTGCAAGATGCCACCACGCCGTGCATGAACCACAAATGCCGACACCGGTGCACCCAACCCTAGGCCCACTCGATGCTCCCGCCGTACACGCTCACCCACACAGGACCACATTGTTGGCGAATCATCCACCACTTCCCCCTGCCAAACAACGCCCCAACCCCTCCCCAGCGTCTACATATCGACGACGCATCATATGATGTTACCTTCCGAGACACTGACCAGGGCGAAAAGTTCGTTGCCATGCTCCTACTCATAGGTCAGGGGGGCCCATTACTCAACATTCAGTCGAGCATGTCCTACCTTTTCTTCGCAAACTAGTTAGGCACTGGCGAACTGACCCACCTGTCGAGCCACAGCCACCCTCCACATTTCCTACCCACATCATGGGGACCGATCACCACCTCCAGAGTGTGGTGCCCCTGCTTGATGCTGTCCTTACACACTTTTTGCTTCCCTCACATTATATTGTGCCCATCTGTCTTTTTGGCGCCATGGTCTTACACAGCTGGGGGGAGGACCTGCCATGCATCATTTCATGCATATTCATCATCTTTTTATCGTTGCATCATATCACATTTTATTTCTTCTGCACAGTTTTATTTCTTATTCCTTTTTATCGCCCCACACCAACCCACCCTTTCTAGCATCATCTCCCGCATACTAGCGTTTTCTCAGCAGTGAGGACACTGCTGGGTTTAGCATGGGGGATAAGCGCTATCGCTTTATTTTTCATTTTTCTTTTATATTTTCCTTCCTTTTTCAGCTTTTTTAGTTTACTTTTCCACCTGTTTTCTATCTTTTTAAATCTTTTTTCTCATTCAGCATCACGTTTTTCACTTTTTGCCATGCTGCCCTCACTAGCTACTCACTGTGCTTATCATTTGATGACATGCTATTTAGAGTAGTTTCAGTTTTACTATCTATATGCTTGCATATTCTTTTGCTGATCTATCTAATTCAATGCCTGATATGAATTGAAATTGAATGCATGAAATAGTATCTAGTATGTGTTTTGTTGGGTAAATGCACCTAGGTTCACGCATCATTAAAACATTTGGAGCACCTGTTTGCTATCTCATTCACTTCTGTTTACATACTTGATATTATTGTGCTTATTACTGCGTGCTTTTCAGTATTCACCAAGATGAAAATATCCATGCTAGTTATGAGTTTAGTTAGAGTATTATCCTATTGAATCGTTGTGCACATCTGTTGAGTGAACCGAGCGATTTAATATTTCCATTCTCCACATATCTTTATGATTCTCTACATATCAGTTGGTTTCACCCCCTACATCTACCTTTACAGCATCTTACTTCCCAAAAATCCCAAAAGAAAAAAAGATAGCTTCTAAATGAGATGGAAATGAAAAAAAAGAAAAAAATGTGAAAAAAAGAAAAAGAAAAGAAAAAAAGAAAGAAAAGAAAGAAATTAAATTGTTTTATATCCTTTATTAGAAGCTACCACAAATACTTGGGAAAAGACAAAAACTTTCATATCATATTCCTAGATGCGACGCCTCGAGCTAAGCTTGGGGGGTGAACCAATTGATCATATGAGTGAGTATAACATTAGAGTGGAGATGGTGCACAACGGGGAGATTAGATAATTCTTGAACTTTACAAAATATTTTAGTTTTGGAGATTTTTCATGATTCGAAATGAATGTTTTAATAGCATGATTCCTTTCCATTCTTTATTGCATGCTGATGTGATTTCTCTATGCTCCACCTGTATCTATTGATTGAAAAGTGCATTGCTAACTCTTTTTATACTAGACTCTATGGACTGCATGAGATTGATATGAGTTGATGGCATTATTTTAGAAGATCCATATTTTTTGTCTTTATTGCATGCTAGCCATATGATTAGTAAAACTTGGAAATACCATTATCATGTGTTTTTACCATTTGAAGCATCGTGATATACTTCTGAGGCTTGAGATCTGATTGAACAACTTTAGCACCCTCTCCCATCTCTATTCTCTTTTATTTTTATTCCTATTGTTTATCGCCCGGTATACCTAGCATTCGTCTTCCTCGAGGACGAGTAAGAGGTAAGCTTGGGGGATTTTGATGTGTCCATATTTTCCATCTTTTCGTAGCATCATTCCATTGCATTTCATGCCATATTTGCATCCAAATCCCGCATTTTCCTATGATATTGCAATTCTAACGCCATATTCGAGTTTCGTAGAGTTTTGTGGATTTTCATGGATTTTGGAGCGATTCGGGACCAATTTTGGATATGGACATATCCGGCATGCCCTTGAGCCCGTTGGCAAAGCTCTATAGGAGTTCACCAAGTTTTGGAAGCCTATGGGAGGAGTAGAGGAGATTTCTAGGAGTAGAGGAGAAGCTACAAGAGGAGCTGTGAGATTTTCCCAGGCGACTCAACTGAGCAGAGCAGCTCCTCGGTCGAGCACCCTGCTTGACCGAGCAGTATGGCGACTCAGTTGAGTAGCTTTCATTCTCGAAGCTCCATCATCAACATCCTGCTCGACCGAGCAGGACTTATGCAACCGAGTCAGCTGGCGACTCGATCGAGCAGGGCTCACTCGGGCCGAGCAGACTGAATGGCACTTTTCAAAGGAGCCCGATCCACTGACAGACTCGACCGATCAAGAGGGCTGCTCGATCGAGTAGCCAGACCGAACAAGCTTCTGCTCGACTGAGTCACTGATTCGGCCGACGACAATGAGGGCCATTTTTGGAAATTTTCGTGGGCCCGTCTGATGCGCGCAGCTGTGAGTGAAGTGCAGATCTGAACGACGAAATCGAGGAGCTCATTCTTTTTTATATTTGTTTGGAATTATGTTGGAGGGAGAGGGGAGATTAGAGAGATGATTTTGTAGATCTAAACCTATTTTTTTTTTGGAAAATTGAATTGTTTTTGGGAGATCGATTGCTCTTGCATTTTGGAATCTTTGGAAACTCTTGGGATTGTTATTAGTTATTGTTCTTTCTCGTCTTCGGCAAGTAAGTCATTCATTTCTCGTTCAATTAAATTGTCACAATGTTTTCTCTTATAAAAATCGTATTTTTATCCATAGATATCATTATGTGTGAGTAGTCTCCTCTAGGATTGACGGGTTAGCCCTGAGACTTTAGGAAAAGGATGCAGATCTGGATCTCTAGGTTGTATTAGGAACAAAGGGGAGTATTTCGGTCGATCTATCCAAATCCCCAGGATAACTCGTACTGAGATCATGCCCACGGTCGGTGGAATTAATGAGCTTAAGGAGTATCCTTGCGATTTAAATAGAGAAATTAGTGGATCCAATCAAGGCTCATGACCATGCCTGGCTCGTGCCTTGAGGGGATCCACCGACGAACTATATCGCTGCATTGACGGCTACCGCCATTGTGTCAATGAGAGCAACCGAAATACCTCAAAATTCTAACCCACGAGAGTGGTATGAATCGGGAGACCAAACCCCTAAACCTAATGCAACGTAAGGATCCCATTCTAACATCGACCTCCAATGGTCTTAGTGGTGATCCCTAAGACCCTAGTTTCCTTTATCACCGAATCAACAACACCATCAAAACCAATCTTTCCCAACCGACAGCTATCTCACTTTGAGATCTAAAAATAATGTGAGACCTCAAATACACTGTCACCGTCCCCGTGGGATCCGACATATTTTATACTATAACTTGACACCGTCTGCTTGCGGATAGAGCCCGGAGCTGACACCTAGGAGCCGTACTATGCCTAGCGACTGTGACACTGCTAGGCGGAATTTAAGTGTAAGTTCAGGATGCGTCAAGTTTTTGGCGTCGTTGCCGGGGACGACTATAGTGTATCTCAGTTTATTTTTATTTTGAAAAAGTTTGCTAGCAACTCTCACCATTCCTTATCTTTCCACCCTTTTCATTCTTTTAATTATTACCTTGCTACTAATGGTATTTTTCTGAGCTGTCTTGTGCTTGAACACTCGCTTTAGGGCACTTGATAAAGAATTGCTATTCGACCCTGAGATCGAGAAAACGGCAAGGGGATCTGAGGGCCTCGAATAGAAATTAAGCACCCTCTGATCAGATGGCAGACAATACCGCTGCTCTACCTCGCACCGGGAGTAGTCTGCCCAATGAGGGAAGCGACCCAGAGTAGCTCGCCCCAGATGCAGTTCGCCTACCTCTCCGCCCCGAAGTAGTCTGTTCAATGAGGGAGGCGACCCTCCACTAACATCACTTCCAGTTTCACTACAGACAAAGTCTGACAAAAGCTCACCTGGCCGCTTCGCCACCTGACCGCCTACTAAAAGCGTCCCTAGCCGTTTTGCAGCCAGACAGCCTGACAAAAGCATGCCTGCCACTTACGGTTCTGACGGCCTGACAAAAGCGTAACTGACACGTTCGGCCCTGACATCAACGACCGAATCCCTGACACACTGACACCGCCAGCTCAGCAAAAGCAACCGACTCCAGCAGCCTATAAATACACCCTCTCCTCCAGCAAGAAGGGGGTTGGCTGGCTAATCTGTAAGAAATCCTAACACATCTACTTATATTCAAGGTCGAATATCCTCCATATATTCGTGCCTTCCATACTAGTTCACCACGCAAGCGCCGATCTGCCTCTAAGATCACCATGCGTGTCCGACATCCTATAAATAGTCCCCAGTTGACTTAAGCATCGGAGAGGCTCTCGGTTGACAGCCAACCGAGCCTTTCTGACCAGTTGTTCTCCTTGCAGGAAGCTCGCCTGAGCATCAACCTCATCCTCTTCATCATCAGAGGCCATAGTCAGCTTGGAGAATTCGACCTCCAGGGCAGGATATAACCTCACCAACCTTGCCTCCACACTCTTGAATCCCGCCTGTAACCCCTCTTCTATACCTTCCGCCCTCATCGACCTCATCATGGGGAGGTACTCCTCCTCCTGGTACTTGCGGATGGACCCTGCCTTCTCGGCCTCCAGGTCTATATTCCTCAGCGCTGCCACCTGCCGCTTGAGCTCAGCGATCTCCACCCCAATGACCTCCACTTCCTCGGCGTGGGCATTCATGGCAGCGACCCTTCAATCCTCCTCTTCCCAGAGCTGCCGTTCCAGCACTACCACGATCTTCTCCAGCTTCATGATGTCGTCCTTCTGGGTCGCATACCATCCTCGGAGCTGCTCCAGCCAATCCTCCCTTTCCTGCAAACTCTCGACGACCTCCTTGAATTTGGCCTCTATCGCCCGCAGCTTATTAGTGGCTGCTTGGAGGTCGGCCTTAATCTTCTTATTGGACGCCTTGAGCCCGATCACGACAATATGACGCTGCAAGGACACCATTGCCGCGACCGCCTATAAGAGGAATAGAAAACATTAGTACACAGGGAAGGAAGAAGACCTACAGCGTGGAGAGGGGAGAGCAGAAAACATGCATACTGTGCCAGATTTCCGTATCACAAAGGCGCTCTGGACCAACCTTAGAGAGGGATGCACGATCCCTCGGCAACAGACTGTTCTCCGCCAGACGAGCTGCGACGCCGGCCTCATCAAACATTGACTCCATGTTGCACACCAGGTAGCTCGGTGCGAAGAGTCCTCCCTTCGGAATGGCATGAACCTCGGCCTTCGTTAACTAAAGAAGGCGAGCATTGTCTCACAGCTCGAATGCCCAGGCTCCCCATGCTCCCAAAGGGTGCATCCGTAAGGCCAACACTTGATCGGAACCATGCGGGTCTGTGCCGCAGGGGTGCCCCGAGTCACAAGCTCTGGGGCGTCACCTCCTTCTCACCAGCGTCAAGGTCGATGGAGCCGCCCTACGTCGCCTCACTGACCCTATGGGTATGCACGGTCGCCGCAGGCATCTCCCTCGCTATCTTGTTATGCTCACCCCTCTCAGCCCCAATGACGACCCCAGAGCTCCTTTTCTGCCCCGACTTCCTCACCAAGTTCTTAGTCGCCGCCCCTTTACCTTTCTCCTGGACAGAAGGCTTCTTGGCTGTCAGCTCCGAGGTCGCCGACACCCTAGCCCTCCTCATCAATTCCTCCCACGAAAGGATCATGGCCACACCTGCAAAGAGAAGAAAGATTAGGGTGAGCGTATATGGAGAAGGTCGCCATGATCGCAATACCTTCGGTCCAGAAAAACTGGGCAAACTGGTCGCCCTTAATCAAGTTCGCATGATTTTGGATTGCTTCGGGGATCTCCTCTAAGATCTTGGAGTTCTCTAGGTCTTGCCCCTCAGGGTCACCCCTTTATTCACTAAGGGATTCATCGTCCCCTAGTTCGACCTCAATACCGAGTCCGCCGGCATCAAGACAAAGACAAACCTCTCCCTGCACTCTCTCACCTCGCTCGGAAGCTCAAGGATGAGATGCCGGCCCCTCCTCGCACTAACACAATGATACATCCCCTTCTTCTTCATCTCAAAGAAATGCTGGAAGATCAATAGGCTCGGACTTATCCCGCTGACAGTGCAGAGGACAACAAAGCCAACCATTGAGCTGATGGAGTACAGTGTTAGTTGGAAGAGAGGAACTCGAGGAAGTTTAGCAAGTGAAGGAGGTGGGGGTTGAGCAGAAACCGTAGGCCGATTTCGAAGGTCGGGTGGTAGACTCCGACTTCGTTATCTCTTGGCGAGCAAACCCTCTCATTGGGTCCGGAGAGGCGAACTGTGCAGGATGGCTGAATGTTCTTGGAGCATATCTCGGGGAGACTGATGGTTCTCGTTTTGCACTGAATGGCCCTAATCTCCGTCAGAACCATGTCCCTGACTCTGTCAAAGCCCAATCCAAGTCCTCGCTTCCTCCTCCCAGGCTTCCCCCAGCCGTCAATGTCGAAGGAACAACGGGACGTGCTTTCCACTCCTCCGGCCACACCATCGTCTCCTCTGCTACTACAGCACTCCCACTCCCAGGCCCTCCAAGGCACCCCTCTGCTTTCAGATTAAAAGCTGAAGAACCAGAAGAAGCCATTGCTAGATCAAGAAAGTACCTAGTAAAGAAGAAGATCAACGGAGCTCCGACGAAGTGATGACCGACGGCGAGAACTCTCGAGAGCAAAGAATAGAAGAGAAGCCTTTTGAAATTCGAAAGCAGAAACCCTCCACCGTTTCCCCCCTCTCTATTTTATAAAGGGCGTCGGTCGATCTTGACCGTTGAAGGTGGGCCACGTGGCAAGATCTGAAGCAGAGGTGTCACCTCATCGTCTCCCCAGAGTCATACGCGGCACGTGTCATGCTCCAAGTGGTGGGGCGCCTCGATATCTCCCCACTATCGAATCTTCATTATGACTTTAAAGATTCATCGGTCATCTTGCATTTAATGCTGCAGCTGTCATCCAGTGGAGAGTGAAGCGCATCATCCGAGCCGATCCGGACTTCCCGTTTCGAACTCGAATGACATGGTCAATTGTAACAACATCAATATCAGCCCAGTCGATCTAGGCTCACATATTCAAAGCCCAAGTCATGGCCCATTGAATCTCCACAATGAGACCTAGTTCGCCGAGGCCCAGAGAAGCTCGCCCAAGCAGAGCGGCAAGCTCGCCATCCGAATCAGAGAGAAGAGTCCTCCGGCAGATCGTACAAGTTCTACGCTAGATCACCCAGAGTAGCTCGCCCCAGTTGCATTCGCCTACCTCTCCGCCCCGAAGTAGTCTGCCCAATGAGGGAGGTGACCCTCCACTAACGTCACTTCCAGTTTCACTACAAACAAAGTCTGACAAAAGCTCACATGGCCGCTTCGCCACCTGACCGCCTGCCAAAAGCGTCCCTAGCCGTTTCGCCGCCAGACAGCCTGACAAAAGCGCGCCTGCCACTTACGGATCTGACGGCCTGACAAAAGCATGCCTGACATGTTTGGCCCTGACATCAACGGTCGAATCCCTGACACCCTGACACCGCCAGCTCAGCAAAAGCAACCGACTCCAGTAGCCTATAAATACACCCTCTCCTCCAGCGAGAAGGGGGTTGGCTGGCTAATCTGTAAGAAATCCTAACGCATCTACTTATATTCAAGGTTGAATATCCTCCATATATTCGTGCCTTTCACACTAGTTCGCCACGCAAGCGCCGATCTGCCTCTAAGATCGCCATGCGTGTCAGACATCCTCCAAATAGTCACCAGTTGACTTAAGCATCGGAGAGACTCTCGGTTGATAGCCAACCGAGCCTTTCTGACCAGTTGTTCTCCTTGCATGAAGATCGCCCCAGCCACTGGCAGTCAAAGCAACCCACTGTGAACTACTCCAATAGATGGGCGATATACTCCGATTGGCGGGCGACCTTGAGGTTTCCATCTACAAAGCGTCTTCCAATCGGGATTAGACTCGTCTACACCCCAAAACTTGTAATCATTGTACCCGTGATTCCCATTTCAATATACATTCAGTGTTAGCGGATTTTACCCCGCAACACAGACGAATATAATTATAGAAATATAATATAGATGCTAGCTTTGGTCGCTCACACACACCAATTCTTGGATATCCAAATTATAGATCTAAATCAAATATCTAGGACTTCCTATAGATCAAGATCCACTCTCGAGCTCTCAAGATCTAAGTAGAAATACCTTGCTATTTGTAGTAAATCGACCATAATCTAACCCTAAAACAGTTTATCAACAAGGGTTTCAATCAATTTCACATTTCCAACCCTAGATCCATAGAGTTCTTCCCTTTGCCCTAGAACAAGCATCAACCATGCATAGCAATAATGATATAGAAATCAATAAGAAATATTGCTTGCATATAAAAAGATATCAAATCAAAAATTCAAATAACAATTTTTGTAACGACCACTCACATGGCTCGTTACTGTTCGGTACATGCGCAAGTCCTGCTAGGCACCAATGAAGTCAATAAAGGCTCAGTTGCAGAAATATGCCAAATACTCATACATGAAAATGAAATACAACCTTATTACAAACCAACAACGTAAAAAAAGAAAATACAGCCCGAATACAAATACACACCAAGCCACACTCTGGAAATGAAAAGTATAAGATAACATAACACTCTCACACTCACTCTCAGTAACCAGAGTCCTCCTGGTCAAACTTAACTGCGAGCTCGGCGTCTGCTAATTCAGGTGTCACCTCGTCCACCTATAAGGTATCTGGCGGGTCCACCACAAAAAGAAGTGGTCGCCAGGATCAGACATAACTCAAAGTATCTCTAGCATGGAATTCAAAACAATGTACAAGTATGGCAAACTAGCAGAGACTAGATGTAAAAGTGCATACAATAATGGTATGGAAATAGAGCATGAACATAGATATGTAGATTTACAACTTTCACAATTTATCAGCAATTAAATGAAAACATTACTAAAGATGACAAGGTTGCGAGAGTATAACTGTGCCTAAACCTAGATCGTGACTTATAAAGCGTAGTACAGTGAGTAACCAAGAGTCCATCTCATACCACAGGTGCGCGTACCGGGTTAAACCATAACTGTGCAACAAATACGATAATGTTCAATAATATGTGATTCATGTCTGTGAATTTGTCACCGACAAGCGGGACAACAACAACAAAGCCTGAATTGGTCGCTCCCGTACATTCACTATTATAAGTTATCTCAAAAACCCAAGTGTCTGTGATGTCACCATATTTGTAATATATGAGTCATTTACTAGATTGTCACATTTTCAAGTAAGCATGACACGTAGTCCGATCTATTCTTTTACGATACCGTGCAATTTAACATATCTAACTGTTCAATTGAAACACTCTGAAAACGAAATGAAACTAGTTTAAGCATGCATTTATTATTGTTTTAAACCCATAGCAAGGGTATGATGAGGTACCGATACACCGTATCATGAAATGCGCTGTTCGATCAGCGGTAGCGATACCTAGGTTCACATGTGTGACAAGGCAAGTTAGCTACACAACTTATAAAGACAACTTATATATTAATACTAATATACTAATACATAACTAACATTAACTGAAAATAATTTATAATTAAAACAACCATAACTAAAAATAATTTACAAAAACTAACTTTATACATGATAATTTAAGCTAATATACTAAAACTAATAATTCATAACTAAAACTATAGTAAAACTTTTATAACTAATATTAAATCTTATACTTAAAGTAACTTAAATATAATTAATAACCCTCACCCTTTCTCCTTGAGTCTGCTTCTTCCCCTTCTTCTATTCTTTCTTTTCTTTTCCCCTTCTTTTTTTTCTTCTTGCAGGGGGATCAAGGGGCATGGCGGTAGGCGACTAGGGGCGCACGGCGGCAGAGTTGGTGGCGTCGGCGACAAATCTGCATGCGTGCGGTAGAGCTGGAGGGGGCGGCGACCTGGGTGACAGGCGACGGATCTGCGCATGTGCGATGGAGCTGGAGGGGGCGGCGGCCTGGGTGACGGGTGGTGAGGGCAAGGGCATGGCGGAGGGCGGAGGGCGACGCCCTGGGCGGCGGGGGCGACGGCCAGCAGAGCACGCGCGGTGGAGCCAAGACAGTGGCACGTGCGGGTTCTGGCAAGGCAGGGAGTTGGGGAAGGGGGAAGAATGGGAGAGGGGTAGGGGATTGATGGTTTCAGATTTGTTTCCCACTTCAATTCTGATTTTTCTTTGTGATTTGGGTGATTGATTTTGGGTTGAAGGAGATTGATGATGATGTTTGTTGTTGTTGTTGTAGGAAAATTGAAAATGGGGATGATGAATCTGTTGTTTGGGGAGGGAAAGAACAGTGATCGTGCTGCCTTCTTTCTATGAAGAGGAGGGGGTTATAATGAAAGAAAACAAAACATTAAGGGGGGTGGGGTTTGATTTAAAGTGTGTGTTGGATCTCACCTCACAATATGGTGGGTTTAATAAGGGTAGATCTAAGATTAGGGGTAAATGTAATTGGTAATTAGTAACATGATTAGCTAAAAGTAATTAGTTAGGGTTAAAGATGATTATTTATGATACGACGAAAAATTCAAAAATAGAGGTGCGCTCGCGTAGAATCAAGAACACTCGGACGAAAAACAATCGGACTACTGAAGTAACATACAGTCGCACACGCAATCAAACACACCTAAAATATATGTTGTTACAATTTCAAAGATACTTAGCTTTCATGAATAGATCCAATCCAAATACAAGCTTTTAGAACCAAGAGGCGGCCGAGGGCATGGCCTAACCTCTAAAAAATCTCTCCAAGAAAATAATGGGAACTCCCCTCAATGAAGGCTACAAAGTTAGCTGCCCCCAAAACCTAAGAAAAAGCTGACCAAAATAACCTTTACCCTAGTTGTAACAAACTTTCAGAATTCTGGCCTCTGGCTCACTTCATCGAGTGAGAATTCCTACAGAAACACCAAAAATCATCATTCTGTTTCTTCTGGTCACTCGGTTGAGTGAGATTCCACTCGGTCGAGTGAAAGTCTCACTCGGTTGAGTGGGATCTCATGTAGAAACTTCAAAATTCAGCACTCTGTTTTTCTCTTCACTCGGTTGAGTGAAAGTCTCACTCGGTCGAGTGACTCTGATACGCGAAATTCCAGCACTGCTACCCAATCTTGTAGAAATTCTAGAAAATTCATCCGACCTCCATTTTGCATGTTCTTAGCGACGTTGGAACCTTCATGAAGTCTAATATGAGTGAAAAATACCCACAGATCGAGATGGCCTCTGGAATGATAGCAGAATTTAAAACAAGGTGGAGGTAGTGCGTAAATCTTAGATGTTTCATGCGTTTTAGCTTTGTTTCTTCTTCTTTTTTGCTCCAGCTTTCATAGATCTTTCTTCCTTGTCTTTTGATTCTTCCAACTCATATCCAAGGGTATTCTTACTGCTCTTACATCATCAATCATGGCTTCATCTCCAGATTGTACTGTATCGCTCCAATTCGCTCCAAATTCCGTGAAATCAACCTAAACGTTCCGAAAGTAAAATAGTTCCAAATATTCATCGAAGAGCGTATAAAATTTGAATTTGGAGGATGAAACATGATATGAATGTATGAGAATAAATGTGTAAAATACATGCATATCAGTGATGATGCCAGCTACCTGTGCGAAATGTCTGGTGAAGCCTACGAGAGGTCCTGGACATTCTCTCTACTCCGATGATGACAGTCTCATCTTCTCCAATATGCTGAAGAAAAGGACATCACATAAACTCCATGTGTCAATGAGTAATCTCTTTACCGCCACCTTATTAATGGTGGCACTGATGTCAACGGCATTGTCATGTGGCAGCTCCACACCCTCCAAATCTTCATCTGAGAAAGATATTGTGGGTGTAGAATCTCTTGGGCGTTTCTTTCCCACCGAGATGGTCATCAACCTCCCAACGTAAGAACTTTGGAGGGAGGTTGATAACTCCCGGTGCAGCGGACCTCACATTATCATGTCGAGGACATTGATGCCGGGAGATGTAACAGTGTTCTCACCGAGTGTTGTTGGGTGAGTCGACATGGTCAAAGTAGCTAGATGACTAGGATGTCGACTCAATTTTCCCACAGATGGCGCCAACTATTAAAGCCAAAATTGGCGTCAACAGTATTAGGGCTGACGTAGACTTCTCTGTCGAGGTGGAGCCTCGTCAGCCGGTCGAATGGGACCCTTGGTTAGTAGAACTAGGTCGATGATGGTTGGGACATGGACGTAGTGCAGAAGATCGCTCGAATCAATAGCTGGATGTGATAGTCGGTAGACCCTCTGTTGGATTTGATCCTCGAATGACTATCATTGAGAGCTATCGTTCGACCCTCCTGTTGAGTCGTACCTTGATCTTCTGCACCACAAAGGAGCGTCAATAGGGTCGGATATGGATTCCAACCCAAATCCCCTCCAATGCTTAAGTTAGAACGAGAACTCAAGGAAAGACTTGGTGCTGCCGAGATCGATCCCATAGAGGTTCGTCTCGAGTCAGTCGTCGCAAGATTTTTGGAGGAAGAATTATAAAGTGGAAAGCGGAATGTAAGAGTATTAGGTCTCTCGTACCTTGGGAGTTTGAACCTTTCTTACATTGTCTTTTTATCTATTTATAGTTGATGATATCTGTTGATAGAGAATAACAGTTCCTCATTGATTGTGTCGGGATCTTCTTCGGGATTGATGATAACGGTTGCCTATTTACTCGTCTCCATTAACTATTCCACTGTAATCAGTGGAAATCCAAAGTTCGAATGAGCCGTTTCTTTGACTGAATATTTAATGCGCCACAGAAGTGGGGGGGAAGAGAATACCTTTAGATTGGACGACCTCTCTCTTTCTACAGAGTTCAACAACAGATCAACCCAAGTCAATTCGTGTCTAATCTACAATTTGGTGAAACCTAGCCCTAGATTTCTTTTATTCTATTTGTTCCTCCCTATTCTACACATACTCCACATATCCTCACGTAGCTTACCACAGCCTAGGGTTGAGCTAGTACTCAATTACCCAACCTCCCTGCGGACGACCCGTTAGCGCTACGACGACAGCCGCGTGCTTGTAGTTTATAAGTATTAAAATCCTATCAAGTTTTTGGCGCCGTTGCCGGGAAGGTTGCGCCTGATTGATATTACTTTAATTCTAGGTTAGTTAGTCTACACATATATAAAAATATAAAAATAATAAACAAAAATTTTCCCGCCACCTCATTACTATTTGTGCTATTATTTTGTATCACCGACGCACCTTGCTTCTCTTGTTTTCTTATTTGTTTTGCATGTGCATTTTGGAGACTATGTGGATGACTAATAGATTCGACACATGAAATTTTGATGCCTCATCATTATATGGTGCTTAGATGGGAGTCCATGGTAATTTTCTATAGGTTGCAGTATTTTGCATAAAGTGCGGGATGTAGGGCCATATTTTTACACAATACCAATATTACACCCACCCCTACACCCCATACCCATATACATACAACCTACACTATGAACCCTCCCATCCATATCCCGAGACTTATATGTCTCCACCTCCACAAAAGTCTGTCCTTGAGATTCTCCTAGAAAATAACCTTTTAAACCTAGGCCAGACTTCATCTTCCCTCTCCACTATGATCGATGCCTACCTGAATGAGATTTCCCAAAACTTGAGCAACATTTCCCAACCAACATCAGGGCCTCTCACATATCATTCCGAGGCTCTGATCACTGAGGTTATACCTTCAGGGGGAGAGATATTGGAAGACCCGACTACCGTCATATCCACTTCTACCGATCTTCCAGACTTTGGTGGAGGAGCCACATCTACCATTTAGGTTCAATGGAGGCAACACCAGACACCAAAGGATCAGATTGCTAACTTCACCCAGCTTGATGGAGAGACTCTCTGGCAAGCCTGGGGGAGATTCAACAGATTGGTGGATGGATTGCCACACCATGGAATCAGCATGCATGAGCTACTCTGTTTCTTCAGTGGAGGACTGCATATTGATTTGCAAGAATTCACGATGACGATGAATGGAGGCCAATTCTTTGATATGCCGCCCGAGGAATCATGGGAATACATGGAGATTGCAGCTGTGCCTCACACATCATTGACAGCCGACACCACAGAAGGTAACTCATACGATTTATAATTGAAAATTTATTATATGAGTTTATTTTCTCGTGTAGGCACCACCTCTGAGACACGTACCACTGATGCTCACATCCAGCACTACACCCCAGACAACGTACCCCAGATGGATGATGAGCCACGCATAAGACAATGGGTGGAAACAATCATTCTCATGGAGATTATTAGCGAGCATGGCTGTGATTTTCAAGTAGCCTCTTTTTGGGCCCAAGGCCGTGCTTTAGATTCCTTCAAGCCCTTATTCATTAATATGTTCCCTTCACAATTGCACCAACTCTCTACAACAAAACCAAGAACAACAAAAGATTTCAGATTGCTTCTTCTCTGATCGAAGCTTTAATAGGTTGTTCCCCGTTTGATTGTTCGGATTGTTCGGGAGACGGAGAAGTGTGCACTGGATCCGTTGAGGAGGATTCGGTAAGTGTTTTTAAGGATTGAATTTGCAGAAATATCTAGCGAATTCATGTGGGTTTACTGATAAATTGTTGATTATGGAGGAGGATAGATGTGACGATTGGGATGGTGGTTGAGACTCTCGCTGTTTGGCTGTTGTTTGAGCTGTCCGGCTATGCTATGATCTCTCTGCTCATTTAGATGATTCTTGGGTATTTTTTGGCCCCCGCAGGCCCCATTTGCTTCCGTCCTTGGCTGCCCCCGCCCCCGCCCCTGCCCTCCCTAGCTCCTCTACCCCGCTCCTCGCACACAGACCGAATGGGGGTTTTATGGAAATTGGGTAGCTCCTCTCACACAGACCTAATGGGGGTTTTATTGGAAATCGGGTAAATATGTACGTGTGTGATGCACCCGGAACCTACACATAGATTTCACCTAGCGGTGTCATGGTCGCTAGGCGTAGTATGGCCCCTATGTGTCAATTTCGGGCTCTATCCGCAAACGGACGGTGTCAAATTATATTATAAAAGATGTCGGATCCTACAAGGACGGTGACAGTGTATTTGGGGTCTCAGCTTATTTTTATTTCTCGGAGTGAGATAGCTGTCGGGTTGAAAGGATTGGTTGTGGTATTGTTGTTGATTCAATAATAAAAGGAATTAGGGTATTAGGGATCACCAGTAAGACCGTCAGGGATCGATGTTGGAATAGGATCCTTACGTTGCATTAGGATTAGGGGATTAATCTCTCAATTCGTACCACTCTCGTGGGTTAGAATTTCCAGGTATTTCGGTGGGTCTCATCGACGCAATGGCGGTAGCCGTCAACATAGAGATATAGTTCGTCGGGGAATCCCCTCAAGGCACAAGCCGGGCATGGTCACGAGCCTTGATTGGATCCACCTATTTTCCTATTCGAATCCCAAGGATACCCCTTAATCTCATTAATTCCACAGACCGTGGGCATGATCTCAGTGATGGTTATCCTAGGGATCCGGTAGGATCGATCGAAATACTTCCCTTCATTCCTAATCCAACCTTGAGATCCAGATCTACATCTTTCTCCTAAAGTCTTAGGGCTAACCCATCAACCCTAGAAGAGACTACTCACACATGGCGACATTGATAAATAAAAATGCGGGTTTTATCAAGGAGAGCATTATGACAAATCAATCGAATAAGAAAACGAATAACTTACGCAACGAAGACAGTGAAGAACAGTCGCAAATAATAATCCAAAAGAAAGCCCAAGATTCCAGCACACAAGAATAGCAGATCTCCAAGAAATAATTCAAGAATCTCCCAAAAAACTAGGTTTAGATCTAACAAAACTGTTTCTAATTTCAGCTGCTCTCAAAACGTAATTCAAAATTACAAAATGAATGAACACCCTCAAACACGCAACCCGGATCCACTCTTCACTCCCAAGCATGCATCAGACGGCCGCAAGAAATTTCTAAAAATAGCCTTCAGTGTCGTCGACCGAGGCAGTGACTCGTCGAGCAGGAGCTTGCTCGATCGGTCGCTCGGTCGAGCAGCCGTCTTGCTCAGTCGAGCACGTCAGTAAGTCGGTCTTCTCCAAAAATGTTGCTCTGTATGCTCGGCCCGAGTCAGCTCTTCTCGGTCGAGCAGCCAACTAAATCGGTGGCTGTGAGATCTGCTCGGCTCGAGTAGGAGTCTGATTGAACTTCGGGAATGAGAGCTACTCGACCGAGCACCTTAAGTGCTCAGTCTGAGCGGTATGCGTATCTGCTTCCCTTCTTCGTCTAGCATCTACTCGACCGAGCAGTTGCTCTGCTCGGTCGAGTCGTTTGGAAAAATATTGGCTGAAGTTTCCGATAGCTTCTTCTCTCTTCCTGCACTCTCCTCCACTCCTCCCATGACTTCCAAAACTCAGCAAACTCCTGTAGAGCTTCGCCAATGGGCTCACTGGCATATCAGATGTGTCCATATCCAAAATGGGTCCCAATTCGCTCCAAAATCCCTGAAAATCCATAAAACTCTACGAAACTAGAATATAGCATTAGAATTGCAATATCGTACACATGATTTAGGTGCGAAAATGGCATGAAATTCATTTGCATGATACTATGAAAAGATGTAAAATATAGACACATCAAAACCCCCAAGCTTACCTCTTACTCGTCCTCGAGGAAGACGAATACTAGGTACGCTGGGAGAAAAACAAAAGGAAATAAAAATAAAAATAAAAGTAAGTAGAGATGGATGGAGGGTGCTAAGATTGTTCAATCAGATCTCAAGCCTCGGCAGTATAACACGATGCTCCAAATGGTAAAACGCATGCTAATGGTATTTTCAAGTTTTACTATCATATGTCTAGCATGCAATAGAGACAAAAATAGGGATCTTCTAAAATAATGCCATCAACTCATATCAATCTCATGCAATCTATAGTGTCTAGTATAAAAAGAGTTAGCAATGCACTTTTCAACTAATAGATACAAGTGGAGCATATAAAAGTCACACCAGCATGCAATAAAGAATGGAAATAAGTCATGCTATTCAAATATTCATTTCGAATTATGAAAAATCTTCAAAAACTAAAGTATTTCGTAAAGTTCAAGCCTTATCTAATCTTCTTGTTGTGCACCGTGTCACAGTCTGTTTTCGATCATACGCTTTTCGTGCACGTAGTCTTGTTCGTACACGTGTTTATTTTAGACCTTGTCTGTATCCGAACCCTATAGTGTGATATGTCGTTGTGACCATCTCGGAGAGTATTAAATTGTGGATTTATTTTGGAACGTCATTTCACGGGTCGTTCTCCCACGATTTGACTTTGTTCGATGAGACGTCGTGATTTTCACTTTTGTCGTGAGGCCTTTTTATTTTTTAGTTTCGTCTCTCGTCGTCGAAATTGTGATCTGTCTTCTTAGTTTCGTTTCTCTCGTCCGTGCGGTCACCCCGGTATTTATTTCATAATTTTTGGACTCCGTTTGACACGCTTTCACTTTTTGCCCAACATAATATCGGTTTAACCCTAAGTTCTCTTGGTTTCTGTCCCCTAATAAATTTTATAATAATATAACACCCTAAATTATGTTGTTCCAGCCATTCTTAGACTAGGCCGCACGTACCCATCTAGAGGAGAGAGAGAGAGAGAAAGTGAAGTTCCCTTTTTATAATATATTATAACAAATTTACTTATTCTAATTCAAAATAACCTAACCTACACCCTATGTCACGTGTTGCACCAGCCCATCTCTAATACCCTAAGCCCTAGCACATCACGTGAGCACCCTCCTCATAAATAGTAGCCTAGGTTATATTGTTCACAGCAACCAAACAAATTGCAGCGCCGCCTCACGTTTCTTTCGCAGAAGCACACAAAAACCGTTGTGCGCGCTCTTCTTCCTCAGACTGCCGCCGACCGGCGATCTTCGTCGTTCCTCCGACCTTCAGCCTCGCTCCCCGACCTCCTTTTCCCCTCAGCCCTGTTCTCCGCCGGCGCACAGCAGCAAATCCCCGCCGTTATGCCCTGTGCTCCGCCCTGGCGCGCGCAGCAGCGATTTCCAGGCGCTGTCACGGCGGCAGCGCAGCCCCAACGCATTGCAGCGTCGCCGGCGCTGTCCACAGGCCGTTGGAGTCCCCAGGCACCCTCCGACCCTCCCCACGTGCTATACATCGCTGCCCGAGTGCAGTCCACAATGCTACTGAACCCCGACGCGCGGTCACGGCAGCAGCAACCTCCCTTTCGCGCGGCAGCAACGCTCGACGACCCCAGACTGTTTGACGGCCTCCCCTCGTGCTGTTCGACCATTCCCTAGTCGCTGTCCTTGTGCAACGATGTCCCTCTAGCCGTAGACGTCTCGCGACGCTCTCCCGGTAGCTTCGTGGGATCATCTCCTCGCTACGGTTAGTAAGCGTTACTAGAATACCCAAGTTCAGTTGCTAATAGCTTTGTGAACTATTAGATGATCATGATCAATCAGAAACTTTGTTATATCGATGTTAATATCTGATTACTAATAGTTATGAACCAACAATAGATATATGTTTCAGCTAGTGGACTTAATAAAATGATGATAGCATGATATTCTATATGGTAGATATCTTGTTTACAATTTCTAGCTAATGTTAGCCTAGGTTGCTAATAATATGTTGTATAATCATTCTTTTTAACATCTTGACGTAGTTAACATGATAGTTACTTAACACTCTTTAATATTGATTTGAACCCTGTCTTAGGATAGCAATCTAATTAAAAATTGGTTCGTTAGACGTTTTAGGGTTGACTAATGATTCTAGTCCGTCGTTACGATCTTAACTGAACACGTGATTTATCAACAGAGAACCCGTCATTTCGTAACATACGCGCTACAGGAATCCAACCCCTGACATCGCTACCCGACGTGAGAGTAGCTCTCGCGTCGTGTTGAGGTAACGTTCAGCACTCTTAGGATCCCCAACCCTTGCCTGTTAAACAAGATAAAATTTGGTGTTTTTAATTGTTTAGATTCACTAATCAAGATAACTTAAATTGGGACTGTAGGCTGGTGGACTTGTGCACATAGGTAGTTTGGACTTTTGGACGGTGTTTTCGGACGTCAGGTTGCAGGCAAGTGAAACTTGCCTGTTCCTTATTTAGGCCATGCTTTAGGCCACTTTTTGTACCGTAGCGTAAAAGAGACTAGGCAGTGAAATGATAGCTGCCAAGACGCCTATTTGATCTAGTTTGACAACGACACTAGATCCGACACCCCACTTGATCTAGCTTGACAACGAAGCTAGATCCGACCCCCTTTTACTTGCTTTCGTTCATGCTGCCATGTCATCCTTGCATCTCTGCCTGTCATGTTTAAATTCCTTATCTGTACGCATTTAAATACAATATGCCATGCCATGTCATCCATACATGAATGTTGCATTCGTAGCACACGCTACCATACTTGTACTCCCTTGTTTAGGCTAGGCACCTGCTTTTGCGGGCACTACCCTATGCCAATAACACTACCTGGCTCGTGATCCAAACGATGGATGCCGGTCCATATACACGTGGTGGGGTAGGGTTAAGCGACCACTCAGCGTAGAAGTGTGCCCGTACAGCCACTTCAGCTGTAAGGCGTAAACTCTGGGTTTGGGGTAGGGTTAAGCGACCACTCAGCGTAGAAGTGGGCCCGTACATCCACTTCAGCTGTAAGGCGTAAACTCTGTGCATGACATGAAAACGTGACTTGTAAATCCATGTGAATGTTAGTAGCCTTGCTACTCCTGCCATGCCATGCTAGTTGTCTTATTGCACTTGTTGTTTTCCTTACATGTTGCACTCATACTATAACTGCCATGTCATTGCATAAATTTTAGAACTGCTAGGTTGTTTCCTTTCTTTTTAGTTTCCTTGCACAAAGTCTCCTTGGAGACTTTGATGATATGTGTCCCTTTTCTCTTTTGGGCGTCACATGTTAGGTTGTGAGCCACAGTCCGTAGCCGAGAACGTGCAGGTTGTAGGTGTTGAGTTTGAGGACACTGGGGACCAGTCCTAGAGCTCCTTCTTGTTGTTTTCACTTTTTGCTTAGTCGCTGTTAGGCTGTCGGTGCGTAGCACCTCTCTTTTCATGTTGATGTTATGTATTATGTTGGCCATGCTTTAGGCCTCTTTTTCAGACTCTTATACTTTTCCTTTACGACTTGTCTCTGAATGTTCGGAAAAATATGGATGTTTTCGGTGGAGTTTTATTTCTGCTTAAATTATTATTATCTTTGTCTCGCTTCGTGGTTGCAAGGACCTGGATATTTGAACTGTCTTTACTTCAGACGCTTATCAGACTTGTAGCCTCACAGCTCCAAGTCTGAGCGGACCTCATCACGCCTCGCCTTCCATTTATGGGAAGCGGGGCGTGACACACCGTCTCCACTCTAATGGTATACTCACTCATTTGATCAATTGGTTCACCCCCCAAGCTTAGCTCGAGGCGTCGCATCTAGGAATATGATATGAAAGTTTTTGTCTTTTCCCAAGTAATTGTGATAGCTTCTAATAAAGAAATATGGAACAATTTTATTTCTTTCTTTTCTTTCTTTTTCTTTTCTTTCACATTTTATTCTTTTGTTTCCCTTTTATTTAGAGGCTATATTTTTTCTTTTGGGATTTTTGGGAAGTAGGATGCGGTAAGGGTAGGTGTGGGGGTGAAACCAACTGATATGTAGAGAATCATAAAGATATGTGGAGAAGGAAAATAATGGATCACTCGGTTCACTCATCAGAGGTGCACACCGATTCAATATGATAATACTCTAACTAAACTCATAACTAGCATGCATATTTTCATTCATCTATATGAATACTGAAAAGCACGCAGTAATAAACACAATGACATCAAGCATGCAACCAGAAGTGAGTGAGATAACAAGCAGTTGCTCCAAGTGTTCTAATGATGTGTGAATCTAGGTTCATTACCAAATATAGCGCATTGATCGCTCCGGGATGTAACCCAAAAGAACGGTTGTAGTTTTACCGCAAGTGCACGGTGTAGCAGCGAGCGGGTTATCGAACACAGGGAGGACGAATGACCGTGCTTGTTCCGATCAACCTGGCTATTTAAGAAGAGAGAAATTTGCCTTTGGTGATCCTGTCACAATCGTCAGACAAAGTACGGAAATATCAAATCAAATAAAGAACGTCTAGGGAATGGGGAATTCCCGCTACTCACCATATTTCGTAAAAGTGATTTATTGGTATCAAAGTTGCTAGAATAAGATTTTGGATGAACTAGTTGCAACTGAATGTAGAACCAAGCTCACGCTCTCACGCTGTTGCCGGTCTATAGCTATCCTAGGCTCGGGTCCAATCTCTTGCAAACCCTAGCCTAGGGAAGCTAGCATTAGGATCAACATCATCGTTCAATCGTGCACCGAGCCCAATCTCTTGCAAACTCGGTCCACGACCTAGTTTGGGATAGTTCCTACCCGTCCAATCTCTTGCAAACGGGTATTGGCGCGGAATTGGAACCGGAAACCCTAGTATCGGTCCAATCTCTTGCAAACCGATACTACGGAAATTCGATTCCAACCCAATTCGGATTTCTAGGGTTTCCTATCGAATCGGGATCCAATCTCTTGCAAATCCCAATAGATGTGAATTCCTAGCCATCCGTAGTAAATTGATCCCAATCTAATCCCTAGTAGCAATTCTAGCAAAATTCCTAACAATTCATCACAATTATGAAATAGGGCTTGTAGGGTTCATCCCCACGCCCCAAGACGTGGCGACTACTCACAATTCATAGCAAGATCACAAAAATAATCAATGAAATAAGCAATAGAATTCATCACAATATTGAGATATGCAATAAAAATAGAATTTTTAGAGAAGAGAAAAGCAAACCAATGGAGTTCTTCAATTTATCCTACAAAGATCCAATTTTGTCTCCTCTCCAATCACAAGAATAAAACTAAAAAGCTAATCTAAAAAGCTGCAAAAAATCTAAGAGAGAGGCTCTCCAAACTAGGGTAAAAACAGGGGTTAAATAGCCCCCAAAATCGTCCAAAAACTGTGACCAAAATACCCCTGCACAGCTTGTTTTCCGCAATTTTCGCTACAGGCAGCGCGTCGCACTCGGCCGAGTGACAAACGTCGCTCGGCCGAGTGAAAACCCTGTAATTTTCTAGTAAGTATCGATCTTCAGGGGTCTTCACTTCGGGGGCGGCTCGGCCGAGTGAGTTGTCGTCACTTGGCCGATGGCTTCATGGTACTCGGGCGGACGGGATTATCCACTCGGCCGAGTGGGTCTTCTGAAGCTCAGGCAGCCGAAAAACAGTAACATGGCGATTTTTGAAGGGCTTCGTCTGGGCGCCACTCGGGCGGACGGGGTCTCGTCACTCGGCCGATGTGGTCTCCGTCGCTCGGCCGAGTGCACATATGAATCGTGTCTGATCTGGTCGGCCGAGCAGTGTCTCGCTGGTCGGCCGAGTGACTCCTTCACTCGGCCGAGTGGGACACAAAACATGCCCAAATTGCTTGTTTTGGCCTCCTCGTCGCTCCTGCGACGTCCGTTCTTCTTCCGCTTCTCTCCAACAGTAAAATACCCCTCGGGGAGGTCGTCGGTGACCGTCTGGAGTAAGCGCATCTCGAGATCACTCCAAATCGCGCCAAATCACCTGAAATGCGACAAAAACAACAAATCGTGAAAAGCATCGCAATATCGTCGATATATCGTGAAAACCATGATTTGGGCGATCTAAATGGCATGCAAACATGCGGTAAAAAAGGTATAAAATAAGGAGTGATCAAAATCCCCCAAGCTTGCCTCTTACTCGTCCTCGAGGAAGATAAGTAAAAGGCGAACCTGGTGGATTCGGAAAACGAAAACGGCGAAGAAAAATGTAGAATGAAAAACAGAGAAGAATGAAAAACGAAATAAAAATAAAGAAGAAAGAAAGAAGCGAAGAGGTAAGCTGCTAGATCATTTTCTCAGGACGTGGGTTCCGCTTACTCGTATGGCATGCACTGAGCGAAAAACACATGTCAAAGAATTTTATTTTGATATCATAGTATAATAGTGCAAATAGAAATAGAAAACCCACGAACAACAATATAATCATGAAAAACGGAATAATTTTATAATTAACATCGTCTGAATCATTTAAAGCGGTATACAAATCACAGATCACACACTTTTCAATTGAATGCTTTCTATCAGGAGTATAAGAGTATCACACTATAGAATAGAGAGAATAGAAAAGTATGGATTTCATGAAATGAGTGCTAGGCTTAGATTTCTGGATTTCGTAAAGCTAAAAATAATCTCACCGAGTATAGAATATTACTTAGCCTATGTTGTCGTGCAACGTCAAGTAGTCACTCTCTCACACATCAATGGATCCCCTCCCCCAAGCTTATCTATAAGCGTGGTGGCATAAAAAAATATTTACATCCCCATTTCTATAAAGCTCCAAAGGCAATGAAAAGAGAAGAGAAAGAAAGAAAGTGAGATGGGATCTTTTATTGAGGATTTTTCCTCTTTTCTTTTTCTTTTGTTTTTTTTTTCAAACAATAGCATATATACACAACGATCCCAACTCAAAGAGAGATAATGATATACAAGAATATTTTCTCTTTTCTCTCCTTTTTTTTTGAATAAGAAAGTTGGAGCTAGGAATTAATAGCGGGGGAAATGCCATATAATAGAATCGCTAAGGGGAGATTCACCAATGATTTTAAAAGTAAAGAAATGATGTTCAATATTTGTGGAGAAAGAAATGAATATATCTCTCGGTTCACTCTATAAGACATGCACGACAACTTCAGCAGGGTAATCTAATCTACTCAGTTTCGATCACAAAAAAGCTAACTAATCCAAATTTATCATAGCTAACATCATTCAATCATCCTGAAGTGAAATGTACAGTTCATGCATATAGAAGTGATATAGGAAAAGAAATCAGTACTCCAGACATAGGCATTCAATGCGTGAATCTTGGTGTGTTTTCTGTGATAGCATACATATGAATATTCAGACTCAGCTAATAATAAAATTTCATCCATTTTCATGTGGAAAAAGTGTGGGTTACTATCTCTAGATGCAAGGCAAGTCATAGCATATGATATCAGAAACAAAATCTAAGACATGACAAATAAAGCATGCATATAGAATAAGCTAACTCCACGTCATCATCATCACAGAAAAGTCATCTCTAGCATGAGATGAAAAAGAAATAAAGATAAAGGGAAAATAGAACTATTTACAATGCGGCACACAGAAAAATAAGAAAAACGTGATGCATGGTAAAATAAGAGAAAATGATGAAAATAAGTACAAAAGCGAAAGACGGTGTGAAAAACTAAAAATAAAGGTGGCAAATCGAAAAAGATCGTGAGAACTCACTCCCCCAAGCTAAATGGCACAGTGTCCTCAATGTGTAAAGTGGGGCACACCGAGAGACAAGTAAAGTGAGGGGCAAGTGAGGATGCATGCATGATGAAAAAAAAGGTGAAAATAAAAAGAAAAATAAAGAAATGAAAAATATGATGCGGACATGATGCATGCAGGAATGGAGTGATACAGATATAAAGATGGAGCACCAAAAACTCTCCCTCTCTCCCAAAAAGATATATAAGGATAGGATCTGAATGAGAAACCCAAAATAAGTGAGGGGAGGGGGTGGACAAAAATGCGACAGGACCCAACAGAAACGGGCAGCACAACGGCAGGAAAGAACGATGGCATCAAGGGTGCCTAAGAAGGTGGTGCTGCACCGTCTCCGTCCTGAGGCGGAAGTGGTGGTGGTGGCTGGACAGGCCGCTGAGCGGGTGTGGGTGTGGAAGTGGTAGCAGGCTGAGTGTGTGTGGAAGTGTGGGTGGGAACCTGCTGGGTGGGTGGGGGTACGCGGGGGAGACGCTCAAGGACCTGGGTAAGACAGTAGTGAATCTGGGGGATCAGGTCAAAGCGGCCGGCCATCGCAGAGACGGTGGAGGACAGAGTCCTAAGGTCGCCTCTGAGGCCACTCACCGCCCCCTCTAGAGCACGAATGCTCTGAAGTACAGTGTCGGGGGGAGGTGGTGCAGAGGGACGCACCGGTCGGGGCTGTGCAGGGCGGGGCTGGCGTACTCGGGTCGCGTACGTGACGGGCTCAGCGGGGAAGGGAACGAAAGGCGCTGCGCTCGCAAATGTGGGCCTGGCCTCAGAGTGAGGCCGGGGCACCGGCTGGTGAGAAGTGGAGGCAGCAGCAACGAAAGAAGAATATAAAAGAGGCAGCGAGGCGGCCGGAGAGGTCAGTGGCATAGAAGTGTGGACAGACGCCACGACACTCTCAGAAAATACGGCAGCAGTGGAGACAGAGGGCTCTCCGTACTCAACTACGGTCGGCGGGCGCTCGGGTGGGGCAGAAGAAACAGGCTCAGCAGACAGAGGGCTAGTGGTGGTGGTGGTGACAGCCGCGGGAGTGGTGGAGGTGGGCTTAGCTAAGGTATTCCCGACACTGACAGAGGTGGGGACAGAGGTGTCAGGAGCAGCGGAAACATCAGGGATAGGCTGAGGGGCCACAGGGTCAACAGGGGCGGCAGGCTCGGCAGGGGCGACAGGGTCTGCGGGGGCAGCGTGGGCAGCGTGGGCCTCCTCGGCCTCCTCGGCCTCGAGCACGTAAGCAGCGGGGATGAGAACATCCATCGCAGGGAGCCAGTCAACGTGGGCTGGTGCAATCTGAGTCCGAGCTGGGCTCGGAAGAATCATGTAATCGGCACCGTAAGGGCCGTGCAACCAGACCCAGTGACGCTCACCGTGCGGACGAAGCATCTTCATCCGGGCAATAACATCGATCGACAAAGAAGTGGGGCCCGGTACTCGTCGCAGGTCGTCAGGGAAGTCCTCGTCGGTCATAAGGGCAAGCAAGGTGATCAGGCCGCTGCAGCATATCGGTGAGCGAGCGCCCACCGATACAATGATGCGGTCCAAAAACCAAGCCGCGACATCAATCACGACGGCGGGGACCAGCTCATCGCCATCCCTAGATAGAGCTCTGGGACGTGTCATTGCGTAGAGCATGTAGAGCTCCGGCGTAGACATCGTGCCCGGCTCATATCTGGCCAAAAAGGTCGTCGCCATAAGGCGCTGAGCAATACGGAGGCAGGGATAGACAATGGCCGAGGCCTTGGCCCTACTAGGGTCAAAGGCAGCGTGAAGACCCGTAATCCGGGCCCAGAAGGCACCGGCGTCGAAGGAAGGTGGGGGGATATGGGTGGGGCCGTAACCGCGATCGGCTCCGGGGACAGCGGGCCACGAGAAAAATGCTCTCATCATATCGAGAGTGACCTGGCACTCCCGGTCCATGAACCAAAACGAGCATCCCTCGTCGGTCCGGGCGATCGAACTCAGAATCTCAAGTGTCGGGCGGGTAAACGTGTCCGCCGACACCTGGAAGAAATCTCGCCAGCCCACGTTGTCGTACAACGTGAGCATCCCCTCTAGTACCCCCAGGCGTCCTAGGTCGACAAGGTGTGCAAACCTGGAGGGTACGATCGAGCGCTGGGAGATACGCTCGAAGACGGTGCAGTGTGCGTCGTCTCGGAACGTAATCCCGAGCGGCCCGACCAGTGGAGCCGGAGGTGGTGGCTGTGGAGCGGCGGGGAGTGGCTGTGCGGGCTGTGTGGGCGCTGCAGGCTGTGCGGGGTGTGCGGGGCCTGCAGGCTGTGCGGGGTGGATGGGGTGTGTGGGAGAAGGCGGAGGAGAGTCCTCCAACTCGTGGGAGGGGCCGGCATCATCCGACCGCTTCCGCTTGGCGGAAGCTCTCTTCGACCGCGGCCGTGTCCGGGGCGGCATATCGGCCCCGAGCGCGCGCCGAAAAGTGTAAAAAGTGCGGCGTGTGCAAAAGAATGGAAGGAGTATACCCAGACACGCCGCGAGTGCAAGATAATGGAAGCGTGTGAAGTTAGCGCCTCCGCGAAGCCCGAATCAGTCCCTAGAAGCTCCCCGGGGCTCCCCTAAGCTCCCAAAAACAACCTGCGCATGAAATGGAGATATCAGCGAGTAATATTCAAAATGTATGGGGCATTAGGGGTATAATAGATAGATATAGAAATCAATTAGGTTTTGGGGTTCGTTTAATACATGGATCCTCGAAAATTACACAAAAAGAGGAGAAATAGGGCGAATCAGGCGATACCGGAGGTGGTCGGAGCGGCGGCCGCCGGCGGCGACTCGGGCGAGGCGCGGCGGGTGCTCGGCCGGCGGTGCCTGGCCGAGCGGCGGCGCGGCGGTGGTCGACCGGGCGAGTGAGGGCGTGAGCAAGCGAGGGTCAGGCGAGGGAGCTGAGGGGTCGGGCGTTTGGGAATTTTTTGCGTTTTGAAAAACGTGCCCCCCTCGGCCCCTTATATAATAAAAGTTACGACTCGGCCGAGTGACTAGGTCACTCGGCCGAGTGGGATTAAATGAAATATCCTCCTCGCTTACGCTACGGCCGAGTGGCTTTGCCAGCCTCGGCCGAGTGGAGTAAGTCCATTCGGCCGAGTGGCTCAAGCTACTCGGCAAGATTCGCCCTAGGAGCGTATCCGTTTTACTCGGCCGAGTGAAAATATATACTCGGCCGAGTAGCATTTACACCGAAATCAGGAAATTAAACAGAGAGTTGGGTACAGCAGACTTCCCTCGTTCGTGAGCGGCTCGGCCGGACGAACTTGTGTACTCGGCCGAGTGACTAGTATACTCGGCCGAGTGAGCCTTGTTTTCTGCTGTTTGTCTTCGTTTGGGCTCTAAACTCCGTCTTTCTTTCTCCAGTCGATTTCATCTTACTCCTAAGCCTCGAGCGTCTTCCTGGGGTGCTCCTCGTCGTCTCGTTCATCCTCCTCATGATGGATTTACCTATCTCCTCTCCTGTCAAGAAAAATAGGACCCGTTATCACAAAATTTTTGGGCGAACGACTCAAAACACTAAAAATTTCTAAAACAAAAATAAAGAAAAAGTAAAAATAAAGCAATAACCGTCGGGTTGCCTCCCGACAAGCGCTCGTTTAAGGTCGTGAGCTCGACCCCCCTATGATTTTCAATTAATGCGGGATGTTTGGTGCATATGAGATGCACCCATCAAACTTTCCGGGGAGAACGCTTGGATTCGGAAGTTGCGGTGGCGTGTTCTCCCGCGGTGGTCTCTCGTCTCGAATAGTGTTGGGGGGAGGCTCCCCCAAGCTAGCGTTTGCTCCGGTCAACGGCTTCACCGGTGACGCCGATTTTCGTAGCGGCGGAGCTTTCTTCGGAGACTTTTGTTTCGAGAGGTTGCAGAGCTCTCGAATCCTTGCGACATCAGCGTCGCCTTCATCATTTTCAGCGGAGAGGTCGGGGTAATCATCTAACTTCTCATCTTGGCCTAAATCCGGGCCTTCCTCGAAATCCTCATCGAAAAGAGCGCCAATCGAGTGGGGGATCGCCTCTTCAATTACCTCATCAAGGAGGTATGATAGATCATCCGGCCGTCCCTTAAGCAAATATATTCTATTGGTTTCGCCCGTCGGGACTCCCTCGGAATAGTGTTTGAGTCTCTGACCATTTACTTTGAATGTGGAACCGTCCTTGCTTTCCAACTCGAAAGCTCCTCCCGGTTGTATGTGCTTGATGGTGAAAGGTCCGGACCAACGTGACCTCAACTTACCGGGAAATAGTCGGAGCCGGGAATTATAGAGCAAGACCTTGTCTCCTACTTTGAAGTCCGTGACGGTTATGCGGGCATCGTGGAGAATCTTGGTCCTTTCTTTGTAAATTCTTGAGCTTTCGTATGCGTCTCTTCTTATCTCATCAAGCTCGTTGATGTCCAAGAGTCGCCTCACCGCCGCACTCTTGTAATCGTAATTAAAGGTTTTGATGGCCCAATATGCGCGGTGCTCCAACTCTACCGGTAAGTGGCAAGCTTTCCCATAAACGAGTCAGAACGGTGTGGTGCCTATGGGAGTGCGAAAGGCCGTGCGATATGCCCATAGAGCATCGTTTAGCTTCATTGACCAATCCTTTCTAGATCGATCCACCGTCTTTTCGAGAATTTGCTTAATTTCTCTATTTGAGACTTCCACTTGGTCGCTTGTCTGGGGGTGATATGCCATGCCGACTCTATGATTTACCCCGTACTTCTTTAGCATGGCTTCAAACTTGTTCTCTATGAAGTGGCTCCCCCGTCGCTTATCAAGGTACGAGGCACTCCGAAGCGCGGGAAGATGTTTTGCTTGAAGAACTTGGAGACGACCCTTGCGTCATTAGTAGGGGTGGCGATTGCTTCCACCCATTTGGAGACATAGTCGACGGCCAATAGGATGTATTTGTTGCCATTGCTCGACGGAAATGGTCCCATGAAGTCTACTCCCCAACAATCAAAAAGCTCAATTTCTTGGATGGGCCTCATTGGCATCTCATTGCGCTTGGAGATATTTCCGGTCCGTTGGCATCTATCGCACCTCTTTACAAAGTCGTGGGTGTCTTTAAACATTGTCGGCCAAAAGAACCCGCTCTGTAAAATCTTAGCGATAGTTTTAGAGGCGGCATGATGTCCTCCGCATGGTAGACCGTGGCAATGCAAAATGATGGATGTCGCCTCCTCTTTAGAAACACACCTCCGAATGACGCCATCCTTGCATATCTTGAAAAGGTATGGATCTTCCCAAAAATAGCTACGGACCTCATGCAGAAATCTCCTCTTTTGATGCGTGGGCATCCCATGCGGTTTAATTCCACAAGCCAAGTAGTTGACGAAGTCCGCGTACCAAGGTACATCTCCGGTCCTTATGGCATATAGCCTCTCATCCACAAATGTGTCGTCGATAGGCAAACTCTCATCCTCCTTGTCGCGAATGAGCCTAGATAAATGATCCGCCACGACATTGTCCGTACCCTTCTTATCTCTGATCTCTAAGTCGAATTCTTGCAACAAGAGTATCCACCTAATCAACCGAGGTTTGGCCTCCTTCTTGTTTAAAAGATACTTCAATGCCGCATGGTCGGTGTGGACAATCACCTTGGAACCGAGGAGGTAGGAGCGAAACTTCTCTATGGAATAGACGACCGCTAGAAGCTCCTTTTCGGTAGTTGTGTAGTTTTTCTGCGCGTCATCCAATGTCTTGCTCGCATAGTATATCGCATGAAGCTTCTTATCTTTTCTTTGTCCCAACACTGCTCCAATGGCTTGGTCGCTAGCATCACACATTAGCTCAAAAGGAAGGCTCCAATCCGGTGGTTGTATGATGGGCACGGAGACTAGTGCTTCCTTCAAGGTGTTGAAGGCTTGCAAGCATTCTCCTGAAAAAACAAAAGGAATATCTTTAGCGAGCAAGGAAGTAAGCGGTCGGGCAATCGAGGCGAAATCCTTGATGAAACGGCGGTAAAACCCCGCGTGACCAAGAAAGCCTCTAATGCCCTTGACATTAATAGGAGGAGGAAGTTTCTCGATTACCTCAATCTTTGCTTTATCTACCTCAATTCCTCTCGAAGAGACAAGATGTCCGAGAACTATACCTTCTGTGACCATGAAGTGACACTTCTCCCAATTGAGAGTGAGATTGTTTTGTTGGCACCTTTTTAGGACTTTAGTAAGATTTTCCAAGCAAGAGTCAAACTCACTCCCATAAACTGAGAAATCATCCATAAAAACTTCCATAATATTTTCAATGTAATCGGAAAAGATGGATGTCATACACCTCTGAAAGGTGGCGGGAGCATTACAAAGGCCAAACGGCATCCTACGGTAGGCATAGGTGCCATAGGGGCAAGTGAAAGTTGTCTTCTCTTGGTCATCTTTGTGCAAAGGGATTTGGAAGAATCCCGAATACCCATCTAGATAGCAAAAGTATTTATGTTTTGCAAGGCGTTCAAGCATTTGATCAATGAAGGGCAATGGGTAATGGTCCTTTCGGGTGGCTTTATTGAGTTTCCTATAGTCAATGCACATTCGCCATCCCGTGACGGTGCGCGTAGATATGGGCTCACCTTTTTCATTTTTTATGACAGTCATCCCCCCTTTCTTGGGGACGACGTGAACGGGGCTAACCCATCTACTGTCAGAGATAGGATAAATAATACCGGCGTCTAGCAATTTTAGGATTTCCTTTTTAACCACCTCTTTCATATTAGGGTTTAACCGCCTTTGAGGCTCTATGGAGGTGGCGTCTGTATCCTCCAAATGGATCCTATGCGTGCAAAGCCTAGGGCTTATCCCTTTTAGATCGGAGATAGTGTAGCCAAGGACATCTTTGTGGCTCCTAAGAACGTCTAGGAGTTTTTCAAGTTGGTCGGGCGTGAGGTGGGAGCTTACTATCACCGGGAAAGTTAATTTGTTACCCAAAAAGTCGTACCTTAGATTCGGAGGTAATTGTTTAAGTTCTACCTGAAGAGGCGCCGCTCCCTCTACTTCATCAGCTCGCATGAGTTTGGTTTCTTCCTTGTCAGCCGGGTCTAGCTCGTGCTCAGGCGGCGCGCTCTCTTGTGAAGAGTCAGACTCACTGCTTAGTGAGGACAATGCATCGAAATAGGCGCGCTCCGATTCTGTGCTAGCGTCATCAGAGCTTTCACTCGACTCCGGTTCGTTCCTGGAATCAAGAAACACATCAGACGACTCGTAGAAGCAAGGGTAAGTGTCAGGGGGTGTAACTCCCTGAACGATGGCTTGCTCTGAAGATCCTCCCGGAGTATAGTGATCCTCGACACTTGTTCTACGGTCTTCGAAATATAGCTTGTCGTCCATCACATCGACTCTGACGTTGCCTCCGATAGTCCCTTCCGGGGAGACTTGGTCCATCACAAAACTAGCAAACAGTTGCTCGTCAGGGTCCTTGACATCGATAGCAAAAGCTCCGGTAGCGTGGACCTCATCGACAAGCTCCTTAAGGAGGTCTGTGAAGGAGTCATAGTCTTCCTGACTGAGTTCTATTGTTGACATTGCATTCTCCATTCTTCCAGTAAAGACCTTATGCAAAACACAGGGAGAATATGCAAATAGAAGAAAGTAAAGAAAGAGAGAAAGAAGAAGTAACCGGGTGGTCGATGACGAACACCGTCGAAATTCCTTCCCCGGCAACGGCGCTAAAAACTTGATCGCTCCGGGACGTAACCCAAAAGAACGGTTGTAGTTTTACCGCAAGTGCACGGAGTTCTTCAATTTATCTTACAAAGATCCAATTTTGTCTCCTCTCCAATCACAAGAATAAAACTAAAAAGCTAATCTAAAAAGCTGCAAAAAATCTAAGAGAGAGGCTCTCCAAACTAGGGTAAAAACAGGGGTTAAATAGCCCCCAAAATCGTCCAAAAACTGTGACCAAAATACCCCTGCACAGCCTGTTTTCCGCAATTTTCGCTACAGGCAGCGCGTCGCACTCGGCCGAGTGACAAACGTCGCTCGGCCGAGTGAAAACCCTGTAATTTTCCAGTAAGTATCGATCTTCAGGGGTCTTCACTTCGGGGGCGGCTCGGCCGAGTGAGTTGCCGTCACTCGGCCGATGGCTTCATGGTACTCGGGCGGACGGGATTATCCACTCGGCCGAGTGGGTCTTCTGAAGCTCAGGCAGCCGAAAAACAGTAACATGGCGATTTTTGAAGGGCTTCGTCTGGGCGCCACTCGGGCGGACGGGGTCTCGTCACTCGGCCGATGTGGTCTCCGTCGCTCGGCCGAGTGCACATATGAATCGTGTCTGATCTGGTCGGCCGAGCAGTGTCTCGCTGGTCGGCCGAGTGACTCCTTCACTCGGCCGAGTGGGACACAAAACATGCCCAAATTGCTTGTTTTGGCCTCCTCGTCGCTCCTGCGACGTCTGTTCTTCTTCCGCTTCTCTCCAACAGCAAAATACCCCTCGGGGAGGTCGTCGGTGACCGTCTGGAGTAAGCGCATCTCGAGATCACTCCAAATAGTGCCAAATCACCTGAAATGCGACAAAAACAACAAATCGTGAAAAGCATCGCAATATCGTCGATATATCGTGAAAAACATGATTTGGGCGATCTAAATGGCATGCAAACATGCGGTAAAAAAGGTGTAAAATAAGGAGTGATCACGCATACTAGATACTATTTCATGCATTTGATTTTCAATTCATAACAGGCATTAATTCAGATAGATCCGCAGAAGAATATGCACGCATATAGAAAGTAAAACTGAAACTACCCTAAATAGCATGTCATCAAATAATAAGCACCGTGAAAAGCTACTGAGGGCAACGAGAAGTATCATCATGCAGAACCATCTCAGCAGAAAGAGAAAAAGGGTGGGGAAAATAAAAGAATGAAAAACAGGTATGCATGCATGGCAAAAAATGTAAAATGTGATGCTAAATGAGAAAAAATATAAAAAGGTGGAAAATGAGTGGAAAAGTAAACTAAAAATCAGAAAAAGGAAGAAAAATATAAAATAAAAATAAAAATAAAAATAAAGCGATAGCGCTCATCCCCCAAGCTAAACCCAGCAGTGTCCTCACTGCTGAGAAAACGCTAGTATACGGGAGATGATGCTAAAAAGGGTGGGTGGGTGGGAGGATAGAAAATGGATGAAAAATAAAACTGTACAAGAAGAAAATAAGACGTGGTATGATGCAATGCATAGAAGATGATGCATATGCAAGAAGTGATGCATGCTGGGTCCTCCCCCAAGCTATGTAAGACAAGGGCCCCAAACAGACAGATGGGCACAATAAAATGTGAGGGAGGCAAAAAGTGAATATGGACAGAATCAAGCAGGACAACCACCCTCTGGAGGAGGTGGTGGGTCCCACTGCTGTGGATCAGAAAATGTGGGGGGTGGCTGTGACTCGACATGTGGGTCGGTTCGCCAGTGCCTAACTAGGTTGCGGAGACATGGGAGGTCCTGTTCAACGGACTGTCTAGTAATGCCACCTCCCTGACCTATGAGTAGGAGTATGACAGTGAACTGATCGCCCTGGTCAGCGTCACGGAAGGTAACGTCTTATGATGTGTTGTCGATATGAAGACGCTCGGGAGGGGTTGGGGCCTTGGTTGGCAGAGGTGAAGTGGTGGATGATTCGCCAACCATATGGTTCTGTGTGGGTGAGCGTGTACGACGCGTGCGTCGAGTGGGCCTAGGGTTTGGTGTGCCGGTGTCGGCGTTTGTGGCTCTTGCACGGTGTGGCGGCATCTTGTACGCAGTATAAAAACGTGCGGCAGTATGTAAAGTATATAGTAGAAAGGGTGTACCGACACGAACGATGCGGCGATGTGATCGGTCACGTGACTGCTGCTGATTGGGAGTATCCCCCAAGCTGCTCCTAGAATCACCCTTCTATGTAGACGACATGTACCTGAAATAATAGGGAGTAATGTCAGGCGAGGAGAACTAATGTGCATAAATCGACCGAGCGGGAGTCTAGCTCGGTTGAGGCTTTGGGGGTATGAGGGGTGTTTGGGAGGGGGGACTTGAGGAGGAGGAGAGAGGGATGGGTATTTGAGTGGAAGATAGTGAGGGGAAAAGGTTAACTGGGAGGAGGCAGCCGGCGGCTGTGGGCGACTCGGGAGGAGGAGGCGGTGGATCGGGAGATGATTAGGGTAAGGTCGCTTAGGGCAAGGGTTAAAGGATGGGTTAATGTAAGTAAATAGCTCGAACCCGGCTTAAAACGAGACCTGCAATCAACCACAGCAGACTCGGTCCGAGCAATCTGATTACTCGGTCGAGCTAGTGATTTAGATAAATCAAAATATAATTCGAATACTCCCTTTGTCCTGCTCGGTCGAGCAGGCGACCGCTCGGACCGAGCTGATTCTGCTCGGGCCGTGTAGACAGAACGACATTTTCGAGCTCTTTTCTTGTGCCTGCGCTACTCGACCAAGCAGATCATTGCTTAGTCGAGCAGGCGACCGCTCAGGCAGTGTAGATAAAGTGACTTTTCTTCTTTGTTTTGGCGACCCTGTGATGCTCGACCGAGCAGGTGGCTGCTCGGTCGAGTCGGTATCTGCTCGGACCGAGCAAAGGCTGCTCGGGCCGTGTAGACAAAGCGATGCTTTTGAGCTTTTCTCTTGTGCCTACGCTGCTCGACCAAGCAGAGTGGCTGCTCGGTCGAGCAACCTGTATCCCCTTTTTGCTCTTCTTCTTTGGTCTTCTCTTCAAATCTACTGCTCTCCTCCAGCTTTCTTTCATTCAAAATGTCGATTTTCATACCCCTTCATGTTCAACCTATAAAAAGGAAGAACCCATCAAATTTTTATGATCTTGTGTTTTTAAGAGAAATAAATATCCTTTTTATTTGGTTTTCTTAAATGGATAAAGTAAAAATAAGAAATTGAAAAAGCAAATCCAATGTATAAGAGATTGGGTTGCCTCCCAATAAGCGCTCGTTTTGAGTCATGAGCTCGACTCCCTCAAGATCTTCAACAAATAGCGGGGGATTCTTCGAGGAAGTACGTCTCCTTCTGACCAATTGGTTCTCCTGCTCTGTACGGCTTAATCCTCTGACCGTTTACTTTGAAATTGCTGTTTTCCCCTCGAGCCCAACGGAACCCCCCTAGAGATAGGCTTACTATCTTGTAAGGGCCAGACCACCTTAACTTTAATTTCCCGGGAAAGAGGCGTAATCTTGAATTGTAGAGAAGTACCTGGTCATCGACATCATGGCGAACCACCATGATGTTCCTGTTATGATAGGTCTTGGTCCTCTCCTTATATATCTTTGCATTCTCATAGGCGTGTCGCCGAATATTATCAAGCTCGTTGCTGTGCAAAGCTCGTCTTGTGGCGGCGCTCTGGTAATCAAAGTTCATCTTCTTTACTGCCCAATATGCTCTGTGTTCCAATTCTACCGGAAGGTGGCAAGCTTTTTTATACACTAGTCTGTATGAGGTAGTTCCGATGGGAGTTTTGAAGGCGGTGCGATATGCCCAAAGGGCGTAACCCAACTTGTGTGACCAATCTTTCCTCGAGGCGCTCACCGTCTTCTCCAAAATGCTGTTGATTTCCTTGTTGGATAACTCCACTTGACCACTAGTTTGAGGGTGATAAGCAAGAGCGACCTTGTGATGAACTCCATATTTTTTTAGCATCGTCTCGAACTTTTTCTCAGTGAAATGGCTTCCTCCATCACTTATGATTGTCCTGAAGACTCCAAAATAAGGAAAGATGGTATTCTTGAAGAATTTGGCTACTACCCTCGCGTCATTTGTCGGGGTGGCCATGGCCTCCACCCACTTCGAGACGTAATCAACGGTGACCAAGATGTACTTATTGCCGTTACTCGATGGAAAGGGCCCCATGAAGTCAACGCCCCCACAGTCAAATAGTTCTATCTCCAAGATGCCCTGAAGGGATGTTTCATTCTTCTTCGTGATATTTCCTGTCCTCTGGCATCTATCGCATTTCCTGATGTATTCATTCGCATCTCTAAATATAGTGGGCCAATAGAAACCACTTTGGAGGATTTTTGCCGTGGTTTTGGTGACAGCTGCGTGTCCCCCGCATGGTTGATCGTGGCAATGCGATATAATGGAAGTCGCCTCTTCTTTTGGGATACATCGTCTGATGATCCCATCAGCGCATGTTTTGAACAGGTATGGGTCATCCCAAAAGTAGCTCTTGGCGTCATGAAGGAATTTCCTCCTCGAGTAAGTCGCCAACCCTTGTGGGACTATGCCGCTTACCAGGTAGTTCACTATATCTGCGTACCAGGGGGCTTCAGAGGAGTTCACCGCAAATAACTGTTTACCGGTGAAAGAATCATCAATTGCCAAGCTGTCATTTCCATGCTTTTGAATTAACCGCGACAGGTGGTCTGCTACTACATTCTCTGCTCCTTTCTTGTCTTTGATCTCAATATCAAATTCTTGGAGTAGGAGGATACACCGTATCAAGCGCGGTTTAACATCCTTCTTGCTCAATAGGTATTTCAGCACTGCGTGGTCCGTGTGGATAATCACTTTAGACCCCAAGAGGTATGATCTGAACTTCTCGATAGAATAAACCACGGCTAGCAGCTCCTTTTCCGTAGTGGTGTAGTTCTTTTGAGCATCATCCAGAGTCTTGCTAGCGTAATATATATCATGAAGCTTTCCTTCTTTCCTTTGGCCAAGAACGACTCCCACGGCTTGGTCACTGGAATCACACATCAGTTCAAATGGCAGATTCCAATCCGGCTGCTGTATAATTGGGGCTGAGATTAGAGCTTCTTTTATCATATTAAAGGCTAACAAGCAGGCGTCAGTAAACACAAAAGGAGCGTCCTTGGCGAGGAGCTTCGTGAGAGGGCGAGCAATGTTGGAAAAATCCTTTATAAAGCGGCGGTAAAAATCAGCGTGCCCTAGGAAACCACAGATACCCTTGAGGTTAGTGGGAGGCAGTAAACTCTTGATAACTTCGACTTTGGCCTTATCAACCTCGATTCCCTTGGAGGTGATGACATGGCCAAGCACAACCCCTCTGTCACCATGAAATGACACTTTTCCCAATTTAGGGTCAGATCATTGTCATGACACCGTTCTAAAACCTTGGATAAATTGGCAAGACAATCATCGAACTCGGTGCCATAAACAGAGAAATCGTCCATGAAGACTTCCATAATATTTTCGATGAAATCTGAGAAAATAGACGTCATGCACCTTTGAAATGTGGCAGGTGCATTACATAGCCCAAACGGCATTCTTCGGTAGGCGAATGTGCCATAGGGGCATGTGAACGTCGTCTTTTCTTGGTCTTCCCGATGCAACGGGATTTGGAAGAACCCTGAGTATCCATCTAGGTAACAAAAGTATTTGTATTTGGCTAAGCGCTCAAGCATTTGGTCAATGAAGGGTAAAGGATAATGGTCCTTTCTGGTGGCCTTATTGAGTTTCCTATAGTCGATACACATACGCCACCCAGTGCCAGTTCTAGTGGATATTAGCTCATTTTTTCGTTCCTAATGACTGTCATGCCCCCTTTTTTGGGGACCACCTGCACATGGCTAACCCATTTACTATCGGAAATGGGATAAATAATTTCGGCCTCTAATATCTTCAAGACCTTCTTCTTCACTACCTCCTTCATGTTGGGATTTAATCGCCTTTGAGGCTCAATGGAAGTGGCGTCATTATCCTCAAGATGAATCATGTGGGTGCTTATGGTTTCACTGATGCCATTCAGGTCAGCAATGTTATACCCTATTACCTTTCTATGGGATCTAAGGATTTTTTAGGAGGCTTGCTAGTTGGGGTTCGGTGAGGGCTGCATTAATGATAATGGGGTATGTGGAATTCTCGCCCAAGAAAGCATATTTCAAATTAGCAGGAAGAGTTTTTAGTTCTACCTGAGGGGCGATGTACCCCCGTCATCTCTCTGTGAGAAGGATGCGTCCTCAATAGCCGGTTCAGAATGTGGAAACTCTTCGTTGGCAGAATTATAGGATGAGCAGGGAGATGATGGTACGTCGTGGCAGACGTCTGCAGATTCTGTTTCCATAGCGCACCTGTCAACGGAGGTAAAATATTCAGGTACGCATTTGCTATCGAGCATAGGGTTGGGAGAACTTCCCTGGTTAATGTTGTTTTGTAATGGTTCGGGATCCGTGTATCCCTCGCTGACTTGTTCTTCATATGTCGCAGTCTGTGGGATGTTATCATTGTAGAAGCGTAGGGTTTCCCCTTTGTATCGTACATAGACTCCGTCAGCAACTGGGACACCATCTAATGCGGCTGCATTGTGGAAGGCGTTCGCGATAAAGACTGAGAGTTCTTGTGTAACCGGGTCGTCTGTAGAGAACTCCATTTGACCATGGACCCATACATCAGCCACTACACTTTCCATTATATCCAAAAGCTGAGAATCGTTCAATGGCTCTAATTGACGAGTGTCGCTCCATCTTGTGTCAATAGGTAGGGCTTCAATGGTCTGGAGGAACATCACGTCCTCTTCGAAGCTTATGTGAATGTTGCCCTCAATAGTACCTGCATCAGAAACCTTGTTCATTATATGATCCATGACCAATTGCTGAATTACGTTACCTGCAATAGAGGTTCCTGATCCGATAAACCAAACTGCATCAATCAATTCTCTAGCTGCACATTCAATCATGGATTCGTTAATGCGCGAATCCTGAAGACCATGTAGATGATAAGGAGAAAAGCTAAACTCATCTGAGTCACTGTCTGTCACGCCCCGCTTCCCAAAAATATGGAGGCGAAGCGTGAGAAGGTCCGCTCAGACTTGAAGCTGCAAAGCTGCAAGTCCGATAAGCGTCAATCAAATTTAAAACTGCAGGTCTTTGCAACGCGAAACGAAACAAGATAATAATAATGAAATGAGACAAAAGAATAATCTCAGAATATCCATAAATATAAATTCCAACATCGCAGAAAAGCCACCAGGCTGAAATAAAAGAGAGTCTAAAGGCCCAAACATGGCCAACAAAAGTACAAAGTACAAAGTATAGGTGCCACGCACCAACAACTAACAAAAGGCCTAAACAAAAGAAAGCTCAACAAAAACTCAAAGAGTGGTCACCGGTGTCCACAAAATCCTCCTGGGCAGACATGGACTCAGCGTCAGCGAAACACCACGTACTCAGCAACGGTCTCTAGCTCAGGGTCTAACATGTGACACCCAAAAGAGCAAGGGGCACATGTCAGCAAGTCTACAAGAGACTTGTGCAAGGAAACTGAAAGTAGGCAAAATTAAAGCAACCTAGCAGTTCTAGCATGAATGCGATGACATGGCAGTTAAAGTATGAGTGCAATAGGTAAAGTAAAATAAAGTAAGGTAAAGTACGAGCATGGCATTTAAACATGGCATGGATGACAAGTATTACATGAATCATTCACAAGACAAGTACAAGACAAGGAAACTAAGCACCTCGTGCACAGAGTTCACGCCTTACAGCTAGAGTGGCTGATCGGGCCAACTCCTAAGCTGATTGGTCGCTCAACCCTACCCCTCCACGTGTATCGAGCCAGGGCCTTACCCCCGAACAGGAATGCTCGCTTCTGGATCACGAGCCAGGAAGTGTTTTTAACAAGTATGGCATAGGGGTGCACCTAGCCGGAAACACGGAAACACGGATTGTACAAGTATTTTGTAGCGTGTGCTACGATGCAACAATCAATTTGGATGACATGTAAGATGCAATGCATGGCAGTTAAAAGTGCGTACAGATAAGGAAAGTAAACGTGACAGTTTAGTATGCATGATTAACAAGTTTAAAGAGTTGGATCTAGCTTCGTTGTCAAGCTAGATCAATTTAGGTGACAGATCTAGTTTCGTTGTCAAACTAGATCAAGTAGGCGTCTAGCCAGCTATCATTTCACTGACTAGTCTCTTTTACGCTAGGAACAGGGAAGTGGCCTAACAACATGGCCCTACACAAGAGTTGGCAAGTTTCACTTGCCTGCAAGTACAACGTCTGAGCACACCGTCCAATGAGTCCAAAAATCACAATTATCCTACGTGCACAAGTCCACCGACCTAAAGTCCATATTATTAATCTTGATTAGTGAATTTAAAACATTTAAAACATTTTAAAAACATAAATTTTAGTCTTGATTAACATGCAATGGGTTGGGGGTCCTAGGGGTGCAAAGCGTTACCTCAACACGACGCGAAAGCTACACCGGCGTCGGGTAGCGACGCCGGGGGTTGGAATAAAAGATCACGCTCCAAGTCCTGATTCCAATATAGATTCCTCGCTGGAAAGTTCAGAGCATCAACCGGAGTGACGATTCCAGATTCCAAGGCTAGCACGTGCGACGACGGGCTACGACGTGTCGCAACGTCGTACGCGGCAAATCGTCGGAGCGAAAGCACCTATGTGGGGCCCACAGTAGTCCTAGGGGCCTATGGGGGACCCACAATACCTCTGGAGAACTTGGGGGGCCCACGGTGGCAAGTGGTGCGACGGGTACGGGGTTGCGATGTTTGACTCTCGGTCGTACAGCCTTGGTGCGGGGGTCGGGCTCGGTCAGACACGGGGGAACGGGGCTGTGCAGCGCGTGGGTCGGTCGCAGCAGCGGGTGCGGAGAGATTTCTCGGTCGGTGTGGGCGACAGCGTCAGTCGGGCGCTTGGGCGGGTCGTTGCAACGTTGCAACATTGCAACGAAGCGGCGATGTGGGCGTGAGCGGGGGAGCGCTTCGGTCGGACACGGTGCGATGCGGGGCGACGGAGCGGCTAGCGTTGCGGGTGCGGAGCGATGCTAGGTGCGGAGCGGGCGACCGGTCTGACCGAGAGCTCCTCTCGGTCGGGCACAGTGAAGCGGGGCGACGGCTGTGCGGAGCGGGGCGGGGCTTGGTGCGGAGGCAGAGGCCGGTTGGTGCTGGGGATTTGGGCCTGTTTCCTCGGTCGTACGGTGGAAGTTCGTCGCAACGTTGCGACGATTCATCGCAACGTCAAATTTGAGTTTGGGAAGCGGCTATGGTTATTTTCTTGCGAAAATAGGCCTTCCTAGAGGTTGTTTATATAGTGTAGATGGGTTGACTAGGTCTAGGGCTAATCCTAATGAGATTAGGAGTTTAAAATAATTTAAAATTCAAATCTCAACATCTCTAACTCACCCAAGGCTTAGGTGGGGCCCAAATGAGCTGGAAATTGGCTCAAAAATTATTTAAAACGTTTTAAACTCAAATAAATTTTCTTTGGCCGAAATTAATATAAAAATTAATTATTAAAAATATTATAAACCTTGTTAAAAATATAAAAGTGGTCAAACAAACTCCAAAAATTATAAAATAAATATCGGGGTGATCGTGGTGACGAAAGTGAGCTAACTAAGAAGACGGATCTCAATTTCGACATCGGACGACGAAACTAAAAATAGAAACGTCTCCCGTCAAAAGTGAGAATCGCAACGTCTCATCGAATATGATTAAATTGTGGGAAAACGACTCGAGAAATGTCGTTCCAAGTTAGTGCCACAATTTACTACTCGCAGAGACGTTCACAACGGCATATCGCATCAAGGTGTTCTCAAACAAACAAAGTCTAAAATAAACACGTGCACGGCCAAAAGCACGTGCACGAAAAACGTACAACGAAAAGTGGTCGTTACATCCTCCCCACCTTAGAATAAAGTCCGTCATCGGACTTTCTAATATAGCTAGTCGCTCTAGTAACTACCCCAATCAAGTCATATTATAATTCAAACCAGGTATAGTCATTACAAGTGCTTATATATGCACTAGGTAGTCAAACGTTATCACTACCAACACGTATGTATATATATGTATATATTCACGTACGTCATACACTTATACCTATTATAGTCAGTCAACTTCATACATGTATTTCAATCATATACATAAGCATACATCCCTTATATAATTACTACTTACCTAAACACAAAACAATATTTCAGATACTCATATAAGGATAGTCTCACACTTAGCAAATACAATCATTGCTCTACGTATAGATAGTTACCTGTGCACGAACAACATGGGTATACGACTCCCTAATATTTCCTAGTATACATTCAATACTAAACACATCAACATAGGTAGTCACACCATACCATAATTAAATCCAGTTTCACTATATCTAATATACATTCACCACTACTATAGTTTCACAATATATATAGTCATTCAGTGCATTCAAATATTTCACCATACAATCACATCACATACGGTCCTATAACTGTATTTACGACACGCCACATATATCATAGTCACCAATAACTATAGCTAAGCACATACTTACCCGTGCATGGTGCACATCCATACACGCTAACTTTTCATTCACGTATACCAATCATATCATTATATAACTAGCACACCTGCACACCTAGTTTTAGCTAGTACACATACGTTCACACGAGCAAGCCCTTAGTAATTAACTATACCACAAGACCAACACCTATAACTATATACTGGTGTAGCGACCCACAATCATGTGTGTAACACAACCAGGCACAAACACTTCTATCACTATACTTACATCAAACGTTGCTATATTCAAACTACAAACATACATTCAATATACTTAGAGTATACTCACTCAAGCTTGAGTGAGACTCAATACACATATCGGAATATTCTATATACGTACGCGGCATTCATACCTATACCAATACCACTCCCATATATATATGCGTCTACCAATACAACCATATACATACCTTAAGTCAATCACACTTAATATTTAGTCAGATAATACTCACATAGTTCAATCACTCTATATACCATAATAATAATACAGACATCAGCACACGTATAATTGTAATACACTCCTTAATACATACGCATTCATCGAATAGTCGCACACATGTAACATATATATTCACACCATAGCCTACTACCTATAATTAGTATACTAGCACATCCACACATACATAATTAAGATGTGCAATAGTCGTGTATACCTCACGGTATGCACGCATGCAACATCCCATAAAAGCAAGCAATACCAATCAAAATTATAATCCTACTACCATATGTATATCACCTATATACTCATGCAACGAAACATAACTACTTACATATAAGCGCATATATATCTACCTACGAGCACATACTCATACGTACTAACATACAGGTCATATAATAGGCCTACTCACTTAACTATACATCCACCTATTATTATCACTCCTAACTTACACATTGCTTTACCAATCATTTATTTCAACCATCACAAGTATCTCTATCTACATACACTCCATTAGATATTCCAACACTAACTCTTATACACACCGGCATCCCTATTATGGTATAGCTAACCACTCACAAATCTATAAATTCTAACACACAACAACTTCATAATATCATGAATAACTCCGAGTATATATATATATATATATATATATATCACACAATAGGCAAGCATCAATATACTATGGGGGGGTACACTCCTAAGTTCACGTACATAACTTAGGTACGTGCACTACGACTACCTCACAAGGTCCAAGGGCCTACTAACAACTTAGAGTTGACACAGACATTGACGGGCACTTAAGCCTAAGCAATAGAGAGAGGTCGAGGTCGAAAGCGTGACGAGGGAAGGATCGATAAGCACGAGTTCAGATAGGACGAATACAAGGAGACAGCTTGGTTAGACGAAACATTGACTCAGTGGTGATGTTTAGGTTGAGGGAAAGGGAGATGTAGTGACAATTATATAGGATGGAGAAAAGAAATAGTATAAGTAACATAAGCTAACATACGCGAAATTTGAAAACTGTCGTACTTCAGAAGTTGAAATCCCAGTCTGAAAAGAAATATTTGGAGGTCGATAAAACGAGTCGTTCAAAATAAGTTTGAGTCGAATATTCATAATAAGAGGAAATGTTTCATTGGCTTATCGAGATCATTAAGAAGAGGAAGTAAATCATTCACACAAGCATTAAGGACGTAGTTTAGAAAATTTTATACGTCAGTAGTTTAATATAATGTTGTCAAAAGTTTTGAAAGTTAAAGAATGAAATTAAGTAACGGAAGAATTTAAACTCGTGTTAAATGTTCTCAAAACTTTTAGGCTATGGAAAATTTAAAATAATCAATTTTGAAACTACTTTTAGAGAACCAGGGTTTGCCAAAAATGAGAAACTGATTTACACAAGGTTCTTAATATACGAGCACAACAAGTCTGGTACGGATATAAAATTAATTGAAAGTATGTATGGTGCACGGAAAAATAATATCAACTTAGTAGTAGAATTATCGAAATCGATAGCAAAGCTTTAAAACCAAACTATGGAAGGTCCAGATTTAGGAAATGGTTATGAAATAGTAATTTTACAAAATTTGAATTAAGGAAAACGATGAGCATAACTTTGACTTGCGGGAAGCTGAAATCCCAAGTGACTTGAAAAGTATATGAATGGCATAAATCAGGAGGGAAAATTACAAGCTGAATAAAGTACGATTCAGAATAAAATTAATATATGAAGGGACGACGCATTTACATAAGTACGAAAAACATAGGCTGGGAAAATACTATAAACTAGTATTCAAAAATTCCGACAAACGTTTTAAAAATTTAAATCAATGAAGGAGTATGAAGTATAAGTATATTAAAATTTTGAACAAAGTTAAACTTAGTGGAAGATAAGATTGAAAAATACTTTCAGAAGGTTCAAGATTTGCAATGGGGATGTTTGAAAATTGACAACAATCGTCATGAGGTGATCTCGTGAATCGAGGCAAGGAAATTGGTCGGATGATCAAAACATACATACGCCTAGGGTATGAATCTGAAGGATCTGCGGGGAAACTCCTACGGTCGACCAACTAAAGATTAAGAACTAAGCGCTAAGACTTTCTAAGGAGCTAGACGGAAACGAAATGCGTTCAGCTTGGTCCGAAATCGATGAACCCAAGCGAACGACTAAGGAAATTCTATAAGTCTAATATGGTCAGAGGTAGACAAGGACCACTAAGGTAACTCCTACGACGATTAAATCAATTGCTGACAGGGAGTCTAACTAATAGTCAGGGCTTCTAACAAGCAAGCACAGACGTCTAACTAAATCGTCTTACCACCTAGTGTCATAAGAAAACGACTAGACTCAGGGCTCATGATTCGGATGTTGCAATTTATTTAGTGGACATTCCGTTATTATCGTTGTTCCGTTAATTCGCAATTGCAAGACTCGACCTGCATGGGCCACCAACAAAACCTGTCACGCCCCACTTCCCAAAAATATGGAGGCGAAGCGTGAGAAGGTCCGCTCAGACTTGAAGCTGCAAAGCTGCAAGTCCGATAAGCGTCAATCAAATTTAAAACTGCATGTCCTTGCAACGCGAAACGAAACAAGATAATAATAATGAAATGAGACAAAAGAATAATCTTAGAATATCCATAAATATAAATTCCAACATCGCAGAAAAGCCACCAGGCTGAAATAAAAGAGAGTCTAAAGGCCCAAACATGGCCAACAAAAGTACAAAGTACAAAGTATATGTGCCACGCACCAACAACTAACAAAAGGCCTAAACAAAAGAAAGCTAAACAAAAACTCAAAGAGTGGTCACCGGTGTCCACAAAATCCTCCTGGGCAGACATGGACTCAGCGTCAGCGAAACACCACGTACTCAGCAACGGTCTCTAGCTCAGGGTCTAACATGTGACACCCAAAAGAGCAAGGGGCACATGTCAGCAAGTCTACAAGAGACTTGTGCAAGGAAACTGAAAGTAGGCAAAAGTAAAGCAACCTAGCAGTTCTAGCATGAATGCGATGACATGGCAGTTAAAGTATGAGTGCAACAGGTAAAGTAAAATAAAGTAAGGTAAAGTACGAGCATGGCATTTAAACATGGCATGGATGACAAGTATTACATGAATCATTCACAAGACAAGTACAAGACAAGGAAACTAAGCACCTCGTGCACAGAGTTCACGCCTTACAGCTAGAGTGGCTGATCGGGCCAACTCCTAAGCTGATTGGTCGCTTAACCCTACCCCTCCACGTGTATCGAGCCAGGGCCTTACCCCCGAACGGGAATGCTCGTTTCTGGATCACGAGCCAGGAAGTGTTTTTAACAAGTATGGCATAGGGGTGCACCTAGCCGGAAACACGGAAACACGGATTGTACAAGTATTTTGTAGCGTGTGCTACGATGCAACAATCAATTTGGATGACATGTAAGATGCAATGCATGGCAGTTAAAAGTGCGTACAGATAAGGAAAGTAAACGTGACAGTTTAGTATGCATGATTAACAAGTTTAAAGAGTTGGATCTAGCTTCGTTGTCAAGCTAGATCAATTTAGGTGACGGATCTAGTTTCGTTGTCAAACTAGATCAAGTAGGCGTCTAGCCAGCTATCATTTCACTGACTAGTCTCTTTTACGCTAGGAACAGGGAAGTGGCCTAACAACATGGCCCTACACAAGAGTTGGCAAGTTTCACTTGCCTGCTAGTACAACGTCTGAGCACACCGTCCAATGAGTCCAAAAATCACAATTATCCTACGTGCACAAGTCCACCGACCTAAAGTCCATATTATTAATCTTGATTAGTGAATTTAAAACATTTAAAACATTTTAAAAACATCAATTTTAGTCTTGATTAACATGCAATGGGTTGGGGGTCCTAGGGGTGCAAAGCGTTACCTCAACACGACGCGAAAGCTACACCGGCGTCGGGTAGCGACGCCGGGGGTTGGAATAAAAGATCGCGCTCCAAGTCCTGATTCCAATATAGATTCCTCGCTGGAAAGTTCAGAGCATCAACCGGAGCGACGATTCCAGATTCCAAGGCTAGCATGTGCGACGACGAGCTACGACGTGTCGCAACGTCGTACTCGGCAAATCGTCGGAGCGAAAGCACCTAGGTGGGGCCCACAGTAGTCCTAGGGACCTATGGGGGACCCACAATACCTCTGGAGAACTTGGGGGGCCCACGGTGGCAAGTGGTGCGACGGGTGCGGGGTTGCGACGTTTGACTCTCGGTCGTACAGCCTTGGTGCGGGGGTCGGGCTCGGTCAGACACGGGGGAACGGGGCTGTGCAGCGCTTGGGTCGGTCGCAGCAGCGGGTGCGGAGAGATTTCTCGGTCGGTGCGGGCGACAGCGTCGGTCGGGCGCTTGGGCGGGTCGTTGCAACGTTGCAACGTTGCAACGTTGCGGTGATGCGGGCGTGAGCGGGGGAGCGCTTCGGTCGGACACGGTGTGATGCGGGGCGACGGAGCGGCTAGCGTTGCGGGTGCGGAGCGATGCTGGGTGCGGAGCAGGCGACCGGTCTGACCGAGAGCTCCTCTCGGTCGGGCACGGTGAAGCGGGGCGACGGCTATGCGGAGCGGGGTGGGGCTTGGTGCTGAGGCAGCGGCCGGTCGGTGCGGGGGATTTGGGCCTGTTTCCTCGGTCGTATGGTGGAAGTTCGTCGCAACGTTGCGACGATTCGTCGCAACGTCAAATTTGAGTTTAGGAAGCGGCTAGGGTTATTTTCTTGCGAAAATAGGCCTTCCTAGAGGTTGTTTATATAGTGTAGATGGGTTGACTAGGTCTAGGGCTAATCCTAATGAGATTAGGAGTTTAAAATAATTTAAAATTCAAATCTCAACATCTCCAACTCACCCAAGGCTTAGGTGGGGCCCAAATGAGCTGGAAATTGGCTCAAAAATTATTTAAAACGTTTTAAACTCAAATAAATTTTCTTTGGCTGAAATTAATATAAAAATTAATTATTAAAAATATTATAAACCTTGTTAAAAATATAAACATGGTCAAACAAACTCCAAAAATTATAAAATAAATATCGGGGTGATCGTGGTGACGAAAGTGAGCTAACTAAGAAGACGGATCTCAATTTCGACATCGGACGACGAAACTAAAAATAGAAACGTCTCCCGTCAAAAGTGAGAATCGCAACGTCTCATCGAATAAGATTAAATTGTGGGAAAACAACTCGAGAAACGTCGTTCCAAGTTAGTGCCACAATTTACTACTCTCAGAGACGTTCACAACGGCATATCGCATCAAGGTGTTCTCAAACAAACAAAGTCTAAAATAAACATGTGCACGGCCAAAAGCACGTGCACGAACAACGTACAACGAAAAGTGGTCGTTACAATGTCAGATTCACTGGTCCATTGTACTTGCATCACCCTCTCCATCACGTCTGATTAATCAAGAATGATCACTAGCTGGAGGGAGTTGTTAGTAGCGAGGTAGCAATAAAAAGAGAATAAAAAGGGTGGAAAGATGAGAAATGATAAGAGTTGCTAGTAAACTCTTCAAAATAAAAATAAACTGAGATACACTATTGCCGTCCCCGGCAACGGCGGCAAAAACTTGACGCACCCGGAACCTACACCTAAATTCCACCTAGCGGGGTCACGGTCGCTAGGTGTAGTATGGCCCCTAGGTGTCAATTCCGGGCTCTATCTGCAAGCGGACGGTGTCAAATTATAGTATAAAAGATGTCGGATCCCACAGGGACGGTGACAATGTATTTGGGGTCTCAGCTTATTTTTATTTCTTGGAGTGAGATAGCTGTCGGGTTGAAAGGATTGGTTGTGGTATTGTTGTTGATTCAATAATAAAAGGAACTAGAGCATTAGGGATAACTGCTAAGACCGTCGGGGATCGATGTTGAAATAGGATCCTTACGTTGCATTAGGATTAGGGGATTAATCTCTCAATTTGTACCACTCTCGTGGGTTAGCATTTCGAGGTATTTCGGTGGCTCTCGTTGACGCAAAGGCGGTAGCCGTCAACGTAGTGATATAGTTCGTCGCTGAATCCCCTCAAAGCACGAGCCAGGCATGGTCACGAGTCTTGATTGGATCCACTGATTTCCCTATTCGAATCTCAAGGATACCCCTTAAGCTCATCAATTCCACAGACCGTGGGCATGATCTTAGTGCGGGTTATCTTAGGGATCCGGTAGGATCAACCGAAATACTCCCCTTCATTCCTAATCCAACCTAGAGATCCAGATCTACATCTTTCCCCCTAAAGTCTTAGGGCTAACCCATCAACTCTAGAAAGAGACTACTCACACATGGCGATATTGACAAATAAAAATGCGGTTTTTATCAAGGAGAGCATTATTGCAAATCAATCGAATAAGAAAACGAATAACTTACGCAATGAAGACAGTGAAGAGCAGTCGCAAATAATAATCCAAAAGAAAGCCCAAGATTCCAGCACGCAAGAATAGTAGATCTCTAAGAAATAATTCAATAATCTCCAAAAAAACTAGGTTTAGATCTAACAAAACTATTTCTAATCTCTGCTGCTCTCAAAACATAATTCAAAATTACAAAATGAACGAACTCCCTCAAACGCACAACCCAGATCCACTCTTCACTCCCAAGCGCGTATCAGATGGCCACGAGGAATTTCCGAAGATAGCCTTTAGTGTCGTCGACCGAGTCAGTGACTCGGTCGAGCTGGAGCTTGCTCTGTCAGCTGCTCGGTCGAGCAGCCGTTTTGCTCGGTCGAGTACGTCAGTAAGTCGGTCTTCTCCCAAAATGTTGCTCTGTATGCTCGTCCCGAGTCAGCTCTGCTCGGTCGAGCAGCCAACGGACTCGGTGGCTGTGAGATCTGCTCGGCTCGAGCAGGAGGCTGATTGAACTTCGGGAATGAGAGCTGCTCGACCGAGCACCTTGAGTGCCCAGTCTGAACAGCATGCGTATCTGCTCACCTTCTTCGTCTAGCATCTACTCGACCGAGCAGCTGCTCTGCTCGGTCGAGTCGTCTGGGAAAATATTGGCTGAAGCTCCTGATAGCTTCTCCTCTCTTCCTGCACTCTCCTCCACTCCTCCCATGGCTCCCAAACCTCGGCGAACTCCTGTAGAGCTTCGCCAACGGGCTCACTGGCATGTCAGATTTGTCCATATCTAAAATGGGTCCCAAATCGCTCCAAAATCCCTGGAAATACATAAAACTCTACGAAAACCGAATATAGCGTTAGAATTGCAATATCGTAGGAAAATACTGGATTTGGTTGCGAAAATGGCATGAAATGCAATGACATGATACTATGAAAAGATGTAAAATATGGACACATCAGTGTGCTTAACAATTTGGTTAATGTTATGAACCATCATCTCGGGGAGAAACCCCCAGCTCTTTATTTATAGCATTAGAGGAGCGTACATAGATAAGATACAATAGATACGGTCTTATCTATAAGATAAGTCGTGATCCCAACCAACTCGTTATTATCCATTCACAACACTTCCCCTTATCCAGCCATAGGTGTGGACTCTGCTCATGAATACTTCAGGATTCTGAGTATAGTAGGAGTCTCACATGGGGTGGATACTTCAGGATCCTGAGTTGGTTTGGTTTGCCTCGTTAAAACCTTTAGCAACAGAAAACCCTGTGGGAAAAACCATAGTTAAAGAAAAAGAGTACAAACACTCGCTAACTCCCCCTGATCTGTACAAGCTCTCAGGCTTTCAGATCTCTTAGGTGACTCATCACAATTTTCTGTACAAACTCCCTAAAAGTAGCAGTAGGAAGGGCTTTGGTGAACAAGTCTGCCATGTTGTCACATGATTGTACTTGTCTGACGTCGATCACGCCATCTCTCTGTAGCTCGTGCGTCCAGAAGAATTTGGGGGAAATATGCTTTGTTTTGTCGCCTTTGATGTAGCCACCTCGTAGCTGAGCTATGCAAGCAGTATTGTCCTCGAACATGGTAGTAGGTTCAAAGTCCCCAGACTCCAATTTGGTCGTCACCAGGATGTGATTTACAATTGACCATAGCCAGACACATTCTCTACTGGCTTCATGGATGGCGATGAACTCTGAATGAATGGATGAGGTCGCCGTCATGGTTTGTTTAACGGATCTACAGGAAATGGCTGTCCCACCATGGGTAAACACGTACCCTGTCCGTGACTTTGCAATGTGGGGATCAGACCTGTAATTTACATCAGCATAACCAATAAGTGCAGAGGATAATCCATTTTTGTAAAAGAGTCTCAAATCTGTATACCCTTGTAGGTAGCGTAGAAGGTGTTTAACCCCGGTCCAGTGGCGCTGCGTAGGCGCTGCACTGTATCTGACTAGTAAATTTACTACGAACGCTATATCGGGACGCATGTAGTTGGCTAGATATAGAAGTGCTCAGATAAGCGACTTCTGGACCAATTATATCATCCCCTTTTTCCAGCAGCCGGAAGAGGTCTTTATGTGCATCCAGAGATCGTACCACCATAGGTGTACTAAGTGGATGACATTGGTCCATATGAAATATTTGCAACATTTTCTTCGTATATGTGGTTTGGTGTAATAGGATTCCGTCTTTTAAATGTTCAATCTATAAGCCAAGGCAGAATTTCGTTTTGCCTAGGTCTTTCATTTCGAATTCTTTTGTCAGGCTTACAGATATCTCAGTGATCTCTTCTGGAGATCCAATGAGGTTCAAATCGTCTACGTAGACTGCAATTATGACGAATCCTTTTCCCTTTGCTCTGATAAAGATGCAAGGGCAGACTTCGTTATTGTTGAATCCTTGTTGTACAAGGAAATCACTCAGTCTGTTATACCACATCCTTCCCGATTGTTTAAGACCATACAATGATCTTTGAAGCTTAACAGAGTATACGTCATAAGGTCTATCTTTTAATTCTGCATGCATCAAAAAGCCATTAGGAAGTTTCATGTATATCTCCTTATCGAGATTACCGTATAGATATGCAGTCTTAACATCCATTGGCAACATATCTAAACTTTCTTTGCTGTTAAGCTTATCAGAAATCGAAAAGTGATCGCATCCATGACTGGGGAGTATGTTTCATCATAGTCAATACCCGGTCTTTGGGAAAATCCTTGTGCTACAAGCCTTGCTTTGTAGCATGCGATCTCATTATTTTCATTTCTTTTTCTCACGAATACCCATTTGTATCCCACAGGTTTCACACCATTTGGTGTCTCGACTATTTGCCCAAAGACTTTGCATTTCTTAAGTGAGTCCAGCTCAGCTTCTATTGCTTGATTCCACTTTGGCCAATTATTTCTATGTTTGCATTCAGCAACGGAATGTGGATCATGATCATCGTCGCTTCTAGTGACGTGAATAGAAATATGAAATGCAAAGTCATCGTCGACAACTGTACTCTTTCTGTCCACACCTCCCATGTACGTTCATAATTTAATGATATTTCAGTTTCTCCGAGCAGTTCCTCTATAATGGATTCCAGGAGGGGTGAGGGTATGGACATGAGCTCATTTCTCTGTGGGGGTATCGTCCCAAGGTCTCCGGATATTTTTCTTTTTCTTGGATTTTTATCCTTGGAGCCTGGTGGTCTGCCTCTTTTCTGTTGAGGTGAAGCCACTTATGCTGCTGGTGGATTTCATCCATTCTCGGGGATGTCAATCCCTAGCTGGAGTATTTGCAGCAGGGATGTGTGATTTGACAATCTTCTGGTTGTCAGTAAATGAGTACGGTAATCGGTGGGCAGGACCAGTGTCCAGTATGGGGAGGATCTTCAGGATCTCATCTTCACATTATCTTGTTACCGGATCATAGTGGGTCAAACTTTTTGTATCCCACATTATGATGTGCTTCGCACCAGATTTCTCAGTATCTGGGCCCATTTTGGCGGAAATTGTTTCATCAAATTCATAGTCTTCAAGACGTACCTTGAATGCGTCCCCGTTTGGGGTTCTAGGTATCTTATAATTGAGGACGAGTCAAACTCTACATAGATACCTAGGCGATGTTGAGGACCCATTTTTGTCCTCTGTGGTGGTGCAATAGGGATGTAAATGCAGGGTTTTCTGGGACCCTTAGGGCACAAAAACTCTAGTCCCGTCCTAAGTCGGACGGAACATAGACAGAAATGCAGCGGAAAAATTTTATGTTAATCTAATTAACATGCAACCCTAAGGAACCAGACCCTATTAGCCAGGAACTCTGCCAACTTGGGGTGGATCTGACCACCCCAAGAGGGATCTAACTACTGCGAATAATTAAATGAAAACTTAAACACATACCCGGAATCTCAGCCCTGGGGCAGGCGAGATGTTCCGCGCCGTCTTCCGAGCTGCTCCCGTCCCACGCCGAGCCGCTCCTTGAACCGCTCCCCGAACTGCTCCGCATCCCGAGGCGATCAATCCCCGTGTCACCGAGCCACCCACCGCCGAAGAAAGTTTCACGCGAGTGAAACCTCCGCCTAGATTTTGGATCCAGAATCCGAACTCCTTTGCGGCTTTGCTAGAGCCCATAGGAGCAAGGCAGAAATTTATAGGGAGAGGAGAAATATTAATTTAGCTTAGATCCGAGCGTGCTCCAACATTTACGAGAGCCGCTCAGATCTAGAGCTTGGGACGAGTTTAGAGGAAGGGGGCAGACCCCTATTTATATAGGCGGCTGACCCCTCCCCTCTACTCAATTTCCGATGTGGGACTAAAAATTAGAGTTAATTAAATCAAGTTAGTTTGCACTTCACAAAGTGCAAACTTCCGTGAATTTTAACTCACTCACCGTTGAGCTTCAAGATTGATACAACCTATCAATACGACGAGCGTTCAACGGTGAACGCATAGGAAAAAACCGTTCGTCAATCGGAGTTCGTTTGACCCTCCAATTAATCGCTCAAAGTTCAGCTCATGGCTAGTTTTTCACAAAAACTGAGCCGTCAAAACAATTCTGCCCTAGGGCCAGAATTTCAGCACAAACGGGACCCACCAGACCAGCTGGGTGAGCCCAGACCAGGCTGGACGCCTGGCCTGGGCGCACCCAGGCTGGTGCGCCCAGCCTGGGCGCCTGGCCCAGGCCAGGGCGCCTGGCCCGGGCCTGGGCCAGGCGCCCAGGCGCCCTGGGCGCCTGGGCGGCCCGCCTGGGCCAGGCCCAGGCGCGCCTGGGCCAGCGCCCAGGCGCCCCTGGGCGCCTGGGCGGGCCCGCTTGGGCGCGGGCCCAGGCGCCCGGGCCTGAGCCCAGGCGCCTGGGCTGGCGACCTGGCTCAGCCAGGTCTGGCCAGGCGCCCAGGCTAGATCTAGTCTGGCCTGGGTCAGTCTGGTCTGATCCGGTCTGATCTGTTTGGCTGTTTTTGAGCGTATCTTGGTCATTTGGCTTCCGATTTGGACGCCGTTCGAATCTGGGCGTAGACCGGGACATTCCCGTCTTACCCGTGAACCTTTCCTTGCGTTTATATTATTAAATATTTTTTTAAACTATTTAAAACTTATTTAATCCCTTTTGCATCAAATGCAAAATAGTCCCTATCTAGGCTTAAATTATCATTTGCATCAAATACAAATGATCTGAGGGCATATTTCCCTACATCTCCCACTTGCACTCAGGATCATTTATCCCGAATGCTGGAGATTTTTGCAAACATCTTTTGCAATACTTTATCCCTTGCATCAAATGCAAATTATTCTCCCTAACTAATTTCTACCCATTACTAGACGAAGAATCGCACTCTGTGTGAGACCCTACAGCCTGACCCTTACAATAGGTTGGGCTCGAAGCCCTATACGGCAGTGACCACGAGCAGTGGCTGCCGTCCCTGCTTCAGGAATCATCATTATGTGGTTAACTCATTGACATGAGTATTGTCGGGACCACCCTTACTGTTTCCGTGATGAATTCTGCAGTTATAGTCTCTTCGTCTAAACTATGTCGTGTAGATCAAGTCTAGGGTACGGTCAAACTGTCAACCCCAATAACTTAACTCCGGTTAGTTTCTATCGATCTTTTAGTCAAAAATATTGGACTTCTTCCAACATACTCTGGCCAGAGTTTTTACTAAAGACCGAACTAACCCTACGACACTAACTCTCATTGACCGGGAGAGACGAATCCTCTCTTGGTCATTACTCTCCTCATACGCTTCAAGTGTCACCCAATCAAAGACCTTTCGACAGGCCTTGCCTCGAAGCTAGGTCATTTGATCTAAGTGGCACCGTTCACGCACAGGTTCGTCAAAATGACCTCAAGTCAAAAGACCAACTAGCCTATCATCACTCAGAGTCATCATTGACAGATTGGTCAATATAACCATATGATAACTCTTGTGGATCGTTCAGTGAACTCATTCTCTAATGAGCACCTGTGTCTCATCTACGACTTCGCCAAGTCAAGCGATCATGAGATCATCGCCACCGCTAAACGGTGAAGACTAAGACACAATGGTCTATCCGATGTTTCGATATCCTTGTCTCGAAACATCTACGACCACGAACCCTTTTAGACTTATGCTACAGACGGTCAAACATTTCTCCATGATCGAGATACTCATCTCGATACCTGTTTGACCTTGCATAAATTCTCAGGACTTTACCTAAGTTAATGTCTAATGTTAACTACATTATAAAATAACTTAGATAAATTATTACCAAACAGCTTATTGTTATTTCGAACAAGATGTTTGTGCTATTCACACATGAAGATAGATAGCCTCGAGGGTATCTTCTCTCAACATCTCCCACTTGCACGCAGGCCCATTTATCCCGGTATCTTATACCGTTTTTACACATAAGTTTTCTCGACTTCATGTGGTAGAGCCTTCGTGAGTGGATCTGCTAAAACCGTCTACACTATAGACTCAAGGGGTTTTTATGTTCATGTTAGACCAACCATTTGAATCTCATTCAAATAATTCACTTGGTCTATCGGAATCTGTAATATTTAATATACTTGGATCTTATCCAGCTCATCGTACATTACGATAATAATTTAAATTTGTTAATGGTCATTTCAAATGGCTCATATCTATTTCTGATAAAGTATCAAACTCTTTGATTACTTAATCAAAATATATGTTCCATCTCTTTGATGCCTTGCATGTAATTTATACGCTCCCACTGACCTTGAAAATTCTCTGGCTAATTCATATAAGTTGGTCCGTCTAAATCATATTTAGAAAAACGAACTTATAAGTGAATGCTCCAATTTTCATGGTCAACATGAGCGTTTTACATCGGATTTGGTCCGAGTAGATCTGTACACATCTGTTGGCGAGACGATTTCAACTAATCCGTTTTAAAGAAATTAGGGTGAAAACCGGTTTCGATCAACAAGATTGTACTTTACTATTTTCTTTCTGCACCAATCTTTCAACTTAAAGATTTACTTGCAGAAAGTGAGGAAACATTTTCCTTGGGTACGTAAACTAAATTCTCAAATTTATTTATGCACACGGACCTATTCTGATTGCATCAAGTTTTAAATCGGAGTTACTACTCCGAATTTCATCCCGGAAGTTGACTAAGTCATCATCAGTTATGATGTCTAACTCGAAAATTCGTCTCACGAAATTCGAGTAATTATACAACTTCTTTAATGATCGATTTAATGAATATCTTATTGACAATGTCCTCATAGGACATTATCAAAACCTAGGCATTACGATCTGGGACTTAACCCAGAGAGAGGACTTAACTCAGAGTCACTTACTATGTATCGCACCAAGTCTCACTAAGTGTGATTCATACATTTTAACACACGGATGTGTTAACAGACTTGACCTGAGAGAAAATCACATTTTCTTTTAATTACACAAGATTTTATGTAGCTAAGTATTTGACCATTCGATCTAATCGAATCAGTTTAAATACTTTCTACTTTTCGTTCTTTATTTTATCAGACTTGTGTTTCATCAAGAACACGTGTCTTAATAAAATATACGAATAACTTATTTTGGTTAAAATAGACTCGGGTACATCAGTATGTACGAGACTGAGTTCGACAACTCATTCTTCCACTGTCTTACAGATGGTTTTCAGCCATTATATCTGAGCGGATAAGATTCACAAGTGTCCGTAGACTTCATAATACGAGAGGTCAGACCCCTCTTTATGTGACTTGTGAAGCTTAGTCTCTCGACACGGCCTAGTCTATTTTACCATATAAGTTTGCTACTATCTTGTGTATTTATATATTAACATTTAATATATATATATAGTTATTACAAATTACTTAACACAAAACATTGCTTCCGAAGCAAGGTGATGACATTCGTCAAAAAATGTGTTAGACGTTTTTGTATAACTATTTATTCTGAAATCGTGACATCAAAATATATCACATTTTCATTTCCTCCTACTTATGCCTTTACTAATGATAAATTAAACTAACTTTCTCAATTGACTTTTTGGAGTGCCTTCTTCCTTTTCTAAATCACATTTAGATATTAATTAACCCAACATAAATAGCTATGCAAGCATCTTATGTATCCAAACGCTTGAGCTTTGCAATCTCGAGTTTAGCTCAAGAAGTTGCTTGTCTCAAGATCCGGTTGGGATACATCGTGCACCGCTCATGCACTCGTATTCGACTCAAACGGTTTGATCGAATTCTCGAACTTTGCTGATCGGAATTGTTTGTCCATACAACCTTGAGGGTAGCTCGACAAGTTGTAGGGAGAAACATACTTTGAATATCCTATATGTTCAAGCTGCCTCATATAGAGAAGAGTGACATGTAGCTTTAATTTATTTGTTGGACCCAGAACTTAATGAAATCATATTTCTTAAGTTTGTTCTTTAGAAGGTCATTTAATGTCAACGAGAATATAGTTTAATTCCATCAATTAGAATTTAACTTGATATTCAATTAATCAACTATTTGACCAGTTAACTTATTCCAATATTATATTTTGATTCCTTCGGTAAACATAGTCTTGCCCTAGTTTTTGCATATGTTCAATATTAAATATAGGTAGATTGGCTTTCATCTATCTATATCCTCCCACTATTTTTACGATCGTTTTAAAGCTTAATAACGAACGATTTAATCGAATTTAAAAATTAGTGAAAGAGGGATCCAATCATCCCGAACCTCACAACCTTGAGGAGACTCAACAAGTTGATTGGTTCCATGACTGGTAGACTAACTCTTGGTCAATCACATCACATGTGATTCCCTGTCGATTTTTACCCACAGTCACTTATGATCTTGAGGAGACTCAACAAATCATAATGACTGGTGTAGTCAGACCCTTGATTTCGCGTCCAGATTTGACTTAGATCGATACTCGAGGAGACCCGACGCATCGATTTGGGACAAGTCTAGACTACATCACATGTATGTTGGAGTTTGTTCCTTAAAGAAAAACAAGTCACAGCTTGAGGGGACTCAACAACTATAATTGTCTTCTTTGAGTTACCAAGCTCCAAAATCAAGGAGGGATACGAATTAATCTTTAATAAGATTTATAACGCATTGACTAGATATAGTCCAGGGTGTCATACAATCATGATTCGCGACATTGCGGTCCAGCGGAACACAGCCAGGGAATTGACTGAGCCAGGATCACTGCCCCTTGTACTAGCAAGGGTTGACCCAGAACTCTTAGCCAAGCACATTGACTGGATCATGGTCCATTGAATGAAGCTTGTCATTTTTGTATGTGTGTCATAGACTAAACAGCTTTTATTAACAACTAATTAATCCTATCAACTAGTTGCATCCTTAAATTCAAAATTTTAGGATTTGTTTAATAACTTTTATTAAGTCCTTATCAACTATAAGGTTCACGTGCTATCCTAATCATTATTGGGATTTTAATAAATTTTATTAACAACGCTAAAAGCGAAGTCCTTTAATGAAAATTAATTATAACAATTAGAATTACAAATTCATTAAAGGGACTACCGTAATTAGGAATTAGGTCTTGAAGTGTTGTTAATGTTTTATTAAAACACAGCATGTCATTAAAATTCAAGTAATAAATTTTAATCATTATTTAATGGCTAACCTAAAGGGTTGTCTTGTGTTATCAAATAAGTGACAAGAAGACATAGCCATTAAAAATTTACACTAATTTTATCGCATAAAAAGTGTACAACTATTTAACAATTAAATAGACTAAAGTTTATCGCATAAACAATTTTAGCATGCATACTTAAATTCAACATTTAAATTTAAAAATACGATTTCTAAAACATTTTATTTTATCTCATAAAGTAAAAGCTTGTTTAAAAAATCATAACATTTGCATGCTACTTTAAAATATTTATCGCATAAAAATTTTAAACTTTTAAAATCAGTTTTTTAAAAATATCTTATAAATTTTAAAACATCATTTAAAAAATTCCATGTTTAAAATTTATCACATAAAATTTTAAACAACATTTTAAACTTATCGCATAAAGTTTTAAAGCTTTAAAACAATTTTAAAATTTATCACATAAATTTAAAAATTCCATTTTAAAACTTTCATGTTTAAAATTTATCATATAAAATTTTTAAACAAAAAATTTAAATTTATCGCATAAATTTAAAGAAAACATTTTTCTGTAAAAGCATTCAAATAATAAATTCGCAGTCCTAGATCAGCATACAGAGATGGCTCTGATACCAATGCAGGGTTTTCTGGGACCCTTAGGGCACAAAAACTCTAGTCCCGTCCTAAGTCGGACGGAACATAGACAGAAATGCAGCGGAAAATTTTTATGTTAATCTAATTAACATGCAACCCTAAGGAACCAGACCCTATTAGCCAGGAACTCTGCCAACTTGAGGTGGATCTGACCACCCCAAGAGGGATCTAATTACTGCGAATAATTAAATGAAAACTTAAACACATACCCGGAATCTTAGCCCTGGGGCAGGCGAGATGTTCTGCGCCGTCTTCCGAGCTGCTCCCGTCCCATGCCGAGCCGCTCCTTGAACCGCTCCCCGAACCGCTCCGCATCCCAAGGCGATCAATCCCCGTGTCGCCGAGCCACCCACCGCCGAAGAAAGTTTCACGCGAGTGAAACCTCCGCCTAGATTTCGGATCCAGAATCCGAACTCCTTTGCGGCTTTGCTAGAGCCCATAGGAGCAAGGCAGAAATTTATAGGGAGAGGAGAAATATTAATTTAGCTTAGATCCGAGCGTGCTCCAACATTTACGAGAGCCGCTCAGATCTAGAGCTTGGGACGAGTTTAGAGGAAGGGGGCAGACCCCTATTTATATAGGCGGCTGACCCCTCCCATCTACTCAATTTCCGATGTGGGACTAAAAATTAGAGTTAATTAAATCAAGTTAGTTTGCACTTCACAAAGTGCAAACTTCCGTGAATTTTAACTCACTCACCGTTGAGCTTCAAGATTGATACAACCTATCAATACGACGAGCGTTCAACGGTGAACGCATAGGAAAAAACCGTTCGTCAATCGGAGTTCGTTTGACCCTCCAATTAATCGCTCAAAGTTCAGCTCATGGCTAGTTTTTCACAAAAACTGAGCCGTCAAAACAATTCTGCCCTAGGGCCAGAATTTCAGCACAAACGGGACCCACCAGACCAGCTGGGTGAGCCCAGACCAGGCTGGACGCCTGGCCTGGGCGCACCCAGGCTGGTGCGCCCAGCCTGGGCGCCTGGCCCGGGCCTGGGCCAGGCGCCCAGGTGCCCTGGCGCCCTGGGCGGCCCGCCTGGGCGCGGGCCCAGGCGCCCGGCGCCTGGGCCTGAGCCTCGGCGCCTGGGCCTGAGCCCCGGCGCCTGGGCCTGAGCCCCGGCGCCTGGGCCTGAGCCCCGGCGCCTGGGCTGGCGACCTGGCTCAGCCAGGTCTGGCCAGGCGCCCAGGCCAGATCTAGTCTGGCCTGGGTCAGCCTGGTCTGACCCGGTCTGATCTGTTTGGCTGTTTTTGAGCGTATCTTGGTCATTTGGCTTCCGATTTGGACGTCGTTCGAATCTGGGCGTAGACCGGGACATTCCCGTCTTACCCGTGAACCTTTCCTTGCGTTTATATTATTAAATATTGTTTTAAAATATTTAAAACTTATTTAATCCCTTTTGCATCAAATGCAAAATAGTTCATATCTAGGCTTAAATTATCATTTGCATCAAATACAAATGATCTGAGGGCATATTTCCCTACAGTAAACTGCGCAACCGAAGATTCTCAAATGAGAAATGTTCGGTGGCACTCCATATGCAAGTTGCATTGGAGAGAGACTCTGACCTCCAGATGGTCTTATTTTTATTAACGATGCAGCATGCTGAATTGCATATCCCCATGCATCCACCAGCAACTGGGATTGCATTAACAATGGACGTGTAATCCATTGGAGTCTTGTTATCAGTGACTCTGCCAACCCGTTCTGGGTATGAACATGCGGCACTGGATGTTCAATTTCTATTCCCGTTGCCTGGCAATACTCTTGAAATAACCGGCAGGTAAATTTCCAAGATTATCCAGACGTATTTTCATTATTTGGTTGTCTGGAAAATGCACTCACAGCTTTATAATTTGTGCCAGTAGCTTTGGAAAAGCTAAGTTGCGGGTCGATAGTTGACACACATACGAATATTTTGAAGATGCATCAATCAATACCACAAAGTACCGAAATGGCCCACTAGGGGATGGATAGGTCCACATATGTCTCCTTGTATTCTTTCGAGGAAGCCTGGAGATTCGATATCCACTTTTAGTGGTGATGGCCTTGTTATTAATTTCCCCTTGAAGCATGGGATGCAAGGGTATTCTCCCTTCTAAAGAATCTTCTGGTTTTTCAGGTTATGCCCATGGGATTGTGCTAAGATGCGGTGCATCATCACAGAGCCAGGGTGGCCAAGTGACCGCCCGTCCGTTTGGCACTCAAATTGGGACGGGGATACTAGAATTAGAATATGTAAACCGCAAGCGCACGGTGTCGAAGTGTGGCTTGGGGGTCGATCACAGGGAGGCGTGTGTTGTGCTTGTGAACATTCGGGATCCGGATCACCCGGTGGGTGAGCTAGCCTATTCTCTTGTTGGATGTCACGATAGTAAACTGTGTAAGAGATAAAAAAAGGTAACCTAGGACCTTGGTTTCCGCCCTATCATGAGTTCTCACTATTACGACCGAGGGATAGGAATGCGATCGGATTCTAGGGTTTAGCGATGAGACGTTGCCTCTAATAGTGGTACCTAGCGTCCCATAGGCCCGATATTCGGTCGATGCCCAGGATGATATGCTAGGTCTACCCGGGTTCAGACTGTGGGCATTCCCATGTCCAACACCGCCCGACTCCGGGAGCACTAAGCTCGCAACGATTGCTCCCAACATTTCATCCAAGCCGTTTCCACGTGCAAGGAATCAATGTCTACGCTAAGGGGGTGAGCTGTGGCTAGGGAATCAAACTCCCGTTTTATTTCCCCTTGGCCCGACAGTCAAAGGTGGTCTTTCTCCCGCCAATGACAATAAAACGTCCCCGCGTAACCATCTAAATCCATATATCCTATCGAATCTCTAATCCTATGGCCGTTCTAGGGAGAACCCACGAATGGGCTTCCACCAATGTCCCAGATTAAAGAACTACTCACTAATCATGGCATGAGAAGCAATAAAACAGATTATAACCATCAAAATGGAAATCATGCAATAGATTACTGTAGCAAATAGTAGTATAAACGCAATATTAAAATATAAGAACGATCAAAGAACTTACAAATAAAAATAAATTCAGAGCAGCCAAAATCCCTAAAAACAGCTTAAGAAAAATGGGGATTACGTTTCTGGGAAAACCTAGCTCTATTTATATATTTGGCAAGATGCCAGGGAATATTCCCACTAAAAGACAAAAATAGACGTTCACCCGGTCGGGTGAGACTTCGCCCGATCGGGTGAAACGATTGGAAATTTGGTCTTCAGGTTCTGATAAACCTCACCCGATCGCTGAACCGATCGGGCGAGTCTTCGAATTCTCGAGCATGGGGAAGCAGCTGCTACAGGTGACCCGATTGGTTGATAAGTCAACCGGTCGGGTGAACTTTGGCTCTCAAAACAGTGCACTGTGTCATATCCACCCGATCACGGAACCGATCGGGTGGGGCTGCCTCTTCCTCGGGACTGATACGGCCGCACGAACCGATCGGGTGGATCTGTCAACCCGAATGGTTGAGAGCAGATACATGGTTTATCTTGACGATTGGCTCTCAGGGTCTCGTGCGACACCTCCCGTTGCTTCGGGGACTCATGATGTTGGCCTTGTATGTCCCCTGCGCCAGCAATATCCTGCAACACAAACACAACGAAAGTAAAAAGGAACTAAAAACACACAAAGGAACGGACTCGAAACAATGAAAAAAGACGGGAAATTACGGAGATGACGTGCGTGAATATATAAAATATAAACGCACGTCAAAATCCCCCAAGCTGAACAGTTCCTCGTCCTCGAGGAAGACGAGTGAGAATAGAAGCTCGGAGGGAAAATAGAAAGAAAGGAACAGGAAAAGAAAAGGAAATTCTAGATTACCCGTCAGAGCCAACAGGAACTAACACGACACACTAAGCAAGCACGTGAGAAGCATAGCACTAAGCCCAGGAATACGAGTCCCTACAAGTGTCGTGAGTCCACGCGGTGAAGCGCTAGTGAGTGTGGTTGTGAGCTAGCCAACGTTGTAACTATCTAAATCATGCAATCAAGCTCCATATAAACATATCCATGGAATGACCCAAATATCGAATCAATTCGAGTTAGCGGTGAATAATAGTTCAAGCATGCATGAGAATAGAGTAAGAATAGAAACATGTCATATGTCAGGGACTCTACTGCTAGAAACTAGGAAATCGCCGCACGATTGCCAAGATGATTGCTAGAAAGCTCCTATGCCAAGTGTGTTCGAAAACGAAAGGGGTTTAATAGGTGTGGAAGAGAGCACTTGGTGCAAATTCTTGCCTTCCCTTTATTCACGGCGGTAGGAGTAATATTCACAACAGAAATTTTTTTGGGGTTTTGGATATTTGGATATTTTTTTGGATTTTGGCTATACATACTCTTTCTTTTCTCTTTTTTTCCTTTTTGAATTTTCTTTTTCATTCTCCCCCTTTTTTGTATTTTGTAGAAGTGGGATAATGCGCATTCTCCAAAAGCGGGAGAACGATGCGCTGGTAAGTGGCAAAATTGTGTACTCTCCCAAGTGGAAGTAAAGTACACGACGAGGGGATTTGCACCAAGTAAAACAAAAAAGAATTCGAATTCTAAACACTTGGGCAAAAGAAAAATTTTCACGGATAAGAGCATAAGCAACATGGGTTATCCTAGTCCTATTGGTAGAGTCTGTAAGGACCCTGGCTATGGAGAAAACACTAGAAGGGTGGTTGAATAGTGTTTAAGCAATTTAAAAAGAGAGTTACACCAATTTAAATGCTAATCAACAAAATAGTGCGGAATAGAAATTAAACCCAAATAGAAACAAATGCAAACACAAGGATGTTTCAAGGGTTCGGATTACCCAAGTCACTTCCCGACTTGTTCTCGGTAATCCTACGTCCCTTCCACCCGGATACCTCCGGATAATCAAGTTAGAACCCTAATTTGAGGTTTCCTTAAAAACCACTTGTAGCAACGCTACAAGTGAAATCGAAATACAATCGATTGACCTTGACTCCCACAACTTGGGAGCAAGCGAACCACTCTCACAACCCGAGAGCAAATGCAAATAACGAAAGTTATGAAATAAGAAAGCAACACTTACAATCACCTATGCCTTGAAGTAGAACTTGAAGGAGAAATGTGTTGTGTGTTGAAGACTCTCTTGGAAGAGAGGAGAAAGCCCTTTCTCTTGACTGCACCAAATGCCTAGAAGATAACTCTTTGGTTCTAGGTTGGAGAGAAAGAGATCAAAGATTGGAATTCTTAGGGCTTTTGGATTTGAGAGATTTTGATCTTGAGAACGAAAGCTTGAGAGATTTTGCAATAGCCTAGGTTACATCTCAATGGAATAGTAGATGCTCCTTATATAAGTTTCTCAAATCCACAAAACTGAATTAGTAAAAACCCTTTTGGAATCCGTGAGAAAAATCTCAACGGATAGAATCTGCGCTCGCGACAGTCGACTGTTGAGGAAATTACAGTCGACTGTTGCACAGTCAGCAAGGGTAGGTGAGAATTCATAACGGTAACTTACCACGTGGACAGTCGACTGATGAAGCATAGACAGTCGACTGTTGAACCAACTGGCGACTGTAAATCCGTCTACAGGCGACTGCCCGTAAAAATGGGTAAGTTGAAGAATTCTGGAAATCTTCTGAGATAACAGGACAGACGACTGATGAGGATAAAACAGTCGACTGTTAATCAGAACAGGCGACTGTAAATCCTTATACATACGACTGTCAAAATCCTGAGAATTTCCAGAGAGCTGAGTCAATAAATTGGCTCACAGACAGACGACTGTTGCAGCATAGATAATCGACTGATCCAATGGACAGTCGACTGTAAATCCAACATAAGTCGACTGGCCGTAAAATACAGATCAACAGAGTTTGGGCAAAAGATAGACAGTCGACTGATAAACAAAACACAGTCGACTGTCACTTGGACAGACGCCTGTGAATCGTTCATGAGTCGCCTGTGGGAATAAAAAACAGAGAAGCCCAAAACTAGTTTGTAAAAGATTTGCATAACAGGCGACTGTAGAACATAATACAGTCGACTGTTTTTGAGACAGATGACTGTAAAACGTTCAGCATTCGACTGTTATAAACAATACAAGCACAATCAAACAAGAAATGAATTGGAGTCTAAGGACGAATGATCTAATGTTGTCCTAAGACTGAATTGAAGATGTTTGTGAGTGCTCCAACAAAGTTCTACTTCTAAGCTACATACTAGAAGAGATAAAATAAATTTACATTGACGAACTCTCTTTTCTATCCAACGTATGAGCTTGAAGTCTTCATGGAGCTTCAATCATCATCAACGATCATCCAATCCATTTCATTTGCCTTCAATGATCTTTGAGAGTCATCCATTGCTAGTAGATCTTCATAATTAGCTTAGGCAATGGATTAACTGCAAAATAGGGGATTAGTCACAAGTATTTATGTTTGCTCATCATTAACACCAAGTAGGAAGAAGTCCAATACTCAACATTCTCCCCCGTTTTGATGATGATAAACAAACATAAACAAAAAGATAAATAATTGTGCTTAATGAAAACTTACTCCCTCTACATAGATGCCAATCAAGTTAGTCAACAAATATTAGGGCATCTATATATAAATTGAAGCAAATAAGTAAGATATGCATGAATGAAATGAATTTAATACATGAAATCTAGGATTTAAATCCCTATTCATTGTATCTTACTCCTCCTGAATCTAAGGCAACTTTAATCTTAGATTCAAGTGTTATTAGTACATACTTAGCACATTCATTATGAATCTGTATGTTTATTTCTCTCCCCCTATGGTATTATCCAAAAGGTGGGAGGAGATAACAACAACAATAATCGTGCTAAATAAGAACTATCAACAATCAAGGAGTATAAGATTTATAAAACCAAAACTCATAAAATCACATCAAATTTATATGCGAATAGAGGAATAAAAGTCCATTATCAACATTTGAGATATAGGAAGAGAATATAACGACTCATAACGACTCAAAATACATCTCATCATATACAATACGTAAAATCCAATATCAAGTCCAATATTGTCTCAAAAACACATCAGGAGAGAATATATCATTCATGGAGACAATATCACAATCATCACACAGATAAGATAATCAATTATACAATATGTGAGACGTAAGGCGAAACCGCAAGATCATATATATATATATATATATATATATATATATATATATATATATATATATATATATATATATATATATATATATATATATATATATATATATATCAGATGACATGAGTACACGACAGATGGACATCACCATGTCCAACAAAAATACATCATGAACAAAAAAATACTACATCATGATCTCAAAAATAAATACATCATCAGATAAAATCATACATCATCAGCAACTATCCATCAAACTAACACCACTCAAAAACTAAAAAAAATCTATGAGTGAGTGTCTCCAGGAGCAGGCAGATGAAGTATCAGGCTTGGGGTCAACAGTGGTATCCTTTGGAGGAGGAGCAGCAGGAGCAACAGGAGCACCCTGAGTAGCTCCTACGTCAGGATGCACAACGAGATCAGAGATGATGGGTGTAGGAGGCTCACGAGGCTGGGGAGGAACAAAACGTCTCAAATGCTCAGGGAAGGGTATTCCCTGATGCTGGAATGATAAGGAAGCCAGCTCATATAGACCAGAGACCATCTCCAAAAGAATATCAAGAGAGGGTGGAGCAGAGGTGGAAGGCTGTTCTGCAAGAGGAACCGTGGAGGAAGACAGAGCTGAAGTGGATTTCCTCTTCTTTGATGCAGACTGCAAAGCCGAAGATGACTTCGCCTTTGCAGCAGCATCCAAAAGAGGACCAAAAGGAACAGGCTCATAGGGAGACAAGTCAATCCCAAAATGTCGAAAGACAAGAGTGAGAAGTCCATTGTATGGAATGTGAGACGAGGAAGAAGTAAACTCGACCTTGTCCATCCTATCAAGGAGGACGCCGGCCCAGTTCACGGACATCCCAGAGAAGATCGCATACATACACCTCAGGATATCCTGGGAAGGCTGGTCAGATGATCCATACTTCGGCAGGATGTTGGACTTCACCACGAGGTGAACAGCCTAACTCCTAGCCGAAAACATTGACGACCTAATACCAGAATCTAGGGCTGAGGGTATCTCACGAAACATGTCCCGGAGGATAGACTAATCAAGCTCGTCAATGTCGGAGATGCAAATGTCAGAAGGAAATGATCCAGTGGAGAGAATCCTAAGTATGGTCCCTAATAGAGTGGGATCAATACGAATGGAGGTCCCCTGGACAACAGTGTCAATAAATCTAGTGGTAGAGTACTCACCGCGAACGCGGTTAGCATAGAAGAGCTTAACCAAAAATGGATAGGCTCGAGGAGACTCGCTCTGAGAGAAGCGAAAGAGATCAGCCAAATGAGTAGCAGATAGAATATCTGAAAGTCTCTCAGCGGTGAAGGCGAGGAAAACTATATAACGCTCTCTAAGAAGTTTGATCCCTATGAGAGAGTGGAATTTTGCCAAGCAAAGATCATCTCGGCAAATGGGAACAAGGGGATCATATGGAGGAGCGACTAAGGTTTCTTCTGAGGAACTCGACATAGAAGGTGAAGGAGGAGCCTCAGCACTAGGCTCATTGATGCGAACACCAATGGGCTTGCGCTGACGCTTGATCAGGGGCTCGGCGTCAGAAGAAGAAGACCCAGAAGGAGAATACCCCAGCGAAGCAGAGTGAGAGGGGGATTCGGCATGCTTGGTACGTGCCTTATAGGGTTTCTTGGTCTTAGCGATAGAAGGCTTATGAACCCTAGGTTTCTTAGGAGCCATGATCTTACCCTTACCCTTAGTCTTAGGAGCCATGGAATCAATCAATCGAAATAGACGAGTATCGACAAGAGAAGAAATCAAACGATAATAATCGCGAGAGAGAGAGAGAGAGAGACTCAGACCTAGTCGAAAGCCACGAAAGCACAACGAAGAAGCAATCGACAAACGGCGAGGAGGAGATCGATGGCTGAGGAAATGAGCGGGAAGACAAGCGGTTTCAAGTCGGAGGAGAGAGAAATCGTGCGTCAAAAAGAAATGTCTCGACGTTAATAAAGAAGGGGAAATAATCTGGGCCGTTGGATCAAAGAATCGACGGCTCAAATCGAAACAGTGAACCGTCACAATAGGAGACAATCGACTGATGAACAAAAGTCAGTCGACTGGATGAAGTGATAAGAAATAAGCTTAGGATGACAGACAGTCGACTGTTGAGTAACATACAGTCGCCTGTCCGTGGGACAGTCGACTGTAGTATACACATCAATCGACTGACTGAGAATCAATAAACTTCATCAAAAAGACAGAGAGCACTGAAAAAAAATTTGACAGTGATGATAAGCGCCTGATAACTAAAATGCAGTCGCATGTTGAAATAACAGTTGACTATAAAGAAGTCATCAGTCGACTGTGCGAAAGATACAAGTTTCTGACTGAGAAGATAAAGTAGGGCAGTCGACTGTCGAAGGAAAGACAGTCGTCTGTCCTGGTCCAAAAATGCACAGTGAGATAAAAAACAGAGGATATGAACACTCACCCTAGAACCTATACTCTAATCCCAAACTCATCATAAAACAATGTAAAAAAGATAAATCATTGATAAAATAAATCTCTTAAAACAATCTGAAATCACATGTAATCAGAGAAAACTCCATTGCCTTTCTTAAACCAAAATATATGATATATCAAATGAAGAGAGGCAACATGATGATATGAGCTCAAAGAGTGTTATAACAAGTATGTTGAGCTCCTAAATTTCAGATTCACCCATAATTCCTAATTCTCCACGCAACCTCACAAATGAATCTTCTTTAAGAGGTTTTGTGAAGATGTCGGCAATTTGTTTTTGGGTTTCAATGTACTCTAAGATGATGTCCTTCTTAGCTACATGATCATTGATAAAATAGTGTCTCACATCTATGTGTTTAGTACAGGAGTGATGTCTCTATGTGTTTGGTATGGGAGTGGTGTACCGGATTCTTGGAAAGACATATAGCACTTTGGTTATCAACCATGATAGGGCAAGTATCACAATTGACACAATAGTCACTAAGAGTGTGTCTCATCCAAAGAACTTGTGCACATGCAAGACCCGCGGCAATATATTCTGCTTCAGTCGTGGACAATGACACCGAGTTCTATTTCTTGGAAAACCAAGAAACTAAGGAATTTCCTAGAAAATGGCACGTGCCACTAGTACTTTTCCTATCGGATTTGCATCCGGCAAAGGCGGCATCACTATATGAGATTAACTCATATGTGCTAGATTTAGGGTAAAATAACCCATAATCTAGTGACTGATTGAGATAACGAAATATACGTTTAACTGCAATCAAGTGTGACTCCTTAGGTCTAGCTTGATATCTAGCACACAAGCATACGGAAAACATGATATCAGGCCTACTAGCGGTTAAATAAAGTAAGCTACAGATCATACCTCGATATAGACGAACGTCTACATCTTTTCCGTTCTCATCCTTGTGTAGATGGGTAGTCGTACTCATGGGAGTCTTTTTGCTTGAAGACGATTCCATCCCGAATCGCTTAATAAGCTCCCATGTGTACTTTGTCTGATGTATAAAAGTCACATCCTTCATTTGTCGAATTTGAAGTCCAAGGAAGTAAGTGAGCTCTCCCATGTGGCTCATCTCGAATTCATCCTTCATAGACTTAGAAAATTCTTGACAAATATTAAAGTTAGTAGAACCGAATATAATATCGTTTACATAAACTTGAATCAAAAGGATGTCATTTTCATAATCTTTAATGAAGAGTGTAGAATCAACTTCTCCCATTTTAAAACCTAAATCCAAAAGAAAGGTCTTGAGTCGATCATACCAAGCTCTAGGAGCTTGTCTCAACCCATACAACGCTTTCTTAAGTTTGAAAACATGGTTTGGAAATTTTTCATGAATGAAACCGGGAGGTTGAGAAACATATACTTCTTCATTGACAATCCCATTTAAAAATGCACTTTTGACAACCATTTGAAATAGTTTGAAATTCTTATGGGATGCAAAAGATAAAAGCAATCTAATAGCTTCTAATCTAGCTACGGGGGCAAAAGATTCTTCGAAATCAATACCTTCCTCTTGCCGGTAGCCTTGAGCTACTAACCTTGCTTTGTTCCTTGTGATTACCTCGTTCTCATCGGTCAAGTTCTTGAAGATCCATTTGGTCCCAATGACTTGGTGACCCTTGGAAGAGGAACGAGCTCCCAAACTTCATTTCTCTCGAATTGCATTAGTTCTTCTTCCATTGCCACTATCTAAGAGCTATCCTCACAAGCTTCTTGGACGTTCTTTGGCTCAATGGTAGAGACAAATGCGCAATGAGAGAATTCTTCAATTCTTGACCTCGTTCGAACACCCACACCAATATCTCCAATTATTTGGTTATGTGGATGGTTCCGAACGGTCGGGTAAGCTTTGGGTATTCCTGCATCACTTGGAACATCTTCAACAATCTCATTAGTAGTGTTAGTCTCAATAATAGAATCATTAATCTTAACATTACTAAGAGAATCACAAATAGCATCTACACTATCATCATCAACCTGAGGAAAATCAAAATCCTCATAAAATGATACGTGTAGTGATTCCTCGATCACTGAAGAAGTTTTGTTGTATATCCGGTAGGCTTTGCTACGTGTGGAATATCCAACAAAAATTCCTTCATCGGATCTTGGCTCAAATTTATCTAAATTACCAAAAGTGTTCTTGATAAAACATTTTGAACGAAAAACTCAAAAATACTTAACTTGAGGCTTTTTGTCATAAAACAACTCAAAACAAGTTTTGATCGTTCGGGGTCTCACTAGGATTCTATTGAGCACATAACAAGCCGTGTGCACCACTTCTACCCAAAATTGTAGTCCAAGATGACTATCATGGAGCATAGTACTGGCACACTCAATAAGAGTCCTATTCTTTCTCTCTACAACACCATTTTGTGGTGGTGCCCGATGGAAGGAAAAGTTATGAGTTATCCCGGTGTCATCACAAAACTTTGTAAAAAAATTCATTCTCGAATTCTCCTCCATGATCACTACAGATAGTGATAATGGTGGATCCTAAGAGATTCTGAATCTTCTTTGCAAATATGGTAAACTCTTCAAAAGCTTCATTCTTATTAGTTAAGAATGAAACCCAAGTAAATATAGAGAAGTCGTCAACGACAACTAATCCATAATGAGCATTGCCTAAAGAAGCGGTTCTAGTTGGCCCAAATAAATCTAGATGAAGAAGTTCTAGGGGCCTCTTAGAAGTAATGCCTTCTTTAAGCTTAAAGGATGATTTACTAAGTTTACCTCTTTGACACGAATCACAAAAGTTTTTCTTAATAAAAGCAATTTTAGGAAAACCTTTGACTAGTTCATGCTTAGCTAACTTATATAAGTGCTTGAAGTGAACATGACCAAAACGGCGATGCCATAATAGTTGTTCACATGTATTAGCAATTAAGCAATGTTCTACGGTTTTAGGCAAGCTAAAATAATAAATATTTTTACGCCTAATACTGGAAAATAAAACATTCGAATTAGAATCAACAATTGTACACAATCCTTCTCCAAAGTTAACCTTGTAACCTTTGTCACAAAGTTGACTAATGGAAATGAGATTGTGACATAAGCCACTAACAAGAAATACATTGTAATTAAGGGTTTTGAAGGGTTACCGACAATACCTACTCCAATGATGGTTCCCTTTTGATTACCTCCAAAAGTGACCGTTGCACCATCCTTGATGCTAATCACTTCGGAGAGCAATGATGGATCTCCCGTCATATATTTGGAGCAACCACTATCGAGAATCCATCCTTTCCCTTTAGAGCTAATATGACCTTTATTGCTCTTTTTCTTTCTCTTGGGTACCTACATAATATACCATAAGCTCATGGTACCTAATGTTTGTTGGGTCCAAGGGGATTAGCCCTTTGAAAGCCAAGTCCAAGTGGACTTCCGCTTCCCAACATAATTACTATTCTTAATAACATCATAAAAATAGGAATCAACAAAAGCATTCCTATCATTTAGGCTAGTGTTCTTAGGACCCCAAGTGGTGTAAATTTTGGGAGTCCTTTTCCTAGTTTCATGCATACTTGTTAGATTTCTATGTGTTGCATGCTTCTTAGGAACATGGTTTCTAGCATAGAAATGAGGTGGTGGATATGCATTGAACATACGAGGATGATATGTATGTTGGGGAATTCGCGGTCCCTTAGGGCACAAAAACTCTAGTCCCGTCCTAAGTCGGACGGAACATAGACACAAAAATAATAGCAGCGGAAGAAAAACTAGTTAATCTAAATTAACAAGCAGTTAAAACATTTTTAACTTAGCCCTAAGGTCCAAGACCCTATGCCAAGATCTATGCCGACTTGGGATGGATCTGACCATCCCAAGAAGGATCTAGCCTACTGCGATTAAACTAAACTAATGCTAATAAAATACTTTAACCACATACCCGGAATCTCAACCCTGGAGCAGGCGAGATGTTCCGCACCGTCTTCCGAGCTGCTCCCGTCCCACGCCGAGCCGCTCCTTGAACCGCTCCCCAAACCGCTCCTCGAACCGCTCCGCATCCCGAGGCGATCAATCCCCGTGCCGCCGAGCCAACCACGCGCCGAAGAAAGTTTCACGCGAGTGAAACCTCCGCCTAGATTTCGGATCCAGAATCCGAACTCCTTTGTGACTTTGCCAGAGCCCGCAGGAGTAAGGCAGAAATTTAGGGAGAAGAGAAATATTAATTTAAGCTTAGATCCGAGCGTGCTCCAACATTTACGAGAGCCGCTCAGATCTAGAGCTTGGGACGAGTTTTGAGAAAAGGGGGGAGACCCCTATTTATATAGGCGGCGGACTCTCCCCTTTTCTCAAAATCCGATGTGGGACTATTTAATGGGTTAATTAAAATCAAGTTAGTTTGCACTTCACAAAGTGCAAACTTCCGTGAATTTTAACTCACTCACCGTTGAGCTTCAAGATTGATACAACCTATCAATACGACAAGCGCTCAACGGTGAACGCATAGGAAAAAACCGTTCGTCAATCGGAATTCGTTTGACCCTCCAATTGAGTGTCCAAAGATCAGCCCACGGCTAGTTTTTCGCAAGAACCAGCCGTCAAATCTGCCATCAAACCTAGGGTTCAGCACCCTAAGGTAGGGCCCAATCTGTGGGCCCCACAGCCTCAAACCCAGGCTGACTGGGCGCCTGCCAGACCTGGGCACGGGCGCCCAGGTCGGGCGCGGGCGCCCAGGCGCCCAGGCGCGGGCGCCCAGGCGCCAGGCGGGCGCCTGGGCCTGGCGCCCAAGGTGCCCGGCCCAGGGCGCCTGGGCTCCCAGGCGCCCAGGGCGCCTGGGCTCCCAGGCGCTCAGGCCCGCCTGGGCGGCCCGCCTGGGCGCAGGCCCAGGCGCTGGGCGCCTGGGCCTGTGCCCAGGCCTGCCTGCCTGGGTTCCTGGCTCAGCCAAGTCTGGCCAGGCACCCAGACCAGACTTGTCTGGTCTGGGTCAGCCTGGTCTGACCCGGTCTGATCTGTTTGGCTGTTTTGGCTCTAACTTGAGCATCCGGTGTCCGATTTGGACGCCGTTCGAACCTGGGTCTAGACCGGGACATTCCCGTCTTACCCGTGTATTTTTCCTTGCGTTTATTTTATTAAATATTGTATTAAACAATTTAATACATATTTTAATCGCTTTTGCATCAAATGCAAAATAGTCCCTATCTAAGCTTAAATTACCATATTGCATCAAATGCAATTATTTCATCCCTTGCATCAAAAATGCAATTATTCTCCCTAACTAATTTCTACCTATTACTAGACGAAGAATCGCACTCTGTGTGAGACCCTACAGCCTGACCCTTACAACAGGTTGGGCTCGAAGCCCTATACGGCAGTGACCACTAGCAGTGGTTGCCGTCCCTGCTTCAGGAATCATCATTATGTGGTTGACTCATTGACATGAGTATTGTCGGGACCACCTGACTGTTTCCGTGATGAGTTCTGCAGTTATAGTCTCTTCGTCTAAACTGTGTCGTGCAGATCAAGTCTAGGGTACGGTTAAACTGTCAACCCCAATAACTTGACTCCGGTTAGTTTCGATCAATCTTTAGTCAATAAATGTTGGACTTCTTCCAACATACTCTACGCAGAGTTTTTACTAAAGACCTAACTAACTCTACGACACTAACTCCCATTGACCGAGAGAGACGAATCCTCTCTTGGTCATTACTCGCCTCGTACGTTTCAAGTGACACCCAATCAAAAGACCTTTCGACAGGCATTGCCTCGAAGCTAGGTCAGTTGATATAAGTGGCACCGTTCACGCACAGGTTTGTCAAAATGACCTCAAGTCAAAAGACCAACTATCCTAGCATCACTCAGAGTTATCACTGACAGATTGGTCAATATAACCATATGATAACTCTTGTGGATCGTTCAGTGAACTCATTCTAATGAGCACCTGTGTCTCGTCTTCGACTTCGCCAAGTCAAGCGATCATGAGATCATCGCCACCGCTAAACGGTGAAGACTAAGACACAATGGTCTATCCGATGTTTCGATATCCTTGTCTCGGAACATCTACGACCACGAACCATTTTAGACTTATGCTACAGACGGTCAAACGTTTCTCCATGATCAAGATACTCATCTTGATACTCGTTTGACCTTGCATAAAGTCTCATGACTTTACCTAAGTTGATATCTAATGTTGACTACATTACAATATAACTTAGATAAATTATTTCCAAACAGCTTACTGTTATTTAGAACAAGATGTTTGTGCTATTCACACAGGAATAAATGGCCTCGAGGGCATAATATTCCTACATCTCCCACTTGCACTCAGGCCCATTTATCTCGATATCTAATATCGTTTTACACATAAGTTTTCCCGACTTCATGTGATAGAGCCTTCGTGAGTGGATCTGCCAAAACCGTCTACACTATAGACTTAAGGGGTTTTTATGTTTGTGTTAGACCAACCATTTGAATCTCATTCAAATAATTCATTTGGTCTGTCGGAATCCATAATATTTAATATTACTTGGATCTTATCCAGTTTATCGTACTTTACGATAATCATTTAAATTTGTTAATGGTCATTTTAAATGGCTCATATCTATTCTTGATAAAGTATCAAACCTTTTGATTACTTTGTCAAAATGTATGTTCCATCCCTTTGATGATTCGCATGTAATTTTTATACGCTCCCACTGACCTTGAAAATTCTATGGCTAATTCATATAAGTTGGTCCGTCTAAATCATATTTAGAAAAACGAACTTATAAGTGAATGCTCAAATTTTCATGGTCAACATGAGTGTTTTACATCGAGCTTGGTCCGAGTAGATCTGTACACATCTGCTGGCGAGACGGTTTCAACTAATCCGTTTTAAAGAAATTAGGATGAAAACCGTTCCCGTCCAACACGATTGTACTTCACTATTTTCTTTTCTGCATCAATCTTTTAAAGATTTGCTTGCAGAAAGTGAGGAAACATTTTCTTTGGGCACGTAAACTAAATTCTCAATTTATTTACGCACACGGACCTGCATCAAGTTTTAAATCGGAGTTACTACTCCGAATTTTATCCCGGAAGTTGACTAAGTCATCATCAGTTATGATGTTTAACTCGACAATCCGTCTCACGAGATTCGAGTAATAATACAACTTCCTTACGATTGATTTATTGAATATATTATTGATAATGTCCTTATAGAACATTATCAAAACCTAGGCGTTACTATCTGGGACTTAACCCAGAGGGAGGAGTTAACTCAGAGTCACTTATTTATGGATCGCACCAAGTCTAACTAAGTGTGATTCATACCTTTTAACACTCTGATGCGTTAACAGACTTGACCTGAGAGAAAATCACATTTTCTTTTAATTACACAAGATTTTATGTAGCTAAGTATTTGACCATTCGATCTAATCGAATCAGTTTAAATACTTTCGTCATTTCGTTCTTTATTTTATCAGACTTGCGTTTCATCAAGAACACGTGTCTTAATAAAATATACGAATAACTTATTTTGTTAAAAGTAGACTCGGGTACATCAGTATGTACGAGACTGAGTTCGACAACTCATTCTCCCACTGTCTCACAGATGGGTTTCGGCCATTGTATCTCAGAGGCTAAGACTCACAAGTGTCCGTAGACTTCATAATACGAGAGGTCAAACCCCTCTTTATGTGACTTGTGAAGCTTAATCTCTTGATACGGCCTAGTCTAATTTTACCATATAAGTTTGCTACTATATTGTGTATTTATATATTAACATTTAATATATATATAGTTATTTACAAATTACTTAACACAAAACATTACTTCAGAAGCAATGTGACGACATTCGTCAAAATGTGTTAAACGTCTTTTTGTATAACAACTTATTCCGAAATGTGACATCAAAATATGTCACGTTTTCATTTCCTCCTACTTATGCCTCTACTAATGATAAATTAAACTAACTTTCTCAATTGACTTTCGGAAGTGCCTTCTTCCTTTTCTAAATCACATTTAGATATCAACATAAATAAATAGCTATGCAAGCAACTTATGTATCCAAACGCTTGAGCTTTGCAATCTTGAGTGTAGCTCAAGAAGTTGCTTGTCTCAAGATCTGGTTGGGATACATAGTCTTGCATCGCTCATGCACTTGTATTCGACTCAAACGGTTTGATCGAATTTTCAAACTTTGCGGATCAAAATTGTTTGTCCATACAACCTTGAGGGTAGCTTGACAAGTTGTAGGGAGAAACATACTTTGAATGTCCTATATGTTCAAGCTGCCTCATATAGAGACGAGTGACATGTAGCTTTAATTTATTTGTTGGACCCAGAACTTAATGAAATCATATTTCTTAAGTCTGTTCTTTAGAAGGTCATTTAATGTCAATGAGAATATAGTTTAATTATATCAATTAGAATTTAACTTGATATTCAATTAATCAACTTTTTGACTAATTAACTTATTAAAATCTTATATTTTAATTCCTACGGTAAACATAGTCTTGCCCTAGTTTTAGCATATGTTCAATATTAAATATAGGTAGATTGGCTTTTATCTATCTATATCCTCCCACTAATTTTACGATCGTTTTAAAGCTTAATAACGAACGATCTAATCGAATTAAAATTAATGGTGTTTCAGAGTGTTTTCTCACTACAAAAGCGTTGACCGCGGATAACCCGGTCAACGTGGTCAAGGGGCCCACGGGGGTCCCTCGGGTGTCTCGAGTCGGTGCAGACGAGGCGCGAGTCGGAGTTGCAGACGACATGGAGCGCGTCAGCTGGGCCGAATCGGGGTCCTCGGTCGCAAGGAGGGCGAGGGGAAGCCTCGACCCGATCAGAGACGCTCGGCCTCGGACGGTCGGACGACGAGGGGTAGCCTCGATCGTCCCGCTGGTTACGTGGCCGGTCGCGGGGCGGAGGGGAAACCTCGGCCCGGTGTGAAACGCTCGGCCTCGGACAGTCGTGCTCGGCCTCGGTCGGGCGGGTGACGAGGGGAAGCCTCGGTCGCCCTGCTTGATGCGTGGACGGTGAGGGGCGGAGGGGAAGCCTCGGCCCGTGGATCTGATGTCCTCCTGCGTGGGCGAGAACACTCGTCAGGGGGGCCAGACCTTGGTTCCGGCCAAATCCCCTCTGATGCCTAAGTCAGATAGTGATCTGAGAAGGGAGGCCCGGCGGAGACGGTTCGACTCGAGAGGAGATCTGAACGGCGTCTCACGGCGCGAGCGGGGGAGGAAGGAGGTGAAATGGGGGAACTAGGTCGTTGATGGAGTACCTTAGGTTTTAGATACCTGAGAAGCGGTCCATTGTCCAGTCGTCCTTCTAACCCTTTTATAGACCTCCCGCCGTGATTGCCCCCGACCCCCGTCGCTCGTCTGCCCTCGATCGTGCCCCCTCAATCCCCCCCCCCCGTCGCCGCTCCCTGCGCCATGCCAGCACCTCCCCATAACAGCCATTAAGTGGTAACGGGATCGGGGGAACGGTTATCGCTGGAGTGGGTGAGTGACTCGTGCGTTATCGGGGCCGGGTCGGATCGATATTTGGGGGCCCTCTATGGGGCTTTGCCGGGCGGGCCTGATCGCGCAGATGGGCTTCCGATCGGAGGTCGGGCATCCAGGCTCGTATCTTTTGGGCTTCGTTCGGTGGGCTGTGCTTTCGGGCCTATGTTGTTGGGCCTTCGCAAAATAGACGTATCAATTGCCCCCATCGGTGGGGCCGATCGGCCTTGGCCGGTTCGGTTCGACCGATGTGACTCCTGGGGTTCCGAGTGGCGCGTCAGTCGAGGCGTGGTTATAAATGAAGGTAATGATGAGGCGGATCGATTGGACTTCCTTTGGCACCGATTTCGAAACGCCGCCGGTTCTCCGAGGCCTGCCACGTATTCCTGTCAGGCGCTTCGAATTCGCCCCTGAGTCTGGTATATAAGATCCCCGGCTGTGTGGATCCCAACTTCTTCCTTGCTCTTCCCTCTGTCTTTGCTTTCCGCAACTTGGAGTCTCCCATCGCCTTCGTTTCCTTGTCTTCTCCAAATTAACATAAAAGGTAACTCCTTTCTTATTTTCATATTATGGCTGCTCTTAGGATAGGTGGTTCCGGCCAAGGGGCGAGGGACCCTCCTGAGTCGAGGCGTTCCTTTCGAGATAAGGGGAAGGGGAAGCTCTTCCCGGACTACGCCGGCGATGATGTGGCGTCAGCTGCCGTGCGGCTTAATGTACCCCCGGTTATCCTCCGAACGCCGTCAGGGACTCCTCCTTCAGTGGCCACGGAGATCCGGGAGAGGTATCTCTGCGACCCGTACGATGTTCGAGTTCCGTTCATCGACGAGCGGATCTGCCTTCCGAGGAGCAATGAGGTCGGCGTCTACGTCGAGATGTTCCGCCTGGGTCTTCGTTTCCCGCTCAATCCCTTCCTCATCCAGGTCATGGGGTATCTCATGGTGCCCCTTTGCCAGTTCACACCCTGTTCGATTGCGGTACTGACGGGCTTCGTGATGCTCTGCTGTACCCGTGGTCTGGAGCCGTCTTTCCCCCTTTTCTTTTACTTTTATTGGATCCAGACGGTCGGCCCCGGGTCATGGTTGCAACTCCGAGCCCGCTCGAGGAGGGAATGCCTGATCGGGCTACCCCGCTGGTCGGGGGATTGGAGTTCGGATTATGTCTTCGTGGTCTTCCTGGAGGGTGCCCAAATTCTGACAGGCTGGGGCGGGTCGGTCCGGCCCGACTCAACGCTAGCCCTCTCTGAGGCGGAGCTGGCGGCCGCCGCGCTGCTGTCGACCCTCCCCTTGGAGGCGAAATCCATCTGGTCTTTGTTGGACGACCTACTCTTGAAGGCCGTCTTGTGGTCTCCGGGTAGGTCGCTTTTTCAGTCCTGGGTTGCCCCGTAGCTTACCCTGATTTCGGTTTCCCTTGTAGGAATGGCTAGTCGCGAGTTCACCCGTGATGTTGATGAGCTGATCCGTCGCGGAGCCGCTCGGAGCCGGGGAGGTACCTCTGGAAGGGCGCCTCGGCGGACCGTTGAGGAGGAGGTGCACCGAGCCGAGCCTTCTGTGGGTAAGGTGGTGGCTGCGCCTCCCGCCTCTTCTTCTGGCCATCTCCTCTCCAGGGGGGTCACAAGGGCCGGATCCGCCCCGCCAGCCCAAGAGGCAGGGGGTAACGACGGGTCCGGTGCAGTCCCTCCTGCCCTTGGCGTGCCCCCTCTTGTTCCCGAGGATGGGGACGGTGCGAGGCGGAAGCGCTCCCCTTCGGCGCCCGCGGAGCCTCATGGAGGGAAGAAGAGGAAGGAGGATATGGATCCCTCCAGTCCGGTGTGTTTCGTGCTTCCTGCGACGACCACCGGGGATCTTCCGGTGGCCCTGACAACCACCCCCGTCGCCACGTCCCCGCCTCCACTGCCGGGAATCGGAACCCTGTTGGCGGGCAGCTCGGCTTCCCTCGAGGTCACCCCTAGGGACTCGGTGTTTGTCGACCGAGCCCTGGCCCAGCGGATGGCTGAGGACTCCGTCCTCCCCCGGGACCGCAGTCTCCTCGAGAGGATTCCCGCCGACAAGATGTCGGACTCCTTGGTCTGGATCCTTCAACAGGTTCGGCTATCTTGCTGTCCTTTCCTTCCCTTCACTCTCTTCTTAGCCCATGTCTCGTCTTTCAGGGTTCAACGCTCGCCGTGGAGTTGCAGTGCCGAGCCGTCCACTTGATGGAGCTGGAGGAGTCCTCCGTGAGGGCCCACGAGCGGGCCGGGGCGGCGGAGGTAGCTATGACGGAGGCCCCGATGGAGTCTCGGCATCTCAAGCTCCGTGTGGCCGAGCTGGAGGGACGAGTGGGTGACCTCCAGGGAAAGTTGGAGGATGCTTGGCAGTCGGCTGAGGAAGCGGCGGAGTCGTTCCGCCTGGAGAGGGAGGAGCTTCAGAGGAAACTGTCGGATCGGCGTCAGGTGGCGTGGCTTGTGGAGGAGGTGGAGAGGGGTGTCGTCGGGACCCTGGGGGAGAAGATCTTTGAGGTTCTCAGGGAGGCCTTCGGTACATATGAAGACCTCATCGCCCCTCGGATCGTCGAAGTCGTCCAGTCTTCCTTCCGGGATTGTGCGGAGCGCGTTCGGCAAGCCGCTCCTCCGGTCGCTCCCTCTCGCTCCGAGTAGGGGGAGGCGCCTGGGGACGCAGCCTCCCGATCTCGGGCTCCTTAAGTCCTCCTTTCCCGGCCTGCCACCCTTGTTTTTATCCTCAAATTTTTTAGCATCCGCTTTGCTTTGGGCCAGTCTACTTGAAATGGATCCCTGCCCCTGCTATCTCCTTCGGCTTCGCTACCGGCTCCCTGCTTCAGAGCCAATAATTGCTGGTTGCATGGATGTTCGCTTAGGCCGGCAACTTTGGGTCCTTAGCCAGCAAGTTTCGCTCTGTCGGGGTCGCCCTAGTTTCTGTAGGTGACGAACTTTTTTGTCCGTCAAGAGCAGATTATTTGTAGAGAGGTTTCTTTGCTTCGATTCCCTGTAAATAAGACACACTTTTATACCTTGGTTAACTGTTATAAACGAAATTGACTTACTCAGACTTCTCGCATATTTTGTTTTGCTGCCTCGTCCTCGGCCTAGGACTGGTTGACGCCCGAGCTGGCTGGGGGAATTGCCTCCAGATTCATGAGCGATGGAGTCGGTCGGCGAGGGTGAAGCTCCTCGGCTTAGGACCGGTCGGCGTCCGCGCTGGCTGGGGGAATTGCCCCCAGACGTAGGAGCGCAGGAGTCGGTCGACGAGGGCAAAGCTCCTCGGCTTAGGACCGGTCGGCGTCCGCGCTGGCTGGGGGAATTGCCCCCAGACTTACGAGCACAGGAGTCGGTCGGCGAGGGCAAAGCTCCTCGGCTTAGGACCGGTCGGCGTCTGCGCTGGCTGGGGGAATTGCCCCCAGACTTATGAGCGCAGGAGTCGGTCGGCGAGGGCAAAGCTTCTCGGCTTAGGACCGGTCGACGTCCGCGCTGGCTGGGGGAATTGCCCCCAGACTTACGAGCGCAGGAGTCGGTCGGCGAGGGCAAAGCTCCTCAGCTTAGGACCGGTCGGCGTCCGCGCTGGCTGGGGGAATTGCCCCCAGACTTATGAGCGCAGGAGTCGGTCGGCGAGGGCAAAGCTCCTCGGCTTAGGACCGGTCGGCGTCCGCGCTTGCCCCCAGACTTATGAGCGCAGGAGTTGGTCGGTGAGGGCGAAGCTCCTCGGCTTAGGACCGGTCGGCGTCCGCGCTGGCTGGGGGAATTGCCTCCAGACTTATGAGCGCAGGAGTTGGTCGGCGAGGACGAAGCTCCCCCTCCCCCTCCAGTGAGGCGGCGGTCTTCATTCCTTTGCACCCTTAGCGAAATGTTGATTCCGTCGAAGATTAAGAAAAGTCAAACGGGAATGCAATTGTACTCTTAAGGGTCCTGTCGGACTAGTACATTTGGAGGAAAGGAAAAGGAAACAAAGCTAGACAGAAGGATGTAAACCTAGATAATCCCCCCGGATTAGGCTACGACTGGGGGGAGGGACCTCGCCCGCTCACTCTATGATGCGGAGGGGTCCTTGGACGGTGTTGATCTTCTTCCCCTTGTCCGGCTGCATGGAGGTCCCTTCTCCGTGGGCCGGCTCGTCGGCTAAACTCCTGGCGTGCCCCCGGCTCATCAGCTTCTCAATGTCCTTCTTTAAGTGCCAGCAGTCTTCAGTGTCGTGGCCATTGTCCTTGTGGTACTTGCAGTACTTCTCCCCATTCTTCCCACCTCTTTTTGCCTTCGGTGGGGGGCGATCGGCGCGCTCTTCCTTCTGTACTTGAGCGAGGACGGCGTCTGGGGTGGCGTCCCTCGTACCCTCTCCCCGCTGCCTGTTTCTCGGCCTCTTCTCGGTCCGGTACCCTTCGGGGCTGCCTCGTCCGCTGTCGCCGCGCTTGGTCCCTCGAGTGGCCTTTCCTGCCTCAATGGCCAAGGTCTCCTCGGTCAACATGAAGCGCTCGGCCCTCGCCATGATCCCTGGGAGGTCCTTCGGGGGATCATTGTGCAGAGATTTCTTAAGGCCTCTATGGCACAGCCCTTTCTTAAGGGCCGTTTGGACAACAAGGTCGGGAGGGCTGTTCACGTTCAGCCTTTCCGCGTTGAAGCGGCGCATGAACTATCGGAGCAGCTCGGCTGGGCCCTGCACTATGTTAAACAGATGTTCAGCATCAGGCTTTACCTGTCTCCCTGCCATGAACTGTTTGCAGAACAGCTGGGTGAGTTCCTCGAAGCTGTCGATGGAGCGGCTGGGTAGGCTGCGGTACCAGGTCCTTGCCGCTCCCCTGAGAGTTGAATAGAAGCCCCGACAGAGCAGGTCATCGTCGGCTCCTTGGAAGGACATGTCCCCCTCGTAGTCCATTACGTGGTTTCCCGGGTCTCCTATCCCGTCATACTTCCCCAGCGCCGGGATCTTGAATCGAGAGGGGACCCGCGCGTCGGTTATTCTCCGTGATAGGGGGCACCGGTCTCCGTGGATGCCCCCGGGGGTTCGACACCCGCCCGCCTCTGGTTCGTTCGGTGGTGGAGGGGGCACAGGCGCCGGCGGGGCTGGCTCCACGGCCCTCGCCACACTGGGGGTCGGGCTGGCCCGGCGTTCCCGGCTCCTCTGGCGGGAGCTCCCGCTCCGCCGCGATCGGCCTCTCGAGTGGTGTCGATTGCTTCTCTTGCGGTGGGGCGATCGTGGTCGACGAGACGACGCGGTCACCGATTCGTCCCCCGTGCCTTCAGTTTCTCTTCGGCTCCTTTCACGACGAGGGGAGGAGGCGTGCGATCTCGCCTGACGGGAGCCGGACAACGTGAACCGACGCTCCGTGTTCGGTCTTTGGTTCCCGTGGTCATCTACCACAGCGGATCGTAAGAGCGGGGGACCCCCGCCCAACGATGGTCGTCGCCCAACGCGCCTCCGTTAGCTGGCGCAGTGCCGACGAGCTGTTGTACTGCCGCGACCAACGTCTGGATGTTCGCGTTGGTCTCCTGGGCCAGGGCACGGAGTTGTCCCTGTGTGGCCAGTTCCGACCCGCCAATCTCTTCGGTTGAGGGGGTGGGGTGGTTGCTGACGGGCGTGTCTTCTAGGTTGCCGTTGGATTCGCCATTCCCCTCCTCCGGGATGGGGGGCATGCGTCTCTTTCCGTTGCTGGCTCGTGCCATTGCAGGTGTGGTTTGTTTCTTCGTGGGACAGTTCGCTTCCCACAGACGGCGCCAGATGTTTCAGAGTGTTTTCTCACTACAAAAGCGTTGACCGCGGATAACCCGGTCAACATGGTCAAGGGGCCCACGGGGGTCCCTCGGGTGTGTCGAGTCGGTGCAGACGAGGCGCGAGTCGGAGTTGCAGACGACGTGGAGCGCGTCAGCTGGGCCGAATCGGGGTCCTCGGTCGCAAGGAGGGCGAGGGGAAGCCTCGACCCGATCAGAGACGCTCGGCCTCGGACGGTCGGACGACGAGGGGTAGCCTCGATCGTCCCGCTGGTTACGTGGCCGGTCGTGGGGCGGAGGGGAAGCCTCGGCCCGGTGTGAAACGCTTGGCCTCGGACGGTCGTGCTCGGCCTCGGTCGGGCGGGTGACGAGGGGAAGCCTCGGTCGCCCTGCTTGATGCGTGGCCGGCGAGGGGCGGAGGGGAAGCCTCGGCCCGTGGATCCGATGTCCTCCTGCGTGGGCGAGAACACTCGTCAGGGGGGCCGGACCTTGGTTCCGGCCAAATCCCCTCCGATGCCTAAGTCAGATAGTGATCTGAGAAGGGAGGCCCGGCGGAGACGGTTCGACTCGAGAGGATATCTGAACGGCGTCTCACGGCGCGAGCGGGGGAGGAAGGAGGTGAAATGGGGGAACTAGGTCGTTGATGGAGTACCTTAGGTTTTAGATACCTGAGAAGCAGTCCATTATCCAGTCGTCCTTCTAACCCTTTTATAGACCTCCCGCTGTGATTTCCCCCGACCCCCGTCGCTCCTCTGCCCTCGATCGTGCCCCCTCAATCCCCCCCCCCCCCCCGTCGCCGCTCCCTGCGCCATGCCAGCACCTCCCCATAACAGCCATTAAGTGGTAACGGGATCGGGGGAACGGTTATCGCTGGAGTGGGTGAGTGACTCGTGCGTTATCGGGGCCGGGTCGGATCGATATTTGGGGGCCCTCTATGGGGCTTTGCCGGGCGGGCCTGATCACGCAGATGGGCTTTCGATCGGAGGTCGGGCATCCAGGCTCGTATCTTTTGGGCTTCGTTCGGTGGGCTGTGCTTTCGGGCCTATGTTGTTGGGCCTTCGCAAAATAGACGTATCAAATGGGTAAGAGTTCCAATCACCTTGAGTCTAAACAACCTTGAGTGTAGCTCAACAAGTTGATTGACTCTGCAATCGGAAGATGACTCTTCATCGATCATATCGGATATGACTCTCTTAATCGGTTTTTGCCCCTAGCCATTCGTGATCATGAGTGTACTCATCCAAATCACAATGTTTAGTCTAGTCGGACCCTTGTTTTCATGTCTAGCCTGACTTGCCCCTCAGCTCGGTGTATGCACGACACGTCGGTTTGGGTCAGGTCTTAGACTACATCTTATGTATTTAAGAAGTTGGTTTCTACAAGGTTGCCATGTCACAGCTTGAGTGTATCTCAACAACTGTAACACGGGCCCTATAGTTGCTAACCTCTAAAACAAGGAGAGCTACGGCTAATCTTGAAAAAGATCATTAACGTATTTGACTTAGATATAGTCCAGGGTGTCATACAATCATGATTCGCGACTTTGCGGTCCAGCGGAACTCAGCCAGGGAATTGACTAAGCCAGGATCACTATCCCTTGAAGGGTGATCCAGAACTCTTAGCCAAGCACATTGACTGGATCATGGTCCATTGAATGAAGCTTGTCATTTTTGTATGTATGCCATAGACTAAACAGCTTTTATTAACAACTAATTAATCCTATCAACTAGTTAAATCCTTAAATTCAAAATTTTAGGATTTGTTTAATAACTTTTATTAAGTCCTTATCAACTATAAGGTTCACGTGCTATCCTAATCGTTATTAGGATTTTAATAAATTATTAACAACGCTAAAAGCGAAGTCCTTTAATGAGAATTAATTATAACAATTAGAATTGAAAATTCATTTAAAGGACTACCCTAATCAGGAATTAGGTCTTATATTGTTGTTAATGTTTTATTGAAACATAGCATGTCATTAAAATTCAAGTAATAAATTTTAATCATTTTTAATGGCTAACCTAAAGGGTTGTCTTGTGTTATCAAATAAGGGACAAGATTAGCAAGCCATTAAAATAAAACTACACTAATTTTATCAACATAAAATGAAAGTGTATATCTATTTAACAATTAAATAAACTAAGTTTATCGCATAAACAATTTTTAGACTTTTAAAATCAGTTTTTAAAAATATCTTATAAATTTAAAACACTACTTTTAAAGATTTTCCATGTTCAAAAATTTATCATATACAATTTTTAAACATCTAAAACATTTTAAACTTATCGCATAAATTTAAAGCCTTAAAGTCAATTTTAAAATTTATCACATAAATTTAAAAACACCATTTTAAAATTTCCATGCTTAAAAAATTTATCATATAAAAATTTTTTAGGCATCCAAAATAAATTTAAACTTTTAAATATTTAAAATTAGTTTTAAAATTATCACATAAATTTTAAAACGTCATTTTAAAAATTTTCATGTTTCAAAAATTTATCATATAGAATTTTGAACTTCAAAAACATTTTTAAAATTATCTAATAACTTTAAAAAATTTAAAAGTATTTAAAAGGCATTAATAAGTTTAATGAAATCACAGTACCTAGATCGACTACGCAAACCTAGGCTCCGATACCACTGTTGGGGAATTCGCGGTCCCTTAGGGCACAAAAACTCTAGTCCCGTCCTAAGTCGGACGGAACATAGACACAAAAATAATAGCAGCGGAAGAAAAACTAGTTAATCTAAATTAACAAGCAGTTAAAACATTTTTAACTTAGCCCTAAGGTCCAAGACCCTATGCCAAGATCTATGCCGACTTGGGATGGATCTGACCATCCCAAGAAGGATCTAGCCTACTGCGATTAAACTAAACTAATGCTAATAAAATACTTTAACCACATACCCGGAATCTCAACCCTGGAGCAGGCGAGATGTTCCGCACCGTCTTCTGAGCTGCTCCCGTCCCACGCCGAGCCGCTCCTTGAACCGCTCCCCGAACCGCTCCTCGAACCGCTCCGCATCCCGATGCGATCAATCCCCGTGCCGCCGAGCCAACCACGCGCCGAAGAAAGTTTCACGCGAGTGAAACCTCCGCCTAGATTTCGGATCCAGAATCCGAACTCCTTTGTGACTTTACCAGAGCCCGCATGAGTAAGGCAGAAATTTAGGGAGAAGAGAAATATTAATTTAAGCTTAGATACGAGCGTGCTCCAACATTTACGAGAGCCGCTCAGATCTAGAGCTTGGGACGAGTTTTGAGAAAAGGGGGGGAGACCCCTATTTATATAGGCGGCGGAATCTCCCCTTTTCTCAAAATCCGATGTGGGACTATTTAATGGGTTAATTAAAATCAAGTTAGTTTGCACTTCACAAAGTGCAAACTTCCGTGAATTTTAACTCACTCACCGTTGAGCTTCAAGATTGATACAACCTATCAATACGACAAGCATTCAACGGTGAACGCATAGGAAAAAACCGTTCGTCAATCGGAGTTCGTTTGACTCTCCAATTGAGTGTCCAAAGATCAGCCCATGGCTAGTTTTTCGCAAGAACCAGCCGTCAAATCAGCCATCAAACCTATGGTTCAGCACCCTAAGGTGGGGCCCAATCTGTGGGCCCCACAGCCTCAAACCCAGGCTGACTGGGCGCCTACCAGACCTGGGCACGGGCGCCCAGGTCGGGCACGGGCGCCCAGGCGCCCAGGCGCGGGCGCCCAGGCGCCTGGCGCCCAGGCGCCAGCCTGGCGCCTGGCGCCTGGCGGGCGCCTGGGCCGGGCGCCTGGGCTCCAGGCGCCCTGGGCGCCTGGGCTCCCAGGCTCCCAGGCCCGCCTGGGCGGCCCGCCTGGGCGCAGGCCCAGGCGCTGGGCGCCTGGGCCTGTGCCCAGGCCTGCCTGCCTGGGTTCCTGGCTCAGCCAAGTCTGGCCAGGCACCCAGACCAGACTTGTCTGGTCTGGGTCAACCTGGTCTGACCCGGTCTGATCTGTTTGGCTGTTTTGGCTCTAACTTGAGCATCCGGTGTCTGATTTGGACGCCGTTCGAACCTGGGTCTAGACCGGGACATTCCCGTCTTACCCGTGTATTTTTCCTTGCGTTTATTTTATTAAATATTGTATTAAACAATTTAATACACATTTTAATCGCTTTTGCATCAAATGCAAAATAGTCCATATCTAAGCTTAAATTACCATATTGCATCAAATGCAATTATTTCATCCCTTGCATCAAAAATGCAATTATTCTCCCTAACTAATTTCTACCTATTACTAGACGAAGAATCGCACTCTATGTGAGACCCTACAGCCTGACCCTTACAACAGGTTGGGCTCGAAGCCCTATACGGCAGTGACCACTAGCAGTGGTTGCCGTCCCTGCTTCAGGAATCATCATTATGTGGTTGACTCATTGACATGAGTATTGTCGGGACCACCTGACTGTTTCCGTGATGAGTTCTGCATTTATAGTCTCTTCGTCTAAACTGTGTCGTGCAGATCAAGTCTGGGGTACGGTTAAACTGTCAACCCCAATAACTTGACTCCGGTTAGTTTCGATCAATCTTTAGTCAATAAATGTTGGACTTCTTCCAACATACTCTACGCAGAGTTTTTACTAAAGACCTAACTAACTCTACGACACTAACTCCCATTGACCGAGAGAGACGAATCCTCTCTTGGTCATTACTCGCCTCGTACGTTTCAAGTGACACCCAATCAAAAGACCTTTCGACAGGCATTGCCTCGAAGCTAGGTCAGTTGATATAAGTGGCACCGTTCACGCACAGGTTTGTCAAAATGACCTCAAGTCAAAAGACCAACTATCCTAGCATCACTCAGAGTTATCACTGACAGATTGGTCAATATAACCATATGATAACTCTTGTGGATCGTTCAGTGAACTCATTCTAATGAGCACCTGTGTCTCGTCTTCGACTTCGCCAAGTCAAGCGATCATGAGATCATCGCCACCGCTAAACGGTGAAGACTAAGACACAATGGTCTATCCGATGTTTCGATATCCTTGTCTCGGAACATCTACGACCACGAACCATTTTAGACTTATGCTACAGACGGTCAAACGTTTCTCCATGATCAAGATACTCATCTTGATACCCGTTTGACCTTGCATAAAGTCTCAGGACTTTACCTAAGTTGATATCTAATGTTGACTACATTACAATATAACTTAGATAAATTATTTCCAAACAGCTTACTGTTATTTAGAACAAGATGTTTGTGCTATTCACACAGGAATAAATGGCCTCGAGGGCATAATATTCCTACAATGTATGCTTGGGAACATGCATGTTGTATGAAGCATATGGGTCATGCATGACATGAGGATATTGTGCATACACGTAAGAATGATGTGTATGTGCATATGGGTGTATAGGAGCACGTACATGAGTATTTCTCATGTGTGGATTTGTACGTGTCCGTGGGTGTGGAGCATAAAAAGTGTGATGATTATCCATTTGTGAAGTAGGAGGTTTCCTACGTGGATGAGTGTTGGTGTACATGTAAGCATGGCTTCTCTTTTGGTTTCCACCCTTAGTGGATTTCTAGCCAAAAGGAAGAGATGGTGAAGTGGTGACTTTCTTGGTAGGTTTGCTACCTATTCTTTGACACCACTTGTGGATGCACCGGAGGAAGGCCTCACAAAGTCTATAGTGACACCACTATAGGAAGTGCGAGCATTGGATGCATTTGCATTCACAAAACCAAGACCAACACGATGTGTGGCCGAAAATTGGTTTGCAAGAAAATCCTCCAATTGTCCTTTTCCCTTATTGAATCTCACAATACGGGAGGACATGAGCTCATATTTCTCCTTAAAAGAAGAAATATTGGCATCCAAGGTGGACACCCGTGCTTTGAGCTCGTGCACTTGAGTTTTACGAAAATCATTCTCTAAACCCAATTGTGTATGTCGTATAACTAGATCACTATTATCCTTAGGATGTGTTTGATCTTTGAGATTTGAGGGAATTCACCTCATCTCTCAAAGTGACATTTTGAGAAGCTAAATTTGCTTTCTCAATAGTTAAAGTATCAACAATAGTGTCATTGTTGATAATGCATGGAATGGATGAATTGCTAACATTCAATTTCTTTAAGCTAGTATATCTAAGCATTAAAGATTGATATTTAGCAAATAATTCTTCATTAGCAATACGAAGTTCATCCATTGTTACCTCGGTATCATCCGTGTCTGATCACTCTCATCGGAGAGTGGATCTTCTCGTGCCATGAAACACATGTGGGCACTCTCACCCTTCTCATCATCGGAATCACTTGATGAATCTCCACTAGAGTCATCGAATGTACCTACGAGTCCTTTCTTCTTATCTTTCTTGTTCATGTCGGACTTGGGGTACTTCGGAGCCTTCCACTTCTCTTTATTTCTTAGCATTGGGCAATCCCTTTTGATGTGCCCTGGCTTATTACACTTAAAGCAAAGAGAGGAAGTATTATTAGTAGACTCAAATCTTTTGTTAGAGGGAAATTTACCTTTACGAAAGAAGCGTTGAAACTTCTTCGCCATTTGGGCCATTTCACCCAAATCCATTTCATCTTTTGAATCGTCACTATCAGAGGATGATGAATTTGCGTTGAATGCCAAAGTTTCTTCTTGGCCTCCGAAGGATTCATCATAGCTCGAATCTTTAATCGGTTCTCCCGTCTTACTTCATAAGACATGAGAGTCCTGATAAGATTCACAACTGTGTAGTTCTTCAAATCATTGACCTCCTCGATGGCAATAGATCTTCTTTCCCATTTGGAGGTCATTCCCATTATGATCTTCCTTACATTTTCAGGTTCGGTGTATTTTGGCCAAGGGCTTCCAATTCATTGGTGATGTCGGTAAAACGTCTGTACATCGATGCAATGCTCTCATTTTCCTGCATATGAAACAAATCGAAGTTTCGCACGGCAACATATAACTTTGAAAGTTTTACCCTGTTCGTTCACTCATGGGTAACGATGAGATGGTTCCAAATTTGATATGCACCCTTACATATGCATATCTTGTTGAACTCATTCGGATCCAACGCACAATGAAGAGCGTTCATTGCTTTTGCGTTGTTGAATTCGGAGGATTTCTCGGAAGTCTTCCATTTTTCAAAATCCACTTCGGTGGGCTCGACGTATTCCTTGTGGAGGGTTCTCCAAAGAGAAGCACTCCATAGGAACATCTCCATCTTACATTTCCAATAGCCAAAGTTCGTGCCATTGAAACGTGGAGGACGCACCGTTGATTGACCTTCGAAAAGTGTGGACGCTCCATCACGGTCGTGATTGTTGTACGAAGTCGGCGGAGGAACGTTGTTGTTGTTGGATGCCATAGCTATAACCTTGTGCTCTGATACCAATTGTAAGGACCCTGGCTATGGAGAAAACACTAGAAGTGGGGTTGAATAGTGTTTAAGCAATTTAAAAAGATAGTTACACCAATTTAAATGCTAATCAACAAAATAGTAGGGAATAGAAATTAAACCCAAGTAGAACCAAATGCAAACGCAAGGATGTTTCAAGGGTCCGGATTACCCAAGTCACTTCCTGACTTGTTCCAGGTAATCCTACGTCCCTTCCACCCGGATACCTCCGGATACTCAAGTTAGAATCCTAACGTGAGGTTTCTTAAAAACCACTTGTAGCAACCCTACAAGTGAAATCGAAATACAATCGATTGACCTTGACTCCCACAACTTGGGAGCAAGCAAACCACTCTCACAACCTGAGAGCAAATGCAAATAATGAAAGTTATGAAATAAGAAAGCAACACTTACAATCACATATGCCCTTGAAGTAGAACTTGAAGGAGAAGTGTGTTGTGTGTTGAAGACTCTCTTGGAAGAGAGGAGAAAGCCCTTTCTCTTGACTGCACCAAATGCCTAGAAGATAACTCTTTGGTTCTAGGTTGGAGAGCAAGAGGTCAAAGATTGGAATTCTTAGGGCTTTTGGATTTGAGAGCTTTTGATCTTGAGAATGAAAGCTTGAGAGATTTTGCAATAGACTAGGTTACATCTCAATGGAACAGTAGATGCTCCTTATATAGGTTTCTCAAATCCACAAAACAGAATTAGCAAAAACCCTTTTGGAATCCGTGAGAAAAATCTCAACGGATAGAATCTGCGCTCGCGACAGTCGACTGTTGAGGAAACTACAGTCGACTATTGCACAGTCAGCAAGGGTAGGTGAGAATTTATAACGGTAACATACCACGTGGACAGTTGACTGATGAAGCATAGACAGTCGACTGTTGAACCAACAGGCGACTGTAAATCCTTCTACAGGCGACTAGTCGTAAAAATGGGTAAGTTGAAGAATTCTGGAAATCTTTTGAGATAACAGGACAGACGACTGATGAGGATAAAACAGTCGACTGTTAATCAGAACAGGAGACTGTAAATCCTTATACAGTCGACTGTCAAAACCTTGAGAATTTCCAGAGAGCTGAGTCAACAAATTGGCTCACAGACAGACGACTGTTGCAGCATAGACAGTCGACTGATCCAATGTACAGTCGACTGTAAATCCAATATAAGTCGACTGGCCGTAAAAGACAAATCAACAGAGTTTGGACAAAAGATAGACAGGCGACTGATAAAAAAACACAGTCGAATGTCACTTGGACAGGCGCCTGTGAATCGTTCATGAGTCGCATGTGGGAATAAAAAACAGAGAAGCCCAAAACTAGTTTGTAAAAGATTGTGCATAACAGGCGACTGTAGAACATAATACAGTCGACTAGTTTTGAGTCAGACGACTATAAAACGTTCAGCAGTCGACTGTTATAAACAATACAAGCACAATCAAACAAAAAATGAATTGGAGTCTCAGGACGAATGATCTAATGATGTCCTAAGACTGAATTGAAGATGTGTATAAGTGCTCCAACAAAGTTCTACTTCTAAGCTACATACTTGAAGAGATAAAAGAAATTTACATTGACGAACTCTCTCTTTAATCCAACTATGAGCTTGAAGTCTTCATGGAGCTTCAATCATCATCAACGATCATCCAATCCATTTCATTTGCCTTCAATGATCTTTGAGAGTCATCCATTGCTAGTAGATCTTCATAATTAGCTTAGGCAATGGATTAACTGCAAAATAGGGGATTAGTCACAAGTATTTATGTTTGCTCATCATTAACACTAAGTAGGGAGAAGTCCAATACTAAATAGAGTCCCGACACATGCGATTTGAAGCGTTAATATATAGATGATTCATGCATAATAAAGCAAAAAGTAGAGGCAATATACCGCATATTCGAAATTGAAGCATGATAGTCTAGGGGTCATCCAAGGATAGGCAAATAAAACAAAATCACGACCTAGAAACACACGAACTAGCTAGTCACAAAACACAACTCAACACAAAAAGCAAAGTGAGCCCACAGAGCATAAAATGCAATAGAACTCAGCTTGCTAGGGTTAGTGAAGATAGTTATCGTTTCTTAGCTAAGTGTGTGTGTGTGTGTGTGTGTGTGTGTGTGTGTGTGTGTGTGTGTGGTTGAGTGGCAGTTTCATCATGCGGGGTCATCTCTAGGAGAGGGAGAATAAAAGGAAGGAAAAAAAAAGAAAAACACGACGAAAACGACTCAAAACGGTGAAAAAGACACGACTGACGTACATAGTGCGACTTAAATCCCCCAAGCTGAATGTTGCATTGCCCTCAATGTAATAGGATTAAATGTGGGAGGGCAACGAAAGATGGGAGGGAAGTACGCGCCTACAAAGAAACGTAAAAAACATGAAAAACACACAAAAAGAGATATAGAAATAAAGAAAATAAATACTGAAACGAACTATACAAAAGACATACACACAAACACACAAGACAAGCACACATCAAACAAGTGACACGACGACAATCACAGAATATTGATCTCCCCAAGCTGATCTCAACAATGCCTGAAAAAAGATATGATCATGGCAAATCAGAAAAATTGGCTAGGGGAAAATCAGTCCGAGTTGATATCGGAAGAATTGTAGAGAGATGGTGAAGTGGGAGGTGAATAATGGACGAAAGATGATGGTGAGGATGATGGAGAAGGTGTGTCGACGGGAGAAGGAGTGGAAACGGGCTGGATCACAGGTGGATCGAAATTGAACGGTGGATCGTGGTGGGTAGGATGGTACCAGGTGAACCGGCATATGGGTGCCAATCAGGAGGATCAAAGGGTGGAAGGTGTACTAGTGTAGTATACCAAGGATCTGGATAGAATTCCTACGGTAAATTGGAAGTGCGAATGGGGATTCGCTCAAGAGATGATGGTGGGAGGACGGCAAAAGGAGTATTGTTAGGACCATAAAGGTAGACTGCACGTTTGCGATCAAAATGAGTGATCATACCAATATCGATTAAGTAGTCGCGATCGATGCAGGTCCGTCCCGGTAAAATTTGGAGGTCAGACGGTAGCCTTAAAACATGACTGACAATTAGAGTGATAATCCCACCACAACAAATAGGTCCGGAGGTTGCACGGCTAACAGATAAAAGGTCATGGATGATCCAATGGGCGGTGTTGATGGGTAATGGGTCATGTCCACAGATCATGTCGTGAGACATGGCATACAGAAAGAAAAGCTCGTCTCTAGACACCGTGGAAATATCCACGTGGGAAAAGATGGTGTTGGCAAAGAGGCAGTGGGCGTAGCGGTAACACAGGTGTATAATGTAGGAGGCAAGGGCCTCCGATGGAAAGGCGGGATAGCTGGTGAATCGTTGCCAAATGCCATTGTCCCGAAAGTCGGAATAGATATCAGACCGATCATGAGTTCAACATTCAACATAATGATCGTGGTGAGGCAAATTCAGCGAATTGTTTAGCTCGGCAAAAGTCATGGTGAAGTCGGCATTAAAAACGCGGAAAGCAAATCCCCAATTGTACACTTCGAGTGAAGAAAGGAACTCAAGGGTGAGTGTCCGATGGGTAGGGGCTAAGCACGCAGTAGGAAATCGCACCCAGTGCAGTCGAAAAGTTTGTTGACTCCCCTCAAAAGTCCGAGAGATTCGAGCGTGGGGCGATCAACGAAAAGGGTATGTCGCATGGGGCGAGGAAGAAGGGCGTGCACACGTGCAGATTGTTCCTCAGACGAAGGATTAATGCCAAGGAAAGATGGGGAAAAGGGCCGTGTAGGTAGTGTCTGCGTGATGAAGATGCTGGCTCTTTACCCTTCCTAGACATAGTAATGACATAGGAGAAGAACAATAACGTGGGGGATGGTGTCTAGGATGATGATAAAGCAGACGTATGAGGCAGACACAAAATCAAAACATTGCTCATGAGAAGAGAAACATAAAGCTTGGAAAGAAGTTACCGAGCAATGATGCGACTCCAAGCTAGATGCACCCCTCCAAATGCCCTGGTAAAATGTGGAGAGCCCGCCGCCTCATTTCTCAGGTGGAACTGTTAGGTTTTTGGGTTTGGGGAAACATGGGTTGGTAGGGTAAGGGTTTTGGGGGATTTTAACGTAGGGTTTAATAGGAGGAGATGGGGGAGTAGATGGTGTTCATGGTGTTGGGTAATGGTTGTGGGTTGACTTGATGCCAAGAAATTGCTGGTGGGAGGCGAATTTTGTGTTTGGGCGTTGTGTCCCCTCTTTTTCTTTGAAATGGGTCGTGTGAGGAAGATGGGGGCTTTACTGGGATGTAGCGAATCGGTCGGGTGGAGTCTAACCGATCGGGTCACTGCATCGGGTGAGTTCCAAATGAGAAATGGAGCTGCAGGTCACCCGATCGGATGAGATTTCACCCGATCGGGTGACTGACTCTCAGACAGTTCCCAGGTTACTGGAAAATATGATCCGATCATCCACCCGCTCACCGGTCGTGTCACCCGGTCGGGTGATTCTTCCACAGATCCAAAGCTGTCCCTTCACAATCCTGCACAAAATTTTAAAATTCGCTAAGTTTCAAAACAAGGATCCCCCGAGCTGCAAATCTATACTAATATATACCAATTAGTCTTATTGAAATCGAGTAAAGGGTTAGAACATGTGTTGCCTCCCATGAAGTGCTTGGTTATAGTCGGCAGCTCGACTCCTCAGTTCGTGATCAATGCGGATCCGGAGGATTTGCAGCAGAGCTGTCGGTCGTTGAGCTTCCAACCGGAGAGATTGCGGGCTCGCTGATTGTATAGTGCTTTAAGCGTTGTCCATTGACCTTAAAGGATTCTTCTCTTCCCATGATCTCAATGGATCCATGGGGGAAGACCTTGGTGACTCGGAAGGGTCCCGACTACCTAGACTTGAGCTTTCTGGGAAAAAGCCTCAATCTTGAATTGAATAGGAGAACTAAGTCTCCTTCCTTGAATTCTTTCTTTAAGATATGCCTGTCGTGCCACAGCTTCAATTTCTCTTTGTAGATCCGGGCATTTTAGTATGCGTGGAGCCGAATCTCATCAAGTTCATTTAGCTGGAGTTGTCGGTGGCTCCCTACCTCTTTGGCGTTGAAGTTCAGATATCTGACAGCCCAAAATGCTTTATGCTCCAATTCCACAGGCAAATGACATGCCTTCCCGTAGACAAGTCGATAAGGGGTCGTCCCGATCGGAGTCTTAAATGCAGTTCGGTAGGCCCAGAGCGCATCTGAAAGTTTGGATGACCAATCCTTTCTAGAGCTAGCCACTGTTTTCTCTAGGATGCTCTTTATCTCCCAGTTCGAGACTTCCACTTGGCCGCTAGTTTGCGGATGATATGCATGCCCGATTCGGTGCTGCATTCCGTACTTCTTCAGAAGGGCTTCAAATTTCTTCTCTATGAAATGGCTCCCTCCATCGCTAATTAGGACTCGAGGCACACCGAATCTCAGGAAGATGTTGGTTTTCAAGAATTTGGCCACTACCCGGGAATCATTGGTGGGGCACGATATCGCCGCCACCTACTTGGACACATAGTCCATGGCCACCAAGATGTACTGGTTACCAGAGGAAGAGGGAAACTGCCCCATAAAGTCGATCCCCCAAACATCGAAGATCTCAACTTCTAGGATGTAATGCTATGGCATTTCGTTTCTCTTGGATATGTTTCCCGTCCTTTGGCACTTGTCGCAGGCCTAGACATAAGCATACGTGTCACTGAAAAGAGTCGGCTAATAGAATCCACTTTGGAGAATCTTCGCCGTGGTCTTACAAGAACTCGCATGGCCTCTGCATTGTTGATCATGGTAATGAGAAATTATGGAGGTCGCCTCCGTTTCAGGAATACACCTCCGTATCACCCATCATTACAAGTCTTGTATAGGTAAGGGTCATCCCAAAAGAATTTCCAAACTTCGTGAAAAAACTTCTTCTTTTGCTGATAACTAACATTGTGGGGTACGATGGCGCACGTGAGATAGTTGGCAATGTCGGCATACCATGGAGTCGAAACAGAAGAGATAGAGAAAAGATGCTCGTCAGGGAGTGAGTCATCAATAGGAGAGACATCCGGGTCGAAAGTAGATAACCTAGATAGATGGTCGACGACGACATTCTCCGTCCCTTTCTTGTCCTTGATTTCCAAGTCAAATTCCTGGAGGAGGAGAATCCACCTTATGAGGCGCGGCTTGGCCTCCTTCTTTCTTAAAAGGCACTTGAGGGCGGCATGATCGGTATGCAACGATAACCTTAGCTCTCACAAGATACGACCGGAACTTATCCATGGCATGGATGACGGCTAGCAATTCCTTTTCCGTCGTCGTATATTTCCTTTGAGCTTCGTCGAGGGTCTTGCTTGTATAATAGATGACATGCAGATTTGCTTTCCTTTGCCCTAGGACGGCCCCAACTGCATAGTCGCTATCGTCGCACATCAATTCGAACGGTAGACTCCAATCGGGTGATTGAATCACATGTGCAGAAATAAGGGCTTGCTTCAAGAGGCGGAAAGCTTCCATACACTTGTCATCGAAGACGAAAGGTGTATCCTTCACGAGGAGCTGAGTCACGGGCCTAGAAATTTTAGAGAAATCCTTTATAACCCGACAGTAGAATCCCGCATGCCCTAATAAACACGGACTCCCCGAAGGTTAGGTGGAGGCAGAATCTTTTCAATCACATCTACCTTTGCTTGTCCACCTCAATCACTCTTGAAGAGATAATGTGCCCTAATACGACTCCTTCTCGTACCATACAGTGTCATTTCTCCCAATTTAGAACTAGCCCTTTATCTTGACATCTTTTCAGGACTTTAACTAGGTTGCGAAGACACGAGTCGAACTCCATTCCATAGATGGAAAAATCATCCATGAAGACCTCCATTATGTCCTGGGAGAAATCGGAGAAAATTGCGGACATCAATCTTTGAAATATAGCTGGGGCGTTGCAAAGCCCAAACGGCATCCTCCTATAAGCATACGTCCCAAACGGACATGTAAAAGTGGTCTTTTCTTGGTCGTCATTGTGGATGGGAATTTTCAGGAAGCCAGAGTATCCATCCATGAAGCAAAAATAGTTGTGCTTGGCCAGTCTTTCAAGCATTTCATCAATAAAAGGGAGAGTATATTGATCTTTCCTCGTGGCTTTATTTAATTTCCAGTAATCGATGCACATCCGATATCCGGTAACTGTCCTTGTAGGTATAAGCTCGTTTTTCTCATTACGAATGACTGTCAGTTCTCCCTTCTTGGGCACAATATGTACCGGGCTAACCCAACGAATGTCGGAAATAGGGTAGATAATCCTGGCCTGGAGAATTCTAACAATCTCCTTCTTAACTACTTCCATCATAATGGGGTTCAATCTTCGTTGTGCCTCGATGGAAGTGGCTTGCTCATCTTCAAGTAATATCCTATGCGAGCAAAGCCCCAAGCTTACTCCCTTTAAGTCCTTTATTATATACCCGAAAACGTTCTTAAATCTCTTCAGAACATCAAGAAATTTTGCCATCTGGTCTTCGGATAGCGAGGAGTTCACAATGATCGGTTGCGTCGAATCCTCCCCTAAGTATTCATACTTCAATCCCGGAGGTAACTCCTTCATCTCACCTTCGTGTGGTCCCGATACATATTTTTCATGTCGTGCATCCTCCAATGAAAGAGCCTCTTCCCGGATCTCCGGGATACTAACATCCGGAACTTCACTTTCAACCGTGGGTTCACCGGGCGAAGCCTTGCAAGGTAGTGAGGAGACCATGGATGAAGGCTCTGGGTCAAGCTCAAGTGTATGATAACTATCCGACAAAAAAGCTTCAACACGAAAGCAAGTCTCAATAGTAGATAGTTCTCCACCACTACCTCCACTTTCATCATGGTCCTAAACTCCAGGGTGCTCTGTAGAGGACTGCAAGGAAAGGATAGATTCCTGCTCACCGCACTGATCAAGCCCTGCCAGATGATCCTCCAGACAAATCTCCCTATTGATGCGTAGATCCCACTCACTGAAGTCGGTACTGGGTATGTCAATAAGCACCACATCATCAGAAGGAAAAAAGAATGTCGTGTCGGGATATTCCTGAATATCATGATTCCTCTTTTGATTTTCCACTGCGGCTGACAGGAAAGATAGGATGCTCGAGGTGCTTAGAGATTCTGCTAGACTCTAGACCAAATAGCCGGTGTGGGGTGCATGTGCCCAGATATCATCTGAAACGGCACACGACATTCGTGCTGTAGAGTAGAAAACCTGTAAGATAAGGAGAGAAAGAGGACTGCAAGGATAGAGAACACGTCAATAGCACAAGTTGTAGGAATGGAGGGATAAGAAATGATGACGGCGGTATGGAGACATAGTCTACCAACCCTCTACAACGAATATGTACAATATGTCCATGCAAAATTAAAAAGGGTGAAGAACGTGAAAATTATCACGGGGTAAGGATGTGAGCTAGTCTCGAGGATAACATGGTCCTAATTGTAACAAGCACGTTGCTTCCCTGGCAACGGCGCCATAAAGCTTGACCGCCCGTCCGTTTGGCACTCAAATCGGGACGGGGATACTAGGATTAGAATTTGTAAACCGCAAGCACACGGTGTCGAAGTATGGCTTGGGGGTCGATCACAGGGAGGCATGTGTTGTGTTTGTGAACATTCGGGATCCGGATCACCCGTTGGGTGAGCTAGCCTATTCTCTTGTTGGATGTCACCATAGTAAACCAATGAAAAAGGTGTAAGAGATAAAAAAGGTAACCTAGGATCTTGGTTTCCGCCCTATCATGAGTTCTCACTATTACGACCGAGGGATAGGAATGCGATCGGATTCTAGGGTTTAGCGGTGAGACGCTACCTCTAATAGTGGTACCTAGCGTCCCATGGGCCCGATATTTCAATCGATGCCAGGATGATACACTAGGTCTACACAGGTTTGGACGGTGGGCATTCCCATGTCCAATACCGCCCGACTCCAAGAGCACTAAGCTCGCAACAATTGCTCCAGACATTTCATCCAAGCTGTTCCCATGCGCAAGGAATCAATGTCTACGCTAAGGGGGTAAGCTGTGGCTAGGGAATCAAACTCCCGTTTTATTTACTCTTGGCCCGACGGTCAAAGGCTGTGTTTCTCTCGCCAATGACAATAAAACGCCCCCGCGTAACCATCTAAATCCCTATATCCTATCGAATCCCTAATCCTATGGCCATTCTAGGGAGAATCCACGAAGGGGCTTCCACCAATGTCCAAGATTAAAGAACTACTCACTAATCATGGCATGAGAAACAATAAAACAGATTATAACCATCAAAATGGAAATCATGCAATTGATTACTGTAGCAAATAGTAGTATAAACGCAATATTAAAATATAAGAACGATGAAAGAACTTATAAATAGAAATAAATTCAGAGCAGCCAAAATCCCTAAAAACAGCTTAAGAAAAATGGGAATAACGTTTCTGGAAAAACCTAGCTATATATATATATTTTGGCAAGATGCCAGGGAATATTTCCACTAAAAGACAAAAATAGACGTTCATCCGGTCGGGTGAGACTTCACCCGATCGGGTGAAACGACGGGAAATTTGGTCTTCAGCTTCTAATAAACATCACCCGATCGCTGAATTGATCGGGTGAGTCTTCGAATTCTCGAGCATGGGGAAGCAACTGCTACAGGTGACCCGATCGGTTGACAAGTCAACCGATCGGGTGAACTTTGGCTCTCAAAACAGTGCACTGTGTCACATCCACCCGATCACTGCACCGATCGGGTGGGGCTGACTCTTCCTCGGGACTGATATGGCCGCACGAACCGATCTGGTGGATCTGTCAACCCGATCGGTTGAGAGCTGATACATGGTTTATCTTGACGATTGGCTTTCAGGGTCTCGTGCGACACCTCCCGTTGCTCTGGGGACTCATGATGTTGGCTTTGTGTGTCTCATGCGCCAGCAATATCCTGTAAAAGTACACAAACACAACGAAAGTAAAAAGGAACTAAAAAACACAAAGGAACGGACTCGAAACAACGAAAAACGACAGGAAATTACGGAGAAGACGTGCGTGAATATATAAAATATAAACGCACGTCACCTAGTCTATCATGCCAAAGTAAAAACTTGGCTGATGTCGGGCACTTCAGGTGCTCCGTCAAGTTAGCTTCCTCTCTCCGAATCTTTGTACGATAGAGGCCCGATGAAAGGCTCTCAAAACGTTTAAGTATGGATTTTACTCCTTTTTCTTAAAACGTTACATACAGTAATTCTTTTTCATTTACATTTGTCGTTTCCAAATGAAATCCTTTTAAACGGATATCCTTAAAACTTAGTAAGTTTCGGTTGGAATTCGGAGAGAATAGTGCATCTTTTATTTTAATTTCTGTTCCATTAGGGAGCAACAAGGTTGCATTCCCAGAACCTTCAATTATTTTCGATGGCCCTGAAATTGTATTTACAAAGCTTTTGTATAATATAATGCTATGAAAATAGCACTTATACTGAAGGTTCGTATGTGTTGAAGCACTGTCTACTAAGTAGTCATGAGTGCGATCCATCTATAAAAGATGAATAAAACATTTGCATTTCAGGAACATAAATTTTTCATTCAAAAATCAAATTACATAATTCAAAAGCTCTCATAACATGAAATGTTCTTAAAACAAGTAGCTGAGATAAAAATAGAAGGCTAATTAAGCAGGTCATCATTTTCAAAGTCGTTGGCTGTAAAATTGACTCGAGCATTAGATGTCACCAGGTTTGTTTCAGTTTTCTTTTTCTTGTTTTCTTTATACAGCTCCTGGAGATGCTGCGGAGTTCGGCACACTCTGGACCAATGACCTTTCATCCACATCTATGGCACTGGTCTTTCCAATCCCTCTTGGGTGAGGGTGCATCATTCTTCTTGTTGTCATTTCTGCGCCAGGTGAACTTACGCTTTCCTTCATTTCTTCGCTGCTGGCCCCTAGCCCTTTTGTTCTGTCCCCCTTCCTGTGGTCTTTCTTTTCTTTTGTTGTCTCTCTTCTTTCTAGAAGAAGATGCATTGTGAGCTTCTGGGAGGGGAGCAATGCCGGGGGCGCATGGTGTGAGTGATGAGGAGAAGCTCTCTGTTTTGTTCAGCCATGAGTAAACATGACATCAGCTCAAAATAATAGGTGAACTTTTGTTCACGGTATTGCTGCATTAGTATTTCTAATGGAAAGACGTGTACATCTTTTCCAACATGCGATCTTCTGAGACTTTTTCACCACACAACTTCAGGCGTGAGGTGATGCTAAATAGAGCTGAGTGATACTCAGCTATGTACTTACAGTCCTGCAGTCTCAGGTTCTCCCACTCATATCGTGCCATTGGTAGTATAACATCTTTCTGATGTTTACATCTATCCTCAAAGGCAGTCCATATCTCAAGTTGATCTTCGACCGTAAGATATTCAGCCTTTAGGGTCTTGTTCACATGGCGACGAATATAGATAATGGCTTGCGCCTTTTCTATATCGCTTACATTTTCATTTTTAGTCACAGCAGAAATGAGGGATTTAACCTGCAGACGAAACTTCATATTGAGCTGCCAGCTCAGATAGTTTCTTCCTGGTGCATTCAGCACTTCGAAATCGACACTTGCGATTTTAGCCATTTTATCTCTAGATCCGTCCTCCGGATCTAGCGACGGGTTAACGAAGGCTACGCGTGGATGACGACGTCCGTTTGAAGTAGATGACGCTGCATGCGTGGATCTTCCGCATTCCTTCGCTTTCGAAATGATAGATTTTGTGTGGAAATTTTATTTAGAGTCTCGTGTTGATAACGCGTTATGAATCATCATCTGGACGTGGAACCTCTGCTGTTTATTTTTTTAATGGCGAACTTGTGAATAAGTGGTATGTGAACTGAGTAATTTTAATGGCGAACTTGTAAATAAGTGGTATGTGAACTGAGCAAAATGGTATGTTCGCAAAGTAACTTCCCCACGGAATCCCTTGGACAACGACTCTCTCCCTCACAGTTCCGAAGACGTCTTTCCACCAGAAGCTCCTCTAATGGCGGTCGTCTCTATCTCCTCCCCCGAAACGCTAGATCCCAAATCTGCCAAGACCGTCATCTCATCCGAGAATCCGAACCCTAATGCCGATTCCGCTCCCTCCCAGACCGAAAACCCAACGTCCGCCCCATCTCCTAACCCAAACACAAACCCTAATCTCGTGGCCCATCCTCATCCTCCTTCGTTCGCCCCATCATTCCGCCCTCTCGGAGTTCCACCGCCGCCCCAATATTACACGATCCCAAAACCTGTCACTAATCCTAGCTTCGTCCAAAACCCTAGCCCTGGCATCCAACCGCCTGGCGTTTCTTCCTCGGTGCCCTACGTGATTCAAGGGATGGCGACCGGTGCCGGATCAGCAACGGTATCGGCCCCTCCGGTGAGGTATCAGCCCCCGCACGCTCCGCCGATGGGCTTTGGGCAGGTTCCGAATGGATACATGCCAGTTCATCCCGGAGCTCCTCCCCACGGTGGGTTTTTTTCTTGCTTGAATTCATCGAAAGTTCCAATCTTGATATGTTTTATCTTTGTTTAGTAGTCGTGCTTCCATTCCATTGTTTATGTGTGCTGTGATTAATCGATGATAACTATTGATGGCCTGTTTCTGTTTGGGTATGGAGCTAAGGTAACTCACTTCCAAAATTAGGAGGTAACCTACCTTATCTCCAAAAACCCAGCCTGGCAGCCCACAGTAGAGATTTGTAACCGCCATTTTTGGGCCAAAATGGAGGTAGGAGTGGAGGGATCAAACATCCACTCCAACCAGAACTTCATCTCAGCTCCAAGATGAGCGGGAAAAAATAAAAAAATATGGAGGTATGGCCTTTCAAAGTGAAGGCTGCAAGCTCCATACATCCAGTTAAAAATAACATCCAATTTGCCTACCTCTGTACCCAAACAGGGCCTGAAATTTTGAATAACCGGACATGATTATGATGTGTTATAAGGTTACATGTGAACATATGTTAGTGTTTGTTCGTGGAATTTGCCGGTCGGTGTGCGTTGTAAAGGGGGAGAGAGAGACATGAAAGAAAAAGAAGAAGAATAAAATTAGACCAGGGACGTATCTGATATCAATTACGGAATATTTTCTCGTACAGCATTGTCATGGTGAAAAAGGTCGGCCCGGCTCTCTCTTGCGATTCTTGGAAGATCTCTTCCTCCATGTGGTATGATTAAATTCTCTTGATTCTGTGTTTTCATAATATTTTCCTTTTTCAGTTAAAATCTTGAGTCTTTCTTATTTTAGAAACAAAAAGAAGAGAACTTGAGTAATCTAACATGGTGATATGTAGTACAAGGTCATAGTTTGTTTAACTTAATGGCCTTCATAGATACTTTTCGTGACAGTGGATCAATAATAGCATCATCTAAGTGCCTGTTACAGTAATTGTCAAATGTATACTGGTTGCTTTTGATTACATTTGTATTTGATTGCTAAAGTTTCTACTTGCTTTGTTTATGTTGGTTATCCCGTCTTTATTTAGTAAAATCTTCTTGTCATAATGAAATATCTTTAGATTGGTACCACTAAATAGTCTATTGCCATGGTATGAGATCTGCGAGAACTGCTAATGATCAATACTACCATTTAGTACCTGTGATTACTCTCAAGATTATGTGCAAAGGAATTTAACAAGGTATGCTCAACTTCCTATATCTATGCATTATGAAACGTGTCCTACTTTTCTCCATTCCCTCAGGTTATCTGTTCAGACGGCGGTAGTAGCCAAACCTGTGCTGCGCATCTCTTTATGCTTTTGTTGTGTGGTAACATCATTTGGTCATTCTTTTCATATTTCTTCTTTTCATCTATAGTTTGATGTATACTTTGGAGAGATTTAAACTGTTTGTTTGTTTGTGTACCATTTCTGACAAGCATGCATAGTTGTTTTCTGCATCTGCAGGAATTCCTCGCTATCCTGGACCATGCCCCCCAATGGTTCGCCCTGGCTTTCCTCCATTCCCAATGCCACCAATTGGTGTGATTCCACAAATTCCCCGACATATTCCTGGAATTCGTGGTGTTCCTCCTCTGGTTACTCCCATGTTCAGACCTGGTGTCCCTGCTGTTGCAGCAGCAGAGAGGCCACAGACCACAGTTTATGTTGGCAAGATTGCTTCGACAGTTGACAATGATTTTATGTTCTCTCTTTTGAAGGTAAGTTTCAATTGGACAACATTGCGATTACTTGTAGCCTGTTGACTTTTACATATTGGTTGAAGAGCATTTAGTCGTTCTAACTGAAGTGTCTTACTTATCAATATCCTATGTACTCATTTCTTCATGTGCTTTAATTCTGGTATTTTTCGTGTATATATAGTCCATTCTAATTTATCTCTTTATGAAGCTTTGTGGACCAGTGAAGGGTTGGAAACGTGCGCAAGATCCCACTGATGGTTCTCCGAAAGGTTTTGGATTTTGTGAATTTGAAGCCGCTGAAGGAATTCTTCGTGCTTTACGCTTGCTAACAAAATTGAAAATTGATGGACAAGAGCTGGTGGTGAGTTCATTTACCTTCACTTAGTTTTGTTTATGCTCATGCAATAACACATTACCGTATATGCTTAGAGAAGGAGGAAGGAAGGAAGGAATGAATGAAGAAGGAATGAATGCCACTTGCTATTAACACAGTGTATATATCATTGCAATCTGATGTAGTTTGTTCTGTACAATTGCCTTTCAAATTTCTAGTTGCAGGTCTAAATTTTCTATCATAAATGGGCATGCTAAAGTCAGAATATCAAATATGTTTGTATCAAGTCTGCAAGTATGGGATTTTAAGTTCTAAAAATCCTGTTATGCGAGCAATGGTGTGGATTCAATAATTGAGTAGCTTTCAATGTGAGCTGATGCTCAATATTATGGTTCCTGAAGCTCCCACTCTCAGTCCATAGCAGGTCTATTCTCTCTGTTCCCATGGTCAAACACGCCAAGCCCCTGACCCTGTTGCCATAAAAGAAAAAAATAGAGAAAAAAAGCACAAAAAAAGGAAAAATCATCACCACCACCATGAACTCACCAATAAAAACATGTGATTTTCCATTATTCCATGTGGTTTTCAACGTTGCAGTATTGTTCAATCTAAATTGTCACTACCAAAGAGACCGGGTGTATAATTCTGTTACACACCCTTCTCACTCCTTTTACCCTGTTTGACTTTAATTATATATTTTTTGCATCAACTGTGATGCATACTAAATGATGGCAGATGCCTGATAATGTTCATCTTCTCACACAAATGAAGTGTTACTCGGCGAGCTAAGATATCCTGTTTGATACAAATGCATACTTGTTTAATTAAATTCCAAATAGCCATTTGTTATTGCCTCTTCTGCCCCACATATTTTTGGCATGTACCCTTAATTTTCTGTATATAGTGATGATTGGTATTTGTCAGTTGAATATCAACTAAGCGACCAGGGAATATCTTCAACGCTATGTTGAAAAGAAAACAGAAAGTGAGAAGAACAAGGAAACTGAAAGTCAAGCCGCTGACAAAGAGAGTGAATGTGCACCAGGAACTGAAAAACAAGAGCCTACAAAGCCAATTGTTGAAGAAACAAAAAGGGATCTAGATGAATCTGGGGATAAGGAGAATCAAGAGAACCAAAAGTTTGGTATTGTTACTGATGAAGATCGTGAAGCTGATAAAGATGTACTGGAGAAGATTAAAAGCATGATGGAGGAGAGATTAAAGACCAAACCTTTGCCGCCTCCACCGGATGTCCAGGCTCATGTTGATGCTTCAGCTAATTCAAACTATGAGGTCCATTCTAAATCAAGGGATGTGGATTCAGATTTTGATAATATGAGAAGTGGTTTGTGTAGTTATATTGAAAGTTAGATTACACAATATCTGCTGAAGTTTGTTTATATGTCTTCATTTATTTTCTTACATTTTCTTTTTCATTTTCTTCAGATGTAGTCGAAGATAAAAACGATGATGAAACCACTAGCGAGACCAAGCCAGCTACTGAACATGATAAAACTGAGACAAGCTCTCTTGATAGAGGCCAAAGGCATGACATGAGTATCCGAGAAAGAGACAGGGAGCATGATTTGATACGGGAGAAAGAGCGGGACTTAGAGAGGTACGAGCGTGAATGAGAACGAGAGAAAGTTAGGGGGGAGAAGGAAAGGGACTTGAAACTTAGAGAGGCCGAGCGTCTGTATAACAATCGACTCAGGGATTGGGAAGCAAGTGAGAGGGAGAAGGAACACCAGCGGCTGAAAGAGAAGGAGAGGGAGAAAGAAAGGCAACGAGAACGCCGTAGAGAGATCTCAAAAGATGAAGATGGAAGCGATGAAGATGAAGATGATACAAGGAAAAGGCGACACAGGATCAATATGCTTGAGGAGAAGAGGATAAAGAGACAGCGGGAGAAGGACGACGACTTAGCTGACAGATTAAAGGAAGAAGAAGAAATTGCTGAAGCAAAGAAGAGGGCTGTCGAAGGGGAAAAACGGATAGAGGAGACACTATATCTTCATAATCATGTGGCTGAAGAGAGCGAACATGCTGTGATGCAAGTGGATGGCACGATTACTGCAGACAAGGAATTGGCTGCAGTCCAGCAGACATTTGAGGGTGTTCCCAGCAGTGATAATGATCATGGTAAGTCTTTTAGCTGGTAATATTCAAAAATTTCTTTTTCCTTGTCTATTCTCTTGTATGAAATGGAATTTTATTCCACAGGTGAAGTAAACTATAGAAACAACACTGATGTTGAATTGACAATGAGATCAGCTGCGATGCCAGATGTGAAGCAGAACAATGATGCTTCAGCTAGGAAGCTGGGATTTGGCCTAGTAGGTTCAGGAAAAAGGACAAATGTTCCATCAGTTTTCCGTGAGGAGGAGGAGAATATTGAAGAGAAGAAAATGAGACCATTGGTTCCTATAGATTATTCTACAGAGGAATTACAGGTTGTTCAAACAACTGTTTCCTCGACACCAGCAAACTTGATGGCTGCTGCTGAATTTGCAAAGCGCATCTCTGGTGTCAACACTAAAGAAGAGAAGCCTGAAATGGATAGGGATAGAAATGGGCGTTCTAATAGAGTGAGCCATAGAGAGCGAGATCGAAATGACAATGAGAGTAGCCGTTACAGAAATGAAAGCACAGAAAAGACGCGGGATATGAGATATGAAAGGGATAGAGACCGAGAAGATAAGCCAAAATCAGAGAACAAGAAGCTTCTGGATGCAAAGCAGTTAATCGACATGATTCCGAAGACTAAAGAAGAGCTTTTTGCCTATGAAATTAACTGGGCTGTTTATGATAAGGTGACTAAGATTTCTTGCATCCATAAGTATACTTTAATGTTCTCTCTATAGACTACGCATGCTGATAAATCACATAACTGCTTCAATTTCTTCAAGTTATTTTCTTGTTATTTGGTAGAATTTGCATCTGGAAGCATGTAGAACTTCTCCGGTATATGTGACTTACAATGGAGTTTTTTCAGTAAACACAAAGTTTGAGATAAAAATGGACATTAATTCTGTGCTGTGAAGTGACTTAGGTTGATTATTGTCTTAGGTCATTAGGTATTATAATGACTTGGTATTGTTGTAGTTATAGTTGGAGATAAAAAAGGGACATGAACTCTTTACTAGATTTATGGGCTTGTGCAAGTGCAAGTGCAATAACATTGCAATTACAGAAAATTATAGCTAATAATTTTGATTTTAATGTTTTAGAGGAGGAAAAATGATGAGAGTTGTTATTTATTAATAATTTATTGATAACATGTTATTAAGGATTGGCCGTCATTAAGATGCGTATTTAACAGTGACAGTGCCAAGAAAGTTGAATCGATTTAGATTTTAAGTTCGTTTTTCCTCGGGAAAAGGAAGTTATATAAGTCCATGGCATCAAAAATTGAAATATCAATATCAGTTGGAGAGACGGGGGATGGTTGGCATTATAACAGTAAGTATTTTGTATCCACTGTGCTGATTTATGTTATTTGATTACTGCAGCATGAGCTGCATGCGAAGATGAGACCATGGATTTCAAAGAAGATCACTGAATTTCTTGGAGAAGAGGAGGATACGCTTGTGGATTATATTGTATCCAGTACCAAAGAACATGTTCAAGCATAAAAAATGCTTGAGTTGTTGCAATCCATCTTGGATGATGAGGCAGAAATGTTCGTTCTCAAGATGTGGAGGATGCTAATATTTGAAATTAAGAGAGTTGAGACAGGGCTGGCCCTTAAATCAAGGACCTGATAGTGAGGTTGCTTTCTTTGCTCTCTTTCTCTCGTGGGATTTAATGTTACATTGTATTGCTGCTATATTGTAAGCAACATTAATCATCCTCACCATTTGTGTGTGTGTAGTATTAGCCCTTTTCTAGGAAGCAAAACACCAGCAGTCATGCCCAAATCGGCAAGGAAAAAATTACTATCTTCATCTATTGGAGGCCTTCATTGTCAGAAATCTGAAGTAGTGGTTCCTACATGAAAAGGAGTATCAGCCTGTTTCTATTAGAAACGGTCAAGTCGTTCTGATAGGTATGCTGACAAACACATGATATCCTTTTGTTGCAATAGCTGGACATCCGTATTTTCATTCACAATTGGGTAGTTCTGAATAATTCTGTAAGCTGTAGTAGTATATTGCAAAGGCTGATGCTGTATTATCATGATATTTCTGAAAGGGCATCATCTATTTTTTCGGCTTATCATGAAACATGTAACAATGAAAATTGATATTCCATTCTTTTCACATTACTTGTCTAATCATATTATTTCCATGTTGTCTCATCTGCATTGTGATAAACAACACACACTCTCAGTCATGGTTCATATGACAGTGTAGTTGGGTTGGGTGCACGTTGTCGAATGTTAAATGCTTGGGCCACCTTATGCATATAAGCAAGAAAATTTATAGACTCGTCATTTGTCCCTTTGGAAAGGGAGACAAAGATATAAGCTCCTACTCTGAATGTCTTTTGGCATTGTGTCCTGAGGGGTCTTCATTCTGGCATGAATATTTTCTAGGTCATGCATCGTGCAACTTTGAATTGAACATCGCTGCTATTATAACTGCAAGCCTTTAGCGGTTTTCTTTTTTGTAGTGGATTGTCTCAGGTTCGTCTAATGATACAACTTTCTAGAAATGGTAAATAAACTACTATCGAATTACCAAGTCAAAATGTGGAATGTGAATTCTGAAGGCTGCTTAAAGCATTGTGCGATGTTTCATGACTATCTTGTGCCTAATGTATACCAATACACAAGTGGGCTTATGTCTAAATATATATTAATACACAAGTGTGACTGTGCTTTCGTTGTCTGTAATTTTAGGAAATTTCATGACACTATTCATCGATAAACACATTGATCTTTCTGGGTCGAAAGGGTTTGGGTTGAAGCCGGAGTGCTGGAGGTGTCACTGCAAGCATCTTCCTTCGAAAATGAATCCAACAATGACTAGATCACGATTGCATGGTGGGTTCTTGTATGCTGCCAGTCTCATTGTGTTTTTGAGAAGCAAGATGTGAGCTTGTGTTCTCTGACTCTTTGCCCGACCCCATGACCATGGTGCGGTGGCGAGGCACTGTTGTTAACCATGCATATCAATTTCACAACAGCAGTAACTCCAATCCCAGCTGTTACTATCAGCAGATGGAGCCTCGAGATTGCCCCGCTGAGCTTGGCGATTGATCTGTCTAACGGTGCCTGGATCGTATCCATAGCGGTTGGCCATGTACCCTATCTAGCTCAGAATTTACCGGAGCCGAAGGCATGCTCACTGCCATTTGATCAATATTTGCTCAGAATTTTTCTGTTTGCCATTTGATCATGACGAAGTTCAATTATCAGTTTCCGGGTGAGAAACTGAAGTGTTCTGTTCAACACATTCTAGCGATGAATAATGTGTGGATGACCTTTTTCATTGGGAAAATGGATCAAAGGTGTTCTTAATGCAACTCGTTTTTTGTTTGAGAAGATGTACTGATGTTAGAAGCCTAGGTTAGATTTTGTTGATTTAAATTTACTACCATACCATTTTGCATTATGTTGCTGACAATTCTATTCTGCATAAATTTATAGGGGTTTTAGGTATTGGTTCCCAAAATTATCTGCACTTTGATATTGGGTCCCTGAAAAGTATATAATTTGCAACTTGGCCTTCAAACCTGTTAATGTGTTAGAAAATAGTCCCTTTTATTGGTTTCAATCCAAAATTTGACGTGCACATGGTTATATAATTACTCAAGTTAGTCCTGATGGTTAAGGATGAATTTGGATCCGTATCGCGGGATGAGCTTTAAAGCTAGCGTTAGGGTTAGGGCCGAGGCGGTAATGGAGATGGGTTTGAAAGAGGTTTGAAGGAGATAGTATTGAGTATTGGATTCTTCAATAATACATGTTTTGATGAACAAATATTGTTTTGTGGTCTAATGAATTTCATTAAGTGTGACATGTTTAATTAGGCCAAGTGTAATGTGCTTAAGTATGTAAGATGTCAAAGCAAGATCATATAGCAAAAGCTTGAGTTGGTGGTGTGACTCTAAGGCATCAAGTGAAATTGAAGATTCTAAGACAACAACGTGGAGTTCAAAGTTACAACAAATTTAGAGCTTAAAGGCTATATCAAGTAATTTGTTGTCATCTTTATTGTTGTCTTTAGATTTTATGTAATGCCTCAAAGAGCTTATCGGCTATATCAAGTAATTTGTTGTCATCTTTATTGTTGTCTTTAGATTTTATGTAATGCCTCAAACATGTCACACGTGAAACCATATGCAAACAATTATAATTAATATAGAATTTATTGTTGTAGAAAAACCTAGATTTCATAAGCCAAACAACTCACAGATCTACAGTCGGCTAGACAAATATAGGGTTTTATCCTTGTTTGGTTGAGGACTGGTTGACCAATGTACAAGGACTAGTCGACCGGTGTACAATGGCTAGTCGACTAGTAGCATACTTATGGTCGATCAGTTTATATAGAGAGCAATCAGCTTCTGTAGACATGCTTGACTAGTCGAACAGTGTACATCAACTAGTCTAGTCGAATAGTGAGTGTACTGTATTCGACTAAAGCTATCCGTTGTAGCTTTTTCAACTAGCCGTTTTTAGCCGGTGGAAATGGCTTTTTGGTATTTCCTTCAGATTTTCACCTCTATATTTTTGGAGAAGTTCAGATCATTTAGGTAAGATTATTAGTGAAATGAAAAGAGAAGGAAAAAGAAAAGAGAAAAGCCCCAAAATCCCTCATAGCTCATAGCTCTTTTTCTCCAATCTTATTGAGCTTTCTTCTACTCTTCCAAAGTCCAAATCGGATAGAGTAGAAATCCATATCTCTAGCCACACAACAAACACATTGTACTTCATCTTTATGGCTTAGGAAGTTGTAGATATCTTTGCGCTTCAAAGTGTAATCTCAAGTGTGATGTACTGCTCTCAAAAGGAGAGGTGGTTGTGTTGGTCTTGTTGGGGACGTGTTGGTCCATTCACCGAGTTGTGGTTAAGTGGACAAGATGTACGATTCAAGGAATAGTGGATTTGTTCCAGAGTGGACGTGCGACTGGATGTAGGGTATGTGGTGACTGAATCAGGGAAACCGTATTGTGTTTACGATTGCCTTGTCTGGCTGCATTTCTTTATCTCTGTGTATTTTTTCTTGCACATGTGTTTATTTCCGCTTCTTATATTATTATAAGATATTGTTGTTGATTAAGATTCAAGTAGGCAACTCTAATTGAATTCTTAAATAGAATATTAGAGGATAGTTTTAAAGATTGTGTTTTATTTGATAAATACTATTCATCACCTTTCTAGTGTTCAACTTGCCATGCACATGTGATCCAATAATTGGTATCAGAGCTTAGTTATAGAATGACATCAACAAGCAACACGTTTCCTCAAGGACAAGATCTAACAAGATCTCCAATATTTGTCAACATGTCCCATGGTCAATGAAAGAACCGAATGAAGTACTACATCACATCCATTGACTATGATATGTGGATTCTCGTGGAGGAACAATTTTGCAAACCATCATCTCCTAACTCATTGTGGACATATGAAGAAGGAAAAAATGCATCCCTCAATGATAAGATACTAAAAACTTATTTCATCTTTATCTAACAATGTCTAGAGCTGTGTCAGGAATAACCATAGCCAATCGAGTGTGGCACATGCTTGATGATTATGAGGAATTCACTTTCATAGCTTCAACCCCAAAAGACAAAAAAGAGGAACAAATAGAAGAAAGGGCTATTATGTGTCTCATGGCACAAGAAGATGAATATGAGGTAATATCTAACTCAGATGATGATAATGATGATTATAATGAGTTAGCAGATAAATATAATGATTTAGTTAAGCATTATAAGTTATTGCAAACCAAATGTAGTTCATTAAAGTATGATCATAAGAGTTTAAAGAAGAATCTTAATTCATTAGTTATTGATCAGGATGTTGAAGAATAATCATAGTGCTTTATTGCTTGATTATGAGCGTTTAAAAGTTAAACATGATATCTTGTTGCTTAATTATGATTGTTTGATGCATGAGCATAATACTTCTCTTTCAAAATTAAATGATGCTAATTTGATCATTGAAAAATTGAGCTTAGAAAATTAAAATTTATTTTGCTCATGAAAGATTGCAATGCTAAGATTGTCATGCTTATGAATGATTTTTCTTTGAGTAAATTGAATCATGAAGATCATGTTCTTAAGTATGATAATTTAATTAAAAGCAATGTTAGTGTAAGAACAACTTCTTCATGTATGCATGGTTTGAAATTAAATTTGATGTTAGAGCAAAAAATGAAAAGAATTATGTTATGTGTTTGCATGCTAATTTAGATAAAAACACAAATTGGATTTTGCTAATTATGTGTTTATGCATCCTTATGTTAAGAAGTATTCATTGCCTATGCATAAATTACATGATAAGATATGTGTTCCAAAGAACTTGGACAAATTTTGTAGAAATGCATATATAAACAATTTGGTGAAAATATGCATGAATATTATGATTGATTGTATGTGCATACTAGGAAAACAATTTTCTAATCGGAATTCGGTTCATATTGGATGGTTCACTTTGAACCCATCATTTTTGGGTGTTTGTGTGCTTAAAGTTTATCTTATTGATACCCAAGTTTAATTTAGTTTAATTTGAATTATATTAATTTAACCCCATTGACTAATCCCAACGATCCTTAATGAGAAGGATACCCAAACTCTGATCTCTTATTTTTAGGTATCCTATGTTTTAAGTGGAGCATACATGTTTTGAGGCAACATTCAAGAATGGAAGTGGGAGTGATGCCAATATCACTTAGTTTCCTCAGCTTTTCGTGATAACAAAAGAGGGGGAATAAAATTCAAGGGGCATCATCAAAATCAAGAGTGCATCAATTCAGGGGGACACTGCACAGTGTCAGGGGGAGTAAGCTTAATTGTGTTTTGGATTTTGAATGATATGCTTGTCATCATAAAAAAAGGGGAAGAATGTTAAGTATTGGATTTTCTAATACATGTTTTGATGATAAACACACATTGTTTTGTGGTCTAATGAATTTCATTAAGTGTGACTAATTAAACCAAGTGTAATGTGCTCAAGCATACGGAAGATGTCAAAACAATATCATATAGCAAAGCTTGAGTTGGTGGTGTGACTCCAAGACATCAAGTGAAGTTGAAGATTCTAAGAACATGGAGATCAAAGCGACAACAAAGCAAGAGCTTGAAGGCTATATCCTGTAATTTTTATCCTTATCATTAGATTCTATGTAATGCCTTAAAGATGTCACACACATGAAACGATAGGTGATTCGTGGTAAAAAAGTGTATATTTATACCCCCTAACTACCCCTATTTTGTGCTAAGGATTAGGCTTAATCGTGCTCTTTTGGGGATAAACTCACTTTATGTTTCATATTAGAGCTTATTCACATTCTTTACACAAAACATCGTTATATGAACTAATTTCTCCTTCTCCCATTTTTTAGGTACTACTGGGAGTCTTGGGGATTTTCCAGAATTTTCTGGGATTTTTCTGGGATTTCTAGGTATTTTTGGTGAATTATTTGGAGGAGAAAAGAGGGGTTAAAACCAGAAAAAGGAATTAAATACGGGCACCACGTGGCGCAATCACGTGGTGCCACGCGACGCCATCACGGCCGTCCGCTGATTGCGGGCGGCCCACTTACTTGAGTGCGGGGCAGCCCAACGGGCCGGCCCGCTGCCGGCCCGCGTTTTCGCAAGCGGGGAGAAGCCCGCTATTATGGCGGGCTGAGAACCCGCCCGCTGCTGCGGGCGGGCGGAAGCGTTTCGGGTCCCCGACCCGGCCCCGCTTCAATTTCCATTGCGCAGGCACGCGCTGATCTTTTGCGGGCGGGTCGGGCGCTCTGCAACCCGACCTGCAAGCCCACAACTCAGGTTTTTTAGTTTGTATAACTACCCTACCGTTGAAATCTATACGTTATGTTGTTAACGTCAATTAACTTACTCCCCTTTACACCCTATTTATACCCCTATTGCCTGTGAGAATAGAATCAAGGGAAATTGAATACGTTTTTGATCTCTCTCCTCACAAACCAAACACAAGAAGAAGAGATTCAAAGGTAATCATCTTGTGAGATTAATTGGATTTTCTTCTGTGATTTCCAAACACGATCCAAGGCATCGCTCCTCCGTTCCGCTATTCCGCTACGCTACAGGTGAAGTCTTCCTCGAACAATTTCAACAATAATAATCATTAGTTTGCTGGTGGATTTCAAACTTGGTGGAGCGCTGCTATATTTTGGATGGTGGTTCGACTTCGCATGTGATTTTCAGAACAAAATGAAATGTGATTAAAGGAAAGAAAATAGAAAGCGAAGTCACCGATCGACGATCATCTGCTAGTCTCTTCACTTCTGTGCAACCTCATCAATCATCTGCTCGAGCGCAGTCATCGACGATCCCCCATCCGTCATCGCCTTCTCTGCCGCCATAGCCAACCCCTCAGCCTTCGCCGCTGCCGTCTTGCCATGCTCTCCCATTAGCAGCTCTTTCGCCAGCCTGGCGATATCCTCGCTCTTCACCAGTCCATGCTTCGTCCCATCGCCGGCCCGAATCCTCAGCCCAATCCCCAGCTCATCCACGACGAACTTGGCGTTGAGATGCTGCTCGGCCATCATGGGCCACGCCAAGATCGGCACGCCCGCGCACACGCTCTCCATCACGGAGTTCCACCCGCAGTGGCTCATGAACCCCTTCACGCTCCGGTGTCGCAGTATCTCCAATTGGTCCACCCACTCCCTCACCAGCCTCCCTCTTTCCCCAACTCTCCCCTCGAGCCCCCCGATGAATTCGCAGCCCTTGGTTGCTGATGCTCTCACCACCCACACGAAATCCAATCTGGACCGCTCCAGCCCCGTTGCAATCTCCTGCAGCTGCTCCGCCGACACTTCGGCCTGAGAGCCGAACGCCACGTAAAGAACCGGCCGGTTCATTGCCGACCGTGAGTCGAGCCATTCCGTCAACTCGGTCCGGGGGAGTTCGGCCTTGGGCTTGGCCAGACATAGCGGGCCGACACACCAAGCCCTGGGCCCGAAATTCTCGTTGTGGTAATCGAAATACGGCGCCTCGAGCTCGTAGAAGCTGTTAACGATGGTTCCCTTGCAGGACAGAGTGGCCATGACTTGTTCCATGACGAAATCATTGTGGGGGCCTTGCGGGTTCGGGTCGTCGAAGGGCGGGTTCAGGTCGGCCCGTGTGAGAACAAGGCCCGGGAAGCCGGGGACGGGGAAGGGCTCGTCGTAGGACTCTATGCCGGCGTGGGGACGATGGCGGGAGACTGCGCCGGAGACGGTGGATGCGAAGTTGCCCATTCCGTAGAACACCATCCTTGGGACGCCGAATTTCGACGCGGACTCGGTGGTCCATCCGTAGAAGCCGTCGGAGATGAGGAAGCAGACGTCGGGAAGGCCCGAGAGGGCCCGCTCGAAGTGGGGCTTCAGGAGTGTTGTGGCGGTGACGAAAGGGAAGAAGAGGGAGATGGAGGGGAGCTGGTCGGTGCTCTCGACGCCGGCCGGGAGGCCGGGGACGTTTTCGGGGAAGGGGAGCTCGATGATGGTGGGGTCGACGCCCGCGAGGGAGCTGCGGATGAAGGGGGCGTTGAGGGGGGTGGTGACGAAGGTTACGGTGGCGAGGCGGCGGCGGTGGAGGAGGTGGGCGAGGTGGAGGAGGGGGATGGTGTGGCCTTTGGACGGGAAGGGAAAGATTACGACGTGACGGGGAATAGCGACGGAAGATGAGCCCATTATTTTTCAAAATTTGTTCTCTCTCTCTCTCTCTCTCTCTCGTCGGCAGAGTCCATTAATGAATCAGTTTATTTATCGATTGATAGAAAGTTGATGGATTGGAATTGACTGACTTCCTACTTCCTTCTAGAAGGCGAAGAAAATAGCCATGAACTGCCATGAGCTCGCTCGCCATTCGCCAGGCCGTCCGGTTTAGTTGTGAAAAGCTGAGCAGACTTTGTTGACTTCCACGATGCTGCCGTCATTCTTACCAGAGATTTGGTACGTAGATTGCTATTCTTGTTGAATCCTAGGGGTGTCGGTATTCGGGATGACTAGCGACTAAGGCCCAAAGAGTTGGGGCCTGTTCTTTTGGGTGGATGTTGATGTTTGTGAAAGTTGTGAATAGTGTAGGGTAAAGTAGAGTATTGTGTTTTTTTGGGTGAAAGTAGGGTTGGAATGTAGAGATGAGAATTTTTTGTGGGTCCCACTCAACTTTATTGTGTTTTTTGGGTTGTGAATGTTATTGGGAAAGTTGATATGGGTCCCGCTTTTAAATATAAATTATATTAACTAAATATAAAAAAACTAAAACTAAAAATGGGGAAATGTTGTGATTGGCTGAACATGGAGAGAGAGGGTGGTGGGCCCCGCAAGAGCAAAGAAACCGACGTCTTCCGCGCATTTTGCGGGGATTCTTCGGCGAGAAAAATTGACGGCCACGTCAGCCGGTTTCCATCGCCCGCCTCGTTCGCAAAAAGAACACACTCCGTTGGAATTTTGGTGGAAATGGGGAATAGTGCTCTAAACAGTGTAAATTTTCAGCTTTCTTTCCCAAATAAACCCAACCGAACATGCCCTTAACGAGAGAAGTTTGATGCCAACGTAGTCAAGACCCAGCAACCAGTTGCACGTTGCACTCTCACCTATTGAACGTGGGAATGAAGTTGAGCTCATAAATAGCGGGAACGTGGGCTACTGTTACTCCTATTAAAGCGGAGAGATCATGACATCATAACTGGTGACAGTTATCCCCCAACATCACTTGTTGCGGATCAAATCCGTCCAACAATGAATTTGTATATTATGGAATCAATGGTACAATGATTAGAGGGGGTTTACCCGTCGTGAGATGGAATTTGTGGTGAAGATGCCTATGTCGCCGCTTTGGCCGGGCTAGGAGCTCTCGCTGGGCTGGACGAGCTTCGGGCAGGGAGCCGGACGACCTTCGGGCCTTGAGGCGACAACCTTGAGGGATGAGCTACGGGAGCCAGACGACCTTCGGGCCTTGAAGCGAAGAGCTAGGGAGCCGGACGACCTTCGGGCCTTGAGGTGACGACCTTGATGGACGATCTACGGGAGCCGGACGAGCTTCGGGCCTCGAGCAGGCAGTGGGCAGGCCGAGCTATCGATCTTCCGGCGACCTTCAAATGAGCTTCAGGAGACCTGTCTTTAGCTCCATGCGCTACGAACAGCTCGTTAGGGAGGGTCAGACTGGGGTCCGACCTAATCCCCTCCGATGCTCAAATCAGCTTGGGGACTTCGGAAATGGCTCAAAGGGACGAGGTCGTTCTACAAGGAGACCAGACCAACGTTCGGCCAGCTAGAGTTTGGGTGGAAGGAAATTTACCCGTAGATCTACCAGCCCCCTCTCTCCAAGGATGGAGGGGGTATTTATAGTGGAGAATGTCGGTTGGCCGCCGTCCAATCAGTTGTCACTTCTGCTCAGCTGGAGCCAGCTGGAGCTTAGCTGGAGCATTAATGTGGGACGTGATAGGTGCCTGTCAGTTAGTCGTTTAACCTCGAGCATTAATGGCTGTCAGATATATTTATGGACTAGGCCATGTCAAATATATTTATGGGCAAGGCCACCGAGAGACGACCTTCAGGGACGACCTGAGGGATGACCTTCCTCAGGAGACATTTAAGGTAGGCCACCGAGGACGACCTTCTTCAGGAGATAGTTAAGGTAGGCCGCCTGAGGGACGACCGTTAAGGTAGGCCGCCTGAGGGACGACCTTCGTAAGGAGACATTCAAGCTAGACCGCCGATGAAGACTTTCGTCAGGAGACATTTAAGGTAGGCCGCCGATGACGACCTTCTTCATGAGATAGTTAAAGTAGGTCGCCTGAGGGACGACCTTCGTCAGGAGACATTCAAGCTAGACCGCTGAGGAAGATCTTCGTCAGGAGACATTTAAGGTAGGCCGCCGAGGAAGGCCTTCTTCGGGAGATAGTAAAGGTAGACCGTCGAGGACGATCTTCTTCAGGAGATAGTTAAGGTAGGCCGCCTGAGGGACGACCTTCGTCAGGAGACATTCAAGCTAGACTGCCGAGGAAGACCTTCGTCAGGAGACATTTAAGGCCGATCTCCGAGGACGACCTTCTTCAGAGATAGTTAAGGTAGGCCGCCTGAGGGACGACCTTCGTCAGGAGACATTCAAGCTAGATCGTCGAGGAAGACATTCGTCAGGAGACATTTAAGATAGGCTGCCCGGGACGACCTTCTTCAGGAGATAGTTGAGGTAAGCCATCGAGGACGACCTTCTTTAGGAGATAGTTAAGGTAGGCCGCCTGAGGGACGACCTTCGTCAGGAGACATTCAAGTTAGACCGCTGAGGATGACCTTCGTCAGGAGACATTTAAGGTAGGCCACAAAGGACAACCTTCTTCAGGATATAGTTAAGGTAGGCCGCCTGAGGGACGACCTTCATTAGGAGACATTCAAGCTAGACCGTCGAGGTAGACCTTCGTCAGGAGACATTCAAGCTAGGCCGCCGAGGACGACCTTCTTCAGGAGACATTCAAGCTAGGCCGCTGAGGACGACCTTCTTCAGGAGATATTTAAGGTACGCCACCTGAGGGACGACCTTCGGGGACGACCTTCGGGGACAACCTTCGTCAGGAGACATTCAATCTAGACCACTGAGGAAGACCTTCATGGGGAGACATTTAAGGTATGCCACCAAGGATGACCTTCTTCAGAAGATAGTTAAGGTAGGTGCCTGAGAGATGACCTTCGTCAGGAGACATTCAAGGTAGGCCGTCGGGGACGACCTTCTTCAGGAGATAGTTAAGGTAGGCCGTCGGGGACGACCTTCTTCAGGAGATAGTTAAGGTAGGCCACCTGAGGGACGACCTTCACCTGAGGACGACCTTCACCTGAGGGCGACCTCGACCTGAGGCCGACCTTCACATGAGGATGACCTCGACCCGAGGACGAACTTCACCTGCGGACGACCTTGACTTGAGGGCGACCTTCACCTGAGGGCGACCTTCTCATGGGGGTGACCTACTCCTGGGCAACCTTCATCGATACACAAGCTAGGCCGCTGAAAGTGTTGTAACATCACAAAAAGGACCCATGAGGTCTATAAATAGAGGAGGTTCCAACTCCCAAGTTACAAGATATGATAATCGGACTTTATACTCTCCAACTTATATTTCTTCTGCAGAAGGTCTTGTGACGTTAGATCTGAGACGAACCTCCGTGGGTCGATCTCAGCTGCTCCAAGCTCTCTCCCTCTCTTAAGTTCTCATTCTAACTTTAGCATCAGAGGGAATATGGGTCAGGACCCAGATTCGACCCCCTTTACGCTTCCTTGTGGTGCAGATCTGTTATTCCATGGGTCGGGACCCAAATCCTAACCCTAGGGTTAGGGCAAAAGGGGCATGGGCCTCACCTGATGGGCCTCACCTGATGGGCAAGTAATTAACAAAAATTGAAAATAAAAACTGGGTATGTTACGACCTAAAGATCGTGGCAGCCCGACTTTCTACCCCAGTCCGCCGAATACACTACTTACCACGCCTTTTCCTCCCCAGAGGCCGGCTGACCCAGTGACGGGTCGCCGAGCACCGCGACTTCGAGGACCGCACGCTCACTCCCTAGTTGCAGGGTGCTAGGCAACCCGGGAGCCCAAGGCGGTCGAAGGAAGGGCGCACCCCGCAACGACCGGCGAAGGGGCCGTACTACATCATGGTCCCGGCTTTCCGCACGCATGTCCCCCCGTCACCTTACCAGGGACAACATGTAAGGAGCACGACTGGACATCACGTCTACCATCTGGGATGACAGCCCCGTACCTCGGACGCCCACACACGGCTCTTTGGCACGTCGGACACGACAAACAACCTAATACAAGGGCACCACTAACACTTTCGCCACCCGACCATATGACAAAGCACCCCCTGGCCACTGTGCCGTCTGACACTTAATGCTTTCGGCCCTGACACCCTGACAAAAGAGCCCCGGGCCGTTGCGTCGTCTGACAAAAGCGTGGCTGACACCCTTGATCCTGACATCCTCGTCTGAAGCTTCCGCTGACAGCAGAGCCATTTCAGCACACCCAGTCAGCATGCCAGGTCAGCCCCACCTAACCGCCTCCATCAGGTATAAATACCCCTTCGTCTCCAACGGGGAAGGGGTTGGCAAATTTACTTTGAACCTTATTACTCACACACAAGAGCAAAGGTCGTCCATATCTTTGTTCTTCCACCATTCACAGCTCGTCGTGTACGGTCGACTCACCTTCAGTCCGACCTACGTGCCTAGCCCCCGCTTTAAGTCCTATCACTGACTTAGGCATCAGAGAGGCTAAGGGTTGGACCCCAACCCGCCTTTCTGACGAGTTGTTCCTTGCGCAGGTTTACTCATCACCATCGGTCATGCTCGTCCCTGCCCCCGGAAGCTCGGCCCTTCTACCGCATCCCTCCGGATTCGACACCGTGGTCAGCCTTCACGTCAGGCTTAGCCTCTTCATCCTAATCACCTGTTAAATAGCATACCCTAACCCTCACCATTATCATAACCATCGTGCCCTTGGTTCCCCATAATACAAATTCATTGTACGCGAGTTCAACCCCGCAACAATTGGCGCCGTCTGTGAGAACGAAGGGGTACACCCATGTCAAACCCCTTACAAACCAACCGAAACCCTGACCACGGAAAGGATCCTATGGATCAAGAGTCGCACTCTCATCCAGTAACTCCAGCGACTAACCCACCTCCCGAGGTGGAGGTCGAGACAGTCCAGGCCTCGGCCTGGGCGATGCAGCAGAGCTTCGAAGCCTTCACCAAGATGATGGCGGGCTTCACAGCGGCCCGGACCAAAGCGCCTTCCGGCCCCTCCGAGCCCCCGAACGTGAGGAGAAACCTTCACCCTCAGTTCGACGAAGAAGTAGGGGATAGAGGGCTCGACGAGGATATAGCGGCCCAATAAAGGCTCTTGGAGGAAGAGATGGAGGTCGCGCGGCTGCGGAGGCGCCAGGAGGAGGCAACCGCAGCACAGAGGCATCTAGATGAAGTGGTCGAGGCAGCCCGGCAAGCCCTCCTCGACGAAGAGGCCGCCTGTCGCCAGCTCCGCTTCATTATCGCGGAACGCGACAGACTCCGACAGGAGAACGAGGAGAACCGAGAGTTCCCAGAGGTGTCCGCCACGGGGCGGCGATATGTGAACGAGTGCAGCCCGCCGTTCGCCAGATCCCCGCCTCGGGGGCGGAGTCCCCTTGTCGGCATCCCTCCCCGGTCCACCACGACGAGGAAGCCGTTCGCCAACAACTCCGCTTCATCGCCACGGAGCGCGAAAGGCTCCTAAGGGAGAATTAGGAGCGGAGGGAGATCCCGGAGGCAACGGCTTTTGGGGCGGCGATACTGGGCTGCCCGTAGCCCACCACTTGCCGGATCCCCCGCGCGGGAGGAGTCCTCCCCGGTGACCACTTCACCGCTCCCCGGAGCATGATGACCGACGGCAGCTGAGGCGGGACCGGAGCCAAACCCCAGAGTGGTGGAGAAGACGCACGGTAAAGCCTTCCGCCTACCCTGAGGAGGCCATGCCACTGGCATGGTGGATCACGTCGGCCCCAAGACCTGCGAGGTTCAAGGCCCCCCACTTGGCCACCTACGGCGGAAGAGGCGACCCCCTCTCGCACGTACAACAGTACCGGGGGACGATGGAGGCACAGGATGTGGATGACGCATTCCTGTGCCGACTTTTCTCGCAGAGCCTGCGGGACACGGCACTGGAGTGGTACTATGGCTTGCCAGCGAGATCCATTGGGAGCTTCGGTGAATTATCCCACAAGTTCTGCCAAGAGTTCTAGGCTGGGCGCGTAAAGAAGAAGCCTTTGGACTACCTCAGCACGATAGTCCAAGGGGAAGGAGAGAAGACTGGGAAGTACCTGCACCGCTTCCAAGACGAAAGGCGGGCGGTGGTGGCCTGCAGCGACGAAGTGCTCATGTTAGCCTTCAAGACGGGACTGTGGAATCGGAGCCTCCACAAATCCCTGCTCCGGGACCCTCCAGCCGAATACGACGCGCTAATCACTCAGGCGGAGAGATATGCACTGAGCGAGGAAACTCTCAGCGGGAAGAAACCAGTCGCACCGGTGAAGTTGTCCCAAGGCGAGCCTCGGTCCTACCCCAAGCCAAGGCAAGAAGACGGGTCCCAGGATCGCCACCAGCTCACTTAACCAAGACGCGACCCGGTGGGGCATCGCCCACAGGATCGCCCGGGCCCAGCGCGAGAGTTCGCCCCCACCAGGGAGCATGCTCGAGCAACCCTGAGGCTGGAGGGACCCCTCTGGGCCCAGTACACCCAGCTCAACGCTCCCATGATAGAGGTGTTGGCCGCGGCGACCAGGGCCGGACTGCTGCCGGACCCGCCCAGGGAAGTGAAGTCGGACCCCGCCGGGCGAGACGTCCGGAAGTATTGTCAGTACCACCGGGACCACGGTCATGATACCGACGACTGCTTCACCATCAAGAGGGAGATCGAGCGCTTGATACAGGCGGGTCACCTCAGGGGTTTCATGGAGGGCAGGAGGATGATCCAGGAAGAGAGGGCCCCACGAGGAGCACGGAGGCCGGACCCACCACTAGACAACAGGCGGGAGGAGCCACGCCCCCCATGTCGGTCATGCATATAGACGTGATTCACGGGGGGGCATCCTCCGAGGGAGCATCGTCGTCAAGTAAGAAGGCGTATGCCCGACAAGTGATGGCGGTAGGCCTCGGTAGTGAGGCGAAGCGGAGAAGGATAACTCGACCCCCCATCACATTTACCGATGAAGACCTGGAAGGAGTCGATCTTCCGCATGATGATGCCATCTTCATCGAGGCTCAGATCGGGACGGCCATTATCAGCCGGCTCCTGATCGACACTGGGAGCTCCTGCGACATCCTGTTTATGTCGACAGTTGACAAGATGGGGTTGAAGCAGTCAGACCTGAGGCCTTGCATGGGGCCTATCGTCGATTTCATTGGTTATTCGGTTTCCATTACGGGCGTGATCACCTTACCGGTGTCACTTGGACAGGACCCGAGGGTCGTCACTCGCATGACACAATTCGTTGTCGTTGACATTGCGTCGGTGTACAACAGGATCATAGGGCGACCATACATGACGGCTATTGAAGTGCTCCCCAGCCTGCTCCATTAGATGGTCAAGTTCCAAACTCCGCGAGGAGTGGGGCTGGTGCGGGGGAGTCAGAAGCTATCCCGAAGCTGCTACGTGGAGTCGACCAAGCACAAGGGTCCGGAGCAGGCCTTGTCGGTCGACCACCTTGATGAAAGGGAAGACTTTTGCGACCAACGACCGGCCCCTGCCGAGGAAGTCGAGGAGGTGCCGGTGGCCACTGAGGAGGGCAAGACCGTCTCCATCGGAACGAAGCTCCCGGCCTCTCTGAGGGTGGCCATCATCAGCCTCCTCCGAGAGAACGGGGACGTATTCGCCTGGTCGCCCTCAGACATGCTAGGGGTCGACCCGGCGGTGATCTCCCACAAGCTGAATGCGGACCTGGGATCCCGACCAGTTCGACAGAAGAAAAGGAGCGCCAGAGAGAAAAGATGAGGGCAGCTGGCGAAGAAGTGGAGCGGCTTCTCCAGGCCAAATTCATCAGGCCGGTGGACTACCCGGATTGGCTCGTTAACATCGTCTTGGTGAAGAAGGCCAATGGAAAGTGGCGCATGTGCGTCGGCTTCACCGACCTCAATAAGGTGTGCCCGAGTGACAGCTTCCCCCTCCCGAGAATCGACCACTTGGTCGACCAGACGTCCGGCTATGAATTGTTGAGCTTCATGGACGCCTTCTCGGGCTACAACCAGATCCTGATGTCGAAGGAGGACGAGGAGAAAATGTCCTTCATCACCGATAGTGGCACCTTCTGCTATATGAAGATGCCCTTCAGACTGAAGAACGTCGGGGTGACGTACCAGCGGATGGTGGACAGGATATTCAGCTCGCAGGTCGGGCGAAATCTGGAGGTCTACATCGACGACATGCTGGTGAAAAGTAAGAGAGCCCCGGACCACCTCGTCGACTTGCGGGATACGTTCCAGAAGGTGTGCCAGTATGGCTTGAGGCTGAACCCAACAAAGTGCGTCTTCGGCGTGCAGTCGGGAAATTCCTTGGCTTCATGATAACAAAGTGGGGGATTGAGGCGAACCCCAACAAGGTATCGGCCCACGTCAATATGGCGCAACCGCGGACCATCCAGGACCTGCAGCGACTGAACGGACGGATCACAAAGCTGGGGAGATTCTTGTCGAAGTCTGCGGAGAGGTCGCTCCCTTTCTTCCGGGTCTTGCGCACGGCCTTCAGTGAAGCAAAGGACAACAGGAAAGTGATCCTGTGGGACGATGACTGTGTCCGAGCATTTACGGAGCTGAGGGCCTACCTGCAGATTCCGTCGCTACTCGCCAAGCCGGAAGAAGGAGAACATCTGGGGTTGTACCTGGCGACCAATGAAGAAGCCGCCAGCTCCGTCTTAATCAAAGAGGAGAAGGGCGTACAGCGGCCGGTATACTATGCAAGCCAGATTCTCCGAGAGGCAGAGACCCGCTACAGCCCCATCGAGAAGGCCGCCTACTGTCTGATCACAACGGCGAGAAAGCTCCGGCCGTACTTCCAGGCACATCCCATCGCCATCCATACCAACCTGCCCCTTGAGAAGAACCTGAAGAGGTTAGAGCGGTCGGGCAGGATGCTCAACTGGAGTGTCGAGCTTAGCGAGTTCGACATAACATACAAGGCCCGGACGGTGATCAAGGGCCAGGCGCTGGTGGACTTTGTGGTGGAGTGCACTATCGAGGACCCCCCCGAAGAACCAATCGGACACACCATCAGTGGCTGCATCCCCGCAAGCGATGGGGGTGGCTGGACCCTCGAAGCCTGCCCAGGGAGAAGCAGTCGAATTGTGGACCATTCACGTCGATGGGTTGGCGGTAGGATCCAGGACGGGGACAGGTATCTTCATCCAAACCCCCGATGGATGTCTGCTGGAGTACGCCCTGCGCTTTAACTTCCCGGCAACCAACAACGTCGCGGAGTATGAGGCCGTGGTTAACGGGCTGAAGCTTTGCAGAGCGATGGGGACGACGAACGTGCTGCTGCTTAGTGACTCGCGGCTTGTCGTCCAACAAGTCCAAGGGAGCTTCGAGGCCCGAGAAGAAATGATGAAACGCTACCTCAAGTGCATCCAGGCCGAGCTCCAGAAATTCAAGAGAGCAGAGGTCCAGCATTTACCTCCCTCCCAAAACCTCCGGGCGGATGCCCTATCGAAGCTGGCCTCTTCCTCCGCGGCCGAGATCGGAAAGGCCATCTACGTCGAAAGTCTGCTGGCGCCCACCATTGAAGAAGAAGAACTAATGTGCGTCGGCCCGACGACGACGTGGATGACCCCGATAGTGAAGAACTTAGAGACGGGAACCCTGACCGAGGATCGGCTGTAGGCCAAGAAGATAGAGAGGCGGGCCCTGTCATTCGTACTCTTTGATGGGGTGCTGTACCGCCGGCGCCGCGCCAGGTTCGACATCATGCCTTACCTGAAGTGCTTGGGGCCGGAGCAAGCGGAACAGGTCACCCGAGAAGTACACGAGGGCTTCTGTGGAAACCACCACGGTGGGCATACTATCGCCCATAATATAGTGCGCCATGGGTACTACTGGCCGACTATGATCCATGACATGGCACAGTACGTCAAAAGGTGCGAGGCGTGCCAGAAGTTCGGTAGACACACGGCCGCGCCACCGGCCCACCGGGTGCCTATCTTAAGCCTGATCACGTTTGCCAAGTGGGGACTTGACATCATCGGACCCTTCCCAATGGCCTCTGGAGGAAGGAAGTACCTGGTCGTCGTCGTGGACTACTTCACCAAGTGGATCGAGGCCTAATCTTTGGCACGCATCGCGTAGACAGATATGAAGGGCTTCATTTGGTAGTCCATGATATACCGCTTTGGCATACCCCGATTTATAGTGTCGGACAATGGAAGACAGTTCGACTGTGAGGGCTTCCGTGACTTCTGCTCAGGCTGGGGGATCAAGCTCCATTTTGCATCCGTTGTCCACTCGTAGTGCAATGGGATGGCGGAGGCAGCAAACAAATGCATCCTGGGCCCCCCTAAAGAAGAAGGTCGATGTCGCCATCAGGACGTGTGTGGACGAGCTACCGGGAATCCTCTGGTCGTACCGTACCAACCACAAGGCGTCAACTGGAGAGAGCCCGTTCATGCTGGCGTTCGAGTCGGAAGCGGTCATTCCCGTGGAGAACGGAGAGGAGACACTTCGGCTAAAGTACTTCGATGAAGAGGTCAATGCGGAGGGCCTCGGCCTCAGCTTCGATCTCGTCGATGAGGTGAGAGACCGTGCCCTGACGAACCTTGTCTGGCAGAGCCTAAGGATGGCTGGACACTACAACTCCCGGGTGAAGAAGCAGACCTTCAGAATTGGTGATTTGGTCCTCAGAGACGCCACCTTCAAGCCCGAGACCGCTCGTCGAGGGAAGCTAGCATCCAAATGGGAGGGGCCCTACGAGATCGTCGACATCGTCGGGCCGGCCACCTACATCTTGGCGACCTTGGACGGGAGCGAACTGGTTCACCCATGGAATGCAGAACATCTCCTAAAATATTATCAATAATTGTAAGTCTTTAATGAAATACTTTATTTTCTTCGCATTTTCAAATCTCGCCATCTCCACTCGAAAGTTTCAGTTTAAGACACGAGAGAAGGGCACGGGCCGAGCTACACGCTCGCTCCCCCCTCCAGACTCTGGGGCAGGACCAATCCTCGCCACCCAAACCAGAGGAGGGCACGGGCCGAGCTACGCGCTAGCTCCCCCCTCCAAACTCTACGGCAGGACCATTCCTCGCCACCCAAACCAGAGAAGGGCACAGGCCGGTCTACACGGTCGCTCCCCCCTCCAGACTCTAGGGCAGAACCAATCCTCGCCACCCAAACCAGAGAAGGGCATGGGCCGGGCTACGCGCTCTCTCCCCCCTCCAGACTCTGGGGCAGGACCAATCCTCCCCACCCAAACCAGAGAAGGGCACGGGCTGGGCTACGCGCTCGCTCCCCTGTCCAGACTCTGGGGCAGGACCAATCCTCGCCACCCAAAACAGAGAAGGGCACGGGACGGGCTACGCACTCGCTCCCCCTCCAGACTCTGGGGCAGGACCAATCCTCGCCACCCAAACCATAGAAGGGCACTGGCCGGGCTGCACGCTCGCTCCCCCTCCAGACTCTAGAGCAGGATCCGTCCTCGCCTCCCAAACCCGAGGAGGGTACAACTTGGGCTACGTGCTCCCCCTCAGAAACCCAGGGCAAGTTAGACGAGCTCCAACCACCCGAGCCGAAGGAGAGCACGGACGGAGATACCCACTCACTTACCATCCTCCCAAGCAGACCCATGAATCTCGAAAGCTCGAACCTTGGGAAAAGGACAAGGGCACGGGGACCAATGCAGGCCTCGCGCAGGCCAAGGGCCGTTGGTCAAGGCAGGGTCCCAATAAAGGGTGCCCCCGATGCGACTTGTCAAAATGAAAGGACACTCGGAAGCACACCATTAATGACGGCACACCCCCTAAGAGGCAAGGACGGACGAATCGCGTCTGATGCCACCTGGCAAAAGCGGTTTCGAAGGGCGTGAATCTGAGGGGCCAATTAATGATGCCAGCTCATCGCATTAACCTCACGGGAACTGTTAGCCTTCACCGTCTATAAATACCCCCCCACATCCCCTTGCGGAAAGAAAAAAGGAGTGGGCAAGTAAGCTATAACCCCTCTCCTACGAGGATCGAAACGGGGCAAGATACCCCGACAGATCGATCTTGCCTTTAGACGACTTGCCATCTCAAGAGTAGCCCACCGCTGGCCCAACCGTGGGGAAGGCCACCGATCATGGGTGAACCGCCCCCACCCGATGGGCTATTCCTCTTGCACAAGGGACGTCCCGCCTTCAACCCCTCGACACCCCCTGGACAACTTGAGACAGGGGAACTATAGGGCCTGCGGCAGACCGTTCCCCTCTTCCGACACCCGACGTGCGCTGACGCTCCAAGTCGCCGGTTAGGGGGGACAGGGCAGCCCTGCCAAATCGCCCCACTAGGCATAGCAGCCTCCGTGGGCCCGCCTCCGGACGGGCCGCCCCGCCGATGGGCCATTCCTCGTACATACGGATCGCCGATGGGCTATTCCTCTTACACGAGGGGCACCCTGTCTTCCACTCCTCGACTTCCCCTAGACAATTTGCAACAGGGGTATAAAAGGACCTGCGGCAGACCGCCCCTCCCTACCCGCACCCGCTCTACGACGAATCCAACCTGTGGGAAAGGCAAAAGCCCCGCTGGACAAACCAGCCACCAAAGGCCCACTCAGCATCCCACTCCTCTATCTTCCCATTGAGGCCCGGCCGCCGGAGACCCTCCTGGGGAAGTTACGCCACCTCCGCCACCTCGTCCTCCACCTCTTCCGGGGTTTCCCTTCGACGTAAGGATTCCTCAAAGAGACCTTGCAACCCTTCATGGTCGAGGAGGCGAAAGGAGAGGCAGCGCGCCAGCGCCACTTCGCTCTCCTCTCCCAGGGTTCCCCTCCGAGCCGCGGACTCCGCAAGGAAACCTTACAGCCATTCAACATGGGAGAGGTAAAGAGAGATGCGACGAGCAATGGAAGAGAAGGAGGGCCGCCCTGCTAGCAGGAGTCCGCTCATCCTGATGCAGTTTACAACCGGATGGGATGAATTTCCAGCAGAGACCTTGCAACCATTCAGCATAAGGAAGGTGAAGATAAACACGACAAGCAATGGAAGAGAAGGAGGGCCGCCATGCAAACAGGAGCTCGCCCATCCTGGTGTAGTTTACAGCAGGACGGAATGATTTCCTAGTTGTTCACAGATCGCAGTTAAATAGTTGTTCAACTACTGTCATTCTCTTTAAATTCCTTGTAAAATTTAATGAAAAACACACTCTGGGGAGAATAAACAAAAGGAAGGATTACAAAAGCCCGTCTCAACGAAAAGCTAACTTATTTACTTTGGTCGAGTTCACGATCTCATTCCAAACTCCGGGGTGAGCTCACGGAGCTCAGTCAGCTAGACTGGTGGGGGACGCAGGCCGAGCTACGCGCTTACCCTCCCCTACCGATATGGATCGCCACATACCATGGACACTGGACTTTAGTCGAGTTAGACGAAGGTAATATAAAGGTTAACACAATGCATAAGCAAGAGTTCGTGCTATATTAAACAACAAGGTTTGTTACAACCACAGAGGGGCAAACTCACAAAATAGGACCGCCTTTACTTCGCCCCCCAACCCATTACAAAAAAGAAAGACAAAAATCCAAAATCTCAAACATGAACTCCTACTGGTCCGCCTGTTCGCCTTCCTCGGGGCTGTCCCGCGACGCGTTGCCCAACGCCTGCTCTCCACCTCCCGGCCCTTCAGCGGCGACCTCCGAGATTTCTACTTCCTCCTCGTCCTCCTCCTCCGAGGCTGCCAACGCCTCGAAATCAACCTCTAACAGAGGTTGGAGAGCAAGGGCCCGCTCCGTAATACTCTGAAGACACTCCCTCCACCCTTCTTCCCGGCCGATCTCCAATCCCTCCCTCCGGCCTGTCTCCCGCGCCTTCATCTTGACTTGGGCGAGCTGAGGCACGACGATCTGCACCTGATACACCCGGAACTCCTCCGTCTTCTTCACCAACGCCTCCTCGACGGCCTTCACATGCGACTCCAAGTCGCCCATCCTGACCCTGCCCTTTTTGGATTCTTCCTACAACTCAATGTAGCGGGAAAATCCAGTAGTGACCTCCTCCTCCAGCTCGGCCTGGCGGGAGCGTCCGGCAGCGATCTGCTCCTCGAGCTCCGCTACATGCAGCCGATACTCTTCGAGCGATGTCCGCTGCTCCGCGAATGACTTCTTCAGCATGACACGCCTAGACTTCTCCTTATCGAGCTCCACCTTCATCCTCTCTATCGCGAGTTCGGCCTTGATAAGGGCAGAGGTACAGAGCTGCAGGGTAGCCATCGCCGTAGTAGCCTGTAGACAGGAACAAGGAAAAATAAAGCCCGACGATGACCGACCCTGAGTCACCCCATTCATAGCCCGCTAACATACCTGCGCGAGGTGCCACGCCACAGTGGCTCCTAGCAGCTCTGGCCCGACGTGCGCCAGAGATTCCCTATTGATTCGAGATATAAATTGCATATTTCCCCCCTAATTTTTGGGCATTTTATGTGTATATCATATTAATTTTGGCTTAATACGGGTGTATTTGTCATATTATGGATTATTAAAGCCTATCTCTAGTTTATACATAAAATGTGTGTTTTATGGACTAATTTTTGCTCCCCGTATTTTTCAAGAACTTCTGGGATTTTTCTGGATTTTATGAAATTTTTCCAGAATTTTTGGGAGCTTCCAGCTATTTTTCGGGAATTTTTGGAGGCTAGCGGGAGTTTCTGAAATTTCAGAAAAAGAAAAATATAAAAAAATAAAAAAATCAGCCCATGTGGGCCGGCCCGCTTTTCAATTACCGCTGGGCCGCAGCGGACTTTTAAAAAAAAATAAATTTAAAAAAAAAGCATTCGTGCGGGCCGGCCCGCTCGAAAAATTAGAGGGGCAGCGCCTGCTCTATTTGAGCGGGCGGCCCGCTCAAAGTTGAGCGGGCTTCGCCCCGCTTCAGGAAGCGGGGGCGGCCCGCTCTGCTTTGAGCGGGCCAGGCGCGCCTTATATGTGGGTTCGGGCGCAATTTTGCCAAGCGCCCGACCCGTTTCGCTGGGTATTTTTCGGCCAGAAGCTTTTGGGGAGAAGCTGCTTTGTTTTTCTTGTTTTTTTCCGGCTTCTTGCTGTTTTTGAGTTTTCTTTAGGGCTTTAAGGTTTCTTCTTCCCCAAAGGGCTTGGAGGGGGTGGAGGCCATTGGAGCTTGGGGATCTTGGAGGAGGTGCCCAAGTGAGAGGGAAGCCTCATTTCTTGAGAGATTGGTGATCTCTTCCCTATTTTCTTGTGTAATTTTTGATATCTCACTTTTGTATTGAACTTGGGTTAATTTTGAATGCAATTTTCCTATCGTTTGCTATGATTGTGTAGTGTTGATTTGGTGTGGGTTGTGATTCATGAAGTTGGTTGTTAATTTTAGCCTTAATTTCCTCTTGCCTATTATATTGTTAATCTTGGATGTGTAATTAGGGCACAATTTTATTGGCTAAGTCCCGAGAGGGCAATTTGAGAAAAATCCACGTTCGTAAATTGATTAGTGCTATGTGATGCATCCATGCTTATTGAAAATTTTCGTGTTCTCCGATTGAGTTTCCTTAGCCGGTTAATCAATTGAGTTATATGTGGGTGATTTGGGCTCGATTAACTCCATCATTAGTGAACCCGCAACCCATTCTCCTCGCCTAGCCATCCTAACTACTCATTTGGCTCTCTAACCCTACCCACTTAGGATAGAATTTTGGTTTTACCACACCGTTTTTACATTCATCCACCGTTAGCGATGTAGTTGTAACGCGTTATTATCTTTCTTTATCGATCAATTTTGTGAATATAGAACGACTTGTCCCTGTGATCCAACCCGGTACTCACTGGTTATTTATAAATATATTGCATTGACACTCCTACGCTTGGAAGTGGAAGGCGTGCACTTGCGCGTCCTCCCGTGTCAACCAATTGGCGCCGTTGTCGGGGACAATGGTTTCTACTATTTGCATTTTTTGATTGATTTTGAAAGTTTTATTGTGATACTTCTATCTCTTAGTGTGTGTCTTTCCGTTTATTTATTTTCCACTTATTGAGTCGTTTGGTTGTTTATTCTCTTTTTTTGAGAAAATTTTTTTACAACAAAATGGCATCATCTTCAGATTTTTTCGCCATTGATTTGAAGGATATTCCACTTCCGCCATACTTTCATGGCTTGGAGTGGGAGAACCCTCATTTACATATTAAAAAATGTGATGAGTGGATGCATTCTTGCCTTGGTGGGAATATTGATGATGATTGCATATACTTTAGTTTTTTCCATCTACTTTGCATGATGATGCTAGATTGTGATTTGATTCATTGTCTCTGTACTCATATTTTACTTGGTTGTCATTTCAGGCTGAATTTCTCCGAGTATTTTTGCCTATTTTTTGGAGCAGGTACATGGGCGGCAAGCCATGGAGCAGCATATAGCGAGCTTTGCCCAAGCTGAATGAGAGGCCTACCATCAGGCTTGGCAGAGGTTCAGTGATTTGATGTTGGCATGCCCGCACCATCGTTTCCACGAGGATCATCTCCTGCAGATATTTTATACTGGATTATCGCCATCTGGGCGGGATTTTGTGCAGATGAGCAGCGGTGGAGAATTCTTTGATTATTCGACCGAGGATTCATGGTGTTACCTGAGGGACCTTGCAGAGTAGGAGCAGACTGCGCCATTTGGAGAGCCGTCACTTGGATATGAGGATGATGGTCAGTCCCAGTTTCCACTTCAGGATGCAGAGCAGCAGGTCCAAGACCAGCCTGAGGAGCCAGCCGAGGGCTCATTCCAATGTGACCCTATGAGATACCAAGAGAAACCTGTGAAGAGGGTGCATTGGGGCCAAGTAGAGCTATTTGAGCATATACATTTTGAGGAGTCAAAGGAGATCGATGATGGAGTGCGTGTCGACCATGTTGATGACACGATGCATTTTCACTTTGAGGTTGAGGATGAAGCGGATGTGCATGATGGCCAAGAGCAGATCGAGGACACCATGGGGCCTGAGCCACAATCCACTTTAGAGTTAGCTTCACAGGTTGAGGCAATTGAGTACTTAGGGAGGACGACTGAGATGAACTATTTCCAGGATGAAGAGGATGATGCGTGCTTGGATTTTCCCGAGACGAGTCTACCTCCATTCCTATCACAGATGTCACTTCCCTCGCCTCAGGATGCGCATTCGCCAGTCATCGAGGAGGTTTGTCAGGAGCAGTTACCCGTCGTGGGGAGTGTCGCATGTTGGATCCTGTCAAAACAACGTTAGGATCGATAAATGAAGTTGAGACTTACGCTTGCGTACGCGGCACGGTAATCTCGGAACTTCGCCCTCGGATTCGCCACAACGGTCGATACTTCGTCACGGAGGATCGAAGCAGAGTTTCACCGCCTAAATCTCTAACTAGAAGATGATTTTAATGGAAGGGAGAAGAAGAACATAAGGATGCCTTATGCAAACTTATGGCATGGAAAAGTGTGAATGAATGCCTTACCCTTGGGTCCTATTTATAGGCTTTAGGGGTGGTTATTGTAGGAAATAACCAATTATAAGCTTATTAGCCTATATTAGCACATTCATTTATCTTCTTCTTTATCCACTTATCAAGTGCCATTTGCACTTATAAAGTGGCTTTTTCCACTTATCGAGTGGCTTTTCCACTTATCGAGTGGTCCTTTTCACACGAGAAAAGGTTCCCTTCGCGCACACCTTCGTGCACACGACATCTGAGGTCCGTATACCCTCATACATCCCCTCATGCGTGTATTTATGTCGTCCATATCCAACATCTCCCACTCACACTTGAGGGGATTGTAAGGAAACATATTTTCCTTTAACTCTTCTGTTTGTCATACCGAGAAATAGGCCGTGTGACCGTCATGCGCATAGAGTCCGCTGTTGTGCACTTGTTAGAGATACACAACACTCCTCGAGGAGCAAAGTTGAGTAGATCAACGCATGCTTTACCCAGATTATTTCTTCACATTTCTTATACTTTATATTCAACAATTGAATCCCTTCTGGATTGCAATTGGCTGACCAGCTTTGAATCTTTAAAGTCCAAATGTGAATGCGAAATTAATCTTCCTCTTCTTGCGATCCTTTTGATCTTGACTTGACTTGCTTTTCTAACATGCCCCGCCGGACTGAATTAACCATAGTCCATAAGTAACATGCTAAGATAGCAATCACCCAGTCAAATCTTAAGGAACCAATTAGAGTCCATAAGGGTAAGGAGTTAAGACCCATGTGGTCTTTGGGTCTCACATAATAGTAAACTTATTTACTATTCTAACCCAATGGTCAAAAATGCATACGTAGTATGAATACGTATTACAACATCGCTCCTTTCCCAGGGAGTGTATGTCTCAATGATGTTGTAAGGATGATGATCAGACACCCCAATGTCTGACTTTGAGTCCCTTTTTCTACTCAAATAATCCTTTGGACTCACATCCCGCATTTAGACAGATAGGATTTCAAAATCCTCTGAGATCTTCTGTAAGCATCCATATGATGCAGATTTTTCATGCGACCATTTTGTTTTAAGTCATGACTCTAAATCATCCGTTTGATGATTTTGACTTTAAACAGGTCTCATCTCTATTCTATCCGTCTGATAGAATAAGGCGGTTGCTCATGTGAGAGAGCCAACCTCAATCTGTCCGACATACTAGAAAGTATAGCTGAGATTTCAAAAAAATGTACACAAACATTTCTTAAGAAATTCATATGCAATGTTGAAAAGAACTTATTCTTTTCAGACATGGGAATTTACATTGGTACAACTCAGCTCTTACGCAATCCTTGAGATGATAAGTGTTTGTAAAACACATCTCTGGAGATCGCCTTTGTAAGCGGATCCGTTATCATCTCATGCGTAGATATGTACCTTATGTCTACCTTTTTGGTCTTATCATAGTCTTTTGCAAGTCTGCAGTTTCTTTAAGATACTGCATTATCCTCTTAACCGCTTTCCAGTGTTCTTGCCCTAGGTTGGATTGGTAACGACTTACCATTCCAACGGCAAAACAGATGTCCGGTCTTGTACGTATCATAGCGTATATAATACTACCAACTGCACTGGAATATGGAACTTTTTCCATAATTTCCTTTTCCTTTTGGTTCGTTGGACATGATTTCAGACATAAATTATCGCATCTGCTTATAGGAGTATCAGTGGACTTGCAGTCCTACATATTAAACCGTTCTAGAACATTCTTTATATAAGTCTCTTGTGAAAGAGAAAGAAGTTTCTTCGAACGATTCCTTGAAATCTTAATTCCAAAGATATATGCGGCTTCTCCCATGTCTTTCATATCAAAACTGATGAAAGCCAAGCCTTGATATCCATCACAAAGCCCTTATCATTTCCGGCTATTAAAATGTCATCTACATATAGAGACATAATAACGTACTTGCTCTTAATCCTCTTGATATATATACGGTTATCTTCATCAAGCATGGAAAAATCCATTTGATAAGACAACTTCTTGAAATCGTATATACCATTGCCTCGAGGATTGTTTAAAACCATATATGGACTTACGAAGTTTACAAACCTTATGTTTTTTTCCTTCTTTTACAAACCCTGTTGGTTGTTCCATATAGATTTCCTCGTCCAATTCTCCATTGAGAAAAGGCATTCTTTACATCCATCTGATGTAATTCGAGGTCTAAGCAAGCTACCATTGCCAGAATCAGGCGAATCGAGGTAAAACGCACAACAGGTGAGAAGGTCTCTTCGTAGTCTATCCCTTCTTGTTGCGTAAAACCTTTCGCGACAAGGCGAGCTTTATATCTGTCAATAGAGCCATCAGCCTTATGCTTGATCTTGATAACCCATTTGTTTCCAATAGCTCTACGTTCTCTGGGTAAGTCAACTAAGTCCCAGACTTGGTTAACTTTCATGGATTCTAACTCCTCTTGCATCGCTTCCATCCATTTGTCTTTTAGCAGGGCAAGCTGCGGCCTGTTTGAAAATAGCAGGCTCGTCATCTTCTTGTAGTAAAGTCATAAAGGTTTGCGGAAATTCATCCTCAAATCTTAGAGGAGCCAACCTTGTACGACTACTACGTCGTATTTGAGGTTCTTCAAGTCCTTGTTGACTCGAAATTAGATCAATTCTAATATCACTCCCACTTGGAATGTCGTTAGAATTGCTCCCACTAGGATCATTATTCCCGTATGGAATAGGATAATCGTCATTCGTACAATCCATTGGTGAAGGTTGAAACGTATTTTCGTTTTCACCAGAAATTCTCCCACTCGAATGAGGTAATCCTTCTTGATCATAAATCTCAAATTGAGATAAGTCTTGACTTATCTCGCACTGTCTTGGAAACTCGTTTTCCAAGAAAGTGACATCCCTCGACTCAAACTCAATTAGCCCACCATTGTCTTCCTGACTAACAAAAACATAACCATTGGAGTTTTCTGCGTATCGTATAAAGATACATTTCCTTCCCCTTGGCCCAAGTTTGCCATACTTATGGGAGGAAATATGTGCGTAGGATGCACAACCCCAAGGTTTCAAAATGTTTAATTCAGGAGACCTTTGGTTCCACAACTCATAAGGAGTGGAGCTAACTGATTTCGAGGGTACGCGGTTTAAAATGAAAGCGGCCGTCAATAATGCATCACCCCAAAAGGTGATTGGCAAGTTAGCTTGCGCCATCATTGAACGGACCATTTCCATTAGAGTCCTATTTCTCCTTTCTGCAACACCGTTTTGTTGAGGAGTATAAGGCATAGTTACCTGATGTACTATGCCTTTTTCATCACAAAGTTCCTTAAAACTTGTTGATTGATATTCACCGCCCCTATCGGTTCGCAAGACCTTAATCTTGTGATCTAATTGATTCTCCACTAAACTCATATAGTTTTTAAAGTAAGCCAATGCTTTACTTTTGTGGGATATCAAATAGATATGTCCGAATCGGGTGAAATCATCAATAAAAGTGATGAAATAGGACTTTCCGCGTCTTGTCTTGACATTCATCGGACCACATATGTCCGAATGGATAAGCTGTAATGGAACCTCGGCCTTTGTGCCGATTCCAAACGGCTTGCGACAAGATTTCCCCACTAGGCAATGTTCGCAGGTCAACATTTCAACCTTTAAAACATTGGATAGAAGGCCACGTTTGGCAAGTCTATCCATACGCGTTGGTCCAATATGACCAAGCTTTGCATGCCAACAAATCACATCAGACTCATAAGTCTTAGAATTTGTAATAAGGAAATTTTCATTACATGAGGAATCATACATTGTACTTATTACAATAAATCCTTTAAATACAAACCCAGTACCAATAAAGGAATTATTACAAAACAAGTCCACTTTACAATTTTGAAAGAACCAGCTATAACCAAGACCCATCAACACGACCACAGATATAATATTCCTTCGAATATCTGGAGCGAAGAGGACATCATAAAGTAGGAGAGTGCGGCCGTTGTCCAAGACTAGCTTGCAAGTCCCAACGCCTTTCACTTCAACACGTGTGTTGTTTCCTACATAGATCCACTTCGTTCCTTGGGGTATCCGGTGATACTCCACGAAGGACCGTCTGTCCCTTGCTATGTGGTCGGTGGCACCTGAATCAATTATCCAAAATGGATTAGATTCCACAAGAAATATTGAACTAGAAACACATATGTAACTAGTATTACAAGTTACCTCGTCACTTCCACTCGTACACGAACGTGCATAGTGACCGAACTTGTTGCACTTGAAGCACTTGATCCTCTTCAAGTCTTTCTTCTTGTGCCATTTCTTGTGCCCACTCTTATGTTTGGGTTTCTTGGTAGACTCAGGTTGCTTATTACGTTCATTAGTAGACTTCAAACGATCTTTCCATTTCTTTCCCCCGTGTGAGGAACTAGCAACCATGTGCACTTCTGCACTTGGCTTGGTAGCCGCAAGCCGCTCTTCCTCTAATTCGAGGTGCTTAGAAACATCACTGAAAGTTTTGATGCTCTCATTGTGAGTGAGATGCATCTTCATTTGGTCCCACCCATTTGGTAGGGAACGTATGACTGCTTGGATTTGTTGCTCATCAGTGAGCACATGACCTGCGTCCTTTAACTCTGAGATAAGATTCGCCATATGTCGCAAATTTTTCCCCATGGAATGATCTGGACGTTTCTTATATGAATCGAACCTTATAGTTAAGGCGCGAAGTTTAGACACCGATGTGTCACCGAACTTCTCTTCTAGCTTGGACCATATGTCCATGGCTAGGTCATGTTCTCGGAAGATGCACATTATGTCATCAGCCATACTGCTTAATAACGTAATGCATGCTATCTTGTTCTTCCGAGACCAAGCATCAAAAGCTTCCTTGTCTCGTCTGTGTTGGGCCGTAGTGCCCAACTCGGGTTCAATCATTACGTTCTTTAGAGTTTCGAGCACTTCTTGCTCCTCTAAAACGTATTGTATCTTGATGGACCAAAGTTTGTAATTATCGCCGTTGAGTTTCTCACCTCTGTTTAACTCAGCAACGATATTCTTTGAAGCGGAAGACATTTTACTTTTAAAATGCTGCAAAAGACACAAAACCGAAGGTTTGATCAAAACATTGCATAAAAATTCTTAAAATATAACTCCCACTTGAAATGATAATAGAATATCCCATTTGGATAGTTCTAAAAATTCAAATCCCACTTGGAATTATATTATATTTGATAAGTTACTTTCGAAAAATATTGAAGATGTTGTTCTAGAATCGAAAAGGTCTCTACGATTCCAATCACCATCTAGAACAACCTTCAATATTCCCCCATCACTTATCAAACAATAGTACTCTTATAGTACTAGCAGCGGAAAAATGAGTTTGAAAACGTATTTTTCAGATATAATTCCCACTTGAAATGATAATAGAATATCCCATATGGATAGTTCTAAAATCAACTCCTACTTGGAATGATATTCATAATTTGATAAGTTACTTTCGAAAAATATTGAAGATGTTACTCTAGAATCGGAAAAGTCACTACGTTTCCAATCACCATCTAGAGCAACTTTCAATATTTCCCCATCACTTTATCAAATAAAAGTACTCGTATAGTACTTTGCAGCGGAAAGCGTTTTTGAAAACGTATTTTTCAAAACGTTTGAAAACGTATTTTTCAAAAAAAATGTATATTTCAACTTAGTACCCTTATGATACTAGCGAAATATTCGGCAATCCCTAGCCATTGCCGGGGTATAGCCCTAACCGTGCCAAGGTCGAATCCCCCTTTGTGGGGATTTTCTGCGAGCCATTGTTCGCCGGCTCCCGTATGGATCCAAGCATTCCCTCCTTTAGGGGAATTTTGCCGCTAATGACTGCCGTCGGCCTCGTATGGGCTAGCCTTGCAGATGGCCGGGGCCGAAATTACTGACAAGGCCTCCGGCTGAATTGGTCGACCAAAAAACTCGAATTGGTCGACCAATGCTGACCAAGAGTTCTGGCACCCTCCACCCCCGGCCAAGGCCTCTGCCCTGGCCGAGGCTGGCCTAGGGCCGGCCAGTGGCAGCCCTGGTCACTGCCAGGGCCGGCCAGGCCACTGGTCTGGCCTCGGCCAGAGGCAGGCCTGGCCTCAGCTAGAGGCCGGCCAGGCCACTCTGGCCTGGCCTGGCCTCGGCCAGAGGCCGGCCAGGCCCCCCTGGCCTAGCCTGGCCTCGGCCAGAGGCCGGCCATGGCCCTTTGGCCATGGCCGGCCTCCCCCATTCACGAGGTTGGCCGCACACCCCCACCGGAGGGGGTGGCCGTGGTGGTGTTCGTCGTCATTGGCCGTAGCCAACCCCCTCTGCATGGGGAGGGGGAATGCATTGCCTCCATTGCCCATTTGGCTATAGATTTTCATGCACCAAAATTCATCTTCCCCGATGGGAATAACCACCATCTTCTTCTCCGGTGAAGCACCCGTTCGTCGAGGAAGTAGTTATCCTCCAATGGCTGTGTGCCAAAAAAAATAACCCACTTCAAAAATTCGTAAACTACGCGCTCCACATGAAGAGAGCGCCCATTCCATATGAATGAAAACTCAGCATCCATGAAGAGAGCGAGTTTGACGATATGAACGGTCGGTTCTTCCCGTCACGGAGAGTTCCTGCCATATCCGTAATGGTAGGAGACCCTAACGTGAAAAGAACAACCGCTGCGTTCTCTCCGTCGCGAAGCGTTCCTACCATATCCATAATGGTAGGATACCCATTCGTGAAAAAGACAACGACTCGTTCATAGTTTCGACGGGGTGACGGTCTGACCGGAGCGAATCCATATGGCTCTGATACCAATGTTGGATCCTGTCAAAACAACATTAGGATCGATAAATGAAGTTGAGACTTACGCTTGCGTACGCGGCACGGTAATCTTGGAACTTCGCCATCGGATTCGCCACAACGGTCGATACTTCGTCACGGAGGATCGAAGCAGAGTTTCACCGCCTAAATCTCTAACTAGAAGAGGATTTTAATGGAAGGGAGAAGAAGAACATAAGGATGCCTTATGCAAACTTATGACATGGAAAAGTGTGAATGAATGCCTTACCCTTGGGTCCTATTTATAGGCTTTAGGGGTGGTTATTGTAGGAAATAACCAATTATAAGCTTATTAGCCTATATTAGCACATTCATTTATCTTCTTCTTTATCCACTTATCAAGTGCCATTTTGCACTTATAAAGTGGCTTTTTCCACTTATCGAGTGGTCCTTTTCACACGAGAAAAGGTTCCCTTCGAGCACGCCTTCGTGCACGCGACATCTGAGGTCCGTATACCCTCATACATCCCCTCATGGGTGTATTTATGTCGTCCATATCCAACATCGCAGAGATCGTTGATGTTGATATTGATGTCGAGGAAGAGGATAGCGACGGGGATTGCTACATGGTATATATTGAGCCCGAGCTCCCTCCTACTCCAGTTTTCTCTCTGCAGCCACTTCCACCTCCTCCTGAGGCAGAGTATCATGCCATATCTAGCATCACATCTCAGGGAAGTTCCCACCATCTCATGCCTTGCATTTCTGAAGCCAAATTTTCACTTCAATATACATTTGCTTCAGATTATCGTCCATTGCATTTACATTCATTTATTTGTTTTGACGACCCGTTTTTGGACTGCTTTTGCAGGGCATGAGGACATGACTTGGATTGATGCAGCTCGTCTCCCACATACCATATATTATCCAAAGGAGACGCTGGGGGTTGCATTACTGGAATCCAAGGAGGTCGGTGGAGGCCTTGCTCCGAAGCAGCTCGCGGAGGAGCGAAAGGATATGATCAAGCAGCTGCCACCACCGTTATACATTCGAGATCCGCCTTTTGCTAAGGTGTATTCTTTCCTTTACGTAGTGTAAATAAATAAAAAGTTAGTTAGTTTGCTTTTGCATGTTTGCTTTCGTATGCTTTTCTTTTCTTTGCTAGGATCTTTTGTGAGATCTAATACTCTCTCAACATTGCAGACAATGTTTATTTTAAGTTGGGGGGAGAGTGTTAGAATCTTTAGATTGTTAGGATTTTGGTGTTAGCTAAATTTTTTTTGAGATCCCTCCATGTTTCGCCTCATCCCATGATTTTCATTGCATATCATATTTTGGCCTCCTTGTCCATACGCCGCTTGCTTTATGTAGTCCTACATGCTTTAATGCCATGCAATTTTTTGGGATTATCATTTTGGTATCAACTTCTTTGATGTTTGATTGGCATGTTTCATTTCCTTTCCAATTTGGAGTCAAATGTTAATATACTATGTATGAAACTATTTTAGATGTTGTGATACTCTCTTTGAGATAATTTGGGAAAAGTTTGGTGTAAGTGATTGCATGAGTTGGGATGAATGATGTAGTTTTTAATTGGATTTGATGTGGCCATATGGTGCATGTTTTGTTTTCCTCTTAAGGAGTGAGTGGACGGGTTGTTAATTCATGTTTTGAATGAGAAAGATAGTTAATATAAGTGAATGTTTCTTTCCAATCAAATTGAGTAGCCGGTGCCCCACGAAACATTGGGGATGCCGCTAAAAATGAGATTTAGGGTATCATTCCATCCCTTTGCCTATATAGCGTTATCGCGTGTATGCAAAGGTGGCGTGTTTGCATTTCATGGCGTTATCGCGTGAATGCAAAACATAAATATCAAAAACAAAAAAACAAAAAAAAAGAAGGAAAAAGAAAAGAAAAAGAAAAAATGAATGAATAATGAAAGAATAAGCAACATGAGTGATGCAATCTCATCACCCACAACTTAGAGGAATTTTTTTTCGTTTTGGCCATTTCCATGAAAATTAGAAACTTTCCCATTTGCGATATATCCTAAAGAATGCGATACGGGCTTATTACTCCACTTTTCTTTGAATTGGATCGAGTTGAGTGTCATTTGTTGTTTACTTTCATATATTGGGTATATTGGCTTTGAAATCAATTGGAAATACCATTTTGGGTGTGTCATGATGATATCTTGAGTTGGTGCATGTTTTCCCATTTAATCCGAATTTATCGCATATTTTGCTAGTGACTAGCAAAAAGCTAGTTGGGGGTGTGATTCGGGATATACATTGCATATTCCCCCCCCCTTTCTGGGCATTTTATGTATATATCATATTAATTTTGGCTTAATACATGTGTATTTGTGATATTGTGAATTATTAAAGCCTATCTCTAGTTTATACATAAAATGTGTGTTTTATGTACTAATTTTTGCTCTCCGTATTTTTCAGGTACTTCTGGGATTTTTCTGTAATTTTTCCAGAATTTTTGGGAGCTTCCAGCTGTTTTTCAGGAATTTTTGGAGGCTAGAGGGAGTTTCTGAAATTACAGAAAAAGAAAAATATAAAAAAAATAAAAAAATCAGTCCATATGGACCGGCCCGCTGGCTGGCCCGCTTTTCAATTACCGATGTGCCGCAGTGGACTTTTAAAAAAAATAAATTAAAAAAAAGCATTCGTGCGGGTCGGCCCGCTTAAAAATTAGAGTGGCAGCGCCCGCTCAAAGTTGAGCGGGCTTCGCCCTGCTTCAGGAAGCAGGGGCGGCCCTCTCTGCTTTGAGCGGGCCAGGCGCGCCTTATATGTGGGTTCGGGCGCGATTTTGCCAAGCGCCCGACCCGTTTCACTGTGTATTTTTCCGCCAGAAGCTTTTGGGGAGCAGCTGCTTCGTTTTTCTTGTTTTTTCAGCTTCTTGCTGTTTCTGAGTTTTCTTTAGGGCTTTGGGGTTTCTTCTTCCCCAAAGGGATTGGAGGGGGAGGAGGCCATTGGAGCTTGGGGAGCTTGGAGGAGGTGCCCTAGTGAGAGGGAAGCCTCATTTCTTGAGAGATTGGTGATCTCTTCCCTCTTTTCTTGTGTAATTTTTGATATCTCACTTTTGTATTGAACTTGAGTTAATTTTGAATGCAATTTTCCTATCATTTGCTATGATTGTCTTGTGTTGATTTGGTGTGGGTTGTGATTCATGAAGTTGGTTGTTAATTTTAGTCCTAATTTCCTCTTGCATATTATATTGTTAATCTTGGATGTATAATTAGGGCACAATTTTATTGGCTAAGTCCCGAGAGGGCAATTTGAGAAAAATCCACGTTCGTATATTGATTAGTGCTATGTGATGCATCCATGCTTATTAAAATTTTTTGTGTTCATGAAAGCTAAATATTCCGATTGAGTTTCCTTAGCCTGTTAATCAATTGAGTTATATGTGGGTGATTTGGGCTCGATTAACTTCATCATTAGTGAACCCGCAACCCATTCTCCTCGCCTAGCCATCCTAACTCCTCATTTGGCTCTCTAAACCTACCCACGTAGGATAGAATTTTGGTTTCACCACACCGTTTTTACACTCATCCACCGTTAGCGAGGTAGTTGTAACGCGTTATTATCTTTCTTTATCGATCAATTTTGTGAATATAGAACGACTTGTCCCTGTGATCCGACCCGGTACTCACCGGTTATTTATAAATATATTGCATTGACACTCCTACGCTTGGGAGTGGAAGGTGTTCACTTGCGCGTCCTCCCGTGTCAACCACCTATCCCGGGCAACTGACAGTTCTCGGCAAGCCTCGCCGCCACGCCGGCCTCATCAAAGACCGACTCGCCCTTCCTAAACGGATGGATCGGCCTTAAGAGATTGTCCTCCGGGAATTTCTCGACGTCCGCCTTCTTCATCCGGAACGTCGCCAGCTTCTCCTCGCAGCTGGGTGGTACGGGTCCCTCCAGACCGTACCAAGGACAGCCGTAAGGCCACGATTCCTCAGAGGCCGACCCAACGGCCGAGCTCAACCCTATGGGGCCTTCCTAAAGGACCGACACCGGATCAGGAACCACCGACGAGGCGGTCAGCCCCTGATGCTCCCCTTCACCGAAAGACGCCTGGCCAACCGAAAGGTCTCCTTGCGTCTCATCGGCCTCGAGGTCGATGGTTGGGAGTACATCGATGTGTCCGACACCTTTGACAGAACCCCCCGCGCCCGCACCTACCATGGTTGGCTTCGCCACAGACTTCTTCTTTTTCCTCTATCCGCTGGTTCCCTCAGCTCTCTTAGTCCTCTCCCCATCAATCGGCCTCGACCTCTTCTTCCCACTCCCGACGGGCGGTGGGGTGACTTGCCCGCCTGCCCCTTGCTCTCCGACCATCATCTCGTCGGCCATCCTATCAAGGTCCTCGAATGAAAGGCTCATCATCGAATCTACAAAAAAGGAGGAGTTCAGGGTGAGCGAATTCGAAATGAAAGATATTCCACCAGCATTACCTTTGGGCCAGATGAGTCGTGCTATCATCTCCAGCCGGGCAAGGTGGGCATACTGCCGACCCTCTGTGGGTACCGCCTCTAACCGCGTCGCCCGCTCTGCCTCAGCCACACCCAAGCAGACTTTCTCCCTTGCTTCAGGGTTGAGCGCACCCCATCCCGACCTTAACATGAGATCGGCAGGCAGGGAGATAAACACGTACGACCTCGCCATCCTTTGATCTTCCCCAACAGGCCCCAGATGAGGGGGTGACTTTTCCTCGCCGACAAATAGTAGTGCGACCTGAACTTCTTAACCGAGAAGAAATGGCAGAACATTGGGAGAGTCTGACTGACTTTGGTCCTGGTGCAGAGAACGAGAAACCCGACTATCGCGCTAACGGAGTTAGGCGTCAGCTGGCAGAACGGCAGCCCGAGGAACTCTAGGATTTCGTGGTACAACGGATGGAGGGGGAACTGCAAGCCCTGTTCGAAGCACGCCACGTAGATCCCGACCTCACCATCCCTCGCAAAGCAAACACGCTCCGATGCTATTGGTAGACGAAGCTCATAAGGCGGCTTGATGTACTTTGCGCGCACCTTGGGCACGATGTCTTTCCGCGCCTCCGACCTTTGACTTGTTATCTCGGCAGATACTCCACCGGCTTCAGTAACGGTCTCGTGGGCCGGCACGGACGATCCCGCTTTCATCCCCAAGGGCACTTTCCTCTTCCACCCCTGCCTCCTACTGTGGACCCAGACTCGAGACGGCCCAGACCCCCAGCGGTACCCCGCCTACAACCTCCACTGACTCTGCCATGGAGCCGCCCGTCGACCCCGACGACGAGGTTGAAGATGACGAAATCATCTCAGAGAAGAGAAAAGAAATATACCTGTCGACTACCCGCTACGGCGGCGATGGCGACGGTGATGGCGGCGCAAACTCCGGCAATGAAATCGGCCTCCATGACAACAATCGACTGAACTCAAGGGAAGCGCTCTAGAAAATTTTTGAAGCAAGAAACTCCTCCGCAGTGCCCCTTACCTCCTTTTATAGAAACCACTTACCAATCTCAGTCACACAAAGCCTGCCACGCATCGCCAATCTAGCCCACCCGATGCCTCACCTGACGACCCGCTGTCACATCTCCCCCCACGCGTCCCTCAATGAGCAGTCGGGACGCTTCGATTCTTGCCCAACATTAATTCGATGTGACATCTGTGATTCGATGACGATTCGGGGCGGGAATTTCGAAGTAAAACCCCGCCTTTTCCCTTTGTTCGGCCCATACGACTACCCCCTGCGTCTGAGCCGACGAGGCAGGCTAAGCCAAGCGGCTCGACGCAAGACGTTCCTACCGAGAATCCGGGAAAAGGCATCAACGTGACCAGTTCGACCAACGGGTGCAAGCTCGCCAAATAAATCCGACCCACAGGGGGCACCCAGGAACATCTGCACCTACTTTGTCACAACTTTCCCATACTCCTCACCCCGGCGCTCGTCCTAGAGGGAACGTTGGGGGCATTCATCACACGGTTTTACGCAAAACAAGAAGACCAGCTACTGAATAAAACAAAAAAAATATTTCATTTAAATTTTTAGCTCGTCTGCAGTACAGTGCAAGATCAGGCTCGGGAAAATGGCCGGCATTACAAAATCTCCCTCACTCCCCTACGTTACGAGCGCCTCGGCTCCGTCACTTCCTCCTCCATCTCTCCCGCCAAGGGCACGTCCAGTTTAGGAAAATCAGCCTTCAGCTCGGGATGCAGACTCGCCAGTCGGGCTTTCATCTTCTCCATCCCTTGGAGAACGCCCGGCTCCCTCGCCTCCATCATCATAGGGATCAGCTGCTCATCCTGATAACGACGGACTGCGGCGTTGATCGCGTCCTGATCGGCCGCACTGCCCTCCAGCTACTTCTTCAGGATGGCCTTCTCCTTTATCTCTGACTCAATCGCCTACTTCAGCTCGGCTATTTTCTCCTGTTGAACGTCGATCATGTTTTTCTTGCTGCCCACTACCACGACGTTCCACCTCAAGATATCATTCCGCGTCCCCCTTCCTCCTGAAGACGGCGAGCGAGTCGGGCCCCCTCCCCTTCTCTTCCTCAAGCTGGCGGGTGAGCCAGGCCCCTCGCTCCTTCTCTTCCTCCAGATGGCGGGTGAGCAGGCCCCCCGCGCCTTCTCTTCTCAAGTTGGCCGGCAAGCAAAGCCCCATTGTCCTCTTCTTCCTCCAGCTGGCGGGTGAGCCTAGCCCCCCTACGCCTTTAAATACTCGACCCGTGCCACCTCAAGGGCACGGAGCGTAATGACCTTATCCAAATCCTCCTCCCTCCCTCGCAATTGGCTCCGCACCTCTCGAAGTTCATCCTTCGCCTCATATCGGGCAGCCCGGACCGCGGCCACGGGGGTGTGGCACTGTAGGGCCACCGCTGCCGACATCGCCTACCAAAGAACACGACCCCGTCAGAACGCAAATTAGAAGAATCCGAACGCAACGAAGGAAGTTCAGCCTACCTGCATCGTATGCCACACCGCGGTGTCGCACAACCGCTCGGTGCCTACGTTGGCTAAGGACTCACAGTCCCTCGGCAGCACGAAGTATTCTACCAGACGGGCTGCAACCCCAGCATCCTCGAACACGGACTCCTGTCGGCTCACCCGATAGACCGGCTGGTGGAGATCCTTGCTCGGTAGGGCCTCAGCCTCGACCCTCGTCAACTTGAAGTGGGTGCGTGACCTCTTGCAACCTGGATGCACTTTTCTCCCCATCTCCCACGGGGGAACTCCGTAAGGCCACTTCTCGATGGGAGGAGGCTGGCGGTGCTTGCCCGAGGTCAGAACCCTCGGGGGAGCTGTGCTGATCGTCTCTGGGTTGGGTGAGCCTCCAGGCACGACCCCACCAGTTCGGGAGGAAGGAATGTCCGGTTTGGACCCCCGTTCCCTCATGGTCACCTCTTCTACGGCCGAAACCCCGGGGACCGTGCTGACCGCCTCCGAGCTGGGCGAGCCACCAGTCACGGCCCCGCCAATTCGGGAGGAAGGAACGGTCAGCTCGGACCCCCGCTGCCTCTTGCTCGCCTCTTCCACGACCGGAGTTTCGGCGCTCAGCTTCTGGGCCGCCCCCTTTGCCGGCCCGTCCTCGCCTATCTTCCCCTTACCCTTATCCTGAGGGTTGGCCTTCTTCGTGATCCTCACCCCGGCCGCCCTCAACATCTCCTACCACGAACGCATCACGTCCTCACCTGTAAAGGAAAGAGAATTCAGGGTAAGCCTACTTGAGGGCTTGCTGTAATCAGAGTACCTATGGACCAAAACTCCTGGGCGAGCCGACCCTCCTGCGTCAAGCCTGCCAATCGGCGGTCCGCCTCGGGTAACTTTGCCAAAATCCGGGCGTTCGCCAGAAGTTCGTCCGTCATTGCCACCTCCTCGCTCACTAGAGGGTTCAAAGCCCCCCCAGTTCGACATCAGCATCGCGTCTTCTGACATCGTGACAAAGACGAAGCTCTCCGCCCAACCGTTAGCGTTGTCCGGCACCCGACTATGAGTTCTCGACCCCTCCTCGCATAGATGCAATGATACATCCCCCACTTCCTCACCCCGAAGAAATACTGGAACAGTGCTAAGGACGGACTCAAGGAGATGGCAAGACATAAGATGACGAACCCAACCAGCAAGCCAAAGGAGCTGGGCACCAGCGCGCACATCGGCAGCTCCAAGAAATTCAGAAGATGTAGAAGGTGAGGATGGATTGGGAAGCAGAGCCCCAACTCGAAGGACTGGACATAAACTCCAACTTCGATGTCGCGAGGCCAACACACCCTCTCGTCAGGCACGGGCAGCCGCACTTCACATGGCAGACGAACGAACCTCACGCGGATCTCCCAAATGTTAACCCGGTCCAGCCTACACGGGATAACCACAATCGACCTCGGAGCCCCAGTTCAAATCCTCTGTTGCCCGCTCCCCTCTTCCGTTGACTCCTCCTTCCTAACCCCACTACCACTTCCGCACTCAAAACAAGATGCAATTAGCCCAGACGATCGAAAAATTACCTGACAGAGCAGCTGAAGCAATGACGACGCTCGGAACCAAATCCCCGGCGACAGCGACGACGTCGACGAGCGACAAAGGGAAGCTAGAAAGAGCGAAGGGAAGTTAAAATCGGGAGAAACTTTCGATCGGCCCTCTCCTCTCCATACTTATAGCAAACCTCAGACCATCCCGACCGTCGTTCGGCCGACACGCGGCGCTCATCCGAGCCTCTCTGACGCATCAGCTGGCGTAACAGTCGCTTCAGCCACGCATCCTCCGGTCAGCGGCAGGAACGCCTCGACTTCCCCCGACCTTTCAAATCGTAGTAATGGCGGCCATGGCTGGAACCCTGAGGCGATAGCTATCATTACCTAGCTCGGGATAAGATCCGAACTGCCTTTCCCAGGAAGGGAAGGTGATACGTCATCCGGGCCGAGCCGGGCTTCCATCTCGAACCCGAATGCCGGGGCAATTGTTACGACCTAAAGATCGTGGCAGCCCGACTTTCTACCCCAGTCCGCCGAATACACTACTTACCCCGCCTTTTCCTCCCTAGAGGCCGACTGACCCAGTGATGGGTCGTCGAGCGCCCTGACTTTGAGGATCGCACGCTCACTCCCCCAACGACAGGGTACCAGGCAACCCGGGAGTCCGACGCCGTCGAAGGAAGGGCACACCCCGCAGCGACCGACGAAGGGGCCGTACTACGTCGCGGTCCCGGCTTTCTGCATTCAAGTCACCCGTCAGCTTACGGGGGACAACACGTAAGGAGCACGACTAGACAGAATGTCTACCATCCGGGACGACACCCCGTACCTCGGACGCCCACCATCGGCTCTTTGGCACATCGAACATGACAAACAACCTAGTACAAGGACGTCACTGATACTTTCGCCGCCCGACCATCTGACAAAGCACCCCCTGGCCGCTGCACCGTCTGACACTTAATGCTTTCGGCCCTGACACCCTGACAAAAGAGCCCCGGGCCGTTGCACCGTCTGATAAAAGCGTGGCTGACACCCCTGATCCTGACATCCTCGTCCGAAGCTTCCACTGACAGCAGAGCCAGCTCAGCACACCCAGTCAGCATGCCAGGTCAGCCCCATTTAACCGCCTCCATCAGGTATAAATACCCCTTCGCCTCCAACGGGGAATGGGTTGGAAAATTTACTTTGAACCTTATTACTCACACACAAGAGCAAAGGTCGTCCATATCTTTGTTCTTCCACCATTCACAGCTCGTCACGTACGGTCGACTCACCTTCAGTCCGACCTGCGTGCATAGCCCCCGCTTTAAGTCCTATCACCGACTTAGGCATCGAAGAGGCTAAGGGTTGGACCCCAACCCGGCCTTTCTGACGAGTTGTTTCTTGAGCAGGTTTACTCGTCACCATCGATCGTGCTCGTTGTCACGCACCGCTTCCCTAAAATGGAGGCGAGACGTGAAAAGGTCCGCACGAGAGTGGAGCTGTGAAGCCCCAAACCCGATAAGCGTCCACAATACATAAACAGGTCCCTGTAACCACAACAGGATAACAATAATAACACAAGGAGAGACTGAAATAAAATTCCACATCTCACAAATTGTCCAACATCAACAAAAGTCCAACATCCAGAAAAGCCACCAGGCTAAAAGAAAAGAGTCTAAAGGCCCAGAACAAGGCCAACAAAAGAAACGACAACAACAAAGCAAAGTATAGGTGCCACGCACCGATAACAAAACAACTGTCTAATAAAAGTAAAACACAACGAGGACACTAGGACTGGTCCCCAGTGTCCACGTCCTCCCCGTCAAACACAAGCACGGGCTCGACGTCTGCAAACACCTCGTCCCCAACAAGTAACTCAGGCTCGGGCTCTAACATGTGTCACCCAAAAGAGAAAAGGGGCACATGTCAGCAAGTCGAACGACTTGTGCAAGGAAACGGGAAATAATGGTAAACTAGCAACCTAGCAATTAAAACATGGTGCATGGCAAGTAAAGTACGGTGGTAACAAGTAAGGTAAAGTATAGTACAAGTGGCAAGGGGTTGTTGTGACATGTAATGTCAAGTAACAAGTACAAGTACAAGGGATCACTCAACGAGTGCCCTATTGCCCGCAGGCTGTGTTCAGGTATCAAGTACAAGGGATCACTCAACGAGTGCCCTATTGCCCGCAGGCTGTGATGAGCTCGTCTTCTGGAACACGAGCCAGAAAGTGTATTTGATAAGTATGGCGTAGGGGTGCACCTAGCCGGAACAAGTAACACTAGTATGTAGCGATGCTACGCAATCACGATGAGTATTCAAGCATGCAATGACATGAGCAGATAATTCGCATACCGTTAATTAAATTAAACGTGACAGGCGAAATGCAATGACATGAACATATTCGCGTACCGTTAATTAAATTAAACATGGCAGTTAAAATGCAATAGCAGTTAAGGATGCATGGATGACATGAACAGTTATTTTCGCGTACCGTTAAGGAAAGTAAACGTGACATACAAGCATGATGAAAGTGACGGACCAAGCTTCGTTGTCAAGCTAGGTCAATGGCGTCTAAACGGCTATCCTTTCACCGTCTAGTCTCTTTTACGCTAAAGCAAGGTAAATGGCCTAAGACATGGCCTAAATCAAGAGATGCAAGTTTCACTTGCCTATCACCGGGGAGAACGGTTACGAAAATTCGTCTCCGCGGATGCTAGCCTACGGGGAATCGCTGTTATGGGGAACAATCATCAAACAACATGAAATTTATTAGGGTTTCATAAAAATACTAATAAACTATGAAAACATAGAGGAATCGATTTCTTACCAAGAGGAGACGGAAGAAACACTCCGGGGAACCCTAGGACCAGATCTGGAAAAGATTGGAGAAGTTTGGGGAAACTAGGGTTTTAGGGGATTTGGGGATTTGATGGGTTTTGATGGAGATTTGGGGAAGATGAGGGGTGGAATGAGTGAATGGATGGATTGGATGATGGATTTAGGGCTTGGAATGGAGAAATGGAGCTTGGAGGAAGATGGGGGCTCAATGGGGGGAGAAACTAGGGCTTAGGGTCGTGTTGGAGAAGAAGAAGTCGTTTGGGAGGGGTATTTATAGGTTGAGCTGGCGGCTAGGGCAAAACTAGGGTTTCCTGCACTGCTTAGTCGGTCAAAGAACAACTGTTGACCGACTAATTTGAGATCTAGTCGGTCGGTTGAACAACGCAGACCGACTAAGTGTAAACAGTAACTCCAGTCGAAAACCTGAACTAAGAGTTAGTCGGTCCAAGAACAACTGCTGACCGACTAGTTTGAGATCTAGTCGGTCGATGAACGTTCTTAGACCGACTAAGAGTAAACAGTAACTCGACTGTACAGTAGAACCAAGAATTAGTCGGTCTGAGTACAAAACTTGACCGACTAAGAATGAACAGTACTGATACTAAAATTTAGATGATGTGTTAGTCGGTTAAAGAAGCATTGCTGACCGACTAGTTTGCAACCTAGTCGGTCAACCAACGTTCTTAGACCGACTAACGATAAACAGTAACTCCTGAGAAATTTAGGAAGCTAACTAGTCGGTCCAAGAAGGATTGCCGACCGACTGGATCGTCATCTAGTCGGTCGGTGGCCCTTCTTACACCGGCTAATGAGCACAGAAAAGTACCGATACGGAGTGCGAGGCCCCGGGATCGATTCCTAAGACTCCTAGGCTTGATCTAACAGTTAGATATGACCGTTATGAAGTCCGTCACGAGTGACATACTTCGAAATCGACAATCCTAAGGAAGAAGCGAGAAAATACGACGAATCGATCGAAAATGAAATCTACGGAGACGAAAACCACACAAGAGGAGAAAATCCACCAAAACACATATTATATTATATTATAATCAGATACAAGAAAAGCAGTCGTTACATCCTCCCCAACTTAAGAAAAATTCCGTCCTCGGAATTTCCAAAAATTCACGAGTCCGGAAACAAAAGTGGGAAACGCTCTCGCATCTCATCCTCATTCTCCCAAGTAGACTCCCCAGGTGAACCGTGTCGCCACATCACCCTCACAAGATTGACAATCTTGTTCCGAAGCAATTTCTGACGCCTGTCCAGAATCTGCACCGGATACTGGTCATACGTCATATCGGGGCGAACGGTAATCTCCGAAAAATCCACCGCATGAGACGGATCGCTAATGTATCGACGAAGCTGCGACACATGGAAAACATTGTGAACTCCTTCCAAAGATGGCGGCAAGGCCAAGCGATAAGCTACCTCGCCAACCCTCTCCAAAACGTCGAACGGTCCAATGTATCGCGGGCTCAACTTTCCACGCTTCCCGAAACGAATCACACCACGATTCGGGGAAATCTTCAAGAACACATGGTCGCCCGGCTGAAACTCCAAAGGACGACGTTTAGCATCCGCCCAATGCTTAAAACGGTCCTGAGCAATTCTCAACCTCTCCCGAATATTCCTGACGATATCCACGGCCTCCACGATCATCTCAGGTCCCAACAACTCCCGATCACCAACGTCATCCCAACTCAATGGCGATCGACATTTCCTCCCATAAAGAGCGGCGAAAGGCGCCATGCCAATACTCGCCTGGAAGCTGTTGTTGTAGGAAAACTCTACCAGATGTAGATGGTCCTCCCACGAACCCTTGAAATCCAACATGCACGCCCTCAGCATGTCTTCCAAAATCTGAATTGTCCTCTCGGACTGGCCATCCGTCTGCGGATGGTACGCCGTGCTGAAACTCAGACGCGTACCCAAACTCTTCTGCAAACTCTGCCAGAACTGAGATGTGAACCTCGTGTCTCTGTCAGACACGATACTCACGGGGACCCCATGAAGTCGCACAACCTCCTGCACGATTCACGTTACATCACTATCCAAACTAGGAAAAGGAAATAAAAACGGAGAGTAAAAGAATTTTACCTCCATATATCTCCTCGCTAGCGCCTCAGTGGACTGTCCTACTCGGAACGGAATAAAGTGCGCAGATTTGGTCAATCGATCTACGATCACCCAAATCGCGTCATTCTGCTTCGGACTCCGAGGTAGTCCAGTCACGAAATCCATAGTGATGTGTTGCCACTTCCACTCCGGAATCGGAAGCGGTTGTAGCAACCCGGCCGAACGCTGATGCTCCGCCTTCACTTGCTGGCAAACCAAGCACTTGGCTACACTCCGAGCCACGCTCCTCTTCATACCATGCCACCAATAATTCAGACGAAGATCCTGATACATCTTGGTGCCACCAGGATGCACAGAATACGGCGAACTGTGTGCCTCCACCATCAACTCCTCTCTGATATCCCCAGCAGGCACACACAACCTGGCTCCAAACCTCAGCGAGCCATCCTCATGAATCAAAAAGTCAGTCCGCAGACCGGCTTCCACCATCTCCCGAATCCTCACCAGCTTCGGATCCTCAGCCTGGCCAGCCTTAATCCGATCCACGATCGTCGACTGTACCTGCATGTACATCAACGACGAAGCCTCTCCAGGAAGAACAATCTCCACGCCAGACTCGCAAAAATCCTGCTGCAATCTCCACTGCGAGGTCAAAATCATCACCGCTGGAAGCCTACTCAAAGCATCCGGAACCACATTCACCTTGCCAGGGTGAAACTGCAAATCAATATCATAATCCGCCATAAGCTCCAACCATCGACGCTGTCGCATGTTAAGCTCCTTCTGAGTGAAAATATACTTCAAGCTTTTGTGATCGGTGAAAATCTTCACTTTCTCACTCAGCAAGAAGTGCCTCCAAATCTTAAGAGCAAACACGACGGCAGCCAACTCCAAATCATGCGTCGGGTAATTCTTCTCATGAACCTTAAGCTGACGAGACGCATACGCCACAACATGCCCATGCTGATGCAACACACAACCGAGACCCTTGCCAGAAGCATCGCAAAAGATCTCAAATCCACCGCTGCGATCAGGCACAACAAGAATAGGGGCACTCGTCAACCTCTCCTTCAGAACACCAAAAGCACTCTCACAATCACCCGACCAAACATAAGCAATATCCTTCCGCGTCAACCTGGTCATCGGCTCAGTAATACGAGAAAAATCCTTAATGAATCGCCGATAATAACCAGCAAGTCCAAGGAAACTCCGAATCTCAGACGCTGACGATGGAACAGGCCACTCCCTGATGGCCCGAATCTTCTCGGGATCCACTGAGATACCATCTCCAGTCACCACATGCCCGAGAAAAGCAACTCTATCCAGCCAAAACTCGCACTTCGAAAACTTAGCATACAAACGATGCTTCCTCAAAATCTCCAACACCGTCCTTAAGTGCGAGGCATGCTCTTCCTCCGACTTCGAATAGATCAGGATGTCGTCAATAAAGATAACGACAAAATTATCCAAAAAGTCGTAGAAAATCAGGTTCATCAGATTCATGAAAACTGCGGGCGCGTTAGTTACGCCGAAAGGCATAACCACGAACTCATAGTGTCCATACTTCGTCCTGAACGCTGTCTTCGGAACATCTCCCTTTTTCACCTTCAACTGATGATAACCACTCCTCAAATCCAATTTAGAAAACACCCGCGAACCTCCAAGCTGATCAAAAATATCATCGATGCGAGGCAACGGGTATTTATTCTTAATGGTCACCGCATTCAACTCCCGATAGTCCACGCACATGCGACGCGAACCATCCTTCTTCTTAACCAACAACACCGGTGCTCCCCACGGAGACACACTAGGATTAATATAGCCCTTCTGCAAAAGCTCATCCAACTGCTTCCGCAACTCTTCCAACTCAGCAGGTGCCATACGATACGGCGCCTTCGAAATCGGCTGCGCACCGGAACAAGATCGATAGAAAATTCCAGAGCTCGATCAGGCGGCAAACCAGACATCTCCTCGGGGAAGACGTCGCCAAAATCACGCACCACAGCTGGCCACTCCAGCTCCATCTGCATAGCCACAGCCTCCACCAGCCTGGCCCGAAATCTGACAGGACCAAGCGAACTGCTACCACGACTGAACTCAAACACTGGATGTCCGGGAATCTCGAACACCACCTTCTTCCTCCTGCAGTCGATCGTAGCATAGAAGCTCGCAAGCCAATCCATCCCAAGAACTGCATCATAGTTGATGATGTCGTGGACAATGAAATCAGCACAAAGCTCACGTCCACAAACCACCAATGGGCAAGAATTGCACCCACGATGCACCGAGACTACACCGTTCCCTGTGACGATATTCCAACTCTTAGGAAGAGAGGACGTCGACAAGGAATGCTTCTCCACGAAACTCCGAGAAATAATGCACATCGATGCACCCGAGTCAAAGAGGACTCGTGCAGGAAATGTGCACACCAAAATCACACCTAATCAATCAATTAACAATCAAATCCTAGTCTAGCAAACAATCATGAGCAAGCAACCAATATAATCAAAAATCAACTAACTAAGGAGGATAAATAGCTAGAATGAGCGTTACCTGCAATAACTTCATCCACGGCCATGCTCTCCTCCTCAGTCATCAGAAAGGCCTGCCCTCTCGGCGGAACAGCCTGCCGAAAGGCCTGTCTCTGTGGAACAAGGGGCGCCCCACGTCCAACGGGCACAGGAGCTCGCTGCTGCAACGACTGTGCTGCAATAGGAGCCCGCCAAGGCTGTCTCGACTTCGGACACTCCCGGATGGTGTGGGCAGGATCTCCGCAGACAATGCACTGTCCTAGAAACCTCCTACACTGATCCCTGAGGTGTCCAGTCTTGCCACAGAAATGGCAAGTCTTCAGGATAGGCCCTCCTGGCCTCTTGAACTGCACAGGATGACTAGGCTTGAAACCAGGCCTAACCACCGCCCTGGCCTGCTCCATAGGCCTCTTCCCAGCTCCGGAAACATGTCCCTTCCTCTGATTCAAATTCAACTCCTGCCGCCTCGCAGCAATCAGAACCTTCTGATATGTCTCCAAGTCAGAAGAGGTCACAAAGCTCTGAAGCTCCAAGGCAAGTCCCTGGAGAAATCGCTGAGCTTTCTCATCGGCATCCTGCACCATCTTAGGTGCAAACCGACTGAGCCTCGTGAACTCCTGGTGGTACTGATCCACCGACAAGCTTCCCTGCTTCAGATCTATGAAGCGCTGCAGCATCACCTGTCTAGCAGCCTTCGGGAAGAACTCTCCATCGAATCTGGACTTGAAGGTAGCCCAGACGATCGGCTCCACCAGCATCTTCTCTTCAGCATCCCACCAATTCCTGGCGTTATCCTTCAGCTGCCTCTTAGCCAGATCAACCCATCCAGCCGGGTTAATCTTCGCCATTGCCAAGTTATCCTCAATGTTCCTTATCCATTCGTTGGCAGCCAGAGGACCCTCAGAACCATCAAAATATGCGGGACCCAGCTCCCGAAATTGCTTCGCTCCTGGCTCAGAGCGAGGAACATCCGGAAGAGCCCAGGCAGCTCGAGCAGGTGGAGCATTCTGGACTTGCAAAAGCACGCCCTGCTGCACTTGCATCATCTGGATCATCATCCGCATCATCTCACCGCTGGTGGGTTCCCGCTCAGGCTCCTCATCATGAGGGAGCGCACCACTACCACCACCACGGGTGAAACGCCTTCCTGCCATCTAATGACACGAAAAACAAATCAGATTAGACTCATAGCTTATGATTCGGACGTCGAACTTAATTTATTGGACATTCAAATATTATTATTGCTATTCCAAAAATCGCAGTTACAGAAAGACCTGCATGGGCCACCACTAAAACCTGTCACGCACCGCTTCCCTAAAATGGAGGCGAGACGTGAAAAGGTCCGCACGAGAGTGGAGCTGTGAAGCCCCAAACCCGATAAGCGTCCACAATACATAAACAGGTCCCTGTAACCACAACAGGATAACAATAATAACACAAGGAGAGACTGAAATAAAATTCCACATCTCACAAATTGTCCAACATCAACAAAAGTCCAACATCCAGAAAAGCCACCAGGCTAAAAGAAAAGAGTCTAAAGGCCCAGAACAAGGCCAACAAAAGAAACGACAACAACAAAGCAAAGTATAGGTGCCACGCACCGATAACAAAACAACTGTCTAATAAAAGTAAAACACAACGAGGACACTAGGACTGGTCCCCAGTGTCCACGTCCTCCCCGTCAAACACAAGCACGGGCTCGACGTCTGCAAACACCTCGTCCCCAACAAGTAACTCAGGCTCGGGCTCTAACATGTGTCACCCAAAAGAGAAAAGGGGCACATGTCAGCAAGTCGAACGACTTGTGCAAGGAAACGGGAAATAATGGTAAACTAGCAACCTAGCAATTAAAACATGGTGCATGGTAAGTAAAGTACGGTGGTAACAAGTAAGGTAAAGTATAGTACAAGTGGCAAGGGGTTGTTGTGACATGTAATGTCAAGTAACAAGTACAAGTACAAGGGATCACTCAACGAGTGCCCTATTGCCCGCAGGCTGTGTTCAGGTATCAAGTACAAGGGATCACTCAACGAGTGCCCTATTGCCCGCAGGCTGTGATGAGCTCGTCTTCTGGAACACGAGCCAGAAAGTGTATTTGATAAGTATGGCGTAGGGGTGCACCTAGCCGGAACAAGTAACACTAGTATGTAGCGATGCTACGCAATCACGATGAGTATTCAAGCATGCAATGACATGAGCAGATAATTCGCATACCGTTAATTAAATTAAACGTGACAGGCGAAATGCAATGACATGAACATATTCGCGTACCGTTAATTAAATTAAACATGGCAGTTAAAATGCAATAGCAGTTAAGGATGCATGGATGACATGAACAGTTATTTTCGCGTACCGTTAAGGAAAGTAAACGTGACATACAAGCATGATGAAAGTGACGGACCAAGCTTCGTTGTCAAGCTAGGTCAATGGCGTCTAAACGGCTATCCTTTCACCGTCTAGTCTCTTTTACGCTAAAGCAAGGTAAATGGCCTAAGACATGGCCTAAATCAAGAGATGCAAGTTTCACTTGCCTATCACCGGGGAGAACGGTTACGAAAATTCGTCTCCGCGGATGCTAGCCTACGGGGAATCGCTGTTATGGGGAACAGTCATCAAACAACATGAAATTTATTAGGGTTTCATAAAAATACTAATAAACTATGAAAACATAGAGGAATCGATTTCTTACCAAGAGGAGACGGAAGAAACACTCCGGGGAACCCTAGGACCAGATCTGGAAAAGATTGGAGAAGTTTGGGGAAACTAGGGTTTTAGGGGATTTGGGGATTTGATGGGTTTTGATGGAGATTTGGGGAAGATGAGGGGTGGAATGAGTGAATGGATGGATTGGATGATGGATTTAGGGCTTGGAATGGAGAAATGGAGCTTGGAGGAAGATGGGGGCTCAATGGGGGGAGAAACTAGGGCTTAGGGTCGTGTTGGAGAAGAAGAAGTCGTTTGGGAGGGGTATTTATAGGTTGAGCTGGCGGCTAGGGCAAAACTAGGGTTTCCTGCACTGCTTAGTCAGTCAAAGAACAACTGTTGACCGACTAATTTGAGATCTAGTCGGTCGGTTGAACAACGCAGACCGACTAAGTGTAAACAGTAACTCCAGTCGAAAACCTGAACTAAGAGTTAGTCGGTCCAAGAACAACTGCTGACCGACTAGTTTGAGATCTAGTCGGTCGATGAACGTTCTTAGACCGACTAAGAGTAAACAGTAACTCGACTGTACAGTAGAACCAAGAATTAGTCGGTCTGAGTACAAAACTTGACCGACTAAGAATGAACAGTACTGATACTAAAATTTAGATGATGTGTTAGTCGGTTAAAGAAGCATTGCTGACCGACTAGTTTGCAACCTAGTCGGTCAACCAACGTTCTTAGACCGACTAACGATAAACAGTAACTCCTGAGAAATTTAGGAAGCTAACTAGTCGGTCCAAGAAGGATTGCCGACCGACTGGATCGTCATCTAGTCGGTCGGTGGCCCTTCTTACACCGGCTAATGAGCACAGAAAAGTACCGATACGGAGCGCGAGGCCCCGGGATCGATTCCTAAGACTCCTAGGCTTGATCTAACAGTTAGATATGACCGTTATGAAGTCCGTCACGAGTGACATACTTCGAAATCGACAATCCTAAGGAAGAAGCGAGAAAATACGACGAATCGATCGAAAATGAAATCTACGGAGACGAAAACCACACAAGAGGAGAAAATCCACCAAAACACATATTATATTATATTATAATCAGATACAAGAAAAGCAGTCGTTACACTCGTCCCTGCCCCCGGAAGCTCGGCCCTTCTACCGCATCCCTCCGGATTCGACACCGTGGTCAGCCTTCACGGAAGGCTTGGCCTCTTCATCCCACTAATCACCTGTTAAATAGCCTACCCTAACCCTCACCATCATCATAACCATCGTGCCATTGGTTCTCCATAATAAAAATTCATTGTACGCGAGTTCTACCCTGCAACAGGGTATATTTTGGCTAACGGTCCTGCAGCCCGCAGCCAGCCCGTGGGCCTCTGCCCTGTAAGCCAATTTATTATTAAATTCAGAAAATACCCATTTTTTATAAAACCCTGCAAATCCAAACTTCTGGAAAAATCAAAAAAATATCCGAATAAATTCTGGAATAATCCAGAAAATTCAGGGAAAATCAGGTTGAGGATATTGAGTTTGATTAACTCCTCTCGTATTAATTGGGGCAATTAAAAAATTTGTAATTATTATTACGTTTAATTTCAATTACTTATCGCTTTATTTAAAATTGGATAAAAAAATTATTTTACGTTTTAATGATTACACGGATCCTGAGACCGCTCTGTCGTTAGGTTAGTTATCTAACCTAACGGGTAATGATGTTTCTCCGTGGTCCAAGTAACCTTTTTAACGTAAATTTAATATTTTTATCCAATAAATTCCGTTTGATGAATTTTGAAATGTCTGTGATGTTGTGAAATTATTATTTGCCCGTAGCATATATAAAACTGCGTGGATATTATAAATAATTCAGTCTTGTGGTTTGGGATCGGCCATTTTGATACACATTTTTATATTTCTCTCTTTCTTTTTCTGTTTTGAGAGGAATTGTAGTGAGGTTATAATGTAAAATGCTAAAAGACCGGAGTTCAGCCAAATTGAAGACGAAAATGAAATCTGCAATATGCTGGGACCTAAAGTGGGTTTCCAATTTGTATTTTTCATTTCTTTTGTATTTCATCTTCATGGACTGTATTCAGACACTTTTTGGACATTTTTATTTCTAAGGGTATCTGGCCGATCCCCATATGACTGATTATTTATTTATTTTTGCGTGAATTTATTTTTCACAAATATTAATTCATGCGTATTTAATTGCATAAATAAATGGAAATATTGGTGAGCGTTGATTTTGATGTACTGGATGCGGCAGTAAAGGACTATCTCAGCTGTCGGGTGGACCTGAAGTTACACATGTGCTCAATGGCTCTTATGAGTACGAATCTGGCTCCTACTACTGTACCTGCGGCCCCAGCAACGGACCATGCTACTTCAACCGCGACCCCTGAAGCGGCGTATTCATCTGTCTCTGATATAAATAATGCGAAGGCCATTATCTACATTAGGAGACATAAAAATCGGACCTTAAAAGGCGAATATCTGACAGTTAAGGATCCACTTGAGTTGTGGAGGACACTGGAGGCATGTTATAAACATCAAATTGATGTTATACTGCCACGTGCTAGTTATGAGTGGGAAAACCTCCGACTTCAGGATTTCAAGTCCATGTTTGAGTATAACTCAGCACTCCATAATATCACCTCACGCCTGAAGCTGTACGGTGAAGAAGTCTCGAAGCAACGCATGTTGGAAAAGACTTTCACGTCTTACATGAAAAGGATGCAATCCTCATGCAACAGTACCGTGAAAGACATTTCACGTAATTCTTTGACTTACTCTTCTGCCTCCTAAGGGCGGAGTAGAACAGAGCCTTGTTACTAACCACTCACAACCTATGCCCTGCTGGAACTGCTCCTTTCCTTGAAGCCCATCTTGTTTCTTCTCAGAACACGAAGAACAAGAAGAAGGCCAGAAATTATAAGGGTAAAGCTGTGATGTAACCGGCTAGAGGACCTCCACAGAACAATAACTACAACCAGGGGAAGAAAAAGAATACGTGGAAAAGTAACAACAATGGCCAACCGTCTATTCCCATGAAGAACTGGGTGGACAAGTGACATAGATGTGGCATGACTGGACATTGGTTCAGGAACTGCCGCACTCCACGTAATCTCCAGGATCTTTATCAGGCGAGCCTGCAGCCTCGTCCTGAAACAAATCTGGTTGAATCTCATCCTTCAACCAAGCTGACCGCAAAAGACTTCGATCACGACGACTTGCTCGACTGAGTCTTATCTTAGTTTGCTTTTATATATGCATTTTAAATACTAGTTTACTTCATCAGTATTTTCTTTTTAAACAAAAAAACTTTATGAATGCATATTTAGCTTTATTTTATAAAGTCTAGTCATTCAAATATATAGATGAAGTGTGATATATTGTGGACAGTGCCTCGATGCAATGATGAAGCATTAAAATTGCTCCCGCATACAATGAAACTATAAGATGCAAATTTCTCTCTGTAATCATATAGGAATCTCCCAAGTTTCAAGGATATTTCGTTTAAAACGAACATACTTTGGAAACTATGGATAATAATAGTGAATATCTTTATATAACTCGTCAAACAGATGGTCAGAAGACCATCTGCACACGATTCTTTAGACCCCTGTCGGGTCCCTATCATTATAGATATTCATCTTATACAAAGCCAACTTGACTGTGCACCAGAAGTGCCTTTCATTGCCAGATTTTTCAACTCTGGCACAATAGACTTGGTCATACTAGATCAGCGATGATGGACGCATCATCAAATGAATCCCTTGGAGAACCTGAAGATTCTTTAAAGGGTTGAGTTTCCTTGTCCCCCTTTGTCAAAAGGAAAAACTTATAGAGAGACCTTCCTTCCAGAAAGTGGGATTAGAGTCTCCTGGCTTTATTGAGAGAAAACATGGTGACCTTTGCGGGCCTGTTCACCCCGTAAGTGGCCCATTTCGGTACTTCATTGTACTGATAGATGCACCTATTAGATGGTCTTATGTGTACCTTTTTGTCCACATACAATCTAGCTTTCTCAAAAGCTGATAATGTGGGTGAATTCACTACACATTTCTTTCAAGACTACTGCTAAGCAACTGGCATTGAAATTGAACATCCTGCAGCATGTTCATACTCAGAATGGGTTATCAGAGTCTCTGATAAAGAGACTCCAATGGATTTCACGTCCATTGTTAAAACCCAGTTGCCTGTGGATGTTGAGGGATACGCCATACTGCATTCCGCATCGCTTATCATGATACGGTCCTCTCGTGGCCATATCTTATAACTGATGACGCTTGCTTATGGTCCACCACCAAACATATCTCATTTGAGAGTGTTTGGATGTGCTAATATTTGTCCCCATAGCACCACGTCTTGATAACTGTGAATTTGATGAGCAAAGTCTCATTAAAATAGGCACGCAGTCTAAAGAATCCTGAAGCTTCTGAGACCATATCATGTGACACAAAAGTCCTAATCTCATTTTGTTCCGCGTACTATTTTTGTGTGAAGATGAGATCCAGAAGATTCTTCAAATTCAGACTAAAGTAAATAAATTGGCGGATAAATTCACGGACAACCCTAAGATTGTTCGTTCATATATCCTTGCTGCCAACACGCCCGCTAGGATTGACCTCCCTAAAGATGGATGCAATCCACCGGCAGCAGAATTGGCTATACCTCAATTAAAAAGAGGACGCCCTCCAGGTTGAGAATATAAAGTTCTTCGAAAGAGGAAGATTCCTGGATATATTAAAATGATCCCACCACATGATGCTGAGCTCAGACCAGCGACCTCTCCCCTCCTAATTTTCCATGCAGAGGAAACAATAGGATAAATATCATTTTATTTAGTACGTACTGGAGAGGTACTGGACAGATATAGCACAGTCGACGACGACGATTTTTCTTTCGTTATTGTCGTTCACGTCGCTGAATACGACGATGATGTTAAACCCACTTTCTATAGCGTAAACACATAGATTGGCCAAAGTGGGACGAGGCAATAAGAGTAGAGCTGGGCTCACTCTTGAAAAGCAAATTCTTTGGACCAGTAGTCCATACACCTGAATGTGTAAAACCTGTGGAATATAAGTTGGGTTTTCATAAATAAATGAAGAAAATGTGATCATTTTCCTATTTCATACTAAGCCTAACGTCTCTGGAAAAGCCAAAAAAATGCAGCTCATGGACGTTGTGACTGCATGTCTATACGGTAATATAGATATAGAAATCTATATGAAACTTCCAGAAGGGTATACTTTACCCCCAGGGATGAAAGAGAGACGTATGAACGTCTTCTCTATAAAGGCTTCAAAGATCAGTATATGATTCTAATAGGTTCTCCTACAGAGACCATTGAGATATCAGATACCTAGTCAAAACAGGGTATTATCTCGGCTTACAGATTAAAACACTTTTTGTGGTGGAATCCTTTTATATTCTTCATACAACGGGAGTTTATGAAGAAAGATGCTCATTTGCAATCTATTAAAAATGGATGCTTATTTATGACCCCTTCCAGTCGCTGGAAGAGGGGGAGGACATCCTAGGTCCTGAAGAGCCTAGCTCTAGTGTACTAGATACACTCCTTTATCTGGCCAACTGCACGTGTCTCTATTAGAACGTCTGCAGTAAAGCTGTTAGCCAGGTATAGTGCTGCCCTGGAGAGCACCACTGGACCAAGGGTAAGCTGCTCCTACGCAACTTCCAAGGGTCAAGGAATATATATCGCATATGCAGGTTTACAGATCATCGCGATGACTAAGCACAAATGGTCGGCCACCTCCTAAAGATCTTCACAACATTCTCCAAAGTCTACATCTTCTGAGAAGCTCATCATCCAAGAAGCAATTCTAGAATACGTTCAGCCAGGTCCAGCAGTACCTTGCAGACACAGTGAAGACTGAGTAAAAGAATTCATTCGTGGAGTAATCTACCGACTTCGAAGAGTGTACCACTCTAGAGCGCCACTATCTTCCAGTAGCTGCTAGATATGAGTGCAACTTGTATAGATGAATGATGATTTTATTTGCTTTCAGAACATGATGGATGTATAGACGAATATGAAATGATTGTATGGATACATAGGAGATCTGCAAGCCTGAAGCTTGTACATATCAAGGGGAGTTGATATTAGAGTTGTACTCTTTTCCCTTAGATATGGGTTTTCCCACTGGGTTTTCCATAGTCAAAGGTTTTAATGAGGCAACCTCATTTAACTCAGGACCCTGAAGTGTCCACCCCTAATGAAAGCTGAAAGACCTCCAAGCCTGAAGCTTGTACGGATCAGGGGGAGTAACCTGTGGGTTGCACTCTTTATTCTTAAGCTGTTGGTTTTTTCCACGGGGGTTTCCACAGCTATGGTTTTAACGAGGCAAACACGATTACTCTGGATCCAGAAGTATTGTCACGCCCCGCTTCCCAAAAATGTGGAGACGAAGCGTGAGAAGGTCCGCTCAGACTTGAAGCTGAAAAGCTGCATGTCCGATAAGCGTCAATCAACTTTAAAGAGCAGGTACTTGCAACACGAACGAAACAAGGATAATAATAATGAAATGAGACAAAAGAGATATCTCAGAATATCCATAAAATAAGTTTCAACATCACAGAAAAAGCCACCAGGCTGAAAAAAAAAAGAGTCTAAAGGCCCAAACATGGCCAACAAAAGTACAAAGTACAAAGTATAGGTGCCACGCACCGACAACTAACAGTTGGCCTAAAACAAAAGGAAGCTCAGCAAAGACTCAAGGAATGGTCACAGGTGTCCACAAAACTCCTCCTGGGCAGACATGGACTCAGGTTCAGCGTCAGCAACAATCACGTACTCAGCTACGGTCTCTGGCTCAGGGTCTAACATGTGACACCCAAAAGAGCAAGGGGCACATGTCAGCAAGTCTACAAGAGACTTGTGCAAGGAAACTGAAAGTAGGCAAAGCAACCTAGCAGTTCTAGCATGAATGCAATGACATGGCAGTTTAAAGTATGAGTGCAACAAGTAAAGTAAAGTAAAGTAAGGTACGAGCATGTCATTTATACATGGCATCGATGGCAAGTTATACAAGTAACACTCACTAGTACAAGACAAGTAAAGTAAGCACCTCGTGCACAGAGATTCTGCCCTTTGGCTAGAGTAGCTGATCGGGCCAACTCCTAAGCTCAAGTGATCGTTTATCCCTACCCCTCCACGTGTATCGGGCATTGGCTTTTGACCAACACATGAGGCCCGCTTCTGGATCACGAGCCAGGAAGTGTTTTAACATGATGGCATAGGGGTGCACCTAGCTGGACAAGGAAATACAAGTACAAGTATTGTAGCGTGTGCTACGAATACAACAATCAACTTGGATGACATGTAGAATGCAATGCATGGCAGTTAAAAGTGCGTACAGTTAAGAAATTTAAACGTGACAGATATCAATGCATGCATGACATGGCAGGGTGACGGATCTAGCTTCGTTGTCAAGCTAGACCCCTAAGTTGCGTCTAGACAGCTATCATTTCACTGACTAGTCTCTTTTACGCTAAAAACAAGGAAGTGGCCTAAAAACGTGGCCCTACACAAGAGTTGACAAGTTTCACTTGCCTGCAAGTACAACGTCTGAGAAACACCGTCCAAGAGAGTCCAAGTCACAAATAACCTACGTGCACAAGTCCACCGGCCTAAAGTCCATATTATTAATCTTAATTAGTGAATTTAAAACATTTAAAACATTTTAAAAACATCAATTTTAGTCTTGATTAACAGGAAATAGGTTGGGGGTCCTAAGGGTGCAAAGCGTTACATCAACACGACGCGAAAGCTACATTGGCGTCGGGTAGCGACGCCAGGGGTTAGAATAAGAGAACGCGCTCCAAGTCATGTTTCCAATATAGATTCCTCGCTGGAAAGTTCAGAGCAGCAACCGGAGCAACGAATCCAGATTCCAAAGCTAGCACGTGCGACGACGGGCTACGACGTGTCGCAACGTCGTACGCGGCAAATCGTCGGAGAGAAATCACCTAGGTGGGGCCCTCAGTAGTCCTAGGGACCAATAAGGGACCTACAATACCTCTGGAGAACTTGGGGGGCCCACGGTGGCAAGTGGTGCGACGGGTGCTGGGTTGCGACGTTTGGCTCTCGGTCAGACACGCTTGGTGCGGGGAGCTCCGTCGGTCGGGCACTAGGGGTGCGAGGGTTGCAGCGTTTGGGGTTGCAGTGGTGCGGGCGGAAGCTTGGTGCGGAGAAAACCATCGGTCGGAGCGGGGGTTTTGGGGTGTTTGGCTCGGTCGGTGCGGGCGACGGTGCCGCAACGTTGTGACGATTCGTCGCAACGTGAAATTTGGGTTTTGGAAGCGGCTAGGGTTAATTTCTTGCGAAAATAGGTCTTCCTAAAGGTTGTTTATATAGTGTAGAGGGGTTGACTAGGTCTAGGGCTAATACTAATGGGATTAGGAGTTAAAAAATATTTAAAATTCAAATCTCATCATCTCCAACTCACCCAAGGCTTGGGTGCGGCCCAAATGAGCTGGAATTTGGCTCAAAAATTATTTAAAACGTTTTAAACTTAAATAAATTATATTGGGCCGAAATTAATTTAAAACGTAGCTTTTAAAAATATTTTAAACCTTGCTAAAAATATAAAAGTGGTCAAATAAACTCCAAAAATTATAAAATAAATATCAGGGTGATCGTGATGACGAAAGGAAGCTGACTAAGAAGACAGATCTCAATTTTGACCTCGGACGACGAAACTAAAAATAGAAATGTCTCCCGTCAAAAGTGAAAATCGCAACGTCTCATCGAATAAGATTAAATTGTGGGAAAGCGACTCGAGAAATGTCGTTCCAAATTAGTGCCACTATTTAATACTCTTAGAGACGTTCACAACGGCATATCACACGAAAGTGTTCACAAACAAATGAAGTCTAAAACAAACACGTGCACGGTCAAAAGCACGTGCACGAACAAAGTACAACGAAAAGTGGTCGTTACATCCTCCCCACCTTAGAATAAAGTCTGTCCTCGGACTTTCTAACATATCTAGTCGCTCTAGTAACTACCCCAATCAAGTCATTATAATTTAACCCGTGTATAGCTATTACAAGTGCTTATATATGCACTATGTAGTCAATCATTAGCTCTACCGGCATGTATGTATTCACGCACATTATACACTTACACCCATTATAGTCAGTCAAATTCATACACGTATTTCAATCATATATATAAGTATACATCCCTTATATAACTACTACTTACCTAATCACAAAACAATATTTCAGATACTCATATAAGTATGGTCTCACACTTGCAAATACAATCATTGCTCTACGTATAGATAGCTACCTATGCACAAACAACATGGGTATACTATCCTCCAATACTTCCTAGTGTACATTCCATACCACACATCAGCACATGTGATCACATTATACCATTATTAAATCAAGTTTCACTATATCTAATATACATTCACCACTACTATAGTTTCATAATATATAGTCATTTAAATGCATGCAAATAGTTCACCATATATTCACATCACATACGGTCCTATAACTGTATTTACGTCATGCCACATATACCATAGTCATCAATACCTATAACTAAGCACATACTTGTAATGCCCTACAAGCTACTGCACAAGTACTAGAGGGGGGGTGAATAGTACTTTAAAAATAACGAGGAGTATAATTCCTAATTATCGTGCAAACAACTACCAAATCAATTTGCGGAAGCTTAAATTGAAGACAACAACAAAATTAACAATGCAAACAATAGATATTACTGGGTTCGGATCCACCCAAGTCTCCCCGACTTGTTCCCGGTGATCCTACGTCCCAACCACCCGGATCCCCTCCGGATACTTGAGTTAGAAACCCTAACTCAAGATTTTCACTATGAAATACTTGTGAAAAACCTTCACAAGTCAAATCATACACAAAGTAATTTGTGACTCCCACAACCCGGGATCACAACCACACTCTCACAACCGAGAGTGAAACTTACAATATGAAATTGAAATGAAATAGAACTTCTTACCGACAAAATACCTATGCCTTGAGTAATGCTTACGAATTAGGGCAAGGATGATTTTGAGGAAGAAGTGGCACCAAACCCTAGCTCCAAGATGTAGATCAGCGATGGAGAGCTATGGGGATGTTGGTGACCTAGAATCAAGCACTTGGCTTGGAAGGCTTCACACTCAATGAATCTCTCTTTGGAAGTAAGAGTGAGGAGAGATTATTGAATGGAATGAAAGAGCTTTGAATGAGCTTGGAATGATTTCTCTTGATCTCTAAACTTTCAATAATATCAGCCTTGACTGTAATGAATGCAGCCCATCAAGTATATATAGGATAGAGGAGAGAGAGAAAGAAAAACGTTTCAATTAAAGCTATAACGGCTCTTTTCTGAACTCAACTAGTCGGTCAAAGAACAACTACCGACCGACTAGTTCATCAACTAGTCGGTCGGTCAATTAACATAAACCGACTAATGGAAGAACAGAGAAAAGATCAAAGCACAGACATAAGGAACTAGTCGGTCCAAGAAGAGTAGCTGACCGACTAGTTTCACAACTAGTCGGTCGGTTACTCAACTGAGACCGACTAACAGATAAAACTGAAGTCTGAGCACAAATTGACTTAGTCGGTCTAAGAACAAATGTTGACCGACTAATTCACCAACTAGTCTGTCGCCAAATGAGCATAGACCGACTAACGATAAACAGTAAGTTAGGTGAAAAATTGGCATGTACAGTAAAACTTAACTAGTCGGTCCAAGAAGGAAAGTTGACCGACTAGTTCATCAACTAGTCGGTCGATCAATGAACACAGACCGACTAATGATAAACAGTAGCTCAGGCTCAAATGTGCATGTACAAGGAAAGCTCAACTAGTCGGTCACAGAAGCATCACTGACCGACTAGTTCACAAACTAGTCGGTCGGTGAGTCAACTTAGACCGACTAACTGTAAACAGTAAAGAGCTTGGAAATGACTGACTGAAACTAGTCGGTCCAAGAAGCTTTGCCGACCGACTAGATCACCATCTAGTCGGTCAGTTCTTCTTCTTGAACCAACTAACATGCACAAGAAGTCGCGAATCGAAGCGCGAAGCTTTGGGAAGAATTGTATGGACTTCAACTAAGATCCTAAAACTAAGATATGAGCGTTATGAAGATTTAAACCGTAAGACCTACTCAAGGCTTAACATACTACGAAAGAAGCTTAAAGACTATAAATAAAACTTGACGATACCGTCTTCAAACGCTTCAATCGAATCTTCATAACTTCTAAAAAGGTCCATAAGCTTCAACGAAGCTTTAGACATACGATCACGTGCTTTGAGAAGTCTTGAGACGTCGTAATTGATATTCATATGAATTTGGCGACGATCTCCATAACTGCGCTCACAAAGTGTTAGTTCACGATATATTTATGTTTGTTCATCATCCAAAACCAAATCCGGGGAGTCCAATATCCAACATTCTCCCCCTTTTGGTGATGACAAACCAACATAAATAATAATCAAAAATAATAATTCAAATGAAATTTAATTACTCCCCCTGCATTGATGACACGTTAATTCCAAATTAAACAATAATTATACGCATCAAGCAGACGAGTAAAGTATATAAATGAGAATCGATTATTGAAATATCGAATACCAAATGGTGGGTTATTGAAATATCAGATTTGAAAATCCATTTATTTATCTTAACTCCCCCTGAATCTAACATATCAAATTAGATTCTTGGAATAATGCTTTAAATTATCATTTAGCAGATCGTTATTATTATATCTCTCCCCCTTTGGCATTAGCAAAAAGAGCGGGAGGAGATCAACGACAACAACAATGGCTTCAAATAAAAGCACGGGAGTCGTAGAAAACGACGACGGTTCAATTGACACCAAAGAAAAATACGAATAAAATCAAGGCGTGTCAATGATACCATAGTCGATAGTCGTAAAACGAAATCATCAAAACTCAAATCATTTTTACGGATTGAGTTATGGAATATACTCTCCAATATCAACATTCTTGGTTAATTGAGTGCATGGAAAACAATTCTATGTTTCCATAGAAGAAATTTCTATTAAACCAAGTTAATATCGTCGAGCGACGAAATCAAACATCAGAGACATAAAAAATTATAAATTGTGCACAATAGAATGAAATGTCAACTGCGATACATATATATATAATATATGAACTAGAGTACATCAAAAATGAGCATCACTGACATACAAAACATCGATCCACCGATCGGGGCACAAAAATACATCATGATATCACAGATATCGGAGTGTCAAAATACATGAAGATACATCATCAAAAGTATCAAAATACATCAAAAAGAGCATCAAAGTACATCAAAATACATCATCAAAAAAAAAGATCCAAACCCCCACTCTATCCTAACCAAACTCTCTCACACTGGATGTATCATCTAAGGAGCATCGGAGAGTCCTCAAAGTAGCTCAAGAGGAACCGGTAGGATCTGCAGCAGCAGCAGCTCTGCAGGAGAAGAGGTGAAAACTGGATCAGCAGGAACGTCTGGAATGTCAGTAGGAGCGACGGCAGAAGTGACAATCTCTGGAGCAGCAACAGTAGTGGCCTCGGGAGCACCAGTCGGAGTATCCACCGCAAGAGCGGTGGCAACAGGTGTGCACTCGGGGGCACCAGCAGACGAAGCAGCAACATCAGCACCAGAAGTGCCCTCGGGGGCACGTGTGGAAGCACGACAAAGCTCCTCAATGTCCTCCTCAGCCAACTCATCCATCTCCTCATCCTCAGAAACAGGAGGAGGAAGCTGAATATCCATCAGACTAGCCATACGGCAAACTACCTCCTTGGTATGAGCCAAACGAGACTTGTGACGACGAAGTAACCGAACGACATCATCAAGGGTGGCAGAGGGAGCAGCTGAGGCAGAGGCAGAGGCAGACGCTGAAGGTGTCGTCCTCTGAACGTGACAGAGCGTCGCAAGAGATTTTTTGACGGCCGTCGTGTTCAGGGGAGGACCAAGTGGACGCTCATCGTCACAAGGCAAGGGGACACGGAAGTGACGGAAAACAAGGGTCAACAAGCACAGAAAGGGGATGTGAGCCGATTTCGTGGTCTTGCGAATACACTCGAAAGAGTCAATCTTATCGAGTATAATGCGAGCCCAGTTAATCGAGCTCCCCATGAAAATAGCATAAATCAGCTTCAGAAAAGGCTGGGACGGAAGAGATGAGGAGCCGTACTTGGGAAGCAAGCCCGACTTCAGAATCAAATTAAGGACCCAGGCGTTTGGCTTGAAGGATTTGGAGGGTACGCCAATCATGGCGGGAGGAATCTGATGGAAAATCTCAGAGAGGATGGTCTGATCTAAGGAAGAAATATCATCAACAGAAATGTCTGAGGGGAGGAGGCCAGACGAGGAGATACCCAAAATCTCTCCTAAGATTTCTGCTGTGAGGACTATAGGAGTCCCCAAAACAGTCGTCTCAACAGAGTGGGTCTCATCGTATTGACCCCGGATCCTATTGGCATAGAAAAGCTTTACTAATCGAGGGTAGGGGTGAGGATTCGCCTTCGGGTCATATCGAAGGTAATCGAGAAGACCCGAGGACGAAAGAAGATCAGCTAGCCCTATGAAGTCACTGAACTGGACGAAATGCTCCAGAAGCAGTGGGCAATGTTCGATACGGTTGTAAGCCGCGAGACACATAGGGTCATCGCGACACAACGAGATATCGACACCGCCTACCGGCATCGGAGCCTTTCCCTTAGGCTTACGGGTAGACGTGCGAGGTCGGGAGCTAGACTCAGGATGGGTAGGAGGAGTGGGTTCCCTATGAGTCTCAGGCTCGGGGATATACTCGGTGTCGGAATCCGAAGCACCGGGTGGAGTGGGAGCACGAAAAATAACTTGCTTGGGCTTGGGCTGAGGTCGGGCTCGGGGTTTCGCAGTCGCCGTCCTCTTACGCTTAAGAGGAGGCGAAGACGAAGAGGGTTGGGTGGTTTTCGAACGACGTCTAGGAGGGGTTCGCGAAGGTTGATCGGGGTCCGTAGGGGTAGGTTCTACGGTCATCGGCGAGGGGCTAGATGGAGTGATCGGGATACGTGTACGAGCCATAATCGCGGCACGACACGACGCAAGAGAGATCAAAGCGAAGAAACCCTAGCCGGATTCAAGAAGCCCTATTCGAAACCCTAGAAGATGAAATCTAGAGAAATACCTAACCCTAAGCTGAAAATGAACCCTAGACAGGAGAGGGAGTGAGAGGGGGTTACCCTAGGAGGAAGACGACGGCCGGCGACGGAGAGGATGGCCGGAAAATGGCCGGAAGTCGAAGGGTCAGCGCGGGGGTCGGGGGTTTTGAGCTGAGAGAGGGAAGTTTCGATCGATTAAACGCGGAAGAAGTCGGTCGATTTGACTTAATAAGTCGATTAGAAGCCAAATGACGTGACTGCCCCTGAGCACTTAGTCGGTCTAAGTTCAAACGCTGACCGACTAGATGACGATCTAGTCGATCGGTTAACGAGCTTGAACCGACTAAGTGGAAACAGAGAACAGTCGAAGAATTCCTGAACGAGAATTAGTCGGTCTACGCTCAAGTACTGACCGCCAAAACTCAATCTAGTCGATCGATAAGTAAGCTTGAACCGACTAAAGAGTTAAGCTGGAGAGGAAACTCAAAATATCTTGAGTTAGTCGGTCTGAGTTCTTTTACTAACCGACTAGATACGAATCTAGTCGGTTGGTGATTGAACTGAAACCGACTAAAGGAGTTCAATAGTTGAGAGATAGAGCTAGTCGGTCTGAGTTCATTAGCTGACCGACTAGATGCGAATCTAGTCGGTTGGTTGATGAACTGAGACCGACTAGATGAGTCCAAAAATTGATAATGAAGTTCTCTCCTCAAAATACTTGGACGATACATCGCAATCCTCTCAAAAATCATCTAAACTACCCCATTAAACATCGAAATCTCAAATACGACATTCAAACATGAATTCGAGCAAAAATTCAAAATATCACATAAAATCCCGAAAAATCCAATAAGTCTAGCATGAATGAAATATTGTGAAATATAATAGCATGCAAGATTATTGAATGAAACATGAATCCTATATCTCGGATTCGCCCATAATCCCCAATTCTCGATGCAACCGCACAAAGGAGTCCTCCTTTAGGGGTTTCGTGAAAATATCGGCGATTTGCTTTTGGGTTTCAACGTACACTAAAATGATGTATTTTTTAGCAACATGATCATCTAAAAAGTGGTGTCGGACATCTATGTGTTTCGAACGGGAATGGTGTACCGGGTTCTTGGAAAGACATATTGCACTTTGGTTGTCCACCATGATAGGACAAGTATCACAGTTTATACCAAAGTCTTTAAGTGTGTGTCTCATCCAAAGAACTTGAGCACACGCGGCACCGACGACAATGTATTCCGCCTCGGTGGTTGAAAGTGATACGGAATTTTGCTTCTTGGAAAACCAAGAGACAAGGGAATTTCCTATAAAATGGCAAGTGCCACTAGTACTTTTCCTGTCGGATTTGCATCCCGCATAATCGGCATCACTATATGAGATTAACTCATACGTGCTAGATTTTGGATAAAGTAATCCAAAATCAAGTGTATAACTTAGATAACGGAAAATACGTTTTACCGCTACTAAGTGAGACTCCTTAGGTTGAGACTGATAACGAGCACATACGCATACGGCAAACATAATATCGGGCCTACTTGCGGTAAGATAAAGTAAACTACCTATCATACCTCGATATAGACGAATGTCTACATCCTTGCCGCCCGTATCCTTATCAAGATGCGTAGTCGTGCTCATTGGAGTCTTCTTTCCGGAGGCACTCTCCATTCCAAATCACTTAAGCAACTCCACCGTATACTTCGTTTGGTGGATGAAGATTGCATCGTCCATTTGGCGAATTTGGAGACCTAAGAAATATTTGAGCTCACCCATGTGGCTCATCTCAAATTGATCCTTCATCACATTAGAAAACTCTTCGCAAAGAGCAAAGTTAGCAGCACCGAAAATGATATCATCAACATATATTTGAACTAAAATTATATCATTATTCGAATACTTAACAAATAATGTGGAATCAACTTCTCCCATTTTAAAACCCAAATCCAAAAGAAAATTCTTTAAACGATCATACCAAGCTCGAGGAGCTTGTCTCAAACTGTAAAGTGCTTTCTTTAGTTTAAAAACATGATTTGGAAATTTTTCATTAATAAAACCCGGAGGTTGAGAAACGGAAACTTCCTCAACAACATCTCCATTTAAAAATGCACTTTTAACATCCATTTGAAATAATTTAAAATCCTTATGGCATGCAAAAGACAATAATAATCTAATTGATTCTAATCTAGCTACCGGAGCGAAGGATTCTTCGAAATCAATACCTTTCTCTTGACGGTAGCCTTGAGCAACTAACCGAGCTTTGTTCCAGACGACGACTTGGTTTTCGTCGGTTTTGTTCTTGAAGATCCACTTTGTCCCTATGACGGTGTGGTTCTTCGATGGCAATGGAACAAGCTCCCAAACTTCATTCCTCTCGAATTGAATGAGTTCCTCCTCCATGGCTAAGATCCAAGCGCTATCTTCGCATGCTTCATTAACATTCTTTGGCTCAATCGAGGAGGCAAAGGCACAATGTGCGAAGTAGTTCACTTGCGATCTCGTCTTGACACTATCATGGATATTGCTAATGACTTGCTCATGAGGATGGTCACGGACGGTATGAAGCCGTTTGGGAATACCTTGATCACTAGGAACATTCTCAACAACTTCATTAGACGGGTTAGTCTCAATAGAATCAATAGAATCATTAGAGTTAGAATTACCAATAGAATCACATAAGACATCCATAGAGTCATCATCATTAGTAATTCTAGTTGGAACAAATCCTTCATTAAATGACACATGAAGCGATTCCTCGATCGTTGAGGTTCGTTTGTTGAATATCCGGTAGGCTTTGCTACGCGAAGAATATCCAACAAAAATCCCCTCATCGGATCTTGGATCGAATTTGTCCAAACTACCATACGTGTTCTTAATAAAACATTTCGAACCAAAAACACGAAAATGTTTAACTTGAGGCAACCTACCAAACAACAATTCATAACAAGTTTGTTTAGTGCCGGGCCTTAAAAGTATTCTATTAAACACATAGCAAGCGGAGTGTATCGCTTCCGCCCAAAATTGATGGCCAAGTTGGCTATCATCAAGCATAGTGCGAGCACATTCCACTAGCGTCCTATTCTTTCTCTCAACAACACCATTTTGAGGAGGTGCGCGAGGGAATGAAAAGGTGTGTGTAATACCAACTTCATCACAAAATGTCTCAAAAGACTCATTCTCAAATTCACCTCCATGATCACTACGAATAGTGACAATGGTGGTTCCTAAGAGATTTTGTACTTTCTTAACAAAAATTGTGAAGTTTTCAAAAGCTTCATTTTTATTACACAATGAAAATACCCAAGTAAAGCTAGAAAAGTCATCAACGATGACAAGTCCATATCTAGCATTACCTAATGAAGCAACTCTAGTTGGCCCAAATAAATCTAGATGTAATAGCTCTAGAGGCCGCTTAGAAGAAATGCTTTTCTTAGGTTTAAATGAAGATTTTGGAAGCTTGCCTCGTTGACACGAGTCACAAAAGCTTTTCTTTTGAAAGACAAGCTTAGGGAAGCCTCTAATAGAATTTAACTTGGAAAGCTTAAAAAGTGTTCCACAGTTCACATGACCAAAACGTCGATGCCATAAGTGTTGTTCACTTGTGTTGGCAATAAGACATTGTTCATGTGATCTTGGAAGATCTAGGATATATATATCCTTATGGTGTGTGCCGGAAAACAATAATTCATTATTATCTTTTCTTAAAATATGGCACATTCCTTTCGCAAAGTTAACTTTGTAACCTTTGTCACAAAGTTGACTGATTGAAATAAGATTGTGGTTTAATCCTTTAACAAGGTAAACATCACATATAATGGGTTTAGAAGGATTACCCACTTTACCAACACCTATGATGGTTCCGCTCTCGTTGCCTCCAAATACGACGCGGTTTCCATTTACAATGGGAACCACTCCGGAGAGCAATTGAGCGTCACCCGTCATGTGTTTTTGAACACCCGCTATCGAGTATCCAATTCCCCTTGGAGCTAAATTTAAATTTGTTGCTCCTTTTCTTTTTCTTTTCCTTGAGTACCTAAATATAGAAAATTTCATATCATGGTACCCAAGGTCATTGGGTCCAAAAGATTAGACCTTTGGAAGCCAAGTCCAATTGGACTTAGACTTCCCCACATAATTTCTACTATGCACAACATCTGAAAAATAAGCATTCATATAAACTTGTTTTTCATCCATGCTTGTGTCCTTTGGGCTCCAAATAGTGAAAATCTTGGGAGCCCTCATCCTATTGGGTGCATGCATGCGTTGTTGGTTTCTACGTGATGCATGTCGTGGATATGTATAAGGAACATGATGGAATGGTGCATGTGGATAGTTATTCATACGATGACGTGGGTGAACATATGCATGTGGAGGAACACGTGCGTGAGGGTGTCTCACATGGTGTGCACGTGCCCGTGAATGTGTTGCATAAAAATCATCATATGTGTGAGCCGGTGGAGTAGGACGTGTGTTCCTACGTGGCATGGTATTGGTGTACATATAAGCATGCCCCTTCTTTGGAGGTCCACCCAAAGTGGGTTTCTTTCCGAAAGAGGGTGTGGACGAGGTGGAAGCACCATTGGTAGAAGAACTACCAATAGAGTGTTTGCTACCACTCGTTGAGGCATCAGAAGTTGGCCTAACAAAAGTAGTGGCCGACTTGGATGACTTTCCCAAGGTATACCCCAAACCAACATGGTGATTGGACGGAGGTAAGACACTTAGGATATTATCCAAATGGCCCTTACCCTTATTGAATTCATTGATTCGGCCTAATGTGTTCTCATATTTCTCGGTGAGAGAACACAAAGAAGTATCCAAAGTGGATACTTGCGATGTGAGCACATAAACACGAGATTTAAGACTTTCATTCTCAATACTCAAAGTCGAGTTTTGAGATGTCAAATCCTCTATCTTATGTTCTTTCGGATCCTCAATGCTAACATGTTTGTCACGACCCGCTTCCCTAAAATGGAGGCGAGACGTGAAAAGGTCCGCACGGAAGTGGAGCTGTGAAGCCCCAAACCCGATAAGCGTCAATAATACATAAGCAGGTCCCTGTAACCACAACAGAATAACAATAATAACACAAGGAGAGACTGAAATAAAATCTCACATCTCATACATTGTCCAACAAGAAAAATAAGTTCAACATCCAGAAAAGCCACCAGGCTAAAAGAAAAGAGTCTAAAGCCCCAGAACAAGGCCACCAAAAGCAACAACAACAACAAGTATGGGTGCTACGCACCGATAACAAAACAACTGTCTAACAAAAGTAAAACACAACGAAAACACTAGGACTGGTCCCCAGTGTCCACGTACTCCCCGTCAAACACAAGCTCGGGCTCGGTGTCAGCAAACACCTCGTCCTCAACAAGGTACTCAGGCTCAGGATCTAACATGTGTCACCCAAAAGAGTAAAGGGGCACATGTCAGCAAGTCTAAAAGACTTGGGCAAGGAAACTGAAAGTGAGGCATCTAGCAACCTAGCAGTTATAGTATGCATGACATGGCAGTTATAACATGAGTGCACAATTTAAGACATGGCAAGACAATTTGTACAAGAGAACGATCATCGGGACGAGACAAGACAAGACAAGACAAGAGTAGCCACGCTACTATCAATCTCAATCAATTCACTATTCACGTTGTTTTGTAGATGTTTACGCCTTACAGCTGAATGGTTTCACATTCGCTGATTGGCCGCTTAACAACTACCCCAAACCCAAGAGTTTACGCCTTACCACTGCAGTTGCTGATCGGGCAGACTCCCAGTTGATTGGTCGCTTAACTCTTACCCCCAATACCCACACGTAATGGAGCCAGGGTCCCCGCACAATGAACTCAGCTAGTGAGCCTGGGGTTGCCCCGCACATGAGCTCGCATTATTAAACATTTGGCGTAGGGGTGCACCTAGCCGGAAACACGCAATTCGGGCATTGGCTATCAACCAACACATGGCCCGCTTCTGGAACACGAGCCAGGAACACAAGCATTTGTAGCAAAGCTACGCAATCACAGAAACACTTAAAGAATGCAATGACATGACATTTAACTTGCGTACCGTTAATGGAAAGTAAACATGACATGGAAATTGTGCAACATGCTATATGTGTTGGAACTAGCTTCGTTGTCAAGCTAGTTCCCCAATTTGCGCCTAGGCGAGCATCATTTCGTCGCCTAGCCTCTTTTACGCCTACTATAAGAAAATGGCCTAAAACATGGCCTAAACCCTAAGTGGCAAGTTTCACTTGCCTAGCACCGGGGATGACGACCACTTCGTCACACGGATGCCAATCTACGGGTAAATCGCTGTTTTGGGGGAACAATCATCAAACAACATGAAATTATATTAGGGTTTCATAAAAATATAAATAGGTTAAGAAAACAACGGTAGATCGATTTCTTACCAAGAGGAGACGGAAGAAACACTCCGGGAACCCTAGGATCAGATCTGGAAAAGATTGGAGAAGTTTGGGGAAACTAGGGTTTTGGGGGATTTGGGGATTTTGATGGGTTTTGGTGAGATTTTGGGGAAGATGAGAGGTAGATGGAGTGAATGGATGGTTTGGATGATGGATTTGAGGCTTGGAATGAAGAAATGAAGCTTGGAGGAAGATGGGGGCTCAAGGGGGAGATTTTAGGGTTTTGGGTCGTGTTGGGGAAGAAGAAAATGATTGGGTTGGGTTTAAATAGGATGGGCTGGCGGCTGCCCAGAAATTAGGGTTTCAACACTGGTTAGTCGGTCAAAGAGCAACCACTGACCGACTAGTTTGGCAACTAGTCGGTCGGTCGACCAACGCAGACCGACTAAGTGCAAACAGTAACTCCTGAACGAAAATAGGATTTTAGAGTTAGTCGGTCCATGAACAATTACTGACCGACTAGTTTAGCATCTAGTCGGTCGATGAACGTTCTTAGACCGACTAAGAGTAAACAGTAACTCAACTAAAATTAAGATGATGTGTTAGTCGGTTAAAGAAGCCTTGCTGACCGACTAGTTTGCAACCTAGTCGGTCAACCAACGTTCTTAGACCGACTAACGATAAACAGTAACTCCTGAGAAATTTAGAAAGCCAACTAGTCGGTCCAAGAAGGATTGCCGACCGACTGGATCGTCATCTAGTCGGTCGGTGGCCCTTCTTACACCGGCTAATGAGCACAAAAAGTTCTGATACGGAGCGCGGGGCCCCGGGATCGATTCCTAAGACTCCTAGGCTTGATCTAATAGTTAGATACGACCGTTATGAAGTCCGTCACGAGTGACATACTTCGAAATCGACAATCCTAAGGAAGAAACGAGAAAATACGACGAATCGATCGAAAATGAAAACTACGGAGACGAAAACCACACAAGAGGAGAAAATCCACCAAAACATATATTATATTATATTATATCCAGATACATGAAAAGCAGTCGTTACAATGTTCAAGTTGAGTCTTGAGATTAACAATCTCATTCTTTAACTCTTCAACAACGGTGTCGTTGTTGGTGATGATAGTTTTAGGCGAGGTTTGGATGCTAGCTAAATCATCTTTTACTTTAGTATACCTATTTACTAATTTAGTATACTTAGACCATAATTGAGAATTAGCATTTCTAAGGTCATCCATGGTTACCTCATCGCCTTCGTTGTCGCTATCTTCGGAGGAGGAAGATCCTTGATCATGCTCCTCTCTTGCCATGAAGCACATGTGCGCTTGCTCCACTTGCTCATCGTCCGACTCTCCGCTTGAGGAATCCTCGGAGTCGGTGAATGTTGCTCCGACAAGTCCCTTTTTGTACCCCTTTTTGTACTTCTTGGACTTATCGAATTTTGACGCCTTCCACTTCTCCTTTTGCTTATTTAGAGGACACTCCGCTTTCATGTGTCCTGGCTTATTGCACTTGAAACACAAAGGAGAGGGGGCGTTAGAAGAACCAAATTTAGCTTTGTTCTTGTAGTTACCTTTTCGGAAGAAACGGTTGAACTTCTTGGCCATGAGTGACATGGACTCCAAGTCCAACTCGTTTTCCGAGTCTTCATCATCGGTTGAGGTGGATGTGGATGGAGCGGCCTTAAAAGCAATAGCCTTCTTCTTTGGCTCGTCTTGCTTTAGATAGGACTTCATCTTGTCCTGTAACTTAAGCTTGCTATCCTTGTGAACCTCGTATGACATTAAAGTACCCATTAGTTGAACAACGGTATAGGTTTTCATGTCATTACCTTCCTCGATGGCGAAGGTCCGTTTCTCCCAACTAGAAGGAAGTCCATCGATGATCTTCGAGACTTTCTCCTTTTGGGTGTAGGTTTTGCCGAGAGCCTCCAACTCGTTTGTGATGTCGACGAAGCGAGCGTAGTACTCCTTCATCTTCTCACCCTGTATCATATGAAACAACTCGTAATCTCTATTAACTACAACGAGTTTAGAGTCTCTTACCCTACTTGTCCCTTCATGTAATATGAGGAGGGAATTCCATATTTGATATGCACTCTTACATGTGCATATCTTATTGAAATCCTCGGGTTCCAAGGCGCATTGCAAGGCGTTCATTGCCTTGGCATTGCTCACTTCCGCGGCGACCTCTGTGGGAGTCCACTTCTCAAAGTCTTCTTCGGTAGGCTCGACGTATTCCTTCATCGTGGCCCTCCATAGAGATGCACTCCGGAGGAAAGTTTCCATCCGGCATTTCCAGTACCCGTAGTTGGTACCGTTGAAGAATGGAGGCCTCGTCGAGGAATGTCCTTCTATCACCGAAGACGCTCCTTCACGGTTCCTGAAGGTGCTATAGTCGGAAGGTGGATGAACAGTCTTGTTGTCGTTGGCAGACATAGCTATAGACTTGGCTCTGATACCAAATGTAATGCCCTACAAGCTACTGCACAAGTACTAGAGGGTGGGTGAATAGTACTTTAAAAATAACGAGGAGTATAATTCCTAATTATCGTGCAAACAACTACCAAATCAATTTGCGGAAGCTTAAATTGAAGACAACAACAAAATTAACAATGCAAACAATAGATATTACTGGGTTCGGATCCACCCAAGTCTCCCCGACTTGTTCCCGGTGATCCTACGTCCCAACCACCCGGATCCCCTCCGGATACTTGAGTTAGAAACCCTAACTCAAGATTTCCACTATGAAATACTTGTGAAAACCCTTCACAAGTCAAATCATACACAAAGTAATTTGTGACTCCCACAACCCGGGATCACAACCACACTCTCACAACCGAGAGTGAAACTTACAATATGAAATTGAAATGAAATAGAACTTCTTACCGACAAAATACCTATGCCTTGAGTAATGCTTACGAATTAGGGCAAGGATGATTTTGAGGAAGAAGTGGCACCAAACCCTAGCTCCAAGATGTAGATCAATGATGGAGAGCTATGTGGATGTTGGTGACCTAGAATCAAGCACTTGGCTTGGAAGGCTTCACACTCAATGAATCTCTCTTTGGAAGTAAGAGTGAGGAGAGATTATTGAATGGAATGAAAGAGCTTTGAATGAGCTTGGAATGATTTCTCTTGATCTCTAAACTTGCAATAATATCAGCCTTGACTGCAATGAATGCAGCACATCAAGTATATATAGGATAGATGAGAGAGAGAAAGAAAAACGTTTCAATTAAAGCTCCAACGGCTCTTTTCTGAACTCAACTAGTCGGTCAAAGAACAACTACCGACCGACTAGTTCATCAACTAGTCGGTCGGTCAATTAACATAAACCGACTAATGGAAGAACAGAGAAAAGATCAAAGCACAGACATAAGGAACTAGTCGGTCCAAGAAGAGTAGCTGACCGACTAGTTTCACAACTAGTCGGTTGGTTACTCAACTGAGACCGACTAACAGATAAAACTGAAGTCTGAGCACAAATTGACTTAGTCGGTCCAAGAACAAATGTTGACCGACTAATTCACCAACTAGTCGGTCGCCAAATGAGCATAGACCGACTAACGCTAAACAGTAAGTTAGGTGAAAAATTGGCATGTACAGTAAAACTTAACTAGTCGGTCCAAGAAGGAAAGTTGACCGACTAGTTCATCAACTAGTCGGTCGATCAATGAACACAGACCGACTAATGATAAACAGTAGCTCAGGCTCAAATGTGCATGTACAAGGAAAGCTCAACTAGTCGGTCACAGAAGCATCACTGACCGACTAGTTCACAAACTAGTCGGTCGGTGAGTCAACTTAGACCGACTAACTGTAAACAGTAAAGAGCTTGGAAATGACTGACTGAAACTAGTCGGTCCAAGAAGCTTTGCCGACCGACTAGATCACCATCTAGTCGGTCAGTTCTTCTTCTTGAACCAACTAACATGCACAAGAAGTCACGAATCGAAGCGCGAAGCTTCGGGAAGAATTGTATGGACTTCAACTAAGATCCTAAAACTAAGATATGAGCGTTATGAAGATTTAAACCGTAAGACCTACTCAAGGCTTAACATACTATGAAAGAAGCTTAAAGACTATAAATAAAACTTGACGATACCGTCTTCAAACGCTTCAATCGAATCTTCATGACTTCTAAAAAGGTCCATAAGCTTCAACGAAGCTTTAGGCATACGATCACGTGCTTTGAGAAGTCTTGAGACGTCGTAATTGATATTCATATGAATTTGGCGACGATCTCCATAACTGCGCTCACAAAGTGTTAGTTCACGATATATTTATGTTTGTTCATCATCCAAAACCAAATTCGGGGAGTCCAATATCCAACAATACTTACCCGTGCATGGTGCACACCCATACACGCTAACATTTCATACACCAATCATACCATCATATATCCAGTACATCTACACACCTAGTTTAGCTAGCACACATACGTTCATACAAGCAAGTCCTTAGTAAATAGCTATACCTCAAGACCAACACTTATAACTATATACTGGTATAGCGACCCATAAGCATGTGCGTAGCACAACCAGGCACAACCAATACTATTACTATACGTACATCAAACATCGCTGTATTCAAACTACAGACATACATCACAATATACTTAGAGTATATCCACTCAAGCTTGAGTGAGACTCAATACCCATATCAGAATATTCTATATACGTAACATGGCATTTATACCTATACCAGTACCACTCCAATATATATATGCCCACCAATACAACCATATACATTCCATAAGTCAATCACACTTAATATTTAGTCAGGTAACGCCCACATAGTTCAATCACTCTATATACCATAATAATAATACAGACATCAGCACACGTATAATTATAATACACTCCCGCATTCATCGTATAGTCACACACATGTAACATATATATTCACACCATAGCCTGCTACCTATAATTAGTATACCAACACCTATACATACATAGTTAAGATGTGCAATAGTCGTGTATACCTCACGGTATGCACGCATACAACATCCCGTAAAAGCAAGCAATACCAATCAAAATTATAATCCTACTACCATATGTATATCACTTATATACTCATGCAACAAAACATAACTACTTACGTCTAAGCACAATACGTACCTACATACGAGCTCATACACATACGTACTAATATATGGGTCACTCAATAGGCCTACTTACTTATCTATACGTTCACCTATTATTATCACACCTAACATACGCATAGCTTTACCAATCATTTTATTTTAACCATTACAAGTACATCTAACTACATACACTCCATTAGATATTCCAACACTAACTCTTATATACACAGGCATCCCTAGTATGGTATAGCTAACCACACACAAATCTATAAATACTAACACACAAACAACCTCATAATATCACGAATAACTCCGAGTACATATATATATATATATATATATATATATATATATATATATATATATATATATATATATATATATATATATATATATATATATATATATATATATATATATATATATATATCACACAATAGGCAAGCATCAATATACTATGGGGGTATACTCATTCAAGCCCACGTACACAACTTAGGTACGTGCACTACGACTACATCACAAGGTCCAAGGGCCTACTAACAACTTAGAGTTGACACAGATATTGACGAGCACTAAAGCCTAAGCAATAAAGAGAGGTCGAGGTCAAAAGCATGGCGAGGGAAGGATCGATAAGCACAAGTTCAGATAGGACGAATACAAGGAGACAGCTTGGTTAGGTGAAACAGTGGTTCACTGGTTAATGTTTAGGTAGAGGAAAGGGAGATGTAGTGATACTTATATAGGATTGAGAAATGAAGTAACATAAGCTAAAATACGCGAAATTGAAAACTGTTGTACTTCAAATGTTGGAATCCTCGTCCGTATAAAGATATTTGGAGGTCGATAAAACGAGTTGTTCAAAATAAGTTTGAGTCGAATATTCATAATAAGAGAAAATGTTTTATTGACTTATCAAAAATCATTAAGAAAAGGAAGTAAATCATTCACACGAACATTAAAGACGTAGTTTTTAGAAAATATTATACGGCAGTAATTTAATATAATTTTGGCAAAAATTTTGGAAATTCAAATAATGAGATTAAAGTAATTGAAGAATTGAAGCTCGTTTTAAACGCTTTCAAAGTCTTTAAGCCAGGGAAAGAAAATTTAAAATGATCAATATTGGAACTATTTTTAGAGGAACCAGGTTGTGCCAAAAATAAAACTGGTTTACACAAAGCTCTTAGCATACGAGCACAACGAGCCTGGTACGGATAAAAATAATTGAAATTCATTTTAGTTTAGAAATTATTTTAAAAGCACGTATAGTGAGCGGAAAGGTAATAATAACTTAGTAGTAGAATTATCAAAATTGATAGTAAAGCTTTGAAACCAAATTATGGAGGGTCTAAATCAGGAGGTGGTTATGAAACAGTAGTTTTACAAAAATCTGAAACAGGGAAAACGATGAGCATAACATCGACTAGCTGAAAGCTAAAATCCCAGGTGACTTGAAAGTATATTAAAAGGAAGCGCGATGTGTCATTCGAAATGGCATAAGAAAGAAAATTATAAGTCTAATTGGACAAAATAAAAGTACGGTTCAGAATAAAATTAATATATGGAAGGAAAATGTATTTTCATAGGTACAAAAGTGTAGGCTGGGAAAATACCTTAAGCTAGTATTCAAAATTTCGACAAAAATTTTAAGAATTTAAGTTAACGAAGGAGTATGAAGCATAAATATATACATTAAAATTTTGAACAAATTTATACTTAGGGGAAGAGGAAATCGAAAAATACTTTCAGAAGATTCAATACTTGTAACGGAGAGATTCGAAGATTGACGACGATCGTCATGAGGCGATCTCGTGAATCGAGGCAAGGAAATTGGTCGGATGATCATACATACATACGCCTAGGATATGAACTAGGAAAATCTACGGGGAAACTCTTACAGTCGACCAACTAAAGATTAAGAACTAAGCGCTAAGACTTTCTAAGGAGCTGGACGGTAATGAAATGCGTTCAGCTTGGTCCGAAATCGATGAACCCAAGAGAACGACTGAAGGAATTCTAGAAGTTTACTATGGTCAGGGATAGACAAGGACCACTAAGGTAACTCCTACGACGATCAATTCAATTGCTAGAAGGGAGTCTAACTATCAATCAGGGGCCTCTAACTAGCAAGCACAGACGTCTAACTAAGACTTCTTACCACCTAGTGTCATAACAAAACGACTAGACTCAGGGCTTATGACTCGGATGTTGCTATTTATTTAATGGACATTCCGTTATTATCGTTGTTCCGTTAATTCGTAATTGCAAGCCTGACCTGCATGGGCCACTAACAAAACCTGTCACGTCCCGCTTTCCAAAAATGTGGAGGCGAAGCGTGAGAATGTCCGCTCAGACTTGAAGCTGAAAAGCTGTAAGTCCGATAAGCGTCAATCAACTTTAAAGAGCAGGTCCTTGCAACGCGAACGAAACAAGGATAATAATAATGAAATGAGACAAAAGAGATATCTCAGAATATCCATAAAATAAGTTTCAACATCACAGAAAAACCCACCAGGCTGAAAAGAAAAAGAGTCTAAAGGCCCAAACATGGTCAACAAAAGTACAAAGTACAAAGTATAGGTGTCACGCACCGACAACTAACAGTTGGCCTAAAACAAAAGGAAGCTCAGCAAAGACTCAAGGAATGGTCACCGGTGTCCACAAAACTCCTCCTGGGCATACATGGACTCAGGTTCAGCGTCAGCAACAATCACGTACTCAGCTACGGTCTCTGGCTCAGGGTCTAACATGTGACACCCAAAAGAGCAAGGGGCACATGTCAACAAGTCTACAAGAGACTTGTGCAAGGAAACTGAAAGTAGGCAAAGCAACCTAGCAGTTCTAGCATGAATGCAATGACATGGCAGTTTAAAGTATGAGTGCAACAAGTAAAGTAAAGTAAAGTAAGGTACGAGCATGGCATTTATACATGGCATCGATGGCAAGTTATACAAGTAACACTCACTAGTACAAGACAAGTAAAGTAAGCACCTCGTGCACAGAGATTCCGTCTTTTGGCTAGAGTAGCTGATCGGGCCAACTCCTAAGCTCAAGTGATCGTTTATCCCTACCCCTCCACGTGTATCAGGCATTGGCTTTTGACCAACACATGAGGCCCGCTTCTGGATCACGAGCTAGGAAGTGTTTTAACATGATGGCATAGGGGTGCACCTAGCTAGACAAGGAAGTACAAGTACAAGTATTGTAGCGTGTGCTACGAATACAACAATCAACTTGGATGACATGTAGAATGCAATGCATAGCAGTTAAAAGTGCGTACAGTTAAGAAATTTAAACGTGACAGATATCAATGCATGCATGACATGGCAGGGTGACGGATCTAGCTTCGTTGTCAAGCTAGACCCCTAAGTTGTGTCTAGACAGCTATCATTTCACTGACTAGTCTCTTTTACGCTAAAAACAAGGAAGTGGCCTAACAACGTGGCCCTACACAAGAGTTGACAAGTTTCACTTGCCTGCAAGTACAACGTCTGAGAAACACCGTCCAAGAGAGTCCAAGTCACAAATAACCTACGTGCACAAGTCCACTGGCCTAAAGTCCATATTATTAATCTTGATTAGTGAATTTAAAACATTTAAAACATTTTAAAAACATCAATTTTAGTCTTGATTAACAAGAAAAAGGTTGGGGGTCCTAAGGGTGCAAAGCGTTACCTCAACACGACGTGAAAGCTACACTGGCGTCGGGTAGCGACGCCAGGGGTTGGAATAAGAGAACACGCTCCAAGTCCTGTTTCCAATATAGATTCCTCGCTGGAAAGTTCAGAGCAGCAACCGGAGCAACGAATCCAGATTCCAAAGCTAGCACGTGCGACGACGGGCTACGACGTGTCGCAACGTCGTACGCGGTAAATCGTCGGAGAGAAAGCACCTAGGTGGGGCCCACAGTAGTCCTAGGGACCAATAGGGGACCCAAAATACCTCTGGAGAACTTGGGGGGCCCACGGTGGTAAGTGGTGTGACGGGTGCTGGGTTGCGACGTTTGGCTCTCGGTCAGACACGCTTGGTACGGGGAGCTCCGTCGGTAGGACACTAGGGGTGCGAGGGTTGCAGCGTTTGGGGTTGCAGTGGTGCGGGCGGAAGCTTGGTGCGGAGAAAACCATCGGTCGGAGGGGGGGTTTTGGGGTGTTTGGCTCGGTCGGTGCGGGCGACGGTGCAGCAACGTTGCGACGATTCGTCGCAACGTGAAATTTGGGTTTTGGAAGCGGCTAGGGTTAATTTCTTGCGAAAATAGGTCTTCCTAAAGGTTGTTTATATAGTGTAGAGGGGTTGACTAGGTCTAAGGCTAATCCTAATGGGATTAGGAGTTAAAAAATATTTAAAATTCAAATCTCACCATCTCCAACTCACCCAAGGCTTGGGTGCGGCCCAAATGAGCTGGAATTTGGCTCAAAAATTATTTAAAACGTTTTAAACTCAAATAAATTTTATTGGGCCGAAATTAATTTAAAACGTAGCTTTAAAAATATTTTAAACCTTGCTAAAAATATAAAAGTGGTCAAATAAACTCCAAAAATTATAAAATAAATATCGGAATGATCGTGATGACGAAAGGAAGCTGACTAAGAAGATGGATCTCAATTTCGACGTTGAACGACGAAACTAAAAATAGAAACGTCTCCCATCAAAAGTGAAAATCGCAACGTCTCATCGAATAAGATTAAATTGTGGGAAAACGACTCGAGAAATGTCGTTTCAAATTAGTGCCACTATTTAATACTCTCAGAGACGTTGACAACGGCATATCACACAAAAGTGTTCACAAACAAATGAAGTCTAAAACAAACACGTGCACGGTCAAAAGCACGTGCACGAACAAAGTACAACGAAAAGTGGTCGTTACAAGTTTCCACCCCTTACCATTATACACTAAGACCAAAGTAATGGATGGATAAGGGAAAGTGTTATGAATGAGGGAGGCCTTTGGCCTCCCCTCTTATTTATCCCCCCATTAATCCCCATAAAGCTTACTAATGTGGATTTTTGGTATCACATATCCTTTCATATTCTACTATTATGAATAAATAGAGAAGCATGGCTTTGTGCCATGATTACACATTCTTTTGATTTTCCAACAAGATGATCTTTCAAATTCAAATTAAAGTAATTAACAATATGGAGTAATATACAGTATACACTACTACAAAAGAGACCTTTAACAGCGCTTAAATAAGGTCTATAACAGCGCTTCTATGTGCTGTCTATGTCGCCGCTGCTAAAGGGGGTTGGTTTTAATAGCGCTTTACAAGCGCTGTTAAAGGTCCCAATAGACATCACTTGTTAGTGCAAGCACTGTTAAAGGGGGGCCTTTAACAGCGCTTGGTAGTGCAAGCGCTGTTAAAGGCCCCCCTTTAACAGCGCTTGGTAGTGCAAGCACTGTTAAAGGCGGGCCTTTCACAGCGCTTGTACTAAAGAAGCGCTGTTAAAGGCGGGCCTTTCACAGCGCTTGTACTAAAGAAGCGCGGTTAAAGGTCCCAGATAGACAGCGCTTGTTTCAATTCATTTTATTGTTTCTCCCTACGTTTTATATTTAAATAGATCCATTTAATGTGCAAAATGCTTAACTAAACCACCAATAACATTAAATTACAACAAACAATCATTACAAGAAACAATCAAATTAAATTGCTTTTATTCAACAATCACATAAATTAGACGATGTGCATTGATATTAGAAGATGATCTGTGATACAAATAAGAAATATTATCGCATATAAAACTTATCAATCATTATCCATTAAATCACACTTCTTGAACAATACATTTCCCAACAAATTGCAACTACTGATTCTGAAACAACTCAGTAATGCATTTGTTTTCAACCCAACATAGAAAAAGACATGAAAAGAATTATTTGCAACAGAAACAAATGTCTTCATGCGAATAACCATTTGCTTGATGCGATGTGACGCCCTTCTCGAGTGATCACCCCTCGCTTTCTACTTTATCCGATGACTGCATTTGAGCGACACATTCCTAGGCATTGGAAGCTATCTCTGGCGGCATCTGAAGTTCACATCGCATAAGGTTAAATGGTGACATGGGTAAATATCTCAATATAAACATCCGGAATAGTGTAACCATGGCCGAATTACAAGTGCCTTTTGTAGAGGAGAAACACGACGTCAGACCACCGAGCTGCAATTCAAACTCAAGTTTAGCAATTTCACTTGTAAATTTGGTTCCAGTGCATGTATCAAGCGCTCTCCATCAATTATAAGAGACAATTTCGGTCCATAAGGAGTACCACAAGACATCGATCCAGATCTCGTTTCACCAAATCTCTGATGCAGCATCCAATTTCTGAAGGGTCACCCTGGTAGTAAATTATAAATATCAATAATCAATGTTGCAGAGGACAAGCATACAAGTTCTTGAAGCAGACAAATGCATTTAGTAGAAAGTGAAAAAAAATCATGCAAAAATAAACCCGTGAAATGCACTGGCATGGCTGCAAATAAAACGAGTACAGAAAATATAAACTGGAGCTATCAAATCATTTCATTTTAAAATACCTTTATCGCCTGGATCAGCCACTTGCTGCAATTAACAAAATATGAAACATGCAAATTTTGTCAAAAGAAATCAGAAATTAGAGCATCTAACATTTCCACTCTCCATTTCTCAATTAGAAGAGGGGAAATTTTAGATTTTGCAAGGAAGCGGTGGAAGCAGCGCTGTATCGTGTTTATTGCTATTTCTATTTTGAAATCAGACTCCTCTCTACTATAAAAGGCTATCTACACAAACGACTCTATTGGTATGTGAAAATCTCATACCATAAATTTCTGTTGCTTCAGAATCCAAACTCCTCTACAAATGAAACAAAATTCATTGCATTCTAACTCAAATGTGCAGGCCGAGTCTAAAAATAGTTATGCACATTTGTTACTGTGCTTTATAAAGATGTTTTCTTCCCGATTGCAAAAATCAGAGACATGACTGACCTTATAGAGCATTTGATATTGGTTCAGCATGTCTTCTTTAGCTTTCTCCACTTGGCAAAGCACAACAGCCTGCTCCATCATAATGGAAGAGTTTTAAAATATGCCAAAATTTCAACTAACTTTAAGGGACATAAGGCAAAAGAGTCTTTTTTATTTACTTTTGGAACATTTGCAGCAAGACTATTCAAAACAGCCTCCACATAACCACGCACATCTTGGGACATCCATCTAAGTTCTTCTGGATCGACGGGTCTTTCTAGCCATTGTGTCCTAAAATATTATGCATGATTAGAAAGAATTCACCATTCTATTAAAAGAATCTAATGATATAGACATGATGGTATGAAGTTACAAAAATAGACAAGATACTCTTGAATTCAACATGATATCCACTCCCAAATTCTCATGTATGATATACATGTAATGTCCCATGCGAGAAAGATGCAGAACAATGGCAAGTACTGCATTGTTGTAATAACATGTTATTCTAATAACATGTTCCCTTCAGGAAAGTAGAAGTATAAAAGCCTTTAACCCCAGGTCGGCTATCCTTTGAACAAGTACTTACACAAAATAACTCATCAAGTGATGGTCATATGGGTGACAACAGGTCGGGTTTGGATCAAGTACCTAATGTATTCATATATAAACCCACTAAGGTTTAAGAATAATCATACACAGTCTAAATCCACTAAGTACTAAGCTTATCCAAAGCATATCCATTTGGTTCAATTTTGGGTCAGGTTTTGGGTACCTGTTGAGTACATTTAAATATTTCTATAACTATATAATTAATACAAGGGAGAATTAGATGTTGTATTTTATACTAGGAATAAAAAATGTATAAAAAGAAAGACATACCAAATGAAAAGGTAAAATGTTGTATTTTATACAGGTTTTTGGGGGGTTTTATACAGGTTTTTGGAGAAGTCAAAAATATATTGCAATTATAGACATGACTAATTATGTATAGTAGGAAGTGATCAACACTTGATTTTGATTTGAAAATTCTCGGACGGTCAAAAACCTTGGAGTTCCAACGAAATTCAGAAGAGTAATGGCAGTAGGGATGTAAACCACCCCCCATGATGTAAACCACCTCAGGAACCAGCACAGACGCTGGGATTACCACACAGTAAAATGTAAATGCGACGATGTGTGAGATAATCCTTCGAACGATGAAGAAACTGTATATCAAATGCATTTTCTTCCACATAGACACCTTCTGCAAGATGATTCCCACATTGGTGTTGCTTATGCTTAGATTAAAAATGTACGCACACAAAAATACAGGCAAGAAAACCAACCTTTGCCCTCAATATCTTTACTGCAATCTTTCTAAATAGATTAGCTGGGACACAGGACCATCTGTATTGCTGATTTCGATATGCCTTAAATGTACTTGGCAACTCACTTTTGACCTAGGAAAAGAAAACGATGATACATGAATCAATCAAGCTCAACGCAGTAGGGAATTAATTTACTGAACTGCTCCTGTTTATTAGATAATAAAACATATTTAACTACAGAGGGAATAGTGTCAGATTTTGAAAAATACTCAAAATGCATGTGACCCCGCTGAACTTAAAAAAGAGATATCATAAATAAATAACATTTTGAAGTAGCAAATTTGCTTAACCTAAATCAACTTATTTGAATAGTTATCATCAATACCCACTGGGTTCTATCTAACCATACACATGTGATGAAAGAATAAGATCATGTAGAACCCCAATACATAATTTTATTATGTTCAACAGGTAGTCGACAACCAAACTGATGCTTAGACTGATGAACCTCCGAAGTTACAAATTAACCATAATCCTAACCAGGCTTCAAATTGAATTTACAAATTTAATCCTCCTGCTGATATGAAAACAATAGCCAGTGGCGAAGAGTGGCTAGCATGTAATATGACATGACGGAAAAATGTAGCTGTCAGCTACTGAACTGGGAATACCAGCAACGAAACCAAAGCTCTAGAGGAATGTTTGTAGTAAAAAAGTTATATTTTATTTTGAAACAAGCTTCACAGCTCTTTGAGAACACATGCCATCATAAACATGATTCAAAATCATTTTTGTAGTAAATGATACTAGATATATGATAGTTAAAAAATAAACATTCAGACATGCTAATTTTCCATTTATAGGGCGATCAGTCACACACCAACAATGGGCAATAGTTAGAAAATGGCTTCAACATTAAGAAAATTGAAGCAAGATCAACAATCAACTTTATCAGGGCTAGAAACATATGCCTCATTTAAACTACCATACCAATATGAGGATTCTACAAAACGTTGAATTATTTTTTAATCTTGGAATTCATATGAACTGAAATAGTTACAGAAAGAAATTGCAAAATCTCTTGATATGTCCCCCGTATTGTAGCCTCTTCCTTAACTGAACAACCCATTGCAGGGATTAACTTAAGAATAAATGCAACTGAGACTGCAATATAAAAGAAGCAAATGACCTACAGATAGAAACAATGAAGAATGTCAAGCCCCCCAAAGCATTCTCATCTTCATAACCGTGGTACGGTCAATTCAGAAAGTTTAAAAAGATTTTTCTTAACAACAAGTCCATGAGTTTACAGTCCATGAGTTAACAACAAGTGAATGAGTTTTGAATCCAATGAATATATATACTTGCAACCCTGCTAGACTAAGGCTTGTACCCACTTTGACAAAATCACATGAGTATCACATCGTCATATTCTGGCATCACTAAAATGAGTAGAAGCAACTACATTCCCCATTCTTATAAAATTAATAAATTAAAGGTTCAAATAGAGAACTAGTAAGTGTTTTCCAAATTTGTAACTGCAAGACAAATTGACCCTCTAACTATCCCTCTCCTCATTAATATTTCATAAAATCAAGAAATTGACCCTCTCAACTGCAATGTTGAGCAAGATACAACAGTATTTAGGTTGGACAATAAATTGGTATGCAACGCAATGAAACTAAATGGTTACTGAGTAAGAACCAACTGCATATATCTGCATAAGAGAATACTGTCGATTATTCTTGATCAACTGCCCATTTCACACATGTAGTTTATAGTTTTAAGCAAACAAAGCTACCATCAGTTTCATGGGATATCGAGAACATGGATAGAAAAAAATGAAAATAATTACTTGGAGGTCAGCATCATGTGATAATTAATATTAGCTATCCTAGGAGCATAAATAAAACCTACGCCGTATTAATTTGAAATTAGACACATTAAAGTTTTAAACTTGTCAGATAGGGTATGAAAGGCCATATTATGATGGCATGCATTGTAGTATATATTGGGACGGGCATATATTTCCCCAGCATTTAGCTGTCCTAAGAACAAAGAAGCGCTGTATATCCCACTCAAATGAGGGGTACATATCCTACATGATAGAATTACATAAAATTTGAGATATCATCTATAGCAATGCTAAAAGGTGGCTTAAAGATAATGAAATTAATGAATCAATGGATACCAAAATTGACAAATAACTTACATATTTAATTGGCTACAACTGGTATCCAAATTTTAGATCAGATCCCATGAATTAAAAAGGCACCAAAAATCGGCAGCAGTCACCTATATTGAACCGTCATCTTGATCCTAAGCGAGATGTCAATCCCACCGGTGGGCTCCAGGATCGCGAAATATGTGCAGGATCTTATCGGTGAAGGCGATGATTGGGGATTTTTGTGAGATGGACTTAAGAACAAGAGCGATGACGGAATCGATCGAGACATCGGAGAGGCGATGGGTGTTGATGATAAGAAGCGGTGCGACGGAGCCAGCGGGTACGAGGCTGGAGAGGAGTTCGGCGATGAGGACACGTGGGGTGAGGAGGGAGGGGTGGTGGTGGGAGGGGTGGTCGGAGGGGAGATCGCTAGGGTTAGGGTTTTGGGAGTTTTCTATAGTTTTGAGGATGGTGGACTTTTGGGAATCGGAGGTGGAGAGGCTAAGAAGGAAACCCTGAGATAGGTGGTGGAGGCGGAGGAGGGAGGAGACGATGGAGTGGAGGGGGAGGCCGGAGGAGACGACGATGAGGCCGCCTTTGGGGTCGTCGAGGAGATCGACGATGATCTGCTCTTCGAAGGGGTGGACGAAGGATGGCAAAGCGTGGGTGATCCTCAACCTTATGATATCTTATCGGCCATCGGAAACCGAGTGGAAGTTTCTGGCGGCGAGAATCCTCAACGAGATGGGAGAGGCGGCGGAGTCGAGGAAGCTGTACGAAGAGATCTTGGCCATCGATCCGCTCTCATTCAAAGCCCTCTTTGAGAACGCCGTACTCATGGATCGAACCGGTGAGGGGGACGCCTTGATCGAACAGCTAGAACAAGCGCTAGAGATTGCGAGATCCAATGAGAACGAGAAATCGACGAGGGATGTTTGATTGATCATGGCACAGATCAAGTATTTGCAGAAAAATGTGGAAGAGGCGTTGGAGGATTACGAAGAGCTGATCAAAGAGGACCCAAAGGATTACATGCAGTATTTTCGCGGAGGGCTGATTTTTAGCTGAAAAAAATTTGGGAGATGAAAAATTTCAGTCGCGCTCGCCTGCCCTCGACGGGTTTGAATATGTTTGATAGCGTTTGAAGAAGAAGCGTTGTCTACTGATCTTAACAGCGCTTCCCTCGACGGGTGTGAAGAGGTTTGACAGCGCTTGATGAAGAAGCGATGTCTACTGATCTTTAACAGCGTTTATACGATGAAGCGCTGTGTATTTTCTGTATCTCTAATAAATAGCGTTTGTAGAAAGAAGCGTTGTCTATTGTCTGACCTTTAATAGCGCTTGCAGAAAGAAGCGCTGTTTATTATCTGGGCCTCTAATTAACCGCGCTTATAATTGACAAGCGTTGTTAAAGGTATGCTATTAAAGGCTCTTTTTGTAGTAGTGATACAATGATGAGAGACTCTCGTCAGGTCGAGGATTATATGAAAACAGAATACGAATTGAAACATAATACGAATTAGTACTCATTAATACGAATTAAACTATTGAAATAGAGCGGTTAAGCAAACTCAAAGGGATTTCGTGTGGTGCCGTGCCGCCCAATGGGCCGAATAGTTTGGTCTGAGCCCGGCATGAAAATAAACCGGGCCGTGCCGGCCCGACCCGATAAGGATTTCGGGCCAAAATTGCCGGCCCAGGCACGATCTTATCGTGACGTGCACATTGTAGGATCCTGCCAAAACAGAGTTAGGATCGATAAATAAAGTTGAGACTTACGCTTGCGTATGCAGCACGGTAGTCTCGGAACTTTGCCTTCGGATTCGCTACGACGGATCGAGTCTTCTCACGAACGGAGTAAGGCTACTAAATCCACAATCTAAATCTCTACTTTTAGATTAAGAACTTGGATAAAGAGAGAGGAAGGATTTCGGCAGAGCTTCGCTAGAATGAAATGCATGCAAGAATGCCATGCAAAAGTGTAAGGAAATGGCTTACCCTTGGGTCTTATTTATAGCCCCCAAGGTAGTTATTTTAGGGGTAATTGTTCCTTTGGAACAATTTAACTAAGGTGTACCATGATACATGGCACATTATAAGCTTAAGTTGTACCATATGCATGGTACAACATAAGCTTAAGATATTACCCCTTTATTAGCCATATGTCGCATGCACTTATGCATATATAATGCGAATTTCCCATCAATCTAGAGATCCTCTCCACAAGGGAACATATTCCCTTTACACACGACTTCGTGTACGCAACGTTCGAGGTCCGTATTCCCTCGTACATCCCCTACAAGGGTGTACTAACGTCTTCCATATCCAACATCTCCCATTCACACTTGAGGGGATTGTAAGAGAACGTCTTTCTCTTAGTTCTTTCATCTATCATACCGAGAAATAGACCGTGCGACCGTCATGCGCGTAGAGTCTGTTGTTGTGCACTTGTTAGAGATACACAACGACCTCGAAGGTGCAAAGTTGAGTAGTTCAACGCATGCTTTACCCTAGATTATTTCTTCACATTTCTTATACTTTATATTCAACAATTGAATCCCATCTGGATTACAATTGGCTGGCCAGCTTTGAATCATTTAAAGTCCAAATGTGAATATGAAATCAATCTTCCTCTTCTTGCAAACCTTCTGATCTTGACTTGATTCGCTTTTCTAACGTGCCCCGCCGAGCCGAATTATCATAGCCCATTAGTAACACACTAAGATAGCGATCATCTCGTCAAATCTAAAGGAACCAGTTGGAGTCCTTGAGGGTAAGAGTTAAGACCCATATGGCCTTTGAGTCTCACATAATAGCAAACACTATTGCTACTAACTCAGTGGTCGAAATGCATACGTGGTATGAACACGTATTACAACATCACTCCTTTCCCAGGGAGAGTATGTCTTAATGATGTTGTACGGATGAAAGATCAGACACCACAGTGTCTATCTTTTGAGTCCCCTTACTACTCATGAAATATTCCTGGACTCTCATCCTGCATAAGACAGATATGATTTAAAAAATCCTATGAGATCTCTTTCAAATATCCTTGTGATACAGATCTCAGATCTTTTGTAAGCATCCATATGATACAGATCTTTCATTCGACTATCTTGTTTAAGTCACGGCTATAAATCATTTGTTTAATGATTTTGACTTTAAAATAGTCTCATCTCTATCTTATCCATCTGATAAGATAAGGCGGTTGCTCATGTGAGAGAGCCAACCTTAATCTGTCCGACATACACATAATAAAATAGCTGAGACTTAAACACAAATGTATATAAAATCATTTGTAAGAAACTTGTATGCAATATATAAAAGAACTTCTTTCTTTTATTAAACTTTGATCTCCTATAGACATGGGAAATATTACATGATACAGCTCAGCACCTACGCATTCCCATAGATGATAAGTGTTTGTAGAACACATCTCTGGGGATCGCCTTAGTAAGGGGATCCGCTATCATCTCATGCGTGGATATGTATCCTATGTTTACTTCCTTCCGTTTGTCATAGTCCTTCGCAAATTTGAATCGAATATCAATGTGTTTGGTCTTACAATGAAATTTAGGATCTTTGACATAGGCAATCGAGGCTTGACTATCACTGTATATAGGAACAGTGCTCGAGTCAGAGGCATTCGTCAGCCTGTCTAAGAATTTCCTAAGCCAAACAGCTTCTTGGACCGCCATGCTGAATGCTACGAATTCGGCTTCCATGGTTGATAGGGCGATGCAGGTTTGCTTCTTGCTGCTCCAGGATATTGCACCATTCCCGAGCAAGTAAACAAAGCCTGAGGTAGATATTCGCTCGTCAAGATCACCCGCCCAATCAGCATCGGTATAGCCTTCGAGTCTCAAGGTATTACCTTGATAGCATAACGCATAGTCCGCAGTCCCTTTGAGGTATCTTAATATCCTCTTCACCGCTTTCCAGTGTGCCTGTCCTGGGTTGGATTGGTAACGGCTTACCATACCAACAGCATAGCAAATGTCCGGTCTGGTACACATCATGGCGTACATCAGACTCCCGACAGCACTGGAGTATGGAACTTTTTCCATAGCTTTCTTTTCTTTTGGATCTTTGGGACACATTTCCAAACATAGACCCTCGCCTTTGCTTATTGGAGTATCAATTGGCTTGCAGTCCTGCATATTAAACCGTTCTAAAACTTTCTTTATATATGTCTCTTGAGAGAGAGAGAAAGAAGTTTCTTGGAACGATTCCTTGAGATCTTAACCCCAAGGATATATGCAGCTTCATCCATGTCTTTCATTTCAAAAACGGATGAAAGCCAAGCTTTGATATCCATGATAAGACGCTTATCATTTCCGGCTATAAGCATGTCATCTACATAAAGAGACATAATTACATACTTGTTTTTAATCCTCTTAATATATACGCAGTTGTCTTCGTCGAGCATGGAGAAACCATACGACAAAACGACTTCTTGAAAGCGCATATACCACTGCCTTGAGGATTGTTTAAGACCATATATGGATTTACGAAGTTTACAAACCTTATGTTTGTTTTCTTCTTGTACGAACCCGTTTGGTTGTTCCATGTAGATCTCCTCATCTAGTTCTCCGTTAAGAAAAGCAGTCTTTACATCCATCTGATGTAACTCGAGGTCCAAACAAGCCACCATTGCCAGAATTAAGCGAATGGAGGTAAAACGCACGACAGGAGAGAAAGTCTCTTCGTAGTCTATTCCTTCCTGTTGCGTGAAACCTTTCGCAACAAGGCGAGCTTTATATTTCTCGATGGAGCCATCAGCCTTATGCTTGATTTTGAGAACCCACTTGTTCCCAATGGCTCTACGTCCCTTAGGTAAATCAACCAAGTCCCAGACTTGGTTTGTTTTCATGGATTGAAGTTCTTCTTCCATTGCCGCTATCCATTTATCTTTAGCAGGGCATGTGACGGCCTGTTTGAAATTTGCAGGTTCGTCATCATCTTGTAGTAATGTCATGAATGTTTGAGGAAATTCATCCTCAAATCTCAGAGGTGTTAGCCTCGTTCGATTACTACGTCTTTCTTGAGTTTGATCACTCCCACTTGGAATGACATCACTCCCACTTGGAATAATATCACTCCCACTCGGAATAGGATTGGTATCGTTCGTATCATCCATTGGTGAAGTTTGAAACGTATTTTCTTCTTCACCAAGAATTCTCCCACTCGAACGTTCCGATCCTTCTTGATCCCAAGTCTCAAACAAGGATAAGTCTTAACTTATCTCACACTGTCTTGGAAACTCGTTTTCCAAGAAGACAACATCCCTCGATTCGAATTCTATTAGACCCCCATTGTCCATTTGACCGACGAAAACATATCCTTTGGAGTTTTCAGCGTATCGGATGAAGATACACTTCCTCCCACATGGCCCAAGTTTGCCATATTTGTGAGAGGATAAATGTGCGTAAGAGGCACAACCCCAAGGTTTTAGAATGCTTAAGTCTGGAGTTCTATTGTTCCACAACTCATAAGGAGTAGAACTTACCGACTTCGAGGGTACACGGTTTAAGATGAATGCTGCCGTCAATAATGCATCACCCCAAAAGGTGATGGGCAAATTTGCCTGAGACATCATTGATCGGACCATTTCCATCAATGTCCTATTTCTTCTTTCCGCAACACCGTTTTGTTGCGGAGTATAAGGCATAGTTATTTGATGAACTATGCCTTTTTCATCACAGAGTTCCTTAAAACTCGTTGATTGATATTCTCCACCCCGATCGGTGCGCAAGACCTTTATCTTGCGATCTAGTTGATTTTCCACTAAACTCATATAGTTTTTGAAGCAAGATAAAGCTTCATATTTGTGGGAAATCAAATAAATATGACCGAAACGGGTGAAGTCATCAATGAATGTGATGAAATAGGACTTTCCGCGTCTTGTCTTAACATTCATTGGACCGCAAATGTCCGAATGGATAAGCTGTAATGGAACTTCGGCCCTTGTGCCAGTTCCAAACGGCTTGCGACAAGTTTGCCCTACAAGACAATGTTCGCAAGTTGACATTTCAACTTTTGAAACATTAGATAGCAAGCCACTTTTGGCAAGTCTATCCATTCTAGTTGGTCCAATATGACCAAGTCTTGCATGCCAACAAATGATCTCAGATTCAGAGTTAGAAGCATTTGCCAAATGGAAACTTTCATTTATAGAAGAAGAATCATCATACATTGTGTTTAAAACAATTAATCCATTACAAACATTACCCGACCCAATTAAAGAACTATTACAAACAAGGTCAACCTTTTGTTTATAGAACCTCCATTCATAATCTAAAGACATTAACATGACCACGGATACGATATTCCTTCTAATATCTGGAGCAAAGAGGACGTCGTGCAATAATAAAGTCCGGCCGTTGTCGAGAACTAGCTTGCATGTTCCGACGCCTTTGACTTCAACACGAGTGTTGTTGCTGACGTATATCCACTTTGTTCCTTGAGTTATCTTTCGATACTCTACGAAGAACCTTCTGTCCTTCGCTACGTGGTTTGTGGCCCCTGAATCAATCAACCAAAAATAGTTAGATTCAGCAAGAAACACGGAGCTAGAAACACATATGTAACTAGCCCTACAAGTTACCTTATCACTTCCATCCGTACACGTACTGGTGAAGTGACCGTACTTGTTGCACTTAAAGCACTTGATCTTCTTCAAGTTTTTCTTCTTTGAGTGCACATTCTTTTGCCACTTTTTGTTCTTAGTCTTCTTTGAGGTTTCCGGTTCTTGCTTTCGTTCGTTCACAAACCTTAAGCGTTTATTCTTCCGCTTATTTCCTCCATGTGAGGAACTAGCGGCCATGTGCACTTCTGCACTAGGTTTTGCGGCTTGAATCCGCTCTTCCTCGAGTTCGAGGTGTTTTGATACATCGCTTAAAGTTTTAATGCACTCATTATGGGTGAGGTGCATTTTCATGTTATCCCAGCTATCTGGGAGTGAACGAATGACTGCTTGGATCTGCTGTTCGTCAGACAGCGTAACACCCGCATCCTTCAATTCAGATATGAGATTCGCCATGTGGCGGAGATGCTTTTTCATAGAATGATCTCACCGCATCTTGTACGAATCAAATTGAATATTTAAGGAGCGGAGTTTGGTAACCGAAGTTCCACCAAACTTTATTTCTAGCTCAGACCATATGTCTTTGGCTAGATCGAATTCCTGAAATAGACGCATTATGTCATTGTCCATTGCGGACAGTAACGTAATACGTGCTATTTTGTTCTTTCGAGTCCAAGTCTCATAAGCTTCCCGGTCCCTCTTGTGTTGGGCCGTATTGCCCAACTCAGGTTCTTCCATTATGTTTTGGAGTGTTTCAAGCACATCTTGCTCCTCCAAAACATATTGGATTTTTATTGACCAAAGTTTATAATTGTCGCCGTTGAGCTTTTCACCTTTGTTAAGCTCTGCGACAATGTTCTTAGAAGCGGTAGACATATTCGAATCAAAAAACTGCAAAGAAAATGAAAAACACGATCAAAATTCTATGCATAAAGTTTCGATTCTTTAAACACTTGATAAGTTCCTTGGATGCGTTGAAATGTTACTCTAGAATCGAGAAGTTCACTACGTTCCCAACTACCATCTAGAAGTAACTTTCAAAGTATCCCTCTTACTTATCTCAAGTAAAAAGAAATCAGAAATGATACCCGTATGGTACCTGCAGCGGAAAAATACTTTTTGAAAACATACCTTTCAAAATGGAATAGGTGAGAGTTTGCACAAAGAATTTTAGCGCAACAATTGCCAAGCCACGAGACCTGTTCTACACACCCATGGGTTAAATAACCATGGCCGGATCGTGGTAGGACTTGGAATTCTAAATTGCGCTATCCCGATTAAGGACGGGACATAACCTATTTGAAAACACCTTTTTCAAAAATTTGAAATACATAGGCTAATCTCCGTAGAGTAGAGCACAATGTCATAAGTACATTGGCTAATCTCCGAAGAGTAGAGCACAATGACATGGCTAATCTCGCATGAAGTAGAGCACTATTGTCACGCCCCGCTTCCCAAAATGGACGGAGGCGAAGCGTGACGAGGCCCGCTTAGGCCAGAGCTGAGAAGCTCGGACCCAATAAGCGTCTGTGGAGGTACCATTTTAAAAGATTTTCAGGTTCTTGCATTAATTTAGTACGAAACAACAGAAAGTACGGAAAGGAAGTTGCATTCATTAAATTAGAAATATGATATCCAACAAGTACAAAGTCTAAAAAGAAGCCTAAGCGTGGCAACAAACTATCTAAAAGAAAACTGAAAGTAGTAACCTCTAAAAGTGGCGACTAAAAGACCTCAAGGTCTGGTCCATGTCAGGTACGTACTCTGATGACGACGTCCTCGGCTCCACGTACTCCAGCGAGTCTGCCTCGTCCACGATCTCTGGCTGAACACCTGACGTACAGCACCCAAGAAAAGGAACTGTACGTCAGGTAAAGTCTACAAGAAGGGTTAGACTTTACTGCAAGTGCACCGAACTTTAAACAACGGTTTACTGGTTGATTAGCATGCTGAGGTTCTTTTACACAACAGTTTACTGGTTGATTAGCATGCTGTGGTTATAACAGAGTAACACGACAGGAAGTAACGCAGCAGGAAAAGTAAAACTGGACAAGTAGTAGTCGTAGCGTGTGCTACCAACTACGGGACTAACCTACAGGTGTCAAGACAAGACGGGACGTGACGGAAACAAGGCAGGACAAGACAAGTGAGACACGAAAGGGTTCACGCCTTACGGTTCGAGGGGGATCAGACCCTCTTGCCATGCGCACGCTCAACCCAACCCAAACCCCAAGACAAGACAAGACAAGATATCTGTACAAGGGATCACTCGCTCTAGCTTGGCGAGTGCCCTATTGCCCGCAGGCTGTGTATCCGTACAAGGGATCACTCTCTCAACTTGGAGAGTGCCCTATTGCCCGTAGGCTGTGAATCCGTACAAGGGATCACTCTTTCTAGCTTGGAGAGTGCCCTATTGCCCTCGGGCTGTGTATCCGTACAAGGGATCACTCTCTCAACTTGGAGAGTGCCCTATTGCCCGCAGGCTGTGAATCTGTACAAGGGATCACTCGAAGAGTGCCCTATTGCCCAGCGGGCTGTGCAAGACGGGACGGGACGTGACAAGACAGGAAGGGTTATTCTAGGGTGTCCACACACACGCACACACATGATAGCCCTACAGCATTAAAGTTGTTGTTGTCAGGCTCAGACTTCGTCGTCAAGTCTGAGCCGTCAGGAGTCGTCCCGGACGCTATCATTTCACGACCGGTTCTATTTGTTCACAGTTAACAATTCTAACCAACTAGGGCCTAAGCACGGCCAAAAGTGCAAGTGGATACACTTGCCTGCGATGGCGAGTGTGTCGTCCTCTCGAAGCGTCCCGTCCAAGCGTCTCGTCCGCGGAAGTCCGTCTGAAATATCGCCACGGCGACGATGTCAGGTCTCAAATTCATCAAATCCTATTAGGTTTCGTTTCTAGGTTTTCGGGACTATCCTATTTGTCAAAAGTCACTTTTTGATGTTTCAGCCTAATCGACGATCTATCATATGTGCACAGTCAACAAAGTCCATTCGTCGATTTTCTAAGTTCGTTCAACGTTTTACAGGAGCTGGAAAGTAAATTTAGTTCAAGTTGACGGTTTTTAGTTTAGGGTTCAGTCAGCTATTGTGGGGGTTCCTACGAGTTTCAGGGAACCAACCTGAACCGGAGTTTGTCGTAGAATGGATGTCGTGTCTGATCGGAGAACTCCTCAGCTTCAGATCTGGTCCTCGCACGATTCCCCAATAGTTCGAACTTGCGACGAAGGCCTACGACGTGTCGCAACGTCGTAGACGGCAAATCCGCGAAGTAGCACGTCCAAGTGGGGCCCACAGCGGTGCTAGGGGTCCAATGGGGTCCCACAACACCTCTGGAGAACTTGGGGGGCCCACCACAGAAGTTGGTGTGGGAGAAACCAACTTGCGACGAAGTTCTGTCGGTCGGGCTTGGTCGGTGCGGTGGTTCCTCTCGGTCAGACCGAGAGGGGCTCTCGGTCGTGCGAGTTGCGATGCGGGGGGGGGGGGGGGGGGGGTCGGGCACAGCGTCGGTGCGAGGGAAATCGTCGGTCAGACCGACAGATCCCGTCGGTCGGGCGCTTGGACGAGGTTGGCAGCGGAGCGGGGTGCGGAGCGGCCTTCGGGTGCGGAGCGGGCTTCGGTCAGACCGACGGGGCGGGTCGGTCGGCGCTTGGCGATGCGGAGCGGTGCAGAGCGGGCGGCTGGCGGGGAAAGTCTCTCGGTCAGACCGAGAGACAGCCTCGGTCGGAGCGGGGCGACAGCGGGGTGCGATGCAGCGGTGCGCTGCAAGCGGCGATGCGGGGGGCTGCTCCGGTCGTGTGCTAGGATTTGCGGGGGTGAGCTCCGGTCATGCACTGGGCGATCGTCGCAACGTTGCGACGAAGCTTTGGAAGAGGAAACGGCGGCTAGGGTTTTGTGCAATCACGAAATAACTTAGCCTAGGGCTAATATAAATAGATTAGAGCTAGGGTTAGGGTTAGGGTTTAGAAAAACGTAATTAAATAATTAAAAATAATTATTTTAGTTTAAAAATACTCTCCTCTCCCTCACGCAAAATGGGTGCGGCCAAAAATTCTAAACTTTTGGCTAAAAATTCTTTAATACGTTATTATAATATAGGAATTTTATTGTAATTAAAACTCTTATATAAATAGGTTTTAAAATTATTTAAAACTTTCAAAAAATGGAAAATAGGTCAAATTAAGTCCAAAAATTGTAAAATAATTATGGGGTGTTCGGGACAACTAAAGAAAGAGAGTGGAGAAGACGGATCTAAATTTCGACATCGAGAGACGAAACTAAAATTCGAAACGTCTCGCGTCAAAACAGAAAGTCGCGACGTCGCGTCAATTAAGATAGCGTCGCTGAAGAACGACTCGAGATATGTTGTTACAAATTTATTCCACAAACTAATACTTTCAGAGATGATCACGACGACATATCACACAAAAACGTTCAAAAACAACTAAAGTCTAAAATAACCACGTGCACGATCAAAAGCACGTGCACGAAGAAGGTACGATAGAAACAGGCCGTTACATTCTACCCACCTTAGAAATGATTCCGCCCTCGGAATCACTCACACTAATAATAATATTACCCATATAACCTTATACTCGCAACTATCATATCTACCCATAAGGATTTCTAATCCTGTAACTTCAAACAACGTTCCTCAATAATCCATCCTAGTCCATCTTTTCACTGGGCAAAGCCACGACTAAACTCTCTTCCTAATACTTAACTATAGACCCATCACTACTGCTCAAATTCCCAACTCCAAGTCCTCACAAAAAAAATAATAATCATCTTCTCAATAATATCTTTTAAATTTCTCCATCTCCTCCCAATGTTAATCAATCTCCAAGAAAAATGAGATTCTAGTCAACTACCAATCCAAGACAAAAACATTTGTCTATCCTATAATACCTTCACCAATCAGCAATCGTCGTGTCTTCAATACATTCTCGTCATATCTCCCCATAAATTCATCCACCAAATAATTTGATCTGTCAGAATTACCCCTCATCCTACTCACTATAACTAATCCCAACCAACATTAAGTCCGACTACCTAAACATCCATTAATCTCCACACGTCGTGTTATCCTCAAAGTCTTCTCACGTCAATTCATCAATCAGTCTCAATGCTAATATAAGCTCTACTCAATCTCATGATCATCCTAACTCATACCATTCTCCGCAGTTACTCCTATCTACTACCCGTCTAAGCCTCAAGTCTGATGAGTCATCATCTCCTCGCATATAATTTCATTCGACCAGAATTTCCCATTGAGTCCGCCACACTCCGGTATTATAAATAAGTCTTGGACAGTTCATTCTTTTCATCCAAAAGATATTCTAATCCATCATCCTCGTGTTCCCAAAATCAATTAATCATTGCCATAATAAAACTCATCTCACTCCAAGCCTACCTGCAAACAAAAATCCTATAACGATATTAGCTAGTCCCAACTAATATAACAACCATAAACACGAAAACTTTCTTTAAGGGAGAAGAAGAGAAGAGAAAGAAGGACTTAAGGCCAAAGAAATATTTTAAAACATTTGGAAAAACGTGTGGTGTTGCGGTAATGGATGAGGGAGGTTAAGTGATTTGTGATCTTGTGAGCTAGTTTTAAAACTTTAAAGATTTGGTTTAAAGAAAACAAAGTTTTTGATACAGTCACATACAACCAAGATAAACCATTCATTAAAACTAAAACTAAGTCTAAGGATCTGCCTGCGATGACGCCATTCATATAAGTATGAATACCGTCATTCAGACAACTTCCAGCATACCATGGTTAACGCCGAGTACACATTCAAGACACAGGAAACAAACATCAGGATCCTAAAGATGACACACTCATACAGGTTTACACACTCTACCTATACTCAGGCACTGCAACGACATCACCTACCAAAGGGCCTACTCCTAAATTGAAGATAGCATGGATAACTACAAGGTCTAATGTCTAGGTAAAAGAAGGAAGGAAAACTAAGTCAAAAGCGGAACGAAATAAGATCGGAAAGAACGAGTTCAAATAAGACGGGTGTAAGGAGATAGTTGGTTGGATGAGACAAAATATTCTTCAAAATAATTAGATGGATGACAGGAGAGTTACATGTAGAATATGGTATCATATACTTATATATATATATAAATGTAGGAGGGAGTGAGCAGATGGTAGAATTTTTAAAATTTTGGAAAAGTAAGACGAAGGAAGGATAGGTAGGGTGGAATAACGATTGTTTTGCACATGAAAATAAGTTTACACAAAGATTTTGAAATGTGGTCACGAGGAACATAGAACAGATATGATAATAATAATAAAATAATTGAAGTCCCCTTAGTTTAGAAAATATTTTAAAAAAGTATGCACAGTAAGTGATTTAGAAATAGATCTTGTAGCCCAGAAAATATAAATTTGAATCATTAAAATGTCAACACGGTTAAAAAAAATGAAAATATGAAAGTTACCGATTTGAAATAATTTCCAGATAGTAACTTGCAAATTGACGACTAAGGAGATTTCAAAATCTCAGAAGGAAACTTTCATCCGAAAAGCAAGAAATTTTAAATATATATATACTAAAGGGTTTTCAAGGGAGTTAAACCGAGCGAAAAAATTTAATAATGAGTTTCGAAAACAAGAAATAAAAGAAATAAAAGTAGGATGAGGTAGCGATTGTTTTGCAAATGAAAATGAATTTAAACAAAGGTTCTTGAAGTATGAGCACGATGAACATAGAGATGTTTATATGTAAAGAAATTTAAAATCCCCCTTTTGTTTTAGAAAAATATTCTAAAGTACGTACGTAAATGGTTAAAATAAATTTCGTAGGTTAGAAAAATGATATATTGAATTCCCGAAATGGTAACAAAGTTTTAAAACTAAAATACGATGTATACTGATTCGAAAATAAGTACGAGGCCGTAACTTAAAACTTATACGACCGAAAGGTTTCAAAATTTGCGAAAGAATTTTAACTCAACCGAAAGTAAGAAATTTTAAATAATTAATAAAAGTTTTCTAAGAAGTCAAATTGGGCGGAGAATTTAATAATGAATTTCGAAAATACTTTTAAAGGAAGCAGGTTTTGGGGAAGGGAAAAAAATTCGAAAATAAGTACAAGATAGTAGAAATAAATTGTGTAGTTTATAAAAGTAATATATATATTTTGGAAACAAGGCAAATAATGCGAGATATTAACTTAAAACATTTACGTCCAAGAAAGCTCCAAGTCAATTAAAAGTTTTAACTCGGTCCAAAACAACAAATTTTAAATATATAATATAGGGGTTTTCAAAGAAATCAAGCCAGAGCGAAAACTTAATAAGGAAAGTCGAAAATAATTTTAGAGGAGGTAGAATTGGTCAAGGAAGGAATTCGAAGGATCGATGATAATCGTCAGGAAACGATCACGAGAATCGAGAGAAAGGAAAAATGATCGTATGAAGAGTACACGTAAGATATGAATCATGAAGAGCTACGATGGGACTCTATGGTCGATAGCACAAAATTTGCAAGGATCAGAGGGATGCTAGAGGACAAGGGTTCTAATCATCGGGTCGTCTAAAGATTAGGATAACTCAGCTCAAAGGCTTCCTATGAGCTAGACTATACCCAGGATCTAAAGAGAAAGTTCCTAAGAGTAACAAGGTTACGTTCTGCTGGGCCCGAAGTCGATGGAGCTGGGCGAGCGACTAACTAAAAGAAGGACTCTAGATATCTAATACGATCAGAATCAAATGGGGATGCTAACATAGTCTAGGACGAGAACGACTAAATCTTAACCAAGGCATCTAGCTATCAAACTGGGACGTCTACCTAAGTCTTCCTACTATCTAAGACTGGGAGACTAATTCAGACTTGTACGTGGATATCAAATGAATGCGGTACTTTTATTGTTCCGAACTTTTGCAAGACCTGCATGGGCCACCACTAAAACCTGTCACGCCCCGCTTCCCAAAATGGACGGAGGCGAAGCGTGACGAGGCCCGCTTAGGCCAGAGCTGAGAAGCTCGGACCCAATAAGCATCTGTGGAGGTACCATTTTAAAAGATTTTCAGGTTCTTGCATTAATTTAGTACGAAACAACAGAAAGTACGGAAAGGAAGTTGCATTCATTAAATTAGAAATATGATATCCAACAAGTACAAAGTCTAAAAAGAAGCCTAAGCGTGGCAACAAACTATCTAAAAGAAAACTGAAAGTAGTAACCTCTAAAAGTGGCGACTAAAAGACCTCAAGGTCTGGTCCATGTCTGGTACGTACTCTGATGACGACGTCCTCGGCTCCACGTACTCCAGCGAGTCTGCCTCGTCCACGATCTCTGGCTGAACACCTGACGTACAGCACCCAAGAAAAGGAACTGTACGTCAGGTAAAGTCTACAAGAAGGGTTAGACTTTACTGCAAGTGCACCAAACTTTAAACAACGGTTTACTGGTTGATTAGCATGCTGATGTTCTTTTACACAACAGTTTACTGGTTGATTAGCATGCTGTGGTTATAACAGAGTAACACGACAGGAAGTAACGCAGCAGGAAAAGTAAAACTGGACAAGTAGTAGTCGTAGCGTGTGCTACCAACTACGGGACTAACCTACAGGTGTCAAGACAAGACGGGACGTGACGGAAACAAGGCAGGACAAGACAAGTGAGACACGAAAGGGTTCACGCCTTACGGTTCGAGGGGGATCAGACCCTCTTGCCGTGCGCACGCTCAACCCAACCCCAAACCCCAAGACAAGACAAGACAAGATATCTGTACAAGGGATCACTCGCTCTAGCTTGGCGAGTGCCCTATTGCCCGCAGGCTGTGTATCCGTACAAGGGATCACTCTCTCAACTTGGAGAGTGCCCTATTGCCCGTAGGCTGTGAATCCGTACAAGGGATCACTCTCTCTAGCTTGGAGAGTGCCCTATTGCCCTCGGGCTGTGTATCCGTACAAGGGATCACTCTCTCAACTTGGAGAGTGCCCTATTGCCCGCAGGCTGTGAATCTGTACAAGGGATCACTCGAAGAGTGCCCTATTGCCCAGCGGGCTGTGCAAGACGGGACGGGACGTGACAAGACAGGAAGGGTTATTCTAGGGTGTCCACACACACGCACACACATGATAGCCCTACAGCATTAAAGTTGTTGTTGTCAGGCTCAGACTTCGTCGTCAAGTCTGAGCCGTCAGGAGTCGTCCCGGACGCTATCATTTCACGACCGGTTCTATTTGTTCACAGTTAACAATTCTAACCAACTAGGGCCTAAGCACGGCCAAAAGTGCAAGTGGATACACTTGCCTGCGATGGCGAGTGTGTCGTCCTCTCGAAGCGTCCCGTCCAAGCGTCTCGTCCGCGGAAGTCCGTCTGAAATATCGCCACGGCGACGATGTCAGGTCTCAAATTCATCAAATCCTATTAGGTTTCGTTTCTAGGTTTTCGGGACTATCCTATTTGTCAAAAGTCACTTTTTGATGTTTCAGCCTAATCGACGATCTATCCTATGTGCACAGTCAACAAAGTCCATTCGTCGATTTTCTAAGTTCGTTCAACGTTTTACAGGAGCTGGAAAGTAAATTTAGTTCAAGTTGACGGTTTTTAGTTTAGGGTTCAGTCAGCTATTGTGGGGGTTCCTACGAGTTTCGGGGAACCAACCTGAACCGGAGTTTGTCGTAGAATGGATGTCGTGTCTGATCGGAGAACTCCTCAGCTTCAGATCTGGTCCTCGCACGATTCCCCAATAGTTCGAACTTGCGACGAAGGCCTACGACGTGTCGCAACGTCGTAGAAATCAAATCCGCGAAGTAGTACGTCCAAGTGGGGCCCACAGCAGTGCTAGGGGTCCAAGGGGGGCCCACAACACCTCTGGAGAACTTGGGGGGTCCACCAAAGAAGTTGGTGTGGGAGAAACCAACTTACGACGAAGTTCTGTCGGTCGGGCTTGGTCGATGCGGTGGTTCCTCTCGATCAGACCGAGAGGGGCTCTCGGTCGTGCGAGTTGCGATGCGGGGGGGTCGGGCACAGCGTCGGTGCGAGGGAAATCGTCGGTCAGACTGACAGATCCCGTCGGTCGGGCGCTTGGACGAGGCTGGCAGCGGAGCAGGGTGCAGAGCGGCCTTCGGGTGTGGAGCGGGCTTCGGTCAGACCGACGGGGCGGGTCGGTCGGCGCTTGGTGATGCGGAGCGGTGCAGAGCGGGCGGCTGGCGGGGAAAGTCTCTCGGTCAGACCGAGAGACAGCCTCGGTCGGAGCGGGGCGATAGCGGGGTGCGATGCAGCGGTGCGCTGCAAGCGGCGATGCGGGGGGCTGCTCCGGTCGTGCGCTAGGATTTACGGGGGTGAGCTCCGGTCGTGCACTGGGCGATCGTCGCAACGTTGCGACGAAGCTTTGGGAGAGGAAACGGCGGCTAGGGTTTTGTGCAATCACGAAATAACTTAGCCTAGGGCTAATATAAATAGGTTAGAGCTAGGGTTAGGGTTAGGGTTTAGAAAAACGTAATTAAATAATTAAAAATAATTATTTTAGTTTAAAAATACTCTCCTCTCCCTCACGCAAAATGGGTGCGGCCAAAAATTCTAAAATTTTGCCTAAAAATTCTTTAATACGTTATTATAATATAGGAATTTTATTGTAATTAAAAATCTTATATAAATAGGTTTTAAAATTATTTAAAACTTTCAAAAAAATGGAAAATAGGTCAAATTAAGTCCTAAAATTGTAAACTAATTATGGGGTGTTCGGGACAACTAAAGAAAGAGAGTGGAGAAGACGGATCTAAATTTCGACATCGAGAGACGAAACTAAAATTCGAAACGTCTCGCGTCAAAACAGAAAGTCGCGACGTCGCGTCAATTAAGATAGCGTTGCTGAAGAACGACTCGAGATATGTTGTTACAAAGTTATTCCACAAACTAATACTTTCAGAGGCGATCACGACGACATATCACACAAAAACGTTCAAAAACAACTAAAGTCTAAAATAACCACGTGCACGATCAAAAGCACGTGCACGAAGAAGGTACGATAGAAACAGGCCGTTACAACTATGGCTAATCTTCAAGGAGTAGAGCCCAAAAAAAAATTTTATAAAACAAGAGTAGGCGACTGTCGTTAGCTCCGTATGGGCTAATCGGCACATTCGAGTTTGACCAATGCCTTTTGTCACACCGTATGGGTCAGTCGGCAAGTTCGCGATCGACCAAGACCTTCTACCGGATTGGTCGACCAAAACAACCAAATTGGTCGACCAATTATTTGGTCTGCAACTTCTCCCGGCCAGGGCCTCTGCCCTGGCCGAGGCTTGGCCAAGGGCCGGCCAGGGCCTCTGCCCTGGCCGGCCAAGGGCCCTGGCCCCCTCGGCCAGGGCCGGCCAGGCCCTGGCCGAGGCCAGGGCATTGGCCCTGGCCTCTGCCAGGGCCGGCCAGGCCCTGGCCGAGGCCAGGGCGCCGGCCCTGGCCTTGGCCACGGCCAGGGCCCCCTGGCCGTGGCCGGGGCCGGCCAATGCCGGCCGGGGCCGGGGCCGGCCAATGCCGGCCTGGCCATGGCCGGCCATGGCTTGGCCATGGCCGGCCATGGCCAAGGCCATTTTGGCGTTGGCCGGCCATGGCCCATATGGCCATGGCCGGCCACCCCCTTTGAATGGGGTTGCCGCACACCCCGCCGGAGGGGTGGCCGTGGTGGTTATTGGCCGTAGCCAACCCCCTCCGCATGGGGAGGGGGTGCATGGCCTTCATGGCCTATTTGGGCATGGTACACATGCACCAAAATTCATCTTCCCCGATGGAAATAACTACCACCTTCTTCTCCGGTGAAGCACCCGTTCGTCGATGAAGCACCCGTTCGTCGAGAAAGTAGTTATTTTCTAATGGCCGTGTGCCAAAAATGAAAAATAACATACTACATGAACGGTCGGTTCTTCCCGTCACGGAGAGTTCCTGCCATATCCGTAATGACAGAAGACCCTAACGTGAAAAGAACAACCACTGCGTTCTCTCCGTCACGAAGCGTTCCTACCATATCCGTAATGGTAGGATACCCATTCGTGAAAAAGACAACGACTCGTTCATAGTTTCGACGGGGCGACGGTTTGACCGGGGCGAACCCATATGGCTCTGATACCAATGTAGGATCCTGCCAAAACAGAGTTAGGATCAATAAATAAAGTTGAGACTTACGCTTGCGTATGCAGCACGGTAGTCTAGGAACTTTGCCTTCGGATTCGCCACGACGGATCGAGTCTTTTCACGAACGGAGTAAGGCTACTAAATCCACAATCTAAATCTCTAATTTTAGATTAAGAACTTGGATAAAGAGAGAGGAAGGATTTCGGCAGAGCTTCGCTAGAATGAAATGCATGCAAGAATGCCATGCAAAAGTGTAAGGAAATGGCTTACCCTTGGGTCTTATTTATAGCCCCAAAGGTAGTTATTTTAGGGGTAATTGTTCCTTTGGAACAATTTAACTAAGGTGTACCATGATACATGGCACATTATAAGCTTAAGTTGTACCATATGCATGGTACAACATAAGCTTAAGATATTACCCCTTTATTAGCCATATGTCGCATGCACTTATGCATATATAATGCGACTTTCCCATCAATCTAGAGATCCTCTCCGCAAGGGAACATATTCCCTTTGCACACGACTTCGTGTACGCGACGTTCGAGGTCCGTATTCCCTCGTACATCCCCTACAAGGGTGTACTAACGTCTTCCATATCCAACACACGTGCCGTGCTATCGTGCCGGGCCGAAAATTGCCACCCCTACTCCCAAGCCCGAGCCCGAGCACGGCCCACTGTCAAATTGGGCCGGGACTGGGCATGCAAAAGCCTGAGCCCGGCCCGGCCCGGCCCGTTGCCATCCCTAATATCAATTGGATTAAGAAAAAAAAAATAAGCTTATTGTAGCTAATATAATATCTTCCCGTTTGGCTTCTTTGATGGCTTGATGAAGTGCGGTTGGAACGTTTCTAACGTGTGTAGGGATGAAATTAAATTACTTAAAACATTTTCCATTCGAAAGAAAAAGTGTTTATTTCGGTATCAACGTCAATCATGATTAAAGACGGAATTAGGATCATGTGATTAAACTAGATTCGAAATCAAGTGGTACCATGAGATAACAAAAATTAACCATCTATTGATTATTCGATTAACACACTGTTTTTCGCTTTTGGAATATTGGAGTGTGCCCCATACGAGTGGGTTGTTAATCATTTTTGTTAATAAGCTATTTTTAGGTGTGCCCTAAGGTTTCTGAATTGACTTATTCTTCTAGATTGAGGCTAAATTATAGAATGTCACAAATTTTAGTAAGGACACAGTTTAAGACTACATTATGAGAGCGGCACAAGCCAAATCTCTTGAGCAAGTGCAGCGTGAGGAGTCTGAAATTGACTGAAAATGATGCTGATAATAATTAGAGATTATGTATGGGATTTTTTGGGGCAAATTTTGGTGGGGAGGTCGCATTCTTTCTTTTACTAAAATGGTGTAAGACATTTGACGTGTAGCCATTGTCAAGACGTACATTATTTGAGCGACGCGAAAGTTATGGCACCGAGCATTGGCACGTCTCGGCTCCTAATCAAACCAAGTTTTTACACGTGAAAAACGCACATGTGGCTGAAATTACGTGATCAAAAAGAGTAAGCAATTATTGTTATCTTTTATTTTTGATTCATCGGAAGCAATCAGTTTTTGACTCTAGGGCATCATACCCCCGAACTGTAATTGGTAGGAAGAATTCAAAAAATAAAAATAAAAAGATAGGGTTATGCATTGATGTCCGCATTTGGTACAACACTACAACACTAAACCGACCTGATGATCCATCCGCTGATTAGTCAAGCTGACGTGCCCAGTATCGCCCGTGGCTTCGCCCCGACAGCCCAGAGACCCTCACATGAGGGTCGACCGTTCCATCATTTAAAATGATAGCCGAGCACATCGTTTGGCTCCATCAGTAATATTACCGACCGTTCAGCTCGTCATCAATAAGGACATTCAATGACCGACCGTTCAGCTCGTCATCAATAGTGACGGCTCGGACCAAAGACAATAAAGCGTCATAAAAGCTCGGACGTTACACTCTAACGTCCGCTGCCTATAAGTAGTCTCTCGAACAACGAGAGAGATGTTCCAGATTCTCGAGGACGATTCCGGAGACATTCCTCTAAAGATTCTCTGACAACCCAATACTCCAACCTCGGTATCTACTTCACCGAACTACATAGTTCCTCCATAGCTTGTCGCGCTAACTAACTGCATGTCTCCCAACAGATCGGCCTTAATCATCTTGAGCCTCCTTGAGTCACTGACTGACTTAAGCATCAGAGGGGATTAAGTCGGACCACATATCCGTCCATCTAACGAGCTCCTGGTTTTGCAAGCTGCCCAGAAATAGCTTGGACACGACTTTAATAGCTTTGGTCGGAGCCAATTCCACCCGTGGTCAGCTCGACCTTTGTCCACTCAGCTGCCCACGTTATCCACGTCAACAGCTAAAACGGAACCATCTTCCAACGACATCAGTGGTGAGAAAACATCTGTAACAATGCTGATTGCTGAAATACTAGACAGATTTTCTCCTTTGTTGCCTGACAACCAAATAAGCTATGAAATTATAGCTTACATGTATGCTCATGAGATCTTAATAAACAAAGAGATGTTGAATTTGAGTCTAATAGCGTCTATGTCACACAGGTTTCCGAGCATCATGTTATGCGTCTAATGAGAAGAATTAGCATCCTTTATATATGTTTAGACGATCGACTTAAACTCTCTCTCCAAGGTATTTACTGATCACCCTTAAAATGGAATTATGCAGTCTGTTACAACCTAAATATTGTGATACTCCGACCTTCCATCCAAGCTCGCCAGACATACAGTCTGCTCGCCCCTCCTTCGCAAAGTCCATCTCGACTAGCGGGAGGGCGCTCTTCGTCCCAACCTCGTCGGTTGATCACATGTTCCCCCCTTAGCCCGCTCGTCGCCCATCAACCCTGAAGTCCGCCTTGATTAGTGGAAAGGGCGCACCTTTGCCTCGAACCTCGCTAGTTGGGCGCCCGCTTCCCTCCAAGCTCGCCACGCATACAACCGGGCCGCCCGTCATCTACCGAGAGCGACCAAGTGACTCATGTGCGGTCCCGCTCCTCGGACGCACCTCAACGACCTTTTGTCTCATCGGACACGACAAACAACCTCGTACAAAGACACCATTGACACTTCTGTCGCTCGACAGCCTGACAAAGCACCTCCTGGCCACTGCGCCCCTTGACCGTTTGGTGCTTTCGGCTCTGACACTCTGACAAAGCGCCCCTGGCCGTTGCGCCATCTGACAAAAGCATGGCTAACTCGCACAGCTCTGACATCCTCGGCCGAAGCTTCCGCAGTCTGACGTTCCAACTCAGCATGCCAGGTCAGCCCTACCAAACCGCCTCTATTAGCTATAAATACCCATTCACCTCCATCGATAGAGGGGTTGGTAAATTGATTCTCAAACTCTCACGCACACACAAGAGCAAAAGTCGTCCACATCTTTGTTCTTCCACTATAGCTCGCTACGCACGGTCGACCTACTTTTAGCTCGACCTACGTGTCTGGCCCCCCTTTTTCTAAGCCCTAATTCTAACTTAGGCATCGGAGAGGCTAAGGGTTGGAAACCAACCTGGCCTTTCTGACGAGCTGCTCAATGCGCAGGTTGTCCCCTTCCAAGCAACAAGCGACTTGTGATCTACTCGTGGTGAGCGGTGAACTATCGGCGGACTTGCAGGATCGTTCCAGAGATTGACCCACGAAGGACAACTAGCCTCTCTATCCCCTCACTCCCTGTAAACAGCTTACCCTTTCATCCCTCAACGTGTAACCACCGTGACATTGGTTCCCCATCAAACAAATTCATTGTACGCGGATCTTACACTGCAATAATTGGCGTCGTATGTGGGAACGAAGGGTCACACCTATGTCAAACTCCATACCTGTCAACCGAAGTCCCGTCCGTGGCAAAGCCCACATGGATGAGGAGCCGCACTCTCACCAGGACTCCCTCGACGGACTTACCCCCTGAGGGGATGGCTGAGACCGTCCAGGCCTCAGCCCATGCTCTCCAGCAAAGCTTCGAGGCCTTCACCAAGATGATAAAAGACTTCGAGGTAGCCAGAGTTGAGGCACAACCAGGCCCCTCATATCCCTCGAACTTGAGGTGAAACCTTCATCCTCAGTTCGAAAAAGAAGCGAGGCGAAGAGGGCTCGCCGAAGAGATAGCTGCCCAGCAAAAACTCCTCGACGAAGAAGTATAGGCAGCTCAGCAGTAGAAGCGCGACGAAAAAGCTGCTGTCAATAGAAGACGCCAGGAGGATAAGATGGACGCCACCCACCAAGCCCGTCTCGACGAAGAAGCTGCTCGTCGGCACCTCCGCTTCATCATCGCCGAGCGAGAGAGGCTTCAGAGGGAGAACTGCGAGATCACGGAGGTGTCGACCTTGGGCCTACGGCGTAGGAACGTGCATAGTCCACCGTCAGCGGGGTCCCCATCGCTCAGGAGGATCCCACTCCAACAGCCGCGTTATTCACCTGGGCGTGAAGATCGTCGTAAATGAAGCTGCGACCGGAGTAGAACCCCCGAGAGACGGGGAGGGCTCATCCATGAGCACCAAGGCATCTTGCCAACCAGTTCCGAAGTTCGACGTGAAGGCTAGACTGATATCGCGGCATCCGAAGGTCGCCCGAGCATCCCCTCTACCCCGAGGAAGTCACCCCATTTGCTAAATAGGTGACTTCATCCCCGATCCCTTCGAGGTTCAAGCTCCCCCAACTTGAGCTCTACAGTGGTGCTGGTGACCCCCTCGCACATGTGCACAGGTACATGGGGCAATGGAGATGCAGGGCGCAGACGACACACTCCTGTGCCAGGGCTTCATGAATAGTTTGCATAGACCATTGAATGCTTTGACAAATTGTCCCACAAATTCTGCCAGCAATTTCGGGTGGGGCGGTTGAGGAGGAAGCCCACAGACTATCTGTTTACAATCGTCCATAAGGAAGGGGAGACGATTCGGAAGTTCTTGCGCCGCTTCCAAGATGAGAGGCTTGGTGTGGCGGTCTGTGGGGACGCGTTAGCCATGGCGGCCTTTAAGAAGAGTCTGACTAGCGAGAGTCTCCACAAATCCCTCCTCCGAGACCCGCCTGCCGACTTTGACGCACTTGTCATTCATGCGGAGAGGTACATGCTGAGCGAGGAGGCCCTGGGAATGGGGAAAGATGTCGCCAGGATGGAGGCACCCCACAGCGAGCATCGGCCAAACTTTCAGCCGAGGTAGGAGGACAGACCTAGGGGCCAGACCAGTCGGCCCAGCTGAGGCATGATCCAGAGTGTCGTCGGCCGCAAGATTGCCCCGGCCCAGTGCGGGAGTTCACTGTCGTCAGAGAGCCCGAGCGGGTGGTCCAGAGACTGGAGAGACCACAATGGGCCCAGTACATGTAGCTCAATGCACCTATGATCGAGGAGTTAGCCGACGCGATGAGGGCCGGACTGTTTCAAGACCCGCCTTGGGAGTTAAGGTCAGACCCTGCTAACATGGATTTACAGAAGAATTGTCGGTATCACCATAATTACAGTCACGATATCGACAATTACTTCACACTGAAGAGGGAGATAGAGAGGCTAATTCAAGCGGGCCACCTCCAAGGCTTCGTCGAGGGGAGAAGGCCGGCTCGAGAAGAAAGAGCTCCGCAGGGAGCACGGAGGCCAGACCCACCACCGAACTTCGAAGAGGAATCACATTCGCCCCCCCAAGGCCGGTCATGCGTATAGACGTGATATGCGGTGGGCCGTCCTCGGGTGGCACGTCGTCATCGGGCCAAGAAGGCGTATACTCGGAAAGTAATGGCGGCGGACCTTGGCGCAGGGGCGAAGAGGAGAAGAGTAGCTCGACCGCCCATCACACTCACCGATGATGATTCGGAGGGGTTCGAGCTACTACATGACGGTGCCATCGTCATCGAAGCTCAGGTCGGGACGGCCATCATTAGCCGCCTCCTGATCGACACTGGGAGCTCCTGCAACATCCTGTTCCTGTCGACGTTCGAGAAGATGGGGTTGAAACAGGCAGACCTGAGGCCTTGTACGGGCCTGATCATTGGCTTCAACGGCCACTCGGTCCCCATTGCCGGAGTGATCACCATGCCCGTATCTCTGGGGGAAGAACCAAAGGTCGTCACCCGCATGACACAGTTCGTTGTCGTCGACATTGCATCGACGTACAACAGAATCATAGGGCGACTGTACATGACCGCCATTGAAGCTCTCCCCAACCTGCTGCATCAGATGGTCAAATTCCAGACTCCGCGATGGGTCGGGCAAGTACGAAGGAGCCAAAGCTGTCCCGGAGTTGCTACATCGGGTCCACCAAATACAAGGCGTCAGAGCAGGCTTTGTCAGTCGATCTCCTCGATGAGCAAGAGGACTACTACGACCAGCGACCAACCCCGACAGAGGAGATCGAAGAGGTGCCCATATCTACGGAGGAGGGCAAGACCATCTCCATCGGCACAAAGCTCCCAGCTACTCTGAGGACGAAACTCATTGGTCTCCTCAGAGAGAATGCAGACATCTTCGCGTGGTTGCCCTCAGATATGCCCAAAGTCGATCCAGTAGTGATCGCTCACAAGTTGAACGTGGACCCGGAAGCCCGTCTGGTCAGGCAGAAGAAGAGGAGCTCCGGAGGAGAGAAGATGAGGGCGGCGGGGGAGGAGGTGGAGCAGATCCTCGAGGCCAAATTTATCAGGGCGATGAGCTACCCAGAGTGGCTCGCCAATGTCGTAATGGTGAAGAAGGCCAGTGGGAAGTGGCGCATATGCGTCGACTTCACTGACCTCAACAAGTTGTGCCCGAAGGATATGTTTCCCTCGCCGAGGATCGACCACTCGTTAGGCTATGAACTGCTAAGCTTCATGGACGTATTCTCGGGCTATAATCAAATCCCAATGGCGGAGGTCGACGAGGAGAAAACATCATTCATCACCGACAAAGGGACCTTCTGCTATACAAAGATGCCGTTCGGATTGAAGAATACCGGGGCAACCTATCAGCCGATGGTGGACATGATCTTCAGCTCTCAGGTCAGGCGAAATCTTGAAGTCTTTATCAATGATATGTTGGTCAAGAGCAAGGAGGCCCCGGACCACCTCGCCGACCTGCAGGAGACTTTCCAGAAAGTGCACTGCTACAACCTAAGGCTCAACCCAGCAAAGTTCATTTTTGGCATACAATCAGGAAAGTTTCTCGGCTTCATGATTACGAAGCGAGGAATCGAGGCAAACCCGGACAAGATATCAGCCATCATCAATATGGCGACGCCTCGAACAATTAGTGACCTGCAGAGCTTGAACGGAAGGATCGCCGCATTGGGGAGGTTCCTTTCAAAGTCCGCTGAGAGATCGCTCCTATTCTTCAAAGTCTTGCGACAGGCTCTCGTCGCAGAGAAGGACGACAAGAAGGTGATCAAATGGGACGACTCATGTGCCCAGGCATTCGCAGAGATGCATGACAACTTGCAAAGTCTGCCACTGCTCACGAAGCCAGAGGAGGGAAGCAGCTGGGCCTGTACCTTTCCACTAATGAAGAAGCTGTCTGCTCGGCCCTGGTCAAGGAGGAGAAGGGCATGCAACGGCATATCTACTATTGCGAGCCGGGTGCTACGGGATGCAGAGACCAGTTATAGCCTCATAGAGAAGGTCGTCTACTACCTAGTCACGATGACGAGGAAGCTTCGGCCATACTTCCAAGCTCACACCATCGTCGTCTACACCAATCTGCCCCTCGAGAAGAACCTAAACAAATTGGAGCAATTTAGGCAGAATGCTGAACTGGAGCGTCGAGCTCAGTGAGTTCGACATCATCGACAAAGCCCGGACGTCGATCAAGGGCCAATCACTTCGTGGTAGAATGCACCATTGAAGAACTTCCCGAAGACCCGCCAGGCGCTTAATCGGCCGTGGCATGGCAAAGACTGCTGGTAGCAGACGAGCCCTCAACATCCGCTAAGGGAGGAGACGGTGAACTATGGGTCATCCATGTTGATTGTATGGCTACGGGGTCGGGAAGTAGAGCGGGCATCGTCATCCAAAATCCTGACGTGTGCTTATTGGAGTATGCGCTCTGCTTTAACTTCTCGGCGACAAACAACGTGGCGGAGTACGAGGCCGCTGTCAATGGGTTGAAGCTATACCGGGCGATGGGGGCGACGAATGTGCTGCTGCTGAGCGATTCGAGGCTCGTCGTCCAACAGATCCAGTGGAGCTTCGAAGCGAGGGAGGAGCTGATGAAGCGCTACCTGAAGTGCAGCCAGGCCAAACTTTAGAAGTTCAAAAAGCGGAGGTTCAGCATCTGAGTCAATCGAACAACCTCCGGTCCGACGCTCTCTCAAAGGTAGCCTCCTCCTCCCCGGTCGAAATTGGAAAGGCCATCTACGTCGAGAACTTGCTGACACCTACTATTGAAGAGGGCAATCTAATGCGTGTCAGCCAAACGACGACCTGGATGAACCTAGTCATGACCTACCTGGAGACGAGGGCCTTGTCCGAGGATCGACTTGAAGCGAAGAAGGTCGAAAGGCGAGCCCTATCATTCATAATCTTCGACGGCGTGCTTTATCGCAATCACCGTGCAAGGTTCGACATCCTGCCTTACCTGAAATGCTTGGGGCTGGACCAAGACGAACAAATCATTCACAAGGTGCTTGAAGGCCTCTACAGAAACCACTATGGCAGGCACACCATCGCCCACAAGGCGGTGTGCCAAGGGTATTATTGGCCAACCATGATCCACGACACGCTCCAGTATGTCAAGAAGTGCACGGAGTGCCAGAAGTTCTGCAGACATACTGTTGCTCCACTGGCTGACCTGGTCCCTATCCACAGCCTGATCTCATTCGCCAAGTGGGGCCTCGACATCCTCGGACCTTTCCCTAAGGCGTCTGGATGAAGGAAATACATCGTCGTCGCCATAGATTACTTCACCAAATGGATCGAGGCTGAGCCATTGGCACGCATCACTTAGAGAGATATGACGAGCTTCATTTGAAGTCTGTCATATGCCTCTTTGGGGTACCTCGCTCCATAGTGACAGACAACGGGAGGCAGTTCGACTGCGCGGACTTCCGGAGCTTCTGTTCAGAGTGGGGGATTAGACTCCACTTTGCTTCCATGGCACAACCGCAGTGCAATGGGATGGCAAAGGCGGTGAACAAGTGCATACTGGGCCCACTGAAGAAGAAGGTAGGCAATGCACTCGGGTCCTGGGTGGACGAGCTACCGGGCATTCTATGGTCATACCGCACGACCTACAAAGCGTCGACCGGGAAGAGCCCGTTTTTTGTTGGCATTCGGGGCGGGTCGTCCCCATAGAGGTGGGAGAAGAAACACTCCAGATCAAGTACTTCAATGAAGACACCAACTTGGAGGGCCTCGACCTCAACCTCGAGCTCATCGACAAAGTGAAGACCGAGCTCTGACTAACCTTGTCAAGCACAACCAAAAGATGGCTTGGCACTACAACAACCAGGTGAAAAAACGGAGCTTCAGAATCGGTGACCTAGTCCTCAGGGACGCGACCTTCAAGCCTAAGATCGCTCGCCGAGGGAAGCTCGCAGTAAAAATGGGAGGGCCCCTATGAAATCATTGACATCATCAGGACGGCCACTTACATCCTGGCAACCATGGATGGCGACGAGCTAGCCCACCCGTGGAATGCGAACCACTTGCTCAAATACTATAAGCAACCTTGTACTTTAAATAAAATTATCTTCTTTTCATGCGAATCATCAAATTTTGACGTCTCCTTGTGGAAATTTCAGTTCTCCTCGAACATTGTGAAGACTTCGGGACGGTCCGGTCCTGGCTACCCATAACAGGATGGGCTTCGCTACCCAAACCAGAGAAGGGCTAATGCCGAGCTACGAGCTCGCACCCTCCCCTCACATGAAGACTTCGGTGCAGGTCTGATCCAGGCAACCCATAGCAGGACGGGCTTCGCTAACCAAACCAGAGAAGGGCTAGGGCCGAGCGACGGGCTTGCACCCTCCCCTCAAATGAAGACTCCGGGGTAGGTGCGGTCCTGGCCACAAATAGCAGGATGGGCTTCGCTACCCAAACTAGAGAAGGGCTAGGGCCGAGCTCCGGGCTCGCACTCTCCCCTAACATGAAGACTCCGGTGCAGGTCCGGTCCTGGACACCCATAGCAGGACGGGCTTCACTACCCAAGCCGGAGAAGGGCTAGGGCCGAGCTACGAGCTTGCACCCTTCCCTCACATAAAGACTCTGGGGCAGGCCCGATCCTGGCTACCCATAGCAGGACGGGCTTCGCTACCCATACTGGAGAAGGGCTAGGGCCGAGCTATGGGCTCGCACCCTCGTCTCACATGAAGACTCCGGAGCAGGTCCGGTCCTGGCTACCCATTGCAGGACAGGCTTTGCTACCCAAACCGGAGAAGTGCTAGGGCCGAGCGACGGGCTCGCACCCTCCCCTCATATGAAGACTCCAAAGTAGGTCTGGTCCTGGCTACCCATAGCAGGACGGGCTTCGCTACCCAAACCGGAGAAGGGCTATGGCCAAACTACGGGCTTGCACCGTCCCTTCACATGAAGACTCCGGAGCAGGCCCTGGTACTGGCCACCCATAGCAGGACGGGCTTCGCCACCCAAACCAGAGAAGGGCTAGGGTCGAGCTACGTGCTCGCACCCTCCCCTTACGTGAAGACTCCGGGGCAGGTCCGGTCCTGGCTACCTATAGCAGGACGGGCTTCGCTAACCAAAACGGAGAAGAGCTAGGGCCGAGCTACGGGCTCGCACCCTTCCCTCACATGAAGACTCCGGGGCAGGTCCGGTCCTAGCTACCCATAGCAGGACGGTCTTCGCTACCCAAACCAGAAAAAGGCTAGGGCCGAGCTACGGGCTCGCACCCTCCCCTCACATGAAGACTCCGAGGTAGGCCCGATCCTAGCTACCCATAGCAGGACATGCTTCGCTACCCAAACCGGACAAGGGCTAGGGTTGAGCTACAGGCTCGCACCCTTCCCTCACATGAATACTCCGAGGCAGGCCCGGTCCTGGCTACCCATAGCAGGACAGGCTTCGCTACCTAAACCGGAGAAGGGCTAGGGCCGAGCTAAGTGCTCACACACTCCCCCCACATGAAGACTCCGGGGCAGGGCTACCCATAGTAGGACAGGATTCGCTACCCAACCCGGAGAAGGGCTAGGGCCGAGCTACGGGCTCGCACCCTCCCCTCACATGAAGACTCCGGGGTAGGCCCGGTCCTGGATACCCATAATAGGACGGGCTTCACTACCCAAACTGGAGAAGGGCTAAGGCCGAGCTACGAGCTTGCACCCTCCCCTCACATGAAGACTCCAGGGCAGGTCCGGTCCTGGCTACCCATAGCAAGACGGGATTCGCAACACAAACCAGAGAAGGTCTAGGGCAGAGCTACGGGCTCGCACCCACCCTACACATGAAGACTCTGGGGCAGGTCCGATCCTGTTCTCTCATAGCATGACGGTCTTCGCTACCCAAACCGGAGAAGGGCTATGGCCGAGCTACAGGCTTGCACCCTCCCCTCACATGAAGACTCTTGGGCAGGTCCGGTCCTGGCTACCCATAGCAGGACGGGCTTCGCTACCCAAACCGGAGAAGGGCTAGGGCTGAGCTACGGGCTCGCATCCTCCCCTCCCTCAAACTCCAGAAGACAAACATCGGTCTGTACTCTCGACATCCGGTATGGCCTCTCCCCAGCTCTTGCCCACCCTGAATGTCGGGGGCAATGCACATCAGGGCCATGCTAAGTCACAATCCGAGACAGGGAACCAAGCCACTAGTCGAGAAAATTTAGCTCGGACCATAACTTTCATTGAAGAAAATCCTTTACATGTATTTCCCGGGTGCCAACCTTACAAAAAATGGCATCACCTAGGTTGACACCACCAAACAGCCAAAATTCCTACAAAAAAGAGACTAAATTCTATACTAAGGCCCCATGACCGGCCCCTAAATCCCCTACCCAAACCTTCTTACGGCGTCCGGGCCGCCCTCCCCTTGGTCGCCTCTGTCAGAACATTCGCTCCCTCGGGTATCCTCCCCCACTTGTTGTTCGACGATTGGCGCCTCTCCATCAAGCGGCGCAACCATTTCTTCCTCTTCCTCGTCGTCGAAGGCCGTCACCTGCATGAAGTCGACGTCGACCGAAGGGTAGAGGCTTCCTATCCTCTCCTTTATCCTTTGGAGGCACGCCACCCAGCCCTCTGCCTGGCCTTCTGCCCGGCCTTCCCTCTTCATCACCGCCAGGGCAGGGACGAACTCCTTCGTCTAGTAAGCACAGACAGGATCCACCTTCTTCTCTTCCAGCTCCGCCTTCCCAGTCTCCACCAGCGCTACTAGCTCGGCCGCCCGCGCCTTCTCCCGCTCCAGAGAGCCCTCCAGCTCGGCTTGGCGGGCTTCTCCTGCAAGGGCCTTCGCCTCGAACTCCTCCGGGAAGGCATCCTGCTTCTGGATCTCGCCTGTTGTTCGTCGAACGATCCCTTTAGCTTGGTATAACTGGCCCTTTGCTTCGCCACCCACTCGTCAGCTTCCTTCTTGAGAGCTGCAACCTCGGCCTCCTTCTGTCCGAGCGCGACCTCGGCCTTGCTTATAGCAGGGGTATGGTGCCTAAGGGCGACCATCATGGCCTTAGCCTGCACAGTAGAGCAAAAAAGAGTTAGAACAGACACGGGGAAAGATAAGCTTCTTTAGTAAAGAAGGCCGACCTATCTGCATGCTATGCCACAGGGCCGATGTGCACAACCTCTCCGCACCAACGTTTCTCAGGGACTCCTTATCCCAAGGTAGCTGGCCGTTCTCAGCTAGCCTCGCCGCCACTTCGGCCTCGTCGAAGACCGACTCAGCGGAGTCGACCGGGTAGGATGTCGCCTGGAGGGCCTCCTCCGGTAAAGCCAAGAGCTCGTCCCTCTTGGACTTGAACACCGTGAGCACTGCCTCGCAGCTCGGGTGAGCGGGCCTCCCGGACCCAGATGACAGGCAACCGTATGGCCAGCGGTCTTCGGCCATCGTTCGCCCGATAGAGCCCGACCCAGCGAACCCCCCCTGGGGAGCTAGGGTCTTGATCGGAACTACGGGGATCGGAGGCAGTCACCCGCTCTGAGATCCTTAGGCCTCTGGGTTGACCCGCACGTCTTCCTCAACTTCGAGATCGATGGGCATGGCATCGGCTCTGGCCGCGGAGCCCTCAGTAGGGCGGCTGGCGTCTGTCGCAATCGCCTGAGAACCCGAGGCAGTCGCGACGTCCACCACCTTCGCCTTCTTCGACCGGATGAGCTTCTCGACCTTCGCCGTCGACGGCCCCTCTCGAACCCTCTTCTTACTGCCCTTCGTTGGTTACTGGGCTACTTGTTCCGCGATCACCCTCATCAGCTCATCCAGCGGCATACTCATCGTCTGACCTGCAAGAAGGAGATAGATCAGGGTGAGCAAATTAGGAACGACAATTACAAAGCTCGGGTTACCTTCTGGCCAGATGTGCCAGACTATCATTTCCTCCTTAGAGAGCGTCCCATATTGCATGTCTACAGCAGGGATCGTCTCCAGGATCTTAGCCTGCTCAACATTGGTCGCGTCAAGGCGAACCTCTTTGTTCGCCTCCGGGTTCAGCACGCCCCAGTTTGACCTCAACGCCAAATCCTTGGGCATCGAGTCGAACACATACTGCTCCTTCCAACCCTTAATCTTGCCCGGCAAGCCCAGGATGAGAGGTCGACTTCTCCTCGCCGATATATAGTAGTGCGCCCTCAACTTCTTGATCGCGAAAAATACCAGAAGAGGGGAAGGCTCGGACTGATGTCGCTCCCCGCACAGAGGACGAGGAAGTCGACGATCACACTGATGGAGTTCGGCATCAATTGAAAAAGCAGCAATTCGAGGAAGTTCTGGATATGGAGAAGCAGAGGAGGAAGGGGGAAGCAGAGTCCTTGGTGGAAGCAGGCGACGTAAACCTCAACCTAATATCCTTCGGGAAGCACACCCATTCAACGGCGGTCGGAAGATAGACGGTGTAGGGTGTCTGACGTACTTTGCGCAGGGTTCAGGTATGAAGGAGGTCAGCACTACCGATTCCACGCTTAAGATCTCAGCATGAATGCTCCCGCCTCGGCCACGGTCACAACGGCCCATGCGGACAACCGGGGCTTCAGTACGGCCGGCCCTTTCCGTTTCCTTGGATCCCTTGGGTCCGCTGACGATGAACCCGTGGCGAGCTTAGTCATCGGCCTATCCTCAGCGCAGCCCTGACTTACCGGAGTGGTCTCCTCCACCTCCTCCACGGTGCCCATGGCGGAGCTGTCCGTGGCTCCGCCACCACTAACCCTTTGTTCTACCTCCCTCAAAGCAGATGGCCGTGAAGAAATTGGATAAACCATTTTAAGAATGAAGAACATTACCTTGGGGAAGAAGACGGTCGGATGAAGCTATCGGAACAGTTGCACAAACTCAGGCGATGGCAACGGCGGCAATGGCGAACGAAAAATCTAAAGGAGGTGAGAGCTCGAAGAAAATCAGAAGTTGGAAAGATCGCACTCGACCTCCCCCTCCCCTATTTATAAGAAGCACCGATCGATCTTCGCCGTCGAAGCCCAGCCACGTGTCGAAGATCTGAGCCCTCTCTGACGCTTCGATTGCCACCTATAGTCACGTCTGCCACGCGTCACTTTCCGGATGGCTGGGACGCTTCGATATTCTCTGCCATCAAATCGAAATGATGGCAAAGAAACGGTGGGCGGGCTTTTTAAAATAAATCCCGCCCTTTCCCGACGCTCGGAGCGAAGGCCAACCCCCTTATTTCGAACGGACTGGAAGACGGTACTTCGTCCGAATAAGGCCGAGATTCTGCCCCGACCTTACTAGTAAACTCTGGTGCATTTATATTTTTTGCATGCATATTGTGCGGACTAAATTTTCAGCTCCCCGCACTGAAGAACGTCGGGGCATCCCAAGCGAGCTTTTGCCTTAGAAGGCAGGCCGAAGCATGCATTGCCCCTGGGCTACAAGTACCCTAATCTCCATCAAAGTCCGGCGCAGACCGACGGGGCCAAGCTATGGGATCGCACCCTCTCCTCCCTCAGAGTCCGGGGCGAGCTTACGGAGCTTTGCCCTCGATAGGTCTCCGATGGACCAGGGCCGAGTCACATCTCGCTCCCTCTCCACCTTACAAGTATATTCCTATACACTCGCATTTATGTCTACCTATTATGAAAACTAGAGTTTCAGCCCCTCGCATCGAAGAAATCCGGGGCATACCTAAGTACGCTTCGCCCACCGGGGCACGTCCAAGCATCTGTCGCCCTCGACAGGTCGCCACCAGGTTGGGTCAGGTTGGGTCAGGCCACCAGGTTGGATCAGGCCATGGGGTTTCACCCCCTCCCTGGCTGCTCGCCTTCAAATCCGGGTCGGACGTGGGACTTCACAACATTCTCCTCCTCGGCTCAGTGCGTGTCAATAGCAGATTGTTGGGGGCATTAATACCCATGCAAGAGCACAGTGCACACAACCGACATGGGGAGCAACCAAAAAGACGAATAAGGAAAAAATTCGAATTTTATTCATAACTATGTACAACTCAGGGTCTACCAAAAACACAATGAGACGGCCCCAGGGCCGACCGTACAACTTCGCCATATTCTATAACACCTCGACTCGGTCGCCACTTCCTTCACTGCTGCCCTCCGGGGCCCGCATGTCTGTCCAGTCGCCCTCCTGATCGCCGCCACCCGGTGTATCTCCTGATCCTTCCCCTTCGTCGACCAAGGGCTCGTCCATCTTGGGGAAGTCGACCACTAAGGAGGGATGCAACCTCACCAGCTTTCCCTTCATCTTCGGAAGCCCTTCTCAATGCATGCCTCCTTTGCCAATCGCAACGTAGGGATAAGCTCCTCGTCCTGATATCGGACGACGGCGGTGTCCCCTGTAGCTCGCTGGTCGACTTTCTCCAGCTCCTCCACCTGCCGCTTCAAGCCGACATTCTCCCATCTCTCCACTTCCTCGCCTGCTTCAGGGCGGCGACTCCCGCTGTTAGAGATCGATTTCCCGCTTCTTGGTGCCCATCTCCGGCTTCAGGATGTTCTTCTCCTCAGAATGATCCTTCTGGATTTTGACCCGTCTGGTCTCTTCATCCTGGAGCGGATGAGTGAGCTCCGCCCGTTTCTTCTCCAGCCCTTCAATGACCGTCTTCTGGGCATCGTAGTGCCTCAGAACTTCATCCAGCTTCTCATCTTTCTTTCGCAGTTTCTCGATGGTCTCCTAGAGATCTGCCCTCGCCTTCTCAAGGAACGCCTTGACAAGGGCCACCGGGGTGTGGCGCTGAAGAGCCGCCATCGCCGCCATCGCCTACAGAAGAAACAAAGACATAATTACACACGTAAGCAAAGAGACCTACGTGACATAATAAAAAGCTCAGCGAACCTGCATGCCGTGCCAAATCGCAGAGGCATAGAGTCGTTCCGGAGCCACAGCCGCGAAAGATTTGCCATCCCGCGGCAGCATGCTATTCTCCGCCAGACGGGCCATAACCCCAGCATCATCAAAGATGGACCCCCATCGACCTATCGGATAGATCGGCTGGAGGAGCTCTGCCATTGGAAGGGCCTCCACCTCGGCCCTCTTCGACTGAAAGAGGGCGAGCGCCCTCTCGCAGCTCAGATGCGCCTCCCTCCCCATCTCCCGTAGAGGAACCCTGTAGGGCCATCAATCAATCACGGGTGCCCTGCCGGGATTCTCCACGATCGGAGCCTTCGGAGGAGGAGCTGCTACGGCCTCCCCCTATCCAGCATGACCGCCTGGTGAGGCCTCACTAGTCCGGCAGGAGGGGGTGTCCGGTTCGGACGTCTCTTGCCTTTTATCCTCCCTCTCCCTAATGGTGATCCCGGCGCCCCGCTTCTCGGCGATCTCTTTCGCGGGTACCTCCTCTTCTACCACCTTCTTGCCTTTATCCAGGGGGTCGGACTTCTTCCTCACGGACACCCCAGCCGCCCTCAGCACCTTCTCCCTAGTGAGGATCATCTCCTCACCTACAAAGAAGAGAGATTAGGGTGGGCCTATATGAGGAAGTTCGCTAGGATCAAAATACCTTCGGGCCAGAAGTATTGGGCGAGCCGGTCGTCCTTGGTCAAGTCCGCTAGCTGCCGGTCTGCCTCAGGAATCTCCTCCAAGATCTGGGCGTTCACTAAATCCTCTCCCTCCAAGATCGCATCATCATCCACTGAAGGATTCAACGCCCCCCAGTTCGGCCTCAACACCACATCAGTCGGCATCAAAACAAAACAAATCTCTCCCTCCACCCTTTCACATCGGCCGACACCCCAAGGATGAGAGACCCCACTTCTTCGCATACACACAATAATGTTTCCCCTTCCTCCTCACCTGGAAGAAATGCTGGAAGAGCGTCAAGGACGGACTCAAGTCACTGGCGAGGCAGAGGATGTATCTCCCTGATATTGATCATGTCAGTTCTGCTTCGAGTGGTCGCTATCACCCTAGGCACCCTCGTTCGGAATGTTCTCATCCACTATTGCCACACTCCTCCTCCAATTCATCCTCCTTTACCTCTACTTCCTCCTCCCTCACCGTGTCACAGCCACCTCCAACCTTGAACTGTGAAGCCATCTAAAAAAGATCAACAGAATACCTAGATGAAAGAAGCTGGACTGAGGAAGCAATCAGAACAGTAGCTCTGACAACGGCAGCAACGACGGTGAAGACAGTCGGAAGATCAGAGAAGAAGAGCTCGAAGAGACTTGAAATCAGAAAGAAAACTCTCGACGGATCCCTTCACACCCTACTTACAGCAAGCGAAGGATCATCCCCACCGCTGAAGCTCCGCCATGTGGCACTGATCCGAGCTGCTCATATGCCTCGGCTGCCACCCACAGTCGCATCCACCACGCGTCGCCTCTCGGATGGTTGGGACGCCTCGATCTCCTCACCCCTTTCAAATCGAAATGATGGCGACGAAACGGTAGGCGGGTATTGTAGGAATATGGTGCCCTCGAGGCCATTTATTCCTGTGTGAATAACACAAACATCTTGTTCGAAATAACAGTAAGCTGTTTGGTAATAATTTATCTAAGTTATATTGTAATGTAGTCAACATTAGATATCAACTTAGGTAAAGTCCTGAGACTTTATGCAAGGTCAAACGGGTATCGAGATGAGTATCTCGATCATGGAGAAACGTTTGACCGTCTGTAGCATAAGTCTAAAATGGTTCGTGGTCGTAGATGTTTCGAGACAAGGATATCGAAACATCGGATAGACCATTGTGTCTTAGTCTTCACCATTTAGCGGTGGCGATGATCTCATGATCGCTTGACTTGGCGAAGTCGAAGACGAGACACAGGTGCTCATTAGAATGAGTTCACTGAACGATCCACTCGAGTTATCATATGGTTATATTGACCAATCTGTCAGTGATAACTCTGAGTGATGAAAGGATAGTTGGTCTTTTGACTTGAGGTCATTTTGACGGACCTGTGCGTGAACGGTGCCACTTAGATCAACTGACCTAGCTTCGAGGCAAGGCATGTCGAAAGGTCTTTTGATTGGGTGTCACTTGAAACGTACGAGGCGAGTAATAACCAAGAGAGGATTCGTCTCTCCCGGTCAATGGGAGTTAGTGTCGTAGAGTTAGTTCGGTCTTTAGTAAAAACTCTGCACAGAGTATGTTGGAAGAAGTCCAACATTTATTGACTAAAGATTGATCGAAACTAACCTGATTCAAGTTATTGGGGTTGACAGTTTAACCGTACCCCAGACTTGATCTACATGACACAATTTAGACGAAGAGACTATAACTGCGGAACTCATCACGGAAACAGTCAGGTGGTCCCGACAATACTCATGTCAATGAGTTAACCACATAATGATGATTCCTGAAGCAGGGACGGCAACCACTGCTCGTGGTCACTGCCGTATAGGGCTTCGAGCCCAACCTGTTGTAAGGGTCAGGCTGTAGGGTCTCACACAGAGTGCAACGCTTCGTCTAGTAATAGGTAGAAATTAGTTAGGGAGAATATTTTGCATTTTTGATGCAAGGGATGAAATAATTGCATTTGATGCAATATGATAATTTAAGCTTAGATAAGGACTATTTTGCATTTGATGCAAAAGCGATTAAATGTGTATTAAATTATTTAATACAATATTTAATAATATAAACGCAAGGAAAAGTTCACGGGTAAGACGGGAATGTCCCGGTCTAGACACAGGTTCGAACGGCGTCCAAATCAGACGCCAAACATAATAGTTATGGCCAAAACAGTGTAAACCCCAAAGCCCATCAGCCCAAAGGGGCTGATTAAATAAACCCAGGCCCAAGAAAAAGAGGGGGGCCCGCTGACGCAGGCTGACGCCCGCGTCAGCGGGCCCACCCGCTGACGCGGGCGCCCGCCAGGCGCGTGCAGCGCACGCGCCTCGGGGCGCGTGCGCTGCACGCGCCTGGCTCGGTCTGCGCGTGCAGGTCAAGTTAGTGGGGCCCACTGGTGGGCCCCACATGCCTAGGGTTGCGAACCCTAGGCAGAATTCCTTGACGGCTGCAGTTTTGTGTTTTGGGTGGCTTTGGGCTGATCTTTGGACGATCAATTGGAGGGTCAAACGAACTCCGATTGACGAACGGTTTTTTCCTATGCGTTCACCGTTGTACGCTCGTCGTATTGATAGGTTGTATCAATCCTGAAGCTCAACGGTGAGTGAGTTAAAATTCACGGAAGTTTGCACTTTGTGAAGTGCTAACTAACTTGATTTTAATTAACTCATTGTTTAGTCCCACATCGGATTTTGAGAAAAGGGGAGAGTCCGCCGCCTATATAAATAGGGGTCTCCCCCCTTCCTCAAAACTCGTCCCAAGCTCTAGATCTGAGCGGCTCTCGTAAATGTTGGAGCACGCTCGGATCTAGGCTTAAATTAATATTTCTCTTCTCCCTAAATTTCTGCCTTACTCCTGCGGGCTCTAGCAAGGCCACAAAGGAGTTCGGATTCTGGATCCGAAATCTTGGCGGAGGTTTCACTCGCGTGAAACTTTCTTCGGTGCGTGGTTGGCTCGGCGGCACGGGGATTGATCGCCTCGGGATGCGGAGCGGTTCGAGGAGCGGTTCGGGGAGCAGTTCAAGGAGCGGCTCGGCGTGGGACGGGAGCAGCTCGGAAGACGGCGCGGAACATCTCGCCTGCTCCAGGGCTGAGATTCCGGGTATGTGGTTAAAGTATTTTATTAGCATTAGTTTAGTTTAATCGCAGTAGGCTAGATCCTTCTTGGGATGGTCAGATCCATCCCAAGTCGGCATAGATCTTGGCATAGGGTCTTGGACCTTAGGGCTAAGTTAAAATTGTTTTAACTGCTTGTTAATTTAGATTAACTATTTTTTCTTCCGCTGCTTTTGTTTTTCTGTCTATGTTCCGTCCGACTTAGGACGGGACTAGAGTTTTTGTGCCCTAAGGGACCGCGATTTCCCCTACAGTGGTATCGGAGCCTAGGTTTGCGTAGTCGATCTAGGTACTGCGATTTCATTAAACTTATTAATGCCTTTTAAATACTTTTACATTTTTTAAAGTTATTAGATAATTTTAAAAATGTTTTTTTTGAAGTTCAAAATTCTATGTGATAAATTTTTTGAACATGAAATTTTTTTTTATAAAATTTATGTGATAATTTTAAAAACTAATTTTAAATATTTAAAAAGTTTAAATTTATTTTGGATGCCTAAAAATTCTTTATATGATAAATTTTTTTTAAGCATGGAAATTTTAAAATGGTGGTTTTAAATTTATGTGATAAATTTTAAAATTGATTTTAAGGCTTTAAATTTATGCGATAAGTTTAAAATATTTTAGATGTTTAAAAATTGTATATGATAATTTTTGAACATGGAAAACTTTTAAAGTAATGTTTTAAATTTATAAGATATTTTTAAAACTGATTTTAAAAGTCTAAAAATTGTTTAGGCGATAAAATTAGTTTATTTAATTGTTAAATAGATATACACTTTCATTTTATGTTGATAAAATTAGTGTAGCTTTATTTTAATGGCTTGTTAATCTTGTCCCTTATTTGATAACACAAGACAACCTTTTAGGTTAGCCATTAAAAATGATTAAAATTTATTACTTGAATTTTAATGACATGCTATGTTTTAATAAATCATTAACAACAATATTAAGACCTAATTCCTGATTAGGGTAGTCCTTTAAATGAATTTTCAATTCTAATTGTTATAATTAATTTTCATTAAAGGACTTCGCTTCTAGCGTTGTTAATAAAATTTATTAAAATCCTAATAACGATTAGGGTAGCACGTGAACCTTATAGTTGATAAGGACTTAATAAAAGTTATTAAACAAATCCTAAAATTTTGAATTTAAGGATTCAACTAGTTGATAGGATTAATTAGTTGTTAATAAAAGCTGTTTAGTCTATGTCATACATACAAAAATGACAAGCTTCATTCAATGGACCATGATCCAGTCAATGTGCTTGGCTAAGAGTTCTGGATCACCCTTTAAGGGATAGTGATCCTGGCTTAGTCAATTCCCTGGCTGAGTTCCGCTGGACCGCAATGTCGCGAATCATGATTGTATGACACCCTGGACTATATCTAAGTCAAATACGTTAATGATCTTTTTCAAGATTAGCCGTAGCCCTCCTTGTTTTAGGGGTTAGCAACTATAGGGCCCGTGTTACAGTTGTTGAGATACACTCAAGCTGTGACATGGCAACCTTGTAGAAACCAACTTCTTAAATACATAAGATGTAGTCTAAGACCTGACCCAAACCGACGTGTCGTGCATACACCGAGCTGAGGGGCAAGTCAGGCTAGACACGAAAACAAGGGTCCGACTAGACTAGACATTGTGATTTGGATGAGCACACTCATGATCACGAATGGCTAGGGGCAAAAACCGATTAAGAGAGTCATATCCGATATGATCGATGAAGAGTCATCTTCCGATCGCAGAGTCAATCAACTTGTTGAGCTACACTCAAGGTTGTTTAGACTCAAGGTGATTGGAATTCTTACCCATTAATTTTTAATTCGATTAAATCGTTCGTTATTAAGCTTTAAAACGATCGTAAAAATAGTGGGAGGATATAGATAGATAAAAGCCAATCTACCTATATTTAATATTGAACATATGCCAAAACTAGGGCAAGACTATGTTTACCGAAAGAATCAATTGATAATATTGGAATTAGTTAACTGGTCAATATGTTGATTAATTGAATATCGAGTTAAATTCTAATTGATAGAATTAAAACTATATTCTCGTTGACATTAAATGACCTTCTAAAGATCAGACTTAAGAAATATGATTTCATTAAGTTCTGGGTCCAACAAATAAATTAAAGCTACATGTCACTCGTCTCTATATGAGGCAGCTTGAACATATAGGACATTCAAAGTATGTTTCTCCCTACAACTTGTCGAGCTACCCTCAAGGTTGTATGGACAAACAAATTTGATCCTCAAAGTTCGAGAATTCGATTAAACCGTTTGAGTCGAATACGAGTGCATGAGCGGTGCAAGACTATGTATCCCAACCGGATCTTGAGACAAGCAACTTCTTGAGCTACACTCAAGATTGCAAAGCTCAAGCGTTTGGATACATAAGTTGCTTGCATAGCTATTTATTTATATTGATATCTAAATGTGATTTAGAAAAGGAAGAAGGCACTTCGGAAAGTCAATTGAGAAAGTTAGTTTAATTTATCATTAGTAGAGGCATAAGTAGGAGGAAATGAAAACGTGACGTATTTTGATGTCACATTTCGGAATAAGTTGTTATACAAAAGACGTTTAACACATTTTGACGAATGTCGTCACATTGCTTCTGAAGTAATGTTTTGTGTTAAATAATTTGTAAATAACTATATATATATTAAAAGTTAATATATAAATACACAAGATAGTAGCAAACTTATATGGTAAAATTAGACTAGGCCGTATCAAGAGATTAAGCTTCACAAGTCACATAAAGAGGGGTCTGACCTCTCGTATTATGAAGTCTACGGACACTTGTGAGTCTTAGCCTCTTAGATACAATGGCCAAAACCCATCTGTGAGACAGCGGGAGAATGAGTTGTCGAACTCAGTCTAGTACATACTGATGTACCCGAGTCTAGATTAACCAAAATAAGTTATTCGTATGTTTTATTAAGACACATGTTCTTGATGAAACACAAGTCTGATAAAATAAAGAACGAAATGACTAAAGTATTTAAACTGATTCGATTAGATCGAATGGTCAAATACTTAGCTAAATAAAATCTTGTGTAATTAAAAGAAAATGTGATTTTCTCTCAGATCAAGTCTGTTAACACATCGGTGTGTTAAAAGGTATGAATCACACTTAGTTAGACTTGGTGCGATCCATAAATAAGTGACTCTGAGTTAACTCCTCCCTCTGGGTTAAGTCCCAGATAGTAATGCCTAGGTTTTGATAATGTTCTATAAAGACATTATCAATAATATATTCAATAAATCAATCGTAAGAAAGTTGTATTATTACTCGAATCTCGTGAGACGGATTGTCGAGTTAGACATCATAACTGATGATGACTTAGTCAACTTCTAGGATGAAATTCGGAGTAGTAACTCCGATTTAAAAATTGATGCAAGTCCATGTGCGTAAATAAATTTGAGAATTTAGTTTACGTGCCCAAGGAAAATGTTTCCTCACTTTCTGCAAGTAAATCTTTAAGTTGAAAGATTGGTGCAGAAAAGAAAATAGTGAAGTACAATAATGTTGGACGGGAACTGTTTTCATCCTAATTTCTTTAAAACGGATTATGATGAAACCGGTTTCGCCAACAGATGTGTACAGATCTACTCGGACCAAAGCCGATGTAAAACGCTTAAGTTGACCATGAAAATTTGCGCATTCACTTATAAGTTCGTTTTTCTAAATATGATTTAGACGAACCAACTTATATGAATTAGCCAGATAGTTTTCAAGGTCAGTGGGAGCGTGTAAATTACATGCGAGACATCAAAGAGATGGAACATACATTTTGACAAAGTAATCAAAAGGTTTGATACTTTATCAAGAATAGATATGAGCCATTTAAAATGACCATTAACAAATTTAAATGATTATCGTAAGGTACGATAAACTGGATAAGATCCAAGTAAAATAAAATATTATGGATTCCGACAGACCAAATAAATTATTTGAATGAGATTCAAATGGTTGGTCTAACATAAACATAGAAACCCCTTAAGTCTATAGAGTAGACGGTTTTGGCAGATCCACTCACGAAGGCTCTATCACATGAAGTCGGGAAAACTTATGTGTAAAAACGGTATAAGATACCGAGATAAATGGGCCTGAGTGCAAGTGGGAGATGTAGGAATATGGTGCCCTCGAGGCCATTTATTCCTGTGTGAATAGCACAAACATCTTGTTCGAAATAACAGTAAGCTGTTTGGTAATAATTTATCTAAGTTATATTGTAATGTAGTCAACATTAGATATCAACTTAGGTAAAGTCCTGAGACTTTATGCAAGGTCAAACGGGTATCGAGATGAGTATCTCGATCATGGAGAAACGTTTGACCGTCTGTAGCATAAGTCTAAAATGGTTCGTGGTCGTAGATGTTTCGAGACAAGGATATCGAAACATCGGATAGACCATTGTGTCTTAGTCTTCACCGTTTAGCGGTGGCGATGATCTCATGATCGCTTGACTTGGCGAAGTCGAAGACGAGACACAGGTGCTCATTAGAATGAGTTCACTGAACGATCCACTAGAGTTATCATATGGTTATATTGACCAATCTGTCAGTGATAACTCTGAGTGATGAAAGGATAGTTGGTCTTTTGACTTGAGGTCATTTTGACGGACCTGTGCGTGAACGGTGCCACTTAGATCAACTGACCTAGCTTCGAGGCAAGGCCTGTCGAAAGGTCTTTTGATTGGGTGTCACTTGAAACGTACGAGGCGAGTAATGACCAAGAGAGGATTCGTCTCTCCCGGTCAATGGGAGTTAGTGTCGTAGAGTTAGTTCGGTCTTTAGTAAAAACTCTGCGCAGAGTATGTTGGAAGAAGTCCAACATTTATTGACTAAAGATTGATCGAAACTAACCGGAGTCAAGTTATTGGGGTTGACAGTTTAACCGTACCCCAGACTTGATCTACATGACACAATTTAGACGAAGAGACTATAACTGCGGAACTCATCACGGAAACAGTCAGGTGGTCCCGACAATACTCATGTCAATGAGTTAACCACATAATGATGATTCCTGAAGCAGGGACGGCAACCACTGCTCGTGGTCACTGCCGTATAGGGCTTCGAGCCCAACCTGTTGTAAGGGTCAGGCTGTAGGGTCTCACACAGAGTGCAACGCTTCGTCTAGTAATAGGTAGAAATTAGTTAGGGAGAATATTTTGCATTTTTGATGCAAGGGATGAAATAATTGCATTTGATGCAATATGATAATTTAAGCTTAGATAGGGACTATTTTGCATTTGATGCAAAAGCGATTAAATGTGTATTAAATTATTTAATACCATATTTAATAATATAAATGCAAGGAAAAGTTCACAGGTAAGACGGGAATGTCCCGGTCTTGACCCAGGTTCGAACGGCGTCCAAATCGGACGCCAAACATAATAGTTATGGCCAAAACAGTGTAAACCCCAAAGCCCATCAGCCCAAAGGGGCTGATTAAATAAACCCAGGCCCAAGAAAAAGAGGGGGTCCCGCTGACGCGTGCGGCAGCCTGCTGACGCAGGCTGACGCCCGCGTCAGCGGGCCCACCCGCTGACGCGGGCGCCCGCCAGGCGCGGGCGCATGCGCCTGGCTGGGCGCGTGCGCTGCACGCGCCTGGCTCGGTCTGCGCGTGCATGTCAACTCAGTGGGGCCCACTGGTGGGCCCCACACGCCTAGGGTTGCGAACCCTAGGCAGAATTCCTTGACGGCTGCAGTTTTGTGTTTTGGGTGGCTTTGGGCTGATCTTTGGACGATTAATTGGAGGGTCAAACGAACTCCGATTGACGAACGGTTTTTTCCTATGCGTTCACCGTTGAACGCTCGTCGTATTGATAGGTTGTATCAATCCTGAAGCTCAACGGTGAGTGAGTTAAAATTCACAGAAGTTTGCACTTTGTGAAGTGCAAATTAACTTGATTTTAATTAACTCATTGTTTAGTCCCACATCGGATTTTGAGAAAAGGGGAGAGTCCGCCGCCTATATAAATAGGGGTCTCCCCCCTTCCTCAAAACTCGTCCCAAGCTCTAGATCTGAGCGGCTCTCGTAAATGTTGGAGCACGCTCGGATCTAGGCTTAAATTAATATTTCTCTTCTCCCTAAATTTCTGCCTTACTCCTGCGGGCTCTAGCAAGGCCACAAAGGAGTTCGGATTCTGGATCCGAAATCTTGGCCGAGGTTTCACTCGCGTGAAAATTTCTTCGGCGCGTGGTTGGGTCGGCGGCACGGGGATTGATCGCCTCGGGATGCGGAGCGGTTCGAGGAGCGGTTCGGGGAGCGGTTCAAGGAGCGGCTCGGCGTGGGACGGGAGCAGCTCGGAAGACGGCGCGGAACATCTCGCCTGCTCCAGGGCTGAGATTCTGGGTATGTGGTTAAAGTATTTTATTAGCATTAGTTTAGTTTAATCGCAGTAGGCTAGATCCTTCTTGGGATGGTCAGATCCATCCCAAGTCGGCATAGATCTTGGCATAGGGTCTTGGACCTTAGGGCTAAGTTAAAATTGTTTTAACTGCTTGTTAATTTAGATTAACTAGTTTTTCTTCCGCTGCTTTTGTTTTTCTGTCTATGTTCCGTCCGACTTAGGACGGGACTAGAGTTTTTGTGCCCTAAGGGACCGCGATTTCCCCTACAGGTATTTCGAAATAACTCTCGCCATTTCTAAGATCAGGACAAAGGTCACCTCGTTCCGTCCGGACAGATGGAGAGATGGTGCGTCATCTGAACTAGGTCGGGCTTCCGCCTCAAGCTCGAATGACGAGGGAAATTGTTACGACCTAAATATTGTGATACTCCGACCTTCCATCCAAGCTCGCCAGGCACACAGCCAGCTCGCCCCTCCTTCGCAAAGTCCACCTCGACTAGCGGGAGGACGCTCTTCGTCCCAACCTTGCTGGTTGATCGCTTGTTCTCCCCTTAGCCCGCTCGTCACCCATCAACCATGAAGTCCACCTCGACTAGTGGAAAGGGCGCACCTTCGACTCGAACCTTGCCAATTGGGCGCCCGCTTCCCTCCAAACTCGCCAGGCATACAACCGGATCGCCCGTCATCTACTGAGAGCGACCAAGTGATTCATGTGCGGTCCCGCTCCTCGGACGCACCTCGACGACCCGTTGGCTCATCGAACATTACAAACAACCTTGTACAAGAACGCCACTGACACTTCCGCTGCTGGACAGCCTACCAAAGCACCCCCTGGCTGTTGCGTCCCCTGACCGTTTGGTGCTTTCGGCTCTGACACTCTGACAAAGCGCCCCTGGCTGTTGCGCTGTCTGATAAAAGCATGGCTGACACACACAGCTCTGACATCCTCGGCTGAAGCTTCCGCAGTCTGACGTGCAAGCTCAGCATGCCAGGTCAGCCCTACCTAACCGATTCTATCAGCTATAAATACCACTTCACCTCTATCGAGAGAGGGGTTGGTAAATTGATTCTCAAACTCTCACGCACACACAAGAGCAAAGGTCGTCCACATCTTTGTTCTTTCACTATAGCTCGCCACGCACGGTCGACCTAATTTTAGCTTGACCTACATGTCTGGCCCCCTTTTTCTAAGCCCTAATTCTAACTTAGACATCGAAGAGGCTAAGGGTTGGAACACAACCTGGCCTTTCTGACGAGCTGCTCAGTGCGCAGGTTGTCCCTTTCCAAGCAACGAGCGACTAGTGATCTACTCGTGGTGAGCGACGAACTATCGGCGGACTTGCAGGATCGATCCAGAGATTGACCCACGAAGGACGCCTAGCCTCTCTACCCCCTCACTCCATGTAAACATCATACACTTTCATCCCTCAACTTGTAATCAACGTGCCCTTGGTTCCCCATCAAACAAATTCACTGTACGAGGATCTTACCCCGCAACACAGTCCATGATGGCACAATGGGCTTCCCTATTTGAAAATTCCTCGACAAACTCTATCATTTCTAGCCAAACTAGGGCCGACGGCTAGGGGCGTTCTAGAAGCATTAGCCAATCCGGCCTACTATGAGCTGGACTTTGATTTTATTATAGCTTTAGCTTTAGCTTTAGCTTTAGCTTTAGCTTTAACTTTAGTTTTATTATAGCTCCAACAATTCCAACAATATTAATTTTCTTGTTATGAATGAGGGAGGCCTTTGGCCTCCCCTCCTTCATTACCCACTCATTGGTCCCCATTACTATGGGTAATGGGGACCCTTGGTCTCCTTGAGTCCCTTCTCCTCCTCTCTTTACTTAATATATAGAGAACCATGGCTAATTGCCATGGTTACTCATCCTTTTGACGAGAATAACTTATCTCCATTCTATTGAGTCCAATTATCTTATAACACGTTATCAGCACGTGTTCTTCCTTGAGCAAGAAACCAATCCTAAAATTTCCACCAAATTGATCCCCTACGTGCGAGGAATCTTTGGTTGCTGCGGCGATTCGTTTGGAGCGTTGCGGTGTTCTCGACATTTTTTTTCGGGAGCTCGGATTTTTATTTTCTACGGTTCTCATCTACGGTCATCCCTAGATCATCGATCTAGAGGTATACTCTTCATTCCTGTAGATATACAATTTATTTTCATGTATTTTTACAACCTCTATTTTGGCTTGTAAAAACGAAAAAAAAAATTCAGTTGAATACAATGCAAATTACAAAAAATAAAAAAAAAATAAATAAAAAAAATAAAAAAAACCCTATCTTTTTTTTCCCTGCGCCCCCCACCCCCACGGGGGTGCCGATGCCCGCCGCCCCCCCAGTCGGGGGGGCCTCTGTCGCAGCGCCCGTCGCCCCCCGTCGGGGGGCCTCTGTCGCAGCGCCCCCCCGACGGGGGGGGGGGGGGGGGGGGGGGGGGGGGGGGGGGGCGATCCGCCGCCGCCCCCCGTCGGGGGGCCTTTGTCGGCAGCGCCCCCCCGGACGGGGGGCCCGATCTGCAGCTCCCACCCCCCCGACGGGGGGTTCCTCGGCAGCGCCACCCCTCCAGCGGGGGGGGGGGGGGGGGGGGGGGGGTTTCCTCCGGCTGCGCCCCCCCGCTTGACCGGGGGGGGGGGGGGGGGGGGGGGGGGGGGGGGCTGATCGGCATCGCCTTACCCCCAGCGGGGGGGAGGGGGGTTTCCTCGGCGGCGCCCCCCCGACGGGGGGGGGGGGGGGGGGGGATTGGCAGCGAACCCCCCCAGCGGGGGGGTTCTCCGGCAGCGCCCCCCCCCCTGACGGGGGGGGGGGGGATTGGCAGCGAACCCCCCCAGCGGGGGGGTTCTCCGGCAGCGCCCCCCCCCTGACGGGGGGGGGGGGGGCTTTTGGTTGTTTTCCCCCACAGCGGAGGGGGGCTCTTCTCTGTCGCCTTCCCTCCTTGCGTGGCGGCGGGAGGGGGTCTGTTGTGTCTTTTGATAACGGGAGGAGATGACGGCTGACCTATTTCTCTAACCCTAAAATTAGAGATTAGGGTTTTTCAACAAACCTTATTATTGGGCTTTGGGTATATTATTATCCCCATGGGCCTGAAGCCCAGATTGTTAAAATTAAAATTAAAATTTAAAAGCTATTCTGGGCCTGAAGACCCTAGCTAGGCCCACAGGCAAATAAAAATTTTCAGCGGGTCTATGTTATAAATCTGTTTTTGAACCAGATTTATATATGCAAAATTCCTTGGATTTACCAGAAAACCCCAGAAAAATCCTGGACAATTCTGAAAAATTCAAGGAAAAATCGGTAATAATTTTTGGCAATTTACTTATAAAATTGGGGAAAATTGTATATAAATTACTGTTTTTGCTAATATTATGTAAAACATCACTCTTGCATTATTAATTATTTATGGAAAATATAATTATCTTAAGGATCCTGCGACCGCTCTGCCGTTAGTCATCTAACCTAACGGTGTATGACGTCTCTCCGTGGTCCGAGAGATTATTATATTTTATTGCTTCTTTTTCCATATTATATATGCTTGAGATATATGCGTGGTTGTTTATTTTTATGCATGTAGCATATTTAGAACCGCGTAGATGTTTAATAAGTAAAAATGTGTTTTTCGGGATCGGCCATCGTATACCTATTTACTTTCCTTGCACTTTTATTTTCTTTTTGAGAGAATTTGTAAGTGAGGAAATTTGTATTAAAGGCCCAAGCTCGGTGCAACAGCATATGAAGACGAAGATATAGGGACCCACTTTGGGTTTCCGAAGTTGTATTTTTCTTTCCTTTTATGGACTGTAAACGAACTTGGACTGTTTATTTTTGGGTATCTGGCCGATCCCTGCATTTTTACTTGTTTATTTCTTTATGCATGAATTTTGAATTTTAATTAATTCATGCTCATTTTAAACTGCGTAGATAAAATGGCAAAATTGGCAAGCGTCGATTTCGAAGTACTTGACTCTGCAGAGACAAATTACCTGAGTTGGCGAGTGGACCTGAAGTTTCACTTGCGTTCGATGGCCCTCCTTGGGTCCATTTTGGCTCCTTCCTCGGCCCCCGCAGCGGTCGAAGCTTCTGCTACAACTAGCAGCAGCCCTACAACCACTGTATCCGATGTAGATAAGGCGAAAGCCATAATCTACATTAGGAAACATATCGATCGGACCTTAAAGGCCGAATACTTAACGGTTGAGGATCCAAAGGACCTGTGGACAGTGCTGGAAGCTCGGTATAAACATCAAATTGATGTTATATTACCGCGTGCCAGTTATGAGTGGGAAAACCTCAGACTTCAGGACTATAAGTCCGTCGCTGAGTACAATTCTGCACTTCATAACATCACCTCACGCCTGAAGTTGTGCGGTGAAGAAGTTACAGAACATCGCATGTTGGAAAAGACATTTACCTCGTTTCACGAGAAAGATGCAATCCTCATGCAGCAGTATCGTGAACGCAATTTCACGAAATTTTCCGATCTGATCTCATGCCTACTTAGGGCAGAGCAGAATCGAGACTTACTGCTCGCAACTCATAACTTACGTCCAGCTGACACTGCCCCTATCCCTGAAGCCCACCACGTTTCTCCCCAGAAGTGGAAAAACAAGAGGAAGGCTAAAAACACTAAAGGGAAATCTATAATGAAGCAACCAAGAGGTGCAGCTCCCCAGACAAACAAAAACAATAAGGGAAAAAGAAATTTCACTTGGAAGCGAAAGAACACCGAGCAAGTGTCACTTCCAAAGAAGAACTGGGAGGATAAATGCCATAGATGCGGCATGACTGGCCATTGGTCCAGAAACTGCCGCACTCCTCGCCACCTCCAGGATCTATACCAGTCGAGCCAGAAGTCTCTACCTGTAACAAATTTGGCGGCTGTTCAGCCGCCAACAATGTTTACTGCAAAAGACTTCGAGAACGACGACCTTCTCGATTGAGCACCATCGTTTATCTATGCTTTTTAGAATTCAATGTATCTTCATCTTTTATTTGCTTAAAGTACGAACTTTTATTTTCTAATGAATGTTTACATTTTCGCTCAAATAAAATTTCGTTTTTGCTTATATAGATGATGTCTGAGTTCCTAGTGGACAGTGCCTCAACGCACACAATCCTTCGCGATCATTGCTATTTTAATAGCGTAAATAAATATGACGGTCCTGTTATCACAATTTCAGGACTGTCCCAAATAATTGAAGGATCTGGTGAAACAATTATATTGCTCCCAAATAACACAAGACTTCAAATAAAAAATGCATTATTCTCTCCTAAATCAAATAGGAATCTCGTAAGTTTCAAGGATTTCCGTTTAAACGGATATCACTTAGAAACCAGAGATAAAAATACGGTTGAATATCTGTATGTAACTCGTCAGAAAGATGACCGGAAGATCATCTGCGAACGATTCAAGGGACTCCCGTCGGGTCTCTACCAAACATACATTCAACCAATAGAAGCCAATATGACTGAGCACCAGACGTGCCAATCACTGCCAGAGTTCGAACTCTGGCACAATAGACTTGGTCACCCTGGAACAGCAATGATGCGACGCATCATCTCTGAATCCCGTGGACACAAATTGAAGAACCTGAAGATTCTTCAAAAGGGTGAATTTCCATGTCTCCCTTGTTTCAAGGGAAAACTTATAACGAGACCATCCCTCCTGAAAGTGGGGTTAGAGTCTCCTGGTTTCCTTGAGAGAATTCATGGTGACATTTGCGGGCCTATTCACCCCGCAAGTGGCCCATTTCGATACTTCATGGTACTGATTGATGCATCAACCAAATGGTCTTATGTGTGCCTCTTGTCCACCTGCAACCTAGCTTTTCCAAAGCTATTGGCACAAATAATAAGGTTGCGTGCTCATTTCCCCGATAACCAAATCAAGAAACTACGTCTTGATAATGCGGGAGAATTTACTTCACAAGTCTTTGAAGACTATTGCCGGGCAACGGGTATTGAAGTTGAACATCCTGTAGCACATGTTCACACCCAAAACAGATTAGCTGAGTCCCTTATAAAGAGACTCCAATGGATTGCACGTCCATTGCTTATGCAATCCCAGTTGCTTGTGGATGCTTGGGGGCATGCTATTTTACATGCCGCATCACTTATTAGGATAAGACCCTCTGGAGGTCATACTTTATCCCCGATACAACTAGCATATGGCGCACCTCCGGATATCTCTCATTTGAGAGTGTTTGGTTGTGCGGTATATGTCCCAATAGCACCACCTCAGAGGACCAAAATGGGTCCTCAGCGTCGTCTAGGTATATATATTGGGTTTGATTCACCCTCTATTATAAGATACCTTGAACCCCTGACAGGTGACGCATTCAAGGCACGTTTTGCTGACTTTGAATTTAATGAGAAATTTTTTCCTAAACTGGGCACACAGTCTAAGAAGCCAGAAGCTTCTGAGACCATTAGTTGGGACCAGAAGTCTTTGTCCCTATATGATCCGCGTACTAACCTGTGTGAAGATGAGATCCTGAAGATCCTTCACATCCAGAATACAGTACATCTTCTGTCGGATAAATTCACGGACAACCAGAAGATTGTCCGTTCACACGTCCCTGCTGCCAATACGCCAGCTAGGATTGACATCCCCATAGATGGATGCAATCCACCGGCAGCAGAATTGGCTGTACCTCAAATGAAAAGAGGACTCCCACCAGGTTCAAAAGATAAAGTTCCTCGAAAGAGGAAGACCCCTGGTGATACTAAGATTATCCCTTCACATGATGCTGAGCTCAGACCAGCTACTTCTCCCCTCCTGATTTCCCCAGCAGAGGAAACAATAGGAGAAACATCATTAAATTTTGTACGTACTGGAGAAGTACTGGACAGAAAAAGCATAGTCGTCGACGACGATTTTGCGTTCGATATTGCCGTTCACGTCAATGAATATGACGATGACGTCGAACCACGATCTCTAGCGGAATGTAAACGCAGAGATGATTGGCCAAAGTGGGACGAGGCGATAAGAGTAGAGCTAGACTCACTCTTGAAACGTGAAGTCTTTGGGCCAGTAGTCCAAACACCAGTAGGTGTAAAACCTGTGGGATATAAGTGGGGTTTCATAAGAAAAAGAGATGAAAATAATGTGATCGTTCGCTATAAGGCACGCCTTGTAGCCCAGGGATTTTCCCAAAGACCGGGGATTGATTACGAAGATACGTATTCCCCGGTCATGGATTCGATCACCTTCCGATTTTTAATAAGCCTAACTTCTCCGGAAAGCCTAGAAATGCAGCTCATGGACGTTGTGACTGCATATCTATATGGCGATATAGATAAAAATATCTATATGAGACTTCCTGATGGGTTTAATCTACCCCCAGAGATGAAAGAGATACCTCAGGACGTATTCTCTGTAAGGCTACATAGATCATTATATGGTCTAAAACAATCGGGAAAGATGTGGTATAACAGACTTAGTGATTTCCTTGTACAGCAAGGATTCACGAATAATGAAGTCTACCCGTGTATCTTTATCAAAAGAACGGGAATATGATTCGTCATCATAGCTGTATATGTAGATGACTTAAATCTCATAGGATCTCCTGCAGAGATCAAAGAGATATCTGAAAGCCTTAAACATACTTTTGAAATGAAAGACCTAGGCAAAACAAAGTATTGTTTTGGCTTACAGATAGAACACCTAAGAGGTGGAATCCTATTACACCAATCTAATTATACAAAGAAACTTCTACGCAAATTTCATATGGATAAATGTCATCCTTTAGGTACTCCTATGGTCGTAAGATCACTAGATGTACATAAGAACCCCTTCCGGCCACTGGAAGAGGGGGATGAGATACTGGGTCCTGAAGTACCATACCTCAGTGCCATTGGAGCACTTCTATATCTGGCTAACTGTACGCGTCCTGATATAGCGTTTACAGTTAATCTACTAGCCAGACACAGTGCAGCGCCCACAAAGCGCCACTGGAACGGAGTAAAGCATCTTCTGCGATACCTTCAGGGTTCCATTGATCTTGGACTTTACTACCAGGGAGGTGCCTCCCCCAAATTATTTGGTTATGCTGATGCAGGTTATCTCTCTGATCCGCACACGGCAAAATCCCAAACAGGTTTGTTTTCACTTACGGAGGTACTGCTATCTCCTGGAGATCGGTAAATCAAACTACAACAGCTACATCATCCAACCATTCGGAATTCATTGCGATCCACGAAGCAAGCAGAGAGTGTTATTGGCTACGATCCATCGTCCAACACATTCTTCAATCTACTGGCCTGAAGACCAGAGATTTGGAGCCTACCGTTTTATTTGAAGACAACGCCGCATGCATTGCTCAACTTCAAAAGGGCTACATCAAGGGCGACAGGACGAAGCACATATCTCCCAAGTTTTTCTGGACACATGAGCTAAAGGAGGACAAGCAGATCGAAGTTCAGCAGATACAGTCCTGCAACAACTTAGCTGATCTTTTTACTAAGTCTTTGCCGAAATGTACTTTTGTAAAGCTTGTGAAGAACATTGGTATGCGACAATTGAAAGACCTGCAAGTCTGAAGCTTGTACGGATCAGGGGGAGTAACCTGTGGGTTGCACTCTTTTTCCTTAAGCTGTTGGGGTTTTCCACTGGGTTTTCCACAGCTAAGGTTTTAACGAGGCAAACACACTTACTCTGGATCCAGAAGTATACACCCCTCTTGGCCTCAGATGCTGAGACCAACGTGATGAATGGGTAAGGGGGAGTGTTATGAATGAGAGAGGCCTTTGGCCTCCCCTCCTTCATTACCCACTCATTGGTCCCCATTACTGTGGATAATGGGGACCCTTGGTCTCCTTGAGTCCCTTCTCCTCCTCTCTTTACTTAATATATAGAGAACCATGGCTAATTGCCATGGTTACTCATCCTTTTGACGAGAATAACTTATCTCCATTCTATTGAGTCCAATTATCTTATAACATTTCTCTAGTTTTTCATAAATATTATGGCATTTCTTTTCCGGGGTCAACAGCCCAATATCAAACATGACATGGCTATATGAAAGTCGGCTTTCAAATTCTCGCATTGTACTTAATCATGCTAATTCAATAGTCTTTATAGACATGAACAATCATGAAACAGCCTTTGAATTTGCTACTCATTCTTGTAAATCTCTTCGTTTCCGCGCCAATTCCTCAATCATCGTCTCCAACGCCGCCGCCGACGATCCTCCGTCCGCCATCGCCTTCGCGGCCAATTCGCCGAGATCTCTTGCCCTCTCTCTTGCCATCCGACCCTTCTCGCCGACCACCAACTCCCTCGCCGTCTCCTTTATTTCATCGTTCATCACTAGTCCACCTCCACCGCCATCCCTCGCCCTGATCCTCAGCCCAATCCGCTGCTCATCGACCACGAACTTGGCGTTAAGATGCTGCTCGGCCATCATGGGCCACGCCAAGATCGGCACGCCCGCGGAGACGCTCTCCATCACGGAGTTCCACCCGCAGTGGCTCATGAACCCCTTCACGCCCTCGTGTCGTAGTATCCCCAGCTGATCCACCCACTCTTTAACCACCCTCCCTCTCTCCCCAACTCTTTCCTCGTACCCTTCGCTCAGCGCTCCCGATTCCTTGGACCTCACGACCCACACGAAATCCAGGCCCGATTCCTCGAGCCCGATCTCAATCTGTTCCATTTGCACCGCGGACAGCTCCGCCTGAGACCCAAATGCCACATACAACACCGATCTGTTCATCTCCGATCTCCTGTCCAACCACCGCATTAACTCCCCTCTTGCGGCCGCAGGCTCTGCCTCCTTCGGCCGGGACAGGCAGAGCGGGCCGACACACCAGGCCTCGGGCCCGAATTCGCGATTCCAGTGGTCCACGTACATGGCTTCGAGCTCGTAGAATGTGTTGGCCAAAATGCAGTGGCTCGCCGCAGTGAGCTTTCTTGACTCCAGTAGGGAATCTCTCGTGGCGATGTCTGTGTCCAGCCGGTCGAACGGCGGGGTGAAGTCAGCCCTGGTTAGCTCCAGCTGCGGAAAGCCAGGGATCTTGAAGGGCTGGTTCGGGTCCGAAACGCCGGCGTAAGGCAGATCTCGAAGAAGGATGCGGTGGATGGTGAAGGCGAACTGGCCCATTCCGGAGAACATCACCCGCGGGATGGCGAACTTGGCGGCCGACTCGACCGTCCATCCGAAAAACATGTCGGATATCAAGAAGGTGACGGTCGGCAGGCCCGAGAGGGCCCCCTCGAAGGGAGCTTGGAGCAGGCTGGTGGCCATGAGGAATGGGATGAAGAGCGACATGGACGGGAGCTGGTCGGTGCTCTCGACGCCGGCTGGGATGTCGGGGGCGTCTTTCGGGAAGGGGAGCTCGATGATCGTGTGGTCGACGCCCGCGAGGGAGCTGCGGATGAAGGGAGCGTTGAGAGGGGTGGTGACGAAGGTGACGGCGGCGAGGCGGCGGCGGTGGAGGAGGTGGGCGAGGTGGAGGAGGGGGATGGTGTGGCCTTTGGACATGAAGGGAAAGATTACGACGTGACGAGGAAGATCAACAGGATAAGCGCCCTCCATTTCCAGTGTCTCACCGTTACGATTGCCGCTAGTTTGAGATAAGCACTGCTTTTCTTGTGGCGTTCATCATAGAGATCTTTATATATAGAGACGAGCTATTACCGTCGAGGACTGGTTTAACTGTCAACGACAACACTGTTAGCACACAGTTTAAAGTAAAATAAGGTTATGTTAGCAATCAAGCAAATCTTAGTTTGTGAATCAAATTGGATTTTCATAAACTTTATATTCAAAAAGTTTTAGTCTTTCAAATCTTAGTTTTGAAACCTTTGTGGCTTTACCGTTTAACAACACTCTACAGTTTTCATATTGTTGCACATATGTATCTTACTGTTTTTTCGATATGTATATTACCAATCAATGAGGAATTTTATGACCATGACAAAAAAGGTTTATGGAGTAGTCACAAGAAATTGGCCACCTCAGCATGTGGGTCCCATCACAACCTTTTCACAAAACCACTTGCATCCAAGGCCACACCCAGCAATGGACCCACCCTGCTCACATTAACCCGTGCACCCAAGCACGTATCCAAATAAAGACCCAAGGCCAGGTGGGACCCGCGTCGTGGGAGAGCGGAGGGGGTGTTGCGGGCACCCGTGCCCTTACAGCAGTGTGAAGACCAAAAATGACGAAACAATCAAGGTGCTGCCGTGGACCCTTTCTTGCTGAAGTGGAGCCCCGTAAGTCGGTTGAGTGGAACCCTTGGATGGAAGAAACAGTGTCGTTGACAGATGACATTTGCGATGCTCGATCGACCCAAGAACAGGTTGAGCCTCTGTCGATCGAGGTTGAGTAGCGCGATCACAACCTTCTCGCTGGATAAGGACTCGATTATCTGCACCACAAGGAAGCGTCCGGTGGGTTGGATCTGAATCCCGACCCAAATCCCCTCCGATGCTTAAGTTAGAATGAAACTTAAGTGAGGGATGAAGTTTGAAGTAGCTGAGATCGACCCACGGAGGTTCGTCTCAGGTCTAGCGTCGCAAGTTCTTTGGTGGAAGAAATATAAGCTAGAGTATGTAGTCTCAGAATGTCAGAGCACGTACCTCCTTCATTCTTCCTGTCTCCCGTGTATTTATAGATCTCCCCAGGTTTCTTCAGTGACGTTGAGAGGATAACGGTCACCAAGTATGGTGCCACGATCATGTTGGGTTTTGATGGACCCTCGGGGCACAAATCTTTATGCCCGTCCTAAGTCGGATGCGCAATAGAGCCAAAAAAACACAGCGGATGAAAATCGTTAAATTTTTTAACGAAAACCTAAGGAAAATCAAGACCCTTAGCCAGGATCTATGCCAACTTAAGGTGGATCTGACCACCCCAAGAATCTAAGCTACTACGACATAATTAAAATAAAGCTTCTAAATTACATACCCGGAACCTTGCCTTGGTTCAGGTATAGTGTACCGCACCGTCTTCCCAGCCGCTCCCCATGCCGCGCCGAATCGCTCCTCGAATCCTCCGCATCCCGAGGCTAGCAACCCCCTTGTCGCCAAGCCAACCACGCGTCGAAGAAAGTTTCACCTGAGTGTGAACCTTCGCCAAGACTCCGGATCAGATCCGAACCCCTTCGTGGCTTTGCTAGAGCCCTTCAGCAGCAAAGCAGAAATTTAGGGAGAAGAGAATATTAATTTTAAGCTTGGATCCGAGCATGCTCCAACATTTTTGGGAGCTGCTCAGATCTAGGGCTTGGGACGCGTTTAGAGAAAGGGAGGAGACCCCTATTTATATAGGTGACTGGCCCCTCTCCTTTACTTCACTTTCGATGTGGGACTATGTTTTTAGAGTTTAATAATTCAAGTTAGTTTGCCTTTCATAAAGGCCAAACTTCCATGAATTTTAACTCCCTCACCGTTGAGCTTCAATCTTGATACAACCTATCAAATCGAAGAGGGTTCAACGGTGAAAGCGTAGGAAAAAACGACGAGTCAATCCGACGTCGTTTGACCCCTCAAACGGCGTCTCAAAGTTAGCCAAAAACCATTCAAAGATGGAAAATCCAGCCGTAAAAAATCCCGGGTTTCAAAAACCCTAACTAGAAAATTCAGGCTTGGTGGGCCTCCATTTTCGCTGGGTTCAGCCCAACAGTTTGGGCTGACTTGTTTTGGCTCTAACTTGTGCATTTGGACCCCGTTTTTGACGCGGTTTGAACCTGCATTTAGAGCAGAACGATCCTGTCATCCAGATAACCTTTTCAATGCGTTTATTATATTAAATATGGTCTTTAAGAAATTTAATACACATTTAACACCTTTTGCATCACATGCAAAATAGTCCCCTGTCTAAGCTTAAAATATCATTTGCATCGGATACAAATGATCTGAGGGCATACATCCCCCAACATCTTCCACTTGCACTCAGGATCATTTATCCCGAATGCAGAAGATAACTGCAAACTCTTTGCAGTGTTCTATCCTTTACATCAAATGCATATTCTCCATAATGTTTCTACCTATTACTAGACGAAGGTCGCACTCTGTGTGAGACCCTACAGCCTGACCCTACTACAGATGGGGCTCGAAGCCCCAGACGGCAGTGACCACAAGCAGCAGTTGTCGTCCCTGTTTCAGTATCACACTTATGTGTTAACTCATTGACATGAGTATTGTCGGGACCACCCTGACTGTGTCCGTAATGAATTCCACAGTTTTAGTCTCTTCGTCTAAACTATGTCGTCTAGATCAAGCCTAGGGTACGGTCAAACTGTCAACCCCAATAGCTCGAATCCGGTTAGTCTCCATCGATCTTTAGTCAAATAATGTTGGACATCTTCCAACATACTCTGGCCAGAGATTTCACTAAAGACCGAACTAACTCTACGACACTAGCTCCCATTGACCGGGAGAGACGAATCCTCTCTTGGTCATTACTCTCATCGTACGCTTCGAATGTCACCCAACCAAAGACCTTTCGACAGGCCTTGCCTCGAAGCTAGGTCAGTGATCTAAGTGACACCGTTCACGCACATGTTCGTACAATGACCTCAAGTCAAAAGACCAACTTGCCTATCATCACTAAGAGTTATCATTAACAGATTGGTCAATCATAACCATATTAAGGTCTATGGCTATGACGAAGACACTAGAAGGGGGGTTGAATAGTGTTTATGTAATTAAAAAGATAGTTACACCCAATTAAATTCCTAACCAACAAATAGTGCGGAATAGGTGTATACCCAAAATGAAACAAATGCAAACGCAAGGATGTTTCAAGGGTTCGGATTACCGAAGTCACTTCCTGACTTGTTCTCGATAATCCTACGTCCCTTCCACCCGGTAAACAACTGGATACTCAAGTTAGAACACTAACTTGAGGTTTCCTTAAAAACCCACTTGTAGCAACCCTACAAGTGAAATCGAAATACACTCGATTGACCTTGACTACCACAACTTGGGAGCAAGCAAACCGCTCTCACAACCTGAGATTAAATCAAATAATGAAAATTATGAAATATGAAATTAAGCAACACTTACAATCACCTATGCCTTGAAGTAGAACTTGAAGGAGAAGTGTGGTGTGTGTTGAAAGACTCTCTTGGAAGAGAGGAAAGCCCTTTCTCTTGATTGCACCAAATGCCTAGAAGATTTCTCTTTGGTTCTAGGTTGGAGAGCAAGAGATTGAAGGTGGGATTTCTAGGGCTTTTGGATTTTGAGAGCTTTGATCTTTAACAAAATGAAAGCTTGAATATTTGAGCAAGAGATGATCAAAGAGTCTATCCTCTCAATGGAACAGTAGAGGCTTCTTTTATAGGTTTCTCAAACCTTTCAAACTGAATCACCAAAAACCCCTTTGAAATCCGTGAGGAAACACTCAACGGATAGAATCTGCGACCGTGACAGTCGACTATAGAAGAACTCACAGTCAACTGCTGCACAGTGACAGAGGGTAGGTGAGAATTCATAACGGTAACTTACCACATGGACAGTCGACTGAAGAAGCGTAGACAGTCTACTGTTAAACCAACAGGCGACTGTAAATCCTACTACAGGCGACTGGCTATAAGCTGGGTAAGTTGAGGAAATCTGAGAGAAGTCTGGGAATACAGGACATGCAACTGATGAAGAGAAGACAGTCGACTGTAAAACCAAACAGGCGACTGTAATTCCTTCTACAAACGACTGTCAAAACCCTGTCATTTTCTAAAGAGCTGAGTCATCAAAGAGGCTCAAAGACAGACGAATGTTGAAGCATTGAGAGTCGATTGTTCCATTGGATAGTCGACTGTAAATCCAACAATAGTCGACTGTCCAGATCAAATAGAGACAGAATTGGGCTGTAGGATAGAGAGGCGACTGATTAACAAAACACAGTCGACTGTCACTTGGATAGGCACATGTGCAATGTATAGCAGTCACCTGAAAGAGTTAAAACTAAGAAGCCCAATACTAGACTGAAAAAGTTTGTGCATAACAGGCGACTATAAAACAAAACACAGTCGACTGTTTTGAGATAGGCGGCTTGAAATCGTTCAACAGTCGACTGTTACAAACATGACATGCACAATCTAGATAGAAATAAATTGTAGTCTAATGAAAGTTGATCTAATAATATCCTAAGACTGAGATGAAGATGTGTGTATGTGCTCCAACAAAGTTCTACTTCTAAGCTACATACTAGAAGAGAAATAAAAGAATTACATTTGAAGAACTCTCTCTTCTATCCAACGAATGAGCTTGAAGTCTTCTAGGAGCTTCAATCACCATCTATGATCATCCATTCCACTTCCTTTGCTTTCAATGATCTTTGAGTATCATCCATTGCAAATAGATCTTCATGATATGCTTAGGCAATGGATTAACTGCAAATAGGAGATTAGTCGCAAGTATTTATGTTTGCTCATCATTAACACCAAGTAGGGAGAAGTCCAATACTCAACATTCTCCCCCATTTTGATAATGACAAACAACCATAAACAAAAGATAAATAATTGTGCTTAAAGAAAACTTACTCCACCTACATAGATGCCAATCAAGTTAGACAATAAATATTAGAGCATCTATAGATCAAATGAAGCAAATGAGTAAGATATGCATGAAAGAAATGAATCCATGAAATCTAGGATTTATAATCCATATTCATTATATCTTACTCCCACTGAATCTAAGTCAACTTCAATCTTAGATTCAAGTGTAATTAGAATTTACTTAGTACATTCATTATGAATCTATTTATTTCTCTCACCCTATAGCATTATCCAAAAGGTGGGAGTAAAATAACAACAACAATCGTGCTAAATAAGAACTAACAACAATTACAAGAGTCTAAAGATATACATATCAAAAACACATAAACCACATGATAAACTAAGCTGATAAGAGAAATGGGAGTCCAATATCAACATTGAGAGACAAAAAAAATATCGTCTCAAATCACATCACATAGAGAGTATAGCATACAAGGAGACAGTTTCACAACATTCACACATATAAGATAGACAATTATACAATGTGTGAAACAGACTGAAGACTGCATGTTCATAAACACACACACACACACACACACACACACACACACACACACACACACACACACACACACACACACACACACACACACACACACACACACGTGAATGTGACAAGAGCACAAAAAATGCATCCAAACCACCCATGTACATTCATACCAAAAAATCAAAATACAACATGATCCATATAACATCATTCATACAAAAATATTGAAACACTCAACCCTAACAAAACAAACAAACAAAAAATCTAAGACTAAGGGTGAGTGTCCATATCAGCAACAACAACATCAGTTGATGTGGATGACTGATGGATCTGAGGGAAGACCAGATTGGCAAAACATCAGTCTGGCGGAGCAACGGGTAGGGTATGCTCGAGCCTTCTTCTTGGATGACGACGCACCCGCAGCTGAAGACTTGATATGAGCAAAGACTTGATATGAGCAGGGACAGTAGGCTAGACAATAGAAGACGGAGGCACTAAGCCTGGAACAGTAGGAACAGCAGAATGGGGAGGCTGATCAGAAGAAGAAAACAAGGCCTGGAGTTCGGCCGGAATGGGGAAGCCGTAATGCAAGAACGACTTGTACTGAAGCTCAAGAAGTAGTGAGAGCTTCTGATCCATAGAAGCGACAATCTTCTCGATGGCAGTGACACAGTCACACAGTTGAGCGATAAGGAAATCCTCTAGAGGTACTGACGGAGGTGTATGGGGAGGTTGATCAGCTAGCTGAGAGGAGGGTTCAACGACATTTGTTGAGGGAATAGGATCACCAACCAGGAAATCCAAGAACTCCCCAGACGATGGAGGCGAAGGGGGGTAGCTGCTCAGTAGGTGGAGGAGAGGGTTTAGCAAGAAAGATGTTCAAGGTTTCTCCTGACGACGAAGAACCATTAGGATCCATGAAATTCGAGTGACAGAAGCTAGGTTAAGTAAGTATCGATACACGAAAGAGGAAGATACCTTAGACTTGTAGATCGACTGACGAGAGTCAATCGAGCAAACAATCGAAGGAGAGAGGCTTCGTCTCGGCTCGAAATTGACGGAGGAGAGATCTACAGTGAAGATCGAAAAGGGAGACGAGGGAGTTTTTCAATCGAATGAGAGAGAAAAAATTTGAACGAATCGAAGGATCTCAATGATATAACGAGGGGTCAAATGAATCTGGGCCGTTGGATCGAAAAATCGACAGCTCAGATCAAATGAACGAACCGCCACAATAGGAGACAGTCGACTGATGAACAATAGTCAGTCGACTGGTTGAAATGATAAGAGATGAGCTTAGTTTGATAGACAGTCGATTGTTGGGTAACTTACAGTCGCCTATCCGTGAGACAGTTGGCTGTATTTTACTCATCAGTCGACTGACTGAGAATCAATAAAATCGATGATAGAAACAGAGACTATTGACGAAATGGACAGGTGCCTGATGACCAAAATGCAGTGGCATGTTGATCCAACAGTCGACTGTAAATTCATCATCAGTCGCCTGGGCGAAAGATACAGTCTGCTGACAGAGAAGATAGAGTAGGGCAATCGACTGTCGAAGGAATGACAGTTGTTTGTCCTGGTCCAAAAAATGCACAATGACGTTAAAATCCATAGGATAGACACAACTCACCCTAGGACCTATACTCTAACACAAAACTCATTACGAAAGCAATATCAAGAGATAAATCATTTATTACACAAATCTCTTAAAACAATTCGAAGACACATGAAAACAACGAAAGCTCATTAGCCTTTCTTAAAATAAATATATGAGTAACATATAATTTATCAAATGAAGACAGGAAACATGATGATATGAGTTCAAAGGATGATATTACAAGAAAGTAGAACTCCTAAATCTCAGATTCACCCATAATCCCTAATTCTCCACGTAACCTCACAAATGAATCTTCTTTAAGAGGATTAGTGAAGATGTCGACGATTTGTTTTTGGGTTGTCGACTGTTGAAGGAATGACAGTTGTCTGTCCTGGTCCAAAAAATGCACAATGACGTTAAAATCCATAGGATAGACACAACTCACCCTAGGACCTATACTCTAACACAAAACTCATTACGAAAACAATATCAAGAGATAAATCATTTATTACACAAATCTCTTAAAACAATTCGAAGACACATGAAAACAACGAAATCTCATTAGCCTTTCTTAAAACAAATATATGAGTAACATATAATTTATCAAATGAAGACAGGTAACATGATGATATGAGTTCAAAGGATGATATTACAAGAAAGTAGAACTCCTAAATCTCAGATTCACCCATAATCCCTAATTCTCCACGCAACCTCACAAATGAATCTTCTTTAAGAGGTTTAGTGAAGATGTCGACGATTTGTTTTTGGGTTTCAATGTACTCTAAGATGATGTCCTTCTTAGCTACATGATCATTGATAAAGTGGTGTCTCACATCTATGTGTTTGGTACGGGAGTGATGTACCGGATTCTTGGAAAGACATATATCACTTTGGTTATCAACTATGATAGGGCAAGTATCACAGTTGACACCATAGTCCTTAAGAGTGTGTCTCATCCAAAGAACTTGTGCACATGCAAGACCCGCGACATTATATTCCGCTTCAGTCGTGGACAATAATACCGAGTTCTGTTTCTTGGAGAACCAAGAAACTAGGGAATTTCCTAGAAAATGGCAACTGCCACTAGTACTCTTCTTATCGGATTTGCATCTGGTAAAGTCGGCATCACTATATGAGATTAACTCACATGTGCTAGATTTAGGGTAAAGTAACCCATAATCTAGTAAATGATTGAGATAACAAAAAATTCGTTTAACCGCAATCAAGTGTGACTCCTTAGGTCTAGCTTGATATCTAGCACACAAGCATACAGAAAATATGATATCGGGCCTACTAGCAGTTAAATAGAGTAAGCTACCAATCATACCTCGATACAGACGAACGTCTACATATTTTCCATTCTCATCCTTGTGTAGATGGGTTGGCGTACTCATGGGAGTCCTTTTGCTTGAAGACGATTCCATCCCGAATCGCTTGATAAGCTCCCAGGTGTACTTGGTTTGATGTATGAAAGTCACATCCTTCATTTGCCGAATTTATAGTCCAAGGAAGTAGTTAAACTCACCCATGTGACTCATCTCGAATTCATCCTTCATAGACTTAGAAAATTCTTGGTAAAGATTAAAGTTAGTAGAACCAAATATAATATCATCTACATAAACTTGAATCAATAGGATGTCATTTTCATAGTCCTTAATAAAAAATGTTGAATCAACTTCACCCATTTTAAAACCTAAATTCAAAAGAAAGGTTTTGAGTCGATCATACCAAGCTCAAGGAGCTTGTCTCAACCCATATAACGCTTTCTTAAGTTTGAAAACATGGCTTGGAAATTTTTCATGTATGAAACCGAGTGGTTGAGAAACATAAACTTCTTCATTAACAATACCATTTAAAAATGCACTTTTAACATCTATTTGAAACAATTTGAAATTCTTATGAGATACAAAAGATAAAAGCAATCTAATAGCTTCTAATCTAGCTACGGGGCAAAGGATTCTTCGAAATCGATACCTTCTTCTTGCCGGTAGCCTTGAGCTACTAACCTTGCTTTGTTCCTTATGATGATCTCGTTCTCATCGGTTTTGTTCTTGAAGATCCACTTGGTCCCAATAACTTGGTGACCATTTAGAAGAGGAACGAGCTCCCAAACTTCATTTCTCTCAAATTGCATGAGCTCTTCTTCCATTGCTATTATCCAAGAGCTATCCTCACATGCTTCTTGGATGTTCTTTGGCTCAATGGTAGAGACAAATGTGCAATGAGAGAATTCTTCAATTCTTGACCTCGTTCAAACACCCACACCAATATCTCCAATAATTTGGTCATGAATGTGGTTGCGAACGGTTGGGTAAGCTTTGGGAACTCCTGCATCACTTGGAACATCTTCAACAATCTCATTAGTAGTGTTAGTCTCAATAATTGAATCATTAATCTTAACATTACAAAGAGAATCACATATAGCATCTACACTATCATCTATAACATTAGGAGAATCAAAATCTTCATAAAATGATACGTGTAGTGATTCCTCGACCGTTAAAGAGGTTTTGTTGTATATCCGGTAGGCTATACTACGTGTGGAATATCCAAAAAAAATCCCTTCATCGGATCTTGGCTCAAATTTATCTAAGTTACCAAAGGTGTTCTTGATAAAACATTTTGAACCAAAAACTCGAAAATATTTAACTTGAGGCTTTTTGTCATAAAATAACTCAAAACAAGTTTTGTTCGTTCGGGGTCTTACTAGGATCCAATTGAACACATAACATGCTGTGTGCACCTCTTCTGCCCAAAATTGTAGTCCAAGATGACTATCATGGAGCATGGTACAAGCACACTCAATAAGAGTGCTATTCTTTCTCTATACAACACCATTTTGTGGTGGGGGATGAGGAAAAGAGAAATTGTGAGTTATCCAGGTGTCATTATAAAACTTTATAAAAGACTCATTCTCAAATTCTTCTCCATGATCACTACGGATAGTGATAATGGTGGATCCTAAGAGATTCTGAATCTTCTTTGCAAATATGATAAACTCTTCAAAGGCTTCATTCTTATTAGTTAAAAATGAAACCCAAGTAAATTTAAAGAAGTCGCCAACGACAACTAATTCATAATGAACATTGCCTAAAGAAGCGGTTCTAGTTGGCCCAAACAAATCTAGATGAAGTAATTCTAGGGGCCTCTTAGAAGTTATGCCTTCTTTAAGTTTGAAAGATGATTTACTAAGTTTACCTCTTTGACATGAATCACAAAAGTTTTTCTTACTAAAATCAATTTTTAGAAAACCTTTGACAAGATCATGCTTAGCTAACTTATATAAGTGCTTGAAATGAACATGACCAAAACGGCGATACCATGATAGTTGTTTATTTGTATTAGCAACTAAGCAATGTTCTACAGTTTTAAGCAGGTTCAAATAATAAATATTTTTCCACCTAATACCGGTAAATAAAACATATGAATTAGAATCAACAATTTTACACAAGCCTTCTCCAAAGTTAACCTTGTAACCTTTGTCACAAAGTTGGAGATGAGTTTGTGACACAAACCACTAACTAAGAATACATTAGTAATTAAAGGTTTGGAGGAATTTCCGACTATACCTACTCCAATGATGGTTCCCTTTTGGTTACCTCCAAAAGTGACTGTTGCACCATCCTTGATGCTAATCACTTCGGAGAGCAGTGAGGGATCTCCCGTCATGTGTTTGGAGCAACCACCGTCGAGAATCCATCGTTTCCTTTTAGAGCTAATTTGACCTTTATTGCTCTCTTTCTTTCTCTTGGATACTTACATAGTATACAATAAGCTCATGGTATCCAATTTTTGTTGGGTCCAAGGGGATTAGCCCTTTGGAAGCCAAGTCTAAGTGGATTTCCGCTTCTCAACATAATTACCAATATTAATAATATCATGAAAATAGGAATCAACATAAGCATTCCTATCATTTAAGCTAGTGTTCTTAGGACCCCAAATAGTGTATGTTTTGGGAGTCCTTTTTCTAGTTGCATGCACATTTGTTAGATTTCTATGTGGTGCATGCTTCATAGGAACATAGGTTCTAGCATAAAAATGAGGAGGTGGATATGTATTAGACATATGAGGATTGTATGCATGCTTAGAAACATGCATGTTGTATGAGACATATGGAGCATGCATGACTTGTGAAGGGTGTGCATACATGTAAGAATGATACGCATGAGCATATGGGTGTATAGGAGCACGTACATGCATATTTCTCATGTGTGGATTTGCACGTGTCTGTGTGTGTGGAGCATAGAAAGTGTCATGAGTATCCACTTGTGAAGTAAGAGGTTTCCTACGTGGATGAAGGTTGGTGTACATGTAAGCATGGCTTCTCTTTTGGTTTCCACCCTTAGTGGGTTTCTTACCAAAAGGAAGAGATTGTGAAGTGATGACGTTCTTGGTAGGTTTGCTACCTATAGTGTCTTTGACACCACTTGTGGATGCACCGGAGGATGGCCTCACTAAGTCTATAGTGACACCACTATAGGAGGTGCGAGCATTGTATGCATTTGCTTTCACAAAACCAAGTCCGACAGTATGTGTGGCTGGAAATTGATTTGCAAGCAAATCATCCAATTGTCCTTTCCCCTTATTAAATCTCACAATACGGGAGGACATGAGCTTATATTTCTCCTTAAGAGAAGAAATATTGGTATCTAAGGTGGACACCCGTGCTTTGAGCTTGTGCACTTGGGATTTAAGAGAATCGTTCTCTAAACCCAATTGTGTTTGTCGTGAAACTAGATCACTATTACCCTTAGGATGTGTTTGATCTAGTTGAGATTTGAGGGTATTCACCTCATTTCTCAAAGTGACATTTTGAGAAGCTAAATTCACTTTCTCAAGGGTTACTGTATCAACAATGGTGTCATTGTTGATAATGCATGGAATGGATTGATTGCTAACATTCAATTTCTTTAAACTAGAATATCTAAGTATTAAATATTAATACTTAGGAAAAAATTCTTCATTAGCAATACACAATTCATCCATTGTTACCTCGGGTTCATCCATGTCGGAGTTACTTTCATCGGAGAGTGAATCTTCCCAAGCCATGCAACACATGTGGGCACTTCAACCCTTCTCATCATCGGATTCACTTGATGAGTCTCCACTTGAGTCATCGAATGTACCAACTAGTCCTTTCTTCTTATCTTTCTTATTCTTGTCGGACTTGTGGTACTTCGGTGCCTTCCATTTCTCTTTGTTTCGTAGCATTGGGCAATCCTTCTTGATGTGCCCTGGCTTATTACACTTATAGCAAAGAAGAGAAGTGTTATTAGTAGAATCAAATCTATTCTTAGAGGGAAAATTTTCCTTTATGAAAGAAGCGTTGAAACTTCTTCGCCATTTGAGCCAGTTCCTCCAAGTCCATCTCATTTTCTGATTCTTCACTATCGGAGGATGAAGAATTGGCTTTGAATGCCAAAACTTTCTTCTTGGCCTCCGAAGGGTTCATTATAATTCGAATCTTCAATCGTTTCTTCCGTCTTACTTCGTAAGACATGAGGGTACCGATAAGATTCACAACTTTGTAAGTCTTCAAGTCGTTGACCTCCTCGATGGCGATAGCTCTTCTTTCCCACTTGGAGGTCATTTCCATTATGATCTTCCTTACCTTATCTTGTTATGAATAGACTTGTCCGAGAGCTTCCAGTTCATTAGTGATATCGGTAAAACGTCCGTACATCATGCTATGCTTTCTTTTTCCTGCATATGAAACATATCGAAATTTTGCACGGCAACTAGAGTTTAGAAAGTTTTACCTTGTTCGTTCCCTCATGGGTAACGATGAGATGGTTCCAAATTTGATATGCACTCTTACATGTGCATATCTTGTTGAACTCATCTGGGTCCAACGCACAATGAAGAGCGTTCATTGCCTTTGCGTTATTGACTTCGGCGGATTTCTCGGAAGCCGTCCATTTTTTGAAATCCTCTTCGGTGGGCTCGACGTATTCCTTGTGGAGGGTTCTCCAAAGGGAAGCACTCCTTAGGAACGTCTCCATCCGACATTTCCAATAGCCAAAGTTTGTGCCATTGAAACGCGGAGGACGCACTGTTGATTGTCCTTCGAATACGGTGTACACTCCATCACGATCGTGATTGTTGTACGAATACAGTGGAGTAACGTTGTTGTTGCTGGATGTCATAGCTATAAACCAGCGCTTTGATACCAATTGTAAGGTCCCTGTCTATGAGAAAAACACTAGAAGGGAGGGTTGAATAGTGTTTATGTAATTTAAAAGGTAGTTACACCAAATTAAATTCCTAACCAACAAATAGTGCGGAATAAGTGTATACCCAAAATGAAACAAATCCAAATGCAAGGATCTTTCAAGGGTTCAGATTACCGAAGTCACTTCCCGACTTGTTCTCGGTAATCCTACGTCCCTTCTACCCGGTAAACAACCGGATACTCAAGTTAGAACCCTAACTTGAGGTTTCATTAAAACCCCACTTGTAGCAAACCTACAAGTGAAATCGAAATACACACGATTGACCTTGACTACCACAACTTGGGAGCAAACAAACCACTCTCATAACCCGAGAGTAAATCAAATAACGAAAGTTATGAAATATGAAATTAAGCAACACTTACAATCACCTATGCCTTGAAGTAGAACTTGAAGGAGAAGTGTGGTGTGTGTTGAAAGACTCTCTTGGAAGAGAGGAAAGCCCTTTCTTTTAATTGCACCAAATGCCTAGAAGATTTCTCTTTGGCTCTAGGTTGGAGAGCAAGAGATCGAAGATGGGATTTCTAGGGCTTTTGGATTTTGAGAGCTTTGATCTTTAACAAAATGAAAGCTTGAATGTTTGAGCAAGAGATGATCAAAGATTCTATCCTCTCAATGGAACAGTAGAGGCTTTTTGTATAGGTTTCTCAAACCCTTCAAACTGAATCACCAAAAACCTCTTTGAAATCCGTGAGGAAACACTCAACAGATAGAATCTGCGCCCGCGACAGTCGACTGTAGAAGAACTCACAGTCGACTGCTGCACAGTGACAGAGGGTATGTGAGAATTCATAACGGTAACTTACCACGTGGACAGTCAACTGAAGAGGCGTCGACAGTTGACTGTTAAACCAACAGGCGACTGTAAATCCTACTACAGGCGACTGGCTATAAGCTGGGTAAGTTGAGGAAATCTGAGAAAAGTCTGGGAATACAGGACAGGCGACTGATGAAGAGAAGACAGTCGAATGTAAAACCAAACAAGCGACTGTAATTCCTTCTACAGACGACTGTCAAAACCCTGTCATTTTCCAGAGAGTTGAGTCATTAAAGAGGCTCAAAGACAGACAACTGTTAAAGCATTGACAATCGACTGTTCCATTGGACAGTCGATTGTAAATCTAACAATAGTCGACTGGCCAAATCAAACAGATACATAGAATTGGGCTGTAGGATAGATAGGCGACTGATTAACAAAACACAGTCAACTGTCACTTGGATTGGCGCATATGCAATGTACATCAGTCACCTAAAAGAGTTAAAGCTAAGAAGCCCAAAACTAGACTGAAAAAGTTTGAGCATAACAGGCAACTGTAAAACAAAACACAGTCGACTGTTTTGAGACAGGCGACTGTAATCGTTCAGCAGTCGACTGTTAAAAACATGACATGCACAATCTAGATTGAAATGAATTGGAGTCTAAGGAAAGTTGATCTAATAATATCCTAAGTTTGAGATGAAGATGTGTGTGTGTGCTCCAACAAAGTTCTATTTCTAATCTACATACTAGAAGAGAAACAAGAGAATTACATTTGAAGAATTCTCTCTTCTATCCAACGCATGAGCTTAAAGTCTTCTAGGATCTTCAATCACCATCTATGATCATCCAATCCACTTCCTTTGCTTTCAATGATCTTTGAGTGTCATCCATTGCAAATAGATCTTCATGATATGCTTAGGCAATGGATTAACTGCAAATAGGGGATTAGTCACAAGTATTTATGTTTGCTCATCATTAACACCAAGTAGGAAGGAGTCCAATACTCAATACATATGACAACTCTTGATGGGTCGTTCAGTGAATTCATTCTCCAATGAGCACATGTGTCTCGTCTTCGACTTTGCCAAGTCAAACGATCATGAGATCATCGCCACCGATATACGATGAAGACTAAGACACAATGGTCTATCTGATGTTTTGATATCCTTTTCTCGAACCATCTACGACCACGAACCCTTTTAGACTTATGCTACTAACAGTCAAGCACTTCTCCATGATCGAGATACTTATCTCGATATATGTTTGACCTTGCATTAAGTCTCATGACTTTACCTAAGTTAAAATCTAATGATAACTATAATATTATTAGCTTAGATAAATTTATACCAAACAGATTATTGTTATTTCGAACAAGATGTTTGTTCAATTACACAGAGATAATTGCCTCGAGGGCATACCTATCTCGCTACATCTCCTACTTGCACTTATGCCCATTTATCCTGGTATCTCATACCGTATTTTATACATAATTCTTTCAAGACTTCATGTAGTAGAGCCTTCGTGAGTGGATTTGCTAAGACCGTCTACAGTATAGACTTAAGGGGTTTCTATGTTCATTCTAGACCAACCATTTGAATCTCATCCAAATAATTCCTTTGGTCCTTCGGAATCCATTTAATTTTCTAGATCTCATCCAGCTTATCGTACCGTACGATAATAGATGTTGGTCATTTTAGACGGTTCATATTCAAAAGTGTTAAACTCCTTTGACCACTTTGTCAAAAATATGTTTCAGCCCCTTGATGACTCGCTTGTATTTTATTCGCTCTCACTGACCTTGAAAACTCTCTGGCCAATTCATATAAGTTCGTTTTTCTAAATCATATTTAGATAACGGACTATAAATGAATGCACCAGTTTTCATGGTCATCATGAGCATTTACATCGAGTTCGGTCCGAGTAAATCTGTACGCATCTACTGGCGAGACAGTTTCATCATAATCCGTTTATAGGAATTAGGATGAAAACATTCTCAACCAACATAAGTTGGACTTCACTACTTTCTTCCTGCACCTATCTTCTAAACTCGATGATTCACTTGCAGTCAAACAAACTCTTTCCTTGGGCACATAAACTAAAGTTCATACTTTATTCACGTGCAAGGACCATTTCTGATTGCATCAAGTTATTAATCGGAGTCACTACTCTGAATTTCATCCTGGAAGTTGACTAAGCCATCATTGACTATGATGTCTAACTCGACTCTTCGTCTTACAAAACTCGAGTAATTCTACAACTTTCTAACGATTGATTTAATGAATATCTTATTGATAAGGTCCTCACAGAACATTATCAAGAATCTAGGCATTATAATCTGGGATTTAACCCAGAGGGAGGATTGTAACTCAGTCACTTTGCCATGAGTCAAACTATGTCTAACAAAGTGCGATTTATGCTCTCCAACACATCCAATATGTTCAGAGACTTGACCTAAGAGAAAATCACATTTTCTTTTAATTTCGCAAGATTTATACAGCTAAGTATTCGACTTTTCGATTTAATCAAATCAGTCCAAATACTTCTGTCATTTTGTTTTCTATTTTATCAGAATTGTGTTTCATCAAGAACACGTGTCTTAACAAAATAAGAACAACTTATCCTGGCTAACTTAGACTTGGGTCCGGGTACATTAGTATGTATGAGACTGTGAGTTCAATAACTCGCCCTCCCACTATCTTACAGAAGGAGTTTCGGCCATCATACCTGTAAGGACCCTGGCTATGGAGAAAACACTAGAAGGGGGTTGAATAATGTTTAAGCAATTTAAAAAGATAGTTACACCAATTTAATTGCTAACCAACAATATAGTGCGGAATTAAAATTAAACCCAAATAGAAACAAATGCAAATGCAAGGATGTTTCAAGGGTTCGGATTACCCAAGTCACTTCCCAACTTGTTCCTGGTAATCCTACGTCCCTTCCACCCGGATACCTCCGGATACTCAAGTTAGAATCCTAACTTGAGGTTTCCTTAAAACCCACTTGTAGCAACCCTACAAGTGAAATCAAAATACAATCGATTGACCTTGACTCCCACAACTTGGGAGCAAGCAAACCGCTCTCACAACCCGAGAGCAAATTCAAATAACGAAAGTTATGAAATATGAAAGCAACACTGACAATCACCTATGCCTTGAAGTAGAACTTGAAGGAGAAGTGTGTTGTGTGTTGAAGACTCTCTTGGAAGAGAGGAGAGAGTCCTTTCTCTTGACTGCACCAAATGCCTAGAAGATAACTCTTTGGTTCTAGGTTGGAGAGCAAGAGATCAAAGATAGGAATTCTTAGGGCTTTTGGAGTTGAGAGCTTTAAACTTGAGAACGAAAGCTTGAGATGAAAACTTGGAAGAATTGGTAACCTTTCAATGTAACAGTAGAAACCCTTTATATAGGTTTCTCAAATCCACAAAACAGATTAGGCAAAAATCCTTTTGAAATCCGTGAGAAAAATCTCAACGGATAGAACCTGAGCTCGCGACAGTTGACTGTTGAAGAAACCACAGTCGACTGTTGCACAGTCAGCAAGGGTAGGTGAGAATTCATAACGGTAACTTACCACGTGGACAGTCGACTGTTAAACCAACAGGCGACTGTAAGTTTTTCTACAGGCGACTGGCCGTAAGATGGGTAAGTTAAAGAATTCTGGAAAACATCTGGGATAACAAGACAGATGACTGATGAGGATAAAATAGTCGACTGTTAATCAGAACAGGCGACTGTAAATCCTTATACAGACGACTGTCAAATACCCTGAGAATTTCCAGAGAGTTGAGTCAACAAATTGGCTCACAAACAGACGACTGTTGCAGCATAGACAGTCGACTGATCCAATAGACAGTCGACTGTAAATTCAACATTAGTCAACTGGCCGTAAAAATACAGATCAACAGAGTTTGGGCAAAGGACAGACAGGCGACTTATTTAGAAAATACAGTCGACTGGCACTTAGACAGGTGACTGTAAATCGTTCATGAGTCGCCTGTGCAAAATACGACAGAGACGCCCAAAACTAGATTGTAAAAGTTTGTACATAACAGGCGACTGTAGAACAAAACACAGTCGACTGTTTTTTAGACAGGCGACTGTAAAGTGTTCATCAGTCGACTGTTATAAACAATACAGACACAATCAAAAGAGAAATGAATTGGAGTCTAAGGACAATTGATCTATTGATGTCCTAAGACTGAAATGAGGATGTGTGTATGCTCCATCAATGTTCTACTTCTAAGCTACATACTAGAAGAGATAAAAGAAGTTTACATTGACGAATTCTCTCTTCTATCCAATGTATTATCTTGAAGTATTCATGGAGCTTCAATCACCATCCACGATCATCCAATCCATTTCATTTGCCTTCAATGACCTTTGAGTGTCATCCATTGCAAGTAGATCTTCATAATAAGCTTAGGCAATAGATTAACTGCAAAATAGGGGATTAGTCACAAGTCTTTATGTTTGCTCATCATTAACACCAAGTAGGGAGAAGTCCAATACTCAACATCATACCTTTGAGAATAAGATTACAAGTGTCCGTAGACTTCATAATACGAGAGGTCAGACCCCTCTTTATGTGACTTGTGAAGCTTGGTCTCTTTGATACGGCCTAGTCTATTTTGCCATATAAGTTTATTACTATCTTGTGTATCCATATATTAACATTTAATATATTTTGTTATACATATTACTCATTGCTTCAGAAGCAATGTGACGACATTAGCCAAAATGTGTTTTCCTTTTGTATAACAATTCTTCTGAAATCGTGACATCAAATATGACACATATTCAGTTCCTTATACTTATGCCTTTACTACTGGTAAACAAAACTATCTTTCGCAATTGACTTTCCTCAATGCCTTCTTCATTTTCTAAATCTCATTTAGATCTTATATGACCCAACAAAAATAAGTAGCCATGCAAACATCTCATGTATCCAAATGCCTGAGCTTTGCAACCTTGAGTGTAGCTCAACAAGTTGCTCGTCTCAAGATCCGGTTGGGATACATAGTCTTGCACCGCTCATGCACTCATACTCGATTCAAACAGTTTGATCGAATTTTCGAACCTTACGGATCGAACCTGCTTTCCATACAACCTTGAGTGTCGCTCAACAAATTGTATGGAGAAACTTGCTATTGAACATCAATATGTTCCAGCTACCCCATATAGAGGCGAGTGACATGTAGCGTGCATTTCTTTTGTTGGACTCAGAACTTAATGAAATCATATTCCTTAAGTCAATCCTTAAGAAGGTCATTTTTGATGTCAACGAGAATATAATTTATACTATCAATTAGAATTTAACTTGATATTCTATTAACCAACCTATTTGACCATTTAACTTATTCTGTTAGAATATTATATTTTAATTCCATCGGTAAAGAACTTACCCTAGTTTATCATGTGTTCAATATTAAATATAGATAGAATGGCTTATATCAATCTATATCCTCCCACTATTTTTGCGATCATTTTAAGCCAAACAATGAACAATTTAATTAAAATTAAATTAATGGAAAAGAGATCCAACCACCCTGAGTCTTACAACCTTGAGTGTATCTCAACAAATTGCTTGACTATGTGATCGGCAGATGACTCTTCATCAATCATATCATATATGATTCTCTATCGGGTTTTACCCCTAGCCATTTGTGATCATGAGTGTGCTCATCCAAATCACAATGACTAGTCTTGTCGGACCCTTGTTTTCGTGTCTAGCCTAACTTACGCCGACGCTCGGTGTACTCACGACAAGACGGTTTGGGTCAAGTCTAGACTACATCATTAAATTAACTTACGTCGGTGCTCGGTGTATTCACGATACGACAGTTTGGGTCAAATCAAGATTACATCATATGTATTTAAGAAGTTGGTTTCTACAAGGTTGCCATGTCACAGCTTGAGTGTAGCTTAACAACTGGAACACGGGTCCTATAGTTGCCAACCCCTAAAACAAGGAAGGCTACGACTAATCTTGAAGAAGATTATTAACGTATTTGACTTAGATATAGTCCAGTGTGTTATATAGTCATGATTAGATTCATTGCGGTCCAGTGGAACATTGACAGGGAATTGACTAAGCCATGATCACTTATCCCTTAGACTAGCTTGGGTGATCCAACAAACTTAGCCAAGCACATTGATCGGATCATGGTCCATTGAATGAAGCTTGTCATTTTTTATATGCATGCCATAGACTAAAAGGCTTTTATTAACAACTAATTAATCCTATCAACTAGTTAAATCATTAAAATTCAAAATTTTAGGATTAGTTAATAACTTTTATTAAGTCCTTGTCTACTATAAGGTTCACGTGCTATCCTAATCGATATTAGGATTTTAATAAATCATTAACAACACTTGTAGTCTTTTAATGAGAATATTATAATAACAATTAAATAATAATCGTCGTTAAAGGACTACCCTAATCAGTAATTAGGTTTTTAACAGTTGTAATGAGTATTAAAACATAGCATGTCATTAAAATTTATCTTATAAATTTCAAATAGCTTTTAATGGCTAACCTAAAAGGTTTCAACAATTATCACATAATAAAGCATGGCCATTAAAACATAATCTAACTTTATCAAATATAGAATTAGCATGCAATTATTAACCTAAATATCACATAAAAGATTTATAACTGTTTAACAATCATCACATTTTCATTAAACATGCATCAACACATTAAAAATTTATCACATAAATAATTAATGTGCAACTAAGATTTAATACTTAAATCAAAAGATGATTTTAAAACTTAAAACAGTTTCATAAAAATTATCAAATAGTTTTATTTCATAAACTATCTTTTAAAATCATCATTAAAATTTCCATGTTTCTAAAAATAATTTTATCGCATAAAAGAATTTAAAAAAAATCTGAAATGAAAAGCAGTTTTATTTTTAACAATATCGCATAAAGTTAAAAAATTTAGCATGCATTTAAAAGCATTCATCATTTTAAAAATGTCGCAGTCCTAGATCATCATGCAGACTAAGCTCTGTAACCAATGTTGGGTTTTGATGGACCCTCAAGGCAAAAATCTCTAGGCCCCTCCTAAGTCGGACGAGCAATAAAGCCAAAAGAAAACACAGCGGAAAAAAATCGTTAAACTTTTTAACGAAGCCCTAAGGAAAATCAAGACCCTTAGCCAGGATGTATACTAACTTAAGGTGGATCTGACCATCCCAAGAAGGATCTAAGCTACTGCGACATAATTAAAATAAAGCTTCTAAATTACATACCCGGAACCTTGCCTTGGTACAGGCAAGGTGTACCGCACCATCTTCCGAGCCACTCCCCGTCCCGCGTCGAACCGCTCCTCAAACCGCTCCACATCCCGAGACGAGCAATCCCCTTATTGCCGAGCCAACCATGCGCCGAAGATAGTTTCACCTGAGTGTGAACCTTCACCAAGACTCCGGATCAGATCCGAACCCCTTCATGTCTTTGCTAGAGCCCTTCAGGAGCAAGGCAGAAATTTAGGGAGAGGAGAATATAAATTTTAAGCTTAGATCCGAACGTACTCCAATATTTTTGCGAGCTGCTCAGATCTAGAGCTTGGGACGATTTTAGAGGAAATGGGGAGACCCCTATTTATATTGGCGGCGGACCCATCCCCTTTACTCCACTTTCGATGTGGGACTATGTTTTTAGAGTTTAATAATTCAAGTTAGTTTGCCTTTCATAAAGCCCAAACTTCCATGAATTTTAACTCCGTTGAGCTTCAATCTTGATACAACCTATCAAATCGAAGAGGGTTCAATGGTGAACGCGTAGGGAAAAAACGGCGAGTCAATCCGACGTCGTTTGACCCCTCAAACGGTGTCTCAAAGTTAGCCAAAAACCATTCAAAGATGGAAAATCCAGCCGTCAAAATAATCCCGGGTTTCAAAAACCCTAACCAGAAAATTTGGGCTTGGTGGGCCTCCATTTTCGCTGGGCTCAGCCCAATAGTTTGGGGTGACTTGTTTTGGCTCTAACTTGTGCATTTGGACTCCGTTTTTGATGCGGTTTGAACTTGCATTTAGAGCAGGACGATCTCATCATCCAGGTCACCTTTTTAATGTGTTTATTATATTAAATATGGTCTTTAAACAATTTAAGACAAATTTAACACAGTTTGCATCACATGCAAAATAAGCCCATATCTAAGCTTAATATATCATTTTGCGTCAGATACAAATGATCTGAGGGCATACATCCCCCAACAGTTCTTTTCCCTTTAATGGGGGTAAACATTGTTCATATTCCCGTTATTTATGAGCCCACTCTCAATCCCACGTTCAATTGGTGGAAATGCGACGTGCGTTTGGCTTGTGGGCCTTGACTGAGTTAGCTTCTGGCCTCTTTTATGGGCCTTAGTTTCTCGTCGAACGAGCCCTCTCAAGTGCTAGCCCAATGACTCAACAATGGCCACCGTCACTCGATCCCAAATAGTTTGCCAATTGGGGTCAAGCGGCGTTACATCGCATTAATAGGACACGACAGTCGAGGAATTAATACGTGAGTTTTAGGCGCCAAGGCGCCCACTTTGCTGATTTGTATGATTAGCTGGTTTGAAATCCAAGACGCTTGGAGGCTCGGATCTTCGACATGTGTCTCATCATGATGTGGTTGTCCAGTCGATATAAGACGGTTCCAGGACGAAAACTTGAAGCCATCGTCTTTTTCGTTCTCAATTTAGATTTTCTCCTTTTGAAAATGGCTTCGTCATCTGTTCCTGCCGCTGGGGGGAGTTCGGCTTCCGTCATGCAGAAGAAAAAGGAGGGATCGAGGTGCCCATCCTGATCACCAACCAAATTTCCAAAGTCGGAGCCGATCAAATCCCCGAATTTCAGAGAAAATATGTCCGACTTGACTATCAGATCCGGTTGCATGGGAGGGATGAAAGGGTTCATCGTCCCCGCGATCGAGAGGTTGGGGTTTATGACAAAGCCTTCCAACAAGGTCTTCGATTCCTCAGACATCCTTTCATGCGATGTGTTCTGAACATATTGAACAATTCTCTTTGTCAGCTGATGCCAAACGCCATATGTGCATTGGTCGATTTCATTGATCTGTGCGTGATGAAGAAAATTGAACCGTCGATGGGATTTTTCAATTATTTCTTTTGGGTTCCTCCCCTCAAGAATCTGGGGTGATACATGATAACGGCTAACCGAGGCATGAAGCTATTTGACGATCTCTCTTTCTCGAATTCCAATTGAAAATATGAGTTCGTACTCATCGTCTTTGAAGGCGAGACGAGCTTCTGCACTGGATGGGGTGTGCCCGACTTAGGTCTCGCCGAGGACAAGCCTCTGTTCGGAGCGAAGAAGGAAGCTACCGATTCACTGTTGAATCTTCCTGAGAACATTAGGAGGACAAAGTGGCTGTGGTCCTACTTGATGTTGCGTCGAACCGTATGGACGAAAGGTCGACCCGATTCTACCCACCAACTATTCGATCTTCGTTTCATGTTATGCCATGTTTTTCATTTGCAGGCATGGTTGGTCTGGAGTACCACGTGGACCCCGCATTGAGAGAGGAGGTTGAGGCTTCTATCAAAGAAGCCGAGGGGAGCATGTTATCTCCTCAAAAGCATCCTTTGAAGGAAAGAGTGGCTCGATCATTAGAGAAATTGCCCATTGTTGCTCATGGAGATCCTCTGCCGGCTCGTCTCCAGCAAAAGAAGATGAAAAAACCCCCCATCGAATTTGAGGTGATTGCAGTTGATGGGAATAAGAAGAGGCGGCAACTTCGCCTTAGTGACTCGGAGCCATCTAGGTCGACCGACGCCTTGGGTCAGCCTGGGCCTTCGAATGCGAGCCAATTGTTTGCGAGACCCACCTTCACGAGCAGGAACATGAAGCTCTTTTAGAGGGAGATTCTGTGGAAACTCGACTTTTTCCTGAGCCCCTTATGCATCAGGATTCCTGACCTTTGGGGGCTTGTTTCCTCCAGTGTCTCTGGCTGAGGATATTCCTGAAGAGTTCCGGTCACTTTTCCTGGAAAACCGATCGCCGCAGGCCCCAATTGATTGTAGCTCCATCGAACGAAATTTCCAATCAAGAGAGATGATTCTGCTCTTCTGGATTGCAGAGCTGCCTCTCGAATTGCCGAAAACGCGACCCTTCCACGAGATAGGGCCATTCTGGAGAGAGTCGATTACGAGAGGCTCACTTTGATTGTCGTCCATGCAAATGTTCATGTAACTACCATGCTGTCCTTCATTATGGATGATGCAGGTATGGATGTTGACCATTGTGCCTTGTATGCAAGCACTTGTGGCCAATGCTGCGTTGCATCGACATACACCGGTGGTGGCTAATTATGAAGTCACCTTAGGGGCCGTTAAGATGGCCATGGGGAAATCTCAGGCGGAGCTGGCTAGACTGGGGCTTCTGTGTAAATTGAGATGATCACGGGTGCTTGAGCTTGAGCATGAGTTAAGTGAGTCATAAAAGAGGAAAGATGCACATGCCGCCTCGAGGGAGCGAGCAAAAAAATGCTGCTGGAGGAGAAAACCAAGTGGGAAGTCAGGGAGAACGAGCTTCTCGCCCGACTTGCTGACAGCTTTCGGGGAGTTGGCACAGAGGCCACAGCAAAGAGGGCGGTCCAGGAATACAAGGATTCGTTGCCCGACTTTGACGAACTGTATACGCATGGCTATGAACGATTTCGGTCGGAGGTGAAGGACCGATTCCATGGTATCGTTGCTGATATTGACCAGATCCCCGTGTTGTTCCTAGTCATCGATGATGATGATTCAAGTCAAGGCACGGAGGGGGCTGATCCAACCGGTAAAATCGTCCTCACGACGGGTGATGAAGCAGATGCTGGTGCTCCGGGGGAATAAGAGCATGTTGCTGCGCTGGAGGGAGAACAAGCACGTTGATTCGTTATAGAATCTTGACGCTCTTCCTATCCTGCCAAAATTTTCAAATGTATAGGTGTATGATTTTCCATATAAACGATGACAATTTTGTAGTATAAAAGCCAGAAAAGTTGACTTCTATCTCTTTATTTGTCATTGTCCATTCATGTGGTCGTAATGTATGATGGCTCCTTTCGACGGGTTGAACCCTTGCCCAAGATGGTCAGGGTTAAGTCGTAGAACCATGTCCAAATTAGACCACCTCGTTTAGTTTGCGTAGGTGTGGCCTTAACTTACAGTTGACGACACGAGACGGTCATTCAGTGGCGAGGGGATGGCCCCCTCGACTTACGTCTGACGACACGATATGGTTGTTTAGTGGCGAGGGGTGGCCCCTTCGACTTATGGCTGAAGACATGGGATGGTCGTTCAGTGGCGAGGGGGTGGCCCCTTCAACTTATGGCTGACGACCTGATAGGGTCGTTCAGTGGCGAGGGGGTGGCCCCTTCGACTTACGGCTGACGATACGATCGGGTCATTCAGCGGCGAGGGGGTGGCCCCTTCGACTTACGGCTGACGATACGATCGGGTCATTCAGCGGCGAGGGGGTGGCCCCTTCAACTTACGGCTGACGACACGATAGGGTCGTTCAGTGGCGAGGGGTGGCCCCCTCGACTTACGTCTGACGACACGAGATGGTCGTTCAGTGGCGAGGGGGTGGTCCCCTCGACTTACGTCTGACTACACAAGATGGTCGTTCAGTGACGACGAGGTGGCCCCTTCGACTTACAACTGACGACACGATAGGGTCGTTCAGTGGCAAGTGGTGGCCCCCTCGACTTACGTCTGACGACACAAGATGGTCATCCAGTGGCGAGGGAAGGCCCCCTCGACTTACGACTGACGACACGATAGGGTCATTCTATAACGTCATGTTTCTGCACGTACATATTTTCGTACGTATACTATTAATAAATTGATTTTTGAGTAATACTATTTATTATTTCCTTAACCTCGTGATTGGATTTTTTATTTGCGATCCTTGCGAACTTACGATCGCGTTAATATCTTCTTTAATTCTTGGTTAACATTAATTGCAGGTACGCAATCATAATAATCCAATTACATTGATTATATATATGAATCCTCCTAATGCTAAAGACCATCATTAAATTGATCCCCTAAATCAAATCTGACCCTGATCTAAATATCTTAGCCAAAATTACGTAATATCTCAATATCTTTATCAACTTGAATCTCCTGATTTATCTTAACAAGATCGATTTCCCAAATCTAATTTAAATCTAATCAACTAAACTGATTTTCCTAATCACATTTAAACCGAAAAATGTGATCACTCTAACTACATTGATTTTCGAATTAAAATATTATTTTAATAATCTTATCTTAATAATTCTAATATCTAAAACAAAGTAATTTTTTGTATCCAAACTAAATTGATCAAATCTTATTTTTTAAATAAATCTTATCTTAATAACATCACTAATCTCATATCCTAACTACCCCTTCCACATCCACAACCCACTCCCCCACGTCTTACGCATGCAGATGATTTCACTCTCCCTCACTTCTTCTTCAAATGCCATGCAGTGGTCCCCACGACCCAACCGCATGCAAACCACATCAAGTCGACAGCTCTCTCTACACCAAGCCCATAACTTCTCAACCGCTAACCCACAAACCGCGTCCCCGCAACCCATGCACGTTTCTATTCTCTGCTCTCCTTCGTAACCACGTTCTCCCTGCCCCTCTCTCTTCCCTAACATCTCGCAACCTTCCCACGAGTCCCATGGGATGAATCCCAACAACCCCCACCTCTCCCAACAGCCTGCAACCCCTAACTCACGAAGGACCCACGTCCCTTTCCTTTTAAAGCAAGCCCTACTTCACCTTCCCCTTCAGAACGAAGAGAACCCACAAACCTCACTCCTCCTTCCTCAAGTGGCCGACGACCACCCCTACCTCCTCCTTCGCTGTAAACCCCAGTGACCCGCCATCCAACACCAGTGCCTCCACACAGCTCCGCCATCAGCCCCCCGCTTTCCGATCACCCACACCCTACATCTCCGAGCGCCCTCCGGCGTCGCTACCGTCGTCCGACCCATCTCCGGCATCTCTCGCCGCCATTTTCCTCCTCGGACTCTAGGACACGCCGACAGTCTCCACAACTCCGACAGCCCAACGAACACGCCACCATCTCCCTTCCGACAGACTCCACCGCACCCTCTCCCTATCTTCCACCATGTCACTCTCAACTCCAGCGTCTCCCCCTCCAAGCCCGACATCCCCGCGTGCATCTCCCTTTCAAAACTTCTCAGCCTCCATGCAAACCACAGCCGCCATCATCTCCGGTGGACAGCCCACCTTGCACCACCGTCTTTCTCCAACAACGTCGCCAGCACCACAACTCTCCTCCGACGTCACCCCAAGCCCGCTCCGACAGCAGCCCCGCACCCTCTCAACTCCTGCGCCGCCGCAGCCTCCGCCTAAACCGTCGAGCCCACCTGCAACGCCTTGCACTGTCGGATCTTCGCCACCACAGCTGCCTTAGCCGTGACTCCGCCTGCGAACATGAGCGAATGCGGCGTAAGGAAACTGAAGCTGTGAGTTGCATTAAACTTAATGCACGTACTGTACACTTTCAAATATATATTTGATATAGGGTATATATATATTGTTTAGGTTATATAATACTTAGAGTTTATATTATACCGTACGTATATATATACGGTGTGTTATGTTAAACATTATTTTGTTTTTGTAAACACTGTGGTTGATATAAGTTAGTTAGTATATACATATGTTAGTATATGTATTAGTACATATATATATGGGTATGTTAGTATACATATGTTAGGGTTGCTAAGTAAATTATTTGGGATTGATGTTAAATCCGATCTTGCAGATGCAACACGCCTTTCGTTGCTAACACCTGGTCACCCAAAAACGCATCATTAGGCAAGTATTTTATCGTTTACAGACTTTTTAAGATATCACGTGTGTCATTAAAATGTCAAATAACCACTTTTGTAAGTACGTTGCTTAATAGCTTTTGAAATGATGTAATGCATCTGTTGATGGGTCGGTTTGTTCTTACTATCAAAATGTTGCCGCCATTTTAATGATGTACGTAATTGCTCTCCTTGCTTGCTTTACCATTCGGGTGGAATGAACGCCCCTAACTAAAGACATGTGACACCAGGCCCTTGGGGCAATATATGAAACATTGGGCATTCGGGCATTACAAAATATTTGGGACATCGGGCATATACGGACTAATTGGGCCCTTGGGGCAATATACAGAATATTGGGCCTTTGGGGCATACATTGATTATCCAGAACACACATTGACACTTTGGGGTGGGGTAGTCCATTGTAGTAGAGTGCAGAATTCGGGATTTCATCCCACCGGTAAATTCGACCCTCGCCTGGATGGGGTCGGTGAGTACAGAGATGCGTGTAGCTCCCATTGGCTTGGGTGTAATTTTTGCTTCTTCCGCCCTCAGACAATGGGCTTGTCACTAGATAGGAGATTGAATGATGCACTCTTTTACCCCTGCTATTGAGAATTGTGTAATCTGCTAGCTTTTCTACCATGCTTAAATACAACTGCCATGCTTGTTACTTTGCACACTTCACTTTGCCTGCTCACTACTTTACACACCACACTTACCATGCTCACCATTTTGTACACTACACGTTGACATGCTCACATATTCTCTTACGCTACTCGTGCTTTACCTGATTGTAATCATGTTGTGTCATTCATCTTCAAAGTTTTGCAAACTATACTACTATCTTTCCGAGGGTCCATTTTCTAACATTTTTAACTTGCCGAGCGACCCTCATTGACGTATATTTTCATGTTGTTTATTTTGTGAAATATACGTCAGGTTTTGAGACAGATTCTACAGAGGATCATACTTTGAGGCTGAGCTAGCCTACCAGGAGTACTAAGACACTGAGATCCACTGCCGAGGAACGACGAGCTTTCGCAACGCAACTAAAAGTTTAATATTTGTGTTATATTGTATTCAGGTGTATTCTTTCGTGTAACTGTTTGTAATGGCCATGTTAGGCCTTAATCCTTTTGTGTACATGTAATCTGGATATTGAAGTGTAATAATAACATTCTTTGTTGTTTTGATTCTCTCAAGCAAGAATCTGCCAGGCTTATGACACAGACGCATATTGTGCTTAAGTCAAAGAAGAAAGAAAAAAAGTACTCCTTCTTTGCTTTAAGCACATGCGGACCCGCTTGCGTTCTTGCTCCCAAGTATAATGGGAAGAGGGGCGTGCCACATTCAGCGACGAGACGGTGGCCCCTTCAATTTACGACTGACGAATGGGATGGTCGTTCAGTGGCAAGGGGGTGGCCCCTTCGACTTGCGGCTGACGACCTGAAAGGGTCGTTCAATATAGAGGGGGTGGCCTATTCAAATTATGGATGACGACATGGGATGGTCATTCAGTGGTGAGGGGGTGGCCCATTCGACTTACGGCTGACGACCTGATATGGTCGTTCAGTGGCGAAGGGATGACCTCTTCGACTTACAGCTGACGACACGATATGGTCGTTCAGTGGCGAGGGGGTGACCCCTTGACTTATGTCTGACGACACGAGATGGTCGTTCAGTGGCAAGGGTGTGGCCCCTTGACTTACAGCTGACGACACGATAGGGTCGCTCAGTGGCAAGTGGGTGGCCCCCTCAACTTACATCTGACGACATGAGATGGTCATTCAGTAGTGAGGGGGTGGCCCCGTCGACTTACATCTGACAACGTGATATGGTCGTTTAGTGGCGAGGGTCTGGTCCCCTCAACTTACGTCTGACGCCTGTTTTAAGTGCACATGTGAGTTTTCATCAATATAATTGTTTAATGAATGTGGCCCATCTGGAACTTCCTAAGGACCGGATCCTTGTAGCAAGGAGTTCGATGAGGTAATGCTCACAAAATTCATAAATGCTCTATTGAAGAAAAATTGTTTCGAAAGGAAGCAAAATCTTATTTGATGACAAACATGTTTTAACAAAGAAAGAGAAAATATGTACAAGCATTTCCGATTCTTGCCGGAGATCGCTTTCTTTTTTTACGCCTTTATTTAACCCAGAGCTTAGGAGCTTGCTAATCGACTACCTTAGTTATAGGCAACCCCGTCACCTTGCCCTTTTGCTTCGAGGTTCCTTCTTTGCTTGGTTGGTTGCCGACTGGGTTCTTGGGATGCCCACATTTGACCAGTGTGTTGATTTCTTTCTTGAGTGTCCAGCAATCATTGGTATTACATCCATAGTCATTATGGTACTTGCAGAATTTCAGGTCATCCTTTTTTCATATTTACCCTTCTTGACGAACTCTTGAACCAATTCCTCTCGTTGGGCATAAGCTAGGACTTCTGTCTTGGGTGCGCTTGGCCTTGTATAAGCTGGGTGCTCCTTACTTCGAGTGCTCCTCTTCCTTTGTCTCTTATCCCGAGATTTCTGACGAGGGGTTCCCATGGATGGCTTTTCTTGTCTGGTATCTCCACGACGGGTAGGAGTGCTCTTCTCGGTAGTTTCAGTTGGTTCCTCCGCTTCTTCGGAGATGGTGATATGATCCATTATATTGAACAGCTCCACGAGGTTGTTAGGTGGAAACTGGTGGAGTGCCCTCCGTAGGTGATTGTCCCGCACTGCTTGAGTAAAAGCTGCGATGACAGTCACATCTGGTGTGTCCTCTACTTCGAGCCGTACGCCGTTGAACCGCTGGACAAGGGCTCATATTGTCTCTTTATGCTTCTGCTTGAACGTGAAGAGGTGGGAGGACTTTCTCTTGGGACGCCGACCCGCGACAAATTGCCTACAAAACAAATCGGCCAATTCGTCGAATGATGCGATACAGTCGTCTGGTAATCCATTGTACCACCCTTTCGTGGTCTTAACTAGGGTGGTGTGGAAAGCTCGGTAGAGGTAAGGCTCGTCGGCCCCATGAAGCAACATCACGTTTAGGCATTTGCGGATATGTGCTTATGGGTCGCCTTTGCCATCGTACGTTGGCACGTCGGGGAGCATGAACTTTGGGAGAAAAGGATCAGACGTGATGTTCTCCTTCAACGGGGTCTGCTGAATTGCAGAATGGATAAGTTGGAATCGTCCATCCCTGCCTTGCATGTAAGTAGCTTCCGAGGATCGCTTGGGAATTTCCTCCGCCTCTCTCCTCCCATTTCCACCTGCAAAATCCCGAGGGTTGTAGCCTGGAGTGACTCTATTTATTACCTGATCCAGGATGTTGCAAGTCGCACGCTTATAGTTGGAGGGACTGGGTCCTTCCTGGAAATTGAAGGCGTAGTTATCATTCACCATCTCGCCATGATGTTGAGATGTAGGAGTTGTATTGAGTGGGGGCATTTTCTTGTCGATACACTCTCAAATCTCTTGGATCCCTGAGAATGGTCGCATCCATCGTCGGTGTTGGAGTTGGATTCGGAGGTGGCCGCTGCTCATTCGCGAGTGGTAGACCTACAATGCTCTGACGCACGAGAGTCGCCAGCAGGCTAATACTCATGTCGACCTGCTCTGCAAATCGGTCGAATTGCTCCTGGGACACCATAGGTACCTTGGATGTCCTTTTGGGTCCTTTTGATGAGGATGCAAAGTCTACAGCATCCTCTATCTGAACGTTGTTCGTGTTCTGATTCTCGTTTGGACCTGGATTTGGTCCGACATTACTGGATTCAGCCGACATAGCATGTTAATTTCTTCTTGGATGTCGAACTAATGAATTTTCCCACAGACATCGTCAAACTGTTAAGGCTAAAAATGACCGAAACAATCAAGGTGCTGATGTGGACCATTTCCTACTGAACTAGAGCCCTGTCAGTCGGTTGAGTGGGACCCTTGGATGGAAGAACCAGGGTCGTTGATAGATGACAATCGATTTACGTTACTCGATCGACCCACCAACAGGTTGAGCCTTGGTCGATTGAGGTTAAGTAGCTCGATCACGACCTTTTCGTTGGATAGGGACTTGATGATCTGCACCACAAGGAAGCATCAGGGGGGTCGAATATGAATCCCGACCCAAATCCCCTCCGATGCTTAAATTAGAATGGGACTTAAGTGAGGGAGAGAGCTTGGAGTAGCTGCGATCGATCCACGGAGGCTCGTATCAGATCTAGCGGCGCAAGCTCTTTGGTGGAAGAAATATAAGCTAGAGTATGTAGTCTAAGAATGTCAAAGCACGTACCTCCTTCATTTTTCCGATCTCCCGTGTATTTATAGATCTTCCCAGGTTTCTTCAGTAATGTTGGGAGGATAACGGTCACAAATTATGGTGCCACGATCTTTCCCTTTAATGGGAGTAACCGTTGTCCATATTCCCGCTATTTATGAGCACACCCTCAATCCCATGTTCAATTGGTGGGAATGCAACGGACGTGCCTTGACCGAGTTAGCTTCTGGCCTCTTTCATGGGCCTTAGTTGCTCGTCGAACATGCCCTCTCGAGTGCTGGCACAATGACTCAACAAGTAGTAAACAATATACCATTGTGTTATCCCAAGGATAGTTTCTCGTGTATGCAGAGGATCACATGATAGCTTTCTAAATGGGGACGTAGAGAGATCCAGTTTTCTCTATTTTATAATTGTCGTATATATTGTTAGAGAATAATGGCTAGCATACGCCATATGAGAGCCTCTCTCATACGCCCTCTCACATAAAGCACCCAAGTACAAGCCCACATGGGCTTGTACTTGGTTGTACTTTGGTGATTTATGTAAGAGGGCGTATGAGAGAGGCTCTCATATGGCGTATGATAGCCATTATTCTCATATTGTTATAAGAGTATAAAGTGCTTTTTGTTATGAATGAGGGAGGCCTTTAGCCTCTCCTCATCTTTATCCCACATTACTCCCCATCAAGCTTACTAATGGGGACCTTTGGTATCCCATGTCCATTGGCATTCTACTATGATGAATAAATAGAGAACCATAGCTTTGTACCATGGTTACTCATTCTTATAATTTTCAACACGTTATCATCACTTTAGCTCTCGTTCTTGAGTTTCTCCTTTTATCTCCTCAAATCACCCTCACCGCACGTTGGAATCTTGGTTGTTACGATCAGTTGCGGCGATTTCTGCGCGTTGAAGTTCGATCCCTTGGAATCTTTTGTTGCAGCGCTCCGTTGCGGCGTTTTCCACGGGGCATTGGAAACGGGGATTCATTCTACGGATCTAATATTTTTCGACGCTCGTCGCTAGATCTATCTGATCTAGAGGTAAATTTTTTTTTTCCCATGATCATAATTTTAGCATGCTACATACGAAATTGCAATTGATCTAGGGGATTTCTTAAAATACGAAATTGCATCCACTACCCATTGAATAACTAATTTGGGCAGCATCAAACTCAAATTTTTGGGCAAACATTTCCATTCTAACCAAAAATTGGAACATCACTTAGAAATCAAAATTGATTCCAGTCGAATCAAACTTGAATTTTGGGCCAGCCCCTTTTTGGTCTTCCCTGGAACAAATAGCCACACCCCCTGTCGGGGGTGGCCGCTGCCCCCCTCCCTGTCGGAGGGGGGCCTGCCCCTGCGTGCCTCCCTGTCGAGGGTACCTGACTCCTATCGAATGTCCGCATACATCAAAACATTTCAGAGTCCAGCATATTTGTAACATCTAATAGTGAAGAGAACTATTATTTGGTTGTCAGGTTGCATTCGCCCATTCAAATAGGTTTCCAATCAATCCATAATTTATCAAGAAGATTACACTGGAGATAGAGGGCATCTCTTTACATTGAAGAGTTCTGTCAGCAGCCATTAGCATGCTAATTGACCTTTAAAATTTTGTGTGTAAGCAACTTTGAACAGAAGACACATACCCATCACGAAAAGCTCGCCCAGAAAATTTAGTGCTTAGACAAAGTAAATGAGTGCATCAATTCGGCAGTTACATGCAGTATAAAGAGCCGAAGCATGTAAGCAAATTGATAATTAACACATTTCCTAGAGCAAGCTGGCATTTTGCTAGTGGAAAGAGGCATGGCTAGCTATGTGGATCATCTGCTACAACTAATTTTCATATGCCAATAAGCAAATTCAAATTGATACCAAGTTTTGGGTTTGATTCTATCCCTCGTATGATTCAGTAAATCGTAAGACAAAGTATTTTGATAATTCGGCATCATTGTGATTTAAGAACGCTATATCTTGGTCGGTTGAATGTTATATATACTCACCACCCCCCTCTCTCCTTAAAATCCTAACCCTAGGGTTAGGAGGAGAATGGGCATGGGCCTCACATGTTAGGCCAAAAGCCCAGTAATTAACAAAAATTGAAAATAAAAACTGGGTATATTTTGGCTAACGGGCCTCTGGCCTGAAGGCCAATTTATTATTAAATTCAGAAAATACCCATTTTTTTAAAACCCCTGTAAATTCCAGAAAATACTGGAAAATTCGGAAAAAAGCCGACAAAATTCTGGAAAAATCCAGAAATCTCAGGGAATATCAGGGTGAGGATATTGTGTTTGATTAACTCCTTTGGGGTTTTTGGCGCAAATTTATAATTTTGTTACTGAATTTTATGTGTAATTCATTATTTATCGCTTTATTTAAAATTGGATAAAAATTATTTTATTTTTTAATGATTACAAGGATCCTGAGACCGCTCTGTCTTTAGGTAAGTTATCTAACCTAATGGGTAATGACGTTTCCCCATGGTCCAAGTAAATTTTTAACGTAAATTTAATATATTTATCCAATAAAATTGTCTGCGATGTTGAATAATTGTATTGATTATGCATGTGTGTTTGCGTGGTTGATTTTTATATTGCCTGTGGCATATATAAACTGTGTGGATGTTGTAAATATATCAGTCTTGTGGTTTGGGATCGGCCATTTTGAGATACACCTTTTTATATTCCTCGATTTCTTTTTCTGTTTTGAGAGGAATTGTAGTGAGGTTATAATGTAAAATGCCAAAAGACCGGAGCTCGGCCAAAATGAAGACGAATATGAAATCTGAATTATTTTGGGACCCAAAATGGGTTTCCAAGTTGTATTTTTCATTTCCTTTTTGTATTTCATTTTATGGACTGTATTCGGACATTTTTGGACATTTTGTTTGTAAGGGTATCTGGTCGATCCCCACATGACTGTTTATTTACTTTGCGTGAATTTATTTTTCAAAAATATTAATTCATGCGTATTTAATTGCATAGATAAATGGCAAAATTGGCTAGCGGCGATTTCGAGGTCCTTGACGCAGCAGGAAAGAACTACCTGAGATGGCGAGCGGACCTGAAGTTCCACTTACGTTCAATGTCACTCCTTCACTCAATTCTGGCCCCCGTAGCAGCCGAGACAACTGCTAGCAAGGCCCCTGCAATGGCCCATCCAGCTAGCAGTTCTACTACCATTGTCTCGGACAGGAATAAGGCGAAAGCCATTATCTCTATCAGGAGACACATAGATCGGACCTTAAAGGTCGAATACCTAACGGTAGAAGATCCTCTTAAGTTGTGGACAGCGCTGGAGGCACGTTATAGTCATCAAAATGACGTCATACTACCACGTGCCAGTTATAAGTGGGAAAATCTCCGTTTTCAGGACTATAAGTCCATTGCTAAGTACAACTCAGCACTTCATAATATCACCTCACGCCTGAAGTTGTGTGGTGAAGAAGTCTCAGAGAATCGCATGTTGGAAGACATTTACTTTGTTCCACGAGAAAGATGCACTCCTCATGCAACTATACCGTGAACGTAACTTAACGAAGTTCTCTGATTTGCTCTCTTGCCTTCTTAAGGCAGAGAAGAATAGAGACTTACTATTTGCCACTCATAATCTGCGTGTTGCTGGTATTGCCCCTCTCCCTGAAGCCCACCATGTTTCTCTCTAGAAGTGGAACAACAAAGAGAAGGCTAGAAAGAACAAAGGAAAAACTGCAATGAAGCCAGCAAGAGCACCCCCAGAACAACAACAAAATGGGAAGAAAAACTTCACATGGAATAATAAGAACACTGGTCCAGTGCCAATTCCAAAGAAGAACTGGGAGGACATATGCTATAGATGTGGCATGACTGGACATTGGTCCAGAAACTGTCGCACTCCTCGCCACCTCCAGGACCTGTATCAGGCGAGCCTGAAGCCTCCCCATGAAACAAACCTGGCGGATATTCAAGCTCGGACCAAATTCACTGCACAAGACTTCGAGAATGATTATCTGCTCGATTGAGCCTTATCGTAGTTTGCTTTTTATATTTGCATTTTAAATACTAGTTTCCTTCATCTGTATTTCCTTTTTGAAACTTTATGAATGCATATTTATTTTTTCTATTCATTCTGATGTATAGATGGAATGTGATATATTGTGGACAGTGCATCGATGCACTGGTGAAGCATTAAAATTGCTCACACATACAACGAGACTAAAAGATGCATATTCCTCTCCTAAATCATAGAGGATTCTCCCAAAGTTTCAAGATATTTCGTTTAAACGAACATAACTTAGAAACTATGGATAATAAATAGTGAATATCTTTATGTAACTCGTCAAAAGGATGGCCAGAAGACCGTCTATGCACGATTCGTTAGACCCCCGTCGGGCCCCTATCATTATAGATATTCATTCTATAAAAAGCCAACTTTACTGAGCACTAGAATTTCCTTTCATTGCCAGAGTTTTTAACTCTTGCACAATAGACTTGGTCATCCTGGACCAATGATGATGGACGCATCATCAAATGAATCTCTTGGAGAACCTGAATATTCTTCAAAAGGTTGAGTTTCCTTGTCCCCCTTTGTCATAAAGAAAAACTTATAGAGAGACCTTCCCTCCTAAAAGTAGGATTAGAGTCTCCTGGCTTCATTGAGAGAATACATAGTGACCTTTTCGGGCCTATTCACCTCGCAAGTGGCCCATTTCGGTACTTCATTGTCTGATAGATGCATCTACTAGATGGTCTTATGTATGCCTTTTTGTTCACCCGCAACCTAGCTTTCTCAAAAGCTGATAATGTGGGTGAATTCCCTACACATGTCTTTCAAGACTACTACCAAGCAAATGGCATTGAAATTGAACATCCTGTAGCATGTTCATACTCAGAATGGGTTATCAGAGTCTCTGATAAAGAGACTCCAATGGATTTCACGTCCATTGTTAAATCCCAGTTGCATGTGGATTTTTAGGGATACGCCATACTGCATTCCGCATTGCTTATCACGATACGGCCCTCTTGTCGTCATATCTTATTGCCGATGCCGCTTGCTTATGGTTCACCACCAAACATATCTCATTTGAGAGTGTTTGGATGTGCTAATATATGTCCCCATATCACCACGTCTTGATAACTGTGAATTTGATGCGCAAAGTCTCATTATAATAGGCACGCAATCTAAAGAAACCTGAAGCTTCTGAGACCATATCATGGGACACAAAAGTCCTAATCTCGTTATGATCCACATACTATTTCTGTGTGAAGATGAGATCCAGAAGATCCTTCACATTCAGACTAATGTACATCAATTGGCGGATAAATTCACGGACAACCATAAGATTGTTCGTTCACACGTCCCTGCTGCCAACACGCCAGTTAAGATTGACATCCCCATAGATGGATGCAATCCACCGGCAGCTGAATTGGCAATACGTCAATTGAAAAGAGGACGCCTGCCAGGTTCAAAAGATAAAGTTCCTCGAAAGATGAAGATTCCTGGAGATATTAAAATGATCCCTCCATAGGATGCTGAGCTCAGACCAGCGACCTCTCCCCTCCTGATTTCCCATGCAGAGGAAACAATAGGAGAAACATCATTATATTACGTACGTATTAGAGAGGTACTGGACAAATATAGCACATTCATCGTCGACGATTTTGCTTTCACTATTGCCGTTCACGTCGTTGAATACAACGATGACGTTCAACCCACTTTTCTATAGCGTATACGCATAGATTGGCCAAAGTAGGACGAGACAATAAGAGTAGAGCTAGACTCACTCTTGAAAAGCAAAGTCTTTGGACCAGTAGTCCCAACACATGAATGTGTAAAACCTGTGGAATATAAGTTGGGTCTTCATAAGAATAAGAAATGAAGGAAATGTGATCATTTTTCTATTTCATACTAAGCCTAAACGTCTCTAGAAAAGCCAAGAAATGCAGCTCATGGACGTTGTGACTGCATATCTATACGGCAATATAGATATAGAGATCTATATGAAACTTGCAGAATGATATAATCTACATGTCTCGGCTAACAGAATAAACACCTTCGTGGTGGAATCCTTTTATATCTATCATATTCTTCATACACCAGGAGTTTATGAAGATAGATGTCCATTTGCAATCCATTAAAAATGGATGCTTTCTTTATTGAAGCCTTCCAGTCGCTGGAATAGGGGGAGGACATCATAGGTCCTGAAGAGCCTAGCTCTAGTGTACTAGTTACACTCCTTTATCTGGCCAACTGTACGTGTCTCTATTAGAACATCTGCAGTAAAACTGTTAGCCAGATACACTGCTGCCCTGTAGAGCACCACTGGACCAAGGATAAGCTGCTTCTGCGCAACTTCCAAGGGTCAATGAACAACATCCAAGGAATTTATATCGCATATGCAGGTTTACATAGCATCGCGATGACTAAGCACAAATAGCCGGCCACCTCTTAAAGATCTACGACACATCTTCCTCCAAAAGTCTACATCTTCTGAGAAGCTCATCATCCAAAAAGCAAGTCTAGAATACGCTCATCCAGGTCCAGCTGTACCTTGCAGACAAAGTGAAGACTGAGTAAAAGAATACATTCGAGAAGTCATTTACCAACTTCGAAGAGCGTACCACTCCAGAGCGCCATTGTTTTCCGAGTATCTGCTAGATATAAGTGAAACTTGTATAAATGAGTGATGATTGTATTTGCTTTCAGAACATGATGGATGTGTAGACGAATAGGAAATGATTGTATAGATACATAGGAGATCTGCAAGCCTGAAGCTTGTACAGATCAGTGGGAGTTAATAGTAGAGTTGTACTCTTTTTCCATAGATATGGGTTTTCCCAGTGGGTTTTCCATAGCCAAAAGTTTTAATGAGGCAACCTTATTTAACTCTGGACTCTGAAGTGTCCACCGCTAATGAAAGCTGAAAGACCTACAAGCATAAGGCTTGTATGGATCAGAGGGAGTAACCTGTGGGTTGCACTCTTTTTCCTTAAGCTGTTGGTTTTTCCCACTGGGTTTTTCACAGCTAAGGTTTTAACGAGGCAAACACGATTACTCTGGATCCAGAAGTATCCGCCCCCTTAGCATTATACGCTAAGACCAAAGTAATGGATGGATAAGGGTGAGTGTTATGAATGAGGGATGCCTTTAGCCTCCCCTCATCTTTATCCCCCCATTACTTCCCATTAAGCTTACTAATGGGAACCTTTGGTATCCCATGTCCCTTGGCATTCTACTATGATGAATAAATAGAGAACCATGGCTTTGTGGCATGGTTACTCATTCTAATAATTTCCAACACTTTTTGCATATAATTGTTATAAGAGAATAAAGTGTTTTTTGCATCTTGTTATGATTGCATGTTAGAATAATTATTTTCTATTAATGTGAGGCCTAGGAAAGAAGATAGAAACTAAAGTGCTTTTTGCGTCTTGGGGACCCAAGAGGGTGGCCCCTTTAAGTGGATTGGCCACGGGGAACCGATAAAAATATGGGACAAATGCCTACATTAACCACTTATGGCTTTCTACCAAAAAGGATCAACTACTTTCATCCATGCATGACACGACAATACTAGCCATTTTGGAATCTTGTCTCAGTCTGGAGAGTGGTAGAGTTATAGAACCTAATTTCTGTTCCTTAGATGTTCTATTATTGAATTATTCTGAAATGAAATATCAAACTGCAGTGGAGCTAGCTATATCCAGGATGCGAACTCGGAGGCCTAGAAGGATGTGTTAAAAGAAGAAACTTTCTAAGATGAACTCGGGATGGAGGAATGACACGAAGAGGAATTTCTTCATGAGGTGCATGCTTCATGATAAATGAAATGACTCTACACACCCCCAAAGGCTAAATGCTACACATACGCATGGTTGATAATTGATCCTTGAACACTGATACATGCATGTGATCATACAACAAATATTTGTTACACCTCAAACATATATGCACCCCTAAAGAGACACACCTAAGCACACTTGCATTTTAAATTTAGCCCGATTAAGTTTTTCAGGTATATAATGCTGTTCCACGACTGGAGCTGTGTTGTTTTCTTGGAAGTACCTTTGTGCTACATAGGGTAACTTACAAATTTTGTAAAAGTATCGTTATGGACTCAAATCAACAGTCACATTTGTGCTCCATAAGATAACTTACAAATTTTGTAAAAGTGTGTAACTTCAGGTCAATAGATAGGGAAACATAAAATGATGAGAATATGGCAGTAAGGTTCACGTAGGAGACAACTTTTTCTTTTGCACTGAAAGAAAATATTCTCACGCTTTAAAAACACAAGTAAATTGCCAACCCACCGAGTGGCTGTCGCATCCTTTCAAATTCTCAATGGGCTACATGGTTAAATGGTGAGGACGACGTCTATCATAATTGAGTTCTTTCGACAAAGCAGTAAGGGAGACGAGCACTTGCATGAGAGAGAGAGAGAGAGAGAGAGAGGTGAGAGGTGATGGCTTGTTCTCGGCTTTTCTGATTTGTTTGCTACTTCATGAATGTTTTGTGGCTATCACATTCGAACAGAAAAGATTCCTTCTCGTCCACATCTGGGTAATTCTATACACACAGACCTAGTTGGACCACTTTACATAGCTCAGCTCAAGTCAGTTTTTCACTTTGTACACAGCCAATTATATCCAAATTGCCCACTGTTGACGGATGGGTTCCGGTCAACTATAGATGAAACTGACGTGGACCAACTCTATCGAGGTGGAGCCTCGTCAGCTGGTGATGCGAGACGCTCGGTTGGAAGAACCGGAGTTGATGAATGTCGAACTACGAGCGCTGGTCTGGAGCTCGATCTACCTTTCAGTCGAGCACGACGACTTCGACCTTGATGTTGGGTGGTAACTCGAACAAACTGCACTACAGACAGTCTTTAGGGGAGTTGGATCTGGATTCTGATCCAAATCCCCTCATATGCTTAAGTTAGTACTTGACTTAAGGAAGGCTTGGAGCTGTCAAGATCGACCCAAGGGGGATCGTCCCAGTCAGTCAGCTCAAGCTAATTTGGAGGAAGAATGGTAAGAGTTGAGAGAGATACAGTTGTCAGAGTATTTGGTATTTCGTACCTCTGGAGTCTGAACCCTTCTTCAGTTATCGTCTCATCTAATATAGCTAATGATTTTCTTTGTTAACGCATAACAGCTTCTCAATTACGAAGGCAAGATATTCTCCAGGATCGTTGATAACGGCTGCCCATTTATTTGGCCCTCATTAATTAATCCCACAAAATCTGTGGATCCCCAACGGGCTGAAGAGCCGTCCCTTAACTTGGTACTAGCTTATCCTCGTTGACGGACTTCTTCGGTTATTGGGCCAAAGCGTACCCCTTTTAGTGGGCTTCACCTTTCTGGTTGAGTTAACGTATTGCGTCTCCGCTTCGTGAGCCGAACCCATGCATTAACAATGTCCTCCATCATTCGTGCTCAAGTAGGCTTTGATTGAGGGTAAATGATGTGATATCACATTATATAAGCACGACAGTCGAAGCGGGTGTATTTGATTTATGCCACCAACACCCTTCACATCCTGTTTTGGTCCTCGCCTGATCTTGAGATTTGAATCTCCCATTGCATCAACTCTGGACACGTGCCACTTATCGAAGGGCCATATTTGGTTCGGCTTTGGCTTTCCGATATAAATGGGAAAGAAGAAACAAAGGAGTTCATCTGCTTCGTCCCCAAATGTTGGAAAGCATGCCCTTGCTTTTGCTTCCTTTGGCGCTCATTGGTCCTTACTAAGGTAGTTCCCCTTTTCCATTTGGGCTCTTTTTAGTTTCTTCGACCATGTGGCCGCCTTTGAGGATCAGAGAGTCATCTCCATCTGAGATCTTGTGGCATCTTCGACCATCACAGTACATCCTGCTTGGTCCCTGAAAAGGGCAAAGGACTCCAAATGGAACCCCAATCTCATATTCTTCGGTTTAGTGATTTACCCACCGTGCCTCAAGAAGTTCTAGACAATGTGCCGAAGATTTCTTTCGATCTGCCAAGATCCAGTCAGATTATCTTTCTCATCCTTATAAGCTTAGGATTCCAAAATCAGATGAGAGAATTTGCTTCCGTCGGAAAAACAAGTTGGAGTGTATTTGAAATCTTTTGTCTTTAGTCTTTACTTTCCTCTTCATCCATTAGTCTGGGAGATTCCAAACTTTCTAGAACTTCCTCTCTGTCGGCTTGCACCCCACGCTATTTCTCATATTGTTTGCTTCACCATGCTTTGTAAACATTGTGGGGTTAAACCATCCATTCGGTTGTTTAGGCACTTCTTTCAAGTGGAGGTTGACTCCTACGAGATATAGTACCACATCGAGGCTCGTAAAGAAAGAAATCTTATTTGTGATCTTCCTTACTCCGACTATAATCGGCCAGAGGATACCTTTGTATTCATTTTCCCTCATAGCGTGGAACGCTCCTCACCTATTGGAGTACCTCTAGTTCTGATATTTTCAAGGAGTTGAGATTATCTCCTGGTGAGGCCAAAGCAGCCAAAATTCTATTGAGTTGGCCATCGATAAAGAGGTCGACTACATTTCTGTTGGACAATCATCAGATGAATATCGTTTTGTGGAATTAACACATACTGCTTTAGTGCTCCCATTATGACCACATACATTAATTGCATTTTTCATTTGCAGAGATGGCATAGAGGACTTCCATGGATCTGGCCCCGGAGTTGCGTCAGAGTCGCAAGGAACAACGAATGAAGAAGAGGGCTGATGGCTCTTCCTCTCAGTCCCCCATCCCCATTAGCCGGAGTTCCTTCGATGAGGGAGGTGAAGTCAGGGAGACTTCTGGGTCTTCGTCCCAAGCCTCGTTGCTGGCGACTTCGACCCCGGTCATCCCTCATGCAAGCTCTCACCAAGCTCCGATCTCTTCTTTGGACGTTCCTATCACATGCGTTGGCGAATCGGTCATGAACCTGAAACCTGCAGAATGCCAAGAAAAGGAGTCTCCCCTCACGTGAATGGGAAAGCCTCGAAAAGAAGAGGAGTGGATTGGACACGACTCTCCCTGTCGAGCCTTCGACAAGGGTAGTGCTTCTTCGACCCAAGCTCTCAAGGATCAGGTGGTGATTCTTGACAGATCTCATGGAATGATCAAGACACCTTCGAGCCATCCCAAGGATAAATGGCCGTGGGGACGCAACGATCCACAGACCCCCATGATAGGCCTGATCTCTTTAGAGTACAATCGGGCATTAATACTGAATCAACATTCCTCTTCCTCTTCGGATGCCATTCAAGGAGAACGTCACCGGTCTGGGAGGAGGAGTCAGCCTTCCTGGACTTCGGGATGACCGCTCAACTGGTAGAGAATTCTATCATCCCTCGCGACTGCGAGTTCCTTCGGGGGATGGACTTTGAGAGGATAGCCAACTTCATAGTAGGTTGTGGCTACTAGGTTAGTCTTACGTCCCTTTATCTCCAATGTAAGCCATTCATCTATCTCATCGGTGTTCTGCATATGTGTCGGCCTTTGGTGCGGATTTGCACCGTCAGGTCACTGAATTAGATGATGAGCATCAACGAGCGGATGCCGCTGACCGAAGAGCTTCTGAACTTGAGGCTCAAGTAAAGAAGCTGGAGGAGGACTTGGGAAAAATGCTTAAGGCCAAAGCTGACGCTAAATGGGCATTAGTGAAGGCCAAGGATAGCGTCAACTCCTTATCTGGGGCCAGAAAAGCTGCTGAAGCTCAATGGAAGAAAGAGAATGTAGGACCTGAAACTATAGGGAGAAAACACTATAGGGTGGTGAATAGTGATGTATAACAATAATAAGGAAATTACACCAAATTAAAGATCCACTATGCAACCTTGGTGCGGAATAAAAAGAGAGAGCAACAAACACAGAAAAGTAAACAAAAACAAAGAATTTACCCCGGTTCAAATTGTATGGTTTTTTGGCGAACCCTCAGAGCTCGGATCTGTGTCCGTCCTAACTCGGACGAACCACAGGGGCATAAAAGCACAGCGGAAAAACAAAAACTAAGCTAGCTAAAAAATTTAGCTAGGCTCTGAGAGAGCCAGAACCTAGCCCGATCCATGCCAACTTAGGGTGGACCTGACCACCCCAAGAGGAATCTATTCTACAGCGACAAATTAAATCTACACAAAAAATTGCTTAATCACATACCCGGAATCTTGACCCTGACGCGGGCAAGATGTACTGCACCGTCTTCTGATGCTCCTTGTAGCCGAACCGCCTTGACTCGATCCACCCAAGCCGCATTGCACCTTCGAACCGATCTGCATGAGCTAACTCCCGCCTCCAAGCCGATCACACTCGGTAGAAAGTTTCACTTGAATAGACCCACGTCTTAGACGTCTGGATCCGAACCCAAACCCCCTTCGTAGTCTTGCTAGGACTAGTCCGGAGAATAAGAAGAAGAGAGAGAGAATAGTTTAGTCGTAGATCGAGCTAGCTCAAATATCCGGAGCTACTAGATCAAGGACTTGGTGCCTTTTTCAACGAAGAGAGTGCACCCCTATTTATATAGGGAGTCGGCACTCCTACTTTCGTTGTGAGCTATGTGGGACTAAAACAAATATATGAGAAATCAATTTAGCTAATTAGGCTTTAATTGAAGTTTAGTGAGTATTTCATAAATGCCAACTTCAATGAATTAATTGTCCTTATCCATTAAACTTTAGACACCAAACAAGCTATCAGTTCGAAGGGCTTCGAATGGTGAACACGTAGGAACCAACGACGACAAATTTCGACTTCGTTTGACCCCTCAAACAATTGACCAAAGATGGGCAAAAAACCAATTTTCGTAGCCGTCATTTGGACATTCAAAAAACCCTAAATCACTTAAGTTGCGAGCGCGCCCGCCCAAGACAAGGAGGGCGGGAGCACGCCCGCTGGGCAGCGGGCGTTCGCCTGCTACAGCCAGTGGGCCTCGCCCGTTTTCCCTTGCGGATGGGCTTGTTTGTCCAGTGGGTCTAACCCACTTTGCCTTGGACTGTTATTGCATTTCTGGGCTCGTTTGAGCTCTGATTTGGACGTGGTTTGAATTGAACCTGTGTTTAAACCGGGACGATCCCGTCATCCAGGTAACCCTTTCCAATGTATTTGTTCCTACAAATATTTTCGTAACCGATTTACGACACGTTTAATCTTTTTTTGCATCAAATGCAACATTGTCCCTATTGCATTTACGACTTATTTTCACAACTAGCTTTGTGAATATCAACTATTCAATATCATCAAATGAATCTCTCTGAATTAATCTTCCTATTACTAAGACACGAACGCTACTCAGTGTGAGACCCTACAGCCTGACCTTACTACAGGTTGGGGCTCGAAACCCCTAGACGACGGTCACCACGAGCAGTAGTTGTCGTCCCTGTTTCAGAATCATCATAACGTGATCGACCCATTGACAAAAGCATCGTTGGGTTTACTTTGGCTGTGTCAGTGATGAATGCCGTTAGCTATAGTCCCTTCGTCAAGACTATGTCCCTGTTGGCCTAGGATATGGTTTACTGTCAATCCTATTTAGACAACATTGGTCAGTATACGGCGGTCGCAGTTGTATTTACATTGTACTTATTACGATGTACCCTGGCCGAGGAATAACACAAAGACCGTACTGAGCCTGTGACACTAACTTCCCTTTAACGGAAGTGAAGAATCCCATCTTAGTCATCTACTCGCCTCGAGAGCTTCGGGTGCAACCCAACCTAAGATCTTTCAGCAGGCCTAGCCTCGAAGCTAGATCATAGGTCTAAGCTACACTGTTCACTCACAGGTTCGTACAGATGACTTCAGGTCTTAAGGACCAGCTTACCTATCATCACCCTAGAGTTATTATAGACAGTTTAGTTAAAGTTAACCATTTAATAACTCTAAGTTGGTCGTTCAGTGAACTCATTCTCCAATGAGCACCTGTGTCTCGTCTCCGACTTCACCAAGTCGAATGACTATGAGATCATCATTACCCTACGGTAAGACTAAGACACAGTGGTCTATCCGATGTATTGATATCCAGTTATCAACACATCTATGACCACGAACCGTTTAAGACTTACGTTTCTATTTGGTCGCTTACTACTCAAAATCGAGATCTTATCTGGATACGTAAGGACCTAACTATAATTCTATGGACATTATCTAAGTATATAATATAATCGATTTCATACTTAGAATAATGGACACCATATGTTATATGAACAAGACGTACACTTAGGATAAATCGCCTTATGGGCATATATCCTCCTACATCTCCCACTTGCACTTAGGCTATTTATCTCGTTATCTCATACCATTATAGCATATCAGTCACTTTGACATTTATGACAAACCTAAGAGTGGGTTTACTAACAAGTATCTATAATGCATTTTAATGGATTATTATTAATACACCTCTTGATCACACAGGGTTGATCCTTTGAAAAATGATTTGGATAAATTTTTCCTTTCTTTGTTTAGCTAACAACTAGCTTATACAATCTAGATGTATGGTCTAATATTTCTATAAGTCAGTCTCAGCTCATTCCAATTTTCTTGTGTTAACATGTCAAGTACATGCTGACACCCTAAGTCTCTATATATTCGATTAAATCAAAACCATTTTGATTCAATGTTCTATATAGATGATTCAAATAAGTTGAAAATCCTTTTTACTTAGTCCGAGAAACCGGAACTAAGTATATGAGCTAGCTTCCACTGACTTTAAGAATTACCTGGTTAAGTACTTCAATTTTATATCTAAATCATACTTAGATTATATATATGAAGACATAACCATTTGATATGTGATTTAGATGGAATGTACTAGTGTCAGGTTGGGTTTGACGAATGAGTCAAATCAAGATCGGTTTAAGGAATCTTGATATTGACTCACTCAATCTAACGTCCTACACTGTACCTTTCCCTTAACTACATTTAATATTAACTCTTTAAGAATCAAACGTAGTATATTACGTATTAATCTTAATATGCGTATAAATGTGATTACACACAATTTATACGTTCATTGAACCTATACTTAACTATCGATTGACTATAACATTAAGTCAGCTAGAAAACAACCAAAATTTTCTGAAGCTCTGCATCATAGTTCGAGAATTTTTGCAACCAACTCAGAAAGCCACAATCACAGAAATTTAAGCCAATCTCAATCAAATCTCAATTTCAACAGATAGCACATTTCCGAGACATTCATTCAAATAACGGATTCATAAAATATGAACCATAATATGTCTATCAAATAAACTTTGAGTGTTGGACACTCAATCATTGTTTTAACTTTAAGGAATGATACATTTTATTCAACTAAAAATGAGTATCAGCGCCTTCTTCATGTCTCTCGAAGTCTTCGCATGGCCCCAGCAGCAACGATTGCTCAGATGTCGACCGTCCTCCGAACTTCTTCCAATCTTCGCTTCATTTCAGCCACCTAAATACATTACACAGATGTCTTAGTGTCTCATACTATGTGAATGGAAATAATTATGCTTTATTGAATTTAATTTGTTGTACCTGATGTAGAGGCATCAGTATGCCCCTTCTTCTTTTCTGCAAGATAAATCTTGCAGTTTCTCTTCCAATGGCCAATCTTATGGCAATGGAAGCACTCAGATTTTGACGGGGCCCCTTTGGTCCTTTTCTTCCCTTTCTTCGCCTTGGCAGGTTGCGGGACCTGCCTCTTCTTACCCTTGCCTTTCGTCTGGTCTAAAGAAGCAAAGCCAACAACCAATGCAGTCGGTTTCTTCTCAATCTCCTCAAACTGTCTAAGCATATTGAGGAGACCAGGAAGATCCCTTTCAAGACTGTTCATTATGAAACCAGTAATGAAAGGCTTGAAGGCCGGGGTTAAAGACTTAAGGATAATGTCCATGGACATTGCATTGTCCAGGACAAAACCCAACTGGTAGCGTCTTCCACGTGCCCGATCATCTTGATGACATGATCTTGTACAGGCCATGCCTCCATCTTTGTGCCCCAGAGGTTGCTTGTGGCTTCAAACTTGGCAGCTCGAGACCGCTTGCCGTATAACTCTTGTGCATTCAGAAGCATACTTTAAACATCCAAATGTTCATGCTTCCTCTGCAGTTTGTTATTCATCGAAGCCAGAGTAAGGCACCTGGCCTTCTCTGCATCCCTCTGGTATAGCTTATAGGCTTCCTTTTCCTCGAAGGTCGAATCATCATCGGGCTTCTCCGGTGTAACGACCCGCTCCCGGGGCCCGTTACTTATTTGATATTTACGCAGGTCCTGCAGGTTACCAGTGAAAACAAAATAGCCACGATGCAGAGATGTACAAAAATACTCAAATAGTGTCCAATTATTACATTCCATACTGTACAAGATGTCCCAACGAGTATACATGAAAGAATAAAGTACACAACACTAAAATATAACTCTGGAAGCTGCGGTCGAATTCTGGCGCTATTAGCTCAGGAGCATCTATCTTCATCTGTACGTCGTCTGCGGTACCACGAGGATGGAACCGTAGGTAAGTCACAACAATTCTAAGTATAGAAAAGAAGCAGTGCACAAGTATGAAAAAAGTAACAACGTACAAGCAGATCAGAGTGAAAAGTAAAGTACTGAGTAACAACTGTACACAACTGAAAAGTAAAGGCAACAGAACTGAAAGGAGGGAACCAACTGTGGTAGTGCAAGTGTAAAGCAGGCTAGGCAAGTGAAACATACTACCGCTATAGCTATAAGTACGACAAGTAAAGTACTGGTGACTGTACAAGTGTAGCAAGTAACGTGCATGGAACGTGTAAAGTAAAGGTGACTGTAGTGCGTAAAGTAAAAGTGACTGTGCAAAAGTAACTACACTACGTGACTCAAGTCGGAGAGTACAATATGTGACCGTTCAGTTCGTCTCTTGCCTGGGTGCTACCCAGACGAATGCCGGAACCCAGGCAGCAGGATGGTTTGCCGAAACGCAGGCAGCAGGACAGGGCGCCGAAACACAGGCGACAGGACAGGTAGACCAAACTCTAGTCACTCCCGTACTCTCGCAAACTATGAGTTACCCCAAAACCCCAGTGAAGTGTCAAGTGTTCTATGTACATTTCCTTTTCATGATGTTCCACGAGATGTTCCACACGATATTCCACAAGATACAAGCTGTTCCACATGTTGCTAGTCAAACCAAGTCAACTGGTTGACTTTCTTATTGAAAACCAGTAAGCCAGACATTCTTTTCATAGCAAGCTAGCCAAGCGAAGTGAGGATAAAGACAAGTCCAACATTTCGGGGTGTCTAGTATTGTTTCAAGATGTTATCAATTCCTTGTTCACGATGATAGTTAACCAGGACCACTAGTTTTAAAACCAGAAAGTAAAGCAGAGCAGATGCTAAGAAATTTGAGGATAAAGACAAGTCCAACAAACATGGAATACAAAATTTGTTGGTTTAAGGGTGGTAGTTTTGTTAGCACACAATTTACCCAAGTTGATGGTTGTGTTTAACAACCACCAAAGTTGAAAGTTGGCAAAGTAATCTATAGTTGATTACTTTCCTATTAGATTAGGTTTCTAGTTCGGTTCAAGTCAAGTAGTCGTTCGGAGGCTATAGTGGTGTCCTAAGTTCACACGGGTACACTTATCTAATTTTCTAACATTAGAATTAATCGTGACTTACAAATTTCGGGATTGATGTAGCAAGCCGGAACTGGTTCTAGGGCTTCTATGGACGTTGGTGCACAAGAACTTGTACCTGCAAGCACAAGAATACATGGTTAAAGAACGCGACATTTCTATTTTAATAATGTGGTCGTTTTGATTTTTAAACGGATTGAAGCGTAGTCAAAAAACGTTCTAAATTTTTCTATAGCCTAATTATAAGGAAAATAATTTTATTGTAGGAGAAAATATTTTTCAGAAGTCTTTGTTAATTTTTATAATTTTTAAAAGCTCAAAATAGATTTAAAACTAATTTTTAATTAAGTAACGTATTTATTCAACAATTTATTCCGGATGCAATCTACACCGGAAAGTTGTGAATAAGCTGTCAAAATGACCGTTTCGAAGAGTACTTTAACATATATTTTTCTCAGATATAATTGTACGTGAAAATAACAAGTTACGGATTTTTAATCGAAAATAACGTATTTAACATTTAGGCTTAAAAATTAATTTTGGAAAAACTAAGTGTCGGATTGAGATGAAACTAGCGTCGTTGGGTCCGGAACATCGTTTCTGATTTTCTGGAGCTATCCGCACATTTTTCTGGCCCCTGTATTTTAAGTTATGGATTTAAAACCTCTTAACCCTATTATTAATTAATTTAAAAATTGAAAATACGAACTTCCCCGTATTTACGGTTGTGCCACCGCGTGTTACCGTTGCTTTTCGCTTCGTTCTCACGTCGACAGGGGGTGGGGGGCTTTTGCCGTCATCGGCGACGTGGAGCGGGGCAGACGGAGGCTAGTGGCGGCGGCGATGCTCGGCGACAGCGGCGGTGCGACCGGAGCTGCGGCGAGGAGCTCGGCGTTCTCAGGCGAGCGGCGGGAGGGCTCGTGCGTTGGCGGCGCTGGGGTGGTTCGTGGCGGAGCGGAGCTTGGTGAGCGGCGGTGAAGGCGTGGGACTCGTCGGGGAAGAGACGAGCGGGAGGGCGGTGGAGTTGGGGCGTGCTCGGGGGGCAGCAGCTGCTGCGAAGATGGAGCCGGAGTCGAGCACGGTGGAGGGGTCGAGGCAACGTGGTCAGACATGGGGGAGGAGAGAAACGAGGGTGAGGGGTTGCCGGTACGGTGGCGGTGCCAGCCGGAGGCGGGGGAGCTGGCGTCGAGGTCGAGGGATGGGCGGAGCTTCGAGCTCGGGTGTGAAGGGGAAGCGGGGGTCGAAGGCGGAGGAGATACTCGGAGCGGCGGCGACTTCGTTGCTGGCGGGGTTTCGCCGTGGTTGCGAGGGCGGCAGCCTCCGGCGAGAGATGGAGAGAGTGAGAAAGACAGGGTGAGGGAGAGAGGGAAATGACGAGAGAGAGAGAGAGAGAGAGAGAGAGAGAGAGAGAGAGAGAGAGCGGGCTGTGGGTGTGGGTTCAAACGGAAAGAGAGAGAAGGGTCTGTGTGCGTGTGTTGTGAGCTTAGGGTTACGGGCTTGGGTGAAGTGGAGAAGGGTTAGGGGAGGGATTATATAGAGTAAATAAATTAATTAAATACTAACCTCATTTAACACTTAGTCAAGGGTATTAATGTGTAATTAAGAGTTTGGTATGCTTTTTGACTAAGGGTGGAAATTAAGCCAACCCATGAATCACATGGGTAGCTTACGGGTAGGTTAGGTAGATGATTAGGTAATTAGGATAGGTTAAAAGTAATTAGCAAAAAGTAAAACCCCCATTAGTGAACGTAATTAGTAAAATACAAAAACGAATTTACGATTTTGCCCCTACTAGTAAACGTGTCCGAAAAATTACGAAAACATACCCACGGGATCGTATCGTCGCGAGGATGGCAAATACGAAGTCCGTTTCAGGGTTTGGGCTACATGGATACTAGTTTTTGGCCAAAACGTTTAGAAAGCGGGTTTGCGGGTTCTCTATTGAAATGATATCAGAAAATTACGAAATTAATGTGGGGATCCCTAAATGATCTTTGAATGTTACTGCAAAAGTTTGAAATCGTTTTGATAATGTTTGTATAGAAAATAAATTCGTCGAATTAAAACGGTAATTTTGGAAGGTGAATTTTAACAGAAATGTGTTGGGTATTTGAGGAAATCGGAAATTGCTGAAATACTTTATAATAAGTCTAGTGTTTCAAAATATTTTTATAAGAATTTTTGAAATCCGTTTAAAACTCCTGATCAACCATTACAAAACACAATTAAAAATGAAATTACTTCAAATATTTAGCTTAAAAGTTTTGGAAAAATTCAGGTCGTTACATCCGGAGCGTCCTCGAACAGCACGTATCCAATATTGGCTAGAGAAAGGACTAACTTAATGTTCCTAAGCCAGTCTTGATAGTTCGTTCCATCAAGCACGTTCTTCTCTACCATATATCTTAGACCTGAATCCATTCTGTAATTTTATTGATACTTTAGGTAGTATATGTTCGTTGTATAGTTTCAATGGTTTTTAATAAAACTATATTCTCCTACTAAATTTATTAAAGCCATAATAATAAACAGTTTATTATAAACTAACATTTGTGAGAGAGGGATCCGACTACCATGAGTCTGACAACCTTGAGTGTGTCTCAACAAGTTGTCCGACTCTGCAGTCGGTAGACGAACTCGTCGTCAATCATATTAAATATGATTGCCTATCGTTTTTACCCCGAGTCATTTATGATCATGAGTGTGCTCATCCGAATCACAATGGCTAGCCTAGTTGGACTTTTGTTTTCGTGTCTAGCCTGACTTGTCCCGCCGCTCGATGTATGCACGACACGTCGGTTTGGGTCAGGTCATAGACTACATTCTTGGTTAGACTTATGCCGGCGCTCGGGGAATGCACGAGACGCCGGTTTGGGTCAGGTGAAGATGTTGTCAAGAAATCGGTTTCTATAAGATTGCCATGTCGCAGCTTGAGTATAGCTCAACAACCGCAACACGGGTCTTACATTTGCCAACTCCTAAAACAAGGAGGGCTACGATTTATCTTGAATAAGATTATTATCGTATTTGACTTATGTATAGTCGATGGACTTACACAGTCATGATTCGACTCCTTGCAGTCCAGCGGACGCGGCCAGGGAATTGACTAAGCCAGGACCACTCGGCCCCTAGTCTAGCTAGGGTGGTCCAGCAAACTTAGCCAAGCACATTGACCGACATCATGATCCATTGAAGGAGTTTCATCAATTCTATGTTCGTCCAGCAACTAAATGGCTTTTAATTAAGAAAACTAGTTAATCGTTATCAACTAGTGGATCCTAAAATTCGAAATTTTATGAATTGGTTGAACAATTTTTATTGAGTCCTTATCAACTATAAGGTTCATACATTCAACTATGCTACCCCAATCTAATTAGGATTTTAATAAGACAATAAACCCATTTTTCAAAAATAGTCTTTTATAATAATCATCATTTAAACGATTTATTGCAATGATTGTCAATCAAAAGGGACTACCCTAATCTGGTATTAGGTAACATGTCACTAATCATTAAAATTTCATCTTTTAAAATTTTAATCCGTTAATGGCTAACCTAAAGGGTTCAAGAATACATTATTCAACAGTCCATTAAAACATAAACCAACTAATTTAACTGCATAAATTAAAGGTTCATTTAGTGACATATCATGAAAGCTTGCAAGTTAAAATTATCTATAACATAATCGAACAACTTGCAACTCTAAAATTTAAAATTTAAAGCTTAAAGCATTTTTATCACATAAAACTAGGTTTCATAAAATTATCAAATAATTTTAAAAGCTTGGCTTTAAAATTTTAACGATACACTTTTAAGATTAAAATATCGCATAGAGTAATCTTAAAACCAATATATAATTTAAAAGAAACAAATTTATTATTTCATCTTATGAGAATAAAATTTTCTTTATATCACATATTCTTTAAAACAATTCTAAAACCCTTTTAAAATCATTTGAAATTAATTTAATAAACTTTCGGATAAAGCCTTTTTGAAAAATTTCAATCTTTATGTAACCAAAAAATGAATTTTCAATATCATCGCATGAAATAAAATATTCCTTTTGTGTTACATAAACTTTATAATAATTTTAAATGTATGCTAAAATTATTTTATCTTATAAAATAAAATTTTAAAACATTTAAACATGAGAGACCTATTTAAATTTATCTCATAAAGATTAAATCCTCTCAAAAAAATTTCTTGTTGCAAAACAATTTTAAAACATAAAACATTATTTTAACATAAAGTTAAAATTGTCCGTATGTTTAAAACAAGCGATTAAAAGATTTAAAAAACTTCGCTAAAATAGATCTACAAGCATAACCGTGGCTCTGATACCACTGTAGGGGTTTTTGGCGGACTCTCAGAGCTCGGATTTGTGTCCGTCCTAAGTCGGACGGACCACATGGGCATAAAAGCGCAGCGGAAAAACAAAAACTAAGATAGCAAAACAATTTAGCTAGGCTCTGAGAGAGCCAGAACCTAGCCCGATCTATGCCAACTTGGAGTGGATCTGACCACCCCAAGAGGGATCTATTCTACAGCGACAAAATTAAATCTACACTAAAAATTGCTTAACCACATACCCGGAATCTTGACCCTGGAGCGGGCAAGATGTACCACACCGTCTTCTGATGCTCCTCGTAGTCGAACCGCCTTGACTCGATCCACCCGAGCCGCCTTGCACCCTCGAACCGATCTGCCCGAGCCGACTCCGGCCTCCAAGCCAATCACACTCGGTAGAAAGTTTCACTTGAATAGACCCACGTCTTAGACGTCTGGATCCAAATCCAAACCTCCTTCGTAGTCTTGCTAGGACTAGTTTGGAGAATAGGAAGAAGAGAGAGAGAGAGAGAGAGAGAGAGAGAGAGAGAGAGAGAGAGAGAGAGAGAGAGAGAGAGAGAGAGAGAGAGAGAGTAGTTTACTCGTAGATCGAGCTAGCTCAAATATCCAGAGCTACTCGATCGAGGACTTGGTGCCTTTTTCAACGAAGAGAGTGCAACCCTTTTTATATAGGGAGTCGGCACTCCTACTTTCGTTGTGAGCAATGTGGGACTAAAACAAATATAGGAGAAATCAATTTAGTTAATTAGGCTTTAATTGAAGTTTAGTGAGCATTTCATAAACGCCAACTTCAATGAATTAATTCTCCATATCCAATAAACTTTAGACACCAAACAAGCTATCAATTCGAAGGACTTCGAATGGTGAACGCGTAAGAACCAACGGCGACAAATTTTGACTTCGTTTGACCCCTCAAACAATTGCCCAAAGATGGAAAAAACCAATTTTCGTAGCCGTCATTTGGGGTTTCAAAAAACCCTAAATCACTTATGTTGCAGGCGCGCCCGCCTAAGACAAGGAGGGCGGGCGCACGCCTGCTGGGCAGCGGACGTGCACCCGCTGCATGCAGCGGCCTGCGCCCGTTTGCCCTTGCGGATGGGCTTGTTTGCCCATTGGGTCTAACCCACTTTGCCTTGGACTGTTATCGCGTTTTTGGGCTCGTTTGAGCTCTGATTTGGACGCAGTTTGAACCTGTGTTTAGACCGGGACGATCCCTTCATCAAGGTAACACTTTCCAATGTATTTGTTCCTATAAATATTGTCGTAACCTATATACGACACGTTTAATCTTTTTTTGAATCAAATGCAACATTGTCCCTATTGCATTTACGACTTATTTTCACAACTAGCTTCGTGAATATCAACTATTCAATATCATCAAATGAATCTCTCTGAATTAATCTTCCTATTACTAAGACACGAACGCTACTCAGTGTGAGACCCTACAGCCTGACCTTACTATAGGTTGGGGCTCGAAACCCCTAGACGACGGTCACCACGAGCAGTAGTTGTCGTCCATGTTTCAAAATCATCATAACGTGATCTACCGCTTAACAAAAGCATCGTTGGGTTTACTTTGGCTGTGTCAGTGATGAATGTCGTTAATATAGTCCCTTCTCAAGATTGTGTCCCTGTTGGCCTAGGGTATGGTTTACTGTCAACCCTATTTAGACAACATTGGTCAGTATGTGGCGGTCTCAGTTGTATTTACGCTGTACTTGTTACGACGTACCCCGACCGAGGATTAACACAAAGACCGTACTGAGCCTGTGACACTAACGACCCTTTAACGGAAGTGACGAATCCCATCTTAGTCATCTACTCGCCTCGAGAGCTTCGGGTGCAATCCAACCTACGATCTTTCAGCAGGGCCTCGAAGCTAGATCATAGGTCTAAGCTACACTGTTCACTCACAGGTTCGTACAGATGACTTCAGGTCTTAAGGAACAGCTTACCTATCATCACCCTAGAGTTATTATAGACAGTTTAGTTAAAGTTAATCATTTAATAACTCTAAGTTGGTTGTTCAGTGAACTCATTCTCCAATGAGCACATGTGTCTCGTCTCCGACTTCACCAAGTCGAATGTCCATGAGATCATCATTACCCTATGGTAAGACTAAGACACAGTGGTCTATCCGATGTGTTGATATCCAGTTCTCAACACATCTATGACCACAAACCGTTTAAGACTTACGTTTCTATTCGGTCGCTTACTACTCATAATCGAGATATTATCTGGATACGTAAGGACCTAACTATAAGTCTATGGACATTATCTAAGTATATAATATAATCGATTTCATACTTAGAATAATGGACACCATATGTTATATGAACAAGACGTACACTTAGGATAAATTGCCTTATGGGCATATATCCTCCTACACAAATTCACCAAGTCTTCCCGACTCTGAGTCTCACCGACTCCGAGTCTTCCCGACTCCTTTGAATCCTACACCAGTAACCCACTAGCAAACCCGCTAGTGATTAGTGATTCACTAATACCCACTTGCCAAAACCTGACAAATGAAACATCAATACACTTTCTTCCACTTCCCGCAACCCGGGAATGGACTACTCTCACAACCGAGAGTAACGTCTCAAGTATCAAAGAGAGAAATAGAACCGAAATATGAAACAATTTACACAACCTATACCTTGAATAATACTCTTTAGAATGAGACAAGGAGGTGTGTGTAATGTGCTCTAAATGATGAGAGTATGAGCACTTACTACTTATCTCAAGATTATTAGCAATGAATGCAAGAAGCTTGATCTTCAAAGCTTTGGAGACAAGTTGAAACTTAGAGCTTGAGCTTGAATGGCTTTTGAATGCTCTTGAATGCACTAGTGAAGAAATAACGACTTGAAATCACTTGAGAGTGTATTGAATGAAGTCTTAAGCGTTTAGCTCACTTCTCAAGTCAATACATCAAAGCCCTTTAAATAGCTCACCGAACTCTGTCCTAAATCTGTTAAAAATACCAAACAATAAATGCTTGAAATGGCTATTAACGGGCAGAAATCCTAGTTATCAGTCGCCAAAAGTAGAACAACTAGGCGGCTACTATACTATTCTGACTGGGTCATAAATGCTGTCTAACAGACACTTGGTAGAGTCTGAAGAAGACTTTCCAAATGTTTGTCCACTGTACAGTCATCTGGCTCAAAGGTAACAGACGTCTGACCATACACACATAGTGAGGAACTGAGTTACTTGGAGTATAATGGTCTGAATACCCAGATGTCTAATGATCATCATCCAAATGTCTGGTTAACTATATAGACATCTGGAAACACATCTGCAGACGCCTTAATCAAAACTTGACCGTAGAGTTTAATGTTGGGTTTTTTTAGAGACCCTTAAGGCAAAATTCTACGCCCGTCCTACATCGAACGGACGAAAGAATTAAAACAGCAGCGGAAAAATGAATTATTAAACTATTTAATAACGTACCTAAGAATATCAAAGACCCTAGCCAGGATCTTTACTATCTTGGGGTGGGTCTGATCAGCCCAAAATAGATCTAAACTACTGCAATGAAGTAAATAAAATGCATTAAGAAAGGACATACCCGAAACTTTGCCTCCACATAGAACAAAGCGTCGTTTTAGCAACAGACTTTGGCCTTCCCTGAAGCTAGCCACCTCTGCACCTTCGAACTGGACCACCCGAAGCGATCCGACACCGCGCCTTCGAGCCAATCACCCGTCGAAGAAAGTTTTACTTTGAGAGCGATCTGCGTCGTAGACTTTGGATCGAATCCAATCCTCCTCCTCGTCTTGCTAGGACGCGAATAAAGGAATCAGAAGAGTTGATGAGGAGAGAATAATTTTCGTCTTGAATCGAGCGTGCTCAAAACTTATCGGAGCAACTCGATTCAGAGACTTAGTGCAATTTTTTCAAGGGGTGTCGACCCCTATTTATATAGGAGGCCGACCCCTTGCCCGTCTTACGAGCAATGTGGGATTATTTAATTAGGGGAGAAAAATTGGGATTAGTTTTGTCTTACACTAAGGCTCAACTTCAACCAATTTTCTCTCCCTCGCTGTTGAGCTTCAGAAGTGATACAGCCTATCAATTCGAAGAGCTATGAACGGTAAACACATAGAAACAAACGGCGAAAAATTTCGACTTCGCTTGACCCCTCAAACAATTGCTCAAAGTTGAGCAAACAATCACAAATTCGGATAAATCGCAACCGTCATAACCCCTTAGGGTTTCTGGACTGTTGGTCCCGTAGATGGGGCCCACCAGCTTACTGGGCACGTCCAACAGGTGCACCCAGCCCCTCAATCGCACCCTCCCGCACTGGGCAGGTGGGTCAGACCCGCCCACTGTGCGGGCTGGCTCGAGCCAGAGCCTGCCAGACCCACCCGATGGTCGTGCGGGTCCATCCCGCCAAGCAGGCTGGACCCCCCTTTTATGGGCGGGTTCAGCCCGCCTTGCGGGTCTGGACCCGCCAGCCTAAGCTGGGCTGGGCCAAAACTGGGCAAAAAGTTCTGGCCTTTTGGGCTATTTTTGAGCTCTCATCTCCGATTGAGCCGATTTTCGAACCGTTGGAAAGCAGGGTTCAAATGGGACTATCCCAAGAACCCTTGTAACCAATTTCTCTTCTTTTATTATGCGCAATATTCTTGTAAACCTTTTACAATATATTTTCAGCCATTTTTCATCACATGCAATAATCCCTTTATAGCATTCTACTAATGCTAAAATCGCAAACCTTTTGCGACATTATTAAATCCCATTTAATCAAGACTTATTGTCACAAACTCTTTGTGACTTCAATTATTCTCGTGTACCCCCACTGCACTCCTCCTGAACCCTTCCTATTACTAAGACGCAAATCCCAATCGATGTGAGACCCTACTGTAATGCACGTATGTGTGAAATACTATCGGCGTGTGTGCGTAAAGTAATTTTTTGTGTGTATAGTAATTTCCTACATGTACGGCTATACGATGACTATGATCTGCCTTTGAGATATAAGGGAATGCGTGTGGTTGGATAGTAAATTGATATCTTGTTAGCATGCTCTTAGTGTTTAATAGCGTGATTAGCAATTTTAGCTGGTGAGTGTGTATAGTAAAACGGTACGTTCATGACAACTGGTGATGCTGAGATAGTTATTAATGGATGGCAATATTATTACTGATGTTTGGTTGTTATTTTTGGTGATGTGGTATTATTTTTGGGTGTTAGTATTTTTGTTATTATTGATGTTGATTAATATTATCTGACTATTGCGGAGGCCTTAATTAATTTTGGTGGCTAGAGTTGGGCTTGGATTGTTGTTAGTTGATATTGCTTGGGCTTTAATAGTTGGGCTAGACTAATAGATGAGAGAATGGGGTTTGATTTAATTGGGAATGGCAAACTTGTAAATACCCAATCCATATTACAAATTTCCTTCCAATTCTTTTCTTTTTCTCTTTCTCTTTCCATTCTTTCTTCCCTAATTTTGGATGTTCCCTGTTCATGGCCGAATGTTCCAGGCCACGCAATGGAGAAAATAAAAAGAGAGGGGAAGAGAAATGGAAGGGAAAAAGAAGAGGAAAAAGAAAGAAAAAGAAGAGGAAGAAGAGCAGAATCAAGGCCTAACCCATACCCATCATCTATTCTTCCATCTTCTCAAACTTCTCTCAACACCATGGCCAAAAACACTCCCCCAAAACCCACTCCAGTTCTGGCCAAAAATTTGCTGGGCTTGTTTCTCTATTTTTCAAGCTCAAACTCCATATCTCATCCTTCTTTAGAAACCCTAGTGATGAGCTTGTAGTTGTGGGGGTTTGGGATCAAGAGGAGTTAGGGTTTGGAGCTTGAAGAGGGAGATTCATGGGGGAATTTCGAATTAGGGCTTGCACTTGGAATTGGGAGAGGATTTTACATCTTGGATGAGGTAGGATTCCAACCCCAATTCATGTGTTTCACTTCAATTCATTTTGAGAGCAAAGTTGGCATTTTTAGGGTTTTTGGTGCAATCCCATGACATGGTGCATGCTTGTTGATTCCATATGATGTGATGATTTATATGATGAAATGTTTGAGATTCATGAAGCTCTTGATTGTTGGTTTCGCTATGTAGGTGAAATTTCTCTCATTTGGATTAGTGGGAAACCTTAATGGCCAAATTTTACGTGTATGAAAAATGGAATTATGTGAACAATAAATTGGGTGGATTTTATTTGTTGTAGTGAGTTATTTGATGCCATGATTATGATATATGGTGCTCTTGATGCTATTGAATGTCTTCCTTCACTCTTCATGAGTAATTGCTTTCATTTGTAATGTTGAATGTTGAATTCCCTATTCTCCTTTGCATGAATAGGGGTAAATAAATGAGGTATAAAATAAGGGAACAATGAAATGGTATGTGTAGGTTGGCCAAGAATGTGGGATATTGCTCTCATCTAGAGTGTAGATTGTTTATTTCCCATTCTAAAATGCAAGTTATGTTCATTCTATGAAAAATGGGAACAATGAAAATGTTGTTTAATTATGCTTTCATGAACCAATGTTGCTTTAATAAATGAGAGAAGTAGAAATGAAAAATAAAACAAGGCCTCATTATTTTTCATGAATCACGATATTAGGTTGAGGTGTTTGTTTGTTGAACTGTTGGGAGCTTAAGCTTAATTACCATGTTGTGTTGCAATTGTATGAAATTACCCTCATCACTTTTGTGGTTCATTTTCATTACGAACTGGTTCTCATTTTATTGGAAGCCTCATGATGCAATTGAAAGCTTAGTTACATTAATGTTGAGAAATTGCCCTCATTTAGCATGTTGAAATTTAATCGTCACTTGTTTTACTAGACAATATTATTTTCGTTACATGAGAAAAAAAAGCGATGTGTCGAGCAAAATGTAAATTGGTGCATATAAGATTGAAAGTATATGATGTGTTGGGCTAAGTTTACTTTAGTACTCAATTTTCATGTGGCGATGAAATTATGTGATGTATTGAAATTCTTGATGCTATGTTTAGTTAAATTAAATTAAATTGTTCTTTAAGTTTAATTTTCATGAATTAAGTTGGATTGTTCTCATTTTGCATTCATTAACTTTGTTGGAAGCTATAATTGCCCACTTTTATGAAATTGCTCTCATTTTGGGGTGTTGGAAGTGTTGGAAACTATTTATTCAATTTAATGTGTATGAAATGAGAAACATGTGAAAATGAAATGAATTGGGAAATTGGAAAGGTGATGTTGGTAACATGCGGAATATGGAATGTGTGACATGGTCATGTTAGGACACGAGGTGGAGTGCACGGGCATGGACAAAGTGCCGCGGTAGGAGGCGGGTGAATACGCCGTTGGCCACCTCTTGATCCATTAGGTGGCTCCACGTTGATAACGGAGTAGAAGCTCTTGCACGTGCATACCGGCTCATTCACGGGATCCCCATGCATTGCATTGCATCGCATTGCTTGTGCATCATATGCATCATGGCATCCTGTAGCATTGTTGGGTGATTTGTGGTTGTATTTGTGTGATGGTTAACCTTGAGAATGCATGTTGCCATAGAAGCATTTGGTGCTTGAATGATGGAATGTTGGAAAGTATGGGTCGTTAGTTAGTAAATATTGTTATTTTTGTTGTTATTACTTGTAGTGATATGAATGATATTGATGTTGGTATTGGTGATCATTAATGTTATTAGGAAATATTGGGATGTTGGAAGTATTATGGAATGTTGGAATTTTAACATCCAAGTTACCATGGAGCATTCATGGTTGAATTGGGATGCTAATTTGAATTATTTGATGCAATGATCATGTCCCATGTTGCTTGAATGTTTTGTCCCAATAATTAAGCAAAGTGCTCTCATTTTGAAACATGGAAGCATTATTATTCTTCCCATTGCATGAGAAGATGGAAATGCTCCCCTTTATGAAATGAATCTCATGTTGTTTCCTTGGGTAAATAGAATAGATCTCATCTTGTTACATGAAGTAAACGAAATTGTTCTCCTTTAGTACATTGTTCAAATAAATGGCCCTCATTTGGAAGTTGTATAAACAAATAGTGTATGCGTATCAGTGTTTGGTTTGACTGTCTCTCTTGTGTTTCTGTGACATCTGGATTGCTACAGGTACTATCCCAGCAGCGCGCAATGGGCCTGCTTGTGTCGTGTTCGGTATTTTCCTCCGTAACAATCGCTGCTCAGGGTATCCTGGGGAGCAGGGTGTTACATTTGGTGGCCCATGCAGGTCACCGCACTGCGGCTGTGTAGGATTAGTACGTGTAGTACCCCAGCGTTGAGAGTGGTTGAGTCCTAAAGTGGCTAGAGTCCAGCCTTGGGATAGGACCTGGATATCAGAAGCTTAAGGTGTAGAACCCCTGAGGGTGGACATTAGAGCGTGCATATGTATGTGTGCGTGTATGTATACTTATGTGTTGGTAGCTATATAAGAATTGAATGGCATGTCGAGTATATTGAGACGATATACTCTTATGTGTGATTATGATCGTATATGACAATGGTATGTGTATGGATGATTATATGGCTATGTGATTGTACTTGAATTGTACGTGAGCAGTGTGTGAAATTGAGTTATATATCTGCTTGAGGTGCAGGTAGTGTATAGATGTATTGCGTGGTGGCTATGTACTGTGTGTGATATGCACATGTAGAGTGTACAGCTGCATGAGTGGATCCCTGAGCTCCACCCATGTTTGTGTAGACATGTCTTGATAGGAATATTGTTATAAGTGGGTGTATGTGATGAGAATATGATACATGCATGGCTGTAAGTTGGTACGCTTACACCTATATATGGATGATTATAGTTTTGTGATATTGATATGTAAGACTGTGTGATGATGAATGTGCGAATGTTGGATGGATATTAAGGGACATACACGATTGTATGTCTGTGTATAGAGGTGCATGTGTTTATGAGTTAATGAATGGTGGTCTTTGAGTAATGTGTATCATGATATTATATCATTGATTGACCTCTAGGCTGTCCATGGATATGGTGTGTTGGTTGTATTTGTAAAATGTGGTGAATATATACATAGATGTGGTGTGTTTTCTGTATGGATCCTTGTCTTCCACTCAGGTATGAGTGGGCATGCCCTGGGTGTATTAGAGTTGTGTGTTGATATATGTATATATGTAAGATGTATATGGTTGCATGCCTGGTTGTAAGCGGGTGCGCTTACACCGGTGTTAGGATAGATATGGTGCTTTCTGGGTGTATGGATGTTGATGTGTAAGACTTTATGTATGATGTGTGTGTGTATGTTTCAATGCGTACATGGTGATATAGGTGGTTGTATGTCTCAGGATGGCAGTGCATGTGGGTATGTTTAAAATGTTAGTGTGTAGTTGAACTAGTAAAAGTGTTGGTATATGAATGTGCTTTATCTATATGATGGGGTAGAGTGACCCTATACATCTCTATTCACCCTTAGCTATGTCGTAAGTTAGAAAGTTCGAGGACGAACTTTATTTTTAAGGTGGGTAGATTGAAATGCTCGTATGTGTGAAATACTATCGGCGTGTGTGCGTATAGTAATTTTGTTGTCTGTATAGTAATTTCCTACATGTACGGCTATACGGTGACTATGCTCTGCTTTGGAGATATAAGGGAATGCGTGTGGTTGGATAGTAAATTGATATCTTGTTAGCGTGCTCTTAGTGTTTAATAGCGTGATTAGCAATTTTAGCTGGTGAGTGTGTATAGTAAAACGGTACGTTCATGACAACTGGTGATGCTGAGATAGTTATTAATGGATGGCAATATTATTACTGATGTTTGGTTGTTATTTTTGGTGATGTGGTATTATTTTTGGGTGTTAGTATTTTTGTTATTATTGATGTTGATTAATATTATCTGACTATTGCGGAGGCCTTACTTAATTTTGGTGGCTAGAGTTGGGCTTGGATTGTTGTTAGTTGATATTTCTTGGGCTTTAATATTTGGGCTAGACTAATAGATGAGAGAAGGGGGTTTGATTTAATTGGGAATGGTAAACTTGTAAATACTGATTCGGGTTCAATATTACATATTTAACCCCCCATTTAGCCCTATTTTGTGCTCATGAGATGCTAAATTTATCTCTAATTCATACGTATTTTCTACACATTTATTTATTAGAGAAAACACACTATTTGAGCACAAAACAGCAAATAATGAAGTATTTCTGCACTTTTTATATTTTTCCTATCACCGTCTCGATCTCACGATTCCAACGACTATTTATTTGTATTTTTCTGAGATCTGTGCTAATTACTATGAATTTTTGAATGCAGAATACAAATTAATTGGAGAAATACGCAAAGAAATACGATTATACGGCCGCCAGCCAATCAGGAAGCGACATGTGGCAGCGATCCGACGTCTCCCGCTACATCGAACGGCTGCAATAAATCGTAGGCGTACGCAGCAGCGATCGTAGCGAAAGAATTCGTGACCGTTCGATCTAAGATCGACGGCCACGATCAGGCCCGCCCGACGCCGGATACAAACCGATCCTGGCCACACATCGAAGATCCAACGGCTGGGAGCATTGCTCATCGAAGCGGCGACGTGGCTCCATCCAGAGCATTCGATCGAGATCGAAAGGCGCTCGCTCACCCCGCTCGAACGAAGCAACAGCGGAAATCTCTGGGCGACGTGGCATCTCCTGGTCCGTGCGATGAAGATCCAACGGACAGAATCACTCCCGCTTCGAATTCGAAATCGAGGGCCACGTGGCTGAACGCGGGCCGTCGAGATTCAATCCAACGACTACAGATGAAGCGGGCGCGGATCGAAGAAACGAAGCGGGTTTGCGCACGATTATTGAAGCACACGTGGCGAGGCGTGGTCCGATCCCGCTTGGATCAACGGCCCTCATTTGCTCCGATCTGGATCGACGGTTCGGATGCGTTCGGGCGTGATTTTTAAGCGGGTTTTGAACCCGATAGCTTTCAAAACCCGCAATGATTTATATATAAGGTATTTAGGGTTTTTTGACGGTATTAAAGCAGATTGGGGCGTATTTTGGGCGTATTGGAGGCTCTAGAAGCCGTATTTCCCCTCTGAAAAATTCTGTAAAATTCCAGAGGCTATTTTCTTATTTCCAGAGAGTTTTGATGTATTTTCAAGGATATTTGGTGATGAATTCTTAACTTAAACTCCTTATTTAGCGCTTTTTCTACCGTATTTTGCTATAATCTTGATGTATTTGGCTATGGAACTTGTTTATTCTGAAATTATGAGTAGCTAGAACTTATTTGTGCATGGTATGGAGTAGTTAGGGGATATTATTCGTGTTAGTTTGGTTGAAATTCCTTGTGCTAAATCGTTTAACGTCGCTAAAATTGTAATCGTTGTTCGTAAATCGACTTTTTTAGATTCCAAAAGAATTAATTTAGTTGGTGATCGCCCCAAAAGGGCGAGCTTTGATCTCCCCAAAAGGGAGTTTCATACCGTAGTTTTGATCTCTCCAAAAGAGAGTTTCATATCGTATTATAGCTTTAGCGACGATCTTTTTGAATATTTTGTTTGAACCCCCAAAAGGGCATCTTCCGATGAATTGCTCCCAAAAGGAGAATTCATTGAGTTATATTGGATATTTTTCCCGGTGAATTGCTCCCAAAAGGAGAATTCATTGTGATATATTCATCAACCAAATTAATACGAATCATTGATCCTAACGAACCCATACCATGTGCAAACTTTTTATAGGCATTTTCAGGCACGATTTTCTATGTTTATATCGTTCACGTGTTCACATCACCATCACCGTCATCATTTGTGAAGTGCTTAGTCTCTTTCCGATAGATTTCTATTTGATTTGAATTGTGGTTGCAACAGATTTCTTCCCGTGGATTCGACACCTGGACTCCCAGGTTTTACTACTTGTACGGACTCTTGCACTTGAGAGAGAGCACCCTTTCGGAGCCCACCAAGTTTTTGGCGCCGTTGCCGGGGAGGAATGGTTGGTGACTACGGTTTATTTCATTTAGAGGACCTTCGGTGAGATCTTTCCACTTTACTGTACATAAACCTTTTTTTATTTATTTTATTTTAATTTTTAAAAATGGAGTATATGAATTTCTATTGCACAAACAATCTTTATGATGCACGATATGCTAATGCACACAACCATAGAATGGAGAAGCTCAAAATTGTTAATTTTAATCAAACTGACTGTGAAACTTTCTTTCAGGCCTGGAGGAGGTTCACAGACATTATATCGAGCTATCCGTAGCATGGGTACACAAATGAAGAGCTTATGGCGTTCTTCCTAGATGGACTACATCCACAGCTGCAGGAATTATTGGGAAGCATGACGCCGACAGTGGCGTGGGAATACATGGAGTCTCTGCAAGAAAACGAAGAAACCATGGAAGAGACTTCAGAGAGCGATTCAACGGAGCCTTCGTACCTTGATCAAGAAGAGCAAAGCGTAGACGTACCTTTGCAATCCTTGAGAGAGGACGCTTACCTGATTATTCAGACACAGGAGGCCACATCCCATCAATTCCAGGAGAATTTCCTTGCTCGGAGTCGGCAGATTCAAAAATCTATTGAAGATCTTAATTGGATTGCCACTTGCTTAGAAGAAAGTAAGTCTTTTGAAACTCAATTTCAAGATTCTAATACGAGTTCATCTTCTATTGCAGGTATACCGAGCGAGGACACGAATATAAATATATACATGGCAAAAAGTGTGTGCGAAAGAGAGGACGAACTAGCAATTTTGGATGAACGAGAGGAGGAGACAGCTAGGGAAAAGGGTTTTGAGATTATCGCCATGGAGTCAGAACCATGCCCTCCTCCAGTTTTGTCCCAAAATCATTTACCCCTCTCCCCATTGATCGAGCATCGTACAGAGAGTAATGCAAATCTTTCAGGGAGTAGTCGTCAACTTATTTTAATTTCTTCCACTTATTTTGATGACTATATTTGGAATATTTTTATTGCGAAGAATCTTAAATTAATTTGGACTGACATAACTCATCTCTCGCAGGACATTGGCAAACAGCTTATAGAGATGCTTGGAGTTGTGTTGCTGGGGTCCAAATTAGTTTTTGGAGGAAGAATAATCGCCGAGGAGCGCAAGGAGCAAATTGAACAACTTCCTCCACCATCAAAGATTCGGGATCCGCCATTTGATCACGGTGTGCTCTTTCCAGTAGTGTAGTTTTTATATGCTTTATAGGTTGCTTGCTTGAATAAACTCGCACCTCTTCCGACATTGAGGACAATGTCCATCTTTAGTTGGGGGGTGTGTATGAGACCTTAGGATTTTTTTTTTTCGAGAAGAATAAATCACCAGATCTCATCATTTTAAAACTCATTCATATGCCTCAAATGCGGATGATTATACATTAATTGTGTTCTAAATATTGTTTATGGCTTGATTAATTATTTTTCCTTCATGGAATTACCATTAATATACTGTTCATGAAAGTTTTCAATTTCCATGATTAATATCTCGAAATAGTTTGAATATATTTCATGCATGCTAATGTGATGAAAAAGCTTAAGTATACACGATTCATTAGAATAGTTTTCAAGTTGAAGAGGAATTTGGCCATGGTCGTTAATGTTTATGCTTGAAAATATGGGAGTTGAGTTGCTTACAAAGAAAAAAGAAAAGAAAAGAAAAGAAAAAATTTTTGAATGAAAAGAATGAAAAATGAACGATGAAAAATGAATGAATAAGTATGTCACTAATAAATAACTTGGTTGGCTCGAGTAGTACAGTCCGAGGGGTCCTTCTTGGCCTAATGCCCTATGATCGTCTGATTTGGGAGCCGTTGACCGGAAACTCACTCATTTGATGGAGCGATCCAAGTTATACTTTTTTCTGCGAATGTTGCTTGATGCGCGTTACGCGGAACGAATAAAAGAGAAGAAATGGTGAATATACTAAGCAACTTCAATACCCATGTCTTGAATGATTATTTTGATAGGCCAATTCCTTGGAAACACGAAAACTAGTTTATAACGACGTGTTATACTTTCGATTGCGCAAAACGATGCTTGCATGTTATCCATTCATACTAAATTAAAGAAAATATCACGTGATTGATTTTGTTCATGGATGTGTATATTAATGGTCAAGACCATGTTGGAATGCGTATTATTGAGCCATGCCATGAGCAATTTGAAAGAACTTATTGTTTTATTGATCGTCCGTATTTATCGCTATTTTTGCTAGAGACTAGCAAATCGCTAGTTGGGGGGTGTGATTCGGGTTCAATATTACATATTTAACCCCCCATTTAGCCCTATTTTGTGCTCATGAGATGCTAAATTTATCTCTAATTCATACGTATTTTCTACACATTTATTTATTAGAGAAAACACACTATTTGAGCACAAAACAGCAAATAATGAAGTATTTCTGCACTTTTTATATTTTTCATAGCACCGTCTCGATCTCACGATTCCAACGACTATTTATTTGTATTTTTCTGAGATCTGTGCTAATTACTATGAATTTTTGAATGCAGAATACAAATTAATTGGAGAAATACGCAAAGAAATACGATTATACGGCCGCCAGCCAATCAGGAAGCGACACGTGGCAGCGATCCGACGTCTCCCGCTACATCGAATGGCTGCAATCAATCGTAGGCGTACGCAGCAGCGATCGTAGCGAAAGAATTCGTGACCGTTCGATCTAAGATCGACGGCCACGATCAGGCCCGCCCGACGCCGGATACAAACCGATCCTGGCCACACATTGAAGATCCAACGGCTGGGAGCATTGCTCATCGAAGCGGCGACGTGGCTCCATCCAGAGCGTTCGATCGAGATCGAACGGCGCTCGCTCACCCCGTTTGAACGAAGCAACAGCGGAAATCTCTGGGCGACGTGGCATCTCCCGGTCCGTGCGATGAAGATCCAACGGACAGAATCACTCCCGCTTCGAATTCGAAATCGAGGGCCACGTGGCTGAACGTGGGCCGTCGAGATTCAATCCAACGACTACAGATGAAGCGGGCGCGGATCGAAGAAACGAAGCGGGTTTGCGCACGATTATTGAAGCACACGTGGCGAGGCGTGGTCCGATCCCGCTTGGATCAACGGCCCTCATTTGCTCCGATCTGGATCGACGGTTCGGATGCGTTCGGGCGCGATTTTTAAGCGGGTTTTGAACCCGATAGCTTTCAAAACCCGCAATGATTTATATATAAGGTATTTAGGGTTTTTTGACGGTATTAAAGCAGATTGGGGCGTATTTTGGGCGTATTGGAGGCTCTAGAAGCCGTATTTCCCCTCTGAAAAATTCTGTAAAATTCCAGAGGCTATTTTCTTATTTCCAGAGAGTTTTGATGTATTTTCAAGGATATTTGGTGATGAATTCTTAACTTAAACTCCTTATTTAGCGCTTTTTCTACCGTATTTTGCTATAATCTTGATGTATTTGGCTATGGAACTTGTTTATTCTGAAATTATGAGTAGCTAGAACTTATTTGTGCATGGTATGGAGTAGTTAGGGGATATTATTCGTGTTAGTTTGGTTGAAATTCCTTGTGCTAAATCGTTTAACGTCGCTAAAATTGTAATCGTTGTTCGTAAATCGACTTTTTTAGATTCCAAAAGAATTAATTTAGTTGGTGATCGCCCCAAAAGGGCGAGCTTTGATCTCCCCAAAAGGGAGTTTCATACCGTAGTTTTGATCTCTCCAAAAGAGAGTTTCATATCGTATTATAGCTTTAGCGACGATCTTTTTGAATATTTTGTTTGAACCCCCAAAAGGGCATCTTCCGATGAATTGCTCCCAAAAGGAGAATTCATTGAGTTATATTGGATATTTTTCCCGGTGAATTGCTCCCAAAAGGAGAATTCATTGTGATATATTCATCAACCAAATTAATACGAATCATTGATCCTAACGAACCCATACCATGTGCAAACTTTTTATAGGCATTTTCAGGCACGATTTTCTATGTTTATATCGTTCACGTGTTCACATCACCATCACCGTCATCATTTGTGAAGTGCTTAGTCTCTTTCCGATAGATTTCTATTTGATTTGAATTGTGGTTGCAACAGATTTCTTCCTGTGGATTCGAAACCTGGACTCCCAGGTTTTACTACTTGTACGGACTCTTGCACTTGAGAGAGAGCACCCTTTCGGAGCCCACCAAATACCCAATCCATTTTACAAACTTCCTTCCAATTCTTTTCTTTTTCTCTTTCCATTCTTTCTTCCCTAATTTTAGCAGTTCCCTGTTCATGAGGGGAAGAGAAATGGAAGGGAAAAAGAAGAGGAAAAAGAAAGAAAAAGAAGAGGAAGAAGAGGGGAATCAAGGCCTAACCCATACCCATCATCTATTCTTCCATCTTCTCTAAATTCTCTCAACACCATGGCCAAAAACACTCCCCCAAAACCCACTCCAGTTCTGGCCGAAAATTTGATGGGCTTGTTTCTCTATTTTTCAAGCTCAAACTCCATATCTCATCCTTCTTTAGAAACCATAGTGATGAGCTTGTAGTTGTGGGGGTGTGGGATCAAGAGGAGTTAGTGTTTGGAGCTTGAAGAGGGAGATTCATGGGGGAATTTCGAATTAGGGCTTGCACTTGGAATTGGGAGAGGATTTTACATCTTGGATGAGGTAGGATTCCAACCCCAATTCATGTGTTTCACTTCAATTCATTTTGAGAGCAAAGTTGGCATTTTTAGGGTTTTTGGTGCAGTCCCATGACATGGTGCATGCTTGTGGATTCCATATGATGTGATGATTTATATGATGAAATGTTTGAGATTCATGAAGCTCTTGATTGTTGGTTTCACTATGTAGGTGAAATTTCTCTCATTTGGATTAGTGGGAAAACTTAATGGCCAAATTTTACGTGTATGAAAAATGGAATTATGTGAACAATAAATTGGGTGGATTTTATTTGTTGTAGTTAGTTATTTGATGCCATGATTATGAAATATGGTGCTCTTGATGCTATTGAATGTCTTCCTTCACTCTTCATGAGTAATTGGTTTCATTTGTAATGTTGAATGTTGAATTCCCAATTCTCCTTTGCATGAATAGGGGTAAATAAATGAGGTATAAATGATCGCGTCCGAGTGTACACCCGAAAAACAACTTGTAGTCTTACCGCAAGTGCACGGTGTAGCGGCGAGTGGGTATAGAACTCAGGGAGGAACAAATGACAGTACCTTATTCAAATCACCTAGCTATCAAAAGAGTGAGAATAGTTTGGATATCGCAATCACAATCGTTCAAATATCTAGAAAGTATCAATATCATAAAGCGTCTAGGGATAGGAAATCCCCACTACGGACCTTCTATCATCCTTGTGAATAATAAGTTTCATTGTTGCTAAGCTTGAGTATAGGTGAACTAGTCGCAACTTAATGTAGAACCAAGCTCACGCTCTCGCGCTATTGCCGGTCTATAGCAAACCTAGGATAGGGCCCACTCTCATGCAAACCCTAGCCTAAGCCGCTAGCGTGAAGAACGACATAATTGTTCAATCGTATCTCGAGCCCACTCTCGTGCAAACTCGAGCTACAACGAAGGTTATGATAGTTCATATCCATTCAATCTCTTGCAAACGGATATTAGTATAGAATCACAATTAAAAATCCTAGCTTTGGCCCAATCTCTTGCAAACCAAATCTAGAGAAATCCAATTGTCAATCTAAATCGAATATCTAGGCCTTCCTATCAATTGGGATCCAATCTCTTGCAAATCCCAATCGATATGAATTCCTAGCTACCCGTAATCTATCGATCAAAACCTAACCTTAATCAATTCTAGCAACAAATCTACGAATTCATCACAATTTAGAGATAGGGTCCATAGGGTTCATCCACATGCCCTAAGACGACGTCACTACTCACTAATCATCATGCAAATCTCAGAAAAATCAATAGTAACCACGACAAAATTCATTGCAAAGGAGAAATAATGCATAAAAATCGAGTTTTTAATAGAAATAGACAAACCAATGTAGAAGCCGACGATATCCAGCTGAGATTTCACAAAGAGTAGCCGTCAAAAATCCTAAAAGAAGGTCTAAAATTTAATGTTCAAAATCTCTCAAAACTAGGGCAAAAACTGGGTTTAAATACCCTCTAAAATCGTCCAAACAATCGTGACCAAACTGCCCTGCGCAGCCCAGAAATCGCAACCCTAACAGCAGGCGGAGAGGGTCACTCGGCCGAGTGACAAACCCTGTATAAAAACAGTAACTTCGGGGGTTTCAGGGTCTATCATCGGGGGTGGCTCGGCCGAGTGGCTTTCTTCATTCGGCCGAGTGAGCATTCATACTCGGCCGAATAGCCCTCCTCAGGATCTCTGAAAATTCCAGTAACTTCGGCCTTTTCTATGGACGAATTCCCTGTACCACTCGGGCGAGTGAAGTTTCTCCCTCGGTCGAGTGGGCTTCCTTCGTTCGGCCCGAGTATACGCTGAAAATCATCGTTTGCGTATCCGTTCTGTTCGGCCGAGTAGGGCTTCTTGCTTGGCCGAGTGAGTGGTCCACTCGGCCAAGTGAGGTTCTGCTGAGCTTATTCTTCTTCTTTTCTCCTCCTCGTCACTCCTATTGATTCCCTTCTTCTTCTGCTCACTCTCCATCGCTGATAATTCTTCGAATGAGCTGTGGGCATCACTCCTAGGCGCATGCAAATCACTTGATCTCAAATTCGCTCCAAATCGCTCCATATTTCCTGAAATACGACAAAAACAAGAAATAGTGAAAAGCATCGCAATATTGTCGAATAATCATGAAAAACGTGATATGAGCGATCAAAACGACATGCAAACATGCAGAAAAAAGGTGTAAAATATGGAGTGATCAAAATCCCACAAGCTTACCTCTTACTCGTCCTTGAGGAAGATAAGTAAAAGGCGAACCCGACGGAAAAAATAATTAAAATGAGAAAAGGAAGAAATAGAAAGTAAGTAAGGAAAGAAAGCAAAGAGATGTGTTAGATCATTTTCTCAGGACGTGTGTATCGATTACTCATATAGCATACGGCGAATAAAATAAACACATGCCAAAGATTTTTATCTCGATATCATAATCATATGGATGCATTCAAATAGAAAACCCGAGAATATCAAAACAATATGAAATATAGAATCGTTCTAGAATTAACATCATCTGAAGCATCTAAAGCGGTATACATAATCATAGACCACACACTTTTCAATTGAATGCTTTCTATTTGGAGTATAAGAGATATCACACAATATGGATCAATAAGAATAGAAAGGTATGGTTATCATGAAATGCATGCTAGGTTTCAATTCCTGGATTTTGTATAACTTTTAGTAATCTCACCGAGTATAGAAAATTACCTAGATTAGGTCGTCGTGCACAGTCAAGTAGCCACTCTCTCACACATCATTAGATCCTCTCCCCCAAGCTTATCTCTAAGCGTGGTGGCATAAGATAAACCAATAAGTACATTCCCTATTTTTTTAAGCTCCAATAAAAATAAAAACAAAAGAGGGAAGAGAGAGAAAGCGTATGAGATGGGATCATGTACAAGCTTCTTTTCTCTTTTCTTTTTTTTAGAAATAGCATATATACATCTGAGATCCCAAATCAAAAGATAGAAAGATATCCATACATTTTTTTCTTTTTGATTTTGGGGGTAGTGGAGCATGGACTTTTATAGCGGGGGAAAAATGCCAAAATAGGATCCGCTAAAGGGAGATTCATCAATGATCATAAGTAGAGAAATAACGCTCAAGATATGTGGAGAAAGAAATATATGTAACACTTAGTTCACTCTATAGGACGTGCACGACAAATTTCAGTAGAGTAATGTAATCTACTCAGTTTAATCTCAGAAAGTAAACTAATCCAGTTATATCAACCCAACATACATTCATTCAACCTGAAAGTGAAGCGTACAGTTTTCATGCAATAAAAAGTGATATAAGAAAAGAAAGCAGTACTCCAGATATAAGCAATCAATGCGTGAAGCTTGGTGTGTTTTCTACGAAGAGTATACATATAAATTTTCAGACTCAGCTTAAAAAAGAATTTCATCCATATTCATACAGAAAAGAGTGGGTTACTATCTCTAATGCATCGCAATACACAGCATATGATATCTGAAATAAAAACTATGGCATGACAAAGTAATACGCATCTAGAGATAAGCTAACACCACGTCATCATTATAATTTTTGCCTGTATGGATCAATACACTAGAGGGGGGTGAATAGTGTATATAATAAAAATGTTGCAAATAAAACGTTACTGATATTTGCAAAGATGGCACAGAAATAAAATGATAAGTACTAAAAATAAATCAATCGCAAACACAGAGATTTATCCTGGTTCGGATCCTTGTGATCCTACTCCAGTCCTCTACTCCCAGTAGCGATTTTCAATCCACTATAATCACTTGCCCCGCAATCACAAACTTACAAAAATGACGACACTCCCCGTGTCCCAAACTTTGTACAATCTCTAAACAGAGATTCAAACCTGTTAAATAACAAAATAGAAAAACACATATAGCCTTGTTATAAATTTCAGAGAATGAATTCAAGGATGGTGTTTAGAAGATGAACTTCAAGATGTAAAAGATATGTAATGAAGAGCAACACTTGAAATTCTCTGGTTCATAAAAGAAGAGAGAGATCAATCGATTTCTTCTTGCAATTATGAACACAAACAACTTTCCAAAATGATGTTGAAAAATCCAAGTTCTTCCATTCTTAAACGAAGAAAGAAATCTAATGATTTCTTCTTACAAATAAGAAAAGAACAACTAATGGCCTAAAGCTTTAGAAAATGAAAGACTTGATTTCAACAAATAAGAGAGTAAAGAAGAGGAAAGTGAGTGAAATGAAAGAGAGGGTCTACCCCTCTATTTATAGTGTTTAGGGACGGTTGGGGACTGTAGTTAACGTTGGAAAATGGGCAAGAACCGTCCCAGAAAATTTGGGATCAAAACAGCTAGTTTTGAAATTGGTCGACCAAAAGGACAAATTGGTTGACCAAAATTTAGAGAGAGAATTTTGACCGTTGGAAGACAGTTCTAGAATCTACATGGTTATGGGAGTTTGCATATGTTATCCCATAGTCAAATTCGAAGGTTTAAAATTGGTCGACCAAAATGGGGTTATTGGTTGCCAATTTTCAAAGTTGCGAATTTTCGAAATTGGGAAGTGTAGATCTCTGAGTAATGGAACCTAGATGACTAAGACATATTATCACAAGGCTTTGTAACTCTAATAAAGTAAATTTGACATTGATTACATAAAGCCGTAGATAGGACTGCATCTGTAACTGAATCTGAGAAACGTCTTTGCAGGAGATCCTTATCAAGTGATTATATATCCAAGTCGTGGATTAGGTGCCTTTGTCTTTCCAGCTTCATGAATGATATATCTGATTGAGTATGCATGAAGATATCTGATTGTGTGGAACTCAGCATTGATTTGTATCTGCATACATAGAGTTAGTAGCACTGAATGTGTTTGTCATATCAAAACCATATGGGAATAGAAATATGGAATTATGAAATTCCAACAATCATCATCACAGAAAATTCATCTCTAGCAAAAAGATGAAAGAAGTAAGGATAAAAAGAAAATAAAAAACTACTGTACAATGCAGCACACTCGAGAAATAAAAAAACGTGATGTATGATAAAAAAAGAAAAAGTGGGTGAAAATAGGTGTAAAAACGAAGAAGTATGAAAAGAAAGAAAATTAAAGGCGTCAAAAATAAAAAGTGTGTGAGAACTCACTCCCCCAAGCTAAAGTGCACAATGTCCTCAATGTGCGAAGTGTGGCACACCGAGAGGCAAACAGTGGGCGGGGTGGGTGAGGATGCATGCATAATGGAAAAAAATATGAAAGAAAATGATATGAGAATGCTGATGATGCATGCAGAGATCAACATAGTGCAGATATGAGTGTCCCCAAAAAGTACTCCCTCTCTCCCAAACAGATATATACAGATAGGACAATAATGTGAGCAAAACAGTGTGTGGAGGAGGGGTGCAAAATCAGTAGGCTCACAAAAAGTATCCAGCGTATCGACAGCAAAAATGTGGAAGGCATCCAGTTTGTGCTTAAGGGGGGTGGGGGTGGACCAGCACCGTCCTGTGGCAGAGGTGGTAGCGGGCGTGGTGGCTGCTGGGTGGGTGTGGGTGGCAGAGGCAGACTCGCAAGAATCTGATTCAGGCAAGCCTGGATACTAGGAAGTATGGCGACGCGGGTCTGGACTGCACTGACGGTGGCAGAGAGAGCCCTAAAGTCTCCTCTAAGCCCACTAACTGCCCCCTCAAGAGCACGAATGCTCTGAACTAGGGTGTCGGGAGGAGGTAGAGCAGAGGGTCGAACAGGTCGAACAGGTGAATAACGGGGCTGTCTCACACGGCCGCCGTAAAGGATAAGTGCAGCAACGGGGTGGTGCTCGGGTGATGTGCTTGCTAAGTGTCGCTCAGCCTCTGTGTGAGGCTGAGACGCAGGCAAGGTAGACGAGGAAGGAGCAGCAGCAGAAGCAGGAGTGAAAACAGACGACAAGGCAGGCATAGAGGTCAGTGACACAGAAGTGGGGACAGACGTCACGACGCTCTCAGAGAAAACAGCAGTAGTGGGGACAGACGTGTCAACAGCTGGGGAGGCTGTGAAGGGCACAGAAAGTGACTCCCCAGGAGTCGAGAACAAGAGTGAGGATAGGGCCGCCACTGCGGTAGTAAAGGAGGTCTCGCCGCTCTCTAAAATGGTGGTGGGACGCTCAGAACTAGCAGCGGAAATAGGATCGACAGAAATGGGCACAGTGGTGGTGGCAGTGGTGGACGAGGACTCAGCAAAAGTGCTCCCAACACTAACAGAAGTGTGGACAGAGGTGTCGGAAGGTGCAGACAGGTCAGGTGTAGGCTGGGGGATCACGAGGTCCTGGGTGAAATGATGGGCTCCTGCGGAGCACCCTCAGGCTCTAGCACGTATGCGGTGGGGATAAGGAGATCCATCGCTGGAATCCAATCTCCGCCCGCTGGTCCTATATGTGTCTGAGCAGGGCTCGGGAGAATCATGTAATCCGCAGTGAAAGGACTGTGGAGCCACACCCAGTGCTGACGACCATGAGGACGCAGCATCCTCATCCGGGCCATAACGTCTATCGAAAGTGAACTGGGGCCCGGTGGTCGAAACAAGTCAGCAGGTAGGTCGACGCCGGTCATAAGGGCCAAGAGGGTAATGAGACCGCCACAGCAAATAGGCATCCGAGCACCGACAGAAATAACTATGCGGTCGATGTACCAACTGGCAATATCAATCTCGACGACGGGGACCAGGACGTCACTACCCATATCGAAGACCATAGGCCGTGTCATCGCATAGAGCATGTAGAGCTCTGGCGTAGACAACATCCCAGGCTCGTACCTCGCAAGAAAAGTGGTCGCCATAAGGCGCTGTGCAATGCGGAGGCAGGGGTGGAGAATCGCAGATGCCTTGGCCCTACTAGGGTCAAATGCGAGTGGTGAACCTGTGATCCATGTCCAGAAGGCATGTGTGTCGAACGACGGGGGTGGGATGTGCGTGGGAGCGTAGGCGCGGTCTGGGATCGGGACAGCGGGCCACTGGAAGAAAGCTCAAAGCATGTTGAGAGTGACCTCGCACTCTCGTTCATCAATCGAAATGAGCATCCTCCAGGGGTCTAGGAAATAGAGCTCAGGACCTCAAGTGTCGGGCGGATGTAGGTGTCTGTCGACACAGACAGAAAGTCACGCCAACCCACATTGTCGTACAACGTGAGCAGCCCCTCAAGTACCCCTAGGCGATCTAAGTCAGCAAGGTGTGCAAACCTAGAGAGTACAATCGAGCAATGGGAGATACGATCAAATCTGGCGCAGTATGCGTCATCTCTGAACGTGATCCCCATCGCATCGATAGCGGAGGCCGGCTGTGCAGGTGGTGGAATGGGATCGGCAGGAGGCGGCTGTGTAGGTGGGGGTGGACTAGGTGGCGGGGAGTTCGCCCTAGCGGAGGAGGAGCCAGGATCACCTGACTTCTTCCGCTGGAAGCGGGCTCCCGAGTGCGTGGCCTAAGGCATGGCAGCATGTGTGCCGCGAGACGTGCCCACTACCCAAATAAAAATGCGAAGTGCTAGCTGATGGAACGAGTATACCTGAGCACGACGCGAGAGCAAAATCTGAAGTGTGCGAAGAGACGCCTCCTCTGCGAAGCTCCGACTGCATCCAAAAGCTCCCCAAAAGCTCCCCCAAGCTATCCTGAAAAGCAAACAATAAAATCAGCAGTGTACATCAACAAATATGGGGGAGATGGGGGAATAATAGATAAATATGGGATTAAATTAGATTTTTGGGTGAAATAGGCGTACGGATTAGAGAGAGGAGAAGAAAATAGGCGTTTGGGGCGAAATTGGGGGTGACCGGTGGCTGGGAGGGCGGCGCCGGCGACGAGCAACATTGGAGGCTACCGACGGCGAGCGTCGTTCGGTGGCGACCGGCGGCTCGGGCTGTCGGAATGGATCGATTCAGTCGAAGGGAGATGAAGCGGCAGCGGGCTCGGGCGATTTGGGGGAAAATGGCGTTTCAAAATTCGCGTAGCCCGCTCCGCACTTATATAAGGAAGTTGCGACTCGGCCGAGTGAAGAGTTCACTCGGCCGAGTGAAGGAGGTTTCGAAAATATCTTCACAACTTACGACTCGGTCGAGTGGTCTTTCCTACTCGGCCGAATGGAAAAGTTCCACTCGGTCGAGTGGCGTGGCCACTCAGCGATTTTTGAACGTGGAGGGTATCTGATTCACTCAGTCGAGTGACAAGTCACTCACCCGAGTAGCAAATTATACTGTAAATTGACAGAAAATAACATAGAATTGGTCTGTAAGGTCTTCCCTGATTGATACTCCACTCGGCCGAGTGGAGTCTTTGCTCGGCCGAGTGACATATGTTACTTGGCTGAGTGGCCTCCTGTTTTCTGCAACGGCTCTCTGTTTTCACGCCATTCTCTGTTTTTCTTCCTCCAGTCAGTCTCTCCCTTCTCCTGGGGCCTGAGCGCATTCCTGGAGCACTCTCACGTGCCTTAGTCATCCTCCATATGAATGATCTCTCGTTCTCCATCTCCTGTCATTAGAAATAAAGCCTGTTATCACGATTTTTATAGACACTAGACTCTAAACACTAAGAAAATTCTAAAATAAAAATGAAAATCAACCAAGAATGATATAAAACCGTCAGGTTGCCTCCCGACAAGCGCTCGTTTAAGGTCATGAGCTCGACCCCTTATGATTTTCGTTTAGCGCGTGATGTTGGGCGCATGCGAGATACGCCCGTCAAATTTGCCGGGAAGGCCACTTGGATTTGGTTGTTGATGCTCATGGGCTTTCCTCGGCGTCCCCTCATCATGGGTAGTGTTAGGGGATAAGTCCCCCAAGCTTGAGCTAGTACCATTCTTCTTCTTCACCGGTGACACCGATCTTCTATTCGGTGGAGCTTTCTTCGATTTGTTGGTCGTTGAGAGCTTGCAAATCTCCCTTATTCTCGCGACATCAACGTAGTCTTTGTCATCAGCCGTTGAGCTATCCGGAGGGTCCTCCAACTTTTCTTCAATGCTAGAAGTTTGGCCTTCTTCAAGGCCATCATCATGGAAAGCGCCAATGGAATGTGGAATAGCTTCGTCGATCACCTCATCAAGGAGGTATGAGAGGTCTTAAGGCCGTCCCTTGAGTAGATATATGTGATTCACTTCGCCGGTAGGGGCTCCTTCGAAATAACACTTGAGCCGTTGTCCATTTACTTTGAATGTGGCTCCGTCCTTTTCTTCCAACTCAAAGGCTCCCCCGGTTGTATGTTTTTAATAGTAAACGGTCCGGACCATCGTGATCTTAGCTTCCCAGGAAAGAGTCGGAGTCTGGAATTGTATAGGAGGACTTTGTCTTTGACCTTGAAGTCCGTAACAGTTATGCGCGTGTCGTGGAGGATTCTAGTCCTTTCTTTGTAAATCCTTGAGCTCTCGTAAGCATCTCGCCTAATCTCGTCAAGCTCATTGATGTCCAAAAGTCTCCTCACCACCGCACTCTTGTCGTAATTAAATGTCTTGATAGCCCAATATGCTCGGTGCTCGAACTCTACCGGCAAGTGACAAGCTTTCCCGTAAATAAGGCGGTAAGGTGCGGTGCCAATGGGGGTGCGAAAAGCCATGTGATACGACCATAGTGCATCATTCAATTTCATCGACCAATCCTTTCTGGATCTATCAACGGTCTTTTCCAGAATTTGCTTGATTTCCCGGTTCGACACCTCCACTTGTCCACTTGTCTGGGGGCGGTATGCCATGCCGATTCTATGATTCACCCTGTACTTTTTCAACATGGCTTCAAATTTATTTTCTATAAAATGGCTCCCCCCATCGCTTATCAAAGTACGAAGCACTCTGAAATGAGGAAATATGTTTTGCTTGAAAAATTTTGATACCACCCTCGCATCATTGGTAGGGGTTGCAATGGCTTCTACCCATTTGGAGACGTAGTCCACGGCTAATAAGGTATACTTGTTACCTTTGCTTGACGGAAAAGGTCCCATGAAGTCCACTCCCCAACAATCAAATAGCTCAATTTCTAAAATGGGCTTCATTGGCATCTCATTTCGTTTGGATATATTTCCGGTCCGTTGGCATCTATCGCAACTCTTGACGAAGTCATGCGTATCTTTGAACATGGTTGCCCAGAATAATCCGCATTGTAATATCTTAGCGGTGGTTTTAGAGGCGGCATGATGTCCCCCGCATGGCATACTATGGCAATGCAAAATGATTGACGTGGCCTCCTCCTTGGAAACACACCTCCGTATGACACCGTCCTTGCATATCTTGAAGAGATACGGATCTTCCCAAAGATAATTTCGGACCACGTGCATAAATCTCCATTTCTGTTGCGTGGGCATCCCGCATGGTTTTATCAAGCCAAATAATTAACAAAATCTGCATACCAAGGCACCTCTCCGGGTCTTTTGGCGAATAGCCTCTCTTCGACAAAGGTGTCATTGATTGGTAAGATTTCATCCTCTTTGTCACGAATGAGACTAGATAAGTGGCATGCCACAACATTGTCCATTCCCTTCTTATCTCTAATCTCCAAGTCAAATTCTTGCAACAAAAGTATCCATCTTATCAGTCTTGGCTTTGCCTCTTTTTTGCTTAGAAGATACTTTAATGTCGCATGGTCGGTGTGGACAGTAACTTTGGAACCGAGGAGGTAGGACCGAAACTTCTCGATGGAATAGACAACCGCCAAAAGATCCTTCTCGGTCGTGGTGTAATTTTTCTGCGCTTCGTCCAATGTTTTGCTTGCATAGAATATTGCATGAAGCTTCTTATCCTTTCTTTGTCCTAGCACCGCTCCAATTGCTTGGTCACTAGCATCATACATAAGCTCGAAGGGAAGGCTCAAGTTTGGCGGTTGTATAATGGGGGCAGAAATGAGAGCTTCCTTCAACGTATTAAATGCTTGCAAGCATTCTCCTGACAAGACAAAGGGAGTATCTTTAGCAAGTAGGGCAGTAAGAGGTTGGGCAATTAAGGCAAAATCCTTGATAAAGCGGCGGTAAAACCCTGTATGACCAAGAAAGCCCCTAATGCCCTTAACATTAATAGGTCGAGGGAGTTTTTCGATTACCTCGATTTTCGCCTTATCAACCTCGATCCCTCTAGAAGAAACAAGGTGCCCAAGGACTATCCCCTCGGTGACCATAAAATGACATTTTTCCCAATTAAGAGTGAGGTTATTTTGTTGGCATCGTTTAAGGACTTTAGTAAGATTAGTCAAACAAGAATCAAACTCACTTCCATATACAGAAAAATCATCCATGAAGACTTCCATAATATTTTCAATATAATCAGAAAAGATGAATGTCATGCACCTTTGAAAAGTGGCGGGAGCATTGCAAAGTCCAAAGGGCATTCTACGGCAGGCATATGTACTATAAAGACATGTGAAAGTAGTCTTTTCTTGGTCATCTTCATGCAATGGGATTTGAAAGAATCCCAAATACCCATCCAAATAGCAAAATAATTTGTGTTTAGCAAGGCGCTCAAGCATTTGATCAATGAAGGGTAATGGGTAATGGTCTTTCCGGGTGGCTCTATTTAATTTCCTATAATCGATATACATCCATCATCCCGTGACGGTGCGTGTAGAAATGGGTTCTCCCTTTTCGTTTTTTATAATGGTCATCCCCCCTTTTAGGGACGACATGAACAGGGCTAACCCACCTACTGTCAGAGATAGGATAGATAATGTCAGCTTCTAGTAATTTGAGAATCTCTTTATTAACCACCTCCTTCATGTTAGGGTTCAACCGCCTTTGAGGCTGTATGGAGGTGGCTTTAATGTTTTCTAAGTGGATTCTATGCGTGCAAAGCTTAGGGTTTATTCCTTTAAGATCAGAGATGGTGTAGCCAAGGACATCCTTGTGACTCCTAAGGACGTCTAAGAGTCTTTCAAGTTGATCGTGGTTGAGGTGGGCATTAACAATAACCGGGTAGGTCAATTTATTACCCAAGAAAGCGTAACCTTAGATTCGGTGGTAATTGTTTAAGCTCTACCTCAGGGGGCGTTGTACCCTCTACTTCCTCTCCTTGTGAAAGCTTGGCTTCTTCTGCAACATCCGGGTTTAGTTCCTGCTCTGGGAGTGGGCTTTCGCATGCAAGCTCGGATTCACTTCTTGGTGAGGACGGTGCATCAGAATAAACACTGCACAACTCCGCATGGGCATCGATGGTGCCACCGCCTTGCTCTGGTCTACACCTGAAATCAAGAGATGTGTCAGTGGGTTCATAAATGTAAGAGTGAGGGTCGTAGAGTGTACTTCCCTGAATCTCGGCATGCCCAGTGGACTCCTCGAGAGTGTAGTTCTCTTCGATGCACGCTCTACTGTCTTCAAAATATAACTTCTCGTCACTCACATCAACTCTGATGTTGCCCTCGGTAGTCCCTTCCGGGGAGATTTGCTCCATTACAAAGCTAGCAAATAGTTGTTCAATGGGGTCCTCGATATCAACGGCAAATGCCCCTGTGGTATGGACCTCATCAACTAGCTCCTTAAGAAGGCATGCAAAGGAATCATCATCTCCCGGGCTAGACTCAATCATCAACATTGCGTCCCCCATGTTCCTATTACGATCTTATGGAAAATACTGGGAGAGCACGTAAATTGGGCAGCAAATAGAGTAAAAAAGGAAAAAGAAAGTGAGTAAGTAAGAAAGTAAGATATAACTGGGTGATAAAAATAGATCACCGTCACCGTTGCTCCCCGACGACGGCCCCAAAAACTTGATCACGTACGAGTGTACACCCGAAAAACGACTTGTAGTCTTACCGCAAGTGCCCGGTGTAGCGGCGAGCGGGTATCGAACTCAGGGAGGAACAAATGACAGTACCTTATTCAAATCACCTAGCTATCAAAAGAGTGAGAATAGTTTGGATATCACAATCACAATCATTCAAATATCTAGAAAGCATCAATATAATAAAGCATCTAGGGATAGGAAATCCCCACTACGGACCTTCTCTCATCCTTGTGAATAATAAGTTTCATTGTTGCTAAGCTTGAGTATAGGTGAACTAGTCGCAACTTAATGTAGAACCAAGCTCACGCTCTCTCGCTATTGCCGGTCTATAGCAAACCTAGGATAGGGCCCACACTCGTGCAAACCCTAGCCTAAGCCGCTAGCGTGAAGAACGACATCATTGTTCAATCATATCTCGAGCCCACTCTCGTGTAAACTCAAGCTACAACCTAGGTTATGATAGTTCCTATCCGTCCAATCTCTTGCAAACGGATATTAGTATAGAATCACAATTAAAAATCCTAGCTTTGGCACAATCTCTTGCAAACCAAATCTAGAGAATTCCAATTGTCAATCTAAATCGAATATCTAGGCCTTCCTATCAATTGGGATCCAATCTCTTGCAAATCCCAATCAATATGAATTCCTAGCTACCCGTAATCTATTGATCAAAACCTAACCTTAATCAATTCTAGCAACAAATCTACGAATTCATCACAATTTAGAGATAGGGTTCATAGGGTTCATCCCCATGCCCTAAGACGACGTCACTACTCATTAATCATCATGCAAATCTCAGAAAAATCAATAATAACCACGGCACAATTTATTGCAAAAGAGAAATAATGCATAAAAATAGAGTTTTTAATAGAAATAGACAAACCAATGTAGATGCCGACGATCTCCAGCTGAGATTTCACAAAGAGTAGCCGTAAAAAATCCTAAAAGAAGATATAAAAATTAATGTTCAAAATCTCTCAAACCTAGGGCAAAACTGGGTTTAAATACCCTCTAAAATCGTCCAAAAAATCGTGACCAAACTGTGTAACGACCACTTTTCGTTGTACTTTGTTCGTGCACGTGTTTTTGACCGTGCACGTGTTTATTTTAGACTTTGTTTGTTTGTGAACACTTTAGTGTGATATGCCGTTGTGAACGTCTCTGAGAGTAGTAAATCGTGGCACTAATTTGGAACGACATTTCTCGGGTCGTTCTCCCACGATTTTGATCTTATTCGATGAGACGTTGTGATTTTCACTTTTGACGGGAGACGTTTCTATTTTTAGTACCTTCGTCCGACGTCAAAATTGAGATCCGTCTTCTTAGTTAGCTTTCTTTCGTCATCACGATCACCTCGAGATTTATTTTATAATTTTTGGAGTTTATTTTACCTACTTTATATTTTTAGTAAGGTTTATAATATTTTTAATAGCTACGTTTTAAAAGTATTTTCGGCCAAATAAAATTTTATTACATTTTAAATAGTTCAAAATATTTTTGAGCCAAATCTCAGCTCATTTGGGCCGCACCCAAGCCTTGTGCGAGTTGGAGAGGGTGAGATTCGAATTTTAAATATTTTTAAACTTCTAATCCCATTAGGATTAGCCCTAGACCAAGTCAACCCCTCTACACTATATAAACAACCCTTAGGAAGACTCATTTTCGCAAGAAAATAACCCTAGCCGCTTCCAAAACCCAAATTCACGCTTGCGACGAATCGTCGCAACTCCGTTCAGCCGTCACCCGCACCGACCGAGGGAACAGCCCCCTTTTCCCCGCACCGACCGAAGCCCCCGCCCACACCAAGCTCCATCTGCACCCGCTACAGCCGCCCGCTCGCATCTCCATGTCCGACCGAGAGGATCTCTCGGTCAGACCGAGAGATTTTCCCGCTCCGCACCGCACCCGCACCGTTGCAAGCCCCCGCTCCGCACCCCGCATCACCCCGCACCCGTTGCACCGCTTGCCACCGTGGGCCCCCCAAGTTCTCCAGAGGTATTGTGGGTCCCCTATTGTTCCCTATGACTATTGTGGGCCCCACCTAGGTGCTTTCTCTCCGACGATTTGTCGCGTACGACGTTGTGATACGTCGTAGCCCGTCGTCGCACGTGCTAGCTTTGGAATCTGGATTCGTTGCTCTGGTTGCTGCTCTGAACTTTCCAGCGAGGAATCTATTTTGGAATCAGGACTTGGAGCGCGTTCTTTTATTCCAACCCCTGGTGTCGCTAACCGACGCCAGTATAGCTTTCGCGTCGTGTTGAGGTAACGCTTTGCACCCCTAGGACCCCCAACCCAATTGCCTGCTAATCAAGACTAAAATCAACGTTTTTAAAGTATTTTAAATGTTTTAGAATTCACTAATCAAGATTAATAAAACGGATGTAGGCCGGTGGACTTGTGCACGTAGGATATTGTGACTTTGGACTCGTTGGACAGTGTTCTCAGACGTTGTACTTGCAGGCAAGTGAAACTTGCCAACTCTTGTGTAGGGCCATGTTTTTAGGCCACTTCCTTGTTTTTAGCGTAAAAGAGACTAGACCGTGAAATGATAGCTGTCTAGACGCAATTTTAGGATCTAGCTTGACAACGAAGCTAAATCCGTCACCCTGCCATGTCATGCATGCATTGATATCTGTCACCTTTAAATTCCTTATCTGTACGCACTTTTAACTGCCATGCATTGCATCTTACATGTCATCCAAGTTAATTGTTGCATCCGTAGCACACGCTACAATACTTGTACTTGTACTCCCTTGTCCAGCTAGGTGCACCCATATTCCATCAAGATAAAACACTTCCTGGCTCGTGATCCAGAAGCGAGCATTCCCATTCGGGGGTAAGGCCCTGGCTCGATACACGTGGAGGGGTAGGGATAAGCGATCACTTGAGCTTAGGAGTTGGCCCGCGCAGCCACTCTAGCCAAAAGGTGTAATCTCTGTGCACGACGTGCTTACTTTACTTGTCTTGTACTAGTGAGTGTTTCTTGTAAAACTTGACATCCATGCCATGCTCGTACTTTACTTTACTCTACTTGCTTGCACTCATACTTTAACTGCCATGTCATTGCATTCATGCTAGAACTGCTAGGTTGCTTACCTTCACTTTCAGTTTCCTTGCACAAGTCTCTTGTAGACTTGCTGACATGTGCCCCTTGCTCTTTTGGGTGTCACATGTTAGACCCTGAGCCAGAGACCGTAGCTGAGGATGTGGCGTTTGCTGACGCTGAGCCAGAGCCTACTTTTGACGAGGAGTCGGTGGACACCGGAGACCAGTCTTAGAGACTGATTTTAGTTGCTTGTGCTTTAGGTTGCTGTTAGTTGTCGGTACGTAGCACCATTACTTTGCTTTTGTACTTTGAACTTTTGTTGGCCATGCTGGGGCCTCTTTTTAGACTCTTTTCTTTTAGCCTGGTGGCTTTTCTGCGATGTTGGAATTTATTATTATGGATATTCTGAGATTTCTCTTTTGTCTCATTTCTTTATTATTATCTTTGTTTCATTTCGCGTTGCAAGGGCCTGCAGTTAAAGTTGATTGGCGCTTATCGGACTTGCAGCTTTGTAGCTTCAAGTCTGAGCGGACCTTCTCACGCTTCGCCTCCACGTTTTTGGGAAGCGGGGCGTGACAGGTTTTGTTGGTGGCCCATGCAGGTCCGTCTTGCAATTGCGAATTAACAGAATAACGATAATAACGGAATGTCCATTAAATAAATTACAACATCTAAGTCATTAAGCTATTGAGTCTGAATTTTTGTTCGTTTTCTATGTCGTTAGATGGCTAGAAGACGACAGACCCGAGTTGGTGGTGGAAATACTTTGAAGACTTGCTATTTCTGTGGCAAGACCGGGCACGTCAAGGAGCAGTGCAGAAGATTTCTAGGCTGGTGTTTGATTTGTGATGATGCTACTCATTCAGCGACGGATTGTCGGCATGCAAATCAACTGCGGAAAGCATCGGAAGGAATTCCGCAACAACAAGCACCAGTAACTGGGCCAAGTCGGAAGGTGTGCTATCATCGTAGCAAGACTAGTCATGAGAAGGAACAGTGCAGGCGAAGGCTGGGTCAGTGCCTGATTTATGGAGATCATACTCATGCTATGAAGGAGTGCCCGAAGTCTAAGCAGCCTTGGAAGGAACCAATCACAGCACAGCCGTTACAGCAGAGAGCACCTATACCTACAAGTCGTGGACCAGCCCTCGTTCCGCAGAAGCAGGCTTTTCAGCAGGCCATGCAGCTGAGTAGGCAGGCTTATCTGATGACGGTAGTGGAGAGCGAGGCTGTGGATGAGGTTATCGCAGGTAACTCTCGACCTAGTTGTTTCTTTCCTTAGTTAGTTTTGGCTTGTTAAATCATGTTTGGTTGCTTGCATATGATTGTTTGCTAGAATAGGGTTTGATTGTTAGACTGTTTGTTAGGAGTGATTTTGGTTTGCACATTTGCTGCCCGGGTCCTCTTTGACTCTGGTGCATCGATGTGCATTATTTCTCGGAGCTTAGTGGAGAAGCTTTCGTTGTTGACTTCCCCTCTTCCCAAGAGTTGGGATATCGTTACGAGGAATGGCGTGATCTTGATGCATCTTGGGTGCAATTCTTGCCCTTTGGTGGTCTGTGGACATGAGCTTTACGCTGATTATATTGTCCACGACATCATCAACTACGATGCAGTGCCTGGGATGGACTGACTGCGAGTTTCTATGCCCCGATCGACTGCCGAAGAAGAAGGATGGTTCGCGTTGCATGTGTGCGGATTACTGAGAGCTGAATGCTGTGACTATCAAGAATAAATATCCCTTGCCTCGTATAGATGACATATTTGATCAGCTTGGAGGATCGAGGGTGTTCTCTAAGTTGGATTTGAGGAGTGGTTACCCTCAGCTTAAGGTGAAGAAGGAGGACATCCCGAAGACAGCGTTCAGGACGAAGTATGGTCACTACGAGCTTGTGGTTATGCCTTTCGGTGTAACCAATGCGCCCGTAGTTTTTATGAACCTGATGAATCTGATCTTCTACGACTTTCTAGACAAGTTTGTCGTTATCTTTATTGATGACATTCTGATCTATTCAAAGTCGGAGGAAGAGCATGCATCGCACTTGAGGACAGTGTTGGAGATTTTGAGGAAGCATCGTTTGTATACTAAGTATTCCAAGTGCGAGTTTTGGCTGGATAGAGTTGCTTTTCTCGGGCATGTGGTGTCAGGTGATGGAATTTCGGTGGATCCCGAGAAGATCATGGCTATTAGAGAGTGGCCTGTTCTGCAGTCAGCGTCTGAGATCCGGAGTTTCCTTGGGCTTGCAGGTTATTATCGGCGTTTCATTAAGGACTTTTCCCGGATTACTGAGCCGATGACCAGACTGACGCAGAAGGATGTATCATTTGTTTGGTCTGATGATTGCGAGAAGGCTTTCGATATTCTGAAGGAGAGATTGACGACTGCCCCTGTACTTGCTGTGCCTGATCGGAGTGGAGGATTCGAGATCTTTTGCGATGCTTCTGGCAAAGGTCTTGGATGTGTGTTGCATCAGCATGGGCACGTGGTTGTGTATGCTTCTCGTCAGCTCAAGGCTCATGAGAAGAATTACCCGACACATGATTTGGAGTTGGTTGCAGTCATGTTTGCGCAGAAGATTTGGAGGCACTTCCTGCTGAGTGAGAAGGTGAGATCGTCATCGATCGCAAAAGCTTGAAGTATATCTTTACGCAGAAGGAGCTCAACATGCGACAGCGTCGATGGTTGGAGCTCATGGCAGACTATGAGATCGATTTGCACTATCACCCTGGCAAGGTGAATGTGGTTCTGGATGCGCTGAGCAGACTTCCAGTGGTGATGATGTTGACCTCACAGTGGAGATTGCAGCAGGATTTTTGCGAGACTGGTATCGAGATTGTCCTTCCTGGATAGACTTCTTCGTTGATGAGCATGCAGATACAGTCGACGATCGTGGATAGGATTAAGACTGGACAGGCTGGAGATGCTAAGCTGGTGAAGATTCGGGAGCAGGTGGAAGCCGGTCTGCGGACTGACTTTTTGATACACGAGGATGTTTCGTTGAGATTTGGAGCCAGGTTGTGTGTGCCAGCTGGAGATATCAGAGAGGAATTATTGGTGGAGGCACACAGTTTGCCGTATTCTATACATCCTGGTGGCACCAAGATGTACAAGGATCTTCGTCTGAACTTTTGGTGGCATGGTATGAAGAGGAGTGTGGCTCGGAGTGTAGCCAAGTGTTTGGTTTGCCAGCAGGTAAAGGCGGAGCATCAGCGTACGGCAGGGTTGCTACAACCGCTTCCGATTCCGGAGTGGAAGTGGCAGCACATCACTATGGATTTCGTGACTGGACTACCTCAGAGTCCGAAACAGAATGACGTGATTTGGGTGATCGTAGACCGATTGACCAAATCCACGCACTTTATTCCCTTTCGAGTAGGACAGTCTACTGAGACGCTAGCGAGGAGATATATGGAGGTAAATTCTTTTACTCTCCGTTTTTATTTCCTTTCCTAGTTTAGATAGTGATGTAACGTGAATCGTGCAAGAGATCGTACGACTTCACAGAGTCCCCGTGAGTATCGTGTCGGACAGAGACATGAGATTCACATCTCAGTTTTGGCAGAGTCTGCAGAAGAGCTTGGGTACGAGTCTGAGTTTCAGCACGGCGTACCACCCGCAGACGGATGGCCAGTCCGAGAGGACGATTCAGATTTTGGAGGACATGCTGAGAGCGTGCATGTTGGACTTCAAGGGATCTTGGGAGGATCATCTCCATCACGTTGAGTTTGCCTACAATAACAGCTACCATGCGAGTATTGGAATGGCGCCTTTCGCCGCGCTATATGGAAAGAAATGTCGATCGCCACTGAGCTGGGATGACATTGGAGATCGGGAGCTGTTAGGACCGGAGATGATTGTGGAGGCCGTGGATGTTGTGAGGAACATCCGGGAGAAGCTGAGGATTGCGCAGGACCGTTTCAAGCATTGGGCTGATGCTAAACGGAGGCCTTTGGAGTTTTAGCCTGGAGATCATGTCTTTCTGAAGATTTCTCCGAACCGCAGAGTTATTCGTTTTGGGAAGAGAGGCAAGCTGAGTCCGAGGTACATTGGGCCGTTTGATGTCCTGGAGAGGGATGGAGCTGTGGCTTATCGCTTGGCGCTGCCACCGTCACTGGAGGGAGTTCACGACGCATTTCACGTATCTCAGTTACGTCGATACGTTAGTGATCCATCCCATGCTGTGGATTTCTCGAAGATTACGGTTCGTCCGGATCTTTCTTATGATCAGCAGCCAGTTGAGATTCTGGATCGTCGACAGAAGCAGCTGAGGAATAAGACCGTCGACTTGGTTCGAGTGCAGTGGCGTCACGGTTCCCCTGGTGAGTCCACCTGGGAGCGTGAGGATGAGATGAGAGAGCGCTTCCTGCACCTTTTTCCGAGCAGTGCTTGATGTTGATTCCGAGGACGGAATCATTTCTAAGGTGGGGAGGATGTAACGACCACTTTTCGTTGTACTTTGTTCGTGCACGTGTTTTTGACCGTGCACGTGTTTATTTTAGACTTTGTTTGTTTGTGAACACTTTAGTGTAATATGCCGTTGTGAACGTCTCTGAGAGTAGTAAATTGTGGCACTAATTTGAAACAACATTTCTCTGGTCGTTCTCCCACGATTTGATCTTATTCGATGAGACGTTGTGATTTTCACTTTTGACGGGAGACGTTTCTATTTTTAGTACCGTCGTCCGATGTCGAAATTGAGATCCGTCTTCTTAGTTAGCTTTCTTTCGTCATCACGATCACCCCGATATTTATTTTATAATTTTTGGAGTTTATCTGACCTACTTTATATTTTTAGCAAGATTTATAATATTTTTAATATCTACGTTTTAAAAGTATTTTCGGCCAAATAAAATTTTATTACGTTTTAAATACTTCAAAATATTTTTGAGCCAAATCTTAGCTCATTTGGGCCGCACCCAAGCCTTGTGCGAGTTGGAGAGCGTGAGATTCGAATTTTAAATATTTTTAAACTTCTAATCCCATTAGGATTAGCCCTAGACCAAGTCAACCCCTCTACACTATATAAACAACCCTTAGGAAGACTCATTTTCGCAAGAAAATAACCCTAGCCGCTTCCAAAACCCAAATTCACGCTTGCGACGAATCGTCGCAACTCCGTTCAGCCGTCACCCGCACCGACCGAGGAAACAGCCCCCTTTTCCCCGCACCGACCGAAGCCCCCGCCTGCACCAAGCTCCGTCCGCACCCGCTGCAACCGCCCGTTCGCATCTCTATGTCCGACCGAGAGGATCTCTCGGTCAGATCGAGAGATTTTCCCGCACCGCACCGCACCCGCACCGTTGCAAGCCCCCGCTCCGCACCCCGCATCACCCCGCACCCGTCGCACCGCTTGTCACCGTGGGCACCCCAAGTTCTCCAGAGGTATTGTGGGTCCCCTATTAGTCCCTAGGACAACTGTGGGCCCCATCTAGGTGCTTTCTCTCTGACGATTTGCCGCGTACGACGTTGCGATACGTCGTAGCCCGTCGTCGCACCTAGCTTTGGAATCTGGATTCGTTGCTCCGGTTGCTGCTCTGAACTTTCCAGCGAGGAATCTATTTTGGAATCAGGACTTGGAGCGCGTTCTTTTCTTCCAACCCCTGGCGTCGCTACCCGACGCCAGTGTAGCTTTCGCGTCGTGTTGAGGTAACGTTTTGCACCCCTAGGACCCCCAACCCAATTACCTGCTAATCAAGACTAAAATCAACGTTTTTAAAGTATTTTAATGTTTTAGAATTCACTAATCAAGATTAATAAAACGGATGTAGGCCGGTGGACTTGTGCACGTAGGATATTGTGACTTTGGACTCGTTGGACAGTGTTCTCAGACGTTGTACTTGCAGGCAAGTGAAACTTGCCAACTCTTGTGTAGGGCCATGTTTTTAGGCCACTTCCTTATTTTTAGAGTAAAAGAGACTAGACAGTGAAATGATAGCTGTCTAGACGCAATTTTAGGATCTAGCTTGACAACGAAGCTAAATCCGTCACCCTGCCATGTCATGCATGCATTGATATCTGTCACGTTTAAATTCCTTATCTGTACGCACTTTTAACTGCCATGCATTGCATCTTACATGTCATCCAAGTTAATTGTTGCATCCGTAGCACATGCTACAATACTTGTACTTGTACTCCCTTGTCCAGCTAGGTGCACCCCTATTCCATCAAGATAAAACACTTCCTGGCTCATGATCCAGAAGCGAGCATTCCCGTTCGGGGGTAAGGCCCTGGCTCGATACACGTGAAGGGGTAGGGATAAGCGATCACTTGAGCTTAGGAGTTGGCCCGCGCAGCCACTCTAGCCAAAAGGCGTAATCTCTGTGCACGACGTGCTTACTTTACTTGTCTTGTACTAGTGAATGTTTCTTGTAAAACTTGACATCCATGCCATGCTCGTACTTTACTTTACTCTACTTGCTTGCACTCATACTTTAACTGCCATGTCATTGCATTCATGCTAGAACTGCTAGGTTGCTTACCTTCACTTTCAGTTTCCTTGCACAAGTCTCTTGTAGACTTGCTGACATGTGCCCCTTGCTCTTTTGGGTGTCACATGTTAGACCCTGAGCCAGAGACCGTAGCTGAGGACGTGGCGTTTGCTGACGTTGAGCCAGAGCCTACTTTTGACGATGAGTTGGTGGACACCGGAGACCAGTCTTATAGACTGATTTTAGTTGCTTTTGCCTTAGGTTGCTGTTAGTTGTCGGTGCGTAGCACCATTACTTTGCTTTTGTACTTTGAACTTTTGTTGGCCATGCTGGGGCCTCTTTTTAGACTCTTTTCTTTTAGCCTGGTGGCTTTTCTGCGATGTTGGAATTTATTATTATGGATATTCTGAGATTTCTCTTTTGTCTCATTTCTTATTATTATCTTTGTTTCGTTTTACGTTGCAAGGGCCTGCAGTTAAAGTTGATTGACGCTTATCGGACTTGGAGCTTTGTAGCTTCAAGTCTGAGCGGACCTTCTCACGTTTCGCCTCCACGTTTTTGGGAAGCGGGGCGTGACAAACTGCCCCTGCGCAGCCCAGAAATCACAACCCTAACAGCAGGCGGAGAGGGTCACTCGGCCGAGTGACCCTTGTCACTCGGCCGAGTGACAAACCCTGTATAAAAATAAAAACTTCGGGGGTTTCAGGGTCTGTCATCAGGGGTGGCTCGGCCGAGTGGCTTTCTTCATTCGGCCGAGTGAGCATTCATACTCGGCCGAGTAGGCCTCCTCAGGATCTCTGAAAATTCCAGTAACTTCGGCCTTTTCTCTGGACAAATTCCATGTACCACTCGGGCGAGTGAAGTTTCTCACTCGGTCGAGTGGAGTTCCTTCGTTCGGCCGAGTATACGCTGAAAATCATCGTTTGCATATCCGTTCTGTTCGGCCGAGTAGGTCTTCTTGCTTGGCCGAGTGAGTGGTCCACTCGGCCGAGTGAGGTTCTGCTGAGCTTATTCTTCTTCTTTTCTCCCCCTCGTCGCTCCTATTGATTCCCTTCTTCTTCCGATCGCCCTCCATCGCTGATAATTCTTCGAATGAGCTGTGGGTGTCACTACTAGGCGCGTGCAAATCACTTGATCTCAAATTCGCTCCAAATCGCTCCATATTTTATGAAATACGACAAAAACAAGAAATAGTGAAAAGCATCGCAATATTGTCGAATAATCGTGAAAAACGTGATATGTGCAATCAAAACGACATGCAAACATGCAGGAAAAAGGTGTAAAATATGGAGTGATCAATAAAATAAGGGAACAATGAAATGGTATGTGTAGGTTGGCCAAGAATGTGGGATATTGCTCTCATCTAGAATGTAGATTATTTATTTCCCATTCTAAAATGCAAGTTATGTTCATTCTATGAAAAATGGGAACAATGAAAATGTTGTTTAATTATGCTTTCATGAACCAATGTTGCTTAAATAAATGAGAGAAGTAGAAATGAAAAATAAAACAAGGCCTCATTATTTTTCATGAATCACGATATTAGGTTGAGGTGTTTGTTTGTTGAACTGTTGGGAGCTTAAGATTAATTACCATGTTGTGTTGCAATTGTATGAAATTACCCTCATCACTTTTGTGGTTCATTTTCATTACGAACTGGTTCTCATTTTATTGGAAGCCTCATGATGCAATTGAAAGCTTGGTTACTTTAATGTTGAGAAATTGCCCTCATTTAGCATGTAGAAGTTTAATCGTCACTTGTTTTACTAGACAAGATTATTTTCGTTACATGAGAAAAAAAATCGATGTGTCGAGCAAAATGTAAATTGGTGCATGCAAGATTGAAAGTATATGATGTGTTGGGCTAAGTTTACTTTAGTACTCAATTTTCATGTGGCGATGAAATTATGCGATGTATTGAAATTCTTGATGCTATGTTTAGTTAAATTAAATTAAATTGTTCTTTAAGTTTAATTTTCATGAATTAATTTGGATTGTTCTCATTTTGATTTCATTAACTTTGTTGGAAGCTATAATTGCCCACTTTTATGAAATTGCTCTCATTTTGGGGTGTTGGAAGTGTTGGAAACTATTTATTCAATTTAATGTGTATGAAATGAGAAACATGTGAAAATGAAATGAATTGGGAAATTGGAAAGGTGATGTTGGTAACATGCAGAATATGGAATGTGTGACATGGTCATGTTAGGACACGAGGTGGAGTGCACGTGCATGGACAAAGTGCCGCGGTAGGAGGCGGGTGAATACGCCGTTGGCCACCTCTGCATCGCATTGCTTGTGCATCATATGCATCATGGCATCATGTAGCATTATTGGGCAATTTGTGATTGTATTTGTGTGATGGTTAACCTTGAGAATGCATGTTGCCATAGAAGCATTTGGTGCTTGAATGTTGGAATGTTGGAAAGTATGGGTCATTAGTTAGTAAATATTGTTATTTTTGTTGTTATTGCTTGTAGTGATATGAATGATATTGATGTTGGTATTGGTGATCATTAATGTTATTAGGAAATATTGGGATGTTGGAAGTATTATGGAATGTTTTAATTTTAACATCCAAGTTACCATGAAGCATTCATCGTTGAATTGGGATGCTAATTTGAATTATTTAATGCAATGATCATATCACATGTTGCTTGAATGTTTTGTCCCAATAATTATGCGAATTGCTCTCATTTTGAAACAGGGAAGCATTATTATTATTCCCATTGCATGAGAAGATGGAAATGCTCCCCTTTATGAAATGAATCTCATGTTATTTCCTTGGGTAAATAGAATAGTTCTCATCTTGTTACATGAAGTAAACGAAATTGTTCCCCTTTAGTACATTGTTCAAATAAATGGCCCTCATTTGGAAGTTGTATAAACAGATAGTGTATGCATATCAGTGTTTGGTTTGACTGTCTCTCTTGTGTTTCTGTGACATCTGGATTGCTACATGTACTATCCCAGCAGCGCGTAGTGGGCCTGCTTGTGTCGTGTTCGGTATTTTCCTCCGTAACACTCGCTGCTCAGGGTATCCTGGGGAGCGGGGCGTTACACCTACAGCTCGACCCTACGACAAGTTGGGGCTCGAAACCCCTAGACGACAGTGACCACAAGCAGCATGTGTCGCCCCTGTTTCGGCATCATAATTACGTGATTGACTCATTGACAAAAATGTCGTCGGGATCACTCTGACTGTGTCAGTGATGAATACCACAGTTATAGTCCCTTCGTCACAACTATGTCACTGCTTAGCCTAGGGTATGGTAAAACGTCAACCCTATTAGCTATCACTAGTCAGTATACATCGGTCTTTGGTATGTCCATTTTGTACTTCCTACAACATACTCTGGCCGAGGTTTTGCACAAAGAACCGTACTGAGCATGTGACACTGACTTCCCTTAATGGAAGAGATGAATCCTATCTTAGTCACTACTTACCTCATACGCTTCAAGTGGCACCTAACCTAAGACCTTTCAACGAGTGAAGACTCGAGACTAGATCATAGATCTAAGTGACACCGTTCACGCACAGGTTTGTACAATAACCTCAAGTCTAAATGGCCAACTAGCCTATCATCACTAGAGAGTTATCAATGACAGTTTATTTAAGGTTAACCATTTGATAACTCTTTATTGGGTCGTTTAGTGAACTCATTCTCCAATGAGCACCTGTGTCTCGTCTCTGACTTCGCTAGGTCGAATGATTATGAGATCATCATTTCCGTTTAGGATAAGACAAAGACACAATGGTCTGTCCGATGTACCGATATCAATTTCTCGACACATCTATAACCATGAACATTTTAAGACTCAAGTTTCTATTGGTCATTCACTTTCCACAATCGAGATCTCCATATAGATACATGTATGACCTTACTTTAAGTCTAAGGAAATTATCCAAGTATATAATAAATAATTTTAACCATACTAGGATAATTAGTACCATTTACATTTGAACAAGACGCATTCTAGGATAAATTGTCTCGAGAGCATATATCTTCCTACATCTCCCACATGCACTCAGGCTATTTATCTCGGTATCTCATACCTCTATGACATATCAATCACATGTCAAGGCCTAAAAAGGGGATCTGCTAAAATGTATCTATTATGCAGTATTACAGAGTCTTATTACTAATACACTATTAATCACACAAGGGTGATTTCCTGAAACCTTATTTGGATCTCATCCAACGATTTTTCTTTTTCTGCATAGCTAACGATTAGCATATACGACTTAATTCAATGTTTATCATTACATACTAGTCAGTCATATCATAGCATATTCCAATAAACTTGTGTCATTTATGTCTAGCACATTTATGACACCAAGTATTCTTTATCTCTGACATAATTAAAACCCTTTTGATTATACGTCACATATAAATGTTTTATAGCTTAGAACTTTAACTTAGCTCCAAAAAATGGAACCAAGTATTCTATATCTCTGACATAATCAAAACTCTTTTGATTGTATGTCACATATAATTTTTATAACTTAGAACTTTTACTTAGTTCCAAAAACCGGAACCAAGTAATATGCTATCTCCCACTGACTTTGAGAACTGACTGGTTTTATTACTTCAACTTAACTTTCTAAATCTCATTTAGAATGTTGATTATTAAGTATAACCAGTCCATTTGTGCAGAATGAGTTACAATGGAATGAATTTTTGTCAGGTCGTTCCGACGAATCAGTTACATCAAAATTCGTTTATAGAAGTTTTGATGATGACTCACTCAATCAAAACTACTTACACTATCAATTCCTTTATCTGCATTATATGCAGGCCTAACAAGAACTTTTCTTATTATGTGCTAATCAAGATCACATCTAAATTACATGCGCCTGGAATTTACTCGTTACTTTAGATTTGTTAAAATTACTGATAGCTCCAATCAATCACATCAACTCAGAAGCATTCACAATAACTCAGATAGCCACCATAGCATATTCATCAAGATATCAGAAACAACGACTTTATAGAATGGAAAATTGTTCACAAAATATATCCCGAGTGACACTCACTCAATCATTGTTCAAAAAACCCATCGTTACATTTATTCAAAATAAAAATACTACTGCATCCTCGATATCTTCGAAGTCCCTTGACGGTCCCAGCAGCAACGATTACTCTGATTGCCAACCGCACTTGGAAACTTCATCCATCCATCGCTTCAAGCACCTGTAGACAATATACAGATGCTTTAGTAATCATACTGGTATCTCATACCATGTATTAAGCTTTATGGAAATTAATATACTCTTTAAAAAAGATTCATACCTGAGGTTGAGGCATTACCATGCCCCTTTTTCTTCGCAAGGTAAGCCTTGCAGTTCCTCTTCCAATGTTCCGGCTTGTAGCAATGGAAACATTCAGACTCCAATGACGCCCCTTTCTTCTTTTTCCTCTTCTTTCCTTTGGCAGGTTGAGGGATCTGCCTCTTCTTACCTTTGACATTAGGCTGGTGAGAAGAAGCAGAGCTGACAACCAACATTGGTGGTTTTTCTCGATTCTCTCCTCGAACTGCCGGAGCAAGTTCAGGATACCTAGAAGTTCCACCTCAGTATTGTTCATTATAAAACTTGTAATGAACTGGTTGAAGTCAGGGGTCAAAGACTTTAAGAATATGTCCATGCTCATCTCATTTTCAAGGACAAATCCTAGCTGGGTTGCATCCTCTACGAACCCGATCATCTTAATCACATGATCCTGGACGGGGCCCGTCCTCATCTTTGTCTCCCAAAGGTTGCAGGTGGCCTCAAATCTGGTAGGCCCTAGAATGCTGGCCATACAATTCTTCTGTGTTCAAAAGCATACTCTGAACATCCATATGTTCATGATTTCTCTGCATATCATTGTTCATTGAGGCCAGAGAAAGACACCTGGTCTTCTTTGCTCCCTTTGCCACTGCTTGTACGTCTCCTTATCTTCATTAGTGGCATCTTCATTGGGCTTCTTCAGAGCAGTTTCTGTCAGTACGTAACCTATTCCTACTAACGAAAGAACTAGCTTGATGTTCCTCAACCCGTCCTTGTAATTCATCACGTTCAGCACATTCTTCTCGATAATGAACTTAAGTCCAGACTCCATACAACATTTTAATAGCAATTGAATTTGCATATATTCTCATATAGTTTAAGAGGGTTTTAATTAAACTATATTCTCCCACTATTTTAATGAATAGTTAAGCTATAAAAATAAACGATTTATTATAGTTAAAATTTGTGGGAGAGGGATCCAACCACCTTGAGCTTCATAACCTTGAGGAGACTGAACAAGTTGATCGGCTCTGCAATTGGTAGATGAACTCTTCATCAATTACATCACATGTGACTCCCTATAGGTTTTTGCCCCTAGTCACTTATGATCTTGAGGAGACTCAACAAATCATAATGACTAGTCTAGTCCAACCCTTATTTTCATGTCTAGACTTAACTTATACTGACACTCGAGGAGACCCGACGCAGCAGTTTGGATTAAGACTCGACTACATCATATGTATTATGGAGTCAGTTTCTAAAAGAGACCATGTCATAGCTTGAGGAGAATCAACAACCATGAAAGGTGTCTATTAGTCCCCTAATCCAAAAAACCGGCTGGCTACGATTAATCTTGAAGAAGACTTTTAACGTATTAGACTAGATAAAGTTGACAGTGTCACACAATCATGATTCTCATCCTTGCGGTCCAGCAGAATGCGGCCAGGGATTTGACTCGGCCAGGATCACAATCCCTAGTCAAGCTTAGAGTGATCTTCAACAGTAGTCAAAAAACACTAGAGCGGATCATAGTTCATTGAAGGAAAACTCACCATTCATATGTGTGCCATCAACTGAAGTGGCTTCATTAAAACTAGTTAATCCTATCAACTAGTTGAATCCAAAAATTCGGAATTATTAAGATTTGGTTAATAACTTTTATTAGAGTCCTTATCAACTATAAGGATTTTAAAGTTTTAACGTGCTATCCTAATCATGTATCAGGATTTAATAAATTCAAATTTCAATAATTTAAAGTGTAACCTTTTATTAGAATTATTATTAGAATGTTTAAAATAATAATCGTTGGAAAAAGGGCTACCCTAATCAGGAATTAGGAATTTAAATGTTGTAACAATTTATTAAACATAGCATGCCAATCTAAAATTTATCTCATAAGTTTTAGATGAATTTTAATGGCTATCCTATGAGGCTTTCTTGAATTATCACATAATATACAAGGATTTAGAACTACCATTAAAATATGTCAACTAAATTTTATCCCATAAAATTTGCAAGCATATAAGCAACTTAAAAATTATCACATAAAATTAAGTTACTATATTTTAATAATTATCACATAATTAATTAACATGAACAACCGATTACAAATTTATCACATAAATTCTAGCATGCATATTTAAAATTTATCACATAAATAGTTTAAGAGCATTTATAAAAAATAGGATGTTCTTTCTTTAACAATTATCGCATAATGTTTAAATCTAGATAATCACACTATCAGTGTTCTTAGCATGCATTTAAAATCATTGCAGTTGTAGATCAGAAATAGACATATGCTCTGATACCAATGTTGGGGTTTTTGAGGGACCTTTAGGGCATAATTCTACGACCGTCCTATGTCGGACGGATGAAAGAATTAAAACAGCAGCAAAAAATGAATTATTAAACTATTTAATAACGTACCCTAAGAATGTCAAAGACCCTAGCCAGGATCTCTACTATCTTGGGGTGGATCTGATCAGCCCAAAATAGATCTAAACTACTGCAATGAAATAAATAAAATGCATTAAGAAAGGACATACCCGGAACTTTGCCTCCACATAGAACAAAGCATCATTTTAGCAACAGACTTTGGCCTTCCCCGAAGCTAGCCACCTCTGCACCTTCGAACTGGTCCACCCGAAGCGAGCCGACACCACGCTTCTGAGCCAATCACCCGTCGAAGAAAGTTTAACTTTGAGAGCGATCCGTGTCGTAGAGTTTGGATCGAATCCAATTCTCGTCCTTGTCTTGCTAGGACGTGAAAGAAGGAATCAGAAGAGTTGAGGAGGAGAGAATAATTTTCGTCTTGAATCGAGCGTGCTTAAAACTTATCGGAGCTACTCGATTCAGAGACTTAGTGCAATTTTTTCAAGGGGCGTCAACCCCTATTATATAGGAGGCCGGACCCCTTGCTTGTCTCACGAGCAATGTGGGCTTATTTAATTAGGGAAGAAAAATAGGGATTAGTTTTGCCTTACACTAAGGCTCAACTTCAACTAGTTTTCTCTCCCTCGTCGTTGAGCTTTGGAAGTGATACAGCCTATCAATTCGAAGAGCTATGAACATTGAACACATAGAAACAAACGGCGAAAAATTTCGACTTCGTTTGACCCCTCAAACAATTGCTCAAAGTTGAGCAAAAAATCACAAATTCGGATAAATCGCAACCGTCACAACCACTTATGGTTTCTAGACTATGGGCCCCGCAGATGGTGCCCACCAGCTTACTAGGCACACCCAACTGGCACGCCCAGCCCCTCAATCGCGCCCGCCCACTCTGGGAGGGTGGATCTGACCTGCCCGCTGGGCGGGCGGGCTCTGGGTCGGGTGCACCCAGGCGGGCTTGACCTGCCCGCATCAGTAGGCGGGTCAGACCTACCTGCTTGATGACCGGGTCCAGCCTGCCTAGCGGGTCTGTACCCTCTCGTGTAACAACCCGTTTTCATCAACACTTCTATTTATGTATTTAACATATTTTCACATTTTAAAATTTTTATTGGTTAGTCAGGAGGTATATATCAAAAATGTTTTCAAAATTTTCTTATAAAAATATTTTGAAATATCAAACTAGTTATGATGTATTTCACTAAGTTTGGGTTTCTTCAAATACCTCTAAACAATTTTATAATAATTCATTTTTCAATTATTACTGTTTTAGCTGAATTAATTAATTTTCTATATAAAAACATCATCAAAACGTTTTCAAACTTCTACAGTATCATTCTATGATCATTTAGGGCACCCCATATTAATTTCGTAATTTTCTGAAATCAAATCAACCTAGAACCTGCAAACCCACATCCTAAACGTTTTGGCCTAAAACTAGTATCTCCGTAGCTCAAACCCCAAAATGGATCTCGTATTCGCGATCCTCACGACGATACGAATCCGTGGCTGTGTTTTTGCAATTTTTCGGACACGTTGAACTTTCGGGGCAAAATCGTAATTTCTATTCTTAATTAACTACGTTTTACTAATTACCGATTTGATTACTACCTAATAACTTTACTCCAAAGCTGACACACGTTTCCACGTTTTATAAAAATTTTCTAAACTTAACCAAAGTCATCAACCACCCCCCGAGAATCATAAATGCTAAATGATGGGTTCATGAACCAAATTACCTATAAATAACTCTCCCTCCCTCTCTCTCTCTCTCTCTCTCTCTCTCTCTCTCTCTCTCTCTCTCTCTCTCTCTCTCTCCACGTTCGAACAAACCCCAGGCCATTCAAAACTCTCTCCCTCTCAAACCCTCTCAATTTCGTTCTCTCCCCCAACCCCCGCTCCCTCTTTCCTCGCCTGCGACCCATGCCCGCTGCTCTGCCATTCCCCAACGCCGCCTCACCGTCACCCCCGCCGAGCTCCCCGCCAGCCCAGCGCAGTCGTGAATCCTGACAGCCCCCAAAAACACCCCCCGCTCTCTCATCGCTCTCCCCCTTGGAGCTCTGACAAGCTTCACGTTGTGCCCCGCCTTCACCATCGCTGCTTCCCCTCGACGTCGCCGCCCCGAGCTCCGCCCGCTCCGATGAAGAACGACGTCGTCCGAGCGCCCTCGTTTCGAAGCGACGCCTCGCCACCGTACAACGCCCTCGACACCGTCGCTCCCTCCTCTGTCGTCTGCCACACCTTCATCGACCGACCGTCTGCCGAGTGTCCGCCGTAGTCGTCGCCACGAGTCCGCCCTCTGACGTCAAACCCCCCACCCCCCCCCGCTTCATGCGTGCGTAAGGGAAGAGCGGAGGTGAGGTTTTTCGAACGTATTAATTTTTATGCGAAAAATTTTTATGTATAGGAAAACATATTTACGTATACATACGCGTATATACATATATATATGGGTTTTATTGGTTTTAAATTGATACTAAATAATATAAGGGTCGGAAAAATGCATGGCCATATCCAGAAAATCAGAAATGGTATTCTGGATCCAATGGCACTAGTTTCATCTCAATCAGACGAGTAATTTTTCCAGAATAAATTTTTAAGCCTAAATCTTAAATACACCGTTTTCACTTAAAAATCCATAACTTGTTATTTTCACATAAACTGATACGTGAGAAAAATATGTGTTGTAGTACTCTTTGATACGGTCATTTTGATAGCTCACTTGCAACTTTCTGATTAGTATTGCACCCAGAAGAAATTGTTGAATAAACACGTTACCCAATTAAAATTAGTTTTTAAATTGATTTTGAGCTTTTAAAAATTATAAAAATTACCATAAGCTTCTGAAAAATATTTCCTCCTGCAGTAAAATTATTTTCATTATATCTAGCCTATATAAAAATTTCGACACTGTTTCAATAGTTTATAAAATCAAAACGATCAAATTATTTAGATCGGAAATATTGTGTCCTTTAACTAATTATTCTTGTGTTTTCAGGTACCAGTTCTTGTGCACCAACTTCCGTGGAAGCCCTAGATCTAGTCCCGACTTGCTACCACAACCTCGAAGACTGTAAGTCACGACAAATTCTAGACTTAGAAAATTAGTTAGGTGTACTCGTATGAACTTAAGAATACCACTTATAGCCTCAGAACGGCTATTTGACTTGAACCAAACTACAGACCTAATCTAATAGGAAAGTAATCAACTACAGATTACTTTGCCAACTTTCAAATTTGGTGGTTGTAGCATACAACCATCAACTTGTGTAAATTGTGTGCTAAACAACACTACCATATGCTCGAAGCATGGAATCGACACCTCGAATGTTGGACTTGTCCTGATCCTCTAATTTCTTAGAATCCACTATGCTTTGGCACAGTCTGCTTTGAGTTTTTACTTTCTGGTTTTCAATAAGAAAGTCAACCAGTGGTCTTGGTTTGACTAGCATTATGTGATACACCGTATGGAACATCCTGTGAAACATCCCGTATAACATTTAACACTTCACTGGAGATTTGGGGTAACTCATAGTTTGATAGAGTCTGGGAGTGAATGGAGTTCATCTTCCCGTCCCGCTGCCTGTGTTTTGGCAAACTACATGTACAGCTGCCTGTGTTTCGGCATTCATCTGGGTAAGCGCACCCAGGCAAGAGATGAACTCGATGGTTAAATATTGTACTCTTCGAATTGAGTCACGTAGTTCTAATGTAGCTGGCACGATCACCTTTACTTTGTGCATTACATGCACCTTACCTACCACACCTGTGTAGTCACAGTACTTTACTTGTCGTACCTTTAGCTACAGCCGTAGCCAGTTATACTTGCACTATATTTGTTCTCTCCTTTCAGTTCTATTTACTTTTTAGTTGTGCACAGTTGTTGCTCAGTACTTTACTTTTCACTCTGTTCTGCTTGTACGTAGTTACTTTTGTCATACTTGTGCACTGCTTCTTTTCTATATTTAGAATTGTTGTGACTTACCTACGGTTTCATTTATGGCATCGACAGACGACGACCTGATCGAGGAAGTTGCCCCCGAGTTCAAGGAGCATGAGTTTGACCTGGAGACTGCAGAGTTTTAGCTGCTTGTGTTGGTGTATGTGTTGAATTATGTATTTCCCTTTCGCATTTCCTTTCTGTACTTCCTTTATGTATTTTGTGAGATAGTGCTGGTTGTTTTTGTACTTTACATTTGGACTATAATAATGTGTATACGCTGGTTTGAGTATTTGGTACATCTCTGGATTGTGACTATATTGATTTCACTGGTAAACTGCAGACCTGTAAATAAATCAAATACGTAATGGCCCCCCCTAAAAGCAGGTCGTTACAAGTTTGGTGGCCCATGCAGGTCCGCGCAAAATACCTCGTGAACAATATAGTAGAATCAGGATGTACCGCATACGATACTCAACTAAGCTGACATTTTCCTATGTATGCAGGTATGACACACAAACGATGGACGGAAACAACTCTGAGAGTCCCAACGGAGCTGATCTGTCCGGAACTAGCAACCAGACCAGCAACGGACCACCACCCACTATGCATCAAATTTCTGATGTGGTATTACGAGAGATGGTTCAAGTTATACGTGGAGAACAAAAGCACAGTGGAGAGATACAAAACTTTAGGTCACTCCACCCGAAGACCTGGAATGGCTTGGATGGTCCTCTGAAGGCCGAAGAATGGCTACGAAGCACCGAAGATAACTTGAGAGCAGCTCAGATCGCAGAATATGCATGCGCATGGGTGGACACTACCAAATTCCAACTAATTGACGGAGCTAGAATCTGGTGGAGCTCCGCTGAATGTCGTCTGCAACGACCAATCGACTGGGTGACGTTCACCGACCACTTCAACATTCAGTAATTATCACCCGAAGCTCAAATGGAATTACAAGCTCAATTCGTCGCGTTGAAGCAAGGTTCCATGTCAGTGGAACAATATGATGCTCAATTTACAATGCTTAGCCGTTTTCTCCCGGGAAGGTTGCCACTCCTCTGACCCGAGCTCAACGCTTCAAGCAAGGGCAAAAACATAGAGATCGGACGAAACTTGGTCGGACGCCAACTCTGTACAAATACCGAGGTCCTGGCTGCAGCTCGTGAACACGGGTTCATTGAGAGGTAAGAAAGGCGTGAGATGGCTGCCCCTCCCAGAAGGCTACCACCTCCAACCCCTGCTGCTGGACCCAGCCGACGACCCCCACCCAACCAGATATATCTGCCTACCCAGCAGATGCAATTCAAGAGGCAGGCCCCACCACCACGTCGGGTATGTCATCATTGTGGGACTTTCCGTCCGAATGTCGGTCCTTTCTAAACCTTTGCCCGATCTGCGGCTCGAAGGACCACAGTGCAAGGGATTGTCCTGAGAGGAAGCCTCGGTCTCCTAACCCTGCTCCAGTCAATGCCCCTGCCAGGAATGCTCAGCAACGACCACCACAACCTGCTCAGCAACGACAGCCACTCCCTTCCCAGCAGCGAGTGTTTCAGTAAGTCCGACAACAGGCGCCACCCCCGAGGCGCCAAGCTTATACAATGACGGTGGAAGAGGCCAAAGCTATGGACCAAGAAATCATAAGTACGAGTTATCCTATTCAACAACATATTCTATTATTTAGAAATCGTAAGCTTAGACATGATTCTTATAACCGTAGGTATCGTCTTAGTAGCTGGTAAATCTGCCTTCACTTTATTCGACTCGGGAGCTACACATTGCTTCTTGACGAGTCAATTCGTCAACACACATGCCATTCATATTGAACCTCTGACTTCTCATTGGAAGGTCGATACCGCTGGCGGTTCCCTACCGATAACTAGCGGATTCCTTCACTATTCTGTAGTGATTTGTGGACGAGATCTTTTTACCGACTTCATGGTGATAGAGATGCCAAGTTTTGATGTTGTTCTTGGAATGGATTGGTTAGGGACATTTCATGCCACCATTGACTGTCATCAAAGAAGGGTAGAATTCGAAATACCCAACCATCCTAAGTTCGAATTCCTCAGGGGAAGTAGATCGAAAGGACCAGTGAAGTTCCGAGCCAGACTTTCAAAGGCAGTGGCGACTGTAACGGAAGACGAGCAAGAGAAACCTGAAGTAGTAATAGAATTCTTGGACGTATTTACAGATGAACTCTCAGGTTTGCCTTCGGATCGCGGCCTCAAATTTACTATTGATTTATTACCAGGAGCACAGCCTATATCCAAGGGACCTTATCACATGGCACCACCTAAGCTTGAAGAGATTCGAGCTTAGCTGGACGATCTAATACAGAAGGGATGGATACGACCCAGTGTATCCGCATGGGGTGCCCCGAAGCTACTTAGTGATTCATATCGTCAAGTGTACCCATTCCAAATTTCATTCCGATCAAATGATCCGCAGCAGCCAATAGATCTTGTGGTAACCCGGTAGTCAGCAACAGCAGTTCAGTGTCAAATGAAAGCGTCGCGGGAGGGCTACTTCACTTCAGACAATCAGGCAGAAGCGGCCAGAAGAAGGACAGATACCAGCGCATGTGCATCGACTACCACGAGCTGAACAAGATGATGGTGAAGAACAAGTATCCTCTACGTCGCATCGACGACCTTTTCGACCTGCTGGGAGGATCGAGCGTATACTCGAAATTGGACTTGAAGACCGAGTATCATCAAATGAAGGTGAAGAAGGAGGATGTCCACAAGACTGCATTCCGGACCAGATATAGACACTACAAATTCTTGGTAATGCCATTTGGTGTGACTAATGCACCTGTTGTATTTATAAGTCTCATAAACCAGGTCATGTACAACCAGCTGGACAAGTTCATAGTTGTTTACATCGACGATATCCTCATCTACTCGAAGGATGCTTAGGATCACAGAGGACATCTGAGGAAGGTCATGGAGACACTGAGACAACACCAATTGTATGCCAAGTACAACAAGTGTGAGTTTTGGCTCGACAAGGTGGCTTTCCTTGGTCACGTCGTGTCGGGAGAAGGGATATCTGTTGACCCCGAGAAGGTAGCTGCTGTTCGAGACTGGCTTGTCCCTAAGACTGTGACTGAGATTCGAAGTTTCCTGGGTCTGGCTGGTTACTACAGACGATTCATCCAAGACTTCTCGAAGATCACAGGGGTCTATGACGCGATTGACGAGAAAGGACGTGGTGTTTGTATGGTCAAAGGCCTGTGAAGATGCATTCTAGGAGCTGAAGAGAAGATTGACTTCGGCCCCGATTCTGGTCATTCCAGACAGGACCGGAGGTTTCGAAGTATTTTGTGACGCTTCTGACAAAAGACTTGGGTGTGTGCTACATCAGCATAACCAAGTCGTTGTATATGTATCCAGACAACTGAAGAACCACGAGAAGAACTACCCCACTCATGACCTTGAGTTGGTGGCAATTATCTTTGCCGTGAAGATTTGGAGACACTTCTTGTTGGGCAAGCATGTGAAGATATTTTCAGATCACAAGAGTCTCGAGTACCTGTTCACCCAGAAGGAGCTCAACATGTGTCAACGACGATGTATCGAGCTGATGGTGGACTATGATATTGACCTTCAGTATCATCCTGTGAAGGTCAATGTCGTACCAGATGCATTGAGTCGTCTCCCTGCAGTGATGACCCTCACATCACAATGGAGAATACGACATGAGATATGAGCCATGGAGATGGATGGTATATTGCCTGGAGTAACGTCTTCGTTACTCAACCTTCAAATCCAGTCGAACTTGGTGGACAAGATCAAGGCTGCCCAAGCAGGAGATGAGAAGCTGCAAAGGATCAAAGACATGGTGATAGCAGGTCAGAGGCTTAAATTCGAGATCCATAAGGACGGATCTTTGAGATTCATCAACCGCATCTGTGTACCATCTGGAGACGTCAGAGAAGCTCTATTGGAGGAAGCCCACAGTTCTCCATATTTCATTCATCTAGGAGGTACCAAGATGTATCAGGACTTGCGACAACACTACTGGTGGCATGGTATAAAGAGAAGTGTTGCACGAAGTGTGGCAAAGTGTATAGTGTGCTAACAGGTGAAGGTTGAACATCACCGATCTGCCGGTTTGTTACAGCCTTTGCCCATTACAGAGTAGAAGTGACAACACATCACGATGGATTTTGTGACAGAACTGCCTAAGAGTACGAAGCATAACGATGTTGTCTGGGTAATCGTTGATCGATGACGAAGTCAGCACACTTCATCCCTTCCAGAGTGGGTCAGTCGACCAAGGTGCTTGCCAAGAAGTACATGGAGGAGATAATGAAGTTGCATGATGTCCCTATCAATATTGTTTCCGACAGAGACACTCGATTCATGTCTCACTTTTGGAAGAGCTTACAAGAGTGTCTGGGGACCCGCTTAAGCTTCAGTACAACTTATCATCCTCAGACAGATGGCCAATCAGAATGCACCATTCAGATCCTGGAGGACATGTTGCGTGCATGTATGCTGGACTTCAAGGGATCTTGGGAAGACCATCTTCATCTCGTGGAGTTTGCTTACAACAACATCTGTCACGCCCCGCTTCCCAAAAACGTGGAGGCGAAGCGTGAGAAGGTCCGCTCAGACTTGAAGCTACAAAGCTGCAAGTCCGATAAGCGTCAATCACTTTAGAACTGCAGGTCCTTGCAACGCGAAACGAAACAAAGATAATAATAACGAAAAGAGACAAAGAAACATCTCAGAATATCCATAATAATAAATCTCAACATCGCAGAAAAAGCCACCAGGCTGAAATAAAAGAGTCTAAAAGAGGCCCAGCATGGCCAACAAAAGTACAAAGTGCGAAAACAAGGAAATGGTGCAAGCACCGACAACTAACAGCAACCTAAAGCAAAGCAAGTAAAATCAGTCTCTAAGACTGGTCTCCGGTGTCTACGAACTCCTCGACGGACGTAGGCTCAGGCTCAGCGTCAGCAACACCTCGACCTCAACAACTGTCTCTGGCTCAGGGTCTAACATGTGACACCCAAAGAGAAAGGGGCACATGTCAGCAAGTCTGGAAGACTTGTGCAAGTGAAACTGAAAGTACAAGTAAGAGCAACCTAGCAGTTCTAGCATGATGCAATGGCATGGCAGCTAAAGTATGAGTGCAGCAGGTAAAGTAAAGTAAAGTAAAGTACGAGCATGGCATGGCATGGATGACAATTATTACATGAATCATTCACAAGACAAGTACAAGACAAGGAAAGTAAGCACCTCGTGCACAGAGATTCCGTCTTTTGGCTAGAGTGGCTGCGCGGGCCAACTCCTAAGCTCAAGTGAACATTTATCCCTACCCCTCCACGTGTGTCGAGCCAGGGCCTTACCCCCGAACGGGAATGCTCGCTTCTGGAACACGAGCCAGGAAGTGTTTTGCCTTGCTGGTCTAGGGGTGCACCTAGCCAGTCAAGGGAGTACAAGTACAAGTATTGTAGCGTGTGCTACCAATGCGACATTCAATGCATGGATGACATGACATGACAAGTAGTAAGGCGTACAGGTAAGGAAAAGTAAACGTGACAGTTTAGCATGCATGAATGACAAGTTTAAGGGTTGGATCTAGCTTCGTTGTCAAGCTAGATCATATAGGTGACGGATCTAGTTTCGTTGTCAAACTAGATCAAGTAGGCGTCTAGCCAGCTATCATTTCACTGACTAGTCTCTTTTACGCTAAAAGCAAGGAAGTGGCCTAAAAACATGGCCCTACACAAGAGTTGGCAAGTTTCACTTGCCTGCAACTATCACGTCAAGACAACACCGTCCAACGAGTCCAAAGTCACGATTCCTACGTGCACAAGTCCACCGGCCTACATCCGTTTTATTAATCTTGATTAGTGATGGCTAAAACATTTAAAATACTTTAAAATACTGATTTTTAGTCTTGGTTAACATGCAATTGGGTTGGGGGTCCTAGGGGTGCAAAACGTTACCTCAACACGACGCGAAAGCTACACCGGCGTCGGGTAGCGACGCCGGGGGTTGGAATAAAAGATCGCGCTCCAAGTCCAATTTCCAATTAGATTCCTCGCTGGAAATTTCAGAGCAATCGACCGGGCGACGATTCCAGATTCCAAAGCTCGCACGTGCGACGATGGGCTACGACGTGCGATGACGTCGTACGCGACGAATCCTCAAAGAGCAAGCACCTAGGTGGGGCCCACAGTAGTCCTAGGGGCCTTTGGGGGACCCACAATACCTCTGGAGAACTTGGGGGGCCCACGGAGGCAAGCGGTGCGACGGATGCGGGGTTGCGACGAGTGGCTCTCGGTCGTACAGCCTCGGTGCGGGGAGATCTCTCGGTCGCTGCGGGGGAACGGCGCTGTGCAGCAGCGGGGGTCGGTCACAGCGGCGGGTGCGGGCGCTTCCTTCGGTCAGATCGATGGGAGCGGTCGGTCGTGCGCTTGGAGAGCGGGGCTGCGACGTTGCAACGTTGCAACGTTGCAAGCGTCGGTCGCTGCGGGCGGGGCGGTCGATCAGATGCGGAGCGATGCGGGTTGACAAGCGGGCGACGGTGCCGAGCGGGGCGACAAGCGGGTGCGGGCCTGTCCCTCGGTCAGACCGAGGGAACGGAGTGGGCGCTGCTGTGCGATGCGAGCGGCGATAGCAGCGGGGCGGGGCTTCGGTCGGAGCGGGGGAACGGAGCGGTTTTCCTCGGTCAGGTCGGGGGCTGAACGTCGCAACGTTGCGACGAATCGTCGCAACGTCCAATTTTGCTTTTGGAAGAGGCTAGGGCTAATTTCTTGTGAAAATAGGTCTTCCTAGGGGTTGCTTATATAGTATAGATGGGTTGACTTGGTCTAGGGCTAAATCTAATAGGATTAGAATATTAAAATAATTTAAAATTTGAAATTCAATTACTCCAACTCATCCAAGGGTTTGGCTTGGTCCAAATGAGCTGGAAATTTGCTCAAAAATTCTTTAAAACGTTTAAAACTCAAATAAATTTTATTTGGCCGAAAATAATTTATAAATTAATTATTAAAAATAATATAAAACTTGTTAAAAATATAAAAGTGGTCAAATAAACTCCAAAAATTATAAAATAAATATCGTGGTGATCGTGACGACGAATGTGAGCTAACTAAGAAGACGGGTCTCAATTTCGACGTTGGACGACGAAACCGAAAATGGAAACGTCTCCCGTCAAAAGTGAAAATCGCCACGTCTCATCGAATAAGTTTAAATTGTGGGAAAACGACTCGAGAAACGTCGTTCCAATTTAGTGCCACTATTTAATACTCTCAGAGACGTTCACAACGGCATATCACACGAAAGTGTTCGCAACGAACAAAGTCTAAAACAAACACGTGCACGGCCAAAAGCACGTGCACGAAAAACGTACAACGAAAAGTGGTCGTTACAACATCTATCAGGCCATCATTGGTATGGCGCCCTTTGCAGCGCTATATGGCAGGAAGTGTCATTCTCCCTTAAGTTGGGACGACGTTGGTGATCGAGAGCTCATCGGGCCGAACTTGATTATTGAAGCAGTGGAGGTAGTCCGGACCATCAGAGAGAAGCTACAGTTGGCTCAAGATCGATACAAACATTGGGTAGATGCAAAGCATCGACATTTGGAGTTCCAGCCTGGCGACCTTGTGTTTTTGAAGATCTCTCCTAATTGTGAAATGATTCATTTTGGACAAAGAGGGAAGCTCAGTCCTCGATACATTGGTCCATTTGATATCTTGGAACGAGTAGGCGAAGTGGCATATCGGCTTGCTTTGCCACCTGCCTTGGAGGGAGTACATGAAGTTTTTCATGTATCACAGCTTCGACGCTATGTGAGTGATCCCAATCATGTGGTGGATTACTCGAAAATTTCTATATGTCCAGATCTATCTTATGAGTAGCAACTAGTCAAGATCCTGGATCGACGGCAGAAGACCCTAAAGAATAAAGTGATCGACCTTGTCAGAGTGATGTGGCACCACGACTCGCCTGGAGAATCTACTTGAGAGCGAGAAGATGATATGCAAGGACGCTACCCATACCTATTTACCGAGTTGGAGGATTTTACTAGTCTCGAGGCTAGTCACGAAAACAATAGTGATGTTAATAGTATGTATTCATAAACAACTTCTCTTGTTATATTTCATGTTATTTACAAACTGATTTACTAGATTACTATCATTCTATCATTTTATTTGCTTGAACTTCTTCATAACATCTATTGTCTAGTTCGAGAAATTCCAAGGACGGAATTATTCTAAGGAGTGTAGGATGTAACAACCCGTTTTCATCAACACATCTATTTACGTATTTAACATATTTTCACATTTTAAATTTTTTTAATGGTTATTTACGAGGTTTATATCAAAAATGATTTCAAAATTTTCTTATAAAAATATTTTGAAGTATCAAACTAGTTATGATGTATTTCAGTAAGTTTGGGTTTCATCAAATACCTCTAAACAATTTTATAATAATTCATATTTCAATTATTACTGTTTTAGCTAAATGAATTAATTTTCTATATAAACATCATCAAAACATTTTCAAACTTCTACAGTATCACTCTATGATCATTTAGGGCTCTCCATATTAATTTCGTAATTTTCTGAAATCAAATCAACCTAGAACCCGCAAACCCACATCCTAAACGTTTTGGCCTTAAACTAGTATCTCCGTAGCTCAAACCCCAAAATAGATCTCGTATTCGCGATCCTCGCGACAATACGAAACCATGGCTGTGTTTTCGTAATTTTTCGGACACGTTGAACTTTAGGGGCAAAATCGTAATTTCTATTCTTAATTAACTACGTTTTACTAATTACCACTTTGATTACTACCTGATTACTTTACTCCAAAGCTCACACACATTTCCACGTTTTATAAAAAATTTCTAAACTTAACCAAAGTCATCAACCACCCCCTAGCATCATAAATGCTAAATCATGGGTTCATGAACCAAACTACCTATAAGTAACTCTCTCCCCCTCCCAAATTTTAACCTAGTCTCTCTCTCTCTCTCTCTCTCTCTCTCTCTCTCTCTCTCTCTCTCTCTCTCTCTCTCTCTCTCTCTCTCTCTCTCTTCCTCTCTCTCTCTCTTCACGTTCGAACAAAAACCAGGCCATTCAAAACTCTCTCCCTCTCGATCTCTCTCCCTCTCGTTCTCTCTCCCAACCCACGCTCCCTCTCTCCTCGCCTGCGACCCACGCCCCCCGCTCCGCCATTCCCCAACGTCGCCTCACCGTCGCCCCGCCGAGCTCCCTGCCAGCCCAGCACCATCGTGAATCCTGACAGCCCCCAAAATCACCCCCCACTCTCTCATCGCTCTCCCCCTTGGAGCTCTGACGAGCTTCACGATGTGCCCCGCCTTCACCGTCGCTGCTTCCCCTCGACGTCGCCGCCCCGAGCTCCGCCCGATCCGACGAAGAACGACGCCGTCCGAGCGCCCTCCTTTCAAAGCCATGCATCATCGCCATACGCCACCCTCGACTCCGTCGCTCCCTCCTCCGCCGTCGCCCTCGCCGCCGTCAACCGACCCTCCGTCGAGCGTCCGCCGCAGTCGCCGCCACGAGCCCGCCCTCCTACGTCGAACCCCCCTCCCCTCGCTGCATGGGTGCATAAGGAAAAGCGGAAGTGAGGTTTTTCGAACGTATTAATTTTTATACGAAAATGTATTTTCATATACATACGCCTATATACATATATAAATGGGTTTTATTGGTTTTAAATTGATAATAAATAATATAATGGTCAGAAAAATGCAAGGCCAGCTCCAGAAAATCAGGAATGACATTCTGGATCCAATGGTGCTAGCTTCATCTCAATCAGATGAGTAATTTTTCCAGAATAAATTTTTAAGCTTAAAACTTAAATACGTCGTTTTCACTTGAAAATCCATAACTTGTTATTTTCAACTAAACTGATACGTGAGAAAAATATATGTTGTAGAACTCTTTAAGACGGTCATTTTGACAGCTCACTTGCAACTTTTTGATTAGTATTGCACCCAGAAGAAATTGTTGAATAAACACGTTACCTAATTAAAATTAGTTTTTAAATTGATTTTGAGCTTTTAAAAATTACCATAAGCTTCTGAAAAATATTTCCTCCTGCAGTAAAATTATTTTCTTCATATCTAGCTTATATAAAAATTTAGAACGATTTTCGACACCGTTTCGATCGTTTATGAAATCAAAACGATCAAATTATTTAGATAGGAAATGTTGTGTTCTTTAACCAATTATTCTTGTGTTTTCAGGTACCAGTTCTTGTGCACCAACTTCCGTGGAAGCCCTAGATCTAGTCTCGGCTTGCTACCACAACCTCGAAGACTGTAAGTCACGACAAATTCTTGATGCAGAAAATTAGTTAGGTGTACTCGTACGAACTTAAGAATACCACTTATAGCCTCAGAACGGCTATTTGACTTGAACCACACTAGAGACCTAATCAAATAGGAAAGTAATCAACTACAAATTACTTTGCCAACTTTCAACTTTGGTGATTGTAGCACACAACCATCAACTTGTGTAAATGTGTGCTAAACAATACTACCACATGCTCGAAGCATGGAATCGACACCCCGAATACTGGGCTTGTCCTTATCCTCTAATTTCTTAGCATCCACTGTGCTTTGGCACAGTCTGCTTTGAAATGAGTTTCTTCTTTTTGGTTTTCAATAAGAAAGTCAACCAGTGGTCTTGATTTGACTAGCATCATGTGATACACCGTATGGAATATCCTGTGAAACATCCCGTATAACACTTGACACTTCACTGGGGTTTTTAGGGTAACTCATAGTTTGAGAGAATATGGAAGTGACTGAAGTTCATCTTCCCGTCCCGCTGATTGTGTTTCGGCATCCCGTCCTGCTACCGTGTTTCGACAAACTACATGTACTGTTGCATGTGTTCCGGCATTCGTCTGGGTAAGCGTACCCAGGCAAGAGATGAACTCGATGGTCACATATTGTACTCTCCGACTTGAGTCACATAGTTCTAGTGTAGCTGGCACGATCACCTTTATGTTGTGCATTACATGCACCTTACCTACCACACATGGGTAGTCACGGTACTTTACTTGTCGTACCTTTAGCTACAACCGTAGCCTGTTACACTTGCACTACAGTTGTTCTCTCATTTCAGTTCTGTTTACTTTTCAGTTGTGTACAGATGTTGCTTTTCACTCTGGTCTGTTTGTATGTAGTTACTTTTGTCATACTTGTGCACTGATTCTTTTCTATATTTAGAATTATTGTGACTTACAAACGGTTCCATTTATGGCACCGACAGACGATGACCTGATCGTGAAAGTTACCCCCGAGTTCGAGGAGCCTGAGTTTGACCCGGAGACTACAGAGTTTTAGCTGCTTGTGTTGGTGTATGTGTTGTAGTATGTATTTTGCATTTGCATTTCCTTTATGTACTTCCTTTATGTATTTTGTGAGAGAGTGTTGGTTTCTATTGTACTTTAAATTTGGACTGTAATAATGTGTGTACGTTGGTTTGAGTATTTGGTATATCTCTGGATTACAACTATACTGAATTATCTGGTAAACTGTAGACCTGCAAATAAATCAAATAAGTAATGCCCCTGAGAGCAGGTCGTTACAGCCTGCCCAAGCTAGGCTGGGCCAGAACTGGGCGTTTGCCCAGTTCTGACCTTTTGGGCTGTTTCTTGAGCTCTACAGCTCCGATTGAGCCGATTCTCGAACCATTGAAAAGCATGATTCGAATGTGACTATCCCAAGATCCCTTGTAAGCTATTTATATGTTTTTATTATGCAAAATATTCTTGTAAACCTTGTACAATATATTTTTAGCCATTTTTCATCACATGCAATAATCCCTTTATAGCATTTTACTATTGCTAAAATCGTAAACCTTTTGCGACATTATTAAATCCCATTTAATCAAGACTTATGTCACAAACTCTTTGTGACTTCAATTATTCTCGTGCACCCAAGTGCACTCCTCCTAAACCCTTCCTATTACTAAGACGCAAATCCCACTCAGTGGAGACCCTACAGCCTGACCCTACTACATGTTGGAGCTCGAAACCCCTAAACGATAGTGATCACAAGCAACAGGTATCGCCCCTGTTTCGGCATCATAATTACATGATTGACCCATTGACAAAAATGTCATCAGGATCACTCTGACTGTGTCAGTGATGAATACCGCTGTTATAGTCCCTTCGTCATAACTATGTCATTGCTTAGCCTAAGGTATTGTAAAACGTCAACTCTACTAGCTAGCACTAGTCAGTATACATCGATCTTTCGTATGTCCATGTTGTAATTTCTACATCATACGCCGACCGAGGTTTAGCACAAAGAACCGTACTGAGCCTGTAACACTGACTTCCCTTAACGGAAGAGATGAATCCTATCTTAGTCACTACTTACCTCGTACGCTTCAAGTGTCACCCAACCTAAGACCTTTCAACGAGTGAAGACTCGAGACTAGATCATAGATTTAAGTGACACCGTTCATGCACAGGTTCGTACAATGACCTCAAGTCTAAAGGACCAACTAGCCTATCATCACTAGAGAATTATCAATGACAGTTTATTTAAGGTTAACCATTTGATAACTCTTTATTCTGTCGTTCAGTGAACTCATTCTCCAATGAGCACCTATGTCTCATCTCTGACTTCGCCAGGTCGAATGATTATGAGATCATCATTACTTTAGGATAAGACAAAAACACAATGGTCTATCCGATGTGTCGATATCAATTTCTCACCACATCTATGACCATGAATATTTTAAGACTCAAGTTCATATTGGTCATTCACTTCCCACAATCGAGATCTCCATCTAGATACGTGTATGACCTTACTTTAAGTCTAAGAAAATTATCCAAGTATATAATAAATAATTTTAACCATACTAGGATAATTAGTACCATTTACATTTGAACAAGACGTATTCTAGGATAAATTGCCTCGAGGGCATATATCTTCCTATATTTAAGATACTGGAAATTTTGCTCGTAATTAACTGATTGAACCGGAAAACGCGTAAAGGCACGCCTTCTACTCCCAAGCGTAGGAGCGTCAATGCAATAAAATATAACCGGTGAGTACCGGATCGGATCACAGGAACAATTCGTTCTACACTCGCAAAATTGATCGATAAAGAGGGATAAGAGCATGATACAACAACCTCAACTAACGGTGGATGAGTGGAAAAACGTGTGGTGAATCTACAATCCTATCCTAAGTGGGTAGGGTTAGAGAACCAAATGGGGATTTAGGATAGCAAGGCGAGGAGCATGGGTTGTAGGTTCATTAATTTTGGTGTTAATCAAGCTCAAATTACCCACATATAACTCAATTGATCATCCGGCTAAGGAAACTCAATCAGAAAATTTAGCATTCAAGAACACAATAATTAGCAATATGGATGGATGTATCATCATAGCACTAATCAAATTTAAACATGGTCTCTTCTCAAAGAGTGCCCACTTGGGACTTAGCCAATTAAAATGTGCCCTAATAATTCATCCAACATCAACAATATAATAGGCAAAAGGAAATTAAAGCCATAATTAACATCCAACATTCATGAATCACAACCCGCCATTCAACACTAATCAATCATCATGAAAAAAAGATGAAATTTTATACAAAAATTATCTCAAGTTCATTAGAATAAAGAGATGCCAAAATACAAAAGGGAAAGAGAAATATCACCCAAGATCTCCCTAAGATGAAGCCTCCCTTCCACCTACTTGCTTCTCCTCCAAGCTTTCACCAAACTCCCATGGCTTCCAACCCTAACCCTAGCCTATTGGGGAAGAAGAAGGCTCCAAAACCCCCAAAATCTCTCAAAAAACAGAACTCACTTTGCTGGAAATCGAACAGCAGCTTAAAACCCTAATTTTCGCATTCGGGCCTGAGATAAGGGCTTGCGGGTCGGGTTTCTTGGCACCCAACCCGCCCAAAACAAAGCCGCGCGTGCTCTCAGTGTTTTCGAGTTGCGAGCTTCATGGGCGCATGCCCGCTTCGCTTCCAAAAGCGCGCGCCTGCTGCCAGAATCATTTCGACGGGCCGACCCAATTGCCGGCCTACAAAAATTATCCCTCGCAAAACAATTGCGGGCTCTCAGCCCGCATCACTTGCACATCAAGGCACCCGCTTCAGGCGGCTGGATCGGTGCCACGTGGCACCGCGTGATCGCGCCACGTGGCACCCAATATAAACTCCATTTACCTATTTTTAATTGCCATTTCTCCTCCAAAAATTGTTGAAAAATACCCAAAAATCTCAGAAAAATCGCAAAAAATTCTGGAAAATCCCCAAGACTTCTAGGAGTACCTGAAAAATATAAGAAGGATAAATTAGTCCATATGATGAGAAAATTAATATAATGACTATTATAAATTAATATTGACCTCCCAAAATTCATATAAAATAATCCATTACTCAAATAATTCTCAAAAATTGACAATATGATCGCAATAATAGCACAACACATGAAAATAAGGACGATAAAATCTATATTTTGTGCAAAGAATGAGAGTAAGCCCTAAAAGTGACATGAAGTGATTATATACCTAAAAGAGCAAGATTAAGCCAAATCTTTAACACAAAATGAAGGTAGATATGGGTATAAATATACACTTTTCACTCCGAATCACACCCCCAACTAGCTTTTTGCTAGTCCCTAGCAAAATATGCGATAAATTCGGATTAAATGGAAAACATGCACCAACTTTAAGATATCATCATGACATGCCAAAAATATTATTTCCAAGTGATTTCAAAGCCAATATACACAATGTATGAAAGTAAATAACAAATGACATTCTTCTCAATCCAATTCAAAGAAAAGTGACGTAATAAGCACTGTATCGCATTTATCGGAATACATCACAACGTCATAGTTACTAAAATTCAAGGAAATGGCCAAACAAAATAAATTCCTCTAAGTTGTGGGAGATGAGATTGCATCACTCATGTTGCTTACTCTTTCATTTATTCATTTATTTTTTTTCTTTTTCTTTTCTTTTTCTCTTTTTTGTATGTTTCATGTTTATGTTTTGCATTCACGCAATCATGCTATGAAATGCAAACACCGCCACCTTTGCATACACGCGATAACGCTATATAGGCAAAGGGATGGAATGATCCCCTAAATCTCATCTTTGGCGTCCTCCCCAATGTTTCGTGGGGCACCAGCTACTCGATTTGATTAGAAAGAAACATTCACTTATATAAACTCTCTTTTTCATTCTCAACATGAATTATCAACTCATCCACCCACTTCTTAAGAGGAAAACAAACCATAACCAAATGGCCACGCCCTTTCCAATCAAAAACTAAGCCATTCATCCCAAATCATGCAATCACTTACACCAAACTATTCCCCAAATTATTTCAAAGAGATATCACGACGTATAAAATAGTTTCATACATGGCATATTAACATTTGACTCCAAAATGGAAAAGAAATTAAAACGTGCCAATCAAACATCGAAGAAGTTGATACCAAAATAATAATCCGAAAAAATTGCATGGCATTAAGCATGTAGGGACTAAGCATAAAGCTAGCGGTGTAGGGACGAGGAGGAAAAATATGATATGCAATAAAGAGCAATGGGTGATGGCAAAATGGAGGTATCTCAAAAAAAAATTTAAGCTAACATCAACTCCTAACAATCCTAAAGATTCTAACACTCTCCTTCCAAATTAAAATAAACATTGCCCTCAATGTTGGGAGAGTATTAGATCTCGCAAAAGATCCTAGAAAAGAAAAGAGAAGCATACGAAAGCACTAAAATAAAATATTTATTTATTTACACTATTGGAAAGAACACATCGTGGCAAAAGGCGGATCTCGGATGTATAACGGTGGAGGAAGTTGATCTATCAGCTCCTTTTGCTCCTCCGCCAGCTGCTTTGGAGCAAGGCCTCCACCGACCGCCTTGGATTCCAGCAATGCAACTCCTAGCATCCCCTTTGGGTAATACGTGTCATGTGGGAGACAAGCTGCATCAATCCAAGCCATGTCCTCATGCCTTGCAAAAGCATTCCAAAACGGGTCGTCAAAACAAATAAAAGAATGTAAATGCAATGGACGACAATCTGAAGCAAATGTATATGGAAGTGAAAATTTGGGTTCAGAAATGCAAGGCATGAGATGGTGGGGACTTTCCTGAATAATGGTGCTAGGTGTGGCATGATGCACTGCCTCAGGAGGAGAAGGAAGCGGCTGCAGAAGAGAATCTGAAGGAGACGACGGCTCAGGCTCAACGTAGACCATTTCATAATCGTCCTCGCTATCGAAAAGTGTAGGTTCTGTAAACCTCCCCAAACTATGAAGTGTATCCTGAAAATCTCCATGAATGATGGGCTAGTGTATAGCTTGAGGTGAAGGGTATATGACCTGCTGCACTAAAGTATGAGGAAGGTCTGGCTCGGGCTCCGTCATGGTCTGTAAACTCACTCCCTCGCCCAAATCATCCTCATCATCATCAAAGAAAACTCTCTCAGTAGTCCGTCCCATGCACTCGTACACCTCAAATCGGGCGGATGTAGTAGATGGGAAACAAAACTCAGGCTCTCCAATATCATCCATATCGCTCGTGCCTTCACATGCATCCACCACAACATCACCACCAATATAAAAATGCATCGTGTCATCATCGTGGTCGACACGCACTCCATCATCCATCTCCCCCGGCTCATCCAAATGTATATGCTCAAATTCCTCTACTTGGCCCCAATGCACCCTCTTCATAGGTTTCTCTTGGTATTCCATAGGGTCGCATTGGAATGAGCCCTCAGCTGGCTCCTCAGGCTGGTCCTGGGCCTACTGGAGTGCGTCCTCATACACCGCAAGATCCCTCAGATAACATCATGAATCCTCAGTCAAATAATCAAAGAATTCTCCACCACAGCTCATCTGCACGAAATCCTGCCCAGATAGCGATAATCCTGTATAAAATATCTGCAGGAGATGATCCTCGTGGAAACAATGGTATGGGCATGCCAACATCAAATCACTTAACCTCTGCCAAGCCTGATGGTAGGCCTCTCCATCAGCTTGTGTAAAGCTCGCTATATGCTGCTCCATGGCCTGTTGCCCCTGTACCTGCTCCAAGAAAGTAGGCAAAAACACTCGGAGAAATTCAGCCTGAAATGACAACCAAGTAAAATGTGAGTCGAGAGACAATGAATCAAACCACAATCTAGCATTATCTTGCAAAGAAGAGGGAAAAATCTAAAGTATATGCAATCATCACCAATATTCCCACCAAGACATGAATACATCCATTCTTCAAATTTTTTCATATGTAAATGAGGGTTCTCCCACTTCGAACCATGAAAGTATGGCGGGAGTGGGATATCCTCCAGATCAATGTCGGAAAAATCCGAAGATGATGCCATGTTTGTTGTAAAAAAATTCCTCAAGAAAATGAAAATAAACAACCAAAAGACTCAATAAGTGGAAAATAAATAAAATGGAAAGACACAACACTAAGAGATAGAAGTATCACACTAAAACTTTCAAAATCAATCAAAAATACAAATAGTAGAAACTGTTGTCCCCGGCAACGGCGCCAATTGATTGAACCGGAAAACGCGCAAAGGCACGCCTTCCACTCCCAAGCATAGGAGCATCAATGCAATAAAATATAACCGGTGAGTACCAGGTCGGATCACAGGGACAAGTCGTTCTACACTCGCAAAATTGATCATAAAGAGGGATAATAGCGTGATACAACAACCTCAACTAACGGTGGATGAGTGGGAAAACGTGTGGTGAATCTACAATCCTATCCTAGTGGGTAGGGTTAGAGAACCAAATGGGTTTAGGATAGCAAGGCGAGGAGCATGGGTTGTAGGTTCATTAATTTTGGTGTTAATCAAGCTCAAATTACCCACATATAACTCAATTGATCATCCGGCTAAGGAAACTCAATCAAAAAATTTATCATTCAAGAACACAATAATTAGCAATATGGATGGATGTATCATCATAGCACTAATCAAATTTAAACATGGTCTCTTCTCAAAGAGTGCCCACTTGGGACTTAGCCAATTAAAATGTGCCCTAATAATTCATCCAACATCAACAATAAAATAGGCAAAAGGAAATTAAAGCTATAATTAACATCCAACATTCATGAATCACAACCCAAGCCATTCAACACTACTCAATCATCATGAAAAAAAGATGAAATTTTATAAAAATTTATCTCAAGTTCATTACAATAAAGAGATGTCAAAATACAAAGGGGAAAGAGAGATATCACCCAAGATCTCCCTAAGATGAAGCCTCCCTTCCACCTACTTGCTTCTCCTCCAAGCTTTCACCAAACTCCCATGGCTTCCAAGCCTAACCCTAGCCTATTAGGGAAGAAGAAGACTCCAAAACCCCCAAAATCTCTCAAAAAACAGAACTCACTTTGCTGGAAATCGAACAGCTGCTTAAAACCCTAATTTTCGCATTTGGGCCTGAGATAAGGGCTTGCGGGTCGGGGTTCTTGGTGCCCAACCCGCCCAAAACAAAGCCACGCGTGCTCTCAGCGTTTTCGGGTTGCGGGCTTCGTGGGCGCATGCCCGCTTCGCTTCCAAAAGCGCGCGCCTGCTGCCAGAATCATTTCTACAGGCAGGCCCAATTGCCGGCCCGTAAAAATTATCGCCCGCAAAACAATTGTGGGCTCTCAGCCCGCATCACTTGCGCATCAGGGCACCCGCTTCAGGCGGCTGGATCAGTGCCACGTGGCGTCGTGATCGTGCCACGTGGCGCCCAATATAAACTCCATTTCCCTATTTTTAATTGCCATTTCTCCTCCAAAAATTGTGGAAAAATACCTAAAAATCTCAGAAAAATCGCAGAAAATTCTGGAAAATTTCGAAGACTTCTAGGAGTACCTGAAAAATATAAGAAGGATAAATTAGTCTATATGATTAGAAAAATTATATAATGACTATTATAAATTAATATTGACCTCCCAAAATTCATATAAAATAATCCATTGCTCAAATAATTCTCAAAAATTGACAATATGATCACTATAATAAGAGGAGTACATGAAAAATATTAGGAAGCCAATAAGGACGATAAAATCTATATTTTGCGCAAAGAATGAGAATAAGCCCTAAAAGTGACATGAAGTGATTATATACCCAAAAGAGCAAGATTAAGCCAAATATTTAGCACAAAATAGGGGTCGTTAGGGGGTATAAATATACACTTTTCACTCCGAATCATTAACCAGACGTCTGATGTATATCATCCAAGCATCTGATACAAAGTGAAGACGTCTAGAAACATAACATTAGACGTGTGATTTCTGTCAATCAACCGAGGCCAAGTGACGTGTGTTTATATTTTATATATTTACGCATGTTTTCTTTGTGATTTTCCATGTTTTCCGTCGTTCCGTACCCTTTCTCTTGTGATTTTTAGTTTTCTTTCACTTCTTTGTGTTTTTGTGTAAATGCAGGAGATTGCCAGCGTTGGGGACGTATTAGGAAGATATCATGAGTCCCCGGAGCAATGGGAGGAGTCACGCATGATCTAGAGGGACAGACATCGAAGAAAACCAAGTTTCATCCCTCAACCGATCGGGTGGACACAGCCACCCGATAGGTTGATGCACGCGTATCCGACCAGGACTGGAGCTGAAGTGAAGAGAAACTCACCCGATCGGTTCAGTGATCAGGTGAGATCAATAGAGCTCTCTGTCTTTTGGGCTTAATTCCAACCGATCGGGTGAATATCACCCAATCGGTTCATCTGTAGCCGCATCTCCCCAATTCTCGAACCGGTCATGCCACCCGCTCAGCTCACAGCCCAGTTGAAGTTTCTGAAGATCGAAGCCAAAGCGACAAGCAGCTCACCCGATCGGTTGATGATTCAACCGATCGGGTGGCCGCTATTCTTATAAATAGTTGACCTAGGTTTTCCCAAAAATACGTTGTTATTTTTCTGTCTTTTTCTTGGCTTGTGACAGCTGGAATTTTATTGAATCTTATAAGTGTTCCGATCATTTTGAAACTTTAATATAGTATTAATATCATTGCTATCAATTGTTTTCTATTGCCTGATCATGATTTCTACCGTTAAATATTGTTTAGATTGTGTTTTTGCTATGAATTGTAAGTAGTTCCCAAATCTGGGTTTTTGGTGGAAACCCCTTCGTAGGTTATCCCTAGAATGACCATAGGAATAGGATTTCGATAGGGTTTAGGAATTTAGATGGTTACGCTGGGTGTTTCATTGTCATTGGCGGGAGAAAGACCGCCTCTGACCATCGGGCCAAGGGGGAATAAACTTGACGGTTGACTCCCTAGCCACAGCTCACGCCCTTAGCGTAGACATTGAATCCTAGCGCGTGGGAACGGCAGGATGAGATGTTGGGAGTAATCATTGCGAGCTTAGTGCTTCCGGAGTCGGTCGATGCTAATGGACATGGGAATGCCCATCGACCGAACCCGGGTAGTCCTAGCATATCATCCTGGGCATCGACTGGAATATCGGGCCTATGGGACGCTAGGTATCACTCTTAGAGGGAACGTCTCACCACTAAACTCTAAATCCACTCGTGTTCCTATCCGTCGGTCGTAATAGTGAGAGCATATGATAGAGTGGAAACCGAAGTCCTAGGTTTCCTTTTATATCGTTTATCCTTCATATTCATATTCTGTGACAACCTACCGATCGTTCGGGCTAGCTCACCCATTGGGTGAACCGGTTCTTTTCTGACAGCAAGCACAACACACGCCTCCCTGAGTTCGACCCCCAAGCTACACTATAACACCGTGCGCTTGTGGTATAAATATTTAAATCTGGTATCTCCGATCCTATTGTACTTGTATGCTCAAATCTATGGGACGTCAAGCTTTATGGCGCCGTTGCCGGGGAGGCAACATGTTTGTTTTCTTTTAGGACCCTGTGAACCCTAGAGTCTAGTTCACATCCTCACCTCGCGATAATTTTGGCATTCTACTTTTTCATTTTTTATTTTCTATTCTTTATTTTCTGTTTTTATCTGTTTTTATACCATACTTGCTTCACGGGTGTTTGTTGATTTTTCATACGTAGGAATACAAGGAGTCTTGACGACTTGATTCCTCTTGACCCAGAGATTAACGCCACCGTAAGGCGTCTGAACGCAGAAAGAAGAAGAAGGGAAGAAGCTGAAACCATGGGAGAGAATACTCTTTCCCAGAAGTCCCTGCTGGAGTACTCGATGCCATCCATCGGGTCCACGTCTAGCATCCAACCTCCGGCTATTACGGCCAGGAGTTTCGAGCTAAAGACGTCATTAGTGACGTGGATCCAACAGGATCAATTTTCAGGACCACCCATGGAGAGCCCAATTGAGCATCTGGACTCCTTTCTTGAGAAGTGTGACACCTTCAGGATCAACGGTGTCACGACTGAAGCCACTCGGGTCAAGTTGTTCCCCTTCTCTCTGCGAGACAAAGCCAAGCAATGGCTAAGGGAAAAGGACCCCAATACCTTCACGACTTGAGAGAAGCTATCTAAAGCCTTCTTGAACAAGTTCTTTCCCCGGGAAAGACGATGAAGCTGAGGAGCGAGATCTCCTCCTTCTCCCAAGACAGCCACGAATCCCAGCACGAAGCTTGGATGAGGTACAAAGAGATGCAGCGGAGATGCCCTCACCATGAGCTTCCCAAGTGGCAGATCATAAATCTGTTCTACAATGGATTAAGGGATGACCTGAAATCTTCGATGGATGCCACGACTGGGGGGTCCTTTATGTCAAGAAATGAGGAAGATGCCGGCAACATTCTGGAAAACATGGCATCAAATAATGAGAGGTAGTGCGATGAGCGTGCCACGCCCAGATCTGGTGGAATGCACAGAGTCGAAGAGGTCGAAAAATTATCTAGCAAATTCGTTTGCTATCGACTCAGATCTCGGCACTTATGGTAAGATCTGGTGGTGCCAACACCCAACAAGTAGCAGCGATGGAAGCAGAAGTCCTGGAAGACTTTGATGGTGGTGATATCTCACCATTGGTGGATCAAGCTAGCGCACTTTTCTACAATCTGACGGGTAACGCGCCCTATCCACCAAGGACTAGCTCAAATCCGGCTTATTCTCCCAATAACTGGAACCACCCGAATCTGAGCTACAGGGCACCATATCAGCAGCCCCAGCAACCGCAGCAACAATTATATCAGCCACCTCGACAGTAGCAGCACCAGCACCAGCATCACCAGCAGCCCCAACAAATATACCAGCAGTATCCCCCCAGGAACTAGCAGACCCCACAGCAGCAGCAGCCATATGGCCAACAGCGAGTAATCTCCTCGGTCGAGAGCCTCTTGACCCAATATATCACAAACTAGGAGAAGATTAATTTGCAGCTGCAGATGGGCCAGAAGACCTTGACCGAGCAAGTGACCCAACTAGGGATGTGTAACGACTGCTTTTCATGTATCTGGATTTAATATAATATAATATATGTTTTGGTGGATTTTCTCCTCTTGTGTGGTTTTCGTCTCCGTAGATTTCATTTTCGATCGATTCGTCGTATTTTCTCGCTTCTTCCTTAGGATCGTCGATTTCGAAGTATGTCACTCGTGACGGACTTCATAACGGTCGTATCTAACTGTTAGATCAAGCCTAGGAGTCTTAGGAATCGATCCCGGGGCCCCGCGCTCCGTATCGGTACTTTTGGTGCTCATTAGCCGGTGTAAGAAGGGCCACCGACCGACTAGATGACGATCCAGTCGGTCGGCAATCCTTCTTGGACCGACTAGTTAGCTTTCTAAATTTCTCAGGAGTTACTGTTTATCGTTAGTCGGTCTAAGAACGTTGGTTGACCGACTAGGTTGCAAACTAGTCGGCCGGCAATGCTTCTTTAACCGACTAACTCATCATCTTATTTTTGTATCAGCTACTGTTTACTCTTAGTCGGTCTAAGAACGTTCATCGACCGACTAGATGCTAAACTAGTCGGTCAGTAATTGTTCATGGACCGACTAACTCTAGAATCCTATTTTCGTTCAGGAGTTACTGTTTGCACTTAGTCGGTCTGCGTTGGTCGACCGACCGACTAGTTGCCAAACTAGTCGGTCAGTGGTTGCTCTTTGACCGACTAACTAGTGTTAAAACCCTAATTTCTGGGCAGCCGCCAGCTCAACCTATTTAAACCCAACCCAAACGTTTTCTTCTTCCCCAACACGACCCAAAACCCTAAAATCTTCCCCCTTCAGCCCCCATCTTCCTCCAAGCTCCATTTCTCCATTCCAAGCCCTAGAATCATCATCCAAACCATCCATCCACTCTATCTACCTCTCATCTTCCCCAAAATCTCATCAAATCCATCAAAATCCCCAAATCCCCCAAAACCCTAGTTTCCCCAAACTTCTCCAATCTTTTCCAGATCTGATCCTAGGGTTCCCCGGAGTGTTTCTTCCGTCTCCTCTTGGTAAGAAATCGATCTACCGTTGTTTTCTTAACCTATTTATATTTTTATGAAACCCTAATAAAATTTCATGTTGTTTGTTGATTGTCCCCCAAAACAGCGATTTCCCCCTAGATAGCATCCGTGTGACGAAGTGGTCGTCATCCCCGGTGCTAGGCAAGTGAAACTTGCCACTTAGGGTTTAGGCCATGTTTTAGGCCATTTGCTTGTTGTAGGCGTAAAAGAGGCTAGGCGACGAAATGATACTCGCCTAGGCACAAATTGGGGAACTAGCTTGACAACGAAGCTAGTTCCGACATTTAGCATGTTGCACAATTTCCATGTCATGTTTACTTTCAATTAACGGTACGCGAATATGTTCATGTCATTGCATTTCGCCTGTCACGTTTAATTTAATTAACGGTACACAAATAAATTGTCATGACCTCGCATTCTTTAGGTGTTGCTGTGATTGCGTAGCTTTGCTACGATACTTGTGTTCCTGGCTCGTGACCAGAAGCGAGCATAATGAGTTGCTAACCCCAACGCTCGAAATGTATTGAATTGTGAACTAAGAATGCGAGCTCAATGTGCGGGGCAACCCCAGGCTCACTAGCTGAGTTCCATGTGCGGGGACCCCAGGCTCCATATCGTGTGGGTATTGAGTAGTGTTTAGTGCCGATCGGTCTGAAATGCTATGCCATTCAGCGAAGGGCTTAAACACCTACAAAATGTGAATTGATTGAATTGATAGTAACTTGGCTACTCTTGTCTTGTCCCGATAAATTGTTCCCTTGTACAAATTGTCTTGACATGTTTTAATTGTGCACTCATGTTATAACTGCCATGTCATGCATACTAAACTGCTAGGTTGCTAGTTGCCTTACCTTCAGTTTCCTTGTCCAAGTCTTTTTAGACTTGCTGACATGTGCCCCTTTACTCTTTTGGGTGACACATGTTAGATCCTGAGCCTGAGTACCTCGTTGAGGACGAGGTGTTTGCTGACGCCGAGCCCGAGCTTGTGTTTGACGGGGAGTACGTGGACACTGGGGACCAGTCCTAGTGTCTTCGTTGTGTTTTATTTTTGTTAGACAGTTGTTTTGTTATGTGGTGCGTGGCACCTATACCTTGTTTTGTCGTCGCTTTTGTTGTTCTTGTTCTGGGCCTTGGACTCTTTTCTTTTAGCCTGGTGGCTTTTCTGGATGTTGGACTTTTTTTGATGTTGGACAATTTGTGAGATGTGGAATTTTATTTCAGTCTCGCCTTGTGTTATTATTGTTATTCTGTTGTGGTTACAGGGACTTGTTTATGTATTGTGGACGCTTATCGGGTTTGGGGCTTCACAGCTCCACTCCCGTGCGGACCTTTTCACGTCTCGCCTCCATTTCAGGGAAGCGGGTCGTGACAGGTTTTCGTGATGGCCCATGCAGGTCCTCTCTGTAACTGCGATTTTTGGAATAGCGATAATAATATTTGAATGTCCAATAAATTAAGTTCGACGTCCGAGTCATAAGCTGAGTCTAATCTGATTCGTTTTCTGTGTCACTAGATGGCAGGAAGACGTTTCACCCGTGGTGGGGGTAGTGGTGCGCTCCCTCATGATGAGGAGCCTGAGCGGGAACCCACCAGCGGTGAGATGATGCGGATGATGCTCCAGATGATGCAAGTGCAGCAGGGCGTGCTTCTGCAAGTCCAGAATGCTCCGCTTGCTCGAGCTGCCCGGGCTCTTCCGGATGCCCCTCGCTCTGAGCCAAGAGCGAAGCAATTTCGGGAGCTGGGTCCCGCATATTTTGATGGTTCTGAGGGTCCTCTGGCTGCCGATGAGTGGATTCGGAACATCGAGGACAATCTGAAGATGGCCAAGATCGCCCCGGCTGGATGGGTTGATTTGGCGAAGAGGCAACTCAAGGATAATGCTCGGAATTGGTGGGATGCGGAAGAGAAGTTGTTGGTGGAGCCGATAGCTTGGGCTACCTTCAAGGCCAGATTTGAGGGTGAGTTCTTCCCGAAGGCTGCCAAGGAGGAGATGCTGCAGCGTTTTATCGATCTGAAGCAGGGGAACTCGTCGGTGGACAAGTATCACCAAGAGTTCATGAGGCTGAGTCGGTTTGCACCGAAGATGGTGCAGGACGCTGAGGAGAGAGCTCAGAGGTTCCTGCAGGGGCTTGCTTCGGAGCTCCAGAGTTTTGTGACCTCCTCTGACCGGGAGTCTTATCAGAAGGTTCTGGTCGCTGCCAAGAGGCAGGAGCTGCTCGTGAACCAGAGGAAGGGATCTGTTGTTGGCGCTGGGAAGAGGCCTGTGGAGCAGGCGAGAGCTGTGGTTAGACCTGGATTCAGGCCTAATCAGTCTGCTCAGTTTAAGAGGCCAGGAGGGCCTATTCCGAAGTTTTGCCATTTCTGCGGCAAGCCTGGTCACGTCAAGGATCAGTGTCGGAAGTTTCTGGGCCAGTGTTTGATTTGCGGTGATGCTTCTCATGTCGCGAAGGATTGTCGGCATGCGGATCCGCTGCGGAGGGCACCTGTTGCGGCTCAGCCGTTGCAGCAGCGAGCATCTGTTCCTGCTGGACGTGGAGCAGCTCTTGTTCCGCAGAGGCAGGCTTTTCGGCAGGCTGTTCCGCCGAGGAGGCAGGCTTTTCTAATGACCGCCGCGGAGAGCGAGGCTGTGGATGAGGTTATCGCAGGTAATCCTCACTCTAGCTGTTACTTTCCTAGCTGGTTTTGATTGTTAGATTGTGTTGTTTGCTTGAACATGGTTGTTTGCTAGACTAGGGTTTGATTGTTAGTTGCTTGTTAGGTGTGGTTTTGGTTTGCACATTTCCTGCACGAGTCCTCTTCGACTCTGGTGCATCGATGTGTATTATTTCTCGGAGCTTCGTGGAGAGGCATTCCTTGTCGACGTCCCCTCTTCCCAAGAGTTGGAATATCGTCACAGGGAATGGTGTGGTCTCGGTGCACCGTGGTTGCAATTCTTGCTCGTTGATGGTCTGTGGACATGAGCTTTTCGCTGATTTCATTGTCCACGACATCATCAACTATGATGCAGTTCTAGGGATGGACTGGCTTGCGAGCTTCTATGCTACGATCGACTGTCGGAGGAAGAAGGTGGTGTTCGAGATTCCCGGACATCCAGTGTTTGAGTTCAGTCGTGGTAGCAGTTCGCTTGGTCCTGTCAGATTTCGGGCCAGGCCGGTGGAGGCTGTGGCTATGCAGATGGAGCTGGAGTGGCCAGCTGTGGTGCGAGATTTTGGCGACGTCTTCCCCAAGGAGATGTCTGGTTTGCTGCCTGATCGAGCTTTGGAATTTTCTATCGATCTTGTTCCAGGTGCGCAGCCGATTTCGAAGGCGCCGTATCGTATGGCACCTGCAGAGTTGGAGGAGCTGCGGAAGCAGTTGGATGAGCTTTTGCAGAAGGGTTATATTAATCCTAGCGTGTCTCCGTGGGGAGCACCGGTGTTGCTGGTTAAGAAGAAGGATGGTTCGCGTCGCATGTGCGTGGACTATCGGGAGTTGAATGCGGTGACCATTAAGAATAAATACCCGTTTCCTCGCATCGATGATATTTTTGATCAGCTTGGAGGTTCGAGGGTGTTTTCTAAATTGGATTTGAGGAGTGGTTACCATCAGTTGAAGGTGAAGAAGGGAGATGTTCCGAAGACAGCGTTCAGGACGAAGTATGGACACTATGAGTTTGTGGTTATGCCTTTTGGCGTAACTAACGCGCCCGCAGTTTTCATGAATCTGATGAACCTGATTTTCTACGACTTTTTGGATAAGTTTGTCGTTATCTTTATTGACGACATTCTGATCTATTCGAAGTCGGAGGAAGAGCATGCCTCGCACTTAAGGACGGTGTTGGAGATTTTGAGGAAGCATCGTTTGTATGCTAAGTTTTCGAAGTGCGAGTTTTGGCTGGATCGAGTTGCTTTTCTCGGGCATGTGGTGACTAGAGATGGTATTTCAGTGGATCCCGAGAAGATTCGGGCCATTAGGGAGTGGCCTGTTCCGTCGTCTGCGTCTGAGATTCGGAGTTTTCTTGGACTTGCTGGTTATTATCGGCGATTCATCAAGGACTTTTCTCGTATTGCTGAGCCGATGACTAGGTTGACGCGGAAGGATGTTGCTTTTGTTTGGTCGGGTGATTGTGAGGGTGCTTTTGGTATTCTGAAGGAGAGGTTGACGACTGCCCCTATTCTTGTTGTGCCTGATCGCAGTGGTGGATTTGAGATCTTTTGCGATGCTTCTGGCAAGGGTCTCGGTTGTGTGTTGCATCAGCACGGGCACGTTGTGGCGTATGCGTCTCGTCAGCTTAAGGTTCATGAGAAGAATTACCCGACGCATGATTTGGAGTTGGCTGCCGTCGTGTTTGCTCTTAAGATTTGGAGGCACTTCTTGCTGAGTGAGAAAGTGAAGATTTTCACCGATCACAAAAGCTTGAAGTATATTTTCACTCAGAAGGAGCTCAACATGCGACAGCGTCGATGGTTGGAGCTTATGGCGGATTATGATATTGATTTGCAGTTTCACCCTGGCAAGGTGAATGTGGTTCCAGATGCTTTGAGTAGGCTTCCAGCGGTGATGATTTTGACCTCGCAATGGAGATTGCAGCAGGATTTTTGCGAGTCTGGTGTGGAGATTGTTCTTCCTGGAGAGGCTTCGTCGTTGATGTACATGCAGGTACAGTCGATGATCGTGGATCGGATTAGGCTGGCCAGGCTGAGGATCCGAAGCTGGTAAGGATTCGGGAGCAGGTGGAAGCCGGTCTGCGGACTGACTTTTTGATTCATGAGGATGGCTCGCTGAGGTTTGGAGCCAGGTTGTGTGTGCCTGCTGGGGATATCAGAGAGGAGCTGATGGTGGAGGCACACAGTTCGCCGTATTCTGTGCATCCTGGTGGCACCAAGATGTACCAGGATCTTCGTCTGAATTATTGGTGGCATGGCATGAAGAGGAGCGTGGCTCGGAGTGTAGCCAAGTGCTTAGTTTGCCAGCAAGTGAAGGCGGAGCATCAGCGTACGGCCGGGTTGCTACAACCGCTTCTGATTCCGGAGTGGAAGTGGCAACACATCACTATGGATTTCGTGACTGGACTACCTCGGAGTCCGAAGCAGAATGACGCGATTTGGGTGATCGTGGATCGATTGACCAAATCTGCGCACTTTATTCCGTTCCGAGTGGGACAGTCCACTGAGACGCTAGCGAGGAGATATATGGAGGTAAAATTCTTTTACTCTCCGTTTTTATTTCCTTTTCCTAGTTTGGATAGTGATGTAACGTGAATCGTGCAGGAGGTTGTGCGACTTCATGGAGTCCCCGTGAGTATCGTGTCTGACAGAGACACGAGGTTCACATCTCAGTTCTGGCAGAGTTTGCAGAAGAGCTTGGGTACGCGTCTGAGTTTCAGCACGGCGTACCATCCGCAGACGGATGGCCAGTCCGAGAGGACGATTCAGATTTTGGAAGACATGCTGAGGGCGTGCATGTTGGATTTCAAGGGTTCGTGGGAGGACCATCTACATTTGGTGGAGTTTTCCTACAACAACAGCTTCCAGGCGAGTATTGGCATGGCGCCTTTCGCCGCTCTTTATGGGAGGAAATGTCGATCGCCATTGAGTTGGGATGACATTGGTGATCGGGAGTTGTTGGGACCTGAGATGATCGTGGAGGCCGTGGAGATCGTCAGGAATATTCGGGAGAGGTTGAGAATTGCTCAGGACCGTTTTAAGCATTGGGCGGATGCTAAACGTCGTCCTTTGGAGTTTCGGCCGGGCGACCATGTGTTCTTGAAGATTTCCCCGAATCGTGGTGTGATTCGTTTCGGGAAGCGTGGAAAGTTGAGCCCGCGATACATTGGACCGTTTGACGTTTTGGAGAGGGTTGGCGAGGTAGCTTATCGCTTGGCCTTGCCGCCATCTTTGGAAGGAGTTCACAATGTTTTCCATGTGTCGCAGCTTCGTCGATACATTAGCGATCCGTCTCATGCGGTGGATTTTTCGGAGATTACCGTTCGCCCCGATATGACGTATGACCAGCATCCAGTGCAGATTCTGGACAGGCGTCAGAAATCGCTTCGGAACAAGATTGTCAATCTTGTGAGGGTGATGTGGCGACACGGTTCACCTGGAGAGTCTACTTGGGAGAATGAGGATGAGATGTGAGAGCGTTTCCCACTTTTGTTTCCGGACTCGTGAGTATTCGGAAATTCCGAGGACGGAATTTTTCTTAAGTTGGGGAGGATGTAACGACTGCTTTTCATGTATCTGGATTTAATATAATATAATATATGTTTTGGTGGATTTTCTCCTCTTGTGTGGTTTTCGTCTCCGTAGATTTCATTTTCGATCGATTCGTCGTATTTTCTCGCTTCTTCCTTAGGATCGTCGATTTCGAAGTATGTCACTCGTGACAGACTTCATAACGGTCGTATCTAACTGTTAGATCAAGCCTAGGAGTCTTAGGAATCGATCCCGGGGCCCCGCGCTCCGTATCGGTACTTTTGGTGCTCATTAGCCGGTGTAAGAAGGGCCACCGACCGACTAGATGACGATCCAGTCGGTCGGCAATCCTTCTTGGACCGACTAGTTAGCTTTCTAAATTTCTCAGGAGTTACTGTTTATCGTTAGTCGGTCTAAGAACGTTGGTTGACCGACTAGGTTGCAAACTAGTCGGTCGGCAATGCTTCTTTAACCGACTAACTCATCATCTTATTTTTGTATCAGCTACTGTTTACTCTTAGTCGGTCTAAGAACGTTCATCGACCGACTAGATGCTAAACTAGTCGGTCAGTAATTGTTCATGGACCGACTAACTCTAGAATCCTATTTTCGTTCAGGAGTTACTGTTTGCACTTAGTCGGTCTGCGTTGGTCGACCGACCGACTAGTTGCCAAACTAGTCGGTCAGTGGTTGCTCTTTGACCGACTAACTAGTGTTAAAACCCTAATTTCTGGGCAGCCGCCAGCTCAACCTATTTAAACCCAACCCAAACGTTTTCTTCTTCCCCAACACGACCCAAAACCCTAAAATCTTCCCCCTTCAGCCCCCATCTTCCTCCAAGCTCCATTTCTCCATTCCAAGCCCTAGAATCATCATCCAAACCATCCATCCACTCTATCTACCTCTCATCTTCCCCAAAATCTCATCAAATCCATCAAAATCCCCAAATCCCCCAAACCCCTAGTTTCCCCAAACTTCTCCAATCTTTTCCAGATCTGATCCTAGGGTTCCCCGGAGTGTTTCTTCCGTCTCCTCTTGGTAAGAAATCGATCTACCGTTGTTTTCTTAACCTATTTATATTTTTATGAAACCCTAATAAAATTTCATGTTGTTTGTTGATTGTCCCCCAAAACAGCGATTTCCCCCGTAGATAGCATCCGTGTGACGAAGTGGTCGTCATCCCCGGTGCTAGGCAAGTGAAACTTGCCACTTAGGGTTTAGGCCATGTTTTAGGCCATTTGCTTGTTGTAGGCGTAAAAGAGGCTAGGCGACGAAATGATACTCGCCTGTCACGTTTAGCATGTTGACAACGAAGCTAGTTCCGACATTTAGCATGTTGCACAATTTCCATGTCATGTTTACTTTCAATTAACAGTACGTGAATATGTTCATGTCATTGCATTTCGCCTGTCACGTTTAATTTAATTAACGGTACGCAAATAAATTGTCATGACCTCGCATTCTTTAGGTGTTGCTGTGATTGCGTAGCTTTGCTACGATACTTGTGTTCCTGGCTCGTGACCAGAAGCGAGCATAATGAGTTGCTAACCCCAACGCTCGAAATGTATTGAATTGTGAACTAAGAATGCGAGCTCAATGTGCGGGGCAACCCCAGGCTCACTAGCTGAGTTCCATGTGCGGGGACCCCAGGCTCCATATCGTGTGGGTATTGAGTAGTGTTTAGTGCCGATCGGTCTGAAATGCTATGCCATTCAGCGAAGGGCTTAAACACCTACAAAATGTGAATTGATTGAATTGATAGTAGCTTGGCTACTCTTGTCTTGTCCCGATAAATTGTTCCCTTGTACAAATTGTCTTGCCATGTTTTAATTGTGCACTCATGTTATAACTGCCATGTCATGCATACTAAACTGCTAGGTTGCTAGTTGCCTTACCTTCAGTTTCCTTGCACAAGTCTTTTTAGACTTGCTGACATGTGCCCCTTTACTCTTTTGGGTGACACATGTTAGATCCTGAGCCTGAGTACCTCGTTGAGGACGAGGTGTTTGCTGACGCCGAGCCCGAGCTTGTGTTTGACGGGGAGTACGTGGACACTGGGGACCAGTCCTAGTGTCTTCGTTGTGTTTTATTTTTGTTAGACAGTTGTTTTGTTATGTGGTGCGTGGCACCTATACCTTGTTTTGTCGTCGCTTTTGTTGGCCTTGTTCTGGGCCTTGGACTCTTTTCTTTTAGCCTGGTGGCTTTTCTGGATGTTGGACTTTTGTTGATGTTGGACAATTTGTGAGATGTGGAATTTTATTTCAGTCTCGCCTTGTGTTATTATTGTTATTCTGTTGTGGTTACATGGACTTGTTTATGTATTGTGGACGCTTATCGGGTTTGGGGCTTCACAGCTCCACTCCCGTGCGGACCTTTTCACGTCTCGCCTCCATTTCAGGGAAGCGGGTCGTGACAGGATGCAAGTGGCAAATCTGCAGAGGGCACAGAGCCAATTGCTGGGTCAGCCGGAGGTCAATCCCAGGGGGCCGGATCAAACACTGGCGCTAACGCATGATCATGCGAATGTGTCCGATATCGTCTTAAGAAGCGACACACAAATTCCTACTATGGACGCCGCCAAAGAGCCCGAAGCTCCATTGGTCGATGGGTGACCAAAAGAAAAAGAAAATGATGATGGAGCTTCGTCATCAAAGACCATGACTCCGGAGGGAGTCTCTGAGGAAGAAAAGAAGGAGAATGAAGAGGGAGACTCGAGAGTCTTCAAGCCAGTGGTTTCATTTCCCCAACGACTTGCCAAAGCAAAGATTGACGAGAAGTATGGCAAGTTCTTTGATATGGTCAAAGACTTGAGCTTGCAAATCCCTTTCCTCGAGGATATAGAGACTATACCTTCCTATGCAAAATTCTTGAAGGATTTGGTACGATGGGTTCCAGAAAAGAAAAAATTTTCTTCACGGCGGAGTGCAGCGCTCTGATTCAGTGAGCGAGCCCGCTAAAACTCAAGGACCCAGTGAGCTTCTCTATCCCATGTTCGATTGGAGAGGTGAAGATCAATCGGGCGCTCGTCGATTTGGGCACGAGCGTCAGTCTGATGCGTCTATCTTTATTCAAGAGGATCAGAATGGGGGACCTTGAACCCACCGGTATGACGCTACAACTTGCAGACAGATCAGTCAAGTATCCGATGGGGATTGTGGACGACCTACCGGTAAACGTCAGAGGTGTACATGTGCCCGTAGATTTTGTTGTGATGTACATGCCGGAAGACAATCACACCCCGATCATCCTCCAGAGGCCCTTCATGGCGACCGCTGGCGTGCTTATTGATGTGAAGGAAGGGAAGTTGTCCCTAAATGTGGGTGACCAGAAGGTCGAATTTGATTTGGGACTATCTATGAAGCATCCGTCTGAGGATCAAAGTTGCAATGTGCTGGAAGCTGAAGGGAAAAGTGTAGTAGAAGCTGGAGCTTGGGAGATCCTCTCGAGGAACCCCCCTGATAGCTTGGGGAGCCTTGAGGGGCAAATTAGGGTGAAAGAAGAAGATGCAGCTGGAGGAGTGTGTATCTCACAGACGACTCCTCCCGGTTTCAAGAAGGTTGCTCCGACGAGGAGCAAGGGAAAAGAGCCTAAGGGGCTCACTGCTGAGGAAGTTAGTATACTTCTAAGATGGCGGTAGACGCCAACGTGAGGGAGAAGCCCCTGGACACCACCAGCGGGAGGATCATGGAGAGCGTCTACCTGCAACCCCTACCACTGATGAGGACCGCTGCTCCAAGGGCTGACGGGATGCCAATCATCGGGCATCACCCGCACCAAACACGTTGAGAATCACATACCGTGCGTCGAGCAAACGACGTTAAACAACAGCGCTTCATGGGAGGCAACCCATGTTCTAAACCTTCGTCCTTATTTTTAGGATAATTTTTCTTATTTTTTGATGAATAAATTCAGCAATAGGGGTTTTTGTCGGAAGAACTTAGATTTTTTGTTTTTTGCAAGAAATAGCCCCACCTGATGGTTCATGCATCAACCAGTCGGGCGGGCTGTGTCTGAAGATGGCCCGTATTTGAATATCATCTAACCAATCGGGTGGCAAAAATGGCTGACCGGGTGGCAGATCGTGTGAGATCTTCAGTGCTCTCAGAAAATTTCGGGATTAAATCAACCGATCGGTTCGCTAAAGCTGTGATCGTGTCGCCGTTCGGGTGAAATCGACAGTGGTCTCGGGAAAATTGTGAAGCGGCCAAGCGATCGGGTGAAAACTCACCCGATCGGTTCGCCTGTAGCTGCCTTCCAACGAAATTTTTTTGAAAATTGCCTGAACCGATCGGGTGAGATCTCACCCGATCGGTTCCCCTAAAATGCTATAAATACCCCCCGACTGAACCGATTCACTTTCTCACCCGATTTCCTCTCTCCTCTGTCGTTTCGTCTCCCCACTCCCTCTACCGGCCACCTCTCTCGCTCACTCAACTCCCAAACTTCACTTTCCACTTCCTCCATCTCTCTTTCCATCAATCCCACACTCATCCATCCTAATCCATCCCTAAATTTCACCCTAACCCTAACCTAACATCCCCCATTCCGAAAATTCCTCTTTCGTTGGATAAGAGTGCTGCGGCTTCACACTTCCCTCAATTGCGCTGCATATGGTGTTTTGCGAGCAAGGATTCACTTCGCTACTGGGTAAATTCATTCATGAGCTCTATTTTAATATTGCCCTAGTAATATATTTTTGCTCTATTGTCATTTGGTCGTGTGCATTCATATAGACTTGCATTCACTTGCATCACCACACTATCATGGCCAAGGACAAGGATAAGGGTAAGGCTATCATGCATGAGGAGGAGCCGTCTCGCAAAAGACGCAAGTCCACACGTCCACCTAGTTCACGTGCTCCTCCTACCCCGCCTACATAACCCCCACCCCAACCCATTGTTCCCGTTGTGGACCCACTGATGGGACCGCGGGGATACCGCTTCGTGAGTCGTGAGCATAAAGATTTTTATAATAGACACAACGAATGGTCACACCTATCCACTAAGTTTGCACATGCCCAAACTCTGATCAATATCGAAGTTTTCTCCGAGGTCAAGACTTTATTCGCTAACCTATGATGGGTACCTTTCTTGAACTCCCACGCCCAATCTTACCATGCCCTCACACTAGAATTCCTATCTTCCCTCAAATGTGAGGCGGGGTCCATTATCGATTTCCGCATCCGAACCCGAAACATCTGCACACACCTAAACACAATCAATCTCATTTTCGGTTTCCCCATTCTAGGCGGCGACGACATCCATCCTTATGAATATCACCACGACTTCGATGTCGATATTTTTTGGGGTCGCCTCACCCTCCACGATCGATACCCTCGAGGCAAGGCCAAGGCCTCCTCGATCATCCACCCAGTATTTCGTCTAGCCCACCGCATCTTACCTAGCACTTTCTTTCCTAGGGATGAGTCAGGTACCATGACTATCCCTGACCTTTTTATCCTGTGGGCTATGACTTTCGATTTTATTCGCGGTGCTGACAGGATTGCTTTTGAGGCCCCTCTCATACCTATTAATGGTGGCGCTTGGCTTATTCATAAATTACTTGATATTAGCCGCGCCGGCAAGGGCAAGTATTGTTACGGGGGCCTCATTACCATCATTGCTTCACATCCCCAGTACGGTATCGTTATCCCCCGAGGTTTGCCACGTGCCGCAGGATCTACATGTCTAGATCTTGATGTCCTGCGGCACACTCATATGATCAAGCCTCATGGCGACAGTCAGTTTACCTTCTACTACGGTCACTCCCATGCTCCTTACACCATCCTGCCCAACCCTGGTCGTATGTCTATCGTTCTTGTGGCAGATTGGACATTTCCTCCTAACCCAGAGTTTCTAGGGGGTTACACTTCAGTTCCATATCCCTGACACACCACGACCACCGTCTCCTGCTGTCCACTTAGGCATGAAGGACATCCCTGTGTCTAGAGGAGACCTCGGGGCTAGACCTAATGGTGCCACCCCGTCTTCTGTCCCTATCACTTCTGAGGCACTCACTTCGGCCCTCTTAGGCCTCGCCTCCGGTGCCAGCATGACCACTGCTATCAGCACCACTTCCACTGTCCATCTGGCCACTACTTCTTCCATTCGTCGAGCCACCTCCGCTCGTCTCGCTATAGAGACTGAGTTAGCTTCTCTGCGCACTGGCGCATCCACCTCTACCTCCTCAGACCCATCCTCTTCTATATTTTCGCACCCACGTTTCCGCGCACTCGAGAGAAACGTGTCCACCATTTTACGCAGTCTTACTCACATCCACAGTCCGCCTCCACCCACTCCTCCCCCTTCACCTCCTCCATCACCTCCTTGACGATCATCTCCTCCTGCCACCACCGTTTCCATTCCCGTTTCTACATCTCCACACACTCTTTCTGATCCACCCAGGCCTACTTCTGTCGACGCCACACCACCACCCTCCACCTCCATCACCGCATACACTCACCGCAAGAAATTGCCGGGGCGCTCGAGATCACTTCTCTCACCTACTTCATTGGCCACCGTATCTCTCCCACTCACCATCATCACCACCACTCCACCCATTGTTCACATCACCACCTCACCCATCCACCCACCTCCTCCTCCCCTCTTTCCACTTCTCTGCACACCCATCACCTCTCCCCTCCACATCCCTCCATCTTCTACCGAGGAGGACGAGGACAGTTCATCTCTCCTGCATTTTGACTTCTTTCTTTTTCTTTTCTGATCTTCCCCCTAGCATATTTCTACATCACCATGATCATATCATATTGCTAGCATTGTCATGTTTAGCTTGGGGGAAGTCGATTTTTGTGTGTTTTGTCGTATGATTTCGCTATGGTGTGCCTATTTATTTGTGTTGTTTGGGTGTGCTTTTCTATCTTTCCTTTTATGTGTTTCTTTTTCTTTAAATTTCAATTTCGTTTGTGTGTTTTCCATGTTTTTCATTATTTTTGAGTCGGTGCGTACCCCCCCATTTTCATTGCCCTCCCGTACTTACTACTATTGCATTGAGGGCAATGCAAGTTTCAGCTTGGGGGAGTCGCACTTTGTGCGTCAGTTGTGTCTTTTCTTTCGTTTTTGAGTCGTTTTCATCGTGTTTTTTTCTTTTTCTTCTCATCTTTTTATCTTCCTCTCTTAGAGATGACCCCATATGATGAATTGCCACTGAAACACACACACACACACCTAGCATAGCTACGATAATCACATTCACTAACCCTAGGAAGCCGAGTCCTACTGCATTTCATGCTTCGTGTGTCCACTTTGCTTTTGTGTAAGTCGTGTATCGTGACTAGCTAGTTGGTGTGCTTCTACTTTGTGATTTTGAGTTTATATACCTTATTGGATCTGGATCGTAGCCTAGAGGGGGATGAATATGCTAATAAAAATTCTCGTGCAACCCACGAGAAATCACACGCAGTTATAGGCACATGCGGGGTAATAAAATAGCAATCACAGAATACGCACAGATATACCATGGTTCGGTCGTCCCCACGACCTACTCCAGCCTCCGAAAGCAAATACTAGATAGATATGTAATCCTGTACAGCTACAATGAGTCAAGATCCCAAATCTACTCTCACCTAGCTCGTACGCACACCACGTGCTCTACACTCTCAATCTAGTCAGATGCTCTCCCTCCGTGACGACTCCCAAAGTCGTCAGGTCCCCAAAAAGTAACACAGAATGTAAAGTTTCCCCTACAGAGATCGCTACACCAATACAAAGATAAATAAATAGAGTTTTAGAAATGCTCAGTAATGGCGTGTCGTCTCTGTCGTTCAGCGCGTAGTCAGATCAATCTGACAAGTAGTAGTCTCTGTAGTCCCCTCAATAGTTCGGCTCCCCTCTCGATGAAACTTGCGCCTTCCACAGAAATTGAAAGTTGCGGCACCAAGATGCGACAATGGACTGAAGATTTATGTTTGGCCTGATTGCTTTTCTTTTGGGTTGTTGAGTATTTCGCACTGCCCCTTTGATTCTTTTTGAAACGGCTGTTGATGAATTCTTTTTGTGCGGCTTGATGTTTGCAAAAAAGATTCTGCCTTTGATTAAAAACTTGTGCCTTTTGTACATGGGCTGTAAACAGAGCAAAACAAACAAGTTAGAGGAGTATAGGAATTTAATGCCCAAGCTCAAAATAACATATGCATTTTAATTCCCCTTCTTCTGATGCGTAACTTCTCTATTGGAACTTGAGCAGGCTTGTCTTCAAAGCTTGGAGATTCAGTCAACAACTCCGGCCTGTTTGCTTGATGCGGCTTTGAAGAACTTTTGTGCTGCTCTAAACAAAACGAAGAAGGAACAAAAAAAGTCTCTCTGTTTTTTGGTGCCTGTAACAAAAAAACTTTTAGTTCGGCTCTCCGTAGGAAAAACAAAACAAAGAAAGAAGCAATAGAGAAAGCTTGTGTTTTTTTTATTTTATATATATAGCCTTTGCGGATGCGGCTCCCTCTTGGATTTATTGTGCTGCTCTCCACCTAAAAATTCCAGCCTGCAATCAAAAGACATTCAAAAGAATTATTTTGAAACAAAGCTCAAAAATCCCATGCGAAAAAATTCGGCTGCACATAAAAACGGGGCAAACAAAAAATATGGCACAAAAAATTGGCGCCCTGTGGATTTGGATTGTTGCGGCCGACTCTTGGAGATTGGGAAAGGGAGTATGCGGCTTGGGTGATGAAGCAGCAGGATGAAAAAAAAATTGTGCGGCATCTACAAAATTTTCAGCTCTCTTGTGATTTTAAAAAATGGGGCGCAGTGTTTTTTGAGAGATGATGGGTATATATAAAGTGCGGCTGCTAGGTCAAAGATATTTCGGTTTGGAGAGAATTTTTTGGACCGGCCTTGTGATCTCCAAAAAAATTTGTGCGGAACTGCTCAATGATGCGGCTTTGGGACATTTAAAAAAAGGACAAATGCTGCTCTTCCGTTTTTCTTTTGGGGAGAATAGTTATGGCCGACTGTTTTATTTTTTGGATGCTATGTGAATGGCTCTTTGACCAAGTCCAATTGCTATGTGTATAGCAATTCCTCCAACTCTTTGAGTTAGCCATCATTTGGATATTTACGTCCTTGCCACTACTGCAAATACTTAATACACACATCAGATCGTTCACAACTGTTTGTCATCATCAAATCATAAATCCTAGATCCTTGTATCCAACAATCTCCCCCTTTTGATGATGACAAACCAATAGAGATTTGCACTTAACGATTTTTAGCAATATCATCGTGTGTGAAGTGTAGTGGAGGGGTGCATGAAAACAAGTGATACGTGATGTTCAAGCACACAAGCATGCACACAAGCATGCAATACAATAGCACTAGTTTGTCTACCATGCTCCCCCTATTTTCATGTATTTTAAATTCTCCCCCTTCAATCAATAATACCGTATTTTGAGCCCAATAATACCACAAATCTTTCAACACTTTTCTCCCCCTTTGTCATCATCAAAAGTGTATTCTTGAAGATTAAAACATACCACATGCAAAAAACAAGAGAGCATTATTAACTATAACTAGCATTTGCATGTCGTCATTCTATAAGTAGCACTACAAATCCAACGATAATAATAATTAGAATTCAACACCATCGTGCATGTGCAATTATTAAACATAGAAGTACAAAGGGAGATACTTTTGCAAATTCAACCAAATCAATCCACCATTTTCCAAATAACTTTGTATCACCTAGGATTGATTTTTCCCACATCATCAAAGATGAGTTCAAGATATCATACCCCAAAAACATAGCCTATAAGGACTCTTAGATGTGGGGGTGACATTGCTTGACGAGTAAGAACACCAATGCTAAAGTTTACACGTAAAGCTTATGTTGGATACTCGTGGATAGTGTATTTGCCATGAATTGTATCCATTTTTCATACATAGCAATTTTCATTTTATTTTCATATTCATTTCCTTTGTTTTGTGCTCAATTTTTATTCATGGCAAATCACATCATATCCATTAGATTTTTCAGTTAATAATCATCCTACATTCATTTTCCAATATTCATAAATAGTATCTCCAAAAGTACGACAAAGTCTAATATTCGTGGAAGTGAAAGTATGTGTAGAAATCATATCATCAATTCATTGAACTTGGCATATCTATTTATGAAATAAGGCATGCTCATGTATCCATAAAAATAATACTACAATTTCTACATGGATATGATCATCATTCATTTGTAGCACTAAAATGATGCAAAGAGGAAGATATGCAATAAGCTCATTTTTTTGTATTTTTCAAATTTTTTCAGTTTTATAATGAACTAAAAAACACACTAAAAATAATCAAGCAAACAAAAACAAAAAAATCCAAGCACACAAAAAATGTTAACAGAAAAAAATGCGATGAAGGTAAGCATTAAGTTCAAAGAATGAGATATACCTTCGCGTCGCTATTTGACTAAGGAGCTAAAATATTGAGACTCTCAATTTATCGCTCCTCGCCAAATTTCCGTCTCACCTACAAAAGAGTTGTTATGTGTGACCTTGGAATCCAACAATGTCCACTAGTGTTAGTCAACAAAGATTTAGGAACCCATATTTATTTGAATTTAATATTGAAGTTCCTATATTTGCAATAATACGATGTGTGACCAACACTATCACATGTAAAACACTTTGCATGCACATTTTTAGCAATGGAAGGCACATTGTGAAATTTTTTATACTTAGGCTTTTCAACATTTTTAGCGCTAAATCCAAGGCCACGCCTATTATTGCCATACAATTGATTTTCAAGAATGATATCCAAATTTTGTTTTCCTATGAAAAATCTCTTTAATGACAATTCTAGGGTGGTGACTTTGGATTTCAAGACATCGTTTTCATTCATAAGCAAAGTGCATTTACCGATGAAAGCTCGCTTGTTTTCCTCTTCTTTCTTTTCAAATTCCCTCATTTTTCCTTTAAGTTCAAGATTTAGCATGTTAATCTTTTTAGAAAGCAATTCATTTTCAACTTCAAGCTTTGTCTTATCTAGCTTATACATGCTAATATTCTTTATTAAAGTGGGACATGAAAGACAGTCAGTTTTTTCAAGCAAGCTAGCTTTCTCTTTTTCTAACATGATGATGGTAGATTTGCATGCAACAAGCTCTTGTTTAAGATTTTTCATTTCTATAGACATGTCATACTCAGTTTGTTGTATATCAAAGTTATCATTCCTATAACTATCCACATCAGCTTCTAGCTCATCAATTTTACATTGCATTCCTTTACAGATTTCTAAAAGTTCAGCTTTAGTGGGAGATTCTACCTCATTGTGTTTGGCCATTAATGCCATGCAGGAGTGGGCTTCATGTTCCTCCTCCTCATCCTCAGCTTCTCTATCCATGTCCCACGTCAGCACTTTCGTTTTTCCTTTTGCAACTTGAGCTGTGTGTTGTTAAGGGCAATCTTTTATGTGGTGCCCTTTCTTCCTACATTTAAAACATTCACTTCTATTAATAGCTTTTTGATCAGAGAAATTTCTACCAAAATTAGAATTATTAGAACGAATGAACCTTTTTCCCATCTCAGATCTTCCTTGATCAGACTGAATGTATCTCCTGAAGTTTCTGACCATTAAAGCTTGCTCTTCATCAAGATCATCGTCGTTGGCTTGAAGAGCTAATAGTGTGGAAGCTTTGGTCTTCTCTTCAGGTTTCTCTCTGGCTTCTATACTCTGCAACTCAAGCTCGTGTGACATTAGGTTGCCTATCAAGTCCTCCACATTCATTGTTGATAAGTCCTTAGTTCTTGAATAGCGGTGACTTTAGGCCTGAACGAGCTTGGTAGAGCCCTTAAGATCTATCGTACCTGTTCATGGCTAGAGTATGGCTTACCGAGGGAACTGGATTTGTAGACGATGTCTGTGAACCTCGCAAACATGTCTTTAACTGATTCTGTTGGTAGCATGTAGAAGCTCTCATATTCTGTGCTCAGCAACGCAAGTCTGGATTCCTTTACTTGCGATGTTCTCTCGAGTATCACCTCCAGAGTATGCCAGATTTCGTGCGCAGTTAGACAATGTGAGATACGATTAAACTCAGATTTATCAAGAGAGCATATAAGCGCATTCATAGCTTTACCATTAAGAGTATAAATTTTCTTATCAGCTAAATCCCACTTGTCTTTAGGCTTAATCATAACAGTTTTTTCAATTTTAATAGTGGGTAGACTATAACCATTTTCAACAATATCCCACACATCATAATCTACAGACACTAAATAGATTTTCATCCTAGCCTTCCAATAAGCAAAGTCTACACCGTTAAACTTAGGTGGACGGGCTATATGCTGACCTTCAGCAAATGCACAATCAGATATATTCATGGTCATAAAAAATCTAGACTAGATCCTCTAAACTGGCTCTGATACCGTTTGTTGGATCTAGATCGTAGCCTAGAGGGGGGTGAATAGGCTAATAAAAATTCTCGTGCAACCCACGAGAAATCACACGCAGTTATAGGCACATGCAGGGTAATAAAATAGCAATCACAGAATACACACAGATATACCCTGGTTCAGTCGTCCCCACGACCTACTCCAGCCCCCGAAAGCAAATACTAGATAAATATGTAATCCTGTACAGCTACAATGAGTCAAGATCCCAAATCTATTCTCACCTAGCTCGTACGCACACCACGTGCTTTACACTCTCAATCTAGTCAGATGCTCTCCCTCCGTGACGACTCCCAAAGTCGTCAGGTCCCCAAAAAGTAACACAGAAGGTAAAGTTTCCCCTACAGAGATCGCTACACTAATACAAAGATAAATAAATAGAGTTTTAGAAATGCTCAGTAATGACGTGTCGTCTCTGTCGTTCAGCGCGTGGTCAGATCAATCTGACAAGTAGTAGTCTCTGCTGTCCCCTCAATAGTTCGGCTCCCCTCTCGATGAAACTTGCGCCTTCCACAGAAATTGAAAGTTGCGGCACCAAGATGCGGCAATGGATTGAAGATTTATTTTTGGCCTGATTGCTTTTCTTTTGGGTTGTTGAGTATTTCGCACTGCCCCTTTGTTTCTTTTTGAAACGGTTGCTGATGAATTCTTTTTGTGCACCTTGATGTTTGCAAAAAAGATTCTGCCTTTGATCAAAAACTTGTGCCTTTGTACATGGGCTGTAAACAGAGCCAAACAAACAAGTTAGAGGAGTATAGGAATTTAATGCCCAAGCTCAAAATAACATATGCATTTTAACTCCCCTTCTTCTGATGCGTAACTTCTCTATTGGAACTTGAGCAGGCTTGTCTTCAAAGCTTGGAGATTCAGTCAACAACTCCGGCCCGTTTGCTTGATGCGGCTTTGAAGAACTTTTGTGCTGCTCCAAACAAAACGAAGAAGTAACAAAAAAAGGCACTCTGTTTTTTTTGGTGCCTGTAACAAAAAAAAACTTTTAGTTCGGCTCTCCTTGGGAAAAACAACACAAAGAAAGAAGCAATAGAGAAAGCTTGTGTTTTTATTATATATATAGTTTATGCAGATGCAGCTCCCTCTTAGATTTATTGTGCTGCTCTCCACCTAAAAATTCCGGCCTGCAATTAAAAGACACTCAAAAGAATTATTTTGAAACAAAGCTCAAAAATCCCATGCGAAAAAATTCGGTGCACATAAAAACGGGGCAAACAAAAAATATGGCACAAAAAATTGGTGCCCTGTGGATTTGGATTGTTGCGGCCGGCTCTTGGAGATTGGGAAAGGGAGTATGCGGCTTGGGTGATGAAGCAGCAGGATGAAAAAAAATTTGTGCGGCCTCTACAAAATTTTCGACTCTCTTGTGATCTTAAAAATTGGGGCGCACTGTTTTTTGAGAGATGATGGGTATATATAAAGTGCGGCTGCTAGGTCAAAGATATTTCGGTTTAGAGAGAATTTTTTGGGCCGGCCTTGTGATCTCCAAAAAAATTTGTGCGGAACTGCTCAATGATGCGGCTTTGGGACATTTAAAAAAAGGACAAATGCTGCTCTTCCGTTTTTCTTTTGGGGAGAATATTTATGGCCGACTGTTTTATTTTTTGGATGCTTAGTTTAAATAGGGATAAACTAGGGTTTCTTTGGTCTGGCTACCCTAGAAAATAGGAATTGATGCAATCCCTAATTTGTGTATAATATTGAATAAGATTTGCTCTTATCTCCCCTCATCCCCTTCATATTTGACCAAGTCATCCTTGCTATGTGAATGGCTCTTTGACCAAGTCCAATTGCTATGTGTATAGCAATTCCTCCAACTCTTTGAGTTAGCCATCATTTGGATATTTACGTCCTTGCCACTCCTGCAAATACTTAATACACACATCAGATCGTTCACAACTGTTTATCATCATCAAACCATAAATCCTAGATCGTTGTATCCAACATACCTGTCCTGGGATGACCCCTAGATTATCATGCTTCGATTTGAATATGCGGTATTTGCTTCTTTTGTCTGCTTCTATATGCATGAATACATATATATCGTATACTTCAATTTGCATGTGTCGGGATTCCACAAATAAGACTAGGATAACCCATTTAGCCTATGCTCTGATTGGCAAGAAAAATCTCCTCTGCCCAAGTGTTTAGAATCCGATTTCTTTTTTGTTTTACTTGGTGCAAATCCCCTCGTCGTGTACCGTTCTCCCACTTAGGAGAGTACACATGTATATATCCCAAAATCCAAAAATCCAAAAAAAAGAGAGAAAATAAAAACCCAAAAAAGGAAAAGAAAAGAGAAAAGAAAGAAAAAAATATGTATAGCCAAAAATCCAAAAACATACAAATACCCAAAACCCAAAAAAAATTCCCGTGTGAATATTTTTCCTATCTACCGGGAATAAAGGGAAGGCAAGAGTTTGCACCGAGTGTTCAACTTCACACCTTCTCAATCTCCATCGTTTTCGAACACACTTGGCATAGGGACTTTCTAGCGATTATCTAGGCAATAGTGTGGTGATTTTCTAGTCCCTAGCTGTGGAGTCCCCGATACATGATACGTTTCAATTCTCATACTTTTCTCATGCATGCTTGAGCTATATTTCACCGCTATTTCAAATCAAATCGATATTTGGGTCATTCCTTGGGTATATGTATATGGAACTTTACTGCACAATGTAGATAGTGACACCGTCTGCTAGCACACGACCACACTCACTCGCGCTTCACTGCATAGGCCCACGACACTTGTTTGGACTCATATTCCTTGGTTTAGTGTTGTGTTTTGTCGCAAGCTTGCCTCGTGTGGCGTGTTTGATTTTGTTGGCTCTGACGGGCGATCTAGGATTTTGTTTTCTCTTTCTATATCTCTCTCTATTTTTCCCCTCCAAGCTCCTACTCTCACTCGTCTTCCTCGAGGACGAGAAATGGTTCAGCTTGGGGAATTTTGAATGTGTTTATATTTTATATATTCACGCACGTTTTCTTTGTGATTTTTCGTTGTTTTCCGTCGTTCCGTACCCTTTCTCTTGTGATTTTTAGTTTTCTTTCACTTTTTTGTGTTTTTGTGTAAATGCAGAAGATTGACAGTATTGGGGACGTATAAAAAGATATCATGAGTCCTTGAAGCAACGGGAGGAGTCACGCGCGATCTAGAGGGCCAGACGTCGAAGACAACCAAGTTTCAGCCCTTAACCGATCGGGTGGACACAGCCACTCGATCGGTTGATGCACACGTATCCGACCCGGACAGGAGCTGAAGTGAAGAGAAGCTCACCCAATCGGTTCAGTGATCGGGTGAGATCGATAGAGCTCTCTGCCTTTTGGGCTTAATTCCAACCGATCGGGTGACATATCACCCGATCGGTTCATCTGTAGCCGCATCTCCCCAATTGTCGAACCGGTCACGCTACCCGCTCAGCTCACAGCCCGGTTGAAGTTTCTGAAGATTGAAGCCAAAGCGACAAGCAGATCACCCGATCGGTTGATGTTTCAACCGATCAGGTGGCCGCGATTCTTATAAATAGCTGACCTAGGTTTTCCCAAAAAGACGTTGTTATTTTTCTGTCTTTTTCTTGGGTTGTGACGGCTGGAATTTTATTGAATCTTGTAAGTGTTCTGATCATTTTGAAACTTTAATATAGTATTAATATCATTTATATCAATTGTTTTCTATTGCCTGATCATGATTTCTACCGTTAGATATTAATTAGAATGTGTTTTTGCTATGAATTGTGAGTAGTTCCCGAATCTGGGATTTTGGTGGAAACCCCTTCGTGGGTTCTCCCAAGAACGACCATAGGACTAGGATTTCGATAGGGTTTAGGAATTTAGATGGTTACGCAGGGTGTTTCATTGTCATTAGCGGGAGAAAGACCGCCTCTGACCGTCGGGCCAAGGGGGAATAAACTTGGCGGTTGACTCCCTAGCCACAGCTCACGCCCATAGCGTAGACATTGAATTCTAGCGCGTGGAAACGGCAGGATGAGATGTTGGGAGTAATCGTTGCGAGCTTAGTGCTCCCGTAATCGGTCGGTGCTAATGGACATGGGAATGTTCATCGACCGAACCTGGGTAGTCCTAGCGTATCTTCCTGGGCATCGACCGGAATATCGGGCCCATGGGACGCTAGGTATTACTCTTAGAGGCAATGTCTCACCACTAAACCCTAAATCCAATCGTGTTCCTACCCGTCGGTCGTAATAGTGATAGCACATGATAGGATGGAAACCGAAGTCCTAGGTTTCCTTTTATATCATTTATCCTTCGTATTCATATTATGTGACAACCTACCGATCGCCCGGGCTAGCTCACCCATTGGGTGAACCGGTTCCTTTCTGACAGCAAGCACAATACATGCCTCCCTGAGTTCGACCCCCAAACCACACTACAACACCGTGCGCTTGCGGTATAAATATGTAAATCTGGTATTACCGATCATATCGCACTTGTATGCTCAAATCTAGGGGATGTCACCAAGATACTGGAAGTTTGGCTAGAATTAATCAGACGTCTGGAGTTCTTCATCCAGGCGCCTGACACATTGTGCAGACGTCTAGAATGAGAACTTTATGCGTCTATACTGGGTAGGGTTTTGGAGAACTAAATATGCATGAGCACCGGGTGTCTGGAGAAAAACTACCATGTGACTGTGTAGGCTGAAAAACTCTACTTCGAGCTTATACAAGTTATAACCCTATGACACTCAATGATATATGATTTAAAGTGTTGTGAGTGTTATGAGTGATATTCTATAAAGTCTATTCAAGTCTTAACATGATAATTCAACTAAGAAGTAAAGAGAGAAAGATATACATGTTTATCCCCTTCACTTCCTATTGAATTCCTTGAAGACTTCCATTGAGCTTTGTTGAGTCCAACGCTTTGATTTCCTTACGTTTACTCCTTGATTTCCATGCTTCATTGATTGATGTCCTTGCATCAATGATCTGATTCATCGTCTTCATTTGATGTGAATTTATCTATATTGACGATGCATTCATAACTATAAAACATGGGGATTAGTCACAATTGATTATGTTTTTTTATCATCAAAACCACATTGGAGAATCCAATATTCAACATTCTCCCCCTTTTTGATGATGACAAACAACCATAAGCATAATCAATAATTGTTCTTGAATATAAAGATACTTACTCCCCCTGCATTAATGCCAAACATTAGTCCAAATAATGAATCATCAATGCATGTTAATGATCTGTGTATTACATAAATTGTGTATATTATTCATTAAAGTCATCACGTATATGAATACACAAAGCATGAAGCATATGGTGATACTCATAAAGAAAGTTGAAGCATGAATTAGGAGAACAAGTCAATCAACTATATGAATAAGTATGAATTTCAAAACACCCCCTAAATCATACAACAGTTTCAAAACAAGTTTAGACATGTTATGATTCATAGAGTTATGATAATTTCATGGTTATTGCATGAAATTCACCTATGGCTACTCTCTCTCCTCCTTTACGATTCAATTGAAAGATGAAATCCAAAAATTTTGAAATCTCCAAAATACTCCAAACAACCTCTCAGAGCTCCCCCTATGGTTATCTCTCTTCCTTTGTCATAATCTAAAAGGATGTGATGAATAGAACAACAACAATTAGTGCTAATATAGAATACAACTATGTGATGGTCAAAATGATACCAAAACACATAAGTGAAGGTGTTCTTATTTAACCATTTGTTTAAGCTTGTAGCATCAAAACACATAAGGAGAAGAGTATTCAACATTCATAATGGAGGTGCACAAATAGAATAATTAGCAATACAATTGCACATTTCCAATAAGCGTTAAACTTTCATTAAAATATAATGCTGGCGATTAGTACAAAATATAATTGCATCGCACATCGAAGAACAAAACATATCTATATGTCACATACAACAAATTGTGACACCATTCACAAGTAAATGTATACTTACAAGTATACCACCCATGATCCCAAAACTAGATTCACACCCTAATCACAAACAAAAATATCAAAATGTTTCCTCACAAGCACACTTCTCAAACAATGTTCAAAAGTACATTTAGAGGATAGAGATAGGCTTGTGGTAGTCTAGATATGTGATCAAACAGCTGGGGGAGGTGGACTAGGCTCTGGATGGTCAAGAGTATGGATGTCTCTTGGAGTAGGCACATGTGTCTCTAATTTCTGTCGAATGTTTGAGACCATGCCCTTCAAAGTCGTGAAATCGCTACAGATTTGTGCGAGTACCATCCAGACGTTGGAAAAATTGTACTCAAATTCTCCCAAATGTTGAGATAGAACCTCAGGAGACTGAGAAGATGATGATGGATCAGAGGGAGGACGTATACTGTCCTGAACTTGTCGGAGAACAGTATTGATCTGACAATGATCCTGACCAAGTCCATGGATGATAGACTGAACATTCTCTATATTGATACGACGGGAAATCCGATCATTGTCCTAATGGCGGGAACTCTGGATTAGAAATCAACTCAGTTTCTGATGACCTCGAGGGGATCATCAACCCAATGGTTGTATTCTTCTATAACCAAGGCAAGCACTTTTGGGATATGTAAAAAGAAAAGATTATCCTCTTTTTGCTAGAAAATAAACTGAAAACCAAGTAAATGTAATTGCTAAAAGGCACTTGTGGATAGATGACCAATTCTAGAAAGAATGCTTGTAACCATAGGAAAATAATGGCTAACTATCATAAACATGTTCCTCAAAGTAATGAATGAAAAAAAATAAAATTTTGGTTGATTGACACTTCCACCTTGATACGGGCAAGCTAGCATGTCTTCAATACATGGTTTCATAGCTAAGAATGCAACAATCATGATATTTTATATAAGATGATCTGTGTATTTGAACAAAATTGTTGGTTGATAATGAAAGATAGAATTATCCTTAGAGGTTTGCTTTATTGAATGGCATGTAAATGAATGAATATATATATATCTATCTATTATACATTTGACAGCGATTTTTGAATTCTAGGGCTGACTAGGACAAGATAAAGAGGTGTTGAGATTTGATCTTGGTAAATTAATGGTTGAGAATGGATTTTGTGAAAATTTTTGGGGAAAAGTGCCTTGGGAACATAAACTTTGAAATTAGAAGTGCCTTGGGAAAGAGTGTGGAAATTAAATTTGGGGGAAAAAGTGCATTGGGAAAGATTGTGAAGATTAAATTTCGGGGGAAAGTGCCTTGGAAACTTAAACTTTGAAATTAAAAGTGCTTTGGGAAAGATTATGGAGAATCACGACCATTAAATTAAACAAAATAAAAAATTTAGCGTAAAACAATTTAGTGGAACAACAAATTAGCGTAAAAACACTGCTATTTGCTATTCTAACGCCCGCGCCAAAGACGCCACGCTAAATCTATTTACGCTAATTCGGCAACCCGCTAAATTTTTTACGCTAATTTGTTGTCCCCGCGCCGAAGGCGCGGGCGCCAAATTTGTTGTTCGATGTCGAATTTGTTGTTCCGCGTCGAAGGCGTCTGCGTCGAATTTGTTGTTCCGCGCCGAAGGTGCCCATGCCGCTAAATATTTTTATGCTAATTTATTGTTTTGTTAAATTTTGGCTGTGAAAATAATTTTCGGGGAACAAAGATTTCGCAAGGGAAATAAGTTCGACGCCCGGGCGCCTTCGGTGGTGCCCACGCCGAAGGCGCCCCGCTAAATTTTTTTACAAAGATTTGTTGTTCTGCGCCAAAGGCGCGGGCGTCGAATTTGTTGTTCCACGCCGAATTTGTCGTTCCATGCCAAAGGTGCCCGTGCCGCTACATATTTTTACGCTAATTTATTCTGTTAAATTTTAGATATGTAAATAATTTCACGGGGAACAAAAATTTCGCGGGGGAAATGTTAAATGAACCGTGCCCGCGGGCACGGGTTATGACTAGTATGAACCGTGCCAGCGGGCACGGGTTATGACTAGTGTGTATATATATATATATATATATATATATATATATATATATATATATATATATATATATATATATATATATATATATATATATATATATATATATATATATGATTTAATGTAGAAAAGGTGGCAACTGATATAATAGATCAAGTGCCAAGACACAAAAAAGTGGAAAGTACAAGTCGCACATGTGCTTGTACTCGCTGTGGGGCCCACCTTTTTGTATCTTGGCACCTGATCTATTAGATCAGATGCCACCTGATCTACATGAATCCCATATATATATAACTATTTTGTAAAAAGCTTATCAAAAAAATTTAAAATATACCTTTTTGTAAAATGTTTTCAAACATGTATCTTGCTTTGAAGAATAATGATAAAAAAAATTATGATAATACCAACTAATAGTTATATGCATCTTTTGAAGTAATTAATGAATAAACAATGTTTCATGCTTACCCTATAATTGAGTGCATACTTTATGCACCTTTGGAAGTAATGAATGAATACATGATGTTTGATGCTTTCCCTATAATTGAGTGCATGCTTGTATGACTTTAATGAGTATTTTTGTACCATAACCATGTGGTTAGTAATGAGGTAACCAATGTCTATAATATGATTAAGATGGTTCACAGTAGGACCAAAAATGAAACCCTGGCTGAAGGATATGATGTAGCCAGCGAAGTTAGAAATACCTTTTCACCTCTAGACCTTGAACCGGATTTGATATTTATGCACAACAAGACTACTCAATATGAGACTCTAACAGGATATGGATCAACTAAGACAACTTGATTTGCTCAATCACTTGAAGGAAAAACTGATTTAATTGAAGCTGAGAATCAGATAATGCAGATGGAAAAGATGTGGAAAGTACCTGATTGTTTTAAGACATAAAAGATTATATTGGCAACTTTTATGTTCAAAGTGAGGCTGAGTACAGGCAGATATCAATGAAGACTATTAAGGCATCTATTGGAAGGGAGTGGGACTAGACCAGATTCATGGAAATTATGAACAAAAAATACATTACAAAAAATGTCTAGGACAGATGCAGTGGAATTCCAAAAGCTGAAGCAGTCGATGGAGGACGAGCGGGGGTTTAGTTAGTCTCGGATATACCTTTGGCTTTACCTGACAAAATAATAAGGTTCAGATATGAGACTTTATATGTATGAGTACACTCTGAGAGGTGATGCATTAGCCAAATATTTCTTGCTTCCAAATAGGGCCAAGTGAAGAGACATAGGAATGGCAGTCTTCCCTAAGGGGACCTAGTTCGGAATAAAAGGGTATCGCTGGAAAATTGTAATGATACTGAACGAGTAATGAAAAGTTACGCAATACCATTCATTCATGCAAAAGGGGAACCATACACAGTACATTTATTCACTACCGATCAACATATGCATACCATATGCCAATCTATTCATATCTTAGCTCCAGCAATATGCAGATTGAATGAACTAGCTAGAAAGTTATCCTGATCTTGCCGGCATCAGGATCTGCTATATGGGCAAATGCCTCCTGCGACAAGTCTATGGTCCCCTGGCACCCCGGCGGCGGGCAGAAATCCACGATCTTGACTGTCACCGTCGCATGCTCCCCCCTGCAAGGGTGCGGCACGCCATTGTTCGTCGCCCCAGTGCATGTGACGTGAAGCACCTTTCCGCAGGCTCGTCCGTCTTCCCACAGTGCGGCGCTTGCTGCGGCTATCATCACGCCGTCATCCTGATTCCCGTGGCAGGCGGAGGCTACATGAACAAAGAACGGATCAAACAAGAACATTTAGCTAGACATCACAATATACATCATATTTGTTCATTTTTTTTAATTACATGCGAAAAAAGATCTGGTATTAGGGAAACCGCAATCAAGAACATATTGATGCTTACGTTGGTATGGAGGAGTATAGAAGGTGGCTGTGCCCGAGCGTGCACAAGCTTGAAGCGAGAGGCAGGCAAGCACCATTGATGCTACAATAAGTGACTTGAGAAACATGGCTGCAGCCATTAGTCGTATCGAAGTAATCTATACTTTTGATTAGGAAAAGAGTTCATGGAATTAGTGTGAAGATTGCCTGTATTTATAGTGATCGAGTATTCGTATCAGTCTAATATTTGAATTGATTTGTTTGTTTGTCAAAGGACCAAAACGATACCGAAGTTACGGTATATTCCAAAAACCAACTGATTGGACTGCTGTTTATGTTTCTTGTATGTTGCATGTGCATGAATGGAGCTATTAGGTAAGAGTTTTGTTGTTATATTATGACTTTCAGAAGCTTTGCAGTGAGTACAAGGATCATTGGACAAAAACATTCTCTACATCGTTGGCCCGATTTTTGCAGGTGTTTAACAAATGCTTTGTGAATTGATTAAAATGAGTTGATTCTTTGATAGCTTCTTGTTACTTGACTGTTTATCAGAATCCAAAGCCGGCCAACAATAATTTATGGCTGTTTCTGTGGTTAGAGACATGGAACAACAAGCACGAAATGGTATTGTCGGATGCAATAGGCTACTGTTTCCTTCCATTTTTATGGGTGTCCATACCCAAGATGGCAACTGACATATATGCAACCATATATGCCAGTCTTCACAACGCAATGTTTAGCAGCAACAAACGAAAATGCTCAGTTAATAATGGTTGACTTGGTTTGGATGGAAGGAAACAAATTTTGCAATGTGTGCATCATGTGATGGAACAAACAAAATTAAGGATCCAATGGTCGCAAAAGTTGATGCAAGAAGTTGAACTATAGATGATTCTAAATCGAGCATCGATAGATTGCGCATATATATCAGCTAGCTCAACCTGAATTTGTGCAACAATACATTTTGTGGTCGGATGGGCTCACCATAAATATGTGCAATTTCATATGCTGCATGATTTGCACTTGACCATCATCGTCCATCTCTCTATTGCCTCATCTCTCTCACCTCAACATGTGGTGATATGAAACTTTCTTAGGTCTTTTCATTCTTTTAGCATCTCAACCCGTTTGCTCTAATTTAAAACGAGATGACAAGGCCATATCACATTGTGCAGACGTCTGGAATGAGAACTTTATGCGTCTATACTGGGTAGGGTTTTGGAGAACTAAATATGCATGAGCACCGGGTGTCTGGAGAAAAACTACCATGTGCCTGTGTAGGCTGGAAAAACTCTACTTCGAGCTTATACAAGTTATAACCCTATGACACTCAATGATATATGATTTAAAGTGTTGTGAGTGTTATGAGTGATATTATATAAAGTATATTCAAGGCTTAACATGCTAATTCAACTAAGAAGTAAAGAGAGAAAGATATACATGTTTATCCCCTTCACTTCATATTGAATTCCTTGAAGACTTCCATTGAGCTTTGTTGCGTCCAACGCTTTGATTTCCTTACATTCACTCCTTGATTTCCATGCTTCATTGATTGATGTCCTTGCATCAATGATCCGATTCATCGTCTTCATTTGATGTGACTTTATCTATATTGACGATGCATTCATTAACTACACAACATGGGGATTAGTCACAATTGATTATGGTTTTTATCATCAAAACCAAATTGGAGAATCCAATATTCAACATTCTCCCCCTTTTGATGATGACAAACAACCATAACCATAATCAATAATTGTGCTTGAATATAAAGATACTTACTCCCCCTGCATTAATGCCAAACATTAGTCCAAATAATGAATCATCAATGCATGTTAATGATCTGTGTATCACATAAATTGTGTATATTATTCATTAAAGTCATCACGTATATGAATACACAAAGCATGAAGCATATGGTGATACTCATAGAGAAAGTTGAATAATGAATAAGGAGAACAAGTCAATCAACTATATGAATAAGTATGAATTTCAAAACACCCCTAAATCATACAACAGTTTCAAAACAAGTTTAGACATGTTATGATTCATAGAGTTATGATAATTTCATGATTATTGCATGAAATTCACATATGGCTACTCTCTCTCCTCCTTTACGATTCAATTGAAAGATGAAATCCAAAAATTTTGAAATATCCAAAATACTCCAAACAATCTCTCAGAGCTCCCCCTATGGTTATCTCTGTTCCTTTGTCATAATCTAAAAGGATGTGATGAATAGAACAACAACAATTAGTGCTAATATAGAATACAACTATGTGATGGTCAAAATGATACCAAAACACATAAGTGAAGGTGTTCTTATTTAACCATTTGTTTAAGATTGTAGCATCAAAACACATAAGGAGAAGAGTATTCAACATTCATAATGGAGGTGCACAAATAGAATAATTAGCAATACAATGGCACATTTCCAATAAGCGTTAAGCTTTCATTAAAATATAATGCTGGCGATTAGTACAAAATATAAGTGCATCGCACATCGAAGAACAGAACATATCTATATGTCACATACAACAAATTGTGATACCATTCACAAGTAAATGTATACTTACAAGTATACCACCCATGATCCCAAAACTATCTTCACACCCTAATCAGAAACAAAAATATCAAAATGTTTCCTCACACGCACTCTTCTCAAACAATGTTCAAAGTACATTTAGAGGATAGAGATGGGCTTGTGGTAGTCTAGATATGTGATCAAACAGCTGGGGGAGGTGGACTAGGCTCTGGATGGTCAAGAGTATGGATGTCTCTTGGAGTAGGCACATATGTCTCTAATTTCTGCTGAATGTTTGAGACCATGCCCTTCAAAGTCGTGAAATCGCTACACATTTGTGCGAGTACCATCCAGACGTTGGAAATATTGTACTCATATTCTTCCAAACGTTGAGATAGAACCGCAGGAGACTAAGAAGATGATGATGGATCAGAGGGAGGACGTATACTGTCCTGAACTTGTCGGAAGAACAGTATTGATCTGACAATGAACCTGACCAAGTCCATAGACGATAGACTGAACATTCTCTATATTGATATGATGAGAAATCGGATCATTGTCCTGATGGCGTGAACTCTGGATTAGAAAATCAACTCGGTTTCTGATGACCTCGAGGGGATCATTGAACCAATGGTTGTATTCTTCTATAACCAAGGCAAGCACTTTTGGGATATGTAAAAAGAAAGATTAACCTCTTTTTGCTAGAAAATAAACTGAAAACCAAGTAAATGTAATTGCTAAAAGGCACTTGTGGATAGATGACCAATTCTAGAAAGAACGTTTGTAACCATAGGAAAACAATGTTTGGCTATCATAAACATATTCCTAAAAGTAATGAATGAAAACAAATAAAATTTTGGTTGATTGCCACTTCCACCTTGATAAGGGCAAGCTAGTATGTCTTTAATACATGCTTTCATAGCTAAGAACGCAACAATCATGATATTTTATATGAGATGATGTGGGTATTTGAGCTCATCATCAATGTCATCGATGTGGGAGATTTCATGCGAAAATCTTCCTTTTGTGATGAAAATGGTATCACTGTAGAAGACTATGGCAACTTGACAGTGATTGCAACAGCCTTAGGAGAAGAATAAATCAGTCGCAAGTTTCAAGATAATTGCATCGATCAGCACAAGTCAGATTTAGATTACTACCAGCTAGATTACGAGGATCAGTATAGTAATTGCCCAAGACTATGTATGTCACTAATATCTTTATTTAGCTTGTGTTGTCATTTAATTCTTGTGACATGCATTTTTTTATATCATTGATGTTCCCTTGATAATTAAGCAAGACACCAGACATTATATGGATGGAAATAATTTCGTTGCTAACCCAATTATTAAAGGGTGTGAGATTGTGGTAAAAGGTGAAACCCTAATAGTAGGTTTAATAATATTTGTTCCTGGCGATTTTGACGTCAAATTAGGTACGAGGGGGTTAGCATGACATCATGACATGATAGATTGTTGCAACAAAGGGATATTAGTTAGTCTCGGATATACCTTTGGCTTTACCATACAAAATAATAAGGTTCAGATATGAGACTTTATATGTATGAGTACACTCTGAGAGGTGATGCATTAGCCAAATATTTCTTGCTTCCAAATAGGACCTAGTGAAGAGACATAGGGATGTCAGTCTTCCCTAAGGGGACCTAGTTTGGAAGAAAAGGGTATCGTTGGAAAATTGTAATGATACTGAACGAGTAATGAAAAGTTACGCAATACCATTCATTCATGCAAAAGGGGAACCATACACAGTACATTTATTCACTACCGATCAACATATGCATACCATATGCCAATCTATTCATATCTTATCTCCAGCAATTTGCAGATTGAATGAACTAGCTAGAAAGTTATCCTGATCTTGCCGGCATCAGGATCTGCTATATGGGCAAATGCCTCCTGCGACAAGTCTATGGTCCCCTGGCACCCCGGCGGCGGGCAGAAATCCACGATCTTGACTGTCACCGTCGCATGCTCCCCCCTGCAAGGGTGCGGCACGCCATTGTTCGTCGCCCCAGTGCATGTGACGTGAAGCACCTTTCCGCAGGCTCGTCCGTCTTCCCACAGTGCGGCGCTTGCTGCGGCTATCATCACGCCGTCATCCTGATTCCCGTGGCAGGCGGAGGCTACATGAACAAAGAACGGATCAAATAAGAACATTTAGCTAGACATCACAATATACATCATATTTGTTCATTTTTTTAATTACATGCGACAAAAGATCTGGTATTAGGGAAACCGCAATCAAGAACATATTGATGCTTACGTTGGTATGGAGGAGTATAGAAGGTGGCTGTGCCCGAGCGTGCACAAGCTTGAAACGAGAGGCAGGCTAGCACCATTGATGCTACAATAAGGGACTTGAGAAACATGGCTGCAGCCATTAGTCGTATCGAAGTAATCTATACTTTTGATTAGGAAAAGAGTTCATGGAATTAGTGTGAAGATTGCCTGTATTTATAGTGATCGAGTATTCGTATCAGTCTAATATTTGAATTGATTTGTTTGTTTGTCAAAGGACCAAAACGATACTGAAGTTACGGTATATTCCAAAAACCAACTGATTGGACTGCTGTTTATGTTTCTTGTATGTTGCATGTGCATGAATGGAGCTATTAGGTAAGAGTTTTGTTGTTATATTATGACTTTCAGAAGCTTTGCAGTGAGTACAAGGATCATTGGACAAAAACATTCTCAATATCTTTGGCCAGATATTTGCAGGTGTTTAACAAATGCTTTGTGAATTGATTAAAATGAGCTGATTCTTTGATAGCTTCTTGTTACTTGACTGTTTATCAGAATCCAAAGCCGGCCAACAATAATTTATGGCTGTTTCTGTGGTTAGAGACATGGAACAACAAGCACGAAATGGTATTGTCGGATGCAATAGGCTATTGTTTCCTTCCATTTTTATGGGTGTCTATACCCAAGATGGCAACTGACATATATGCAACCATATATGCCAGTCTTCACAACGCAATGTTTAGCAGCAACACACGAAAATGGTCAGTTAATAATGGTTGACTTGGTGGGTTTCCACTTGAAAAAAATCCCCCCCCCCCCCCCCCCCCCCCCCCCCCCCCCCCCCCCCCCCCCCCCGGGTCAAAACAAATAAGTGGGTTTCCACTTGATCCATGAAAACATTAAAACGTGAAGTTCCAACATTTCAAACACTCTAATGGAATTGATGCCAAGTTAGTGGTCTCAAGGGGGCTGCTCATTAAGAATTAAGAACGAAAGGTCGATTATACATTGTTGCACTTTCCTAGGAGGAAATTACAGGAGGGTCTTCTTAGGTGTAGTTGGACGCACATGCATATCCAATTACACAAGACTAGTGGCAGTTTTTCAATCCCCTATATCTAGAATCTCATTCTCAATTGTAACCACAACACAGACACAACACAGGATACAAGTATGGTAGAGACACAAGTATGTGGCACGGCAATTGCTTGAGATGAAGGGCACATGAACATGCAAAAATATATGTAAACATGAGAGAGAGAGAAAGAGAGAGAGAGTGTGTGTGTGTGTTCATGCCATGAATAGATGTTTCAGTCTCAATCTTTTGGTTTTAGCAATTTCGTACTGGTTTCGGCTGGAACCAGAACGAAACTAGCCTCTCGATTGGTTTTTGGCTGATTACCGTTTAATTAACCAAAAAATCAAGATCGGTCATAAAATCTACAAATAGACGTCGATGCATGAAAAAGTCGTCAGGAAATTCTAATTTAAAAAGGAAATTATGACCAGAGATCAATTAGCCCTTTTCACACACTTGTAGAAAACCACAAAAAGAAATAAGCAAGAAAACAAACAGCAGAATATGTTGCTTGGCATGCCAAGTCCGAGGATTACAGTACACTGCTTCAATTTGTTGATTCTTGTGTCACCAATTTGATCAGAAGGATGAGGGAGGACTCAGCAAGGTAAGGAGATCATTGAATGGTTTGTTTTTATATGATTCAGTACTTAAAATCCAAACCCGCATTATGTTGACTTGGTTGTTGTTGTGTAAGATGGGTTTGAGAATTCAAATCTGAGACCCAATTGAACTATATTACTTTATTATTTAACCCATTGTACGTTTTGACATATTACTTTTTAGTTTTTCAATTTGCAACCCCCTAAACTAATGAAATTGTTTAGAATCTAATTCGAAAATCCTACAAAATAAAATTTGCATCACAAAATATTGATGGAGATTCGGCTCGTTCATTATTTTGAACTTAGTTTTATTTTGATTTTAGGTGACTTTTGAGTTTAATTTGATGTGCATGTGCTGTACTTTTAGGAGAGTTTCTTTTACTTTATTTTTATTTGCTTGTATGGTGCACGTATTTAGCCTTTAAATAAGCATATATCTCTTTTATTCAATGAATTGGGATTGATTAATTCCTGAGAAATTCTAGTTTGCTTCAAGAGAACCCCTAATGTTCTTTTAAATCTTTTTTTCTCGACAGGAATTGAAAGCGGGTGCAATAGCGGCAAAGGTGAGAAGTTTAAATCTTATCGTATCCTTAGCTTTTCTCCTTAATTCCCAATTTCTTCTTCAATTTATTGTTTTTCCCATCACATAAACCCTAGATCTAGAACACTGAATCGTTGCTTTGGCAGTGCATCAAATAGGTTAATAACCTCACACAAAGAGGTAATGACATGAATTAAAATGATGCTTTATATCGTTAATCAAATTGATAGCTATTCCACCAAATTGTAACATAAATGCGCATGTAAATAAATATATGTATGAACGAATATATGAGAAAACCCAAAACTAAGGCGGAACTTAATGAAACCACCGATATTGCACGAAGCCGCTACATCAAGTTCTCACATTTTCATTCATACATAAGCATATCCATGCATTATAAAGTATAAAAACAGTTCTAATCGTATAATACATGCAACGATTACAAACTATCACACATTTTCATACCTTCAGCAAATAAAAAATCCACATCTCTTTAAATTCATGTAGAGTAGCTTAATGTATCTCAATTTATCAAAACATAGCTAAACTCATCATAGTTGACACTTCTACAACCTTTTCCACTAGGATATAAGAATTGATATAAAAATACAACTTAATAAATATTTCAAACATATAGCATGTTACATGAAGAAAGAAGTGCATGAATCATGCAGGACATGTCACCAAAACTTTTGCAAAGTGTTCTAAACTAATGGACATAGTATATAATTTTAAACATGTTTAAAAGTAGACTACATGTGTCCCGAGAGTGTCAATGTCCAGTAAAAGTGATGCGTGTCTGGTAAGGATGCGGATTCATGATAGAATGACCCGTTGACGTAGGACACTAAGATCAAAGAAGAAAATTAGAAAGAAAGCTAGATCTAGAGTTCTAAAGATGGGAAAGGAGTTTATATAGATAAGGGATGTTAAGATCTTCTCTCATATCATCATCTGCATATTCTAGCAAATTAGCATGCAAGAAAATTAGATACCTAAATCTCTCACCAAGGTTCTCACGTGCTCACTTTCTCATATCTCAAGAAAGATTCAAAAAGAGAAACTTTTCTCAAAACAATTCACGTTTCTTCCTTAACGGTCTCCTTATAATAAGATACAAATTATTTTCAGCTAATCTCCATGTATGACGTGTACTTATATAAGTGATGGGCTTCGGATGTATAGGAGGCACAACAAGGAGCGCGCATGGGGGAGCAGCCAAACCAAGCTAGGGGCGTTTCGTGAATCCTTAATTCCTTTTTTTATTTAATTTTTATTGGAATGACAAACTTGTAATTAGATTAAAGGGGATTAGTATTTAACCCTAGGGTTAGCCGCCGGTCATGGCTATGCTTGATTTTGATATTGTGTGAAGAATTCTTAGGAAGCTTGCGGCGACCATTCTTTTGGCGTCTTGGGAGGATGGTTGCCCCTATAATTGTAGCCAAGTTATCTCTTTTATTCCTATTTTCATCAATTTAATTTCAGATTTGTGTGAGTCCTATCATTTTGGTATCAGAGCACGTCGATCCATGGCGACGGCTACGAGATCCAAAGACCGGATCGATGCGGTAGAGGAGAGATTGACGGGGGAGATCGAGGGCATCAAGGGCAAGGTCGCAAGCGTGAAGGAAACCCTAGTGGATCATAGTGGGCAATTGAAAGAAACGGCGAAGCCCTAGCGAATATCATATTCCAACTCAGAGAGATTTTGTCGCATCTAAAAGGAAGTGATGGCAACCCTAAAGCGGCGACAAAGTTACCACCTTTGGACAATGGGAAGGAGAAGAGGGAGAAAATTGATGCGGAATCCGTTCATGAGGGAGAGGAAAATGACGAGGAAGATGGAAGACCGTTTAAGGAGGATTATCGAGAAGCGATGTGCCGAAAAGCGGAGGAAGAGAGGAGGGGGCGGCGGCTAGGAATTCCGCCCAGGCAGGGGGGTCGTGGATCCCTCCCCAGGCCCACGCAGGCCCCCAGGACATCAGGGAGGGGCGACGTTCCCCCCAGCTCTGGCCGGGGCTGGCGAAGGCCCCCAGGGCCCTAGTGGGCCCCGCCAACCAGCGGCAGGGCCGCTGAGGCCTCCAGAACCCTCGGGCGGGCCCAGCGGCCCCTCCTCAGGGCCGTTGGGGCCCCGCCGACCAGCAAAGACCCCGGGGGGTGGGGTGCACAGCAGAAAGAGAGGCAGCCTTTTAGTGAGTTTCAGGCCCTATTTGGAGGATTCGGCACTTGGTTTCGATGACGGATTTGACCCCGAAAATTTTCAGGAGTACGGTGATGACGGTTAGGGGTTTCGGGACCCTCCCGACCATATGTATGGAGATGATAGATGGCGCCCTCCGCCTCACACTTATGAGGGACGCCTCAGAGACTATTAGGAGGAGCATGAGGGCCGGGATGGATGCTATGGAGGACATGGATGGGGACCACGAGGTGGTTATAGAGAGCGTGGGAGAGGGCCACAGTGAGGACATGAGACACACCAGGAGAGGTGGCAGCACTACCATTAGCCCAGATATGACAAGGGACGGGGAGATCAGGGAACATTCAACATGGACCGATTGCAAAAGCTGAAAATGCTCATATTCGATGGGGTGGATCCAGTGTCGTGGATCAACCGAGCATAGAGATTTTTTAGAGTCTCTCGCATGACTGAGGAGCAGAAACTGGATGCAGTAGGAATTTGTCTGGATGGAAAGGCCATCGCTTGGTTTCAGTGGAAGGATGTGAGGCGCCCTTTTCGCTCATGGGAGGAGATCAGGGATCAAATGGTTGAGAGGTTCATAGACCCCCACTTGGGGAATGTGAGAGAGCAATTGCTATCACTCCGGCAGGAGGGCACGGTGAGAGATTATCTAGAGATGTTCGAGGCCCTATCAGGACAGGTGCACAGAGTAACTGACAAGGCGATGGAGAGCACCTTCATGAAGGGGTTAATGGCCACTATTCGAGCAGCGATACGCATGCAGAAGCCTCAGAGTCTGATGGAGGCTATGGAGTACGCTCAGATAGCGGAAGACTGACAATTGGAGGAGAGGCGGGCGAGGGGCGGTTAGAGTGGCCCAATTTCCCGTAGCCAAACAGCGACATGAGGACAGCAGAGAGCCACAACGGGAGCGAAGCCTGCCACCAAGGAGAAGAGTATGGAGAAGAGTATTGCATCACAGACTGGGGGCAGTTCAAGCGGATGACTGACGCAGAGATGAGAGAGAAGCAACAGAAGGAACTATGTTTTAGATGCGACGAGCGATTCACACCAGGTCACAGATGTGTGGGGTGCAAGCTCCAGGTGTTACTACTCAAGGATGAGGATGACGACGCTAATGTAGAGGACGAGACCGCAGTGTTGGAAGAGGAGACTGAGGACCATCAGCTAGACGTGATGGAGGTTTCCCTTAACTCCGTGGTAGGGTTCACACCAAACCATACCATGAAGCTGAGGGGGCATATCGATGACCAGGAGGTGACAGTACTTATCGAAAGTGAGGCGACCCACAATTTTATTTCCAGGAGCGTAATGGCCCAGCAGGAGCTCTAGCTGACAGACTGTGGCAGCTTAAGTGTCGTGATGAGAACAGTGAAGAAGGAGAGCAGTCGTGTGGTTTGTAGAGGCCTGGTGCTGGCACTACATGGGTGCAGGTGATAACTGACTTCCTGCCTCTAGACTTAGAGAGTACTGATGTCATCTTAGGCATGACTTAGTTACAGATGCTGGGGGGAGATGACCGTGAACTAGAAACTGCTCAGGATGGAGTTCCAAGAGGATGGGAGAGCTGTAGTCTTACAGGGGGGACACCAGCCTATGCAGAGTACTGGTCTCGCTGAAGACCATGATGAGGACCATTTAGATGGAGGGTGGTGGATACCTGTTAAAGTTACATTCGTTGACGGGAGAGGGTGGCGCTGAGGCCAGCAAGGAGCAGCACATTCCAGTGGAGGTACAACAGTTGATGGAGCAGTTCGAGGTCTTACAGGAGCCACATGGACTTTTACCACCGAGGGATCACGAGCATGCCATAGCCCTGCGGGAGGGCCTGTCCTCCATCGGTGTGAGGCCCTACTGTTACCCACAGGCACAGAAGGACGAGATTGAGAGGATGGTGACGAAGATGGTACAGGCGGAAGTGATACAGCCCAGTGTGAGCCATTTTTCCAGTCCGGTGCTGTTGGTGAAGAAGGAATGAAGCTGGCGCTTCTACGTAGATTACATGGCTTTGAACAAGGAGATGGTACCAGATAAGTTCCCCATACCAGTGATAAATGAGCTCTTAGATGAGCTACACGGGACAGCCATATTCACGAAGATAGAATTTAAATCGGGCTACCACCAGATCAGGATGCGGTGGGAGAATGTGCCTAAGACTACGTTCAGGACATATGAGGGCCACTATGAGTTTTTAGTCATGCCCTTCGGCTTGACTAATGCACCAGCTACTTTCCAGGCTCTCATGAACAAGGTATTTCGTCCTTACATGCGACGATTTGTACTCGTCTTTTTCGATGACATATTAGTGTACAACCATACCTTGGAGGAACATTTAGACCACTTGCAGGCGTTTTTCAAGAAATGCAGTACCACCAGCTATTTGCAAACAGAAAAAAGAGCTTATTTGGACAGCCACAGATCGAGTATTTGGGATATGTGGTATCTGCAGATGGAATGGCAGCTGACAAGGCGAAGATAGCAGCGATGCTGAATTGGCCGCGCCCCACCACTCTGAGGGGGCTGAGGGGATTTCTGGGCTTAACAGGATATTACCGCAGATTTTTACAGAGATATGGGACGATCGCCTGGCCACTCACAGAGCTACTCAAGGACCAGTTCATTTGGGGGGAGGGGATGACCGCTTTTGAGGCCTTGAAGAAGGCCATGACCACAGTGTCAGTCCTGGCGCTGCCAGACTTTTATAGACCTTTTGTGGTGGAGGCGGACGCTTCGGGGCATGGATTGGGAGCGGTGTTGATGCAGGATCAGTAGCCCATAGCGTATTATAGTCATGTGTTAACAGCTAGAGCCAGACAGCGGCCGGTCTATGAGAGGGAGCTAATGGCCATTGTTCTGTCCATCGAGAAGTGGAGACTGTATTTGTTGGGGAGGAGTTTCCTGGTACGCACGGATCAGATGAGTCTCAAATACATATTAAAACAGCGCATGGTAGCATAGAAGCATCAGAAGTGGCTACGGAAGATAATGGAATACAGGTTTGAGATTGAGTATCACCCGGTAATATAGAACAAGGCGGCTGACACCCTTTTACGGCGGGAGGACGTAGAGTTGACGGCACTGGCGGTTTCTGTACTACAGGATTGGGAGCCACTGAAGCAAGAGGTTGAGCAGGATCAGAAGCTGACAAGCATACGGGCGGCACTATTGCAGGGATCTAAAGAGCACCCAAGTTATACTATCCAGGATGAACGGATACTACATTGGGGGCGAATGGTACTTCCGATGAATTCTACATATATTCCGGCTATACTCCAGGAGTTTTACAGCAGTACCGTGGGAGGACATTCTGGGGTCCTCAAGACCTACCAGAGACTGGCGAGGGAGGTTTACTGGAAGGAAATGAAGAAGGACGTCTCGAGGATGGTTGCAAAGTGTGACGTTTACCAGCGTCACAAGTACCAGTCGATGGCTCCAGGAGGTTTACTACAGCCGATGTCCTTGCCCAACGGGTGTGGAAGGACCTTTCCATGGATTTCATTGATGGATTACCGAAGTTGGAAGGATATAGTCATATTTGTTGTAGTAGACCGCCTCAGCAAGTATGCGCACTTTATACCACTTCGGCATCCTTGCAGTGCAGTGTCGGTGACGGAGATATTTGTGAGGGAGGTCATTAGCTTGCATGGGCCCCCAAAATCCATTGCCTCTGATAGGGATAAGGTGTTCTTGAGCAAATTCTGGCAGGAGCTTGTTAAGCTGCATGGTACAGTTTTGAGACGGAGCACAGCCTACCATCCGCAGACAGATGGCCGGACTGAGGTCGTCAACAAGAGTGTTCAGACATATCTACGGTGCTTTATTTCAGAGTCACAATGAGTGGGCCCGTTGGCTGGCATTGACAGAGTATTGGTACAATACATCTTATCACACCACAGCTCAGACGACACCTTTCAAGATGTTGTATGGCCGAGATCCTCCACATTTAGTACACTATGGACAAGAGACGACACCAGTATCCGATGTGGAGCAGTATTCGGCAGAGAGGGATCGGATTTTGGCGGAGCTGAAGCTCCATCTGACTAGAGCTCAGCAAATTATGAAGACGAGTACAGACCTTCACCGCAAAGATGTGCAGTTTGCAGTTAGGAAATATGGCGTACCTTAAGCTGAGACCCTACCGGCAGAGATCCTTGGCCCACAGAAGGAATGAGAAGTTAGCACCGAGATATTTTGGACCTTTCGAGGTCGATGCCAGGGTGGGACTAGTTGCTTACAAGTTGCGGCTACCTCCATGATCGATTATTCATCCGGTATTCCATGTGTCTCAGCTTCGCCAGGTTATCGGAGACCACACTCCTTCGCACACTCTTCCAGAGACATTGACATATGATATGGAGGTGAGATTGGAGCCTGAGGAGCTGAAGGAGGTGCGCAGAGGGAGCACTGGAGAGTGGGAGGTTCTCTTGCCGTGGAAGGGCTTACCAGAGCACGAGAGCACATGCGAGTCCCTGGACATGATGGTGCAGCAATTTCCAGACTTCCATCTTAAGGACAAGTTGACTCTTTGGTGAGGGAGTAGTGATGGGCTTCGGGTGTATCGGAGGCGCAACAAGGAGCGGGCGCGTGGGCGAGCGGTCGAACCAAGCTAGGGGCGTTTTCGTAAATCCTGAATTCCTACTAATTAATTTTTACTGGAATGGCAAACTTGTAATTAGATTAGAGGGGATTAGTATTTAACCCTAAGGTTAGCCGCCGACCATAGCGATATTTGATTTTGATATTGTGTGAGAGAATTCTTAGGAAGAGTGCGAACATCCTCTCTTTTGGCGTCTTGGAAGGGTGGTTGTCCCTATAATTGTAACGAAGTTATCTCTTTTATTCCTATTTTCATCAATTTAATTTCAGATTTGTGTGAGTCCTATTAATAAGCAAATCTTAATAAATCAAATAAACTAAACTATAATTCTAACAAATAAAATCATAATAAACTCAAATAAATTTTGTAACTACTTCTAATTGGGTCTCCATCATTCTTCCACACATTCAAAAACTCACCACTTGATGAATAATGACAAGGATACATATTCCAGCAGAATTTAGCAATCTCCAATGTTTGGAAAAGACTCGTCCTCGAAGTTTGAAAGAGTTTGAAAGAAGTAAAACATAACTTGCAGATAAATATGTTTAGAAGAACACATCAAAACAATAAGAGAGTAATGAGCCAAAGCTGCTAACTTGCAGTACGTGAAGGATCTGGGATGCCGAAATTGATGTGCTCGTATAGTTCATAACACGCATCCTAATGTAGCTCTGGCACAGCCGCACAGGGTCAAAAGTTAACTCAAGCTATAATTTGAGCTCAGGCTGGGATGCTAGATCAAACTCAATCTTGAGCTTTAAATCAATCTTTGGATCAGGTTCAGTCTTAGTCTCAAGTTCTATCACTAGCTCAGACTCCAACACAAACGCATGCTTAAGCTTGGACTCAGGCTTCATCTCTATTGTCTCATATATAACTCGAATGTAGCTTTAAAGTCCATCGTAGAATTCGCATTGCTTGGTATACGTATGAAGCGGGCCTCCAAAGGTGAGTTTCGGCCGCTAAAGCTTTTATGAGTTTGTAGCAATCTTCTAGCAAGTGCCTAACATCTATCGTTTGGATAAATCATAAATGCTCCAATTTGAACTTGAAACCATGGTGTTCCTCTAAAACGTGTAGCTTCTTAATGTGACTTGTAACGTGGCACAAACGTCTCGAAAATCAGGTTGAAAATAGATCGTATGCAAAATTCAGTTGAAAATCCCTAGAAAATCCCCTAAAATTTACAAATGTTATTGTAGCATATGGAAAATCTGAAAAATCTAAGATAAATCACAAACTGCAATACAGCGATCAATAGCTTGGTTAACGATGACTATGGCAACATGAGCTGATCAGGGTTGGTTTACCGGTTTAGGCCGATTCAATCGGCTTGGTTGGCTCATCGACTCGAGCAGTTTTGGTGCGGTACTGATCGGCTTTTAGATCTAAGCTGACCGCCTCAAATTTGTTTCGAGATCGAGCCAGAGTCTGCAAGAATCGATTTTGACAAGATTTTCTTACTGACTTAGATGGTGACAGCGTCTGGTGGGCTCGTCGAGCTCTAAAGATATTGCAAAGAGGGTCGGCAACCTTCAGAATGCTCGGGAGAATGTTATGATCCAACGACAAAGGGGGTGGAGAAGACGAGGATGAATATGAATGGCGATGATAACGATAAGGAAGACGGCGTGGAGTCGAAGGACTCTAATGTGGTGGTTAGGTGTTATTGATAGTTCTGCTAACTGCTACAAGATGCGAAGGCGGCCGACGCAGAAGGTAAGGTTTTTGGTTATGCGGGAAGATAGGGTATCAGATGAGGAAGTAAATAGTAGATTTTTATATTTTCGGGTTTTTAAAAAATATAGAAAATTCAAGAAAATTAACAAAGTTCCGATGGGAAAATCACAAATTTTAAGGACAGAAAAATTGGCGGCTATGGTTTTGACTTTGGGTTTTTTATGGCTAGTTTTTAATTTTTTTAATCTAAAATTTTAAAACTTTTAAAATTTTCCAAAACAATTTAGAAAAGTTAAGAAAAATTAGGAAACGTAAAAGATGATGAAAAGGTCATGAAATTTGCTCTACTGCCAAATTTGACACATTGCAGTAAGATCAAATAGTGAAAACGAGGAAAAAAAATAGATCTAAGGTTCTTACGATGGTGAGTGTGAGATTACTATATAAATAAGAAATGTTGAACTCTTCTCACCCTAAGACATCTACTGTTGATGCGTGAAATACGCAACAGTGAGACCGATCAGGATTTTGCCAAGCCGATCTCCTTCTCCGGTGCCTGAAAGCGAAAGAATAGCCTCAAAAGATCGGAGGATGGACCTTCGATTCGACTTCGATACTTAAGTCAGTTCAAGCAGAAGAAAAGAGGTGTGTAGGTTTGAGCAAGAGTGATCGCATACCTGGGATGAGGTTGATCTGTTGTTTTTTTAGATCTGGGGTCAGTTACACCACGTCAGGGGGAGTTATGGGGATCTCCGAGTTCATGGCATAATTGGTTCCTCCAGGCCAGGCATGCGGTTATGCACGCGATGAGTGGACATTGAATGCCATCAATTTGTAACGGGTCGGAGAGAGGTCGGCCCTTCTACCCGAGATCGTGATGCCTTAACTGCGCAAGGTGGTTAAAGTGGGCTGACCTCGCCAGATGGACGTCGTTAGGTGCGTTGCGCACATAATAGTTTGGAGAAAGGACGCGTCATCTATCGATGATCAAGCTGCTTTGGTCACACGGGCCAACATCGCCAGATGGGCAGGTCCTCAGGTGGTGAGGTTGAAGGAGCCGACCTCGGGTATTTATCACTAAAGTCATCATGTGGGTCATGTTTGCCGACTTGAGTCAACGAGTGCCAAGTTTTAAGAGGAAGGTCAATCCAACTATCAAAGCTTGCTAGGAATGCAGCAACATTGACCACATCAGTGAAGATTATCACTAAGGTAAACTTTCGTTGTTATTGCCATCAAACAGGACACTGCATTGCATAATGCCTTAAAAAGATGTGCTGGAAGGCATAGGCAATGGCCAAATCAGGGAGGGAACCTTGGTGAAAGGCCAACAAAAGGCAGCCTCGTCGCTCGTCCCAGCACATGACTCCTTTTTTCAAGATCCATGGTCTTCATTTCCTACTTCGGTCGAATGTTGCAAGCGAAGGCCATGCTTAGCGATAGTGCACATTGTGTACAATCACCCAACCATGAATGTATCGGATGTTTAATAGGCATTGAGAGCCTAGTCTACTAGGCTTATGAATTCTCTCATTTTTCCCACCAAAAGCACTATCTTACCTCATCAAATGCCAACGTGTTTCTTGCAACGAGCATAGCTTACATGTTCACCACTGGACAGCAAAGTAGCAGCACATCACTTCCATTTCCCATTAATTACATGATTGTCCACTTGCCTCATTAGAGGTTTCGAACATCTTATGGACACCGCTATAGGGTATTGTTAGGATCCGCAAAAATAGTCTCACATCGTAAGTGCAAAGGAAAATGAAATAGTTTAAGTATTAGAGGGCATCTCCACCTAATACCACTTGGTTTTGGGCAGAATGCTCAATAATACTTAACAAATGTGGTGTGAGCACGGTGTTATGGGCCTAGTATGGGATGGACTCTTAACAAGGCTACTGTTAGAAGCCTAGTATGGGATGGTTTTCTAACAAATGGGCTAGTGTTGGAGGCCAAGAATGGGATGGGTCTCTAACAAATGGTATCAGAGCTAGCCCCATGCTACGACCCACGTTGCAGAATGTGCGACCTGGGGAAGGAGCGAACTAAGAGGGGGCGACCTGAGTGAGACCAGAGTGGGCCACTTAGAGTGGGCACCCCGGAATGGACCGTCGTGGCGGCGGTTGTCGAAAACGGAAAGGGCGACCTGGGGAAGGAGCGACCTAAGAGGAGGCGACCTGGGTGAGACCAGAGTGGGCCACTTAGGGTGAGCACCCAAGAGTGGGACGCCGTGGATGGCATTGTCAGAAGCGTAGTGGTATGTTAGGATCCCAAAAAATAGTCACACATAGGAAATGCAAATGAAAAAGAAATAGTTTAAGTATTAGATTGCCTCTCCACCTAATACCAATTGGTTTAATACTTAACAAATGTGGTGTGAGCCCAGCGTTATGTGCCTAGTATGGGATGGGCTCTTAGCAAGGCTATTATTAGAAGCCTAGTATGAAATGAGTTTCTAACAAATGGGCTAGTGTTGGAGGCCAAGTATGGGATGGCTCTCTAACAGGTATCCATCAAAATTAGGGTAACGGATAGACACGACTGCATCCACCTTTGTGACCATTAAGGGTAGGAGTGTGATTGATCACTCTGCAGGTTTAGGTAGAGGGGCAAACCATGAATCGTCACTCCGACAAGAGCAACCCACTGCCAGCGGCCAAGGAAAAAATCTCAGTCAAAGTGGTTCAAGATTAAGCTAAGACGAAGACAAACTAAATCAGTTTTAGGTAGCCATGAACCAGGTGACCATTGAACTGGCTTACCCTACACCATCTACGTGTATGATCTAACCAAACATAGGGACTTCTCAAAGCTGACTGAGTCGGTTGGCAATTTGGTGTTAACATTAGGCCAAAGATCACGGATGCCCTGAATAAGGTTTCATTTATTATTTATCACTCTAGCAAAATAACCATCTGGACTCTAATTTGAATTCGAATTGCTCCGTAAAATGTTCCTAACAGGTTGAGCCTAGTCCACCAACTAGGAATGGCATGTAGAATGGGTCACTGAAGCCTCTAAGCAAAGATCTCATGGGATCGCATACTACTAAAGCAAAACTAAGACAAAGCATATGATCATCCACTCAAGTAGGCTGGGCTAATCTCAGTAGGTCGCAAGCAGATGTATGTGTATCAATTTGAAAGACCTTACAGCTTAGGTTTCAATCCACTTTCAAGGATAGCATATGGGCCCAAATTAGACACGCTACTAAAGGCCAATACATTGGAAACAATGTAAGCACTCATCTCGTCACAGGATCCCAGCATGCCCCCACCTTCTGTTGATTCTTCTGCAACGCTAATAGGATCCCTCACATCATCGCCAGAGGTGACAGTGGGATCACAGTCATCATGGAAGATGTATGTGACTCCGAATGACAGTATGCAAATCAATTCTACCCCTCCTAAGATCACAGTCTAAGTCAAGTGCGTGTAATGCCCTGATAGCTACTGCACAAGTACTAGAGGGGTGAATAGTACTTTAAAATAATCAAGAGTATAATTCCTAATTATTGTGCAAACACAACCAACAATGCGGAATGAAAATTGACAACAAGAATTAAGCAATGCAAACAGGCGATTTAATGGGTTCGGATCCACCCAAGTCTCCCCGACTTGTTCCCGGTGATCCTACGTCCCAGACCCGGATCCCATCCGGCTACTTGAGCTAGAATCCTCTAACTCAAGTTTTGCACTATGAAATTCTTGTAGAAAACTACTACAAGATCAAATCATACAAAGATCGAAATGTGACTCCCACAAACCGGGATCACGATCTTCTCTCACAACCGAGAGATAAACTGAAATATCAATTTAAATGAAACAATAAACACTTACCACAAAACCCTATGCCTTGAGTAAAACTTACTGATTTTAGGGCAAGAAGGATTTTGAGGAAAAAGATAGCACCAAATCCTAGCTCCACCAAGTGAACAGCAATAGATGGCTAGGGTGAAGTTGGTAACTTGGATTCAAGCTCTTAGCTTGAGTAGCTCACAATGAATGAGAATCTCTCTCGGTTGATATTGAGGTTGTGGTGGTGGAGGCCGAGCTTGGGGAAGTTGTTGTGGCGGGGGATTCAAAGCACCATCATTGTTTGCATATGAAAAGCCCGGATGGTTTCTAGCGGCCGGGTTGGCCCAATATCTGGAGTTCCCCGCGACATATTGTACTTGCTCCAAGGCTCCTTCTCCATTGTCCCCTCCTACATACATGGCTTGGGATTGGTCTTGCCAATCGCTCATATTGCTTATCGGCGTAGATGTAGAGGGTGCTCCATATGGGTCGGTGATATATTTCTCCAATCTCTCCACTACCTTGTGGAGAGAGTCAAATTTGGTTGAAAGCTCCGCCACGGCCTTGTCCTCATAAATACTAGTGGGCTTCAAAGAGGGCGAAGAATGTCCTCGCTCGTCCCCCCATTGTTGGTTATTAGAGGCCATCTCTTCTAACAAGGCCGTAGCTTCATCCGGGGTCTTTGATAGTATGGCTCCATTGGCGGTTGCGTCAATAATTTGCTTCGTGCCCAGTTGGAGTCCATTGTAGAAACTGTGAACAAGTTCACAATCTTCTATACTATGATGGGGGCATTGATATTGTAAGTCCTTGAAGCGCTCACATGCTTCATAGAGGGTCTCTTGCGGTCCTTGCTTAAAGGACATGAGAGCACTCCGTATCTTCACCGTCTTGGAAGGAGGGTAGAATTTGTCAACGAAGGTGCTCGCCAACTCATCCCAAGTGGTGAATGTACCTTCCGCCTGCGTCCTCAACCAATATAAAGATTTATCTTTGAGTGTAAAGGGGAAGAGTCGCAGTCGGATTGCATCAACGAAAACGCCCGGCATTTGGAAGGTGGCGCATTTGGACAAGAAAAGCTGGATGTGATAATGCGGATTCTCATGGGCATTCCCATGAAACGGGTCTTGTTGCATCAATACCACCAATCCCGTCTTTAGCTCAAAATTCTTGTCCGCCGCTAGTTCCGGCATGGCGATGGATGATGTGGTGGAAGAAGTCTTAGGCCGAAGCCTATCTCTAATGGATATGATCCTCGTCATTCGTGCGGCTAGCTCCTCCGGTGTCTCCACACGGTTCATACAACCGTCCTCCGTAGCATGCCTTCTCTCGGCTCTGATCCTCCTCACGGTACGCTCGATCTCCGGATCAAATAATATTTCTTCGGGGTTCGCCGTAGATCTCATGTACATGCAAAGGAAAACAGAGTTTCAAAGTAATTGTTAGCACGAATAAGGAGTAAAAAGACAAAAGTAATAAAAGAAAAAGAAGACACTAAGTAAAGAGAATAAAACACTGTCGCCTCCCCGGCAACGGCGCCAAAAACTTGATCGTGCCCCGGTATGCACACGCACCCGGGACAAGCGACACGTAGTCTTACCGCAAGCGCACGGTGTAGTGGCGAGCAGGTATCGAACTCAGGGAGGAACAATGACAGTGTTTTCTTCTAATCACCTAGCTATCAAAATGGTCAAGAATAATTTGGGGTAAAATTGTCACAATCGTTCGTATATCGATGGAAATATCAATGAAATAAAGCGCCTAGGGATAGGGAATCCCCGCAACGAACCGTATCTCATCGTTGTGATTCATAGTTTACATCATTGCTAGACTTGAATTTTAGGTGAACTAGTCGCAACTAAATGTAGAACCAAGCTCACGCTCTCGCGCTATTGCCGGTCTATAGCAAACCTAGGTTAGGGCCCAATCTCTTGCAAACCCTAACCTAAGCCGCTAGCGTGAAGAACGACAACATCGTTCAACCGTATCTCGAGCCCACTCTCGTGCAAACTCGAGCTACGACCTAGGTTGAGATAGTTCCTACCTGTCCAATCTCTTGCAAATGGATATTGATATAGAAACACGATTAAAAATCCTAGCTTTGGCCCAATCTCTTGCAAACCAATTCTAGAGAAGTCCAATCGTAAATCTAAATCGAATTTCTAGGGCTTCCTATCAATTGGGACCCAATCTCTTGCAAATCCTAATCGATATGAATCCCTAGCTATCCGTAATTAATCAATCCCAACCTAACCCTAATCAATTCTAGCAAAAATTTCACTAATTCATCACAATTCAGAAATAGGGTTCATAGGGTTCATCCCCATGCCCTAAGACGATAAAACTACTCACTAATCATCATGCAATTCATAAGAAATTCAATAGCAAAATCAACACAATTCATTGCAATAGAGAAATCAACAACAAAAATAGAGTTTTGACAAGAAAAGAGACAAACCAATGAGAATCCAATAGCATCCAACAAAAGTCCCCTTTCTAATCTCTCCAAAAAGCCTAAATCTAATTATCTAAAAAGCTCTCTAAAAAGGCTGCAAAAAGTATCAAAAAGTTCTCTTAAACTAGGGCAAAAACTGGGTTTAAATACCCCTCAAAATCGCCCAAAAAACCGTGACAAAAATGCCCCTGTGCAGCCCAGAAATCGCAGTTTACGCATCAGGCGGGGCGGCACACTCGGCCGAGTGACAATTGTCACTCGACCGAGTGACAAACCCTGTAAAATTTCAGTAAGTCGGGGGATCTTGGGGGTCTGTCTTCAGAAGTGACTCGGCCGAGTGACTTTACTCACTCGGCCGAGGGGCATTTCTTGCGCGGCCGAGTCGGAACCGTCAAAAGCCTGTAAATTTACAGTAAGTCGGCCTCTTTTGAAGTGGATTTTCCCATGCCACTCGGGCGAGGGGATTTCCATGCTCGGCCGAGTGGACTACCGTCACTCGGCCGAGTGCACGCCTATTTCCTTCTGTCGGTGCGTGTCCGGTCTGGTCGGCCGAGTGGTCTTCTTGCTCGGCCGAGTGGGTGGTTCACTCGGCCGAGTGAGATGATGCAAATGCCCAATCTTCGTCTTTTCGTTTCCTCGTCGCTCCTACGACGTTTCTTCTTCTTCCACTTGTCTCCCATCACCGAATAGTCCTCAGAGGAGCCTTGGGTGACACTTCGGAGTGGGTGAAAATCCTCTTGATCTCAAAATCACTCCGAATCGCTCCATATCTCCTGAAATACGACAAAAACAAGAAATCGTGAAAAGCATCGCAATATTGTCGAATAATCGTGAAAAACACGATATGGGCGATCAAAGTGGCATGCAAACATGCAGAAAAAGGGTGTAAAATATGGAGCGATCAAAAATGCACACGAAACACAGCTACGCGCTAGCATACGTATGTCAGAAAGTGACCGTTACAATCATTGCTTCACATCCCCAGTACGGTATCGTTATCCCCCGAGATTTGCCACGTGCTGCAGGATCTACACGTCTAGATCTTGATGTCCTACGGCACACTCATATGATCAAGCCTCGTGGCGACGGTTGGTTTACCTTCTACTACAGTCACCCCCTGCTCCTTACACCATCCTGCCCAACCCTGGTCGTATGTCTATTGTTCTTATGGGAGATTGGACATTCCCTCCTGACCCAGAGTTTCTAGGGGATTACATCTTCAGTTCCCTATCCCTGACGCACCACGACCACCGTCTCCTGTCGTCCACTTAGGCGTGCAGGACATCCCTGTGTCTAGAGGAGACCTCGGGGCTGGACCTAGTGGTGCCACCCCGTCTTCTGTCCCTATCACTTCTGAGGCACTCACTTCGGCCCTCTTAGGCCTCTCCTCCTGTGTCGGCACGACCACTGCCACCGGTACCACTTCCACTGTCCGTCTGGCCACTACTTCTTCCATTCGTCGAGCCACCTCCGCTCGTCTCGCTGTAGAGACTAAGTTAGCTTCTCTGCGCATTGGCGCATCCACCTCTACCTCCTCGGACCCATCCTCTTCTATCTTTTTGCACCCATGTTTCCTCGCACTCGAGAGAAACGTGTCCACCATTCTACGCATTCTTACTCACATCCACGGTCCGCCTCCACCCACTCCTCCCCCTTCACCTCCTCCATCACCTCCTCGACGATCATCTCCTCCCGCCGCCACCGTTTCCATTCCCATTTCTACATCTCCACACACTCTTTCTGATCCACATAGGCCCACTTCCGTCGACCCTACACCACCACCCTCCACCTCCATCACCGCATACACTCACTGCAAGAAATTGCCGGTGCGCTCGAGATCACTTCCCTCACCTACTTCATTGGCCACCATATCTCTTCCACTCACCATCACCACCACTCCACTCATTGTTCACATCACCACCTCACCCATCCGCCCACCTCCTCCACCCCTCTCTCCACTTCTCCGCACACCCGTCACCTCTCCCCTCCACATCCCTCCATCTTCTACCGAGGAGGACGAGGACAGTTCATATCCTGCATTTTGACTTCTTTCTTTTTCTTTTCCGATCTTTCCCTAGCATATTTCTGCATCACCATGATCATATCATATTGCTAGCATTGTCATGTTCAGCTTGGGGGAAGTCGATTTTTGTGTGTTTTGTCGTATGATGTCGCTATGGTGTGCCTGTTTATATGTGTCGTTTGGGTGTGCTTTTCTATCTTTCCTTTTGTGTGTTTCTTTTTCTTTAAATTTCAATTTCGTTTGTGTGTTTTCCATGTTTTTCACTATTTTTGAGTCGGTGCGTACCCCCCATTTTCATTGCCCTCCTGTACTTACTACTATTACATTGAGGGCAATGCAAGTTTCAGCTTGGGGGAGTCGCACTTTGTGCGTCAGTTGTGTCTTTTCTTTCGTTTTTGAGTCGTTTTCATCGTGTTTTTTCTTTTTCTTCTCATCTTTTTATCTTCCTCTCTTAGAGATGACCCCATATGATGAATTACCACTGAAACACACACACACACCTAGCATAGCTACGATAATCACATTCACTAACCCTAGGAAGCCGAGTCCTACTGAATTTCATGCTTCGTGGGTCCACTTTGCTTTTGTGTGAGTCGTGTGTCGTGACTAGCTAGTTGGTGTACTTCTACTTTGTGATTTTGATTTATATACCTTGTTGGATCTGGATCATAGCCTAGAGGGGGGTGAATAGGCTAATAGAAATTCTCGTGCAACCCACGAGAAATCACACGCAGTTATAGGCACATGCATGGTTATAAAATAGCAATCACAGAATAGGCACAGATATACTCTGGTTCGGTCGTCCCCGCGACCTACTCCAGCCCCCGAAAGCAAATACTAGATAGATATGTAATCATGTACAGCTACAATAAGTCAAGATCCCAAATCTACTCTCACCTAGCTCGTACGTACACCACATGCTCTTCACTCTCAATCTAGTCAGATGCTCTCCCTCCGTGACGACTCCCAAAGTCGTCAGGTCCCTAAAAAGTAACACAGAATGTAAAGTTTCCCCTACAGAAATCGCTACACCAATACATAGATAAATAAATAGAGTTTTAGAAATGCTCAGTAATGGCGTGTCGTCTCTGTCGTTCAGTGCGTGGTCAGATCAATCTGACAAGTAGTAGTCTCTGATGTCCCCTCAATAGTTCGGCTCCCCTCTCGATGAAACTTGCGCCTTCCACAGAAATTGAAAGTTGCGGCACCAAGATGCGGCAATGGACTGAAGATTTATTTTTGTCCTGATTGCTTTTCTTTTGGGTTATTGAGTATTTCGCACTGCCCCTTTAATTCTTTTTGAAACGGCTGCTGATGAATTCTTTTTGTGCGGGTTGATGTTTGCAAAAAAGATTCTGCCTTTGATTAAAAACTTGTGCCTTTATACATGTGCTGTAAACAAAGCCAAACAAACAAGTTAGAGGAGTATATGAATTTAATGCCCAAGCTCAAAATAACATATGCATTTTAACTCCCCTTCTTCTGATGCGTAACTTCTCTATTGGAACTTGAGCAGACTTGTCTTCAAAGCTTGGAGATTCAGTCAACAACTCCGGCCCGTTTGCTTGAAGCGGCTTTGAAGAACTTTTTGCTGCTCCAAACAAAACGAAGAAGGAACAAAAAAAAGGTTCTCTGTTTTTTTGGTGCCTGTTGTAATGCCCTGCTAAGCTACTGCACAAGTACTAGAGGGGGGGTGAATAGTACTTTAAAATAATTAAGAGGCTAATTCCTAATTACCTTGCAAACTCTACCAATTAATGCGGAAATGCGGAATAGTATATAATCGACAATAAATAAACAACCGCAAACAAACGATATTACTGGGTTCGGATCCACCCAAGTCTCCCCGACTTGTTCCCGGTGATCCTACGTCCCAACCACCCGGATCACTTCCGGATACTTGAGTTAGTAACCCTAACTTAAGATTTCCACTATGAAATACTTGTGAAAAACCTTCACAATTCAAATCATACACAAATGAAACTTGTGACTCCCACAACCCGGGATCACAAACACACTCTCACAACCGAGAGCGAAACACTTACAATATCGAAAGTAAATGAAATTGAAATGCTTACCACAAAATACATATGCCTTGAGTAAACTTACGATTTAGGGCAAAGATGATTTTGGGGAAGATGAAGAGGCACCAAACCCTAGCTCCAAGTAGATGACCAGCAATGGAGAGCTATGAGGTTGATGGTGACCTAGGATCAAGCACTTGGCTTGGAAGGCTCACAATCAATGAATCTCTCTTTTGAAATAAGAGTGAGAAGAGATACAAGATTGGAATGATTGAGCTTTGAATGAGAGGGAATGATTTCTCTTTGATCTCTAAACTTGTCTTAATATCAGCCTTGAGTGCAATGAATGCAGCTCATCAAGTATATATAGGTTAGAGGAGAGAGAGAGAAAAACGTTTCAATTGAAGCTCCAACGGATCTATTCTGAACCAAACTAGTCGGTCAAAGAACAACCACCGACCGACTAGTTCATCAACTAGTCGGTCGGTCAATCAACATGAACCGACTAAGTGGTGAACAGGGAATAGGTCGAAGTTCAGACTTAAGGAACTAGTCGGTCAAAGAAGAGTAGATGACCAACTAGTTTCACAACTAGTCGGTCGGTCACTCAACTCAGACCGACTAAGAGATAAAACACAAAGTCTGAGAACAAATAGAATTAGTCGGTCCAAGAACAAAAGTTGACCGACTAGTTCATCAACTAGTCGGTCGCCAAATATACATGGACCGACTAACGACAAACAGTAACTTGGCATGTACAGTAGAAGCTCAACTAGTCGGTCAAAGAAGCATCACTGACCGACTAGATCACAAACTAGTCGGTCGGTGAGTCAACGTAGATCGACTAACTGTAAACAGTAAAGAGCTATGATTTGAGAAAGCAAACTAGTCGGTCCAAGAAGGATTGCTGACCGACTAGATCACCATCTAGTCGGTTGGTTCTTCTTCTTGAACCAACTAACATGCACAAGAAGTCGCGAATCGAAGCGCGATGCTTCGGGAAAGTTAGTATGGACTTTTTACTAGTTCCTATGTCTAAGATAGGAGCGTTATGAAGATTAAAACGTGAGACCTACTCAAGGCTTAACATTCTACGGAACGAAGCTAAAAGACTATAAATAAAACTTGACGAACCGTCTTCGAAAGCTTCGATCCGAATCTTCATGACTTCTAAATGGTCCAAAAGCTTCAACGAAGCTTTAGGCATACGATCACGTGCTTTGAGAAGTCTCGAGACGTCGCTTTGGATGTTCATATGAATTTGGCGACGATCTCCATAACTGCGCTCACAAATTGTTATTTCACAATATATTTATGTTTGTTCATCATCCAAAACCAAATCCTGGGAGTCCAATATCCAACATTCTCCCCCTTTTTGGTGATGACAAACCAACATAAATAATAATAAAAAATAATGATTCAAATGTAATTTACTTACTCCCCCTGCATTGATGACACGTTAATTCCAAAATGAATAATAATAATACGCATCAAGCAGACGAGTAAAGTATAAAAATGAGAATCGAATATTGAAATTTAGGATTTGAAATCCAATTTTTATATCTTAACTCCCCCTGAATCTAACACATCAAATTAGATTCTTGGAAAAATGCTTAAATTATCATTTAGCACATGTCATTATTATATCTCTCCCCCTTTGGCATTAGCAAAAAGTGTGGGAGGAGATCAACGACAACAACAATGGATTCAAATGTAAGCACGGGAGTCGTAGAATACGACCACGGTCCAAATGACACCAAAGAAAAATACGAATGAAATCAAGGCGTGTCAATGAGACCAAAGTCGAAAATCGATAAATAAAATCATCAAAACTCAAATTAATTTTACGAATTGAGTTATGGAATATACTCTCCAATATCAACATTCTTGGTTAATTTAGTGCATGGAAAACAAATCTATGTTTTCATAAAATGAATTCTATTTAACCAAGTATTTTCGTCGAGCGACGAAATCAAAACATCAGAGACATATAAAATATTAAATTGTGCACAACAAAATGAAATGTCAACATCGACGTATATATATATAAATGAAGCATGAGTACATCAAAGAGATACATCCGTCAACATACAAAATGCGATCCAACGATCGAAGCACAAAAGATACAACATCATATCACACATATATAAGAGTATCACAAAACATACAACATCATCAGGGATACATCATCATACATCCAAAAATATCAAAAAGCATAACCACAAAACCACCCAAAATATCCTAACCCACACTCTCTCACTACAAGATATCTCATCTAAAGTGCATCAGGAGAGGCCTCAAAGAAGCTCAAGAGGCAGTGGAAGGATCTGCAGCAGCAGCAGGCTCTGCAGCAGGAGTGGTGGTCACCGGATCAGCAGTAGTGTCCACGGGAGCGACGGAAGTGGAAATCTCTGGAGCAGCAACAGTAGTGTCCTCGGGAGCACCAGTGGTAGTATCCACCGCAGGAACGGTGGTAACAGGAGTACTCTCGGGGTCACCAGCAGAAGAGGCAACAGCAGCACCAGAAGTGCCCTCGGGGCACGAGTAGAAACACGCACAAGCTCCTCAATCTCCTCCTCATCCAACTCCTCCTCGTCAGAGACTGACGGAGGGATCTCAATACCAAGGTGGCGAGCAATGCGAGCAAGAATCTCCTCGGTACGAGCATAACGAGACTCCACACGTCTCACTGAACGTGCGAGCTCGTCAAGAGTGGTAGAGGGAGCAGCTGAGGCAGACGCTGAAGGTGTCGTCATCTGAACGTGACAAAGCGCCGCAAGAGACTTCTTGACGGCCGTCGCGTTCAGAGGGGGACCAAGGGGACGCTCATCGTCAGGAGGAAGTGTGACATGGAAGTGGCGAAAAACAAGGGTCAACAAGCAAGGATATGGGATATGCGCAGACTTCGTGGACTTCCGGATACACTCGAAAGAATCCATCTTATCGAGTATGATCCGGGCCCAGTTAATCTCGCTACCCATGAAGATGGCATAGATCAACGTCAGAAATGGCTGGGATGGCAAAGAAGAGGAGCCGTACTTAGGAAGTAAGCACGACTTCAGAATCAAATTCAGGACCCAGGCATTTGGCTTGAATGACTTGGAGGGGACGCCAATCATGGCGGGAGGAATCTCATGCAAGATCTCGGAGAGGATAACCTAATCAAGTGAAGAGATGTGATCAACAGAAATATCAGAGGGGAGGAGGCCAGACGACGAACAACCAACCAACTCTCTTAAGACTTCTGCTGTGAGGACTATCGGTGTCCCCAAAACAGTAGTCTCAATCGAGTGGGTCGCGTCATACTGACCCCGGATCCTATTGGCATAGAAAAGTTTCACTAGGCGAGGGTAGGGTGAGGATTCGCCTTAGGGTCATATCGAAGGTAATCGATAAGACCCGAAGACGACAGAAGATCTGCTAGCCCTATGAAGTCAGAAAACTGTACGAAATGCTCCAGAAGCAGCGGACAGTGTTCGATACGGTTGTAAGCCGCGAGACACATAGGGTCATCGCAACACAACGAGATATCGACACCACCAACCGGCATCGGAGCCTTTCCCTTAGGCTGACGGGTACGGGGTCGAGAGCTAGACTCAGGCTGCCTAGTAGGAGGTGAGGGTTCCCTACGGGTCTCGGTCTCAGGAATGTACTCGGTGTCGGAATCCGAAGCACCTGGTGGAGTGGGAGCACGAAAAGACACAGGCTTAGACTTGGGCTGAGATTGGGCACGGGGTTTCGAAGTCGCCGTCCTCTTACGCTTAAGAGGAGGCGAAGACGAAGAAGTTTGGGTGGTTTTCGAACGACGTCTAGGAGGGGTTCGCGAGGGTTGAACGGGATCCGTAGGGGATGGCTCTACGGTCATAGGCGATGGGCTCGTAGGACGGATCGGGATCCTTGTCTTCGCCATTAGCACGACGAGACAAAGCACGAACACTAGATATCTAAAACCCTAGCCGAAATAGATAAAACCCTAGCCGAAATCCTAGCCCTAAGATCTAGAAACTGAACCCTAGAGAGGGATAGGAGAGAGGGAGGTATACCCTAGGAGGAGGTCGACGACCGGAATAGGGCAAGATGGCCGGAGAGATGGCCGGAATCGACGGTGAGAGAGGGTGGAAGTCGAAGGGGTCGGGGGTTTTCGAGCTGGAGGAGAAAGAGAGACTGACTTGAAAGAGATCAAGTCGATTAGATGAGCATTTAATCGATTGGAATGTGAAAAGACATGACAGTCCCCGTCACAACTAGTCGGTCACAGTTCAAGCACTGACCGACTAGATCACGATCTAGTCGGTCGGTCAATGAGCTTGAACCGACTAGTTGTAAACAGTAACTGAAGACAAATTTCCTGACAAGAATTAGTCGGTCTAAACGCATTCATTGACCGACTAGAACTAAATCTAGTCGGTCGGCCAATGAACTTGGACCGACTAAGAGAGTCCAAAAATTGAAAATTTTGAAATTTTGAATTCTCTCCTAATCGCACTTGGACGAAACATCGTTAAACTCTCATTAATCATTATACTACCCCATTAAACATCGAAAATCTGAAATTTGACGATTACGCACAAATCGAGCATAAATTCCGAAAATTCAACAAAAAATCCAGAAAATTTCAATTAATCTAGCATAAGCAAATATAAAGAATTGAATAGCATGCAAGATTATTGAACAAAATATGAATCCTAAATCTCGGATTCACCCATAATCCCCAATTCTCGACGTAACCGCATAAAGGAGTCTTCCTTTAGGGGTTTCGTGAAAATATCGGCGATTTGCTTCTGGGTTTCAACGTACACTAATATGATGTCCTTTTTAGCAACATGATCATCTAAGAAATGGTGTCGGACATCTATGTGTTTAGAACGGGAATGGTGTATCGGGTTCTTGGAGAGACATATTGCACTTTGGTTATCCATCATGATAGGGCAAGTATCACAGTTTATACCAAAGTCTTTAAGTGTGTGTCTCATCCAAAGAACTTGAGCACACGCGGCACCGGCGGCAATATATTCCGCCTCGGTGGTTGAAAGTGATACGGAATTCTGCTTCTTGGAAAACCAAGAGACAAGAGAATTTCCTATAAAATGGCAAGTGCCACTAGTACTTTTCCTGTCGGATTTGCATCCCGCATATTATGCGTCACTATATGAGATTAACTCATACGTGCTAGATTTTGGATAAAGTAATCCAAAATCAAGTGTATAACTTAAATAACGGAAAATACGCTTTACCGCTACTAAGTGAGACTCCTTAGGTTGAGACTGATAACGAGCACATACACATACGGTAAACATAATATCGGGCCTACTTGCGGTAAGATAAAGTAAACTACCTATCATACCTCGATATAGACGAATGTCTACATCTTTTCCGCCCGCATATTTATCAAGATGTGTAGTCGTGCTCATCGGTGTCTTTTCCCGGAGGCATTCTCCATTCCAAATCGCTTTAGCAACTCCACCGTGTACTTCGTTTGGTGGATGAAGATTGCATCGTTCATTTGGCGAATTTGGAGACCTAAGAAATATTTGAGCTCACCCATGTGGCTTATCTCAAATTGATCATTCATCACATTAGAAAACTCTTCGCAAAGAGCAAAGTTAGTAGCACCGAAAATGATATCATCAACATATATTTGAACTAAAATTATATCATTATTCGAATACTTAACAAATAATGTGGAATCAACTTCTCCCATTTTAAAACCCAAATCCAAAAGAAAATTCTTTAAACGGCCATACCAAACTCGAGGAGCTTGTCTCAAACCGTAAAGTGCTTTCTTAAGTTTAAAAACATGATTTGAAAATTTTTCATTTATAAATCCCGGAGGTTGAGAAACATAAACTTCCTCAACAACGTCTCCGTTTAAAAATGTACTTTTAACATCCATTTGAAATAATTTAAAATCCTTATGGCATGCAAAAGATAACAATAATCTAATTGATTCTAATCTAGCTACCGGAGCAAAGGATTCTTCGAAATCGATACCTTCCTCTTACCGATAGCCTTGAGCTACTAACCGAGCTTTGTTCCGGACGACGACTTGGTTTTCGTCGGTCTTGTTCTTGAAGATCCACTTTGTCCCTATGACGGTGTGGTTCTTCGATGGCAATGGAACAAGCTCCCAAACCTCATTCCTCTCGAATTGAATGAGTTCCTCTTCCATGGCAAGGATCCAAGCGCTATCTTCGCATGCTTCATTAACATTCTTTGGCTCTATCGAGGAGGCAAAGGCACAATGAGCGAAGTGGTTGACTTGAGATCTCGTCTTGACACTATCATGGATATTGCCAATGACTTGCTCATGAGGATGGTCACGAACGGTATGAAGCCGTTTGGGAATTCCTTGATCACTAGGAACATTCTCAACAACTTCATTAGTCGGGTTAGTATCAATAGAATCAATAGAATCAATAGAGTTAGAATTACCAATTGAATCACATAAAACATCCATGGAGTCATCATCATTAGTAATTCTAGTTGGAACAAATCCTTCATTAAATGAAACATGAAGCGATTCCTCGATCGTTGAGGTTCGTTTGTTGTATATCCGGTAGGCTTTGCTACGTGAGGAATACCCAACAAAAATCCCCTCATCGGATCTTGGATCGATTTGTCCAAACTACCATACGTGTTTTTAATAAAACATTTCGAACCGAAAACACGAAAATGTTTAACTTGACGCAATCTACCAAACAACAATTCATAACAAGTTTGTTTAGTGCCGGGCCTCAAAAGTATTCTATTAAACACATAGCAAGCGGTGTGTACCGCTTCCGCCCAAAATTGATGGCCAAGTTGGCTATCATCAAGCATAGTGCGAGCACACTCCACTAGCGTCCTATTCTTTCTCTCAACAACACCATTTTGAGGAGGTGCGCGAGGGAATGAAAAGGTGTGTGTAATACCAATTTCATCACAAAATGTCTCAAAAGACTCATTCTCAAATTCTCCTCCAAAATCACCACGAATAGTGACAATGGTGGTTCCTAAGAGATTTTGTACTTTCTTAACAAAAATTGTGAAGTTTTCAAAAGCATCATTTTTATTACTCAATGAAAATACCCAAGTAAACCTAGAAAAGTCATCAACGATGACAAGTCCATATCGTGCATTTCCTAATGAAGCAACTCTAGTTGGCCCAAATAAATCTAGATGTAATAGCTCAAGTGGCCGCTTAGGAGAAATGCTTTTCTTAGGTTTAAACGACGATTTTGGAAGCTTGCCTCATTAACACGAGTCACAAAAGCTTTTCTTTTGAAAGACAAGCTTAGGGAAGCCTCTAATAGAATTTAACTTGAAAAGTTTAAATAGTGTTCCAAAGTTCACATGACCAAAACGTCGATGCCATAAGTGTTGTTCACTTGTGTTGGCAATGAGACATTGTTCATGTGATCTCGGAAGATCTAGGATGTATATATCCTTATGGCGTGTGCCGGAAAACAATAATTCATTATTATCTTTTCTTAAAATATGGCACATTCCTTTCGCAAAGCTAACTTTGTAACCTTTGTCACAAAGTTGACTTATTGAAATAAGATTGTGGTTTAATCCTTTAACAAGGTAAACATCATTTATAAGAGGTTTAGAAGGATTACCCACTTTACCAACACCTATGATGGTTCCGCTCTCGTTGCCTCCAAAGACTACTCGGTTTCCATTTGCAATGGGAACCACTCCGGAGAGCAATTTAAACCGAGTAGCCTCTAATAGAATCCAAAGACTACTCGGTTTAAATTTGTTGCTCCGTTTCTTTTTCTTGAGTACCTAAAGATAGAAAATTTCATATCATGGTACCCAAGGTCATCGGGTCCAAAAGATTAGACCATTGGAAGCCAAGTCCAATTGGACTTAGACTGCCCCACATAATTGTCACTATGCACAACATCCATGAAATACGAATTCATATAAATTTGTTTTTCACACATGCTTGTGTCCTTTGGGCTCCAAATAGTGAATATTTTGGGAGCCCTCATCCTATTAGGTGCATGCATGCGTTGTTGGTTTCTACGTGATGCATGACGTGGATAGGCATAAGGAACATGATGGAATGGTGCATTATGAGAATTATTCATACGATGATGTGGGTGTACATATGCATGTGGAGGAACACGTGCATGAGGGTGTCTCACATGGTGTGCACGTGCCCGTGAATGTGTAGCATAAAAATCATCATATGTGTGAGCCGGTGGAGTAGGACGTGCGTTCCTACGTGGCATAGTATTCGTGTACATGTAAGCATGGCCCTTCTTTGGAGGTCCACCCAAAGTGGGTTTCTTTCCAAAAGAAGATGTGAACGAGGTGGAAGCACCATTGGTAGATGAACTACCAATAGAGTGTTTGCTACCACTCGTTGAGGCATCGGAAGTTGGCCTAACAAAAGTAGTGGCCGCTTTGGATGAATTTCCCATCGTATACCCCAAGCCAATATGGTGATTGGCCGGAAGTAAGTCACTTAGGATTTTATCCAAATGGTCCTTACCCTTATTGAATTTGTTAATTCGGCCTAATGTGTTCTCATATTTCTCGGTGAGAGAACGCACAGAAGCATCCAAAGTGGATACTTGCGATGTGAGCACATAAACACGAGATTTGAGATTTTCATTCTCAATACTCAAAGTCGAGTTTTGAGAGGTCAAATCCGCTATCTTGTGTTCCTCCGGATCCTCAATGCTAACATGTTCAATTTGAGTCTTGAGATTAACAATCTCATTCTTCAACCCTTCAACAACGGTGTCGTTGTTGGTGATGATAGTTTTAGGCGAGATTTGGATGCTAGCTAAATCATCTTTTACTTTAGTATACCTATTTACTAACTTAGTGTATTTAGACCATAATTGAGAATTAGCATTCTTAAGGTCATCCATTGTTACCTCATCGCCTTCGTTGTCGCTATCATCGGAGGAAGATCCTTGTTCATTTTCCTCTCTAGCCATGAAGCACATGTGTGCTTGCTCCATTTGCTCATCATCCGACTCTCCGCTAGAGGAATCATCGGAGTCGGTGAATTTTCCGACAAGCCCCTTTTTGTTCTCTTTCTTGTACTTCTTGGACTTGTCGTACTTCGGCGCCTTCCACTTCTCCTTGTGTTTGTTTTGAGGACACTCCGCTTTCATGTGTCCGGGCTTGTTGCATTGAAAACACAAAGGAGAGGAGGCGTTAGAAGAATTAAACTTTGACTTGTTTTTGAAGTTACCTTTCCGAAAGAACCGGTTGAACTTCTTGGCCATGCGAGCCATGGACTCTAAGTCCAACTCGTTTTCCGAGTTTTCATCATCGGTCGATGTGGAAGTAGATGGAGCGGCCTTGAAAGCAATAGCATTCTTCTTTGGCTCGTCTTGTTGTAGGTAGGACTTCATCTTTTCCTGCAACTTCAACTTGCTATCCTTGCGTACCTCATAAGACATCAAGGTACCCATTAGTTGAACAACGGTATAAGTTTTCATATCATTACCTTCCTCGATGGCGAAGGTACGTTTCTCCCAACTAGAGGGAAGTCCATCGATAATCTTCGAGACTTTCTCCTTTTGGGTGTAGGTTTTCCCAAGAGCCTCCAACTCGTTTGTGATGTCGACGAAGCAAGCATAGTACTCCTTCATCTTCTCACCCTGTAGCATATGAAATAACTCGAAATCTTTATTAACTACTACGAGTTTGGAGTCTCTTACCCTACTAGTCCCTTCATGAAAGATGAGGAGGGAGTTCCATATTTGATATGCACTCTTACATGTGCATATCTTGTTGAAATCCTCGGGCTCCAAAGCACATTGCAAGGCGTTCATTGCCTTGGCATTGCTTACCTCCACGGCGATCTCCGCGGGAGTCCATTTCTCGAAATCTTCTTCGGCGGGCTCGATATACTCCTTCATCGTGGCCCTCCATAATGAAGCACTCAGGAGGAAAGTTTCTATCCGGCATTTCCAGTACCAGTAGTTGGTACCGTTGAAGAATGGAGGCCTCGTTGAGGAATGTCCTTCCATTACCGAAGACGCTCCTTCACGGTTCTTGAAGGTGCTATAGTTGGAAGGTGGACGAACGGTCTTGTTGTCGTTGGCAGACATAGCTATAGACTTGGCTCTGATACCAAATGTAATGCCCTGCTAAGCTACTGCACAAGTACTAGAGGGGGGGTGAATAGTACTTTAAAATAATTAAGAGGCTAATTCCTAATTACCTTGCAAACTCTACCAATTAATGCGGAAATGCGGAATAGTATATAATCGACAATAAATAAACAACCGCAAACAAACGATATTACTGGGTTCGGATCCACCCAAGTCTCCCCGACTTGTTCCCGGTGATCCTACGTCCCAACCACCCGGATCACTTCCGGATACTTGAGTTAGTAACCCTAACTCAAGATTTCCACTATGAAATACTAGTGAAAAACCTTCACAAGTCAAATCATACACAAATGAAACTTGTGACTCCCACAACCTGGGATCATAAACACACTCTCACAACCGAGAGCGAAACACTTACAATATCGAAAGTAAATGAAATTGAAATGCTTACCACAAAATACGTATGCCTTGATTAAACTTACGATTTAGGGCAAAGATGATTTTGGGGAAGATGAAGAGGCACCAAACCCTAGCTCCAAGTAGATGACCAGCAATGGAGAGCTATGAGGTTGATGGTGACCTAGGATCAAGCACTTGGCTTGGAAGGCTCACAATCAATGAATCTCTCTTTTGAAATAAGAGTGAGAAGAGATTCAAGATTGGAATGATTGAGCTTTGAATGAGAGGGAATGATTTCTCTTTGATCTCTAAACTTGTCTTAATATCAGCCTTGAGTGCAATGAATGCAGCTCATCAAGTATATATAGGTCGACTAGTCAGTCGGTCAATCAACATGAACTGACTAAGTGGTGAACAGGGAATAGGTCGAAGTTCAGACTTAAGGAACTAGTCGGTCAAAGAAGAGTAGCTGACCAACTAGTTTCACAACTAGTCGGTCGATCACTCAACTCAGACCGACTAAGAGATAAAACACAAAGTCTAAGAACAAATAGAATTAGTCGGTCCAAGAACAAAAGTTGTCCAAGAACAAAAGTTGACCGACTAGTTCATCAACTAGTCGGTCGCCAAATGTACATGGACCGACTAACGACAAACAGTAACTTGGCATGTACAGTAGAAGCTCAACTAGTCGGTCAAAGAAGCATCACTGACCGACTAGATCACAAACTAGTCGGTCGGTGAGTCAACGTAGACCGACTAACTGTAAACAGTAAAGAGCTATGATTTGAGAAAGCAAACTAGTCGGTCCAAGAAGGATTGCTGACCGACTAGATCACCATCTAGTCGGTTGGTTCTTCTTCTTGAACCAACTAACATGCACAAGAAGTCGCGAATCGAAGCGCGATGCTTCGGGAAAGGTAGTATGGACTTCTTACTAGTTCCTATGTCTAAGATAGGAGCGTTATGAAGATTAAAACATGAGACCTACTCAAGGCTTAACATTCTACGGAACGAAGCTAAAAGACTATAAATAAAACTTGACGAACCGTCTTCGTAAGCTTCGATCCGAATCTTCATTACTTCTAAAATGGTCCAAAAGCTTCAACGAAGCTTTAGGCATACGATCACGTGCTTTGAGAAGTCTCGAGACGTCGCTTTGGATGTTCATATGAATTTGGCGACGATCTCCATAACTGCGCTCACAAATTGTTAGTTCACAATATATTTATGTTTGTTCATCATCCAAAACCAAATCCGGGGAGTCCAATATCCAACACCTGTAACAAAAAAAAACTTTTAGTTCGGCTCTCCCTGGGAAAAACAAAACAAAGAAAGAAGCAATAGAGAAAGATTTTGTTTTCTTATTATATATATAGTCTATGCGGATGCGGCTCCCTATTGGATTTATTGTGCTTCTCTCCACCTAAAAATTCTGGCCTGTAATCAAAATACACTCAAACGAATTATTTTGAAACAAAGCTCAAAAATCCCATGCAAAAAAATTCGGCTGCACATAAAAACGGGGAAATCAAAAAATATGGCACAAAAAATTGGCGCCCTGTGGATTTGGATTGTTGCGGCGGGCTCTTGGAGATTGGGAAAGGGAGTATGCAGCTTGGGTGATGAAGCAGCAGGATGAAAAAAAATTTGTGCGGCCTCTACAAAATTTTCGGCTCTCTTGTGAACTTAAAAAATGGGGCGCGGTGTTTTTTGAGAGATGATGGGTATATATAAAGTGCGGCTGATAGGTCAAAGATATTTCGGTTTGGAGAGAATTTTTTGGGCCGGCCTTGTGATCTCCAAAAAAATTTGTGCGGAACTGCTCAACGATGCGGCTTTGGGACATTTAAAAAAAGGACAAATGCTACTCTTCTGTTTTTATTTTGGGGAGAATATTTATGGCCGACTGTTTTATTTTTTGGATGCTATGTGAATGGCTCTTTGACCAAGTCCAATTGCTATGTGTATAGCAATTCCTCCAACTCTTTGAGTTAGCCATCATTTGGATATTTACATCCTTACCACTCCTGCAAATACTTAATACACACATCAGATCGTTCACAACTGTTTGTCATCATCAAACCATAAATCCTAGATCGTTGTATCCAACAATCTCCCCATTTTGATGATGACAAACCAACAGAGATTTGCACTTAATGATTTTTAGCAATATCATCGTGTGTGAAGTGTAGTGGAGGGGTGCATGCAAACAAGTGATACGTGATGTTCAAGCACACAATCATGCAATACAATAGCACTAGTTTGTCTACCATGCTCCCCCTATTTTCATGTATTTTAAATGCTCCCCCTTCAATCAATAAGACCGTATTTTGAGCCCAATAATACCACAAATCTTTCAACACTTTTCTCCCCTTTGTCATCATCAAAAGTGTATTCTTGAAGATTAAAACATACCACATGCAAAAAACAAAAAGGCATTATTAACTATAACTAGCATTTGCATGTCGTCGTTCTATAAGTAGCACTGCAAATCCAACGATAATAATAATTAGAATTCAACACCATCGTGTATGTGCAATTATTAAACATAGAAGTAAAAAGGGAGATACTTTTACAAATTCAACCAAATCAATCCACCATTTTCCAAATAACTTTGTATCACCTAGGATTGATTTTTCCCACCTCATCAAAGATGAGTTCAAGATATCATACCCCAAAAACATAGCCTATAAGGACTCTTAGATGTGGGGGTGACATTGCTTGACGAGTAAGAACACCAACACTAAAGTTTACCCGTAAAGCTTATGTTGGATACTCGTGGATAGTGTATTTGCCATGAATTGTATCCATTTTTCATACAGAGCAATTTTCATTTTTTTTCATATTCATTTCCTTTGTTTTGTGCTCAATTTTTATTCATTGCAAATCACATCATATCCCTTAGATTTTTCAATTAATAATCATCCTACATTCACTTTCCAATATTCATAAATAGTATCTCCAAAAGTACGACATAGTCTAATATTCGTGGAAGTGAAAGTAGGTGTAGAAATCATATTATCAATTCATTGAACTTGGCATATCTATTTATGAAATAAGACATGCTCATGTAGCCATAAAAATAATACTACAATTTCTACATGGATATGATCATCATTCATTTGTAGCACTAAAATGATGCAAAGAGGAAGATATGCAATAAGCTCATATTTTTTGTCTTTTTCAAATTTTTTTCATTTTTATAATGAACTAAAAACACACTAAAAACAATCAAGCAAACAAAAACAAAAAAAATCCAAGCACACAAAAAATGTTAACATAAAAAAATGCTATGAATGTAAGCATTAAGTTCAAAGAATGAGATATACCTTCGCGTCGCTATTTGACTAAGGAGCTAAAATATTGAGACTCTCAATTTATCGCTCCTCGCCAAATTTCTGTCTCACCTACAAAAGAGGTGTTATGTGTGACCTTGGAATTCAACAATGTCCACTAGTGTTAGTCAACAAAGATTTAGGAACTCATATTTGTTTGAATTTAATATTGAAGTTCCTATATTTGCAATAATACGATGTGTGACCAACACTTCCACATGTAAAACACTTTGCATGCACATTTTTAGCAATGGAAGGCACATTGTGAAATTTTTTATAATTAGGCTTTTCAACATTTTTAGCACTAAATCCAAGGCCACGCCTATTATTGCCATACAATTGATTTTCAAAAATGATATCCAAATTTTGTTTTCCTATGGAAAATCTCTTTAATGACAATTCTAGGGTGGTGACTTTGGATTTCAAGATATCGTTTTCATTCACAAGCAAAGTGCATTTACTGATGAAAGCTCGCTTGTTTTCCTCTTCTTTCTTTTCAAAATCCCTCATTTTTCTTTTAAGTTCAAGATTTAGCATGTTAATCTTTTCAGAAAGAAATTTATTTTCAACTTCAAGCTTTGTCTTATCTAGCTTATACATGCTAATATCCTTTAATAAAGAGGGACATGAAAGACAATCAGTTTTTTCAGACAAGCTAGCTTTTTCTTTTTCTAACATAGTAATGGTAGATTTGCATGCAACAAGCTCTTGTTTAATATTTTTCATTTCTATAGACATGTCATACTCAGTTTGTTGCATATCAAAGTTATCATTCCTATAACTATCCACATCAGCTTCTAGCTCATCAATTTTACATTGCATTCCTTTACAGATTTCTAAAAGTTCAGCTTTAGTGGGAGATTCTACCTCATTGTGTTTGGCAATTAATGCCATGCAGGAGTGGGCTTCATGTTCCTCCTCCTCCTCCTCAGCTTCGCTATCCATGTCCCACGTCAGCACTTTCGTTTTTCCTTTTGCAACTTGAGCTGTGTGTTGTTAAGGGCAATCTTTTATGTGGTGCCCTTTCTTCCTGCATTTAAAACATTCGCTTCTATTAATAGCTTTTTGATCAGAGAAATTTCTACCAAAATTAGAATTATTAGAACGAATGAACCTTTTTCCCATCTCAGATCTTCCTTGATCAGTCTGAATGTATCTCCTGAAGTTTCTGACCATTAAAGCTTGCTCTTCATCAAGATCGTCGTCGTTGGCTTGAAGAGCTAATGGTGTGGAAGCTTTGGTCTTCTCTTCATGTTTCTCTCTGGCTTCTATACTCTGCAACTCAAGCTCGTATGACATTAGGTTGCCTATCAAGTCCTCCACTTTCATTGTTGATAAGTCCTTAGTTCTTGAATAGCGGTGACTTTAGGCCTGAACGAGCTTGGTAGCGCCCTTAACATCTTTTGTACCTATTCATGGCTAGAGTATGGCTTACCAAGGGAACTGGATTTATAGACGATGTCTGTGAACCTCGCAAACATGTCTTTAACTGATTCTGTTGGTAGCATGCGGAAGCTCTCATATTCTGTACTCAGCAACGCAAGTCTGGATTCCTTTACTTGCGATGTTCTCTCGAGTATCACCTCCAGAGTATGCCAGATTTCCTGCGCTGTTAGACAATGTGAGCTACGATTAAACTCAGATTTATCAAGAGAGCATATAAGCGCATTCATAGCTTTACCATTAAGAGTATAAAGTTTCTTATCAGCTAAATCCCACTTATCATTATCATAACAGTGTTTTCAATTTTAATAGTGGGTAGACTATAACCATTTTCAACAATATCCCACACATCATAATCTACAGACACTAAATAGATTTTCATCCTAGCCTTCCACTAAGCAAAGTCTACACTGTTAAACTTAGGGGGACGGGCTATAGACTGACCTTCAGCAAATGCACAATTAGATATATTCATGGTCATAAAAATCTAGACTAGATCCTCTAAACTGGCTCTGATACCACTAGTTGGATCTGGTTCGTAGTCTAGAGGGGGGTGAATAGGCTAATAAAATTCTCGTGCAACCCACGAGAAATCACACGTAGTTATAGGCACATGCAGGGTAATAAAATAGCAATCACAGAATAAGCACAGATATACCCTGGTTCGGTCGTCCCCACGACCTATTCCAGCCCCCGAAAGTAAATACTAGATAAATATGTAATCCTGTATAGCTACAATGAGTCAAGATCCCAAATCTACTCTCACTAGCTCGTACGCACACCACGTGCTTTACACTCTCAATCTAGTCAGATGCTCTCCCTCCGTGACGACTCCCAAAGTCGTCAGGTCCCCAAAAAGTAACACAGAAGGTAAAGTTTTCCCTACAGAGATCGCTACACTAATACAAAGATAAATAAATAGAGTTTTAGAAATGCTCAGTAATGGTGTGTCGTCTCTGTCGTTCAGCGCGTGGTCAGATCAATCTGACAAGTAGTAGTCTCTGATGTCCCCTCAATAGTTCGGCTCCCCTCTCGATGAAACTTGCGCCTTCCACAGAAATTGAAAGTTGCAGCATCAAGATGCGGCAATGGAATGAAGATTTATTTTTGGCATGATTGCTTTTCTTTTGGGTTGTTGAGTATTTCGCGTTGCCCCTTTGATTCTTTTTGATACGGCTGCTGATGAATTCTTTTTGTGCAGCTTAATGTTTGCAAAAAAAGAATGCTTGATGTTTGCAAAAAAGATTCTGCCTTTGATTAAAAACTTGAGCCTTTGTACATGGGCTGTAAACAGAGCCAAACAAACAAGTTAGAGGAGTATAGGAATTTAATGCCCAAGCTCAAAATAACATATGCATTTTAACTCCCCTTCTTCTGATGCGTAACTTCTCTATTGAAACTTGAGCAGGCTTGTCTTCAAAGCTTGGAGATTCAGTCAACAACTCCAGCCCGTTTGCTTGATGCGTCTTTGAAGAACTTTTGTGCTGCTCCAAACAAAACGAAGAAGGAACAAATAAAGGCTCTCTGTTTTTTTGGTGCCTGTAACAACAAAAACTTTTACTTCGGCTCTCCCTGGGAAAAACAAAACAAAGAAAGAAGCAATAGAGAAAGCTTGTGTTTTTTATTATATATATATAGTCTATGCGGATGCAGCTCCCTCTTAGATTTATTGTGCTTCTCTCCACCTGAAAATTCCGGCCTGCAATCAAAAGACACTCAAAAGAATTATTTTGAAACAAAGCTCAAAAATCCCATGCGAAAAAATTCGGCTGAACATAAAAACGGGGCAAACAAAAATATGGCACAAAAAATTGGCACCCTGTGGATTTGGATTGTTGCGGCCGGCTCTTGGAGATTGGGAAAGGGAGTATGCGGCTTGGGTGATGAAGCAGCGGGATGAAAATTTTTTTGTGCGGCCTCTACAAAATTTTCGACTCTCTTGTTATCTTAAAAAATGGGGCGCAGTGTTTTTTGAGAGATGATTGGTATATATAAAGTGCGGCTGCTAGGTCAAAGATATTTCGGTTTGGAGAGAATTTTTTGTGCCGCCCTTGTGATCTCCAAAAAAAATTTGTGCGGAACTGCTCAATGATGCGGCTTTGGGACATTTAAAAAAGGACAAAAGCTGCTCTTCCGTTTTTCTTTTGGGGAGAATATTTATGGCCGACTGTTTTATTTTTTGGATGCTTGGATTAAATAGGGATAAACTAGGGTTTCTTTGGTCCGGCTACCCAAGAAAATAGGAATTGATGCAATCCATAATTGGTGTATAATATTGAATAAGATTTGCTCTTATCTCCCCCCATCCCCTTCATATTTGACCAAGTCTTCCTTGCTATGTGAATGGCTCTTTGACCAATCCAATTGCTATGTGTAGCAATTCCTCCAACTCTTTGAGTTAGCCATCATTTGGATATTTACGTCCTTGTCACTCCTGCAAATACTTAATACACACATCAGATCGTTCACAACTGTTTGTCATCATCAATCGTTGTATCCAACATACATGTCCTGGGATGACCCCTAGATTATCATGCTTCGATTTGAATATGTGATATTTGCTTCTTCTGTCTGCTTCTATATGCATGAATACATATATATCGTATACTTCAATTCGCATGTGTCGGGATTCTACAAATAGGACTAGGATAACCCATTTAGCCTATGCTCTGATTGGCGAGAAAAATCTCCTTTGCCCAAGTGTTTAAAATCCGATTTCTTTTTTTTACTTGGTGCAAACCCCCCCGTCGTGTACCGTTCTCCCACTTAGGAGAGTACACATGTATATATCCCAAAATCCAAAAATCTAAAAAAGAGAGAAAAGAAAAACCCAAAAAAAGGAAAAGAAAAGAGAAAATAAAGAAAAAAACATGTATAGCCAAAAATTTAAAAAAAATACAAAGACCCAAAACCCAAAAAAAATTCCCGTGTGAATATTTTTCCTATCTACCGTGAATAAAGGGAAGGTGAGAGTTTGCACCGAGTGTTCTACTCCACACCTTCTCAATCCCCATCGTTTTCGAACACACTTGGTATAGGAACTTTCTAGCGATTATCTAGGCAATAGTGTGGTGATTTCCTAGTCCCTAGCTGTGGAGTCCTCGATACATGATACGCTTCAATTCTCATACTTTTCTCATGCATGCTTGAGCTATATTTCACCACTATTTCGAATCAAATCTATATTTGGGTCATTCCTTGGGTATATGTATATGGAGCTTTACTGCACAATGTAGATAGTGACACCGTCTGCTAGCACACGACCACACTTACTCGCGCTTCACCGCATAGGCCCACGACACTTGTTTGGACTCATATTCCTTGGTTTAGTGTAGTGTTTTGTCGCAAGCTTGCCTCGTGTGGCGTGTTTGATTTTGTTGGCTCTGACGGGCGATCTAGGATTTTGTTCTCTCTCTCTCTCTCTCTCTCTCTCTCTCTCTCTCTCTCTCTCTCTCTCTCTCTCTCTCTCTCTCTCTCTCTCTCTCTATTTTCCCCTTCGAGCTCCTACTCTCACTCGTCTTCCTCGAGGACGAGGAAGGGTTCAGCTTGGAGAATTGTGACGTGTGTTTATATTTTATATATTAACGCACGTTTTCTTTGTGATTTTTCGTTGTTTTCCGTCATTCCGTACCCTTTCTCTTATGATTTTTAGTTTTCTTTCACTTCTTTGTGTTTTTGTGTAAATGCAGGAGATTGCCAGTGTTGGGGATGCATAAAGAAGATATCATGCATCCCCTAAGCAACGGGAGGAGTCACGCGTGATCTAGAGGGCCAGACGTCGAAGAAAACCAAGTTTCAGCCCTCAACCGATCGGTTGGACACAGCCACCCGATCGGTTGATGCACGCGTATCCGACCCGGACAAAAGCTAAAGTGAAGAGCAGCTCACCTGATCGGTTCAGTGATCGGGTGAGATCGACAGAGCTCTCTGTCTTTTGGGCTTAATTCCAACCGATCGGGTGACATATCACCAGATCGGTTCATCTGTAGCCGCATCTCCCCAATTCTTGAACCGGTCACGCCACCCGCTCAGCTCACAGCCCGGTTGAAGTTTCTGAAGATCGAAGCCAAAGCGACAAGCAGCTCACTCGATCGGTTGATGCTTCAACCGATCGGGTAGCCGTGATTCTTATAAATAGCTGACCTAGGTTTTCCCAAAAAGACGTTATTTTTCTGTTTTTTTCTTGGGTTGTGACGGTTGGAATTTTATTGAATCTTGTAAGTGTTCTGATCATTTTGAAACTTTATTATAGTATTAATATCATTGCTATCAATTGTTTTCTATTGCCTGATCATGATTTCTACCGTTAAATATTGTTTAGATTGTGTTTTTGTTATGAATTGTGAGTAGTTCCCAAATCTGGGATTTTGGTGGAAACCCCTTCGTGGGTTCTCCCTAGAACGACCATAGGACTAGGATTTTGATAGGGTTTAGGAATTTAGATGGTTACGCGGGGTGTTTCATTGTCATTGGCGGGAGAAAGACCGCCACTGATCGTCGGGCCAACGGGGAATAAACTTGGCGGTTGACTCCCTAGCCACAGCTCACGCCCCTAGCGTAGACATTGAATCCTAGCGCGTGGGAACGACAGGATGAGATGTTGGGAGTAATCGTTACGAGCTTAGTGCTCCCGGAGTCGGTCGGTGCTAATGGACATGGGAATGCCCATCGACCGAACCCGGGTAGTCCTAGCGTATCATCCTGGGCATCGACCGGAATATCGGGCCCATGGGACGCTAGGTATCACTCTTAGAGGCAACGTCTCACCACTAAACCCTAAATCCAATCGTGTTCCTATCCGTCGGTCGTAATAGTGAGAGCACATGAGAGTGTGAAAACCGAAGTCCTTTGTTTCCTTTTATATCGTTTATCCTTTGTATTCATATTCTGTGACAACCTACCGATCGTTCGGGCTAGCTCACCCATTGGGTGAACCGGTTCCTTTCTGACAGCAAGCACAACACACGCCTCCCTGAGTTCGACCCCCCAAGCCACACTACAACACCGTGCGCTTGCGGTATAAATATTTAAATCTGGTATCCCCGATACTATTGCACTTGTATGCTCAAATCTAGGGGATGTCACCAAGATACTGGAAGTTTGGCTAGAATTAATCAGACGTCTGGAGTTCTTCATCCAGGCGCCTGACACATTGTGCAGACGTCTGGAATGAGAACTTTATGCGTCTATACTGGGTAGGATTTTAGAGAACTAAATATGCATGAGCACCGGGTGTCTGGAGAAAAACTACCATGTGCCTGTGTAGGCTGGAAAAACTCTACTTCGAGCTTATACAAGTTATAACCCTATGACACTCAATGATATATGATTTAAAGTGTTATGAGTGTTATGAGTGATATTCTATAAATTATATTCAAGGCTTAACATGCTAATTCAACTAAGAAGTAAAGAGAGAAAAATATACATGTTTATCCCCTTCACTTCATATTGAATTCCTTGAAGACTTCCATTGAGCTTTGTTGCGTCCAACGCTTTGATTTCCTTACGTTCACTCCTTGATTTCCATGCTTCATTGATTGATGTCCTTGCATCAATGATCTGATTCATCGTCTTCATTTGATGTGACTTTATCTATATTGACGATGCATTCTTAACTACACAACATGGGGATTAGTCACAATTGATTATGTTTTTAATCATCAAAATCACATTGGAGAATCCAATATTCAACATTCTCCCCCTTTTGATGATTAAAACAACCATAACCATAATCAATAATTGTGCTTGAATATAAAGATACTTACTCCCCCTGCATTAATGCCAAACATTACTCCAAATAATGAATCATCAATGCATGTTAATGATCTGTGTATCACTTAAATTGTGTATATTATTCATTAAAGTCATCACGTATATGAATACACAAAGCATGAAGCATATGGTGATACTCATAGAGAAAGTTGAATAATGAATAAGGAGAACAAGTCAATCAACTATATGAATAAGTATGAATTTCAAAACACCCCTAAATCATACAACAGTTTCAAAACAAGTTTAGACATGTTATGATTCATAGAGTTATGATAATTTCATGATTATTGCATGAAATTCACATATGGCTACTCTCTCTCCTCCTTTACGATTCAATTGAAAGATGAAATCCAAAAATTTTGAAATCTCCAAAATACTCCAAACAACCACTCAGAGCTCCCCCTATGGTTATCTCTCTTCCTTTGTCATAATCTAAAAGGATGTGATGAATAGAACAACAACAATTAGTGCTAATGTAGAATACAACTATGTGATGGTCAAAATGATACCAAAACACATAAGTGAAGGTGTTCTTATTTAACCATTTGTTTAAGCTTGTAGCATCAAAACACATAAGGAGAAGAGTATTCAACATTCATAATGGAGGTGCACAAATAGAATAATTAGCAATACAATGGCACATTTCCAATAAGCGTTAAGCGTTCATTAAAATATAATGCTGGCGATTAGTACAAAATATAAGTGCATCGCACATCGAAGAACAAAACATATCTATATGTCACATACAACAAATTGTGACACCATTCACAAGTAAATGTGTACTTACAAGTATACCACCCATGATCCCAAAACTATCTTCACACCCTAATCAGAAACAAAAATATCAAAATGTTTCCTCACAAGCACTCTTCTCAAACAATGTTCAAAAGTACATTTAGAGGATAGAGATGGGCTTGTGGTAGTCTAGATATGTGATCAAACAGCTGGGGGAGGTGGACTAGGCTCTGGATGGTCAAGAGTATGGATGTCTCTTGGAGTAGGCACATGTGTCTCTAATTTCTGCTGAATGTTTGAGACCATGCCCTTCAAAGTCGTGAAATCGCTACACATTTGTGCGAGTACCATCCAGACGTTGGAAATATTGTACTCATATTCTTCCAAACGTTGAGATAGAACCTCAGGAGACTAAGAAGATGATGGATCAGAGGGAGGACGTATACTGTCCTGAACTTGTCGGAGAACAATATTGATCTGACAATGAACCTGACCAATTCCATAGACGATAGACTGAACATTCTCTATATTGATACGACGAGAAATCGGATCATTGTCCTGATGGCGGGAACTCTGGATTAGAAAATCAACTCAGTTTCTAATGACCTCGAGGGGATCATTGACCCAATTGTTGTATTCTTCTATAACCAAGGCAAGCACTTTTGGGATATGTAAAACGAAAAGATTAACCTCTTTTTGCTCGAAAATAAACTGAAAACCAAGTAAATGTAATTGCTAAAAGGCACTTGTGGATAGATGACCAATTCTAGAAAGAACGTTTGTAACCATAGGAAAACAATGTTTGGCTATCATAAACATATTCCTAAAAGTAATGAATGAAAACAAATAAAATTTTGGTTGATTGCCACTTCCACCTTGATAAGGGCAAGCTAGTATGTCTTTAATACATGCTTTCATAGCTAAGAACGCAACAATCATGATATTTTATATGAGATGATGTGGGTATTTGAACCAAATTGTTGGTTGATGATGAAAGGTTGGATTATCCTTAGAGGTTTGCTCTATTGAATGCCATGTAAATGAATGAATATATATATGATTTAATATAGAAAAGGTGGCACCTGATCTAATAGATCGGGTGCCAAGATATAAAAAAGTGGAAAGTATAAACCGCACATGGGCTTGTACTCGCTGTGAGGCCATCTTTTTGTGTCTTGGCACATGATCTATTACATCAGGTGCCATCTGATCTACATGAATCTCATATATATAAATATTTTGTAAAAAGCTTATCAAAAAAATTTAAAATATACCTTTTTGTAAAATGTTTACAAACATGTATCTTGCTTTGAAGAATAATGATAAAAAAAACATTATGATAATAACAACTAATAATTATATGCACCTTTTGAAGTAATGAATGAATACATAATGTTTGATGTTTACCCTATAATTGAGTCCATACTTTATGCACCTTTTGAAGTAGTGAATGAGTACATAATGTTTGATGCTTTCCATATAATTGAGTGCATGATTGTATGACTTTAATGAGTATTTGTGTACCATAACCATGTGGTTAGTAATGAGGTAACCAATGTCTATAATGAGTATCTGAGACTCTAACAGGATATGGATCAACTAAGACAACTTGATTTGCTCAATCACTTGAAGGAAAAACTGATTTAATTGAAGCTGAGAATCAGATAATGCAGATGGAAAAGATGTGGGAAGTACCTGATTGTTTTAAGACATAAAAGATTATATTGGCAACTTTTATGTTCAAAGTGAGGCCGAGTACAGGCAGATATCAATGAAGACTATTAAGGCATCTATTGGAAGGGAGTGGGACTAGACCAGATTCATGGAAATTATGAACAAAAAATACATTACAAAAAATGTCTAGGACAGATGCAGTGGAATTCCAAAAGCTGAAGCAGTCGATGGAGGACGAGCGGGGGTTTAATTAGTCTCGGATATACCTTTGGCTTTACCTGACAAAATAATAAGGTTCAGATATGAGACTTTATATGTATGAGTACACTCGAGAGTTGATGCATTAGCCAAATATTTCTTGCTTCCAAATAGGGCCAAGTGAAGAGACATAGGAATGGCAGTCTTCCCTAAGGGGACCTAGTTCGTTGGAAAATTGTAATGATACTGAACGAGTAATGAAAAGTTACGCAATACCATTCATTCATGCAAAAGGGGAACCATACACAGTACATTTATTCACTACCGATCAACATATGCATACCATATGCCAATCTATTCATATCTTAGCTCCAGCAATATGCAGATTGAATGAACTAGCTAGAAAGTTATCCTGATCTTGCCGGCATCAGGATCTGCTATATGGGCAAATGCCTCCTGCGACAAGTCTATGGTCCCCTGGCACCCCGGCGGCGGGCAGAAATCCACGATCTTGACTGTCACCGTCGCATGCTCCCCCCTGCAAGGGTGCGGCACGCCATTGTTCGTCGCCCCAGTGCATGTGACGTGAAGCACCTTTCCGCAGGCTCGTCCGTCTTCCCACAGTGCGGCGCTTGCTGCGGCTATCATCACGCCGTCATCCTGATTCCCGTGGCAGGCGGAGGCTACATGAACAAAGAACGGATCAAACAAGAACATTTAGCTAGACATCACAATATACATCATATTTGTTCATTTTTTTTTAATTACATGCGAAAAAAGATCTGGTATTAGGGAAACCGCAATCAAGAACATATTGATGCTTACGTTGGTATGGAGGAGTATAGAAGGTGGCTGTGCCCGAGCGTGCACAAGCTTGAAGCGAGAGGCAGGCAAGCACCATTGATGCTACAATAAGTGACTTGAGAAACATGGCTGCAGCCATTAGTCGTATCGAAGTAATCTATACTTTTGATTAGGAAAAGAGTTCATGGAATTAGTGTGAAGATTGCCTGTATTTATAGTGATCGAGTATTCGTATCAGTCTAATATTTGAATTGATTTGTTTGTTTGTCAAAGGACCAAAACGATACCGAAGTTACGGTATATTCCAAAAACCAACTGATTGGACTGCTGTTTATGTTTCTTGTATGTTGCATGTGCATGAATGGAGCTATTAGGTAAGAGTTTTGTTGTTATATTATGACTTTCAGAAGCTTTGCAGTGAGTACAAGGATCATTGGACAAAAACATTCTCTACATCGTTGGCCAGATATTTGCAGGTGTTTAACAAATGCTTTGTGAATTGATTAAAATGAGCTGATTCTTTGATAGCTTCTTGTTACTTGACTGTTTATCAGAATCCAAAGCCGGCCAACAATAATTTATGGCTGTTTCTGTGGTTAGAGACATGGAACAACAAGCACGAAATGGTATTGTCGGATGCAATAGGCTACTGTTTCCTTCCATTTTTATGGGTGTCTATACCCAAGATGGCAACTGACATATATGCAACCATATATGCCAGTCTTCACAACGCAATGTTTAGCAGCAACACACGAAAATGCTCAGTTTATAATGGTTGACTTGGTTTGGATGGAAGGACACAAATTTTGCAATTTGTGCATCCTGTGATGGAACAAACAAAATTAAGGATCCAATGGTCGCAAAAGTTGATGCAAGAAGTTGAACTAAAAATGATTCTAAATCGAGCATAGATAGATTGCGCATATATATCAGCTAGCTCAACCTGAATTTGTGCAACAATACATTTTGTGGTCGGATGGGCTCACCTTAAATATGTGCAATTTCATATGCGGCATGATTTGCTCTTGACCATCATCGACCATCTCTCTATTGCCTCATCTCTCACATCAAGGTGTTAATTTGGCCCGGGGCCCGCCAGGCCCGCCGGCCCGGCCCGGGTTCCGGGCCGGCCCGGCCCGGGCCGGGGTTCCTAAACCCGGGCCGGGCTGCGGCCCGGGCCCGGCCCCCGGGCCGGGCTGCGGCCCGGGCCCGGCCCCCGGGCCGGGCTGGGGTACCCAGCCCATGGGCCGGGCCGGCCCGGGCTTTTGTCAAAAAATAGCCTCCAGGGGCTTAAAAGCAGGGGTAGGGAGCCGGGCCGGGCTGGGCCTGGATTCGCCCCGCCCGGGCCGGGCCGGCCCGGCCCGGATTTTGTTTGGGCCCGGCCGGGCCCGGGCCAGGCCGATTTCACACCATGACCTCAACATGTGGTGATATGAAACTTTCTTAGGTCTTTTCATTCTTTTAGCATCTCAACCCGTTTGCTCTAATTTAAAACGAGATGACAAGGCCATATCACTCCTAGTGATACATGAATACACAATAAATGTAGAGGAATCACTTTTGTTGATTCATGCATAACCTGATAGAAATAATATGTTCTATATATGGAGATATTTACCCCCTTTTTACCCTGTAAGAGTATATAACAGATTGATATTGGAAACTACAAACCAACAGTTATCACTCTGAATAATTTGGAAGTACTTGCCATGCATAACAGGACTTTTGTTTACAATATAAATAGTAAATGAATGCTTTACAGAAATATGAAACAAATGAATTGCTGAATTCAGGAAGAAGAATAAAAGACCAAATGAAACATAGAACACTATTGTTATACCCCACTTGCTGTAACTTTCGAACTTCTGATCCGAAAATAATGAAACTGAAAGTGAGAAAAGGATGGGGGAAAAAGGAACTTCGATCTCCCATTGCAAAATTATGAAATGCAACCAGGACTGTCAAGTTGAAAGTCAGAAAAATCTATGCATAGCCTCCATCAGTGTCTACAGAAAGCTGGAAATAAAATTGAGTCCCATGAATCATATTTTTGTTTATTATTATTGTCTTAAAACAATGAGAAACCGTATGTTGTACATCTTTGATCATCTTAAAACAACCAAACCCCCGATTGGTGCACATAAATTTACACAGTCAACATGCGAAAATTCCGCTGATAGTAATATGACAAAGCACCACGTCCAACAATACCCATTATACTACTACTAAGAACATGTCTGAATCACAACTAACCGGGATCCGGTCATATGATCTGAGGTTTATCCAAGGATGAACATTTTGCCCACGTCAAACCATGTATGTCATCCCAACCCGAATAATGTCTCTATGGGGCACACTCATGTTTGCAGAGCCCGCCCGGCAGTTCCTCCTTAGAAATGCGTAGAAGTAATTAATGACCAGCTTCTTCAAAAACCACGAATTCTTCCTTGCCCTTACATCACCATGAGACAGAAGATACGTGAACCCAGACTCCATTGCTTCTCCAAGAGCTGCAAGCTCATACTCAAGGCTTGGGTCTTCATCTAAAGACATGGCACTAGATGGAAGCATCGAGCGATCATCCTTTACACTACAACTGCTGATATCATCTAACCTCCCGTCGGAAAGTAATGGAACTTGCAGTTCACCATCTCCGGTTGGAGCTCCAGAGTCCCTGTACCTAACAGCCTCGTCATCGTCAAGTTCCAACCCCGTTTCATTCATCTCTATTGCCAGTTCTTGGGCTTCCCTTCTCAAAAATCTCTCAAGGCTGTCCACCAAGAGTTTCTCAAACTCTTGATGACCCTCCTTAATTAGGTCCTTGTATCCATAGCGAGCAACGCAGCGGAACATGTGGAAATCCTTTTGGCACGCCCTCCGGAACAAAAATCTTTCGTTCCGAGGAACTATGGGAACGGGGACATACTTGATGCAGACGAACACAATGGTGGAGTGGATTGCAGGAAGAGTGAGAAGGAACTGACCGAAAATTGAAGGGATTCCTTGTGCTAATTCATTGTACACTAATCCAATTCCAGGGACCCTGACAGTACCCAGAGAGGACCCAAGGTCAGCAATGAAGTCCATGGAGATTTTCTCTCGCATCTCACTCTGGTACTTTAGCACACTTCCATAGTTCCAAGTGTACATCACACAGAGAAAACAAGTGGCAAATGCAAGAGGTAGCCATCCACCTTCTAATATCTTGGATAGGACTGCAGACAAGTAGACGAGTTCTATAGTCCCAAATATGACAGGGAACCAGATAGCTAGGAATATGTTGGTCTGCCATATAAGAAGCATCACAAGTGTCACCAATGTGGTGCTCACCAGCATTACCCCAACTTCAGCAATGCCTACATGAAACAAAAAGATTGATGAGGTACTATTACCTTGTTTAATTTAATCCCAGTGTTATCATATAATTCACAAGCAATAAAATAATAATGCAAGTTTATGTGTATGGATATGCATGTGGTCACGTGTACAGGTGAGGGTCAGCGTGCCAAGAATACAAGATAACATATCACCTTTTAGTGATGTAGGTATTATATTTATAATGCTCAATGAGGACACAAAATCATCTGTGCATATACATCAGAAACAAACTGTCTTTTACTAGATATTCTTTTTCCTGCTGTCAATATATGCAAGCCCTACATTGCAAAGCAAAGCTACAATATACAAAAGATGCATGTAACTTATTGCTTTATATTTGACTATTTGAAACAGAGTAATTTAGTGGATTTATTGAAAAAGGCCGCGTTAAATAATATAAAGTATCACTTAGTAATGCAAAGGTACATGAATAAATATTAGAAAAAGGACAATAGTTTTAAGTTGTCGGCATCGATTTGGTCTATTCGTATGTCAACACTTAATATACGGTTTCCATAGATAAAACTAGACAACACAAGTTACGGGCATTGTTGAAATAGAAATAGGCCACCCTCCAAATCGGGGAAATTAGTGCCCGTTGTATGGCTATAAAAATATAGTTTGTCTGCATTTTTTATTCAACTTCTTTTCATAAACTAGAAATTATAATAATTTATTCATAACAAGAAATATAATTCTTATTCCTAAACTGAGAACTATAATGCCATTTTCTAAACAATTCCCATTAAGATGGCATATAGATATAATCTTGCCTAGTTTATAACAAAGGAAGAAAAACCTTTACAAGACAAATCTTTGGTGAAAATACCATCTATCTGATTGCCATAAAGAGTGGCTATCTTCTTTTTTTGATGATGATCATATTCTATATATAGTGACAGTCTACCTCAATATGTCTTATGCGCTCATGAGAAATTAGATTGTTACAATGTATATAGCAGCCTGACTGGCAAACTTATCTTCATCAAAAAAATTTTTTGAATTCATGTATCATTCAATGGCGACTGTATCCATTTTACAAGCTATATGCGCAATAACTGTATACTCGGCTTCAACGCTTGGTCTGGCAACCATATTCTGTTTTTTTTAAACTTCTCCAAGGCAATATATTGTCCCTAACAAAAGTATTATTTATTAGATCAACAATCAAAAGGATCATCAGCACAATTAGCATCAAAAATCCAAGAATGTCTAAATGAAAAAAGTCAAAAATATAGTTCTTTGCCTAAGAAGTATCATAACCTATGACAAGCAGCATTCCCATATAACTGATGTGGAGTCATGTTGGAGGATTGATGGGCATGTGTTTTTGGCACAGCTTGTGGGCTTGCAAGGTTGCAATGGTTTATGGTTGTGGGCTAGGATTAGGTTTGAGTGTGAGTTGTTGGGCATGAGTTGTGCATTTCAGGTCTAATTAAGTTCTTGAATTGATGCGGGAGCCAGGAATCGAACACGTGACCCCTTCTAACCTTGCTCAGCATTACAATGTTGTGGGCCAGCATTTCAGTATTACAATGTTGTGTGGTTTGGACATCATGTTCCTAAATTTGCAATTGTAGTATTGAGAGCATAACAGAATAAGTTGCCTACCAAGGATATTTTACTTGAGAGAATTATCAAGGTCAATCAAAGATGTGTGCTATGTGAGGATCGTGATGAAACTGTTAATCATCTATTTTTCGAATGCCATTATTCGAGCTATATGTGGCGACGATGTTTATTGAAGCTGGGCTTGACAGATAGAAATAATATGTCCATACGTAATGCGGCGGACCTATTTAAGAGTAAGTTTCAATCGAAATTCTTGGTTTCATATCTTGCAAAGTCCATTTTGGCCGCGGTTATATGGCATATATGGAGGGAACGAAATAATCGGATTTTTAATGCTAAGAAAACTGATAAGGTGAAGATCTTTGAGGAGGTGAGCAATGATGTTTTCTATGTTACCTATTCAAATGCCCATTGCTTTGAGGATTGTGGAGATAAAAAAATATTGGCCAATTAGGATATCTACATGGATTCTTTTGGTTAGATTTGGAGGTTGCAACGTTGTCATTGCTGGTGAGGCTGCATTTTAAGCTGAAATAATTTTGATAGAGATTGGTTTGGTTGTATCTGATTTTGAGTTTTTGTAATTTTTATGCACCCTTGATCGGATCCATTGTATTTTTGGTTAGGGCTTGTGTTGGATGACGACGCTTGTGTCCACTAGGGGTGGACAAAGATCCGATTAAACGATTGAATCCACCCGATCCGATCCGAAAAAGTAGATCGGATATCCGATCCGATGAAAGTGACTTGTTATTAATAAGCAGATCCGACCGATCCGTTTGAAACTGATTCGGATTCGGATTTTAGTTTTCATCCGACAGAATGTGATCCGATCCGATTAGGTTTTGAGCGGATTGTGTTATTGTCTAAGTTCATCCGAATATCTGATTCTCAATCCGATCCGATTGTTTTTCACTACTACATAAAAGCCCCTGAATCAATGCATTCATGGCTATTGGTTAAGAAGACTAACAGACTCAATTGCATCCTCCTTGAAGGAGAGCTCTTGGTTGTCAAGCTCATCCTCCTTGAAGTTGATGCCAAACTAGTATGAAGATATTGCAAACAGAGATAGCTTTTTTATGTTATTCTAGCAATTTGTATTTTGTAAGGATATTTCGTTTCGACATTGGAATTGACTTCAGTGTTTAAAAGTTAAACTTTCAGAATCTAATGAAACGAGTTACAAATTGTGGCATCAATAACTTTAAAATTTCAATAAAGCTAATATTAATCCGATCCGAATCGTATCCGATCCGAAATTCTAATCATCCGAATTTTCAGATTAACTTTTTTTATTAGTGGATGCGGATCAGATTTTTCATCATCCGATTCAATCGGATCGGATGGTGGATTGAGGCATAATCCGCGTTCATTATTTTGAACGTTTAATTGGATGTGCAACTTTTAGGAGAGTTTCACTTTATTTTTATTTGCATGGTGCACGTATTTAGCAATGAATTGGGATTGAGAGAAATTCTAGTTTGCCAAGAGAAACCCTAATGCAATAGGAATTGAGAGCGCTGCAAAGGTGAGAAGGAATCCTTAGCTTTTCTATTGTTTTTCCCATCACGATCTAGATCACTGTATGTTGCTTTGGCAATGCAACACAAAGAGGTAATGAATGAATTAAAATGATGCCGTTAATCAAATTGATACTATTCCACCAAATTGTTGCGCATGTAAATAAATTATGTATGAACGAATATTGAGAAAACCCAAAACTGAAACCACCGATATTGTGCCGCTACATCAAGTTCACATTTTCATTCATACATCCATGCATTATAAAGTTAAAAACAGTTCTAATCCAACGATTACAAACTATATTTTCATACCTTCAGCTAAAAAATCCACATCTCATGTAGAGTAGCTTAATATAGTTGACACTTCTACTAGGATATAAGAATTGAATTTCAAACATATAGCAACATGAAGAAAGAAGTGATGAATCATGCAGGACAGTCACCAAAACTTTTGCGTTCTAAACTAATAGACGTATATAATTTTAAACAGTTTAAAAGCAGACTACGAGAGTGTCAATGTCCATAAAAGTGATGCGTGTCTGGTAAGGATGCGGATTCATGATAGAATGACCCGTTGACGTAGGACACTAAGATCAAAGAAGAAAATTAGAAAGAAAGCTAGATCTAGAGTTCTAAAGATGGGAAAGGAGTTTATGTAGATAAGGGATGTTAAGATCTTCTCTCATATCATCATCTGCATATTCTAGCAAATTAGCATGCAAGAAAATTAGATACCTAAATCTCTCACCAAGGTTCTCACGTGCTCACTTTCTCATATCTCAAGAAAGATTCAAAAAGAGAAACTTTTCTCAAAACACTTCACGTTTCTTCCTTAACGGTCTCCTTATAATAAGATACAAATTATTTTCAGCTAATCTCCATGTATGACGTGTACTTATATAAGTGATGGGCTTCGGATGTATAGGAGGCACAACAAGGAGCGCGCATGGGGGAGCAGCCAAACCAAGCTAGGGGCGTTTCGTGAATCCTTAATTCCTTTTTTATTTAATTTTTATTGGAATGGCAAACTTGTAATTAGATTAAAGGGGATTAGTATTTAACCCTAGGGTTAGCCGCCGGTCATGGCTATGCTTGATTTTGATATTGTGTGAAGAATTCTTAGGAAGCTTGCGGCGACCATTCTTTTGGCGTCTTGGGAGGATGGTTGCCCCTATAATTGTAGCCAAGTTATCTCTTTTATTCCTATTTTCATCAATTTAATTTCAGATTTGCGTGAGTCCTATCATTTTGGTATCAGAGCACGTCGATCCATGGCGACGGCTACGAGATCCAAAGACCAGATCGATGCGGTAGAGGAAAGATTGACGGGGGAGATCGAGGGCATCAAGGGCAAGGTCGCAAGCGTGAAGGAAACCCTAGTGGATCATAGTGGGCAATTGAAAGAAACGGCGAAGCCCTAGCGAATATCATATTCCAACTCAGAGAGATTTTGTCGCATCTAAAAGGAAGTGATGGCAACCCTAAAGCGGCGACAAAGTTACCACCTTTGGACAATGGGAAGGAGAAGAGGGAGAAAATTGATGCGGAATCCGTTCATGAGGGAGAGGAAAATGACGAGGAAGATGGAAGACCGTTTAAGGAGGATTATCGAGAAGCGATGTGCCGAAAAGCGGAGGAAGAGAGGAGGGGGCGGCGGCTAGGAATTCCGCCCAGGCAGGGGGGTCGCGGATCCCTCCCCAGGCCCCCGCAGGCCCCCAGGACATCAGGCAGGGGCGACGTTCCCCCCAGCTCTGGCCGGGGCTGGCGAAGGCCCCCAGGGCCCCAGTGGGCCCCGCCAACCAGCGGCAGGGCCGCTGAGGCCTCCAGAACCCTCGGGCGGGCCCAGCGGCCCCTCCTCAGGGCCGTTGGGGCCCCGCCGACCAGCAAAGACCCCGGGGGGTGGGGTGCACAGCAGGAAGAGAGGCAGCCTTTTAGTGAGTTTCAGGCCCTATTTGGAGGATTCGGCACGTGGTTTCGATGACGGATTTGACCCCGAAAATTTTCAGGAGTACGGTGATGACGGTTGGGGGTTTCGGGACCCTCCCGACCATATGTATGGAGATGATAGATGGCGCCCTCCGCCTCACACTTATGAGGGACGCCTCAGAGACTATTAGGAGGAGCATAAGGGCCGGGATGGATGCTATGGAGGACATGGATGGGGACCACGAGGTGGTTATAGAGAGCGTGGGAGAGGGCCACAGTGAGGACATGAGACACACCAGGAGAGGTGGCAGCACTACAATTAGCCCAGATATGACAAGGGACGGGGAGATCAGGGAACATTCAACATGGACCGATTGCAAAAGCTGAAAATGCCCATATTCGATGGGGTGGATCCAGGGTCGTGGATCAACCGAGCATAGAGATTTTTTAGAGTCTCTCGCATGACTGAGGAGCAGAAACTGGATGCAGTAGGAATTTGTCTGGATGGAAAGGCCATCGCTTGGTTTCAGTGGAAGGATGTGAGGCGCCCTTTTCGCTCATGGGAGGAGATCATGGATCAAATGGTTGAGAGGTTCATAGACCCCCACTTGGGGAATGTGAGAGAGCAGTTGCTATCACTCCGGCAGGAGGGCACGGTGAGAGATTATCTAGAGATGTTCGAGGTCCTATCAGGACAGGTGCACAGAGTAACTGACAAGGCGATGGAGAGCACCTTCATGAAGGGGTTAATGGCCACTATTCGAGCAGCGATACGCATGTAGAAGCCTCAGAGTCTGATGGAGGCTATGGAGTACGCTCAGATAGTGGAAGACTGACAATTGGAGGAGAGGCGGGCGAGGGGCGGTTAGAGTGGCCCAATTTCCCGTAGCCAAACAGCGACATGAGGACAGCAGAGAGCCACAACGGGAGCGAAGCCTGCCACCAAGGAGAAGAGTATGGAGAAGTGTAGTGCATCACAGACTGGGGGCAGTTCAGGCGGATGACTGACGCAGAGATGAGAGAGAAGCGACAGAAGGAACTATGTTTTAGATGCGACGAGCAATTCACACCAGGTCACAGATGTGTGGGGTGCAAGCTCCGGGTGTTACTACTCAAGGATGAGGATGACGACGCTAATGTAGAGGACGAGACCGCAGTGTTGGAAGAGGAGATTGAGGACCATCAGCTAGACGTGATAGAGGTTTCCCTTAACTCCGTGGTAGGGTTCACACCAAACCATACCATGAAGCTGAGGGGGCATATCGACGACCAGGAGGTGACAGTACTTATCGAAAGTGAGGCGACCCACAATTTTATTTCCAGGAGCGTAATGGCCCAGCAGGAGCTCTAGCTGACAGACTGTGGCAGCTTAAGTGTCGTGATGAGAACAGTGAAGAAGGAGAGCATTCGTGTGGTTTGTAGAGGACTGGTGATGCCACTACAGGGGTGCAGGTGATAACTGACTTCCTGCCTCTAGACTTAGAGAGTACTGATGTCATCTTAGGCATGACTTGGTTACAGATGCTGGGGGGAGATGACCGTGAACTAGAAACTGCTCAGGATGGAGTTCCAAGAGGATGGGAGAGCTGTAGTCTTACAGGGGGGACACCAGCCTATGCAGAGTACTGGTCTCGCTGAAGACCATGATGAGGACCATTTAGATGTAGGGTGGTGGATACCTGTTAGAGTTACATTCGTTGACGGGAGAGGGTGGCGCTGAGGCCAGCAAGGAGCAACACATTCCAGTGGAGGTACAACAGTTGATGGAGCAGTTCGAGGTCTTCCAGGAGCCACATGGACTTTTACCGCCGAGGGATCACGAGCATGCCATAGCCCTGCGGGAGGGCCTGTCCTCCATCGGTGTGAGGCCCTACTGTTACCCACAGGCACAGAAGGACGAGATTGAGAGGATGGTGGCGAAGATGGTACAGGCGGAAGTGATACAGCCCAGTGTGAGCCATTTTTCCAGTCCGGTGCTGTTGGTGAAGAAGGAATGAAGCTGGCGCTTCTACGTAGATTACATGGCTTTGAACAAGGAGACGGTACCAGATAAGTTCCACATACCAGTGATAGATGAGCTCTTAGATGAGCTACACGAGACAGCCATATTCACGAAGATAGAATTTAAATCGGGCTACCACCAGATCAGGATGCGGTGGGAGAATGTGCCTAAGACTGCGTTCAGGACGTATGAGGGCCACTATGAGTTTTTAGTCATGCCATTCGGCTTGACTAATGCACCAGCTACTTTCCAGGCTCTCATGAACAAGGTATTTCGTCCTTACCTGCGACGATTTGTACTAGTCTTTTTCGATGACATATTAGTGTACAACCATACCTTGGAGGAACATTTAGACCACTTGCAGGCTTTTTTCAAGAAATGCAGTACCACCAGCTATTTGCAAACAGAAAAAAGAGCTTATTTGGACAGCCACAGATGGAGTATTTGGGATATGTGGTATCTGCAGATGGAATGGCAGCTGACAAGGCGAAGATAGCAGCGATGCTGAATTGACCGCGCCCCACCACTTTGAGGGGGCTGAGGGGATTTTTGGGCTTAACAGGATATTACCGCAGATTTTTACAGAGATATGGGACGATCGCCTGGCCACTCACAGAGCTACTCAAGAACCAGTTCATTTGGGGGGAGGGGATGACCGCTTTTGAGGCCTTGAAGAAGGCCATGACCACAGTGTCAGTCCTGGCGCTGCCAGACTTTTATAGACCTTTTGTGGTGGAGGCGGACGCTTCGGGGCATGGATTGGGAGCGGTGTTGATGCAGGATCAGTAGCCCATAGCGTATTATAGTCAGGTGTTAACAGCTAGAGCCAGACAGCGACCGGTCTATGAGAGGGAGCTAATGGCCATTGTTCTGTCCATCGAGAAGTGGAGACTGTATTTGTTGGGGAGGAGTTTCCTGATACGCACGGATCAGATGAGTCTCAAATACATATTAAAACAGCGCATGGTAGCAGAGAAGCATCAGAAGTGGCTACGGAAAATGATGGAATACAGGTTTGAGATTGAGTATTACCCGGTAATATAGAACAAGGCGGCTGACACCCTTTTACGGCGGGAGGACGTAGAGTTGACGGCACTGGCGGTTTCTGTACTACAGGATTGGGAGCCACTGAAGCAAGAGGTTGAGCAGGATCAGAAGCTGACAAGCATACGGGCGACACTATTGCAGGGATCTAAAGAGCACCCAAGTTATACTATCCAGGATGAACGGATACTACATTGGGGGCGAATGGTACTTCCGATGACTTCTACATATATTCCGGCTATACTCCAGGAGTTTTACAGCAGTACCGTGGGAGGACATTCTGGGGTCCTCAAGACCTACCAGAGACTGGCGAGGGAGGTTTACTGGAAGGAAATGAAGAAGGACGTCTCGAGGATGGTTGCAAAGTGTGACGTTTACCAGCGTCACAAGTACCAGTCGATGGCTCCAGGAGGTTTACTACAGCCGATGTCCTTGCCCAACGGGTGTGGAAGGACCTTTCCATGGATTTCATTGATGGATTGCCGAAGTTGGAAGGATATAGTCATATTTGTTGTAGTAGACCGCCTCAGCAAGTATGCGCACTTTATACCACTTCGGCATCCTTGCAGTGCAGTGTCGATGACGGAGATATTTGTGAGGGAGGTCATTAGCTTGCATGGGCCCCCAAAATCCATTGTCTCTGATAGGGACAAGGTGTTCTTGAGCAAATTCTGGCAGGAGCTTGTTAGGCTGCATGGTACAGTTTTGAGACGGAGCACAGCCTACCATCCGCAGACAGATGGCCGGACTGAGGTCGTCAACAAGAGTGTTGAGACATATCTACGGTGCTTTATTTCAGAATCACAATGAGTGGGCCCGTTGGCTGGCATGGACAGAGTATTGGTACAATACATCTTATCACACCGCAGCTCAGACGACACCTTTCAAGATGTTGTATGGCCGAGATCCTCCACATTTAGTACACTATGGACAAGAGACGACACCAGTATCCGATGTGGAGCAGTATTCGACAGAGAGGGATCGGATTTTGGCGGAGCTGAAGCTCCATCTGACTAGAGCTCAGCAAATTATGAAGACAAGTACAGACCTTCACCGCAAAGATGTGCAGTTTGCAGTTAGGAAATATGGCGTACCTTAAGCTGAGACCCTACCGACAGAGATCCTTGGCCCACAGAAGGAATGAGAAGTTAGCACCGAGATATTTTGGACCTTTCGAGGTCGATGCCAGGGTGGGACTAGTTGCTTACAGGTTGTGGCTACCTCCATGATCGATTATTCATCCGGTATTCCATGTGTCTCAGCTTCGCCAGGTTATCGGAGACCACACTCCTTCGCACACTCTTCCAGAGACATTGACATATGATATGGAGGTGAGATTGGAGCCTGAGGAGCTGAAGGAGGTGCGCAGAGGGAGCACTGGAGAGTGGGAGGTTCTCTTGCCGCGGAAGGGCTTACCAGAGCACGAGAGCACATGCGAGTCCCTGGACATGATGGTGCAGCAATTTCCAGACTTCCATCTTAAGGACAAGTTGACTCTTTGGTGAGGGAGTAGTGATGGGCTTCGGGTGTATCGGAGGCGCAACAAGGAGCGGGCGCGTGGGCGAGCGGTCGAACCAAGCTAGGGGCGTTTTCGTAAATCCTGAATTCCTACTAATTAATTTTTACTGGAATGGCAAACTTGTAATTAGATTAGAGGGGATTAGTATTTAACCCTAAGGTTAGCCGACGACCATAGCGATATTTGATTTTGATATTGTGTGAGAGAATTCTTAGGAAGAGTGTGAACATCCTCTCTTTTGGCGTCTTGGAAGGGTGGTTGTCCCTATAATTGTAACGAAGTTATCTCTTTTATTCCTATTTTCATCAATTTAATTTCAGATTTGTGTGAGTCCTATTAATAAGCAAATCTTAATAAATCAAATAAACTAAACTATAATTCTAACAAATAAAATCATAATAAACTCAAATAAATTTTGTAACTACTTCTAATTGGGTCTCCATCATTCTTCCACACATTCAAAAACTCACCACTTGATGAATAATGACAAGGATACATATTCCAGCAGAATTTAGCAATCTCCAATGTTTGGAAAAGACTCGTCCTCGAAGTTTGAAAGAGTTTGAAAGAAGTAAAACATAACTTGCAGATAAATATGTTTAGAAGAACACATCAAAACAATAAGAGAGTAATGAGCCAAAGCTGCTAACTTGCAGTACGTGAAGGATCTGGGATGCCGAAATTGATGTGCTCGTATAGTTCATAACACGCCTCCTAATGTAGCTCTGGCACAGCCGCACAGGGTCAACAGTTAACTCAAGCTATAACTTGAGCTCAGGCTGGGATGCTAGATCAAACTCAATCTTGAGCTTTAAATCAATCTTTGGATCAGGTTCAGTCTTAGTCTCAAGTTCTATCACTAGCTCAGACTCCAACACAAACGCATGCTTAAGCTTGGACTCAGGCTTCATCTCTATTGTCTCATATATAACTCGAATGTAGCTTTAAAGTCCATCGTAGAATTCGCATTGCTTGGTATACGTATGAAGCGGGCCTCCAAAGGTGAGTTTCGGCCGCTAAAGCTTTTATGAGTTTGTAGCAATCTTCTAGCAAGTGCCTAACATCTATCGTTTGGATAAATCATAAATGCTTCAATTTGAACTTGAAACCATGGTGTTCATCTAAAACGTGTAGCTTCTTAATGTGACTTGTAACGTGGCACAAACGTCTCGAAAATCAGGTTGAAAATAGATCGTATGCAAAATTCAGTTGAAAATCCCTAAAAAATCCCCTAAAATTTAGAAATGTTATTGTAGCATATGGAAAATCTGAAAAATCTAAGATAAATCACAAACTGCAATACAGCGATCAATAGCTTGGTTAACGATGACTATGGCAACATGAGCTGATCAGGGTTGGTTTACCGGTTTAGGCCGATTCAATCGGCTTGGTTGGCTCATCGACTCGAGCAGTTTTGGTGCGGTACTGATCGGCTTTTAGATCTAAGCTGACCGCCTTAAATTTGTTTCGAGATCGAGCCAGAGTCTGCAAGAATCGATTTTGACAAGATTTTCTTACTGACTTAGATGGTGACAGCGTCTGGTGGGCTCGTCGAGCTCTAAAGATATTGCAAAGAGGGTCGGCAACCTTCAGAATGCTCGGGAGAATGTTATGATCCAACGACAAAGGGGGTGGAGAAGACGAGGATGAATATGAATGGCGATGATAACGATAAGGAAGACGGCGTGGAGTCGAAGGACTCTAATGTGGTGGTTAGGTGTTATTGATAGTTCTGCTAACTGCTACAAGATGCGAAGGCGGCCGACGCAGAAGGTAAGGTTTTTGGTTATGCGGGAAGATAGGGTATCAGATGAGGAAGTAAATAGTAGATTTTTATATTTTCGGGTTTTTAAAAAATATAGAAAATTCAAGAAAATTAACAAAGTTCCGATGGGAAAATCACAAATTTTAAGGACAGAAAAATTGGCGGCTATGGTTTTGACTTTGGGTTTTTTATGGCTAGTTTTTAATTTTTTTAATCTAAAATTTTAAAACTTTCAAAATTTTCCAAAACAATTTAGAAAAGTTAAGAAAAATTAGGAAACGTAAAAGATGATGAAAAGGTCATGAAATTTGCTCTACTGCCAAATTTGACACATTGCAGTAAGATCAAATAGTGAAAACGAGGAAAAAAATAGATCTAAGGTTCTTATGATGGTGAGTGTGAGATTACTATATAAATAAGAAATGTTGAACTCTTCTCACCCTAAGACATCTATTGTTGATGCGTGAAATACGCAACAGTGAGACCGATCAGGATTTTGCCAAGCCGATCTCCTTCTCCGGTGCCTGAAAGCGAAAGAATAGCCTCAAATCGGAGGATGGACCTTCGATTCGACTTCGATACTTAAGTCAGTTCAAGCAGAAGAAAAGAGGTGTGTAGGTTTGAGCAAGAGTGATCGCATACCTGAGATAAGGTTGATCTGTTGTTTTTTTAGATCTAGGGTCAGTTACACCACGTCAGGGGGAGTTATGGGGATCTCCGAGTTCATGGCATAATTGGTTCCTCCAGGTCAGGCATGCGGTTATGCACGCGATGAGTGGACATTGAATGCCATCAATTTGTAACGGGTCGGAGAGAGGTCGGCCCTTCTACCCGAGATCGTGATGCCTTGACCGTGCAAGGTGGTTAAAGTGGGCTGACCTCGCCAGATGGACGTCGGTAGGTGCGTTGCGCACATAATAGTTTGGAGAAAGGACGAGTCATATATCGATGATCAAGCTGCTTTGGTCACACGGGCCAACATCGCCAGATGGGCAGGTCCTCAGGTGGTGAGGTTGAAGGAGCCGACCTCGGGTATTTATCACTAAAGTCATCATGTGGGTCATGTTTGCCGACCTGAGTCAACGAGTGCGGGTCTGCCTGACAGAGCTGTGCTCATAGCTTGACCGGGCCGACCTCCCAAGCTGCTCTCGGACGGCCCTGGGGACACGTGTAGCCTTAAAATTCGTGCACGGTGGGTCTTTACTGCCAAGTTTGGCTAGGTACTAGTTATGGTGGACCCCAGACCAAAATATCACTTACATCTACCTACTTCAGCAAATCGTTATGTAAGAGATTTAGAGATCTCGATCTCTCACCAAGTATTATACATGACCACTTTTTTACATCTCACAAAAGATTCAAAAGAGATTTTTCTCAAAACAACCTGCATTCCTTTGTTAACTCTCTTATTATAATAAGATACAATTTATTTAAAGACTAAACTACATGCTTTATATGATGCGTACTTACATAAAAAATCTGAATAAATCAAATAAAATCAACTAAAATCTAATAAAATCCCTACAAGTAAAATCCTAATAAACTCAAATAAAGTTCCTAGCAACTTCTGAATTAGATCTCCATCACACATGTTACATAGCACAAAAGTTTGGGTCTAAATCAATCAAAAGCCACATTTAACAACAAATGGAAATGGATAAAGCATAGAATTTGAGGAGCAACTTCTACGGATGGTTCATGGATTGGGGGAGGAGATAAGCAGATATACCAGTAACAAGAAGTCGTTATCACAGCCACAAGCAACACCCTTATACAATGTTTTCCGGGAGGGTTTTGCAGCTAGAGATGATCTGTAAGGCGGGTTTTATGGCCTATTAACCCCTAGGACAACTGGAGTATTAATTTGGTCAACGACCACCATCAGAGCCGTGCTTCCCACATTAAGAAGCCATGCATTAAGGCAAGCTCTTCAAAACCCCTTGCATCATTCAAATGTGTCGCCGCTCCCAGACCAAGAAAGAAAATGTTTGCATAGAAAGAAATTAAAGTATTGATTCAATCCGCAAGCAAACCATGAGCATGGGCTGCTCTTTAAAAGATGATGGGGTGGTTTTATGTCTCTCTTGTTCCGCTATCAAGAACAATGTGTTGGCTACCGCATTGGTATGAAGCCAAGTTTTAAGAGGAAGGTCAATCCAACTATCAAAGCTTGCTAGGAATGCAGCAACATTGACCACATCAGTGAAGATTATCACTAAGGTAAACTTTTGTTGTTATTGCCATCAAACAGGACACTGCATTGCATAATGCCTTAAAAAGATGTGCTGGAAGGCATAGGCAATGGCCAAATTAGGGAGAGAACCTTGGTGAAAGGCCAACAAAAGGCAGCCTCGTCGCTCGTCCCAGCACAAGACTCCTTTTTCAAGATCCATGGTCTTCATTTCCTACTTCGGTCGAATGTTGCAAGCGAAGGCCATGCTTAGCGATAGTGCACATTGTGTACAATCACCCAACCATGAATGTATCGGATGTTTAAAGGCATTGAGAGCCTAGTCTACTAGGCTTATGAATTCTCTCATTTTTTTCCCACCAAAAGCACTATCTTATCTCATCAAATGGCAACGTGTTTCTTGCAACGAGCATAGCTTACATGTTCACCACTGGACAGCAAAGTAGCAGTACATCACTTTCATTTCCCATTAATTACATGATTGTTCACTTGCCTCATTAGAGGTTTCGAACATCTTATGGACACCGCTATAGGGTATTGTTAGGATCCGAAAAAATAGTCCCACATCATAAGTGCAAAGGAAAAGGAAATAATTTAAGTATTAGAGGGCATCTCTACCTAATACCACTTGGTTTTGGGCAGAATGCTCAATAATACTTAACAAATGTGGTGTGAGCACAGTGTTATGGGCCTAGTATGTGATGGACTCTTAACAAGGCTATTGTTAGAAGCCTAATATGGGATGGGTTTCTAACAAATGGGCTAGTGTTGGAGGCCAAAAATGGGATGTTTCTCTAATAAATGGTATCAGAGCTAGCCCCATGCTATGACCCACGTTGCAGAATGTACGACCTGTGGAAGGAGCAACTAAGAGGGGGCGACCTGAGTGAGAACAGAGTGGGCCACTTAGAGTGGACACCCCGGAATGGGCCGTCGTGACGGCGGTTGTCGAAAGCGGAAAGGGCGACCTGGGGAAGGAGCGACCTAAGAGGAGGCGACCTGGGTGAGACCAGAGTGGGCCACTTAGGGTGGGCACCCCAAAGTGGGACGTCGTAGATGACGTTGTCGAAAGCGTAGTGGTATTTTAGGATCCCAAAAAATAGTCCCACATCGGAAGTGCAAAGGAAAAAAGAAATAATTTAAGTATTAGAGGGCCTCTCCACCTATTACCAATTGGTTTTGGGTTGGATGCTTAATAATACTTAATGTGGTGTGAGCCCAGTGTTATGGGCCTAGTATGGGATGTGCTCTTAGCAAAGCTATTGTTAGAAGCCTGGTATGAAATAGGTTTCTAACAAATGGGCTAGTGTTGGAGGCCAAGTATGGGATGGGTCTCTAACAGGTATCCATCAAAATTAGGGTGACGGATAGACACGACTACATCCACCTTTGTGACCATTAAAAGGGTAGGAGTGTGATTGATCACTCTGCAGGTTTAGGTAGAGGGGCAAACCATGAATCGTCACTCCGACAAGAGCAACCCACTGCCAGCGGCCAAGGAAAAAATCTCCGTCAAAATGGTTCAATATTAAGCTAAGAAGAAGACAAACTAAATCAGTTTTAGGTAGCCATGAACCAGGTGACCATTGAACTGGCTTACCCTACACCATCTACGTGTATGATCTAACCAAACATAGGGACTTCTCAAAGCTGACTGAGTCGGTTGGCAATTTGGTGTTAACATTAGGCCTAAGATCACGGATGCCCTGAATAAGGTTTCATTTATTATTTATCACTCTAGCAAAATAACCATCTGGACTCTAATTTGAATTCGAATTGCTCCGTAAAATGTTCCTAACAGGTTGAGCCTAGTCCACCAACTAGGAATGGCATGTAGAATGGGTCACTGAAGCCTCTAAGCAAAGATCTCATGGGATCGCATACTACTAAAGCAAAACTAAGACAAAGCATATGATCATCCACTCAAGTAGGCTGGGCTAATCTCAGTAGGTCGTAAGCAGATGCATGTGTATCAATTCGAAAGACCTTACAGCTTAGGTTTCAATCCACTTTCAAGGATAGCATATGGGCCCAAATTAGACACGCTACTAAAGGCCAATACATTGGAAACGATGTAAGCACTCATCTCGTCACAGGATCCCAGCATGCCCCCACCTTCTGTTGATTCTTCTGCAACGCTAATAGGATCCCTCACATCATCGCCAGAGGTGACAGTGGGATCACAGTCATCATGGAAGATGTATGTGACTCCGAATGAGAGTATGCAAATCAATTCTACCCCTCCTAAGATCACAGGCTAAGTCAAGGGCGGACCCACTATCTAATGATGATTAGTTCTTTATCGCCAATATCAAGCTCTGAGATTAGTTATCCCCATGATCGGCCAAAAAATCTTTGCTTATCCCTAATATTGGAATGTCAATAGTGGCCTAGGCCCTTCTATTATCTAGAAGAGCAACCCCACCAAGAGTAACATAGTGCTAAGAAGGAATAGTACGATAGCAAAAAACGAAAGCAAGAACATTAATTATAAGAAAGGCAAAATCATCACCAAGCCTATAAATTCAAAAAACTACATGCCTCTTTGCTCTTCAAAAACGTTTATCTTTTAAGTTTCAAATTGTAGCCTATTACCTGATGATGTGTTGGTTAACATTGCATATGTAAATAGATTTTTAATGGAGTGAATAGAATTGACATTTGTAAAATGAACTTAGCTTGGAACCTCAAAAATTGAGGACAAACGTGAGTTCCCGTAGCTAAGCAGAGCTCAGGTTATAAGCATGTGATGTATGAAAGTGGAGGGTATTGTTCAAAGTTGTGGCTCGAATTTGGTTCATAAGCACGCGTGTTAAGAAGGGAAAAGAGAAAATGCAAAAGGAAGTTTAGTCCCGCATCTAAAATGAAATCGGATGACTATATAGCTAATATGATTGGACATAAAACTCCAATAAGGATATTTTCCTTTTAGGCCAAATCATTTTCATAATTATTTAACCAAATATCCATAAAGTTAACATGCCTTTGTCCCAGCAGGTGATATCAGAGTCTATGGTAGAACTGTTGGGTCTTAGTTCAAACATGAAGTGGTCATTATAATGTAAGCAAGGATGCAGCTCATGTTAAGTTGTCATTATCAAATGAATACTCTTTGCTAGTCAGATTTTTGATGTAGGGAAAGGAGAGTTTATTTTTGGAAGAAGTAAAAGCAGCTCTGCATTCAGAGCGCTTCATGGATAAAGCCTACAGCAATGATTCGAGAAGTCAAGGTGAAGCGTTATTGACAAGAGGCCGGGAAAAAGGCTGGCCAAGGTGCTAGAAGAGGACACTCAAGATCAATATCACGAAAGCGCATGAAAAACAGGCGTTTTCTATGCAAGGAGACCGAACACTGGAAGGAGGAGTGTCTGAAGCTTAAGTTAGATGGTAAAGGAAAATGCATAAGCTACAGTGTCAACTTCAATTGGAGTGGCCACGAAGACTATTCGTAGCAATGATGGTGATGACAGAGAGATGTTGATGGCTAGCACACATGATGAAAATGATATTTCATGGCTTAAGGATTCGGGATGTTCATTCCATATGATGCTGCACAAGAACTGTTTGATAGCTACAATTCAAGGGAAAGCGGCAGTATTCTAATGGAAAACAACATGGCTTACAAAGCAGTTGGAGTGCGAAATGTTAGAATCAAAATGTTTGATGGTGTAGTCAGAACTCTCACAGAAAACAAACATGTGCCAGAGCTTAGAAAGAGCCTTATTTCTATAGGAACCTTAGCAGTAATCGTTGTCCACTTCTCTAGAAAGACTGTGATATACTTGATGAAATTCAACAATCAAGTCTTTGAGAAGTTCAAGGCTTGAAAGACCTTAGTAAAGAAACAGTCAGGGAAAGTGGTGAAGATTCTTAGATCTGACAACGACGACGAGTATACCTCAAGGGAGTTCACATAGTATGGCAGAACAGAGGATATTACGAGACACTTCACTACTCCAGGTGTTGAATACATGGGCCCAGCCCATTAAGAAAGTAGATAAATTCTACCGGCTAGACGTAGACGGCCTGTGGCCCATAACGTTTGGGTTGAATGAGTCAACCCAACCTCTCTCATAGCCCATTACTCTTGGGTTTGACAAAGTCAAATCTCCTCATTAAATGGCCCATTTTCATAACCTTAATTAGAAGAATGAATGGCCAAAATAAATGGGGGAGTTACTCCTTTTGGGGACTAATTCAAAGCCCACTAATGGGACAATTAATTGTCACTTATGTGGAGGGAAGTTACAAAGAAGAGAGAGAAAACAAATCCCCAAGATCAAGGGAAAAGGGGGCCAGATCTTCAACATCAGAGCTCCAACCAAGGCTAAGTGACACACACAAAAATATGCTCTTATCTACTTCTCTCATCTCCTCTTTTTGGTATCGCTCTATATGCTTTCATCCATGGAAGACTAACTTGAGCGTCGGAGGGGAATCGGTCGGGCCCCAACCCCGACCCCCTAACGATCTTCTCATGATGCAGGATATCAGAGATACATCAAAGCAAGGCCAACATCCATCCGTGGAGTACAATCCTAGCTCACTTTGACTCGGAGTTCTTCTCTCACGAGTCTCACCTCTCAGTCGACAAAGTTTTGATCTAACGTGTGTGTCCTCGTCGGCCCGATCATTATCGACGAGTCGCCATCTCCAGTGAGGATCGCTCCCGAACTTCACAGCCTCGAACGATCGACGTACCAGCCGTACGCATCGCATCAGCATCTACAACCATCGCTTGACACAGGTTCTACCAACTTAGGGTCCCACTTCATTCGTTGACGAAGCTCCAACTCAGCTTGAATGACCTACGTCAGCTTGACAACTGTCTCGGTCAATTTTGGCTTTAACATTTTAGCGCCGTCTGTGGGAAAGTTTGAAGTCGACACCCCCGTTACTCCCTAGTTTTGACAGTGTTGATTCACCCCCACCAATCAATGGCTTAAAAAGGCCAACTCTCGAGGAAACATTGAAGAAACCCCTTTTCTTCATCCCCTTATTTTAAACAAGTTTATTTTTCATTTGTTCTATTATTTGATTGTCATGTTTGGATCAGACAATGAACATAAAAACTCTTTTCTCTCTGAAGAGACTGCAGAGACAATCGGAGGGCCAATGATTCTCTGATCATCACCCCGGCTTCGCCACATATGAGATCTTACCTGAAGGGGTAGTCTCTCGAGTACGTCGTAGGCGACAAGATTAGGGTGGTCCCCTCTAAAGTTCGACGACATTCGACGGTTGCTCGGATCTCAATCAAGCCCCACCACCTCCGAGGGATGATCGTTGGAATAAACTCGCAAAGCTAGACGAGATATGACTCTGCTCTAAACGCGGTTGACGGGATTGACCCCCCTTTGATCCGCAGATTCATTTGTCACTCTCGCCACCGTCGAACAATGCTGGGAAACGCTCGAGCTTGCAAAAAGCCCAATGTTTTCCTTCTCTGTCGTCAGCTGGCCCCCAGGGAACCGTGTCATTTCAAAATGACCAAAGTTCCCAACACATCAAACACAATCTCCAACTAAAGTTCTTATTGTATTTCAATTTTTCTTTTGTTCCATTCTTTGGTTTGATCCCCAGGTTGGAATGACAAAATTCCTCTCCAAACTGACTTAGGTCGTTCGAATTCGCCGCAAGCTCGTCGTACCTCGAGAGGTGCAGATCTGAGCCTGCTTTGGGTCTCTTGGACTTGACACGCCTCGAAGGAGACAGGGAATCGCCATCTTCCCTCAACTGTGAGGATGATGGCAGCTTCAGTGGTCGAGCTCTATCGGATCCGACGTCGACGCCTCGCCGGGTCGAGAGCGAGTTCAGATCAACCCAGATCCCAACTCCGCCTACGCTCGATCGGAGCTGGGTGATCACCAACGACATTAATCAGAGCTCTACCAAACTCGATCGAGGCGGGGTAAGCACCGACGAAGTAGATCCGAGCTTCATCTAGCTCGATCAAGGCTCGGCGAACGACGGTGATCTCCAAGTCGATCTATCGGAGATCCATTCAACCCATGGTGTGAAGATCACTTCAACCTTCTCCGACTCCAGCTCCGGAGGGTGCTCCAACCCAGATCCGGCATCCCAAGATAAACATCGACGTTCAGCGTCAACATTCGAGCTTCGTCAGAGCTCGATTGTAGTCCCCGTCCCAGCTCTGTCAACCTAAGAGGGAGACCGCACACGACGTCGGTCGAAGCTGACTCACCTCGTTGAATCTTGCCAGAGGTCTATCGCGCCCCGAGGTATCAATCGGAGCGCCCCAGAAGTCAATCGAAGGTCGACCTCTAATGATCGGGCGGGGAGTCAAGCTGCAACCATCGATCCTCGACAGTTCCCTTTCAACCCTCAGTCTAATAGGATCGCGACAAGGAGACAGAGCCTCCCCAAGCTTGATCTGAGCTCCAGATCATCGAACAGCTTCAACGAGCCACCCAAAGTTGGATCCAGGATCTTGAACGCTGTATAAGCTTCAGGCTCCTGAGGGTAGTACGGGTTTCGACCGAGACTCCCCAAGCTTGATCCGAGCTCTAGAGCATCGAACAGCTTCGACGAGCCACCCCAAGTTTGATCCAGGATCCTGAACGCCGTAAAAGCTTCGACCAGGCTACATAGGGTCGTACGGCTTTCGATCGAGCTTTCCCAAGCTGGATCCGAGCTCCAGACCATCAAACAGCTTCAACGAGCCTCCCAAGCTGATCCAAGCTCTAGAGCATCGAATAGTTTTGACTGAGCCTCCCCAAGCTTGATCCGGACTCACGAGGCAGATAGTGTCGATTCTCGAGGGACGAGTTCGATCTGGACACAAAGACCGCGATCAGGATGAAGCTTCAGACTCGTACCCTCGCGATCGATCACCAGATCTTCGAGGCCCAAATTCGAGACATTGACGGCCATCAAAGGAGACCATCAACATCGCTGGATCGGTCGAGCTCGATGGAGTAACGAGTTAGCGAACTCGATCCAGTTCCGAGTTTCAGCGGGGGAGTCTCCAATCATGAGTCTCAGCTCGACCCCAACAAAGTCGAAGGGCGGCCTCTGCCGTGTTGTTAAAGTTCCATCAGCTCGTCGACGTTCGAATCCAACCCTCGTGTTGATGATTTGATGATCACAATCATCGAGTCAATTTGGTGAGCGACTGAGGGTGCCAACGCCACTCGCAGAGATTGTATGATTGCCGACGCTTGATTCTCGCCTCCGCAGGGTCATTCGAGTCTGATGGGGAACCGGATCGATGACCTCGAGACGCCTTTTCTTGTTGGTTCAGTCATTCTTGCCTCCGCAGGGTCGTTCGAATCCGAAGGAGAGTCGGATCGATGACCTCAAGATGTTCCTCGATCATCATTTAGTCGTTTTCGCCTCCGCTGGGACGTGCGGTGCCGGAGTGGGTGTCGAATCAATTAGTTGATGTTGGCATGTCAATCATGCCAAGCTGCTCGAAGCTCCTCATTGCCGCCTGAAATAAACCTCAGATTCAATTCAATTCATTGAAATCCAATTCGTTCGTTATTGTCGAATTGGTATAATAATTCATTATTATTGTCTGATTGACGGAGAGTTTCATACGGACGGACGGAGATCATTGGTCGAGGCTCCAAGACAACCCAACTGGGTTCATCGACCCATGATCAGAGCTCTGTGTCCTCGTCCAACCCAACAATGGCTGAGGGCGACTCACGAAGCATTCGATCCAGAGCCCGATCAACATCAGATCTGACGATGAGTTTGACTAGCAGAACTTCCGACTCAACAGGATCTCCAATTCAACGAAGCTCGAGCCTCCTTGTTGTTTGTGATGACACCCTCTTCTGCTTGCAGAGCCACAGATCAACCTCCTGACCTATCGTTGCTCTGATTCGAGGCCCTGAGAGCAGAAGCCAACGGTGGTCCTCAAAGCCAACACCCCCCCCCCCCCCCCCGATTGCCAATCATTAAGGTTCCGCGCTTATTTCGAGAGCAAATCTGGGCTTCCAAGCGATCTGAGTTTCACGACCCTCGCCTCCCAGCCTCGTCGAGGCTCCTCCCTAGCTTCCAAGCATCATCGGAGCTCGACGCTCGCTGCCAAGGCCTCGTCGGAGCTCGACGTGGATCGATCCAAGTCGCCCAGTCCTCAATCGAAACTCGTGATCGTCGATCAGAACTGCCACAGTTCTGGTACCACATTTCGATCAATTGCGCTACCGAGTTTGCTCGTCCGACGATCAAACTTGGATAAATGAGGACAGAAACATCAGATTGGATGTGGTCATATGCCCCAGCCATCGTCCAAGCTCCGTCCAATCATAAGTCAAGCAGGCAAGATTTGAGCATCCTCGGTCCATCACAAACCGCACCGAGATTGCCCCAATGCCTAGCACAGGTTGGCTACTCCAATGTGGCACCGCCATATCAAGCCGCTTCCCGAGCTCCAAGCTCTGGGGGCAACCTCCCTCCGGATATAAAAAATTTCTCTGATTGCCTGAGAGCTCCGAGCTCCGAATCAGCTTGGTGAAATCCCTCCAAAACCAAGGATGCTAGTCATCTTCAGTCATAGAAGATGGAAAACCACTGCAGGTCGTTTCTTTCCAACCAAACTCCAATTTCAATTTGCTTTTTCTGGCAAAATCCTTACTTTAAAAACATTTTTTCCCTCACTGGAGAGATGAATTTTGAATTCAGGGTAACCATAAAGGATGCTTCGCGGGTCAAATGTGACTCCACAAATTTAGCCCCTCATCGGTCCTGTTCTGTCCTCGCCTAGGCCGCCTCGGATTTTAACATCAACAACCGCATCAACCAATCAGGCTGGTGCATACACCCGATGCGAAGATAACCAATCCTGGCCGATGACAATCCAAGCAGGAGGACCCAAAGACCCACTTCCGTCGTCAGCCGTAAACCGAAGGGACCATGTCCCTTGCAACCGAACTACACTCGTCGTCAGACGTAAGTCAAGGGGGCCAACCCCTCGCCACTGAACAATGCAACTTAGTTGTCGACCGTAAACCAAAGGGACCATGTCCCTCGCAACCGAACGACACTCGTCGTCAGACGTAAGTCGAGGGGCCAACCCCTCGCCCTGAACGACGCGACTTAGTCGTCGGCCGTACGTCGAAGGGCTCATATCCCTCGCGACCGAACGACATTTGTCGTCAGCCAAAAGTCGAGGGGTCAACCCCTCGCCACTAAACGATATAACTTCCGTCGCCGGTTGTAAGCCGAAGGGACCACGTCCCTCTCAACCGAACGACGTCGGTCGTTAGCAGTAAGTCGAGTGGCCAACCCCTCGCCAATGAGCGACTCAATTTCTGTCATCGGGTTTAAGCCGAAGGGACCACGTCCCTTACAACCGAACGACGTCCATCGTTAGCAGTAAGTCGAGTGGCCAACCCCTCGCCAATGAACGACTCAACTTTTGTCATCGGGTGTAAGCCAAAGGGATTACGTCCCTTACAACCGAACGACGTTCGTCGTTAACAGTAAGTCGAGGGTCCAACCCCATGCCAATGAACGACAACACTCCCGTTAACCGTAAGCCGAGGGGGCAACCCCTCGCCACTGAACGACTCGACATTTGTCGTCAACCGTAAGTCGAAGGGCCAACCCCTCGCCACTGAACGATTCAACCTTCGTCGTCAACCGTAAATCGAGGGGCCAACCCCTCGCCACTAAGCGACGTAACCTCATCGTCGACCATAAGTCGAAGGGGCAACCCACTCGCCACCGAACGACACTTCTTTACCCGACTAATCGATCAAAGTTTATCCTCTCTCGATTGAACACATCACCTGACCTCAACCTTCACAATCGGTTGAACTCTGTTGATGGGGGGCCATTGTTGAATGCATATGCCAGCCCATTAAGAAAGTAGATAAATTCTACCAGCTGGACATAGACGGCACGTGCCCCATAACGTTTGGGTTGAATGAGTCAACCCAACCTCCCTTATAGCCCATTACTCTTGGGTTTGACAAAGTCAAATCCCCTCATTAAATGGCCCATTTTTATCACCTAAATTAGGGGAATGAATGGCCAGAATAAATGGAGGGAGTTACTCCTTTTGGGGACTAATTCAAAGCCCACTAATGGGGCAATTAGTTGTCACTTAATGTAGAGAGAAGTTACAAAGAAAAGAGAGAATAAATATCCCAGGATCAATGGAAAAGGGGGCTAGATCTTCAACATCAGATCTCCAACCAAGGCTAAGTGACACAAAAATATGCTCTCATCTCCGTCTCTCATCTCCTCTTTTTGATATCGCTCTATATGCTTTCATCCATAGAAGACTAACTTCAGCGTCGGAGGGGAATCGGTCGGGCCCCAACCCCAACCCGCTAACGATCTTCTCATGATGCAAGATATCGGAGATACATCAAAAGCTAGGGTCAACATCCATCCATAGAGTCCAATCCTAGCTCACTTTGACTCACTTTGACTCAGAGTTCTTCTCTCATAAGTCCCACCTCTTAGCCGACGAAGTTTCGATCCAACGTGTGCATCCTCGTCGGCCTAATCATTATCGACGAGTCGCCATCTCCTGTGATGGTCGTGTTGGACGCAACGATCTAGGCTCTTGGTTTGATGATGACAAACGTGTCGGTGTATCTGACGTGTGTGCTTAGTGTGTTTCAGGACTGGCGAAACGATTCATCTGTCACTACTTGAAGAATTTGCTATCCACATAGCTAATGGGCTTGGTCTTAGTGCCATTTACATAGCAAAGATGATTGGATCAAATCAATTGGTGATTGGTGCAAATCAAATATTGATGTTTGATTTGATTAAGTCAAATGCCATGGAGATCCAATTTAGAATTCGTATTTCATATCTGATTCTAATCTTACTTGATCTCCTATTCAAACGCCTAATCACTTTTCATATCCAATCTGAATTGTTATAATATCTCCATTGCAAATCAATCCCAACTACTTTTTGCTCTAACCCTAGCCTATCCTATAAAACCCCTCTCAACCCTCATGTTTCAAGAGAGGCTGAAAAAATCATCTTGCGGCAATACAAAATATTTTTGGACGGCACCAAACACATCCCCAAGGCAATATTGCGCAAGCCAAGCTCAATATCCCAACTATCAACTTGCCGTGATACCCATCTCCCTGCCGCATCTCCTTGCCTCAATATCCCAAGCTTCTTCTCGTCTGCAAAATATCAAAACCCATCTCCAAAAGTATACGGCAACCTCAGACAACCGAAGGCCAAAAAATCTCCAAGCACTCTATCCACTTCATCATCCTCGCACCGCAACAACAGCATCCTCCTCAAACGAGTCGATATCGCCGGAGAATCATCACGAATTGTCGCCGCTCGAAGTCACGGAGGAGAAGCGCCGCCTGCACGCCGTCTCGAAGCCATCACACGGAGATCGCCGCTGCTGCACGAAGAAGGAGACGACGAAGAAGCCACCTCCGCCGCTGTCGAGACTGAGTCGCCGATTAGCCCCGTTGTCACCGAGAGACAGAGACGACGACGAAGCACACCACGAAGCCACCCATCGCTCGTCGGAGGAGAAGCCCGCTTCAAAATCACGTTCGAAGTTCCGCCGTCGAGTCGAATAAGAAGAGGTCGAAGATCATTAGCGACCGAGCCCGTCGACTTCCTCGTGCCAAAGATCCTCCTGTAGTCATCACCGTCGTCGCGAGGAGTCGTCGTCGAAGCCCACTCGCTGCCCGCCATTGATGAGAGCTCGCCGTCGCTGCTACGAGACCCCACCGCCGTCTCCATCACCAAAGCTCCGCGTCGCTGCTGCGGATTGCCCTCAGTCGCCATCAGCAGCCCGCTGTCGTCATCAAATCCTCGCCGGTACCGCACGTCGAAGGAAGTCAAGCTGCCGACGACGAAGCCCAACGCACCATCGCACTGCATGTCCTTAAATCCGCCGTGAGCTGCTGCCGCACGCCATCGAAGGAGCTCGCCATTGGGAGTCGGAGAAGAAGTCATATCGCCAGAGAAGCCCATCGATCACCGTCGACGTCAAAGTCGACGATGCAGCTGTCCGAGAAGTCGAAGCAGTCGACCGCTGCTCAAAGCCGCCGCTCTAAGTCGCCGTGAAGAAGGAGAGCGTCGCTGCCGTTCGCCGTTGCCATCGGTGAGTCGCCTGCATGCCCTAATAACTCGACGAAGGGAGATCGCGAGCTGACGTGGCGGGGGAATACAATTGAACGGACGGCTGAGATTGAAAGGTTGCGAGATCGCGTGTTATCGAATCGAAGCGGTCGCCTGCTGACGTGGCACGGGGTTTAAGTGATCTGCTGAGCGCACAGACCGAAGATTAAAAGGATTTGAATTGAATTTCTTTACACACAGACCAGTGTGTATTTTGACATCCAGGAGTCGGATTGAGACACTGTTTGCGTCAGATTGGAGCTGACGACGTGCTGATTGACAGAGACGCCTACACAGACACAAACTGAGCATTTCTAAACCCTAAACTCCTTTATTTGTGTCTTAGTGTAACGTTCTCTGTAGGGGAAACTTTTACCTATTTTTGTTTGACTATTTTGGGACTTGTCTAGTTGGGACTAGACAAGTGGGACCCAGCTAGTTTGGGACTAGCTGGTAGAAAGCGTTACTAGGATTGATAGTGAGAGAAAACACTGTGTGTAGGGTACTGAGAGCCTGGCGAGTGTAGAGACGTAGAGGGTGCTCCGAGCGTGCTCTAACTTGTGGTTTTGTACCTATTGCGCTATTCAATACTAGTTCTGCTTTGGGGGCTGGAGTAGGTCGTTGGGACGACCGAACCAGGGTAAATCTGATGTGTACTCTGTGTCTGCTTTTTATTTACCCTGTTGCTGATATAACTGCGTGTGCTTATTCGTGGGTTGCACGAATTATTTTTATTAGCCTATTCACCCCCCTCTAGGCTAGGATCCAGATCCAACAGGTCGCTCCCGAGCTTCCCAGCCTCGAACGATCGACGTACCAGTCATACGCATCGCATCAGCATTTACAACCATCGCTTGACCCATGTTCTACCAACCTAAGGTCTCACTTCATTCGCTGACGAGGCTCCAACTCAGCCCGAAGGGCCTACGTCAGCTTGACAACTGCCTCGGTCAATTTTGACCTTAACACCAGGTGATCCTCAATCAAAAGGAGTAACTGAAAGGATGAATCGTACGTTAATGGAGAAGTTCGATGCCTAAGGTTGACTGTAGCTTTTCTAAAAGATTACTGGGGAAGAAGTCATCACTACAGCCCTGCATCTTATAAACTGGTTACCATCGTCTGTAATAGATATCAAGATCTCAGAGGAAGTGTGGACCAGAAGAGTTGGAGATTACTCCTATTTGAGGGTCTTTGGGTGCCCAGCATACGAACTACAAAAGAAAGATAAGCTGGACTTAAGAGCTATGAAAGCAGTTTTACTTAGATATTTAGAGAGAGTAAAAAAGGTATAGACTGTTGGATGAATCCAACAAGACGTTTGTCAATAGACACGTCGCATTTGATGAATCGTTAATAGTCAAGCCAAAGGTGATTCAATCAAATAGTGACTCGGTATCTGATGAACCCAATTCAGACATTGACCTCCAAACCCACACCACAGAGAAGCAAGATGCAGAGCCAGATCAAGATCCAGAGACTACAGAGCCAGATCAAGTTTAGACTCCAGATCAAGAGAACGTGGTTCCACCTCAAGAAGAAAATTTGGAGTTGCGCAGATCTACCATAATCAGGAGACCAACTCAAAGATTATGTGGATTTGGCATTTGATGACATACAAGCATATGCCTTGAATATTGAATATGAAGAACCTGCTACTTTTATGCAAGCTCAACAGTCTAAGAAAGGTGCAAACTGGCAGTGTGGAGGAGATTGAATCGCTGGAAGAATGGTGCTTAGTGTAAGGAACCTCTATCTTACAATACTAACACACACTAGAGTGGGTGAATAGTGTAATGTCAATAATTGTGTAATTAAAAATTAAACTTACAAATACGGAATAATAAGTGCAAGAGGAAATTAATACACACAATCAAGCAAACGCAAACGCAAGAGATTTTACCCTGGTTTCCCAACTTTGGTACATCCAGCCACACCAATAATCACTATAATCCTACACAAGGTAGTAAATACAATCCCTACATAAGGGATACCCTATACAAGGGATTTATCATACACAAGGACTCAACCAACCCTACACAAGGATTAAACTTACACAAAGAAAATAACTAACTTCCACAAAGAAAATTAGGGTTACAACTCAACCAACCCTATACAAGGGTTAAACTCCCACAAAGAGAGTAACTAACTCCCACAAAGATAGTTAGTGTTACACTTTACAAAGATTAAATAGACTCTTACATATGCCTTAATGAGATGAACTTACTCAATGTTGTATGCAAGGCATAGAAGAGGATCTCCAAGTGTTAAGATAAGCTTTAATTGCACTTCGAGGAATTTCCTTGAGCTAGCTTCAATGTATGAAGAGGAATTTGCTCATGAGAGAGAAATGAGAAATAGGAGTGGCTAATTGATCCGCTATGATATTCAATGTTAACCAAGTTTTCCAAAAGTTCTAATAGAACTAAGGTATCTCCTTATATATGAAGCCAAAAAACCACTAAACCCAAGCCAAAAGAAAGAATTCTGCAACGGCTAGATTTTGGCAGAAATCGGCTTGGACAGGTGCATGTAGAACAAAGGTCAGGCGACTGATCAACTGCTAGATTTTCACTAAGGGCTATAATCTGAGCCCGGCCAGGTGATTGTAGAAGACTACACATGTGCATGTACAATTATGCAGACGCCTATAAAGACTTCATCAGGCGACTGTCACATGGGATGGAATGGATCTGAGAAATGTCAACTTACGCACTTGTGCATTCATGCGACTTATGAACAAAGTCCCGACGCCTGAGAATTGACAGGCGACTGTAAACTCTACATCAGTCGACTGACACACAAGATAGAGTGATGTACAAAATTGACAAGTTACGCACTTGGCTCGCCTGATGATTGGCAAGCGCATGTGTAATGACCCATATTTTGAGAACTTTTTTTGTCATCCTCTCTCATAATTTTTGAATGCAGTTAATTTTTCCAAAAATCATTTTTCCCTTGGCCAACCTCTCGGCCTACTCTTTTTTTTCTCCCAATTGATATGTCTTTATTTCTTTTCAGGATGAGCCCACAAGAGCCCAATAATTTGGCCCACCTTCCATTTAACAAAACATATTCCCTTTGTTTTGTTTGGGGCTGCCTGCTACTCTCTAAAGCCAATACTCCTTTGTTTTAAAGCCCAACCTCAGGAATGGACCCACTTCAACTTAAAACCCAACAGCCCACAATTTCATTTAGCAATAGCCCAGGCCCACTCCCTTAAAACCTAACTTAAGTTATCTAAACCCATCCCCTTCAATTAGACAGAGGAAGTAGCTTGCGCTCGTGACCCATGCGAACTGCATCAGGCCGATCTCTCTCTCGCTCTCAAACGAAATGACGCCGTGGTTCGCTTCGTTCGCCCCATCGACGCGTTCGGAAAATCGAACCCTAGCCGCGTCGTATCGAAGCCGCGGCCTCCCCTCTCTTCAAATCAATGCCGCCGCCCCTCCCGTGTGTTCGAAAACCCTAGCAGCCTCTTTCGAGATCCGAACGGGATTTCCTCCGTGAATGTCGGGATTTGGATTTGATTCGAATTCTTTGCTTTACGCGTCTCTTTCCTCTATTTATATTTGAGGGTTCTCTAGGGTTTTTCATACGGGAAATCATCTCCTCCTCCTTCCTAAATTTCTGAAGTCGGATTTGGTGATTTTCGAAGCTTTTTGCGTGGTTGGATTTAGGGCTTTCGGGTCCTTCATATTTCTTAGATTGAGGTAGATTATATCTTCCTCGAGCTTTTCAGTTTAGTTTATTTGCTTCTGTTTAATCTCTAAATCTTTTATGCTGATGGGATTGTTGCATGGAACGTTTGATATTTTTCTTGGAGATGATGATTCTCTGGTAGCTTAGGGATTTGTTTTCCCCTATGAAGTCTTTCTCGACATCCCTAGATCGCATCGCTGTTTTTCTTACTGCTACACAGATCGGTTGCTATTACTTTCATTTGTTCTGATTTGGAGTTGGCTGCCAGGGGTAGTTTTTGGTTTCCTATTTTGTCATCGGAGACGTTGGTTGCTGTTGTCTCCTTCCCATGGGTTCCGTCGCTTCACGAGGCTCCTCTTTCTGGGGGTTCACCGCTATTGTTAGATCAATGGGCCCTGTCTTAACTATTTTGGGTCCATTGTTTACTTGGGCCTTGTTTTATTCCCTGCCTTGGTAACACTAAATAGACCAGAAAAACTGGTGCTTGCTGTCCGATTTTACGCTAGATGGCAGAACTATCCCCTAGGCTGGTAGACTGTCAGAATGCTGAGAAATGAGAATCTGATCCAAAGCATTACTGTCCCCTTATTGTTTCCCTTTTTATTTTCAGTCTGTTGTTAGCCATTATAAAATATTTTGTTTATGATTATAAATAATAGTTTAAGTCTTCTTTTCAGTTTTAAATGATTTGTTATGCAAATGTTGATTTGGGTATCATGGTTGCACATTATTAATTGACACGTGTATCGCTATAAATGTGATGGGCCTCTGGCCCATCAGCCGCCTCTGCGGGTTTACACCCGCAGGGCCTTGCGCAAGGGGAGGCACATGCCGCATTCCCCCTCCAAAGCCGAGTCCTACTCGCATTCCCCCTCCTAGGCCGAGTCCTCCTTGGAGTAGGATTGGCCGGCCAAGTCCCCTTTGGACTAGGATTGCCCTAGTTTCTATTATAAATAGGGGGTAGCCTTCTCTTGTTTAGCTATGCTAATTGATAATTGTTATTGTGTGATCTCATAGGTAGACGAGTGCGGACGTCCTCTAGGCGTCTTGGGAGGAGAGCACACATCTTTTGTGCTCAATTATCTTTCTATTTGCTATTTGTTTTCTAATAAAAATCTCGTCTTTGTTAGATCCTAACAATTTGGTATCAGAACACGTGACGATCCATTGCGGCTTCAACAAGATCGCAAGACAAATTTGAGGCGTTGGAGGCGAAATTCACGGGCGAAATTGAGGCAATCAAAAAGTCCTTGGCGGGAAACGACGAATCCATGGCGAAATTAACTACATCCATCTCCCAATTGGCGTCAAATCAAGCAAAGCACGACGATCAATTCGCGCAATTTATGGGAGCCCTAAATCAATTGGCGACGAACTCCAAAGGCGATGGGAGCCCTAATCCGACGCAAAAGGCGGCACCTTTGAAGAAGGAGAAGGAGAAAGATGAGAATTTCCCCCAAAATCAACCATATTACGTGGAGGAGTTGGACGAGGAAGATGACGGGGAGCAATGGAGAGTGGACTATCGTGAGGAAGTACGGCGAAAGGTGATGGAGAGCCAAAGGAGGGGCGGCGGGCCTAGCCGCCCCAACGGAGATCGTCACGGCCAAGGGGAAGGCCGGCCGAACCCCCCAGTGCATCCCGGGGCTCGGCCGGCACAAGATCAAGGCGGGGGGCCTTCCCCCGCCTCCGCCGGACCCCGGCAGGGGCGACCTAGCCCTGCCGGGGCTCGGCAGGGCCCGGCGAGCCCGCCAGGCCTCCGACAGGGCCCGCCGGCCCTGCCAGAGGCCCGGCAGGGCCTGCCGCCCCTCCGGGGGCCCCGGAGGGGGCCGATCATCAGCCGCGAAGGGCCAGAGGCCCCCTGGCAGCCGCCAGGGGGCGGCGGAGCTTCCAACTGGGGCCGCCAGGGGCGGGAACCCCCCGGCAGCCTCCCGAAGGACAGGGGACGTGCGGACAGCCCCAGATGAGTTTTTTGAGCCACCCGGACAGCGGACAGCAAACGAGGAGGGCTACGGACAGTTTTCGGGAGACTATTTTGACCATCCGGAGCGTTGACGAGCAGCAGAGGACCCTTTCTACGGCGACGGACGCGGGAGAGATTATTATTCTGACGGTAGGGGTGGCTACGAGGCGGAGTGCGGCGACGACGCAGGTTGGGACAATTTTGAGGGGCGGCGTGGAGATCGCCGTGGAGACTACAGGGGTCGCGGAGGAGGGCCACCTAGGCGTTACGAGACACTGGACGAGAGGCGTCAGCATTACTGCCCGCAGTACAGAGAGGAGGGGAGGCCCGAGCAGGGACGTTTTGGAGGAGATTGTCGCGTCCGGAAGCTGAAGATGTCGCTATTTTCCGGGGAGGACCCACACGCCTGGTTGTTTACCGCAGAGAGATACTTCACGGCACATCACATGACCGAGGCCCAGAAGCTGGAGGCGGCAGCGATCTGCATGGAGGGGCATGCCTTGGGATGGTTCCAGTGGAAAGAGAGGCGGCAGCAGATTAGGAGCTGGGAGGAGCTAAAGGACATGGTGCTGGAGAAATTCAGAGACCCCCGTATGGGGAACTTACACGAGCAGCTGTACGCCCTCAGGCAGGAGGGGCCAGTGCGAGACTACATTGAGAGATTTGAGACACTGGCAGTGCGTGTTCATGACGTGTCGGATGAGTCACTGGAGGGCACCTTTCTGAAGGGGTTGCGCCCCAGTCTGCGAGCAGTGGTGAGACCCTACAAGCCCAGGGGCTTTCAGAGGTCATAGAGATGGCCCAGATGGTGGAGGATGCACAGACCGAGGATAGGCGGGTCCGGAGCAGCTACAGCAGTCAGACTTCGAGGGGCGCCCCATCTGGGGCTGGAGGAGCAGGTACCCCTGCGGGGGTGATCCAGACGAGCCGGGAGAAGACTGGAGAGAAGAACAGTGCGCCAGTGACTGGAGGGCAGTTCAGACGCATGACGGACGCGGAGATGAGGGAAAAGAGGCAGAAAGGCTTGTGTTTCCAGTGCGATGAGCGGTTTTCGCCAGGCCATCGGTGCGCGGCTCCAGGTGATTCTGTTGGAGGACGATGACGACGACGCTGATATCAAGGAGGCCGCTGAGTCAGAGGAGCTGGAGGGCCAGCAGCTGGACATGGCAGAGGTGTCCCTCAACTCCGTGGTAAGGTTCACACCGACCCATACCATGAAGCTGAGGGGGGGATCGGTGACCAGGAGGTGACTGTGCTTATTGACAGTGGGGCTACCCACAATTTCATTTCCCGGAGGGTGGTGGCACAGCAGGGGCTTTAGCTGACAGACTGCGGCAGCTTCAGCGTGATGATGGGGACAGGGAAGAAGGAGAGCAGCCGAGAAGTTTGCAGGGGACTGGTGCTGACCATGCAGGGAATACAGATTATTGCAGATTTTTTACCTCTCGACCTCGGGAGCATCGACGTCATCTTGGGCATGACCTGGCTACAGACATTATGAGAGATGACCATAAATTGGAAGCTGCTACGGATGGAGTTTCAGGCGGCGGGGAGAGCAGTGATACTCCAGTGAGACCCTAGCCTCTGCAGAGTTTTGGTCTCTCTGAAGACCATGTTTAGGAACATCCAGACAGAGGAAGGAGGATACCTAGTAGAGCTGCACTCTTTGACAGGTGAGGAAGGCGCAGAGGCCAGTACAGAGCAGCCCATTCTAGGAGAGGTTCAGCAGCTGATGGACCAGTTTGGGGAGATCTTCCAGGAGCCTCGGGGTCTTCCACCATCACGGGACCACGAGCACGCCGTTGTTCTACGAAAGGGTGTTTCCCCCATTAGCGTGCGGCCCTATCGATACCCTCAGCATCAGAAGGACGAGATAGAGAAGATGGTTTCAGAGATGGTGCAGGCAGGAGTGATCCAGCCGAGTGTGAGCCCGTTCTCCAGCCCAGTGTTATTAGTGAAGAAGAAGGATGGTAGTTGGCGGTTCTGCGTGGACTACAGGGCGCTGAACAAGGAGACGGTCCCTGATAAATTCCCTATACCTGTGATTGATGAGCTCTTGGACGAGCTACACGGAGCAGCCTGGTTCAGCAAGCTAGATCTTAAGTCAGGTTATCACCAGATACGGATGCGACGGGAGGATGTGCCCAAGACGGCGTTCAGGACGCATGAGGGCCACTACGAGTTCCTGATCATGCCCTTTGGGTTGACCAACGCCCCGGCCACCTTTCAGGTTCTCATGAATAAGGTATTCTGTCCCTTTCTCAGGCGATTTGTACTAGTCTTTTTCGACGATATTTTGGTATACAGTCGTACTCTGGAGGAGCATTTGGACCACCTGCAGGTGGTTTTTCAGGAGCTGCAGTACCACCAGCTATATTTGAACAGAAAGAAGAGTCTATTCGGGCAGACGCAAGTAGAGTATCTGGGGCACGTGGTATCAGCAGGAGGGGTAGCCGTCGATAGAGCGAAGATAGCGGCTATGCTGGACTGGCCGCGCCCTACTACTCTTAGAGGGCTACGGGGTGTCTTGGGCCTTACAGGTTACTACCGCAGATTCGTAGAGGGATATGGGACGATTGCCTGGCCATTGACAGAGTTATTGAAGAAGGATCAGTTCCACTGGGGGGAGGAGGCGACGGCAGCTTTTGAGGCCCTGAAAAGAGCAATGACCACTGTGCCAGTATTGGCGTTGCCCGACTTCACCAGACCATTCATAGTTGAGGCGGACGCATCAGGACATGGGTTGGGAGCTGTATTGATGCAGGAGCAGCGTCCCATAGCTTACTACAGCCAGGTGTTGACCACGAGGGCCCGATTGCGATCGGTCTATGAGAGGGAGCTGATGGCGATAGTGTTGTCCATACAGAAGTGGAGACCATATTTATTGGGACAGAGCTTCATAGTGTGCACGGATCAACGGAGCTTAAAGTACCTGTTAGAGCAGCGGATGGTAGCGGAGGAACATCAGAAGTGGCTGCGAAAGCTGATGGGCTACAGGTTCGAGATCGAGTACCGCCCGGGATTGGAGAACAAGACAGCTGATGCGTTATCTCGGCGGGAGGAGGAGGCAGAGTTAGCAGCACTTACGGTGTCGATCCTCGAGGATTGGGGCCCACTGCAGCAGGAGGTAGAGCAGGACCCGGAGTTGGCGGTTATACGAGAGACCCTTTTACAGGGGACGACTGAGTACCCGGGATATTCTTTGCAGGATGGGCGGCTACTTTACTGGGGGCGGCTGGTGATACCGAGGACTTCTACTTTTATACCGACCACCTTCAGGGAGTTCCACGGCAGTGCTATAGGAGGACATTTTGGAGTCCTCAAGACCTACCAGTGGCTATCATTGGAGGTCTACTGGAAGGGGCAGAAGAAGGATGTCGCCAGGATGGTGGCAGAGTGTGACGTGTGCCAGCGTCACAAATATCATGCCATGTCCCCAGGAGGACTACTACAGCCGCTATCTTTACCAGGCAAAGTTTGGGAGGACCTCTCTATGGACTTCATCGATGGATTGCCAAAGTCGGGTGGTTACAGCGTCATTTTTGTTGTGGTAGACCGCCTCAGCAAATATGCACATTTTATCCCGCTTAAGCATCCTTACAGCACCGTTTCAGTGGCAGAGATTTTTGTGAGAGAGGTCATTCGTTTGCATGGCCCACCAAAGTCCATAGTCTCGGATAGAGACAAGGTATTTCAGAGCAAATTCTGGCAAGAGCTTTTTAGATTGCAGGGGACGGCCTTGAAGCGGAGCACAGCTTATCATCCCCAGACTGACAGTCAGACGGAGGTGGTAAATAGGAGTGTGGAGACTTCCCTGCGCTGCTTCATCTCAGAGAATCCGAAGGAGTGGGCACGTTGGCTACCGTGGGCGGAATACTGGTACAACACTTCATACCACACTGCGGAGCAAACTACACCCTTCCGGATTTTATATGGCAGAGACCCTCCGCACTTTCTTCATTACAGTCATGAGACGACTCCGGTGTCTGATGTGGAGCAGTACCTAGCAGAGCGGGACCGGATTCTAGAGGAGCTGAAACTCCATTTGGCACGGGCTCAGCAGGTGATGAAGGCACGGGCAGACCTCCACCGTCGAGACGTACACTGTGAGGTTGGTGATATGGTATATCTGAAGCTGAGGCCCTACAGGCATAGGTCGGTAGCTCATAGGAGGAATGAAAAGCTGGCACCGCGGTATTTTAGGCCTTTTAAGGTCGAGGCGAGGATAGGACCGGTGGCTTACAGGTTGCGTTTACCCCCAGGATCTACCATTCACCCAGTCTTCCATGTCTCACAGTTGCGCCGGGCCATTGGCAACCACACCTCTTCCCCTACATTACCAGAGACCCTTACTGCCGATATGGAGGTGAGGATGGAGCCCGAGTTACTGAAAGGGATTCGACAGAGCGACACTGGCGGTCGGCAGGTGCTATTACAGTGGAGAGGCTTACCAGAGCACGATAGCACGTGGGAGGACATGGATGATATGGTTGCACGCTTTCCAGACTTCCACCTTGAGGACAAGGTGGCTCTTTGGGGGGAGTATTGATGGGCCTCTGGCCCATCAGCCGCCTCTGCGGGTTTACACCCGCAGGGCCCTGCGCAAGGGGAGGCCCATGCCGCATTCCCCCTCCAAAGCCGAGTCCTACTCGCATTTCCCCTCCTAGGCCGAGTCCTCCTTGGAGTAGGATTGGCCGGCCAAGTCCCCTTTGGACTAAGATTGCCCTAGTTTCTATTATAAATAGGGGGGTAGCCTTCTCTTGTTTAGCTATGCTAATTGATAATTGTTATTGTGTGATCTCATAGGTAAACGAGTGCGGACGTCCTCTAGGCGTCTTGGGAGGAGAGCACGCCTCTTTTGTGCTCAATTATCTTTCTATTTGCTATTTGTTTTCTAATAAAAATCGCGTCTTTGTTAGATCCTAACAAAATGTTGACAACATTACTGAGAACTCGAGAAATGCCCGACTCCAAGCCAACAAATAGGGTGACATTACAGTTAGCTCATTGTCCAAGGAGAGTGAATGTGATTATAGACAGTATTCGTTTTACCACTCTCCTGATGGAAGTGTGTCATATTATCAATTTACCTCCTCCTTCTTATGGGTCGAGTGTTATAACGCAATTTTCCTCTTTCTTCTGAAACGAGGGGTTCAATATCAATTGTCCGCTATCCACATCAATAGCGGGGTACAGAACTAGTTAATACATCTCACACCCTTGGACATGGGTCACGGCTTAGAATGGTTAGTATAACCTTTCACCCACCTTAGAGACATTAACGACTTGTTACTCGTTGATTATACTGTTTGCATTATATGTAAACTGATAAGTATGACTTAGATGTAATCTACTTCTAACTTTGTTGTTTATTTTCTCCCCAGGTTTAGCAGGAGATTTTACAGTTACTGTTCATGCATCTAGTTTCTGTTAAACTAATCGTACAGGTATGACTTTAAATCTCGGTATTATATTCTGTTTAGTCTTATTCTGCTTTCACAGGTAACCAGCAGGATCTGCATAATAATCGTAATTTGTGACGGCCCCCGAAACGGGGTCGTTACAGCATGTCTTTTGTACTTCAGTCGCCTGCACCAAAAGCTCAAGAGTCAAGAAAATTTTGACTTGAGCTGTGCGGACTAGCCGCCTATAGAAGGCTGGCCAGGCGCCTGGTGGACCACCAGTCGCATGTCCTGCCTTCAGCAGGCACCTGAAGGAAGGCCAGAGACTCCAATAAGAGTTCATGGCGTGGGGAACCTATTGGGTTGGATTCTATGATGATCTTGAGGTTCTCTAAGATGGTCGATGCATATGCATGAATGAATGAGACCATCTAATCAAGGCATTACAAATTCCTAGACACAAAAAGAGAAAAGCAACTAATAAGAATTACATGGATTACAATTTGCTTCTCCTAGAGTCTAAGTCCTCAAACATGCGTAGCCTTGGTCTCCCCATCATCCAGGGGTGTGCACGGGTACAGCGTACCCAGATACCCGATCGGAACCTACCCGAACGGTAGGTTTTGGGTAAATACACATTAGTTTCGGATAGGTTTTGGTAGAAAAAATTAGGAACCGATTCGAATTGGGTCCGGTTCCGATTTCCATCTATAAGGAACGGGTACCCGGCCCGGAACCGATATCCGGACCCGATAACATCTCAGCTTTAGCACCTGCATTAATAAAACTTGAGACCTGGGGTGTGCGGGTCCGTATAAAAAACGTAAAAAACCTGCACAATAGCGCATGGCCCCTGAATCCCGATTGGTTAAAAAATTTAAAGCTCAACAGTCTCAAAAGTCAACACAATTGAATTGGGTGGCCCTTTTCTTTTGAGGTAAAAAAATAAACAAAACCTAAAGCTAAAGCAGCCAGGCTCCCCTTCGTTTTTAATTTGGTTGTCTTCAAAATTCTCTTTCTCCTCCGCAAGTTTTCAAGAAGCAACAAACTTCAGTTGGATCTGCAAAGTGCAAAGTGCAAACGATAAAATCTCTTCTCTTCTCTCTCTGCAAGATATTTGGGATGTGATTTATAGTTTCACTAATGTCGGTGTAGGTTGTTGTTTTCCCCGAACTTGAAGCCATTATCTATTTGTATATAATCTCCATGTCATTAAGAATGATAACATTTGCAACTTACTCATGACACTGTAAATAGGTAGCTTTTTTTATGCAAAAGAATTTCAACACAAGAGGGTAGGCTACCATGAGACATGAAGGGCTCATTGTAACCATATGTATTATTCCTCTATACATTTAGACCCACCGAAGTTTAGCTGCAAGGTTTGAAAGAGTAATGTTTCATTTTGTGCCATTACTTTCAGAGGGAATCGGCAACATTTTGTTGAAGATCTTTTTTATTTCCCCCTTATCTTAAATTTAAGCAAAAAATCATGAATGATATGTGAATCATGAGAAAGTGGGTACAATGAAAATTGCTTTTTGCTTGACTATGTGCGGGGAACAAAACTAGTTTTTCTAAGCGTAAAAACCAACGATGTTATTTCTTCCATTTGTCTCTAATCTCTATGCAGGTGGTTGACTAGTAAATATTTAGCATGATATAAAACATAAACATAAAAGGCAGAATGGTGAACGCAACTAGCGATGAGTTATCAGATGAAGCCTAGAATGCCGAGCCCCTTGGAAACACGAGAGATGCATGATTTAAAATATTTGTAATGTATTCAATGTGGTCCTGAAATCCAAAACAGATAAGTTTTTTACCAAATACTAACGCAAGAAAGATGCAGAAATGCATCACAAATTAGAGTTTTTACAGGGTACCCGGAACCTACCAGAACCATAGGGTCCGGGTAGTTTTCGGGTATATGGTCTAACCGGGTAGGGTCCTGGTCCAAATTTTAGGAACCGGTCCCTTACCGAGTAGGCTCCGGGTAACATAAAAAACAGGGTGCCCGGACCCGCACACCCCTACCATCATCTTCCAAGCTTTGGCACCACTTGATGAGCTTCCTTTCAACAAGTTTCAAGTTTTGGCAATGCTCCTCTTAATGTCCTCCTTGTACCAAGCTTTTAGTCTCCAAAATGATATTCTTCAATTGTTAAACATGAGACTAAAACATTGAGAGTCATTAGCAACAACATAATATTGTGATCATCATCAAAACAATATTGGTCTAAAACACCAATACTTAACACTTGGGAGCTAGTTCAGTTACCCAAAGATACAAAAACGATTGGATGTAAGTGTGTGTATAAAGTAAAGGAGAGTTCTGCAGAAGATGGTGAAGAAGTTAAATATAAGGCACATCTTATAGCCAAGGGTTTTGCATAGAAGAAATGGGAAGACTACAATGAGATCTTCTATTTTGTGGTGCGATACACATCTATTCGTGTGTTATTGGCAATGGTTGCAACACAGGACGTTAGAGCAGCTAGACGTGAAGACATCTTTTCTACATAGAGAGCTAGATAAAGAAATCTATATGATCCAACTAGGGGATTCAATGTAGAGGAAAAGGAGCAGATGGTGTGCAAGCTCAAGAAGTCGTTTTATGGACTGAAAAAGAGTTCAAGACAGTGGTAGAAACTATTTGATAGTTTCATGATGAGGGTTGATTTCGAGCGACCAATGTTCCGCATGCTCAATGATGTGTCATTTGTTTACTTATTATTGTACGACGACATGCTGATTGCGTCACGTGACACGGATGAGATCAACCAGTTGAAGAATAGGCTTACTAAGGAATTTGAGATGAAGGATCTGGGATTAGCGAGGAGGATCCTACGAATGAAAATTGTTCAAGACAGAAATTAGAAGAAATTGAAGTTGAGCCAAAAAGCTTATATAAAGAAGGTTCTAGCCCATTTTGGAATAGAGAAAGGCAAAGCCTGCTACCACACCACTAGGAGCCCACTTCCAACTTTCTACAGATTTGTCGCCTACCACAAAAGAAGAGAAAGCATATATGTCTAAGGTAAGTGGGTAGCCTCATGTATGACATGGTGCGTACGAGGCCAGATTTAGCTCAGGCAGTCGAATTCGTCAGCAAATACATGACGAATTTAGGTAAAGAACATTGGCAAGCAGTGAAGTGTATACTACGGTATCTAAAGGCCACAACCAATGTTGGTCTATGCTATGGTCGAGGTGAGTGCTTGGTGGTATCTGGGTTTTTTGACTCAGGTTATGCAGGTGACTGTGACAGGAGATCAACTACTGGGTATGTGTTTACGATGGTTACAGCTGCAGTATCAAATAGGTCCGTCCTCCAGTCCGTTGTAGCACTCTCGAACACATACCCAGCTGCAGAATCTGGGTTTTATGACTCAGATATGTAGGTGATCGTGACAGGAGGAGATCAACTACTAGGTATGTGTTTACGATAGGTACTCATATAGTATCATAGAGGTCTATCATCTAGTCCGTTGTAGCGCTCTCGAACACAGAAGCAGAGCTTATAGCTGCCGTCGAGGCTGTAAAGGAAGGCATTTACCTGAGAAGTCTTATGCAAGTCTTAGGGATTCCGCAATAAGTGACTCGTGTATTTTATGACAGTCAGTGCAATTCATTTGGCGAAGCATCAGGCCTACAGCTCGAGAACCAAACACATCCAGGTGAGATACTTCTTCCTACAAGATGAGAAGAAGTTCACGTTGGAGAATGTCTCGACTGATCACAATCCTGCAGACAAGCTTACGAAGACGGTTGTTGCAGTCAAGCTCAGGCATTGCTTGAGCTTGATATACACTTGGTAAGTGGTTTGACTAGTTTTCGTTGTCATTTGAGTTTCAGAAATTTTTGATTTGTGTAGAGTAGTTTGGAATTTGGGTAAATCCGTCATGAAAAGTCTGGAGATGCCATGGTGATAGAAGGAGCAGTGCTTGTGTGATGGAGGAAGTTTGAAGCAGTGTATAATGTTAAAATTTATGTTTCATACTCTCATTCCCTGAATTTCTGTTCATCTAGTCAACTAGTGACAAAGCACTAGTCGACTAATGCCAGTCTACATGAAACAGATAGTTTTCTAGTAGACTAGTACTTTGCCACTAGTCGACAAGTCGACTAATTCCAGCCTGATACGATTTTGTTTTGGGTCGTTGATCTGATACTTGATAAAATCGAAGGGTCACGAACCGCCTCTTTAACCCTAACAATGGATTCCTTGGTGATGGATATGAGATTTTATAGGCGGCAAGAGATTCGACAACGGCTACAATTCTAGAGAGAGATAGTCTTGTTTCTATGGGTTTGATATATTTTTTCATTGAGTGAGCGTAAGATAGTTTAAGATCTAGAGTGCTAGACTCAAATATCAAGATAGTTAGACATTTATTGAAGGAAATCTAAATACGTTGGGTGTAATCAACTTGTAAGCGATTCTTCTCTGATCTCGTGGATTCACGTTGACAACGAAAGGCTGGACGTAGGTCGCATCCCATCAGTGAGACTGAACCCGGGTAAATCGTTTGTATCCTTTATGTTTGATTTAATCTATATTTATTACTTGTATGGTACTTGGTTCTTGTTCTTTCTATTTTCTATCCCTAAATCCATTGTTTGTGTTTGTGCTTCTGCTGAAAGAATCACACATGTTAGACTTGATTGTGATCCCCTTTGGTATTGAATATCAACAAGGGTTTGTGAGAAATTCCCAACAATCAAAGCACCAAAATAACTTGTTATTACATAAGACAGTGTAGATGGATTAGTGAGCACTGAGCAATGAGCCAACATGGAATACAAGAATTTGTAAATGCAATATGTTGGAATACATGCACTTGTACAGTTGAACACGTTGTCATAAATGTATAATGCATGGCTAAGTGGAGTAGTATTAGATTTGGAGTTGGGAGTGGTAAACTTGTAATTTTGGGCCTCAGTGGCATTTTCGTAATTTTAGGCAAATCAACCCTTTATATAGTAGAGGGGTTAAGGCTAGGGGTGTTGAATTTGAGAGACGAGGAGGAAAGATAAGAATAGACTAGAGTAGATCTTGGAAGATTTAAGCTTTATCTCGTATCAAAGCTGGGAAGGCGGTCTTCCTCTCTAATTGAGGCCAAGTTATCTTATATTTTTCGTTTTCATCTATAAAAATCATACATTTCTCCTAGATCCCTAAATTTCTTCTCCCAAACCCCTAATGTTTCCTATTAAGTAGTTAATGCGGCTTTGATTTTTGGCCCCAGAGGCATTTTCGTAATTTGACAAATTCTGCAATTTGTCTCTATTAGCCTAAAGCCAGCCCTAATGGGGCTATGCGAGATTTGTTGAGAAACCCCTTTAGTTTATTTCTTAAATAATTTTTTTAGGATTTTAGTTGGAGATTTAGGCTTTGTTCTCAAATCAAAGCTTGGAGCTTGCCTCTTCTCGAATTGAGGTATTTATCTTGTTATTTTCAGATCTGAAATATATATATATATATATCCTATTTTTATTTGTACTTTCACCCAAAAATCCCTCTTTTATTCCACAAAAAGCCTAGATCACATCAGTTTGGTATCAGAGCACGTCGTTCCATGGCAACGACGAGATCCGATCAGTTGGATCGCCAATTTGACGCACTCATGGAGGCCATCCAACAATCGGCTCTCTTTCTCCAACAATCGACTCTCCCTCCAACAAAACGTGGCGACGTTTGCCCAAGAAATAGTTGAATACCTAGATCTAAAGCTAAAGGCATCGCTTTTGGCAAAGAGCTCCAATGCCAAGGTGGTCCGGCGCCAGATCAGAAGATTTCGAGCATAGATCTACTAGATCCGGAGAAGGCAAAGAACGACGTCGAGTAGATCTGAAGAAGACGAAGGCAAACGATGCAGATCTGATGTGTACGGTCATCCGTGACTTAGATCTGACGCCGACAAGGAACGACGAAGCCAATCTGACCTCGGCGGGCCCCAGTTGGTCGACGCAGCCACGGCGAGCCCCCAGAAGACGACCGCAGCAACGGCGAGCCCAAGGAGGGAACCTCAACTATAGCGAGCAACCAGGGGCCTCGTCGGGCACGACGAGCCCCCTGGGGGCCACAGCAGCTACAACGAGCCCCATTGGGGCTTCTTCGGGACGATTGGAGCAAGGGAGGGTTGAGGCGGGGGCTTTCGATCGTCATCGATGTTGTCTCCGGCAAAGTCAGGGCTCGCCGCCATCATCGATGGATGTGCCTTGGCCCCGCGAACCCAGAGGCCCCTCCCATGTAGCCATCCACCGCCGGAGCCGTCGGAAACAGCCACCGACGATAGCCGCGACCAGCTTCGAGCATCGCCGGCGACGCATCCGGCGAGATCTTGGCTCATTATCGCCATCCACAGTTGCGCCCCGTCGCGACGAAGCTGCCCCGTCTCAAATGATGTGAGAACTACTCCCAAGCGCAGGAGATCGTGCAAGTAATATCCTGGTGAGTCCAGGTATCGAATCCGCGGGACAACTGACCTGCAAAACTACGATCGTCAATCTGAAAAGGGTAATAATACGATGTTAGCCAACCACCTATCAAACACGAAGATATAGGATCAAGAGTATGGAGTAAGAAATGAAAATCCTACGATATTTATGGTGACTTTGGTAGGGGTACAAGTATGGGGAGTATGTGTTGGGTTTGATTTCGTTAGGGTGTGTGCAATCAATGAATATCAATGCCTTTTCTATAACTCAACGTTTCGTCCGGTCAAGGCACGAGAACGTCGGGAAGTATGGCGATCAAGCGTATGAAAACGTGCCAAAGAATTATACAATTAAAATAGGGCGAAAAGATATAGAAACCAATAATTACGACACCCTAACTACGTCAACTCCAACACATATGAAGTGGATGTGCTACGGTTGTGAGTTCATTAGGAGTTAATAATCGCTGAAATATCATGTCTTTTATATAGCTCAACGCTTCGTCCGGTCAGGGCACGAAGACGTCGGAAGATAAAACGATGAAAACTAGTCAAAGTGGCCGTATACGCATCACTAGCAACATTGATTTCATTAAACGATAAATGCAACAATAAGTTCAGATTAGTGAACATGAATTGGCTAGCCTTGTCAGGGCCTAGCCATACGGAATGTAAATAATATCGACAATAAGCAAATACCCAACAAATACGTTGTAGAAATCAATGTTACGAGTGATTTTGACATGAAAATAGGGCTAAAGACATGAAATTCATCAAATAAATACTCCTAATTACATCAAAACCATAGTACAAGGAGATTAGCCACGCATGGTGCAAAGAAAATCAGATTTCATAGCCAAATACATCGTTATAATAGCCAAAATACGATAAAATACACCAAATACGGGGTATAAGTTCAAGAAATTATCACCAAATCTCCACTTTAGAACCCAAAACTCCCTGGAAAGTAGAAGAATAGCCTCTGGGATTTTTCAGAATTTTCCCCTGGAGAAATACGCACAGTAGCCGCTCCAAAAGTCCCAAAATACGCCAGAATACCCCCAAAAACCCTAAAATACGCTTTTATATTAGCATTGCGGGTTTGGGGGCTTAACGGATCTAAACCCGCTATTTTTTCGCACCCGCACCCAATAATCCGACCGGCGCAATCCTCGACCGTTCGATCGACGCGGGATTCATCCTCGAAACGCCATGTGTCTTCCAAAATCCGCGCTCGCCCGCTCCGCTTTCAGATCCGAGTTCGATTCGGAATTAAATCGACCGTTGGATCTTAATCCAACGGTCGAGATCGTGAGCTCTTCGAATCCGAAGCGGCGGTGTCCAGTACCGTTGGATCGTAATCCAACGGTCACGCTGAAGCCGCGTCGCCCGTAAAATTTCGCTTCGGGCGGGGGGATATGATCCGTTGGATCGACATCCAACGACCCAGAAGCGTCCACGTCGCCCCGCCTTCGCTTTCGATCCCGCCTTGTTCCCGGCCGTTGGATGAGAATCCAACGGCGATCAACACGCCACGTCGCCCGCATACTGTCAGCGCTTGTGATCCGTCGGATGAGGCGTGAGCGGTCGTGATGATGCCACGTGTCGCGCCAAAAATCGTGCGGCGACCGTATTTACGTATTTTCAACGTATTTCTTCCGTATTTCTTCATTTAATTGGTATTCTGCATTCAAAAATTCATAGAAATTAGCACAGATCTCAGAAAAATACAAATAAATAGTCGTTGGAATCGTGAGATCGAGACGATGCTAAGAAAAATATAAAACTGCAGAAATACTAAATAGAATTCGTGTCTTGTGCACAAATAATGTGATTTCTCTAATAAATAATGGTGTACAAAATACGCGCATATTAGAGAGCAATTAAGTATTATATAGGCACATCATAGGACTAATTAGGGGGTTAAATACGCAATATTTAACCCGAATCACACCCCCCAACTAGCGTTTTGCTAGTCCCTAGCAAAAAAAGCGATAAATACGGATGATCAATAAAAAAATAATTCTATCAAATTGCTCATGGCATGGCTCAATAATAATACGCATTCCAACATGATCTTCACCATCAATATACACATCCATGAACAAAATTAATCACATGATATTTTCTCTAATTTAGTATGAATAAATAACATACAAGCATCGTTTTGCGCAAGCGAAAGTATAACACGTCGTTTTTCTCTAGTTCTCTTGTTTCCAAGGAGTTGGCCTATCAAAATAATCATTCAAGACATGGGTATTGAAGTTGCTTAGTATTTTCACCATTTCGTTTCTTTTATTCGTTCCGCGTAACGCGCATCAAGCAACATTCGCAGAAAAATGTATAACTTGGATCGCTCCATCAAATGAGTGAGTTTCCTGTCAATGGCTCCCAAATCAGACGATAATAGGGCATTAGGCCAAAAAGGACCCCTCGGACTGTAATACTCGAGCCAACCAAGTTATTTATTAGTGATATACTTATTCATTCATTTTTCATCATTCTTTTGTCATTCATTTTTCTTTTCTTAAGCAACTCAATACCCATCATTTTTTTAAACAAAGCATTAATAACCAAGGCCAAATTCCTCTTCAACTTGAAGACTTTTCAAAAAAAATCGTGTGTACTCAAGCTTTTTCATCACATCAGCATGCATGAAATAAATTCAAACTATTTAGAGATATTAATCATGGCAATTGAAAATTTTTCATGAATAGCATATTAACGGTAATTCATGAAGGAAAAAAATATTAATTCAAGCCATAAACAATTAGCTCGGACTCAGTTAATGCATAATCATCCGCATTTGAGGTATACGAAGGAGTTTAAAATGGTGAGATTGGTGGTTCATTCTTTCCTCATGCCATGCTTTTTTTTAAAAAAAATCCTAAGGTCTCATACACACCCCCCAACTAAAGATGGACATTGTCCTCAATGTCGAAGAGGGTACGAGTTTATTCAAAGCAAGCATCCTAGAAAGCATATAAAATCTACACTACTGGAAAGAACACACTGTGATCAAATGGCGGATCCTGAATCTTTAATGGTGGAGGAAGTTGTTCAATTTGATCCTTGCGCTTCTCGGCGAGTAATCTTCCTCCTTTAGCTAAATTGGACTCCAGCAACACAACTCCAAGCATCTCTATAAGCTGTTTACCAATGTCCTGCAAGAGATGAGTTATGTCAGTCCAAATTATTTTAAAATTCTTCGCCATAAACACATTCCAAATATAGTCATCAAAATAGGTGAAGTAAAATAGAGCATGGTGATGACAACTCCCTGAAAAATGTGCACTACGCTCGGTACGATGCTCGGTCAATATGGAGAGGGGTAAATGATTTTGGGAAAAAACTGGGGAAGGGAATGGTTCGGGCTCCTTAGCGATATTCTTTAAACCAATGTCCCTAGTCGTCTCCTCCTCCTGTTCATCCAAAATTGCTCGCTCATCCTCTACTTTGCACACACTTCCTGCCGTGTCAATGTTTTCATTCGTGACATCATCGTGACATGGCTCGCTCGATATACCTGCAATAGAAGATGAAGTCCAATTAGATTTTGGAAATTGAATTTCAAACGATTTATATTCTTCTAAGCAAGTGGAAATCAGCGTAATATTTTCAATTGATTGCTGAATTTGCCGACTCCGAGCAAGGAAGTTTTCTTGGGATTGATGGGACGTGGCCTCCTGTGTCTGAATAAGCAATTGAACTTCCTCTTTCAAGTGTTGCAAAGGTACGTCTACGCTTTGCTCCTCTGGATCAAGGCTTGAAGGCTCCGTTGAATCGCACTCTGAAGTCTCTTTCATGATTTCTTCGTCCTCTTGCAAAGACTCCATATAATTCCACGCCTCTGTCGGCGTTATGACTCCCAAGAATTCCTGCAGCTGTGGTCGTAGTCCACCTAGGAAGGACTCCATAAGCTCTTTCTTCGTAAACCCATGCTGCGGATAGCTCGAAATTATGTCTGTGAACCTCCTCCAGGCCTGAAAGAAAGTTTCACAATCAGTCTGATTAAAACCAACGATGTTAAGCTTCTCCATCCTATGTTTGTGTGCCTTATAATATTCTGCATCATACAAATTGTTCGTGCAATAGAATTTCATGTATTCCATATACTCCATTCTTAAAAAGAAAATAAAAAAATAAAAAAAATCAAAGACTATAAGATGGAAGGATCTCACCGAATGTTCCTCCAAACGAACTGAAATCGTAGCTTACAAGTACTGTTGTCCCCGGCAACGGCGCCAAAAACTTGCCTCGTCTCAAATGATGTGAGAACTACTCCCAAGCGCAGGAGATCGTGCAAGTAATATCCTGGTGAGTCCAGGTATCGAATCCGCGGGACAACTGACCTGCAAAACTACGATCATCAATCTGAAAAGGGTAATAATACGATGTTAGCCAACCACCTATCAAACACGAAGATATAGGATCAAGAGTATGGAGTAAGAAATGAAAATCCTACGATATTTATGGTGACTTTGGTAGGGGTACAAGTATGGGGAGTATGTGTTGGGTTTGATTTCGTTAGGGTGTGTGCAATCAATGAATATCAATGCCTTTTCTATAACTCAACGTTTCGTCCGGTCAAGGCACGAGAACGTCGGGAAGTATGGCGATCAAGCGTATGAAAACGTGCCAAAGAATTATACAATTAAAATAGGGCGAAAAGATATAGAAACCAATAATTACGACACCCTAACTACGTCAACTCCAACACATATGAAGTGGATGTGCTACGGTTGTGAGTTCATTAGGAGTTAATAATCGCTGAAATATCATGTCTTTTATATAGCTCAACGCTTCGTCCGGTCAGGGCACGAAGACGTCGGAAGATAAAACGATGAAAACTAGTCAAAGTGGCCGTATACGCATCACTAGCAACATTGATTTCATTAAACGATAAATGCAACAATAAGTTCAGATTAGTGAACATGAATTGGCTAGCCTTGTCAGGGCCTAGCCATACGGAATGTAAATAATATCGACAATAAGCAAATACCCAACAAATACGTTGTAGAAATCAATGTTACGAGTGATTTTGACATGAAAATAGGGCTAAAGACATGAAATTCATCAAATAAATACTCCTAATTACATCAAAACCATAGCACAAGGAGATTAGCCACGCATGGTGCAAAGAAAATCAGATTTCATAGCCAAATACATCGTTATAATAGCCAAAATATGATAAAATACACCAAATACGGGGTATAAGTTCAAGAAATTATCACCAAATCTCCACTTTAGAACCCAAAACTCCCTGGAAAGTAGAAGAATAGCCTCTGGGATTTTTCAAAATTTTCCCCTGGAGAAATACGCACAGTAGCCGCTCCAAAAGTCCCAAAATACGCCAGAATACCCCCAAAAACCCTAAAATACGCTTTTATATTAGCATTGCGGGTTTGGGGGCTTAACGGATCTAAACCCGCTATTTTTTCGCACCCGCACCCAATAATCCGACCGGCGCAATCCTCGACCGTTCGATCGACGCGGGATTCATCCTCGAAGCGCCACGTGTCTTCCAAAATCCGCGCTCGCCCGCTCCGCTTTCAGATCCGAGTTCGATTCGGAATTAAATCGACCGTTGGATCTTAATCCAACGGTCGAGATCGTGAGCTCTTCGAATCCGAAGCGACGGTGTCCAGTACCGTTGGATCGTAATCCAACGGTCACGCTGAAGCCGCGTCGCCCGTAAAATTTCGCTTCGGGCGGGGGGATATGATCCGTTGGATCGACATCCAACGACCCAGAAGCGTCCACGTCGCCCCGCCTTCGCTTTCGATCCCGCCTTGTTCCCGGCCGTTGGATGAGAATCCAACGGCGATCAACACGCCACGTCGCCCGCATACTGTCAGCGCTTGTGATCCGTCGGATGAGGCGTGAGCGGTCGTGATGATGCCACGTGTCGCGCCAAAAATCGTGCGGCGACCGTATTTACGTATTTTCAACGTATTTCTTCCGTATTTCTTCATTTAATTGGTATTCTGCATTCAAAAATTCATAGAAATTAACACAGATCTCAGAAAAATACAAATAAATAGTCGTTGGAATCGTGAGATCGAGACGATGCTAAGAAAAATATAAAACTGCAGAAATACTCAATAGAATTCGTGTCTTGTGCACAAATAATGTGATTTCTCTAATAAATAATGGTGTACAAAATACGCGCATATTAGAGAGCAATTAAGTATTATATAGGCACATCATAGGACTAATTAGGGGGTTAAATACGCAATATTTAACCCGAATCAGAAGCCAACGGCCCGAGGATCGTCGGCAATTTCGTCGGAAAAATACGTCGGCGCCGACGAGTCACCATCTGCTCGAGATCGACTCGATCCAGCCGATTCCAAGCCGCTGCCATCAGCTCCAGCCAAGCCGACGGCTCCAGCCAACTGAGCCAAGCCATCGACCCGAGCCGATGAACAATGCAGCTTTCCATTTTTTTTCTTGGATTTTTGGGCAAATTTCGATGAATTTTCTGCGCGCCTTTCATATTTTGACAATTCCGAGCCCATTTGGAGTCCAAATTCTGCACAAAAAGAATCCATGCATAAAAGACTCAGCGGCAGATGCTCTCCTGCTCCAACACCAATAGTTCGAGGAGGGTAGCACTCCTCGATGGCCGTTCGATTCAGGAGGCGATGCGGCATACTCCAACACTCGAAAAAAGCGCTCTCGTGGACTTCATGCACCACCTTGAGGACAAGGTGGTTTTTCGGGGGCGGAGTAATGATGCGGCTTGGATTTTTGTCCCCAATGGAATTTTTGTAATTTGAAAAACTCTATAATTTGTCTCTATTTATAGTCTAGAGTCGGCCCTAATGGGGTTATGCGAGATTTGTTGAGAAACTCCATTAGTTTATTTTTTAGATAATTTGTCTTAGGATTTTAGTTGGAGATTTAAGCTTTGTTCTCAAATCAAAGCTAGGAGTTTGCCTCTTCTCGAATTGAGGTATTTATCTTGTTATTTGTTATTTTCATATCTGAAATATATATATATATATATATCCTATTTTTATTTGTTTTTCCACCCAAAAATCCCTCTTGTATTCCACGAAAAACCTAGATTCCATCCGTAGTCAACTAAGCTTGGGATTTACATATAAGCTTTTTTCATAATAGGCATGGCTTCGTAAGTTTTAACTTCACGTGTAAGCTGGTCTATGTACATCCTGCACTCAACTACTAGACAACTAACCTCGCCAAAGCACATCATAAGAGAAGATAAGTATGCAAATCGCACTTTTCAATCTCCATGATTAGAAAAGAAACTTGAAACCTAAGCAAATGGTTCGAGAGAAAAGGAAATGTCAACTCCTTCCCATGCAAGGCATGAAGAATCTCTATGATAGGAAGCACTCAAGTTATATTTTCATATAGCTATAATATGGAAAGAATAACTAACCAAGAGGAGGCATTAGATTAGTTTCAGCAAGAACATCTATTAATGATTTCAAATGTATATAATCATATGCCTGCATGAATCTGTCTTGCACTTATGAATGTATCATATAATTCATGAATTCTGCAAGAAATAAAAGTATACAGATAGCCGTTAAATAATACTTTACCATATGCATTGGCTATATCATTGGTGCTCCTGAAAGTGGCAACAACAACTATGCACATTATCATCAGGAACCAGTTGATGATAGGAATGTAAATCTGACCCATGAATCTCTTGGATGTGTGGATTATCTTCACCCTGGGAAAGCAACCAAGAGCCATGGACTGTTTTATGCAGGAAAATGTTGCTGATATCATGGCCTGGCTGGCAATCATAGCAGCAAGTGTGGCTACAACAAACATAGGCCAAAATAGAACTTCTGCATCCCATGAAACAGATCAATATCAGCTACCTTGTAATAAAATCACAAAGAATGTTATATTTTAGATGACAGTTGAATAGTGGAAACTAATTGATCTCTCTTCAAGAAGACACTAATATGATTGTAAGTCTAAAGTAGTAAAATAAACAACTCACCCGGGACAGAATCATAGAAAACTCTTTCTACTAAACCTGGATTTTTTATTAGAAAGGCAGCCTGGCCAAAGTAAGCCAAAAGAAGGCATGGAAATACCACAAAAGTAAATGCAATCTGCTAAAAACAAACAAATTCAATAAAGCTATTCATAACGGCCATCATGACCGAAGAAAATTCAAAATAAACAACACCTTTAAATAAAAAAGAATAATTTTAAAAAATAACCTGTATAGACTTCACTGAGAAATGTCCAAGGTCAGCAAACATTGCTTCAGCACCTGCAGTTATAAAGAAGAGTAACATGATCATTTCTAGGTAATATATGGATTAGAACTGGTGTAATGGCAAAGGAAATCTCAGTAAAGTTCATATTTCTATTTCCTGGTGCAGGGTTCGTGAATGTATGTGCATTTAAATACTAATATTACATATACGTGCTATGCATGTGCATATGCATAAGAATAGGGACAGTGATGCAGAGAAGATTTCAGATAATGTATGTGTGTTTGTGCGCAAGTATTTATGTATTCACAATGCAAACATGCAATTGTCTTAACTTTAATCCAAACTTGAATCAAGATAAGTAAACAAAAATATTTATATTGTTTAAACTGCAAATTAGAAATCAAAATATTAAGACCAATCACTCAGATATGTTCTACCAACTTCCTGGCTTCCCCTAGATAGAAAGCTTAAAGGATCGCAACCACACTACTGATATGTCATATGGTGTGTGTTAGACCCACAGGCACCCGACGCACGAGGGGGGGGGGGGGGGGGGCGCACATGGGCAAGGGGAGCCGACCCAATTAAGGGCATTTTGGTCTTTTGCTTATTTTCTATTAGAAGGAGTGTTTTCCTATTTAAATGAGGGCTAGCCGTCATTTGTAGGAATGCTTGATGATTGATATTTTCTCTTGAGCATCCTTAGGTAGATTAGATTAGACGAGTGCGGACGTCCTCTATCGGCGTCTTGGAAAGGAGAATACACCTTTTTGTATTCAATTATCTTGTTATTGCTTTTATCTCTCTATAAAAATTGCGTCTTTTGTTGGATCCTATCAATTTGGTATCAGAGCACGTGACGATCCATGACGGTTTCGACAAGATCGCAAGACAAAATTGAGGCTTTGAAGGTGAAATTTACAAGCGAGATCGACGGGATCAAGAAATCGTTGGCGGCAAACGATGAATCCATGGCAAAGTTGACGGCTTCCATCAACCAATTGGCGGCGAATCAAGTGAAGCACGACGAACAATTCGCGCAATTGATGGGAACCCTAAATCAATTGGCGACGAACAACAAAGGGAGTGGGAACCCTAAATCAACGGGAAAGACGCCACCTTTGGGCAAGGGGAAGGATAAAGTTGAGAACTCTGACCCGAAAAAACGATTTTTTTGTGGAGGATTTTGTCGAAGATGAGGAAGGGGAGCCGTGGAAGGTCGACTACCGCGAAGAAATGAGGCGAAAGGCGACGGAAGCGCAAGGATGGGCCGGCGGCCACTCCCTACCCCATCGGCAGGCGCGCGCGGCACATGGGGGGCCGCTGCAGCCCCCCAGGGCCCCGCCGCCCCCAGGAGAGCCGCCAGGGAGGCGACGGGCCCACCGGGCTCGCCCAGGGGCCGCGAACCCCCCAGGGGGGCCGACGAGCCTCCCCGGGGTTTGCCCAGGGGCGACGAACCCCCCTGGGGGGCTGGCGACCTCCCCCGACACTCGGGGGGCCGCTGGGGCCCCCAGGACATCCGGGCGGGGCCGGCAGCCCTGCCCCATACAGGCCACGGCCCTGCCGACACCTCCAGGCATGCGCGCGGCCTTCCGGGAGCTAGTGGGGGTGATTTTCAACTGGGCCAGCTGCGGCGAGAGGCACCGGCACGTGACTTCGTGGGTGATTGGGGACCCGGGGGATTTCAGAAGCACGGAGACTACAACGAGGGTTATCTGGACCCTCCCGACCCTCGTTTTGACGACGAGAGGAGGCAGCCTCCGCCCCACCACCAGGAGAGACGCACGGCAGGCGCCGGTGGAGGATACAGAGACTACCAGGAGTGGCCAGAGAACAGATTTGGAGGCGACGAAGGGCATGGAGCCCGAGGAGGATGCCCCATGGGGGCTACGAGCGGCGCTAGGAGAGGTATCAGCACTACCACCAGCCTAGACAGGAAGAAGGTCGCGGGTACCGGGGGGATTCAATATGGACCGACTGAGGAAGCTGAAGATGCCTATATTCGATGGAGCGGACCCGGTCTCGTGGGTCTACAAGGCGGAGAGATTTTTTAGAGTCTGTCAGATGACTGAGTATCAGAAGTTGGAGGCTGCTGGCATATGCCTGGATGGGAAGGCCCTGGCGTGGTTTCAGTGGAAGGACGCAAGGCGTCTCTTTCGCTCATGGGAGGAGATCAGGGACCAGATGGTAGAAAGGTTCAGAGACCCTGCGGGAGCAGCTGCTATCTCTCCGACAGGATGGTACGGTGAAAGACTACTTAGAGAGGTTCGAGACTCTTTCAGGACAGGTGCACGGAGTGACCGACGAGACGATGGAGAGCACCTTTATGAAGGGGCTTCATGAAAGGGCTGAAGGCCACTATACGCGCAGCGGTACGCATGCATAAGCCTCGGAGTCTGATGGAGGCCTTGGAGTACGCTCAGATGGCAGAGGACTGACAGATGGAGGAGAGAAAGGCAAGATGTGGTTGGAGTGGACCGGTTTCACAGAATGTCCCGACCGCGACATGGGAACAGAAGGTAGCTACGGGGGCAGATCAAACAAGTATTGAGAAGACTGGAGAGCAGAGCAGAGCAGCGCACCGCCAGCGGGGGGTCGGTTTAGGAGGATGACGGACGCCGAGATGAGGGAGAAGAGGCAGAAGGGGCTCTGTTTCAGATGCGATGAGAGGTTCACTCCAGGACACCACTGTGGGAGTCGTAAGCTGCAAGTGTTGATCGCAGAGGCAGACGATGATGATGTGGAGGACGAGAGGATCGGAGATGATGTCGACTCCCCTTCGGAGTAGCACCACCTGTGATGTCAAGCACCACCTTGACAAGGTGGATTTTCATGTGCGGAGTAGTGTTAGACCCACGGGCACCCGACGCACGCATGGGGGACGCGCGCACATAGACAAGGGGAGCCGACCCAATTAAGGGCATTTTGGTCTTTTGTTTATTTTCTATTAGGAGGAGGGTTTTCCTATTTAAATGAGGGCTAGCCGTCATTTGTAGCATGCTTGATGATTGATATTTTCTCTTGAGCATCTTTAGGTAGATTAGATTAGACGAGTGCGGACGTCCTCTATCGGCGTCTTGAGAGGAGAATACACCTTTTTGTATTCAATTATCTTGTTATTGTTTTTATCTCTCTATAAAAATTGTGTCTTTTGTTGGATCCTATCAGCGTGTTAGGATTTGATTTAAAATATTGGAGTATTAACTGATTTAGGTTTTCTTATTTTATTTTTTAAGTCCCATGATAATTAGAGTTATGATTAGGCTTATGATTTGGTTTCGAGGTCTTTTGTTTCGTATAAATAATGTGCCATGAGTCAATATTGGCTATGAGTTCTTGAGATTTGTGAAAGTTGATTGTATGGTTTGTGAGTTTTTTAAGAAATTTTGAGAGTTCTTGTGGAAATTTGGTTTGGTGATGGGTGAAATAAAAACAATAAAAATCCTTTCCTCCGCTTTTATTTGGTCGTTAAAAACAGGTATCAAAGCAAAGGGTGATTCAATAAGATTATTGTGGCAACAGAAAGAAATAGCTTCAACGATGAAATTTGAGGTTAAAAAGTTCAATAGCAAAAACAATTTTGATTTATGGTACGTCTTTCACTCGTAATCTTCTCATCTAACAATGCTTGCACAAAGAGCTAAAAGAAAAACCGCTAAAAGCTATATCAATGGTAGAAGAGGATTGTATAGAGTTTGATTTAACTGTTTTAACTACCATTCAATCATACTTGGCTGATGAGATTTAGTACATCTTTATGTGTGATTCAGCAGAATTATAAAAAGACTTGAAACTTTTTAAATAAAAAATCTTTAACAACTTGATTTGTTTTAAAATCAACAATTAATAAATGATGGATAAGAAGTGCTGGGAATAAATCGCCAAATTGATGTCCCCGCGGAAACAACCAATCCTAAAAGCTGATCAGGAATCTAGGACTAGAAAAAATCGGATACTCAAATAACTCAACAAAATCCCTACGATCTTGTAAAGAAGCAAACGAAGTAGCAACAAATAAATCAAATCGCAGACACAACGGTTTACCATGGTTCGGTCGTGCACAACCTACATCCACCAACTTCCGAGATGATTCCACTATCAGAGAGATCTACAAAGGGTCTACAATCTTGCTTCCACTCACGTGAGTAATAACTTGGCTAGATGCACAATCCCTCACAAACTCACTCAAGGAAGAAGAAAACAAAGGAGACAAGATGAGAATCACTCAACTCCAATCACAAACTCCTAGCCTTAATCTCTCGACAAAATCTTCAATGGTGGCGGCTCAAGCTGCTCTCTTGCTCCAGATCCGAAAAACAGCATTAACCCTAATCCCATCAACCATTAGATTAAATATGGCATCAAAAACGAACCTGAAAACCCATCTGAACCGTCGACTTAAAAATCTGGGCCCCGCACCACTCGGTCGAGTGAGTTCATAGCTCGGCCGAGCGACTGCTTCGCTGCTGCTGCTTCTGGGTGGATGAACGGGGCGCTCGGTCGAGTGTCTACCGAAACGCTTTGCTCTGCAGAGCTCAAACTCCATATTAATATAGCTCGGCCGAGCGCTTAAACCGCTCGACCGAGCAGACATTGCTCGGCCGAGCGATAGAGTGCTCAATCGAGTGAAGTTCAGTGCTGCTTGGCCTTTCATTATGTGCCACTAGCTCGGCCGAGTGACCTAGCAGTGTAAGGTGTAAGATTTGAATCACAAAAGTTAACACTCTACCTTGATTCAAATCTCCTCATACATGCTCCTGTACATCCACGCTGCTTGCCATAACTCACTCTCTGGGTTTCATCATCATCTCGAAGTTCGCGCCTTTTGGCACCACTTAAGCCAATAAAGAGATCAACTCCAGGCACACCTGGAGTTTAACGAAGGAAATTGGCCTAGTAAACATGTCTGCGGGGTTCTTCTCAGTCGGGATCTTCCGAAGCTCCACTTCTTTTTTCTCCAACTCTAGGAAGGAATCTCGCACCTCAATATGCTTCGTTCTCGAATTGTAAGCCTGGTGCTTTGACAGATGAATGGCACTCTGGCCGTCACTATACACGCGTGACGAACTCTGCGACACCCCCAAATCTCTAAGCAAACTCCTCAAATATTTGGCATCCTTCCCAGCTTCCACCGCTGCGATCATCCACTTGACGGCCTGCCAATGCTCCTTACCTGGGTTGGCCATATACCTGCTAACCACTCCCACGGCATGTGCAATATCTAGACGTGTGCATACCATCGCGTACATCAAGCTCCCTACTGCACAGTTTGCACTTGCATATGGCATGGTACATGATATATACTTCTTTTCATCCTCAGTGCTAGGTGACTGTGTTGCAGACAGCTGAAAATGAGCTCCTAGTGGTGTTGTCACGAGCTTCGCGTTCTCCATCCCAAAACGGGTCAGCACCTTCTGAATGTACCCATGTTGTGACAACCTTAGCTCAGGTTGCTTCCGATCTCGGAAAATCTCCATTCCAATAATCTTCTTTGCGGGCCCCAAGTCCTTCATATCGAACTCTTGCCCTAGCTTCACCTTCAGCTTCTTCACCTCAGACATGCTATTGGAAGTAATAAGCATGTCGTCCACATAGAGCAGCAAATAAATCTTCATGTCATTCTCCATTGTACACACATACACACACTAGTCCTTGATGCTCCTCTCAAAGCTTATTCCCATCATGAAGCTGTCAAATCATGTGTACCACTGCCTGGGTAACTGCTTCAACCCATACAACGATTTCTTCAATTTGCAGACCAAATTTTCTTTCCCCTCAACTCTGAACCGCTCTGGCTGCTGCATGTATATCTATTCATCAAGATCTCCATGCAGAAAGGCGGTCTTCACATCGAGTTGCTCCACCTCAATGTCCATGCTTGCCACTAGTGCCAACAACACACGAATGGATGTGTGTCACACAACATGTGAGAATATCTCATTGTAGTCCTCTTCTTTCCTTTATGCGAATCCCTTGGCCACCAGTCTCGCCTTGTACCTGACATCATTACCATCTTGGGTTGAGCTTTCTTTTACCTTATATGTCCAACGACATCTAATGGCACGCTTCTCGATGGATAACGGCACCAACTCGCTGGTGTCATTGCGGTGAAAGGACTCCATCTCCTCTTCCATAGCTCCTTGCCAGTGAGCAGCATCTTCTGAGTCTATAGCTCCACCATATGTCGCCGACTCCTCATGCTCCAAGTTGAGTGCATATGACGTTATGTCGTCGAAAGAAAATCCCGCATAGTCCCATGCTCCAAATCTCTCGGACGCCTTCTTCACCCTCTTTGATTTCCGTGTTCCTTCACCACATGCATAAGTGTCAACGCGTACCTGAGATGGACCGGGTGTCTGCTCATGGTCCTCAACACGGACCTCATCACGTCCTTCAACGGAGACGTCGTCCATCAACTCTTTGCCTGATCGCTGAATGGGCTGGACTGAAAGGTTGGCCATGTCTATCAATGTCCTCTCTATTGACTTGTCTCCTTTTGAGTGAGAATGCTCCATCCTGAGCAGTGCATCATCATCAAAAGTGACATGTCGGCTCACAATCGCTTTATGTCCATCTGTATCCCATAAGCGATATCCCTTGACGATGTAGCCATATCCAAGAAAGATGCACTTCTTCGCTCTTGGATCCAATTTGTCGTCCCTCTCGTGCACATACGTCGGGCAACCCACTATGCACAACTAAAAATAGTCTCCAGCTTCTCCACTCCACTTTCCTTCAGGAATTTTGTAATCGATAGCCACTGACGGAACCCTGTTCACGATGTGCAATGTAGTGGTGAGAATCTCTCCCCAAAATTCCTTTCCCAAACCGGCTGAGTGCCTCAAGCATCACACTCGCTTCAACAACGTCCAATTCATTCGCTCCACCACACCATTAGACTGTGGATCAACGCATGTGCTAAAATGACGACGAATTCCACGGAATTTGCAGAAATTCCTAAATTCACTCGAGGTGTACTCACCTCCATTATTGGATCTCAGCACCTTCACGTGCCTTCCGATTTGCTTCTCTACCATGGTCTTCCACTCCCTGAAAATATCAAATGTATGGTCCTTCGTCTTCACCAAGTACATCCAGACTTTACGAGAGTAGTCATCTATGAAAAGAACATAGTATCTAGCTCTTCCTCTTGATGGTTTCGGGCACAGTCCCCCCACATCTGTGTACATAGTTAAGCGGTCCCCTGCTAGTGTGCTTTCCCGTGTTAAACTGCACCTTTGTCTTTTTCCCGTACACACAGGACTCGCAGAACTGAACGCTCTCATTCGTAGCATCAATCAACTTTCTCCTCCGAAATATGTCAAGGATCTTGTCACACGAATGACCTAAGCGATAATGCCACAGCTTGGCTGAATCTTCGGTACTTGAGCTAGTAGCGCCAACGTCTGCATCTCTTTCCACTATGGTACCTGAATGGTATATAAGTTTCCCACTTTCATTCCCTTCATCACTATCATGGCTCCTTTCGACACTCTCAATTGGTCTTTCGCAAAGACCGACTTGCATCCAGCATTGTCCAAAACGCCTATGAAGATTAGGCTCTTCCGCAGATCAGGGACATGCCTCACATCGGCTAGTGTGCGCACTATGTCATCATGCATCTTGATCCGGACGGTTCCAATGCCTGCAGTCTTACACACTACATTGTTCCCCCATGAGGACTGAGCCTCCATCTTCCTTGGAATGGTACATCGTGAACCAACTCATATGCGAAGTCAAATGGTATGAGCATCCACTATCCATAAGCCACGCAATGTTTGCTTCACCTACAATCCCTAATGTAAACATCTATGGATCTCTACCTTCATCATGGATATGCATACCATCTATTCCCAATGATGCTGAACCGGACTCTTTATTGGCATCCTTGCCTTTCTTCTTATTCTTATTAAGACACCGGTTAGCAAAATGACCCTTCTGCTGACAGTTGTAACATGTGATCTTTGCGAATCTATCATGCGAATGTCTCAACTTGGTGCGATCATTGTTCTTCTTGGAGCGATCATTATTAAGACACCGGTTAGCAAAATGACACATGTTAGCAAAATGACCCTTCTGCTGACAGTTGTAACATGTGATCTTTGCGAATCTATCATGCGAATGTCTCGACTTGGAGCGATCATTATCCATAAGCCACGCAATGTTTGCTTCACCTGCAATCCCTGATACAAACATCTCCGGATCTCTACCTTCATCATGGATATGCAAACCATCTATTCCTAATGATGCTGAACTGGACTCTTTATCGGCATCCTTGCCTTTCTTCTTATTCTTATTAAGACACATGTTAGCAAAATGATCATTCTGCTGACAGTTGTAGCATGTGATCTTTGCGAATTTATCATGCGAATGTCTCGACTTGGAGCGATCATTGTTCTTCTTTCCTCCTTTCCTGTCAACCTCACATGTAGGGCCTGCTCACGGTTACTCACATAATCTCTACCTTGAACCTTGCCACATAGCTGCTCAATGTGAAGTGTCGCCTTCATCTCCTCCACGGTGAGAGTCGTTCGGTTATAAATCATAGACCGAACAAACTGATTATACTCCTCCGGCAATGAACACAACAGGATGACTACTTGTTGCTCATCTTCAATCTTCACATCCATACCCCGCAGCTCTAGCACTATCCGGTTCAATTCATCCATGTGATCCTTCACCGCTAATCCAGACTTCATCTTGAGCATATATAGTTGCTGAAGCAGATAGAGATGACTCGTGAACGACTTCTTCATATACAGTCACTCAAGCTTCTTCCAAATATAAGACACAGTTGCTTCATCCAAAACCTCTCTCAGGACATTATCTGCCAACGACAACTGAATCACACTGTATGCCTTTCTCTCCATCTCAGCTCTAGCGGATTCCTTCACCTCCTTATCGATTTCGCCTCATCAAATACGACTTGGTAACAACCCGTCTACATCAGAACATTTTTCACCTTCGTTTGCCAGATTCGAAAATCATACCAGCCAGTGAACTTCTCAATGTTCAAATTGCCAAAGACAACATCTTCGCCACTAACTTCCTTCACAAACGAATGCAAGCTCTGATACCACTTATTGGGAATAAATCGTCAAATTGAGATCCCCGCGAAAATAACCAATCATAAAAGCTGATCAGGAATCTAGGACTAGCAAAAATCGGGTACTCAAATAACCTAACAAAATACATACGATCTTGTAAAGCAGCAAACGAAGTAGCAACAAATAAATCAAATCGCAGACACAAAGGTTTACCCTGATTCGATTGCACACAACCTACATCCAGCAACTTCCGAGATGATTCCACTATCAGATAGATCTACAAAGGGACTACAATCTTGCCTCCACCCACGTGAGTAATAACTTGGATAGATGCACAAGCCCTCACAAACTCACTCAAGAAAGAAGAAAACAAAGGAGACAATGAGAAAATCACTCAACTCCAATCACAAACTCCTAGCACTAATCTCTCGACAAAATCTTCAATGGTAGCAGCTCAAGCTGCTCTCTTGCTCCAAAACCGAAAAACAGCATTAACCCTAATCTCATCAACCATTAGATTAAATAGGGCATCAAAAACAAGCCTGGAAACCCATCTGAATCATCGACTTAAAAATCTGGGCCACGCACCGCTCGGTCGAGCGAGTCCATCGCTCGGTCGAACGGCTGCTTCACTGCTGCAACTTCTGGGTGGATGAACGGGGCGCTCGGTCGAGCGTCTGCTTCACTCGGTCGAGCGTCTGCTTCGCTCGGTCCGAGCACTTTGCTCTGCAGAGCTCAAACTCCATGTTAATATAGCTCGGCCGAGCAATCAAACCGCTCGGCCAAGCAGACATTGCTCGACCGAGTGGTAGTGCTCGGTCGGGTGAAGTTCAGTGCTGATTGGCCTTTCATCATGTGCCACTAGCTCGGCCGAGCGACCTAAGAGTGTGAGGTGTAAGATTTGAATCACAAAATTTAACAAGAAGGTACATTAATTCATGAGCATCTCAACTCGTTTAATAGATTAATTCATCAAGTATTAAGTATTAGTATTAAAATTGAAGAATATGTTAAAGGGTTAATTTTACTGGCTTTCTTACCATTTACTTTTGAGCATCTTATCATAACCTTACTTTACCATAATGTTAAAAGATATCACTTCTACATTTCTTTTAAAACTAGATGCGAAAGAAAACTATTCACGAAGAATCAACGCATAATCACATGAAAAGGCTTTCGTAGTAAGAAACAGAAATAGAAAAATGAGAAAAGATTTTTCAAATATTGAATGAGATTTCGTAAAGAAAAAGGACATGCAGTAAAGTTTTACAAACTAGTACAACAGAAGTTGCAAAAAGTAGTATTGAAACAAAAGCTCGTGTAAGAAGTGAGGATAGTAGATGAAGAGTCAGATGAAATTTTATTATCAATGTCTAAAGATCATTCATCAAGTTATTCGTGGATTTTAGATTCGTGATCTTCATATCACGTGTCCCGATGGAAAGTTATTTGTGACATATGAGTTGATTCACAAGGATTTAGTGCTGATAATGAAAGATGAATTTTATAAGGTTATCAGTGAAAATACAATTAAAATCAAGATATTTAACGGAACCATAATAACATTATCATATGCATCTCATGTACAAAATCTAAGAAGGAACATCGTATCTTTAAGTACTGTGTAGTCTAATATTTACATGTATTCAACTAAAGGTAGTGTTATCAAAATTCGGTAGGGCAAATATATTGTCATCAAAGGCTAAACAACAACAAAAAACTTATACATGATGCAAGGAGAGATATAATAGTTGATCACTAGGTTTTAACGACAATGATATATACATTGAATTTGAAGATTTCATTGGCATCAAGAATTGAACAAGTTTCTGCTTTAAATGGAGTTGCTAATTGTTCTTCAAAGGTCTCAACATGAGTAAGTCGAGTTGAAGACGTCAATTGTGCATGGAAATGATAGATTTTTAGTCAAGATGAAGTGTGTTAGAATCTGACTTAAAATCTAATTTGAGTACGAATTGAGTAATGTTATCTTCTCTTTTTAGAATTTTTAAGAGTCCTATGTTGATTAGAATTATGATTAGGATTTTGATTTGGTTTAGGAGTCTTTTGTCTCATACAAATAAGGTGTCATTAGTCGTTGGATATGAGTTTTGGGGATTTGTAAGAGTTTATTGTGATGTTTGTGAGAGTTTTTTCTTGAAAGATTTTAAGTTTTTGGGTGAACTTAGGTTAGTAAGGAGTGAAATAAAAATAATAAAATTCGGTTTTCTTCAAATTTTCATTTTGTCGTAACAGGATGAAACTCGGATAACCAAAAACAACAAACACTTAGAACACACCCACCCACCCACCCACCCACCCATCAAATATTAAGATCTAGCACTCTGACAACTTCTCATCTTTCCCTAGATAGAAAGTATACATGATTGCAATCACAATAGTAATATGTCATGGGTTGAACCTCAGAAAACCAGAAATACAGTCAACAAAATACTTGAAACATATATATAACCATAAAACTGTATTTGTTTCCATTTTCCATTTAGTAGATTCTACTAACCAATGCAACACCAGACTTTTGATGATGTTTTCGTAAATCTAAAAAGTGAAGAACTGTACTCAAGAGGAAACATTGAAGAGAAAAGGAAAATGGAAGTTTAAAGGCCTAGAAGGTTAAAAAACCTGTGATGCAGAGAACACAACCACCAAGTGCTGACCATGCCTTCCTGCTGTTTCTTTTGAAGAATAAATAGATATATATGGGGTTGAATGCTCTCAAAACAGAAATATCATATTTAATAATGTTGTATATTCCAATCGAACCCAGACTGAAGAACCAAATTCCTAGAATAGGAGCAAACATGAAACCAACTTTGCCGGTCCCAAATGTCTGTATGCTGAATAAGGCTATAAGGATTATGACCGAAACAATGACTACAGCATCTGCAAACATAATATAAGTATTATCAAAATCTGACAGTATGTGGATGAATAAGTCGACTGTTACATTGCAAGCTAGAAAGTCAAGGTATAAAAGTACATGAAAGGTTAGAAACCTGTGTCAAATCCTGCAATTTCCCCCTGAAGACCACTTACCGCTGACATTACTGCAATAAGGGAAGCACGTCACTGGGAAGACTAGCAGAGACATAATCATAAGAGAATATAACCAAAAGGGTTATCCCACCTTGTGGGACAGATCGACCAAGTTACCTGACATAGACGGAGTAAGGATACCATCCCCGATAATCATAGAAGTACCCATCAGAACCAATAGCAAGAGAAAAGTTTTAGCAGAAGAACTTTTCTCCAAATATTCCTTTATTCTTGTGGCCCTCTCCAGTTCCGGAGTTGGCAGTTTGAGACGGAAGCTGGATATGTACTCATCAGCACGCTGCTGATTAGGAAGTCGACCAACTTTTGCATATCTGCAAATTAATGAATACAATGCGAAGGAGCCCCCTGGAGAAGTCACAATTTTCAAGCAATGTAGCAAAGTTTTTATATATATAATCTTGGAAGCAAAGAACATAAAACATAAGTGTATTCAGCATGTATTGACAATTTGAGAAAGAAAACGTCAATATCTCAAGAAAAAGTAAAGATTGGCACATAAACAAATAGAAAAATAATCTAATTACATACCTTCACCGTTGTCATTAGCTTTCAGCACGATAAACACATACTTGGCAAAAGGAATGAGTGCAATCGTGTAAATAATTAAAGATAAAGCCCCCAAAACATCAACTTCTGATTTTATGTGGACCTTGCTGAAAACATCACTGAAGACATATAAAGGGCTCGTGCCCATGTCACCATATACCACACCAAGAGTTTGAAATGCCATTGCAACTGTGTGCCAAACTGAAAGGTCCTGAGTTGAGTTGCGACAGGGAGTTAGTTCACAGATACGGACCCTCCCATGTTTAATATTTGAACGTGGTATGCAAACAAGACTGATGAACCTATAACCATAGCTACCACAAAGCGTTTGACGTTAAATCATGGTTTTATGAGCAATATATCTACTTTGTCAAATTTCCCAACTTCCTCTTCAAAATATTTTGGGGGGAAAAACCGTACTTGCAAGAATCAGATAAAGTTGAATGATCTCTCATGATAGCTACATCGGAAATTCCCTCTAAACTTGAATCTATACAAGTCTTCCAAAAAATTAGGGTGAAGAACAAAATACCAAAAAGGGAAGTTTTGCTCAAAAAGCCCATTGCCAAAAAACAAGATCTAAAAAGTGGTACCTTGTGAGCATGTTTGAGTGCGTCGGCGATGCCCATGGCCTCGACATCCAAAGAATCGACCCTCTTCGCTCTCCTCGACAATCTCCTCCTTAGGGTCTTGGCCCTCCCCGTGCCTACTAACCCTCTGCTGCTCTCCTCCGCGTCATCCGGCGACACCGACGACCACGGCGGCGGCGGCGGCGACTCCGTGTCCACCTCGCTCCCGTCCACCCACCGGGACTCCGCCCTCGGCGTCGTCGCCGACTCGATCCCCTCGCTCCCCGTTTCCTCCATTCTCTCCCCTCAGCTCCGTTACAGTCGACCAAATAATGATGATGAATGAATTATGACCAAGTTAATTTCTCTCTTTTTATTTCGGTCTCTTGTCTCTAGTGAGAAGAGACAGCCCCATAGTCCGGGATTGGTCATCGGAGTAGGGCCCATTATTACTGTAATATGACTAACTGTACTGTATTTGTTGCTTTGACCCGCCTCTTCGACTTGGACCAATGCCGCGCTTGCTTGCGGCTAGATGCGGCGAATCCAGGCCCCTAGCTTGTTTTAGTGCCTATTAATCCCCCAAGGATCGTGGCGTCTTTTGAGAATATACTGCGCTTTTTCCCTTTGCTGGGGTGCCCTTCGTTGGCGTTGACGGCGTGAAGATAACATTAATAATGTCATGCCATTGTATGTTTCCGCATGGCTCATGTGCTCCATAACAAAAATGTTTCCGGTGTGATCATTTATTTGTTGTTCCGTGTTAAATAAGAATTCATTGAACCCCTCCATTGCCTGATAGCCCATTTTCTTTTTGCTAAAGTGGAATTTTAAGATTAATCCTATTGTACTTTGTGATTTTACATTGTTGTGTGTATATTTTGCATAGTTTTCGGTATTATTTTTCTAGGAATTTCTCATGCTTTACTCTGATTCGTCATGCATTCTTAGCTATTTTGTTGCATTTCACCCACGGGGTGTATTCCGTACATTTCAGGAGAAAATCCTGCTAATTGGAGCTAAGGAGCGAAGGGAATAGCGAAGAGGAGGAAAATCTGAAGAATAGATGCCAAATCAAGACAACATGGTCGTGTAAGTGTTGGGATCTGGCACAATACCAATCAACACCAAAGTGTGCACATCGGAATAAATAGATAAAATGTCGCCAACCAAATCAATGCAGAGTTAGTATCTTGAAAGAATCACAAAAAGCACAAGAAATACAACAGAATCAAAAGCAAGCAATCACACAGAGAGGCAAGAATTTATATTAGTTCAGCCCAACCTATGGCATACGTCCAATCTTCCGTTGTCACGGTTTCCACCAGACCAGAGATGATAACTCAGAGAATACACCGACTACTCAAGATCTCCTCCATACAATATGTAATCCCTCTCGACAAAATAATTCTAACACTATAGCAATTACAATGTCTCATGCACACAACAATGGGATATATCTTACCAGAAACTCTAGAACAAGGACCACCACCTCTCACAAAGCTCATAGTCACACCAAAAGCTCTTTCGTCATCTATCGCCGGCAAAAGATCATCGTTTCTCAAGAAAACCCAAGGAATTCTCCACCAATTATATGTGTGTCGTCAAAGGATGTCTCTCTCGGGTATTTATAGCATATGAGTTCTTCATAGGGTTGAACATGACATTTTAAACCGTATCCACACTATTTAATCTTAAAACAGATCAACGGTCCAGATTAGAGTTCGAATTCTGGACGTTTTCGGATTTCTGCACATCGACACGACCGTGCTGATATATGGCACGGCCGTGCGCAGCTTGTGTAACATGCCAATTGCTTCAGCACAGCGACACAGCCGTGCAAGTATATGGCACGGCCATGCAAAATCTGCGTATAATGCTGGGCTACTCCTGTTGGCCATGCACGGCCATGCAGGATCCCGACGTGCACACTTTGCGAAAAGTGGCTGACTTTATTGTTGGATCCTGCACGGCAGTGTGAAGGGTTTCCTGGGACCTTAGGGCTCAAAATCGATGTCCAGCCTAAGTCGGTCAAACGAGAAAGCATACAAGCAGCGGAAAAAACAACTGAAAACCATTTTAAGTAAGCCCTAAGGAATAATAAAACCATACCCAGAATCTCTATTGTTTAAGGGTTAGTCTGACCAACCCCTAAGGATATATCTATAATATTAACTGTGATTAAAAACGTATGAACTAAACTACTAACCTTTGCCTCGCACGTTAGCAAGGCGCAGAATCCCACAAACCAATGCCCCATTTTGGGGCTGAGCCGCTTCTCCCGAACCGAACTGCGTCCTGAGGCGATTAATTCCCTTGTCACCGAGCAACCCACGTGCTGCAGAAAGTTTCACCTTGAGTGGATCCTCCGTCAAAACTTCAGATCCGATCCGAACTCCTTCATAGCTTTGCTAGAGCTCGAGTAGGAGCAAGGAAGAAGAGGGAGAAAGATGGAATTAATTATCTTCGCCTTTTTGATCTAGTTTTGTCCTTAACTATTAGGGCTCCCTCGATCCAAGGCTTGGTGCAAGTTTCAAGGGGGAAGTAGGCCCCTATTTATATAGGGAGCTCACCACTCCTCTCCTCAAAATAACCGATGTAGGACTACACAAATTAGAGAAATAATTAATTTCAAGTTGCATGTCATAAAGGGCAAACTTTAACAAATTATTTCTTTTTCACCGTTGAACTCCAGAAGCGATATCAAATATCAAATCAAAGATGTCACGCCCCGTTCCCCAGAATACCCGGCATTTAATTTTTTTCCAAGTATCCTGAAGAGTGAGGGTGATGAGAGAGAAAAGAGAGAGAAAGAAGAACTGAATAAGCAGGCCACTGCGCACATGCTGGGATAGTCCAAGTGAAGCTCCACTATAATATCAAACAACTTATAATAACATAGAACAACAACAACACATTTTATATAACAAGTTTCATTTACATACATAGTCCAAATGCACCACTACACATACACCGCCACTCCACCTCCCATGACAAACATGTCACGCTACCCAGCTACAGCTCACACCAAGACTACCCCTGAAACCCAACTCCAAGCCACCACCAACCACGTTGTCCCTGCTGCGTGAAAAGTGGGGAGGAGCACGTCAATGCGTGCCCCAGTAGGAACCAACTTGGATTTGGAACATCGTTTTAAGGTTATTAATCCACAAGGCAAGGCAAGAGAAATAAGACATGTAAACTAAGTATATAGCGAAAAGTAAACATCCAAGTAAGAGGATCATACCTGCGATCCAATGTCGAAATACTGCAAGAGAAGGGTTAGCACGAATAATGATACAAATATTCATACAACAACAATCTAATAGGGGAATCACAAGTGTCAGAATTATAACACAGTGTCACTAGTGAAGCAAGTAAAGGGAAGGGAAGTGCTGCCAGCAGAAGGAGTAATATGCCAAATTCTTATTTTTATTATTTTGTAGTTGAGTTAATTGGAACTTGGTTAAACTGTGTGATACAAGGACCTGGACCTCGCCCCAAATTTGGGATGAATATAGCACACGGCGCAGTGGACACAGGCACTGTATAACACCGGGCCTCTCACCTCCCCCGTCCCTGGCAGGAGTGAGGATCTCCACATAATAAAACAGCCTCAGTATGTCCCCTCCACTCCCGATAAAGGCGAGTGGATATAAATATCCCATCCACTCCCGGTAAAGGCGAGTGGGTATAAATATCACATATCACATAATCATTTCCACCAACTTCTCAGTCCAGGCCTCATATCCACAATTTACTCAAATACCACCTAAACCCAGGTTTTACTAACTCACCCTCATTAGAGAGGATTGAGATATATCAAATTTTATAATTTAACACCATACGTAACACGTTAGGGGTCATGATGGCATGGTGGACATATCACCTTAGCCGTCCATCATTAAACATAGGGTCATGTACTCACGTGACATGCCCTCTATCATAACACATCATCCATTCACAATTACAATGTATACATGCCATTCAAGCCTATAACTTCACCAATTATCAATGTGACTCAAGGCCAACACTAACACATGCATGTTACTCAAATTACCGGATATTGCCTTCATTGAGGCATTTCATCGAACACATGATGGGGTCCTTGACATAGCCATTATAACATGAATAAATCGAAGAGCAATTATCACAATGAACCCCTACTTCAAGCAATAACAATGCACATGCATAATAGAGGAAAATTTAACATCAAGTCATAGTTATAACATCTCTTAAACATTTCAGCTTGCTGGAAATTGTAAACAATCACTACAAATGACCATACATCATCAATTTTCAGTGAGAATTTGACAAATTGCCCCAAATGAAAGTTATAGATATAGTAGTCCTGGATTCACAGATAAAATTTCAGGCAAACATATTAAGTAGGTGATTTATGGTGAATTATTTGGTGAAGTGTGTCAAGTCTGTTTTCCAGACAGATTTCAGAGTCTATAAAGATTGATGTTTTTGGGCATGTTTTAGCCAGAATTTCGAAATATGATCACTTTGATGAAATTATATATAAACTTGTTAAGTTTCCAACGAGACCAAGAACATCAAATTCCATTGTGTGTGTGCAAGTATTTAGATCAATTTTACTGAACTGTGTCAAGACTGGAGATCAAACAGACATGTTGTAAAGATGTAATTTTTGCTCCCAAATTCTGAATTGAACATATATCAAAATTTATATGATTTTGGGGTAGAACTTCAAGATCTACATGTATTTAATTTTTTCGAATCCTAATTCGAGCTACAGTAACTAGAATCACAGCAATAACAGACATCAAGATTTCAGAATTTCAAATGGGATAATTTTGCTAAGAATTTCAAGGGGAAATTCAAGAAAATTGAATCAAATCACATTAATTTGACTAACCCTAATTTATATTAATTAAAAATGATATAAAAACATGATGAAATGGAACTCTAAACAAATTTCCAAATCCAAGTTAGTTTCCTACCTCAAAACTTTGGTTTTTACTCCACTCTTCTCTTTCTTTCTTCTCCATCTTCTTCCAACTTGCAAGCCACATGACATACTTGATTTTTGGAGTGAGTAATTAGGGTTTTCATTGGGAGAAGAAGGGGAAAAGGGGAGAGGGGTGGCCGGCCTAATTAGGTGGGAGAGGGAGAGGAGAGTGAAAGAAAGGAAGAGAAAGTTCAAGAAAAGAAAAGGAGAGATTTTCTTAAGGAAATTTCTACACATCTCTTACTTGCTCCCTAAGCCATGAATTGCCTAAAATGACTAAAATACCCTTCCAAAAATACCCCCCAATTTTTAGATAATTACAAGTTTGCCATTACTTTATGCACACACAACTTTAGTATGTACGCACATCAGCTTTAGTCCAAATGACCGTTTTGCCCCTCGCCTTTCTAAAAATTTACGGTGGTTGCCATCGACCCCTAACCCCTTTCACACTTGTATGGCTTCCACACACATATCCATGCATGCCTATACATGTATTCATGCACCACGCACACACGTCCAACACATTCCTGTTGTTTCGTACCCACGACGTCTTTCACACTTCTCCCGCACTCAATCTTGCTTTCTCGACTCTTAACCATGCATTATGGCCCAATCCCCCTTGCAATATGTTACATACATCGATATCCACGTTTATTTCATGCCTACGTATGCACCGTAGGTAGAAATACCACGTGGTTCAGTAGAATACACGTATAGTGCTAAATAGGGCATGCCAAAAGAGTATTGAACAGTGAACGTGTAGGAACAAACGACGCTCAATTCCAAGGTCGTTTGACCCCTCAAACGTAACCTCAACCTTGGCCAAAAATTACATTCTACTAAAAACACAGCCGCCACAAAGGGATTCACAAACCCTAAGTGTGGGCCCTGCCTGCCTGGGCACAACCGCCCGCCTAACGGGTCTGGCACCAGCCTAGCGGGCGGGCCAGGCCCGCCTCAAGCGCTGGCCCTTTCGGGCGGGCCCCGCCCGCCTGGGCACCCATCCCCAAATGGGCTGGGCTAGATATTTGATTGTGTTTTGTTCGTCTTTCTACAACCCCACTGGGGTTGGACCAAAAAACAAAATAAGTCTAGGACATTCCTAGACTTCTTGTCACGCCCCGCTTCCCATTCTACTTGGGAGCGAGGATGCGAACGAGGACGCGGCGTGCTTAAAATAAGGAGGATTACTTTTCTTCTTTTTTCTTCCTCTATGGTTTAAACACACTAAACGTCTGTATAAAAATTACAGGTCCTTGCATGCAAAATTAAGAAACAGCTCAAACAACATTATTACATATCAAGCGTATAGAAATTAAGATACATCATGAGCCTAGCATGGCCAATACAAACAACACACACAACCACATTATTCAAATGGAATTTATTAGTCCTCTGTAGGCAAGTACTCCATGTACTCTTCGAGCGCTAGCTCGACCTCTGCAGCAATGTCTTCCACAAGTCACCATCAATACCTGATAGACATATATAAAACAACAATTGAAATGTTCATCAACGAGGTTTACTCGGCAAATAATCTCCACAAATGAAAGGTTAAGTAATTTAAGTAAGCCAAGCTGAAAACTAGATGTAACCATAATCAATGTTTACGTTGATGATGATTGGGATTCTAACATTAGCACATACATTCACGGTCAGTCAGGTTTGCCCAAGCAGGTCACTATCCCCGCAAGTAAGGTGATCCAAACTTGGACGCAAACGTTCCTAGACACCGAGTGAAACCAATGTTAAGGATGCCAATTAAAATTTCTGCTCCATCAATTTAATCATAACTTTACAATCAAGCTTGGTGTGAGTATATAGAATCAATTAACCAGTTTAATTTGAAAGAGTTATATTAGTTAAACAATTGATAGTAATTTTACAACCTGTAGCAGTTAAGCATTTAATAGCAACTTTCAACATGTAACAGTTAAGCATTTGATAGCAATTTGCAACATGTAATGCTATTCACTACCTGTAATAAGAAGAAGACTGTACGAGATATTTAAGAAACATTTGGTAACCAACTGTTCTAGTGCTAAGTCCATGTCCGAAGATACAATATGTGACTAAAAGGTGCCCCACCATCGGGAGCTACCCGCGCTGCTACTAACCGACCCCTTTTCTTGGGTGATCGGTCAAGTAGTTTCCTCCACTTAGTGTATGTGTGAGGTAAAGTTGTCGAGCAGATCCAGTCACTCTCGCTTTGTCATGCCCCGCTTCACATAATACTTAGGAGCGAGGACGTAAAGAAGGTCCGCTTGGGCTGAAGCAGTGAAGCTCAAACCCAATAAGCGTCTGTGAATAAAAACCGTATACATAAACTTGCATGTGTTCAGAAATAACAGAAATAACTACGAATTTAAAGCCAACATCAAGAAAAGTGCACAAAGTAACAAGGCCCTGGCATGGCCCAACAAATTACATAGTTCTACAAAGATGGATACACGCCCGACAAAAGTGCAGTAAAAGAAATCGTAAGCAGCATCAAGTAATGCTCAGTAATTAGTCCTCAGTGGGGAGAACTCCTGAATCAGCATACTCCTAGTCCAGTGGGTCATTCTCCTCAAGCAGCTCGTCCTCTAGGTAATCTGTCTCGTGACCTCACATACATTTCAAACAACATAGAAATGTATGTCAGCAATGGTCCTTGGCAAGCATTAATTATGAATAGGACCCTCGGTAAGGTTTTCAAAAATAGTTTTCATGGCAGTTAAAGCATTATGAATAGTCAAACAATTATAATTTCTAAGCAGTATGAACAGAAATTATATTAGCATGGCAGTTCTATCATAAGTGAAAGAGTAGCAATTCTATTATAAGTGAAAGCAGTAGCAGTTCTATTAAAGGTGAAAGCAGTAACAGTTCTACATGTCGTACATATTCGAGATAGCTGTTTTCAAAATTTCATTAGTGTATCTATATAGTGTCCAAGGTTCACGTCGTTAGGTGAACAATGAGTGAATCTACCTTCTCGTGCCCTTGAAGGTGACCAGTTCACTTCCGACTAGTGCCTGCAAACCCAACCCCACCCGCGTGTACTTTACAGGAACACGAGCCAACCTAGCCAAACCGGCCCACAAGATTCATGATTTTCAAGTGATTCAAGCGATTCATATATGTCAAGCAGTGTTTTGCAGTTCATATCGTTACAAGGCATGTAATTCTTGTTGGATCCTGTGGATGGCAAACAACACTAGAAGGGGGGGTTGAACAGTGTTGTTCAAATAGTAAACTTTTTTCGATTGTTAATAAACGTCCTTCTAATGTTGCCTAAGAAACCAAGTAAAGCGATCTACGCTTGGTTCTTAATCAACAAAATAATCTTAAAATACACGGAGTAATTTCACAGCAGGTAGTCGACTCCCTATGAGCAGTAGTCGACTCCCAGAGTATTTATAAGCACAGATAAGATTGCAAGTGATACAAATATTATATTCACAGCGGATAAAAGTAAGTTGATCTTTGCAATAGATGAACAACAATTAGCGAATAATAAAGTAAGAGCAAAGATAATCAAACACAGATAAGCAATCGCAGACACAAGGATTTTTATCCTGGTTCCCCACAACTTTTGGGTACGTCCAGTCCCCGACCAATCCGGTACGAGATTTTCCACTATCTGCCTTGGCAAATACAAGTACCTAACTCCACTCGTTAGGATTTCCAACGACCTAGTCTTGACCAGGATTTCCAACTGGCAACACCTAGACTTGTCTAGTGTTCCAACAACAACACAATAAAAATGATATCCAATTCACCACAATAAATTGGTGGAGATTGGTTTTACACCTAGATTCTATAGCCAAACAATGATAGACAAAATTGTGTGTAGTGGCTTGATAGAATGAGATTCTAGATCATACAAAGATACGAATGAATTCTTTGTGATCTAGATCTAATGTTTTTCAAAAATCCTTTAAACGAAAATCAAGAGAAAAGTAATACGGATTTGAAAAACAGTTAGCCAATAAAACAAGAATATGATCTTTAAAAATAATAACAGAATTTTGCAAGATCATAAATAAAATCGAATTGGCTAGAGAAAGAATGAGAGCTTAGAGCTTTTAGAGCGTTTGCACGAGAGATTTTGAATTCGATAAATGTTGTAATTTTCTCAATGAGAATGGTCCTCTATTTATAGGACAAAACTGAGAATTCGAATTTCAAAAATACTTTGACTTTTGTCCCAAAAGCAGGGAGAAATTCGCTTAACGATATTTCAAAATTCAAGTCAAAAACGTCAAACTTTGACAGCTGGTAGTCGACTCCCTAGGAGTGGTAGTCGACTCCCAGTGTGTTTCAGGAAATCTTGATTCTCAGCTGGTAGTCGACTCCCTACCTTTGGTAGTCGACTCCCAGAGGAGTTTTTCCTGCGACACAGCTAGTTAGACAGGTAGCTAACTCCAGGGTGTGTGGAGTTTCACTACGGAATTTATAAGATGACTAGAGAAAACTCTTAAAAACATTTTTGAAGATGTTTAAAAAGATATTCAAAAAATATTTTCAAATCGTTTGTGTGTGTGTGTGTGTGTTTGTCTATATGATTTGGCTTTAACAATACCCTAAAAAGACACAACACACTCACTATAGACTTAGGACACGTCTTCGAAAGCTTGATCAGTTTGATGAAGTAGAAGTGAGCTTCACTTGAGCTTCTTGTTCTATTTGAGATTGAGCGTCATAATTTGATCTTAGCCACGTTCGTCCTTGTCTTTGAGCGTAGATTGTGCTTCTTTGAGTATGAGTAAAGCTTCGCATATCCTGCACACTTAATTGTAGTGTAGTTAGTACACTAAGTTTCATTTGGTGTGCTCATCATCAAAATCACTTGGGGTGGAATTCAATTTCCATCACTCTCCCCCTTTTTGATGATGACACCCAAATGAAAAATGAAGTAAGTTTGAAATTTGAAAATACATGAAAGTATACTTACTCCCCCTGCTTTGATGAGGTTCTTCCCCTGCATCGAAGCCGTTAGCAAAACAATACAATACATATGATACATATGATTTCATTTTTGTATTTCAGATCTTTTCTCCCCTTGTCATCAACAAAAAAATGACAAAGTACTAAAACATATGAATCATAATGTGATTAGAAGGGGAATTTAATTTCCTATTCCTGCAAGAGAGATGTTAGTTTATAATAGCAACTAATATATTGCATAGAGGATAGGTTCATGGTAGCAAGCATCACACAATTAAAGTTATTACAAACCATAAGTTTTAAAGACATAGTTTTTGAGAACCATTGTTTGAAAAACCATTGTTTTTAAGAAAAGCTAAGGATGACCGCCGTTCTTCTTCAGTTCCTTGATCTCATCAAGGATCCTGACAAGCGTGTCCTCCGTCATTTTGTTGCTTTTCACGACGAGCTCCTTAAGGTCGTCCACCTTTTGGTTAAGGTCTTCAAAGCCTTTCTCTTGTGATATCTTCAATGTCCCAATCTTCTTTAGAAGAATTTCTTGAAGCTCAAGAATATATGCCGGTGCTTCTTCTTCTTCCTCTTCGCTTCCTCTTTCTTCTTCTCCTTGTTCTTCCTCCTCAGAATCTGAAATAACAATTTTCTTACCTCTCCTGGAGGATGATGATCCTCCTTCAGCTGCAAGTTTTTCTTCGGGAATGTTCTCATCAAGATCATGGTGTAGATTCATTCTTCCAAGTGCATGAACATCAAAAACTCGAGCCGGTTCTAGAATTGAGGTTTCATGATCCAAAGGCACATTATAGCTAATAAACAAGATTGTGAGATAGTGCCCATGTGCTAAGGTGGATGAGGGTCTATCAGAAGAAGCTGAAGCAAGAATAGAATCCATGATAACTTTGGCCCAATTGATTCGAATGTTACCTAGTATAGCATAGATACATTTGGCCTGCTTCTCAGATAGGATAGAATGACTTCCAGATTTTTGAGTAATATTATAGGATAATATATTTGCCAGAATTCTTGCCGGATAGCGAAGATCGCTACATGGAAGTTTAGTCTGAAAATGTCTTCCTGGCAAATACATTCTCTCTAGAATACTTCCTTCAGTCATTTCTATTTTATCAAGCAACATGCCAGAATAAGGAATTCCTAGGGCTTCTCCTAGGGATTTGATAGTAATGGCAAGCTTAGTATTAAGGACTTTGGTTATAAAGCGGCTTTTAGCAAGATCGTAATCCATATTAGCATAGAACAAGTACACAAGCCTAGGATAGCAAAGATAAGTATTTTCGGAGGAAAATAGGTTGGCCAAGTTCTGAAAATCTAGTAAGAGTCAATTTCAGATAAAGTTTTTCTCTTCTTGGTAAATATTCCTTTGAGAGGCATCTAGATAGAGTAAAAACAATATTTTTACAATGCTAGATAAGCAAGAGAAAAAAATAATGAAGTAAAGATCATGAAGTAAAAATTTTTTACCTTGAGTAATTTGAGAAAGTGATGGAGTTGAAAGAGCTCCAAGCAACCAAGCACCAAGATGAAATTTCAAGAGAGAGAGAGAGATGAAAGGGGGTAGTCGGCTACCCTAGGGTTTCTCTTGGGGGGGGGGGGGGTTTTAACATGGGATGAAAGATGGTGAAGAATGAGGGCCTTAGGATCAAGTGTTGGATGGTTAGGATAGAGTTTTAGCTTATTGGGTATAAGTTGCCTTTGAGGGTATGAACCCATTAACTCTATAGAACCCAATAGGAGTTAGTCAAAAAACAAACCCAGAAATTCGCATACACGCTGGTAGTCGACTCCCTCATGTAGGTAGTCGACTCCCTACTGGGTTGAGTCGTTTTCTCATCCCGAGGGGTTTTTGATCCAGGTCGAGTGCGTTTTCTGAACACAAAATGTTTTAAAGGTATAACACAAATATATAAGATCATATGAAGATATTAACTTATTTAAACACATTTAAGCAAAAAAAATGATTAAGTTGTAAAAGAGCGCTTTTGTTCTGATCGAGTTATCAGTCGTTTGGATCTTGATTTTTCCTCTTTGTTTCTTTAGGGTACCTGAAAAAAAAAATAAGTGTTTATGGTACTCCTTTTTTTGAGTCCGAGAAGTTAGTCTTTAGGAAGCCAAACCCAGTATGGTTTAGTTCCTTCATGAACAACATATTTATAATTTTTGTTTAAATGAATTTGTTGAACAAAGTCGGTAGCGTACCTTTTCCTTCGTTGATCAGATAATTTCTTTGGTATCCAGATGCTCAAAAAATTATCGTTAGAATGATGCATCCTAGTATACTTAACCCGTTTCTTGGTATGATGTGAATCATAACCGAGTCCGGTTTTGCTAGATGAGGCTTTTTAATCTTTTATTATACTATCTAGCTTTCCTTTTCCTTTGTTGAAATTCTCAATAATTTTCATCGTAGCATCGTATTTATCTTTGACAGATACGAGAAGATTATTCAGATTCTCAACCTTTTCATTTACCAAAGAAATATCTTTTTGCAGAAAATCATTCTTTTCTTTAAGGAGACTATTTTCTTTAATGATTTCTTCTTTTTCCTTAGTATCCTTTTAATACTTCTAAGTGTTCTTCTATGTTCTTTTATGAGCTTTTCATGCATTTTGCATAGCTCCTTATATGCTCCCCTATAATCCATGTCTTCATCATCACTTGATGACGAATCATTGTCGCTAGATGAATCATGATGCGTGCTTACCTTAGAGGATGTGGATGCCATGAAGCACATGTGTGTTGTTTCCCTTCTTTCATAGTTATCTTCTTCTGAGGATTCATCGGATGAGGAATCGTCGCTCTGGTCGAAGGCTGCGTAAGCTTCCTTCTTTGGTCGTCGGAATTTGTTTCTTCCATTGTTTCGCTTTTCATTATTGTCTTTGTTCTTCCCACGATCTCTGGAATTACGATTGTTTCTCTCCAATGGACAGTCTCTCTTGACGTGCCTTGGTTTATTGCAACCAAAACAAATAATACCGTTAGTGGGTCTAAAAGATCGTTTTCCATACTTACTTGTGATGAACTCTTTAAAGTTCTTTGAGATGAACGCAATATGGTCTTCTTTGTCCATGTAATCGGAATCTTCCTCTTGGGCTTTGAATGCGACATTCTTCTTCTTTGGTTTTTCTTCGATCTTCTTGTCTTCTTCAAGCTCAATCTCATATGACATGAGATTTCCCATTAGTTCTTCAATGGTGAGGTCTTTTACATTATGAGCTTCTTGAATGGCAGTTGTCTTTCCCTTCCATTCGGGTCGGAGGGATCTTAGTATCTTCATTACCTGCTCATATTCGAAAAGTTTCTTTCCTAATTCTGCGAGCTCATTTGTAATATTAGTAAAACGAGTATTCCCATCGGTGATACTCTCTCCTTCTTTCATTTTAAAAGATTCGAATTTTGAAAGCAAAACATTTATGCGGGATACTTTTACCTTTTCGGTTCCTTCGTGACTTACCTGAAGAGTATGCCATATTTGGTGTGTTGTCTCACATTGGGAGACTCGATTGAACTCATTTCCTGTAACGGCGCAAAATAGTGCATTCATTGCTTTTGCATTGAGATTAGCTCTCTTCTTGTCGTCGACAGACCATTTCCCAAACTCAACGTCGGTAGGTGCGATGTACGGGACTTTAGTAACGGTCCAAGCTTCAATGTCTAATGACTCTAGGTGAGTCTTCATTCGGATCTTCCAACTAGCGTAGTTGGTTCTGTTGAACAGTGGTGGTCGCATAGTATTCAGTCCTTCAGAGTGAAAGGATGTTGACGCCATCACATTTGTAGCCTCGCTCTGATACCAAGTGTTGGATCCAGTGGATGACAAACAACACTAGAAGGGGGGGTTGAATAGTGTTGTTCAAATAGTAAACTTTTTCGATTGTTAATAAACGTCCTTCTAATGTTGCCTAAGAAACCAAGTAGAGCGATCCACGCTTGGTTCTTAATCAACAAAATAATCTTAAAATACACGGAGTAATTTCACAGCAGGTAGTCGACTCCCTATGAGCAGTAGTCGACTCCCAGAGTATTTATAAGCACAGATAAGATTGCAAGTGATACAAATATTATATTCACAGCGGATAAAAGTAAGTTGATCTTTGCAATAGATGAACAACAATTAGCGAATAATAAAGTAAGAGCAAAGATAATCAAACACAGATAAGCAATCACAGACACAAGGATTTTTATCCTGGTTCCCCACAACTTTTGGGTACGTCCAGTCCCCGACCAATCCGGTACGAGATTTTCCACTATCTGCCTTGGCAAATACAAGTACCTAACTCCACTCGTTAGGATTTCCAACGACCTAGTCTTGACCAGGATTTCCAACTGGCAACACCTAGACTTGTCTAGTGTTCCAACAACAACACAATAAAAATGATATCCAATTCACCAAAATAAATTGGTGGAGATTGGTTTTACACCCAGATTCTATAGCCAAACAATGATAGACAAAATTGTGTGTAGTGGCTTGATAGAATGAGATTCTAGATCACACAAAGATACGAATGAATTCTTTGTGATCTAGATCTAATGTTTTTCAAAAATCCTTTAAACGAAAATCAAGAGAAAAGTAAATACGGATTTGAAAAACAGTTAGCCAATAAAACAAGAATATGATCTTTAAAAATAATAACAGAATTTTGCAAGATCACAAATAAAATCAATTGGCTAGAGAAAGAATGAGAGCTTAGAACTTTTAGAGCGTTTGCACGAGAGATTTTGAATTCGATAAATGTTGTAATTTTCTCAATGAGAATGGTCCTCTATTTATAGGACAAAACTGAGAATTCGAATTTCAAAAATACTTTGACTTTTGTCCCAAAAATCATGGAGAAAATCGCTCAACGATATTTCAAAATTCAAGTCAAAAATGTCAAACTTTGACAGCTGGTAGTCGACTCCCTAGGAGTGGTAGTCGACTCCCAGTGTGTTTCAGGAAATCTTGATTCTCAGCTGGTAGTCGACTCCCTACCTTTGGTAGTCGACTCCCAGAGGAGTTTTCCCTGCGACACAGCTAGTCAGACAGGTAGCTAACTCCAGGGTGTGTGGAGTTTCACTACGGAATTTATAAGATGACTAGAGAAAGCTCTCAAAAACATTTTTGAAGATGTTTAAAAATATATTCAAAAAATATTTTCAAATCGTTTGTGTGTGTGTGTTTGTCTATATGAGTTGGCTTTAACAATACCCTAAAAAGACACAACACACTCACTATAGACTTAGGACATGTCTTCGAAAGCTTGATCAGTTTGATGAAGTAGAAGTGAGCTTCAGTTGAGCTTCTTGTTCTATTTGAGCTTGAGCTTCATCATTTGATCTTAGCCACGTTCGTCATTGTCTTTGAGCGTAGATTGTGCTTCTTTGAGTATGAGTAAAGCTTCGCATATCCTGCACATTTAATTGTAGTGTAGTTAGTACACTAAGTTTCATTTGGTGTGCTCATCATCAAAATCACTTGGGGTGGAATTCAATTTCCATCAATTCTAACACATAAGTTCGCATGAGTGTAAATTCGGTAATTTTTGTATGCGTCATTTCACGCATAAGTTGTCCATAAACTAGCTATTTGTGAAAAGCAATTAAAGGAAGCAATATTTAAAAACATGTAGAAAAATGCACACTTGCCTGATTTTGGTGATTTTGGTGTCGTTGTGTTCATATGAAAGGCGCGAATATTTCTACGTCAACAGATTTATGATATTAAGCTAAAATTTCTTAATCAATTAAAATTAAAGTACAACGGTACATTGTTTATATAATATAGTATGTTGTTTGTATATATGTAATTTAATATATTAATGTATTATACTGTTTCATTATAAACTATTATATATAAACTAACATATTATTATATGAACTAATGAACTAACATAACAGTATGTCTTATTATAAACTAACATATTATATTCCTATATGTTATACTGCGCATACATACATACATATATATCAAACTAACCTATATACTATAATGTATATATAAAGATAATATAAACTAACTTATGAATAATAATATATGGTATATGAACTAACTTACATGTTTTATGCTGCCTTGGTTGTGGTTGCAGGTGGGGCCACAGCGCGGTTGGATGACGACTGGCGACGTCCAGCAGCGAGGCAGGGGATGCAGGCCGACGGTGAGGAGGATGTTGGACTGGTGGGAGGTCGCCGCGGGTTTTTAGAGAGAGAGAGAGAGAGAGAGAGAGAGAGAGAGAGAGAGAGAGAGAGAGAGGAGACATGAAGAGAGGAGGGTAGTGGTGCTGTTCGGGGGGCTGCAGGTGGCATCAGAGGCGGGTGTGCGGTGCTGTCGGATGGAGGTGAGGAGGAGGTCGGGGTTGCAAGTGATGGCAAGAGGCGAGTGTAGGAGGGGTTGGTGGCGAGAGGAAGGAGGTGGTGGTTCTTAGGTGATGTCGGAAGTTGTAGAGGGGTGGAGGAAGGTGCGTGGGTGGGGGTTGCGGACGGTGCCGGAGTGGGTGGTGCTAGCGCTGGGCAATGGTGCCGTGGGGTGTTGTCGTGAGGGGGCTGGTAGGAGGAGGGATAGAGGGTGAGGGAGGTGGCATCTGGTAGGGTTTGAGGGGAGAGTTTTCTTAGGATTTTTGTAGAGGAGGGGTGTGTGTGCATGGGTTTTAGGGTTGAGTTAGGGTTGTTTTCAAATGTGGTAGGGTTTGATTCTCTTGACTTTTGTAAGGAGAAGTAATGCTAGGGCAAAGAAGGAAAGATTTTGAAATGGTACAATAATGATGGAGTAAATAGGGGTTAATGCAAATGAATAAAAGGAAAGTAGTTGAATGTGTACAGAAATCATGGAGAGAATGATGGGATTTAAACACTTGCTAAAAAATAGTGTTTCTTTTTAAAAATTCAGATTTATTAAGATACATTAATATATGTTTTGATTTAATGAAATCAATGTAGTTAAAGTATTCAAATTATTACTATATTGCCATTAACCCAAAGTTAACCGAAATTATAAAATAATATCAGCGCGATCGAGCTACGGAAGATAATAAAGTTAAGAACAATAATTCAATACATTCATAGAATTACATACTGAATACGTACTGATAAATACTTGTCGTTACATTCTACCCACCTTATGACAAATTTTGTCCTCGGAATTTCTTTCGACTAAGGAGCATGGAATAGATAAGGATAGCACTCATGCATTTCCTCTTTCCGTTCCCAGGTGGATTCTCCAGGCGAGTCATGACACCACATCACTCTCAAGAGTTCGACGACCTTGTTCCTGAGCGTCTTCTGATGTCAGTCTAAGATTTGCACCGATTGTTGCTCATAAGTAGGCCCGGTCGAACCGTAATCTCCGAGTAATCGACAGCATGCGAAGGTCGCTGATGTAACGACACAACTGAGATACATGAAAAACATCATGTACTCCCTCCAATGAAGGTGACAGTGCTAGATGATAAGCTACCTCTCAACTCGCTCGAGCACGTCGAAAGGTCCAATGAATCTTAGACTGAGCTTGCCTTGCCTTCCAAAACGATTCACTCCTCTGTTCGGGGATATCTTCAGGAATACATGATCTCCTGCCTTGAACTCCAAAGGACGGCGTTTAGCATCAGCCCAATGCTTGTATCGATCCTGTGCAATACGAAGCTTGTCCCGGATGGTACGCACTATATCCACAGCCTCGACTATCATCTCTGATCCCAACAGCTCTATATCGCCAATATCATCCCAACTCAGCGGAGATCAACATTTCCTTCCATAAAGTGCAGCAAATGGCAACATGCCAATGCTGGCTTGGTCGCTATTGTTGTAGGCGAACTCCACTAAATGCAAGTGATCCTTCCACGAACCTTTAAGATCCAACATGCAATCTCGCAACATTTACTCCAATATCTGGATAGCATGTTCCGACTGCCCATCAGTCTGCGGGTGATACACAGTGCTAAAGCTCAGACTGGTACCCAGATTCATCTGCAGACTCTTCCAGAACTAGGACGTGAATCTCGTGTCTTGGACGGAGACGATACTCACGTGTACTCCATGCAATCGCATAATCTCCTGCACGATTATCGTTCACATCATGACATATACTAGAAAGAAGTTATAAAGGTATGAGAAATATAATTACCTCCAAGTACTTCTTCGCAAGTGTCTCCGTAGATTGTCTTACTTGGAAGGGTATGAAATGCGCAAACTTGGTTAATCAGTCAATGATAACCCAAATCACGTCATTTTGCTTGGTGCTCCGAGGTAGTTCAGCCACAAAGTCCATGGTGATATGATGCCACTTCCACTCCAGAATCGACAGTGGTTGAAGCAATCCAGCAATGTGATGATGTTCAACCTTCAACTGCTGACACACAAGGCACTTGGCGACGCTTCGAGCTACGCTCCTCTTCATACCATGCCACTAAAAATTCATATGAAGGTCTTAGTACATCTTGGTACCGCCGGGATGAATGGAATAGGGAGAGATATGAGCTTCATTCATCAGCTCTTCTCTGATATCACCTGAAGGTACGCAGAGCCTACTGCCGTATCTCAGGGAACCATCCTCATGGATGAGAAAATCCGTCCGAAATCCAGCTTCAACTTGCTCTCTGATCATCTGCTGCTTTGCATCTCCAAACTACGCAGCTTTGATCTGATCCACAATCGTCGACTGAATCTGCATATTCACCAACGATGATGTGACTCCAGGTAAAAACAACTTCTATACCCATCTCCTGCAGATCTTGTTGTATCCTCCACTGAACTGTAAGAGTCATGACTGCTGAAAGTCTACTCAAAGCATCGGGTACGACATTAACCTTCCCTGGATGATACTGGAGGTCGATGTCATAATCGGCTATCAGCTCTAACCATATGCGTTGTCTCATATTCAACTCCTTCTGGATGAAAATGTACTTCAAACTTTTGTGATCCATGAAGATTTTCACTTGCTTACTCAGTAAGAAATGTCTCCAAATCTTCAGGGCAAAGACGACATCTGCTAGCTCCAAGTTATGAGTCAGATAATTCTTCTTGTGAATCTTCAACTGCCGAGAAGCATTGCGACCACATGACCGTGCTGGTGCAGGACACATCCAAGGCCTTTGCCTGATGCATCACAGAAGATCTCAAATCCTTCAATCCTATCTGGTATAGCCAGCACTGGTGCAGACGTCAGCCTTGCTTTCAATATCCCAAATACTTGCTTGCAAGAGTCTGACCATATAAACTTGACGTCCTTCATCGTCAATCGAGTCATGGGCTTGGCTATCTTCGAGAAATCCTTGATGAATCGACGATAGGTACCTGCCAATCCTAGGAAACTCCTGATGTCTGATGCCAACCGATGGGTAGGCCAATTACTGACTGATGCAACATTCTCTGGGTCAACAAAATACCGTGACCTCATACCATATGCCCAAGGAATGCAATTCGGTCCAGCCAGAATTCACACTTGCTGTACTTGGCATACAACTGATGCTGGCAAAGCATCTCTCAAACAATTCGCAGATGCTCGGTATGCTCCTCCTCGCTCTTCGAATAGACGAACATATCATCAATGAATATCACTACGAATTTATCCAAAAACTCGTAGAATATGAGATTCATGATATTCATGAATACTGCAGGGGCGTTGGTCACACTGAATGACATGACAATGAACTCGTAGTGTCCATGTTTGGTCTGGAAAGCTGTCTTGTAGATGTCTTCATTCTTGACCTTCACCTGATGGTATCCACTCCTAAGATCCAACTTCGAGAAAACTCGTGATCCACCGAGTTGATCGAAGATGTCATCGATGCGAGGTAACAAGTACTTATTCTTCACAGTGAATTTTCAGCTCCCGATAATCCATGCACATCCTTCTCGATCCGTCCTTCTTCTTGACCAACAGAATAGGTGCACCCTAGGGAGATATGCTGGGATGGATGAATCCTTTCTGCAGCAGGCTGTCCAATTGATTCTGTAGCTCTTCAAGTTTTACTGGAGCCATACAGTAAGGCACCTTCGAGATCGGTTGAGTATTCGACACAAGGTCGATGCTGAATTCCAGAGCTCGGTCAAGCGGCAATCCAAAAATATCCTCCGAAAATACATCTTCGAAGTCTCGAACCACTGCAGGCTTCTTAGGTTCGACTAGCATAGATGCGATGATCACTTCATTCGGTTGGGCCCAAAATTGGATATGTCCGGCGAACGACTTCCACTGATGAATTCGAACACAGGATGATCGGGGATATCAAATACTACTTTCTTCTTGTGACAGTTGATAGTAGCATAGAAGGTTTCGAACCAATCCATGCTAAGAATAGCGTCAAAGTTGGGCTTGTCTAGGACCATGAAGTCTGCATAGAGCTCATGTCCGTGAATCACCAAAGGACATGATTTGCATCCCAAGGAAACACTCACCACGCCACTCCCAGTAGTGATATTCCAAATTTTGGGAAGTGGATAGGTGGGAATCGAGTGTTTGACCACGAATTTCTGGGATAAGATACACATTGAAGCTCTAGAATCAAATAAGGTCGGGGATGGGTGGGAAGCCACTAAGATGACACCTAAGATGATAATAACTAAAATGTAGCAAGGGTGTCTAACTAACAAGCATGAATATAAAAGCAATATGAAATACTAGATCTAGATGTTACCTGTAATCACTTCATCCTCAGACTAAGCTTCTGCAGCTGTCATAGTGAACGCCTGGTGCTTCTACTGATTGGCCTGCTGATAGGCTCGATTCTGTGGAACCAGTGGTGGTCCACGCTCAGCAGGTCCAGGTGCACCTCGCTGAACAGGTCCAGTTACTCCTCGCAGAACAAGTCCAGGTACTCTAGCTGGTGCTTGACGGTTCTTGCAGTGGGGGCAGTCCCTCGCAGCATGTGCAGATGCTCCACAGATCAGGCATTGGTTCAGTATCTTCCTACAATCCTTCTTCTGATGTCCGGTCTTGCCACAGAAGAAACAGGTCAGCTGTGCTCGGTCGACAGGAGCAGCTGGCCTCTTAAACTGTGTGGCCTAGGAAGGCCAAAAATTGCCCTTGGGCACAATCCTAGGTGGCTCCATAGGACGTTTGCTTCCTCCAGCTTGAGGTCCCATTGAAATTCTCGTCACAACTTCATGGCCCCATGCAACATTCAAAATGTCTTAGAGGGTTGTTAGTTTCGTCGAGGTCATCGAGGCTTGAACTTTGGGATTCAGGCCTTGACGAAACTGAAACGCACAGTCTTCTGGGTCCTCGACCATGTGGGGTGCGAAGCGGCTGAGCATTACAAACTCGGCCTCATACTCGTCAATAGTCCTATCTCCTTGGACCAATTGGCAAAGCACGGTTGAAGTTCTCTTTTGGCTGTCTTTGAAAAATACTCAACGTTGAACCTTTTCCGAAACATGCCCCAAAAGATGGGCCTAACCAAACGCCTTTCTTCCAGTTGTCACCAGCTCCGAGTATTGTCAGTCAGAGCTTCGCGACATCGACCCATCCTGTCTGAAGGATGCGAGCAGCACTTAGCTTGTCCTAAGTCCCTTGGGCCCATTCTTCAGCATACAGAGGCCCTTCCTTTCTAGAGAAGCTCTTGGGTTGCAGCTCATGGAATTGCTTAACTCCAGGTTCAGCTTGAGGGGGGTGGTGGTGCAATCTGAGCATGTTGTTCTCCCTGTTGTATCAGCTGTTGTTGGATCTCCAACATCCCCCTCATGACTGATTCGGAGTGAAAAGTGTATATTTATACCCCCTAACTACCCCCATTTTGTGCTAAAGAATAGGCTTAAACTTGCTCTTTTTGGGTATATTTTCATTTCATATCATTTTAGGAGCTTATCCTCATTCTTTGCACAAAATATGGATTTTATCGTCTTTATTGGCTTCCTAATATTTTTCATGTGCTCCTGATATTATTGTGATCATATTGACAATTTTTGAGAATTATTTGAGCAATGGATTATTTTATATGAATTTTGGGAGGTCAATATTAATTTATAATAGTCATTATATTAATTTTCTCATCAAATAGACTAATTTTTTCCTTCTCCTATTTTTCAGGTACTCCTAGGAGTCTTAGGGATTTTCCAGAATTTTCTGGGATTTTTCTGTGATTTCTGGATATTTTTGGAGATTTATTTGGAGCAAGATTGAATTTCTGGGAATTTTAAAAAAAGAAAATCAAAAAAATAAAAAACCCAGCTTTTGGGCCTGCCCGCTGGCCGGCCCAATCTCGCGACCCGCACTCAGCTGCGGGCCGCATCGTTTGTTATTTAAAAACAAGTTTGTTTTTTATATTCCCAGCGGGCCGGCCCACATGGCCGGCCCGCTCCCGCGATTTTGGGCGGGCTGAGCGCCCGCCCACTGATGCGGGCAGGCAGGCGCGTCTGGGGCCGGATTCGACCCGATCCGGCCCCGCTTCATTCCAAGCAGGCGCGTGCTGCTCATTTAGTGCAGGTTCGGGCGCGATTTAGCCCGTGCGCCTGACCCGGTTTGATAAAAAGTGGCCTGTTGCGAAATTTGTGGGGTGCTCTCGACTATTTGGAGTTCTTCTTGCTGTTTTTTGATTTTTTTTAGGGCTTGGGGGAAAGCTTAAAGGCCATGGAGATGATGAGAAAGCTTGGAGGAGGAGCAAATGGGTGAAAGCAAGGGTTCATTTGGGAGAGTTCTTGGGTGAAATCCTTCCTCCCTCTTTTGTAATTTTGCATCTCTCGTTTGTATTGAATTTGGGGATAATTTTGTATAAAATTTCCATCTTTTTCATGATGATTGAGTAGTGTAGAATAGCTTGGGTTGTGATTCATTGATGTTGGGTGTTAATTTCAGTTTCAATTTCCTCTTGCCTATTATCTTGCTAATCTTGGATGAATTGTTAGGGCACACTTTAATTGGTTAAGTCCCGAGAGGGCACAATTCGAGATGAATCCATGCTCCAAATTTAATTAGTGCTATGATGATGCATCCATGCTTATTGCAAATTTTTGTGTTCTTGAATGCTAAATATTCTGATTGAGTGTCCTTAGCCGGATAATCAATTGAGTTATATGTGGGTGATTTGGGCTCGATTAACTCCATCATTAGTGAACCAGCAACCCATGCTCCTCTCCTAGCCATCCTAACTCCTACTTTGGTTCTCTAACCCTACCCATTTAGGTTAAGATTTTGGTTTCACCACACTTTTTCCCACACTCATCCACCATTAAGCGAGGTAATTGTAACACGCTATTATTCTTCTTTATCGATCAAACTTGTGAATGTAGAACGACTTGTCCATGTGATCCGAACCGGTACTCACCTGTTATTTATTATTGCATTGACACTCCTACGCTTGGGAGTGGAAGGCGTGCACTTGCACATTCTTTCCGTGTCAACCAATTGGCGACTCCGAGGAGTTCATGGATGTCGGAAGTACCACTTTCGCTAGCTCTATTTTCGTTCCTGGTGTTGTGTCTCCCTGCCATGCTGAGACAATAAACTCGGGTAAATTTTTTGTACGAGATAAATCTGGACGTTTTTGGCTAATGATGGTATTTCTATTGTTCTGAAGTTTTGCATAATGCACGACTTGCATGGGCCACCACAAAAACCTGTCACGCCTTGCTTCCCATAATACTTAGGAGCGAGGACGCAACGAAGGTCCGTTTGGGTTGAAGCGGTGAAGCTCAAACCCAATAAGTGTCTGTGAATAAAAACCATACGCAGGAACTTGCATGCATTCAGAAACACCAGAAATAACTAGGAATTTAAAGCCAACATCCAGAAAAGTACACAAAGTAACAAGGCCCCAGCATGGCCCAACAAATTACAGGTTCTACAACGATGGGTACACACTCTACAAAAGTGCAGTAAAAGAAATCCTAAGCAGCAGCAGGTAATGCTCAGCAACTAGTCCTCAGTGGGGAGAACTCCTTGATCAGCATACTCCTGGTCCAGTGGGTCAGTCTCCTCAAGCAGCTCGTCCTCTAGGTAATCTGTCTCGTGACCTGACATACATTTCAAACAACATAGAAATGTATGTTAGCAAGGGTCCTTGGCAAGCATTAATTATGAATAGGACCATCGGTAAGGTTTTCAAAAGTAGTTTTCATGGCAGTTAAAGTATAATGGATACTCGAACAATTATAATTTCTAAGCAGTATAAACAGAAATTATATTAGCATAGTAGTTCTATCATAAGTGAAGAAGTAGCAGTTCTATTATAAGTGAAAGCAGTAGCAGTTCTATTAAAGGTGAAAGCAGTAATAGTTCTACATGTCGCACATATTCGAGATTCGTACATATTCGAGATGGCCGCTTTCAAGAGTTCATGAGTGTATCTATATAGTTTCTAAGGTTCACGTCGTTAGGCGAATAGTGAGTGAATCTACCTTCTTGTGCCCTCGAAGGTGACCCATTCACTTCCGACTAGTGCCCGCAAACCCAACCCCACCCATGTGTAGTTTACTGGAACACGAGCCGACTAGCCAAACCGGCCCACAATGTGTATGATTAGCCAAACCGGCCCACAAGATTCATGAGTTTCAAGTGATTTAAGAGATTCATATATGTCAAGCAGTGTTTTGTAGTTCATATAATTAAAAGGCATGGAGTTCTAACACATAAGTTCACATGTGTGTGAAACATGATAATTTTTGTATCCGTCATTTCACGAGTAAGTTGTCCAGAAACTAGCTATTTGTGAAAAGCAATTAAAGGAAGCAATATTTAAAAACATGTAGAAAAATGCACACTTGCCTAATTTTGGTGATTTTGGTGTCGTTGTGTTCGTATGAAAGTCGCAAATGTTTCTGCGTCAACAGATTTATGATATTAAGTTAAAAGTTCATAATCAATTAAATTAAATTACAACAATACATTGTTTACATAATATATTATGCTGTTTGTATATATTTAATTTATTATATTAATGTATTATACTGTTTCATTATAAGCTATTATATATAAACTAACATATTATTATATGAACTAATGAACTAACATAACAGTATGTATTATTATAAACTAACATATTATATTCCTATATGTTATACTGCATATATATACATATATAGCAAACTACCTATATACTATACTGTATATATAAAGATAATATAAACTAACTTATGAATATATAATATACGGTATATGAACTAACTTATGTGTTTTATGCGGCCTTGGTTGTGGTTGCAGGTGGGGCCACGACGCGGTTGGCCGACGACTGGCGGCGTCCGGCAGCGACGGTAGGGGATGCAAGCCGGCGGTGAGGTGGACGTCAGGCTGGTGGGAGGTCGCCGCGGGGTTTTGAGAGAGAAAGGAGTCGATGAGAGAGGAGGGTGGTAGTGCGGTTCAGGGGTCTGTAGGCGGCGTCAAAGGCGTGGGGTGCGGGGCTGTCGGAGGGAGGTGAGGAGGAGGTCGGGGTTGCGGGTGATGGCTGGAGGTGGTGTAGGAGGGGTTGGTGGTGAGAGGAAGGAGGTGGCGGTTCTTGGGTGCTGTCGGAAGTTGTGGAGGGGTGGAGGAAGGTCCAAGGCTGGGGGTTGTGGACGGTGCCGGAGTGGGTGGTGCTGGCGCTGGGCGGTGGTGACGTGGGGTGTTGCCGTGAGGGGGCTGGTAGGAGGAGGGATGGAATGTGAGGGAGGTGGCTGTTGGTAGGGTTTTGATATGCTCCTATTTAACATGATTTATCGCTTATTTTCATGACACATTCCACCCCCCAAATCCCCATTTTATACGCGTTTACTCTATTATTTGGAACAATATGATTTTCAGAGTGTTTATACCCATTTTAGGGATTTGGAGCGATATTGGAGAAATTTAGAGTCAATAGGACGATCGGTGACATGAGAGCACTAAGAATACTCATGATGACATGCTTGAGGTGCCAAAGAAGAAGACTAGAGGAAGAGAAAGAGAAAGGAAAAGTCAAGAAGCAACCGGCTTCAGTTTCCCAGGCGACTCGACTGAGTAGCATCAGCTACTCGGCCAAGTTGACACAACGACTTCGCAAGGAAACGACCATGCTGTAGCTCGACTGAGTAGACAGTCGACTCGAAGGCCATGTAGCTCGATCGAGCAGCAAAGCGACTCGACAAAAGCAGATCATTTACTCGACCCGAGTCGACATCAAACAGTGCAGCGTTTTGGAGGAAGTTCTGACCTACTGTGACTCGATCGAGTAGGGTGGCTACTCGACCCAAGTCGTCAATTCCCAGAGCGACGTTTTGAAGCTAAAGCAGCAAACCACTGTAGCTCGACCGAGCACAGAAGCTACTCGGTCTATTAAGCCAAGCGCCCAGATTTTCAGACAGCCTCTCACTCTTTTGAGATCTTCTATCATTTCAATTGGCAAAGTATTTTTCTCATATGTTTTATGAATAGTACACTTCATGATGGTTCCAACGCTGTCAAGAATGCGTTAATCGAAGGTCGGATGAAATCTGGAAAATTTCTGCAAGTTGACACTGCAGTGTTGAAATCGCTACTCGACCGAGCAGCATGGGCTACTCGACCGAATCAGCTGGGGCCCAGAACTTAAAGTGCTGCCAAAGTTGATTTTGTGCACGAATATCAGAGGGTTTCTTGGGTTATTTGCTAGGGTTTTGAGGAGACTATATAGAGGAATTGTAGCCGTCATTAGAGGGGACCTTAGAGAGTTTTGGGATAGATTAGATCTTATTTTCTTAGGAGTTTGTGGAGACTTTATTTTGGATTTAGGCTATGCCCTGGGCCCCTCCCGTGTATCAAGATAAATATTTTTGTTCTCTTTAATTCTATTTTAGTTCTTCTTATTGATTGCTTATTGAATATCTCTTTGATGCATGCAATGAAGTTTTCCATCGTTCTTATGTCTATTGCTATGATGCATGAGTAGTCTCTTCTAGGGCTAATGGACTAGCCCATGGATTTTAGGATTGAGATTCAAAGTTAGGATTTTTAGGTTGTGTTCGAATAAAAGGGAAGTATTTTGGTTGATCTTGCAAAGTTTGTAGGAGGACTCGTACTGAGATCGTGCCCACGGTCGGTGGAATCGATTGGCTTAAGGAGTATCCTATAGGCTTAATTAGGGAGTTAGTGGATTCAATTGGGACACGTGACTATGCTTTGCTCGTGTCTTGATGGGATCCACCGACGAACTATATTACTAATTGACGGCTACCGCCATTGCGTCAATGAAAGCTACCAAAATACATCGGAGCTCTAACCCACGAGAGTGTTGTGAGCCGAGATCATTTCGTCCACGAGAGTAGCGTGAATATTGTCGATTCTTAATGCACGTGTCGTGTGTGCCTACGGGTTAATGCGATATGTTAGATTCATGGTTCTTAGAACTATGAATTCCACATCTTGGATGCGACAATCCCTATAAAACCAATGCAACGCAAGAGTCTTAACCTAGCATCGACATCCAACGATCCTAGTGGTGAGTCCTAACGTCCTTGTCTTTTATTCCTTTCTTTGTGTGGAGTCCTTTGTTTGCAACATCGAGTGACTTGAATTTTGCATCCATCACCATTACGACACTCCATAATCCACATCCACCAATAAACCAGCAAGTCTAACTCAACCTAGGAGTAGATATGTAGTATATCATCGCTTCCCCATGTTCGATACACGCTCGCTGCTATACCGTGCGCTTGCAGTAAACGACATCGTTTCGGAGTTAATTCCGGACCGATCAGGTTTGAGGGGAGAGTTTTCTAATAGTTTTTGTAAAGGAGGGGGGTATTTGCGTGAGTTTTAGGGTTGGGTTAGGGTTGTTTTCAAATGTGGTAGGGTTTGATTCCCTTGACTTTTGTAAGGATAAGTAATGTTAGGGCAGAGAAGGAAAGATTTTGAAATGGTACAATAATGACGGAGTAAATCAGGGATAATGCAATGGAATAGAAGGAAAGTATTTGAATGGGTACAGAAATCATGGAGAGAATGTGGGATTTCAAACACTTACTAAAAATGGGTTTTCCTTTTAAAAATTCAGATTTGTTAAGATACATTAATATATGTTTTGATTTAATGAAATCAATGTAGTTAAAGTATTCAAATTATTACTATATCGCCATTAACCCAAAGTTAAACGAAATAATAGAAAAAAATATCAGCGCGATCGAGCTACAGACGATAATAAAGTTAAGAACAATAATTCAATTCATTCATAGAAATACGTACTAAATACGTACTGGTAAATACTGACAGTTACACGCATCCTCTGTGACTATAGACTACCCCAAACCATAAGTCAAGTCAAGTGCCAGGTCAAATTACGTGTATTGTCTATTTACATTTTATGTTCAATCATATGAGTTCCATCAGTCGTTCAATCTGTTCTGTTCAATTTCATCGTATTATATGTGCATGGTGTCTCATGAGTCCGTACAATAATCTCACCAATTGCACAATTTTACGATTCAGTTTAACAATTATACAAGGAGTTGAAACGTGTAATTATAATAAGAAATGAGCACAGAAACGATTTAAAATAAGCAAATGAGTATAAATAAGCTTAAAAATATTTTTCTAAGGCTAGTAGTTATTTTTCGAGATTTTAAAACAATTATCAGGTATTTTTCTTAATTTATGTGGCCCAATAACTAATTTTGAAAATAAGAAAATGATTTTTCAATATATACAAAGATTTATCTAGAGTAAAATATATGTTGGAATTCTTCCATCAAGGTGTCAAATTGACCATCTCGCCTAGTACTACAACATATATTTTTCTCGTACGTCAGTGTAAGTGAAATTTTTTGGATATAAATTTGTAAACGAAAGTAACAATAATGGGTTTTATCTTTGAAAATTTACTGCATGAGATGTAATTGACTTTTGGCGATGAAGCTAGCGCCAATGTGTCTGTAGCGTTGAACTGGATTTTCTGGCTCTTACCTTGTATTTTTATGAGGCCTATACAATTTAATATGAATTTAAAACCAATCGGCCTTAATATATAGACGTAAATACACGTATAAAGGTATTAAAATACGTATGCACTGTGCACTCCTCACAGTATATATCGCTTTTACTGTGTGCGCGTGGGGTGTTTGTGTATGCGAAGTTGCCGACGATGATGAGGGGCGGAGGAGGGCTGCGCGATCGGCGCTGGTAGCGTCGACGGACCCCGAGCGTCGGCGTCGGCCCGGTGGGCAGCGGCGGTGGGGTGTGCGGCAGCAGAACGTGGTAGTGGCAGCGGTAGCTCAAGGGGGCTGCGGCTGGCTAGGGTTGCTGCTTCCGGCGGAGCACGGCTGAGAGAGGGGCGGCTGACGGCTGTCGGGGAGGAGGGGGCCGTAGGGGAGGGGGCACGGAGAGCGGGAAGGAGGACGGTGCAGGGTGGCGTTGCTGGGGGTGCTTGTCATGGGTTCTACGTGGGTTTCATCAGAGTTTGGAGAGGAAGGGTGCGGTCGAGGTGGTGGTGGGCCGCGGTGGCGACGGGGGATGGCGGCCTTGGGGGAGAATGCAGAGGAGCTTCGAAGGTTGGTGCACACAGTAGTGGTGATGAAGAGGACAACAGCATGGGGGTGCGTGAGTTGAGGAGATGGGGTGTTGTGGTAGGAGGCTTCGCTAGGTGCTCTCTTGAGTTTTAAGAAGAAGATGAATAAGATGGTGGTAGTGGTGATGATGGAAGTGGGTGAGTATAGGAGTTTTGCCGTGAGTGTGGGTGGGTTTGCTTTGTTTTCTTGCATGTTGCATGAAGGAGAAGATGTGTTGGAAGTCTACCTTTAAGTAGAAACAAAAAATGATAAAATATTAGATGTGAATGATTCATGCAACTTTTAACAGTGTGGTTGGATCGAAAAAATTTCGGATCTGACCAAACTTTGGTAGGCGTATAATGCGGGTGGGTTGGGGAATTAATTAAGGAGGGTCTAGGGTTAAAGTAAAATTAATTAGTTAAAAAGGGTAATTAGTAATTAGGGGTATAAAATTACCATTTTGCCCCTAAAACTAAATGTCTCCGAAAAATTCCAAAAACGCTACCACGGGTTCATATCGTCGTGAGGATCATGAAAATACAGTCCATTTTATATTTTGATCTACGAAAATACGAGTTTTGGGCCAACACGTTTGGGGTGTGGGTTTGTAGGTTCTAGGTCGATTTGACTCCAAAAAATATAAAAAATAATATGAGAAGTACTAAATGACTATATAATCATGTTGTAAAAATTTGGAACTATTTTGAGAACTTTTATATAGAAAAATAATTAACAAACCCGTTTAAGTGATATTTATATTAGAAAATATTACATAAACAATTTAAAATTTTTGACGACACTTAAACTTACGAATATATATTATAACTATTTTGATTACACGAAAAATTGATTTGAAACTATTTTTGATATAAAATTACTGACAAACCATTTAAAATACCTTTAAAATATATATATACGTAAAATACTTAAATACTCGTATTGATAGATACAGGCCATCACATCCTACACACCTTATAAAAATTCCGTCCTCGAAATTTTAAAACGAAAAGAAGCAGAACATAGTATTTAAAAAGTGTAAACAAAAACCTATAGGTTTTATGGAAGATTGTAATGCAGTAAAATAATTATATATAGTATGAAATATAATGTGACATCACAGCATCATATAATGTAGTAATGTAGTAAACTAAGTTGTAAATAGCATGAAACATAATGTGATATCATAGCATCAAGAGAATCAAAATTAAGATTTAGAAAAATAATAAGAACCAAATGACTGACTATATTGGTATGCAACTACGCTATTACTGACGTTGGTATTCCAATAGGCTGGAGTAGGATAGATATGAATGGGATCGTCTCTACTATTCTCGAGATAAGGAGTATTGGTGGGGTAACTGTTGTCATGATTATCATCAGTAGCCAGACCCTCATTAGGTAGAACAGTTCTGAGACTGGCCCTCTACCTAGCGTGGTTAGATTTCCTACTGGGTCACGTATTGACGTGTCCCTCCCCCTTTTTCCCAGGACTAGAGACAGAGATGGCGGAGCAGGACCCTATCCAGGAGATTACCCAGAGCTTTGAGCTAGAGCTGGACCCCTCGGAGGGCAACTTTGTGGAGTTGAGTTCCTAGGGATAGATTAGGGATTGTGTTGTGTTGGATCTGGATCTAAGCCTAGAGTGGGGGTGAATATGCTAATAAAAATTCTCGTGCAACCTACGAGCAATCACATGCAGTTATAGCAGATGCAGAGAAATAATAAGCAGTCACAGAGTATGCAATAGATTTATCCTGGTTCAATCGCCCCCAACGACCTACGTCCAGCCCCAAGAAGATACTAGCATTAATACGTTTATTTGTACAACTACAATGAACTATGAGCCCCCACTCAACTCTCACCTAGTTCGTACCGCACTCCCCGAGTGCAAAACACTATCAACATAGTAAATGCTCTATCTTGACAAGCCCCAACTCGTCAAGACCCTCTTGTCTAGTCCCATACTAAACGAGATCCCAAAACACAAGTATGGTAAAGTTTCCCCTACAAAAATTGCTACTACTACACAAATATAATAATAAAGAGTTTAGGAAATCTCAGTTTGTTAGCAGTAGTCATCTCTGTCAATCAGCTCAGGTCAGATCGTATCTAACAGGATGTAGTCACCAACGTCACGTCCTCCCTTGAAACTTGCGGCCTTGTGGAAGTTTTCCCCTTTCTATGTTGTGGCCATGAAGTTGTGTGCTTGTGGTGGTTTGCGCAATGAAGGGAAGATGAGCTCCTTGCTGATTGAAGTTATCCCTTGAAGCTTGCGGCAATTGAATGAGCTTGTAACTTGCAGCCTATGAATGGCCTCCTATATAACTTGTGGCCTATGGAGATCTTGCAAGCTTGAAGATGTAATGGAGCTCTTGGATGCTAGGGTATTGCGCAAGGATGAATCTTTGGATGATTGGTTGCGCAATGAGATACTCTTGGCTATGTTGCTTGCTTGCAAGGAGGAAGGAGATGCCTAGGTTGAAGTTGTGGCCTTGCTTAATGCAATGAAGATGGCAATGGAGAGTTGGCAAGGATTTGCACAAGGGTGATGAAGCAATGGCAATGGAGCTTTGGCAATGGAGAGAGGAAAAAAGTGAAGCTTTTAGGCAATGGAGAAGATGCTTACTTTGTTGCACAATATAGGAGTTTTGAGCATGCAAACTTGCGGCTATGGGCTCCCTCTTAGTGTTGACCGAATTATCCAATTTTTTTGGTTACCCTCTCTCTCAAAATCCCTCTCTTTGAATATGTGTTTATATAGGAGAGGATAGGATCAATTAGAATCAATTAAAATCCCATAATTGATGGAGATTGGAAGGAATCCTAACTTGATTAGGATTTGAATGAATCACCATGGATATGGAGTTTGAATATGGATGGCTATAGGATTTGAATTTGAGTAGCTATAGGATTTCAAATAAGATCTCATTTAATCTCTTATATTAATTTGCATGAGATTCTCCGTATCTCTCCATCTTTGACCAAGTCTTCAATTTTCATGGCTTTAGGACTTGATTCATGCACCAATTGATTTGAATCAATTCAAATATGGATTTGAATTGATTTCCTCCTTGTCTTCACATCTTTGACTTAGTCCAATATTTGTAGCCATTATCTACATCTTTGACTTAGTCCACTTCGCTAATGCATGGCAAATTCTCCATCACTTTTACTTAGTCTCTCTTTGAGTATTTGCGAGAGTGCCATTCCTGAAAACACTTAGCACACACATTAAATCGTTCACACATGTTCGTTATCATCAAACACGAAGTCATCGATCGTTGTATCCACCTACACGTTGTATCCAACAATCTCACCCTTCGATGATGACAAACTAATATAAGATTTGCAATAATGATTCAAATGATATCATCGTGACGTGTGAGTGAGTGAGTGAGTGAGTGAGTGTGTGTGTGTGTGTGTGTGTGTGTGAAGTGTGATGATGGAGGATGTATGCAACAAGTGTGACAACGATGTGCAACATACAAGCGTGCAACAATGCTGTTTCAAACATACAAACATGCTCCCCCTTTAATCATGCTCCCCCTTGAACAAATATTCACATATTCATTAAGCACATGCATTCATTCATTATTCATTAATGCTCCCCCTTAAACCAATATTTATATATTCACATATTCATAAGCATTAATGCACAAGTCTTCTCAATATTTTCTCCCCATTTTGTTATCATCAAAAGTGTATACATGAAGTCAAATTCATACCACATGCAAAACAATGAGCATTATAAATTACGACATACACTTGCATGTAGAAATTCACATAATAAGCACTTCAAATTCAATGAAAATTATAACCACTTCTGTTGGCCTAGTTAGTCTACTAACTAGGTCGTACGATATAATTTTGATGATGACAAACAAGCCGTGTGACTAACATTTTTCATTAAGAGATTTCAGGGAGCAAAATGTAAAATAAATTGTGTTTGCAAGAGAGAAAGTGTATGTGGACATTGGTGCAAAAATGAAATTCAAATGATTCTACATTATCCATATTCAGATTCACATGAAGACTTGAATTGGTCAAGTAACTGATTGGATCTTATCCACGCAAGGGATCCTATTCATTTTGAACTCATCTCTTATTCACGCAAGGGATCCTATTCATGCAAAGGATTCAATTGATCTGTTGGCGAATTTGCATCTCAAATTTAAACTCATCTATTATCCAAAATTGGCGCAACAAACAGAAACAGAAAAATAGCTCTCCGAGATAAGATTCGGCTGCTTCTCCTATCTAATAACATGCATCACATTCTCAGCAATTAAAAATTTTGTTTCGTCTGCTTCCTCTTTAAAAAGAAGAGAACACGGGTCATCCAAGTGCGCCTCCTTAACAAAAAGCACGCACAGATTTTATTTGATTGCAGGGCTTCGGATCAATGCACAAATAAAATTAATCAATTGCGTTTTTTTGCTTCTGATCAACGCAAAAAGAAAGCAAACCCATTGCATTTTCTTCTGTGCTTTGATCATCTTCAAGAGCGCCCAGTGCTTTGATCATCTTCGAGCGCCCCAGTGCTGCGATCATCTTCGAGTGCCCCTGTGCTGCAATCATCTTCGATCAATTTCCAGTGCTTGATCAATTTCCAGATTTCCAGTGCTTTGATAAATTTCCAGTGCTTTGATCAACTTCCAGTGCTTCGATCATTTTCCAGGGGCTTCGTCACCTTCCAGGGTTTCGACTCACGGCGACTTACGGCGAAGACTCACGGAAGCGCTCCACTGCATCGATCCATGGCAGGGATGCACGGCGACGACTCACGACGACGCATGGCGGCGATTCACGACGGATACTCACGACGGCTTCGACTCCAATCCAAGAGCATGCTGCCTCCGAGCCTTCCTCGATATCTCCAATCCAAAGAGTGTGCGTGTCACGCCCCGCTCCCCAAAATACCTAGAATTTTACTTTCCTTTTTCTTTTTTGTATCCTGAAGAGTGGGGATGATGAGAGGAAAAGAGAGGGAAATGAGAAACAGAACTTGCATGTCACTACACACATGCTGGGATAGTACAAGTGAAGCTCCACTGCAATATCAAAACACCCTCAGAAATAACATAAAACAAAAACAACAACAACATTATATATATATATATATATATATATATATATATATATATATATATATATATATATATATATATATACAAATTCCATTTATATACATAGTCCAGGTACACCACTACATATACACCGTCATTCTCTACTTCCCAAGACAACCATATCACACCACAACTACAGCTCACACCAAGTGCTATCCCTGAACCCAACTCCAAGTCACCACCAACCATGATACCCGTGCTATCTGGAAAAATAGAGAGGAGCACGTCAATGCGTGCCCCAGTAGGAATCCACTTGGATTTGGAACACCAGTTTAAGGTATCAACCACTAAGCAATGCATAAGAAATAAGACGTGTAAACTAAATAATATAGCGAAAAGTAAACAGCTAGGTGAGGGATCATACCTGTGATTTGATGTCGAGTTACTGTAAGAAAAGGATTAGCACGAATAATAATAAAGATATTCAAGCAAACATTATCTATTAAGATAAGTACAAGTGCCAGAGGTACGTCACAGCGTCACAAGCAAAGCAGGTGAAAGGAAGAGGGAAGGTGCCACCAACATGAGAATGTAATATGTGCAATTCTTATTTTTATGATTGAATTAATTAATTGAATTAATTGGAAACTTGGGTAAGCTGTGTGATACCAGGACATGGACTTCACCCCAAATTTGGTGTGAATATAGCACTCGACGTAGTGGACACGGGCACTGTACGCCGGGCCTCTCAGCTCCCCCGTCCCTGGAAGGAGTGAGGCTCTCCCACAATAACACAACCTCTGTATGTCCCCTCCACTCCCGGTAAAGGTGACTGGGTATAAATATCATATATCACATAATCATTTCCCCCAACTTCTCAGTCCAGGCCTCATATCCACAATTTACTCAAATCCCACCGAAACCCGGGTTTTGCTAACTCACCCTCATTAGAGAGGACTAAGACATTCTAAATCATCAATTAAACATCATAAGTCATATTATAAGAATCATGAAGGCATGGCTGCACCATGTTAACACTCCTCATTCATATTGATCTGGGTCATGCACCGAAGTGCCATGCCCTCAGTCATCGCCTCATCACATTGCAATCTGGGTCATGCACTCACGTGTCATGCCCTCCATCACATCACATACACATTCACGTATAACAGTGTAGCCATGCCATCCATGTCCTCAACATCATCAATTTATAACAGGGTTCTTGGTACAAGAGTATATAATCTCATTTCTCATGTTTCTTTAACTTCACATTCATTGAGGCATTTCAACAAACACGTGGCATGCGCCATATCAATGAATACTATCACATCAGAAAATTTAGTGACACATAGCATGATTAACCATTCATTCAAGTAGCACAACATCCATGCATAATAGAATGGAAAATTTGACATCACCACAAGTTTCAATATTCAACTAGACACTCCAGCTTGCTGGAATTGCCAGAACAGCTACAAGATCAACATTTTTGATCCATTTTTCTTGTGAATTTGACAAAACTCTCTAAATGAAAGTTGAAGATATAGTAGTCCTGGATTCACCTATACAATGTCATGCAAAAATATGAAAATATTTGATTTATGATGAATTATTTAGTGAAGTGTGTCAAACTGTTTTCCAGACAGATTTTAGAGTCTGTAGAGATTGCTGTTTTTGGACATGTTTTAGCCAGAATTTCGAAATATAAGAACTTTGATGGAATTATAGATAAACTTTTTAACTTTCCAATGAGACCATGAACATTAAATTCCATAGGGTGTACAGTCACTGAGATCAATTCTACTAAACTGTGTCCAGTGTAACAGATTTTCAAACATGTTGTAAAGATAGAATTTTTGCTACTACTTATTGAATTGAACCTATGTCGAATTTTATATGATTTTGGGGGCAGAATTTCAAGATCTACATGTATACATTTTTTTCGAAACCTTATTCAATCTACAGTAACCATAATTCAAGAATTAACACACAACAGAATTTTAGGTTTTCAAAGAGGCTGATTTTGCATGGAATTCTAAGGGGTGATTAGTGAAATTAAATCATAGAACATAAATTTGGCTACCCCTTATACATATGGAGCAACCATGATATAGATACATGATAAAAAGAAACCCTAATTTGATTTCCAAATCTAAATGAATTTCCTACCTCAAAAGCTCTTTCTTTCTTCTCTCTTGTTTTCTTCTCTTCTTCCTTCACCCTTGAAGCAAGCTTGGATCCCTTCTAATTGAGATTAGAAATTAGGGGTTTTGAGTTGAAGGAGGAGGAGGAAAGGGGGGTGGTGTGGCCGGCCATGGTGTGGTAGGAGAGAAAGAATAGAACATGAAAAGAGAGAAGAAAAGAAAACTAAAGAAGGAAGACGAACTTTCCTTCAAAATATCTCCACCTAGAACCCTCTTAGGATGAGCATGAAACATGTTAAATGACCAAATACCCTCCCAAAATGCCCCTCAACTTCCATGTATTTACAAGTTTGCCATTACTTTATGCACACACAACTTTAGTATGTACGCACAGCAGCTTTAGTCCAAATGACCGTTTTGGCCCTACCCTTTCTAAAAATTTACGGGGGTTGCCATTAACCACCAACCCCTTTCACACTAGCATGGCTTACCCTACACACAACCATGCACACCTATGCGCGCATACACGCATCACATACACACACACGCCCAATACATACGTGTTGTATAATACACACGATGTCATTCTCACTTCTCCCGCATTCACATTTAGCATTCTCTTCCCTTAGCCACGTATTACGGCCCAATCCCCATTGCACTACTTTGCATACATCGATATCCATGTTTATTTCATGCCCACGTATGTATTGCAGGGAGAGATGCCATGTTTATACAGTAGAATACACTTATAGTTCAAAACAGGGCATTACAGTGCGGCCTACGAGTCTTCCTCGATCCCTCCAGTTCGAGAGAGCTCGATCTATATCCAAAGAGCGTGCAGACTTAGAATTTTTGCTGGCCCTGCTTCGATTTGAAGTATATGCATCATATTCCACGGATTCAACATTCTCCAGCGCTTTGACAACCTCCAGGGCTCTGTTATTACTGATTTGCGAAAATTTCTTTATATACAGATCGTTATCCAAACAAAGCTACATCGAATTGCTTTACGCACAGCCCATCAACAAACCTTGCAATGCAAACTTCGACAGCGCGGATATTCTAATCCAGACGTCGGATTGGCGAGCGGTTTGGGCCTACATGACCACGATCTCATAAATTTCATCACGGTGATATTTTTCCAGACTTTTACAGAAGTATTAAGTTGGTTATACTATTTTGTTGTGAGATCATATTGTGAATAGCTTTACTCTGAAGCTATCTCTGCGCTTTAACTCTTGAACTATATTTGTACGGTGAGATCACTACCCGTAAGTGTGATCAGGTTTATTGAGTGAAATCCTCATAGGTCTTGGGGTCGAAGTTTTGGCGGGGAGCCACTCCGTTAAAAAATATCTGTCCTGATTATCTCTGTGATTGTGATTGTTTTTAAAATTTGTGCCACACACCATATTCATCCCCCTCTAGGGTGTTTTTCAACTTCAACACCTTCGTGTAAGTGTGATGATTAAACATTGAAGCACATAAGGAGAAATTTTAAGAAATTCAACCAAAACCAATCCACATTTTCCATTAAAAATGAAATCATCTAGGATTGATTTTTCCCATCTCATTAAAAATGAGTACAAGTTACCACACCAAAAAACATAGCCTATGAGGACTCTTAGATGTGGGGTGACATTACTTGACGAGTATAACACTAACGCTAAAGGTTATCCATAAAGCATATGTTAGATACTCGTGGGTAGTGTACTTGCATCCATTTTTCATACGGAGCTATTTTCATTCTTTTTCAAAAAAATTCATATTCAATTCTTTTGTGCTCAATTTTTATCCATGGCAAGACACATCATATCCCTTAGATATTCAGTTATTTTTCATCCTACATTCACTTTCCAATATTTCATAAAAGATATATCCAAATGTACAACAAAATTTAATGCTCGTAGAAGTGAAAGTGTAGGTGTAGAAATCATATTATTCAAATCATTAAACATGTTAGGGTTATTTAGAAAATCAAACATGCACACGTAGCCATAACCATAATACCTCAATTTCTACATGGATATGATTATCATTCATTAATATCACTTAAATGATTCAAAAGAAAAGATATACATTAAGCACCATTTTTTTTTTTGCTTTTTGACTTTTTCATTTTTTAATTTTTGATTATTGAGAACTAAGCTAGCAAGCAATCAAACAAACTAGCACACAAATAAAAATAAGCCAAGCACACAAAAAATGCTATGAAGGCATGCATTAAGTTCAAAAAGAAAAACCATACCTTCGCGTCGTCGTTTGGTTACAGAACTTTAATAAGATGCGCCATTCAATTCATAGTTCCTAGCCACCTCCATCTTACTTACACGGAAGATGTTATGTGTGACCTTGGAATCCAACAAGGTCCACTCATGTTATTCTTCAAATTTTTAGGAACCCAAATTTCCTTGAATTTGATATTCGTGTACCTATATTTGCAAGGATATGAAGTATGACCAACACTAGCACATGTAAAGCACTTTGCATAAACATTTTTCACTTTGGTTGGCACATTGTGAAATCTTTTATAATTAGTCTTTTCAGCATGTTTCAAACCATATCCAAGTCCACGTCTATTTTTGTCATATAGTTGATTTTCAAGAATAGTATCCAAAGATTGTTTTCAATTAGAAAATTTTTTAATGGACAATTCTAGGTGCATGACTTTGGATTTCAATAAAGCATTTTCATTCACATGCAAAGTGCATTTACTAATGAAAGCTTTCTTGTTTTCCTCCTCTTTCTTTTCAAAATCAATCATTTTTCCATTAAGCTCATTTTTAGCATGCACATCTTTTCGATACGCTCTTTATTTTCAGTTTCAAGCTTAATCAATTTTTCTTTATGCATGCTAATATCTTTTAACAAAGTAAGACAAGAAAGATAATCAATTTTTTCATGCGAGCTAGATTTTTCCTTTTTCAATATGGTGATGGTAGAATTACATGCAACAAGTTTTTCTTTCAGATTATCAATTTCTTCCGACATGTCAAAATTTTCTTTTTGCAATTCAAAGCTAGTATTTCTATAACATTCTACAGTAGATTCTAAATTAGCAATTTTTTCAGTCTTGTCACAGTTTTCTTGTTGCAGTTCAAAGCTACCATTCCTATAGTCATCTACGGTAGATTTTAGCTCATCTATTTTATCTTGCATTCACTTACAAATATTCACAAGTTCAATTTTAGCGCAGGATTTTACTTTGTTGTGCTTTCCCATTAAGCAGAGGGAGGAGTGCGCAGATTCCTCTTCGCTATCTGCTCGCTCCGGGATGTAACCCAAAGAACGGTTGTAGTTTTACCGCAAGCGCACGGTATAGCAGCGAGCGGGTTATCAAACACAGGGAGGACGAATGACCGTGCTTGTTCCAATCAACCTGGCTATTTAAGAATAGAGAAATTTGCCTTTGGCGATCCTGTCACAATCGTCAGACAAAGTACGGAAATATCAAATCAAATAAAGAACGTCTAGGGAATGGGGAATTCCCGCTACTCACCGTATCTCGTCAATGTGGTTCATCGGTATCAAAATTGCTAGAATAAGATTTTGGATGAACTAGTTGCAACTAAATGTAGAACCAAGCTCACGCTCTCGCGCTGTTGTCGGTCTATAGCTATCCTAGGTTCGGGTCCAATCTCTTGCAAACCCTAGCCTAGGGAAGCTAGCATTAGGATCAACATCATCGTTCAATCGCGCACCGAGCCCAATCTCTTGCAAACTCGGCCCACGACCTAGGTTGGGATAGTTCCTACCCGTCCAATCTCTTGCAAACGGGTATCGGCACGGAATTGCAACCGGGAACCCTAGTATCGGTCCAATCTCTTGCAAACCGATACTACGGAAATTCGATTCCAACCCAATTCGGATTTCTAGGGTTTCCTATCGAATTGGGATCCAATCTCTTGCAAATCCAAATCGGTATGAACTCCTACCTATCCGTAGTAAATCGCTCCCAAACTAATCCCTAATAACAATTCTAGCAAAATTTCCACCAATTCATCACAAATATGAAATTGGGCCTGTAGGGTTCATCCCCACGCCCCAAGACGTGGAGACTACTCACAATTCATAGCACAAACACAAATATAATCAATGAAATAAACAAGAGAATTCATCACAATATTGAGATAAGCAATAAAAATAGAATTTTTAGAGAAGAGAGAGGCAAACCAATGGAGTTCTTCAATTAATCCAACAAAAATCAACTTTGTCTCCTCTCCAATCACAAGAATAAAGCTAAAAAGTTAATCTAAAAAGCTGCAAAAATCTAAGAGAAAAGCTCCTCTAAAACTAGGGTAAAAACAGGGGTTAAATACCCCCCAAAATCGTCCAAAAACTGTGACCAAAATACCCCTGCGCAGCCCGAAATCCGCAATTTTCGCTACAGGCAGCGCGTCGCACTCGGCCGAGTGACAAAAGTTGCTCGGCCGAGTGGGAAACCCTGTAAATTTCCAGTAAGTCTTGATCTTCAAGGGTCTTCACTTCGGGGGCGGCTCGGCCGAGTGAGTTGTCGTCACTCGGCCGATGGCTTCTTGGTACTCGGGCGGTCGGGATTATCCACTCGGCCGAGTGGGTCTTCTGAAGCGCAGGCAGCCAAAAAACAGTAAGTTGGCGATTTTTGAATGGCTTCGTCTGGGCGCCACTCGGGCGGACGGGATCTCGTCACTCGGCCGATGTGGTCTCCGTCGCTCGGCCGAGTGCACGTATGAAACGTATCCGATCTGGTCGGCCGAGTGGTGTCTCGCTGGTCGGCCGAGTGACTTCTCCACTCGGCCGAGTGGGACACCAAAAATGCCCAAACAGCTTGTTTTGGCCTCCTCGTCGCTCCTGCGACGTCCTTTCTTCTTCCGCTCCTCTCCAACAGCAAAATACCCCTTGGGGAGGTCGTCGGTGACCCTCTGGAGTAAGCGCATCTCGAGATCACTCCAAATCGCTCCAAATCACCTGAAATGAGATAAAAACAACAAATCGTGAAAAGCATCGCAATATCGTCGATATATCGTGAAAAACATGATTTGGGTGATCTAAATGGCATGCAAACATGCGGGAAAAAAAGTGTAAAATAAGGAGTGATCAAAATCCCCCAAGCTTACCTCTTACTCGTCCTCGAGGAAGATAAGTAAAAGGCGAACCCGGTGGATTCGGAAAACGAAAACGGCGAAAGATGAAAAATGAAAAGCGGAGAAGAATGAAAAACGAAATGAAGACAAAGAAGAAAGAAAGAAGCAAAGAGGTAAGCTGCTAGATCATTTTCTCAGGACGTGGGTTCCGCTTAATCATATAGCATGCACTGAATGAAAAATACATGTCAAAGAGTTTTATTTTGATATCATAGTATAATAGTGCAAATAGAAATAGAAAACCCACGAACTACGATATAATCATGAAAAACGGAATAATTTTAGAATTAACATCGTCTGAATCATTTAAAGCGGTATACAAATCGTAGATCACACACTTTTCAATTGAATGCTTTCTATGAGGAGTATAAGAGTATCACACAATAGAATAGAGAGAATAGAAAAGTGTGGATTTCATGATATGAATGCTGTGCTTAGATTTCTGGATTTCGTAAAGCTAGAAATAATTACACTGAGTATAGAATATTACCTAGCCTAGGTTGTCGTGCAACGTCAAGTAGTCACTCTCTCACACATCAATGGATTCCCTCCCCCAAGCTTATCTATGAGCATGGTGGCATAAAAAAATATTAACATCCCCATTTTTATAAAGATCCAAAAGTAATAAAAATGAACACGAAAAGAGAGAAGAAAGAAAGAAAGTGAGATGTGATCTTTTATTGAGGATTTTTCCTCTTTTCTTTTTCCTTTTCCCTTTTTTTCTTTTGTTTTGTTTTGTTTTGGTATAGCATATATACACAACGATCCCAACTCAAAGAGAGATAACGATATACAAGAACATTTTCTCTTTTTTTTTGAATTCGGGAAATTTGGAGCTAGGAATTAATAGCGGGGGAAATGCCATATAATAGAATCGCTAAGGGGAGATTCACCAATGATTTTAAAAGTAGAGAAATGATGTTCAAGATTTGTGGAGAAAGAAATAAATATATCTATCGGTTCACTCTATAAGACATGCACGACAACTTCAGCAGGGTAATCTAATCTACTCAGTTTGGATCACAAAAAAGCTAACTAATCCAGATTTATCATAGCTAACATCATTCAATCATCCTGAAGTGAAATGTACAATTCATGCATATAGAAGTGATATAGGAAAAGAAATCGGTACTCCAGATATAAGCATTCAATGCGTGAATCTTGGTGTGTTTTCTGTGATAGCATACATATGAATATTCAGACTCAGCTAATAATAAAATTTCATCCATTTTCATGTGGAAAAAGTGTGGGTTACTATCTCTAGATGCAAGGCAAGTCATAGCATATGATATCAGAAATAAAGTCTAAGACATGACAAATATAGCATGCATATAAAAGAAGCTAACTCAACGTTATCATCATCACAGAAAAGTCATCTCTAGCATGAGATGAAAAAGAAAAAAAGGAGATAAAGATAAAGGGAAAATAGAACTATTTACAATGCGGCACACAGAAAAATAAGAAAAACGTGATGCATGGTAAAATAAAAAGAAAAATGATGAAAATAAGTGCAAAAGCGGAAAATGGTGTTAAAAACTAAAAATAAAGGTGGCAAATCGAAAAAGAACGTGAGAACTCACTCGCCCAAGCTAAATGGCACAGTGTCCTCAATGTGCAAAGTGTGGCACACCGAGAGACAAGTAATGTGAGGGGTAAGTGAGGATGCATGCATGATGGAAGGAAAAAAAAGGAAAAATAATGAAACGAAAAAAAAATGATGCGGACATGATGCAGGCAGATATAAGAGTGATACAGATATATAGGTGTGGCACCAACAACTCTCCCTCTCTCCCAAAAAAAATATAAAAAGATACGATCAGAATGAGAATCCCAAAATAAGTGAGGGGAGGGGGACAAAAATGCATCAGGACCCAGCAGAAACGGGCAGCACAACGACAAAAATAATCGATGGCATCAAGGGTGCCTAAGAAGGTGGTGCTGCGCCGTCTCCGTCCTGAGGCGGAAGTGGTGGTGGGAATGGGGCAGGCTGCTGAGTGGGTGTGGGTGTGGAAGTGGTAGCAGACTGAGTGTGTGTGGAAGTGGCAGTGGGAACCTGCTGGGTGGGCGGGGGTACACGTGGGAGACGCTCCAGGACCTGGGTAAGACAGTAGTGAATGTACGGGAGCAGGTCAAAGCGGCCAGCCATCGCAGTGACGGTGGCGGACAAGGTTCGAAGGTCGCCTCTGAGGCCACTCACCGCCCCCTCGAGAGCACGAATGCTCTGAAGTACAGTGTCAGGGGAGGTGGTGCAGAGGGACGCACCGGTCGGGGCTGTGCAGGTCGGGGCTGGCGTACTCTGGTGGCGTAGGTGACGGGCTCAGCAGGCAGGGAACAAAAGGGGCTGCGCTCGCAAGTGGGGGCCTGGCCTCAGTGCGAGGCTGGGCAGGACAGTGAGAAGTGGAGGCAGCCGCAGTGAAAGAAGAATACAAAAGTGGCAGCGAGGCGGCCAGAGAGGTCGGTGGCACAGAAGTGTGGACAGACGCCACGACAATCTCGGAAAATATAGCAGCGGTGGAGACAGAGGCAGAGACATAGGTCTCAACGGCGGTGGCAAAAGAGGGCTCTCCGCACTCAACTATGGTCGGCGGGCGCTTGGGTGGGGCAGAGGAAACAGGCTCGGCAGACAGAGGGCCAGTGCTGGTGGTGACAGGCGTGGAAGCAGTGGAAGTGGGCTCAGCAAAGGTACTCCCGACACCGACAGCAGTGTGGACAGAGGTGTCTGGAGCATCGGAAACATCGGGGATAGGCTGAGGGGCCACGGGGTCAACAGGTGCAGCGGGCTCGGCAGGTGCAACAGGGTCTGCGGGGGCAGCGTGGGCAGCGTGAGCCTGCTCGGCCTCCTCGACCTCGAGCACGTAAGCGGCTGGGATGAGAACATCCATCGCAGGGAGCCAGTCCACATGGGCCGGTGCAATCTGAGTCCGAGCAGGGCTCGAAAGAATCATGTAATCGGCACCGTAAGGGCCGTGTAGCCAGACCCAGTGTCGCTCACCGTGCGGACGAATCATCTTCATCCGGGCCATAACATCAATCGACAGAGAAGTGGGGCCCGGTGCTCGTCGCAGGTCGTCAGGGAAGTCCTCGCCGGTCATAAGGGCAAGCAAGGTGATCAGGCCGCCGCAGCATATCGGTGAGCGAGCGCCCACCGATACAATGATGTGGTCCAAAAACCAAGCCGCGACATCAATCACGACGGCGGGGACCAGCTCATCGCCATCCCTAGATAGAGCTCTGGGCCGTGTCATCGCGTAGAGCATGTAGAGCTCTGGCGTGGACATCGTGCCCGGCTCATATCTGGCCAAAAAGGTCGTCGCCATAAGGCGCTGAGCTATACGGAGGCAGGGGTGGACAATGGCCGAGGCCTTGGCCCTACTAGGGTCAAAGACAGCGTGAAGACCCGTAATCCGGGCCCAGAAGGCACCGGCGTCGAAGGAGGGTGGGGGGATATGGGTGGGGGCGTAACCTCGATTGGCCCCGGGGACATCGGGCCACGAGAAAAAGGCTCTCATCATACCGAGAGTGACCTGGCACTCCCGGTCCATGAACCGAAACGAGCATCCCTCGTCGGTCCGGCGATCGAACTAAGTACCTCAAGTGTCGGACGGATAAACGTGTCCGCCGACACCTGAAAGAAATCTCGCCAGCCCACGTTGTCATACAACGTGAGCATCCCCTCTAGTACCCCAGGCGTCCTAGGTCGGCAAGGTGTGCAAACCTGGAGGGTACGATCGAGCGCTGGGAGATACGCTCGAAAGCGACGCGGTGTGCGTCGGTCCGGAACGTGATCCCCAGCGGCCCGATAAGTGGAGCCGGAGGTGGTGGCTGTGGAGCGGCAGGGAGCGGCTGTGCGGGGTGTATGGGCTGTGCGGGCTCTGCAGGCTGTGCGGGGTGTGTGGGGCCTGCAGGGTGAACGGGGTGTGGTGGAGAAGGCGGAGGAGAGTCCTCCAACTCGTGGGAGGGGCCGGCATCATCCGACCGCTTCCGCTTGGCGGAAGCTCTCTTCGACCGCGGCCGTGTCCGAGGCGGCATATGGGCCCTGAGCGCGCGCCGAAAAACGTGAAAAGTACGGCGTGCGTAAAGTAAAGGAAAGAGTATACCACGACACGTCGCGAGTGCAAAGCAATGGAAGCGTGCGAAGACAACGCCTCCACGAAGCCCGAATCAGTCCCTGGAAGCTCCCCTGGGCTCCCCTAAGCTCCCAAAAACAACCTGCGCATGAAATGGAGATATCAGCGAGTAATATTCAAAACGTATGGAGCATTAGGGGTATAATAGATAGATATAGAAATTGATTTGGGTTTGGGGTTCGTTTAACGCATGGATCCTCGAAAAATACACAAAAAGAGGAGAAATAGGCTAAATAGGCGATACCGGAGGTGGCCGGAGACGTGGCCGCCGGCGGCGACTCGGGCGAGGAGTGGCGGCGGCTCGGCCGACGGTGGCTGGCCGAGTGGCGGCGCGGCGACGTCGGTCAAGCGAGTAGGCGAAGGGTTCGGGCGAGGGAGCTGAAGGGTCGGGGCGCTGCGGTTTATGTCGTTTCGAAAAACGCGCCCGACCCCGCCCCCTTTTATAGGGAAAAGTTACGACTCGGCCGAGTGACTGGGTCACTCGGCCGAGCGAGATCAATGTAAAATCCCTACTCGCTAATGCCTCAGCTGAGTGGCCTTGCCAGCCTCGGCCGAGTGGAGTAAGTCCATTCGGTCGAGTGGCTCAAGCTACTCGGCAAGACTCGCCCTAGGAGCGTATCCGTTTTACTCGGCCGAGTGAATATATATACTCGGCCAAGTAGCAGTTATACTGAAATCAGGAAAAATAAACAGAGAGTTGGGTACATCAGACTTCCCTCGTTCGTGAGCGGCTCGGTCGGACGAACTTGTGTGCTCGGTCGAGTGACTAGTATGCTCGGCCGAGTGAGCCGTGTTTTCTGCCATTTGTCTTCGTTTGGGCTCTAAACTCCGTCTTTCCTCCTCCAGTCGATTTCATCTTCCTCCTAAGCATCGAGCGCCTTCCTGGGGCGCTCCTCGTCGTCTCGTGCATCCTCCTAAAGATGGGTACCTCATTCCCCTCTCCTGTCAGGAAAAATAGGACCCGTTATCACAAGATTTTTGGGCGAACGACTCAAAACACTAAAAATTTCTAAAACAAAAATAAAAGAAAAATGAAAATAAAGCAATAACCGTCGGGTTGCCTCCCGACAAGCGCTCGTTTAAGGTCGTGAGCTCGACCCCCTATGATTTTCAATTAATGCGGGATGTTTGGTGCATATGAGATGCACCCATCAAACTTTCCCGGGAGAACGCTTGGATTCGGAAGTTGCAGCGGCGTGTTCTCCCTCGGTGGTCTCCCGTCTCGAATAGTGTTGGGGGGAGGCTCCCCCAAGCTAGCGTTTGCTCCGGTCAACGGCTTCACCGATGACGCCGATTTCCGTATCGGCGGAGCTTTCTTTGGAGACTTCAATTTCGAGAGATTGCAGAGCTCTCGAATCCTTGCGACATCAGCGTCGCCTTCATCATTTTCAGCGGAGAGGTCGGGGGAATCATCCATCTTCTCATCTCGGCCTAAATCCGGGCCTTCCTCGAAATCCTCATCGAAAAGAGTGCCAATCGAGTGGGGGATCGCCTCCTCAATTACCTCATCAAGGAGGTCCATGCAGTCAAGCTCCTCGTGGTAAGGCATGTGTTTCATAGCCTTAGGAATGTGAAGCTCCACCTCGATGTTGCCGACGTTCAAAGTTAGTGTACCTTCCCGCACGTCGACAATGACACCGGCGGTGGGGAGGAACGGACGTCCAAGTATCAATGACGTATCTCCATCCTCCTTAATGTCCATGATTACGAAGTCACATGGCAAGCATATGCCCCCCGGGACTTGTAGCGGGATGTCTTCGGCGATCCCTACCGGCCTCGTTATCCGCCCATCGGCCAATTGTATCCGCATGTCGGTAGGTTTCAACTTCGTCCCGGTGTTTAGCCTTAAGAACATGGAGAGAGGCATGAGGCTCACACTAGCACCTAAATCTACCAACGCCTTTTGAAGAGGGACGCCGCCCAAGGTGCAAGGAATTCGAAAGCTCCCCGGATCTTTGAATTTGGCCGGCTCCTTCTCTCTCTTTGTGAACCAAGAGCCCTCCTCAGCTAGCATAATCTTCTCCTTCCTCTTTCTCCCCGAAATCAAATCCTTTAAGAATTTAGCATATGTGGGGATCTCCACGATGGCGTTGAGGAAGGGAATGTTGAGGCTAACCCCTCTCAGATACTCGAGAAATTTTGCTAGCCTTTTCTCCATTTTCGCTCTAGCAAGCCTTTGGGGGAATGGGACCGGTGGCATGAAGCGCCTCTCCTCAATCAATTGCTCCGCTCTAGATTTCTCCTTTTCTTGCGGCTCTTTCTCCTTCTCAACTTCAACTACCGGCTCAATTGGCTCCAAACTTTCCTCCACGGGCTCCTTGGTAGGAATCATGGCGGGGGTGGTATCCTTCCTGCCTCTAGTAGTAACGGCAACTACGGCATTGATGTGGCCGGTGTTGCCCCGTGGGTTTTGCTCGGGTTGCACCAGCAATTGTTGAGTATTCCGATTGAGCAACGCCAATTGCTCCGAGATTTGAGCTACACCGGTTGTAAGGGAGTCTTGCCCCGCCCTCAAGGTAGCATTGACCTTCTTTTGCTCGACCATAAACGCCTCCACTCTAGCTTCGAAGTCGGATTGTTGTTGAGCTTGTGGAGGGTTTTGATTTTGATTTCTCCACCCTTGATTGTATCCGGGCGGCCTATAAGGTGGAACTTGTTGCTTCGGTTGGAAACTTTGTTGTGGAGGCCCCCTCGGTGGATAGTGTTGTTGTTGGGGTGGGGGTGGTGGTCGAGCTTGTTGAGGTGGTTGTTGTGGCGGGTTCAAAGCTCCTTCATTGTTGGCGTAAGAGAAACCGGGATGATTTCTTGTGGCCGGATTGGCCCAATACCCTTGGTTCCCCGCGACATATTGTACTTGCTCCAAGGATCCTTCTCCTTGCTCTCCTCCCACATACATGGCTTGAGATTGGTCTTGCCAATCACACATTTGGTTCGTTGGTGCGGAGGTGGAAGGGGTTCCTTGGGGCTCCGTGATAAAATTCTCCAGTCTCTCCACCACCTTGTGGAGAGAATCAAACTTGCTTGTAAGCTCCGCTACGGCCTTCGCCTCATAGATACTAGTTGGCTTCAAGGAGGACGTAGAGTGTCCTCGCTCATCGCCCCATTGTTGATTGTTTGAGGCCATCTCCTCAATTAGGGCCGTAGCTTCTTCGGGAGTCTTTAATAAGATAGCACCATTCGCCGCGGCATCAATAATTTGTTTGGTCCCCGGTTGGAGACCGTTGTAGAAGCTATGAACTAGCTCCCAATCTTCAATGCTATGGTGCGGACATTGATGCTGCATATCTTTAAAACGCTCCCAAGCCTCATAGAGCGTCTCTTGGGGTCCTTGCTTGAAGGACATGAGAGCGCTCCAAATCTTCACCGTCTTGGAGGGCGGATAGAACTTATCAATGAATGCACTCGCCAACTCGTCCCAAGTGGTAAAGACTCCCTCAGCCTGCGTCCTCAACCAATAGAGTGCCTTGTCTTTTAGCGTGAAGGGGAAGAGACGCAGTCTGATGGCATCGATGGAGACCCCCGGCATCTGAAATGTGGCGCACTTCGACAAGAATAATTGGATGTGGTAGTGGGGATTTTCATGGGCATTCCCATGAAATGGATCCTGCTGCATCAGAACCACTAGTCCAGTCTTCAGCTCAAAGTTCTTGTCAGCCGCCAACTCCGGCATGGCAATGGATGAGGTCGTAGAAGAGGTCTTAGGCCGAAGCCTATCTCGAATAGAAATTATCCTCGCCATTCTTGCCGCTAATTGGTCCGCAGTTTCCGGGTTGGTCATAAACCTCCCTTCCCGATCTTGTCTCCTCTCCGCTCTAAGTCTCCGCGCGGTACGTTCGATCTCGGGATCAAATAATATAGCTTCAGGGTCCGCCGTAGATCTCGTGTACATGCACAGGAGAACAAAGTTTCAAAGAAGTGATTAGCACAATGGAAGGGTTAGGTAAAAGAAAAATAAAGAAATAAAATAATAATAAACAAAAATAGCTAGGGTGGTAAGATCAAACGCAATCGCCTCCCCGGCAACGGTGCCAAAAACTTGATCGCTCTGGGATGTAACCCAAAGAACGGTTGTAGTTTTACCGCAAGCGCACGGTATAGCAGCGAGCGGGTTATCGAACACAGGGAGGACGAATGACCGTGCTTGTTCCAATCAACCTGGCTATTTAAGAAGAGAGAAATTTGCCTTTGGCGATCTTGTCACAATCGTCAGACAAAGTACGGAAATATCAAATCAAATAAAGAACGTCTAGGGAATGGGGAATTCCCGCTACTCACCGTATCTCGTCAATGTGGTTCATCGGTATCAAAATTGCTAGAATAAGATTTTAGATGAACTAGTTGCAACTGAATGTAGAACCAAGCTCACGCTCTCGCGCTGTTGCCGGTCTATAGCTATCCTAGGTTCGGGTCCAATCTCTTGCAAACCCTAGCCTAGGGAAGCTAGCATTAGGATCAACATCATCGTTCAATCGCGCACCGAGCCCAATCTCTTATAAACTCGGCCCACGACCTAGGTTGGGATAGTTCCTACCCGTCCAATCTCTTGCAAACGGGTATCGGCACGGAATTGCAACCGGGAACCCTAGTATCGGTCCAATCTCTTGCAAACCGATACTACGGAAATTCGATTCCAACCCAATTCGGATTTCTAGGGTTTCCTATTGAATTTGGATCCAATCTCTTGCAAATCCCAATCGGTATGAACTCCTAGCTATCCGTAGTAAATTGCTCCCAAACTAATCCCTAATAACAATTCTAGCAAAATTTCCACCAATTCATCACAAATATGAAATTGGGCTTGTAGGGTTCATCCCCACGCCCCAAGACGTGGAGACTACTCACAATTCATAGCACAAACACAAATATAATCAATGAAATAAACAAGAGAATTCATCTCAATATTGAGATAAGCAATAAAAATAGAATTTTTAGAGAAGAGAGAGGCAAACCAATGGAGTTATTCAATTAATCCAACAAAAATCAACTTTTGTCTCCTCTCCAATCACAAGAATAAAGCTAAAAAGTTAATCTAAAAAGCTGCAAAAATCTAAGAGAAAATCTCCTCTAAAACTAAGGTAAAAACAAGGGTTAAATACCCCCCAAAATCGTCCAAAAACTGTGACCAAAATACCCCTGCGCAGCCCGAAATCCGCAATTTTCGCTACAGGCAGCGCGTCGCACTCGGCCGAGTGACAAAAGTCGCTCGACCGAGTGGGAAACCCTGTAAATTTCCAGTAAGTCTTGATCTTCAGGGGTCTTCACTTCGGGGGCGGCTCGGCCAAGTGAGTTGTCGTCACTCGGCCGATGGCTTCTTGGTACTCGGGCGGTCGGGATTATCCACTCGGTCGAGTGGGTCTTCTGAAGCTCAGGCAGACGAAAAACAGTAAGTTGGCGATTTTTGAATGGCTTCGTCTGGGCGCCACTCGGGCGGACGGGATCTCGTCACTCGGCCGATGTGGTCTCCGTCGCTCGGCCGAGTGCACGTATGAAACGTATCCGATCTGGTCGGCCGAGCGGTGTCTCGCTGGTCGGTCGAGTGACTTCTCCACTCGGCCGAGTGGGACACCAAAAATGCCCAAACAGCTTGTTTTGGCCTCCTCGTCGCTCCTGCGACGTTCTTTCTTCTTCCGCTCCTCTCCAACAGCAAAATACCCCTTGGGGAGGTCGTCGGTGACCCTCTGGAGTAAGCGCATCTCGAGATCACTCCAAATCGCTCCAAATCACCTGAAATACGACAAAAACAACAAATCGTGAAAAGCTTCGCAATATCGTCGATATATCGTGAAAAACATGATTTGGGCGATCTAAATGGCATGCAAACATGCGGGAAAAAAAGTGTAAAATAAGGAGTGATCACTATCGTCATCCCATTGTTGTGATATGATTCCCCGGATTTGGTTTTGGATGATGAGCAAACATAAATAATGTATACTAACTTATTTGTGAGCGCAGTTATGGAGATCGTCGCCAAAATACCACATACATCAAAAGCGACGTCTCAAGACTTCTCAATACGTGTGATCGTGTGCCTGGAGCTTCGTTGAAGCTCAAGGAGCAATATTGAAGTCAAGAGGAATGAAGATTGAAGCTTTGAAGACGGCTCGTAAGGTTTATTTTATAGTCTTCTAGCTTCATAGATTAGAATGTTAAGCCTTGAGTAGGACTTACTTTATAATCTTCATTTCGATCATATCTTAGAGCTAGGATTATCATAGAAGCCATTAGAAACTTTCCCGAAGCCTATCGCTTCTTCCCTCGGCTTCGAGTGCATGTTAGTTGGTTCAAGAAGAGTCACCAACCGACTTGATGACGATCTAGTCGGTCGGCAACTCTACATGAACCGACTAGTTTGCCTTCTCTATATTCAGCTCTTTCCATGACTACAGTTAGTCGGTCAAAGAAGAGTCACCGACCGACTAGATGACGATTTAGTCGGTCAGGAGTCCTTCTCAGACCGACTAGTTGTGTACAGTCATTTTCAGCCTGAGCTACTGTTTCGAGTTAGTCGGTCAAAGAACGTTTACCGACCGACTAGTTGAGAAACTAGTCGGTCAGCATTTGTTCTTAAACCGACTAAGTCATCTTGAAGTCAACCTATTCTATTTCGACGTTAGTCGGTCAAAGATCATTCACCGACCGACTAGTTGTGAAACTAGTCGGTCGGCAAGTCTTCTTAGACCGACTAGTTGTCTTTGCCTGTACTTCGACTTCTTGGCTGTTCTACCGTTAGTCGGTCTACGTTGTATCACCGACCGACTAGTTAATGAACTAGTCGGTCAGTGATCCTTCTTTGACCGACTAGTCTGCTTCAGAATAGAGCCGTTGGGATTCTTTCAAACTCGATTTCTCTTGCCCCTTTAAATAGAATCCTGATTCGTTTGAAAGGGGGTAAGAGGTCCTATTTCCAAGCAATTTCAGACCTAAGAGAAGAGCTCTCCCAAGCTAATTCAAAGCTCTCTCTCCCTCACAAGAATCTCTCCCTTCACTCTTTGAGCCATCTTCCTCAAGAGAGATTCTCTCCATTGTGAGCTTCTCAAGCCAAGAGCTTGATTCTAGTCACCATACTCCACCCTAGGCTTCCATTGCTGGTCATCTTCTTAAAGCTAGGGTTTGGTGACATCCTCTTCCTCAAAATCCATCATTGCCCTAATTTGGTAAGTATACTCAAGGCATAGGATTTTGTAAGGTAAGAGTTTATTTCATTTCATATTTGAATTGTAAGTTTCACTCTCGGTTGTGAGAGTGCGGTTGTGATCCCGGGTTGTGGGAGTCACAAATTACTTTGTGTATGATTTGACTTGTGAAGGTTGTTCACAAGTACTTCATAGTGGAAATCTTGAGTTAGGGTTGCTAACTCAAGTATCCGGAGGGGATCCGGGTGGTTGGGACGTAGGATCACCGGGAACAAGTCGGGAAGACTTGGGTGGATCCGAACCCAGTAATATTGTTTGTTTGCGTATGTTTTAATTCTTGTTGATAGTTGTTTAATTTCGCATTGTCGTTTGTTTCTTGCACAATAATTAGGAATAACTATCTTGATTATTTTAAGTACTATTCACCCCCCTCTAGTACGTGTGCAGTAGCTACCACTGGGCACTACAATTGGTATCAGAGCCAAGGTTAAATCTATGAAGAACAACGACTACAACGTCTTCAAGGATCATCAAGGAGCCTCCTCAGTTTTAGAAGGGCAATCTTCATCTAGGCCTCCTTCCTTCAACGGTACCAACTACGGGTACTGGAAATGCCGAATGGAAATGTTCCTCCGGAGCGCTTCACTTTGGAGAGCCACGATGAATGAGTACGTCGAGCCCTCCGAACAAGATTTCGCAAAGTGGACTCCCGCGGAGGTCTCCGCGGAGGTAAGTAATGCCAAGGCAATGAACGCCTTGCAATGCGCATTGGAGCCCGAGGACTTCAATAAGATATGCACATGTAAGAGTGCATATCAAATTTGGAACTCCCTCCTCATATTACATGAAGGGACGAGCCGGGTAAGAGATTCTAAACTCGTTGTCGTGAACAAAGATTACGAATTATTTCATATGCTGCAGGGTGAAAAGATGAAAGAGTATTATGCTTGATTCGTCGACATCACAAACGAGTTGGAAGCTCTTGGGAAGACCTACACCCAAAAGGAGAAAGTCTCGAAGATAATCGATGGACTTCCTTCTTGTTGGGAGAAGCGTACCTTCGCCATCGAGGAAGGTAATGACATGAAAACTTATACGGTTACTCAACTAATGGGTACCTTGATGTCATACGAGGTACGCAAGGATAGCAAGCTCATGATGAAAGAAAAGATGAAGTCGTACTTGAAGCAAGACGAGCCTAAGAAAAAGGCGATTGCATACAAGGCCGCTCCATCTACCGATGATGAGGAATCGGAAGAAGAATCGGACGATGAGTTGGACATGGAAGCTTTGGCCGATATGGCAAAGAAGTTCCTCCGATTCTTCCGACAAGGTAAGTTGAATTGTAAATCTAAATTTATTTCGACTAATGTTTCTACTCCCGTGTGTTACAAATGCAATAAGCCAGGACATATCAAGCCGGATAGTCCTCTCTACAAACACAAGGGAAAATGGAAGGGATCCAAGAACGACAAGTCAAGAAAGCACAAGAAAGGGCTTGTCGGCACTTTCACCGACTCCGACTCCTCAAGTGGAGAGTCGGACGATGAAAGAGTGGAGAATGCACACACGTGCTTCATGGAAAAGAGGATCGTGATGAAGAGACTTCCTCCGATGAAAGCGAGGATGGAAGCGAGGATGAAGGCGAAGAGGTAACCAATGATGAACTTAGAATAGCCAATGAACAATTATGGAATAAGTTTTCTAATATGGCTACTAAGTTTATGAAGACTAAAAATGAATTAGATAGTCTTAAAAACTCGCCTAAGCCTTTCATCGTCAACAACGACACCGTTGTTGATGGGTTGAGAAATGAGATTGAAAATCTCAAGTCTCAACTTGAGCATGTTCATATCGAGGATTCGGATGAACATGTGATAGCGGATTTGACGTCTCAAATCTCAACTTTGAGCATTGAGAATAAAAATCTCAAATCACGTGTTTGTGCACTCGCATCGCAAGTGTCCACTTTGGATGCTTCTTTGCATTCTCTCACCGAGAAGCATGAGAGCACATTAGGCCGAATTCATGAATTCAATAAAGGTAAGGGCAAGTTGGATAATATCCTAAATGACTTACCTCCGGCCAATCATCACATTGGTTTGGGGTATAAGATGGGAGATTCATCCAAATCGTCCACCACCTTTGTTAGGCCATCTTCCGATGCTTCTACTAGTGGAAGTAAACACGTCATGGGTAGTTCTTCTACCAATGGTGCTTCCGCTAGGAACACGCCCCCATTTGGAAAGAAACCCACTTTGGGTGGACCTCCAAAGAAGGGCCATGCTTACATGTATACCATGCCTCGTAGGAACACACATCCTACCCCACATGTTAGCACATATGCCGATTTCTATGCTCCGCATCCACGAGCACGTGCACACCATGTGAGACACACTCATGCACGTGTTCCTCCACATTCATATGTTCATCCTCATTCTCATATGAATAATTATCATCATGCACCATTGCATCGCATGCCATATGCTTACCCACGACATGCATCACATAGAAATCGACAACATATGCATGTTCCCAATAGGATTAGGACTCCCAAGACATACACTATTTGGAGTCCGAAGAACACAAGCATGCATAATAAGAATTTGTATGTGAAATCGTTTATTAATGATGTTATCTTGAATGATGATTATGTTGGGAAATCAAGTTCCTCGTGGACTTGGTTTCCGAAGGGTTAGTTTCCTTTGACCCTTCATTGCTTGGTACCATAAGTTTAATTTCATTTTATGGGTACCAAAGCAATTGTGGTTTGTATGGGTTACATTTAATTTGAATTTAGTTAGCTAAATTTATTGCCTAACCCATAGGATCCAAAAAGATTTTTGGATACCAAAATGATATTCTCTAGGTTAAATCCACCATGAGATACCAACCCTACCAACTCCGTGATTTGCAAGGATTTTCATTCGATTGGAGTTGATGGTGCTTGAATGATGCACCAAAGTAGGGGGAGCTTAATGTTGTAAGTATGTTCTTACTTTTGATTCATATTGGTATCCATTGGTAGAATATATTACAATTGGTATCATTTTGCTTCATTTGGTACGCTAGATTTGTGTATGCCATTGTTATATGATGTTCTATCTATTTTTTGGCATAACATTCTTGCATGCAACATTTAGTATGCACATCGGATTATTTTTGTCTCTGATGTTGATTTCGTCGTTCGACGATTTTATGGATTTAATAGAATTCTTTCTATGGAAACATAGAATTGTTTTCCATGCATTCTATTGATTTTGGAGAGTATGTTCCAAAACTCAATAAGTAAAATTGATTTGAGTTTTGATGATTTCGGATTTTGTTTTTCGCCTATGGCTTGATGATTTCGTATTTCGATTTTCGCCTATGGCTTGGTGATTTCGTTTTCCGATTTTCGCCGATGATTTTATGATTTCGGTTTTCGAGTTTCACCTATGGCTAGATGATTTCGTATTTCGTATTTCGCCTATGGTTTGATGATTTCGGTTTCCGATTTTCGACTTTGGTCTCCTTGACACGCTTTGCTTTTATTCGGTATTTTACATTTGATATTTTGCATTGGTGTTATTTTGGACCTTGGTCGTATTCTTCGACTCCCATGCATTATTTTTAGCCATTGGTTGTGTTGTTGTTCTCCTCCCGCTCTTTTTGCTAATGCCAAAGGGGGAGAGATATAATAATGACAATGTGCTAATTAATAATTCAAAGGAATTTACCATGAATCTAATTTGATGTGTTAGATTCAGGGGGAGTGAAGATATAAAATGGATTTAGATCCTATATGTCAATTGTGGTTCATATCTCATATCTTCCTTATCTGCATGATGCCAATGAATTTTATTGAATATGGAACTAACGTGTCATTAATGCAGGAAGAGTAAGTAAATTTCTATTGAATCATTATTATTGATTATTATTTATGTTGGTTTGTCATCACCAAAAAGGGGGAGAATGTTGTGATATGATTCCCCGGATTTGGTTTTGGATGATGAGCATGTTGAATATTGGACTCCCCGGATTTGGTTTTGATGATGAGCAAACATAAATAATCCATGAACTAACAATTTGTGAGCGCAGTATTGGAGATCGTCGCCAATTTCACGAGAATATTCAAAGCGACATCTCAACACTTCCAAAAGCTCGTATTCAAGCCTAAAGCTTCGTTGAAGCTCCTGCAGCGCTTTGGAAGTTATGAAGATTCAATCGAAGCTCTCAAAGACCGTTTATTAAGGTTTTATTTATAGTCTTTTAGTTTCGATTGATAGAATGTTAAGCCTTGAGTATATCTTACGTTTCTATCTTCATTACGCTCATTTCGTAGCTCTAGGATCCTTGCACAAGTTCATTCTAACTTCCTCGAAGCGTCGCGCTTCGATTTGGACTTTGTTGTGCATGTTAGTTGGTACAAGAACAAGTACTGACCGACTAGATGGTGATCTAGTCGGTCGGCAACTGTTCTTGGACCGACTAGTTTGATTCCTTAATTTCTTGGACTTTACTATTTACAGTTAGTCGGTCTATGTTGACTCATCGACCGACTAGTTTGTGAACTAGTCGGTCAGTGATGCTTCTTTGACCGACTAGTTGAGACTTACTGTTCACTCCAAAATTCTCCTAAGCTACTGTTTACCGTTAGTCGGTCTAAGAACGTTTGGTGACCGACTAGTTGACAATTTAGTCGGTCAACTTTTGTTCTTGGACCGACTAAGTCACTTTGCTTCAGACTAAGTTATTTTGCCTCTTAGTCGGTCTACGTTCATTGGCTGACCGACTAGTTGTGAAACTAGTCGGTCAGACAGTGTTCTTGGACCGACTAGTTTTCTAGGTCTGAAATTCTATCTCTTCCCTGATCTGCTCTTAGTCGGTCCATGCTTTGTGACTGACCGACTAGTTGATGAACTAGTCGGTCAGTGAGTGTTCTTTGACCGACTAATACTCACAGATTTCTTTCCGTTGGAGATTGACCTAACTTGTTTTTATGGGACCCTATAAATACGAACCTAGGTCATTTCTATCTTCAATAGAGCTGCCATTAAGAGATTCATTGAGTTCTAAAGAGATAGCTATTCTCCCTCAAATCTAAAGCTCTCTTCCTCACAAGAAACCCATTCTCTCTCATTTCTAGATCTAGAGAGAAGCTTGTTCTTGGTGAGCTCTTCAAGCTATTGCTTGATCCAAGTCTCCAACTCTTCCCTAGGCACCCATTGCTGCTCATTTCCTTGGTGCTAGGGCTTGGTGACTTCATCTTCCTCAAATCCTTCATTCCACCTATTGGGTAAGAAAAACTCAAGGTATAGGATTTTGTGGTAAGAGTATTTATTTCATATAAACTCTTTATATTGCTTATTGGCTCTCTCGGTTGTAAGAGAAGTTTGTGATCCCGGGTTGTGGGATTCACTTTGCCATTGCATGTATGATTTGATCTTGTGAAGGTTTTTCACAAGATATTCATAGTGGAAATCTTGAGTTAGGGTTTCTAACTCAAGTATCCGGAAGGGATCCGGGTGGTTGGGACGTAGGATCACCGGGAACAAGTCGGGGAGACTTGGGTGGATCCGAACCCATTAACATCGTTTGTTTGCATTGTTAATTTCATTGTTGTCATTCAATTTAAGCTTCCGCAAATTGATTTGGTAGTTGTGTGCAATTTAATTTGGAATTATACGCCTTATTATTTTAAAGTACTATTCACCCCCCCTCTAGTACTTGTGCAGTAGCTGGTAGGGCATTACATTTGGTATCAGAGCCAGATACTCAGCTATGTCTGCCAACGACAACAAGACCGTGCCTCCACCTTCCAACTATGACACCTTCAGGAACCGTGAAGGAGCGTCATCGGTGATGGAAGGACATTCCTCTACAAGGCCTCCATTCTTCAACGGTACCAACTACGGGTACTGGAAATGTCGGATGGAAACCTTCCTCCGAAGTGCATCCTTATGGAGGACTACAATGAAGGAGTACAACGAGCCTGAAGAAGAAGATTTTGAGAAATGGACTACCGCGGAGGTCGCCGCGGAGGTAAGTAATGCCAAGGCAATGAACGCTTTGCAATGCGCATTGGAGCCCGAGGATTTTAATAAGATATGCACATGTAAGAGTGCATATCAAATTTGGAACTCTCTCCTCATACTACATGAAGGGACGAGTCGGGTAAGAGACTCTAAACTCGTTGTCGTAACCAAAGATTACGAAATGTTTCACATGCAACAGGGCGAGAAGATGAAAGAATATTACGCTCGCTTCGTTGACATAATAAACGAGTTAGAGGCCCTCGGCAAGATCTACACTCAAAAGGAGAAGTGCTTAAAGCTTATTGAAGGACTTCCCTCTTCTTGGGAAAAACGTACCTTCGCCATCGAGGAAGGTAATGACATGAACAAATATACCGTAGTTCAACTAATGGGTACTTTGATGTCATACGAGGTACGCAAAGATAGCAAGGTGAAGCTACAAGAAAAGATGAAGTCATATTTGAACCTAGATGCGCCTAAGAAAAAGGCGATTGCATTCAAGGCGGCTTCATCCACATCTTCCGATGATGAAGACTCGGAAAACTAGTTGGACTTGGAGTCCATGGCACTCATGGCCAAGAAGTTCAACCGTTTCTTCCGGAAAGGTAACTTTAAGACCAAAGGTAAATTTGGTTCTTCTAACGCCTCTTCCTCTCCTTTGTGTTTCAAGTGCAATAAGCCAGGACACATGAAAGCGGAGTGTCCTCTCAACAAACAAAAGGAGAAGTGGAAGGCGCCAAAATTCGATAAGTCCAAGAAATACAAGAAGGGGTACAAGAAAGGACTTGTCGGAGCAACATTCACCGACTCCGAGGATTCCTCAAGCGGAGAGTCGGATGATGAGAAAGTGGAGCAAGCACATATGTGCTTCATGGCAAGAGAGGAGAACGATCGAGGATCCTCCTCTTCCGATGATAGTAATGACGAAAGCGATGAGGTAACGATGGATGATCTTAGAAATGCTAACTCTCAACTTTGGTCAAAATATACTAAGTTAGTAAATAGATATACTAAGGTAAAAGATGACCTAGCTAGCATTCAAACATCGCCTAAGAATATCATCACCAACAACGACACCGTTGTTGAAGAGTTAAGAAATGAGATTGTGAATCTCAAATCTAAACTTGAACATGATAGCATTGAGGATGCGGAAGAACATGAGATAGCGGATTTAACTTCTCAAAACTCGACTTTGAGTATTGAGAACGAGAATCTTAAATCTCGTGTTTATGTGCTCACATCGCAAATATCCGCTTTGGATACTTCTTTGCGTTCTCTCAAAGAGAAATATGAGGACACATTGGGCCGAATCAACAAATTCAACAAGGGTAAGGGCCATTTGGATAATATCCTAAAAGATTTACTTCCGGCCAAACACCAAATTGGCTTGGGGTATATGATGGGAAATTCATCCAAGTCGGTCACTACTTTTGTTAGGCCAACTTCCGAAGCCTCAACGAGTGGGAGCAAACACTCTATTGGTAGTTTATCTACCAATGGTGCTTCCACCTCGTCCACACCCTCTTTCGGAAAGAAACCCACTTTGGGTGGACCTCCAAAGAAGGGGCATGCCTACATGTACACTAATAACATGCCACGTAGGAACACACGTCCTACTCCACCGTCTCACACGTATGATGATTTTTATGCAACACATTCCCGGGCACGTGCACACCAAGTGAGACACCCTCACGCACGTGTTTCCACACATGCATATGTACACCCACCTCATCATATGAATAATTCTTTTCGTGCACCATTCCATCATGTCCCGTATGCCTATCCACAACATGCATCACGTAGAAATCAACGTCGCATGCATGCACCCAATAGGATGATGGCTCCCAAAATTTTCACTATTTGGAGCCCAAAGGACACAAGCATGGACGAAAAACAAATGTACATGAATGCTTATTTTTCGGATGTTGTGCATAGTAAGAATTATGTGGGGAAGTCTAAGTCCACTTGGACTTGGCTTCCAAAGGTCTAATCCCTTGGACCCAATGACCTTGGGTACCATGATATGAAAGTGTCTATCTTTAGGTACTCAAGGAAAAGAAAAAGAAAAGGAGCATCAAATTTAAATTTAGCTCCAAAGGGAATTGGATACTCGATAGCGGGTGCTCCAAACACATGACGGGTGACGCTCGTTTGCTCTCCGGAGTGGTTCCCATTGCGAATGGAAACCGCGTCGTATTTGGAGGCAACGAGAGCGGAACCATCATAGGTGTTGGTAATGTCGGTAACCCTTCTAAACCATTAATTAGTGACGTTTATCTTGTTAGTGGTTTAAATCATAATCTTATTTCAATAAGTCAACTTTGTGACAAAGGTTACAAAGTTAGCTTTGCGAAAGGATTGTGTCATATTTTAAGAAAGGATAATGAAAAATTATTATTTTCCGGAACTCGTCGTAAAGACATTTATATTTTGGATCTTCCTAAGTCATATGAACAATGTCTCGTTGCCAACACAAGTGAACAACACTTATGGCATCGACGCTTTGGACATGTGAACTTTGGAACGCTATATAAGCTTTCAAAATTGAATTCTATTAAAGGTTTTCCGAAGCTTGTTTTTGAAAAGAAAAGTTTTTGTGATTGTTGTCAACGCGGCAAGCTTCCTAAATCTTCATTTAAACCTAAGAAAAGCATCTCTACTAAACGGCCACTAGAGCTATTACATCTAGATTTATTTGGGCCAACTAGAGTAGCTTCCTTAGGAAATGCAAGGTATGGACTTGTCATCGTAGATGACTATTCAAGGTTTACTTGGGTATTTTCATTGAGTAATAAAAATGAAGCTTTTGAAAACTTCACAATTTTTGTTAAGAAAGTACAAAATCTCTTAGGAACCACCATTGCCACTATTCGTAGTGATCATGGAGGTGAATTTGAGAATGAGTCTTTTGAGACATTTTGTGATGAAGTTGGTATTACTCACACCTTCTCTTTCCCTCGTGCACCTCCTCAAAATGGTGTAGTTGAGAGAAAGAATAGGACGCTAGTGGAGTGTGCTCGCACTATGCTTGATGATAGCCAACTTGGCCATCAATTTTGGGCGGAAGCGGTACACACCGCTTGCTATGTGTTTAATAGAATACTTTTGAGGCCCGGCACTAAACAAACTTGTTATGAATTGTTGTTTGGTAGGTTGCCTCAAGTTAAACATTTTCGTGTTTTTGGTTCGAAATGTTTTATTAAGAACACATATGGTAGTTTGGACAAATTCGATCCGAGATCCGATGAGGGGATTTTTGTTGGATATTCTACGCGTAGCAAAGCCTACCGGATATTCAACAAACGAACCTCAACGATCGAGGAATCGCTTCATGTCTCATTTAATGAAGGATTTGTTCCAACTAGAATTTCAAATGATAATGATTCTATGGATGTTTTATGTGATTCGTTTGAAAATTCTAAGTCTAATGATTCTATTGATTCTATTGAGACTAACCCAACTAATGAAGTTGTTGAGAATGTTCCAAGTGATCAAGGTATTCCCAAACGGCTTCATTCGGTTCGTGACCATCCCCATGAGCAAGTCATTGGCAATATCTATGATAGTGTCAAGACGAGATCCCAAGTTCACCGCTTCGCAAATTGTGCCTTTGCCTCATCGATAGAGCCAAAGAATATTAATGAAGCATGCGAAGATAGCGCTTGGATCTTAGCCATGGAGGAGGAGCTCATTCAATTCGAGAGGAATGAAGTTTGGGAGCTTGTTCCATTGCCATCGAAGAACCACACCGTCATAGGGACAAAGTGGATCTTCAAGAACAAAACCGACGAAAACCAAGTCGTCGTCCGGAACAAAGCTCGGTTAGTAGCTCAAGGCTATCGTCAAGAGGAAGGTATCGATTTCGAAGAATCTTTCGCTCCGGTAGCTAGATTAGAATCAATTAGATTACTTTTGTCTTTTGCATGCCATAAGAATTTTAAATTATTTCAAATGGATGTTAAAAGTGCATTTTTAAACGGAGATGTCGTTGAGGAAGTTTACGTTTCTCAACCTCCGGGCTTCGTAAATGAAAAATTTCCAAATCACGTTTTTAAACTAAAGAAAGCTCTTTATGGTTTGAGACAAGCTCCTCGAGCTTGGTATGATCGCCTAAAGAATTTTCTTTTGGATTTGAATTTTAAAATGGGCGAAGCCGATTCAACACTTTTTATTAAGCATGCGAATAATGATATTTTATTAGTTCAAATTTATGTTGATGATATCATTTTCGGTGCTACTAACTTCGCTCTTTGCGAAGAGTTTTCTAATGTGATGAAGGAACAATTTGAGATGAGCCACATGGGCGAACTCAAATATTTCTTAGGTCTCCAAATTCGCCAAATGAACGATGCAATCTTCATCCACCAAACGAAGTACACGGTGGAGTTGCTAAAGCGATTTGGAATGGAGAATGCCTCCGGGAAAAAGACTCCAATGAGCACGACTACGCATCTTGACAAGGATACGGGCGGTAAGGATGTAGACATTCGTCTATATCGAGGTATGATAGGTAGTTTGCTTTATCTTACTGCAAGTAGGCCCGATATTATGTTTGCTGTATGTATATGTGCTCGTTATCAGTCTCAACCTAAGGAGTCTCACTTAGTAGCGGTAAAGCGTATTTTTCGCTATCTAAGTTACACATTAGATTTTGGATTACTTTATCCGAGATCTAGCACATATGAGTTAGTCTCATATAGTGACGCTGATTATGCGGGATGCAAATCTGACAGGAAAAGTACTAGTGGCACTTGCCATTTTCTAGGAAATTCTCTTGTCTCTTGGTTTTCCAAGAAGCAAAATTCGGTTTCACTTTCAACCACCGAGGCGGAATATATTGCCGCCGGTGCCGCGTGTGCTCAAGTTCTTTGGATGAGACACACACTTAAAGACTTTGGTATAAATTGTGATACATGCCCTATCATGGTTGACAACCAAAGTGCAATATGTCTTTCCAAGAACCCGGTACATCATTCCCGTTCGAAACACATAGATGTCCGACACCACTTCTTAGATGATCATGTTGCTAAAAAGGACATCATTCTAGTGTACGTTGAAACCCAAAAGCAAATCGCCGATATTTTCACGAAACCCCTAAAGGAGGACTCCTTTGTGCAGTTGCGTCGAGAATTGGGGATTATGGGTGAATCCGAGATATAGGATTCACATTTAAAATTCAATCATCTTGCATGCTAATATATTTCGCGATACTTTATTCATGCTAGATTAATTGAATTTTTGGGAATTTTATGTGATTTATTTGAAATTATGATCGAATTCGTATTTCAATGTCGTATTTAAGATTTTGACGTTTTATGGGGTAATTTAGATGACTAATGAGTGAGTTAGGATGTATCATCCAAGTGGTTTGTGAAGAGAAATCAAATTTCTACTTTTGGACTCTTCTAGTCGGTTTCAGTTCACTTGTCAACCGACTAGATGCTCATCTAGTCGGTCAGCAAATGAACTCAGACTGACTAGATCAAGCAAATATCCATCTCCTATCATTTTCTTTCGTTAGTCGGTCTTAGTACACTTTCCGACCGACTAGATTGAAAACTAGTCGGTCAGTAAGTATACTGCGACCGACTAAATCTAGCCCTAAAAATCCATCTGTGCCTCTGTTTCGACTTAGTCGGTTCAAGCTCATTGACCGACCGACTAGATCGTAATCTAGTCGGTCAGTTCTTGAACTGTGACCGACTAAGTGGGTTAGGGCAAATGTGTCTTTTTGATTCCAGACCGACTTATACACACTTTCTATTCGACTAAAATCTTATTTAGTCGGTCTCCTCTCAGCTCAAGCCCGAAAACCCCAAATCCCCCTTCGAGCCCCTTCGCATTCCGTCGTCTCCGGCCGTTTCTCCGGCCATCGCCGCCGTCCGCCGCCGTCGCCTCCCCCCTAGGTATTTTCCTCCATCTCCTTGGTCGATTCCTACCCTAGGGTTTCCGATTCATTTCTCTTAGGGTTTGTGCTCCTAGGGCATTACATTTGTGCTCCTAGGGCTTGTGCTTCGGTTTCTCACTTCTAGGGCTTGTGATCTCTAGGTTGTACTTGATCTTATTATCAGTTGCTTGTGCTCTTAGAACTATGGCTAAGACTCGCATTCCAATCGCCTCTTCCGGGGCCTCTCCTATGACCGTAGGGCCTTCCGACCCTAGGAATCCCCCGAAGCCTAAGCGTCGTGCCAAGTCTACCCAAGCCTCTCCTTCGTCGCCTCCTCTTAAGAAGCCTAGGACTGCTTCCGTCAAGCCCCGCAAATCCAAGACCAAAAAGCCTATTCTTCATACTCCGGCTACTCCTCCCGATTCCGACTCTGAATTTATCCCTGAGGATGAGCCTACTAGGGAACCTACCCCACCTCCGAAGACCCGTAAGGCCAAAGGTAAAGCTCCTATGCCAGTTGGCGGTGTAGACATATCGTTGTGCCGCGATGACCCTCAGTGTCTCGCCGCGTACAACCGTATAGAGCACTGTCCACTGTTGTTAGAGCATTACGTTCAGTTCTCTGATTTCCTCGGCCTTGCTGATCTTCTGTCTTATAGTGGCCTTCTAGATTATCTCCGATACGACCCCAAGGCCAATCCCAAACCGTACCCTCGCCTCGTGAAATTGTTCTATGCCAACCGTACTCGAGGCCAGTACGACGCCAGCCACTCCATTGAGACGACTGTCTTGGGAACTCCTATAGTTCTCACGGCAGAAATCTTGGGGGAGATCCTTGGTTGTGCGTCGTGTGGTCTCCTCCCCTCGGACATTTCTGTAGACGACATTTCTTCCTTGGATCAGTCTATTCTTGCAGATATTTTCCAGGTTATCCCCTCCGCATTCATTGGTGTTCCTTCGAAATCCTTTAAGCCGAATGCGTGGGTTCTTAACCTGATTTTGAAATCATGTCTTCTTCCGAAATATGGATCCTCTTCACTCCCCTCTCAGCCGTTTTTGAAGCTCATATACGCTCTTTTCTTGGGGTGCGAGATAAATTGGGCTCGCGTGATACTCGATAAGATGGATTCTTTCGAGTGTATACGCAAGACCAATAAGTCTGCGCACATTCCATACCCCTGCTTGTTGACTCTCGTATTCCGTCATTTTCGAGTTCCTCTCCCACCTGACGATGAGCGTCCTTTGGGTACGCCTCTGAACGCGACGGCCGTGAAGAAATCTTTAGCGGCACTTCGTCACGTGCAGAGGTCTACCGCATCTGCTTCTCAGTCTACTCCGTCAGCCGCTGCAGCCTCCTCTTCCCCTGCTACTTTGGACGATGTCGTACGTCTACTTCGTCAGCACGACTCCCGTTTGGCTCGTACTGAGGAGGTCGTATGTCGTATGGCTCGTATGATGGGGATTGAGCTTCCTCCTTCGGTGTCTGAGGCCGAGGAGATGGACGATGAGGAGCTTGACGAGCTTGTCACTTCTTTTGCCCGTGGTGATGAGGCCACTGCTGCTGCTGCTGCTGGTGTTTCCTCTTCTGCTCCTGGAGTTGGCACCACTTCCGGTGCTCCAGAGCCTTCTGCTTCAGCACTTCAGTCTTCAGAGCCTGCTGTTGACCCTGTTGCTGAGCCTGCTGATATTCCTGTTGACACTTCTGCTGTCGAGACCCTTGCTGCTGTAGAGCCTGTTCCTGAGATCTCGACTCCTGCCCCGACGATTCCATCTGTTGAGACGCCTCTACTCCCTGCAGATCCTGAGTCCACTCCGTCGACTGGACCCACGGACGCTGCAGATCCTGCCTCCTCCTCGTGATCGTTGTTCCGAGGACTCTCCATATACGCTTTGGATGATATATCTTAGCGAGAGTATTATGGGTTAGGATAGGGTATGAGGGTTATTATGTTTTGATGTATTTTGGATGTCGTCGCTGCTGCTGTATTTATTTTGATGAGAATGATGATGATGATGGTGTATTTCCTTTTGATGGGTATATTGTATCGATGATGTTGATGTATTTCTTTTTGATGATATGTAGCGCTTGATATGATGTATCTCATATATTCGATGTGATATCTTTTTGGATATACTCATGTTGTCTCTGCATATATATATGTTCATCGTCATTCACTTTGTCTTTTATTCGTCGTGCAAATTTTAATATTTGTTGAATGTATTTGAAATGAGATTTCGTCGCTCGACGCATGAAAACTTGGTTAAATAGATTTAAATTCTATAATTGTATAGAATTGTTTTCCATGCATAAATTTAACCAAGAATATTGAATATTGAAGAGTATGTTTCTTTATTCAAGAAATGAATAAACATTTGGTATTTTTGATGATTTTGATTATAGTTGATTTTTATTGATAATGGAAAATTTGACACACCTTGTTTTGATTTCCACATTTTTCCCTTGGTGTCAAGTTGGTCCATTGTCTTTGTCTACGACTCTCGATGTTGGATTTACATTTCCTAATTATTGTCGTTGTATGCCCCCCATTTTTGGGATAATGCCAAAGGGGGAGAGATAATGATAATAAATAGCGCAAATGAAAAATTTAACTCAATTTCCAAGAATCTAGTTTGATATGTTAGATTCAGGGGGAGTTAAGATACATATAAGGATTTTTCAAAATCCGATATTTCAAAAATCAATTCACTTTATTTATCTTACTCGTCTGCTTGATGCAATTCATTTATATTCATGTTGGAATTAACGTGTCATCAATGCAGGGGGAGTAAGTATTTTACATTTGAATTATTATCTTTGATTATTATTTATGTTGGTTTGTCATCACCAAAAAGGGGGAGAATGTTGAATATTGGACTCCCCGGTTTTGGTTTTGATGATGAGCAAACATAAATAATCCATGAACTAACAATTTGTGAGCGCAGTATTGGAGATCGTCGCCAATTTCACGAGAATATTCAAAGCGACATCTCAACACTTCCAAAAGCTCGTATTCAAGCCTAAAGCTTCGTTGAAGCTCCTGCAGCGCTTTGGAAGTTATGAAGATTCAATCGAAGCTCTCAAAGACCGTTTATTAAGGTTTTATTTATAGTCTTTTAGTTTCGATTGATAGAATGTTAAGCCTTGAGTATATCTTACGTTTCTATCTTCATTACGCTCATTTCGTAGCTCTAGGATCCTTGCACAAGTTCATTCTAACTTCCTCGAAGCGTCGCGCTTCGATTTGGACTTTGTTGTGCATGTTAGTTGGTACAAGAACAAGTACTGACCGACTAGATGGTGATCTAGTCGGTCGGTAACTGTTCTTGGACCGACTAGTTTGATTCCTTAATTTCTTGGACTTTACTGTTTACAGTTAGTCGGTCTATGTTGACTCATCGACCGACTAGTTTGTGAACTAGTCGGTCAGTGATGCTTCTTTGACCGACTAGTTGAGACTTACTGTTCACTCCAAAATTCTCCTAAGCTACTGTTTACCGTTAGTCGGTCTAAGAACGTTTGGTGACCGACTAGTTGACAATTTAGTCGGTCAACTTTTGTTCTTGGACCGACTAAGTCACTTTGCTTCAGACTAAGTTATTTTGCCTCTTAGTCGGTCTACGTTCATTGGCTGACCGACTAGTTGTGAAACTAGTCGGTCAGACAGTGTTCTTGGACCGACTAGTTTTCTAGGTCTGAAATTCTATCTCTTCCCTGATCTGCTCTTAGTCGGTCCATGCTTTGTGACTGACCGACTAGTTGATGAACTAGTCGGTCAGTGAGTGTTCTTTGACCGACTAATACTCACAGATTTCTTTCCGTTGGAGATTGACCTAACTTGTTTTTATGGGACCCTATAAATACGAACCTAGGTCATTTCTATCTTCAATAGAGTTGCCATTAAGAGATTCATTGAGTTCTAAAGAGATAGCTATTCTCCCTCAAATCTAAAGCTCTCTTCCTCACAAGAAACCCATTCTCTCTCATTTCTAGATCTAGAGAGAAGCTTGTTCTTGGTGAGCTCTTCAAGCTATTGCTTGATCCAAGTCTCCAACTCTTCCCTAGGCACCCATTGCTGCTCATTTCCTTGGTGCTAGGGCTTGGTGACTTCATCTTCCTCAAATCCTTCATTCCACCTATTGGGTAAGAAAAACTCAAGGTATAGGATTTTGTGGTAAGAGTATTTATTTCATATAAACTCTTTATATTGCTTATTGGCTCTCTCGGTTGTGAGAGAAGTTTGTGATCCCGGGTTGTGGGATTCACTTTGCCATTGCATGTATGATTTGATCTTGTGAAGGTTTTTCACAAGATATTCATAGTGGAAATCTTGAGTTAGGGTTTCTAACTCAAGTATCCGGAAGGGATCCGGGTGGTTGGGACGTAGGATCACCGGGAACAAGTCGGGGAGACTTGGGTGGATCCGAACCCATTAACATCGTTTGTTTGCATTGTTAATTTCATTATTGTCATTCAATTTAAGCTTCCGCAAATTGATTTGGTAGTTGTGTGCAATTTAATTTGGAATTATACGCCTTATTATTTTAAAGTACTATTCACCCCCCCTCTAGTACTTGTGCAGTAGCTGGTAGGGCATTACAGAGCAAACATAAATAATGTATACTAACTTATTTGTGAGCGCAGTTATGGAGATCGTCGCCAAAATACCACGTACATCAAAAGCGACGTCTCAAGACTTCTCAATACGCGTGATCGTGTGCCTGGAGCTTCGTTGAAGCTCAAGGAGCAATATTGAAGTCAAGAGGAATGAAGATTGAAGCTTTGAAGACGGCTCGTAAGGTTTATTTTATAGTCTTCTAGCTTCATAGATTAGAATGTTAAGCCTTGAGTAGGACTTACTTTATAATCTTCATTTCGATCATATCTTAGAGCTAGGATTATCATAGAAGCCATTAGAAACTTTCCCGAAGCCTATCGCTTCTTCCCTCGGCTTCGAGTGCATGTTAGTTGGTTCAAGAAGAGTCACCAACCGACTTGATGACGATCTAGTCGGTCGGCAACTCTACATGAACCGACTAGTTTGCCTTCTCTATATTCAGCTCTTTCCATGACTACAGTTAGTCGGTCAAAGAAGAGTCACCGACAGACTAGATGACGATTTAGTCGTTCAGGAGTCCTTCTCAGACCGACTAGTTGTGTACAGTCATTTTCAGCCTGAGCTACTGTTTCGAGTTAGTCGGTCAAAGAACGTTTACCGACCGACTAGTTGAGAAACTAGTCGGTCAGCATTTGTTCTTAAACCGACTAAGTCATCTTGAAGTCAACCTATTCTATTTCGACGTTAGTCGGTCAAAGATCATTCACCGACCGACTAGTTGTGAAACTAGTCGGTCGGCAAGTCTTCTTAGACCAACTAGTTGTCTTTGCCTGTACTTCGACTTCTTGGCTGTTCTACCGTTAGTCGGTCTACGTTGTATCACCGACCGACTAGTTAATGAACTAGTCGGTCAGTGATCCTTCTTTGACCGACTAGTCTGCTTCAGAATAGAGCCGTTGGGATTCTTTCAAACTCGATTTCTCTTGCCCCTTTAAATAGAATCCTGATTCGTTTGAAAGGGGGTAAGAGGTCCTATTTCCAAGCAATTTCAGACCTAAGAGAAGAGCTCTCTCTAGCTAATTCAAAGCTCTCTCTCCCTCACAAGAATCTCTCCCTTCACTCTTTGAGCCATCTTCCTCAAGAGAGATTCTCTCCATTGTGAGCTTCTCAAGCCAAGAGCTTGATTCTAGTCACCATACTCCACCCTAGGCTTCCATTGCTGGTCATCTTCTTGAAGCTAGGGTTTGGTGACATCCTCTTCCTCAAAATCCATCATTGCCCTAATTTGGTAAGTATACTCAAGGCATAGGATTTTGTAAGGTAAGAGTTTATTTCATTTCATATTTGAATTGTAAGTTTCACTCTCGGTTGTGAGAGTGCGGTTGTGATCCCGGGTTGTGGGAGTCACAAATTACTTTGTGTATGATTTGACTTGTGAAGGTTGTTCACAAGTACTTCATAGTGGAAATCTTGAGTTAGGGTTGCTAACTCAAGTATCCGGAGGGGATCCGGGTGGTTGGGACGTAGGATCACCGGGAACAAGTCGGGAAGACTTGGGTGGATCCGAACCCAGTAATATTGTTTGTTTGCGTATGTTTTAATTCTTGTTGATAGTTGTTTAATTCCGCATTATCGTTTGTTTCTTGCACAATAATTAGGAATAACTATCTTGATTATTTTAAGTACTATTCACCCCCCCTCTAGTACGTGTGCAGTAGCTACCACAGGGCACTACATTATCGCTAGAGATTTTCCTTTATTTTCAGCGATGGTGTTATTTCCTTGTGGGAAATTTCTCGCGAAGTGTCCATTCCTCCTGCATTTAAAACATTCAACTTTATTAGTAGTATTCTATTCAGAAATATTTCTTGCAGGATTAAAATTATCAGAGTGATTAAACCTTTGCACCATCTCTGCTCTTCCTTGAGAAGTCTTGATGTATTTCCTGATTTCTTTAACCATCAGTGCCTGCTCTTCATCAAGCTCGTCGTCGTTATCCTTTGTGACTGCACAAGACTTCTCATTCTTCTCCAAGGACTTCCTTTTCCTAGCCGGGTAGTTTTTCAGAAAGTGACCTTGTTTCCTGCAAAGATAACAACTTAATGAGTTAGTAATATTCTGATCTGAAAAAATATTTGCAGGATTAAGATTTTTAACTTGATCAAAACATTTTGACACCACTGCCTTTTTCAAGGGGGTATTCATGGTTACTAGACTAGATCCTCTAACCTGCTCTGATACCACTTGTTGGATCTGGATTTAAGCCTAAAGGGGGTGAATAGGCTAATAAAAATTCTCGTGCAACCCACGAGCAATCACATACAGTTATAGCATATGTAGAGTAAATAATAAGCAATCACAAAGTATGCAACAGATTTACCCTGGTTCGGTCGTCCCAACGACCTACGTCCAGCCCCAAGCAGATACTAGCATTAATATGTTTATTTGTACAACTACAATGAACTATGAGCCCCAACTCAACTCTCACCTAGTTCGTACCACACTCCCCGAGTGCAAAACACTATCAACCTAGTAAATCCTCTATCTTGACAAGCCCCAACTCATCAAGTCCCTCTTGTCTAGTCCCAGGCTAAACAAGACCCCAAAACACAAGTATGAAAAAGTTTCCCCTACAAATATCGCTACTACAACACAAATATAATAATAAATAGTTTAGGAAATCTCAGTTTGTGTAGCGGTAGTTGTCTCTGTAGCGGTAGTCGTTTATGTCAATCAGCTCAGGTCAGATCGTATCTGATAAGATGTAGTCGCCAATGTCACGTCCTCCATGAAACTTGCGACCATGTGGAAGTTTTCTCCTTTCTATGTTGTAGCCATGAAGTTGTGTGTTTGTGATGGCTTGCGCAATGAAGGGAAGAGGAGCTGCTTGCTTGTTGAAGTTGTCCATTGAAGCTTGCGGCAATGGAAGGAGCTTGTAACTTGCGGCCTATGGATGGCCTCCTCTATAACTTGTAGCCAATGGAGATCTTGCAAGCTTGAAGATGCAATGGAGTTCTTTGATGCTAGGGTATTGCGTAAGGAGGAGTCTTTGGATGCTTGGTTGCGCAATGAGATACTCTTGGTTATGTTGCTTTCTTGCAAGGAGGAAGGAGATGCCTAGGTTGAAGTTGCGGCTTTGCTTGATGCAATGAAGATGGCAATAGAGAGTTGGCAAGGATTTGCGAAAGGGTGATGAAGCAATGGCAATGGAGCTTTGGCAATGGAGAGAGGAAGGAGATGAAGCTTTTAGGCAATGGAGAAGAGGCTTAATTTGTTGTGCAATTTAGGAGTTTTGAGCATGAAAACTTGCGGCTATGGGCTCCCCTCTTGGTGTTGGCCGAATTATCCTCTTTGTTTTGGTTGCCCTCTCTCTCTCAAAATCCCTCTCTTTGAATATGGGTTTATATAGGAGAGGATGTGATCAATTAGAATCAACAAGATTCCCATAATTGATGGAGATTGGAAGGAATCCCATCTTGATTAGGATTTGAATGAATCACCATAGATATGGAGTTTGAATATAGATGGCTATAGGATTTGAATTTGAGTAGCTATATGATTTCAAATAAGATCTCATTTAATCTCTTATATTGATTTGCATGAGATTCTCCATATATCTCCATCTTTGACCAAGTCTTCAATTTTCATGGCTTTAGGATTTGATTCATGCACCAATTGATTTGAATCAATTCAAATATGGATTTGAATTGATTTTCTCTGTGTCTCCCATCTTTGACTTAGTCCAATATTTGTAGCCATTATCTTCATCTTTGACTTAGTCCACTTTGCTAATGCATGTCAAATTCTTTATCACTTTACTAGTCTCTCTTTGCGTATTTGCGAGAGTGCCATTCCTGAAAACACTTAGCACCACACATTAAATCGTTCACACACGTTTTTTATCATCAAACACGAAGTCATCGATCGTTGTATCCAACTTCACGTTGTATCCAACATGTTGTACCCCCGTGTGTGGATACAGTTATTTTGTGGGTTTTGGGGAGTTTTGTTTATCATCTCTTTTGTACTCGAGACTGATGATATATGTATATGTACTCTCTTAAATTAATGTATATAAATGTTTTTTTGATCTCTGTGATTGTCTAAGGATTATTTCGGTGTTGGAGCATTTTCTTTATTTCATATCTGTACTATTCCAGTGTGTCGCATTGGCCTGCGAGAAGAATATTTTTCTGTAATCTTGATTTACGCATAGTAGTATTTGGAGTCAAGGGGTCAAAGCCTTGAGTCCGAATACTACTGCATCCTTGTTACACTTCGTATCTCTATGAATATCGGAAATATACGTATTTCAGCGTATTTGGGAGAATGTGGCGTGCCATGGTTTTTGTGGTGGCACGTGCAGGTCAGATCATACTATGATATACACACGAGTAGTATAGATGATGGTCTGACATTATAATCCTTTATTTGTTCTGATCCCTGTTGTCCTATTCTCTTCTGTAGAATGGATACTAGGAACGGGACATCTTCTTCCAAGATGACTTACCGCAAGCCTTCTCTATTGGAGAAGATTTTCTTGGGAATTCAGGCGAGTCTGAGTCAGCAGACTGAGATGTTGGCCAAGGTTCAGACTCAGAAGACTTCCAGCTTCAAGTAGTTCAGGAAGATGCATCTGCGGTTCTTCTCGGGCAATGAGAGTCCCCTGGAGGTCATTGAGTGGCTGATGCACACAGAGGACGATTTACTCACAGTTGTATATACACAAGATGACTGGGTGGATGCTGCACGGAAACAGTTGACCATTAGGCCCAAGAATGGTGGGACGGAGAAGAGTGACATCTGACTAAGCCTGTCTCATGGGAGAAGTTCAAGGAATGTTTTGAGTTCAAGTTCCTGCCAGAGAAAGTGAAGGACGAGCTGAGACAACAATTTGAGCGATTGACCCATGATTACCGGAGTATAGATGATAATGACACGGAGTTCTCTCTTTGAGCAAGTTTGCTTCAGATTGGTCACATCTGATACCACTCGAGCTCGTCGCTTCCACATAGGCCTAGATCCAGAGTACAGCGGAGCCATGTCTACACTTGACCTACCCACTCATGAGGCGGTGTTGAAGGTGGTAAGGATGCATGAGACTTACTTGAGGAGCATAGGGAAGACTCCAGAAGTTACTGATGGACGTCTAATAGTGCAATGGGAGAACTCCCCTCGGCATGTGCAGACTGTCCAATTTAAGAGGCTAAGAGTTTCTCCAACACCCCAGAAACAATTGTCCTACCAATATTGTGGCAAGCATGGGGATGAGAAGAAGGACTACAGATCCATACTCAGGCGATGGTTTGCATGTGGCGAGTCAGGACATATCCGCAAGTTAAGTCCACAACAGTGCAACTCTCCAGTACCTACAGCACCTGTGGCAGCTAGGCCTACGCAGCAGATGACTCTTCCATATGCTCCACAGAGGCTGCCACTCCCAGTGCCACCAAGACTAAGTCCTCCAGCTCCCAGAGTACACACTCTACCTACTCAGCAGCGTGTCTTCAACAAGGCAGCCCGGGCTCCCCAAGGGCATCAGGCTTTCACTATGTATGTCATAGATGCAGAGAACGCTGGTCAGGTTACCACTGGTATCCCTCCAACTTTTCTTTGAAGTGTGTATGTCCCTTCCATTTAGGATTGTTTCTTGACCTATGAATTCGCAATCAGACTTTCAGTATAAATAGATGCCCTCACCTATTAGGGCAGTGGATTTTAATTTCACTTATACCGATACTTCGGTGTGATATATATAGAGACATTGTCACACTTTGTTCTGAAATTCCGAGGACAAAATTTATTTTAAGGTGGGTAGGATGTAATACCATGTTTCCAAATGTACGGGTATTATACTAGGTATTTTCGGTCGTATTTGTTTATTTTTTCACGTATTTTAGAGATTTTTTGCTATTTTTCTAAAATTTTATTATAATAAAACTTTTTAAAATATCTTTAAACATTTAATACATATGACAATGTGTGAAGTATTTGGAGGAAATATATTGTATATGGTAGGTATGTGGTATTAATAAATGTATTCATATTTTCTAAAAATCAAAAATTTCAAAAATCCCTAGGATGACACCTAACCCTGTTATGTGTCTCTTGCTCATTACACTTTAAACCTAAGCATGCCACCCAATATTACACTTGGCATTCTCATATTAAATGAGATGGTGAATAGGATGATGTATAATTATTAAAGGAGAAAAGAAAAAGAAAAGGAGAGACATAAAAAGAAAAAGAACAAAAAAGAGAACAAAAAATCCCAAACTTTATCATCCTCCCTCTCTCCCTTTCTCTCATTGACCAAACCTAAGGAGGGTTCTACCCTTTGCACCACCACGCCAACCACCCCTCCTCCTCTTCCACCACCTAGATCACATCCTCCTCCTCCTTGGCTCTTCTCCCCTAGGCTGAAAATTCCATCCACCATCTCCCCTGAGTTGAAGAAGAAGGAAGAAGGAGGAAGAAGGAGGAATGGGAAGGGACAAAGCTAGAGATTGAAGAGAAGGACCTCTAAGGTAGGATTTCTAGCAACTCTAGCTAGGGTCCATTCTTAGAATTGTGTAGGAAATAATGCATGTTCTAGCTCATGTTGTTGCAATATAAAGAAAATGAAAATCATGTTAATTAGGATGTCATGTTGAAATTTAAATGTGTAGCATGTTATTGATTACCCATGTTATAATTAGTATCCATGTGTGAAGTAAGATTATGTTAATTAGGATGTCATATTAAAATCTAAATGTGTAGCACATTATTGATTTCCCATCTTATGATTGGGATTCTAACATTTTAGTTAAAATGTGATTCTCAAATTGTGTAGGAATTTCATTACTAGAATGGGTTACATTGTTAGTATGTTCAAAACATGTTACATTGTTAGCATCGAAGGGTTGTAGACATACTTACTTTGCTAGTATACTCTTTCTTGCTCATTGATTCGTTAGGTAATAGTGTTTACATTGTTAGTAGTTCAAAGAGCTAATGTGTTAGAATGAGTTTACTCATTGCCCATTGTTAATGTGTTAGCATGATTTTTCTACCATGCTCATATTGCTATGTTTCATGTCCAAAATTGTTTGCTTCATGTTCATATTGTTATATTCCATGTAGTTAGCTTCTCTTATATTAATTGACATGTCATGATCAAGTTGAATGTTATAATGCTATATTTCCATGTTGTGATTATACTAAGTACCATTTGTTGTTAATAGTCTCATTTTGTTATGCTAATATGCTTAAGTTCAACGTTACCATGTTGATGCTATGTCTCATTTAATATGCTCCTAATACCATGTTGGTGCTATGTCTCATTTAGTATGCTCCTAATTCCATGTTAATGTTCATGTGATATGTTACAAGCTAATGGCAAAGTGCTATGTCTCATGTCTTTTAATTCCATATTGTTTTATGTGGATGCCATGATGGTAGCCTAATCAGGGCGATGATGCAATGGTGGTTATAATGAGGTCTATTTTGTTATGTTAGAATGGTAATCAATGGACCAAAGTGTCACATGGACCAACGTGCCACATCGACCTGCATGCTACATAGACCAAAGTGCCACGGAAACGCCGGGGCCACCTCTTGAATCCATTGGAGCCACCTCTAAAATCCATGGGAGGGCTACCTCTTGAATCCATGGGAGGCCACCTCTTGATTCCATGGAAACTATCCTAGCCTTACAAGCATATTAGTTTTGAATATTTGAAGAATAATGTTCTATAAATCTCCTTGAATTATCATCTGTGGATATTTATGTATTGTTGACTGCTTTTCTTTATGCATATCATGTTTGCATTACTTTCCTGTTCTGCTCATTACATATCTGTGATGTTTTTGCTTTACTTTATGCGTTTAATCTGTTGTCAAGATTATCACCAATAGCCAGACCCTAGTCAGGCAGAACAGTTCTGAGACTGGCCCTCTACCTAGCGTGGTTAGATTTCCTACTGGGTCATGTGTTGACATGTCCCTCCCCCTTTTCCCCAGGACTAGAGATAGAGATGGCAGAGCAGGACCCTATCCATAAGATTACCCCGAGCTTTGAGCTAGAGTTGGACCCCTCGGAGGGCAACTTCATGGAGTTGAGTTCCTAGGGGTAGTTTAGGGAGTGTGTTGTACCCCCGTGTGTGGACACAGTTATTTAGTGGGTTTTGGGGAGTTTTGTTTGTCATATCTTTTGTACTCGGGACATCTGATATATATATGTACTCTCTTAAATTAATGTATATAAATGTTTTGTGATCTCTGTGATTGTTTGTGGATTATTTCGGTGTTGGAGCATTTTCTTTATTTCATATCTGAACTATTCCAGTGTGTTGCAGTGTCCTGCGAGAAGAATTTTTCTGTAATCATGATTTACACATAGTAGTATTTGGAGTCAAGGGTTAAAGCATTGAGTCTAAATACTATTGCAGCCTTGTTATACTTTGTATCTCTACGAATACCAGAAATATACATATTTCCGCGTATTTGGGAGAACGGGGCGTGACACCCCCATATGTCGATGTGAAAGTAGTCAAGCACTCCCTTCGTATTATGGATGGGCTTCCCAAAAAGAACCACATGTCTGTTTCCTAAGGACACAATGCTCGCAAAACTCTATCTTCCCAGTCTTGGACCCTTTTAGATGATATCCTTCGATAAGCTCCTGCAAAGCTTTTTCTCCAACATGGCCTAAACGCATGTGTCAAAGAAGCGAATTGTCTCTGTCAGCTTCATGAGTTAGAGATGATGTGCCAGTCATGACTGAACCATCCAAATAATAGAGATTGTATTTACGTTTCTCATTCATCATGATCATAGCCCATCGGGTCACCCTCAGAGCACAATTCTCCATTGTCACTCAGTAGCCCTTGGCTTCGAGTGAACCGAGCTATATGATGTTACGCTTTAGGTCGGGAACATAACCTACCTCATCGATGTCTCGTGTAACACCATCGCTCATCTTCATCTCCAATGCCTGTTGTGCAGCAAGCTCAGTCATTGCCCAATATGACTGTACTCTTACCCCCTTCCTGGAAGGTTGTAAAGTACTCTTTATGTGGCGTCATATAGAAGAAGCATCCTAAGTTACATCACACCCTTCGAAGCACCAACAAGTACCCATTCTTTGACCTTAAAACCCTTCGAAATATTGGCTGTTGCGTCGTGCTTCTTCTTTGCTATCGGACAGTATCTGACCCACTGTTTTCTTTCTTTGCAGAAAGCAAATTGGTCCTTTGCTAAGTCCTTGCAAAGAGGGCCTATGATTTTGTTCCAGGAATTGGATTGGAAATACCCCTTCCGATCGCCACCCTTCTCATTACTCCGACCTCTTACTGATGCTCCCAAAACTAACACATAGAAGCCACCTAGTAATGGCACAAATGACAAGTGCTAGATGTATCCCAAATGCGAATTCCCGACACTTTACACAAGCGTACAGTGTCAAGTAATAGTATAAAAGATATCGATCCTACAGGGAAGGTAGAGATGTTATTATCTTGGGCTATTTTAAAATCTCAAAATTTAGGTAACAGTCGGTTTCGAGAGATTGTGTGTTTAGGATTGTGAACAATTAATAAAGACTAGGGCTTTAGGACTCACCACTAAGATCGTCGGATGTCGATGCTTGGTTAAAACTCTTACGTTGCATTGGCTTTATAGGGATTGTTACATTCAAGATGTGGAATTCATGACTCTAAGCACCATGAATCTAACATATCGCATTAACCTCGCTCTCGCGACAGGCGCACACGATACGTGCATTAAGAATCGACAATATTCATGCCACTCTTGTGGTCAGAATGATCTCAGCTCACACCACTCTCGTGGGTTAGAGCTTCGATGTATTTTGGTGGCTCTCATTGATGCAATGGCGGTAGCCGTCCATTAGTAATATAGTTCGTCGGTGGATCCCATCAAGACACGAGCCGGGCATGGTCACGAGTCCCAATTGAATCCACTAACTCCCTAATTAAGCCTATAGGATACTCCTTAAGGCAATCGATTCCACCGACCGTGGGCACGATCTTAGTACGAGTTCTCCTACAAACTTTGCAAGATCAACCAAAATACGTCCATTTTATACCAACGTAACCTAAAAATCCTAACTTTGCATCCAAATCCTAAAATCCATGGGCTAATTCATTAGTCCTAGATAGAACTACTCACGCATCATATAAATAACAAGAGATTCAATAGATGCAATGGAATTCATCATGGCAATAGAAAACATCAAGATCAATAGAAAGTGTAGAGAACTGTTACCAACACGTCGTGGAGCAATAGCAATCCAAAGAGAATTAAGAAAATAAGATTCCTTGGGCGAAATAATAATAAAAATCCAAGCTTTGCTTCAAAAAATAGGGACGACACAAACTCTCAAAAACCTAATAAAACTAAACTAAAAGTTTCAACAAAGTTGCTCTCTGAAAAATAGAGCTAAAACGCGCTTAAATACGTAGGGTAGAAACCACAAAAAATATCAGAAAATCTGGGCACTTGGGCCCATCAACTAGGCTACTCGCATCGCGCTACTTGACCGAGTAACGGAGCCTGCTCGGTCGAGTCGGCTTCAGGCTCCGATGCTGCTTCTGCGTTTGGCTGATACGGGCTACTCGGTCGAGTAGCCCCTATTCGGTTGAGCTATAATAGATCAGAACATCCTCCAAAACGTTGCTCTGTTGCTTGACGACTCGGGTCGAGTAGGTGAGCTACTCGGTCAAGTTGCTTTGTTGCTCGGTCGAGCTATGTTGCCTTGGAGAAAAGCTCAAAATCTTCATGTGTTTGGTGCGACGCAGGTCGAGTTGGATGTCTGCTCGGTCGAGTAGGGTAAGGCCGTTTCCTGTGAGATTTTTGCGTGTCAGCTAAGCCGAGTAACTGATGCTACTCGGTCGAGTCACTTAGGAAATTGAACTGAACTTTGCCATCTCTCCTCCTCTCATCATCCTCTCCTCCAATCTTCTTCCATTCCTCAGCGAACTCTTATGGAGCCTTGCCAATGACGTCTCGGACGTGCCGGATGTGTCCAGGTCCCAATATAGCTCCAATTCGCTCCAAAAACTCCTGAAAATCCATAAAGCTATACAAAACTCGAATATGGCGTTAGAAGCGCGATAATATATGAAAATATGGAGTTTGGAGGCGAATATGACATGAAATGATGCGATAAAAACATGTAAAATATGGACACATCAAAATCCCCCAAGATTACCTCTTACTCGTCCTCGAAGAAGATGAATACGAGGCTCACCGTGCGATAAAAATAAAAAATAGAAAAAGAATGGAAGAAGGAGGGGAGTGTTAGAGTATTCGGTCAGATCTCAAGCCATAGCGACATATCTCAATACTTCGAAAATGGATCACATGCTAATAAGAATTTCATATCTTAGCTAAACATATTACTTGCAAGCATTTAAGAACAAATGAAGGGATTCTCTAAATTCATGCAATCAATTCATATCCATATCATACAATTCATAGAGTCTAGTATAAACATGTTGGCGACACACTTTTCAATCAATTGAAATAAATGAAGTATATAAGAGTCATACCAAGCATGCAATAGAGAATAGAATAAGGATCATAGCATTCATATATTCATCTCACATCATGAAAAATCTCCATAGCTAATATATTTCCAAAGTTTGAGCATTATCAAATGTCCCCAAATGTGCACAACTCCACTCTAATGGCATGCTGATGCGTCCGAAATGTAACCCTAGAGCAACCTAGTTATGGCGCGAATTACACAGAGATAAATCCCCGGCAACGGTGCCATAAACTTGATCGGCCCGGAATTAACTCCGAAACGATGGCGTCTAATCGCAAGCACACAGTATAGTGGAAAACGGGCATCGAACACGGGGAAGCAGTGCTATACTACCTATCTACTCCTAGGTTGAATTAGACTTGTGGGTTTATTGGTGGATGTGGAGTATGGAGGGTCATAATGGTGATGGATGCAAAGGTTGTGTCACTCAACGTCGTAAGCAAGGGATTCCACACAAAGAAATAAATAAATAAAATATAAAAGATTAGGGCTTTAGGACTCGTCGCTAGGACCGTCGGACGTCGATGCTCGGTTGAGACTTCTACGTTGCATTGGTTTAGTTGGGGGTTGTAGAATCTAGGAAGTGAATTCATGTGTCTAGGCATCATGAATCTACGTATCGCATTAACCCCGCTCTCGCGATAAGCGCATTCGTTATGTGCATTAAGGATCTACAAAGTTCTCACCACTCTCGTGGTTCGAACGCTCTCAACTCGTACCACTCTCGTGGGTTAGGGCTTCGAGGTATTTTTGTGGCTCTTATTGACGCAATGGCGGTAGCCGTCAATTAGTGATATAGTTCGTCGTGTAATTTTAGCATGTAAGGATCAATACACAAGAGGGGGTGAATAGTGTATATTAAAAAAATTGTCACAAATAAAATGTTAGTAATATTTGTAAAGATGGCACAGAAATAAAAAGACAAGTACTGAAATTAAATCAATCGCAAACACAGAGATTTATCCTGGTTCGGATCCTTGTGATCCTACTCCAGTCCTCTACCCCGTAGAGATTTTCAATCCACTATAATCACTTGCCCCGCAAGCACCAACTTACAAAAATGGCGACACTCCCAGTGTCCCAAACTTTGTACAATCTCTAACAGAGATTCAAACCTGTAAAATAATGAAATAGAAAAACACCTATAGCCTTATTATAATTTTCAGAGAAAGAATTCAAGGATGGTGTTTTAGAAGAAGAACTTCAAGATGTAAAAGATATGTAATGAAGCGCAACACTTGAAGTTCTCTGGTTCATAAAAGAAGAGAGAGATCAATCGATTTCTTCTTCAATTATGAACACAAACAACTTTCCAAAATGATGTTGAAAAACCAAGTTCTTCCGTTCTTAAACGAAGAAGGAAATCTAATGATTTCTTCTTACAAATAAGAAAAGAACAACTAATGGCCTAAAGCTTTAGAAAAGAGAAGACTTGATTCCAACAAATAAGAGAGTAAAGAAGAGGAAAGTGTGTGAAAGAAAAGAGAGGGTCTACCCCTTTATTTATAGTGTTTAGGGACGGTTGGGGACTGTAGTTAACGTTGGAAAACGGGCATGAACCGTCCCTGAAAATTTGGGATCAAAACGGCTAGTTTTGAAATTGGTCGACCAAAAGGACAAATTGGTCGACCACAATTTAGAGAGGGAATTTCGACGGTTGGAAGACATTTCTAGAATCTACACGATTAGGGGAGTTTGCATATCCAATCCCATAACCAAATTCGAAGGGTTAAAATTGGTCGACCAAAATGGGGTTATTGGCTGCCAATTTTCAAAGTTGTGAATTTTCGAAATTGGGAAGTGTAGATCTCTGAGGAATGGAACCTAGATGACTAAGATATATTATCACAAGGCTTTGTGACTTTAATAAAGTAAATTTTACATTGATTACATAAAGCCGTAGATAGGACTACATCTGCAACTGAATCTGAGAAGCTTCTTTGCAGGAGATCCTTATCAAGTGATTATATATCCAAGTCGTGGATTATGCCTTTGTCTTTCCAGCTTCATGATTGATATATCTGATTTGAGTATGCATGAAGATATCTCATTTGTGTGGAACTCAGCATTGATATGTATCTGCATACATAGAGTTAGTAGCACTAAATGTGTTTGTCATATCAAAACCATATGGGAATAGAAATATGGAATTATGAAATTCCAACATTCTCCCCCTTTTTGATGATGACAAACATTAAACATATATATAGTTAAAAATTGAACATATCAGATATACTCCCCCTGAATTTGTGGAGTTAGTGAATACTCCCCCTGAGTAGATGAAATATATTCTCCCCCTTTGGAATCCTCAAAAAGAGGCAACGTAAAGAGTAGTTAATACGGGAAAATATGAGGGGAATATAAAATGCAGCCAAGTAGAGAGCCATGTTTGAAAAAGTTGAACCGAATCTGGCCAGAGTTGAAAAATGAGGTGTAGGCCAAAAAGTAGTATGGAGGCCGTAATATTTAAGTGAGGCCTAAGTGAAATAATGAACAAAATATTGTCATTGGTGGAAAATGCTTTAGAGCAGGCAATTAAAAAATAAGGAATGGGCTGTGCAATAAAATAAAAGAAAGGACAGGCCAGAGAGAGAAAAATTAAATATTCAGGCCAAGAAAAAAAATTGAGTGCATGCCAAAATGTGAAGGGGGTAATATATAGAGCCATGTAGTGGATTGGAGTGGTGAAAACCAATGCTCAAATAGTAGTATCACAAAAATAATTGTAAATGATGACACAAGAGACATGTCCTGTGGCAGGATGCGAAATGTCCAAAGAAGATAATTAGAGTGGTGTAGTAACAGAGGAAAAAAATAGGGCCAGTTTGGTGTTGGTAAAAATAATATAGAATATTGCAAAAGGTTTGAGACTGTTGGGTAGGATAAGAAAAGAGTGGTGTTTGTACAATGATAGGACCAAACTGCTATGTAAAAAGCATGGAATGTTTTTTATGCCTAAATGACAGCATATACACATCCACCAAGTTCATTGGAAGAGTGCAAATAAAAAATATAAAGGACATATCAGTTTAGACAAAAAATAAGAAAGACGACATGTCTTGTACTATGTTCGCTGAATGCCGTACGGAAAAACAATTTGATGCTGATGCGCTTGTGTACAAATTGAAATTGCGACACACAGTATGGCATAAAAGATCAAACGAATAAGTAATTTTGACAGAATGCCTAGAGGAAATAAATGCAGAACTACTTGTGATGCAAATAACAATAGACAAAAATGATTTGAATTAGTTTTTTTTAAAAAAATGTTTGCAGACAATACTCATAATGAAATCACCACAGAATCTAATTGGTATTACAAATTATAAGTATTGGTATTACAAATTTATAACCACAGAGTCTAATTGTCATCATGAGAGTGGTGACAGATAGTAAATAAAATAGAGGAAATTGCATGAGAATTAGCAACTTTGTAGCCTAGAAAGTAGCAAAGGTGCTATTAATGTAATATAAAAAGCCAAAGTCATCTTCAGGACTATAATACCAGCATATCAAGTGATATAATGCCACCAATATACAATTAATACCATCTGTTATGAAGTGGACAAAAAAAAACAATGGGATTTGAATAAGACAAACATAGGGGGAAGAAAGTACAGGGCTTTGGAAAATGAATTGAGGGGATGCCTTGGAAAATGAAACGAGGAGATTGGTTCCTCATGAATGAAAGGATTTTAAATAAAGAAAAAAATCTGTTATGGGAAGTTGTGATAGAGTTTTTGGTGGGAACGGATATTTTTGCAAAAAGCAATAGAAATGTTTTGAACGGGATGAGTGGTTTTGGGAAATGAAGAGTTGCCTTAGTGATGAAGGGAATTAAATAAGACAGAGAATAATGCAGTTATTGGAAGTTGAGGAAGTGTTTGAGAACGGGAATATTTCCAATCGGCAGTAGCAGTTTGAAAGTAGCCGTTTGAAAAACTGAACTAAAATAAATTTAAAAATGAAGTGATGGGTTTCGTTGGAAATAAAAAACAGTTGGAAATAACTGTTAACTGAAAATAAGCGGGAAGACGAACCAGTTACCGAAAAATTAAAAATAATAAAAAAATTCGAAAATTGGTGACCAATACTGGTGAATTGGTCGACCAATTTCAAAAATACCCAGAAAAATTTGGAAAAATTTGAAAAAATTCTAAAAATAAAAATAAGAATGTTTCATAAGTCCGATTCACTAATAATACCTAAATTCCTACGAAGCTTAAGAAAAGTCTCTTCTTTCAACGGTTTGGTCAAAATGTCAGCTGTCTGATGTTCAGTAGCTATAAATTTAAGAACTATATCTCCTTTCTGAACATGATCATCTAGAAAATGATGATGTACATCAATATGTTTTGTACGAGAATGATGCACAGGATTTTTAGAAAGATTAATAGCACAAGTATTATCACACATAATGGGACAAGTAGAGCAATCAATACCATAGTCTAAAATAGTTTGTTTCATCCATAAGATTTGAGCACAGGCTAAACCGGCGGTAATATATTCTGCCTCGGTTGTAGATAATGAAACAGAGTTTTGCTTTTTGCTAAACCAAGAAACTAAAGCATGACCTAAAAAGTGGCAAGTACCATTGGTACTTTTACGATCTGACTTGCAACCAGCAAAGTCTGCATCACTATAGGATAATAAATCAAATGTGCTTGACTTGGGATAAAATAAACCAAAATCAGAAGTGTGCTTAACATACCTAATAATCCTTTTTACGGCAGTTCAGTGTGAAACTTTAGGATCAGCCTGAAAACGTGCACATAAACATACTGAAAACATAATGTCTGGTCTACTAGCAGTTAAATAGAGTAGAGAGCCAATCATACCTCTGTAAAGACGTTGATCAACACTCTTATCATTTAAGTCTTTATCGAGAGATGTAGATGTACTCATTGGAGTACGTTATTCTGCAGAACTTTCTAAACCAAAACGCTTGATGAGTTCTTTAGAGTACTTGCTTTGGTGAATGAAGATTCCTTCCTTCAATTGTTTAATTTGAAGACCGAGGAAGTAATTGAGTCACCCATGTGACTCATCTCAAATTCTTTCTGCATAATCTTAGAAAAATCTTGACAAAGAGATTCATTAGTAGAACCAAAAATAATATCATCAACGTATATTTGAATAATGATTATGTCAGATTTAATATTTTTAATAAAAAGAGTGGAATCTATTTTACCAATATTATAACTAGAATTTAAAAGGTAGCTTTTAAGTCTTTCATACCAAGCACGAGGTGCTTGTTTGAGACCATAAAGAGCTTTCTTTAATTTGAAAACATGATTTTCAAAATTTTCATGATGAAAACCAGGAGGTTGTTCAACATAGACTTCCTCCTTAAGAAATCCATTTAAAAAAGCACTTTTGACATCCATTTGAAATAATTTAAAATCTTTAAAACATGCAAATGATAACAACATGCGAATAGACTCAAGACGAGCAACTGGTGCATAGGTTTCATCATAATCAATACCTTCTTCTTGATTATAACCTTGTGCAACCAATCTTGCCTTGTTTCTAATTACCTGACCAGATTCATCCAATTTATTCTTGAATACCCATTTGGTACCAATAATTGAATGATCTGTTGGTCTGGGAACTAATTCCCAAACATCATTTCGTTGAAATTGATTGAGTTCTTCCTGCATAGTGATAATCCATGAACTATCTTCACATGCATCTTTGATGTTCTTTGGTTCGATGGATGAAAGGAAAGCACAATGCGCCATTTGTTCAATTTGACGACGAGTTCTAACTCCATCAGTGATATCTCCAATGATTAACTCTGATGGATGATTTGGAACTTGTGCAAAAGCTTTGGGAAGATCTGTATTATCTGAAATAGACTCAACAGAATGATTAGTAGCATCAATTTCATCAAGTTTGATATTATCTAAAGAATTAGATACAGGTAATATATTCTCTTCATCATTAATGATGGGAGAATTAGATGAGGGATTCTCATCAAATGTGACATGTAGTGATTCTTCAACTGTTGAAGTTCTTTTGTTATATACTCTGTAGGCTTTGCTACGTGTTGAGTATCCAACAAAAATACCTTCATCAGATTTCGAATCAAATTTATCAAGTGCATCTTTAGTATTTAGAATGAAACATTTATATCCAAACACTTTAAAATATAATACACGTGGAATGCGATCAAAGAATAATTCAAAACAAGTTTTATTAAGCAATGGCCTTATGAGAATTTTATTCATAATGTAACATGCAGTTGCGACAGCTTCAGCCCAAAAATATTTCGGTAAATTACTATCACAAAGCATTGTTCTTGCACATTCTTGTAAGGTTCTATTTTTCCTTTCAACTACTCCATTTTGAGGAGGAGCACGAGGAAAAGAAAAATTGTGAGTAATGCCATTTTCATTACAAAACTTGGTAAACGATTCATTTTCAAATTCTCCTCCATGATCACTACGAATAGTGACAATGTTAGAGGATATGATTTTTTGTATCTTTTTACAAAATATTGAAAATTCTTCAAATGCATCATTCTTGTTTTGTAAGAATATAACCCAAGTATATCTTGAATAATCATCAACAATGACAAATGCATATCTACTTCTATTTAAAGAAGCTACTCTAGAAGGACCAAACAAATCTAAATGTAAGAGTTCTAATGGTCTCTTTGTTGAGATAACATCCTTTGATTTAAAAGAAGATTTGTGCATTTTTCCTTGTTGACAAGCATCACAAAAATGTTTGTGTTTGAAAGAAATATTTGGCATTCCATTTACTAATTTGTGTTTTGAAATGTGTGCTAGATTTTTGAAATTAGTGTGTCCAAAACGTTTATGCCATAAAAGTGTATCATCAGATGTAATCATTAAACAATGATTATTTGTGGTAACAGACATGCATAAGATATAAATATTATTTTTACGCTTACCACGAAACAAAACAGACGACATATCAGAATCATAAATAATGCAATCATTTTGTTCAAAAACTATTTTGTAATTTTTATCGCATAACTGACTAATGGAAAGTAGATTATGTTTCAAACCGTCAACCAGGTGAACATTCTCAATGATAGGCTGATTTGTATTGCCAACTGTTCCAGTGCCTATGATTTTTCCTTTCTTGTTGTCACCAAAGGTAACTGTGCCTCCTTGTTTGTACTTGACGTTTGAAAGTAGTTTGACATTTCCTGTCATATGTTTTGAACATCCACTATCCAAAATCCATCTTTCTTTCCTAGGTACCTGAAAGATAAAATATTAAGCATTGGTACCCCTTTTTGAGGGTCCTTGGGATTAGATTTTTGGAAGCCAAACCCAAGTGGAATTTGGCTTTTTAATATAATCATTAGAATGAACTATAGCATGTATATAATGAGAAATATAATCATTTCTATCTTCTAAGCATGAATTCTTAGGAACCCATATACAAATTGTAGTAGGTTTCCTAGAAGATGGTTTTGAAATGTTAGAAACATTTCTTTGTGAAGAAGAAGTAGGAATGTTTACTTTCTTTGTGTAAATAAATGCGTGATTCTTCTTTTGAGGTTTAACAAAAGTTGTTATTCCACAAGAAGAAGAAGTGTTACAAGATTTGGGTGCATCCTTATGAGAATATCCCAGACCTTGTCTATGATTTGCAGGATATTGTATTTTTAGTAAATCATCAAGATTATTCTTTCCTTTATTAAATTTATTAATATTGGAAGACATCTCGTCGTATTTCATCTTTAGTGATGAAATATTTTTATCCATTTCGGATATTTGAGTATGTAGTTCTAGATTCTTAGTTTTGAGAATTTCATTCTCTTTACTAAGATTTAAATTTTGAGAAGGTGTAATCTCAATAGGTGTAGTGTTCTTAGAAGAAGATAATTCGTGATATTTAATAAGAAGATCATCATTATTCTGTTTCAAAGATTTATGTTGATTATTCAATTTTTTGAAATGAGAATAAAGACCTTTTAATGCATCAAGTAATTCTTCGTTATTAAAAGAACTTACCTCATCTTCATCTTCTTGTGCCATAAAGCACATGTTAGCACTTTCATTTAGATAATCATCTTCATCATCTGAAGAATCATCCCATGTTGCTGCAAATGCCTTTTTCATTTTGTCAAACCTCCTTTCTCTTCTGGATTGATCATTATTGGAAGTTTTGAAATTTGCTTTGAGAAGAGGACAGTCTTTCTTCATATGTCCTGGCTTATTGCAATTAAAGCAAAGAGAAGAATCAGTATTCTTAGATTTAAAATTATTATACTTACCTTTCTGAAAGAATTTTCTGAAGTTTTTGGCAAAGAATGCCATATCATCATCTGAATCTTCATTATCTGATGTTGTGTTGAAGGCAAGTACTTTCTTCTTTTGATCTGATTCTTCTTTCTCATCTTGAAGTGTAACTTCATGGGCCATTAAGTTACCAATAAGATCTTCCATAGATAATGTGGAAAGATCATTGGCTTCCTCAATAGCAGTGATCTTTGGACGCCATACTGGAGTTAATGCTTTAAGAATTTTGCGAACCTGTTCAAGAGAAGTGTAAGTTTTTCCAAGAGCACTTAAAGAATTTATAATATTAGTAAACCTGGTGTTCATTTCTCCAATTGTCTCTTGGTCCTTCATCTTGAACAACTCGAATTTGTGAACCAAAACGGAAATCTTGGTTTCCTTCACTTTACTGGTTCCTTCATGAGTTACCTCAAGTATATGCCAAATCTCCTTAGCACTTTTGGCCTGAGATACTCGATTAAACTCATGTTTATCCATAGCACAAAATAAAGCATTCATGGCCTTTGAGTTGTTGGTTTTTGCAGTTTTGTCATTGGTGGTCCAATCAGCAATAGGAGTAGTTGGCTTTTCGTATCCTGACTCTACGATGTCCCAAATCTCATAATTCATACTTTGGAGATGAATCTCCATTCGTATTTTCCAATATGAGTAATTTGAACCATCAAATAGAGGAGGACGAGTTTGAGAGTGTCCTTCAGGATGATGATTGTAGTTGTGTGGAACTGCGTTCATGTTTGAGGAACTTGCTGCCATCTTAACCTTGCTCCGATACCAAATGTAATTTTAGCCTGTAAGGATCAATACACTAGAGGGGGGTGAATAGTGTATATTAAAAAATTTTCACAAATAAAATGTTAGTAATATTTGTAAAGATGGCACAGAAATAAAAAGACAAGTACTGAAATTAAATCAATCGTAAACACAGAGATTTATCCTGGTTCGGATCCTTGTGATCCTACTCCAGTCCTCTACCCCGTAGAGATTTTCAATCCACTATAATCACTTGCCCCGCAAGCACCAACTTACAAAAATGGCGACACTCCCCGTGTCCCAAACTTTGTACAATCTCTAACAGAGATTCAAACCTGTAAAATAATGAAATAGAAAAACACCTATAGCCTTATTATAATTTTCAGAGAAAGAATTCAAGGATGGTGTTTTAGAAGAAGAACTTCAAGATGTAAAAGATATGTAATGAAGCGCAACACTTGAAGTTCTCTGGTTCATAAAAGAAGAGAGAGATCAATCGATTTCTTCTTCAATTATGAACACAAACAACTTTCCAAAATGATGTTGAAAAACCAAGTTCTTCCGTTCTTAAACGAAGAAGGAAATCTAATGATTTCTTCTTACAAATAAGAAAAGAACAACTAATGGCCTAAAGCTTTAGAAAAGAGAAGACTTGATTCCAACAAATAAGAGAGTAAAGAAGAGGAAAGTGTGTGAAAGAAAAGAGAGGGTCTACCCCTTTATTTATAGTGTTTAGGGACGGTTGGGGACTGTAGTTAACGTTGGAAAACGGGCATGAACCGTCCCTGAAAATTTGGGATCAAAACGGCTAGTTTTGAAATTGGTCGACCAAAAGGACAAATTGGTCGACCAAAATTTAGAGAGGGAATTTCGACCGTTGGAAGATATTTCTAGAATCTACACGATTAGGGGAGTTTGCATATCCAATCCCATAACCAAATTCGAAGGGTTAAAATTGGTCGACCAAAATGGGGTTATTGGCTGCCAATTTTCAAAGTTGTGAATTTTCAAAATTGGGAAGTGTAGATCTCTGAGGAATGGAACCTAGATGACTAAGATATATTATCACAAGGCTTTGTGACTCTAATAAAGTAAATTTTACATTGATTACATAAAGTCGTAGATAGGACTGCATCTGCAACTGAATCTGAGAAGCTTCTTTGCAGGAGATCCTTATCAAGTGATTATATATCCAAGTCGTGGATTATGCCTTTGTCTTTCCAGCTTCATGATTGATATATCTGATTTGAGTATGCATGAAGATATCTCATTTGTGTGGAACTCAGCATTGATATGTATCTGCATACATAGAGTTAGTAGCACTAAATGTGTTTGTCATATCAAAACCATATGGGAATAGAAATATGGAATTATGAAATTCCAACACGTCGGTGGATCCCATCAAGGCGCGAGACGGGCATGATCATGAGCTTCGGTTGAATCCACTAACTCCCTAATTAAATCCGTAGGATACTCCTTAAGCTAATCGATTTCACCGACCGTGGGCACGATCTCACTACGAGTTCTCCTGGGGATTTTGCTAGATCAACCAAAATACAACCCCTCTTATATCCAACGCATCATAAAAATCCTATCTTTGCATCTAAATCCTAAAATCCGGGCTAATCCATTAGCCCTAGATAGAACTACTCATGCATCATAGGAAAAGCAATAGAAGATTTGATAATAGCAAGAGAATTCATCATAGCATGCATCAAGGAGATATTCAATAAGAAATCACAAAGAAATAACAATGGAATTAAAGAGGACAAAAGTACTCAGCTTGATACAAGAGGATGGGCCTTTGACGTAGCCTAACTCCCAAAAGATCGTCTCCCAAAACTCTCTAAAAAAGATCTAAGCCCTAAAAAAAGTATACAAAAAGTCACCCTCTAATGACGGCTATCATTCCAATATATATCCCTCTCTAAACCCTAGAAAACAACCCCAAAACCCCTATCAAATTCAATTTCAAAGTCAAATCTGGACGTAACTTAAGTTCTGGGCCCGCGGCGACTCGGGTCGAGTAGGTAGCTGCTCGGTCGAGTCGTCAGGAAGCCCGGATTCTTCCCACAATACCACGCTCTGCCTGCTCGGACCGAGTAGGGTCTGCTCGGTCAAGTAGGTAGCTGCTTGGTCGAGTAGGTAGCTGCTCGGTCGAGTTGTCACTCTGCTCGGTCGAGTAGGTGGTCGAAAACAGATTTTTGCACTGCAGCATCAGCTTGCAGAAATTCCGCAGAGCAAAACGTTCTTGGTGGTGTTGGAACCGTCTTGAAGTCTACTATCTGGGAAAAATATCATAAAAAATACTAAAAATCCCAGGTGATAGCAGATTTGAAAATAGTGCACGGCTGTCCTATTTCCAGCACTTTGGGTCTCTCGATTCCTTCGCCGCATCATAGCTCGATCGAGTGACCTGGAATCCATGAGTCATGGTATTATAGAACCATGCTTTCTTCATTCTCCTCTTCTTCGCTCCTTCTCTCTTGTCCCTTCCTTGCTCCCCGGCAGCTTTGAGTCACCGAACGCGGTGACTCAGGAGTTCCGGTGTCGAAGCACGCGCTCTTTCCTCCAATATACTCCAAATCGCTCGATATTCCCTGAAATGCAACCAAACGCTCTTAAGTACAATAGTTCCAATTATGAGCGTAAAAGCGTATGAAATATGTAATTGAGAAATCATTTTGATGTGTAATCATATAGATAAAACTTGGAATATAATAATACATCACGTACTCATTCGTATAATCAAATGGATTCACCCCCCAAGCTTAGCTTGAGGCATCACATCTAAAGATTAATCAAGGATTTTTTGTGGATTTTTTCCAAGTATTTGTGTAGCTACAAGTAATTGGATATAAGAAATATTTTTTTCTTTTTGAACTCTTTTTTTGTAGGAGTAATAGGGTATACATATATATTTTGGCTCCCTTTTGGCTTTTTGGGGCTTTTTGAAGCTAACTTTTCTTTTTGGGATTTTTGGAAACATATGCGGTATAAGTAGCTGCAAAGGGGATGAACCCAAGTGACATGTAGAGAATAATAAGATATGTGGAGAAGGAAATAATATAATCTCCCGGTTCACTCATAAGATGTGCACAATGGTTCAACTAAACTCATAAGCAAGCACATATATTTTCATTCATTTCAACGAATAATGAAGTCATGCGGTAAGGCACACAATAATAGCAGGCATGCAATAAAAAGTGAAAAAGATAACAATGCAGATGCTTCAAATATTCTAAAGATGCGTGAATCTTGGTGCATATCCAACATAGGCATACTAAATACTACTACATACATTCAGTTTCAATTTATTTCATGCATTCATATAGAGAGATCGTCAACAGAATATATATGCAAGCATATGAATAGTAAGACACTGAAATACTCTACGTAGCATGGCAATTCTTGATAGCTACTAAAGCTAAGAGAGATATCATCATTCGGAATATATCTAGCAAAAGGGGAAAAGAAAGGCGGAGAAAGTAAAATAAAAGCAAGCATGCAAGCATACCAAACATGTAAAATATGATGCTAAAAAAATGAAATGGTGAAAAGTGGTGGAAAATAAAAATAAAAAAGTGTAAAATGGAAGAAAATGAAAGAAATGAAAGTAAAAGCGATAGCGCTCATCCCCCAAGCTAAACACAGCAGTGTCCTCACTGGCGAGAACACACCGGTGAGAAGGGAAAATGAGGCTAGGGTGGGTAGGTGGTGAATAAAAGGAAAATAAAGAAAAATAAAAGCGAAACTATGCAAATAAAAGAAGAAGTGCATGACCTAATGCCAAAGATGCCAAAATATGAACAGGCATGCATATGATGCAAATGATGACATGATGCAGGTGGAATATATACAAATGCAAAATGGTGGACAGGCGGTGCAAAAAGGTCATCCCCCAAGCTATGCAAGGTCAAGGCCCCGAAGAGACAAATGGGCACAGAAATAGATAAGGGGTGACAGGAGCAAAAATAGTGTAAAGATCAAGCAGCGGCATCGCCCTCTGGAGGTGATGATGGGTCCGACTGCTAGGGACCAGAGATAGGAACATCAGGCACAGAATATGTAGGCTCGACAGGTGTGTCGGTCGATGATGCAACAGAAGAGACAACAGGCTTAGAAGATAGTGTAACAACTGGAGCGTCGACAGGTGTGAGAACGTGTGTCGACAACAGAAGTCTCCAACTTCGGTGCAACCGATTCAATGGAAGAAGTGACAGGCCCTACAGAAGCCTGAGAGTGGGGCACAATGAGCAGTGCAGGAGGGACAGAAGGGACATGGTCTGGCCTGGATGGAGGGGCTCGTGCAAGTATGACATTGGGTGCACGCTGATGCCTAAGGATATCAAGAATGTCGGTGAGGTCCCGCTTCATGGACTGCTTAAAAGAGGAGAGCGAGGTCGCGAGGGTGTCAAAGGCACGCCTTAGGGTGAAAACCTCGGTCTCCATCGCAGAAAGACATACGTCCGTGGTGCGAGAGCTAAAAGGTGGTCGTGAACTGCTAGAAACCACCCTCGTAGGGTGCCCACGGGAAAGTGATACCCGAGGTCTGAACTGAAAGTCAGGGGAGGGTGGTCTAGCGGGGATCTCGGAGGAAGAGGATGTGAGTGGAATGGATCCGAGATCCAATGCAGAGACAGAAGCAGTAGCAACATCAGAAATGGGAGACGTCGTGGCAACATAAGTGGTGACATACACTGATCACTCCATATTTTACACCTTTTTTCCGCATGTTTGTATGCCATTTTGATCGCTCGTATCGCGTTTTTCACGATTATTCGACAATATTGCGATGCTTTTCACGATTTCTTGTTTTTGTCGAATTTCAGGAGATTTGGAGCGATTTGGAGTGATTCTGAGATGCACCCACTCCGGAGTGTCACCCGTGACTCTTTTGAGGGGAATTCTGTGATTGGAGAGTAGTGGAAGAAGAAAGAACATCGTAGGAGCGACGAGGAGGCAAAAATACGAAGATTGGGCATTTTCAGCATGTCACTCGGCTGAGTGAAGGAGTCACTCGACCGACCATCGACAGCCCGCTCGGCCGGCCAGATCGGACACACGACAGATTGAGTATCAGCGTGCACTCGGCCGACCATCGCTAACCTACTCGGCCGAACCATGGAGACACCACTCGCCCGAGTGGCATCAAGACGACGACAACCAAAAATTCCCAACTTACTGTAATCCGTCAGTGCAATCCCGAGTTCTGACTCGGCCGAGTGAAGAAGTCCCTTCGGCCGAAGCAAAGAAAGTTACTCGGCCGAGTGACTTCCAAGGAGACGATCCCCAAAAGTCCAGACTTACTGGAATCCGTCAGGGTTTGTCACTCGGCCGAATGACATTTGTCACTCGGCCGAGTGAGCCGCGCTGCCTGTAGCGTAAATTGCGATTTTCAGGCTGCGCAGGGGCAATTTGTTACAGTTTTTTGGGCGATTTTGGAGGGTATTTAACCCCAGTTTTTAACCTAGTTGAAAGAGCTTTTTCATAACTTTTTGCAGCCTTTTTAGATTACTTTTTAGGAGATTAGATTGAGCTTTTGGAGGGAGACAAAAGTGTTATTTTGTTGGATGCTATTGAATCTTCATTGGTTTGTCTCTCTTTCTATCAAAAACATCATTTTTATTGATATATTGACTATTGCAATGAATTCTATTGATTTTATTATTGAATTTTTAATGATTTGCATTATGAATTGTGAGTAGTTTTATCGTCTTAGGGCGTAGGGATGAACCCTACGAACCCTATTTCTAATTTCTGATGAATTGGTGAAATTATTGCTAGAATTGATTAGGGTTAGTTTGGGATTGATTTAATACGAATAGCTAGGGATTCATACCGATTGGGATTTGCAAGAGATTGGATCCCAACTCGATAGGAAGTCCTAGAAATTTGAATTGGGTTACAATTGGATTTCTCTGGAATCGGTTTGCAAGAGATTGGACCGAAACTAGGGTTTTCGATTTCAATTCTATACCATTACCCGTTTGCAAGAGATTGGATGGGTAGGAACTATCCCAACCTAGGTCGTAGCTCGAGTTTGCACGAGAGTGGGCTCGAGATACGATTGAACGATGATGTTGTTCTTCACGCTAGCTTGCCTAGGTTAGGGTTTGCAAGAGATTGGACCCTACCCTAGGTTTGCTATAGACCGGCAATAGCGCGAGAGCGTGAGCTTGGTTCTACATTTAGTTGCAACTAGTTCACCTGAATTTCAAGTCTAGCAATTGTGAAACCTACGAATCACAATGACGAGATACGGTTTGTAGTGGGGATTCCCTACCCCTAGGCGTCTTTATTAATTTGTGATATTTCCTTTATACAATTGAATGACTGTGACCGCTTTATTGCGAATATTTCTCGACTGTTCTTATAGCCAGGTGAATTGAAGAAGACACCGTCATTTGCCCTCCTCGTGTTCGATACCTGCTCGCCGCTACACCGTGCGCTTGCGGTAAGACTAGCGAGTCCCCCGCCCCGGGTTTGTGTTCGGGGCGGGCTGCCAAGTTTTTGGCGCCGTTGCAGGGGAGCCATTTTTGACGGAGATCGATTTCGATCACCCGGTTATTTTTCAATTTCTTTATTTATTTCTTCATTCTTTTCTAACTCTGCTTACAGCCCAATTTGCACGCTCTCCCGAAATTTTCCACAAGATCTTAACAGGTAACATAGGGGATGCAATGCCAATGACTGAGTCTGGCCAGGGAGATGATGAATCCTTTGCAGAGCTTCTTAAGGAACTTGTTGATGAGGTCCACGCCACTGGAGCTTTTGCTATTAACATTGAGGACCCAGTCGAACAATTATTTGCATGCTTCGTGATGGATCAAATCTCCCCGGATGGGACAATTGGGGGCGACATCAGAGTTGATGTGAGAGACGACAAGCTATATTTCGAAGACAGTAGAACATGCATCGAGAAGTGCTACATCCCCGAGGAATCCACTGGACATACCGATATTCAGGGAAGTGCGCTCTATGACCCCCACTCCTGCATTTATGGATTAACCGACATATCTCTTGGTCTCAGGAATGAACCGGAGCAAAGTGGAGGTCCTATCGATGCCCACACGGAATTGTGCAGTGTCTATTCAGATGCACCGTCCTCACCAAGAAGAAAATTTGAGCCTCCACTCGAGAGTTCACCACCCGAACATGAGCTAAACTCAGATGTTGAAGGAGAAGCCAAACTCACACAAGATGATGAAGCAGAGGGTACGACACCTCTTGAGGTAGAGCTTAAACAATTACCACCGAATCTAAGGTATGCTTTCTTGGGTAATAAATTGACCTTCCCGGTAATAGTTAACTCCCACCTCACTCATGATCAACTTGAGAAACTCCTAGATGTTCTTAGGAGTCACAAGGTTGTCCTTGGCTACACTATCTCTGATCTTAAGGGAATAAGCCCTAGGCTTTGCACGCATAGAATCCATTTGGAAAACACTGACGCCACCTCCATAGAGCCTCAAAGGCGGTTGAACCCCAACATGAAGGAGGTGGTCAAAAAGGAAATCCTAAAATTGCTTGAGGCCGGAATTATCTACCCTATCTCTGACAGTAGATGGGTTAGCCCCGTTCACGTCGTCCCCAAGAAAGGGGGGATGACCGTTATAAAAAACGATAAAGGAGAGCCCATTTCTACACGCACTGTCACGGGATGGCGGATGTGCATTGATTACAGAAAACTAAATAAAGCCACCCGAAAAGACCATTACCCACTACCCTTCATAGATCAAATGCTTGAACGGCTTGCTAAACATAAATACTTTTGCTACTTGGATGGGTATTTGGGGTTTTTCCAAATCCCTTTGCATGAAGACGACCAAGAAAAGACTACTTTTACTTGTCCCTATGGCACTTACGCCTACCGTAGAATGCCCTTTGGTCTTTGTAATGCACCCGCCACCTTTCAGAGGTGCATGACCTCCATCTTTTCCGACTATATTGAAAATATTATGGAAGTTTTCATGGATGATTTCTCAGTTTATGGAAGTGAGTTTGATTCTTGTTTGGCTAATCTTACCAAAGTTCTTAAAAGATGTCAACAAAATAATCTTACTCTTAATTGGGAGAAATGTCACTTCATGGTCACCGAAGGGATAGTGCTTGGGCACCTTGTCTCCTCAAGAGGGATTGAGGTTGATAAGGCGAAGATTGAGGTAATCGAGAAACTCCCTCCTCCTATTAATGTTAAGGGCATTAGGGGCTTTCTTGGTCATGCGGGGTTTTACCGTCGCTTTATCAAGGATTTCGCCTTGATAGCCCGACCTCTTACCTCCTTGCTTGCTAAAGATGCCCCGTTTATTTTTTCAGGAGAATGCTTGCGAGCATTCAATACATTGAAGGAGGCACTAATTTCTGCACCCATCATACAACCACCGGATTGGAGCCTTCCCTTTGAGCTCATGTGTGATGCAAGTGACCAAGCCATTGGGGCGGTATTGGGACAAAGGAAAGACAGAAAGCTTCATGCAATATTCTATGCAAGCAAAACGTTGGATGACGCACAGAAAAATTATACAACTACGTAGAAAGAGCTTCTAGCGGTCGTTTATTCCATTGAAAAGTTCCGCTCCTATCTCCTTGGATCCAAGGTAATTGTCCACACCGACCATGCGGCATTGAAGTATCTTCTAAACAAGAAAAAGGCCAAACCTAGGTTGATTAGGTGGATACTTCTATTGCAAGAGTTTGATTTGGAAATCAGAGATAAGAAGGGTACAGACAACGTTGTGGCGGATCATTTGTCTAGGCTTATTCGTGACAAGAAGGACGAGAGCTTGCCCATCGATGACACCTTTGTTGATGAGAGGCTATACGCCATAAGGCCCGGGGAAGTTCCTTGGTATGCGGACTTTGTCAATTACTTGGCTTGTGGGATTAAACCATGTGGGATGCCCACACAGCAAAAGAAGAGATTTATGCATGAAGTCCGTAGCTATTTCTGGGAAGATCCGTATCTCTTTAAGATATGCAAGGATGGGGTTATCCGGAGATGTATTTCTAAGGAGGAGGCCACCTCCATCATCTTGCATTGCCATGGTATGCCATGCGGGGGACATCACGCCGCTTCCAAGACTACAGCTAAGATATTACAGAGTGGATTCTTTTGGCAAACCATGTTCAGAGACACGCACGACTTTGTCAAGGGGTGCGATATATGCCAACGGACCGGGAATTTTTCCAAACGAAATGAGATGCCAATGAGGCCCATTCTAGAAATTGAGCTCTTTGATTGTTGGGGAGTGGACTTCATGGGACCATTTCCGTCAAGCAATGGTAACAAGTATATCTTATTGGCCGTGGACTACGTCTCCAAATGGGTAGAAGCCATCGCCATCCCTACCAACGATGCGAGAGTCGTTTCCAAGTTTTTCAAGCAGAATATCTTCCCATGCTTTGGGGTGCCTCGTACTTTGATAAGCGACAGGGGAAGCCACTTCATAGAAAACAAGTTCGAAGCCATGTTGAAAAAGTACGGGGTAAACCATAGAATTGGAATGGCATATCACCCTCAGACGAGCAGCCAAGTGGAGGTTTCGAATAGAGAAATCAAGAAAATTCTTGAAAAGACCGTAGATCGATCTAGAAAGGATTGGTCCATGAAGTTAAACAATGCTCTATGGGCATATCGCACGGCCTTTCGCACTCCCATTGGCACCACGCCGTTCCGACTTGTTTATGGGAAAGCTTGTCACTTGCCGGTAGAGTTGGAGCACTGCACGTATTGGGCCATCAAGACCCTCAATTATGACTATAAGAGTGAGGCGGTGAGGTGGCTCTTAGATATCAATGAGCTTGACGAAATTCGAAGAGATGCCTACGAGAGCTCAAGAATTTACAAAGAAAGGACCAAGATTCTCCACGACGCACGCATAACTGTCACAGACTTCAAGGTCGGAGACAAAGTTTTGCTATATAATTCCCGACTCTGACTATTCCCCGGGAAGTTGAGGTCACGGTGGTCCGGACCTTTCACCATCAAGCACATACAACCGGGAGCAGCTTTTGAATTGGAAGGAAAAGACGGAGCCACATTCAAGGTGAATGGACAACGGCTCAAGCATTATTCCAAAGGAGTCCCTACGGGTGAAGTAAATAGAATATATCTACTCAAGGGATGGCCAGATGACCTTTCATACCTCCTTGACGAGGTTATAGAAGAGGCTATCCCCTACTCCATCGGTGCACTCCACGATGATGGCTTTGAAGAAAGCCAAGATTTGGTCGAAGAGGAGAAGATGGAGGACTCTCCCAATAGCTCCACGACGAATGATGATGGCGACGTTGATGTCACGAGAATACGAGAGCTTTGCAAGCGCTCGACATTGAAGAGTCCAAAGAAAGCTCCACTGATTCGAAGATCGGTGTCACCGGTAAAGTCAAAGACCGAAACAAGCTCAATCTTGGGAGAGCCATCCCCCAACATTGCCCATGATGAAGGGGCGCTGAGAAAGGCCACGCACCACCACGATTCAAATCCGAGCGGTCTTCCCGGCAAATTCGACGGGTGCATCTCATATGCACCCAACATCCCGCGCTAAATTGAAAATCCAAAGGGGTCGAGCTCAAGACCTTAAACGAGCACTTGTTGGGAGGCAACCCGATGGTTTTTACATTCTTTTTATTTTGGTTTTCATTTTTTTAGACTTTTATTAGTTTTTTGAGTCAATTGCCCATAAAAATCGTGACAACGGGTCTTAATTCTTATGACAGGAGAGGAGAAAAGGAGAACTCTCACATAGAGGATGACCGAGGCAAAGAAGAGTGCTCCAGGAATGCGCTCGAGGCTTAGGAAGAGGAAGAAACCAACTAGAGGAAGAAAAACAGAGAGCAGAGCGAAAACGGAGCCCCGAAGCAGAAAACAGCACGCCACTCGGCCGAGTATCATATGCGACTCGGCCGAGCAAAGGACCCCATTCGGCCGAGTGGGGCACCAACCAGGGAAGTCTGCGGAACCAACTCTCTGTCTTTTTTGTGCATTTCAGTATTACTTGCCACTCGGCCGAGTACATTTAGTCACTCGGCCGAGTGAAATGGATACCCTCCTAGGGCGAGAATTGCCGAGTAGCTTGTGCCACTCGGCCGATGGAGATTCTCCCTTCGGCCGAGTGGAACATAGCCACTCGGCCGAGTCATAAGGGGGAACGAGAATTTTTCGAAATTTTTTCATTTACGCACTCGGCCGAGTGACAATGTCACTCGGCCGAGTCGTAACAATTTATATATAAGCACGGAGCGGGCACGATTTTATAAAACCCCAAATTCCTTCGTTTTTCGCCCGAGCTTCCGCTGCTTCGTCTCCCTCGCCTGCTGTTTCGATTTCCCTCGCCCGAATCGAACCCATCCCTCCTGCGATCGCCATCGACCGAGCTCCCCTCCCACATCGACATTGGATCGCTGCTCCATCTCGCCGGCGCCGGCCTCCATTGCCTCTTTAGCCTCGGTTTGCCTCAATATCCTATTTTCTCCTTGTTTCTCTCGATCCGTAGACCTGTTGAGCCCAAAAATCAAATTAATTCTTTTATCTATCTATTATACCCCATCTCTCCCATGTATTTCGAATATTATCCGCTGATATCATTATTTGATTTGCAGGCTATCTTGGGGGAGCTTTGAGGAGCTTCTGGACGCACTTTTGGCTTTGCAAAGGCGGTGTTCTTCACACGCACTTGCTGATTTGCTCTCGTGGCGTGTTTATGTACATTCGTTCCATTTTTTCTAGCACGTCGCATATTATTTTTGTAGGGTGAGCACTCGCGGCACACATGCCACCCCGCACTAGGCCACGCACGCGGGGAGCCTCTTCCAAGCGGAAGAGGACCAATGATGCCGGTCCCTCTCACGCTAGGGAGGACTCCCCTCCACCTAGTCCACCTCCATGCACACAGCCGCTTCCCGCTGATCCCATCCACGCACAGCCTATCCCAGCTGTTCCTGTCCCTCCACCAGCTCCCGCCGTCGGGCTGCTGGGGATCACGTTCAGAAACGATGCACAGCGCGTCCGATTTGAGCGTATTGCCCAGCGCTCGATAGTGCCCTCTAGGTTCACACATTTAGCAGACCTTGATCGCCTAGGGGTACTAGAGGGGATACTCACATTGTACGAAAACGTGGGATGGCGTGATTTTCTTGCTGTGTCGGCGGATACCTATATCCGTCCGACACTAGAGGTCCTGAGCTCGATTGACCGGACCGCTGGGGGATGCACATTCCGCCTGATGGATTGAGAGTGCGAGGTCACTCTCGACATGCTTCGTGTGTTCTTCCAGTGGCCCGCTGTCCCTGTCCCCGACCGTGCCTACGCGCCCACGCACATCCCACCACCGTCATTCGACACTTCCACGTTCTGGACACGGATCACGGGTTCACCACTTGGCTTTGACCCTAGTAGGGCCAAGGCCTCAGCCATCCTGCACCCCTACCTCCGCATTGCACAGCACCTCATGGCGACCACCTTCCTAGCAAGGTACGAGCCTGGGACGATGTCTACGCCTGAGCTCTACATGCTCTATGCGATGACTCGCCCTAGAGTTCTGGATAGGGGTAGCGACGACCTGGTCCCCGCCGTAGAGATTGATATTGCTAGCTGGTTTTTAGACCGCATCATCATTTCGGTGGGCACTCGTTCACCTATTTGCTGCGGCGGTCTGATTACTCTGCTAGCCCTGATGACCGGCGTGGACCTACCTGTCGACCTTCGACGAGCCCTGGGCCCCACTTCACTCTCGATTGATGTTATGGCCTGGATGAAGATGCTTCGTCCCCATGGCCAGCGGCAATGGGTATGGTTGCACGGTCCCTTTGGTGCCGATTACATGGTTCTCTCGAGCCCCGCTCGGACACATATAGGACCGGCACATGTGGACTGGCTTCCAGCGATGGATATCCTGATCCCTGCCGCCTACGTGCTAGAGGCCGAGGGAGCTGAGCAGGCACCACCTGCACCCGTCGACCCCGTGATCCCTCAGCCCGAGCCTGCACTTTCTGCACCTCCCGACACCTCTGTCCACACTTCTGTCGGTGTCGGGAGTACCCTTGCTGAGTTGTCCACCACCTTCACCACGTCTACCACCACCCCTACTACTGCTGTCCCTATCTCGGTTGAGCCTATTTCCTCACTTCTTCCCGAGCGTCCACCCACCATACTAGAGAGAGGCGAGCCTTCCTTCCCTGCTGCTTTGCGGACCCTATCCAGCTTGCTGTCCGCTGGGGTGTCACCTTTTGGTCCTTACACTTCCTCACCAGTGGCCGACCCTTCTGTCCCCACCGCAGCTGTCCTATCCGAGAGTGTCGTGACATCTGTCCCCACACCTGTGTCACCGACCTCTCTTGCTGCCTCGTCGCCGATTTTGTCTTCCACCACTGCTGCTGCTGCCTCCTCATCCCAGCCTGTGTCTCAGCCTCACACTGAGGCTGGGCATCCACTAGTGAGCACAACACCCTTCCCGCACTTTCCTGTTGGCCCCATACTCTACACCGCTCGTGTCAGACAGCCCCGTCCTTCACAGCCTAGACCTGTTCGTCCCTCCGCTCCACCACCCCCTGACACTCTACTTCAGAGCCTTCGTGCTCTTGAGGGGGCTGTGAGTGGACTCAGAGGCGACTTTAGGGCTCTCTCTGCCACGGTCAGTTCCGTGCAGTCCCGCGTCACCATGCTCCCCGATATTCAGGCTTGCCTGAATCAGATCCTGGAGTGACTGCCTCCGCTACACCCACCCACCCAGCAGACACCTCCACCACCACCCCCACCACCTCCGCCACCTCCGCCACAGGACAGAGATGGTGCAGCACCACCAGCTTAGGCACACCCGTGATGCCATTGATCTTTTTTGTCGTTATGCTGCCCATTCTCTGCTGGCCTTGTCGATATATTTTTTGCCCCCCTCCTCCCCTCACTATTTTGGTCCCTGTTCCGATCACATCATTTTATATCCTTTTTGGGAGAGAGGGAGAGTATTTTTGGTGACACAATACCTGCATCACTCTGATCTTTGCATGCATCATTCATATCCGCATCATATTTTTTGTTTATTTTTCCTTTTTTGTATCATGCATGCATCCTCACCCACCCCACCCATTTCCCGTCTCTCGGTGTGCCACACTTTGCACATTAAGGGCACTGTGCACTTTAGCTTGGGGGAGTGAGTTCTCACACTTTTTTCTTTCATCACCTTCATTTTTAGTTTTTTCACGTTTTTTCCGCTTTTGCACCCATTTTTCATCACTTTTTCAATTTTTTTTGCCATGCATCACGTTTTTCTTATTTTCTTTGTGTGCTGCATTATAAATAGTTCTGTTTTCCTTTATCTTTATTTCTATCATCTTTTACTAGAGATGATTTTTCTGTGATGACGATGACGTGGTGTCAGCTTTTCTCTATATGCATGCTAATTTTGTCATGTCATAGCTTTTGTTTCTGATATCATATGCTATGCCCTGCTTTGCATTTAGAAATAGTAACCCACTTCTTTTTCCATATGAAAATGGATGAAATTCTATTATTAGCTGATGTCTGATGATTCATATGTATGCTATCGTAGAAAACACACCAAGATTCACGCATTGATTGCTTATATCTGGGGTACCTCTTTCTTTTCTCATATCACTTCTTATTGCATGATTTGTACGCTTCACTTCAGGTTGATTGAATGTTTGCTAGCATTGATATATCTGGACTAGTTTGCTTTTTGAGATTAAACTGAGTAGATTAAATTACCCTGCTGAAGTTGTCATGCACGTCCTATAGAGTGAACCGAGAGATACATTTATTTCTTTCTCCACATATCTTGAACATTATTTCTCTATTTTAAATTCATTGGTGAATCTTCCCTTAGCAATTCTATTATTGGCATCCCCCCGTTACTATATCCCATGCTCCAAATTCCCCAAAACTAAAAAGAAAAAAAATACTTGTATATCCTTCTCTTTTGATTTGGGATCATTTGTGTATATATGTTATTTGAATTTCTAAAAAAAGAATAAGAAAAAGATTTGAGAAAAAGAAAAGAAAAGAGAAAAGAAGTTCGAAAACGATCCCATCTCATACCCTTTCTCTCTTTCTTCCCTCTTTTGCTTTTATTTTTATTTCTTTGACTTTTGGAGCTTCAAAAGAAACGGGGAATGTAAATATTGTTTTGTTTCTGCCACCACGCTTATGGATAAGCTTGGGGGAGAGGATCCAATGATGTGTGAGAGAGTGAATACTTGACGGTGCATGACAACCTAGGCTAAGTAATATTTTATACTCGGTGAGATTGCTAAAGTTTCACGAAATCCAGAAATCTACGCTTAGCATTCATTTCATGAAAACCACTCTTTTCTATTCTTACTACTCTATTGTGTGATATCTCTTATACTCCTTATAGAAAGCATTCAATTGAAAAGTGTGTGATCTACGATTTTGTATACCGCTTTAGATGCTCCAGACGATGTTAATTCTAGAATTATTCCATTTTTCATGCTATATTGATATTCTTGGGTTTTCTATTTCAAATGCACCATTATACTATGATATCGAGATAAAATTCTTTGACATGTGGTTTATATTCGATGCGTGCTATATGAGTAAGCAAAACCCACGTCCTGAGAAAAATGATCTCGCAGCTTCCTTCTTCGTTTTCTATTTTGTTTTTCTTTTTATTTTATTTTCCACCTTTCCATCGTTTCTATTATCCACCGGGTTCGCTTTTTACTCATCTTCCTTGAGGACGAGTAAGAGGTAAGCTTGGGGGATTTTGATCACTCCATATTTTACACCTTTTTTCGCATGTTTGCATGCCATTTTGATCGCTCGTATCGCGTTTTTCACGATTATTCGACAATATTGCGATGCTTTTCACGATTTCTTGTTTTTGTCGAATTTCAGGAGATTTGGAGCGATTTGGAGTGATTCTGAGATGCACCCACTCCGGAGTGTCACCCGTGACTCTTTTGAGGGGAATTCTACGATTGGAGAGGAGTGGAAGAAGAAAGAACGTCGTAGGAGTGACGAGGAGGCAAAAATACGAAGATTGGGCATTTTCAGCATGTCACTCGGCCGAGTGAAGGAGTCACTCGGCCGACCATCGACAGCCCACTCGGCCGGCCAGATCGGACACGCGACAGATTGAGTATCAGCGTGCACTCGGCCGACCATCGCCAGCCCACTCGGCCGAACCACGGAGACACCACTCGTCCGAGTGGCATCAATACGACGGTAACCAAAAATTCCCAACTTACTGTAATCCGTCAGTGCAGTCCCGAGTTCCGACTCGACCGAGTGAAGAAGTCCCTTCGGCCGAAGCAAAGAAAGTCACTCGGCCGAGTGACTCCCGAGGAGCCGACCCCCAAAAGTCCAGACTTACTGGAATCCGTCAGGGTTTGTCACTCGGCCGAATGACATTGTCACTCGGCCGAATGACATTTGTCACTCGGCCGAGTGAGCCGCGCTGCCTGTAGCGTAAATTGCGATTTTCAGGCTGCGCAGGGGCAATTTTGTCACAGTTTTTTTGGGCGATTTTGGGGGGTATTTAACCCCAGTTTTTAACCTAGTTGAAAGAGCTTTTTCATAACTTTTTGCAGCCTTTTTTAGATTACTTTTTAGGAGATTAGATTGAGCTTTTTGGAGGGAGACAAAAGTGTTATTTTGTTGGATGCTATTGAATCTTCATTGGTTTGTCTCTCTTTCTATCAAAAACCTCATTTTTATTGATATATTGACTATTGCAATGAATTCTATTGATTTTATTATTGAATTTTTAATGATTTGCATTATGAATTGTGAGTAGTTTTATCGTCTTAGGGCGTAGGGATGAACCCTACGAACCTTATTTCTAATTTCTGATGAATTGGTGAAATTATTGCTAGAATTGATTAGGGTTAGTTTGGGATTGATTTAATACGAATAGCTAGGGATTCATACCGATTGGGATTTGCAAGAGATTGGATCCCAACTCGATAGGAAGTCCTAGAAATTTGAATTGGGTTACAATTGGATTTCTCTGGAATCGGTTTGCAAGAGATTGGACCAAAACTAGGGTTTTTGATTGCAATTCTATACCATTACCCGTTTGCAAGAGATTGGATGGGTAGGAACTATCCCAACCTAGGTCGTAGCTCGAGTTTGCACGAGAGTGGGCTCGAGATACGATTGAACGATGATGTTGTTCTTCACGCTAGCTTGCCTAGGTTAGGGTTTGCACGAGAGTGGGCTCGAGATAGCTTCACCTTAGGTCGGGGCACGACAGAGACAGAGGTAGTGACCTCAGGGGAAAATGTGTGGACAGTCCCCGAGGTCTCTACGGTGGTGGTGGTGGTGGTGGGAGAACTAACAGAAGTGGGAATAGAAGTGCTCCCAGGTGGAGGTGGATGTGCAGGCTGGGCTGGCTCGGCTGCCACGAGAGCAGCAATGTCAGGCTCATCCTCATCAGAGCTGAGCACCCAGTCGTCGATGTGGTCGGTAACTGGTGCTCCAGGTGGCTCGAGGACATGGATTTGGGGGATAAGAAAAATGCGGGGAGTGATCCAGTCAAGCATGACTGGGGAGACATGGGTGAGGTCGGGGTGGGGCAGGTAGAGGTACTGCTCACAATGGGTGCCTATAAGGTAAATCCAGTGATGCTTACTGTGCGGCCTGATGATGGACATGCGGGTAAGCACATCTATCGTCAGGCGTGTAGGCCCGGTGGGAGTCACTGGACGTGCATGAAGGGCAAGGCCGAGCATTTGGGTGAAAATGGTGAAAAATCTGCCGCATTAGATATCGGTGGCGGCATGGGCAGTTTGGAGGAGGTGATGACACAGCCAGTGCGCTGTGTCGGAGAGTAGGAAGGGGTGGAGTGTACCATCGGGGTGGAAGCACAGAAGTCGAGTCATCCCCATAAGATGGGAAAGCTCAGTCAGGGAGAGTGTCCTGACCTCTGGCCTGGAAAAGAGTGTGGTGGTGATGTGGCGCTGGGTGTAGCAGAGACAGGGGTGGACGATACAAGAGGATTTCGTCCTACTAGGGCGATATCCTCGTAGACGAGTGATGCGATGCCAAAACTGCTTGGCATCGAACGTGGTGGGCTCGAAGTCTGGGGAGAAGGCGAGGGTGTGGTCGGGGATGGCGGGAAAGTGGAAGTGGGCATGGATCATGGCGTGCATGACCACTACGTTGTGGTCAAGCAGCCAGAAGCTAATGCCATCACCCGCTGGGGTGACTATAATAGAGCTCAACGCCTCAAGGGTGAGGCATGTGTATGTGCGTGCGTGGATGGCGAGGAGGTGGTCAAAACCTATGACCTGATGAAGCCTGTGGACACCCTGTAGGAGTCCAAGGCACTGGAGGGTGGGGACGATCGTGCAGTGGGATATGGTAGTAAAACGCTTGCGGCGAGTGTCGTCCTTGAAGACAATATCGTACATCCTCAGGGTGGGTGGATGAGGCACTGGACGAGATAGAGGAGCGGTGGTGGGGATGAGAGGAGCGGTGGTGTGTGTGGTGTGTGGGGCCTCTATGGCTAGAGGCATGGGTGTAGTGGATCGTGACGAGTCGAACGAGGACGACGAATCGTCCAAGTACGGCTCGAGTGTGGGTGATCGTGATCGACGTGGGTGTCGTGCTGGCCGGGAAGAGGAGGGACCAGTGGTGACCTTCCTCTTTGCCGGCGAGGCTTCCTTGGCCTAAGGCGAGGAGGCATTGTGCGAATGGTGCAAACAGCTAGCTACGGTATGAAAAATAAGAATGGAATGAGTATACCGATATCCGAGTGTCGTTGCGAAAGCAAAAGTGATCTGTGCACGTGCAAACCCTCGAATCCAAGCGATCCCCAAGCTGCTCCAAACCGAGCTCCTCGAATCCAAGAAGAAGCTCCAAGTGTACCTGCAATAAGATATGAAAATAGTATTAGGAAATTTCGATAATTAATCGGGTTTGGGGATCAAAAATAGGAAAAATTAGGGGTGGGGATGGTTTGGATTTAGGGGAGATGGGGGAGGTGAGAGGGATGAAGTAGGGGGTGGGGGGATGGCTGCTCGACCCGAGCACGGTGTGTGCTCGGGCGGCTGCTCGGGCGGCACGCACACAGCTTCGACGAGGCGCCGAAGCAATGAAGGCGGGGCGGGGTTTGGGGGAAAGAAAGGGAGGGAGAGAGATGGGGGTAGGGGGAGAGGGAGGAGGGGGTTGAATGGATGCGCCGTCGGTGCTGGGCGGCGAGATGCCGGAGCAGTGGGGCAGGGGGAGAGAGAGGGGGATTGGGGGGGAAAGGGGCATTTGGGGGGGGGGGGGAGAGAGAGAGAGAGAGAGAGAGAGAGAGAGAGAGAGAGAGAGAGAGAGAGAGAGAGAGAGAGAGAGAGAGAGAGATGACGGGAAGAAGTGGACTGGGCGGCGGCAGAGGGCGGCGCTCGAGCGGAGCACGACGGCGACAGCAGCGGAGGCACGTCGAGTCGAGTTAGGGTTAGGGTTAGGGGAGAGCTCAGGGATTTGGGGGGCTGATTTCGAGTAGGATTATGGATGCCTCAAGTTGATTTCAAATTATATGACCGAATCGAGCTCGGTTAAGTGGTAGGCCCTGGCTGAGTAAGTCGCTGCTCGGGCCGAGCAGCGATAGCTGCTCGGTCGAATAATAAAAGATATAAAAATATGAGAATTTAAGTTCAGAAATTGTGACCTAGTACTCGACCGAGTTTCTTACTCAGCTCGGTCGAGCTGAATTGAAACAGAGTGTTGTTTTCAGCTTCTCTTTGCTCTCCCTGCAGCTCGGCCGAGTAGGGTAGCTACTCGGTCGAGTCCATGAATCTTTCCAGAGCACCCGTTTTAGCACTTTTGGGACTCTCCCTGTAGCTCAGCCGAGTATGGTAGCAACTCGGTTGAGTCGAATTAGAAACAGAGTGCATTTTTCGACGTTTTTAGGCTCTGCCTGTAGCTCGACCGAGTAGGGTGCTACTTGGTCGAGTCGCAATTAATTTCCAGAGCGACTTTTTGCATGTTCCTCCAGCTTTTTGCAGCTCTGACTATAGCTCGACCGAGTAGGGTGCTACTCGGTCGAGTCGAGTTTGATTTCCAGAGCACGTTTTTGCCTGTTTCCTCCAGCTCTCTGTAGCTCGGTCGAGTAGGGTAGCTACTCAACCGAGTCACCTGGAACTCTTCCCCGAGAAATACAAGAATTAAAAACGTATTTATTTTGTTTTTGAATAAGAACAGAAAAACGAAAAGAAAAACAAAAACTAAGGGAAAGAAAATCGGGTTGCCTCCCGATAAGCGCTTGTTTTAAGTCGTAAGCTCGACTCCCTCAAGATTTTCAATGAATGATGTTGTGCGCATATGAAATACGCCCGTCGTACTTTCCAATGATCCTATGAGGTGGTAGTTAGCACGCCTCTTCATATTGGCCCTCAGCGAGCAAGAGGATAGTAGCCTCTGGTTCTTGATGGTGCAAGTGTATGCCCGAGGGCTCTTCGTCAAGAACTTGTAGATAGGCAGCCACCACCTTGTTGTATACGACACCGTCGTCGTCATCCAAGCTCATCTTCATTGGATCTTTGGAAGTCTCCTCCATGGTATGTTCATAGGGAGCTTCGTCCTCCAAGAGATCAAGGTAATTAGCGTCTTCCGGCGGTTGGCGTTTCCTCATAGGCTTTTGCAAGCGAAATTGGACATCAATATTTCGCAAGTTCAGAGATAACGTCCCCTCACGGACGTCAATCAAGACTCCGGCCATGAATGGACGACCCAATATGATCTGCGAGCTACCTTTCTCCGGCATGTCCATAATCACAAAATTTACCGGCACACATAGCCCGGGCGGTATCTGCAGGATGATGTCATGTGCGATGCCTACTAGATAAGTAATAGAGTGATCCACCAATTGAATGCTCATATCAGTAGGCTAAAGTTCCGTCCCGATGTTTAGCCTCTTAAAGATAGAGAGCATCATCAAACTAATGCTCGCTCCCAAAGCGATCAATGTTATACTATTAGGGGTGCCGCCGACGGAGCACGTCACCGTGAAACTCCCAGGGTCCGGCAACTTCTTCAGTAGATGGTTCTTGATGACTGAGGTGCAGTTACTCAAGAGCTTCACCTCTTCTTAATTACGCTTCCCCGTAATGAGATCCTTCAAGAACTTAGCGTATGTGGGGGGTTTCAGTGATAGCGTCCATAAAGGGGATGTTCAGTTGGATATCTTTGAGGAGCTCGGAGAACTTGGCGTATTTCTTCTCCATCTTTGCTAGTGACAACCTTTGAGGATATGGAGGTGGAGGTCGACTTGCCTTGTCTGTAGCGGCATCCTTTGGAATATATTTGTTAGAAGAAGTAGTAGTAGCATCCGGTGCCGTAATGGTGGTAGTCAAGGTAGAAGGCAAAGCCTCACTCTCTTCAATAACCTTGGGATCCTCTGTAGCCTTTTCCATGTCCTTTTCAGCAGAAATATCTTCATCTTGAACTTGAGTAGACAACTTTCGGCTCGCATTGCTAGAAACCAGCACCATGACAGTGTCGGTAGTCTTTCCACCTCTCGTAGCAACCGCGACCACTGCCTTTGCTTGGGCCCTATGATATGGCTCCGTCTGAGAGGGCAATCTCCCTTGCATCTTCATAAATTGGGACATTTGGCCTTTAAGCTCATGGATGGAATCGTTGATAGACTTGAAATGAGCGGAATTCTCTGCATTTATCTTGGATTGCCCACTCATGAAAGTGTCCAATGTTGCCTCGATATTGGGTTTTGGATCTGCCGGTGCATATTGTTGTTGTTGACGGTAATTGTACCCCGGTGGTCTGTAAGACCCAGATAGCCTAAAACCATATATTTTGCGGAGGTGCCCCTTGTTGCTAAGGTGGTGGTGGAGGTCTCTGCTGCTGAGGAGGTTGCAATCCTTCATTCGGGTTACCATAAGAAAATCCAGGATGATTTCTCACCGTCGGATGTTGCCATTGATTCCTCCCCTCTCTAGCTACAAAGTGTACCTACTCAACTTGCATGTCTGCTCCATCATAAGGTTCTTCATTAGGAGCATAGCCTTGCTCCACTTAGCCTTCATATGTGGGATAAGCTGGAGCTTTAGAAGTGGTTGGAATAGCGTCCAACCTCTGTTCAATCCTCGCTATCTGTTTATAAAGAGTCTCAATCTAAATATCAAGATGGGTAGCGATTTTGATGTGTCCATATTTTCCATGTTTTTACCGCATCATTTTATCTCATTTCATATCATATTCGCCTCCGAAATCTATATTTTTATATATTAATGCTCTCCTAACGCCATATTCTAGTTTTTGCATAGATTTGTGGATTTTTCAGTGATTTTGGAGCGAATTGGAGCTGATTCGGGACATGGACACATCCAGCGCGTCCAAGATGTCATTGGCAAGGCTCCATGGGAGTTTGTCGCAGAGAAGAAGATCGGAGGAGAGGAGGAGAAGCGAGCGAGAGAAATCCAGAAAAAGCCCTCAGCCATTCAGTTTCCCAGGTGACTCGGGCCGAGTAGCTTACAACTACTCGGCCGAGCTGACACACGGATACAACATGAAATGGATATGTGTTGACTCGACCGAGCAGTTAGGCGAATCGACCTGAGTTGACACCCCCTGCTACTCGACCGAGTAGGGGGCTACTCGACCGAGAAGACTGCATCAGAAATAAGCTAGCAGGAGCGCGGCCATCGAAGTGACTCGACCGAGCAGCCACCTGCTCGGTCGAGTAGCCGACACGCCCAAGCAACATATTGGCCCAACTTTCCAGATTTCTGAGAATTATTTGTGGGGTCCCTACCCTGTAATGCCAGTATGTGTAAAATATTGTTTGCGTGTGTACATATAGTAATTTTGTTGTGTGTATAGTAATTTCCTACAGGTATGGCTATCAGGTGACTATGATATGCTTTGGATATATAAGTGAATGTGTGTGGTTGGATAGTAAATTGATATTATTGTTAGCATGATATTAGTGTTAATTAGCGTGCTTAGCGATTTTAGTTGGTGAGTGTGTATAGAAAAATGGTATATTCATGATAATTGGTGATACTGGGATAGTTATTAACGAATGATATTATTGTTGTTGATGTTTGGTTGTTGGTGATGTTGTTATTATTATTGGTATTAGTATTTTTATTATTGGTGGTATTGATTAATATTAGCATTACTATTGTGTAGGCCTTAGTTAATTTTGGTAGCTAGAGTTGGGCTTGGATTATTGTTGGTTAATGTTGATTGGGCTTTAATAGTTGGGCTAGGATATTAGAATGAGAGAAGATATTTTTATTTAAGTGGAATGGTAAACTTGTAATTAAGTGGTTCCCATTTTAATAATTCATTTTCCTTCTTTCTCTACAAGCTTCTCCACACTTCTCATAATTAATTATTTATTTTTTTTCCTCCCTTCCCCTTAATTTTCCCCAAAACCCCTTTGATGGCCGAAAGTGCATCAAGTCAAAAAAAAAGAAAAGAGAAAAGAAAAGGGAGGAGAAAAAGAAAGGAAGAAAGAAAGAGAAAGAAAGAAGAGAAGAGAGGAAGAGGAAAGAAGATCAAAAGAGAAGTTGGAGGAGAAATCCAAAGAGGAGATTAGGGTTTGAGCTTGGTGGAGGAATTTTGACCAAGAGGTAGGAATCCATCTCACTATAGCTTGCTATTTGATTTCATGTTCACAGTTGTTGCTGGAAAATCTTTGTTGTTTAACTGAAACTTTAGTGACGAACTGCTATTAATTGGCTACATAAAATTGCTTGAAAAAATGTATGTTATGTATATTGATGTCTTTAATAACTTTCATGTTCATAAATTTTTCCAATTCAAACTGGAAGTCAGGTTAAAAATTCGATTTTTGCAACATGTCTGGAATTCTGTCACACTGGACACAGTTTAGAAAAATGGAGCTTATTACCTGCACACTCTATGGAATTTGCTGTTCTTGGTCTTGTTGGAAATTTAACAAGTTTATCTACAAATTCTTCATTGTGCATATTTTTCGAATTTCTGGCTGCATCATGCCCAAAATTAGCTTCTAATACATGCCCTGAAATCTGTCAGAAAAACAGCCTGTACAGATTCTACCAATTAATTCACTATAAATCACTCAGTCCATATTTAAGAAGGTAATTTCATGGGTGAATCCAAGATTACTATATCTTAAACTTTCATTTAGAGAGTTTCGTCACATTCACAAGAGAAATTGGTTAAATACCCTGATTTTGTGGCTGTTCCTGTAATTTCAGCAAGCTGGACCGTTTTGGGTGAAATGTTGAAGTTGTAAACTCATATGTATTGAAAAGAGAACCATGGGTGAAATGCATTTAATTCATGCTTTGAAATTAATCAACCCCCTTTCAAGTTATATCATGCTATTAGTGGCCTTATGTTGTGTTGGTGGAAATACTTGTATGTAGTCAAGTATGAAATTAATCATTCCACTAAAAGTTGCTATCTTGCTATTGGTCATATGTTTGTTTCAATTGAACTATGGATTATGTTTGTTATGCCCTCCAAGTATTGTGGGAAGGCTATTGCATATTTGGGCTATGTTGGAATGTTGTGGATGGAAACTTATATGTGTTGGAATGAGAGGAGGTGAAAATGGTGGTTGTCATGTGATTCCTTTTGTTACAAGTTAATTTTCAATTGAGATACTGATAAATGAATAAGTCCTCTTAAATGAGGGTGACACGGGGATTGGGGGACACTACGTAGTGGGTAAAACATGAGGGGATGGACAGTTCTGGTGGTTGGTGGCCCTCCTGTTCTTGCCCGAGTGGCGGTGAGTGGCAGAAATAAGGAGAATTGGAGAAAATGTGAAGGATAAGGAGAAAACAGGGCTCCTTTAGTAAGAGCTTGTCTCGGGGAGTTTGCATGTTCCACCCCAACTGGGGATGAGGTCTAGTCCCAAGAGGGTCTACCCACTACTTAGGGTCCAAATCACTATTAGATAACTTTCATTACTTTTGTAGCATTATAAAATGTTGCTTACTTGTACGTTCTTTACTTGTAGCCCTTCCATGTTGTATACCCTTGTTATATGCATCGCCTATTTCTTGTCGCTTGCGTTTATTTTACTTATGTTGTTGCACTCTTTTGTTGTTGTACTTTCGTTTATGTTATGCATTCAATGCTTTATGTCATATACGTGTCCCCTTTAGCTCATTCCATACTTTGTTTGCACCTTGCTATGAATGCATGTGAAATAGTTGCATTTTCATAATAGCATACTAGAGGGAGTCGGCATTCCTACTGGGTCACGCGTTGACGTGCCCCCATTGACTTTTTCAGGTGTGGTTCCTGTAGATGGCATGTGGAGCCGGAGGTTTTGGCAAGAGGGTTGTTGTTGGGAGTTGGAGCTTAGATTAGATGGTGAGGGGTGAGGAGAGAGTTATGTGTACTTTGGGTTTTTTTTTCGGGTGAGAGATACTTGTACCATATGAATTGATGCAATGGGATGTTTGAGATGTACATGAAATTGTTCAGTGTTTGGCTTTCAGCATTTCTCTGTGACCTTGTGTCGTTCTGTGTTTGTTGGTTGGCTGTTTGTTGAATACTACATGTACTATTGCAAGCAATGCGCAGTGGACCTGCAGATACGTTTTAGTTCTCTTCATGTACCTTGTCCTTCTGGGTATCCCAGGGATGGGGTCGTGATATACCCCTGGTATAAAAATGATGTTTCTTTAATATTTTAGACATTAAGTGTTTTTAGGAAGTTTTTATTCCGAGTTTTTAGTGTAAGCTGGAGATTTGGATCTAGGTTTTGATATTTGAGCAAAGACTTGATTTTTATTGCGTTTTCTGGCTGGGAAAATATTGGATCTTAATTCTCTGTGGCTTGCTATCAATTTGCATCGCTTTTGGTACATATTCCTATATTTTATATGTTTTTATTATTAAGATGAATTCCATGCTAAAAATCCAACCTTTCTTTATTTCCCCACCATGTGTGAGTAGTTCTATCTAGAGCTAATGGATTAGCCATAGGATTTTAGGAAAAAGATGCGAAGCTAAGATTTTTAGGTTGCATTGGACATAAAAGGGGAGTAGTTTTGGTTGATCCAGCAAAATCTCTAGGAGAACTTGTACTGAGATCATGCCCACGGTCTGTGAAATCGATTAGATTAAGGAGTATCTTATGGATTTAATTAGGGAGTTAATGGATTCAACCGAGACTCGTGACCATGCCCGGCTCGTGCCTTGATCTGATCCACCGACGAACTATACCACTAATTGACGGCTACCGCCATTGCGTCAATAAGAGCCACCAAAATACCTCGAAGCTCTGACCCACTAGAGTGGTATGCGTTGAGAGTATGTGAACCATGAGAGTGGTGAGATTATTGTAGATCCTTAATGCACATACTGTCTGCATCTATCAGGTGAGCATGGTAAATACGGTATGTTAGATTCATGAAGCCTTGACGCATGAATTCACTTCCTAGATGCTACAATCCCCAATAAAACCAATGCAACGTAGAAGTCCTGTCACGTCCCCCTCCCTGAGATACGCAGGGAGGCAGGGTACATGACGAGAACTAAAAACGTATCTGTAGGTCCACTGCGCATTGCTGGGAATAGTATGTATAGTATTCAACAAACAGCCAACCAACAAACACAGAACGACATAAAGTCACAGAGAAATACTGAACAATTTCATATACATCTCAAACATCCCATTGCATCGATTCATATAGTACAAGCATAAAGTACACATAGCTCTCTCCACATCGCTCACCACCCAATCTAAGCTCCAACTCCCAACAACCGCCCTCCAACCTCAACCTCCAGCTCCACCTGCCATCCCCATGAACCACACCTGAAAAGTCAACGAGGCACGTCAACGCGTGACCCAATAGAAATCCCAACTCTCTCTAGTATGCTATTATGAAAATGTAACTATTCTACATGCATTCATAGCAAGGTGCAAATGAAGTATGGAATGAGCTAAAGGGAACACGTGTATGACATAAAGCATTGAATGCATAACATAAACGAAAGTACAACAACAAAAGAGTGCAACAACATATGTAAAATAAATGCAAGCGATAAGAACTACAGTAGGCGATGTATATAACAAGGGTATACAACATGGAAGTGCTACAAGTAAAAAATGTACAAGTAAGCAACATTTAATAATGCTACAAAAGTAATGAAAGTTATCTGAAGTGTTTTGGACCCTAAGTAGTGGGTAGACCCTCTTGGGAATGGACCTCACCCCCAGTTGGGGTGGAACAGTCAAACTCCCCGAGACAAGCTCTTACTAAAGGAGCCCTGTTTTCTCCTTATTTTCCCTTCACATTTTCTCCAATTCTCCTCATTTCAGCCACTCCCCGTCACTCGGGCAAGAACAGGAGGGCCACCAACCACCACAACTGTCCAGCCCCTCATGTTTTTTCCACAACTTAGTGTCCCCCAATCCCCGTGTCACCCTCCTTTGAGAGGACTTAATCTTTTATCAGCAATTTAATTAAAAGCTAGCATGAAGCAAAAGAGTCACATAACAACCACCATATCTCCATTTTCATCACAACCGGCCTTTGGCCAAAGTACAAAATAACATTGCCTTAGCCATTCATTTCCACCCAAATGCAAACCCTTATAGGACATTAATGAGAATCCCATCACACATTGTCATTAACAAATAGCATAACTAAACTTCTTTAAGGTATCAACAACTTTCATGCATATTAGAATGGAAAATTTAACATCACCACACAATTCAACTTCACCCAAAACAGTCCAGCTTGCTGAAATTACAGGAATAGCCACAAAATCAGGGTATTTAACCAATTTCTCTTGTGAATTTGACAAAACTCTCTAAATTAAAGTTGAAGATATAGTAATCCTGGATTGACCGAAGAAATTTCATGCTTAAATATGTACTGAGTGATTTATAGTGAATTAATTGGTAGAACCTGTACAGACTGTTTTCCTGACAGATTTCAGGGCCTGTATTAGAAACTAATTTTGGACATGTTTCAGCCAGAAATTCGAAAAATATGCACTGTGATGAATTTGTAGATAAACTTGTTAACTTTCCAACGATACCAAGAACAGCAGATTCCATAGAATGTGCATGTAATAAACTTCGGTTTTCTAAACTGTAACCAGTCTGCAAGGAATTCAGACATGCTGTAAATATTGAATTTTAAACATAACTTTCAGTTTGAATTAGAAAAAGTTGTGAACATGAAAGTTGTTAAGGACATCAATATGCACAACATATATTTTTTTCAAGCAATTTCATGTAGCCAATTAAGAGCAGATCATCACTAAAGTTTCAGTTGAACAGCTTAGATTTTCCAGCAACAACTATGAATACCATTCATGATATTAAACATGAAATTAAATAGCAAGCTATAGGGAGATGGATTCCTACCTCATCTTGGGATGAAATCCTCCACCAATTTCATGAACCCCACCAAGAATCTCCTCTTCAAACTTCAAGAATCTCAAATCTCAATCCCCTCTTTCCCCCATCTCTTCCTTCTCTCTTCCGTGGCTTTCCCTCTTTCTCTTCTCTCTTCTTTCTTTCTTCCCTTCTTTTTTTTTCCTTTTTTTAATGCACCTGGGACATTCGGCAGGGTTGGGGGAGAAAAGGGAAAAAGGAATTAGAAAAGAAATGAAGAGGAAATGAGAAGAAAGATGTAGAAGGGGTTGTTTTAAATGGGTAATTAAATAACTCTCTGTGGAAACTTCTCTATTTACAAGTTTGCCATTCTTCTATAAAATATCACTTTCTAAAAATATCTATACACATGCCAACTCTTTTTACACACCCACATACTTAATTAGAAGTTTGCCCTTCTACTTTGCACACACCCCTACTAATTACAATAATGCCATTATCCAAATTTAATGATAAGAATAGGAAAAATTAGCACCAATGAATCTCATTAAAATAACCATAATAATAACCTCTTAAAATGATCTTCACAAAATAATTATCTTAAAATAATCCATATTAAAATAATATTAAAAGTATGTTTTTACTATACACAAACACCAACTCAAATCTCACTACATATTCATAAATCCAACAATGCCAATTATTTTACTACCTCAAATACATCTATATTCATTCAATAGGTCATCCAACACATCATTACTATATACACTACGCAATTACTATATGCACCACATCATTCCTATACACACTATGGAGGCACACATGCACAGTATGTACTCGTTCAAGTATACGTATACTACATACATCAATCAAATAGGCATACCCTAGCGTACATGGCACTAGGGCCATTACATTCTACACACCTTAAAAATAAAGTCCGTCCTCGGACTTTCCAACTAAGGACATAGCTAAGGGTGAGCAGATATATACTGTAGGGCCAATCTATCCCATGCATATACAAAGGCAAAGCACACCGATAAATAATTACTTCTACAGATCCTTCAACCATATATCATGTCTTACATCCATACGTATACCTAGGCTATTATACATTATCTCATATATAGGGCTGATAGAGCACTGCATATGCACATCTGTACTAAATCATGAGCATACAACCTGTATGACCCCATGGGGTACTACCAACTCGCACGCACACGCACACACGCACACACATATCACTACTTACAGTAATAGAATACCATACATCATCAATACAACATCCTTTCCATCTCACCCATGCAAACAGAGACACATAATGAAGCACAAGTCTACTCATGCATGGGCTCATGCCCACACATGCGAATATACAATCATGTTACACCACACGTCACATACAACTCGTGCCAACACACATGTTAGGTATGATACATAAGCAGATCATAACTGATGCTATGATGGGAATCATAACATGAAGCACACACATGCCATACCAGTGTTATGAAATGAAACATAACGTGAAACACTGTCATGTCATAACTGTCAGTTATGACATGGTGGACCAATATAAGCACAACCCGTACCTTCACATATACATCAATATCATCATACCTCACGCATACAAATATAACCTTGCAACCACATATGTACCCATAAATATGAACACGCGTACATGTTCACAACCATTCATATGAATATGTATATAGCATGCAGATTACCACTTATATACATAAATCACCATAAGCAAGCATAAACTCATATGCTTCCTCTAACTTACCTACTCATACCTAAGCAGTGCGCAGAGGCTCACACACAATATACCCATAACATGCTAAGTATATACACGATATATACATCTCACGCAATACAATAGCTTACCTAAACATACAGCTTATATGTCAACCACCCACAATCATATATACTTTATAATATCGACATTCCAACACCTAATCATACAAGTATCTAGAAGAGCAGCCTTGACCATAGCTGCAACTGCACACACAAGTATATTACAGAGATATACTCGACCATAAATAGCGGATACATATACATATATCGGTGAACACATAAGCATATATACATACACACATGCATCTGCACGAAGTCATCCATACATATACGTATACCCAACCAACCATCCAAGTCTACCTCAAGTTTACTCATATACCAATATTCACCCGTCTCAAATCTGCATAGAAGCATAGCACGCATACTACAAGCACACATAGATACGATAACCTCACATACTTATACATACATCTCTATTTATAAATATCATACAACCATGTACGTCTTTTAGTATATATCCAAGCACACATACATATCATCACATAGAGTCTCATACAACAATACCAATACACACAGATATTCACATAATGATATATCTATCCAACTCCGGTGTAAGCGTATCCGCTTACGACCAGACATGCAACCATATACATCTTCCATATATATATATATCAAACACACAACTCTAATACACCGGGGGCATGCCCACTCATGCCTGAGTGAAACACAAAGATCCGCACATGGATCTACACAATCAGCATGTACATATATACCACATACTACAAATACAGACGACATACCATCTCTATACATCGCCAGAGCTCAAGCAACTATATAGTTCTATGATACGTACTACTCATAAGCCACCATATATTAACTCATTTACACATGCGCAGCTATACTCAAACATACAATCATGTATGTCTTCTAGCATCCACCCAACGTTCATAGATGTATCAGCACACAAGGTCTACCATATCAATATCGATGCACATAAATAATCATACAAAACTATATTCATCCATATACCGGTGTAAGCGTACCAGCTTACGCCATACATGTGTTATATACTCATCACATACATCAACTCATAATACTAATACTCTTAAGACATATACATATGGTGGAACCCAAGGATCCACTCATGCATATGCACACTCTACATGTGCATATATCATATATAGTATACAACCACCACACAATACGTCTATACACTACTCGCACCTCAAGCAAATATATAACTCAATTTCACACCCTGCTCATAAGTCAACCACGTATTAACACATATACTTCAAAGACAATCACATAGTCATAGAATCATTCATACATATACCATAGTTATATGCACACGAGCATATCATCTCAACATGCTCGACAAGCCATATTCAACACCTATAGAACTATAGATGTATATGCACACATGCCTACACACATAAATACATACATACATTCATTTTGAACCAACATTTGAATCTCAACCCTCAGGATTCTATACCTCAAGCTCTTGATATCTGGTCATGTCCTAAGGTTGGACTCTACCCACCTTAGAACTCAACTACCCACAAACACACAAACACTACTCGTACTTTTCCGTACACAACCGCAGTGAGGGAACCTGCATGCGCCACCACCTGTCACGCCCCCCTCCCTGAGATACGCAGGGAGGCAGGGTACATGACGAGAACTAAAAATGTATTTGCAGGTCCACTGCGCATTGCTGGGAATAGTACATGTAGTATTCAACAAACAGCCAACCAACAAACACAGAACGACACAAAGTCACAGAGAAATACTGAAAGCCAAACACTGAACAATTTCATATACATCTCAAACATCCAATTGCATCGATTTATATAGTGCAAGCAGAAAGTACACATAGCTATCTCCTCATCGCTCACCACCCAATCTAAGCTCCAACTCCCAACAACAGCCCTCCAACCTCAACCTCCAGCTCCACCTGCCATCTCCAGGAACCACACCTGAAAGTTCAACGGGGGCACGTCAACGCGTGACCCAATAGGAATGCCAACTCCCTCTAGTATGCTATTATGAAAATGAAACTATTCTAAATGCAGTAAGGTGCAAATGAAGTAAGGAATGAGCTAAAATGAACACGTGTATGACATAAAGTATTGAATGCATAACATAAACGAAAGTACAACAACAAAAGAGTGCAACAACATAAGTAAAATAAACGCAAGCGACAAGAACTACAATAGGCGATGTATATAACAAGGATAGACAAAATGGAAGGGCTACAAGTATATGTATATGTATATGTATATGTGTGTGTTTATATATATATATATATATATATATATGAGAATAATGGGTATCATACGCCATATGAGAGGGTGTCTCATATGCCCTCTCACATAAAGGGGGTCAAGTACAACAAGTACAAGCTCACATGGGCGTGTACTTGCCCCTTTTATGTGAGAGGACATATGAGACACCCTCTCATATGGCGTATGATACCCATTATTCTATATATATATAGGAAAAAGGGGATCTAAGGTGCCTCCTTAGATGAAATCTAAGGAGGCGCCCTCATTTCCCCCCATATCCTACAATTTTTTTGAAATGTTTTTTCATGGGGTTGTTGTTCACATCATGTATGATCAACATACCAAATTTCAAGGGATTTCAATACTTTTTGAGCCCCCAACTACCCCTTACAACTTTAACGGTCTGAAAACGTGAAGGGATCCTAAGGTTAAGGTTATATATATATATATATATATATATATATATATATATATATATATATATATATATATAACCTTCAAAGGACTGGAAAAAAATGGTCGGAAGGGGGGAGAATAAAAAGTGTGGGTGGGTGTGTGGGGAAGGTACATGGGCAAAAATGCAAAAACAGGGGTTGTATGTGCAAAATTCCGCACCTCCTATCTTATCCCTCAAAATCTCATCTCTTATATTTTCTCTTATCCAATTTCCCTCTTTTATATAATAGATATCCAAATTCTCTTATCCAATTTCTCATGTCCAAATTCTCTTATCTAATTTCTCTTGATAACATCTCTCTTATATATATATATATATATATATATATATATATATATATATATATATATATATATATATATATATATATATATATATATATATATATATGAATATACAGCAATGAGCGAAATTATCGGAGAGGTGAGGCTGGGCGATTCGGGAGACCCTTCTGAGGTAAGGGTTTCTGGCGGCGGGGTCGCTGGACTGGTCGTTTCCGGCGAGGATCTCTCTTCCAAGCCGGTGGCTCCTCATGTTGGATCTTCGTCTCGAGGTATTGGGAAGCCCTTGGATCGGGGCTTTGGGAAAGCCTTGGATGCCCGAAATCCTGGAGTCGGGAAGACCTTAGCAGTTGATGCTGGAGTTGGTAAGCCCTCGAATGTCCTGAATTCGAGAGGAGGTGTTGCCGAGCGTGCAGATGAGGAGGGGAACGGATGGACATTGGTTCAGAGGAAGGGAGGGGTGAAGACCGTGGCTGCTGTTCGGAAATCATGGGCCCCTAGGGAAGGTGGTTTCCGAAGGATCCCTCATAGGGAGGGTGTACCTCGCAGGATGCCGCTAAGGGGTGGTTTCTACCCTGGCCCTGCTGTTCCTTCTCGTGCTCGCAAAGTGCTTGACGAAATGCCCGACACACCAAAACCTATAAATGTTTCTACTGCGGGCTCCAAAATCTCTTGGCTTGATGTGTGTGCTAACCGGCGTACTTATGGGTCGGCTCTCGGAATGTCCCTCGTCACTCCTAAGGTGCGGGATGATGGTTCTATCTGCGCCAGATTCCCTACCGAGTTAGTTCATCGTGGAGCTGAAAACTGGAAACACACTATTGTGGGCTACGTTCTGGGAGAAATACCGTATTATGGGCAAATCCTATCCTGGATGGATCGTCTATGGAAGCCTAAGAAGAGGGTCCAAGTATATAGCAGGGAAAATGGGTTTTTCTACTTCAGATTCGAATCGCCCGAGGAATGCAATAGAATCCTCACAGGTGGTCCTTGGCTTTTTGACGGACGCCTGGTTGTGCTCAAGAGATGGAGCTTGGATATGAGACACGATCGTGATATTCTTTCGTCTATCCCAGTCTGGGTCCAGCTGCACGGCGTCCCACTATACATGTGGAACCTGGAGGGTCTCAACACCATCGCTTCTGTTCTTGGCACTCCTATCTGCCTCGATAAGGCCACGGCTTATCTGGAAAGAATATCATACGCTCGATGCCTAATTGAAGTTAATGCTGCTTCTCTCCTGGCTAATTCAGTGGAAGTGGAGTTGGATGACGGGACAATTGTGACTATTGAGACCAAGTTTGAAGGTAATCCACCTCGTTGCAGTGGATGTGTTTGCTTTGGCCACACGGACGACCAGTGTCCTAATAAGCATAAGCTCCCTTCAATCCAAGTTGAAGAGCCGCCTGATGGGGATGTGGCGCAGAATGTCCCTACTGTAGGATTGGGGCTGGAGAAGGATATTTGTGGCACTATCAAAATGACAAATGCTGCTTTGTCTCCGGTAAAGGAAGCTACGGCTGTGGTGAGAGCTAATGAAGTGGAGTCAGAACTCCCTGTAACTGATGCTGCTTTGAATCCTGTTTTGGCCGGAACACCTGGTGGCACAACGAATCTGGAGGACCATGCTCCCGCTCCGGTTGTTCCCCCCTCTGAGATGCCGCTATCGTCGCTATCTGTAGGCGCTGGTGATAACAGAAGTGACGACCTTCCCATCTCTCAATCAGATGCTCCAGACCCTACCCCATGCGGCTTAATTCCGGTGCCTACCTTGCTGGATGACCTCTATGAAGGGGCTTCTGATATGATACCTGAATGCCTGACAATAGAGAACCCGGAATGGGAGGAAGATGTGGAAGAGCAAGTTCGTCGCAGGGCTGAAATTAAAGCGGGGAAAAAGAAACTGGCTTCGAGCGCTTCTGCGATAGGGAGAAGGAATACACGATCTCAGGTATTATTGCATGCCAGCGGTGTTGACCGCCAAATCACCCCCACTGATCAATGACTATCCTCTGCTGGAATACCAGGGGGCTCAATAATCAGGTCCGGCGGAGGGACCTGAAGGATAGCCTATCCCAAATAAATCCGTCTGCTATCATTCTTTTAGAGACTAAAATTAAGTCTCCATCTTCTAATAAAAACTCTTGGCTCCCAAGGGATTGGGTCTTTTATGATAATGTTGCCTTTGCTCCTGGTGGAAGAATTATCATGGGTTTCAACCCCTCTATCTGGAAGACAACTCCCTTGTCCTTTTCCGACCAACACATTTCTATTTCTTGTTCTAATGTGGGAGGGCTTCCATGTGTCATCTCGGGAGTTTATGCCCGTAACTCCTTGTTGGAGAGAAGAGGACTTTGGAAGAGCTTGGAAAGGGATAGTGCTATGATTGGTGGTTCGCCCTGGCTGGTGGGCGGGGACTTCAATTGTGTCCTCTTTACCAAGGATAAAGTGGGTGGTAGGAAGCTTGAGGAGACTTTGATCCAAGACTTCAGCGATTGCATTGGCAGGTGTTCACTCCAGGAGCTGAAGACCAAAGGAAATAAACTGAGCTGGTGTAACAGCCGGGCTGGAATCTCTCGTATTGCTGCCCAACTGGATCGTGTTCTCTCGAATGCAACTTGGATGGATATGATGCCTGATACCTATACTGATTACTTGGATCCTCTAACTAGTGACCACTCTCGCATGGTCGTGCATCTCCACTGTCAGGTCCCCTCTGAACCTAAGCCTTTCAAGTTTTTCAATTTTTGGATTCACTGCCCAGGTTTTAAAGCTACTATTGAATCCTGTTGGAATAGCCACGTGAGGGGCACGCCCATGTATAAGTTGACTCAGAAACTTAAATTATTGAAGTCCTCTCTTCGTAATTGGGCGGTTGAGTATAATGCGGGAAATTTGGTAAAAAAATATAGGAGGGACTTGGAGGATATTCGCCTTAACCCTTGCCTCCACTCTGACACCGACCTACAACAAAAAGAAACGCTCCTTCTGAAGAATCTACTTAATGCTATGAGGCTTGAGGAAGATATGTATCGGCAAAAAAGCAGGCAGAGCTGGTTAACGCTAGGCGACCGGAATACAAAGTACTTTTACATGGCCATGAAGGCTAGGGTCTCTCGCAACAACCTCAATCATCTTGTGAATTCCCTGGGTGGCCGAATCAATGCACATGATGTCCTGAAGAGGGATGCTCCGTCTTTTTTTGAAGCTTTGTATAACCAGGACCATTATAATACTTCTTTCCAGAACCTTGCCCCCAAACGCATTTTATCTGAGGCCTCTTCTGCCTGGCTTAGCAGGAGGATTTCTGATGAGGAGATTAGAACGGCGGTTTTTCAGATTGGTTCGGATAAGTCCCCGGGGCCCGATGGGTATAATGGCTTCTTTTATCAGCACAACTGGTCCCTTATTGGAACTGAGGTAACTGCCGCTATCAAATCCTTTTTTATAACGGGTTCCCTCCTGAAATCTGTTAATCACACATTTCTAACCCTTGTTCCCAAGAACGCCAATGCTTCCTCTTTGAGTGATTATAGGCCTATTGCCTGTTGCAACGTTCTCTACAAAATCATCAGTAAAATTCTATGCAACAGGATAAAAGTGGTAATTCATGAGCTGATCTCCCCAAATCAAGCAGCTTTCCTCAAAGGAAGGCTGTTATCTGACTGCTCTCTTCTTGCCCACGAGCAGATCAGAGATTTTAGTAACCCTATGGGGGGTAGGGCCTGTCTTAAGCTTGATTTGAGGAAGGCTTTTGACAGCGTCAATCGGGATTTCATTCTATACTTTATGAGGCAGCTGGGCTTTCCTGACATTTTTGTAAGATGGATTAAGGAATGCATTTCGACGGCCACTTTTTCTGTCATTATAAATGGGTCCCCCCATGGTTATTTCAAAGGGAACAGAGGCATTCGTCAAGGTGACCCACTCTCTCCTTACTTATTCGTTATCATTATGGAGGCTTTCTCTATCTTGATTACTAAGGCAATTAATATGGGCCAAATTCTCCCCATGCGGCGGACTGGGTCTCTTTCCCACCTTCTATTTGCGGATGATCTTCTGGTATTCAGCAGGGCAAATAAAAACTCTTTCCTGGGAATTAGAAATTTGCTAGATGATTTCTATAACTTCACTGGACTCCAAGTAAATTTCGAGAAGAGTGCGGGTCTATTTAGCAAGGGGGCTAAGAATAAGAATGAGCTTGCTGATATTTTGGGAATCAAGATTGTAACTTCAATGTCTACCTACCTCGGGCTCCCACTCTCATCGAAATATCCCAAATCTACAAACTTTGCCAGGCTAGTTGATAAATGCAAGAAGAGAATGTTGGGATGGAGCTCTTCTTTGCTATCTACTGCGGGCCGTATTGAACTTGTCAGAACGGTCATTTATGGTATTGTAGCGTTTTGGATGCACGCATTCCACATTCCTTTCAGTATCCTCAGGACCATCTCGTCTATGTGTAGAAGATTTGTCCTTGGCTCAACCAGATCTTGGGCATGGGAAGATCTTTGTAAGCCAAAAAAGGAAGGAGGCGTGGGTCTAAGATTGTTGGAGGATTTAAACGAAGCGGCTGGCATGAAGATGACCTGGAATTACCTCACCTCTAGTAGCATTTGGGCAAGACACATGGGGGCTTTGTACAGACCTACATCCGGTTTCTACTCGGCAAAAATGAGGGTATCACAATCCGGAACCTGGAAAAGGATGCTTAGAACCCGGTCAATCTCCCATAAATTGATTCGGCGCAGGGTCCGTGATGGGCGAACGACTCTGTTCTGGTCCGATCCTTGGCTTGAGGCTGGGCCGTTGCAAAATTTCTGTGAAATCCCACAAGGCGCCGAGCATCTCACGGTCAGCAGCTATTGGATTAATGGGGGATGGTCCTCTGACCCGAGCATTGATACTATTCGGCCGCTGCTGCGCAATCAACAACTTAAGGCCGGATCTGATGAGTGGGATTGGCTTCCTGGAGATGATTTCAAGTTCAGTCAGGCCTGGGAGGGTGTTCGTCGTAGAGGTAATCCCTTTCCTTTCCACAAATTGGTCTGGTATAAAAAATACATCCCGAAATTCTCCCTGACCCTTCTTCGAGCTTTCAAGGGGAAGTTGTTGACCAGAGATTTGATAAGACGTTGGGGATTCAATGCTCCAGGGCATTGTGTTTTATGCGACGACAATAGGGAAGAGAGTATTGACCATCTATTTTTTGAATGCAGCTTCTCTAACTATATTTTGCGCAGATCACTGCTTAAACTTGGTATATCTACTATGATTGCTCCTGTCTTACGGGAGGTTGGAAATTACTACCTGGATAAATTTGGCTGCAAAAACTCCATGAGCATATTGGCAAGAACGGCACTAGCATCTTCGGTTTGGCATATTTGGAAGGAAAGGAACAGGCGAATATTTGAGGGGGTGAATAGAAGCAAGATCTTGGTCTTTGAGGGGATTGCATCAGATATACGTATTGCTTTGCATGATCTTGAACCGTCTAATGATGCTGAAGCCCGCGCTTTTAGCAACTGGGAGTTTAGAGACATGGGCTGAGTGGAGTTGTTGATGTTGGTTTCTACTTTGGTTAATCTTGTATTATAGCTTTGTATAGTGACTTCTAGGATGTGGGCTTGATAGTGGAGAGTGACGGCGCTTGTGCCCTCTCCTCTCTCTATTAATACCACATGTCTAGTTGTCCTATCTTGTATTTTTTATATTCTCTCAATAAAATTACACGATAATCTTTCATATATATATATATATATATATATATATATATATATATATATATATATATATATATATATATATATTGCAAGGTATATATATTTTTTTGACGGGTAAAGGTTAGATTTTATTAGCAATAAAACAATACAAAATGGTACAATCAGGTAAATAGTTGCCTTGGAGGAGGGAAGAAAGAGTAGGGATAGGGCACAAGCGCCGTCACCTACCACTAACTACACCCTAACAAGGACAACCAAACCAAAAAATGTACAAGAATACAACGCTACAGAAGATTGTCAAACACTGATGAAACCCCAATTGTCAAAAGGAATAACAGCCCCAGGTTGGTCTCTTTCAATATCATGCAGGGCGATGAGAATATCTGCATTAATGGCACCAAACAGAGCAGTTTTCTCTATCATTTTCCCCTCGAAAATTCTGCTGTTACGTTCCTTCCAAATGTGCCACACCATAGATGCCAGAGCAGTTTTAGCAAGGACACCAACGCAATCTTTCTTGCTAAACAAATTAAGGAATAGATCTCCAACCCCAGCCAGAGAGAGAGGAACAGGCGCACTAATATTTAGCTTAAGGAGACTCCTGGCTAGAATGTAGCGGCTATAACTGCATTCAAAGAATAAGTGGCTCAAACTTTCATCAATATCTGCATCACAGAGAACACATTTAGGCCCATAGTTACTGCCCCATTTGCATAGGATGTCCTTTGTTAAGAGCTTGCCGTGGAATGCCCTAAGCAGAGTTAGGGACCATTTTGGAATATGCAGAGGATACCAGACTATATGATAATAGCGGAATGACAAACCTCTGGTCCGGGTCTCACTCCAAGCATCCCGGAATAAAGAATTGCCCCCAGGAATCCAGATCCAGGAATCGGGACCAGGAGAAGTGCGGAAGTGGGAAATGAGCTGAAGTACTGGTGCAATGTGCGGATCATTCACCCACCCAGTAGCCGACCAATAATGACAAACAAGACGATGTTCTTCACCAGGGGGAACCGGGTGTAAGAGGGCGAGGGGGCCACATGGTAACCAATTATCAAACCAAAAGGAAGTGGATGCACCATCCCTAACAACACGCTTAATTAGACGGTGAGAAGTGCTACGATGATGGAGTAGAAACTTCCAGGTGCCAGAGGATGAAGGAGAAGGCGTAGCACTGAAGAAGCGACTCTGAGAAGGGCAGTAAAGACGTCTCATGAACTGTGCCCAAGGCCCAACAGAAGTAAGTAGCCTCCAAGTGAGTCTGATTCCCGAGGCAGCATTAAGATCCGATGGCAGTCTAAGACCAACTCCTCCCTCCTCTTTGGGCTTACAGCAATCCTTCCAGGCCCAACAGTGCTGCTTCCCCCAGATAAATCTTTTACACAAAGAAGAAATACTGCGTATGACCGAAGGCGGTAGACGGAAGGAGAACATCCAGAAAGAGACCATGCCATAAATAACTGTACGCACCAACTCTATTCTGCCTGAAATAGAAAGGAGCGACGAGGACCAACCTTGCAACCTCTTCTTGCACTTATCAATTAGTCGTGCATAATTGATAGATTTAGGATATTTTGCAGACAGGGGTAAACCAAGATAAACGGAGAGAGACGATACCTGCTTGATCCCAAGAAACGAAGCAAGGGAGGAAGGATTCCTTGTGCCTTTGCTAAATATTGCGGCGCTTTTATCCCAATTAACTTGGAGTCCAGTTAATAACCTGAAATTGTTCAACAACTCTGAAAGCCCCGAAAAAGAGTGCTGATTAGCACGGCAAAAAACCAGCAAATCGTCCGCAAATAGAAGGTACGATACTGATCCCGATCTTCTCAGGGGGTGAATAGTATTCATTGCTTCGGCTCTTGCAAGTAGAAGGGAGAAACACTCCATGACAAGGACGAAAAGGTAGGGCGAGAGTGGGTCCCCTTGCCGGAGCCCTCTATTAGATCCAAAAAACCCGCAGGTGAGCCGTTAATTAGGACAGAGAAGGTTGGGGTAGAAATGCATTCAGCAATCCAAGAAATAAATCTTATATTGAAGCCCATCTGATGGAGAATAAAAAGGACAAAACTTCTGTTTACACTGTCGAATGCTTTACGCAGATCCAATTTAAGGCAGGCACGTGAACCCATTGGATTACTACAATCCCGGATCTGTTCATGCGCAAGAAGGGAACAATCAGATAGAAGACGCCCTTTTAGGAATGCAGCCTGATTTGATGAAATCAGTTCGTTGATTACCAGTTTCAGCCTGTTACAGATGACTTTACTAATAATCTTGTATATAACATTGCAACAAGCAATTGGCCTGTAATCCCCCAATTCCGAAACTTTTGAATTCTTTGGAATTAAAGTCAGGAAAGTATGATTTATCTCCCGCAACATATGGCCAGATTCAAAAAAGGAAGTTACTGCCTGGGTAACCTCACGACCAATAATATCCCAATGGAGGTGATAAAATGAGGCGTTAAAGCCATCAGGACCTGGGGCCTTATCTTTACCAATTTGAAATACAGCATCTTTGATTTCAGAAGCAGAAACGTTCCTATCCAACCAATTAGCAGCATCAGAGGTGAGCTTAAATTTGGGGATTAAATTTGGAAAAATAGTCCAGTAATTATCCTGATTATAGAGATCCTTATAGAAAGAGGAAGCATTAGCCCTGATCTGCTTGGCATTTAGACTCCTAGAACCGTCTGAGAGAACCAGATGAGTGAGATTGTTGTACGTATTCCTCGCCTTCATGGCCAAGTAAAAAAAATTTGTATTTCTATCTCCTAGGCGCAGCCAACTTTGACGTCTCTTCTGCCTAAGATCCGATTCCTCAGCATCAAAGAGCTCTGGATAGTTTAATAGTAGCATCCAATTCTGCTTTCTGTAGGTCATCACTTGACAAGAATTGTAACCGGGATTGAATATCATCAAGACGATTCCTGCAGGCCACCGAATCACTGTCCTGCCGCCAGCATGCCGAATGAATCCTGAATGCTCCTTTAATTGCTTTCAGCTTATCAACAAAAGCTTTCATGGGGAATAAGCCCAGGTGCCGCAAATATGGAGGGCAAGTGCAAGGAAGAAAGCTAGCCCAGGCATCTTGCACTATTTGGTGATAACCCGCACATTTGGTCCACGAATTAAAATATTTAAAGGGTTTGGGGAAAGAATGTACCTTAGGATGAAGGGAAATAATCATAGGGGAATGGTCGCTGGTTCCCGAGCTAACATATTCAAAGAAGGAAGAAGGAAGCAGCTGAATCCATTCAAGATTGCAAAGAATCCTATCCAGACGAGCTGAAATGCGATCCAAACCCATTCTTCTATTGCACCAACTTAGATGGGGACCAACACTTTTGAGATCCAAAAGATTGCATCTACCCAAACAGTTATTGAAGTCGTCCATAGCTCGAGCATCCAAAGAGCGCCCGTCGACTTTCTCATTTGAAAATCTTACACAATTGAAATCACCCCCAACTAGCCAAGGGTAACCAGACAGGGTCGAAGAATCATGGACCAGAGCTTGCCATAGGGGAGACGAAGCGTAGGCAGATTCAGAGCATAGACTGTAGAGAACCCCATAATGAAGCCAGCTTTATTAGAGAGAATCAAGGAGATGTGTTGGGCCGAGATTGAAATTGGAATATAGGTCCAAATACCGTCATCCATGAAGATGACAATGCGACCGCCGCTATGATGGTCCCTGTTATCCACACAAAGCCAGGATTTAGGGAAACATTTAGCAATCCTTACAGAATGACACGCATCAACTTTCGTTTCCAACAAACACACGACAGATGGTCGAAGGGTCCTTAATCTTTGCTTAAGATCACCGCAACGAGCAGAGTTATTAAGGCCCCTAGTGTTCCAAATGAAGACTGACATTACAGCAAATTGGGGGAAGCACCGCTACAACTAGCTAGCCGGGAGCTCCTACGTGTAGCTGATGCTGAGGGGGATTTAGAATTTACTTTAGACTTGCTGCCAACAGACATAGATTTAAGTTGCTCCAGCTCTTTACCCCAAAGAGGATTTGGATAGGCAATCGCATCAGGAAGCGGAACGTCAACATCAGATTCAGGAGATAGAAGAGATGGTTGAGGAGGGCACTTTCGCACCTGCAAGGTATATATATATATATATATATATATATATATATATATATATATATATATATATATATATATATATTACAATTGAGGGCAGATTTTGAATTTGTCCTATGTGGCAATGTCACATCAAGTTTTGGAGCGAAATTTTTGGGTTGAAGAGAAATTTGTTGGAAATACACAAAAACATTGAAATTATGGATAACCTTTTAATATTAGTTATGAAAAAAATGTTGTGCACATACACAATCTCATCTTGGGAATGAACGCAAGCTGTGGGAGAATGAACGCGTGAGTGCTGCCAACTCATTGATCCGCGTTGCAAAACCTGTAAAATTTCGATCCCATCTACTGATATTTCAGGGGAAACTAATAATTATTGATGTTTGTTTAAAATTAGTGGGTCCAAGATTTTTAAATGAATAGTGTCCCCACGGGCACGGGTTATATGTATATGAAGCCTGCGCCGAAGGCGCCCGCATCGAATATTTTTACGCTGATTTGTTGTTCCGCGCCTAAGGCACCCGCCCGCGTCGAAATTGTTGTTTTACGTCGAATTTGTTGTTCTGCGCCGAAGGCACCTGTGCCGCTAAGTATTGTAAGTTAATTTGTTTTTCTTTTAAATTTTGACTTTGGAAAAAAAATTTCGGGGAACAAAGATTTCGCAAGGGAAAATCTTAAATGAACCGTGCCCGCGGGCACGGGTTATGACTAGTATATATATATATATGGTAAAGGGATCCTAAGGTGCCTCCTTAGATTCAATCTAAGGAGGCGCCCCCATTTCTCCCCATCTCCCATATTTTTTTGAATTTTTTTTCATGGGTTTGTTGTTCACCTTATGGATGATCAACATACCAAATTTCAAGAGATTCCAATACTTTTTGAGCCCACATCTACCCCTTGCAACTTCGTGTGGTTTTCAGCACGTTTTCAGACTGTTGAAGTTGTAAGGGGTAGATGTGGGCTCAAAAAGTACTGGAATCCCTTGAAATTTGGTATGTTGATTATCCATGATGTGAACAACAACCTCATGAAAAAACATTTCAAAAAAATTGTAGGAGATGGGGGGAAATAAGGGCGCCTCCTTAGATTTTATCTGAGGAGGCACCTTAGATCCCCTTTTTCCTATATATATATATATATATATATATATATATATATATATATATATATATATATATATATATATATATATATATATATAGACACACACACACACACACACACATACATACATATATATATATACACACACACATACATACATACATACATACATACATACAAGTAAGCAACATTTAATAATGCTACAAAGTAATGAAAGTTATCTGAAGTGTTTTGGACCCTAAGTAGTGGGTAGACCCTCTTGGGACTGGACCTCACCCCCAGTTGGGGTGGAACAGGCAAACTCCCCGAGACAAGCTCTTACTAAAGGAGCCCTGTTTTCTCCTTATTTTCCCTTCACATTTTCTCCAATTCTCCTCATTTCAGCCACTCCCCGCCACTCGGGCAAGAACAGGAGGGCCACCAACCACCACAACTGTCCAACCCCTCATGTTTTCCCCACAACTTAGTGTCCCCCAATCCCTGTGTCACCCTCCTTTAAGAGGACTTAATCTTTTATCAGCAATTTAATTAAAAGCTAGCATGAAGCAAAAGAGTCACATAACAACCACCATATCTCCATTTTCATCACAACCGGCCCTTGGCCAAAGTACAAAATAACATTGCCTTAGCCATTCATTTCCACCCAAATGCAAACTCTTATAGGACATTAATGAGAATCCCATCACACATTGTCATTAACAAATAGCATAACTAAACTTCTTTAAGGTATCAACAACTTTCATGCATATTAGAATGGAAAATTTAACATCACCACACAATTCAACTTCACCCAAAACAGTCCAGCTTGCTGAAATTACACATGAACAGCCACAAAATCAGGTTATTTAACCAATTTCTTTTGTGAATTTGACAAAACTCTCTAAATGAAAGTAGAAGATATAGTAATTCTGGATTCACCCATGAAATTTCATGCTTAAATATGGACTGAGTGATTTGTAGTGAATTAATTGGTAGAACCTGTACAGACTGTTTTCCTGACAGATTTCAGGGCCTGTATTAGAAGCTAATTTTGGACATGTTGCAGCCAGAAATTCGAAATACATGCACTGTGATGAATTTGTAAATAAACTTGTTAAATTTCCAACGAGACCAAGAACAGCAAATTCCATAGAGTGTGCTGGTAATAAAGTTCTATTTTCTAAACTGTAACCAGTCTGCAAGGAATTCAGACATGCTGTAAATATTGAATTGTTAACCTAACTTCTAGTTTGAATTGGAAAAAGTTGTGAACATGAAAGTTGTTAAGGACATCAATATGCACAAAATATGTTTTTCAAGCAATTTCATGTAGCCAATTAAGAGCAGATCATCACTAAAGTTTCAGTTGAACAACATAGATTTTCCAGCAACAACTATGAATACCATTCATGATATTAAACATGAATTAAATAGCAAGCTATAGGGAGATGGATTCCTACCTCATCTTGGGATGAAATCCTCCACCAATTTCATGAACCCCACCAAGAATCTCCTCTTCAAACTTCAAGAATCTCAAATCTCAATCCCCTCTTTTCCCCATCTCTTCCTTCTCTCTTCCCTGGCTTTCCCTCTTCCTCTTCTCTCTTCTTTCTTTCTTCCCTTCTTTTTTTCCTTTTTTAATGCACCTGGGACATTCGGCAGGATTGGGGGAGAAAAGGGAAAAAGGAATTAGAAAAGAAATGAAGAGGAAATGAGAAGAAAGATGTAGAAGGGAATGTTTTAAATGGGTAATTAAATAACTCTCTCTTGAAACTTCTCTATTTACAAGTTTGCCATTCATCTATAAAAATATCACTTTCTAAAAATATCTATACACATGCCAACTCTTTTTACACACCCACATACTTAATTACAAGCTTGCCCTTCTATTTTGCACACACCCATACTAATTACAATAATGCCATTATCCAAATTTAATGATAAGAATAGGAAAAATTAGCACCAATGAATCTCATTAAAATAACCATAATAATGACATCTTAAAATGATCTTCACAAATTAATTATCTTAAAATAATCCATATTTAAATAATATTAAAAGTATGTTTTTACTATACACACACACCAACTCAAATCTCACTACATATTCATAAATCCAACAGTGCCAATCATTTTACTACCTCAAATACATCTATATTCATCCAATAGGTCATCTAACACATCATTACTATATACACTACGCAATTACTATATGCACCACATCATTCCTATACACACTACGGAGGCACACATGCACAGTATGGACTCGTTCAAGTATACGTATACTACATACATCAATCAAATAGGCATACCCTAGCGTACATGGCACTAGGGCCATTACAAGTCCTAACCTAGCATCGACCTCCGACGGTCCTAGCGGTGAGTCCTAATGCCCTAGTCCTTTTATATTGATCAAACAACACCAACCAAACAATCATTCAAATCGACTGCTACCTCTTCTGAGATTTAGAAATAACCTGAGATTAATACACCGCTACTTTTCCTGTGGGATCGATATCTTTTATAGTATAACTTGACACTGTCCGGTTGCGTTTGTGAGCCTGGAACAGATACTTGGGGACCATTCAGTGACTGTCATTACTGACACTGCCAGGTGGCTTTTAGATGTTAGTTTCGAATGCATCAAGTTTTTGGCGCCGTTGCTGGTGAATGTACGATGTTACTTAGGCTATTTTTATTTTGAAGAAATTGTTAGCAAATCTTACCATATCTTGTCTTTCCATCCTTTTATTCTCTTTTATTACTTTGCTACTCACGGTATTCTTTCGAGTTTTGTGTTGTGCATGATTAGTCGCCTCGGAAGCATTGACAAGGAATTACTTTTTGATCCCGAGATCGAAAAAACCGCACGAACACTCAGAGCTTTGGCAGGGGGTCAAACATCTTCTGATCCGATGGCAGAGCGTACCACCACGCCGCCTTGTACGGGGTCCATCCGGGACCATATGAAACAAGCTATGTGAGCACTTCTTCTATTTTGAGGCCGCAACTGGCGGCGGGTAGCTTTGAACTGAAGACTGGGTTAATTAATCTGATGCAGTTGGATCCCTTCCATGGGCATCCACACGAGAACCCGAATCATTATATTAATTCTTTCTTAGCAAAGTGCGACATGTTCTAGGTGAAGGATGTAAGCGACGATGCCATAAAGCTTAGGCTCTTCCCTTTACTTTGAGGGACAAGGCCTCATACTGGTTGCGTGCCCATCCGGCCAACCACTTCACCACTTGGGAGAAACTGGCTCTAGCATTCGTGGATAAATTTTACCCACCGTCCAAAATGGTGAGGATTCGAGGTGCCATCTCCAACTTCAAGCAATTGCCTCAAGAGTCCCTTTATGAAGCTTGGGAGAGGTTTAAGGATCTCCAGCACCAGTGTCCACATCACGGAATCCCGTCTTGGGATCTAGTCCAGAGTTTCTACAACAGGCTCCAGCCGAGCACAAAAATAATCATAGATGCCGCCGCACAAGGTGCCCTTTTGGATAAGTCGCCTGAAGAAGCTATATCTCTACTTGAGCACATGGCGGCTGCAAACAACCAACAATGGAGCGAGGAGCGCACCATCATTAAGAATCCCGAGGTAAAAGCAGTTAGCCATCTTTATACTCACATTGAAACTCTTTGTAAACAGGTAGCAAGAATCGAACAACGGTTGGATGCTATTCCAACCACCTCTAGCGCTCCAGCCTATTCTACCCACGAAGAATATCCAGAGCAAGGCTATGTCCCTTATGATGGGTCATATGATAGAGCTGACATGCCACCTGAGCAGGCACATTTTGTGCAAGGAGATGGACGTCACCAATGGCAACATCCAGGAGCAAGGAATCACCCCGGTCTATCTTATGGGAATCCAAATGGAGGGCTGCAACCTCCACAGTTTCAGAGGCCGCCTCAACCACCTCCCAACAACAAGGGTCGCAACAACAAAATGGGTTTAGGCCATTTGGCCATATAGACTGCCAGGGTATTTCAATCGTCCCCCTCCACAACAATATGCGCCGGCACCGCCAAGGCCCAACTTAGAGGCCATGTTGGAAGCATTCATGAGCAGACAAATCAAGTTCAACAATGACACCACCACTCAATTTAAGAATATTAATACCTCCCTTAATGAGCTTAAGGGTCAGATGTCTCAAATTTTGAAGATGCAAGGAAGACTGCACTCACAACCGGAGCCCAACCTTAGGGCTCAAGCAAATGCAGTAGTTGCCATCACCACCTGAGGAGGAAAGAAAACCGACACTGTAATGGTGCCGGTTTCTAGTAGGGCAATCCAAGAACCGACAGTGCAAGCTCAAAATGAAGAGGTTTCTATTGGCGATGACAAGGAAAAGGCTACTGATGAGCCTCGTATGATTGGAGAAAGGGAGGCTTCGCCCTCTACCTTGCCCACCACCACCACGGCACCGGAGTATAGCATCAATACTTCCAACAACGCTACTCCAAAAGACGCCGCCAAGGAAAGGGCAAGTCGACCTCCTCCGCCATATCCCCAGAGATTAGCATTGACGAAGATGGAAAAGAAGTATGCTAAGTTCATGGAGCTCCTTAAAGGTATTCAGCTAAACATTCCTTTCATGGATGCTATAACAGAGATTCCCACGTATGTAATTTTTTTGAAAGAACTCATTACGGGGAAGCGAAAACATGAGGAGGTAAAGCTTTTGGAGGACTCTACTTTTATTATCAAGAACCATCTTCCAAAGAAGTTGCCGGATCCTGGGAGCTTCACGATGTCGTGCTCTATCAGCGGTACCCCTATTAGCCGGGCGTTGATAGACTTGGGAGCAAGCATCAGCTTGATACCGCTTTCCATTTTCAGGAGGCTACACACCGGAACAGAGCTTGAGCCAACCGACATGTCTATTCAGCTAGTGGACCACTCCATCACGTATCCGGTGGGGATAGCGCGTGACATCATTTTGCAGATACCGGCCAGACTTTGCGTACCGGTGGATTTCATCATCATGGATATGTCAGAAAAAGAGAGCTCTCAGATCATATTGGGCCGTTCGTTCATGGTGACAACCGGAGTGCTAATAGATGTTCATGAGGGAACACTTTGTATGAATGTAGGCGATATAGAAGTGGAATTTCATCTACAAAAGCCTATGAGGGAACATGCCCCTGAAGGAGATGCGAGCTACCTAGAGCTCCTTGAAGACGAGGCCACAGATGAATATGCCGTGGAAGATTTCACCAAGGATCCGGTGAAGTTGAGCATTGATGACAACAACAACGTCGTACATAACTAGGTGATAGCTGCCTATCTACGCGTACTCGATGAGGAGGCTCTAGACAATTTATTGCTCCACCGAGAGCCGGGAGCTACAATACTTATGGCCGAGGAGAGCCACCTTGATGACGTGCGCCAAACACCATCTCATGGGATCGTCGGTAAACATGATGGGCGCATCTCGTATGCGCAAAATATTCAATGAAAATCTTGAGGGAGTTGAGCTTATGACTTAAAACAAGCGCTTATCGGGAGGCAACCCGAATTTCTATCCTTTAGTTTGTGCTTTCTTTTTGTTTTTCTACTCATTAAAAACCAAATAAATACGTATTTGTTTCTATAAAAATTCAACACATAAAAATCTGACGAGGTCTTCCTTTTCAGGTTGAACGACGAGGAGAGAGTGATACACGATGAATTAAAGGCAAAGGAACCAAGGGGAGAGCACCATAGAGAAGCACAAGCTTGGGGGAGAAAAGCTACAGGCGACTCGACCGAATAGACCCCTACTCGATCGAGTGACAGTCAACTGGAGAAATGGCCTGAAAGAGCATTCTGAAAGCTACAGGCAACTCGACCGAGTAGCACCCTACTCGGCCGAGCTGCAGGAAATTGGAGAAAACCGGTGAAAACAGCTTCTGGAAATTTATTGTGACTCGGCCGAGTAGCACCCTACTCGGTCGAGCTACAGTACGAACTGCAGGAAGCTGAAGATGAAGGCAAACAGTGGCTCTGGAAATTAATTGCGACTCGACCGAGTAGCCACCAACTCGATCGAGCTACAGACAGAGCCCAAAATGGTCGAAAAAGAGCACTCTGTTTCTATTTTGACTCGACCGAGTAGCTACCCTATTCGGCCGAGCTGTAGGGAGAGCAAAAGAGAGCTGAAAACATCGCTATGTTTTAATTTAGCTCGTCCGAGCTAAGTTAGCAGCTCGGTCGAGTACTAGGACACAATTTTTCAGCTTAATTTCGATTTTTTTTCCTTATCCTACTCGACCGAGCAGTTTTCGTTACTCGGCCCGAGTAGTCACTAACTCAGCTTAGGCCCCACCCCCCGAATCGACTCGGCCTACCCCCTAATCAACCCTCACTCTACCCTAATCCTATGCGAGCAGCCCCCAAATCACTCCCCGAGTTCCCCTACCCTAACCTGCTCGACTTTTCCACCACCGTCATCGTTGCCATCTCCGACGTTGCCGCCGCCGACCACGCCACCCGACCGGTCCAACTCCCCGCCCTCTCTCTCTCTCTCCTCATCTCCCTTTATGTCTCTATCTTTCTCTCTCTACCCAGATTTCTCCCCCCCCCCCCCGACGCATCGCTCCGGTCAATTGCCGACGGCGATAACCCCCCCTCACTCTCTCATACCCACCCTCTCTACCGCCCTAATACCCGTCCCCATTATGCCACGCCTCCGCCACCGCTGCCCTAGCACCACATGTGCTCGGGCGGTGTCCAAAACCCTTACCAGCTATATCCCCCACTCTCCCTCCACCTTTCCCCAAAACCCTCCCTATCTACCCCCACCACCAATACTCGTTCATCTTCCCTATTTTCGAGCTAAATTTCGATCAGTTTTTTCGAACGCCTGCTGATATTATTCTCTCTCTTTTTATTGCAGGAACATTGTACTCCTCGAGGACGATTTGGATTGGGCAGCTTGGGGGATCACATTGGATTCGTGGGTTGACTCGTGCACGATTATTCTGCACTCGCAACGATGCTCGTGTCGGTACACTCTTTCCACTATTTACTTTACCTAGCGATGCACGTCTTTGATTAGTTGCACGATGCCCCTGCGCTGGGTTAGGCCGAGGAACGCCGACACCCGTGCACCCTCCTCTAGGCCGACACGCTACCCCTGTCGTACACGCTCGCCCACACACGAGCAAAATTTTGGCGATTCTTCGATTTCGGCCCCTCAGACGATTGCCACTCCCACCCCTCCTGACCGTATGTATCTCAACGATGCAGCATATGACATTACCTTCAGGGCCGAGGAGCAAGGCGACCATTTCCTTGCCATGCTTCTCCTCGTATGACAGGGGACAGAACCTCTCAGCAATCAGTTGAGCAAGACCTACCCACCTTTATAGATCTCATTAGGTGTCAGCGTCCCCCTCGACCCACCGCATCAGCTGTCCCACTTTTGCCACATGGTCCCCAGCAGCGGGACCCACCACCACATCCAGAGGGCGGTGCCGCTGTCTGATTTACATATCACACTTTTGCTATTGTTCCCCCATTTTTAGTGCCCATCTGTCTTTTTGGGGCCCTTGTCTTACACAACTTGGGGGAGGACCCATTTTGCATTTTGCATATCTCCATCACCATGCACATGTATACACTCATTTTGCATATGTCCTTATAGCATTTGCATCATATCATATTTTGCATTTTTTGCATCACTCCATGCATATGCATCAACACTTTTTCTTTAATTTGCACAGTTTTATTTTCCATTCACTTTTTCTATTTCTTATCCGCCCACCCACCCTTGCCTCATTTTCTGGCATACCAGCGTGTTCTCAGCAGTGAGGACACTGCTGTGTTTAGCTTGGGGGACTATCGCTTTTTATTTTCATTTTTATATATTCTCTTTTATTTTACGCCCTTTTACTTTAATTTTCCACCCATTTTGTCCACCTTTTTCTTTTTCTCATTCAGCATCACGTTTTCCATTTTTTTACCATGCTTGCATGCTTGTTTTTATTTATCACTTTCTCCGCCTTTCTTTCCCCCTTTTGCTAGATATGTTCCATATGATGATATCTCTTATAGCCTTTAGTATGTGCTATTGCGATGCTTATTACTCTTGCCATGCTAGTTAGATTACTTCGTTCTTTTGCTACATGTATGCATGCATATACATTCTTTTGCCAATTTCTCTATATGAATGCACGAAATAGATTGAAACTGAATGTATGCAGTAGTATCTAGTATATGCTTGTTGGAAATGCACCATGCTTCATGAATCATTAGAATATTTGAAGCATCTGCCTGTTGTCTTATTTCACTTCTTACTGCATGCCTGCTATGATTGTATGCTTTACCGCATGTCTTCATTATTTATCGAGATGAATGAAAATATCCATGCCTGCTTATGAATTTAGTTAGAGTATTATCTTATTAAACCATTTTGCACATCGTATGAGTGAACCAAGTGTTATATCATTTCCTTCTGTCACGACCCGTTCCATGGGATACGCAGGGAGGCAGGGTGCATGATGAGAACTAAAAACGTAACTGCAGGTCCACTGCGCATTGCTGGGGATAGTACAGGTAGCGTTCAACAAACAGCCAACCAACAAACACAAAACGACACAAAGTCACAGAGATATACTGAAAGCCAAACACTGAACAATTTCATATACATCTCAAACATCCCACTACATCACTTCATATAGTACAAGCATCTCTCACCCCAAAAGAAAACCCAAAGTACACATAGCTCTCTCATCACCCCTCACCACCCAACCTAAGCTCCAACTGCCAACAACAGAACTCCAAACTCAACCTCCAGCACTACAGCCATCACCAAGAACCACACCTGAAAAAGTCAACGGGGGCACGTCAACGAGTGACCCAGTAGGAATTGCCAACTCCCTCTAGCATGCTATTATGAAAATGCAACTATTCTACATGCATTCATAGTAAGGTGCAAATGAAGTATGGAATGAGCTAAAGGGAACACATGTATGACATAAAACATTGAATGCATAACATAAACGAAAGTACAACTACAAAAGTGTGCAACAACATAAGTAAAATAAACGCAAGCGACAAGAACTTCCATAGGCGAGGTATATAACAAAGGTATATAACATGGAAGGGCTACAAGTAAAGCACGTACAAGTAAGCAACAATTGATAATTCTACAAAAGTAATGAACATTATTTGAAGTGTTTTGGACCCTAAGTAGTGGGTAGACCATCTTGGGACTAGACCTCACCCCCAGTTGGGGTGGAACAGGCAAACTCCCCGAGACAAGCTCTTACTAAAGGAGCCATGTTTTCCCCTTATTTCCCCTTTACATTTTCTCCATTTCTCCTCATTTCTGCCACTCCCCGCCACTCGGGCAAGAACAGGAGGGCCACCAACCACCAGTCCAGCCCCTCATGTTTTCCCCACTACATAGTGTCCCCCAATTCCCGTGTCATCCTCATTTAAGAGGACTTATTCATACCTTTGCATTTAAGTTAAGTAACAAACAAACAATGCTTTGAAATGTAAACTACATTAAACTACGAGACTAGCATGCATTATTAAGGTTGACAAATAGAAATAACAAGAAGTGACATGTAATAAAACGGAAGGACTAGCCTTCAACATGAATCATTGTCAAATTAAAAGAATAGTAAACAACATAAATCAATCCCCCACCAATGTGAACCTCCCAACATAAAGCTCCCAACATTTCTATTATGCCACCATATAAATCATTCTCCAAGGCACAACCTTATGGGACATAACCCATTCCCCATGAACACCAAACTTAGGTGTTTAGCATGCAACATAACATTTCAACATGAACCATTCCCCCAAAACATAAACTCAACTCCATTGGTGGGAACTTGCAATATGCACCATCTTCCACATAACATCATTATCCATTTCTCATGAAACATTGTGCAAACATAAAGGTAGTCTTCACAATACAACATAAAGACCAAGAAATGAGTATACTTACACAACTTAAATAAAACTACTAAATGACATTAGGTTGTTACAATCACAAAGACTTTCATAGTAATTTCTACTCCAATAGCAACAACTACAACTCTAATTATCATGGCCACAAAGAAAGCAACGACAACAATTAAATTAGCAATCCAACATAGCATACATGCAAGAGTGGTCCTACAACTTTCATAAAAGGAAGCAACAATAGCAAACATAGGGCACCGTGGCATAGAAATCTATAATTTGCAATAACGATAGCGACTTTGTCATGAAAAGAATTAGTGCTTCATATGAACAACATACTACTCTTCAAGTAACACTAATACACATGCATAATAGAGGAAAATTTAGCATGAAGTCATAGTTATAGCATCTCTTAACATTCAGCTTGCTGGAAATTGCATAGCAGTCAGGTTGAATGGCATGTTTCTCCATATTTTTGTATGGAACATAATACTGTAATGTAAATAAAAGTTGTACGTATGATAGTTTTGGATTCACAGATACAATTTCAGGCAAAAATAGTAAGCAGGTGATTTGTAATGAATTATTTGGTGAAGTCTGCCAAATCTATTTTCCAAACAGATTTCAGAGTCTGTCTTGGTTGCTGATTTTAGGCCCATTGTAGTCAGAATTTCGAAATATAGGCACTCTGATGAAGTTGGAGGAAAACTTGTTAGCTTTCCAACGAGACTAAAATCATGCAATTCCAGTGTGTGTGTGCAGGTAATAAGCTTCGTTTTGCTAAACTGTGTACAGGTTGACTGAATTGCAGACATGTTGTAAAGAATGAATTTTTAACATAACGTCCAGTTCGAATTGGAAAACGTTGTGAACATGAAAGTTGCTCATAACTACGAGATACACATCATATAAAATTTCCAAAGCATTCCTAATAGCCAATTAAGTCCAGAACTTAATCAAAGTTTCAGCTTTAATCAAGAGATGCAATTATTCAACCAAGATGAGATTTTTACTTCTACAAATAACAATCAAATAGCATACTAGTAGAAATTGGATTCCTACCTTGCTTGAGAAATCAAAACTCTCTTCCAAATCCATGAAACTCCACCATGAATCCCAAGCTCCAAATCCTAATTGTAACGACCCGCTCTCGGGGGCCCGTTACTTATTTGATTTATTTGCATGTCTTGCAGTTTACCAGTGAAATCAGCATAGCCATAACTCAGAGATGTACCACAATACTCAAACCAGCTTACCAACATTATTACAGTCCAGATTAAAGTACAACAATAACCAGCACACTCTCTCACAAATACATAAAGGAAGTACTGAAAGGAAATGCCGAAAAGAAAATATACAGTACAACACACACACACACCAATAGAATAGTAACTAAAACTCTGCAGCCTCTGGGTCAATGTAGGCTCCTCGAACTCTGGGGCAATCTCCTCGATCAGGTCGTCATCTGCCGGTGCTATAAATGGAACCGAAGGTAAGTCACAACAATTTTAGCGATAGAAAAAGAGGAGTGCACAAATATGGAGCAGGCTATAGTAAACAAATGCGGGAAGTAAAGTAGGGACAGACAAGCATGCAAGTGCGACAAGTAAAATACATCTAGTCAAGCATGCAAGGGTGACAAGTAAAGTAAAGGTGACCGAGCAAGTACAACTAGTACCATACAAGAATAACCATGACGATAGAAAATGACAATAGCAATAAAGAGAGTAATTATGCCTAGCCTAATTCGTGACTTATAATGGGAAGTACAGTGAGCAACCAAGAGTCCCACTCTTGCCACGGGTGCTACCCGGGCGAACTATGCTATGAATCCTGTGCAATAATCTGTGATATGTCTATGAATTTGTCATCGGCACTGTTATGAGTTGCTAGAACCCGCACGGTGACGACAAGGATTGGACTAGTCGCTCCCGCACTTTCGCAATTATAAGTTACCCCAAAACCCAGTGTCTATGCAGGTTACCGTACTTGCAGTTTTACGAGTCATTTACTATTCTCACATTTCTAGTTACAATCTTTCTGTCAAGCATGTCATGTAGCAATTGATGCAACTATTTAGTTATGTCTCTAGTCATCTGTTCAGGTCAATAACTGTTCCGAAACTAGATGCCAAGTCCTATGTTCATACGAGTACACTATCTAAATTTCTTAGGGTAGAATTTACTGTGACTTACTATTGGGATCGTCGTAACAAGATGAGGATGGAGTTAGAGCACGAGGATTGGTACCTGCAAAGACACGAAGTTATCAGTTACTGGCTACACTAATTATTATCTAATTAATTGGTTGTTTTGATTTTTAAAACTGGTTGAAATGGTGTCGGAAAGCATTCTAAATTTTTATATAGGCTATATATGATAAAAATAGTTTTACTGCAAGATGGAATATTTTTCTGAAGCTTATAATAATTTTTATAATTTTTAGAAACTCAAAACTAGTTTAAAAACCCAAATTATTTAAGTGACGCATATCTTCTGTAATTTATTCTGGGAGCAATACAAGTCGGAATTACTTGATTGGTCAGTCAAAACGACGGTCTCGAAGATTAATATTACCTAAAATTTTATAACGTATTAGTGTACGTGAAAACAGCGAGTTACGGAATTTAGAATGAATTATACTTATTTAATTTTTAGGTTTAAAAATGATTCTGGAAAAAAGTAGGCATCTGATCGAGATGAGACTAGCACCATTGGGCCCGGAATATTGTTTCCGATTTTCTGGAGCTATCCCCACATTTTTTTGGGACATGTATTTTAAGTTATGGATTTAGAACCATTAAACCCTATTTAATAATTATTTAAAAATACGAAAATACGAAAATCACTCCGTATTTACGGAATTGCCATCGCGATTTCACGCACCCACCGTTTCTTTCACTCGACGGAGCAGTGGAGGGGGTTTCGCCGGCGGTAGGTGAGCACGACGGCAGGGGGAGACCACGGTAGAGCGGGGCGTTGGCGGACGGACACGGCGGCAAGGGCTCGGGGTGGAGACAGCGAAGGGCGGTTGTCTGCTGTAGATGACGGCGGGCACACCGGACGGCGGTCCCTCGAGCAGAGGCAGAGGCGGAGGCGCTGCTCGGGGACGGCGACGGCGCATGGAGCTGGGGTGGCGACTCGATCAGGCGACCGCGGCGAGTGACGTCTCCGGGCGGCGGCGAGCGAAGAGGTGGCGCTGTGGGGATCCTCTCGTGGCACTGTAGCGGCAGGGTTCGCCCAGGGTGCGACATCGAGGAGGCGGGGGCGAAGGTCGTCGGAGAGGGGGCGGCGGCGGCGGTCGAGCCCACCGGCGACGAGGGCGGGGAGAGAGAGAGTGTGAGGGTGAGCGGGAGAGAACGAGAGATAGAGAGAGGCTGAGTGAGAGAGACGGAGCGAGAAAAAAAGGGGGGTTGCCTGGGTAATTCGAACGAAAAATAGAGGAGAGAGGGTGACTGTGCGGTGTGGGTTTGGTTTGAGCTGTGGGGGGTTACTGTGTTAATATTTGAGAGTGGGGAGATGGGTTTGTCGTTGCTGGTCTTGGGTATGTGAGAATGAGAGGGGGGTTCGATATATTTATAGGCTAAGAAATTGAAATATACGTTAACACACAGTCTGGGTTCTTAGATCTGAATAAATTCAGATCCAACCAACGATTTAGGTGGGTGACAAAGGGATAATAGGTGTTGGGGGGAGTGTTGGATCTGACCAACAAATCGGGGGGTTAATGAGGTGGGGTTAGGGATAGTAATTAGGGGTAGATCTAGTTATAAGAGGGGTAAAAGTAATTAGGTAAAAGTGATTAGCAAGGTGAAAAGCCAATAGTGAAATGTAAATAGTAAAACCGGAGGAATACAAACTCGTTTTCACTAACGACTCCGAAAAATTACGAAAACATACCCACGGGATCGTATCGATGCGAGGATCGCGAATACAAGATCCTTTTTGGGATTTGAGTTACGGAAATATTAGTTTTAGGCCAAAATGTTTAGAAAGCGGGTTTGCAGGTTCTAGGCTGAAATGATATCAGAAAATTACGAAATTAATGTGGGGAGCCCTAAATGATCATAGGATGCTACTGTAGAAGTTTGAAAATATTTTGAAAATGTTTGAATAGAAAATAAATTCGTCAACCCAAAACGGTAATTATTGAAAATGAATTTTTATCGAAACGTTTTTGAGTATTTGGGGAAATCTGAAATTACTGAAATACAATATAATAAGTCTAGTGTTTCAAAATATTTTTATAAGAATTTTTGAAATCAGTTTTGATATACAACTCCTGACTAACCATTATAAGGAGATTTTTAAAATTGTTGAAAAATAAGTTAAATACGTATTTGAAGTGTTTGAAAAATACAAGCCGTTACACTAATTCCTCTTGCTCCTTCCTCTTCTTGAGTTCTCTCCCATTTCTTCTCGTTGCTTCCTTCTTTCTTCTTCCTTCCTTTCTTTCTTTCTTTTTCTTTCTCTTTCTTTCTTTCCTCTATTTTTTTCCTCTAAAATTTCAACCATGGGAGAAAATGAGAGGGAGAGAGAGGATAAGCATCAAAATGAAAAGAAAAGAAGAGGAAAGAAAGAATTAGAAGGGTGTAGAATGGTAAAAGAGAAAATCAAATAAAAATCTCTTTTCTTGAAGCTTAGGGATTTACAAGTTTGCCATTCTCTACACTCTTCCTCTTACTCTACACACCCACCTAACTTAATGACTAATGAATTATTACTATACACACTCCCCCACTATTTACAATAATGCCACGCACTAATAACAAAATTAGCATACTAATTCTAACAACTAATACTAACAACATAATAGTATTAACAACATAATAATATTAGCATACTATTAACAACATGATAATATTAGCACACAACATAATAATATTAGTACAATACTAGCATAATAATATTAACAACATAATAACATTAGCATGCTATTAACATCATAATAATAATATTAGCATGCTAATAACAACATAATAATATTAGCACACTACTATTATCATTAATAACATGTCACTCTACTACACAAGGCCATTAAACATAATCAACCCAACAATACTAGTACTAACAAGAATAAAACATACTTACACTATATTTCACACAAAAAGATAGGCCCTAACGTATATGGCACTATGGGCCATTATATTCTACCCACCTTAAAATAAAGTCCGTCCTCGGACTTTCCAACTTAGGGCATAGCTAAGGGTGAATATAGTTATACATGGTCAATCTACCCCAAACTTATATATACAACACATCCATATATCACCACTTATACCATTTCACAATATACACATTCATGGTATAGTACATACATACACATGCACCTCATCATATAGATGTAGACATACAACCATGTATGTCTTCTAGCATCCATCCAACATCCACAGATGTATCAGCACACAAGGTTTACCATATCAATATCAATACACGTAGATAATCACACAAAAATATATTCATCCATACACAGATATAAGCATGCCAGCTTACAGTCACATATGTATCATATACCCATCACATATATCAACTCATAACACTAATACAGATCCGCACATACATGGGTGGAACTCAAGGATCCACGCGTGCATCTGCACACTCTACATGTGCATATATCACATACAGTATATAGCCACAACGTAATACATCTATACACAACTCACACCTCAATCAAGTATATAACTTAATTTTACACACTATTTATAAGTCATCCACGTATTAACACATATACTTCAAACACAATTATAGAGCCATACAATCATTCGGACATATATCATAGTCATATGCACGTGAGTATATCATCTCAATATACTCGACAAGCCATATTCAACTCTTAAAGAACTATAAGTATATATGTACACATACATACACACAGAAATATGTACACACGTTCATGCAGAATCAACACTCAAATATCAACCATCAGGGTGCTATACCTCAAGCTTCTGATATCTTGTCCCATCCTAAGGCTGGACTCTACCCACCTTAGGACTTAACTACCCACAAACACACGAACACTACTCGTACTATTCCGTACACAATCGCAGTGAGGGGACCTACGTGCCTGGCCCCCGCTTTAAGTACTATTACTAACTTAGGCATCGGAGAGGCTAAGAGTTGGGCTCCAACCCGGCCTTTCTGACGAGCTGCTCCCTGTGCAGGCCAGCCCGTCGTCTCGGATCGCGCTCTGTTCCCACCTCAGGTAGTGCGGTCGCCGAGCTAACCCCCCAGCGGAAAAATTTCCGTAGTCAGCCTTCGTAGTGCACTCAGCCTCGTGACTACACTCATCACCTGCCAAATAGCCTACCCAAATCACCTCCTAATCATAACCACAGTGCCCTTGGTTCCCCTAAATAAAACTCTCTTATAATCTCATACACAACCCATTCTCAATCTCTCTTCTAATTAATCAAGCCAATATCAAGCCCAACTAATAATAATAAGATTAATAACAACATCAACAACTAGAATAATAGCAACATCAACAATAATACCAATAACTTACTAGCACCACCACCAACAACAACAACAATAAGAACCAACAACAACAATAATACTGCTACTACTAATAACACCCATACTAACAATCGCATTGCCATTCACTTATACATATATTTAAATCAAATCATAGTCAATCATATAGCCATTCATGTAGGGAATGACCATACGCATAACAAAATTGCTATACACACGCACTCATATAGTATATCACACATATGGGCATTACAACAACAATAATAATATACGCATTCCCAATCAACGTGTCCCAGTTGATATTTTTCAGGTGTTGGGCAGTTGGAGATTCTGGGAGTTAGAGGCCCACTAGACCAGCAGGTTAGAGTAGAGAGTGGTGTGAGTGTGTGAGAGGACTGGAGGTGTGTATTTTGTTCTTGGCGAGATGTGGGTTCTTATATTGTATATGAGACTCGTATAGAGATGTTGTATAAACAGTTTGTGTAGGATCCTGTCAAAACAAGGACATTAGGATCGCATAATAAAGTAGAGACTTACGCTTGCGTACACGGCACCGTAATCTCGGAACTTCGCCCTCGGATTCGCCACAACGGTCAGTACTTCGTCACAGAGGATCGAAGCAGAGTTTCACCGCCTAAATCTCTATTTAGAAGAGGATTTTAATGGAAGGGAGAAGAAGAACACAAGTTGCCTTATGCAAACTTATGGCATGGTTAGATTAGTGTAAAAGGCATACCCTTGGGTCCTATTTATAGGCTTTAGGGGTAGTTATTGTAGGAAATAACCACTTATAAGCTTATTATCCTATATTAGCCCTTTTACTTATCCTCTTCTTCATTCACTTATAGAGTGCCTTTATGCACTTATAAAGTGACTTTTTCCACTTATCGAGTGGTCCTTTTCACACAAGAAAAGGTTCCCTTCGCGCACGCTTTCGTGCACGCGACATCTGAGGTCCGTATACCCTCATACATCCCCTCATGGGTGTATTCATGTCGTCCATATCTAACATCTCCCACTCACACTTGAGGGGATTGTAAGGAAACATCTTTCCTTTAACTCTTCTGTTTATCATACCGAGAAATAGGCCGTGTGACCGTCATGCGCATAGAGTCCGCTATTGTGCACTTGTTAGAGATACACAACACTCCTCGAGGTGCAAAGTTGAGTAGATCAACGCATGCTTTACCCTAGATTATTTCTTCACATTTCTTATACTTTATATTCAAAAATTGAATCCCATCTGGATTACAATTGGCTGGCCAGCTTTGAATTTCTAAAGTCCAAATGTGAATATGAAATTAATCTTCCTCTTCTTGCGATCCTTTCGATCTTGACTTGACTTGCTTTTCTAACATGCCCCGCCGGACCGAATTGACCATAGTCCATAAGCAACATGCTAAGATAGCAATCACCCAGTCAAATCTAAAGGAACCAATTAGAGTCCATAAGGGTAACGAGTTAAGACCCATGTGGTCTTTGGGTCTCACATAATAGTAAACACAATTACTATTCTAACCCAATGGTCAAATGCATACGTAGTATGAATACGTATTACAACATCACTCCTTTCCCAGGGAGCGTATGTCTTAATGATGTTGTAAGGATGATGATCAGACACCACAATGTCTGATTTTGAGTCCCTTTTACTACTCAAATAATCTTTTGGACCCACATCCCGCATAAGACAGATAGGATTTAAGAATCCTATTAGATCTTTTGTAAGCATCCATATGATGCAGATCTTTCATATGACCATTTTGTTTAAGTCATGACTCTAAATCATCCGTCTGACGATTTTGACTTTAAACAGGTCTCATCTTTATTTTATCCGTCTGATATAATAAACGAGGTTGCTCATGTGTGAGAGCCAACCTCAATCTGTCCGACATACTAGAAAACCAGCTGAGATTTTAAAAAAAAATGTACACAAACATTTTCAAGAAATTCATATGCAATGTTTGAAAAAGAACTTATTCTTTTATTAAATTTGATCTTTTACAGACATGTGAATTTACATTGGTACAACTCAGCTCTTACGCAATCCTTGAGATGATAAGTGTTTGTAAAACACATCTCTGGGGATCGCCTTCGTAAGCGGATCCGCTATCATCTCATGCGTAGATATGTACCTTATGTCTACCTTCTTGGTCTTATCATAGTCTTTTGCAAATTTGTAGCGGATATCTATGTGTTTGGTCTTACAATGGAATTTTGGATCTTTGACATAGGCTATAGATGCTTGACTGTCACTGTGTATTGGTACAGCACCTGAGTCATTTGCATCAATTAGCCTGTCTAAGAATTTCCTAAGCCAAACAGCCTCTTGGACTGCCATGCTAAATGCTACAAACTCGGCTTACATAGTTGAAAGTGCGATACAGGATTGTTTCTTGCTACTCCAAGATATTGCACCAGATCCGAGTAGAAAAACATATCCTGAGGTCGATCATCGCTCATCGAGATCACCCGCCCAATCAACATCAGTGTAGCCTTCGAGCCTCAAGGCATCTCCTTGATAGCATAAAGCATAGTCCGCAGTTCCTTTAAGATACCGCATTATCCTCTTAACCGATTTCCAGTGTACTTGCCCTGGATTGGATTGGTAACGACTTACCATTCCAACGGCAAAACAGATGTCCGGTCTTGTACACATCATAGCGTACATAAGACTACTAACTGCACTGGAATATGGAACTTTTTCCATAATTTCCTTTTCCTTTTGGTTCTTTGGACATGATTTCAGACATAAATTATCGCATTTGCTTATAGGAGTATCAATGGACTTGCAGTCCTGCATATTAAAACGTTCTAGAACCTTCTTTATATAAGTCTCTTGTGAAAGAGAAAGAAGTTTCTTCGAACGATTCCTTGAAATCTTAACTCCAAGGATACATGCGGCTTCTCCCATGTCTTTCATCTCAAAAACTGATGAAATCCAAGCCTTGATATCCATCACAAAGCCCTTGTCATTTCCGGCTATTAAAATGTCATCTACGTATAGAGACATAATAACATACTTGCTTTTAATCCTCTTGATATATACACAGTTATCTTCATCAAGCATGGTAAAACCAATTGATAAGACAACTTCTTGAAATCGTATATACCATTGCCTCGAGGATTGTTTAAGATCATATATGGATTTACGAAGTTTACAAACCTTATGTTCGTTTCCTTCTTTTACAAACCCTGTTGGTTGTTCCATATAGATCTCCTCGTCCAATTCTCCATTGAGAAAGGCAGTCTTTACATCCATCTAATGTAATTCGAGGTCTAAGCAAGCTACCATAGCCAGAATCAGGCGAATCGAGGTAAAACGAACAACAGGTGAGAAGGTCTCTTCGTAGTCTATCCCTTCCTATTGCGTAAAACCTTTCGCGACAAGGCGAGCTTTATATCTGTCTATAGAGCCATCAGCCTTATGCTTGATCATGAGAACCCATTTGTTCCCAATAGCTCTACGTCCTCTGAGTAAGTCAACTAAGTCCTAGACTTGGTTAACTTTCATGGATTCCAACTCCTCCATCGCTTCCATCCATTTGTCTTTTGCAGGGCATGATATGGCCTGTTTGAAAGTAGCTGGCTCGTCATCATCTTGTAGTAAAGTCATAAAGGTTTACGGAAATTCATCCTCAAATCGTAGAGGAGCCAACCTTGTACGACTACTACGTCGTATTTGAGATTCTTCAAGTCCTTGTTGACTCGAATTTAGATCAATTCTAATATCACTCCCACTTGGAATGTCGTTAGAAATGCTCCCACTTGGATCATTATTCCCGTATGGAATAGGATTAGCATCATTCGTATCATCCATTGGTGAAGTTTGAAACGTATTTTCGTCTTCACCAAGAATTCTCCCACTCGAATGAGGTAATCCTTCTTGATCATTTATCTCAAATAGAGATAAGTCCTGACTTATCTCGCCCTATCTTGGAAACTCGTTTTCCAAGAAAGTGACATCCCTAGACTCAAATTCAATTAGACCTCCATTGTCTTCCTGACCAATGAAAACATAACATTTGGAGTTTTCTGCATATCATATAAAGATACATTTCCTTCCCCGTGGCCCAAGTTTGCCATACTTATGGGAGGAAATATGTGCGTAGGATGCACATCCCCAAGGTTTTAAAATATTTAAGTCAGGAGACCTTTGGTTCCACAACTCATAAGGAGTGGAGCTAACTGATTTCGAGAGTACGCGGTTTAATATGAAAGCGGCCGTCAATAATGCATCACCCCAAAAGGTGATTGGCAAGTTAGCTTGCGCCATCATTGAACGGACCATTTCCATTAAAGTCCTATTTCTCCTTTCTGCAACACCATTTTGTTGCGGAGTATAAGGCATATTTACCTGATGAACTATGCCTTTTTCATCACAAAGTTCCTTAAAACTTGCCGATTGATATTCACCGCCTCTATCGGTTCGCAAGACCTTAATCTTGCGATCTAATTGATTTTCCACCAAACTCATATAGTTTTTAAAGCAGGTTAATGCTTCACTTTTGTGGGATATCAAATAGATATGACCGAATCGGGTGAAGTCATCAATAAAAGTGATGAAATAAGACTTCCCGCGTCTTGTCTTGACATTCATCGGACCACATATGTCCGAATGGATGAGCTGTAATGGAACCTTGGCCCTTGTGCCGGTTCCAAACGGCTTGCGACAAGATTTCCCTACAAGGCAATGTTCGCAGGTCGACATTTTGACCTTTGAAACATTGGATAGAAGGCCATGTTTGGTAAGTCTATCAATTCGTGTTGGTCCAATGTGACCAAGCCTTGCATGCCAACAAATTACATCTGATTCATAATTTGATGAATTTGCAACAAGGAAATTTTCATTACAGAATGAAGAGTCATACATTGAATTTAATACAATAAATCCTTTGAATACATACCCAGTACCAATTAAGGAATTATTACAAAACAAGTCCACTTTACAATCATGAAAAAACCAGCTATAACCAAGACCCATTAAAACGACCACAGATATAATATTCCTTCGAATATCTGGAGCGAAGAGGACATCATGTAGTAAGATAGTGCGGCCGTTTTCCAAGACTATCTTGCAAGTCCCAACGCCTTTCACTTCAACACGTGTGTTGTTTCCTACATAAATCCACTTTGTTCCTTGGGGTATCCGGTGATACTCCACGAAGGACCGTCTGTCCCTTGCTATGTGGTCGGTGGCACCTGAATCAATTATCCAAAATGGATTAGATTCTACAAGAAATATTGAACTAGAAACACATATGTAACTAGTATTACAAGTTACCTTGTCACCTTCATCCGTACAAGAACGGGCATAGTGACCTAACTTGTTGCATTTGAAGCACTTGATCCTCTTCAAGTCTTTCTTCTTGTGCCATTTCTTGTGCCCACCCTTATGTTTGGGTTTCTTGGTAGACTCAGGTTGCTTATTATGTTCATTAGTAAACTTCGAACGATCTTTCCGTTTCTTTCTCCCGTGTGAGGAACTAGCAACCATGTGCACTTCTGCACTTGGCTTGGCAGCCGCAAGCCGCTCTTCCTTTAACTCGAGGTGCTTAGAAACATCGCTGAAGGTCTTGATGCTCTCATTGTGAGTGAGATGCATCTTCATTTGGTCCCACCCATTTGGTAGGGAACGTATGACTGCTTGGATTTGTTGCTCGTCAGTGAGCACATGACCTGCATCCTTTAACTCTGAGATGAGATTCGCCATATGTCGCAGATGTTTCCACATGGAATGATCTGGACGTTTCTTGTATGAATCAAATCTGATAGTTAAAGAACGAATTTTGGACACCGAGGTGCCACCAAACTTCTCCTCTAGCTTGGACCATATGTCCATGGCTAGGTCATGCTCTCGGAAGATGCGCATTATGTCATCGGCCATACTGGACAATAACGTAATGCGAGCTATCTTGTTTTTCCGAGACCAAGCATCAAAAGCTTCCTTGTCTCGTCTGTGTTGGGCCGTAGTGCCCAACTCGGGTTCAATCATGACGTTATTTAGAGTTTCGAGCACTTCTTGCTCCTCTAGAACGTATTGTATCTTGATGGACCATAGTTTGTAATTATCGTCGTTGAGTTTTTCACCTCTGTTTAACTCAGCGACGATGTTCTTTGAAGCGGAAGGCATTTTAACTTTAAAATGCTGCAAAAGACACAAAACCGAAGGTTCGATCGAAAATCATTGCATAAAAATTCTTATACATAGATATCACTCCCACTTGGAATATCCCACTTGGAATGATATTATTAGATTTGATAAGTTACTTTCGAAAAATATTGAAGATGTTGCTCTAGAATCGGAAAGGTCTCTACGATTCCAATCACCATCTAGAATAACCTTCAATATTTCCCCCTCACTTATCAAACGATAGTACTCTTATAGTACTTCGCAGCGGAAAAGCGTTTTTGAAAACGTATTTTTCAAAAGCAAATGCGATATTTCAACTTAGTACCCTTATGATACTAGCGAAATATATGGCAATCCCTAGCCATTGCCGGGATTGAGCCGTAGCCATGCCAAGGCCGGATCCCCCCTGAGAGGATTTTTCTGCAAGCCATCGTCGCCGGCTCCCGTATGGATCCAGGCGCTTCCCCCCAACAGGATAATTTTGTCGCAGACGACTGCTGTCGGCCCCGTATGGGCTGGTCATGCATGTCCCATTCATGCAAGCCCCCCCCCCAAAAAAAACAGGGTCAACCGGGGCTCGGCACTGGCCGAGACCGTGGCCGGCAGTGGCATGGCACCGGCCTCAGCCAGAGCCGACAATGGCCCTGGGCAGGCCTCGGCCTGGCCCTGACCACTGCCAGGGCCAGCCGGCCAGGCCCTGGCCACTGCCAGGGCCGGCCGTGGCCCTGGCAGAGGCCAGGGCGCCGGCCGTGGCCACTGCCAAGGCCTCCTGGCCCTAGTCTAGCCTCGGCCAGGCCTGGCCCTAGCCACGGCCAGGGCCCCCTGGCCCTGGCCGAGGCCGGCCAGAGCCGGCCTGGCCATGGCCGGCCATGGCCTGGCCTTGGCCTATATGGCCATGGCTGGCCTCCCCCTTGCATGGGTTGGCTGCACACCCCCCACCGGAGGGGTGGCCGTGGAAGTTATTGGCCGTAGCCAACCCCCTCCGCATGGGGAGGGGGGATGCATTGTCTCCATAGCCCATATGGTCATGGTGATCATGCACCAAAATTGTCATCTTCTCCGTTGAGAATAACCACCATCGTCTTCTCCGATGAAGCACCCGTTCGTCGAGAAAACGATTTTGCTTCAATGGCAGTGTGCCAAAAAAAATAAAGAGAACGCGTTTTCAAGGCCGCAAACTTCACCCTCTACATGAAGAGAGTTCACATTCTCAATTGAATGGAGACTCAGCATCCATGAGGAGCGCGAGTTTAGCGATATGAACGGTAAGTTCTTCTCGTCACGGAGAGTTCCTACCATATCCGTAATGACAGAAGACCCTAACGTGAAAAGAACAACTACTGCGATTCTCTCCGTCACGATGAGTTCCTACCATATCCACAATGGAAGGAGACTCATTCGTGAAAGAGACAACGCCTCGTTCATCGGTGAGACCGGGGCGACGGTTAGACGGGGGCGAACCCGTATGGCTCCGATACCAATGTAGGATCCTGTCAAAACAAGGATGTTAGGATCGAATAATAAAGTAGAGACTTACGCTTGCGTACGCGGCACCGTAATTTCGGAACTTCGCCCTCGGATTTGCCACAACGGTCAGTACTTCGTCACAGAGGATCGAAGCAGAGTTTCACCGCCTAAATCTCTATTTAGAAGAGGATTTTAATGGAAGGGAGAAGAAGAACACAAGTTTCCCTATGCAAACTTATGGCATGGTTAGATTAGTGTAAAAGGCATACCCTTGGGTCCTATTTATAGGCTTTAGGGGTAGTTATTGTAGGAAATAACCACTTATAAGCTTATTAGCCTATATTAGCCCTTTTACTTATCATCTTCTTCATTCACTTATCGAGTGCCTTTATGCACTTATAAAGTGACTTTTTCCACTTATCGAGTGGTCCTTTTCACACGAGAAAAGGTTCCCTTCGCGCACGCTTTCGTGCACGCGACATCTAAGGTCCGTATACCCTCATACATCCCCTCATGGGTGTATTCATGTCGTCCATATCTAACAGTTTGTGTGTGTGTTTATATATATATATATATATATATATATATATATATGTATCAATGTTTGGATTGTTGTCTCTTTTGTGTTGTGATATCTGGAATGCTACAGGTACTATCCCAGCAGTGCGTAGTGGACCTGCCTGATGTGTTGTTTGTTTTTTCTTTCGTAGCACCCGCCTCTTTGGGAATAACTAATACGGATTCGCACTTATTGGATATCCCGGGGAGCGGGGTGTTACACCTTCTCCACATATCTCTATAAATCTCTACATGTCATTTGGTTTCACCCCATACAGCCACTTATACCGCATCCACTTCCCAAAAATCCCAAAAGAAAAGTTAGCCTCCAAAAAGCCAATAAAGGAGCCAAAATCAATATGTATATTCTATTGCTTCCATCAAAAAAGGAAAAAGAAGAGACAAATCATTTCTTATATCCTATTTGCCTGGAGCTACACATATACTTGGGAAAAAGCCAAAAATTCCATATTTCTATTCTTTAGATGCGACGTCTCAAGCTAAGCTGGGGGCAACCATTTGACCACATGAGTGAGTATGACATTAGAGTGGAGTTGTGCACAATTGGGGATGTTTGATAATGCTTAAACTTTATGAAAAATTGCTAGCTATGGAGATTTTTGAGGAGTTAAGATGAATATATGAATGTCATGATCCTTCCAATTCTCTTTTGTATGCCTGATTTGAATCTATGGAGATTTTTGAGGAGTTAAGATGAATATATGAATGGCATGATCCTTCCAATTCTCTTTTGTATGCCTGATTTGAATCTTATATGCTTCAGTAATATTTATTGATTGAAAAGTGCATCACAAACATTTTTTATACTTGACTCTATGAATTACAGGATGTTGAATGTATTGACTGCATGAATACTGAGAATTCCCTTTCTTTGATCTTAAATGCTTGCGAGTATTATATTAAGCGAAAGATACGAAATTCATACTAGCATGTGATTTATTTCGAAGCATCGTGATATGTAGCTAAGCCTTGATATCTAACCGAATAATCTAGCACTCCCCTCCATCTTCTATTCCCTTTTTCTATCTCTTATTTTCATCTCCCGGTGAGCCTAGTATTCGTCTTCCTCGAGGACGAGTAAGAGGTAAGCTTGGGGGATTTTGATGTGTCCATATTTTCCATGTTTTTACCGCATCATTTTATCTTATTTCATATCATATTCACCTCCAAAATCCATATTTTTATTTATTATGCGCTCCTAACGACATATTCTAGTTTTTGCATAGTTTTGGGGATTTTCAGGGATTTTGGAGCGAATTGGAGCTGATTCGGGACATAGACACATCCAGCGCATCCAGGACGTCATTGGCAAGGCTCCATAGGAGTTCGCCGCAGTTTAGAAGAAGATCGGCAGAGAGGAGGAGAAGCGAGCGAGAGAAATCCAGAAAAAGCCCTCAGGCATTCAGTTTCCCAGGTGACTCGGGCCGAGTAGCTTACAGCTACTCGGCCGAGCTGACACACGGATACAGCAGGAAACAGATACGCGCTGACTAGACCGAGCAGCTAAGCGACTCGACCCGATTTGACACCCCCTGCTACTCGACTGAGTAGGGGGCTACTCGATCGAGTAGACTGCATCAGAAACAAGCAAGCAGCAGCGTGGCCAGCGAAGTGACTCGACCGAGCAGCTACCTGCTCGATCGAGTAACCGACGCGCCCAAGCAACATATGGGCCCAACTTTCCAGATTTCTGAGAATTATTTATGGGGTCCCTACCCCTTGTATAAAAACAATTTTTCTTTAATATTTTAGACATTAAGTGTTTTTAGGAATTTTTTATCGAGAGTTTTTAGTGTAAGCTGGAGATTTGGATCTAGGTTTTGATATTTGAGCAAAGACTTGATTTTTATTGCGTTTTCTGGCTTGGAAACTATTGGATCTTAATTCTCTGTGGCTTGCTATCAATCTACATCGCTTTTGGTATGTATTCCTATATTTTATATGTTTTTATTATTAAGATGAATTCCATGCTAAAAATCCAACCTTTCTTTATTTCCCCACCATGTGTGAGTAGTTCTATCTAGAGCTAATGGATTAGCCCTAGGATTTTAGGAAAAAGATGCGAAGCTAAGATTTTTATGTTGCATTGGACATAAAAAGGGGAGTACTTTGGTTGATCTAGCAAAATCCCTAGGAGAACTCGTATTGAGATCGTGTCCATGGTCTGTAGAATCGATTAGCTTAAGGAGTATCTTATGGATTTAATTAGGGAGTTAGTAGATTCAACCGAGGCTCGCGACCATGCCCGGCTCGTGCCTTGATGGGATCCACTGACGAACTATACCACTAATTGACAGCTACCGCCATTGCGTCAATAAGAGCCTCCAAAATACCTCGAAGCTCTGACCCACAAGAGTGGTACGAGTTGAGAGTATTCGAACCATGAGAGTTGTGAGATTATTGTAGATCCTTAATACACATACCGTATGCATCTATCGCGTGAGCAGGGTGAATATGGTATGTTAGATTCATGATGCCTTGACGCATGAATTCACTTCCTAGATGCTACAATCCTCAATAAAACCAATGCAACGTAGAAGTCCTAACCTAGCATCGACCTCGGACGGTCCTAACAGTGAGGCCTAATGCCCTAGTCCTTTTATATTAATCAAACAACACTAACCAAATAATCATTCAAACCGACTGCTACCTCTTTCTGAGATTTAGAAATAACCTGAGATTAATACACCGCTACTTTCCCTGTGGGATCGAATCTTTTATACTATAACTTGACACCGTCCGGTTGCGTTCGCGAGCCCGGAACCGATACTTGGTAACCATTCAGCGCCTGGCATTAGTGACACTGCCAGGTGGCTTTTAGGTGTTAGTTCTGGATGCATCACCAGCTGCTGCCTCAAGATAGAAGAAGCTCCAGTAAAGTTTGGCTTTATATAGTCCAGAATGGACCATTTGTGTGGAGGGCTAGCATTACCCTCTGCCATTGGATCTATGGAGTCTGACTCCTTTTCTCTGCTCTGAGCCTTCTTGTGGGCTTTTCGATCTCGGGATCAAATAATAATTCTTTGTCAAGACTCCCAAGGCAAGTGTTCATGCACAACAAGAACTCAGAAAAATACCATCAGTAGCAAAGTAATAGCAGAATAAAAAGTATTGAAAGATAAGAGATGATAGGATTCGCTAACAAATTCTTCAATAGAAAAATAATCCAAGTAACATTGTTACCCTCCCCGGCAACGACGCCAAAAACTCGATGCTCCTGAAACTAACACCTAGAAGCCACCTAGCAATGGCACGAACACAAAGTGCTAGATGTATCCCAAATGCGAATTTCCGGCACTTTACGCAAGCGTACGATGTCAAGTAATAGTATAAAAGATATCGATCACACAGGAAAGGTAGAGATATTATTGTCTTGGGCTATTTTCAAATCTCAGAATTTAAGTAGCAGTCGGTTTCGAGAGATTGTTTGTTTAGTATTGTGAACAATTAATAGAGACTAGGGCTTTAGGACTCGCCACTAGGATCGTCGGATGTCGATGCTTGGTTAAGACTCTTACATTGCATTGGCTTTATAGGGTTTGTCGCATCCAAGATGTGGAATTCATGGCTCTAAGCACCCTGAATCTAACGTATCGCATTAACACCGCTCTCGCGACAGGCGCACACGACACGTGCATTAAGAATCGACAATATTCATGCCACTATCATGGTTAGAGTGATCTCATCTTATGCCACTCTCGTGGGTTAGAGCTTCGATGTATTTTGGTGGCTCTCATTGACGCAATGACGGTAGCCGTCAATTAGTAATATAGTTCTTCGGTGGATCCCATCAAGACACGAGCCGGGCATGGTCACGAGTCCCAATTGAATCCACTAACTCCCTAATTAAGCATATAGGATACTCCTTTAGCCAATCGATTCCACCGACCGTGGACATGATCTCAGTACGAGTTCTCCTACAAACTTTGCAAGATCAACCAAAATATGTCCCTTTTATACCGACGCAACCTAAAAATCCTAACTTTGCATCTAAATCCTAAAATCCATAGGCTAATCCATTAGCCCTAGATAGAACTACTCACACATCATAGAAATAACAACAAAAGATTCAATAGATGCAATGGAATCCATCATGACAATAGAAAACATCAAGATCAATAGAAAGTGTAGAGAATTGTTACCAACGCGTCGTGGAGCAATAAAAATCCAAAGAGAATTAAGAAAATAAGATTCCTTGCGCGAAATAATAATAAAAATCCAAGCTTTGCTTCACAAAAATAGCGACGCCACAAACTCACAAAAACCTAATTAAAACTAAACTAAAAGTTTCTCCAAAGTTGCTCTCTAAAAAATAGAGATAAAAACGTGCTTAATTACATGGGGTAGAAACCCCAAAAAATCTCAGAAAATCTGGGCACTTGTGCCCACCAACTAGGCTTGTCACGTCGCACTACTCGACCAAGTATTGGAGCCTGCTCGGTCGAGTTGGCTTCAAGCTCCGCTTGTTGCTGCTTCTGCATCTGGCTGATACGAGCTACTTGGTCGAGTAGCCCTAGTCGGTCGAGCTACAGTAGATGAGAACCTCCTCTAAAACGCTGCTCTGTTTCTTGACGACTCGGGTCGAGTAGGTGAGCTGTGTTGGATCTGGATCGTAGCCTAGAGGGGGGGTGAATAGGCTATTAAAAATATTCGTGCAACCCACGAACATTCCCACGCAGTTATAAGCACAGACAGAGCAATAAAATCGCAATCACAAAGTACGCACAGATATACCCTGGTTCGGTCGTCCCCACAACCTACTCCAGCCCCCGAAAGCAACTACTAGATAGATATGTAATCAAGTACAGCTACAATGAGTCAAGATCCCAAATCTACTCTCACCTAGCTCGTACGCACACCACGTGCTCTACACTATCAATCTAGTCAGATGCTATCCCTCCGTGACGACTCCCAAGTCGTCAGGTCCCCAAAAGTAACACAAATAGGTAAAGTTTCCCTTACGAAGAACTAACACAAATACTACACAATATAATAAACAAGAGAGTTTAGAATGCTTAGATCGTGTAGCGGTGTCTTCTTCGTCAATCAGCACCGATCAGAACTCGTCTGACGTAGATGTAGATGTCTCTCGGCAACTCAGGTTGCGGTAGTACCCCTCTTTGTAGATCTCCCCTATCGATGAAACTTGCGCCTTCCCAAAAACTGAAAGTTGCGGCTGCTGTACTCTCCAAACAAAATTGCACCGGCCTAGTCAATGCTTCTTTCTTCAAGTGCCCTTAAAATTTTGGGCAGCTCTCCCTAAAATTTTCGGCTGCTTTGCTTTGCCGCAAGTTGTTGGGATGGTTGCCTGCAAGAGAAGTCTTTCTTTTTCTTTATTCAATAGATCCACATGCAGATGTTTCAGCCGCCCAACACTTTGCCTTGTGAACCTTTGCCTTGTGAACCTTTCTCATCTATTCCATGAAGTGGCTCAAAATATCTTGCCCTCAAAAAATCGGTCTGTCACAATTCATTGATCAAAAAGCAACAGATGGCTTTGATCTTTGGGGAGAGAAAGAAGTGTTTGGCCTTTTTGAATTTTGCCTGCACACCAAAACAAATCGGCACCTTGTTGAATATTGAGCACACAAAAATTTGGCAACTCAAAAAGAATAGATCTTGCACAAAAAATGTTTGCACAAAAAAACATCTGCACAAAGAGATCTCTCCAATAAGAATTCGGCAGTCATAAACAAATGAAGTCTGGAGATCTCTTTTGATTTTTTTTGTTTGCTCTCCAATACGAATTCAGCCTGGGGGATTGATATTGGCGGCTGATGATGAAGAGATCTTGGGGTTATTCAAAAGGTATTTCGAGAGAGAGAGAGAGAGAGAGAGAGAGAGGGTTTTAATAGGCCGGCTCTCAGAATTTTTCAGGGCTCATAATTTTTGTATATGGCCGGCACTTTTAACTCAAACGTGCTAGGTCATTGTTTTTGCTCTTTTAGAACGAAATGTGATGGGTGGGCTTTTTGTTTTGTGTAGGCTGTAATGAATACAGCCTGGGGGGTTATTTATGAAGTGTTCCCCTTTTTTTGTTTCAAGGAGCAGCTCTTAGGAATTAAGGGCAATTCGATATTTTTTAATGAAGAATCACCCTAGTTAATATGCCCCACTCAAAAGAAAAATAAGTACAGATCCTATAAGTAATTAGTTGCCACTAATTTTTGTATTTGGCCTCCACTAACCTTTTTTTTTTGGTGCATGGTATAATTGCCTCTTGTGATTTGCTTATAAAAAAAACATTGGCTGACCTTGCACAACGACCAAGCATATATAAGTACTTATATAAGTATATAATAAAACTTGGTACTTTCATGTTCTCCTTTGCACATTGACCAAGTCCTTCCGTGAATAAGTCGTACTTTCGCCGTTCCTGAAACACTTAACACACACGTTAAAACGTTCACACACGTTTGTTATCATCAAACACGAAGTTCACAAATCGTTGCTACCAACAATCTCCCCCTTTTGATGATGACAAACTAAATAGAAGATTTGAGCATTAACGTTCCAAATAGCATGTGTGTGAAAGTGTGACGATAGTGGGTGACATGCAATGAGATATAGTGATGTGCAAACAATGATATACAGAGTTAACAAGATGCATGCTCCCCCTATTTTTGTGCTTCCCCAATATTCATTAATGCTCCACCCCAATATTCATTAATGCTCCACCTTAATCAAATAATCATATTTTCACGAGCATTAATATCAAATCTTTTCCACATTTTTCTCCCCCTTTGTTATCATCAAAAGTCGAAGCACGAAGTCAAAAATATATACCATGCAAAAATAGAGTATTATTAATCATTACCAATAATTGCATGAATACAATCATAGAATAATCAAGTCAAAATCCAATGAAATTAAACAACTAAGACTTCAACACCGACGTGTAAAGTGTGATGATTAACATTGAAGCACATATGGAGAATCATTAAGAAAGTCAACCAAAACCAATCCACATTTTCCAAATAACATTCTATCACCTAGGATTGATTTTTCCCACCTCATTAAAAATGAGTTCAAGGTACCACACCCCAAAACATAGCCTATAAGGACTCTTAGATGTGGGGGTGGCATTGCTTGACGAGTAAATACACCAACGCTAAAGTTTACCCATAAAGCTTATGTTGGATACTCGTGGGTAATACCGTTGCCAAGGATTGTATCCATTTTTCATACGGAGCAATTATCTTTTGTTTTCATTTTTTTTTAAAATACTTATAACAACACTTTCTTTTGCTCAATTTTTATCCATGGCAAGGTATATCATATCCCTTAGATATTCAGTTAAGTTTTCCTCCTACATTCACATTCCATACTTCATAAACGATATCTCCAAATGTGCAACAATAATAATACATGTGAAAGTGAAGTAGGTGGTGTAGGAATCAAGTTGTTTTTAATCATCGAACATGCCATGAATATTTAGAAAGATGAACATGCGCATGTGGCAAAAGAAATAATACACCAATTTCTACATAGATATGAAAATCTTTCATGAATACTTCTTTTAATGAATCAAAGAGAAAGATACACATTTAAGCACCAATTTTTTTTTTATATTTTCAGTTTTTCAGGTTTTTTTTAATATGCATGAAGTACTAAAGCAAACATGAGATGCAATCACACAAACAAAGAAAAAAAATCATGCACACATAGCAATGCAACTACTAGCACACAAACAAAGAAAAGTCACACATACAAAAAGACTATGAAGATATTCATTAAGTTCAAAGAATGTGATATACCTTTGCGTCGCCGTTTGACTAAGGAGCTAAAAAGTAATGAGACATTCAATTTATCGCTCCTCGTCAAATTTCCATCCACCTACAAAAGAGGTGTCGTGTGTGACCTTGGAATCCAACAAGGTCCACTCACGTTAGTCATCAAAGATTTAGGAACCCATATTTGTTTGAACTTAATGTTTTTGTTCCTATATTTGCAATGAGATGAAGTATGACCAACGCATCCACATGTAAAGCACTTTGCATGACAATTTCCAACTTTTGTTGTTTCAATGTGAACTTTTCTATAATTTGATTTTTCAACATTTTTAGAACCATATCCTAGTCCTCGTCTATTATTGCCATGAAGTTGATTTCCAAGTATAATGTCCAAATTTTATTTTCCGATGGAAAATCTCTTTAATGACAATTCTAAACTAGCAACTTTGGATTTCAAATGATCATTTTCGTTCACAAGCAAAGTGCATTTACTAATGAAAGCTTGCTTGTTTTCCTCTTCTTTCTTTTCAAAATCCCTCATTTTTTCTTTAAGTTCAAGATTTAGCATGTTAATCTTTTCAGAAAGCAATTCATTTTCAACTTCAAGCTTTGTCTTATCAAGTTTATACATGCTAATATCCTTTAATAAAGAGGGACATGAAAGACAATCAGTTTTTTCAGACAAGCTAGCTTTTTCTTTTTCTAACATAGTAATGGTAGATTTGCATGCAACAAGCTCTTGTTTAATATTTTTCATTTCTATAGACATGTCATACTCAGTTTGTTGCATATCAAAATTATCATTCCTATAACATTCCACATCAGCTTCTAGCTCATCAATTCTATGTTGCATTCCTTTACAGATTTCTAAGAATTCAGCTTTAGTGGGAGATTCTACCTCATTGTGTTTGGCCATCAGTGCCATGCAGGAGTGGGCTTCATGTTCCTCATCCTCCTCCTCAGCTTCGCTATCCATGTCCCACGTTAGCACTTTCGTTTTTCCTTTTGCAACTTGAGCTGTGTGTTGTTGTGGGCAATCTTTTATGTGGTGCCCTTTCTTCCTGCATTTAAAACATTCACTTCTATTAATAGCTTTCTGATCATAGGAATTTCTACCAAAATTAGAATTATTAGAACGAATGAACCTTTTTCCCATCTCAGCTCTTCCTTGATCAGTCTGAATGTATCTCCTGAAGTTTCTGACCATTAGGGCTTGTTCTTCATCAAGATCGTCGTCGTTAGCTTGAAGAGCTAATGGTGTGGAAGCTTTGGTCTTCTCTTCAGGTTTCTCTCTGGCTTCTATACTGTGCAGCTCAAGCTCGTGTGACATTAAGTTGCCTATCAAGTCCTCCACTTTCATTGTTGACAAGTCCTTAGCTTCTTGAATAGTGGTGACTTTAGGCCTGAACGAGCTAGGTAGCGCCCTTAAGATCTTTCGTACCTGTTCATGGCTAGAGTATGGCTTACCGAGGGAACTGGATTTGTAGACGATGTCTGTGAACCTCGCAAACATGTCTTTAACTGATTCTGTTGGTAGCATGCGGAAGCTCTCATATTCAGTGCTCAGCAACGCAAGTCTGGATTCCTTTACTTGCGATGTTCCCTCGTGGGTCACCTCCAGAGTATGCCAGATTTCCTGCGCAGTTAAACAATGTGAGATACGATTAAACTCAGATTTATCAAGAGAGCATATAAGCGCATTCATAGCTTTACCATTAAGAGTACAAAGTTTCTTATCAGCTAAATCCCACTTGTCTTTAGGCTTAATCACAACAGTGTCTTCAATTTTAATAGTGGGTAGACTATAACCATTTTCAACAATATCCCACACATCATAATCTACAGACACTAGATAGATTTTCATCCTAGCCTTCCAATATGCAAAGTCTACACCGTTAAACTTAGGGGGACGGGCTATAGACTGACCTTCAGCAAAAGCACAATCAGATATATTCATGGTCATCTAAAAATCTAGGCTAGATCCTCTAACCTGGCTTTGATACCACTTGTTGGATCTGGATCGTAGCCTAGAGGGGGGTGAATAGGCTATTAAAAATATTCGTGCAACCCACGAACAATCACACGCAGTTATAAGCACAGACAGAGCAATAAAATCGCAATCACAAAGTACGCACAGATATACCCTGGTTCGGTCGTCCCCACGACCTACTCCAGTCCCCGAAAGCAACTACTAGATAGATATGTAATCAAGTACAGCTACAATGAGTCAAGATCCCAAATCTACTCTCACCTAGCTCGTACGCACACCACGTGCTCTACACTATTAATCTAGTCAGATGCTCTCCCTCCGTGACGACTCCCAAGTCGTCAGGTCCCCAAAAGTAACACAAACAGGTAAAGTTTCCCCTACGAAGAACTAACACAAATACTACACAATATAATAAACAAGAGAGTTTAGAATGCTTAGATCGTGTAGCGGTGTCGTCTTCGTCAATCAGCACCGGTCAGAACTCGTCTGACGTAGATGTAGATGTCTCTCGGCAACTCAGGTTGCGGTAGTACCCCTCTTTGTAGGTCTCCCCTAGCGATGAAACTTGCGCCTTCCCAAAAACTGAAAGTTGCGGCTACTGTACTCTCCAAACAAAATTGCACCGGCCTAGTCAATGCTTCTTTCTTCAAGTGCCCTTAAAATTTTGGGCAGCTCTCCCTAAAATTTTCGGCTGCTTTGCTTTGCCGCAAGTTGTTGGGATGGTTGCCTGCAAGAGAAGTATTTATCTTTCTTTATTCAATAGATCCACATGCAGATGTTTCAGCCGCCCAACACTTTGCCTTGTGAACCTTTGCCTTGTGAACCTTTCTCATCTATTCCATGAAGTTGCTCAAAATATCTTTCCCTCAAAAAATCGGTCTGTCACAATTCATTGATCAAAAAGCAACAGATGGCTTTGATCTTTGGGGAGAGAAAGAAGTGTTTGGCCTTTTTGAATTTTGCCTGCACACCAAAACAAATCGACACCTTGTTGAATATTGAGCACACAAAAATTTGGCAACTCAAAAAGAATAGATCTTGCACAAAAAATGTTTGCACAAAAAAAACATCTGCACAAAGAGATCTCTCCAATAAGAATTCGGCAGCCATAAACAAATGAAGTATGGAGATCTCTTTTGATTTTTTTTGTTTGCTCTCCAATACGAATTCGGCCTGGGGGATTGATACTGGCGGCTGATGATGAAGAGATCTTGGGGTTATTCAAAAGGTATTTCGAGAGAGAGAGAGAGAGAGAGGGGTTTAATAGGCCGGCTCTCAGAATTTTTCAGGGCTCATAATTTTTGTATATGGCCGGCACTTTTAACTCAAACGTGCTAGGTCATTGTTTTTGCTCTTTTAGAACGAAATGTGATGGGTGGGATTTTTGTTTTGTGTAGGCTGTGATGAATACAGACTGGGGGGTTATTTATGAAGTGTTCCCCCTTTTTTTGTTTCAAGGAGCAGCTCTTAGGAATTAAGGGCAATTCGATATTTTTTTAATGAAGAATCACCCTAGTTAATATGCCCCACTCAAAAGAAAAATAAGTACAGATCCTATAAGTAATTAGTTGCCACTAATTTTTGTATTTGGCCTCCACTAACCTTTCTTTTTGGTGCAGGGTATAATTGCCTCTTGTGATTTGCTTATAAAAAAACATTGGCTGACCTTGCACAATGACCAAGCATATATAAGTACTTATATAAGTATATAATAAAACTTGGTACTTTCCTGTTCTCCTTTGCACATTGACCAAGTCCTTCCGTGAATAAGTCATACTTTCGCCGTTCCTGAAACACTTAACACACACGTTAAAACGTTCACACACGTTTGTTATCATCAAACACGAAGTTCACAGATCGTTGCTACCAACAAGCTGCTCAGTCGAGCTAGGGTGCCTTGGAGAAAAGCTCAAAATCTTCATCTGTTTAGTGCGATTTGGGTCGAATCGGATGTCTGCTTGGTCGAGTAGGATAAGGCCGTTTCCTGTGCGATTTTTGCATGTCAGCTCGGCCGACTAGCTGATGCAACTCAGTCAAGTCACCTAGGAAACTGAACTGAACTTTGCCATCTCTCGTTCACTTCTCCTCCTCTCCTCAAATCTTCTTCCATTCCTCGACGAACTTTTATGAAGCCTTGCCAATGACGTTTCGGACGTGCCGGATGTGTACATGTCTCAAAATAGCTCCAATTGACTCCAAAACTCCTGAAAATCCATAAAGCTATACAAAACTCGAATATGACGTTAGAAGCACGATAATATATGAAAATATGGAGTTCGGAGGCGAATATGACATGAAATGATGCGATAAAAACATGTAAAATATGGACACATCACTTACCACAGTAAGAGCGTCATTAGCTCGGCTTCTCATGTCCTCGTCATTCTTCCTGAACTCATTCCTCGCAAGAGCATTATACACTTCTTCAAAAGTGATCGAGTCCTTCCGTAAGTAAGAACTGACACCAAGTACTCATAATCAATGGGTAGAGAATTGAGGAGAATCATTGCTTTATCTTCATAGTCGATCTTAACATTGACGTTCCTCAGGTCAGTTAGAAGCTTGTTATACTAGTCGAGATGTTTCTCAATAGAAATATTTATCCTCCTCCTGCTTCAAACCGAAAAGCTTCTTCTTCAAATGTAGTTGGTTTTGGATGTTCTTCTTCATGTACTTGTTGTTGAGCTCATTCCAAAACTTCCTTGCATTTGTCTCCCATAAAATGGTACTTCTTCTCCTTCGTCAAATACAGTCGGATCGTACCACATGCGTTCCGATTTATAGTTCTCCACTCCAAAGTTGACATGATCATCGGCTTCCGTCAAATGCGATATCTTGACCAAGTTGGTTCAAGACATCCAAGACTTCACATCTCCACATACCGAAGTAGATATTTCCATAAAATTTCTCACTTTCAAACTTCGTGTTGGACAAGATAGCTCGAGCTGCTGGAGCATGCTCTCTGGAAGTCGACACCTTTGAAGAACGGTCATCGCCATCGTTGCTTATCTTCGCATCCTATGTTGATCTTCAAAATCGTAAGCTTTAATTCCGGTTTGTTGTGTGACAGTGGATGATTGTCGAAGATCTGGTGGTGAAGAACGAGTAGTAAACAAATAGAACACTATGAAGATTGTATTTTTAGGCCGTCAACCAGCCAAGGGAACACCAATGAGCTTTATTACGAAAGGAGAGAACAAATACAAATCTTCTCTATTCACAACGAAGAAGTAGCACTTAAGATCTCTCCAAAAGGTCTCAACACAATCTCTCAAAGTTGGCTATCAACAATGATGGCTTAAAGTTCTCTTAATGTGTTCCACACATGAAACCCTTGCTCAAACATCCTATATATAGTCCTAGGGTACAATAGGTGTTCTAATAGAAGAGGGATTCCCAATTGATAAGAACTCCGACTCTAACGGAATTCTAATCCAATCACAACTCTACTTCAGATAGGACGTCGTGTCCTATGATGGGCCCCATCGTGTTGCCGAACTCCCGACTGAAGGCCGAGCTACCGAAGTGTCGAGCCGAGATATCCGAAGCTTAGACTGTAAAATAGCCGACATATGGGCCGCCGATCCTCCGAACTAAGGATCCATGCACTAGAAGTCTATTAGCTCGTCATCCTTGTATCTGACTTATGCATAGTCAGATGGATAAGATCCTGGCATAGGCGAGCTAGCTCTGCACAAGATAGCTCGGCTGCACATTCTAATACTTCTTCAATGTCTCAATCAAGCCAACTTTCACAAACCATTCATACGTCTCATCCAAATTAATCTTATACCACGTAAAATGGAACAGTAATCTAGCATATAAAAATTTCATACCAAAACCCAAGCACATAATCTCACCAAATGGATGTCACATGTATAAGATACAATATGAGCAACATCTAAATTATTAATATCAATAAACAATGATACTGAGAAAACCAAAAATGAAGTGGAAAAAAAATCACAAATTGCAAACCAAAATTGATTTCGGGTCATCATTCTATTTCTTTCTCTAGTTATTAACAGAAAATTAGTCTAATGCAAGGAAAATAGTGTGAATTTAACTTTGAGATTACAATGTCAATTAAAAAGGCAGGTTTATTGGTGGAGTTGGGAGAAGAGAAAGCAAGGTTAGGGCGATTGATCGTTTCCATGCCCACTTGTGAAGAAAAAAAATAGTGGGTTGTCTTTGTAAATTAACTTTCATCATGACCCACCTGTGCAACTAAATAGCTAGGATCTCAATGTAGTGGAAGTCACCAACTAAAATGTTAAATATTTTGCATGCTATTAAGAAAACAAAAACTAGACCAATCCTCATTCTTGAATTGTGGATTAACTGTCTAAATAATAATGTTCAAAATTAAATATTTGCATGCATTCTATCGTGAAGAAGATGAGTATTCATCATGCCAAGATTGCTATTGTTGGGTTTAATTACCATTAAATGTAAAATAATGTTGTGTAATTATGGAGGCATATGTTACTAAACATTTAGAAATTAGTAAAAGAAATTGTTTTGATTGCAATCTTAATTACATTAGAAATTAGTCTAATGCAATGCTTCTAAGCACTAAGGGTCGAATATTACTTCTTTTTCTTCTTCCTCTTGGTAATGATGCAATTGACCATGTAACTTAAATTGTTGAGACATCACTAGACTACCTCTTCTCCTGTTTCTACGACATGTATTTTTTATGGGTTTTTAGCATATTCGTCCCTTAAATCTTGCGTATTTTGATATCTGTCCCTCAAATCTTCATATGTGCCCTCAAGTCCCTCAAAAGTTAGTATTTAACCTTAATAGTCACTCTCACTAACTATCTGTTAAAATCTTAACAGAAATGGGAATATTCCGTTAGTATTTAACCTTAATTTACCCTCAAGTCCCTCAAAAGTTAGTATTTAACCTTAATAGTCCCTTAAATTTTGAACGTTAACCTTAATAGTCCCTTAATTTAACGGAATATTCCCATTTCCGTTAAGATTTTAACAGGTAGTTAGTGAGAGAGACTATTAAGGTTAACTACTAACTTTTGAGGGACTTGAGGGCAAATATGAAGATTTGAGAGACGGATATCAAAATACGCAAGATTTAAGGGACGAATATGCTCAAAACCCATTTTTTATTTTTCATATTATATTCTATAGAAGGTGATATCATAGAAAAATAATGTATAACGCATAGAAAAACTCTTTTCTTTATTTGTTCATTTATTCTTCCATATTTATTTGGGTGTTAGTTTACTCTGTTCTTCGGTTCCTTTTACTTGTAATTTACCAACAATATTACTATCCAGCTATTAGAGAGACATAAATCTATTATACAAATGAGGAGGTTTGCATGTGACAATGTCACATCGCCACATGGGACATCCATCTCATCCACAACCCAAAAAATTACCCCAAGCTCACTTATTTACATGGTTGACATTGCATCCTTATCCTAAAAAATCACCCCAAGCTCACTTATTTACATGTTTGCCCTAGAAGATTTTTCCCCTATAACCCCAAGGTTTTTCATTTATCCTTTTACCTCCCGACGATACCGACACATGCACACACACTTCTTTCTCATTTTCGTTTGCACGCGTGCACCGCATCCTGTTCGGGGGGGGGGGGGGGGGGGGGGGGGGGGGGGGGGGGGGGGGGGGGGGGTTCGCTCCATTGTGTGCACGGGTTATTTCTAGTAATTCTATATGTCATACCATGCCATAGCATAATTAAATAAAATAAATTGCTTATTGTTACATAAATGGGAACCAATTAACTATGATGCTTCATTTGATAAATAGATGAAATATTATGTTATTACATATCAGACCATGGCTATTAAGGGGAAGCTTGCCTTACTCATTTGGCTAAAATTTTCACATGGTTGCATGCTTCTATTTTTAATAAAAGTACAATTAGTGTCATCAAAATCATATATTGAAAGACATGAGAAGTTTCAGTTCAGAAATTTTATTTATTTATTACACACCTGCACATTAATTCCCCCAGGGAATGTTACTTAAAAAGTTAATTAGTATGCTCCTTAACCACCCTAAATTTGGACAAATGCACTTTAATAACAGACCAACTAACACCTACAATATGACATGAACACTTTCAAAATTGCTTTTTCATGTAATCATTGCTCTCAGCCTAATTAGGCCCGTTAGAGAAATTTCTCACACATTCCATGTGATGTAAGAGATGAAGTTTAAAAGACACAATAAGTGAGCTATTTAAACCATTGGATCTAACTTTAAATCAATGATCATTAATTCACTAAAATTAATTTATGGTACATTCATTCTTCTCTCCCTCTTGCATAAGTAACAACAAACCTCCCCTCCTTACACTTCATCAATTTTATGTTGATATCCCTCACTAAACCCCTCTCCTTTGCTCTCTCTTTTCCTACCCACAATAAACCATGGATTTTGATTGCTTCAACAACCATCCATTAGATGCTTCGTTCTCGTTCGATTCCTACGCTGATTCGGATGAATTCCAAGATCTACAACACCTCTTTGATGATTCTAAGGATCATGTTTTTGCAAATGCCTCATATGAGTCCTTGAGCCTTGCTGATATTTGCATGCTGCCTGAATTCGGCTACAATAGGGAGATACTGCCATTCAGCGATATCACTCTGGAGAGTAGCAATGTGTTCATTAGCAAAAGCTTCCAGCAAAATATGGATTTATTGACATATGAGGATGATCAACACAAGCTTGATCACTATGTGATGGAGTCTTCACCTCACCTTATGATGAATTTTTCTTCTTCTTCTCCATCTCCTGCTACCAGTACTATGCTAGTCCATGATGTTGAGCCATTGTCAGCCTTTCCACCCACTGATGGCATATTTTGCCACATGTCTAGTTATAGCCGATTATTATGTCATAAAGGCGGTAACGTGGATGGCAAGTGTACACTGAAGAAAAGAATTCAAAAGAAACCAAATGTGATGCGAGGGCAATGGACACTTGAAGAAGATAGGTACAAGTTTATCTTTTGTTTCCTTTTTCACCAGCTATATATCTCATGCATATGCAGTTTCTTTATAGCTCATTTTCTTGTGTATAGAAAGCAATATATGATTGTTTTTAATTTTTTTAATTTTTTGCAGCTTGCTAGCAAGGCTTGTGGAGCAATATGGGTTGGGAAAATGGTCTCATATTGCTCAATTTTTGAATGGAAGAATAGGAAAGCAATGCAGAGAGAGATGGCATAACCATTTGAGACCAAATATCAAGGTTCAACCCTCTTTTTTCTTTCTTTTACTTAATTATTTCAATTTATTTTTTCCATTTTTGACAAGATTTTGCTTAGTAATTGTGCAAAAATTCTCTATTTGATGTCGAACCAATCTTTCAATCAAAATTTTTACATGATTCATGGACATACAAAAATTATTTTCAATAGGGAGTCTAGCTAGATCATGGAAGCTAGTATGCCAAAACCTCAAGACTTGAAATCATATAAAAAAAGTAGGTAGAGATTTTAAAATTTGAATTAAATTAATTTATGTTTCCAAAAAATATATTTTCCTACGCATTTGAGATTTGTAACTTTATAATTAGATTATACATATTTGTCAGAAAATGTATGCTTACACACAGCTTAGTTTATGTATGTTTTTCACATAAGCATAATATGTTTTCTTGTCACATCCATGTATAATCTATTCTTAAGAAGTAAATTTTTTAATTTTAATTTTAATTTTTTATTTTAAAAAATAAGTTTATTAATTTATTTGTGGAAACTACTGTTAAAAATATTTTTCCTCCTTAAACTTCTTTGTCATTTGTTTTAAACAAAAGCAATAGCCTGGTCTTAAACCTTGAATTTTCTATACTAAACCCTATATTTGAGCTATGTCTCAATTCCTATGAAGATCTTACCTTTTATGTATAACATATAAACACACATATATCTAGTCAAAAATAACCAAATTGAGAAAGAACAATATAACTTATGTGTCTCTATAAAAGGTCTCATAAAGATATTAATTAAATGAACATAAAAGCTAAACTACTTAAAAGCTTTCTTAGCATTAATTTTACCATTTAGAAAATAAATACCACTAGTAGATTTATAAGATGTTTCATATATTTCGCATTTTTACTTTGATTAAGTTATTAAATGAATAAATTATTCTTATTTTTTATACCTGAGGTTTCATACATTTTCAAAATTGTTCTTTCGCGTTGATGATATATATTATTTCCATTTTTTGAAAAGGAAATTCCATTAAATTATCTCCAAATACTATTGTTATATGAAAACTACATTAAGTTATATAATTTAAAATAATATAAAATGTGCATTTAGAGTATTGATAAATTTTAAAAACATTAAAAAACATATGTATTCCTCAAGGAATTTTTTTCCAAATGTAAATAAATAAATTTAACGTAATGCCCACAGTAGCATTTATGATATATTTTTACCATTTATAGAAAAACTTTAATTTTTCAAACATTTATGGATGAAATGATATATCTCGCCATTATGATAAAATATAATAATATTTTGAGCATTTAAAGTCATACAATACATGAAGCCCTATTCCCCAAAAAAAATAATGTTAGTGGTTTTGTTGCTATCATACTTGATCAATTTTGTTTGCCTATGCTATTAGTCCTCTTTGCAAATTTAATCCATTTATTTCACTTTGTCTCTCATGTTCTTTATGCTTTCTCTTTCTCTTTGATGTCACATTCTTATTTTTGTTATATATATTCTTAACTTTTTCTAAAGCGCATTTGTTAATATACCATATAGAATGTGAGATTTTCTTCACACATAAGCAACTTAGATGTATTTTAGCCTTTTCACTATTGTTCTATACAAAGTATCAATAGCCATCTTAGAACCATGCAACATTTCAAGTTCAGTACAAATTTCTATGTAAACGATTTTGATACACCCATATGAATGTACAGAAGGATATATGGAGCGAAGAGGAGGATAAGGTTCTCATCGAGGCCCATTCCGAGCTAGGAAATAAGTGGGCAGAGATTGCAAAGAGACTCCCTGGGAGGACAGAGAACTCCATAAAGAACCATTGGAATGCAACCAAGCGAAGACAATTCTCAAGAAAACGCTCCCGCATATCAAAATACCCTAAATCTGGCACCATCTTGCAGAACTATATAAAGAGCTTAGCCGTGAATCCGGTAACACAAGCAACAATTGAAGATGAGAATAGGAACTCATTAATTTCTTTTCAAAAATCTCCACATAAAGAGATTGCTACGAGCAATGCAAGTGATGTTTTTCATATCAATCAAGATATTCTCATGCCCAATTACAGTTTCAGGGATATGTCTAATTTTTTCCTGGGAAAAAATGAGGCATATGATATATACGATCATGCACACCTATTTGATGATCACAAAGAGCTTGAAATGGACATGGAGTGGTTTTCGGGCATTCCTCATCTAGGAGCACCGACAACATCTAATGAAGATGTGAAGATGGAGATGGATTTGGTCGAGATGATGGCTCTAAAAACCAATAGCGACACCAGCAAGGCTCCCTAGATTATGTTAAACTGGAGTCCAAGTGTTCTTTTTTATGTACATGGTAAAGGAGGGGGGAAGACCTTCAAAATTGAACATCAAACGGAAGGCAAAATACTTTTTTTTATGTTTTTTCTTCATCTTTTATTTCTTATATAGAGTGTTACCGTGATTTTGTGTTTGAAGCAAATTTTACGCTATAAGTAGCTTCTATATATATCAATTCTTTTATTGCTTGGTGGCGTGGATCTAATTTGACAATCAAAGGGTTCTAAGTTGAGAGCCATCCGAAACTCCTCTAATTATTGTCAATCTATATAGATCCGAGATCAGGCACATGTGATCGTCATCTTCCTCTTCATGTACTGATCACGATAGGTCTGAACGTAGAAAGTTAAGTTGTCACACTACACATACTTACTGTAAGCATATTCTTAAAACATATGAAAACTTCTGGCCTAATTAGTGATAACCTTTTGTTAACCTCAATGGAGAAAGATCCCCATACTTTCAGCCTTGACATTGAATCCTTTTCCCAAGGAAACTAGAAATTCAAAATGTTATAACCTAAAATCCAATGTTGGGTATTAGACAAAGACTAGATTCCCTAATAAATTCACAGTTTGAAAGGTCATTCGAGTATAATTACCGAGGCAAATGGCGATATAAAGGTGACGCTTGCAATGGTGAGCTCTTCCCAATGATGAAACATGCAAAGACCTTTAACCATAACAATAGCAACAAAAGTGAAAAGAAAAGCACAAGGGGATATGTCAGCTTGACTAGGTGAAACCGACAATGTCAACATAGTCAACAATATCAAACTCTCTAGATAGATCCAAGAGATGGAAAAGCTCCACATATCAAACTATTAGAGTACCCTCTCTTGGTTCCAAATATTTTAGAAGCCCATAAGTGTTGATATTCTTCAAGAACCAATTCCTCTTAAATTTATGCTCCTAACCATCAACTACAACGGCATAAAGGTGTTGGGTTGCAAATAATAGTCCACATCAGCTAGGCTAGGGATCTTGGTAGGGTATAAATATGGGTAGTGTATCTCCATTGGTATGAGACCTTTTGGGAAGACCTAAGAGCAAACCCATTTGGGTCAGTGGGCTCAAGTGGACAATATCATACCAATGTGGTGATGCAAACCGTGATGGCCATATTTACACCTTACAAAAACAACATGGGTATATGCTTCAAAGTTCATTTTTTGGATTTGACACGGCCGTACCGAGTTTAGTATGGTCGTGCCGAGTTTGCGTAGTCTGCTAATTTTTGGGTAGACCGTGACATAGCCGTGCAGAGCTCGGCATGGCCATGCACAATCTGCGTCTTTTGTAGGCATGTTATGCAAAGGGTGACACGACCGTGTCAATTCCAGCACGGCCGTGCCGATTAAACACGACTTTTGAGTTAGGGGTTTGATCTAAAACCTAATCTAATCGGACGTCTGAGATTCCACATGACCTATGAGGCTATTTAAACCCTTCTTAAGGTTTATTTTGAAGAGAGCGCGTGCCGTCATCAAGTGTCTTCTTCTTCACGTGTCTTAGAGCTTTGGGACATGGATTGGTGAGTGATTTCTTGAGATTTCTTTGTGAAATTCAATGTAATGTTCTTCTTGTTATCTCTCTCTTCGGGTTGAGAGATTATTTGTGAGAGCTTTTGTTTTCTTCTCTTTTGGCGAGATCTGAGATCTCCTTTGGGTTCTTTGAGAAGAGTTTGAACTCCAAGCTTGGAGTTATTTGTGCTTTCTTTTGTTGAAGAAGATTGAAGGAGTCGATGTAATTCTTTCTGATCATATTAGTAGAAACCGTTATCGGGAAGCTGGACGTAGGCGCTGTTAGCGGGCCGAACCAGGGCAAACCATGTGTCGTTTGATTTGTGTTTTCGTGCTATCGTTACTTTTTGTATTACTTGTTTTGGTTGGATATTGTGCTATTGTGGTAAATCTCTGAAAGATCATGGCATAGTGATTGTTGGGTAACTATTCGCTTAAAGGGGCCGCTTCCACTGTCTGTCTATTGGTTGTTCGCTTTTTTCCCAACAAGTGGTATCAGAGTTTTCAGGTTGTCGGAGGTTACACAATGGCGGAGACATATTCAACATCTGGGGTACAAGATCGAGATGTTTACAGGAAAGAATAGCTTCACTATAAGGTGCATGAGGGTGAAGGATATGCTCAAGCACGAGGGGCTTTACAGGACAGTCTGACAAGAAATCTATTTCAGAATCTGTCATAGACTATATGAGATCAGAGCTTGAGATAAAAGCTCACATCGCTATTTAGATGGTCTTATCAGACAAGATCTTTTGCAAGGTTGCGAAAGAGGGGACTGCAGAGACGTTGTGGAAAAATCTTGAATCTTTTATCTGACTAAGTCACTCACAGGAAGACTGTATCTATTACAGAAGTTTTTCATGCTCAAGATGAAAGAGGGGACATCGTTATAGGATCATCTTGATCAACTTAATCAGTTAGCATTGGATTTGCAAGTGGTGGAAGAGAATGTAAGCGATGAGTACCAAGCAATTATCCTGCTTAGTTCTTTACCTGGGGAGTACTCACACTTCGTCGAGACCATGACACAAGGGAAGGATAAAATCTCTTTCGAGGAGGTCGAGGCAGCTCTACGCTTGCATGAGCTTAGAAAGAAGGTGTCGAGGGGGGACACAAGTACTGATAATCAGGATGTAGCTCTCTTTGAGGGTATTCAAGGTGGATGATCCAAGTCTATCTTCATGTTTGTGAGACCCAAGTCTAAGGGTCAAGTTAGTAATGAACCAGACATGCCATTATTGTAAGAAGGCTGGACAGTAGAAGAACAAGTGCCAACTGTTGAAGGTCAAGGGTAAAGAGTCTGCTCATCCTGTAGAAGCTTTTGGTGATGCATGCATAGATGCTGATAATAGAAAAATATTAGTTGTATCTTCATTGGAAGATAATCGGGCTTCATGAATTCTTGATTCAGGATGTGATTCCCATATGACTCAACTGCGGAGTCATTTTGTGACATATACTCCTAGAGATAGACCAGATGTATACATGGGGAATGGAGCTATGTCTGAAGTGGTTGGGGTCGGCACAGTTCGGTTCAAGATGCAAGATGGAGCCATTCAAACAGTTACGGGTGTTAGACATGTACTAGATTTGCAGCGGAATTTGATTTCGCTTGGAGCCTTGACAGGTATAGGGTGTTGTGTGGTGCTCAATGGAGAGCGACTACCCGTATCTAGGGGAGGTCATTTTATGATGGCAGCAAGGAAGATTGGCAACCTTTATAGGCTTTAGGGTCAGACGATGTTGAGTCAGATGTCTGGTGCACCAAAGAGCTCTAGTGCAAGATCATTTGGGACTCATAGGGACTTCGTGACAGAGAAGCATGGCTGGTTGCTGGTTGGGATAGCTGTGGTGTGCAGCAAGGGATCATCAGGAGACTGATTCCAGAGTACATCACATCATGGTTCAACTCCGTATGCTGCTCAGATTGTCTACAAGGAAGCATGTGGCTTCAGGGTAGAGTTGCAGTCCTCAAGAGGATGCATTACTGATCACATGGAGGAGTTGGGTATCCATGTAGAGCAGTTGCAACACAATGATGTGTACTCACACATGATGCGTGGGTGGCATGGCTCAAGGTGGGTGAGACGTGGTTCGTTCAAGGAATCATCTGGAGTGCATAGACCTAGTGGTTCAGAGATGATTAGGAGCAATGGATCTCACGGAGATCGTGGTGGTGCTGTGGTGAAGTCCTGTTGGAGAGTTAAATCCAAAGGCAGTGAGTTGAGGTCGTCGAAGCCAGATGAAGATGTTGCTCTCACTTTATGTTTGGGAAAGGCGATACCCGGTGCTTCCTCAGAGGGTATATGCAGATCAACTCAGGCGACTATTGTGGATTGCAACCATGGATCGACTTTGGGTACTTTAGGAGACCCAGGTTTGGTGTTAGTTCAGTCGATGATGGAGCATGAGGTCACGGTGTCAATCTCAAAGACAGAGATCGCCATAAGTAGAGTGGCGAGCATGGTTAAGTTATTTGAGCTCAAGAGGTGTTTGGGCTCGAAAGATCTCTTGGAGTGTTGATGTGCCGAAGGGTGCAGTTTCTGATGACAGGTTGGTGTTTACTTGATCAAATGGAGAGGTCTGGAATCTGGGTAGAGCCGTGAGGAGCCTTTGATGACAAGATTTCTTGGAAGAAATTTGAAGAAGGGTAGAGTTTGTTGGTATATGCTTCAAAGTTCATTTTTTTTTGATTTGACATGGATGTGCCGAGTTTGCGTACTTTGCCAATATCTAAGCAGACCGTGACACGACCGTGCACAGTCTGCATCTTTTTGAAGGCATGTTATGCAAAGGGTGACACGTCCGTGCCAATTCCAGCACGGCCGTGCGCATTGAACTCGACTTTTGAGTTAGGGTTTTGATCTAAAACCTAATCTAATCAGACGACTGAGATTCCACACAACCCATGGGGCTATTTAAACCATAACTATAGTTTATTTTGGAGAGAGAGCATGCCATCATCAAGTTTCTTCTTCTTCGCGCGTCTTGGAGCTTTGGGGCATGAATTAGTTGTAACGACCGGTATTTTTAGGTATGTTTAATTGCGTGTGTGCTTGTATTTTACCTCAGATTGTTTGAGTATTTTTATCCGTAGAGTCGACGCGAGCGCGTTTAATTTTTCACCATAGCTAAAACTATATTATCAATTACATCACAAATTACAAATTACAAAATATCTTTTAACTTCCCCTAATTACCCAAAACATGTTTCACGTTTTCCTTTCCCACAGCCTGATACATCCCCCTAACCTACCAAACTTCATTAATTCTAAACCTAATCCTTGACTAAAACTTCTCCCATTAATGAACCATGTCCCATGCCTCTTCCTTCTTCAAGGATCACCCATCAACTCCCCTGCAACGTGTTGGATATTGGACTCCCCGGATTTGGTTTTGGATGAAGAACAAACATAAATATATTGTGAACTAACAATTTGTGAGCGCAGTTATGGAGATCGTCGCCAAATTCATATGAACATCGAAAGCGACGTCTCGAGACTTCTCAAAATACGCGTGATCGTATACCTAAAGCTTCGTTGAAGCTTATGGACCATTTTAGAAGTCATGAAGATTCGATTGAAGCTTTTGAAGACGGTATCGTCAAGTTTTATTTATAGTCTTTTAAGCTTCTTTCGTAGAATGTTAAGCCTTGAGTAGGTCTTACGGTTTAAATCTTCATAACGCTCATATCTTAGAGCTAGGAACTAGTAAGAAGTCCATACTAACTTTCCCGAAGCATCGCGCTTCGATTCGCGACTTCTTGTGCATGTTAGTTGGTTCAAGAAGAAGAACCAACCGACTAGATGGTGATCTAGTCGGTCGACAATCCTTCTTGGACCGACTAGTTTGCTTTCTCAAATCATAGCTCTTTACTGTTTACAGTTAGTCGGTCTACGTTGACTCACCGACCGACTAGTTTGTGAACTAGTCGGTCAGTGATGCTTCTTTGACCGACTAGTTGAGCTTCTACTGTACATGCCTAGTTACTGTTTGTCGTTAGTTGGTCCATGTATATTTGGCGACCGACTAGTTGATGAACTAGTCGGTCAACTTTTGTTCTTGGACCAACTAATTCTATTTGTTCTCAGACTTTGTGTTTTATCTCTTAGTCGGTCTAAGTTATCTCACCGACCGACTAGTTGTGAAACTAGTCGGTCGGCAAGTGTGCTTTGACCGACTAGTTCCTTAAGTCTGAACTTCGACATATTCCCTGTTCACCAGTTAGTCGGTTCATGTTGATTGACCGACCGACTAGTTGATGAACTAGTCGGTCGGTGGTTGTTCTTTGACCGACTAGTTTGGTTCAGAATAGAGCCGTTGGAGCTTTAATTGAAACGTCTTTCTCTCTCTCTCTCCTCTAAACTATATATACTTGATGAGCTGCATTCATTGCACTCAAGGCTGATATTAAGACAAGTTTAGAGATCAAAGAGAAATCATTCCCTCTCATTCAAAGCTCATTTATTCCAATCTTGAATCTCTTATCACTCTTATTTCAAAAGAGAGATTCATTGATTGTGAGCCTTCCAAGCCAAGTGCTTGATCCTAGGTCACCATCAACCTCATAGCTCTCCATCACTGATCTACATCTTGGAGCTAGGGTTTGGTGCTTCTTCATCTTCCCGAAAATCCGTTTTGCCCTAAATCGTAAGTTTTACTCAAGGCATAGGATTTTGTCGGTAAGAATCTTTATTTCATTTACTTTGATATTGTAAGTTTCACTCTCGGTTGTGAGAGTGTGATTGTGATCCCGGGTTGTGGGAGTCACAAGTTCATTTGTGTATGATTTGACTTGTGAAGGTTTTTCACAAGTATTTCATAGTGGAAATCTTGAGTTAGGGTTTCTAACTCGAGTATCCGGAGGGGATCCGGGTGTTTGGGACGTAGGATCACCGGGAACAAGTCGGTGAGACTTGGGTGGATCCGAACCCAATAATATCGTTTGTTTGCGATTGTTTATTTGTTGTCAATTATTTACTTTTCCGCATTTCCGCATTTATTGGTAGAGTTTGCAAGGTAATTAGGAATTAGCCTCTTAATTATTTTAAAGTACTATTCACCCACCCTCTAGTACTTGTGCAGTAGCTTAGCAGGGCATTACATTTGGTATCAGAGCCAAGTCTATAGCTATGTCTGCCAACAACAACAAAAACGTGCGTCCACCTTCCGACTATAGCACCTTCAAGAACCGTGAAGGAGCATCTTTGGTGATGGAAGGACATTCCTCAACGAGGCCTTCATTCTTCAATGGTACCAACTACGGGTACTGAAAATGCCAGATGGAAACTTTCCTCCGGAGTGCTTCACTATGGAGGGCCACGATGAAGGAATACGTCGAGCCCGTCGAAGAAGATTTCGAGAAGTGGACTCCCGCGGAGATCGCCACGGAGGTAAGCAATGCCAAGGCAATGAACGCCTTGCAATGCGCTTTGGAGCCCGAGGACTTCAATAAGATATGCACATGTAAGAGTGCATATCAAATATGGAACTCCCTCCTCATTTTACATGAAGGGACAAGTAGGGTAAGAGACTCTAAACTCGTAGTAGTTAATAGAGATTACGAGTTATTTCATATGCTACAGGGTGAGAAGATGAAGGAGTATTATGCTCGCTTCGTCGACATCACAAACGAGTTGGAGGCTCTCGGTAAAACCTACACCCAAAAGGAGAAAGTCTCGAAGATTATCGATGGACTTCCTTCTTGTTGGGAGAAACGGACCTTCGCCATCGAGGAAGGTAATGATATGAAAACTTATACCGTTGTTCAACTAATGGATACCTTAATGTCATATGAGGTACGCAAGGATAGCAAGTTGAAGTTGCAGGACAAGATGAAGTCCTACCTAAAGCAAGATGAGCCAAAGAAGAAGGCTATTGCTTTCAAGGCCGCTCCATCAACTTCCACATCAACCGATGATGAAAACTCGGAAGACGAGTTGGACTTGGAGTCCATGGCACTCATGGCAAAGAAGTTCAACCGGTTCTTCCGGAAAGGTAACTATAAGAACAAAGCTAAATTTGATTCTTCTAACGCCTCCTCTCCTTTGTGTTTCAAATGCAACAAGCCAGGACAAATGAAACCGGAGTATCCTCTAAACAAGCAAAAGGAGAAGTGGAAGGCGCCGAAGTTCGACAAGTCCAAGAAGTATAAGAAAGGGTACAAAAAGGGGCTTGTCGGGACATTCACCGACTCTGAGGATTCCTCAAGCGGAGAGTCGGACGATGAGCAAGTGGAGCAAGCACACATGTGCTTCATGGCGAGAGAGGAGCATGATCAAGGATCTTCCTCCTCCGATGATAGCGACAACGAAGGCGGTGAGGTAACGATGGATGACCTTAGAAATGCTAATGAGCAATTATGGTCTAAATACTCTAAATTAGTAAATAGATATACTAAGGTAAAAGATGATTTAGCTAGCATCCAAACCTCGCCTAAAACTATCATCACCAACAACGACACCGTTATTGAAGAGTTGAGAAATGCGATTGTAAATCTCAAGTCTCAACTTGAACATGTTAGCATTGAAGATTCGGAGGAACACAAGATAGCGGATTTGACTTCTCAAAACTCGACTTTGAGTATTGAGAACGAGAATCTCAAATCTCGTGTTTATGTGCTCACATCGTAAGTATCCACTTTGGATGCTTCTATGCGTTCTCTCAACGAGAAATATGAGTGCACATTGGGCCGAATCAATGAATTCAATAAGGGTAAGGGCCATTTGGATAATGTCCTAAATAACTTACTTCCGGCCAAGCACCACATTGGCTTGGGGTATAAGTTGGGAAATTCATCCAAGTCGGCCACTACCTTTGTTAGGCCAACTTCCGATGCTTCGACGAGTGGTAGCAAACACTCTATTGGTAGTTCAACTACCAATGGTGCTTCCTCCTCGTACACACCCTCGTTTGGAAAGAAACCCACTTTGGGTGGACCTCCAAAGAAGGGTCATGCCTACATGTACACCAATACCATGCCACGTAGGAACACACGTCCTACTCCACCGGCTCACACATATGATGATTTTTATGCACCACATCCACGGGCACGTGCACACCATGTGAGACACCCTCACGCACGTGTTCCTCCACATGCATATGTTCACCCACATCATCGTATGAATAATTATCCACATGCATCATTTCATCATGATCCGTATTCCTATCCACGACATGCATCACGTAGAAATCAACAACGCATGCATGCACCCAATAGGATGAGGGCTCCCAAAATCTTCACAATTTGGAGCCCAAAGGACACAAGCATGGATGAAAAACAAGTTTACATGAATGCTTATTTTTCGAATGTTGTACATAGTAGTAATTATGTGGGGAAGTCTAAGTCCAATTGGACTTGGCTTCCAAAGGTCTAATCTTTTGGACCCAATGACCTTGGGTACCATGATACGATATTTCATATCTATAGGTACTCAAGAGAAAGAAACGGAGCAACAACGTTAAATTTAGCTCCAAGGGGAATTGGATACTCGATAGCGGGTGTTCAAAACACATGACGGGTGATGCTCAATTGCTCTCCGGAGTGGTTCCCATTGCAAATGGAAACCGGGTAGTCTTTGGAGGCAATGAGAGCGGAACCATCATAGGTGTTGGTAAAGTGGGTAATCCTTCTAAACCCCTAATAAGTGATGTTTACCTTGTTAAAGGATTTAACCACAATATTATTTCAATAAGCCAACTTTGTGACAAAGGTTACAAAGTTAGCTTTGCGAAAGGAATGTGTCATATTTTAAGAAAAGATAATAATGAATTATTGTTTTTCGGCACACGCCATAAGGATATATATATCCTAGATCTTCCAAGATCACATAAACAATGTCTCATTGCCAACACAAGTGAACAACACTTATGGCATCGACGTTTTGGTCATGTGAACTTTGGAACACTTTTTAAGCTTTCCAAGTTAAATTCTATTAGAGGCTTCCCTAAGCTTGTCTTTCAAAAGAAAAGCTTTTGTGACTCGTGTCAATGAGGCAAGCTTCCAAAATCTTCATTTAAACCTAAGAAAAGCATTTCCTCTAAGCGGCCTCTAGAGCTATTACATCTAGATTTATTTGGGCCAACTAGAGTTGCTTCATTAGGTAATGCTAGATATAGACTTGTCATCGTTGATGACTTTTCTAGGTTTACTTGGGTATTTTCATTATGTAATTAAAATGAAGCTTTTGAAAACTTCACAATTTTTGTTAAGAAAGTACAAAATCTCATTGGAACCACCATTGTCACTATTCGTAGTGATCATGGAGGGGAATTTGAGAATGAGTCTTTTGAGACATTTTGTGATGAAGTAGGTATTACACACACCTTTTCATTCCCTCGTGCACCTCCTCAAAATGGTGTAGTTGAGAGAAAGAATAGGACGCTAGTGGAGTGTGCTCGCACGATGCTTGATGATAGCCAACTTGGCCATCAATTTTGGGCGGAAGCGGTACACACCGCTTGCTATGTGTTTAATAGGATACTTTTGAGGCCCGACACTAAACAAACTTGTTATGAATTGTTGTTTGGTAGGTTGCCTCAAGTTAAACATTTTCGTGTTTTTGGTTCAAAATGTTTTATTAAAAACACGTATGGTAGTTTGGACAAATTCGATCCAAGATCCGATGAGGGGATTTTTGTTGGGTATTCCTCACATAGCAAAGCCTACCGGATATACAACAAACGAAACTCAACGATCGAGGAATCGCTTCATGTTTCATTTAGTGAAGGATTTGTTCCAAGTAGAATTACTAATGATGATGACTCTATGGATGTCTTATGTGATTCAATTGGTAATTCTAATTCTAATAATTCTATTGATTCTATTGAGACTAACCCAACTAATGAAGTTGTTGAGAATGTTCCTAGTGATCAAGGTATTCCCAAACGGCTTCATACCGTTCGTGACCATCCTCATGAGCAAGTCATTGGCAATATCCATGATAATGTCAAGACGAGATCACAAGTGAACTACTTCGCTCATTGTGCCTTTGCCTCCTCGATAGAGCCAAAGAATGTTAATGAAGCATGCGAAGATAGCGCTTGGATCCTTACCATGGAAGAGGAACTCATTCAATTCGAGAGGAATGAGGTTTGGGAGCGTGTTCCATTGCCATCGAAGAACCACACCGTCATAGGGACAAAGTGGATCTTCAAGAACAAGACCGACGAAAACCAAGTCGTCGTCCGGAACAAAGCTCGGTTAGTAGCTCAAGGCTATCGGCAAGAGGAAGGTATTGATTTCAAAGAATCCTTCGCTCTGGTAGCTAGATTAGAATCAATTAGATTATTGTTATCTTTTGCATGCCATACGGATTTTAAATTATTTCAAATGGATGTTAAAAGTGTGTTTTTAAACGGAGATTTTGTTGAGAAAGTTTATGTTTCTCAACCTCCGGGTTTTATAAATGAAAATTATCCAAATCACGTTTTTAAACTTAAGAAAGCACTTTACGGTTTGAGACAAGCTCCTCGAGCTTGGTATGACCATTTAAAGAATTTTCTTTTGGATTTGGGTTTTAAAATGGGAGAAGTTGATTCCACATTATTTGTTAAGTATTCGAATAATGATATAATTTTAGTTCAAATATATGTTGATGATATCATTTTCGGTGCTACTAACTTTGCTCTTTGCGAAGAGTTTTCTAATGTGATGAAGGATCAATTTGAGATAAGCCACATGGGTGAGCTCAAGTATTTCTTAGGTCTCCAAATTCGCCAAATGGACGATGCAATCTTCATCCACCAAACGAAGTACACGGTGGAGTTGCTTAAGCGATTTGGAATGGAGAATGCCTCCGGGAAGAAGACTCCAATGAGCACGACTACGCATCTTGATAAGGATACGAGCTGTAAAGATGTAGACATTCGTCTATACCGAGGTATGATAGGTAGTTTACTTTATCATACCGCAAGTAGGCCCGATATAATGTTTGCTGTATGTGTATGTGCTCGTTATCAGTCTCAACCTAATGAGTCTCACTTAGTAGCGGTAAAGCGTATTTTCCGTTATTTAAGTTATACACTTGATTTTGGATTACTTTATCCAAAATCTAGCACGTATGAGTTAATCTCATATAGTGACGCAGATTATGCGGGATGCAAATCTGACAGGAAAAGTACTAGTGGCACTTGCCATTTTATAGGAAATTCTCTTGTCTCTTGGTTTTCCAAGAAGCAGAATTCCGTATCACTTTCAACCACCGAGGCGGAATATATTGCCGCCGGTGTCACGTGTGCTCAAGTTCTTTGGATGAGACACACACTTAAAGACTTTGGTATAAACTGTGATACTTGCCCTATCATGGTGGACAACCAAAGTGCAATATGTCTCTCTAAGAACCCGGTACACCATTCCCGTTCGAAACACATAGATGTCCGACACCATTTCTTAGATGATCATGTTGCTAAAAAGGACATCATATTAGTGTACGTTGAAGCCCAGAAGCAAATCGCCGATATTTTCACGAAACCCCTAAAGGAAGACTCCTTTGTGCGGTTACGTCGAGAATTGGGGATTATGGGTGAATCCGAGATTTAGGATTCATTTTTATTCAATAATCTTGCATGCTATTCATTTCATTATATTTGCACATGCTAGATTTATTGGAATTTTCTGGATTTTTCGTTGAATTTTCGGAATTTATGCTCGATTTGTTTGTAAACGTCAAATTTCAGATTTTCGATGTTTAACGGGGTAGTATAATGATTAATGAGAGTATTTTGATGTTTCGTCCAAGTGCGATTAGGAGAGAAATCAAAATTTCAAAATTTTCAATTTTTGGACTCTCTTAGTCGGTCCAAGTTCATTGGCCGACCGACTAGATTAAGATCTAGTCGGTCAGTGGATGAGCTTAGACCGACTAATTCTTGTCAGAAAATTTGGCTTCAGTTACTGTTTACAACTAGTCGGTTCAAGCTCATTGACCGACCGACTAGATCGTGATCTAGTCAGTCAGTGCTTGAACTGTGACCGACTAGTTATGACAGAGACTGTCTTGTCTTTTGAGCTTCCAATCGATTTTATTAGCTCTCTCGACCGACTTAATTCGCTTCTAATCGATCGATACCTTCCCTCTCCAGCCAAAAACCCCGACCCCTTCGACTTCCACCCTCTCTCCGTCGTCGTCTCCGGCCTATCTCCGGCCATATCTCCGGTCGACCTCCTCCTAGGGTAAACCCCCCCTCTCTCATATCCCTATCTAGGGTTAGATTTTTTATCTCCTGTTCTTAGGGTTAGGGTTTAGCTCATTTCGGCTAGGGTTTCAGTTTGCTAGGGTTTCAATTTTCTAGGGCTATCTCGTTTGATTGCATCGTGTCATGCCGCGCTTATGGCTTGTACACGTATTCCGATCCAACCCTCGAGCCCATCGCCTATGACCGTAGAACCATCCCCTACGGATCCTGTTCAACCCTCGCAACCTAGACGTCGTTCTAAGACTACCCAACCCTCGTCGTCGTCGCCTCCTCTCAAGCGGAAGAGGACGACGACAGTGAAGCCTAGAGCCCAATCCCAACCCAAGCCCAAGCCCAAGCAACTTGCGTCTCCCTCCTCTTTCCATACTCCTACGGATTCCGATACGGAGTATAGACCCGAGACCGAGACCCATAGGGAACCCTCACCTCCTCCTAGGCAGCCTGAGTCTAGCTCTCGACCCCGTACCCGTCAGCCTAAGGGTAAGGCTCCGATGCCGGTAGGCGGTGTCGATATTTTGTTGTGTCACGACGACCCTATGTGTCTCGCGGCTTACAACCGTATTGAACACTGTCCGCTGCTTCTGGAGCATTTCGTACAGTTTTCTGACTTCATAGGGCTAGCTGACCTTCTGTCGTCTTTGGGTCTTATCGATTATCTTCGATATGAACCTAAGGCGAATCCTCACCCCTACCCTCGCCTAGTGAAGCTTTTCTATGCCAATAGGATCCGGGGTCAGTACGACGAGACCCACTCGATTGAGACGACTGTCTTGGGGACTCCGATAGTCCTCACGGCAGAAATATTAGGAGAGATTTTGGGTATCTCCTCGTCTGGCCTCCTCCCCTCTGACATTTCTGTTGATGATATCTATTCACTTGATCAGGTTATCTTCTCTGAGATCTTCCATGAGATTCCTCCCGCCATGATTGGCGTCCCCTCCAAGTCATTCAAGCCAAATGCCTGGGTCCTGAACCTCATCCTGAAGTCGTGCTTACTTCCTAAGTACGGCTCCTCTTCTTTGCCATCCTAGCCATTTCTGAAATTGATCTATGCCATCTTCATGGGTAGCGAGATTAACTGGGCCCGGATTATACTCGATAAGATGGATTCTTTCGAGTGTATTCGGAAGTCCATGAAATCTGCGCATATCCCATATCCGTGCTTGTTGACCCTTGTTTTTCGCCACTTCCGTGTCACACTTCCTCCTGACGATTAGCGTCCACTTGGTCCTCCTCTAAACGCGACGGCCGTCAAGAAGTCTCTTGCGGTGCTCCGTCACATTCAGAGGACGACACCTTTAGTGTCAGCCTCTGCCTCTGCCTCTGCTGCTCCCTCTACCACTCTTAACGAGCTTGCGCGTTCAGTTCGACGTTTGGAGTCTCGGTATGCTCGTTCCGAGGAGATTCTAGCTCGTATCGCTCGTCACCTTGGTATTGAGATCCCTCCGTCAGTCTCTGACGAGGAGGAGATGGATGAGGAGGAGATTGAGGAGCTTGTGCGTGTTTCGACTCGTGCCCCCGAGGGCACTTCTGGTGCTGCTGCTGTTTCTTCTGGTGTTGACCCCGAGAGCACACCTGCTGCCACCGTTCCTACGGTGGATACCACTTCTGGTGCTCCCGAGGCCACTACCGTTGCTGCTCTAGAGATCTCCACACTTGTCGTGCCAGAGATCACCACATCCGTCGCTCCCGTGGACACCACTGCTGATCCGGTGACCACCACTCCTGCTGCAGAGCCTGCTGCTGCTGCAGATCCTGCCACTTCCTCCTGAGCTCCTTGAGGACTCTCCGATGCACTTTAGATGAGATATCTTGTAGTGAGAGAGTGTGGGTTAGGATATTTTGGGTGGTTTTTGTGGTTATGCTTTTTGATATCTTTGGCTGTATGATGATGTATCCCTGATGATGTTGTATGTTTTGTGATACTCTTATATATGTGTGATATGATGTTGTATTATGTGCCCCGATCGTTGGATCGACATTTTGTATGTTGACGGATGTATCATTTTTGATGTACTCATGCTTTTCATATATATATATATACATCGATGTTGACATGTATTCTCTTGTGCACATTGTATTCTTTTATATGTCTCTGATGTGTTTGATTTCTTCGCTCGACGAAAATACTTGGTTTAATAGAAATTTCTTCTATGGAAACATAGACTTGTTTTCCATGCACTACATTAACCGTAAAGAATGTTGATATTGGAGAGTATATTCCATAACTCAATCCGTAAAATTGATTTGAGTTTTGATGATTTCGTTTTTCGATTTTCGACTTTGGTCTCATTGACACGCTTTGATTTCATTCGTATTTTTCTTTGGTGTCATTTGGACCGTGGTCGTATTCTACGACTCCCGTGCTTACATGTGAAGCCATTGTTGTTGTCGTTGATCTCCTCCCACACTTTTTGCTAATGGCAAAGGGGGAGAGATATAATAATGACATGCGCTAAATGATAATTTAAAGCATTAGTACATGAATCTAATTTGATATGTTAGATTCAGGGGGAGTTAAGATATATAAATTGGATTTCAAATCCGATATTTCAATATTTGATTCTCATTTTATACTTTACTCGTCTGCTTGATGCGTATTATTATTATTCATTTTGAAATTAATGTGTCATCAATGCAGGGGGAGTAAGTAAATTACATTTGAATCATTATTTTTGATTATTATTTATGTTGGTTTGTCATCACCAAAAAGGGGGAGAATGTTGGATATTGGACTCCCCGGATTTGGTTTTGGATGAAGAACAAACATAAATATATTGTGAACTAACATTTGTGAGCGCAGTTATGGAGATCGTCGCCAAATTAATATGAACATCTAAAGCGACATATCGAGACTTCTCAAAATACGTGTGATCATATGCCTAAAGCTTCGTTGAAGCTTATGGACCATTTTAGAAGTCATGAAGATTCGATTGAAGCTTTTGAAGACGGTATCGTCAAGTTTTATTTATAGTCTTTTAAGCTTCTTTCGTAGAATGTTAAGCCTTGAGTAGGTATTACGGTTTAAATCTTCATAACGCTCATATCTTAGAGCTAGGAACTAGTAAGAAGTCCATACTAACTTTCCCGAAGCATCGCGCTTCGATTTGCGACTTCTTGTGCATGTTAGTTGGTTCAAGAAGAAGAACCAACCGACTAGATGGTGATCTAGTCGGTCGGCAATTCTTCTTGGACCGACTAGTTTGCTTTCTCAAATCATAGCTCTTTACTGTTTACAATTAGTCGGTCTACGTTGACTCACCGACCGACTAGTTTGTGAACTAGTCGGTCAGTGATGCTTCTTTGACCGACTAGTTGAGCTTCTATTGTACATGTCTAGTTACTGTTTGTCGTTAGTCGGTCCATGTACATTTGGCGACCGGCTAGTTGATGAACTAGTCGGTCAACTTTTGTTCTTGGACCGACTAATTCTATTTGTTCTCAGACTTTGTGTTTTATCTCTTAGTCGGTCTAAGTTATCTCACCGACCGACTAGTTGTGAAACTAGTCGGTCGGCAAGTGTGCTTTGACCGACTAGTTCCTTAAGTCTGAACTTCGACCTATTCCCTATTCACCAGTTAGTCGGTTCATGTTGATTGACCGACCGACTAGTTGATGAACAAGTCGGTCGGTGGTTGTTCTTTGACCGACTAGTTTGGTTCAGAATAGAGCCGTTGGAGCTTTAATTGAAACGTTTTTCTCTCTCTCTCTCTCCTCTAACCTATATATACTTGATGAGCTGCATTCATTGCACTCAAGGCTGATATTAAGACAAGTTTAGAGATCAAAGAGAAATCATTCCTTCTCATTCAAAGCTCATTTATTCCAATCTTGAATCTCTTCTCACTCTTATTTCAAAAGAGAGATTCATTGATTGTGAGCCTTCCAGCCAAGTGCTTGATCCTAGGTCACCATCAACCTCATAGCTCTCCATCGCTGATCTACATCTTGGAGCTAGGGTTTGGTGCCTCTTCATCTTCCCGAAAATTCATTTTGCCCTAAATCGTACGTTTTACTCAAGGCATAGGATTTTGTCGGTAAGAATCTTTATTTCATTTACTTTGATATTGTAAGTTTCACTCTCGGTTGTGAGAGTGTGATTGTGATCCCGGGTTGTGGGAGTCACAAGTTCATTTGTGTATGATTTGACTTGTGAAGGTTTATCACAAGTATTTCATAGTGAAAATCTTGAGTTAGGGTTTCTAACTCGAGTATCCGGAGGCGATCCGGGTGTTTGGGACGTAGGATCATCGGGAACAAGTCGGGGAGACTTGGGTGGATCCGAACCCAGTAATATCGTTTGTTTGCGATTGTTTATTTGTTGTCAATTATTTACTATTCCGCATTTCCGCATTTATTGGTAGAGTTTGCAAGGTAATTAAGAATTAGCCTCTTAATTATTTTAAAGTACTATTCACCCCCCCCCCCCCCCCTCTAGTACTTGTGCAGTAGCTTAGCAGGGCATTACACAACGTTCATCGGCCCCCCACACAATTCAATCCTATCCCGTTCATCAATCAGCCATTCCCAAATCAAACAAACCACAAACCAATTCCTTCATCCCAAAACAAACAACCAAATCAGAAATAGAGAATGAATAAGTTAAATTGGGATTGGGAATTAACCCAATTTCAACCTAATCCCATCTTCTTCCTCGCCCATTTCAAATCATCGCTGCCCTCCTCCATTGGCCGTCGCCGCCGACCCATCTCTCCAGGCCGCCGCCCGGAACCCCCATTGCGCCGCCTCGGATCCGCCCAGCTCCCCCGTGCCTGCCGAGCCGCCCGAAGCCCTGCCCCCTCGCTTGAGCCGCACGCAGCCCCCGCCGGATCCTGTCGCCCCTTGCAACTGCCGGCCGTCGGAGAACGCCTGGGCCACCGCCATCAGCTGCCCCCTCCTCCTCCCCATCGTCGCGCGAAGGTGAGAAGACCATCCCCCTTGTTTCATGTGAGAACCCCTTCGTTTGATTGTTGCTGCAACGTTGAAACACAAAAAAATAAAAAGAAAATGAACTTAGAACAGACAGGAGAGAAAGAGTGGCAGAGAGAGAGCCTAGCCTATTAAAGAATAAGCGTGATAAAAGAAGTTGACAGTCTTGGTTTATTAAAGAATGAAAGAAAGAGAAAGTGTGTGACAGTCCTATTAAAATGAAGGGTTAGGTTATTTTATTTGTGTAAGGGGTTAGGTGATAGTAGGTGGGGGGGGGTATTAAACGTAATGTTAACATGATAATAACTCTATCATTAGTTGGTGTTATGTTAGTAATAGGTTATTAATAATAAGTTAGATGTTATTATTAATGCATTTATATTGTGAAACTGACTCACTTGTAACTTGTGAAACCATGTATCACTACCACAGTTCGAAACACGCCTTTTCCCGACAGGTGTACCGGTAACTCATCGTACCCTAGCTATGGGGTTTAAAAAATATTGATGCATGCTAAATTAGTTTCTTTTATTAGCAAAGTGTTTCACTTGAACAGTTAGCTAAACTCGATAAGTTGCATAGTATCGTAGTTGCACCGTATCGTAAATTGAATTGGAATCTGTGACATGCTTAACCGAAAGATGTAATTAGAAAATTGAGAATAGTAATTGACTCGTAAATTGTAAGTACGGCAACCTGCACACACACACACACACACACACACACACACAGGGTTATGGGGTAACTTATAATAGTGGAAGTGCGGGAGCGACCTGTCCGATCTGCTGATTAGTACCGTTTTGATTGAACAATATCGATTTGTTGAATAGTACCGTTTTGATTGTACCGTATCGTTTTGTTGTAACCCGGGATATCAGGTGGACTCTTGGTTGCATATTGTACTTTCCTTTATAAGTCACGAACTAGGATCAGGCTCAACTAAAAACCTCGTAACTGGTCATTTTAATATTGTTTATTGCTGATAAAATTGTAATAGTTGTAAATCTGTTATGTTACTTTTCTGCTCTATTGTACGCAATTTACTCTTTAGATTGCCATGTTAGTTTTGTCATGCTTGTTTATTGTTTTAGATATCATGTTAGAGATACTTTGAGTTATGTCTGATCCTGACGACTCTTCTTTTTGTAGTGGTCTCGCCAGATACATCACATGTTGAAGAAGTTGCAATAGGGACTACAGACACTGAGTTTGTTGTAGAGTTTGACCAGGAGGATGCTGGTTATTAAATTGTGAGTGTGAGAGTGTTTTGTATTTCATGTATCAGAGTGGCTTGGTGTGTATTTGTATTTCGAGTTGTATTTTACTTTCCTGTACGCTGCTGGTTTGTAATAAGGTTTATACCACTTTCATGTATGAGTATATTGGCGCATTTCTGCAACAGAGCCTGTATTGACTTCATTGGTGCCTAGCAGGACTTGCGCATGTTCCAAACAGTAACAGGCCCCGAGAGTGGGTCATTACAAGTTTTTGGTGGCCCATGTAGGTCCGCGCTAAATACCACATGAGCAGTACAGGAAGTTCAGAATGTGCCGTATAAAATACTCAATGGAACTGATCAAACCTTATGAAACGCAGGTAAGCAATGGAAAGGAACACTTCAGGAAGCGAGGACAGTGCGTTTGGATCCGGGATCAATCACCCGAATGAGGGTCCCAACCAGAATGATGCTAGTAATAGAGCCAACACCGGTCCGAACGCGACAGCATTTTCGACCGCACCATTGTCTGCAGAAGATTGCATGTAGGGCATGTATGCCCTTCATCAGCAGCTTGGACAGGCTTTGGAGTAGGCTTTGCACAGAGAGCAGAAAGCTGACCCGAGTGCTTATCACTTTCGAGGGATGAGCCCGAAGACCTTCGCAGGGACTGAGAACTATCTTCAGGCAGAAGAATGGCTCAAGAGCATCACTGATGATCTGAGAGCATCTCAGATACGAGAAGAAGTATGGGTGGCTACCGCCAAGAGGCAACTGACTGATGGTGCTCGAGACTGGTGGCAGGCGGCAGAAGACCACTTGGGATTGTCGATTTCATGGGATGTCTTTACAATTACATTCAACGCTCAGTACTTTCCCCCACAGGCAATGATTAAGATGAGAAAGAAGTTCATCAACCTGAAGTAGGGTTCGATGACCGTGGATCAGTATCACGCTGAGTTCTCCAGGCTCAGCAGGTTTGCTCTGGAGATGGTTACAAATGCATTGACTCGAGCCCAACAGTTCCAGCAGGGGCTTAACATTGATATTCAGAGGATGATGGTCGGTGCTAGTCTGACCACACATGCTGAAGTACTGGCCATTGCTCGTAACCATGAGATGGTGGAAGAGGAAGCAAAGGAAGAGCGAAGGCTGCAGCATCTGCGAGGCCCCCACCGACCCAAGCTGGGCCAAGCAGACGGCCACAGATGCACCGTCCTATTTAGCAGGTTCAGTTTAAGAGGCCATGACAACAGCAGCTGGCCCTCCCAGTCTGCCACTTTTGTGGGAAGCCTGGACACATCAAGTCTGAGTGTCGAATTCTTTTAGGCCTTTGTCTGATTTGCGGGGAGTCAGGACACATGGCTAGGGATTGTCCACATTCTAAGCTACGTGCTACAGCTCCAGCCCCAGCTCCTCGTGTTGTCCCAACTGGGAACGCTCCACAGCGTCCACCTCTACCTCCACAGCAGAGGCAGTTTCAGCAAGCAAGGCAGCAGCCACCACCGAAATGCCAGGCTTACACCATGACCGTCGAAGAGGCTGAGGCTACCGGTGAAGTGATCGCAGGTGTCATACTAGTAGCTGGGAACCCCGCCCTCTCCTTGTTCGACTCAGAAGCATCACACTGCTTTCTGGCGAGTTGATTCGTTCGCACCCACATTATTCCTGTCAAACCTTTAGAATCCGGTTGGAACGTCAACACGGGTGGCGGAGTGTTAAAGACGACCCGTGGGTATCCTCAATACCCAGTGGTTATATGTGGGCGAGTATTGTTCGCTGACTTCATGATGATAGATATTCCGAACTTTGATGCTGTATTCGGGATGGATTGGTTGGAGACTTTCCATGCCACCATCGACTTTAGTCGAAGGAGGGTAGTCTTCGAGATTCCTGATCATCCAAAGTTCGAGTTCATTAGCGGAAGCAGATTGGTAGGTCCAGTGGAGTACATAGCCAGATCGGCCGAACCAGTAGCAGCCACAATGAAAGCTAAGGCTGAGATACCAGAAGTAGTTCGAGAATTCTTGGATGTGTTTCCAGACGACCTTACAAGTTTGCCTCCAGATCGCACCCTTAAATTTGCCATTGAACTAATGTCAGGAGCTCAACCAATATCTAAGGGACCATATCGTTTAGCACCATCTGAGCTAGAAGAATTGCGGACCCAACTAGATGAGCTTCTGAAGAAGGGATGGATACGACCCAGTGTATCTCCCTGGGGATCTCCTATACTGCTGGTGAAGAAGAAAGATGGATCCCTTCGTATGTGCGTTGACTACCGTGAGCTGAACAAAGTCACCGTGAAGAACAAGTACCCTCTACCGCGCATCGACGATCTTTTCGACCAGCTCGGTGGATCAAGCGTCTATTCGAAGCTGGATCTGAGGACGGGGTACCATCAAGTGAAGGTGAAAGACGAAGATGTTCCCAAGACTGCATTCAGGACCAGATACGGACATTATGAGTACTTAGTAATGCCATTTGGTGTAACCAATGCACCCGCGGTATTTATGAGTCTCATGAACCAAGTATTGTATGAATACTTGGACAAGTTCGTAGTAGTCTACATCGACGACATTCTTATCTACTCGAAGAATGCAGTAGAGCATGCAGAGCATCTCAGGAAGGTTCTCGAGACTCTGAGAAGACACCAGCTTTATGCCAAACTTAGCAAGTGCGAGTTCTGGCTGAACAAGGTGGCGTTTCTAGGCCACATAGTGTTCGGAGAAGGGATTGCTGTTGATCCTGAAAAAGTAGATGCTGTTCAAAACTGGCCAGTTCCCCGAACAGTGACCGAGATTTGAAGTTTCTTGGGACTTACTAGCTACTACCGGAGGTTCATCAAAGACTTCTCGAAGATTGCAGGAGCCATGACGCGGTTGACGAGAAAGGATGTGGTGTCTGTTTGGACAAAAGCATGTGAGGATGCTTTCCAGGAGATGAAGAAGAGGTTGACGAATGCACCTATTTTGATCATTCCAGACCGATCAGGAGGATTCGAAGTCTTCTGTGATGCATCCGGTAAAGGACTTGGATACGTGCTACATCAGCACGGTCGAGTCGTAGCATATGCATCCAGTCAGTTGAAGATCCATGAGAAGAACTACCCCACTCATGATCTTGAGTTGGCGGCAGTGATTTTTGCATTGAAGATTTGGAGGCATTTTCTATTGGGAGAGCGCGTGAAGGTGTTCTCGGATCATAAGAGTCTGAATTATCTCTTCACTCAGAAGGAGCTCAACATGCATCAGAGACGATGGATAGAGCTCATGGCGGATTATGACATTGACCTTCAGTACCATCCTGGGAAAGTCAATGTCGTACCTGATGCATTGAGTCATCTACCAGCGGTAATGACCCTTACGACTCAGTGGAGGTTGCAGCAAGAGATCTAGGATATGGGTATAGAAGTAATTCTACCAGGGATGACTGCATCTTTGATGGTTATGCATATCCAGTCGACCTTGGTAGAGAGGATCAAGAATGCTCAGATGGATGATGAGAAGCTGCGGAAGATCAAAGATCTGGTGATAGCAGGCCAGAGGCCAGAGTTTAAGATTCATGCAGATGGATCCTTGAGGTTTGAAGACAGTATCTGTGTACCGTCTGGCGCCATCAGAGAGGAGCTATTGAAGGAAGCTCACAGTTCTCCATACTCCATACATCCTGGAGGTACCAAGATGTATCATGATCTGCGACAGCATTACTGGTGGCATGTCATGAAGAGAAGCGTCGCCCGGAGCGTAGCGAAGTGTATTGTGTGCCAACAGGTAAAGGCTGAACACCAGAGGACTGACGGCTTGTTACAGCCATTGCCCATTCCGGAGTGGAAGTGACAGCACATCACGATGGACTTTGTGACAGGTCTACCCAAGAGTACGAAGCAGAATGACGATGTCTGGGTGATCGTAGACCGATTGACCAAGACAGCACACTTCATTCCTTTTAGAGTGGGCCAGTCTACAGAAGTTTTGGCCAAGAAGTACATGGATGAGATTGTGAAGCTGCATGGAGTACCTCTCAGCATTGTCTCAGACAGAGACACCAGGTTCACATCTCGTTTTTGGAGGAGCCTCCAGGAGAGCTTGGGAACCCACTTGAGTTTTAGTACGGCTTGCCATCCACAGACAGATGGTCAGTCAGAGCGTACTATACAGATACTGGAATGTAAGGACCCTGGCTATGGAGAAAACACTAGAAGGTGGGTTGAATAGTGTTTAAGCAATTTAAAAAGATAGTTACACCAATTTAAATTCCTAACCAACAAAATAGTGCGGAATAGAAATTAAACCCAAAATGAAACAAATGCAAACGCAAGGATGTTTCAAGGGTTCGGATTACCCAAGTCACTTCCCGACTTGTTCCCGGTAATCCTACGTCCCTTCCACCCGGATACCTCCGGATACTCAAGTTAGAACCCTAACTTGAGGTTTCCTTATAACCCACTTGTAGCAACCCTACAAGTGAAATCGAATTACAATCGATTGACCTTGACTCCCATAACTTGGGAGCAAGCAAACCACTCTCACAACCCGAAAGTGAATTCAAATAACGGAAGTTATAAAATATGAAAGCAACACTTACAATTACCTAGGCCTTGAAGTAGAACTTGAAGGAGAAGTGTGTTGTGTGTTGAAAGACTCTCTTGGAAGAGAGGAAAGCCCTTTCTCTTGACTGCACCAAATGCCTAGAAGATGTCTCTTTGATTCTAGGTTGGAGAGCAAGAGATTGAAGATTGGAATTCTTAGGGCTTTAGGGTTTTTGAGAGCTTTGATCTTGAGAGATTTAGCAAAATGAAACTTGAAAGAATGAGTAACCTCTCAATGGAACAGTAGATGCTCCTTATATAGGTTTCTCAAAACCCTACAACCGAATTCAGCCAAAACCGCTTTGAAATCCGTGAGAAAACTCTCAACGGATAGAATCTGAGCCCGTGAAAGTCCACTATTGAGGAAACCACAGTCGACTACTGCACAGTCAGAGAGGGTAGGTGAGAATTCATAACGGTAACTTACCACGTGAACAGTCGACTGATGAGGCAAAGACGACTGATAAAGAGAAGACAGTAGATGAATGGTCGAAGAATGGTAAGTAGATGAAATCTGGAAAACATCTGGGAGAACAGGACAGACGACTGATAAAGAGAAGACAGTCGACTGTTAATCAGAACAGGCGACTGTCATTCCTTCTACAGACGACTGTCAAAACCCTGAGATTTTCCAGAGAGTTGGTCAACAAATTGGCTCACAGACAGACGAATGATGCATGACAGTCGACTGATCCAATGGACAATCGACTGTAAATCCAACATGCGAATGATTAACGAAACACAGTCGACTGTCACTTGGACAGGCGCCTGTGAATCATTCATAAGTCGCCTGAAGAAATAAAACAGAGAAGCCCAAAACTAGACTGTAAAAGTTTGTGCATAACAGGCGACTGTAGAACAAAACACAGTCGACTGTTTTTGAGACAGGCGACTGTAAAACGTTCAGCAGTCGACTGTTATAGACATGACATGCACAATCTAGTTTGAAATGAATTGGAGTCAAAGGAAGCTTGAACTAAAGACATCCTAAGACAGAAATAAGATGTGTGTGTGCTCCAACAATGTTCTACTTCTAAGCTACATACTAGAAGAGAAATAGGAAAGTTACATTAGACGAACCATCTCTTCTATCCAACGCATGAGCTTGAAGTCTTCTAGGAGCTTCAATCACCATCTACGATCATCCAATCCATTTCATTTGCCTTCAATGATCTTTGAGTGTCATCCATTGCAAGTAGATCTTCATAATAAGCTTAGGCAATGGATTAACTACAAAATAGGGGATTAGTCACAAGTATTTATGTTTGCTCATCATTAACACCAAGTAGGGAGAAGTCCAATACTCAACATTCTCCCCCTTTTTGATGATGACAAACAAACATAAACAAAAAGATAAATAATTATGCTTAACGAAAAAATTACTCCCCATACATAGATGCCAATCAAGTTAGTCAACAAATATTAGGGCATCTATATATCAATTGAAGCAAATGAGTAAGATATGCATGAATGAAATGAAATCATGAAATCTAGGATTTAAAATCCCTGTTCATTGTATCTTACTCCCCCTGAATCTAAGGCAACTTCAATCTTAGATTCAAGTGTTATTAGAATAAACTTAGCACATTCATTATGAATCTATGTGTTTATTTCTCTCCCCATATGGCATTATCCAAAAGGTGGGAGTAAAAAATAACAACAACAATCGTGCTAAATAACAACTATCAACAATCAGAGAGTTTAAGGATTTATAAAACTAAAACTCATAAAACCACATCATAAACTTATGTGAATAGAGGAATGGAATTCCAATATCAATATTTGAGATACATAAAGAAAACATATTGTCTCAAATCACATCACATGAGGAGTACATCATATATGGAGACAATATCGCAAAATTTACACAGATACGATAAGCAATTATACAATGTGTGAAACGTAAGAAGAAACTGCAACAACATATATATATATATACATATATACATATATATATACATACATATATATATATATATATATATATATATATATATATATATACATACATATATATATACATACATATATATATATCAAAAGGCAGCATGAGTACAAAGTCAAATGAACATCAACATGTCCATCAAATACATCATGATCACAAAAATACAACATCATGATATCAAAAATACATCATAATACTCAGACATCATCACCAAATATCCATCATACAAACATCACTCAAAAAAACCAAAAAAAATCTATGAGTGAGGGTCTCCAGGAGCAGCAGATGAAGAATCAGGCTCTGGGTCAACAGTGGTATCCTCTGGAGGAGGAGCAGCAGGAGCACCCTGAGTAGCAGCTACTCCAGGATGCACAACGAGATCAGTGATGATGGGTGGAGGACGCTCACGAGGCTGGGGAGGAATAAAACGTCTCAGATGCTCAGGGAAAGTCATGCCCTGATGCTGGAAAGACAGGAAAGCCAACTCATATAGACCAGAAACCATCTTAAAGAGAATGTCAAAAGAGGATGGAGCAGAGGTAGATGGCTGGTCTGCAGGAGGAGCCGTGGAGGAAGATGGAGCAGAAGTGGATTTCCTCTTCTTAGATGCAGACTGCAGAGCCGAAGAGGACTTCGACTTTACAGAAGCATCAAGAAGAGGACCAAAAGGCACTGGCTCGTAGGGAGACAAGTCAATCCCAAAATGACGAAAGACGAGTGTAAGAAGTCCACCGTAGGGAATGTGAGAGGAGGAAGAAGTAAACTCGACCTTGTCCATCCTGTCAAGGAGGACACCGGCCCAGTTCACGGACATCCCGGAAAAGATCACGTACATACACCTCAGTATCTCCTGGGAAGGCTGGTCAGAAGATCCATACTTCAGCAGGATGTTGGACTTCACCACGAGGTGAATATCCCAACCCCTAGCTGAGAACATGGACGACCTAACGGTAGAAGATAGAGCTGAGGGTATCTCACGAAACATGTCCCGGAGGACAGACTGATCAAGATCATCAATGTCAGAAATGGAAATGTCTGCAGGTAGGGATCCAGTGGAGGGAATCCTAAGAATGGTCCCTAAAAGAGTGGGATCAATACGAATGGAAGTCCCCTGGACAACAATATCAATAACTCCAGTGGTAGAATACTCACCGTGAATGCGGTTAGCATAGAAAAGCTTAACTAAAAATGGGTAAGCTCAAGGAGATTCGCTCTGAGAGAAGCGAAAGAGGTCAGCCAATCGGGTAGCAGATAGAATCTCAGAAAGTCTCTCAGCGGTGAAGGCGGGAAAAACGATATATCGCTCTCTAAGAAGTTTGATCCCTATGAGAGAGTGAAACTTTGCCAAGCATAAATCATCTCGGTAAATGGGAACTAGGGGATCAGAGGGAGGCATGACAGGGGTTTCTTCTGCAGAACTCGACACAGAAGGTGAAGGAGGAGCCTCAGTGCTAAGCTCATTGATGTGAACACCAATGGGCTTGCGCTGACGCTTCACAAGGCACTCAGCTCCGGAAGAAGAAGACCCAGAAGTAGGAGAATAACCCTACGAAGAAGAGCAAGAGGGAGACGTAGGTTTCTTGGTTCGGGCCTTATAGTGTTTCTTGTTCTTGGCAGAAGTAGGCTTGGCCTTGGGAACCCTAAGGCTCTTAGAAGCAATGATCTTTCCCTTGCCCTTAGTCTTGGGAGCCATTGCACAGTCAATCGAACAATTTGAAAGGAGATGTACGAAATAGACAACGAACGAAAGAGCCAACGAGAGGAAATCAAGCCTAGTCAAAAGACATGAAGAGACAACGATGAAGCAATCGACAGACGACGAAAAGGAGATCGACGGCTGAGTATTTGAGCAGGAAAGACGAACGGGTTCAATCGGAGGAGAGAGAAATCGTGGGTTTGAAATGAAAAATCTCGAAGATTTAATGAAGGGGCGAAATAATTTGGGCCGTTGGATTAAGGAATTGACGGCTCAGATCAAAGCAGTGAACCGCCACAACAGAAGACAGTCGACTGATGAACAAATGTCAGTCGACTGGATGAAGTGATAAGAAATAAGCTTAGGATGACAGACAATCGACTGTTGAGTAATACATAGTCGCCTGTCCGAGGGACAGTCGACTGTATTATACCCTTCAGTCGACTGACTGAGAATCAATAAAATTGATGAAAAAGACAGAGACTACTGACGAAATTGACAGGCTCCTGATGACTAAAATGTAGTCGCCTGTTGATCAAACAATCGACTGTAAATTCATCAACAGTCGCCTGAGTGAAAGATGCAGACAGCAGACAAAGGATAGAGTAGGGCAATCGACTGTCGAAGGAAAGACAGTCGTCTGTCCTGGTCCAAAAATGCACATAGAAGTTAAAATCCAGAGAATATGCACAACTCACCCTAGGACCTATACTCTAATCATAAACTCATCATAAAATCAATATCACACGATAAATCATTGATAACATAAATCTCTTAAAACAATCTGAAAACTCACGTAATCAACTTTCTTAAAACAAATATATGATATAACAAACGAAGAGAGGCAACATGATGAAATGAGCTCGAAAAGTGTTATAACAAGTAAGTTGAGCTCCTAAATTTCAAATTCACCCATAATTCCTAATTCTCCACGCAACCTCACAAATGAATCTTCTTTAAGAGGTTTTGTGAAGATGTCGACGATTTGTTTTTGGGTTTCAATGTACCTAAGATGATATCCTTCTTAGCTACATGATCATTAATAAAGTGGTGTCTCACATCTATGTGTTTGGTACGGGAGTGATGTACCGGATTCTTGGAAAGACATATGGCACATTGGTTATCAACCATGATAGGGCAAGTATCACAATTGATACCATTGTCCATAAGAGTGTGTCTCATCCAAAGAACTTGTGCACATGCAAGACTCGTGGTAATATATTCCGATTCAGTCGTGGACAATGATACCGAGTTCTGTTTCTTGGAAAACCAAGAAACTAAGGAATTTCCTAGGAAATGGCAAGTGCCACTAGTACTTTTCCTATCGGATTTGCATCCGGCAAAGTCGGCATCACTATATGATATTAACTCATATGTGCTAGATTTAGGGTAAAGTAACACATAGTCTAGAGAATGATTGAGATAACGAAATATTCGTTTAACCGCAATCAAGTGTGACTCTTTAGGTCTAGCTTGATATCTAGCACACAAGCATACGGAAAACATGATATCGGGCCTACTAGCAGTTAAATAAAGTAAGCTACCGATCATACCTCGATATAGACGAACGTCTACATCTTTTCCGTTCTCATCCTTGTGTAAATGGGTTGTCGTACTCATGGGAGTCCTTTTGCTTGAAGACGATTCCATCCCGAATCGTTTGATAAGCTTCCATGTGTACTTGGTTTGATGTATGAACGTTCCATCCTTCATTTGTCGAATTTGTAGTCCAAGGAAATAGTTGAGCTCTCCCATGTGGCTCATCTCAAATTCATCCTTCATGGACTTAGAAAATTCTTGACAAAGATTAAAGTTAGTAGAACCAAATATTATATCGTCTACATAAACTTGAATCAAAAGGATATCATTTTCATAATCTTTAATGAAAAGAGTGGAATCAACTTCTCCCATTTTAAAACCTAAATCTAAAAGAAATGTCTTGAGTCGATCATACCAAGCTCTAGGAGCTTGTCTAAACACATACAACGCTTTCTTAAGTTTGAAAACATGGTTTGGAAATTTTTCATGTATGAAACCGGGAGGTTGAGAAACATACACTTCTTCATTGACAAATCCCATTTAAAAATGCACTTTTAACATCCATTTGAAATAATTTAAAATTCTTATGAGATGCAAAAGATAAAAGCAATCTAATAGCTTCTAATCTAGCTACAGGGGCAAAGGATTCTTCGAAATCGATACATTCCTCTTGTCGGTAGCCTTGAGCTACTAACCTTGTTTTGTTCCTTGTGATGACCTCGTTCTCATCGGTCTTGTTCTTGAAAATCCATTTGGTCCCAATAACTTAGTGACCACTTGGAAGAGGAACGAGCTCCTAAACTTCATTTCTCTCGAATTGCATTAGTTCTTCTTCCATTGCCACCTTCCAAGAGCTATCCTCGCAAGCTTCTTCGATGTTCTTTGGCTCAATGGTAGAGACAAATGCGCAATGAGAGAATTCTTCAATTCTTGACCTCGTTCGAACACCCACACCGATATCTCCAATATTTTGGTCATGAGGGTGGTTACGAATGGTTGGGTAAGCTTTGGGTATTCCTGCATCACTTGGAACATCTTCAACAATCTCATTAGTAGTGTTAGTCTCAATAATAGAATCATTAATCTTAACATTACTAAGAGAATCACAAATAGCATCTACACTATCATCAGTAACATGAGGAAAAGAAAAATATTCATAAAATGATACGTGTAGTGATTTCTTGATCGTTGAAGAGGTTTTGTTGTATATCCGGTAGGCTTTGCTACGTGTGGAATATCCAACAAATATCCATTCATCGGATCTTGGCTCAAATTTATCTAAATTACCAAAGGTGTTTTTGATAAAGCATTTTGAACCAAAAACTCGAAAATACTTAACTTGAGGCTTTTTATCATAAAATAACTCAAAACAAGTTTTGTTCGTTCGGGGTCTCACTAGGATCCTATTGAGCACATAACATGCCGTGTGCACCGCTTCTGCCCAAAATTGTAGTCCAAGATGACTATCATGGAGCATAGTATGAGCACACTCAATAAGAGTCATATTCTTTCTCTCTACAACACCATTTTGTGGTGGTGCACAAGGAAAATAAAAATTGTGAGTTATCCCGGTGTCATCACAAAACTTTGTAAAAGACTCATTCTCAAATTCTCCTCCATGATCACTACGGTTAGTGATAATGGTGGATCCTAAGATTCTGAATCTTCTTTGCAAATATGGTAAACTCTTCATAAGCTTCATTCTTATTAGTTAAGAATGAAACCCAAGTAAATCTAGAGAAGTCGTCAACGACAACTAATCCATAATGAGCATTGCCTAAAGAGGCGGTTTTAGTTGGCCCAAACAAATCTAGATGAAGAAGTTCTAGGGGCCTCTTAGAAGTAATCCCTTCTTTAAGCTTAAAAGATGATTTACTTAGTTTACCTCTTTGACATGAATCACAAAAGTTTTTCTTACTAAATGCTATTTTAGGAAAACATTTGACTAGATCATACTTAGTTAACTTATATAAGTGCTTGAAATGAACATGACCAAAACGGCGATGCTATAATAGTTGTTCATTTGTATTAGCAACTAAGCAATGTTCTACGGTTTTAGACAAGCTCAAATAATAAATATTTTTACGCCTAATACCGTTAAATAAAACACGCGAATTAGAATCAACAATATTACACAATCGTTCTCCAAAGTTAACCTTGTAACCTTTGTCACAAAGTTGACTAATGGAAATGAGATTGTGACACAAACCACTAACAAAATATACATTAGTAATAAAGTTTTGGAGGAGTTTCCAACTATACCTACTCCAATGATGGTTCCCTTTTGGTTACCTCCAAAAGTGACCGTTGCACTATCTTTGATGCTAATCACCGCGGAGAGTAATGAAGGATCTCCCGTCATGTGTTTGGAGCAACCACTGTCGAGAATCCATCCTTTCCTTTTAGAGCTAGTTTGACCTTTATTGCTCTTTTTCTTTCTCTTGGGTACCTATATAGTATACCAGAAGCTCATGGTACCCAATGTTTGTTGGGTCCAAGGGGATTAGCCCTTTGGAAGCCAAGTCCAAGTGGACTTCCGCTTCCCAACATAATTACCATTATTAATAACATCATAAAAATAGGAATCAACATATGCATTCCTATCATTTAAGTTAGTGTTCTTAGTGTTGGATCTGGATCGTAGCCTAGAGGGGGGGTGAATAGGCTAATAAAAATTCTCGTGCCACCCACGAGAAATCCCACGCAGTTATAAGCACAGACAGGGCAATAAAATAGCAATCACAGAGTACGCACAGATATACCCTGGTTCGGTCGTCCACACGACCTACTCCAGCCCCCGAAAGCAAATACTAGATAGATATGTAATCCTGTATAGCTACAATGAGTCAAGATCCCAAATCTACTCTCACCTAGCTCGTACGCACACCACGTGCTCTACACTCTCAATCTAGTCAGATGCTCTCCCTCCGTGACGACTCCCAAAGTCGTCAGATCCCCAAAAAAATAACACAGAAGGTAAAGTTTCCCCTACAGAGATCGCTACACCAATACAAAGATAAATAAATATAGTTTTAGAAATGCTCAGTAATGGTGTGTCGTCTCTGTCAATAAGCGCAAGTCAGATATGTATCTGACGTGATGTAGTCGTCTCCGTAAGTCGTGCAACTCAAGTTGTGGCTCTCCTTACAACTTGCGGCCTTTGGTACCCGTTTGTAATCTTGCAACCTTCTCCTTGATCTTCCGATTGATGATGCAGCGAGTGGTTCGACAATCAGATGTTCTTTGATTTGCAAATTCCGGTAACAGGCTTCCCTTGATGATGCCACACTAATAACTTGCACACACTTCTCTACACAAAAAAATTTGCACACAAAGAAGTTCGGCACAAGAGAATTCGGCACAGAAATCTTGCACAGAATTTTTTTCACACACACAAGAGAATTCGGCACAAATAGACTAGATCTGCACACACAAAATTTGCACACACAAAAAATACTTCGGCCCACAAAAATCTTGCACAAAATAGGCTTTGGCATAAACATAAATTTTTGCACAGAGATTTTGAACACAAAAATTTTGTAACCACACAAATTTCGACACCCCCAAAAGTCTTGCAAAAAATAACTTTAACTCACAAACCTCAGCACAAAGAAAAGGAGCTTGCAAAAAAATCGGTTTACTAAAGAGTTAAAGCATTTATAATTTTTTTAAATTAATCTCTAATCCCACACAACTTCTCTTAATATCCAATTGAATCACCACTTGTACTTTTTGTTCACCTGCAAAAAAAATCTCGGTTAGTGGAGAATTAAAAACCAATGCAAGAGAACTTTAAATACAAGTGATTATTATAAAGCAATGAAGTGGCTGCCCTTTTGGAATTCTCCGGCTCTTGAATATTTGGATGGGGTCCTTAAGAAATTATGATGATGGTGCCTTAAAAATTGTTGAAGAATCAACGAGTTTGGCTCTTGGAGAATTTTATAGGCCGGCTCTTCAAGATCTTGAACCTGCAAAAGAGAACAAACGGCAAGCTAAAAATAAAGCCCATCGAGGTCTGCTTTTTTTTCGGTTGTTGCTCTTAGAAGATCTTTTTGGAGTGCGACGCCTCAAGCTCTCTGCTAAAAATATAAAACCCTTAAAAATATATGGCCGGCTCTGTCTAGGGTTTTTTTTTGTTATGGTCGTGCGTCTTTTTTGATTTGTTTGCCGCACACCACTCGGCTTAGGGTTGAGATGAATGATTATATAGGGATTGGAGAGAAGCAAATCTTGCTAATTGATTTGAATTGATCCAATCTCTTTTTGACCAAGTCATACTGCTAGGTGCACACCCCATCTTCTCCATTCAACTTGCTATATAATTAGCAATTACTCCAACTATTGTGAAGATTATCGTTTCGCCTTTCCTGAAACACACTTGGCACACACGTTACATATAAACACAACGTTTGTCATCATCAAATTAGAGATCCTCAATCGTTGCTTCCAACAATCTCCCCCTTTTGATGATGACAAACCCATAAAGGATTTGTACAAGTAAGTGTGCGTGTGTAAAGTGTGGTGAAGGATGTAATGCAATATGATATATTCAATGAGATGAGATCAAACATTACTAGCATGCATAATATAACAATAAAATTAGCATGCTCCCCCCCGTTTCCAAGCTCCCCATATTCATGTATTTTCATGTATTTTCAATGCTCCCCCTTAAACCAATAATACCGTATTTTGTGCCCAAAAATACCACAAATCTTTTCTACACTTTTCTCCCCCTTTGTCATCATCAAAAGTATATTCGTGAAGATTAAACATACCACATGCAAAAAAGAAAGCATTATTAACTATAACTAGCATTTACATGTCGTCATTCTATAAGTAGCACTGCAAATCCAACGATAATAATAATTTGAATTCAACACCATCGTGTAAGTGCAATTATTAAACATAGAAGTACAAATGGAAATACTTTTACAAAATCAACCAAATCAATCCACCATTTTCCAAATAACTTTGTATCACCTAGGATTGATTTTTCCCACCTCGTCAAAGATGAGTTCAAGATATCATACCCCAAAACATAGCCTATAAGGACTCTTAGATGTGGGGGTGACATTGCTTGACGAGTAAAAACACCAACGCTAGAGATTACCCATAAAGCTTATGTTGGATACTCGTGGGTAGTGAATTTGCCATGAATTGTATCCATTTTTCATACGGAGCAATTTTCATGTTTTTTTTTCATATTCATTTCCTTTGTCTTGTGCTCAATTTTTATTCATGGCAAATCACATCATATCCCTTAGATTTTTCAGTTAATAATCATCCTACATTCACTTTCCAATATTCATAAAAAGTATCTCCAAAAGTACGACATAGTCTAATATTCGTGGAAGTGAAAATAGGTGTAGAAATCATATTATTAAAGCATTGAACTTGGCATGGCTATTATTGAAATAAAACATACGCATGTAGCCAAAATAATAATACTACACTTTCTACAAGGATATGATCATCATTCATTTATATCACTAGAATGATGCAAAGAGGAAGATATGCAATAAGCTCATTTTTTTTTTGCTTTTGTCTTTTTCATTTTTTTTGGTTTTATAAAGAACTAAAAACACACTAAAAGCAATCAAGAAAACAAAAACAAAAACAAAGAAAATCAAGCACACAAAAAAAATGTTAACAAAAAAAATGCTATGAAGGTATGCATTAAGTTCAAAGAATGAGATATACCTTCGCGTCGCTATTTGACTAAGGAGCTAAAATATTGAGACTCTCAATTTATCGCTCCTCGTCAAATTTCCGTCTCACCTACAAAATAGGTGTTATGTGTGACCTTGGAATCCAACAATGTCCACTAGTGTTAGTCAACAAAGATTTAGGAACCCATACTTATTTGAATTTAATATTGGAGTTCCTATATTTACAATAGTACAATGTGTGACCAACACTATCACACGTAAAACACTTTACATAAACATTTTTAGCAATAGAGGGCACATTGTGAAATTTTTTATACTTAGTCTTTTCAACATTTTTAGCGCTAAATCCAAGGCAAGGCCTATTATTGCCATACAATTGATTTCCAAGAATAATGTCCAAATTTTGTTTTCCAATGGAAAATCTCTTTAATGACAATTTTAGGGTTGTGACTCTGGATTTCAAGATATTGTTTTCATTCACAAGCAAAGTGCATTTACTAATGAAAGCTCGCTTGTTTTCCCCTTCTTTCTTTTCAAAATCCCTCATTTTTTTAAGTTCAAGATTTAGCATGTTAATTTTTTCAGAAAGCAATTCATTTTCAACTTCAAGCTTTATCTTATCTTGCTTATACATGCTAATATCTTTTAATAAAGATGGACATGAAAGACAGTCAATTTTTTCAGGTAAGCTAGCTTTCTCTTTTTCTAACATGGCAATGGTAGATTTGCATGCAACAAGCTCTTGTTTAAGATTTTTCATTTCTATAGACATGTCATACTCAGTTTGTTGCATATCAAAGTCATCGTTCCTATAACATTCCACATCAGCTTCTAGCTCATCAATTCTATGTTGCATTCCTTTACAGATTTCTAAGAGTTCAGCTTTAGTGGGAGATTTTACCTCATTGTGTTTGGCCATTAATGCCATGCAGGAGTGGGCTTCATGTTCCTCCTCCTCCTCCTCAGCTTCGCTATCCATGTCCCACGTCAGCACTTTCGTTTTTCCTTTTGCAACTTGAGCTGTGTGTTGTTGTGGGCAATCTTTTATGTGGTGCCCTTTCTTCCTGCATTTAAAACATTCACTTCTATTAATAGCTTTCTGATCATAGGAATTTCTACCAAAATTAGAATTACTAGAACGAATGAACCTTTTTCCCATCTCAGCTCTTCCTTGATCAGTCTGAATGTATCTCCTGAAGTTTCTGACCATTAGGGCTTGCTCTTCATCAAGATCGTCGTCGTTAGCTTGAAGAGCTAATGGTGTGGAAGCTTTGGTCTTCTCTTCAGGTTTCTCTCTGGCTTCTATACTCTGTAACTCAAGCTCGTGTGACATCAGGTTGCCTATCAAGTCATCCACTTTCATTGTTGATAAGTCCTTAGCTTCTTGAATAGCGATGACTTTAGGCCTGAAAGAGCTTGGTAGCGCCCTTAAGATCTTTCGTACCTGTTCATGGCTAAAGTATGGCTTACCGAGGGAACTGGATTTGTAGACGATGTCCGTGAACCTCGCAAACATCTCTTTCACAGATTCTGTTGGTAGCATGCGGAAGCTCTCATATTCTGTGCAAAGCAACGCAAGTCTAGATTCCTTCACTTGCGATGTTCCCTCATGTGTCACCTCCAGAGTATGCCAGATTTCCTGCGCAGTTAGACAATGTGAGATACGATTAAACTCAGATTTATCAAGAGAGCATATAAGCGCATTCATAGCTTTACCATTAAGAGTATAAAGTTTCTTATCAGCTAAATCCCACTTGTCTTTAGGCTTAATTATAATAGTTTCTTCAATTTTAATAGTGGGTAGACTATAACCATTTTCAACAATATCCCACACATCATAATCTACAGACACTAGATAGATTTTCATTCTAGCCTTCCAATATACAAAGTCTACACCGTTAAACTTAGGGGGACGGGCAATAGACTGACCTTCAGTAAAAGCACAATCAGATATATTCATGGTCATCTAAAAATCTAGACTAGATCCTCTAAACTGGCTCTGATACCACTTGTTGGATCTGGATCGTAGCCTAGAGGGGGGTGAATAGGCTAATAAAAATTCTCGTGCAACCTACGAGAAATCCCACGCAGTTATAAGCACAGACAGTGCAATAAAATAGCAATCACAGAGTACGCACAGATATACCCTGGTTCGGTCATCCCCACGACCTACTCCAGCCCTCGAAAGCAAATACTAGATAGATGTGTAATCCTGTATAGCTACAATGAGTCAATATCCCAAATCTACTCTCACCTAGCTCGTACGCACACCACGTGCTCTACACTCTCAATCTAGTCAGATGCTCTCCCTCCGTGACGACTCCCAAAGTCGTCAGATCCCCAAAAAAATAACACATAAGGTAAAGTTTCCCCTACAGAGATCGCTACACCAGTACAAAGATAAATAAATAGAGTTTTAGAAATGCTCAGTAATGGTGTGTCGTCTCTGTCAATAAGCGCAAGTCAGATATGTATCTGACGTGATGTAGTCGTCTCCGCAAGTCGTGCAACTCAAGTTGCGGCTCTCCTTACAACTTGCGGCCTTTGGTACCCGTTTGTAATCTTGCAGCCTTCTACTTGATCTTCCGATTGATGATGCAGCGAGTGGTTCGGCAATCAGATGTTCTTTGATTTGCAACTTCCGGTAACAGGCTTCCCTTGATGATGCCACACGAATAACTTGCACACACTGCTCTGCACAAAAAAAATTTGCACACAAAGAAGTTCGGCATAAGAGAATTCGGCACAGAAATCTTGCACAGAATTTTTTTTTCACACACACAAGAGAATTCAGCACAAATAGACTAGATCTGCACACACAAAATTTGCACACAAAAAAATACTTCGGCCCACAAAAATCTTGCACAAAATAGGCTTTGGCACAAACACAAATTTTTGCACAGAGATTTTGAACACAAAAATTTAGTAACCACAAATTTCGGCACCCCCAAAAGTCTTGCAAAAAATAACTTTAACTCACAAACCTCAGCACAAAGAAAAGGAGCTTGCAAAAAAATCGGTTTACTAAAGAGTTAAAACATTTATAATTTTTTTTAATTAATCTCTAACCCCACACAACTTCTCTTAATATCCAATTGAATCACCACTTGTACTTTTTGTTCACCTGCAAAAAAAATCTCGGTTAGTGGAGAATTAAAAACTAATGCAAGAGAACTTTAAATACAAGTGATTATTATAAAGCAATGAAGTGGCTGCCCTTTTGGAATTCTCCAGCTCTTGAATATTTGGATGGGGTCCTTAAGAAATTGTGATGATGGTGCCTTAAAAATTGTTGAAGAATCAACAAGTTTGGCTCTTGGAGAATTTTATAGGCCGGCTCTTCAAGATCTTGAACCTGCAAAAGAGAACAAACGGCAAGCTAAAAATAAAGCACATCGTGGTCTGCTTTTTTTCGGTTGTTTCTCTTAGAAGATCTTTTTGGAGTGCGGTGCTTCAAGCTCTCTGCTAAAAATATAAAACCCTTAAAAATATATGGCCGGCTCTGTCTAGGGTTTTTTTTGTGTTATGGCCGTGCGTCTTTTTTGATTTGTTTGCCGCACACCACTCGGCTTAGGGTTGAGATGAATGATTATATAGGGATTGGAGAGAAGCAAATCTTGCTAATTGATTTGAATTGATCCAATCTCTTTTTGACCAAGTCATACTGCTAGGTGCACACCACCTCTTCTCCATTCAACTTGCTATATAATTAGCAATTACTCCAACTATTATGAAGATTATCGTTCGCCTTTCCTGAAACACACTTGGCACACACGTTACATATAAACACAACGTTTGTCATCATCAAATTAGAGATCCTCGATCGTTGCTTCCAACACTTAGGACACAAATGGTGTATGTTTTGGGAGTCCTTTTCCTAGTTGCATGCATACTTGTTAGATTTCTATGTGGTGCATGCTTCTTAGGAACAGGTTTTTAGCATAAACATGAGGTGGTGGATATGCATATGACATATGAGGATTATATGTATGCTTGTGAACATGCATGTTGTATGAAACATATGGGTTATACATGACATGTGGAGGATGTGCATACATGTAAGAATGATGCGTATGAGCATATCGGTGTACAGGAGCACGTACATGAGTATTTCTCATGTGTGGATTTGTACATGTCCGTGGGTGTGGAGCATAAAACGTGTCATGAGTATCCACTTGTGAAGTAGGAGATTTCCTACGTGGATGAAGGTTAGTGTACATGTAAGCATGGCTTCTCTTTTGGTTTCCACCCTTAGTGGATTTCTTGCCAAAAGGAAGAGATGGTGAAGTGGTGACTTTCTTGGTAGGTTTGCTACCTATAGTGTCTTTGACACCACTTGTGGATGCACTGGAGGATGGCCTCACAAAGTCTATAGTAACACCACTATAGGAGGTGCGAGCATTGGATGCATTTGCGTTCACAAAACCAAGACGAAAAAGATGTGTGGCCGGAAATTGGTTTGCTAGCAAATCGTCCAATTGTCCTTTTTCCTTATTAAATCTCACAATACGGGAGGACATGAGCTCTGATCACTCCATATTTTACACCTTTTTTCTGCATGTTTTCATGTCGTTTTGATCGCCCATATCGCGTTTTTCACGATTATTCGACGATATCGCGTTGCTTTTCACTATTTCTTGTGTTTGTCGTATTTCAGGAGATATGGAGTGATTTGGAGCGAAAATGTAACAGTCCGTATTTTTTCAATACAACTATTCACGTATTTTCAATTTTTTCACTATTTTATAATGGTTTGCCAGAAGTTTTACGTTTTCAAAAATTTCTTATAAAAATATTTTGAGATATCAGACTAGCCATGAAGTATTTTAGTAAGTTCGAGTTTCATCAAATACCTCTAAATAAACTGGTAAAAATTCATTTTCAGTTATTACCGTTTTGGATTAATGAATTTATTTTCTATACAAACATCGTCAAAACATTTTTAAACTTCTACGGTAACATTCTACGATCATTTAGGGCTTCCCACATTAATTTCGTAATTTTTTGAAGTCAAATCAATAGGGAACCCGCAAACCCGCTTCCTAAACGTTTTGATTAAAAACTAGTATCCCCGTAGCTCAAAACCTGAAACGGATCTTGTATTCGCGATCCTCGCGATGATACGATCCGGTGGGTATGTTTTCGTAATTTTTTGAACATGTTTACTAGTAGGGACAAAATCGTAATTTTGTATTTATCTACTAATTACGTTTTGACCTTTTTACTTAATTTCTAATCACCTACCTCTCCCACGTTAGCAAACCATGTGATTCATGCTAACACTTTTTCCATGGTTAGTCAATACTAACCACCTAATCTCTACCTAACATCATTAAATTTTTGACTAAGTATTTAATTACTACCTAATTTTATATTAATTAAGTTTATTTATAAAACCCCCCAGGCTCTTAAACGCACTCACCCATCTTCAACCCAGGCTAACAACGAAACTCATCTCTCCCTCTAGTTCTCACGCCCTAACACACAAACGGCAAACCCCCGAGATTCACTCACCATCTTCACGTCGAACCCACGCTTCATCCCTCTCTCTTCATTCGAAAACCCCCAAGTGCCCACCGGAGCTCCGACCTCGACCACCGCGAAGCCAACTGCCCCCCTCTCTTCGCCTTTGCTCCGACCCCCCATCGACCAACCTACCACCGCCATACAAACGGCCTCTGACGAGACCAAAGCCCGACGAGTTGCCTCAACCTTGCCTCTCCGGCGAACAGCCTCTCTCCCGCTCTTCTCGCCGTCAGCGAAGCCCGGAGCCTGCACCAAGCTCCCGCCACCACTCCTTCGTCCGTCCGCTTCGAAACACCCACGACCCACGCCTCCGATCATCGTGCAGCAGCTTCGTCGCAGCCGCCACCCCCCGTTCGACCTCTGTTTTCCCACCACCAAAGCCATGCCTTCGACACCAAGTGCTTCCCATGCACCGCCCCAGGCTCGCCTCGACTGCTCCGAAGCCCCGCCACTTCGTCAATTCAGAAGACGTCGCCACCGTCAGTGCCATCGCTCGCTGCCCCTGATGCCGCCGCGAAGCACCGCAAGCAGCATCAACAGCTACTCCCCGCCTTTGCTCGTCGCACCATTCGCCGCTTCCCGATGTTCGACCATCACTCGAGCTCTCTCTCCCTCGCCGTGTCGCCTGCACCGTCAGCCTCCGCCACGAACACTCGCCGTCGACAGGGGCCCCCTTCGCCATTGCTCCAGCATCCCCCGCCTTCGATGCCTCTCGCCCCTCTCCTCCGGTGCAGCACCACCGTGACAGCTCCCCTCCGACCCTGACGTCGCCCGAAGCCAACACACGTCGACTCCTCCCCTGTTCCCCGAGCTCGGCCTCTACCCTGTTTTCGCCCAACGATCGCCGCTTCGCCATCGCCCGCCATACGACACCACGAAGACAGCACTTCAATGCCTCCCATGCCTCTCGCTGCCGTTCGCCGCTGCTGTAAGTCGCCCGCCTCGCCGTCCGACTCTCCCTCGTCGTCGCTCCGCCTCGCTCGCTCCAGCACCGCCACCGGCGACGTCGACGAACCCCCCGAAGCTATCGACGTAAGGAACGCAGCAAAGGTAATTACGAACGTGATTTGTTAAATACGAAACGTATTTGTATTAATACACGTATTTGCGTATTTTAGTAATTAAATTATATGGGTTTAATAGTTTAAAATTCATAAGTAAATATATAAGGGTCAGAAAAATACGAGACTAGCTCCAGAAAATCAGAAATGACATTCTGGACCCAATGACGCTAGTTTCACCTCGATCAGACGTTTAGTTTTTCCAAAATTAATTTTTAAGCCTAAAAGATAAATATGTTATTTTCACTTAAAAATCCGTAACTTGGTAAGTTCACAAATACTAATATATGAGAAAAATATATGCTATAGTACTCTTCGATACGATCATTTTGACAGCTCACTTGAACCATTCCGATGCAGATTGCATCCTGAATAAATGTTTGAATAATTACGTCACTAATTGAAAAATAGTTTTTAAATTGTTTTTGAGCTTTTAAAAATTATAAAAATTACTATAAGCTTTAGAAAATTATTTCCTCCTACGATAAAATTATTTTCAACATATCTAGCCTATAGAAAAATTTAGAACGTTTTTCGACACCGTTTCAACAGTTTTAAAAATCAAAACGATCAAGTTTAATAACTAGAAAATAGTGTGTGCTTTAACCAATTGTTTCTTGTGTTTGCAGGTACCAATCCTCGTACACCAGCTTCTCTACCTGCAACCTCGTCTTGCCACGACGAGCTCGAAATTAGTAAGTCACGACTAATTCTAAAATTAGAAAATTAGATAAGTGCCCTCGTATGAACTTAGGACATCTCTATAACCTTAGACATGCTACTTGACTTGAACCGATCTAGAAACCTAATCTAATAGGAAAGTAATCAACTACAGATTACTTTGCCAACTTTCAACTTTGGTGTTTGAAGCACACAATCATCAACTTGGGTAAATTGTGTGCTAAACAATACTTGACACCCCGAATGTTGGACTTATCTTTATCCTCAGTTCGCTTTGGCACAGTCTGTTTTAGAATGAGTTACTACTCTTTGGTTTTCAATAAGAAAGTCAACCAGTTGTCTTGGTTTGACTAGTAACATGTAGAACATCTTGTGGAACATCTCGTGGAATATCTTGTGGAACATCTCGTGGAACATCATGAAAGGAACATGTACATAGAACACTTTACACTTCACTGGGGTTTGGGGTAACTCATAGTTTGAGAGAGTGCGGGAGTGACTGGAGTTCAATCTTCCCGTCCCGCTGCCTGTGTTTCGGCATACCGTCCCGCTGCCTGAGTTTCGGCAAAATACATGTACCGTGCCTGTGTTTCGGCATTCGTCTGGGTCGGGCCCAGGCAAGAGATGAACTCAATGGTCACATATTGTACTCTCCGACTTGAGTCACGTAGTTCTAGTATAGCTTGCATGATCACTTTTACTTTACGCATTACCGTCACATTTACTTTACGCAGTGCATATACTTTACCTAGTCACATTACTTTACTTACCTTTAGCTACAGCAGTAGCATGTTTCTTGCCTAGCCTACTTTACACTTGCACTATCACAGTACGGTGGTTCTCTCCTTTCAGTTCAGTTTGCCTTACTTTTCAGTTGTGAACAGTTGTTGCTCAGTACTTTACTTTTCACTCTGGTCTGCTTATACGTAGTTACTTTTGTCATACTTATGCACTGCTTCTTTTCTATATTTAGAATTGTTGTGACTTACATACGGTTCCATCTCCGTGGCACCGCAGACGACGTACATATGGAGGTAGATGCTCCTGAGCTAATAGCGCCAGAGTTCGACCGCAGCTTCCAGAGTTATTTTCACATATGTACTTTTCTTCTTTCATGTATATCTGTCGGGACATCTTGTACAATATGGATTGTAATAATCGGACACTATTTGAGTATTTTTGTACATCTCTGCATCGTGGCTATTTTTTTCACTGGTAACCTGCCGGACCTACGCAAATATCAAATAAGTAACGGGCCCCCGGGAGCGGGTCGTTACAAGTTTGGTGGCCCATGCAGGTCCGCGCTAACTACCTCGTGAACAATATAGCAAGATCAGGGTGTACAATATAAAATACTCAAATTGAACTCTCGAGTACGAGATGTCTCGAGTGTTCACCTGTATTGGATATACGGGTGAAGCGTCCTTATTACCATCTTCTTTATTAGGTCTTTCTTGATTCTCTTCACTTCCTTTGAACTCTTAACCCTTGCTTAGGAACTCGTGTACCATTCGTGGTTATACCCTCCCTAGTAACCTCTTTTGCTAGCAGTTATAGTGACTTTTCATAGGCTGAACTATCTACCCATTTCATCACCTTTCCTTCTGTTGATGATGGCACGCAAATGAATGATAAGCTTCCTTCAATGGAACATGATCCGGTCAATGTGCTTGGCTAAGTTTGTTGGATCACCCTTGCTAGACTTGGGGTAAGTGATCCTGGCTTAGTCACTTCCCTGGCCGTGTTCCGCTGGACCGCAAGGACGTGAATCATGAGTATGTAACGCCATCGATCTTCATCACTATCACCCTTCCTTTAGCTTGATGACCTTTCGATTGATCTTCTTAGAATCTATCTATTTCTAGTTAGCTTGAACGCTAGCTACGTTTATTTTAAGGAGGGTAGCATTCGACTTTTCGATCACCAGAAGTTTGAGTTCGACCACGGAATTGAATCGAAGGACGCTCATAAGTATTGGAGGATGGTGCTAGAGAAATTGAGACGAACCAAACCGAGACGTATAAGCCGATGCCGCTATTTCTTGATCTTTTCTTGGACTCGTTTTCCTTTTTCTATCTGAGCCTATTTTGACTAGTTACGGAAGCTATAGTAATATCAATAGTATGTATTCATATATAACATCTCTTATTTTCTTGATACTATAATATCACAATATATTTCATGTTATTTACAACCTGATTTATTAAGATTACTATCTTTTCTATCATTTATTTGCTTGAGCTTCTTCATAACATCAATTATTTTCAGAAAGATCTTTTAAATTCCGAGGACGGAATTCTTTTAAGGAGGGTAGAATGTAACGGTCCGTATTTTTTCAATACAACTATTCACGTATTTTCAATTTTTTCGCTATTTTATAATGGTTTGTCAGAAGTTTTATGTTTTCAAAAATTTCTTATAAAAATATTTTGAGATATCAGACTAGTCATGAAGTATTTTAGTAAGTTCGAGTTTCATCAAATACCTCTAAATAAACTGGTAAAAATTCATTTTCAGTTATTACCGTTTTGGATTAATGAATTTATTTTCTATACAAACATCGTCAAAACGTTTTCAAACTTCTACGGTAACATTCTACGATCATTTAGGGCTTCCCACATTAATTTCGTAATTTTCTGAAGTCAAATCAATAGGGAACCCGCAAACCCGCTTCCTAAACGTTTTGATTAAAAACTAGTATCCCCGTAGCTCAAAACCTGAAACGGATCTTGTATTCGTGATCCTCGCGACAATACGATCCCGTGGGTATGTTTTCGTAATTTTTCGAACATGTTTACTAGTAGGGACAAAATCGTAATTTTGTATTTATCTACTAATTACGTTTTGACCTTTTTACTTAATTTCTAATCACCTACCTCTCCCACGTTAGCAAACCATGTGATTCATGCTAACACTTTTTCCATGGTTAGTCAATACTAACCACCTAATCTCTACCTAACATCATTAAATTTTTGACTAAGTATTTAATTACTACCTAATTTTATATTAATTAAGTTTATTTATAAAACCCCCCAGGCTCTTAAACGCACTCACCCATCTTCAACCCAGGCTAACAACGAAACTCATCTCTCCCTCTAGTTCTCACGCCCTAACACACAAACGGAAAACCCCCGAGATTCACTCACCATCTTCACGTCGAACCCACGCTTCATCCCTCTCTCTTCATTCGAAAACCCACAAGTGCCCACCGGAGCTCCGACCTCGACCACCGCGAAGCCAACTGCCCCCCTCTCTTCGCCTTTGCTCCGACCCCCCATCGACCAACCTACCACCGCCGTACAAATGGCCTCCGACGAGACCAAAGCCCGATGAGTTGCCTCAACCTTGCCTCTCCGGCGAACAGCCTCTCTCCCGCTCTTCTCACCGTCAGCGAAGCCCGGAGCCTGCACCAAGCTCCCGCCACCACTCCTTCGTCCGTCCGCTTCGAAACACCCACGACCCACGCCTCCGATCATCATGCAGCAGCTTCGTCGCAGCCGCCAACCCGTCCGACCTCTGTCTTCCCGCCACCAAAGCTATGCCTTCGACACCAAGTGCCTCCCATGCACCGCCCCAGGCTCGCCTCGACGATGCTCCGAAGCCCCGCCACTTCGTCAATTCAGAAGACGTCGCCGCCGTCAGTGCCATCGCCCGCTGCCCCTGATGCCGCCACGAAGCACCACAAGAAACAGCAACAGCTGCTCCCCGCCTTTGCTCGCCGCACCATCCGCCGCTTCCCGACGTTCGACCATCGCTCGAGCTCTCTCTCCCTCGCCGTGTCGCCTGCACCGTCAGCCTCCGCCACGAACACTCGCCGTCGACAGGGGCCCCCTTCGCCATTGCTCCAGCATCCCCCGCCTTCGATGCCTCTCGTCCCTCTCCTCCGGTGCAGCACCACCGCGACAGCTCCCCTCCGACCACGACACCGCCCGAAGCCAACACACGTCGACTCCTCCCATGTTCCCCGAGCTTGGCCTCTACCCTGTTTTCGCCCAACGATCGCCGCTTCGCCATCGCCCGCCATACGACACCACAACGACAGTACTTCAACGCCTCCCGCGCCTCTCGCTGTCGTTCGTCGCCACTGCATGTCGCCCGCCTCGCCGTCCGACTCTCCCTCGCCGTCGCTCCGCCTCGCTCGCTCCAGCACCGCCGCCGGCGACGTCGACGAACCCCCCGAAGCTATCGACGTAAGGAACGCAGCAAAGGTAATTACGAACGTGATTTGTTAAATACGAAACGTATTTCGTATTAATATGCGTATTTGCGTATTTTAGTAATTAAATTATATGGGTTTAATAGTTTAAAATTCATAAGTAAATATATAAGGATCAGAAAAATACGAGACTAGCTCCAGAAAATCAGAAATGACATTCTGGACCCAATGACGCTAGTTTCACCTCGATCAGACGTTTAGTTTTTTCAAAATTAATTTTTAAGCCTAAAAGATAAATATGTTATTTTCACTTAAAAATCCGTAACTTGGTAAGTTCACAAATACTAATATATGAGAAAAATATATGCTATAGTACTCTTCGATACGATCATTTTGACAGCTCACTTGAACCATTCCGATGCAGATTGCATCCTGAATAAATGTTTGAATAATTACGTCACTAATTGAAAAATAGTTTTTAAATTGTTTTTGAGCTTTTAAAAATTATAAAAATTACTATAAGCTTTAGAAAATTATTTCATCCTATGATAAAATTATTTTCAACATATCTAGCCTATAGAAAAATTTAGAACGTTTTTCGACACCGTTTCAACAGTTTTAAAAATCAAAACGATCAAGTTTAATAACTAGAAAATAGTGTGTGCTTTAACCAATTGTTTCTTGTGTTTGCAGGTACCAATCCTCGTACACCAGCTTCTCTACCTGCAACCTCGTCTTGCCACGACGAGCTCGAAATTAGTAAGTCACGACTAATTCTAAAATTAGAAAATTAGATAAGTGCCCTCGTATGAACTTAGGACATCTCTATAACCTTAGACAGGCTACTTGACTTGAACCGATCTAGAAACCTAATCTAATAGGAAAGTAATCAACTACAGATTACTTTGCCAACTTTCAACTTTGGTGTTTGAAGCACACAATCATCAACTTGGGTAAATTGTGTGCTAAACAATACTTGACACCCCGAATGTTGGACTTATCTTTATCCTCAGTTCGCTTTGGCACAGTCTGTTTTAGAATGAGTTACTACTCTTTGGTTTTCAATAAGAAAGTCAACCAGTTGTCTTGGTTTGACTAGTAACATGTAGAACATCTTGTGGAACATCTCGTGGAATATCTTGTGGAACATCTCGTGGAACATCATGAAAGGAACATGTACATAGAACACTTTACACTTCACTGGGGTTTGGGGTAACTCATAGTTTGAGAGAGTGCGGGAGTGACTGGAGTTCAATCTTCCCGTCCCGCTGCCTGTGTTTCGGTATACCGTCCCGCTGCCTGAGTTTCAGCAAAATACATGTACCGTGCATGTGTTTCGGCATTCGTCTGGGTCGCGCCCAGGCAAGAGATGAACTCAATGTTCACATATTGTACTCTCCGACTTGAGTCACATAGTTCTAGTATAGCTTGCATGATCACTTTTACTTTACGCATTACCGTCACCTTTAATTTACGCAGTACATATACTTTACCTACTACACTTGTGCAGTCACATTACTTTACTTACCTTTAGCTACAGCAGTAGCATGTTTCTTGCCTAGCCTGCTTTACACTTGCACTATCACAGTACGGTGGTTCTCTCCTTTCAGTTCAGTTTGCCTTACATTTCAGTTGTGAACAGTTGTTGCTCAGTATTTTACTTTTCACTCTGGTCTGCTTATACGTAGTTACTTTTGTCATACTTGTGCACTATTTCTTTTCTATATTTAGAATTGTTGTGACTTACCTACGGCTCCATCTCCGTGGCACCGCAGACGACGTACATATGGAGGTAAATGCTCCTGAGCTAATAGCGCTAGAGTTCGACCGCAGCTTCCAGAGTTATTTTCACATATGTACTTTTCTTCTTTCATGTATATCTGTCGGGACATCTTGTACAGTATGGATTGTAATAATTGGACACTATTTGAGTATTTTTGTACATCTCTGCATCGTGGCTATTTTGTTTTCACTGGTAACCTTCAGGACCTGCGCAAATATCAAATAAGTAACGGGCCCCCGGGAGCGGGTCGTTACGAAAAATGAGATCAGAGGATTTTCACGCACTTCGGAGTGTCGCCCACGGCTTATTTGAGGAGTTATCAGCGATAGAGGATGAGCGGAAGAAGAAGGAATTCCATAGGAGCGACGAGGAGGCGAAAAGGAGGAGAAAGGAGCTCAGGAGCACCTCACTCGGCTGAGCAAGACTGCTCATTCGGCCGAGTGACGAATCACCCTCGCCCGAGTGAAACGGATACGCACTGAAGATTTTCCATGTTTCCTCGGCCGAGTAAGGAAGTCTACTCGGCAGAGTAAGAAAGCTCACTCGCTCTAGTGGTACAGAGAATTCGTCCAGAGAAGCTGCCAACTTACTGGAATTTCAGAGGAAGCCCACTCGGCCGAGCATGATTGCTCACTCGGCCGAACGAAGAAGGCTACTCGGCCGAGTCACCCCGAGAGACAGACCCCTGAGAACCCCGAAGTTACTGTTATTTTACAGGGTTTGTCACTCGGGCGAGTGACAAGGGTCACTCGGCCGAGTGACCCTCTCCGACTGCTGCTAGGACTGTGGATTCTGGGCTGCGTAGTGGCAGTTTTGTCACGATTTTTTGGACGATTTTGGCTTATATTTAAGCCTAGTTTTTACCCTAGTTTTAAGAGAGACTTGAATTATTTTTTAGAGACTTCTATTAGGTTTTTGACGGCTATTCTTTTGCGAAATCTCAGCTGGAGATCATTGGCTACATTATTGGTTTGTTCTTTCTTGTTAAAAAACTCATTTTTATGAATTATTTCTTCTTTGCAATGAATTATGCTATGATTCCATCTATTATTTCTGAGATTTTCATGATGATTATAAGTAGTGCCGTCGTTTTAGGGCATGGGGATGAACCCTGTGGACCCGATCTTTGAATTGTGATGAATTTATAGATTTATTGCTAGAATTGATAATGGTTAGGTTCTCATCGATTTATTACGAGTAGCTAGGAATTCATATAGATTGGGATTTGCAAGAGATTGTATCCCAATTGATAGGAAGGCCTAGATATTCGATTTAGATTGATAATTGAATTTCTCTAGATTTGGTTTGCAAGAGATTGGACCAAAGCTAGGATTTTTAATTATAAATCTATACTAATATTCGTTTGCAAGAGATTGGACGAATATGAACTATCATAACCTAGATCGTAGCTCGAGTTTGCACGAGAGTGGGCTCGAGATGCGATTGAACGATGATGTCGATCTTCACGCTAGCGGCTTAGGGTAGGGTTTGCACGAGAGTGGGCTCTATTCTAGGTTTGCTATAGACCGACAATAGCGTGAGAGCGTGAGCTTGGTTCTACATTAAGTTGCGACTAGTTCACCTATATTCAAGCTTAGCAACAATGAAATTTATGATTTACAAGGATGAGAGACGGTCCGTAGTGGGGATTTCCTATCCCTGGACGCTTTTTATTATATTGATATTTCTTGCTATTTGAACGATTGTGACTATTACATCAAAACTATTCTTATTCTCTTGATAGCTAGGTAATCAAAGTAAGATACTGTCATTTTTCCTCCCTGTGTTCGATACCCGCTCGCCATTACACCGTGCGCTTGTGGTAAGACTACAAGTCATTTTTCGGGTGTATATCCGGATGCGATCAAGTTTTTGGCGCCGTTGCCGGGGAAGGCGACGGCATTTTATTTTTCTTTACTTATTTATTTCTTTTTGTTTTATTATTTTTTATCTTTTTATTCCTCTATCGTGCTAACAATTCCATCAAAGCTCTATTTCCCTGTGCATGTACACGAGATCTACAGAGCATCAAGAAGACATATTATTTGATCCGGAGATCGAGCGTATCGAAAGGAGGTTTAGAGCCGAGAGAAGACTTACTATCGACGACGATTGTATGAACCGACGGGAGACACCGGAAGAATTAGCGGCACGCATGGCTGGGCTAATATCTATCAGAGATAGGCTTTGGCCTAAGACTACTACTACTACTACTACTTCATCCATTGTGATGCCGGAGTTGGCGACGGATAAGAATTTCGAGCTCAAAACGGGACTAGTGGTTCTAATGCAACAAGACCCATTTCACGGGAACGCCCACGAGAATCCACATTACCACCTTCAGTTGTTCTTGTCCAAGATGCTATCCGACTGCGCCTCTTCTCATTCACTCTCAGAGACAAATATTGGTTGAGGACGCAAGCGGAGGGGATCTTTACTACATGGGATGAGTTGGCGAGTGCTTTTGTGAACAAATTCTACCCACCATCAAAGATCGTCAAGATAAGGAGCGCACTCATGTCCTTCAAGCAAGGACCTCAGGAGATTCTATTTGAGGCATGGGAGCGCTTTAAAGATCTCCAACACCAATGCCCCCAGTATAGCATTGAAGCATGGGAGCTAGTACATAGCTTTTACAATGGACTCCAACCGGGCACCAAGCAAATCATCGATGCAACCGCTAATGGGGCCATTCTATCTAAGACACCGGATGAAGCTACGGCCCTACTCGAGGAGATGGCCTCGAACAACCAACAATGGGGCGACGAGAGAGGACATTCTTCATCCTCCTTGAAGCCAACAAGCATTTATGAGGCCAAGGCCGTAGCGGAGCTTTCTACGAAGTTTGACTCTCTCCACAAGGTGGTGGAGAGATTGGAGAAGTTGATCACCGAGCCGCATGGAACTCCCGCCACATCTACACCGGGAGGCAATAAGAGCGATTGGCAAGACCAATCTCAAGTTATGTTCGTGGGAGGAGAGCAAGGAGAAGGTGCTATAGATCAAGTCCAATATGTTGCGGGAAACACCGGTTATTGGGCCAACCCGGCCACGAGAAATCATCCGGGATTCTCATATGCTAATAATGATGGAGCTTTGAACTCACCACCACCGCAACAACCTCAAGCTCGGCCTCCACCTCCCCAACCTCAATATCAACCGAGAGGGCCACCACCACAAAGCTACCCGCCTAGGCAACAAGCTGGACCATATAGGCCGTCGGGCTACAATCAAGGGTGGAGAGCTCCAAACCCACCACAAGCGCCACCTAGATCGGATCATGAAGCGAGGGTGGAGGAATTTATGGTGGAGCAAAAGAAGATAAACGCTAGATTGACGGCTCAACAAGACTCTCTTAATATCGTCGTGGCACAACTAGCGGAGCAACTTGCGTTGCTTAACAAAAACACTCAACAATTACCGGCTCAACCGGAGCCAAACCCACGGGGAAATACCGGCCACATCAATGCGGTGGTGGCGGTTACTACTATGGGCGGGAAGGACACTACTCCCGCCATGGTTCAAACCAAGGAGCAAGTGGAAGAAATTTTGGATGACAAGGAGCCGGTTATTGAGGAGGATGTTGAGTATTGATTCCCCGGATTTGGTTTTAGATGATGAGCAAACATAAATATCGTATACTAACTGTTTGTGAGCGCAGTTATGGAGATCGTCGCCAAAAGAATACGTACATCAAAAGCGATGTCTCAAGACTTCTCAATACGCGTGATCATGTGCCTGATGCGTCGTTGAAGCTCAAGGAGCAATATTGAAGTCAAGAAGAATGAAGATTAAAGCTTTGAAGACGGCTCGTAAGGTTTATTTTATAGTCTTCTAGCTTCATAGATTAGAATGTTAAGCCTTGAGTAGGACTTACTTTATAATCTTCATTTCGCTCATATCTTAGAACTAGGATAATCATAGAAGCCATTAGAAACTTTCCCGAAGCCTATCGATTCTTCCCTCGGCTTCTAGTGCATGTTAGTTGGTTCAAGTAGAAGAGCAAACCGACTAGATGACGATCTAGTCGGTCGGCAACTCTACATGAACCGACTAGAATGCCTTGCTCATTTCAGCTCATTCCCTGTTGATCAATTAGTCGGTCAAAGAAGAGTCACCGACCGACTAGATGACGATCTAGTCGGTTAGGTATCCTTCTTAGACCGACTAGTTGTGTTCAGTCTTTTTCAGCCTGAGCTACTGTTTCGAGTTAGTCGGTCAAAGAACGTTTGTCGACCGACTAGTTGAGAAACTAGTCGGTCAGCATTTGTTCTTAAACCGACTAAGTCTACTTGAAAAGCCTATTCTATTTCGACTATTAGTCGGTCAAAGAGCATTCACCGACCGACTAGTTGTGAAACTAGTCGGTCGACAAGTCTTCTTAGACCGACTAGTTGTCTTTGCCTGTACTTCGACCTTTTGGCTGTTCAACCGTTAGTCGGTCTACGTTGTATCACTGACCGACTAGTTGATGAACTAGTCAGTCAGTGATCCTTCTTTGACCGACTAGTCTGGTTCAGAATAGAGCCGTTGGGAACTTTTCCAACACGATTTTCCTTGCCTCTATAAATACAAACTTGATTCGTTTGAGGCAAGGTTAGAGGTCCTATTTCCAAGTAATTTCAGACCTAAGAGAAGAGCTCTCCCAAGCTATTTCAAAGCTCTCTCTCCCTCACAAGAATCTCTCCCTCAACACCTTGAGCCCTAATTCCTCAAGAGAGATTCTCTCCATTGTGAGCTTCTCAAGCTAAGAGCTTGATTCTTAGTCATCAACTCCACCATAGGCTTCCATTGCTGGTCATCTTCTTGAAGCTAGGGTTTGGTGACATCCTCTTCCTCAAAATCCATCTTTGCCCTAATTTGGTAAGTATACTCAAGGCATAGGATTTTGTAAGGTAAGAGTTTATTTCATCGTATTTGATATTTGTATTACTCTCGGTTGTGAGAGTTTACGTGATCCCGGGTTGTGGGATTCACGGACATAGATTGTAGGTCGATTGCACTTGTGGGGTTTCCGCAAGTGGGTTAGTGGAAATCTTGAGTTAGGGTTTCTAACTCAAGTATCCTGAGCGGATCCGGGTGGTTGGGACGTAGGATCACCGGGAACAAGTCGGGGAGACTTGGGTGGATCCGAACCCGTTACATACTTTGTTTGCGTATGTTTATTTCTTGTTGATTGTTGTTTTATTCCGCATTGTTGTTTGTTCATTGCACAATAGTTAGGAATAATCTTCTTAATTATTTTAAGTACTATTCACCCCCCCCTCTAGTACGTGTGCAGTAGCTACCACATGGCACTACAGAGGAGTGCCCAAAAGAGTCGCAAGGAGGTGAAAATTCAAATTAAGAAGCCACATGAGGAGCACACCTACATGCCACCGGTACCCTTTCCACAATGGTTGGCAAGAGCAAAAATTGAGAAGCGGCTAGCCAAGTTTCTTGAGTACTTGCGAGGAGTGAGCCTCAATATCCCTTTCTTGGATGCTATTGTAGAGATCCTGTCATATGCTAAGTTCTTGAAAGACTTGATTTCGGGAAGGAAAAGAAGGAGAAGATAATGCTCGCCGAGCAAGGCACATGGTTTACCCGGAAGGAGAAGGAGCCCACAAAATTCAAAGATCTCGGAAGCTTCCGCATTCCATGCACACTTGGAGGAGTCCCGCTACAAAAGGCTTTGGTAGATTTTGGAGCAAGTGTGAGCCTAATGCCCCTAAGTATGTTTGAGAAATTGAATACGGGGACCGACTTGAAGCCTACGGATATGAGAATACAACTAGCGGACGGTCGGGTTACTAGGCCCGTGGGAATTGCGGAGAACATACTGCTCCAAGTGCCATGAGGAATTTACTTGTCGTGTGACTTCGTAATTATGGACATCAATGAGGAGGGCGATACATCACTAATACTTGGACGCCCCTTCCTAGCCACCGCCGGCATGATAGTTGACGTGAGAGAGGGCACCTTATCTTTGAATGTTGGAAACATCGAGGTGGAGTGCAATATCCCTAAAACAATAAAGCATATGCCCTACCAAGAGGAAGTGGACTACGTGGACCTCCTCGATGAGGTGATCGATGAAGCTATACCACATTCTATTGGTGCCTTGCACGATTACGGCTTCGAAGACGGCCCATCTTCTGCAATAGAGAAAAGTTGGAGGACCCGCCGGATGACTCTACGGTTGATGACAAGGAAGATGACGCCGATGTCGCAAGAATTAGGGAGCTATGCAAACTCTCCACGGCCAATAATTTGAAGAAAGCTCCGCCGTACAATAAAGTATCATCACCGGTGAAGAAAAAGAATGGTACAAGCTCAAGCTTGGGGGACTTATCCCCCAACACTACCTATGATGAGGGGAAGCCGAGGAATGCTCGCTAACATCAACAACTGAATCCAAGTGGCCTTCCCGGCAAGTTTGACGGGCGCATCTCGCATGCGTCAAATATCAAGAACTAAACGAACATCTTAAGGGGTCGAGCTCAAGACCTTAAACGAGCGCTTGTCGGGAGACAACCCGACGGTTTCATCTTATTTTTAGTTGAATTTTTCATTTTGTTTTTGTTTTAGATCTTTCTTAGTGTTAGAGTCTAGAGTCAATAAAAATCGTGACAACGGGCTCTATTTTTCATGATAGGAGATGGAGAACGAGAGATCATTTACATGGAGGATGACCAAGGCAAAGGAGAGCGCTCCAGGAAAGCGCTTAGGCCTTAGGAAGAGGAAGAAACTGACGGGGACGAGAAAAACAGAAAGTGGGGCAAAAACAGAAAGTCGGCGCAGAAAACAGCAAGCCACTCAGCCGAGTGTACATGTCACTCAGACGAGTGAAGACTCTACTCGACCGAGTAGAGTAATGATCAGGGAAGATCCTACAGACCCACTCTCTGTTATTTTCTGTGATTTACAGTGTTTATTGCCACTCGGCCGAATGACTATGTTACTCGACCGAGTGAATCTGATACCCTACACGCTTCATAATCGTCGAGTGGCAAGGCCACTCGGCCGAGTGGAAATCGTCCATTCGACTGAATGGGAAAAGCTACTCGGCCGAGTCGTAACTAACGGGAGATTTCAAAAAAAAATTTCACGCTGAGCCATTCGACCGAGTGAACGCGTCACTCGGCCGAGTGAACCAACTATATATAGCCAGCGGGCGCTGCACGAATTTTGCAACGCCCAAAATTCCCAAATCTTCTCCGCAGCGCCTGAGCCTCTTCGACTCCCCTCGCCCAAACATCGCCCCTCCTCGCCCGAGCCGCCCCCCACCGTTGTCGCCGACCGTTGATCCTGGTCACCGACAATCAGTCGCCGCCTGCACCCGCCGCCGCCGCCGCCCCTTCGCCGTTTCGCCTCCGTTGCGCCCAAAAATCCCAATTTCTCGCCTTTTCTCCAATCCGTATGCCCATTTCGCCCAAAATTCAAATTAACTCTTATATATATCTATTATCTCCAATCTTCCCCATGTATATTGATTATTCAGCTCTGATTTGATTGTTTGTGTTTCAGGTTAGCTTGGGGGAGCTAGGGGGAGATACAGGATGCTTTGAAGCTTCGCGGAGGAGGCGATTCTTTGCACACTTCAATTTTTGCTCTCGCGTCGTGCTCAGGTATACTCGTTCCATTTTATAGCACTTCGCATTTTCACTTAGGTGGGCACGCCTCACGGGCTTCATGCCCCCACGTCTTAGGCCACGCACTCTGTAACGACCTGTATTTTTACAATACCGTAGTTAACGTAATTTCATTTTAAAAACTATTTTATAATGGTTTGTTAGGAGTTTCACGATTTCAAAAATTTCTTATAAAAATATTTCGAAGTACCAGACTAGTTATGGAGTATTTTAGTAAGATTGGATTTCATCAAATACCTCTAAAAGATCTGATAAAAATTCATTTTCAGATATTGCTGTTTTGGCTCAATGAATTTATTTTCTATACAAACGTCTTCAAAACGTTTTCAAACTTCTGCGGTAGCATCCTATGATCATTTAGGGCTCCCCACATTAATTTCGTAATTTTCTAATGTCATTTCAATAGAGAACCCACAAACCCGCTTTCTAAACGTTTTGGCCAAAATATAGTATTTCCGTAGCTCAAAACCCAAAACGGTCTTCGTATTCGCGATCCTCGTGACGATACGATCCTGTGGGTATGTTTTCGTAATTTTCCGGACACGTTTACTAGTAGGGGCATTTTCGTAATTTCGTACAAAATGAATTTCACTAATAGCTTTTTAACCCCTACTTAACTACCTTAATTAACCACCTAGCCTAACCCGTATCTACCCCACCCACTTTGTTAGCTCAAACCCCATCTACCGTTCATGCAGCTACCCTATCTCATTAACCCTATATAACTAGCCCTCCACATTCACATTTTAATACAGACCCATTCTGTCTCCCTCTCTATTTCACGTTCAAACCCAGGCAACCCAGCCCACCACGGATTCTCCCGCTCTTCACCGTCTCTCTCTCACTTCCCTCTCTCTCACCCTCGCCTCCGGCGGTCTGACCACCGCCGTCGTCACCCACCGCCGGGAGCTTGCCACCGCTGATGTCGACACACGGAGCCGCCACCTCGACGCTGCCCTCGCCAAGACGTCGACGTCCGCTCCCGAAGGCTCCTCAACGTCGTCTCACGGCATCGACGTGGCCGCCCGTTCGACGTTGCTCCGCTGTCGCCACCGAAGCCGCAGCGCCCCACCTCCCTCCAAGAGCCTCGCTCCGCTGCCCGTACACATCGCCTCCGACCTCCGGCGACAGCGCGAGGCACCTCTCCACTTGCAGCCACCCACGTCCACCTCCGTCGCCCCTCGGGAGCCGCCCACGGTGCCGCCGTGAACACCCTCACACCAAAGCCGTTCCTCCTCCGACGCTTCAAAGCCCACCCCCGATCGCCGTTAACCTCGCTGCAGCCCCCAGCTCCGACGTCGCCCGCCCTCCGCCACCACGAGAGCCCAGCACCTCGCCTCCAGTTGCTCCGACGTCGCCGCACCGATCCCCTCCGACCCCCTCCGAGCTCCGAACACGACGACGACGACGCTGCGTCGACCAGCATCTCCCCCGCACCGTCCCAGCCTCCGACGAGGCTCTCGCCGCGCTCCCTCTCGCTGTCAACGGCCTCGCCACCACGTCCCCAAGCACCGCCGTGCTCCGACGAACGCCGAAGAAGTCCTCCGCCCCGACTTCGTCGCCGCCGCCGCTGAAGCCCGCCGCCACCGACGCCGCTCGCCTCCGATGCCTCAGCCCCCGCATGCAACGAACGAGGGCCCAGAAAAATGAGTGACTAGTCCCAGAAAATCAGAAACGTCGAAACAAATCCATTGGCGCTGGTTTCGTCACCATAAGGCAAGTATATTTCTCACAGTGAATTTTTGAAGGCAAAACTTAAATAGGTTAAAATTATTTTAAAATTTGTAGCTTGCAATTTTTACGTACACTGCTATACGATAAAAATATATGTTACAGTACTTGTAAATACGATCGTTTTGACATCTTGTTTGCAGAATTCTGACGTACGGTTTATCCGGAATAAATCCTTGATCGTGGGTATTATAAATAATTTCTTGTTTTATAAATCCTTTTAAAATTCATAACCTGTGATTTTTACGTACACCAATGTACGATAAAAATATGTCGTAGTACTAGTGAATACGATCATTTTGACACCTTGTTTGAAGAATTCTGATGTACGGTTTGCTCTAAACAATTCCTTGAACATATGTTTTAAAAATCATTTCTTGATTTAAAATTGCTTTTTGGCTATTTAAAATTGTTTAAAAATTGTTTAAAAATCTTGAAAAATAACTACTAGTCTTAGAAAGTATTTTAAGCTAATTTAAACTCTTTTGCTTGGTTAAAATCACATCTTACTCGTTCTTTTATTTATTTAAGTGATCCTGATGTTTTCATTTAATCGAGTCGTGAAGTTGTGAACTTTCACGAGACTGTTGTACAGACTATTGGAATACCGAGATTGAATTGACTGAATGGAAGATGGAACTTCAACAATATTGAATGAAAGATGGAACTTTAATAATATAGAATGGAAGATGGAATTTCAATAATAGACAGATAGTACACGTTCTTTTGACCGACACTTGACTTGACCTGGGATTGGGGTAGTCTATGATCACAAGTGTCACAGAATGACTGGATGCGCCATACTAAATTACCTCCAACACATTACGGGGGTTAGATCCTTGACCGTTGCCACATCGGAACGGTGGGTAAGCCTCGGAGTTGCTCCCGTCGCAGGCTGCATGTTGGTTATCTCTAGTACTCTTGGACATGGACTTATCACTAGGATAGACTGGTTTTTGACTATTGTTCTAACATCTTTTTCTGCAGGTTGCTACAGTATGGTTATCAAATGTTAAATTGTCACAGGTTACAGATGGCTTGAAAATTGCTATTAAATATTGAATTGTTGCAGGATGCTAGCAGTATCGCCAATTGCTATCAGATTATTAAATGGTTGCAGGTTGCAAATGGTTGCGAACATTTAACTACTTTAACTGATTTAAACCGCTATAACTCTTTTCTATTTATCTTATCACTTGTCTTTTCAGTTTTTAATTTAAATGTCTAACATTTTGGTTTTGAGAATATCTTGGCGAGTATACCTCGCTGACGGACATTTCATTTTGTTGTTTTTACGAAATGTCCGTCAGGTACCGACAGTGAGTTCGTTGAAGTCTTTGCTGCAGGAACCGAGCCAGAGCTCGAAGACTACGTGGAGTATCTACCCACGAAAGACTAGACTTTTACCTTCGCGTTAGCACTTTTATATATATTTGAATAATGTAATTTGTATACTTTGTTTGTATTGGTCATACTAGGCCAAGCTGTATCTTAATTATTGTACACGGGATATGTAATAATGTTGTTTGAGCTGCTTCTTAAATTTGCAAGCAAGGATCTGCAATTTTTATACAGACGCTTAGTGTGTTTAAGCCAAGGAGGAAGAAAAGAAAAAGATTTCAAAAAGAAAGAAAAAAGAAAGAAAAAAAAGTACTCCTCCTTGTTTTAAGCACATCGCGGACCCGCTCGCGTCCTCGCTTCCGGTAGAATGGGAAGCGGGGCGTGACAGGTTTTGGTGGCGGCCCATGCAGGTCTTGCTTATGCAAATACCTTAAGATCGGTTTAAATGACATTAATATCCAAGTGTACAATTAGAATAGATTTATTATAACCTACCTTACATCGCGGTTTGTTTTGAGGTATGTCAGGTCAAGCAGATACTCACGGCATCACCGACAACGATATCTTGGGCAGCGTAAAGGAAAAACAGGAAATTCAACCCCATATTCTCCACAAGGCTGCTGAACCGGTAAACACTAGTATATCTGAATCTTTTCCCTCTACGTCAATTTGACACCCATCACCTTTATTATCATTGCTTGCATATTTTATCGTGCTATATGTATTTGTCTTCGTAGCATGTCCACTTCTTGATTTGGAAATTTCCTATTGCTCCTTATCACAAAATTCGCAACGAACTATTTCCATTGAACCTCATTACCTTTTTCGAATTCTTAACCCTTGCTTAGGAACTCGTGTTCCATTCTTGGTTATACCCTCCCTAGTAGCCACTTTTGCTAACCGTTATAGTTATTTTCATTGGATGAACCATCTACTCACTTCATCACCTTTCCTTCAGTTGATAATGGCATGCATTTAAGTGATAAGCTTCCTTCAATAGACCATGATCCGGTCAATGTGCTTGGCTAAGTTTGTTGGATCAACCTAGCTAGACTGGGCATAAGTGATCCTGGCTTAGTCACTTCCCTGGCCGTGTCCGCTGGACCGCAAGGATGTGAATCATGATTATGTAATGCCATCGATCTTCATCATTATCACCTTCTCTTAGCTTGATGACCTTTCGATTGACCTTCTTAGAATCTTTCTTTAGTCCCCTTGAACTCTAGTTATGGAGGACAGCATTCGAATTTTGGATCATCAGAAGTTCGAGTTCAACCACTGAAGCAAATCGAAGGGCCACACTGCAAGCGATTGTCCTGAGAGGAAGTCTCAGCCTTCCAACTCTGCTCAGCAACGTCAACCAACAACAAGTGTACCAGCAGACTCGACAACAGGTGCTACCCCAAAGACGCCAAGCTTGTACCATGACGGTAGAAGAAGCTGAGGCTACGGACCAAGTAATCCCAGGTACGAGATATTCCACTAAGCTACTTACTCTATTATTTAGAGCTTGGACATGTTTCTTATCACTGTAACTGTTAAACCTCTGACTCCACATTGGATGGTCGAGACCGCTGGCAGTTCCCAGCGGATGCCTCCAATGTTCTATTGTGATTTGTAGACGAGGTCTTTTCGCTAAATCCATGGTGATAGAGATGCCAACATTTGATGTTGTTCTTGGGATGAATTGGTTAAGGACATTTCATGCCACCTTTGACTGTCGTCAAAGGAGGGTAGAGTTCGAAATACCCGACCATCTTAAGTTCAAGTTCCTCCACGGAAGCAGATCGAAGGACGCTCAGAAGTATTCGAGGATGATACTGGAGATTTTGAGACGAGCCAACCTGACGTGCCAGTGTAGGTTGTTGGCGTCTTTTCATTTTGTGCTCGTATTTCTTCTCTAGCCCCCACTTCTATCTTGTACCCAATTTCTTTCCCCCAAGGGTTTGATTCATTTCCCACTGACCGCCTTTCCCCGCTCTTTATTGCGTTCTGTCCGTTTCCTCTCCTCGAGCCCCGTTCCCGCCTAACACCGACGACTTCGGTGCCCCCCTTTTCTTTTTGACCCATCTCCTTCCTCCACAAGCCACCCCGTGGCTTTCCCTTTTCGCTCAGACATCGCCCCCTCCTCCTCCCAGCCTCTTCCCCAAGCAAGCTCGATTGGACCTCGCATCGCCGCTCCGATCTCCGATCCGCCGGCCTCACCCGAAGATCCGCCAGCTTCTGCTTCGCTCCATCCCGGAGGCCCTCCCCACCATGGATCGACAGCCAGTCGCAGCGCTCGCCGCCGTGGATCACCAGCCACCGATGACCCACCAACGACCTTGGGGTCTGTTGGGCTTAGCAGCAACCCTCGCCGCCACCCTTGCTTTGGCCGTGTGGTCGGGATATTGGGAACCCGCCGCCCTTGGTATCATTGGGAGCTCCTTTTTCTGGTTCTTCCCCCTTGAGCTGCCCAGCTTCGAGTGCTTCTTAGGGGTGCTCCTTAGTGCTTGTAGGTTCCTGAGTTTTTGGTCGTTGAACTGCTTAGGGCTGATGGTGTTTATCGTAGATGTCGACCTATGGTATTGGCAAGCAGTATCTTTGGGGTTGGGTATTGGCGTACTTTTGGGCTTAGGCGTTGAAGTTGGATGTCGGTCTTGTGCTCGGATTTGGGAGACGGCTAGGATGTTGGTTTCTTGTTGGATGTTATGGAGACTGCTGGGACAAGTGGTAGCGATGATCTTGACCCTCGAGAGTTGGCCTTATACTTGCCTGTATGTGTTGATCTGGGTAATGGCTTGTAATTTGGTAGCATTGCAGATGAAGTCCTTTGTGTTCGGCTGGTTAAGTTGTAACCGTAAGGACGCACTAGGTTTATCCCTTACGTTTATGTATGCTATGGCGATGATTTACATGATTGAGACCATGTAATCATCATTTATAGACGTTCTGTCCTCCTCTTTGGTGTGCTTGCTTCTGACTTATCACCTCAGGTTCCAAGTTCGAACAGATGTCATCATCTTAATAGCTCTCCTTTTCGTGTAATGACATTATCTTATATTTTGGCTACTTGATAATATATATTAGTCGCATCCCTTATTTGCTTATCACATTTCATGTTATTTACAACCTGATTTACAAAGATCTATCTATTCTATCATTTATTTGCTTGAGCTTCTTTATAATATCAATTATTTGTTTCAAAAATATTTTTAAATTCCGAGGACGGAATTATTTTTAAGGAGGGTAGGATGTAACGACCTGTATTTTTACAATACCGTAGTTAACGTAATTTCATTTTAAAAACTATTTTATAATGGTTTGTTAGGAGTTTCACGATTTCAAAAATTTCTTATAAAAATATTTCGAAGTACCAGACTAGTTATGGAATATTTTAGTAAGATCGGATTTCATCAAATACCTCTAAAAGATCTGATAAAAATTCATTTTCAGATATTGCTGTTTTGGCTCAATGAATTTATTTTCTATACAAACGTCTTCAAAACGTTTTCAAACTTCTGCGGTAGCATCCTATGATCATTTAGGGCTCCCCACATTAATTTCGTAATTTTCTGATGTCATTTCAATAGAGAATCCACAAACCCGCTGTCTAAACGTTTTGGCCAAAATATAGTATTTTCGTAGCTCAAAACCCAAAACGGTCTTCGTATTCGCGATCCTCGTGACGATACGATCCTGTGGGTATGTTTTCGTAATTTTCCGGACACGTTTACTAGTAGGGGCATTTTCGTAATTTCGTACAAAATGAATTTCACTAATAGCTTTTTAACCCCTACTTAACTACCTTAATTAACCACCTAGCCTAACCAGTATCTACCCCACCCACTTTGTTAGCTCAAACCCCATCTACCGTTCATGCAGCTACCCTATCTCATTAACCCTATATAACTAGCCCTCCACATTCACATTTTAATACAGACCCATTCTGTCTCCCTCTCTATTTCACGTTCAAACCCAGGCAACCCAGCCCACCGCGGATTCTCCCGCTCTTCACCGTCTCTCTCTCTCACTTCCCTCTCTCTCGCCCTCGCCTCCGGCGGTCTGACCACCGCCGTCGTCACCCACCGCCGGGAGCTCGCCACCGCTGATGTCGACACACGGAGCCGCCACCTCGACGCTGCCCTCGCCAAGACGTCGTCGTCCGCTCCCGAAGGCTCCTCAACGTCGTCTCACGGCATCGACGTGGCCGCCCGTTCGACGTTGCTCCGCCGTCACCACCGAAGCCACAGCGCCCCACCTCCCTCCGAGAGCCTCGCTCCGCTGCCCGTACACATCGCCTCCGACCTCCGGCGATAGCGCGAGGCACCTCTCCGCTTGCAGCCACCCACGTCCACCTCCGTCGCCCCTCAGGAGCCGCCCACGGTGCCGCCGTGAACGCCCTCACACCGAAGCCGCTCGCCTTCCTCCTCCGACGCTTCGAAGCCCACCCCCGATCGCCGTTAACCTCGTTGCAGCCCCCAGCTCCGACGTCGCCCGCCCTCCGCCACCACGAGAGCCCAGCACCTCGCCTCCAGTTGCTCCAACGTCGCCGCACCGATCCCCTCCGACCCCCTCCGAGCTCCGAACACGACGACGACGACGCTGCGTCGACCAGCATCTCCCCCGCACTGTCCCAGCCTCCGACGAGGCTCTCGCCGCGCTCCCTCTCGCTGTCAACGGCCTCGCCACCACGTCCCCAAGCACCGCCGTGCTCCGACGAACGCCGAAGAAGTCCTCCGCCCCGACTTCGCCGCCGCCGCCGCTGAAGCCCGCCGCCACCGATGCCGCTCGCCTCCGATGCCTCAGCCCCCGCATGCAACGAACGAGGGCCCAGAAAAATGAGTGACTAGTCCCAGAAAATCAGAAACGTCGAAACAAATCCATTGGCGTTGGTTTCGTCACCATAAGGCAAGTATATTTCTCACAGTGAATTTTTGAAGGCAAAACTTAAATATGTTAAAATTATTTTAAAATTCGTAGCTTGCAATTTTTAGGTACACTGCTATACGATAAAAATATATGTTACAGTACTTGTAAATACGATCGTTTTGACATCTTGTTTGCAGAATTCTGACGTACGGTTTATCCGGAATAAATCATTGATCGTGGGTATTATAAATAATTTCTTGTTTTATAAATCCTTTTAAAATTCATAACCTGTGATTTTTACGTACACCAATGTACGATAAAAATATATGTCGTAGTACTAGTGAATACGATCATTTTGACACCTTGTTTGAAGAATTCTGATGTACGGTTTTCTCTAAACAATTCCTTGAACATATGTTTTAAAAATCATTTCTTGATTTAAAATTGCTTTTTGGCTATTTAAAATTGTTTAAAAATTGTTTAAAAATCTTGAAAAATAACTACTAGTCTTAGAAAGTATTTTAAGCTAATTTAAACTCTTTTGCTTGGTTAAAATCACATCTTACTCGTTCTTTTATTTATTTAAGTGATCCTGATGTTTTCATTTAATCGAGTCGTGAAGTTGTGAACTTTCACGAGACTGTTGTACAGACTATTGGAATACCGAGATTGAATTGACTGAATGGAAGATGGAACTTCAACAATATTGAATGAAAGATGGAACTTTAATAATATAGAATGGAAGATGGAATTTCAATAATAGACAGATAGTACACGTTCTTTTGACCGACACTTGACTTGACCTGGGATTGGGGTAGTCTATGATCACAAGTGTCACGGAATGACTGGATGCGCCATACTAAATTACCTCCAACACATTACGGGGGTTAGATCCTTGACCGTTGCCACATCGGAACGGTGGGTAAGCCTCGGAGTTGCTCCCGTCGCAGGCTGCATGTTGGTTATCTCTAGTACTCTTGGACATGGACTTATCACTAGGATAGACTGGTTTTTGACTATTGTTCTAACATCTTTTTCTACAGGTTGCTACAGTATGGTTATCAAATGTTAAATTGTCACAGGTTACAGATGGCTTGAAAATTGCTATTAAATATTGAATTGTTGCAGGATGCTAGCAGTATCGCCAATTGCTATCAGATTATTAAATGGTTGCAGGTTGCAAATGGTTGCGAACATTTAACTACTTTAACTGATTTAAACCGCTATAACTCTTTTCTATTTATCTTATCACTTGTCTTTTCAGTTTTTAATTTAAATGTCTAACATTTTGGTTTTGAGAATATCTTGGCGAGTATACCTCGCTGACGGACATTTCATTTTGTTGTTTTTACGAAATGTCCGTCAGGTACCGACAGTGAGTTCGTTGAAGTCTTTGCTGCAGGAACCGAGCCAGAGCTCGAAGACTACGTGGAGTATCTACCCACGAAAGACTAGACTTTTACCTTCGCGTTAGCACTTTTATATATATTTGAATAATGTAATTTGTATACTTTGTTTGTATTGGTCATACTAGGCCAAGCTGTATCTTAATTATTGTACATGGGATATGTAATAATGTTGTTTGAGCTGCTTCTTAAATTTGCAAGCAAGGATCTGCAATTTTTATACAGACGCTTAGTGTGTTTAAGCCAAGGAGGAAGAAAAGAAAAAGATTTCAAAAAGAAAGAAAAAAGAAAGAAAAAAAAAGTACTCCTCCTTGTTTTAAGCACATCGCGGACCCGCTCGCGTCCTCGCTTCCGGTAGAATGGGAAGCGGGGCGTGACACACTCGGGAGCCCGCTTCTAAGCGGAAGAGGTCAGGTGATCCTGGCCACTCTTCCGCTAGGGTGGACTCCCCTCTACCTAGCCCACCACCACCTACACAGCCGCCTCCTGCCGCACCCATTCCACCACAGGCACCGCTCGCCCCCGCTATCGATGCGATGGGGATTACGTTCAGAGACGACGCCCAGCACGCCAGATTCGAGCGTATCTCCCATCGCTCGATCGTACCCACTAGGTTTGCGCACCTTGCTGAACTTGAGCGCCTAGGGGTACTAGAGGGGCTACTCCAGTTGTATGACAACATGGGGTGGCGTGATTTCTTGTCGGTGTCGACGGACACTTATATCCGCCCGACACTAAAGGTCCTTAGCTCTATTGACCGGACCCCTGGAGAATGCTCCTTTCGTCTGATGGATCGAGAGTGCGAGGTCACTCTCGACATGCTTAGAGCATTCTTCCAGTGGCCCACTGTCCCGGACCCAGACCGTGCTTACAGCCCCACACACATCCCACCCACGTCATTCGGCACGCGCGCTTTTTGGACACGTATCACGGGATCTCCCCTCGCCTTTGACCCTAGTCGGGCCAAGGCCTCCGTGATCCTCCACACATGCGTTCGCATTATACAGCGCCTTATGGCGACCACTTTTCTTGCGAGGTATGAGCCGGGGACGATGTCGACGCCAGAGCTCTACATGCTCTACGCGATGACGCGATCGCGGGCCTTCGATCCAGGAGGAGACGTTTTGGTCCCCGCCGTCGAGATTGATATCGCCAGTTGGTACATCGACCGCATCATTATTTCTGTCGACGCTAGGACGCCCATCTGTTGTGGCGGTCTGATTACCCTCTTGGCCCTTTTATGCGGAGTTGACCTCCCTGCTGGCTTGCTTAGACCCCCCGGGCCCCCACTTCTCTTTCCATAGATGTTATGGCCCGGATGAGGATGCTTCGTCCTTATGGTCAGCACTACTGGGTGTGGCTGCACGGTCCCCACAGCGCCGATTACATGATTCTGTCGAGCCCTGCTCGGACGCATATTGGACCCACCGGCAGAGATTGGATTCCAGCGATGGATCTCCTTATCCCCGCCGCGTACGTGCTTGAGCCTGAGGGTGCTCAGCAGGAGCCCCTCCTTCCACCTCTGGACCCCGTGATACCTCAGCATGCACCTGACCTGTCTGTGCCTCCCGACACCTCTGTCCACACGTCTGTCAGTGCCGGGAGCACTTTAGCTGAGTCCACCCACACCACCACCACCACTGTGCCTATCTCCATAGATCCCATTTCCACTGTGAGCCCCGAGCGTCCCCCCACCATAGTTGAGAGCGGCGAGCCTTCTTTTGCTTCCGCGGTTGAGACCCTTTCCTCATTTTTGTTCTCGACCCCTGGGGAGTCATTTCCTTCGCACTTCACGACCTCCCCAGTCGTCGACCTTACTGTCTCCACTGCCGCTGTATTCTCTGAGAGTGTCGTGACGTCTGTCCCCACGCCTGTGTCACTGGCCTCTCTGCCCGCCTCATCGTCTGTCACCACTTCTGCTTCTGCTGCTGCTCCATCCTCTTCGACCTTACCTGCGTCTCGGCCTCACACAGAGGTTGAGCGTCACTTAGTGAGCACATCACCACCGCACCACCCCACAGTCGCACCTATCCTTTATGGTAGCCGTGCGAGACAGCCCGTTCTTCACCAGTACGGCCCTCTGCTCCGCCTCCCCCCGACACCCTAGTTCAGCACCTCCGTGCTCTAGAGGGGGGCAGTTAGTGGACTTAGAGGATATTTTCAGGCTCTCTCTGCTACTGTTAGCGCTGTCCAGTCTCGCGTCGCTTTACTTCCTGGTATTCAGGCTTGCCTGAACCAGATTCTAGCGCGACTGTCTCAGCCACCCACACCTACCCAGCAGCCACCTCGACCACCACCTCCGCCACAGGACGGTGCTGGTGCACCCCCACCCCCTTAGGCACACACTGGATGCCTTCCATATTTTTACTGTTGTTACGCTGGATGTTTTGAGCCTGCTGATTTTGCACCCCTCCTCCTCACACGTTTTGATCACTTGTTGTTCATATATGTCTATATCATTTTGGGAGAGAGGGAGTATTTTTTTGGGGACACCTATATTGCACCATTTTGATCTCTGCATGCACCACCTGCATATCTGCATTCATCATCTGCATACCCATATCATCTTCTTTTATTTGCATCCTCATCAAGCATGCATCCTCACCCACCCCACCCATATTTTATCTCTCAGTGTACCACACTTTACACATTGAGGACACTGTGCACTTTAGCTTGGGGGAGTGAGTTCTCACGCACCTTTTGTTATTTTTGTCGCCTTTTATTTTCATTTTCCCACATTTCTTTGCTTTCACGCTTATTTCCACCCACTTTTTCATTTTTTTTATATGCATCACATTTTCTTACTTTTTGAGTGTGCTGCATTGTGCAGTAGTTTTTCTTTTATCCTTATTTTTTTCCTTTTTGCTAGAGATGAATTTTCTGTGATGACGACGACGTGGTATTAGCTTATCTCTATATGCATATTATCTTGTCATGTCATAGTTTTTATTTCAGATACATATGCTATGTCTTACTATGCATTTAAGATAGTAACCCACACTTTCATGTATGAATATGGATGAAATTCTTTTATTAGTTGAGCCTGATAATTTTTATCGTATACTCTTCATAGAAAACACACCAAGCTTCACGCATTGATTGCTTAAATTTGGAGTACTGCTTTCTTTTCTTATATCACTTCTTATTGCATGAAAATTGTACGCTTCACTTTCAGGTTGATTGAATGTATGCTAAGTTGATATAACGGGATTAGTTTACTTTCTGAGATTAAACTGAGTAGATTACATTACTCTGCTGAAAGTTGTCATGCACATTCTATAGAGTGAACCGAGTGTTACATATATTTCTTACTCCACATATCTTGAGCATTATTTCTATACTTAAAATCATTGGTGAATATCCCTTTAGCGATTCTTATATTGGCATTTTCCCCCGCTAAAAAATCTATGCTCCAACACCCCCAAAATCAAAAAGAAAAAAATATTCTTGTATATCTCTCTTTCTTTTGATTTGGGATCACAGTTGTGTATATATGATTGGAAAAAAAGAGAGAGAAAAAAGAAAAAAAGAGAAGAAAAGAAAAGAGAAAAAAAGTTCATATATGATCCCATCTCATACTCTTTCTCTCTTTCTCCCCTCTTTTATTTTGTTTTTTTTAGCTTCAAAAATGGGGAATAAGCTTATTGATTTATCTGATGCCACCACGCTTATAGATAAGCTTGGGGGAGGGGATCCAATGATGTGTGAGAGAGTGACTACTTGATTGTGCATGACAACCTAAGCTAGGTAATTTTCTATACTCGGTGAGATTACTAAAAGTTTTACGAAATCCAGGAATTGAAACTTAACATGCATTTCATGAAAGCCACTCCTTTCTATTCTTATTTCTTCATATTGTGTGATATCTCTTATACTCCAAATAGAAAGCATTCAATTGAAAAGTGTGTGGTTTATGATTATGTATACCGCTTTAGATGTTTCAGGCGATGTTAATTCTAGAATGATTCCATATTTCATACTATTTTGATATTCTTGGGTTCCTATTTTGAATGCATCCTTATATTATGATATCGAGATAAAAATCTTTGGCATGCGTTTTATATTCACCGTATGCTATTGGAGTAAGCAAGTCCACGTCCTGAGAAAATGATCTAGCACCTCCCTCTTTGTTTTCTTATATATTTTCTATTTCTTTTTTCCTTTTCCTTATTTTTTCCCGTTAGGTTCGCCTTTTACTTGTCTTCCTCGAGGACGAGTAAGAGGTAAGCTTGGGGGATTTTGATCACTCCATATTTTACACCTTTTTTCTGCATGTTTTCATGTTGTTTTGATCGCCCATATCGCGTTTTTCACGATTATTCGACGATATCGCGTTGCTTTTCACTATTTCTTGTTTTTGTCGTATTTCAGGAGATATGGAGCGATTTGGAGCGAAAATGAGATCAGAGGATTTTCACGCACTTCGGAGTGTCGCCCACGGCTTATTTGAGGAGTTATTAGCGATAGAGGATGAGCGAAAGAAGAAGGAATTCCATAGGAGCGACGAGGAGGCGAAAAGGAGGAGAAAGGAGCTCAGGAGCACCTCACTCGGCCGAGCAAGACTGCTCATTCGGCCGAGTGACGAATCACCCTCGCCCGAGTGAAACGGATATGCACTGAAGATTTTCCATGTTTCATCGGCTGAGTAAGGAAGTCTACTCGGTTGAGTAAGAAAGCTCACTCGCCAGAGTGGTACAGAGAGTTCGTCCAGAGAAGCTGCCAACTTACTGGAATTTCAGAGGAAGCCCACTCGACCGAGCATGATTGCTCACTCGGCCGAACGAAGAAGGCTACTCGGCCGAGTCACCCCAAGAGACAGACTCCTGAGAACCCCGAAGTTATTGTTATTTTACAGGGTTTGTCACTCGGGCGAGTGACAAGGGTCACTCGGCCGAGTGACCCTCTCCGACTGCTACTAGGACTGCGGATTCTGGGCTGCGCAGGGGCAGTTTTGTCACGATTTTTGGACGATTTTGGCTTGTATTTAAGCCTAGTTTCTACCCTAGTTTTAAGAGAAACTTGAATTATTTTTTAGAGACTTCTATTAGGTTTTTGACGGCTATTCTTTTGCAAAATCTCAGCTGGAGATCATTAGCTACATTATTGGTTTGTTCTTTCTTGTTAAAAAACTCATTTTTATGAATTGTTTCTTCTTTGCAATGAATTGTGCTATGGTTCCATCTATTACTTCTGAGATTTTCATGATGATTAGTGAGTAGTGCCGTCGTTCTAGGGCATGGGGATGAACCCTGTGGACCCGATCTTTGAATTGTGATGAATTTATAGATTTGTTACTAGAATTGATAATGGTTAGGTTGTGATCGCTTTATTACGAGTAGCTAGGAATTCATGTCGATTGGGATTTGCAAGAGATTGGATCCCAATTGATAGGAGGGCCTAGATATTCGATTTAGATTGATAATTGAATTTCTCTAGATTTGGTTTGCAAGAGATTAGACCAAAGTTAGGATTTTTAATTATAAATCTATACTAATATTTGTTTGCAAGAGATTGGACGAATACGAACTATCATAACCTAGATCATAGCTCGAGTTTGCACGAGAGTGGGCTCGAGATGCGATTGAACGATAATGTCGATCTTCACGCTAGCGGCTTAGGGTAGGGTTTGTACGAGAGTGGGCTCTATTCTAGGTTTGCTATAGACCGGCAATAGCGCGAAAGCGTGAGCTTGGTTCTACATTAAGTTGCGACTAGTTCACCTATATTCAAGCTTAGCAACAATGAAATTTATGATTCACAAGGATGAGAGACGGTCCGTAGTGGGGATTTCCTATCCCTAGACGCCTTTTATTATATTGATATTTCTTATTATTTGAACGATTGTGACTATTACATCAAAACTATTCTTATTCTCTTGATAGCTAGGTAATCAAAGTAAGATACTGTCATTTGTCCTCCCTGTGTTCGATACCCGCTCGCCATTACACCGTGCGCTTGCGGTAAGACTACAAGTCGTTTTTCGGGTGTATATCCGGACGCGATCAAGCTCATATTTCTCCTTAAGAGAAGAAATGCTGGTATCCAAGGTGGACACCCGTGCTTTGAGCTCGTGCACTTGGGTTTTAAGAGAATCATTCTCTAAACCCAATTGTGTGTGTCGTGAAACTAGATCACTATTATCCTTAGGATGTGTTTGATCTAGTTGAGATTTGAGTGTATTCACCGCATTTCTCAAAGTGACATTTTGAGAAGCTAAATTCGCTTTCTCAAGAGTTAAAGTAACAACAATGGTGTCATTGTTGATAATGCATGGAATGGATGAATTGTTAACATTCAATTTCTTCAAACTAGTATATCTAAGCATTAAAGATTAATACTTAGCAAATAGTTCTTCATTAGCAATACGTAATTCATCCATAGTTACCTCGGTATCATCCATGTCGGAATCACTCTCATCCGAGAGTGGATCTTCTCGGGCCATGAAGCACATGTGGGCACTTTCACCCTTCTCATCATCGGAAGCACTTGATGAGTCTCCACTTGAGTCATCGAATGTGCCGACGAGTCCTTTCTTCTTATCTCTCTTATTCTTGTCGGACTTGTGGTACTTCGGAGCCTTCCCCTTCTCTTTGTTTCTTAGCATTGGGCAATCCTTCTTGATGTGCCCTGGCTTGTTACACTTAAAGCAAAGAGAGGAAGTAATATTAGTAGACTCAAATCTTTTGTTAGTGGGAAATTTACCTTTGCGAAAGAAGCGTTGAAACTTCTTCGCCATTTGGGCCATTTCACCCAATTCCATCTCATCTTCTGAATCTTCACTATCGGAGGATGAGGAATTGGCGTTGAATGCCAAAGCTTTCTTCTTGGCCTCCGAAGGATTCATCATAGCTCGAGTCTTTAATCGGTTCTCCCGTCTTACTTCATAAGACATGAAAACCTCGTAACTGGTCATTTTAATATTGTTTATTGCTGATAGAATTGTAATAGTTGTAAATCTGTTATGTTACTTTTCTGCTCTATTGTACGCACTTTACTCTTTAGATTGCCATGTTAGTTTTGCCATGCTTGTTTATTGTTTTAGATATCATGTTAGAGATACTTTGAGTTACGTCTGATCCTATCGACCCTTCTTTTTGTGGTGGTCTCACCAGATACAGCACAGGTTGAAGAAGGTGCAACATGGACTGCAGACACTGAGTTTGCTGTAGAGTTTGACCAGGAGGACGCTGGTTATTAAATTGTGAGTGTGAGAGTGTTTTGTATTTCATGTATCAGAGTGGCTTGGTGTGTATTTGTATTTCGAGTTGTATTTTCCTTTCCTGTATGCTGCTGGTTTGTAATAAGGTTTATACCACTTTCATGTATGAGTATATTGGCGCATTTCTGCAACAGAGCCTGTATTGACTTCATTGGTGCCTAGCATGACTTGCGCATGTTCCAAACAGTAACGGGCCCCGATAGTGGGTCGTTACATTAGTGAGTGATTTTTTGAGATTTCTTTGTGAAATTCATTGTAATCTTCTTCTAGTTATCTCTCTTTTCGGTTTGAGAGGTTATTTGTGAGAGCTTTTGTTTTCTTCTCTTTTGGTGAGATCTGAGATCTCATGTGGATTTTGTGAGAAGAGCTTGAACTCCAAGCTTGGAGTTATTTGTGCTCTCTTTTGTTCAAGAAGATTGAATGAGTCAGTATAATTTTCTCTGATCATATTAGTGGAAACCGTTATCGGGAATCTAGACGTAGGCGTCGTTAGCGGGCTGAATCAGGGTAAACTCTGTGCCACTTGATTTGTGCTTTTCTGATATCCTTACTTTTCGTATTACTTGTTTTGGTTGAATATTGTGCTATTGTGATGTACCTCTGAAAGATCGCGACATAGTGATTGTTGGGTGGCTATTCGCTAAAAGGGGCCGCTTCTGCTGTCTGGCTATTGGTTATTCGTTTTTATCCCAACAAAAGGATCCTAAATAGCACTTCAACACTTTCCTCTGGCAAATCTAGCTTTACAAGTCTTTAGATACCATGGTGTCTAAAGTCTTCCATACCATATTACCTAAGGAGACACGGTAGTGGTACAACTGACTATGCCCTTATACTATCAACTATTTTGATCAACTCATAGTAAAGTTTATCTACCATTTAACTACAAATAGGCAAGAAAGAACTATGTGCAATTGATGTCGCTAAGACAAATGCATGAGAGTGGCTAGGTTTTTTTCAAAGGTTCAATTATGTACAATTTAAGACTAAAGGTGCACTAAACAACCTTGTAATCATGGTACTAACCAATAATGTTTGAAGCTACAACCTTGTAATCATGGTACTAACCAATAATGTTTGAAGCTACGAGGTCTACATGGAGCTCCAAAGAAAGCTTTTCAGTACACTTAACTCAATAGATGGACTTAGAGAATATCTATTTGGAAGCAGAAGAAGTAATGTTAGCAAATAATCCATTCCTAGAGGCCACTATCTTGAAAGGTGACTAGAAAAGAAATAGAAGTTGCAAAAACACATTCATTGTGATGGAAATAAGCCACCTCGATTACATGATCTAGAGCTAGAACTTTATATTATTTATGTAAACATAGAAAAAAAGAGTTGAAAGTAACAAAAAAATATGTGTTAAATAAATCACCGCACATATGATTCAAACCTGACGCCACTTAAAGAGGTGGTATACAATTCAAACCACTAAATCAAATTTTCCAACAGAGGTTGCGTGATGTCATTATATAGGTAGATTTATGTATATGAAAATAATTATAAAATAAATCAAGTAGAATCCCGATGTATTTAGATTGATAAGTTAAAACCAGCACTTGACCCGGGTTTTACACAAGTCGGTCGAGTCGGCCCAGATTCTATTCGATCTGTTAGAGCTCTACCCATACCGGGTTAAGGAAACTGGGGTTGGATCGGGCCAGATTCATTTTGCCAGCCATAGTCACATGGATGACTCATGTGATAGTATTTTCATCGATATTTTTTTTAAAAATGCAATTACACAAAACCTAGCAGGGTACACATCAAGAGAATGCTTTCCATATAAGTGGCTCATGTGACTGTATTTTACTAGGAATGAGTTGTTTGAAGTGCTACTCGTACCAAATATAGAACTTCATAGGCTAGCTTGCTAACATCATTGACATTTTGGAGTCCTTAATAATAATGATAGTCAATTGAGATAAGATAATAACATTCATTGCAAAATTCATGGTAGTGGATGCACCCTCTACTTGTAATGGCATTATTAGACGAACATCACTGGCGGCACTTGAAGTACCGATCTCTTCTTTCACAAACCGATCAAATTTCCTATCACTAAGGTGTTAGCCAAGCTAAGAGTGACCACATGATGTATAATGTATAGATCTTATTATTATATGTCAGTGTGCCACATATATATATATATTTTATACTCTTTTCATGTGCATTCCATACCATTTTGTCCACCGTTTCACGCTATTCTCTCCGTTTTGTTTCCTCTTTACGCTTTTGGTATTTCTCATGTGTTGCATGAGAAATCAAGGAATTTTGGGATCAAGAATGGAAGAAAAGGAAATAGGAAGGAGCGAGAAGCGATTGGTCATCAAAATATGGGAAGTAGATCTCAAGAGTGTCACACGTGGTCGCGTAGACTAACCCACGCAGCCGCATTGACAGGACACATCAAAGCAGCCCAACACCAAGGCACGTGGCCGTGTCATCCAAAGCCAAACGGCCGCATTGACAGAAACTGAAGGTAGAGAATTCTGAAGCTACGTGGTCGAGTCATTCACGTCAACACAACCGCGTCAATCCAAGATGACCTGAAGCCAAACGACCGCTCCACGCAGCCGTTTAGATCAAGTTATGGTGCTGCTAACACTCAAACGATGCAGTCACGTAAACTAGCCACGCGGTCGCGTCACCTGTAGCAATTGAGCCCTAATTTTACGCAATTTGGCCAAACGGCCGTGTCGTTCTTGACGCGGCCATGTCTACTAGGGTTTTCTGGGTCCGTGTGGGCGCCGCCAAGGGCTTTTTGGGACTTTTTGGGCATTTTGAGAGGAAATAAATAGTTTTCTTGTAGCTCTGTGCCCAAAGATGCTTTTTGGCAGGGTTTTTGAGCTTTTCAGAGGATTTCTTAGGTGTAAAGCGTCTAATTCCCTGGCACTTCTGATTATTCTTTTTGTTTCTAGTTTGATTATTGAATAGTAACTCAATCAATTGATTGCCCTTTGATTGCTGATTGGTTTGCTATTGAATCTTCATATCTGTTGCAATGTACAGTGAATAATTTCAGTGACAAACTTGTAAATAAGTGATATGTGCGGCAGTAAAACCGTGGGTGCGCAAATCAACTCCCTTAAAAAAAAAGGACAGAAAGACAAAAGAAAATAAAAGAAACAGTTGCCAATTACGAAGGAGCTCTCTAATGCCGGGACCTGGGCCGCACACAATCTACACGTTGGGCACCGGCGTCGGCCTCCTCCGCCTGACCCGCGGCCGGTTCAGCCCACAGCACTGCCTTTTCTACTCCCTCAACGCCTTCGTCGGCCCTGACCTCGGATCTTTCGCCGAATGGATCGCCGGTTCCGTTCTCGACCTCGGCCGAGGTTTCGGATCTTTGGCCATGGATTTAATTCACCACCCCTTTTATTATGTCCTCGTCCTCGGCCTCCCACTCTCTCTTTTCTATTCTTGGCTCTCCAGGTCGCTGCTTCGCAAAGGAATTATCGATACCATTTCAGGGGTGAGCTTTAATTTTTAATTTTTAATAATTCTCTCTGTATAGAAATTAATGTTTGGTGATTAATTTTTAGTTTATTGCATGAAATTTTTGGTTATTTGGTTGATAATAATGAAGGTTATGGCCACTTTGTGGTAAAATTAAATATTGTTGCACTAGGACAAAGAGATCGACATTTCTTTTTTGTGATCATGTACATAAAGTGTTCATTTTCTGAGTTCATCATACACAAGATTAATTGTAAGCTTAGGTGGCTTTCTTTTGCACTATGGATTCATTCTCAGATTCAGATGGTCTATCTAACATACTTTAATTATTATATTTCTATATGTTTAGGTGCCTCTAAACAGAAGACAGTGCCTCTTGTTGCTGGCTGCAGGTTCATTGTCGCATTTTTTCCTTGATCATTTGTTTGAGGTGAGGGTTTAGCTTTCTTTCGCCAAAATTTGGATTATGTCATGCATAATTAGTTAGTGAATCATTAAGTTGGTATGCCCTACTTAGAAAATCTCAACTGAAGAGATTTAACTTTTCAGTCTTACTAATTCGTAGCTTTCTTAATGGAGAAGAAAAAGTTTTTGATCTTGAATATCCTTATTACTATAAAACGGTAAAAAAAGAGCTTCTATTGCCCAAGTGTCTAAATCAAGCTAATGTATGTTGGATATTTCCTCATTTCAAGTAGGCATGATAGTCCCACATCGGTTATTGGATAACCTCTTGATTGGTATATTATAGTCTCTCTTTTAATGGGCTATTGGACTTGTTAATGGGCTAGGACTTGGGGGTATCTCGCGGGCGCATGAGCCCACACCGGAACCGAGCCCAAATCGGGTTGAGCCGAATGGAAAATCTGGGCGTCGGATCCGGAAAACCTTAGCGTGTGTGCGCTGGCGTCGCGCCTGCGCAGGGGGGGTTCACGGGTGCGCGCGCGGAGTGCCCGAGTTTTGCGTTAAATTTTTGGCCCATTTGAAAGGCAGAATTTGAAAGGCCCATTACGGTTTTAATTTTTCCCCAACAGCCATATTTCTTTTATTGCGCTGTTTAATGGCCCAACAGCTATAATCCCATTTAATATCGCAACAGCTATTTTCTCAATTAATAGCAGAATTAAATCTTTTTCATAATTGCGGAATTCCAACCGGTTTTTCTTTTGCCCTATATAAACCCTAGTCTGTCAAGGGTTTTGATACACTGCGAAAAAAAACCGTTCTTCTCCTCAAACAAAATTTGTCTCTTTTCTGTTCGTCTCTGCTTTCACAAACGCGAACAGCTCCTCCTTCCTTGTTGCTGCAGACTGCAGCTTCCCCCTTGCTGCTCTTCCTCTTCGTTCGAGATTGAAGATACGTTGCTGCTCGCTGGAGCCTTGTATTGTGAGTGCACACTTACAAGGCCGTTGCCGTTGAATCCTGGAGGGTAGCCGCTGGACCTGCCTTGCACCGAGTTCTTACTCTGAGGGGCGGAAATCTACTCTTAAGGACAGTGCCTAGCACGCCTCGGCAAACCGATAAGTCTCTTCTTCTTCTTAATTTCGTAGCATCATCCTATTAATCTGCTGTTTTTATCCAACAATCTTAAGAGTAGATATGGATGCTGCTATTGTGACTGCCAAACATCTGCCTGATCTGTCTAAAATCGAACTTTTTTCTGGTTCTTTCTTTAAACGTTGGCAAGAAAAAGTCTTTAGTACACTTGATGTCACTGGCTTTGCCTTCGCACTCACAGATCCTAAACCAACAGATGAAAAAGAACTTCCTGCCTGGGACCGTGCCAACAAAATTTGTCGCCATACTATTCTTCATACCCTCTCTAATGAATTATTTGATGTGTACTGTCCTACTAAAATTGCTTCAGAAATTTGGACTAGCCTAACCAAAAAATACATCCTAGAAGATGCTGGTACCCAAAAATTTGCTGTAGGCAATTTCCTTCACTTTGCCATGACTGAAGACAAATCTGTTTCCACCCAAATCCATGATTTCCATGTCCTTATTGATGATATTAAAAATGAAAATATAACTCTCCCTGAACCATTTGTTTCTGGCTCTCTTATTGAAAAACTTCCCGAATCTTGGAAAGATTACAAAAATAGTCTCAAACACAAACGGAAACAAATGTCCCTTGAAGATGTTATCATCCATATTAGGATTGAAGAAAAGAATAGGGAAAGAGAAAAATCCAATTCTGCTAAAGAAATTGTTTCTAAAGCCAATCTTATTGAAGCTAATTCTTCCTTTCCTCCTTCTCATCCTAAGAAACCTTTCAAGAAATTTAGACCCAACCACAAACCAACTCAGAGATTTCAAAAGGGCCAAAACCATACTACTTTCAAAAAGAAAGGGGACTGTTTTATTTGCAAGAAACCTGGACACCATGCAGCTCAATGTCGCTTCCGGAAAGATACTCCTAAACCAAGTGCAAACTTGGTAGAAGGAGATATAATTGCTGCGGTGATCTCAGAGGTTAACATGGTGGCACATGCTAAGGACTGGGTAATTGACTCCGGGGCAACCCGGCATATCTGCGCTGATAGAGGAGCTTTTACCTCCTATGTTCCTATCAGCTCTGGCGAGGAAAATGTGTACATGGGGGATTCAAGACCCTCACCCGTAATCGGGAAAGGGAAGGTTCTTCTCAAATTAACCTCAGGAAAAACCCTTTCGCTTAGTGAAGTGCTTCATGTCCCAGATATCCGTTGGAATCTGGTTTCTGTCTCTCTTCTGGGAAAAGTGGGGGTTAAGGTTACTTTTGAGTCTGATAAAATTGTAATGACCAAGAATGGTCAGTTTGTGGGAAAGGGATATTGTAACCAGGGTCTTTTCATTCTGAATGTACTTGATGTCATGAATAATAATGCATCATCATCTTCTGCTTACTTGATTGACTCTTTTGATATCTGGCACCATAGACTAGGACATGTCAATTATTCTTATATTAAAAAAATGAAAGAAATTGGATTGTTGAATGCATCATCCTCCTCTAATGACAAATGTGAAATTTGTGTTGAATCAAAAGCCACTAAGAAAACATGTAGGTCTGTACACAGAGAAAGTGAACTTCTTGCTTTAATTCATAGTGACCTTGGGGATTTGAAAAGCCATATAACTAGAGGTGGTAAGAAATTCTATATCACTTTTGTGGATGACTTCTCTAGATACACTGAAGTATACTTGCTTAGATCTAAAGATGAAGATTTTGATATGTTTTTGAAGTATAAGATTAAAGTAGAGAATCAACTTAATAAGAAAATAAAAAGGGTTAGATCAGATAGAGGAGGGGAGTTTACATCTTTTAATGAGTATTGTGAAGAACATGGGATTATTCATGAGACTACTCCTCCATATTCACCTGAATCAAATGGCATAGCAGAGAGGAAAAATAGGACTTTAAAAGAAATGATGAATGCTTTGCTAATTAGTTCAGGTGCACCTCTTAACCTTTGGGGAGAAGCTATTCTCTCTGCTTGTCACATTCAGAATAGAATTCCCTATAAGAAATTAGGTAAGACTCCTTATGAACTTTGGGTAGGTCATTCTCCAAACCTTAGTTACCTCAAAGTGTGGGGGTGCTTAGCTAAAGTTCTTTTACCTGAACCTAAGAAAAGAAAGTTAGGTCCTAAAACCTTTGATTGCATGTTTATTGGATATGCTCAAAATAGTGCTTCTTATAGATTCCTTGTTGTTAAAAGTGAGCAAAACATTATGGAGCCTAACACAATTGTTGAAACCAAGAATGCTGATTTCTTTGAGCATATATTTCCAATGAAAATGGATAATATTAGGTTGACTTCTGCTCCTCCATCATCGCAAACTTCTGATGTTCATTCACATGATAATGATGATGAGATAGAAGTAAGAAGGAGTAAAAGAGTTAGGAGGGAGACTAATCTAGGTGATGGCTTTTTTACGTTTCTTATTGATGATGATCCTCTTACATACCATGAAGCTATCACATCTCCCGATGCCACTTTTTGGAAAGAAGCAATCAACAGTGAATTAGAATCTATTATGTCAAATCACACATGGGAACTTGTTACATTGCCCCCAGGAGCTAAAACTATAGGTTGCAAATGGATATTTAAAAGGAAGCTAAAACCTGATGGTTCTATTGACAAGTTCAAAGCTAGATTAGTTGCTAAAGGTTTCAACCAAAAGAAAGACATTGATTACTTTGACACTTTTGCCCCTGTTACTAGGATAGCTTCTATCCGAGTCTTGGTTGCCTTAGCTTCTATACATAGTCTTGTTATCCATCAAATGGATGTAAAGACTGCTTTTTTGAATGAAGATTTGGAAGAAGAGATTTATATGGGACAACCTGAAGGTTGTATCACTCCTGGAAATGAACATAAAATATGCAAACTTGTTAAATCTCTTTATGGTTTAAAACAAGCTCCAAAACAATGGCATGATAAATTTGACTCTGTCTTGCTTGCAAATGGTTATCATATAAATGATGCTGATAAATGTATTTACACAAAGTTTGATAATGGTGTTGGTGTTATTATTTGCTTATATGTTGATGACATGCTTATTCTCGGCACCAACCTAGATGTAGTAAATGCAACTAAGTCATTCTTGTCTTCAAAATTTGATATGAAAGACATGGGTGAAGCTGATGTGATCTTAGGTATTAAGTTAACTAAGACACCTAGTGGGATTATGCTTTCTCAAGGACATTATGTTATTAAAATGCTTGAAAAGTTTGGATATCATGATCAAAAACATGTAGCTACTCCATATGATGCTAGTTTACATTTAGCTAAAAATTTTGGTGAATCTGTTTCACAAATTAAATATGCTCAGATCATTGGTAGCTTAATGTATTTAATGAATTGTACTCGCCCTGATATTGCTTATGCTATTAGTAGATTGAGTCGTTACACTCAAAATCCTAATAGTGATCATTGGAATGCATTGTCAAGAGTTATGAGATACTTGAAAGGAACTCTTGAATATGGATTATGTTTTAGTGGCGATCCATCAGTTTTAGAAGGTTTTACTGATGCGAACTGGATCTCTGATTCAGATGAGCTTAAATCCACAAGTGGTTATATTTTTACACTTGGTGGAGGTGCTGTGTCTTGGAAATCTTCCAAGCAAACATGTATTGCTCGGTCTACTATGGAATCCGAGTTTATTGCCTTAGAGAAGGCATGTAGTGAAGCCGAGTGGCTTAAGAACCTTCTTGGTGATCTTCCCATTTGTGAAAAACCGGTACCGTCTGTGTCTATCCATTGTGATAGCCAAGCTGCAATTGCGAAAGCCAAAAATAAAGTTTTTAATGGGAAGAGTAGGCATATACGCCTAAGGCACTCTATTGTGAGGCAGCTGCTAGATCATGGGATAGTATCCCTTGATTATGTGAGGTCAGAGATGAATTTGGCAGATCCTTTGACAAAACCACTAAATAGGAAGTTAGTGGAAAGTACATCGAGGGGAATGAGACTTATACCTAAAACATAGGTCGAGAGTGATGGTAACCCAACCTATGTGATTGATGATCTCATGAAGTAGGTTCATATGGGTAACAACAAGTCACTTGTTGATCGTGGGGGAGCACTGTCATTAAGTTTATGTCCCTTCCTATGGTGTAGATAGTGCTATCGACGATGAGAAAGGGTGAGTATATGACTCTTAATGGAAACCATAGCCCTTGTTGGGTGGTGTGCATAATCGTCGAGCACACTTGATGGGTCCACCTATATGGGTGTGGAAGTGGGGCCGCTTCCTATGCGAATTTAGGTACATTCGCTAGAGCACTCATGAAAAACCAGGTATGGCGCATGGCCGAAAACGTGCCAACCCGAAAGAGCAAGCAACTATTCATTGATGATTCGATATGGGTTGTAAGTCAATGTTTTACAATAAACGGGATTGGTTCATAGAAACTATATGTTTCACCAACTTCTTGTAGAACACACTTCCATTCCCTAAGTAATGGTTCATAGACCGAAAGTCACTGTTGCTAATGTATTGAATCGTCGTATTCGATCTCGAAATCTTTTCTTTTCCTTATCTTGGATTCTTTTTCCCTTACCTCTTGAAATTTTGAAATAGTGGGGGATTGTTGGATATTTCCTCATTTCAAGTAGGCATGATAGTCCCACATCGGTTATTGGATAACCTCTTGATTGGTATATTATAGTCTCTCTTTTAATGGGCTATTGGACTTGTTAATGGGCTAGGACTTGGGGGTATCTCGCGGGCGCATGAGCCCACACCGGAACCGAGCCCAAATCGGGTTGAGCCGAATGGAAAATCTGGGCGTCGGATCCGGAAAACCTTAGCGTGTGTGCGCTGGCGTCGCGCCTGCGCAGGGGGGGGGTTTCACGGGTGCGCGCGCGGAGTGCCCGAGTTTTGCGTTAAATTTTTGGCCCATTTGAAAGGCAGAATTTGAAAGGCCCATTACGGTTTTAATTTTTCCCCAACAGCCATATTTCTTTTATTGCGCTGTTTAATGGCCCAACAGCTATAATCCCATTTAATATCGCAACAGCTATTTTCTCAATTAATAGCAGAATTAAATCTTTTTCATAATTGCGGAATTCCAACCGGTTTTTCTTTTGCCCTATATAAACCCTAGTCTGTCAAGGGTTTTGATACACTGCGAAAAAAACCGTTCTTCTCCTCAAACAAAATTTGTCTCTTTTCTGTTCGTCTCTGCTTTCACAAACGCGAACAGCTCCTCCTTCCTTGTTGCTGCAGACTGCAGCTTCCCCCTTGCTGCTCTTCCTCTTCGTTCGAGATTGAAGATACGTTGCTGCTCGCTGGAGCCTTGTATTGTGAGTGCACACTTACAAGGCCGTTGCCGTTGAATCCTGGAGGGTAGCCGCTGGACCTGCCTTGCACCGAGTTCTTACTCTGAGGGGGCGGAAATCTACTCTTAAGGACAGTGCCTAGCACGCCTCGGCAAACCGATAAGTCCCTTCTTCTTCTTAATTTCGTAGCATCATCCTATTAATCTGCTGTTTTTATCCAACAATGTAAACATTGAATGAAAATTTGGTTTTGTTGATTTGATTCATTAGAAGATCTATATAAGCCATGAGATCACAACATTGTTATGATGAAGTTGTGCGGCATCCATATTTGTGTGTTCTCATGCATTGGACTCTTCATTTTTGCCAAGATGAAGCTGGGTACCAACTACCAATTATGAACTACCAAAATCGTTTTTTAGTCATTGGACAAAAAAGCCCAAGACGAGGGGTGCTTGTAAATCTAGAAGCATTACTTTTGGACCTGCATTAGAATAACAAATATGAGTTGGAGGGAAAGGTTCGTTTGTTGACAATTGGAATATATTTATAATGTCAAGTTGCATGTGCTTAAGTATGTTATAACCAAGCAAAAATGCAGGCACCTACCTATCATTCTAGTATTAATACTAGAATTAGCACAAGGGTATATGAATTATAGGTTCATTCCTAAGTGTATCCAATCTCACTATTGAATGCACCATTGTGTTTCCCTTGTATTGCCATCTGTTATCAAATTGCGAATATTCAGTACACCTTACGAAAATTCAATGGATATTGAGGAAACAACAATTGCGTCTTTGGACATACCTCCAAAATGGAGTCAGATTTTTAACTCTAGATATAAGGTTTCTATTTTGAAATAACTAGAGAATTGCAGATATCATTGTTAGATTTGTCATGGGTCCTTGATTGGCAGAATATGCCAAGCCCATAATTCTTTATTCCTCTAACCTCTACGTCTGGAATTTCTTCTAGTCAAAAGTAATTCATAGGTGCCTAGGTGTTTAAGCTGCATGATCATAGATGATAATGTTTGAGGTTTCGCCTGATACCTTTTGGTATTAGGTGTTTCGTCTCAGTTTCGAAGCAAACCCAGACGAAACTGGCGTTTGGTTCCGGTTTTGGCCAAAACAGTGCCGTTTCGGCTAACATAGTTTTGACCGAAACCGGATAGAAAATGAAGAATTAAATCAATTAATTATGACAATAAATTAAATAAAATTAAAGAAAAGATGTAAACAAAAATTCCGTTATTATACAACAAAATTTGTGATCAAATAGTTTTAATCTCATGAATGCACGATAAAGGAAAAAATTCTATAAAATTAGAAGAGGAGTAGCATGCTTCAGCAAAACGATATAGGCACGAAGTTTAAAAAAATGAAAGAAACGTCGCTTTGAGCGAGCATAGCTCCGAAGAGATCAACGAAGCATCGACGGACTTTGCCGATCGACAGACGCTAGGGCTCCGGTGTGGCAATGTCTCGAGCAAGGACAATGAATGTCTAGGGCTTGGCTTTGATCAATAAATAGCTCAACACCTCTCTATGAGGCATGATCTAGAGTTTTTTTGCAGAAAATTGATGATCTCTCCGTTGAATTGAGGTGAAAAGGGGCAAGTTTGAAATAAATTATGATTAATGATCTATAAATAAGACGTTGACAATTGTTAAAATATTGTTAAAATATTGCTAAACTTATTACATTTATTTACTAGTTTGTCATTCCCTTTGTTAACAGTTTAACAAATGGAATGAGAACCTTGTTAATAAATGTAACATGTGTAGCTAAATATGTGAACATACCCGATAATTACACGTGAGGCATGTGCAGTTGTTGTTCAACAACGATAGCAGATAGCCGAATTACATATATCGCTCAAATTATCACATGTATATACAAGCTTTCCATTCCCTTTGTTAATAGTTTAACAAAGGGAATGCCAAGCGTAATATGCATGTCAAAATATGTAATGTGAACCACGAACTGTAGCTGCACGCGATGCATGTGTGAGTGCTGCTGAACAGTGAGCGCACGAGCGAGGCACGTGTGCTCACTACTCAACAGCGAGTACTACCGATTATAGTACATTATTTACAAGTTTGCCATTCTGTTTTTTAAATTTTCATAATTTCATTCAAATAATTCACATTAAATGTTTTGATAAACATATGACCTTTTATTTACAATTTTGTCAATCCTCTTGTTAACTAATTTTGATGTACATTTACATTTTATTTACACATTTTGCTAAACATATTACATTTTACTTGCAATAATTTAAACTAATTTTAATGAAATATTCTTAGGTCACTTTCAGTAATAAAATTGCAAATAATGTTAAGTAATAATTGTTACCGTAGATTTATTACTTTTCAAATGTTGTTGTTATTGGACTGATTTTAATTCGCAACTGTTATTAATTTTATTTAACTAATATTAATGTTAATAATTTGTAATTTTTGATGTTAATAATTTTATATAAATAATATTAATATTAATAATTCTTAATTGTTAAAGTTAATAATTTTACTTAACTAATTTTAATGATAAAACTCAATAATTCTTTACTTTATTGATGTTAAATAACTAATTTTAATTGTTAATTATTATTTATTGTTTGTAATTACTGATAATTAATTTAAACAATGTTAGATGTCTAAATTTATATTTTTAATATCAATTAGTTTATTAAAATAGTTTAATTTTACTAAAATATGTTATCTTCAGTTATAAACGATAAGTAAGATGTCTTGAAGAGCCCTTATGGAGAAATATTTAGATATTGGCTGAGCTCATAGTAAAATAATTGGAAATATGCATATACATGTAAGGTGCAACTACTGCCGAAAAGAAATGTATAGAGGCATGATTCATCTGAATAAATATTTGGCAGGAATTGTCAGGATGCAGTCATGTACCAAATCGTTGAAAGGAGTGTGGGCAGAGATGAATGCACCAATATCTGACAAAAAGAAATAAAAAGCAAATGTTATAATTTGAAAGAATAGGATTGACGAAGAGTTAATAGCAAGGCCTATGAGCGCAAACTCTGATGATGTTGATGAGGATGATGACAAGACCGAGGAGGGGAGAGCTTAGAAGAGTACTGAGATCAAGTCGGTAAGAATATGTCGAGGAAGAAATAAGACTTGCTAGATGAAGAATGAGAGCAGGATCGTTTGGGTAGATAGATTAGGTATGGGTCGCACTGAACCTACGTGCAGATTATTTGGTCTGTTCAAATGTGGTTCTATTCTTATTACTGAACTTATCGATATACCATCCGGTGTTCTCAAATCCGGTGTAGATAGTGCTGACCCTTTTATTTTAACATAGAAGGGCAAAACTCAGACAACTTTAAAGATTTCAATAATGGGTGGCATGAAAATGCTAAGAGCTTTCTAGAAAAAAATTGTATCCAAATATTTATACTTTAGCCATATCCCGCACAATGTGGCTAATAATCCATGCTACAAGCCTATAGCAGATGCTTTCGTGCAAGTAGGTTGTGACATTCCTCAACTCATTGCTTGGAAGCTTTTTCACACATATTTAGACATAGAGGTTGAGAAAGTCAAAGAACTTTTTAGCTATGGGGATGAGTCTAGTTGCGCACTAATGTGTGATGGTTAAGCCAATACAGAATAGAAGAAAGATTATTTTTTGTGTATTTGACATAAGAGGCGGTGCTCCTTGACTCGTATGCACTCGATAACTTTCAAAATGGTTTATACATATTTGACCTCATGTATAAATATTTATAAATAAATAGAAAGCATAGAGTTGTTTAAGTAGTTACCGTCAACGACACAAACTACAAATCAGCTGGCATTTGCCGATGCAAAAATGATAACATCTGTGTTGGATTTCATGTGCCACACATTGTATTGATGTGATATTTTCTAGATATGTCAAAAGAAGAGTATGTCAAAAATATCATCGCGGAAATAAGATTTGTATATAATAAAGGTTGTGTGCTCAGCTTGATGAGAGAAGAGACATGTAGAAAAGAGCTGATCAGGTCCGCAATCACAAGATTTGCAACACACTTTATTGCATTGGACTCTGCCTACATGCATCATGCATGCATCAAGATGATCTAAGGAGAATTATCTTCTCCAGAGAATGGCCCAAAAACTTTCCTAAGATCAAACCAAAAGATAAGACCGTTACAATCAACGTATACAATCTCATTCATGATGACTTCTGACAAGACATCTGTAATATTATCACCATATTTGAGCCGTTGGTAAAAGTTCTCAAAATGGTCGACATCGATGATAAAGCTATGATGGATTATCTTTACAAGCCATAGATCAGGTGAAAGAAGATATTAAAAAGAATGTTGGTAGAGTATATAGAAAAGGGTGAGACATGATCGACAAAAGATATGATATGCAGCTACATCAAGATATTCATGTCGCACGTAATACTATATTTTTGTAGTTAAACTTAATGTGATACTAATTATTTATTTATATGATATACTTCAATTGCATGTTATTTTTTGAATCCTTATTTCCAAAACTCCACCAAGGCAACAAATGCCAACGATGTGTTTGTTGGATTTAGACACGTGGTCGCGAGATTGGAACCGGACATCTCGAGTCAACTTGAAATAGACAGATATGTAAATGGTTTTTAGATATTTTTATTTTGATATATAATTTGATTCATCTGTTCACATCCCAAAGTTATACATGATAGTTGTATGTGGAGTTATACAGGATGAAAGTTGGTGCATTTAGCTCCCAAAAGACATGACGATAAATCAGGCCACTTCAGGTATGTATAAAAATATTAGTTCGTTGTATATTCTCTATAAACTGCTCTACATTTTCTGACCAAAAGAACTTTTATAGCTGAATGGTGGTTAATCCTTGGGAGAGTAAACTTCAAATATTACACACTTAGCTGTGTGTTTTAAGCCAAACAGTTTCTTCTTCAAACTGTGAACGAAACTGGACTACATTCTCACTCATTTACACAAAGAGCAGGAACATGTTAACAATGGAAAATATTAAAAAGCTAGTTTATGTGCACTATAAAATGAGGCTGAGGGAAAGACACAACAAGAGGAGAATTAATGATGATTAACTGATTGACTTTGATCAAATTTTTCATGAAGATGATTAGTTGGATGAATAAATCAGGAAGACAAAAGACAAACTGCCTGATGGCAGAGACAATTCTTGGTTGAACGAAACACTTGCGGAAGTAGAATGTACAAAAAGCAATTAGTCGTGACCAAGTCACAATCAAATGAATCTCACGTATATGCTAAAGAAGGCAGTAACTTGACGAGAAAGTGATGCTGATTTGTCTCCCGATGAACAAGGTCCTATTTATGGAGGTTGTGTTGCTTCAAAATACATCCGCCCTCAGAGAAATGATGATCATGCTTATGATACAACTCATTTGAATGGGTATAGAGATCATTTTAGGTATCATCAAAGTGAACGGAAAATGATACCTACAATAGACAATCTGATTATCACGTGTATCAACGTTCTGATTATTATGGAGGTTATGATAATCCTGTCATTCATGAATCGTATTCCAATGAATATTCAGGCAGTCATGACGATTTTTACATACCTACATACACTTTGATGCATATTAAGATAGTCAATACATGCATGATTCAAATGTGACTGGACAGTCTAATAGTTAATACAGTCATGTCATGCCTTTTATCAAACTGAGCCAGCTCTCCGCATATGATAACAGGTGATATCATTTTTAGGGCTAGAAGAGATGTAATATTGTCATCCCCTTACTACTTCGCACCACACCCGGATGATACTAACTTAGAATGCGATTTTTTAAATCTTTTGATTTATTTTATTCATTTTTAGTTTATGAGGTCAGATTTATGTCTCGTCATTTTGTATTGTTATTCTTTATATTAATAAAATAATAAAAGGATGGCTAGGGTCTGGAGAAGTTCCAGCTAAAATTTTTGTACAAGTATAAGTTATCGATGCATTTATATGTACAAAATACCGTTACGTCACTGTGTATATATATATTTAAAATATCTCCAAAACCGAAATTGGTACCCGAAATGAAACTACTGAAGCTACTGGTATGGACGAAACGAAACAAAACTTTGAAGCCACCGAAATGAGCGAAACCGAAACCGAAACCGAAATCTAAAATTTCGGAAGTCCGAAAACAAAAACGAGACTAATACATCTAACCTTGGTAGAGGATATATTGACATACATGATAGTTGGCATCAAGATCTAACAATCGGTCGTGGCTTGTAGGCACTTAAGTTGTATAACCAATAATTACCATAATATTCATATTCTCACTGATAATGTGGAAAAGATTAGAAAAATGGATCTATAGTCAAATGGAATTTATTATTTATGCATTAAATATCTTAGTCTTAGGTACATCTTTTGATGTCTTTCATAAATAAAGATAATTTATAATTCTAGGATATGTTAACGAGTATCTGGCAACTATCCAACAAGTATATGATTATCCAAGTATAGGATAATGGATATTGATATGCCTCCTTGATTGAAGTATGTATCTTTATAGCCTATGGAAATGGCTTAGATGAGCTCATTTGATACCCCACGAAAGATTGAGAAAACTTGACAAATATCTGATAACCTGACATCAACCCTCTAAATTGATGCAAGCTTCCTAAACAAGAAGCAGTAGGGTAGTTTATAATTCAAGTATATCAATGAGAGATGCATTATTGGTCTTGCAGTTTAAACTTGTGCAATAGAAAATCAATTTGGAAAAGTCTCCTAAATTAGATAAGAGTATATAAGGCACATACAGTATATTTTCTACAGAAAATAATCAACGATTTATGGCACGGTCAAAGACAAGAAACCAAAAAAGAAACATGCATAGAATTTTAGTAGAAACCAAAGGTTCTGTAGAAAACAAAAATTCTATCAATGAAATGAAATGGTTGTTATGCTAAAAAGCTACTGTATATACACGTGCGCATGTGCATGCGTATATATATCATCACCATGTTGAGAACATATAGTAAATAGTATAACCAGAGAGGCATAGCAATCTAGGTGTAGTTTTTAAAAGTCAAGTTGTAAACCTATGTAAAGGTTACAAACTTATTTTATTTTTCATGAAGAGTTGAATAGAAATTGATACAAACATTAAGTTTTCTAAAATAAAAATCTTTTGTATTGGAGTGTTACAGTGGGCTTGGTTGCCTAGGCGAGAGGTCCGAAAAATAATCTCCGCGTACACGGTTTGTGAGTTGGCGATCATGAGATATTGAGGGTGCGAGGCCCGAATGATTATCAAATCCCTAGTTCATTCTTCCTCAATTCCACACTACAATTTCCCGCTTCCATCTTGTGTCAGATGGCTTTAAGCTTGTACATGATGGAGGAGCTAATACAATGAGAGGCACAATAGGTCATGCTATTTTGTTAGGTTCTTAAATTGTAAAATTTAGTTTCCCAAGTTTGTGACTGATAGAATTTGATTGGCAGTAATTATGATGTTTTAAGGAAAATTACTTGGGGGAACATGTGTTTTGGCCCTAGAATAATCACTTGAGGGATGCTTTTTGGTGAGTTTTTACCCATTTTGGCAAGTCTACACTTTGTGATAAATAGAGAGAAATCATTAGAATAATAGTCAAACTGGCAGATCTTAGATTGGAGTTGTTTGTTTCCTGCATCATGAAACAGTAATTGTCCCGGGCCAGTGGTTTATGATGAAACAGTTTGATTTTTCTACCCGATGGTATTGCTAATTTAATTTCTCCAAGAGGTTGGAGTGCCAAGGCATCATATACTAAACAAATCATTGTGACCTTTAATTTTCCCCTTCTAACTGCCTTTGAATTATTCTTTATCACACTGAGCAACCCATCTGTGAGTTCTCTTGGTGGTTGGTGAAGGAAAACTTGGCAAAGTGTTCACTAGAAATAAAAAGGGAAGAAAATGAAGTTTGGTATAAAGCGAAAAGATCAAACCCGGTCTTAAAACATGAACAAGAACACTATAAAAATGTCAAGCATATTGGAAATTTAGATGAGCATCGCTCTGGAAATTGTCAGGAAGATGGGCGCACCAATATCCTAACTCACATGTTGTCTTGGGGAAGAAGAAATTGATATAGCACACCACTATGTAATACAACTCAGAATTGAGTTTTAATGCCTTTATAGGCAACAATTCAATAGAAATTGAAAGGATGCCACTTGTAGTGGGTGAGGACGACACATTATTTGTCCATTGCTTTGAAACCCAATAATATGATATTCGTCATATTCTGACATGAAATATGTAAAGTATTAATCATAACTAGGTTATAGTCATATACATGACACATGACACAAGGTTATATTCATATACAGGACACATGACACAGATATGACATGATACATACAGAGACAGATGAAAATTTTTAAACAGTAGGATACAAGAACACTATATAACTCTCTCTCTGCGCGCGCTCGTGCATGAATTTATATATATAATACACAGCAGTACCCACACTAACTAGGATATATTCTTTTCAAGGTAGAAAATGGAAAAACATAAAGGTTTCAATGACAAGCGTCTATAGCTTACAATCAAGTATTAAAATTAAATAAAAAAGTACAATAAAACTAATCGATACCACACCTAATTGATGTGGTGTGTAGGTTTTGTTAACATATGATACCAAACTTAGTTGATGTGGTGTGTATGTTTTTGTTGACATAGCATATGCGTGTGTACGTGCGCTCGCACCTGCCTGTGAGTAAGCTATGACTCCAAAGTGTTTGACACCCAACTTTTAGATTATTTATTAAGCTGTCACTGTTTTGTCATGCACCCTTGTGGGGGTTTAAAAGTCATCATGGCTATAGGGTGTTGGGAAAGTGTCATGAAACTATTTGTGTCCAGTGCGTGTCATCCACGAGACGATACTCATTGTGAAATATCTGTTTTATTGGTCATATAAATGCTAACAGCTACAACTTTTGAGCTACATGCACACAGCATATGTGCAAGCATGATGCAACTTTGGATATTATGGTGTGATGAGCATCATCCTGTACTAGGCCTTTTATATCTTCAATTAAGATTATACATGTTTACTTCTTTTCTATTGTTACTTACAGTAATTTGTTGAATGCAGTGTAGACTCATCTACAATTCTTTCTTGATAATCATTCTTTTCCACATTATAGGAAAACGGACACTCTTCTATGTATACTTGGATTCTGAGCACAGGTTGGTGGAATGGTCGAGCTCCTATCAACCCAGATGCTGTAATTGTAATCGGGCTTCTATGCACTTCTTTAATTGGGGGCTTTATTTACATCAACAGGTTTGTCCGAGGTCACTTAGATTATCATCTGCATCAACAACAACGACGAAAACAACAGAAAAGTCTATAAACCTTTGGGTCGGCTACATGAGTGCCTTCTTCCATTCAATTCTGTTAAAATCCATCTTCTTCGTTAAATTAGCATCTATTGTATCTCTTTTAATTTATGCCATTGCTGTATGATATGCAGTGCCTACATCTGCTCCTAATTGCTACATTAGCTGGGTCCTATCTCATCTCTTGTCTAGTGCACTTGTTATCCACACCGAAACCAGTCTAATTGGTCCTCCCTCATTTAATCTTCATTGGGAGTGGACTTTAACTTCTTACATATATAGTTATTTCTTATTCTCTCTTCTATAGTTTTCCTCATGAATCTAAGCATGCTCATTATTTCTATACTCATTTTTTTGCAGATGTAACTACCGAACATTCTGAGCACCTTTAATTTCATAGATTTCTTACAATCACATAACACTCCAGAAGTATCTTTTGCACTTTTTACATTAATCAGTTTGTTGGGGCTCTATAAATCATATCTCCATTGATGTCACTATTTGATGAATTGATTTTCCATGGAGTGGAATGCTCACTTCGAGGTATTTCTAGATCATCAATCTGAACATGTCTCGTCCTTCTTGGTGTTTTGCTGAAGTTACATTCCACATATTGCATTTTGTTTTGTTAATTCCAATTCCATAGTGATATGATCAGCACGTATAAGCGGTGGCGTCAAAAGAAAGGACAAGGGGCGGCGGCGGCAAAACCCTAGGAGTGGGGTATTTTCGTAATTTCAGATTAGAGGGGATTTTGTTATAAATAAGAGGGTATGTGTTATTAGTTGGCAAAACCCTAGGAGAGGGGTATTTTTGTAATTTCAGATTGGGGGGGGGGGGATTTTGTTATAAATAAGAGGGTATGTGTTATTAGTTTTCTTATGTTGAATGTTGAGAGTTTAGTATTTATTTAGATTAGAACCTTAGTTATTCGAAGAGTTGGCATTCTTCTCGAATTGGAGGCTATATCATTGACAGTTCCATGGAAATCAATAAAAATCCAAACTTTTTGCCCTCCCTAATTTCTCCCCTAATCCTATCAGAGCATTCAAAGCTAGGATCAATGATGACGAAAAAGGTGAATGCTTTGGAGGAAAAAGTTGAAAATGAAGGGGCCTCAAGAACACGATGGAGGAACGACTCGAACGATGAAGGGATGATTTCGAACGATGGATGAAAGGTACATCTATGGAGGCCATGGTGAAGCAGCTATTGGAGATGAATAACCGCCATCCACCGGTGATGGGATCTACTGAGATGGATTTGAACGGTGGTTACACATGAGAGGATGGTCTGACAACAGAAAACGCCAACATCAAAGGAAATGACGTCATCATTGAGGAAGAAAGTAAACCACACGATAGATTTAAGAGGACAGAGCGAGGCGGATCGCCTTTCTCATACATATGGAAGGAAAACACCCCTGATCATTGGGGACGTGTCCGACGGAGGCGACATGTCCGTATGGCTCGGGAGAGGACCCGGGGGACCGACGGCCGTTGAGGTTACAGCTTGGGGGGGTCGCGACCCCTAGGGAGCCGAGGGTGACCCCATGGGGCCGACATTTTTGACATGAAGCGACAGCCCTTCGAAGGGCAATAACGGCCCCATGGGGTCGATCGATATCGACAAAAGGTGGGCCCCCTTTTGGGGTGGCGATGGCCCGCAAGGTGGCTAGTGGGCCCCACACTGTGCCTATTGTCCCTGTGATGACGATGGCGACCCACTAAGAAGGCCAGTGGGCCCCCGACAGGAGGTGGTGGCCCCTCGGGGGTGGCGGTGACCTCCTAGGGGGCCAATGGGCTACGACTTATGGCGGGCCCCTCTGCAAGGGTATCAGCAACGACGATTGATGCTTCTGGGACTTCGACGAGGGTGGATAAGACCAGTAGTGGTTCGAGGAGAGTTGGGCAACTGATGATGCGACGGAAAGAGCTTCAATAGGCAATTTCGGGGGGGGGGGGGGGGGGGTCCATAGCACCCAATTAGAACGAAAACCATTAATTTCCTTACGAATAGGTCCATTTTAGAGACGGACAGGGACAAATTGGTGTCGATATGAGGATCCAAAAACTGAAGATGGAATTTTGAGTTAGAGGACCCTATGGATGGGTATACTAGATTGAGAGATATTTTGCAGTGAACTGAATTACAGAAAAAGAGAACCTGTTACGGGGGCCCTATGTTTGGAAGGAAATGTGCTGGTATGGTTTCAGTGAAGAGTGCATATGTATCTTGTATGCTCGTGGGAGAAGTATAAAGGCGGCCCGTTGAACTGTTTCCGTGATACTCAACAACGTGATTTGCTTGAACAGCTCTTTGCACTCAAACAGAAGGGGCCAGTCAGTGAGTATATGGAGAAGTTTGAGTTATTCCCAAGACGAGTGAGAGGGATATCGGAGGCAGTATTGGAGGGGACCTTTATGGAAGGGCTCAGGCAGACATTTGAGCCAAGTTACGCCTGTTGAGGCCGAGGGGGCTAGATGTGACGATGGAGCTGGCTCAGATGATTGGGGACAAGAATGTATCAGAGCGGCGTACCAAGGACACATGGAACGTGTCCACTTTTCACAACCGTATGATGACGAGGGATAGAAGACACATGCAGGGGGCCCAGACTAGACGAGACAAGAACGGCGAGATGCACACATGTAGTCAGTTCAAACACCTTACTGAGACCGAGATATAGACCAAGCATGCAAAAAGCCTGTGTTTTAATTGTGATGAGAAGTTTGCTTTAAGGTATTGACGCCGAGATTGCACCATCCAGGTATTGATAGTCTGTAATGAGGAAGATGATGGCATAGAAGCAAAAGAAGTATGCGAGATGTAGCACCTTCACTTGGATGTGGTTGAAGGCTACTAAATTCTGTGGTGTGTTTCACACCGAATAATACCATGAAATTAGTGAAAAGGATCAGAGAGCAGGATGTCATAATGATTATCGACAACGATGCTACTCACAATTTTATTTCCAACATGGCGGTGGACCATCAGGGGCTGCACTTGGAGGACATAGGTAATTTTGGCGTGGTTATGGGGACATGACAGATAGAGCGCGGTTGGGGAATCGGCTGCAGGCTGATCTCGACACTACATGTCATTCAGATAATGGAGGACTTTTTACTACTAGATCTAAGTAGCAGGGACATGATTCTTGGGATGAGATGGCTACAGTCCTTATGAAAAATGAAGGTCAATTAGAAGATATTACACATGGAATTCCAAGTAGGGGATCGACCAGTGACACTTGAGAGGAATCCGAGCTTATGTCAAACCATGGGTTCTTGAGAACCAGGGTAAAGGCATTACAAACAAAGGGTGTGGGTAGTTTTTTGGTGGAGTTGCAGGGCTGGCAGGGAAGGCAGATGAGGAGCATGATTTTCCCGCAGTAGTATAACAACTCCTAGTTTGATTTGAAGGAGTATTACAGACACCTCGTGGTTTTCTCCCACCATGAGATCATGAGCATGCCATAATCCTTAGAGAAGGAGCCACACCTATTAGTGTGATACCATACCGATATACCCATGTATATAAGGATGAGATAGAGTGGATGATAGTGAAGATGCAACTCAGTGTGAGCTCGTTTTCGAGCCCGATCCGGTTACTAAAGAAGAAACATAGCAGCTCAAGATTTTACATTGATTATCGGGCCTTGAGCAAGAAGACTGTCCCAGACAAATTTCACATCCCTGTGATAGATGAGTTGCTTGATGAGCTGCATGTAGCAGTGATTTTTGAAAATTGATTTGAAGTTAGGATACCATCAGATTTGGACGCAGATAGAGGATGTGGTCAAAACTGCATCAGGACTCATCAGGGACATTACGAGTTCACGTTCATGCATTTTGGCCTTACCAATGCTTCAGATATATTCAGTCTTCAGACACTTATGAACAAGGTGTTTCGGTCATATTTGCAGAGGTTCGTGCTGGTTTTCTTCAACGATATATTGGTGTATAACCAGATGATTGAGGTACACTTGGAGCATCTGGAGGTAGCTTTATAGGAGCTGCAAAACCATCATTTGAATGCGAATAAGAAATACCTATTTGCACATACACAAGTGGAGTACCTCGGGCATGTTTCGGCAGAGGGGGTTGCAATTGATAGGTTCAAGGTAGTAGCTATGATAGACTGGCCACACTCAATGACACCGAGGGAGTTACAAGGATTTCTGGGGTTCACAGGATATTACATGAGTTTGTTAAGGGATACGGTACGATTGCTTGGTAACTGACAGCGTAATTGAGGAAGGACAACTTCAATAGGGAGAAAGAGGCGACCAGGCTTTTGCGGCACTAAAGCGGGCCATGACCAGTATTCTAGTGTTAGCTTTATCACATTTCGGTCAGCATTTCATTATGGAGACAGATGCATCGAGACATGGTTTAAGGATGGTATTGATGTTGGACCTACGGCCAATGGACTATTTGAGTCAGGTGTTGACTGCAAGAGCTCAGCTAAAGAAAGTCTATGAGTACGAGCTGATGGCGATCATCTTAACGGTGCAGAAGGATGAATGCATAATAACTTCCATTATCAGATATAGTTAGTTAATAAATGCTCCTCTTTTTTGCAGATTTATATCATATTCCAGTCCACAAAAAACAAATAAATAGCGATTGTAGAACATTTTCCTTCATTACCAGCTTTCTTATTTTGAAAATAAAAAATATTAATATACACAGATGTCAAATGTCAATAGTGCAACACTCAAAGCCACAAACCTTATCACTTACCATATCATAACATATATCTTACTTCCTTTTGAACTAAATTCAACTATGAGCTGTCCTATGTAGTAAGCACATGACACAATATCAGACTTTCTTTAAACAGTAAAAACCGTATTTTCATCTATTAAAGTGAAATTTCTGTATGGTAATCACTCGATTTACTTGTCGGGTCGACGTTTCATTGCTCGGGCAGACTAGGGGAATCTCAAGTTCTTATTGTATCAGTGTATGGGGGTGGAGAAAAATCAGTGTTGGCTTTCCAAATTGTTGGGATATGACTTTGAGATATAGTATTGGCCGGGATTGGAGAATAAGACGGTTGTTGCTTTGTCCAAACGAGAGAAGGATTCTCAATTGACAGTTTCGTTCGTTCATGTGGTTAGCGTTAGCTTTCCAAGTTGCTGGGTATGACTTTGAGATTCAATACAGGTTGGAGTTAGAGAATAAGACGGCTGATGCTTTATCCAGACGAGGAGATGGTTCTCAGTGCATAGTTTGTTTGTTCATGTAGTGCTTGATTGGGAACCTTTGTTAAGGCGGACGAGTGCTTACCGACGATTCGGGCTGCACTACTACGTGGTTTGACGGAGTACCCAGGCTATTCATAGAACGTGCAATGGTTTATATTAAGGGCGGCTCGTATTACATTGGTCATCTGCCCACATTCTGCTCACATTCTGATGTTATTACAAGAGTTTCATGTGAGTGCTTTTGAAGGACACTACGAGGTCCTCAAGACATACCGTCGCCTGGAAATGAAGTTGTTTTGGGTCGGGATGAATAAGGAGGCCGATATGGTGGCTAGTTATGATGTCTGCCAGCGACACAAATATATGACGATGGCACCTGAAGGATTGCTGCAGCTGTTGTCTCTGTCGAATCGGGTCTGGGAGAAGGTCACGATGGATTTCATAAAATGGTTGCCTCGATCAGAAGGATTCTCTGTCATTTTTGTTGCTGTGGACCATCTTAGCAAATATGCATATTTCGTGGCACTCGAATGCCCTTACATCGAGGTGACTGTGTCAACGGAATTTATACATGAGGTGATGCATTTACATGAGATTCCAAAGTCTATCGTGTCTGATCATGATCGTGTCTTCTTGAGCCATTTAGAGGAAGTTATTCATGATGTAGGGGACATTTTTAAAGTGGGGCACATCTTATCATACTCAGACGGATGGCCAGATGGAAGTGGTTAACAGAAGTATAGTGATATATCTGTGGTGTTGTGTCAGAGACACCAAAGCAATGTGCGAAATGGTTAGCTTTTGCTGAGTATTGATACAACACTTTCTATCACACAGCATCTCAGACAACTCCTTTTTAAAATCTTGTATGGGTGAGATCCTCTACACTTGCTATTTTATGGCCACCGTTTTACACCAATGTCACAAGTCGAGCATTATGATAGGTTCCAAAGCAAATCCGAATTTAAATTGCTAAAAACAACGAATAAAAAGATAGTTTGGCTACAATAAAGGGGCAACAACCCTCCCAAGACGCTGGTAAGTGAGGACGTCCGCATTCTCCTAAGATCCCTCAAAGAACTCTTGAAGAACGTTATCAAAATATCAAAATAATCATGAAAAACATCAACGACGGCTTGCCCTAATTTAATAGAAAACCCCCCTCTAATCTAATTACAAATATGCCATTAAAATTAATTAGAAGAAGGGAGGGACGAAAACACCCCTAATGAAGGGCGGCTGGAAGCGCGCGCGGGTGGCCGGGTCCGCATCCTTTGCTAGGTGCGGATCGCACCATTACTCCCCTTCAAATGAGCCACCTTCTCCTCAAGGTGGAAGTCTGGAAACTATTGTGCCATTACGTCCATGGGCTCCTACGTGCTCTCGTGCTCTGGTAAATCCATCCACTGTAGCAGAACCTCTCGCTCTTCCGTGCTCCCTCTACGGACCCCCTTCAGCTCCGCTGATTTCAATCTCACCTCCATATCAGCGGTTAATGTCTCCGGAAGGGTGGGTGAATGGGTGTGATCTCCGATCGCCTGGTAAAGCTGTGACACATGGAACAACGGGCGAATAACAGATCCTGGGGTAATCGCAGCCTGTAAGCAACTGGTCACATTGTCGCATCGACCTCGAAAGGTCCAAAATAACGTGGCGCTAACTTCTCATTCCTCATATGGGCCAAGTATCTCTGCCAGTAGGGTTTTAGTTTCAGGTACACTATATCTCCCACTGTGAACTGCACATCTGTGCGGTGTAGGTCTACCCTCGTCTTCATAACCTGCTTAGCTCTAGCCAGCTGGAGCTTCAGCTCCTTTAAAATCTGATCCCTCTCCGCCAGATACTGCTCCACATCGGACACTGGTGTCAAGTCTTGCCCATATGCAGTAAATGGGGAGGGTCCCTGCCATACAGAATCCTAAACGTGGTCGTTTGAGCTGCAGTGTGATAAGATGTGTTGTACCAGTACTTCGCCCATGCTAGCCAACGAGCCCACTCCTTAGGATTTTCTGAAATAAAGCATCGCATGTAAGTCTCCACACTACTGTTTACCACATCCGTCTGTCCATCGGTCTGAGGATGGTAGGCCGTGCTTCGTCTCAACACTGTCCCCTGCAGCCTGAAAAGCTCCTGCCAGAATCTACTCAAGAACACATTGTCTCTATCAGAGACAATGGACTTTGGAGATCCGCGCAAGCGAATGACTTTCCTCACAAATACCTCCGCCACCGACACTACGCTGAAAGGATGTCGAAGTGGGACAAAGTGTGCATACTTGCTGAGGCGGTCAACCACAACAAATATGACTGTATATCCACCCGATTTCGGCAGTCCATCTATGAAATCCATGGAGAGGTCATCCCACACTCGCTCGGGCAAGGACATCGGTTGTAGTAATCCCCCCGGGGACATCACATGGTACTTGTGACGCTGGCACATGTCACACTCTGCAACTCTTTTCGCCACATCCTTCATCCTCTTCCAGTAGACATCTCTCGCCAATCTCTGGTAGGTCTTGAGGACCCAGAATGTCCTCCTACTGTACTGCTGTGGAACTCCTGGAATATGGCCGGTATATATGTCGAAGTCCTCGGCAGAACCAGTCCCCCCAATATAATACCCGTCCATCCTGAAGAGAATACACCAGATACTCAGTCGATCCCTGCAATAGAGCCTCACGTATGCCTACCAACTCCTGATCCTGCTCAACCTTCGGCTGTAGTGGCTCCCAGTCCTGGAGCACGGAAACTGCTAGCGCAGCCAACTCTGCCTCCTCTCGCCACGAAAGTGCATCAACCGCCTTGTTCTCCAGCCCCGGGCAATACTCAATCTCAAATCTATACCCCATCAGCTTCTGTAGCCACTTCTGATGCTTCTCTGCTACCATCCTCTGCTCTAATAGGTACTTGAGGCTCTGCTGATCTGTGCGCACCAGAAAACTCCGCCCCAACAAGTACGGACTCCACTTCTGAATCGACAAGACTATGGCCATCAGCTCCCTCTCGTAGACAGACCGTAGTCGGACTTTAGCGGTCAACACATGACTGAAATGCGCAATGGGCCGCTGCTCATGCATCAATACTGCTCCCAGCCCATGTCCCGATGCGTCTGCCTCTACCACAAAGGGCCTGAAAAATCTGGCAACGCCAAAACTGGCACAGTGGTCATGGCCCTCTTTAGGGCCTCAAATGCCATCGTCGCCTCCTCTCCCCAATGGAACTAGTCCTTCTTCAATATCTCGGTCAGTGGCCAGACGATCATCCCATACCCCTCCACAAATCTACGATATTAACCTGTCAAACCCAGGAAACCCGTAGCCCCCTGAGTGTGTTGGGGCGCGACCAGTCTAGCATCGTCGCTATCTTCGCTCTATCTGCTGCCACCCCTTTGCTGACACCACATGTCCCAGATACTCCACCTGTGGCTGTCCGAATAAACACTTCTTCCTGTTTGCAAACAGTTGATGATACTGCAGCTCCTGAAACACGACCTGCAGGTGGTCCAAGTGCTCCTCCAAGGTACGACTGTACACCAATATGTCATCGAAGAAAACGAGTACGAATCGCCTCAGGTAAAGACGGAATACCTTATTCATAAGAGCCTGAAATGTAGCTTGTGCGTTCGTCAAGCCGAAAGGCATGCCTAGAAACTCGTAGTGGCCCTCATGCGTCCGGAACGTCGTCTTGGACACATCCTCCCGTCACATCCTGATCTGATGGTAATCCGACTTGAGATCTATCTTGCTGAATAGGGCTGCCCCATGTAACTCATCCCGTAGCTCATCTATCATTGGTATGGAAAATTTGTTTGGCACTATCTCCTTGTTCAACGCCCTGTAGTCTATGCAGAGGCGTCAACTCCCATCCTTCTTTACTAACAGCACCGGACTGGAGAAGGGGCTCACACTAGGCTGAATCACTCCTGCCTGCACCATCTCTGACAACATCCTCTCAATCTCATGCTTCTGATGCTGGGGGTATCGGTAGGGCCTGACACTAATGGGAGACATGTCCTCTCGGAGTACTATGGCGTGCTCGTAGTCCCTCCGTGGTTGGAGACCCCGAGGCTCCTGGAAGATCTCCTCAAACTGCTCCATTAGTTACTGCACCTCTCCTGGAATGGGCTGCTTATCACTGGCCTCAGCACCTCCCTCCCCCGTCAATGAGTATAGCTCTACTAGATATCTCCTCTCTCAGTCTGGATGATTCTCACCATGGTCTTCAACGAGACCAAAACTCTGCATAGGCTGGGGTCCCCCTATAGTGTAACTGCCCTTCCATCTTCCTGAAACTCCATCCGAAGCAGCTTCCAGTTCACTGTCATCTCCCCAAACGTCTGCAACCACGTCATACCCAAGATGACGTCGGTGCTTCCCAGGTCTAAAGGCAAAAAATCTGTGATCACATGTATCCCTTGTATGGTCATTTCCAGCCCTATGCAAACTCTTCGATTGCTCACCTTCTTTCCCGTCCCCATCATAACATTGAAACTTCCACATTCGGTCAGCTGGAGCCCCTGCTGGGTCACCATTCTCATGGAAATGAAATTGTGGGTCGTCCCACTGTCAATGAGCACTGTCACCTCCTGGTCGCCAATCTCTCCCCTCTGCATCATGGTATGGTTCGGTGTGAACCTTACCATGGAGTTAAGTGACACCTCTGCTACGTCTAACTGATGGCCTTCAGGCTCCTCTGCCTTAGTTGTCTCATCCTCGACGTTAGCCTCGTCATCATCGTCCTCAAGTAGCAGCACCTGGAGCTTGCGCCCCGCACATTTGTGACCCGGCGTGAATCACTCATCACATCTGAAACACAAGCCCTTCTGCCGCTTCTCCCTCATCTTCGCATCTGTCATCCGCCTGAACTGCCCCCAGCTTGCGGTGCACTACTCCTCTCCCCAGTCTTCTCCCTGGCCGCCGAATCCGCTTCCGTAGTGGCTTTCTGCTGTCCACCTGTCACTGGCTGGCTACGGCTCGTCGATTCACTCCATCCACTCCTGGCCTTCCTATTCTCCAACTGATAGTCCTCTGATATCTGAGCGTACTCCATGACCTCAATCATACTCTGAGGCTTCTGCATGCGTACCACTGCTCGTATATTGGCCTTCAACCCCTTCATGAAGGTGCTCTCCATCGTCTTGTCGGTCACCCCGCGCACCTGTCCTGTAAGGGTCTCAAATCTCTCTAGGTAGTCTCTCACCGTGTCATCCTGTCTGAGTGATAGCAGCTGCTCCCGCACGTTTCTCAAGTGGAGGTCTTTGAACCTCTTTACAATCTGATCCCAGATCTCCTCCCATGAGCAAAAGGGGCACCTCACATCCTTCCACTGAAACCACGCGAGGGCCTTTTCATCTAGTCAGATGCCCGCTGCCTCCAGGTTCTGCTTCTCAGTCATGCGGGAGACTCTAAAAAATCTATCCGCTCTGTAGATCCACGAGACCGGGTCCGTCCCATCAAATATATGCATCTTCAACTTTCTTAGTCGGTCCATATTGAATCCCCCTGGTCCCCGAGTCCTCCACCATGTCTAGTCTGGTGGTAGTGCTGCCACCTCTCTTGGTGTCGCTCGTAACCCTATGTGGGCCTCCTCATTGGTCTACGTATCCACCCCATTCGCCGCCTCCAAATCTACCCCCTGGCCTCTCTTGGAGGTCTCTGTAACCTCCTTCCACGCTTACGGTGCGTCCATCCTGGTGGTGTGGTGGAGGCTGCCACCTGTCGTTGCCAAATCGAGGGTCGGGCGGGTCCCGATACCCCTCGCCATAGTCTCTGTACTCCTGGAATTCCCGGGGTCAAATTCCTCGAAATTGCGCGTCTGACCCTCCTGATGGGGCTGGTCGTCGTGTAAATGCTGAAAATCACCTCCTCGGGTCTCGACAACCCCTCTCCCAGGCCCTCTGTAGCCCATGGGGCCGCGGCCTGCCTGGGGCAGGGCCGCCGGCCCCACCTGCTGCTCCCAGGGCCCCAACGGCCTCCCCGTTGGTCGGGGGGGTTCGCCGGACCCCCTTGGGGTCTTCGTCGCCCCTGGGCGAACCCTGGGGAGGCCACCGCCCATGCGGCGGCGGTCCTGCGAGGCAGCGGGGCCCGAAAAGACCTCCCGCATCCCCCGGTCCTGCCGCGCCCCATGGGGGCTGGCTAGGGCCGCTGCTCCGTTCTGTGATTCTACGGTCTTCCGTCGCACTTACTCGCGATAATCGACCTTCCACGACTCATCTTCTTCATCCTCAACGTATTCCTCCTCTACGTGGACATTTTCCGCATCAAAAATCTCAACCTTTTCCTTCCCCTTACCTAAAGGTGGCGCCTTTCCCGCTGATTTATGGTTGACATCCCCTTTATTGATCGCCGCCAATTGAAAGATCAACTGCGCAAATTGCTCCTCGTGCTTCGCTAGATTTGTCGTTAATTGGTCGATAGAGGCCATCAATTTTTTATTGCTTCTTCGTTTCCCGCCAACGATCTCTTTACCCCTTCGATCTCACCGTTAAATTTCTCCTCCAAAGTATCGATCTTGTCCTTTGATCTTGTTGATGCCGACATGGATCGTCACGTGCTCTGATACCAAATTGATAAGTTCCAAAGTAAATCTGAATTTAAATTGCTAAAAACAACGAATGAATAAAAAGATAGTATGGCTGCAATAAAGGGGTAACAACCCTCCCAAGACGCCGGTAAGCGAGGACGTCCGCACTCTCTTAAGATCCCTCGAAGACTTCTCGAAGAACTCTCTCAAAATATCAAAATAAGCATGAAAAACATCAACGACGGCTAGCCCTAATTTAATAGAAAACACCCTCTAATCTAATTACAAATATGCCATTAAAATTAATTAGAAGAAGGGACGAAAACACCCCTAATGAATGGCGGCTGGAAGCGCACGCGCGGGTGGCCGGGTCCGCCTCCACTGATAGGTGCATATCACACCACATTACTTAGAGAGATGTATATGGTGTTGGAGGAGCTCAAGCGGCATTTGGCGAGATCACAGTACATTATGAAGAAATAGGCAGATGGATATAGAAAGTGGGTGCAGTTTGCAGTTAAGGATCAGGTTTATCTGAAGCGTCGGCTCTGGCGTCAGATGTCTTTGGCACACATGATGAATGAGAATTAACGTCACGATATTTTGGGCCTTATGAGGTCGAAGCGGGGATTGAACATGCGACTTACCATTTGAAGTTATCGTCGAACTTTGTGATACATCCAGTCTTCTATGTCTCACAGCTTTGTCAAGCAATTGGAAATCACACACCTTCACCATCTTTACCATCGACCATGACCGAAGACACACATGATTTTTGAATCATCTGAGTTGAATGGAGTGCGTCGAGGAAGTGCATATATAAAAGAGATGCTAATCTAGTGGAATGGCCTTCTTGAATATGAAGAGATGTGGGAGCCACTGGGAGCAATCCAGTAATAGTCTTCATACTTCCACCTTGAGGACAAAGTCTCTTTGGGTGGAGTAGTGATACGATTATCGCATTTAAGCATCGGCGACAGAAGAAAGGAAAAGGGGCGGCAACAGCGGCAAAACCCTAGGGGATGTATATTTTCGTAATGTCAGATTAGGGAGGATTTTGTTATAAATAAGATGCCATATGTTATTAGTTTTATTATGTTGAATATTGGGAATTTAGTAGCTATTTTAGATTAGGATTCTAGTTATTGGGAAAGTTGGTCTTCCTCTCGAATTGGAGGCTGCATCATTTGATAGTTCCACGAAAATCAGTAAAAATCACAACTTTTTGCCCAAATTTCTTCCCCGATCATGTCAAATAGTCCAAAGTTTTTATTTCCACATTTCTACTTTGTTAATCATCATTCATAGTCTCATCAATTAATAGTGTACTAGTCATAACCCGTGCCCGCGGGCACGGTTCAATTAAGATTTTCCCCCGCAAAATCTTTGTTCCCCAAAAAAATATTTTCACAGCCAAAATTGCGTTGAACCACAAATTAGCGCAAAAATATTTAGCGGCACGGGCGCCTTCTACGCGGAACAACAAATTCGGCACAGGTGCATTCGACATAGAACAACAAATTTGGCGGGGGTGCCTTCGGCACGGAACAACAAATTTGACGGGGGTGCCTTTGGCACGGAACAACAAATTCGACGTAGAACAACAAATTAGCGTACAAAATTTAGCGGGCGCCTTCGGCCGTGATTCTTTTTAAATATTTATAACTCGAAATATTGAATCCCATAATTTTATACGAATAGTAATAATTAAAGCGCAATAATAGTTATTTAGTTCCACTGACAATTTTAGTTTCTCCAAAATTTTGTTTTCCTAGAGAATTTTGTTTCCCTACAAATTTTAGTTCCCCTTAAAATTTAGTTCACTCCAGATTTAACACATCCCCAAATTTAGTACCCCTGAAAATTTAGTTTCATGCATTGTTATTTAATTCCACTAAAAGTTATTTAGTTCATCCCAAAAATTTTAGTTCCCCTAAAATTTAGTTTCCTCCAGATTTAGTTCTTTCCAAAAAATTTGTTTGAGAGGTTTCCGAAGAAATAGGAATTTCCTGCCAAACCCCCCCAAATTCGGTTGCCAAAACTTTAGAGATGCAAAGTTTCTGGAAAATTATGGGTGAGATTCCTCTTTCTTAATGTGTAAATAGTACAAAGAGAAGGTGACAGTTATAACTTATCGGTAAAATTTTCATCTTAATCGAAAAAAATTGTTTTCAGACCCTTTCATTCAAGGTCGGATCAGTCTCCACAACATCACAAAATAATTTCAAAAGTCCTACCAGAAACAAATTGAAACAAAAAATAAACAATTTACTCAAGAAATTTGAACTCCCAAAATCATTTTACACAGCCTAGTCAGTGCTATCTTCACCCAAATTTCTTGAGTAGATCACACCAAAGAATATTTACTAATTACATACATATATTTTTTTCAAAATTTCAACCCAATGGATAGTTTCTCCCCTGAACAGAATATCTTGATTATACAATCTTATACCGAAATGATTAAATTTCATCAATCCAGCTGTTACATAGAAATGTGACTTTAAACCAACAGAAAGTCTTGCTTATACAAAAACATCAAATTAGTCAAGAAATTTGAGCTCCCAAAAATCATTTCCCCAACCTTTTCCATTAAACCATGACATCATCATAAAAACTACTTATTACATCCAAAAGCATGAAGCTTCCCCAGGTCCTAATCGTTACATAGAAATGCGACTTCAAGGACAACTGAGGGGACTCCATTGTGATTCATATAGCTCTTCAGCTTTCATTATCGATATGATGTTCTCTGTGAACTTCACCAATGCAGCCTATTTCAGAAAAGTTTTAAGTATCAATAAAACTGTACTATAAATAAAATGAAAGACAGATGATAATGATGATAAGAGCTTCTCAACGTGAAAGGCTGAAGGGCTATATAGATCGCAATTTTGATATTTAATTAACAAATGAAGCATCATCATTACCCAAAATACTTGCACTACATGTCCCAAAGTGCTATTTGATAGGCTGAAGGACTTTAATTTTCACAGTGCAACAACTCTCATCTCCTATCAAAGGAATTGACAGTTTGATAAACAATGATGATCATATTGAATTTCAAGTAGGTTCTTTGCTGAAAACTATATGGTTGAGGAGCTTGGCATTTCAAGATAGGTTCTTTTGCTAGTGATGATCATATTGAGTGTCAGTAAATATTTGTCATTTCATACCAAATCATACCAAGTGATGATCATATTGGCAAAATCATTACAGTAAGCACTAAGTTCTTATGCCAATTTGGTATGATTTTGCCAAGATCATATTTGGCATTTTATTGTTGAAAGATTGGTATGATTTTGCCAATTTGCAGTAAGTGCTTTCAAGCTTGTTATGATTTTGCTAGTGATGATCATATTGAGTTTCAGTAAATATTTGGCATTTCAAGTAGGTTCTTTTGCTGAAAACTATTTGGTATGAGTTTCAAGTAGGTTCTTTTGATTAAACCAAGTTTCTCTTAAAAAAATTCACCGCAACAACTAAACAAATATAAATTTCTTGAATGACACATTACATCTTCTATTTCGGCATCAAATAACCCAAAATACATGTACATGCATGCACTTTCATTATTTAAATATTTATGCATGTTTAGCTTTCTAATAAAGTTCATTTTCACATCTTGGATAGGAGCAGTTCATATTTCACCACTTCATTATGATCCTCGACATTTTCTATTTAACATGTTACTGCTATTGTTTTTTCCAAGGATCTGAAGAAAATATGTCACAATGAAGGAGGGATTTCCACGGGAGTATGTAGTAAGAATGATATCATTTTTCATTTTGTTAATTTGAAACTTGATTTAGCACATAGAAACATCAGAATAAACATGAACACAATATGCTATATTTTGCCTGAGCTCACGAAAATACATGCACATATGTTTTGTAGGTTGATATTCCTCTTGAAACTTTACCTATATGAGATTATAGTTCATGCATTGAAGTGGATCTTCTTCAGAAATGACAAATTCAGGACTGCTAACTGAGAAATAGAAGACGTCCCAGGATAAATGAGCAAAGGGGGAACCACTCGCTCGTATAACATATGAAATGAAATAAAAATAAAAAAGGATGGTAAAACATGTTTCTACAAACAGCATCATAATGCATTTACTGCCATATATAGAATAGGAAATTCCATTCATAATGTTTTCTTTCAGATTTCACACTGAAAGACCATGTTACACATTTTACATTCATAATGCATTTACTGCAATTTTCACATTTTACACAGGAAGAAAGCTACAAATATAGTAAAACCATTAGAACTTTATCCAATTCCTACCACGTCTTTCTTTGCACACTAAACAATGATTATAAAATTATTGTACTCAGCAACATTGATCATTTTTCTCTACTCAACTCTATTAAGTGTCATTTTCCTGTCAAATTAGTGACAATCATACCTTTTTATAGGCACTGATCCAAAGAGTGATTTGGATATACAACATCAGCATTCTCGATCAAGTATGTTATTCTTGGAGTATGGCATATGTCCATTTTCTGAGGAAGAGTTTAGCAAGTGAAAAAATTTAGTTTGCATACAACGTAGAAGTATTTTTTTGAGAGACGACTCTAAAACATGAAATCGAGTTCCCATTCCCGGGCCTTGAGTGTTTTGGTATTTGACGGCATTGGAAAGTTGACACCAAAACCCCAATGCCTCCTCGCATCTTTCAATAATTTACCAACAAAAAACAAATGACCACAGAAAAAAACGTAGCATCCATATATTTGTGATTTAAAACATACCTATACCAGGATTTAGTATCAATACTAACCATTTAACTCATATGTGAGAGAAGCATCTGCATTGAATTTTTCTTTTTGCTCAGTTCTGTCCTAAGCTGCTTGATATTATATTCAGCCGCTTCAATTTCACTAAGAAGCGCAGTAACTTGTGTGGCGATATAAAATAAAATCAATATATGCTAATTTGAGATGTGCTATCATGGTGCCAAAAAAATTTGGAATATGTTTGATTAAAAAACAGAAATTAGGATCAGAAGTCAAAGTGAATAGGTATATAAAATTTGTATTTAACATGCCATTTTCACATTTTACACAGGAAAAAGTTACAAAGAAGAATGGATAGCAGATTATATCAAGTTCAAGATAGCAAATTCTGGATAGGAGAATTAAGCTTTGATTTCTTATATAAAGCTTGGAGAGTTGCCTCCACTCTTAAAGGAGTCAATTATCTTTTGTAGTTCCACTTTAAAAAAAACCCAACTTTTCTCTTACCACCATAAGTTTCTGATATGATTGATAGAGAACATTGACAATAAGGAGTAAGTCTATCATACATGATAATTTAAAATGGAATGAATCGTATTAGATCATTTATCATTTGTATGAGCAATATGTTTATCAACCATTTGTATGAGCAATATGTATATCAAGATCTGAGAACACCGGAGCTGATGGAACAACAAAGGAGGATGGCTCAGATGAAGATTGTTGTTTAGAATCTGCAGTAGGGATAAATGTATCAACCTGGGCTAAGGTAGATAGTGTCATTTTTGTATGTTTAAGATAAAATTGGAAGGGTTTAATTCTAGTTTTATTCTCTGGATGAGTCAATATGGAATCAAAGGATGGCTGGTAAGTTAAAACACAAGGCATGAACTTAAATATGTAACAAACTCCAGGTTATGTAGATCGAAGCAATGGTTGCAGGCTATGAACCAAACACATTTAATAGATCTATGTGATATTTTATCCAAATCAGGTTGCAGGCTATGAACAAAACACATCTAATAATCATTGTAGTGATTAAAAAGGCATATCAAGATACAAACATGAGTAATAATGTACAACAGAAAACATAGAATTCGTGCATAAAGAACAACATCAGCCTAAAGATATTTTAAGATATTCATAACAATCATTAGTGTTATAGTAATGTCTATGGGATGCATATAACAATGAAAAATAACAATGCATATAACCAAAAAAATCTATTTATATTGCAAAAATAGAAGACTTCATGTTTACCATAATTTTCAATAATTACACCTTCATATATATGGCATGATTTGTATATGGCAAAGAGTGTATATGGGTAGGAGTGTATATGGCAGGATATAAATATATTGTATATGGTAGGGTGTGTATATGGCAGTATATATACAAATTTTATATGGCAGAGAGTGTATATGGTCGGATATAAACAAATAATGACACACACAAATCATATATATGGCAATATTTGTATATGACAGAGTGTATATGGCAGGATATAAACAAATTGTATATGGCAGGTAAAAGCGTATTATTTGTTAAAGCCTATATTTCCATGTTTCCATGTTAAAATAATGACACACACAAATCTATCCCCACAAAAAAATTGTTAAATTAATGAAAATTAAGGCTCAGCTTATTTGTTTCCATGTTTATGATCATATCCTCGAGATCATCCAGCTAAGAAAAATTAATACTGAGCAAATGAAAATCAATGCTCTGCATCAATGCTAAACATCATGAAGAAATTATGATTGTTTAAATAAGGTCGAAGTTAAGCATTGCCTTATAATTGCAAATTAAAAGATCTAACAGCTACAATTGAAAGTGCATCTTGTTCTGAACAATCAAATACGAAAAACCCGCATCAAAATATGATCAAAAGACTCACTTTTTCCCAAGCCCATAGAGTGGCCTGGATTAATGTTGTAATGATAGCAAAGAACTATATATGGATCAATGATATGTGGATACAATTCAGAATCTTTCCAAGTTTATTACGATAAAAAAGAAAAAAAACTACTTTTAATACAATAATTACACCTTCATATATTTGGCATGATTTGTATATGGCAGAGAGTGTATGTGGATGTGGTGGGAGTGTATATGGCAGGATATAAACATATTGTATATGACAGAGAGTGTATATGGCATGATATAAACAAATTGTATATGGCAGATAGTATATATGGTAGGATATAAACAAATAATGACACACACAAATCATATATATGGCAAGATTTGTATATGACAGAGAGTGTGTATGGAAGGATATAAACAAATTGTATATGGCAGGTAAAAGCATGTATTATTTGTTAAAGCCTGTATTTCCATGTTTCCATGTTAAAATAATGATACACACCTATCACACACACAAACTGTTAAAATAATGAAAATTAATGCTTAGCTAATGTGTTTCCATGTTTATGATCATATCCCCAACACCATCCAGGTAAGAAAAATTAATACTCAGAAAATGAAAATCCTAATTTGAACCAATTTCTGTACCTTCACTTTCGCATACTGCAAGCTAGACAGTGATGAAGATTTCCTTGCCTTCTATCTCGTTGATTCGAGCTGCCACCGAAAATCAGAAAAAATATTCAATTTTTAACAAAAATTCATACAACAAATTCTATTCTTAATACAAATTCCAACCTTCTTAATGCATCGAACATCCGCATAAACCAATCCTAATGTTACAGAGTTCATCCTGCTCTTTTCCACCCTTTGCGATAGTAGGAATAATCAATATGTGAGATTCATAATTTTTATTCGTAGGAAATCAGAATAAAGATTCATTGTTTAACATAAATACATACAAAAATTCTATTTTTAACACCAATAAGCTGAAAAAGAGTGGGTCCTGGCATTAAACGTTAGCCAATTTAATTGTGGGTCCTGGCACAACAATTCTTTATATCCAACATTAGCAAATGTAGATTTATGTGAACATTGACATTACAACAAACACTTGATGTGCATAAGAACTAAGATCATAGATAGAAAAAAACACTTTTTTGATACATTTTTTGTATAAGATAACCCTTTCAGCTTATGAATAAACTGAAAAATTAAGATCAAAACTCAAGAACAAAACTTCAAGACATACATTTTTGATACATGCGTTTCTTCTTACAATTCAAAAAGTAAGATCAAAATTTTCTTTTTTCAAGATCAAATTTCCAGATACCACTTTCTTCAGTTAAGGTGCTTCTACTTCTCCATGAGTTTATTCTTCTCCATGCATTTTCTAAAAATAAGTTTGAAACTAAAAATCAGTTTTTATAACATACCTCACAGAATGTTGCACTTCTTCTTCACGGGTGTGCCCCTTCTTCAAACAATTCCTATATCATTACATACAAAGCTCTAAGCAATGAATCACACCACATCAACAATGTGAAATATCATCAAGTGAACAGTACCAAGATCTAAAAACCATTTAGATCAATAAAATAGATTTTAAAAATGATAAAACGTAACATAAATGAATAGGAATCGTAGCCAGGAAAAAGGGAATGAGAAACAAAAAGAACCCAACTTTTCATCTCATCAGAACATTTCACAAAAATGGAATCAAACGAAAACTAAAAGGTTTACCTTATTGGAAAGATACACGTCAATATTCTCCAGGCTGCCCTAGCTCTTGGGGTTTTTTTAGGATGGCGGATTCTGTCAATGCCCTAGCTTAAGGATGGCGAATCCAAGATGCACATATGCGCTTGAGGATGACGGATGCTGTCAAAGACCTAGCTCTTGAGGAAGCGAAACCCACCTACTCTTGAGGATGGCAGATTTGGGGTTTTTGAGTGTGTAGAAGGCGAGGCAACGGGGGGAGAACCGAGGAGTTCTTCCCACAGGCGTGTTGTGCGTGGAGGTCGCGTTGGGTGTTGTGCGTTGGTGGGTTGAGGTGATGTCAATTTTGGGAAGAGAAATGATTCCTGCCATGTTCAAACTATACCCAACTGAAAGAAAACCCACAAATTACCACTTTCTCTTTACAGCTGACCACAACTCATTTTTTCTCTCAAAACACAAAGTTTGTCCCCCCCCAAAAGTTTTACAACTATTCATCTCAACCATTTATTTCCAAGATGAAATCTCAGCCACTCTTTATCTTGTCCTAGTCAGCCCTAGAATTCAAAAATCGTTGTCAAATGTATAATAGATTTGTACACGCGCACGCGCCCACACACACACGGGCCGTGGTACTTCATCATAAACAAGCCTAGCAAGTTTGTCCATAACGAATGGAATGATGCATAAAGACCTGATGTCGATCCTTTGTGTAAGCCTATGGTGGTAGAGAATGGCTCTCTCTCTTCCAGTTCCTCTCATCATACAATTTTTCACCACATTGATATATCTATTGGGTTACTTTTCCCCCCATTCCCACCCAAAAAGGGGCCACATTTTCTCCCTCGGAAAAACATGGAAGGCGGATGTGTGCAAGCAAGTGTTTATGTAAGCTTGAGATAGACCTTTAATAAGGTTGTTTCGAATCTGTTTTGAGTTCTCAAGTTGCTTCATCAGGTTAAAATTTTGGCCATTTGTTGACCGTGTTGAAGTAATCACTTTATTACTAGTGGATATGCGACTACTATTCTGAGAACTTCTGCATGGGTTTTGTGAAACTTAGCCATCAATGAATTGTATCAACCAGATTTTGTTGCAGTACATCCACGTTAGAAATTGTTCTGTAGCCGCCAGGATATGTAGGTCAGGCATCATATGATATTCGTTAGGAAACTGAGTGGCATACTCATCAAATTCATTTTGTAGACGGTATTCTAATGATGTAACTTACAAGGATGCTTGTCCATTATACGATTTTCTTGTTTTCTGTACTTTCAGCATCTACAGATCACGCAGACATGGTTGTCTGCAAGTCTTTGTTAGCTTACCATTCAGACTATAAAGACAGTATTGATTTCATGGCAACACCAACCAAAGTGAGCTTCCAAAATGCCTAGGATGTAAGCCTGCAGCCTCTCTCCAAAATATTCATGTATGGATTGAGTGTCACAAGGCTTCCATGAGGACTGATTAAGTCGAGATATATCAGTTTGAGATGTTGCAATAATCATGATAATCTTTTACCATCAAAAGAAGTGCATGGAACATGATGCTCAATGCCAGGAAATATTCTCTTTCTACCCATAAGGATAAAATCTATTGTTAGTTGAGTATTAATTTGTCACTTTGATAGGTTTTGAGGGGGTTTCCCCTCTTTTGATGTACTTTGGTAAGATTCAGATGCATCATTATAATGACATTATGCACTGTAACTCTCCTTTTCTGGGTGTATATGTTCTGTTATGCATCTTTTCAGTACCATGGGTTTTAACTCATCGCGGTCATGTTTGCAGAGTGAAGCAAGGAGATACCATCATCATTAAATCAAACAGATCCATCAGATTAATACTGTTAGTAGCATGCTTGTATTGCTTGTGGTGTGCCAGTCAGATATATTGGCGAGATCCTCGCCAGCCGGCGGTTGGCGAAGAGGCAGATCTTGGGGTTCTGGTTTTTCTCATTGTCTATTTCTTCCTCCCTCACAGCTTGTGTATGCTTTCAATGAACGCGAAAGAAGCTTCAAATGCTAACTTGTCGGATAAACAACTCCTCCCCGTATAAGAGAAATGGGTTCTGCATTGTATACGATACGAAATGCCTGCTTGTGTTAACACAGATGTACGTTACAAAGACTGTTCCGTTTCACGACATGTATTGCCTACATTGCGATTGTGATTCCATTGGTGTGTCTCCAATTGGAACTGCTGTTATTTTAAGACGTAACACCAGCTGTGATCCTGCGGCTATCTTTCAGCAAATGAAGTAAGATTACTGCAAGTTTAGTCTCTTGGATGTGAATGGTTAAACGACAAAAATGCTGAAAACGTTACAAAATCTCTTTCAAGTGCAAGTGAAAATAGTGAAAATATGTATAATGTAAAAGGCAAGTCGTCTGTGGTCACGTTGACTTTCAATACTGTATATCGAACATGTAAATACGGTATTTTTTTTTTTTGGTTTCAAACGCAGCATAGCTTTCGATTCCTTCCAGGGTGAAAAAAGGGTAAATATGAAATTTTCTTTCTGTTTAAATCTTTTATTTATTTACTATTACATCTATCTACACTGCTAGTTTAGAATGACTAGGTTCAACTTGCGAAAGTTTGCTCGATTGAGACACTAAAGAAGTATTGGAAATGCATAGCTGAGCTATCTTGTGCAGAGACAGCTCGTCTGTGCTCGGATCCTGCCTATCTGACTCTGCACAAGTCGGATACATGGATGCTGAGCTAATGGACTTCACAGTGCATGGATTTTCAGTTCGGAGGATCGGATGCTCATAAGTTGGCAACTCTACGCTCAAAAGTCGGCAACTCTACAGTCCGAGCTTGGGATAGCTCGGCTCGACACTTCTTAGCTCGGCCTTCGACAGAAAGCTCGGCAGTACGGAGGTGCCCACCATGGGACGGGACGTCTTATCTGCAATGGAGTTGTGATTGAATTTGAATTCCGTTAGAGTCGGAGTTCTTGTCAAAATAGGAATCCCTCTTCTATTGGAACACCTATTGTACCCTAGGGCTGTAAATTGGGTGTTTAGACGATGGTTTCATATATGCAACACATGGAGAGAACTTTGAGTCGCCTTTTGTGAGAGCTAACTTTGAGAGATTGTGTTGAGAGCATTTGGAGAGATCTTGAATGATTCTTCTTCGTTGTGAAGAGAGAGCATTTGTATTTGTTCTCTTCTTTCGTAATAAAGCTTGTTGGTGTTCCCCGGCCAACGGCCTAAAGTTACAATCTTTATAGTGCTCTATTTCTTTATTGCTTGTTCTGCACCACTTATCTTCGATGATCATCCGCTGACGCATAACAAACTGGTATCAGAGCACACGGTTTCAGAGATCAATGTAGGAGGCGAATATGAGTAGCAGTGGGGATGACAGTTCTTTAAAGGTGCCGACTTCCAGAGAGCATGTTTAGCGGCTCGGAATATCGTGTCCAATATGAAGTTCGAAATTGAGAAGTTTACTGGAAAGATCAATTACGGTATGTGGAGATGTGAAGTCTTGGATGTCTTGAACCAACTTGGTCAAGATATTGCATTAGATGAGAAGCCGACGAGCATGTCTAATTTGGAGGGGAGAACTCTGAATCGGAATGCATGTGGTACAATTCGACTGTATTTAATGAAGGAGAAGAAATAACCGTCATGGAGGAGATAAATGCGAGGAATTTTTGGAAGGAGCTCGGCGACAAGTACATGAAGAAGAACATACAAAACCGAATACATTTGAAGAAGCTTTTCGGTTTGAAGCTTGAGGAGGGTGTTTCTATGGAGGAACATCTAGACTACTAAAACAAATTTCTAACTGACCTAAGAAACGTCGATGTTAAGATCGCCGATGAAGATAAAGAAATGATTCTCCTCAACTCTATACATAGTGGTGTCGGTTCTTACTTACTGTAAGGACTCGATCATATTTAAAGAAGTGTCTAATGCTCTTACGAGCAATGAGTTCAGAAAGAACGACGATGACACGAGAAGCCGAGCTAACGACGCTCTTACCGTGGTAAGAGGTCGGAGTAATGAGAATGGAGGAGCTTGGAAATGGTATTTTCGATCCAAGTCCATGGATGATGTGTCCATATTTTCCATACTTTTATTGCATCATTTCACGTCATTTTAATCGATCAAAACTCATCTTTATCGCTCATTTGATCGTTTATTAGATTATATCACTTTCGGAGCTTAATTCTTATTTTCAGGAGTTTTGAGACGATTTGGAGCAAATTGGAGACATGGACACATCCGAGCTAGCCGAAGCATTAATGACATGGTCTACTTGGTGCTTGACGAGGTGGAGAAGCAAGTTTGAGGAGAAAAATTAGAAGGAAGGAGAAGAGAGGGCAAAAGAATGCAAGTTTCAAAAGGGCTGTCAGCACCTCCAGTCAGCTCGGCCGAGTGGCCTTGTCCATTCGGCCCGAGCAACCATAGCCAAAAGAAGCAACGCAGCCCCGAGCACAGAACAACCGCTTGGGCCGAGTAAGTTAGCTACTCAGTCGAGCAAAAGCAAAAGAGAGGAGGACGTCCAAGGACTTAGCTGAAATAAGGAGCTTGAAGGCTACTCGACCGAGTAGCATAGCTACTCGGTCGAGTGACTTAATCGACAGAACGACATTTCAAGGCATTTCTGAAGCTCTACAGCTCGACCAAGCATACACGCCCACTTGGCTGAGTGCCAAGGTGAATTGGTTGAGTGGAATATGCGGCAGAGCTTCGTTATTGAGCACATTTTCAGCTCTCTGAACTCGACCGAGTGGAGGAGCCACTCGGTAGAGTGACCCTTTGCTTCAGATCGATAATGAAGGCATCATCTTATGATCCAAGTGAGCTTCAGGCCTACTCGAACGAGCGGCCTCATCTACTCAGTCGAGTGAGGCAAACCGTCCAGATTTCAAGACAGCCTCTCCCTCTTTTGAGATCTACAATCATTCCAGTTGGTAAAGTATTTTTCTGATATTTTTTTATGGATAATAGACTTCATAAAGGTTCCAATGCTGCCAAGAACATGCCAAACGAGGGTTGGATGAAATCTATGGAATTGTTACAAGATGGCAATGCAGTCCTGAAATCTGCCACTCGGCCGAGTGGAAATCCCACTCGGTCCGAGTCAACTTGGGCCCACCACTTAAGTTGCTGACAGAAACAGCTTTGGGCCGAATTTCAAAGGGGTTTTGCTGGGGTGTTCTATGGTTTGAGGGGACTATATTTATGGGTTATAGCCGTCATTGCGATGAGGACCCCGATATTATTATTTGGAGCTTTGTAGAGGCTTTCTTTGGAGGCTAGGCCATGCCTTAGGCCCTCTTCCTTGTATCAAGCTAAGTATTTTGTTCTTTGAATCTATTTTGATGTTTTCTATGATGCTAGCAATGTTCTTTATTGTTTTCATATCTATTGCTATGCTTGAGTAGTCTTATTGCTAGGGTTAGGTTGAATCCCATTGTTAGGGCATCATATTCGATGAGGATGGTGATCCACGATAGTGGCACCAAACCCATTTCGATTTGGGGATTCTTAGAATGTCGGAACTTAGCCTAGGGAAGGAATTCGATCACAATCGGATCTAGGAATTGACAACCCTAGAACCCTCAAATTGACAACTCTTGGTGTCGATGAACTCACCCTAGGATAAACCCAACAATCAAGGGTATTCCGTAGCTTAAAAGATGATCCACGATGGTGGTATCGATGCGATCCAAGATATTGGCGCTACAACAACATAGCTAGGAATTGAGGACGCCATAGAATTATGTTGTTGTTTACTATCATCGAGGGTGATGGGAATTCGATAGACGCGGTGATCCACGATCGTGGCACTCGTCCTGAGAAGTCCACTCATGTTCGAATATGGTTGTAACATCGTCAATCTAGGTGCGGTGATCCACGATGGTGGCACCAACCTTAGTCGTTTGTTACACCCCTATATCGCTTACTAGGCGATACACGATGGTGGCACCGAAGTAAAGAGCTCGCACAACATATTATCGACTCGTCAGATGAATCAATGTCTATATATGTATGAGCTTCATTCTGTGCCCAAAGCAGTAGTGTTGTTAGTTCTTGGGTTCAAGACTAACTTTGTTTAGACGATGATCAATACATTATGTTAGTGTGCTAATCAATCTTATGTTTTAGTCTCAGTTTATCTTAATGATTATATGTTTATGAGACAAAGCATAATACTTGGAAGATATTACAAGGGATATCTTAAAGACATCTAAGAGTGATGGAGTGCTCAAGCTTGGCTGAAGTCATGAAGATCATCTAATGAAGCCAAAGCTTGGAGCATAATGATGGATGTACATCTAGAGGAGCAATGACAAAGCTTGGAGATTGATGAAGGGAAGCTCATCAAGGGGTGCCAAAGTTTGGAGATGATTGGGAGCATCAAGGTATCGTGAGCTTAAAGACTTAGACTCTAGGAGATGCAACATGTAATCCATGTAATTTCAATTACTTGCATTTCTCTTTTTGAGTCTAGGATTATTGTAATGCCTTGATAGATGGTCATACTCTCATGCATATGCATTTAACCATCTTAGTGAGCCTTAGGATTATCATAGATATCATCCCATTAGGTTCACCATGACTTAAACTCTTACTGGAGTTTTTGGCTCTTCCACAGTCGACTGATGAAGGCACGACAGTCGATTGGATGACATCTAGTCGCCTGACCGGCCTTCTACAACCGACTGGTATGTACAGCTCAAGTGAACATTTTTATTGACTCTTCTTGATATTTTTGTATCAGTTGACTGATGTTCAATTTACAGTCACCTGTGTTTCTACAGTCGCCTGGGAATTGATCTACAGTCGTCTATGCACAACTTGTATTTTCTGGGCTTCATCCCAATTTGCAAGACAGTCGACTGATGAAGTATTTACAGTCTCTTGTATATTTACAGTGGCCTGTGAAATGGTCATCAGTCGTCTGAAAGGCGTAAGTGCGAAAATTACATCTCTCTGTTTTATTTCCATCTCCTGCAGCAGTTGCCTGATGAAGAATATACAGTCGACTGTCTGTTATACAGTCGCCTGTGTAGTCTTCTACAGTCGACTGTCCTGGCTAAGATTATAGCCGTTGGGTATTTTCTAGCCGTTGAACAGTCGACTGTCAGTTGTTCATCAGTCGACTGTCTGTGCCATAAACTGCCAAAATCTAGCCTTTGCAGATTTCTCCCTTTAGGGTTTTGGCTGGTTTTATGGGGTCTTCTTGGCTTCCTTTATAAAGGAGATGGCTTAGTTCATTTAGAACTCTTGGTTATTATTGAATATCTTTAAGAATCAATAGCCACTCCTAATCTCTCCCATTCCCTCATTAGAGCTTCAATCTTATGCTATATCATCTAAGCTCTAGGGAATTTCTTCAAGGAATTTCAATCTCATTCATTTTCTTGGAGAACGTCTTTCTTCTCTTCATTTCATACACTCAAGTGAGAAGTGTTAGGATTCATTCCTAGAAGAGAGAAAGATCATCAAGTGCAATCATAGCCTTATCTCAAGCACTTGAGTTTCACTTGCATGCCTTCTTCTTCACATTGATAAGATCATATCAATGCATAGGTAAGTGATATTTCGTTTCACCTTTGTGTTACCCCCTAATTCTCTTTGTGGGAATTAGTTACTCTCTTTGTGAGAGTTACTCTCTGTGTGGGAGTTTGTGTCTCTGTGTGGGACACAGTCTCTCTGTGTGAGAGCACGAGTCTTTCTGTGTGAGAGCAAGGATATCTCTTTGTGGGAGTCCTAAATCCTCTGTGTGAGGTACCTTTGTGCGAGATTGTATTCACTTCTCTTTATGTGAATTATAGTGTATATTGGTGTGGCTGGACGTACCCAAGTTTTGGGGAACCAGAGTAAAATCCTTGTGTTTGCGATTGTTGTTGTTGAGCACTCTGTTTAATTTTTGCTGCTTATTGTGCTTTAATTTCAGTACCTTTTAATTAAGCACTTTGCTTGCCATTACACTATTCACCCCCGCTCTAGTGTGTGTATAGCCCCTGCATGGTCCCTTACAACTGGTATCAGAGCCTTGGTTAGGTGGCTTTTGCAAGCATGACTTCTAAGTCTCAACAAACCCTCTCCCTTCCTCCCATCTTCAAAGGCAAATACTTATCAATATGGAGAAAGAACATATTCCATTGGCTTGATATGCATGAGGAGTCCTTAATTACTTCGGATGCCTAAGAGTGGAATGCTTTGCTCCATGCTCTCTCTCCGAAAATTGCTAAGAAAGTGAAGGAGTTCGAGACGGCCAAGGAGATATGGGAATATCTTGATGAAAAGTATGGTGGAGAGGAATCTTGCGATGATGACAGAATCGTTGGTAATGCGGTATCTCGTAACTCTCTTGTTCAATGCAGTAATTTTATTGAAAATAATAATGCTTTGTTTATGGACTTTCTCAAGGGAAAAATAACAAGCTTGAGAGAGATGCTTGCACACACACTTCTTTATCAGCTAAATCTCGTGATGATACACAAACCATTGCATTGAATCAAGAAAAGATTGCTCTTGATTCTCATGTGTGCATGTTGAGCAAAGAGAATGACTCTCTTAAAGCTCGTATTGAGTTTGATCGTGATTTTCACAAATCTGTAATAGAGAGTCTGTATGCATAGCATAATGTTGAACTTAATTCTTTGCATACCGAGAAAGATACTCTTCTTTCTCAATTGAGTGCCTTGAGAGATGATGTAACGGTCGCTTTCCGATCGTACTTTGTTCGTGCACGTGCTTTTGACCGTGCACGTATTTATTTTAGACTCTGTTTGTTTGTGAACACTTTGGTGTGATATATCGTTGTGAACGTCTCTGAGGGTATTAAATTGTGGCACTAATTTGGAACAACATTTCTCGGGTCGTTCTCCCACGATTTGATCTTATTCGAAGAGACGTTGTGATTTTCACTTTTGACGTGAGACGTTTCTATATTTAGTTTCGTCCCTCGACGTCGAAATTGAGAACCGTCTTCTTTGTTTTCTTTCTCTCGTCGCCCCGATCACCCGAATATTTATTTCAAAATTTTTGGATTTCATTTGACCTATTATATATTTTTGGCCAAGCTTAAAATATTTTTAAATACTCAGTTTTAAAGTATTTTCGATCCAATATAATTCTACTACATTATAACATTTTAAATGATTTTTGACCCAAGCCCCTAGCCTTGGCTGCACCCACACATGCTTGGGAGTTGGAGAGGGTGAATATTTGGGTTTAAAATCAATTTTAATTCAAATATAACCCTAGACCAAGTCAACCCACCTACCCTATATAAATACCCCACTAGGATAACCTATTTTCCCAAGAGAACAAACCCTAGCCGCCCCCACATCTCAAAATCTCACCTGCAACGTTCGTCGCAACCAACCCCCGCAACCGCCCCCGCACGACCGACGTTTTCCCCTATTTTCCCTCGGTCTGACCGAGGCTCAGCCCCACAACGCCGCTCCGCACCGCACTCAGTCGCCCGCCGCTTCGTTGCTATGCCCGCACTCCGCTACGACTGAGAGATTCTCTCGGTCTGACCGAGAGCCCCGCCCGCATCCCCGCTCCGTTGCAACCCCCGCTCGTTGCAACCCCCGCTCCAAGCACCCGACCGACAGATCCCCTCGCACCGGCCCGCTGTGACCGAGCGCCCCCGCCTTGCAACGATCTCCGCAGCGACCGACCAACCCCGCTGCTGTGTTCTCTCGGTCTGACTGAGAGAATCCCACGCAGCGGCTCGGTCTGACCGAGCGACGTTCGTCGCAATGTCGTAACTTTCGCATCACTTGCCACCGTGGGCCCCCCCAAGTTCTCCAGAGGTGTTGTGGGTCCCCCATTGGCCCCTAGCACTACTGTGGGTCCCACCTAGGTGTCTCCTCTTCGTGGATTTGCCGATTACGACGTTGCGATACGTCGTAGCCCTTCGTCGCACGTCCTAGCATTGGAATCATGGTTCGTTGATCTGGTTGCTGCCCAGACTATTAGAGCGAGGAATCTAATCTGGAATTTGGACTAGGAGCGCGTTCTTATATTTCAACCCCTGGCATCGCTACCCGACGCCAGTGTAGCTTTCGCGTCGTGTTGAGGTAACGTTTTGCACCCCTAGGACCCCCCAACCACAGCCTGTTAATCAAGATTAAAATCGATGTTTTTAAATGTTTTAGAATCACTAATTAAGATTAATAATATGGGACTGTAGGCTGGTGGACTTGTGCACGTATGTTATTTGTGACTTTGGACTCTTTTGGACGGTGTTTTTCTGACAGCAGACTTGCAGGCAAGTGAAACATGCCAACTTTTGCTTTAGGCCATGTTTAGGCCACTTCCTTTTTTTAGCGTAAAAGAGACTAGACCGTGAAATGATAGCTGTCTAGGCGCAACTTTAAGATCTAGCTTGACAACGAAGCTAGATCTGTTACCCTGCCATGTCATTCATGCATCGTTGCCTGCCACGTTTAAATTCCTTATCTGTACGCACTTAAACTATTATCTGCCATGCATTGCAGCTTACATGTCATCTAAGTTGAATGTTGCATTCGTAGCACACGCTACAATAATTGTACTTCCTTGTTCAGGATAGGTGCACCTCTATGCCATATTGAAAAACACTTCCTGGCTCGTGATCCAGAAGCGAGCATTCCGTGTTCGGGGGTAAGGCCCTAGCTCGATACACGTGGAGGGGTATGGATAAGCGATCACTTGAGCTTAGGAGTTGGCCCGCGCAGCCACTCTAGCCAAAAGGCGTAATCTCTGTGCACGACGTGCTTTACTAGACTTGTCCATGTCCTTGTGATTGTTCTTGCAAAATTTGATATCCATGCCATGATTTAAATGCCATGCCATGCTTGTACTTTACTTTACTTGTTGCACTCATGCTATATCTGCCATGTCATTGCATCATACTAGAACTGTTAGGTTGCTTACCTTTACTTTCAGTTTCCTTGCACAAGTCTCTTGTAGACTTGCTGACATGTGCCCCTTGCTCTTTTGGGTGTCACATGTTAGACCCCGACCCAGAGACCGTAGCTGAGGACGAGGTGTTTGCTGACGCTGAGCCGGAGCCTACGTTTGACGAGGAGTTGGTGGACACCGGTGACCAGTCTTAGAGACTGTTCTGAGTTGCTTGCTTTAGGTTACTGTTAGTTGTTGGTGCGTAGCACCATTACTTTGTTTTCTGTATGTTGTACTTTTGTTGGCCATGCTGGGGCCTTTTAGACTCTTTTACTTTTAGCCTGGTGTCTTTTTCTGTGATATTGGAACTTATTTTATGGATATTCTGAGATTGCTTTTTGTCTCATTTCCTTTATTATTATCTTTGTTTCGTATCGCATTTGCAAGGACCTGCCATTTAAAGTTTATTGACGCTTATCAGACTTGCAACTTCACAGCTTCAAGTCTGAGCGGACCTTCTCACGCCTCGCCTCCATATTTTTGGGAAGCGGGACGTGACAGGTTTTGTTGGTGGCCCATGCAGGTCCGTCTTGTAACTGCGAATTATCGGAACAACGATAATAACTATGGAATGTCCATTAAATAAATTGCAACATCCGAGTCATAAGCCTTGAGCCTAGTTCTAATCGTTTTCTATGTCACTAGGTGGTCAGAAGACTTAGTTAGACGTCTGTGCTTGCTAGTTAGAGATCACTGATTGTTAGTTGGACTCCCTGCTAGGAATTGATTTAATCGTCTTAGGAGTTACCTTATTGGTTCTTGCCTAACTCTGACCATATTAGACTTCTAGAATTTCGTTAGTCGTTCGCTTGGGTTCATCGATTTCGGGCCAAGCCGAACACATTTCATAACAGTCTTGTTCCTTAGGAAGTCGTAGCGCCAAGTTCTTAATCTTTAGTTGGTCGACCGTAGGAGTTTTCCCGTAGATTTTCCTGGGACATATCCTAGGCGTATGTATGTTTTGATCATCCGACCACTTTCCTTGCCTCGATTCACGAGATCGCCTCATGACGATCGTCGTCAATTTTCGAATCTCTCCGTTACAAATCTTGAATCTTCTGAAAGTATTTTTCGATTTCCTCTTTCCCTAAGTTTAAATTTGTTCAAAAATTTTAATATATACATACTTAGACTTCATACTCTTTCGTTGACTTAAATTTTTAAAACTTTTGTCGAAATTTTTTAATACTAGCTTATGATATTTTTCCAGCCTATACTTTTCGTACCTATGAAAATACCTTGTCCCTTCATATACTAATTTTATTCTGAACCATACTTTTATTTCGCCCAATTCGATTTATAATTTTCTTTTCTTATTTATGCCATTCAAATGACACATCGCGTTTACTTTTAATATACTTTTCAAGTCACATGAGACATCAGCTTTCAGCAAGTCGATTTTATGCTCATCGTTTTCCCTATTCCAGATTTTTGTAAAATTACTATTTCGTAACCATTTCCTGATCTAGACCCTCCATAATTCGGTTTTAAAGCTTTATTACCAATTTGATAATTCTACTACTAAGTTATTATTATCTTTCCGTTCACCATACATACTTTTAGAATAATTTCTAAAATAAATAGAATTTCAATTATTTTTATATATCTGTACCAGGCTCGTTGTGCTCGTATGTTAAGATCTTTGTATAAATCAGTTTCTGTTGGCAAATCCGGATTTCTCTAAAAGTATTTCCAATATTGTTTATTTGAAATTTTTCTCCAGTTTTAAGATTTGAAAAAAAAAACATTTAGCATGTGCTTAAATTCTCTACACTATAGTTAGTATGATTTCATTCTTTGAAGTTCGAATTTTTTGCCGAAATTATATTAAATTACTGCCGTATAATATTTTCTAAACTACGTCCTTAATGTTCGTGTGAATGATTTACTTTCCTCATGATAATTTTATATAAGCCAATAAACCGTTTTCTCTTATTATGTATATTCGACTCAAACTTGTTTCGAACAACTTATTTTATCGATCTCCAAATATTTTATACAGACGAGGACTCCAACTTTTGAAGTACAACAGTTTTCAAATTCCACGTATTTTAGCTTATGTTATTTACACTATTTTCTTTCTGTATCCTGTAAGGGTATCACTACATCTCCCTTTCCTCTACCTAAACATTCACAATTGAGTCACTGTTTCACCTAACCAAGCTGTCTCCTTATAGTCGTCCTATCTGAGCTCGTGCTTATCGATCCTTCCCTCGTCACGCTTTCGACCTCGATCTCCCTCTATTGCTTAGGCTCTAGTGCTCGTCAATGACTGTGTCAACTCTAATTTTTTAGTAGGCCCTTGGACCTATGTGATGTTGTCGTGGTGCATGTACCTAAGTTGAGTGTGTGGGCTTGAATGAGTGTACTCCCATGTAGTATATTAATGTTCGCCTATTGTGTGATATATACATACTCAGAGTTATTTATGATGTTATGAAGTTGTATGTGTGATAGTATTTATAGATATGTGTGAGGATAGCTATACCACTTTAGGGACGTCTGTGTATATAAGAATCAGTGTTGGAATACCTAATGGGGTGTATGTAGTTGGAGATACTTATAATGGTTGAAATAATATGTTGGTAAAGTTATGTGTATGTTAGGTGTGATAATAATAGGTGTGCGTATAGTTAAGTGAGTAGGCCTATTATATGACCTATATGTTAGTACGTGTGAGTATGTGCTCGTACGTAGATACGTATTGTGCCTAGACGTAAGTAGTTATGTATTTGCTGCATGAGTATACAGGTGATATACATATGGTAGTAGGATTATAATTTTGATTGGTATCGCTTGTTTTTACGGGATGTTGTATGCGTGTATACCATGAGGTATACACGACTATTGCATATCTTAACTATGTATGTGGTAGATGTGTTGGTATATTAATTATATGTAGTAGGATATGGTGTGACTATATGATCTACATGTGTGTGACTATACGGTGAATGCATGTATTAGGGAGGGTATTATAATTATACGTGTGCTGATGTCTGTATTATTATTATGGTATATAAAGTGATTGAACTATGTGAGTGTTGCCTGACTAAATATTAAGTGTGATTGACATATGGTACGTATATGGTTATATTGGTAGATGTGTATACATTGGAGTGGTATTGGTATAGGAATAAATACCGTGTTACGTATATAGAGTATTCTGATATGTGTTTCGAGTCTCACTCAAGCTTGAGTGGGTATACTCTAATCATGTTGTTACATATGTCTGTGGTTTGCGTGTAGTACCCTGAATATAGCGATGGATGATGTATATATAGTGATAGGAGTGTTTGTGCCTGGTTGTGTTACACACATGATTGTGGGTCGCTATACCAGTATATAGTTATAGGTGTTGGTCTTGTGGTATAGTCATTTGCTAAGGACTTGCCTGTGGGAACATATGTGTGCTAGCTAAAATAGGTGTGTAGATGTGCTGGATATATAGTGGTGTGACTGGTATGTATGTATGAAATGCTAGCGTGTGTGGGTGTGCACCATGCACGGGTAAGTATGTGCTTAGTTATAGGTATTGGTGACTATGGTATGTGTGGCGTGTCGTGAGTATAGTTATAAGGCCGTATGTGATGTGAAGTTATGGTAAAATATTTGCATGCATTTGAATGACTATATATTGTGAAAATATAGTAGTGGTGAATGTATATTAGATATAGTAAAACTTGGTTTAATAATGGTATGGTATGACTACATGTGTTGAGGTGTTTGGTATCGGATGAATATTAGGGAGTAGTATACCCATGTTTGTTTTGTGCATAGGTAGCTATCTATACGTAGAGCAATGATTGTATTTGCTAGTGTGAGACAAATCTTATGTGAGTATCTGAGCTATTGTTTGGTGCTAGGTAAGTAGTAGTTATAAAAGGGATGTATGCATGTGATTGAAATATGTGTGTGAATAAATACATGTTAGCAGAGTTATTGTTTGACTACCTAGTGTATGTATACGCATTGGTAATGACTATACCTGGTTGAATTATAGTGTGATGTGATTGATCGCTCCGGGATGTGACCCAAAGAACGGTTGTAGTTTTACCGCAAGTGCACGGTGTAGCAACGAGCGGGATATCGAACACAGGGAGGACGAATGACCGTGCTTGTTCCAATCAACCTGGCTATTTAAGAGAGAAATTTTCCTTTGGCGATCCTGTCACAATCGTCAGACAAAAATGCGGAAATATCAAATCAAATAAAGAACGTCTAGGGAATGGGGAATCCCCGCTACTCACCGTATTTCATAAATGCGGTTTATCGGTAACAAAATTGCTTGAATGAGAATTTGGATGAACTAGTTGCAACTGGATGTAGAACCAAGCTCACGCTCTCGCGCTGTTGCCGGTCTATAGCTATCCTAGGTTTGGGTCCAATCTCTTGCAAACCCTAGCCTAGGGAAGCTAGCATTAGGATCAACATCATCATCCAATCGCGCACCGAGCCCAATCTCTTGCAAACTCGGTCCACGACCTAGATTGGGATAGTTCCTACCCGTCCAATCTCTTGCAAACGAGTATCGGCATGGAATTGCAACCAGAAATCCTAGTATCGGTCCAATCTCTTGCAAACCGATACTTCGAAAATCCGACTCCAACCCAAGTCGGATTTCTAGGGTTTCCTATCAAATTGGGATCCAATCTCTTGCAAATCCCAATTGATATGAATACCTAGCCATCCGTAGTAAATTGATCCCAATCTAATCCCTAATAACAATTCTAGCACAATTTCTACCAATTCATCACGAATATGGAAATAGGCTTGTAGGGTTCATCCCCACGCCCCAAGACGTGGAGACTACTCATAAATCATAGCGAGATCACAAAAATAATCGTTGAAATAAGCAATAGAATTCATCACAATATTGAGATAAGCAATAAAAATAGAATTTTTAAGGAAAAGAGATGCAAACCAATGTAGTTCCAACAAAATTCCAATCTTTTTCTCCTTTCCAATCACAAGAATAAAGCTAAAAACTAATCTAAAAAGCTGCAAAAAATCTAAGAGGGATGCTCTTAAAACTAGGGTAAAAACAGGGCTTAAATAGCCCTCAAAATCGTCCAAAAATCGTGACCAAAATACCCCTGCACAGCCTGTTTTCCGCAGTTTTCGCTACAGGCAGCGCATCGCACTTGGCCGAGTGACAAAAGTCGCTCGGCCGAGTGAGAAACCCTGTAATTTTCCAGTAAGTCGGGGCCTTCAGGGGTCTCTACTTCGGGGGCGGCTCGGCCGAGTGAGTTGTCGTCACTCGGCCGATGGCTTCACTGCACTCGGGCGGACGAGATTAACCACTCGGCCTAGTGGGTCTTCTGAAGCTCAGGCAGCCGAAAAACAGTAACTTGGATGTTTTGGAGGGGCTTCGTCTGGGCGCCACTCGGGCGGACGTGATGTCGTCACTCGGCCGATGTGGTCTTCGATGCTTGGCCGAGTGCACATGTAAATTGTGTCTGTTCTGGTCGGCCGAGCAGTGTCTCGCTGGTCGGCCGAGTGGCTCCTCCACTCGGCCGAGTGGGACACAAAAAATGCCCAATCTGCTTGTTTTGGCCTCATCGTCGCTCCTGCGACGTCCGTTCTTCTTCCGCTCCTCTCCAACAGCAAAATACCCCTCGGGGAGGTCGTTGGTGACCGTCTAGAGTAAGCGCATCTCGAGATCACTCCAAATCGCGCCAAATCACCTGAAATGCGACAAAAACAACAAATCGTGAAAAGCATCGCAATATCGTCGATATATCGTGAAAAACATGATTTGGGCGATCTAAATGGCATGCAAACATGCGGAAAAAGGGTGTAAAATAAGGAGTGATCAAAATCCCCCAAGCTTGCCTCTTACTCGTCCTCGAGGAAGATAAGTAAAAGGCGAACCCGGTGGATTCGGAAAACGAAAACGGCGAAAAACGAAAAACGAAAAATGAAAAACGGAGAAGAATGGAAAACGAAATGAAAATAAAGAAGAGAGAAAGAAGCGAAGAGGTAGGCTGCTAGATCATTTTCTCAGGACGGGGGTTTCACTTACTCATATAGCATGCACCGAATGAAAAACTCATGTCAAAGGATTTTATTTTGATATCATAGTATAATAGTGCAAATAGAAATAGAAAACACACGAACAACGATATAATCATGAAAAACGGAATAATTCTAAAATTAACATCGTCTGAATCATTTAAAGCGGTATACAAATCACAGATCACACACTTTTCAATTGAACGCTTTCTATCTGGAGTATAAGAGTATCACACTATAGAATAGAGAGAATAGAAAAGTATGGATTTCATGAAATGAACGCTAGGCTTAGATTTCTGGATTTCGTAAAGCTGGAAATAATCTCACCGAGTATAGAATATTACTTAGCCTAGGTTGTCGTGCAATGTCAAGTAGTCACTCTCTCACACATCAATGGATCCCCTCCCCCAAGCTTATCTATAAGCGTAGTGGCATAAAAAATATTCACATCCCCATTTTTATAGAGCTCCAAATGTAATAAGAAGAAAGAAGAAAGAAAGAAAGTGAGATGTGATCTTTTATTGAGGATTTTTCCTCTCTTTTTTTTTCTCTTTTTTTATAGCATATGTACACAATGATCCCAACTCAAAGAGAGATAATGATATACAAGAATACTCTTCTCTCTTTTATTCTCTTTTTTAGAGAATAAGAGATCTGGAGCTAGGAATTAATAGCGGGGGAAATGCCATATAATAGAATCACTAAGGGGAGATTCACCAATGATTATAAAAGTAGAGAAATGATGTTCAAGATTTGTGGAGAAAGAAATAAATGTAACTCTCGGTTCACTCTATAAGACATGCACGACAACTTCGGCAGGGTAATCTAATCTACTCAGTTTCGATCACAAAAAAGCTAACTAATCCAGATTTTATCATAGCTAACATCATTCAATCATCCCGAAGTGAAGTGTACAATTCATGCATATAGAAGTGATATAGGAAAATGAAATCAGTACTCCAGATATAGGCATTCAATGCGTGAATCTTGGTGTGTTTTCTGTGATAGCATACATATGAATATTCAGACTCAGCTAATAATAAAATTTCATCCATTTTCATGTGGCAAAAGTGTGGGTTACTATCTCTAAATGCAAGGCAAGTCATAGCATATGATATCAGAAATAAAGTCTAAGACATGACAAATATAGCATGCATATAGAGTAAGCTAAATCCAACGTCATCATCATCACAGAAAAGTCATCTCTAGCATGAGATGAAAAAGAAAAGAAATAAAGATAAAGGGAAAATAGAACTATTTACAATGCGGCACACAGAGAAAATAAGAAAAACGTGATGCATGGTAAAATAAAAGAAAAATAATGAAAATGAGTGCAAAAGTGAAAAACGGTGTGAAAAACTAAAAATAAAGGTGGCAAATCGAAAAAGAGCGTGAGAACTCACTCCCCCAAGCTAAATGGCACAGTGTCCTCAATGTGCAAAGTGTGGCACACCGAGAGACAAGAAATGTGAGGGGATGGTGAGGATGCATGCATGAAAAAAATGAAAATAAAAAATAATAATAAAAATAAAGAAATGAAAATATGATGGGGACATGATGCATGCACAGATAGGAGTGATACAGATATATAAGTGGCACCAAAAACTCTCCCTCTCTCCCAAAAAAGATATATAATGATATGATCAAAAAGAGAATCCCAAAATAAGTGAGGGGAGGGGGTGGACAAAATGGCATCAGGACCCAGCAGAAACGGGCAGCACAACGGCAAAAGGAATCGATGGCATCAAGGGTGCCTAAGAAGGTGGTGCTGCGCCGTCTCCGTCCTGTGGCGGAGGTCGTGTGGGTGGTGCTGGCTGGACAGGCTGCTGAGCGGGGGTGGGTGTGGTAGTGGTAGCAGGTCGGGTGTGTGTGGAAGTGTGGGTGGGAACCTGCTGGGTGGGTGGGGGTACGCGCGGGAGACGCTCCAGAACCTGGGTGAGGCAGTAGTGGATCTGGGGGATCAGGTCGAAGCGGCCAGCCATCGCAGAGACGGTGGAGGACAGAGTCCTAAGGTCGTCTCGGAGGCCACTCACCGCCCCCTCTAGAGCACGAATGCTCTGAAGTACAGTGTCAGGGGGAGGTGGTGCCGAGGGACGCACCGGGCGTGGCTGTGCAGGGCGTGGCTGGCGAACTCGGGTCGCGTATGTGACTGGCTCAGCGGGGAAGGGAACAAAAGGTGCTGCGCCTGCGAATGTGGGCCTGGCCTCAGTGTGAGGCCGGGGCACCGGCTGGTGGGAAGTGGAGGCAGCGGCAGCGAAAGGAGAGTGCAAAAATGGCAGCGAGGTGGCCGGAGAGGTCGGTGGCACAGAAGTGTGGACAGACGCCACGACGCTCTCAGAGAATACATCAGGGGTGGAGACAGAGGTAACTACCGCTGGGCGGAAGTGTGTGGACCAAAAGGCGCAACCCCAGCGGAGATCATGCTAGCCATGGTCTCCATGACCGCGGCAAACGAGGGCTCTCCACTCTCAACAAAGGTCGACGGGCGCTCGGGGAGTGCGGAGCAGAGAGGCTCGACGGACAGAGGGCCAGTGGTGGTGGTGGGAGTGGTGGTGACAGCCTCGGAAGTGGTGGTGGAAGTGGGCTCAGTTGAGGTACTCGTGACACTGACAGAAGTGGGGACAGAAGTGTCAGGAGCAGCGGAAGCATCAGGTATGGGCTGAGGGGCCACTGGGTCAACGGCAGCAGGCTCAGCAGGGTGTGCAACAGGGTCTACAGGGGCAGCGTGGGCCTGCTCGGCCTCCTCGGCCTCGAGCACGTAAGCAGCGGGGATGAGAACATCCATCGCAGGGAGCCAGTCAACGTGGGCTGGTGCAATCAGAGTCCGAGCAGGGTTCGGGAGAATCATGTAATCGGCACCAAAAGGGCCGTGCAACCAGACCCAGTGACGCTCACTGTGCGGACGAAGCATCTTCATCCGGGCCATAACATCTATAGACAGAGAAGTGGGGCCCGGGATGCGTCGCAAGTCATCGGGGAAGTCCTCGCCGGTCATAAGAGCAAGCAAGGTGATCAGGCCGCCGCAGCATATCGGTGAGCGAGCGCCCACCGATACGATGATGCGGTCCAAAAACCAAGCCGCGATATCGATCACGACGGCGGGGACAAGCTCATCGCCATCCCTAGATAGAGCTCTGGGACATGTCATCGCATAGAGCATGTAGAGCTCTGGCATAGACATCGTGCCCGGCTCATATCTGGCCAAAAAGGTCGTCGCCATAAGGCGCAGAGCAATGCGGAGGCAGGGATGGACAATGGCCGAGGCCTTGGCCCTACTAGGGTCAAAGGCAGCGTGGAGACCCGAAATCCGGGCCCAGAAGGCACCGGCGTCGAAGGAAGGTGGGGGGATATGGGTGGGGCCGTAACCGCGATCGACACCGGGGACAGCGGGCCACGAGAAGAACGCTCTCATCATATCGAGAGTGACCTGGCACTCTCGATCCATGAACCTAAACGAGCATCCCTCGTCGGTCCGGGCGATCGAACTCAGAACCTCAAGTGTCGGGCGGGTAAAATTATCCGCCGACACCTGCAGAAAATCTCGCCAGCCCACGTTGTCGTACAACGTGAGCATCCCCTCTAGTACCCCCAGGCGTCCTAGGTCAGCGAGGTGTGCAAACCTGGAGGGTACGATCGAGCGCTGGGAGATACGGTCGAAGACGGCGCGGTGTGCGTCATCTCGGAATGTGATCCCGAGCGGCCCGACCAGTGGAGCCGGTGGTGGTGGCTGTGGGTCGGCAGGGAGAGGCTGTGCGGGCTGTGGATGCACTGCAGGCTGTGTGGGGTGTGTGGGGCCTGCAGGCTGTGCTGGGTGTGCGGGGTGTGTGGGGGACGGTGGAGGAGAGTCCTCCAACTCGTGGGAGGGGCCGGCATCATCCGACCGCTTCCGCTTGGCGGAAGCTCTCTTCGACCGAGGCCGTGTCCGGGGCGGCATATCGGCCCCGAGCGCGCGCCGAAAAACGTGAAAAGTGTGGCGTGTGCAAAAATAATGGAAAGAGTGTACCCCGACACGCCGCGAGTGCTAAGTAGTGGAAGCGTGCGAAGTCAGCGCCTCCGCGAAGTCCAGATCATCCCGTAGAAGCTCCCCTGGGCTCCCCTAAGCTCCAAAAAGCAACCTGCGCATGAAACGGCGATATCAACGGGTAATATTCAAAATGTATGGAGTATTAGGGGTATAATAGATAGATATAGGAATTGATTTGGGTTAGGGGGGCGTTTAACACATGGATCCTCGTAAAACACACAAAAAGAGGAGAAAAAGGCGATACGAGTGATACCGGAGGTGACCGGAGAGGCTGCCGGCGGAGGCGACTCGGGCGAGTCGCGGCGGTGGTCGGCCGGCGGTGGCGGGCCGAGCGGCGGCGTGGCGATGGTTGACCGGGCGAGTGAGGGCGAGAGCGAGCGGGGATCGGGCGAGGGAGCTGAAGGGGCGCGGGTGTTTGGGGTTTTGCGATTTCGAAAAATGCGCCCCCCCCCTCGGCCCTTATATAATAAAAGTTACGACTCGGCCGAGTGACTAGGTCACTCGGCCGAGTGGGATTAATGAAAATTTGCTCCCCGCTATCGCTTCGGCCGAGTGGCTTTGCCAGCCTCGGCCGAGTGGAGTAAGTCCATTCGGCCGAGTGACTCAAGCTACTCGGCAAGACTCGCCCTAGGAGGGTATCCGTTTTACTCGGTCGAGTGAAAATATATACTCGGCCGAGTAGCAGTTATATTGAAATCATGAAAATAAACAGAGAGTTGGGTACAGCAGACTTCCCTCGTTCGTGAGCGGCTCGGCCGGACGAACTTGTGTACTCGGCCGAGTGACTAGTATACTCGGCCGAGTGAGCCTTGTGTTCTGCTGTTTGTCTTCGTTTGGGCTCTAAACTCCGTCTTTCTTCCTCCAATCGATTTCATCTTCCTCCTAAGCGTCGAGCGCCTTATTGGGGCACTCCTCGTCGTCTCGTTCATCCTCCACATGATGGATCTACCTATCTCCTCTCCGGTCAAGAAAAATAGGACCCGTTATCACAAAATTTTTGGGCGAACGACTCAAAACACTAAAAATTTCTAAAACGAAAATAAAGAAAAAGTGAAAATAAAGCAAAAACCGTCGGGTTGCCTCCCGACAAGCGCTCGTTTAAGGTCGTGAGCTCGACCCCCTATAATTTTCAATCAATGCGGGATGTTTGGTGCATATGAGATGCACCCATCAAACTTTCCGGGGAGCGCGCTTGGATTTGGACGTGGCTGCGTCGTGTTCTCCCTCGGTGGTCTCCCATCTCGAATAGTGTTGGGGGGAGGCTCCCCCAAGCTAGCATTTGCTCCGGTCAATGGCTTCACCGGTGATGTCGATTTCCGTACCGGAGGAGCGTTCTTTGGAGACTCCAATTTCGAGAGCTTGCAGAGCTCTCGAATCCTTGCGACATCAGCGTCGCCTTCATCATCTTCAGCGGAGAAGTCGGGGGAATCATCTATCTTCTCATCTTGGCCCAAATCCGGGCCTTCCTCGAAATCTTCATCGAAAAGAGCGCCAATTGAGTGGGGGATCGCCTCCTCTATCACCTCATCAAGGAGGTCCATGTAGTCAAGTTCCTCGTGGTAAGGCATGTGCTTCATAGCCTTAGGAATGTGGAGCTCCACCTCGATGTTGCCGACGTTTAAAGTTAGGGTACCTTCACGCACGTCAACAATTACTCCGGCGGTGGCGAGGAACGGGCGTCCAAGTATCAATGAAGTATCTCCCTCCTCCTTAACGTCCATGATCACGAAGTCACATGGTAAGCATATTCCACCCGGGACTTGTAGCGGTATGTCTTCGGCGATCCCCACCGGCCTTGTTATCCGTCCATCGGCTAATTGAATGCGCATGTCGGTGGGTTTCAACTTTGTCCCGGTGTTTAGCCTTAAGAACATGGAGAGAGGCATGAGGCTCACACTAGCCCCTAGATCAACCAACGCCTTTTGAAGAGGGACGCCGCCCAAGGTGCAATGAATCCGAAAACTCCCCGGATCTTTAAATTTGGTCGGCTCCTTTTCTCTCTTGGTAAACCAAGAGCCCTCCTCGGCTAGCATGATCTTCTCCTTCCTCTTTCTCCCCGAAATCAAGTCCTTCAAGAATTTAGCGTAAGTGGGGATCTCCACAATGGCGTCGAGGAAGGGAATGTTAAGGCTAACTCCTCTAAGATACTCGAGGAACTTCACTAGCCTTTTCTCCATTTTCGCTCTCGCTAGTCTTTGGGGGAATGGGACCGGTGGCATGAAGCGCCTTTCCTCAATCAATTGTTCCGCTCTAGATTTCTCCTTGTCTTGTGGCTCCTTCTCCTTTTCAACTTCAACTACCGGCTCAATTGGCTCCAAGCTCTCCTCCACGGGCTCATCGGTAGGAATCATGGCGGGGGTGGTATCCTTTCCGCCTCTAGTAGTAACGGCAACTACGGCATTGATGTGGCCGGTGTTGCCCCGTGGGTTTGGTTCGGGTTGCGCCGGCAATCGTTGAGTGTTCCGATTTAGCAACGCCAATTGCTCCGATATTTGAGCCACAACGGTATTAAGAGAGTCTTGCCCCGCCTTCAAAGTAGCATTTACCTTATTTTGCTCGACCATGAACGCCTCCACTCTAGCTTCGAAGTCGGATCGTTGTTGAGCTTGTGGAGGGTTTTGATTTTGATTCCTCCACCCTTGGTTGTAACCTGGCGGCCTATATGGTGGAACTTGTTGCTTCGGTTGAAAGTTTTGTTGAGTAGGCCCCCTCGGTGGATAGTTTTGTTGTTGGGGTGGTGGTGGTCGAGCTTGTTGAGGCGGTGGTTGTGGCGGGTTCAAAGCTCCTTCATTGTTGGCGTAGGAGAATCCGGGATGATTTCTTGCGGCCGGATTGGCCCAATATCCTTGGTTCCCCGCAACATATTGTACTTGCTCCAAGGATCCTTCTCCTTGCTCTCCTCCCACGTACATGGCTTGAGATTGGTCTTGCCAATCACACATTTGGTTCGTTGGAGCGGAGGTAGAAGGGGCTCCTTGGGGCTCCGTGATAAACTTCTCCAATCTCTCCACTACCTTGTGGAGAGAATCAAATTTGCTCGTAAGCTCCGCTACGGCCTTCGCCTCGTAGATACTAGTTGGCTTTAAGGAGGACGTAGAGTGTCCTCGCTCATCGCCCCATTGTTGGTTATTTGAGGCCATCTCCTCAATTAGGGCCGTAGCTTCCTCGGGAGTCTTTGACAAGATAGCACCATTCGCCGCGACATCAATAATTTGTTTAGTCCCCGGTTGGAGACCGTTGTAGAAGCTATGAACTAGCTCCCAATCTTCTATGCTGTGGTGCGGGCATTGATGCTGCAAATCCTTAAAACGCTCCCAAGCTTCATAGAGCGTCTCCTGTGGTCCTTGCTTGAAGGACATGAGAGCGCTCCGGATCTTCACCGTCTTGGATGGCGGATAGAACTTATCAATAAATGCACTCGCCAACTCGTCCCAAGTGGTGAAGACACCCTCAGCTTGCGTCCTCAACCAGTATAGTGCCTTGTCCTTTAGCGTGAAAGGGAAGAGGCGCAGTCTGATGGCATCGATGGAGAACCCCGGCATCTGGAATGTGGCGCACTTCGACAAGAACGATTGGATGTGGTAGTGGGGATTTTCATGGGCGTTCCCATGAAATGGGTCTTGTTGCATCAAAACCACCAGTCCAGTCTTTAGCTCGAAGCTCTTGTCAGCCGCCAACCCTGGCATGGCAATGGATGAGGTAGTGGAAGAGGTCTTAGGCCGAAGCTTATCTCGAATAGAAATTAGCCTCGCCATCCTTGCCGCCAATTGTTCAGGAGTTTCCGGGTTGGTCATAAACCGCCCTTCCGGATTTTGTCTCCTTTCCGCTCTAAGTCTCCGTGCGGTACGTTCGATCTCGGGATCAAATAATATAGCTTCAGGGTCCGCCGTAGATCTCGTGTACATGCACAGGGGAAACAGAGTTTCAAAGAAATGATTAGTACCGTGGAAGGGTTAGGTAAGAAATAGGAAATAAAAGTAATGATAAAAATAATTAAAAAAGGAATAGCTAGGGTGAGAAAGAATCAAACGCAATCGCCTCCCCGGCAACGGCGCCAAAAACTTGATCGCTCCGGGATGTGACCCAAAGAACGGTTGTAGTTTTACCGCAAGTGCACGGTGTAACAGCGAGCGGGATATCGAACACAGGGAGGACGAATGACCGTGCTTGTTCCAATCAACCTGGCTATTTAAGAGAGAAATTTGCCTTTGGCGATCCTGTCACAATCGTCAGACAAAAATGCGGAAATATCAAATCAAATAAAGAACGTCTAGGGAATGGGGAATCCCCGCTACTCACCGTATTTCATAAATGCGGTTTATCGGTATCAAAATTGCTTGAATGAGAATTTGGATGAACTAGTTGCAACTGGATGTAGAACCAAGCTCACGCTCTCGCGCTGTTGCCGGTCTATAGCTATCCTAGGTTTGGGTCCAATCTCTTGCAAACCCTAGCCTAGGGAAGCTAGCATTAGGATCAACATCATCATCCAATCGCGCACCGAGCCCAATCTCTTGCAAACTCGGTCCACGACCTAGATTGGGATAGTTCCTACCCGTCCAATCTCTTGCAAACGAGTATCGGTATGGAATTGCAACCGGAAATCCTAGTATCGGTCCAATCTCTTGCAAACCGATACTTCGAAAATCCGACTCCAACCCAAGTCGGATTTCTAGGGTTTCCTATCAAATTGGGATCCAATCTCTTGCAAATCCCAATTGATATGAATACCTAGCCATCCGTAGTAAATTGATCCCAATCTAATCCCTAATAACAATTCTAGCACAATTTCTACCAATTCATCACGAATATAGAAATAGGCTTGTAGGGTTCATCCCCACGCCCCAAGACGTGGAGACTACTCATAAATCATAGCGAGATCACAAAAATAATCGTTGAAATAAGCAATAGAATTCATCACAATATTAAGATAAGCAATAAACATAGAATTTTTAAGGAAAAGAGATGCAAACCAATGTAGTTCCAACAAAATTCCAATCTTTTTCTCCTTTCCAATCACAAGAATAAAGCTAAAAACTAATCTAAAAAGCTGCAAAAAATCTAAGAGGGAGGCTCTTAAAACTAGGGTAAAAACAGGGCTTAAATAGCCCTCAAAATCGTCCAAAAATCGTGACCAAAATACCCCTGCACAGCCTGTTTTCCGCAGTTTTCGCTACAGGCAGCGCATCGCACTCGGCCGAGTGACAAAAGTCGCTCGGCCGAGTGAGAAACCCTGTAATTTTCCAGTAAGTCGGGGCCTTCAGGGGTCTCTACTTCGGGGGCGGCTCGGCCGAGTGAGTTGTCGTCACTCGGCCGATGGCTTCACTGCACTCAGGCGGACGGGATTAACCACTCGGCCGAGTGGGTCTTCTGAAGCTCAGGCAGCCAAAAAACAGTAACTTGGATGTTTTGGAGGGGCTTCGTCTGGGCGCCACTCGGGCGGACGTGATGTCGTCACTCGGCCGATGTGGTCTTCGATGCTCGGCCGAGTGCACATGTAAATTGTGTCTGTTCTGGTCGGCCGAGCAGTGTCTCGCTGGTCGGTCGAGTGGGACACAAAAAATGCCCAATCTGCTTGTTTTGGCCTCATCGTCGCTCCTGCGACGTCCGTTCTTCTTCCGCTCCTCTCCAACAGCAAAATACCCCTCGGGGAGGTCGTTGGTGACCGTCTAGAGTAAGCGCATCTCGAGATCACTCCAAATCGCGCCAAATCACCTGAAATGCGACAAAAACAACAAATCGTGAAAAGCATCGCAATATCGTCGATATATCGTGAAAAACATGATTTGGGCGATCTAAATGGCATGCAAACATGCGGAAAAAGGGTGTAAAATAAGGAGTGATCAGTGATCAGGATAGCTACTTGTCTGGCTAGAGTTATATTTATAGTTAGAAAGTCCGAGGACGGACTTTATTCTAAGGTGGGGAGGATGTAACGGTCGCTTTCCGATCGTACTTTGTTCGTGCACGTGCTTTTGACTGTGCACGTATTTATTTTAGACTCTGTATGTTTGTGAACACTTTGGTGTGATATATCATTGTGCACATCTCTGAGGGTATTAAATTGTGGCACTAATTTGTAACGACATTTCTCGGGTCGTTCTCCCATGATTTGATCTTATTCGAAGAGACGTGATTTTCACTTTTGACGTGAGACGTTTCTATTTTTAGTTTCGTCTCTCGACATCGAAATTGAGAACAGTCTTCTTAGTTTTCTTTCTCTCGTCGCCCCGATCACCCCAATATTTATTTCACAATTTTTGGATTTCATTTGACCTATTTTATATTTTTGGCCAAGCTTAAAATATTTTTAAATACCCAGTTTTAAAGTATTTTCGACCCAATATAATTTCTACTACATTATAACATTTCAAATGATTTTTGACCCAAGCCCCTAGCCTTGGCCGCACCCACACATGCTTGGGAGTTGGAGAGGGTGAATATTTGGGTTTAAAATCAATTTTAATTCAAATATAACCCTAGACCAAGTCAACCCACCTACCCTATATAAATACCCCCCTAGGATAACCTATTTTCCCAAGAGAACAAACCCTAGCCGCCCCCACATCTCAAAATCTCACCTGGAACGTTCGTCGCAACCAACCCCCGCAGCCGCCCCCGCACGACCGACGTTTTCCCCTATTTTCCCTCGGTCTGACCGAGGCTCAGCCCCGCATCACCGCTCCGCACTGCACCCAGTCGCCCGTCGCTTCGTTGCAACGCCCGCACCCTGCTACGACTGAGAGATTCTCTCGGTCTGACCGAGAGCCCCGCCCGCATCCCCGCTACGTTGCAACCCCCGCTCGTTGCAACCCCCGCCCCAAGCACCCGACCGACAGATCCCCTCGCACCGGCCCGCTGTGACCGAGTGCCCCCGCCTTGCAATGATCTCCGCAGCGACCGACTGACCCCGCTGCTGTGTTCGCTCTGTCTGACCGAGAGAATCCCACGCAGCGGCTCGGTCTGACCGAGCGACGTTCGTCGCAACGTCGCAACTTTCGCATCGCTTACCACAGTGGGCCCCCCAAGTTCTCCAGAGGTGTTGTGGGTCCCCCATTGGCCCCTAGCACAACTGTGGGTCCCACCTAGGGTTCTCCTCTTCGTGGATTTGCCGATTACGACGTTGCGATACGTCGTAGCCCTTCGTCGCACGTCCTAGTGTTGGAATCTTGGTTCGTTGATTTGGTTGCTGCCCAGACTATTCGAGCGAGGAATCTAATCTGGAATTTGGACTAGGAGCGCGTTCTTATATTCCAACCCCTGGCGTCGCTACCCGACGCCTGTGTAGCTTTCGCGTCGTGTTGAGGTAACGTTTTGCACCCCTAGGACCCCCCAACCACAGCCTGTTAATCAAGATTAAAATCGATGTTTTTAAATGTTTTAGAATCACTAATTAAGATTAATAATATGGGATTGTAGGCTGGTGGACTTGTGCACGTAGGTTATTTGTGACTTTGGACTCTTTTGGACGGTGTTTTTCTGACAGCAGACTTGCAGACCAGTGAAACTTGCCAACTTTTGCTTTAGGCCATGTTTTAGGCCACTTCCTTGTTTTTAGCGTAAAAGAGACTAGACAGTGAAATGATAGCTGTCTAGGCGCAACTTTAAGATCTAGCTTGACAACGAAGCTAGATCTGTCACCCTGCCATGTCATTCATGCATTGTTGCCTGCCACGTTTAAATTCCTTATCTGTACGCACTTAAACTATTATCTGCCATGCATTGCATCTTACATGTCATCCAAGTTGAATGTTGCATTCGTAGCACACGCTACAATACTTGTACTTCCTTGTTCAGGATTGGTGCACCCCTATGCCATATTGAAAAACACTTCCTAGCTCGTGATCCAGAAGCGAGCATTCCGTGTTCGGGGGTAAGGCCCTGGCTCGATACACATGGAGGGCTAGGGATAAGCGATCACTTGAGCTTAGGAGTTGGCCAGCGCAGCCACTTTAGCCAAAAGGCGTAATCTCTGTGCACGACGTGCTTTACTAGACTTGTCCTTGTCCTTGTGATTGTTCTTGCAAAATTTGATATCCATGCCATGATTTAAATGCCATGCCATGCTCGTACTTTACTTTACTTGTTGCACTCATGCTATATCTGCCATGTCATTGCATCATACTAGAACTGTTAGGTTGCTTACCTTTACTTTCAGTTTCCTTGCACAAGTCTCTTGTAGACTTGCTGATATGTGCCCCTTGCTCTTTTGGGTGTCACATGTTAGACCCCGAGCCAGAGACCATAGCTGAGGACGAGGTGTTTGCTGATGCTGAGCCGGAGCCTACGTTTGACGAGGAGTTGGTGGACACCGGTGACCAGTCTTAGAGACTGTTCTGAGTTTCTTGCTTTAGGTTGCTGTTAGTTTTCAGTGCGTAGCACCATTACTTTGTTTTATATATGTTGTACTTTTGTTGGCCATGCTGGGGCCTTTTAGACTCTTTTACTTTTAGCCTGGTGGCTTTTTCTGTGATGTTGGAACTTATTTTATGGATATTCTGAGATTTTTTTGTCTCATTTCCTTTATTATTATTATCTTTATTTCGTATCGCATTTGCAAGGACATGCCATTTAAAGTTTATTGACGCTTATCAGACTTGCAGCTTCACAGCTTCAAGTCTAAGCGGACCTTCTCACGCCTCGCCTCCATATTTTTGGGAAGCGGGGCGTGACAGATGAGAATGCTTCTCTCAAACTCCAAATGTAGAAAATGCACTCGGAGTGTGATTACAACATTTTGAGAGATGATGCATTGGTTCTCAAGTCAAAATGTTGTGAGCTTAGCTCATGTCTATCCAAGAGGGATGACAATATTTCTTCACTTTTGAAGAAATGTGAGCTATTGTCTACTCAAATTGAAAATTTCAAATTGAGTAAGGACACAGTTTTGGGATCCTCTTATTTGAAGGTGAACAAACCAAGCTCTTTTCTTAGAAGCACCCAAATAAATTTAATGAGGGAGCATTCTAATGAGAAAGTCACATCCAGCTCTTTTGGCCTAAAATCAACTATTATTTCTAAGCCACAGAGAAATCTTGCACTTTTGTATTTCGGTCTTGCATATATTAAGAAGCCTATTCAAAAACATGTTGATATGAATGCTTCTTCTTTGAATTCTATGCATGATGTTTCTACTTATAGGAAAACTTATTATTGCTTGCATGCTAGAATTGATGACAAACCTTTGCATGCTTCACATGTTCCTATGCATGGTAGAAATGCTTGTGTGAATGCTTCTAATGCTAAATTCCATGTTTCACACACGTGGCACGCCAATGTTTATGTTCCACCTCATAAGCGTGCACCCTCACTTCATACTCATGCCTTAACTAAACCTCTTCTTAAGAATCCCAAATCATTTTCTTTGTGGATTACTAAGAATGTTTCTAGGCTTGATAGGAACTCGTATATAGAATCACTAGTCATAACCCGTGCCCGCGGGCACGGTTCATTTAAGATTTTCCCTTGCGAAATCTTTGTTCCCCGAAATTTTTTTTTCAAAGCCAAAATTTAAAAGAAAAACAAATTAGCTTACAATATTTAGCTGCACAGGCGTCTTCGGCGTGGGTGCCTTCGGTGCGGAACAACAAATTCAGTGCATGCGCCTTCGACACAGAACACCAAATTCGACGCGGGTGCCTTCAGCGCAGAACAACAAATTCGACGTAAAACAACAATTTCGACGCAGGTGCCTTAGGCGCGGAACAACAAATCAGCGTTAAAAATGGCGCGGAATAACAAATTCAGCGCGTGCGTCTTCGACACAGAACACCAAATTCGACATGGGTGCCTTCGGCATAGAACAACAATTTCGGCGTAAAACAACAATTTCGGCGGGGGTGCCTTAGGCGCGGAACAACAAATCAGTGGTAAAAAATTTAGCGGGTGCCTTCGGCGCGGAATAACAAATTCAGCGCGTGCGTCTTCGACACAGAACACCAAATTCGATATGGGTGCCTTCGGCACAGAACAACAAACTCGGCGTAAAACAACAATTTCGGCGGGGGTGCCTTAGGCGTGGAACAACAAATCAGTGGTAAAAAATTTAGCGGGCGCCTTCGGCGCGGGCGCCTTCGGCGCGGGCGCCTTCGGCGCGGGCGCCTTCGGCGCGGGCGCCTTCGGCGCGGGCGCCTTCGGCGCGGGCGCCTTCGGCGCCTTCGTATACATATAACACGTGCCCGTGGGACCCTTCATATACATATAACTCGTGGCCCGTGGGACACATGTTCATTTAAAAATCTTGGACCCACTAATTTTAAACAAACATCAATAATTATTAGTTTCCATCAATAATTATTAGTTTCCCATGAAATATCAGCAGATGGGATCGAAATTTTACAGGGTTTTGCAACGCGGGTCAATGAGTTGGCAGCATCTCCCGCGTTCATTCTCCCACAGCTCGCGTTCATTCCCAAGATGAGATTGTGTGTGTGTGCACAACATTTTTTTCATAACTAATATTAAAAGGCTATTCCTAATTTCAATGTTCTTGTGTATTCCCAACAAATTTCTCTTCAACCCAAAATTTTCCCTCCAAAACTTGATGTGACATTGCCACATAGGACAAATTCAAAATCTGCCCTCAATTGTAATATAGATATATTCGTCATGTTATATTTTCATATGACTATATACGAAAATCAAACTCCACTTTTGTTTGGTTTCTACCATGCTAGCTCACTCACTTTGTTATTCATTGCTTGGGTACCATGCTTGTATGTTTACATTTTATACCCACATGTTTGTGAGTGTGTCCATTACTCCTATATTTGCATGTTTTGTATGATTATGGAGGAGTATGGATTTTTTGCTAGCTTGCATTATTTTTCCATTCATATGTCACATTGAATGTCATTCACATTATGTTTGTGCATATGTGATGGTTATTTCTCTTGCCCTTGGTTGTCTTCTTTGGCTATTACCCATATTTTTGATATCCCAATGGGGTGAGAGAAAAGGTTATCTAAAATATACATTATACTTGTATATGCATTATTATCAATTGGTATGTATTTGCATAACAACCATCAATATGATTTGTACTTTGCATGTTTATATTTGTGCACATTTGCATATTGATTGGGGGAGTTTGTTAGCACACATTGTTTATTTGTGCACATTTGCATGTTTATATTTGTGCACATCAGTCGTCTAAAAGGCGCAAGTGCGAAAATTGCATCTCTCTGTTTTATTTCCATCCCCTGCAGGAGTCGCCTGAAGAAAAATATACAGTCGAATGTTTGTTATATAGTCGCCGGTTTAGTCTTCTACAGTCGACTGTCCTGGCTCAGATTATAGCCGTTGGGTATTTTCTAGCCGTTGAACAGTCGACTGTCAGTTGTTCATCAGTCGACTGTCTGTGCCATAAACTGCCAAAAATCTAGTGATGTCCCCTAAATGTTATGATCATGCAAGTGTGCAATATGATTGGGGATACCAGATTTAAATATTTATACCGCAAGTGCACGGTGTTGTAGTGTGGCTTGGGGGTCGAACACAGGGAGGCGTGGTTGTGCTTGTGTCAGAGAGGAACTGGTTCCCCATATGGGTGAGCTAGCCCGAATCGATCGTTGGTTTGTCACAAAATGAATACGAAGGATAAACAATACAAAAGGAAACCCAGGACTTCGGTTTCCACCCTATCACGTGTTCTCACTATTACGACCGGCTGATAGGAACACGATCGGAATTAGGGTTTAGTGGTGAGACGTTGCCTCTAGGAGTGATACCAGTGTCCCATGGGCCCGATATTCCGGTCGGTGCACAGGATGATACGCCTGACTACCCGGGTTCGGTCAGTGGGTATTCCCATGTCCATTAACACTGACCGACTCCGGGAGTACTAAGCTCGCAACGATAACTCCCAACATCTCATCCTGCCGTTCCCACGCGGTAGGATTCGATGTCTACGCTTAGGGCGTGAGCTATAGCTAGGGAGTCAGCCGCCAAGTTTATTCCACCTTGGCCCAACGGTCAAAGGCGGTCTTTTTCCCGTCGATGACAATGAAACACCCTACGTAACCAATAAATTCCTAATCCCTATCGAAATCCTAATCCTATGGATGCATTAGGGAGAACCCAGAAAGGGGTTTCCACCAAAATCCCAGATTTGGGAACTACTCACACATTATAGCTAAAAAGCGATCTAAATGAAAATCGACCGTAAAAATCATAATCAGGCAATTGAAACACGGTAGTAGCAATGCTATTAATACTATATTAAAGTTTGACAAAGATCAGAGAACTTACAAATAATAATAAAATTCCAGCCGTCACAAAAAGAGAAAAAGACAGAAAAATAATTAGCTCTCGTTTTCTGAAAACCTAGGCAGCTATATATAGAAATCGGCGTCACCCGATCGGTTGAAGAATCAACCGATTGGGTGAGCTGCTACGGCGCTTCAGCATCGACGTTCAAGATTTCACCCGCTCGCTTGGTCTGACCGGTTGGCAGCTCCGGTTCGTCGTTTGGATCTTGCGGTCATCAGGTGAATCGATTGGTTGGAATTATCGCCCAAAAGAACAGAGACTTCTGTCGACTTGGCACGGTTAGCGAACCGTCGGGTGAGCTCTCCGGGTCTTCGTTCGGAAAATTCGCTACAGATGAACCGATTGGGTGAATGTCACCCGATCGGTTGGAATTCAGCTCCAAATTCCTGAGAACTCTGATGTGTTCAACCGGTCGGTGAACCGGTCGGTTGATGCTGCACCTCGCTTCAGCTTGCATCCGGGTCGGAAACGCGTGCATCACCTGATCGGTTAGCTGTGTCCAACCGATCGGGGGGGGGGGCTGAATGATGTCAATCTTCGTCGTTTGATCCCTTGGATCGCGCGTGACTCCTTCCGTTACTCCGGGGACTCATGATATCTTCGTTATATGTCCCCTACGCTGTCAATCTCCTGCAAACACACAAAAATACGGACAAGTGAAAAAAAACTAGAAAACACGAGAAAATGGATACGGAACGGCAGAAAATAACGGAAAAACACAAAGGAGACGTGCGTGAATATATAAAATATAAACACACGTCAAAATCCCCCAAGCTGAACCCTTCCTCGTCCTCGAGGAAGACGAGTGAGAGTAGTTCGGAGGGAGAAAATAGAGAGAAAAAGAGAGAAAAGAAATCAAAATCCTAAATAGCCTGTCAGGGCCAATAGAATCAAAAATGCCACATCAAGCAAGCAAACGACAAATCACAACACTAAACCAAGGAATATGAGTCCAGACAAGTGTCGTGGGCCCACGCGATGAAGCGCGAGTGAGTGTGGTCGTGTGTTAGCAGACAGAGTCACTATCTACATTGTGCAATAAGCTCCATATACACAATTCCAAGGAAAGACCCAAATATCGATTCGATTTGAAATAAGCGGTGAATAAATGGCTCAAGCATGCATGAGAAGAGAGTAAGAATCGAGGCGTATCATGTGTCAGGGACTCCACAGCTAGGGACTAGGAAATCACCACACTATCGCCTAGATAATAGCTAGAAAGTCCCTATTCCAAGTGTTTTCGAAAACGATGGGGGTTGAGATGATGTGGAGAAGAACACTCGGTGCAAACTCTCGTCTTCCCTTTATTCTCGATAGGAGGGGAAAATATTCACACAATTTTTTGGGGTTTTGGATATATGTATTTTTTTGGACTTTTGGCTATACATATTTTCTTTTTTTCTTTTTTTCTCTTTTCTTTTCTTTTTTTGGGTTTTTCTTTTTTCTATTTTTTTATTTTTGGATTTGGGGTATATACAAGTGTACTCTCCCAAGTGGGAGAACGGTACACGACGAGGGGATTTGCACCAAGTAAATAAAAAAGAAATCGGATTCTAAACACTTGGGCAAAGGAGATTTTTTTCGCTAATCAGAGCATAGGCTAAATGGGTTCTCCTAGTCCTAATTGTGGAATCCCGACAATGCGAAATGAAGCATACGATATATATATATATATATATATATATATATATATATATATATATATATATATATATATATATTCATGCATATAGAAGCAGAAAGGAGAAGCAAATACCGCATATTCAAATCGAAACATGATAATCTAGGGGTCATTCTTGGACATGTATATAAATCAAAATCACAAAGTAGAAGCACACTATAAGCTAGTCACGACACACGACTCACATAAAAGCTAAGTGGACCCACGATGCATAAAATGCAAGAGGACTCGGCTTCCTAGGGTTAGTGAATGTGATTATCGAAGCCATGCTAGGTGTGTGTGTGTGTGTGTGATTCTGTGGCAATTCATCATATGGGGTCATCTCTAGGAGAGAGAGATAAAAAGAAGAAAAGAAAAAAGAAAAACACGATGAAAACGACTCAAAAACGAAGAAAAAGACGCAACTGACGCACGAAGTGCGACTCCCCCAAGCTGAAACTTGCATTGCCCTCAATGCAATAGAAGTAAATACGGGAGGGCAATGAAAATGGGGGGAATATGCACCGACACAAAAAGAAATGAAAAACAATAAAAACACACATACGAAACTGAAAAATAATGAAAATCACACCACACGATATAGAAACAGAAAATAAAAGCTAGAAAATCACACCACATGACATATATAGATAAACACACATGAAAAAATCACACGACAACATACGTAAAATATGAATCCCCCCAAGCTAGACATGACAATGCTAGCAAAAAGATATAATCATGATGATGCAGAATGTGCAAGGGGGAAGATCAGAAAAGAAAATGAAATCAAAAAGCAGTAGAGGAAATATCCTCGTCCTCCTCGGTGGAAGATGTGGGGGATGCGGGGGAGTGGATGGGAAAGGTGACTGGTGTGCAGAGAAGTGGAGAAAGGGGTCGGGGTGATGGATGGGTGGGTGTGGATGAGGTGTGGACGATGGGTGGTGTGGAGGTGATGATGGTGAGTGGTAGTGAAATGGCGACCAATGCGGTGGTGGATGGTGGGGGTATGTGGGTAGGTGGTGGAGAGGATGGTGGGGAAAGTGATCGTGATCGCACCTGCAATTTCTTGCGGCGCACGTATGGGATGATGGAAGTGGATGGTGATGGATCTATGGGGGCGACAGTAGTGGTCGTGAGTGGAGGTGAAGTGGAGGGAATGGAAACGGTGGTGGGAGGGGATGAATGTGAAGGTGGGGGTGAAGATCGTCGAGAGGGTGAAGGTGGTGGTGAGGGTGGTGGTGTGGGTGGAGGTGGTCCGTGAACGTGAGTGAGAATGCAGAGGATGATGGCCACGTTCCTCTCAAGTGAGAGGAAACATGGGTGAGTGAAGATGGAAGAGGATGGGACCGAGGAGGTCGAAGAGGATGCTCCAGCGTGCAGTGTAGCTAACTCAGCCTCGAGACGGAGGCGAGTAGAGGTGGCTCGAAGAAAGGAGGAAGTGGTGGTCGTACGGACCGGAGAGGTGGTGACAGTGGTGATGGGGACAGAGGCCGGAATGGCACTACTAGGTCCAGCCCCGGGGTCTCCACGGGACGCAGGGATATCCTGCTCGCCTAAGTGGGCGGCAGGGGAAGGTGATCTGCGTGCGCCCGGTGGAAGGAATGGAAGACGTAACCCCCCCCAGAAAATCTGGATCGGGAGGAAATGTCCAATCTGCCACTAGAACGATAGTCATACGAGCGGGATTGGCCAGAATGGTATATGGAGCAGGGGGTGTCCGTAGTAAAAAGTGAAACGACCGTCGGGGTGGGGCTTGATCATGTGTATGTGCCGCAGGACATCAAGATCTAGACGTGTAGGTCCTGCGGCAGTAGGCAAATCTCCGGGGATGGGGATATTGAACTGGGGGTATGAAGCTATGATAGTAATGAGGCAACCGCAACAAAACTTGCCCTTGCCGGCATGGCTAATCTCAAGTAGCTTGTGAATAAGCCAATCACCAGCATGAATGGGAATGACAGGGGCCCCAAAAGCAATCTCGTCATCACCACGAATAAAAGCAAATGTCATGGCCCATAAAATGAAAAGATCAGGGATGGTCACGGTCCCGGACTCATCCCTGGGGAAGAATGTGCAAGATATGATTCAGTGGGCCAGACGGAATATGGGGTGAATGATGGAGGATGCCTTGGCCTTACCTCGAGGATAATGGTCGCGTAGGGTTAGGCGAAACCAAAATTGATCGACGTCAAAATCAGGGTGATACCCGTAGGGACGGATAGCGTCATCCCCAAGGATGGGGAAACCAAAGATGTTATTAATAGTACTCAGGTAGGTGCGTATGGTTTTGTTACGGACGCAGAAAACGACGATCGACCCTGACTCACACCTAAGGGAGGATAGAAATTCGAGTGTGAGGGAGGGGTAGGAAACCGCGGTGGCGTTCAGGAAAGCTAACCATCCTAAATTGGAGAAGAGAGTCTCGACCTCGGAGAAAACTTCGAGATCGATAAGCATCTGGGCATGGGAAAATTTGGTGGATAGGTGTCCCCGTGCATTGAGTCTATGATAAAAATCTTTTTGTTATTGACTCAAAAAACAGTAGCCATGCGGGCCCAACATTGGGTCCTCAGCTGGGATGATTGGTTGGGGTAGGGGCTGTGTAGGCTGTGTAGGAGGAGGGCGTGAGTGTGGTGGATGTGTGGTCTTTCGTCTCTTGCGAGACGACGCCTCCTCACGCATAATATCCTTACCCTTATCTTTATCCCGGGCCATGTGAGTGTGTGTGTGAGAGTGAATGTAGGATTTGATGAATGCACACAAACACTGGCAATCGAGCAAAATAGTAATACTAGGGCAAAATTGAAAATGGAGCTAAGGAGCGAAGTTACCCAGTAGAGATGACGATCCTTGCTTGTAGATCACCCAATGATGTGCAAGTGATGGGAGTGTGAAGCCGCGACACGTCTCTTCAACAAATTTCCGAAAATGGGGGAAGAGGGAGAGAATTAGGGTTTGGATGGGGTTAAATGGAAGAGGGAGGGAGGATATTGATGAAGAGAAGGGAGGGGGAAGTGGTGAGGTCGATTGAGAGGGATTGGAGGTCGTTTGGGGGAGGAACGAGGCCGGTTGAGTGGTGGGGTAGTCGAAATGGCGATGGGAAATCGAAATCGGGGGAGGGGAAATGAACGGGTGAGGGCGGGGGTATTTATAGGGTTTAAGTCGAACCGATCGGGTGAGTTTTCACCCGATCGGTTGGTTATTATCTCGAAAATTCTGTTGAAAAGAGGCTACAGGCGAACCGATTGGTTGAGATTTCAACCGATCGGTTGGCCGCTTCACGATTTTCCCGAGAGTTCTGTGCAGCTTACCCGGTCAGTCACACGACCATGCTTCATATCAACCGATCGGTTGATTAAATCCCCAAATTTCCTGAGACCTCTACACTTCTTACACGATCAGCCACCCGGTCTAAGTTTGTTTCACCCGACCGGTTCGCTGGAGAACAGATACATGCCATTGTCTGATACGTCTCACCTGATCGGTTGAGGGGTCAACCGATCGATTGAGGGCTTGTTTCCTGCAAAATTTCACAAATGGCCTAAGTGTCTCGAAGAAAGTTCCCGGGGCTGAATTTATTCAACAAAATAAGAAAAATAAACCTAAAAATAATCCTAAAACAAAGATGAGGGTTTAGAACATGGGTTGCCTCCCATGAAGCGCTGTTGTTTAACGTCGTTTGCTCGACGGCCGTAGATGATTTTCAAGGTGGACGGGGGTGATGCCCTAAGTTTGGCATCCCTTCAGATTCTGAATTGGTGGCCTTTGGTGTCGTCGTCGGTGACAAGTAGACTTGCTCGACGATCCTCTCTCCGTTGATGGTATCCGGGGGCTTCTCCCTTATATTGGCGCCTACCACCACTCTTTTTAAGATCCGGATCTTATCACCGGTAAGCCCCATGGGCTCTTTCCCTTTTCTCCTCGTCGGAGGAGACTTTTGGAATCTGAGAGGGATCGTATGTGACGCACCCGCTTCCCCAGCAACATCTTCTTTCTTCAGACCGACATGTTCTTCAAGGTCCCCCAAGCTGTTGGGGGGATTCCTTGAGAGAATTTCCCAGGCCCCAGCTTCTATGGCTCTTTCTTCTTCTATGTCCAGCATATTGCAACTAGGTTCATCCGGAGGGTGCTTCATAGATAACCTCAAGTCAATCGACCTGCTGGTCGCCAATGTTAAGGGAAATCTTCCCCTTCTTCATGTCTATTAGCACGCCAGCGCTGGCCCATGAAAGGCCGTCCAAGGATGATGGGTGTATGGGTGTCTTCAGGCATGTCCATCATCACAAAGTCTACCGGCACTTGCACTCCACTGACATTAACAGGCAGGTCGTCTACAATTCCCACCGGATATTTGACTGATCTATCAGCTAGTTGAAGGGTCATACCTGTGGGCTCCAGGTCTCCCATCCCTATTCTCCTGTATAGCGACATGGGCATTAGACTGTCGCTCACTCCTAAATCCACGAGCGCCCGATGGATCTTCACTTCCCCAATTGAACCGGGAATGGAGAAGCTTCCCGGGTCTTTTAGCTTGGGCGGATTCGCTCTCTGAATGAGAGCACTGCATTCCGCCGTGAGAACGACCTTTTGCTTCATGGAACCCCTTGTCACCAAATCTTTTAAAAATTTCGCATATGAAGGAATCGTCTCTATGGCTTCAAGGAACGGGATCTGCAAGCTTAAATCCTTGACCATGGCGAAGAACTTGCCATATTTTTCATCTATCTTTGCTTGGGCAAGTCGTTGTGGAAAAGGCACAACTGGCTTAAATACTTTGAGACTCCCTTCCTTGTCCTTCTTTTTCTCCTCTTCAGGAACTCCCTCTGGAGTTGTAGTCTTTGGCGACGAAGCTTCATCGTCATTTGATTTTTCAATTGGTCGCTCTACGACCAACAGTGCTTCTGGTTCCTTAATGGGCACTCTTGTAGGAATTTGTGTCCCGCTTCTCAAGACGATAGCAGACACATTCGCATGATCATGCGTTAGTGCCAAGGTCTGATTTTCCCCCCTCGGGTTAACTTCCGGTTGACCCGACAATTGATTTTGTGACATTTGAAGGTTCGCCACCTGTAACACCAGCTGGGTTACTTGGTCGGTGAGAGCCCTCTGCCCCCATTTTCAGCTTCAAATTGATCTTCTCCTGGTTTGTAATGTATTGAGTCAAGAGGGACTCAACCGGGGAGATGACACGCTGCTGGCCTTATGGCTGCTGCTGCAGCAGCATGGGCTGTTGATTCCTGGGGGGATATTGTTGGTACATTTGTGGGGGTTGCTGCTGTTACTGATACTGCTGTTGTTGTTGCCTAGGCGGCTGATATAACTGTTGCTGCTGCTGCTGCGGTTGCTGATACGGTGCCCGGTAGCTAAGATTGGGCTGGTTCCGGTTATTAGGGGAATAGACTGGATTTGAGCTAGTCCTCGATGGATATGGCGCATTACTCGTCGGGTTGAGGAAAAGCGCACTAGCTTGATCCACTAGTGGTGAGATGTCACCACAGTTGTAGTCTCCCAGGACTTCCGCTTCCACTGCCGATACTTGTTGGGTGCTGGCACCACCAGCTCCTACCATGAGCACTGAGATATGGGTCGATAGCAAATAGAATTTGCTAGACAACTTGTCGACGTCCTCGACTCTATGAATTCCTCCAGATCTGGGCGTGGCATGCTCATTGCACCACCGCTCATTGTTTGATGCCATGTTTTCTAATATGTTGCCGGCATCTTCTTCACTTCTAGACATAAAGGACCCCCAGCCGCGGCGTCCATCGAAGAATTCAAGTCATCCCTCAATCCGTTATAGAACAAATTTATAATCTGCCACTTTGGAAGCTCGTGATGAGGGCATCTCTGCTGCATTTCCTTGTATCTCGTCCAAGCTTTGTGCAGGGACTCGTGGCTGGCTTGGGAGAAGGAGGAGATCTCACTCCTCAGCTTCATCGTCTTCCCCGAAGGGAAGAACTTAGTCAAGAAAGCATTTGAGAGCTTCTCCCAAGTGTTGAAGGTGTTCGGGTCCTTTCCCCTAAGCCATTGCTTGGCCTTATCCCGCAGAGAGAAGGGGAATAGCTTCAGTCCGATTGCTTCAGTTGTGACACCATTAATCCGGAATGTGTCACACTTTTCTAGGAAGGAGTCCAGTTGTTCGATAGGACTCTGCATGGGTGCCCCAGAGAATTGATCCTGCTGGATCCACGTCACTAGCGATGGCTTAAGCTCGAAGCTCTGTGCCGTAATAGCTGGAGGTTGGATGGAGGAGGTGGACCCGATGGATGGTATCGAGTACTCCAGCAGGGACTTATGCGGTGGGGTATTCTCCCCCATGGCTTCAGACTCTTCTCTTCTTTGCCTCTCTGCGTTTAGACGCCTCAGGGTGGCGTTTATCTCCGGGTCAATAGGAATCAAGTCGTCAAGACTCCTTGTATTCCTGTGCATGAAAAGCAACAAACATCCGTGAAGCAGGTGTGGGATAGAAACAGATAAAAATAGAAAATAAAATTTAAAAAATAAAAATGAAAAAGTAGAATACGAAAATTATCGCGAGATAGGGATATGAGCTAGACTCAAGGGTTCAATAGATCCTAAAATAAACAATCACGTTGCCTCCCCGGCAACGGCGCCATAAAGCTTGACGTCCCCTAAATTTTGTGATCATGCAAGTGTGCAATATGATTGGGGATACCGGATTTAAATATTTATACCGCAAGCGCACGGTGTTGTAGTGTGGCTTGGGGGTCGAACACAGGGAGGCGTGGTTGTGCTTGTGTCAGAGAGGAACCGGTTCCCCCTATGGGTGAGCTAGCCCGAATCAATCGTTGGTTTGTCACAAAATGAAAACAAAGGATAAACAATACAAAAGGAAACCCAGGACTTCGGTTTTCACCCTATCATGTGTTCTCACTATTATGACTGGCGGATAGGAACACGATAGTAATTAGGGTTTAGTGGTGAGACGTTGCCTCTAGGAGTGATACCAGCGTCCCATGGGCCCGATATTCCGGTCGGTGCCCAGGATGATATGCCTGACTACCCGGGTTCGGTCAGTGGGCTTTCCCATGTCCATTAACACTGACGACTCCGGGAGCACTAAGCTCGCAATGATAACTCCCAACATCTCATCCTGCCGTTCCCACGCGCTAGGATTCGATGTCCATGCTAAGGGCGTGAGCTATGGCTAGGGAGTCAACCGCCAAGTTTATTCCCCCTTGGCCCAACGGTCAAAGGCGGTCTTTTTCCACCGATGACAATGAAACACCCAGCGTAACCAATAAATTCCTAATCCCTATCGAAATCCTAATCCTATGGACGCATTAGGGAGAACCCACAAAGGGGTTTCCACCAAAATCCCATATTTGGGAACTACTCACACATTATAGCTAAAAAGCGATCTAAATAAAAATCGACCGTAAAAATCATAATCAGGCAATTGAAACACGGTAGTAGCAATGCTATTAATATTATATTAAATTTTGACAAAGATTAGAGAACTTACAAATAACAATAAAATTCCAGCCATCACAAATAGAGAAAAAGACAGAAAAATAATCAGCTCTCGTTTTCTGAAAACCTAGGCAGCTATATATAGAAATCGGCGTCACCCGATCGGTTGAAGAATCAACCGATCGGGTGAGCTGCTACGGCGCTTCAGCATCGACGTTCAAGATTTCTCCCGCTCGCTTGGTCCGACCGGTTGGCAGCTCCGGGTCGTCGTTTGGATCTTGCGGTCATCAGGTGACCGATCAGTTGGAATTATCGTCCAAAAGAACAGAGACTTCTGTCGACTTGGCACGGTCAGCGAGCCGTCGGGTGAGCTCTCCGGGTCGTCGTTCGAAAAATTCACTACAGATCGGGTGAATGTCACCCGATTGGTTAGAATTCAGCTCCAAATTCCCGAGAACTCTGATGTGTTCAACCGGTCGGTGAACCGGTCGGTTGATGCTGCATCTCGCTTCAGCTTGCGTCCGGGTCAGACACGCTTGCATCACCCGATCGGTTGGCTGTGTCCAACCGATCAGGTGGGGGCTTGAAGATGGCAATCTTCGTCGTTTGACCCCCTGGATCGCGTGTGACTCCTCCCATTGCTCCGAGGACTCATGATATCTTCGTTATATGTCTCCTACGCTGGCAATCTCCTGCAAACACACAAAAACACAGAGAAGTGAAAGAAAACTAGAAAACACGAGAAAATGGATACGGGACGGCGGAAAATAATGGAAAAACACAAAGGAGACATGCGTGAATATATAAAATATAAACACACGTCATCTAGCAGTTGCAGATTTCTTCCCTTTGGGGTTTTGGCTGGTTTTATGGGGTCTTCTTGGCTTCCTTTATATAGGAGATGGCATAGTTCATTTAGAACTCTTGGTTATTATTGAATATCTTTGAGAATCAATAGCCACTCCTAATCTCTTCCATTCCCTCATTAGATCTTCAATCTTATGCTATAGCATCTAAGCTCTAGGGAATTTCTCTAAGGGATTTCAATCTCATTCATTTTCTTGGAGAACGTCTTTCTTCTCTTCATTTCATACACTCAAGTGAGAAGTGTTAGGATTCATTCCTAGAAGAGAGAAAGATCATCAAGTGCAATCATAGCCTCATCTCAAGCACTTGAGTTTCACTTGCATGCCTTCTTCTTCACATTGGTACGATCATATCAAGGCATAGGTAAGTGATATTTCGTTTCACCTTTGTGTTACCCCCTAATTCTCTTTGTGGGAATTAGTCACTCTCTTTGTGAGAGTTACTCTTTGTGTGGGAGTTTGTGTCTCTGTGTGGGACACAGTCTCTCTGTGTGAGAGCATGAGTCTCTCTATGTGAGAGCAAGGATATCTCTTTGTGGGAGTCCTAAATCCTCTGTGTGAGGTATCTCTGTGTGAGATTGTATTCACGTCTCTTTATGTGAATTATAGTGAATATTGGTGTGTCTGGACGTACCCAAGTTTTGGGGAACCAGGGTAAAATCCTTGTGTTTACGATTGTTGTTGTTGAGCACTCTGTTTAATTTCTGCTGCTTATTGTGCTTTAATTTCAGTACCTTTTAATTAAGCACTTTGCTTGCCATTACACTATTCACCCACCCTCCAGTGTGTGTGTGTAGCCCCCGCAGGGTCCCTAACAAGGATACCGAAACCCTAGTGATATTACTCTCATTTGTTTTCTCTTTGTTTTATTTTTTTATTTCTTTGCGTGGAGTCAGTTTTGCAATATTGAGTGACACGATGTTCGCATCCATCACCATTCATAATCCACATCCACCAATAAAACTCGCAGTCTAACTCAACCTAGGAGTAGATAGGTAGTGTGGCACCGCCTCCCCATGTTCGATACCTGCTCGCCGCTGTACCTTGTACTTGCAGTAAAACGACATCGTTCTGGGTGTAAATCCAGACCGATCAAGTTTTTGGCGCCGTTGCTGGAGAGGTGTACCGCCATATTACCTATTTATCACAATTAGGTTGATTAGACTACTTAAAAAAGAGAGATATTTTTTCCCGCCACCTGCTTTATCATTATTTCTATCTTCTTGTACCACTGATATCTTTTTCAGGTTGTTTGTTTTTGGCCATTCAGGTACATTGGAGCAATTTGATTTTTTAGGCAATGATTATTCTGCACAGTATGAGGCTCCAATGGAAGAATACAGATATTATCCGTAGGACCCATACTATCAGATAGAGAGATATGATCACTATGCAGAATGTTATGCCTATTGCGAGTCTTGCAACATGGAGGGACACATGCCTTAAGAAAGCTGCGTCTGTCTCTTGAGTCCTAACCATCCCATCAATTTGGCGATCACACAGATGGAGTTTCAACAGAAGGAAACCTTCGCTGAGCTGAATGAGACACTTAATCGAGTGTAACAAAATATCGATGATTTCAGCATGACTCTTCTATCTTATGAGCCTGAGGGAGAGACCGAGGACATTGATGCCCCCACATTTGAGGAGACAACGTTACTAGTCACTGATGAAAGAACTGCGATGAGACACTTGGGAGGTGTTATTGCAGAGTCGGGTTGAGCCATCGTCGCTCCCCCACCCACCGATATAGATAGTTCATACGATGAATGGATGGATGGAGAGGATTCAGAGGGAGAAGACATTGAGGTTATCTACCTCACGTGGGATGACAGATACGATACATCCAAGGGCGACACATTCACTTCCATACCTAGAGAGCCTGAGGATACTTTAGCATCCCGCTTGTCCCCCTACCAGATACTTGAGCCCACTGTGCCACCTGCATCTACTATTGAGAAGGCCAAGCCATGCCATTGGTTGCCTCAAGTTCCAGGACAGAAACGAAGAAGGAGGTATAAAAAGGAGAAGATGAAGTTTACATTGCCTTCTATACCTGAGGAGCCTAAGGAGGAGGCCGAGGCGGTTCGTTGTGAGGATATGAATGCTGTCACCTCTAACGAGACAGTGATGCATGGCATGATTACAGTTAGTTCTGATGAGACAATTGAGACGAGACACTCAGAGAGTATCATTGTAGAGCTGGAGGTTACTGTTCAGGAGGAGGCCACAGAGAAGATTGAACTGCCTTTGCCTTCCATCACCATGGCTGAGCATCCATCAAAGGACCATCCGCTAGAGCTCACTACTCCCATTAAGGGAGAATATTTCACCTACTCTTTTCCTTTATTCGAATCAATCCATATTTATGATAATTATTGTGATTCGGGTACTAATGACATGTCACATCTTTTGCAGGATATGTTCATACACGAGAAGGAAGTAATTTGGGACGTATACCCTAATGAGCAGGATGTATTATGGGACGTGTCTGACGAGGAGAGTGAGGAGCCACCTACCATGGATGTTATTGAATATGATCAGGAGGTGTGCTGGGATGAGTTTGACGATGATGAGGAGTTGCCTGATGAGACCCATGCTTATTTGCCAGAGTTACCTGAAAAACCTGAGACGAACAACGATGAGTTGCCTGTCGTGGTGCATGAGAGTAGAGATCTATTTCCAGGGAAGTGTTGTCAACCATATTTAATTTTAAATATTTATGTTGATGACCCTCTTTAGGATACATTTATTTTGGGGAAGAATTATCCACATCAGAATGATGCATCTTGTCTCTTGCAGGGTATAGGTGGAGTCCTTGGAGAGATGCTAGGAGCCACAATGTTGGAATCCGATGGAGTTCGTGGAAACATGCATCTGGCGGAGCCACGACATGAGTAGTTGGAGTAATTGCCTGCACCGACGAAGATATTGGATCCGCCTTTTTGCTACATGTGGTATTAATCCAGTAGTGTATCCGTAGTGTAATTTTTGCTGCTTTCAATAATCTCGAATCCTTTCGTCAGCGAGAGGACCGTATAGGTTTATTGTTTTTTAGTTTAGACATCTTGAATAAAAACAACCTCATATGTTGGCAACAAAAATCTTTTACACCCCAAACCCATTAAATGATTTGATTGCCATCTTCACATTTTGATATGTATCACCATTTTGCTCACCCACCATCGAGCATTTCTTTCAAGTGAAATCATGCTTTCTTATTCATTTGACTTGATCTCGCTTAGCGAAGCCGTGACATTTTTGATCGAGTCATTTGCATTAGGATTTCATGTCATTCATATCATCATTTTTCTATTCACCCCCCTCATATTTATCATTGTTCCTCATATTTTTCCACTATGATCACATTGAGGACAATGTGTCGTTTAAGCTAAGGGGAGTGCATTTTCATGCCATTTAGTTGCATTAGGTTGCATTTTTACTTTATTTGTAGAATTTTTCAAATTTTTCAAAAATTTTCATTTTTAGCATCATCATGTTTTTCCTTCTCTTTTGTGTGCTTGCATGTTGATTTTTAATTTATTTTCTCTATTTTTTTCTTTCTTTTGCTAGACGAATTCTCTGTGATGTTACACCTCTATGCTTTCACTGCTGTCAGAACGCTTATTCTTCATACCGTGCTACTTAGAATATCTCATGATCTTAATCTTTATAAGTACTTGCAATAAATTTCTGTTGATGATCTCTCTAGTGCAATTGCATGAAGCCTATTTAAACTGAATGTATAGAGTAGTGTTTAGTACGCTTTCATTGGATACACACCAAGATTCACGCATCACTAGCATAACTGAAGCCATGCTACTATAACTACTTCGTAATTCCTATAGCATGCTTGTTCGAAAAACTTTACTGCTTGACTACACTTCTTGTTGATAGGATTAGGAATACACGTGCTTATGAATGAGTTTAGTTGATGTATTATCCTTCTGAACCGTTTGTGCACACCTTTGAGTCAACCGAGTGTTATAACTATTCCTTCTCCACAAATATCTTACGTTCTCTACATGTCACTTGATTTTCTTCCCCAAGGCTATTTTTATTGCATCAATTCCCAAAATCTCATACAATTGAAAAGCTTGCTCCAAAAAGATCAAAAAGCCAAAGAGGAGCCAAAAATCAAAGATTCAATTCCTATGGCTCCTACAAAAAGCCAAAAAGAAACAAAGTTTCAAAAATTCAAAGAAAATCTCAAATTTCATCTCTGGGAGCCAATACATATATTTTTGGGAAAACCAAAACAAAAATGCATATTCCACCAAAAATTCTTTGGATGTGCTGCATCAATTCAAGCTTGAGAAAAAAATCTTTTGACCAAATGAGTGAGCATAACATTAGAGTGTAGTTGTGCACGAACGGAAAAGTTTGATAATTCTGAAACTTTACAAAATAATTGAGTTATATGGATTTCCTATGATTTGATATGAGTACATGTATGTCTTTATTCTTATTCTATTCTATACTACATGCAATGTATGAAACTTCTACACTTCAGTTATAGCTTTTGATTGAAAAATGTGCAGCCAATGTTATGTATATTCGATGCTACGAAACATAGGATGTAGATATAGGCCAAATGTATGAACTCTAGAGAGATCCCATTTATTCAATCTTAAGCTCTCAAGTACTTCGTTTACATAAGATATGAAATCTATGTTGTAGCATGTGAGTTATTTTCAGACTTGTTGTGATATGCGGTGAATAACTTGAGATCTGAGAGAATAATCTAGCGACCCTCTCTTCTTTGCGTTCTTTTCCATTTTATTATATTTATCTCCCGGTGAACTTCTTATTCGTCTTCCTCGAGGACGAGTAAGTGGTAAGATTGGAAGATTTTGATGTTTCCATATTTTCCATACTTTTATCGCATCATTTCATGTCATTTTAATCGCTCAAAACTCATCTTTATCGCTCATTTGATTGTTTATTAGATTATATCACTTTCGGAGCTTTATTCTCACTTTTAGCAGTTTTGAGGCGATTTGGAGCAAATTGGAGATATGGACACATCCGAGCTAGCCGAAGCATCAATGGCATGGTCTACTTGGTGCTTGACGAGGTGGAGAAGCAAGTTTAAGGAGAAAAGTAAGAAGGAAGGAGAAGAGAGGGCAAAAGAATGAAAGTTTCAAAAGGGCTGTCAGCATATCCAGTCAGCTCGGCCGAGTGGACTTGTACACTCGGTCCGAGCAACCATAGCCAAAAGAAGCAACATAGCCCCGAGCACAGAACAGTCGCTCCGGCCGAGTAAGTTCGCTACACGGTTGAGGAAAAGCGAAAGAGAGGAGGACGTCTAAGGACTTAACCGAAATGAGGAGCTTGAAGACTACTTGACCGAGTAGCTATGCTACTTGGCCGAGTGAATTAATCGACATAACGACATTTCAAGGCAATTTTAAAGCTTTGCAGCTCGACCAAAAATATACGCCGACTCGATCGAGTGCCAAGGTGACTCGGTCGAGTGGAATATGCGGCAGAGCATCGTTATTAAGCACATTATCAGCCCTCTGAACTCGACCGAGTGGAGGAGCCACTTGGTCGAGTGACCCTTTGCTTCAGATCGATAATGAAGGCATCAGCTGTTGATCCAAGCTTGCTTCGGGCCTACTCGACCGAGCAGCCTCATCCACTCGGTTGAGTGAGGTAAAGCGTCCAGATTTCAGAACAACCTCTCACTCTTTTGAGATCTGCTATTATTCCTGTTGGCAAATTATTTTTTCGGTATTTTTTATGGATAGTAGACTTCATGAAGGTTTCAGTGCCATTGAGAATGCACGAAACGAAGGTCGGATAAAATCTGTGGAATTTTTACAAGATGGCAGCATATTATTGAAATCTGCCACTCGGCCGAGTGGAAATCCCACTGGTTCGAGTCAACTCGGGCCCACCACTTAAGTTGCGGCCAGAAACAGACTTGGGCTGAATTTCAAAGGGATTTTGCTGGGGTTTTCTAGGGGTTGAGGGGACTATATATAAGGGTTGTAGCCGTCATTGTGAGGAGGATCCCGATCTTATTCTTTGGAGCTTTGTATAGGCTTTCTTTGGAGGCTAGGCCATGCCTTAGGCCCTCTCCCTTGTATCAAGCTAAGTATTTTGTTCTTTGAATCTATTTTGATGTTTTCTATGATGCTAGTAATGTGCTTTATTGTTTTCATATTTATTGCTATGCTTGAGTAGTCTTATTGCTAGGGTTAGGTTGAATCCTATTGCTATGTCATCATATTCGATGGGGATGGTGATCTACGATAGTGGCACCAAACCCGTCTTGATTTGGGGATTCTTTGAATGTCGGAACTTAGCCTAGGGAAGAAATTCGATCACAATCGGATCTAGGAATTGACAACCCTAGAACCCTCGGATTGATAACTCTTGGTGGTCGATGAAATCGCCCTAGGATAAACCTAACAATTAAGGGTATTTTGTAGCGTAAAAGATAATCCACGATGGTGGCATCGATGAGATCCAAGATATTGGTGCCGCTGCAATGTAGTTAGGAATTGAGGAAGCTGTAGAGTTATGTTGTGGTTTTCTATCATCAGGGGTAACGGGAATTCGATAGACGCGGTGATCCACGATCGTGGCACTCGTACTGAGAAGTCCACTCACGTCTGAATAAGGTTGTAACGTCGTCAATCTAGGTGCGATGATCCACGATGGTGGAACCAACCTTAATCATTCTTTACACCCCTATATCGCTTACTAGGTGATCCACGATGGTGGCACCAAAGTAAAGATCCCGCACAACATATTATCGACTCGTCGGATGAATCAATGTCTAGATATGTATGAGCTTCATTCTGTGCCCAAAGCAGTAGTGAGGATACCAAAACCCTAGTGATATTACTCTCATTTGTTTTCTCATTTGTTTTATTTCTTTCTTTCTTTGTGTGGAGTCAATTTGCAACATCGAGTGACACGACGTTTGCATCCATCACCATTACGACACTCCTTAATCCATATCCACCAATAAAACCCATAGTCAAACTCAACCTAGGAGTAGATAGGTAGTGTGGCACCGCCTCCCCATGTTCGATACCTGCTCGCCATTGTACTGTGTGCTTGCGGTAAAACGACATCGTTGCGGGTGTAAATCCGGACCGATCAATGGACAAGAGTAGATGACATCATAACAGGAAATTGGCAAAGGACCAAATTTCTTTCTGTAAAGAAGGAGGATATTGGGTCAAAGATTGTCCGAAGCAGAAGAAGAAGCATGATGCGATAATCAACATCGTCAAAGGCGTTGAGGTCGAGGAATGGGTATTAGTCGGTGCTTCGGAGGGTGTGACGTCATTTGGTTGGGTGCTCGACTCAGGATGCTCCTTCCATATAACGCCACATAGAGAGTAATTTACAACCTTTCGTGAATGTGGGTAAGAGTACAGTCCTATTGGATGATGACCACGCTTGTAACACTGCGGGCATTGGGACAGTTTAGATGAAGATGAGTAGCGATGTTACACGAGACATCGACGAGAAACGCTATGTTTTCGACCTAAAACGTAATCTTATTTCACTCAGCTCACGCAAAGCCATGGGCTGCCGAGTGACAATAGTGAATGGTGCTCTGAGGGTGACCCAAGGACCTATGATCGTGATGAAGGGGAAGCGTAATGGCAACATATACTATTTGGATAGTTCGGTCATGATTGGCACATCAGCTCTAACCCGTGAGGCCGAAAGAGAAAACTCGCTTCTATGGCACATACATCTAGGTCATGTTGGTGAGAAAGCTTTGCAAAAGCTTATCGAAGGAGATCGTCTAAGGGGAGTCATTACCTTGAAGATTGAGTTCTCTGAGCATGGTGTCTTCCGGAAACAAACACGTGCTTCTTTTCGGATGGCCATTGCTGTGTCAGTTTTAATATTTGTAACTGCAAGCACACGGTGTCGTCGTAGCGCTTAACAGGTCGTCCATAGGGAGGTTGTCTGACAGAATACTAGCAAATTCTAGGTCGTGGTTAGCTATGGGGATGATTTATGGAATCTAAAGAATGAAAATAGAAGAAAGGACTCTTGGGCTAGGTATCTCTCTAATGTGGGTGTAACATAGGAATGAACTCGTTCTTTAGCTATTGAATCTATCCTAGGGTGAGATTATCGCACATGAAGTTATCACCTGTTGGGAGATGGGTATGCCCTGGAGGCAATTTATCTATGTGTATGTGTACAAATGTCTTGTTCAAAATAACAGTAAGCTGTTTGGTAAGAATTTACCTAAGTTAATAATAATGTAGTCGACATTAGAACTTATATAGGTAAAGTCCTGAGACTTGATGCGAGGTCAAACAAGTATCGAGATGAGGATCTTGATCTTGGAGAATTGTTTGATCGTTTGAAGCATAAGTATAAAACCGTTCGTGGTCGTAGATGTTTCGAGAAAAGGATATCGATACATCGGATTGACCATTGTGTCTTTGTTTTCACCTTGGAGTGGTGACGATGATCTCAAGGTCATTCGACTTGGCAAAGTTAGAGACGAGACACATGTGCTCATTGGAGAGTGAGTTCACTGAACGACCCAACACGATTTATCACATGGTTAACATAACTAATCTGTAATGATAACTCTCTGTGATGATTGGCAAGTTGTTCCTTAGACTTGAGGTCATTGTACGAACCTGTACGTGAACGGTGTCACTTAGATCTTTGACCTAGCTTCGAGGCAAGGCCTGTCGAAGGTCTTTGGTTGGGTGACACTTGAAGCATGCAAGAAAAGTAATGACCAAGAGAGGGTTCGTCTCTCCCATTTATGGGGAGTTAGTGTCGCACGTGTTGGTTCAGGCTTTAGTAAAAAATTTGGCTAATGTATGTTGGAAGAAGTACAACATTGATAGACTAAAGACTGATGGAGACTAACCAAGTTTAAGCTAGTAGGATTGACAATTGACCGTACCCTATGCTTGACTCGGTGACATAGTTTTGACGAATGAACTAAAACCACAACATTCATCACAGACACAGTCAGGGTGGTCCCGATAATACTCATGTCAATGAGGTAACCAAATAATTATGATACCAAAACAGGGACGTCACCTGCTACTCTTGGTCACTGTCGTTTGGGGCTTCGAACCCCACTTGTAGTAGGACCAGGCTGTATGGTCTCACACAGAGTGAGACATTCGTTAAGTAATAGGAAGACATTAAGTGAGATAATACTTATGATATATAGGATTTAATAAAGTTGCAAAGAGTTTGCGATATAAGATAATACATCGGATGTATGTGAATTATTTTGTGTCGCAAAAGGTTTGCGATATAGACTCTGGAATATTAAAGATATGGGATTAATTGCATTTGATGCAAAAGTATTTTAATAGGTCGCAAAATGTTTGCAAGCCTATTTATACAATAAATGCATAGAAATTTTTTTCGAGAAATTCTCGATCGAAATTGGTATCCAAATAGGCTCAATTAGGAGCCTATATGGCTCAATATGAGCCATAAAATTTTACTAGAGTCCAAAGCCTATTTATGAAGGCCCAAAAGTTGATTATAAAAGGGGCACTATGGCCCATTTCTATAGGCCCGGCCCCAGACTAGCTATTAGCGCCTGCAGGGCGCCAGATGCGCCCTGTAGGGCACGGGTCAACTCGTGGGGCCTACTCTGTGGGCCCCACAACTAGGGTTTGGAACCCTGAAAGATTATTTTGAGCGGCTGCGTTTTTAACAAAACATGGGGTTTGGAAAACTTTGGATATACGTTTGAGGGGTCAAACGAAGTCAGAATGGATCATCATTTGTTTCTATGCGATCACTATTCATTGCTCTTCGATTTGATATATGATATTACTTGTGAAGCTCAACAGTGAGGGATGAAAAATTAGCTAAAGGTTGGCCTTCGTGGAAGGCAAAATTTATTTGAATTTTTTTCTTCCAACCTTTAGTCCCACATAGGATATGATGAGAAGGTAGGGGTCAGCCACCTATATAAATAGGGGCCAACCCACCTTCTTGAAACTTACACCAAGTCTTCAATTTCTAGAAGCTCTAAATTTTTTTGAGCATGCTCGAATTAAGACTCGATACATATTCCCTCTTTCTCTCAAATTCTTCCTTGCTCCTGATCGGGCTCTAGCAAAGCCACGAAGGAGTTTGGATCGGATCTAAAGTCCTGACGGAGGATCCACTCAAGGTAAAACTTTATGGAGCGCGTGGTTGGCTTGGTGACAAGGGCTCGGTGACAAGGGTATTGCTCGCCTCGGGACGCGGTTCGGTTCAAGACGAGGTTCGGTTCGAGACGCGGTTCCGCTTAGGACGCGGATCGGCTTGGGAGAAGCAGCTCGGGGCATCGCTTCGGAGTCAAAGAATGGTTGCTGAAAACGACGATTCATATTCTGCGGAAACGAAGTTCCAGGTATGTAGTTTTCTTTTATACATGCGTTTATAATTGCTGTTAGATATGTCTATCTTTAGGGGTTGGTAAGACCCAACCCCGGAATAATATAAATTTTGTCTACAGTTATATATTTAGGGCTATACTTAAAACTGTTTTAAGTTATTATTCTGCTGCTTGATTTGATTTCGTCGTCAGTCCGACTTAGGCCGGATGTCGATTTTATCGTCCTAAGGACCCTGAAAACCCTTCAGTGGTATTAGAGCTTGTTGATGCTTGCGTACGGGTTCTCGGGTAATGAGCTGATCCGAAGTAATCGCTCTTATCGTACCAAGTCCCGATAAGATGTGGAACTTATGATGGGTTGGGCATTGTCGAGAGGCATGCCGTAAAACAAGTTCGTGAGGGATTTATGACGGGTCTAGGGTGCCATGGACGATGGGCCTTAACAGCGTTGCAATGATATCAGAGCGATACCCAACAGTGGTATCAGAGCCAAGTTTACATTGATCTATGGTTTTGCAATTATAAAGTGCATACGATGCGTCATGTTTTTCTCCATGAGATGGAGGTTCATTAAACTATTAATAAAATTGTTTTTCCACGCGATGGTTTTATCTTCGAATTTTTTTTGTGAAAATTAGATCTATTTTTAAAATCATGTGATAATTTTAAAAATTAGGTCTTTATAATTATTTGATAATTATTAATGTAACTTAAATTTATGAGATATTTTTTAAGTTGCATGTTTAGCAAAATTTTATGAGATAATTTTTACTTGATCGGTTACCATGCTAAAATGTCTACTTTGATATTTTTCTAATGATTATATTATTTTTTGTTGATTATGTGATAATAGAAGAAAAACTTTTAGGATAGCCATTAAAAGCTTTCTGAAAATTATAAGATAATTTTTGATGGACATGCTATGATTTAAAAAATTGTTGCAACAAATTAAACCCCTAATACTTGATTAGGGTAGCCCTCTCCAAGAATTATTATTTTAATTGTTCTAATAATAATTTTGAAAAGGCTATGATTTAAATTGTTGCAACTTGAATTTTAAATCCCTAATGCGTGATTAGGATATCACCCTAAAAATCCTTATAGTTGATAAGGACATTAATAAAAGTTATTAATCAATTCTAATAATTTCGAATTTTAGGATTCAATTAGTTGATAGGATTAAATTGTTTTAATGAAGCCATTTCAAATTGATATTACACATATAAAAAATTCGTATCCTTAAAGGATCATGATCCAGTCTAGCATTTTTTGACTAGTATTGTAGATCACTCTAGCTCGACTGGAGATAGTGATCCTAGCCTAGCCAAATCCATGGCTGTATACCGCTAGACCACAAGGATGCGAATCATTATTATGTGAAACCATCGATTACATCTAGTTAAATACGTTTAAAATATTTCAAGATTAGCCATAGCCCTCCTTGTTTTAGAGGTTGGCAACTATAGGTTCCGTGTTGTAGTTGTTGAGCACACTCAAGCTATGGCATATCTACCTTATGGAAACCAACTTCTTAATACATGTGATGTAGTCTAAAACTTAACCCAAACCGTCGTGTCATACATACACCGAGCGCAGGCATAAGTTTGGCTAGACACGAAAACAAGGGTCCGATTAGACTAGTTATTATGATTTGGATGAGCACACTCATGATCATAAGTAGCTAGGGGTAAAACTGATAAGTGAATCAATATGATGTGATTGATGAAGGGTTATCTACCAATCGCAGAGTTAAGCAATTTGTTGAACACACTCAAGGTTGTGAAACTCAGAGTGGTTGGGTCCCTTTCTCACTAAATTTAATTTAATTATTAAAATCGTTCCTTATTATGGCTTAAAATAATCGCTAAAATAGTGGGAGGATATAGTTAGATAAAAGCCATTCTATTATATTTAATATTGAACATATGCTAAATTAGGGTAGTTCTATGTTTACCGATGGAATCCAAAATATAATATCCTAAAAGAATATGCTAAATGGTCAAGAAGAATGATTAAAGGAATATCAACTCAAATTCAATTTGATAGACTAAACTATATTTTCACTGACATTAAAGTGTCCTTCTTAACACTGGTTTAAAGCCAATGACTTCCTTGAAGCCCTAGACCCAATACAATTCAATCCGCAAGGTGTGGAACTTCGTGCAAACTGTTCGGCTCGAAGATGAGTGCGTAAGTGGTGCAAGACTATGTATCTCAACTGGATCTTGAGACGAGCAACTTGTTGAGCGCACTCAAGGTTGTAAAACTCAAGCGTTTGGATACATGAGATGCTTGCACATATATTATTTTTGTTGGGACGGATAAAGTCTAAATGTGCTTTAGAAAAGAGAAGGCACTAATGAAAATTCAATGAGAAGGAAAGTTTTATCTATCATAATAAAAGGCAAAAATAGGAGGAACTAAAAATGTGACATATTTGATGTCACGGTTTCAGAATAATTGTTATACAAAAGGAATAGATTGTCCTACGTGTTGGAAAAGGGAGCAAGTGTTGTTTCTTAGACCATAGATGGCGTCTAATACATTTTAGCGAATATCGTCACCTTGCTTCTGAAGCATTGTTTTGGTGTGAATAATTTGTATAACAATATTGTATTAGCAGTTAATACATGAATCCGTAAGTTATAGAAAACTTATCTATGCCAAAATAGACTAAGCCATACCAAAGAGGACAGATTTGATAAGTCACATAAGTATTATGAGTCGAAAGACACTTTTAAGTCTTGTCTCAAAGGTATAATGGCCAAACTCCTTCTGTAAGACAGTGGGAGAATGAGTTGGAGAACTCATGGTCTTGTACATACGAATGTATCCAGACCCAAGTCTAAATTAGCTTAGATATGTTATACTTATTTTATTACGACATGTGTTCTTGATGAAACACAAGTATGATAAAATAGAGAACATAATGATAGAAGTATTTGAACTACTTCGATCAGATCGAAGAGGAGAATATTTAGCTATGTAATTCTTGCGTAATTAAAAGAAAATGATATTTTCTCTCAAGTCTAGTCTCTTAACACATTGCGTGTTGGAAAGCATGAATCACACTCTGTTAGACATGTTGCGATACATGGCAAATGACTCTGAGTTACAATCCTCCTTCTGGGTTAAGCCCCAAATAATAGTGCTTAGGTTCTTGATAAGATTCTGTCAAAATCTTATCAATAAGATACTCCTCAAATTAATCGTTAGGAAGTCATAGGATTACTCGAGCCTCGTGAGACGAAAAAGTCGAGTAAGACTTCATATTAGATGATGGCCTAGACAACTTCCAAGATGCCATTCAGAGTAGTGACTCTAAGAAATGGCTTGATGCAATCCGAAAATGGTCCTTGCACATAAATAAGGTATGGACCTTAGTTGACGTGCCCAATGGAAGTGTTCCTTTTGGCCGCAAGTGAATCTTCAAGACAGAAGATTGGTGCAAATGGAAAATAATGAAGTACAAGTTATGCTGGTTGAGAATAGTTATCATCAGAACTCCTATAAATGGATTGTGATGAAACTTTCTCTCCAACAGCTGTGTACAGATCTATTCGGATCAGACTCGATGTAAATGCTCATGATGACCATGCAAACTGGAGTATATATATATAGTCTATTTTCTAAATATGATTTAGAAGGAAAAAATTATATGAATCTATCAGAGATTTTTCACGGTCAGTGGGAGTGAGTAAATAGCATACAAGGCGTCAAGGAGTTGGAACATATGTTTTGATAAAGTATGGTCAAAGAGTTTGACACTTTATCAGAAATGATTATGAACCGTGCAGTTGACCGGTAACTATTTTGGATTATTCTCGTAAGGTACGATGAGCTGGATGAGATCCAGGCAAGTTAAATATTATGAATTCCAAAAGACCAAGGTATTTATTTGGATGAGGTTCAAATATGAGGTCTAGTATAAACATAGAAACTCCTTACGTCAACACTAAAGACGGTTTAGCAGATCCAATCACGAAGGCTATACCACATGAAGTCTAGAGAGACTTATGTATAAATGCGGTATGAGATACCAGGATAAATGGGCTCGAGTGCAAGTGGGAGATGTTAGGAGATGGGTATGCCCTCGAGGCAATTTATCTTTGTGTATGTGTACAAATGTCTTGTTCAAAATAACAGTGAGCTATTTGGTAAGAATTTACCTAAGTTAATAATAATGTAGTCGACATTAAAACTTAGGTAAAGTCTCGAGACCTGATGCGAGGTCAAACAAGTATCGAGATGAGGATCTCGATCATGGAGAATTGTTTGATCGATTGAAGCATAATTCTAAAATAGTTTGTGGTCGTAGATGTTTCAAGAAAAGGATATCGATATATCGGATTAACCATTGTGTCTGTGTCTTCACCATGGCTGGTGACGATAATCTCATGGTCGTTCGACTTGGCAAAGTTGGAGACGAGACACATGTGCTCATTGGAGAATGAGTTCACTGAATGACCCAACGAGAGTTATCACATGGTTAACATAACTAATCTGTCAGTGATAACTCTCTGTGATGATAGGCAAGTTGGTCCTTAGACTTGAGGTCATTGTACGAATCTGTACGTGAACGTGTCACTTAGATCTCTAACCTAGCTTTGAGACAAGGCCTGTCGAAAGGTCTTTAGTTAGGTGACACTTGAAGCGTGCGAGGAGAGTAATAACCAAGAGAGGATTCGTCTCTCCTGTTTATGGGGAGTTAGTGTTGTACGTGTTGGTTCGGTCTTTAGTGAAAACTTTGGCCAAAGTATGATGGAAGAAGTCCAACATTGATAGACTAAAGACTGATAGAGACTAACCAAGTTCAAGCTGGTAGGGTTGACAGTTGATCGAACCCTAGGCCCTACTAGGCGACATAGTTTTGACGAAGAGACTAAAACTGCGACATTCATCACGAACATAGTCAGGGTGGTCCCGACAATACTCATGTCAATGAGTTAACCATATAATTTTGATACCAAAATAGGGACGTCACCTGCTGCTCGTGGTCACTATCGTCTGGGGTTTCAAGCCCCACCTGTATTAGGGTCAGGCTGTCGGGTCTTACACAGAGTGAGACCTTCGTCAAGTAATAGGAAGTCTTTAAGGGAGATAATACATATGATATCTGAGATTTAATAAAGTCGTAAAGAGTTTACGATATAAGATACTACATCAGATGTATAAGAATTATTTGTGTCGCAAAAGGTTTGCGATATAGCCTCTGGAATATTAAAGATATGTGATTAATTGCATTTGATGCAAAAGTATTTTAATAGATTGCAAAATTTTTGCAAGCCTATTTATACAATAAATGCACAGAAAGTTTTTTCGGGAAAGTCCCGATCGAAATTAGTGTCCAAATAGGCTCAATTAGGAGCCTATATGGCTCAATATGAGCCATATAATTTTAATAGAGTCCAAAGCCTATTTATGAAGGCCCAAAAGTTGATTATAAAAGGGGCACTATGACCCCTTTCTATAGGCCCGGCCCCAGACTAACTATTGGTGCACACAGGGCGCCAGACGCGCCATGCGTGCTGGGCGCGGGTCAACTTATTGGGCCCACTCTGTGGGTCACACAACTAGGGTTTGGAACCTTGAAAGATTATTTTGGGCGGTTGTGTTTTTTAACAAAACGTGGGTTTTGGCAAACTTTGGATATATGTTTGAGGGGTCAAACGAAGTCGGGATGGATCACCGTTTGTTTCTATGTGATCACCGTTCAGTACTCTTCAATTTGATATATGATATCACTTACGAAGCTTAACGGTGAGGGATGAAAAATTAGCTAAAGATTGGCCTTCGTGGAAAGTAAACTTTAATTGAATTTTTTCCTCCAACCTTTAGTCTCACATCAGATATGATGAGAAGGAGAGGGGTCAGCCTCCTATATAAACAGGAGCTAACCCTCCTCCTTGAAACTTACACCAAGTCTTCAATTTCGAGAAGCACTAAAAAGTTTTGAGCACGCCTAAATTAAGATTCGATAAATATTCCATCTTTCTCCCAAATTCATCCTTGCTCTTGATCGTGCTCTAGCAAAGCCACGAAGGAATTCGGATCGGATCCGAAATACTGACAGAGGATACACTCAAGGTGAAACTTTCTGGAGCACGTGGTTGGCTCGGTGACAAGGGTGTTGCTCGCCTCAGGGCACGGTTCGGTTCAGGAATGCTGATCAGCTTGGGACATAGTTCGGCTTGGGAGAAGCGGCTCGGGGCATCGCTTCGGAGTCAAAGAATGGTTGCTGAAAATGACGCTTCGTATCTTGCAGAAACGAAGTTTTGGGTATGTAGTTTTCTTTTATACACGTGTTTATAATTGCTGTTAGATAGCTCTATCTTTAGGGGTTGGTCGGACCCAACCCCTGGATAGTATAGATTCTTGCTAGGGTTATTTCTTTAGGGCTAGACTTAAAACTGTTTTAAATTATTATTCCGCTGCTTGATTTGATTTTTTCATCCGTTCGACTTAGGCCGGACGTCGATTTTATAACACTAAGGACCCAAAAAACCCTTCAACACATGCCATCACTCTCGTAATGCTATGATAGGACTATCCCTCGTGTAACTAAGCCAACTATCGTTGGTCATCATCACACGACGGGTGCATGATGCTCGACAATGTTTCCAAACCATCATTCATGCCACTATCATGGATAGAACTCCGGTCAATGCTAGGAGGGATCTAATTATGCCCAACTATCGTTGGCGACATATATAGTATGTATCGACATTGGGATTGAAAACCCTGGATTAGCCCTGGCTATCGTTAGGGACTAATTTGAGAAAGTCAATTTATGTTGTTAATAAACATCCTAAGTAAAACCCTATTTGGTGATTCCATAGCTTAAACAGTTAGCTCAATCAATATTCATTCCTAATAGAAGTCAACCACGCCCAAGATAAAAACTACTCAATAGACATTAAAAGAATTATAGAGATAATCACTGAGGAATTAATAGAAAACATATAGAAAACATATAATGGAGAAAGAGAACTTATCTCATAGCATAGAAACTCCAAAATCTTCAAGAATACAATCTTCTACAAAGGGAAAAATGCGAAATAACTCTATCCTAAATGTTGGAAACTCATAACTTCTCATATGGTTTCGATGTTACAAACATATCATTTATATATGTACTAACTCTATTTATGCAGATGTTATAACACTACCATCTAAGATCATCATCAAGAACGCAAGTTGCAAGAAGCATTCACTACAAGACGACACATATCGAAGAAATTTTATATCTTGTAATAAGTGATGTAGTCTTTATTTTTTATCTTGCATTTACTTAGAATGTAAAAGCCTTGATGATTTCCTATCTTAGTTTAGGGTTCATCTTCAAAAAATCAAGTCAAAATTCCAATTAGTCGACCAATTCCTAGTGTTAGTCGACTAATTTAAATAATAAAAAATTCAGAAAATTCTGAAACTTTGTCAGACCCATCCTAGAGTCTTCAGGATCATTTTCCCACCATTTCCTAGAGTTTCAAAATTTTAGTCGACTAATACTTCCTATTAGTCTACTAATCTTTTATTTTAATAATTTATCATTAAAATATTATATTTTATTAAATGGAAGTTAGAACTGCCACTAACGGCTAGTTCTAGCAGTTAATAGCTGTTTACAGCAGTTTATAGCTGTTTTAAGACAATTTCCTACCGTTTTAGGAAGTTACTCCTCTTGAAAAGATACTTTAACTTCCATTCTATCCAGTCAGCTTTAATTAGTCGACCAATACATAAAAGTAGTCGACTAATTCTGACAAAAACGGCTCAGATTTTTTTGAAAATTTAGGCAGTTATACAACGGTCATAAACTACCTCTTTTGACTATAAATAGACCCCTAGACCCCTGCCTAAAAATTACGAAAATTCTCTCACTTTCTCTTTTCTTAAGATTTCTTTCTCTCTCTCTAGAAAGAGTGAGATTTTCAGATTTCTATAGGGAAAACTCTGCAGAAATTCAGTCCCTATAGGAAGTTCTATTTCCAAAAGTGTTCTTCCACAATTCACATCTTTAACCTTGGAGATTCCATCACCAACCTTGCACAATAATTCCATCAATTATCAAGGTTATAGGTGATATTGTTTCATACACTTTCTTTTACTTTATTTGGTGAATCTCTTGTTGAATAGATTGTACAAGTTTGCAACATGGGGAGTGTTGGCATCTTTGTATGTTGATTACTTACGGAGAGCAAGTGTTATAGTGGATTCAAATCTCTACGGGGTAGAGGACTGGACGTAGGATCACAAGGATCCGAACCAGGATAAAAATCTCTGTGTTTGTGTTTGCATTATTCTGGATTGTGATCTTTTATTTTCGCACTTTCATTGCAATTTTTTATTAACTTTTAATTTTGTAATATCGTAGTGATTTACACTATTCACCCCCCTCTAGTGTATTTGGTGTGCCAGGAGATCTAACATTTGGTATCAGAGCAAGGTTAAGATGGCATACACCTATCCGACGAACACATCAACGTCTTCTTCATAATTTCCAGAAGGGCATTCTACTACAAGGCCTCCACTATTCAATGGTTCCAACTACTCCTATTGGAAGACAAGGATGACAATCTATCTCCAAAGTATCGACTGCGAACTTTGGAACATGTTGGAAACTCAATACGAGAAGCCTACCACTCCATATGCCCAATGGATCACTAATGACAAATCTGCTGCAACCCGCAACTCCAAAGCAATGAATGCACTATTCTGCGCTATGGACAAGAATGAGTTCAACTGTGTCTCCCAGGCCAAAACTGCATATGACATATGGTGTACACTCCAGGTAACACATGAAGGAACTAATGAAGTTAAAGAAACTAAAATCTCTGTTCTTGTTCACAGGTTTGAGTTGTTCAGAATGAAGGAGAATGAACCAATTGGAGAAATGATCACTCGTTTCACCGACATTGTCAACTCCTTAATTGCTCTTGGCAAAACCTACTCTCAAACGGAACAAGTACGGAAGATCCTTCGTGCCTTGACACCAGAATGGAAAAGAAAGACCACAGCAATAGAAGAAGCCAATGACTTATCAACACTTACCGTTGAAAGCCTCGTTGGAAATTTGATGGCCTACGTACAACTTCAAGATCACAAAGAACAAGCAGATACAAAGAAGAAAACTCTCGGCTTCGCCACTTCATCAGACACCGATGATTCAGACATGGACGATGAAGTCATGGCACTAATAACTAGAAACTTCAAGAAGTTTCTACGAAGAGGTAAGTTTAAAAGTTTTAAGCCCAAAACTACTGATGCTTCTTTATGTTTTCAATGTAACATGCCAGGAGAAATGAAAAAGGATTGTCCACTTCTTAAGCCTAAAGAAAGGACATTCAACAACTTCAGAAAGGATAAGAAGTTCGAAAAGAGAAAGAAGGCACTACCAGCAACGTAGGACTCTTCATCTTCAGATGAAGAAGAAGAAGTCAACAATCAATCTAATGAAGAAAATGCCCATATGTGCTTTATGGCACAAGATGATAATGAGGTAAGTATTTTAAATAATGAAGAATTACTAGAAGCCTTTAATGATTTATATATGAGATTCAAGAAATTGAATTCTCGACATAAGACATTAGTTATTTCTCATCAAGAACTAACCTCTTCATCTTCTTCATTAGATAATATTAAAATTGAGAAAGATTCATTATCTTCTCAAAATACTAAGTTAATACATGAAAATGAGATTCTCAAATTTGAGATTCATAATATGATTACACGTATTTCTACTTTAGATATAGATATTTCTTCTTTAAAATTGAAATATGATAACATGTCTTCTAATATTAGCAAATTCAATAAAGGAAAGAATAATCTTGATGATTTACTTAGAATACAACATCCTGCTAATCATAGACAAGGTTTGGGGTATAAGAATATTCCCAAATCCAATTTTTTTGGTAATAACATTTTAGAAAAGAAAAAGCATGTATTTATTAATACTAAGAAAATTGATTCTTTGAAAAGGATATTATTCATATCCAAAGAAGACAAATTTTCTTACATCTTCTAAGAAAACAATTCGGCATAACATTTGGGTTCCCAAAGACATATGTTTATATGATAAGGATTTATATATATCTAATTTATGCAAAATGTTATTCTTTCTTCTAACTATTTGAAGAAACCAAATTCCACTTGGGTTTGGTTTCCTAAGGACTAATCCTAAGGACCCATATAAAAGGGTACTAATATTTATTGTTTATCTTTCAGGTACCCATAAATGAAAGATGGATACTAGATAGTGGATGTTCAAAACACATGACCGGGAACATCAAACTTCTATCAACCGTTCAATTCAAAGATGATGGCACTGTTACCTTTGGTGATAACAACAAAGGTAAAGTGATTGGCATCGAAACAGTTGGTGATCCAACTAAGCCAATTATTGAAAACGTGCTCCTCGTCGACGGTTTGAAACACAATCTCTTATCCATTTCTCAATTATGCGATAAAGATTTTAAAATAGTTTTCGAAAAGAATGTATGCATTATATATGATTTAGATATGTCTAATATCTTATTCCAAGGTAATCGTAAGAATAACATATATGTATTATGCATGAAAGTATCTACTAATAATCATTGTTTGCTAGCATCCACAGATAATACATTATTCTGGCATAAACGTTTTGGACATAGTAATTTTAAACATTTAGCACGTATTTCAAAACAAAAGTTAGTTTCTGGTATGCCTAATATATCTTTTACTCATTCACAATTTTGTGATGCATGTCAACAAGGTAAGATGCATAAATCTTCTTTCAAATTAAAAGATGTTATTTCTACAAAGAGACCTCTTGAACTTTTACATTTAGATTTATTTGGTCCATCTAGTGTATCCTCTTTGAATGGTAATAAATATGCATTTGTAATTGTTGATGATTTTTCAAGATATACTCGGGTATTATTTTTGAAACATAAAAATGATGCATATGAAAAATTTACAATATTTTGTAAAAGATTCAAAATTTAAAATCTTCATCCATTGTTACTATCGTAATGATCATGGAGGAGAATTTGAAAATGAATTATTTACAAAATTTTGTAATAAATATGGTATAACACATAACTTCTCTTTTCCTCGAGCCGCACCACAAAATGGTGTAGTTGAAAGGAAAAATAGAACTTTACAAGAATGTGCTAGAACCATGTTATGCGATAATAATCCACCAAAATATTTTTGGGCAGAAGCCGTCGCTACTGCACGTTATGTTTTAAATAGAATTTTGGTAAGACCACAAATGAATAAAGCTTGTTTTGAACTGTTTTATGATCGTATTCCACGTGTTTCTTATTTTAAGGGTGTTTCATAGTGTTTTCTCACTACAGAAGCGTTGACCGTGGACTGCCCGGTCAACGTGGTCAAGGGGCCGACTTGGGTCCCTTGGGTGCGTCGAGCACGTGCGGACGCGACGCGAATCGGAGATGCAGACGACGTGGAGTACGTCAGCAGGGCCGGGTCTGGATCTTCGGCCTCAAGGGGGCTGAGGGGAAGCCTCGGCCCGGTGTGAGATGCTCGGCCTCGGACGGTCGGACGACGAGGGGAAGCCTCTGCGTCTTGACTTGGCATGCGATCGACACGGAGCTGAGGGGAAGCCTCGGCCCGGTGTGAGGTGCTCGGCCTCGGACAGTCGTATGACGAGGGGTAGCCTCGGTCGCCTCGGTTGATGTGCGGCCGGTGTGGAGCCGAGGGGAAGCCTCGGCACTTGGGTCAGACGTCTCCCTGGACAGACGAGAACACTCGTCAGGGGGGCCGGACCTTGGTTCCGGCCAAATCCCCTCCGATGCCTAAGTCAGATGAAGATCTGAAAGAGGAGGCTCGACGGGGACGGTTCGACTCGAGAGGAGATCGGAACGACGTCCACCGGCGCGAGCGGGGGGAAGGAGATGAAGTGGGGGAACTAGGTCGTTGATGGAGTACCTTCGGTTTTGTTACCTGAGATGCGGTCCCCTTGTCCAGTCATCCTTCGAGCCCTTTTATATGCCTCTCGTCGTGATTGCCCACGACTCACGTCCCTCGTCCGCCCCCAATCGTGCCCCCTCAATCCGCCTCCCCATCACCGCTCCCTGCGCCATCCCAGCACCTCCCCATAACGGCCATTAAGTGGCAGCGGGCCTGGGGGAATGGTTATCGCTGGAGTGGGCGAGTGACTTGCGCGTTTTCGGGATCGGGTCAGATCGCCGTTCGGGGGTCCTCTAGGGGGCCTTGTCGGGCGGGCCTGATCTCACAGACGGGCTTCTGATCGGTAGTTGGGTTTCTGGGCTTATGCCTTTCGGGCTTCATTTGGTGGGCTTATGCTGTTGGGCCTCCGCAAAATCGACGTATCAATTGCCCCCATCGGTGGGGCCGATCGGCCTTGGCCGGTTCGGTTCGACCGATGCGACTCCTGGGGTTCCGATTGGCGCGTCAGTCGAGGCGCGGTCATAAATGAAGGTTATGATGAGGCGGATCGATAGGACTTCCCTTGGCGCTGATTTCGAAACGCCACCGGCTCTTTGAGGCTCGCCACGCGTTCCTGTCAGGCGTTTTGAATTCGCCCCTGGGTCTTGTATATAAGTGCCCCGACTGCTTTGATCCAAACTTCTTCCTCGCTCTTCTCTCTGTTCCGAGCTTTCCACAAACTCGGAGTCATCCGCCGCCTTCGTTTCCTCGCCTTCTCCAAATAAACAAAAAGGTAATTCCTTTCCCATTCTCATATTATGGCAGCTCTTAGGATAGGTGGCTCTGGCCAAGGGGCGAGGGATCCTCCTGAGTCCAGGCGGGGCGGGCCCCGATCTGTGGGATCCGGTTCCTCCTCGGGGACCCGTTCCCTCCGAGATAAAGGGAAAGGGAAGCTCTTCCCAGACTATGCTGGCGATGATGTGGCGTCGGCTGTCGTGCGGCTCAATGTTCCTCCGGTTGTCCTCAGAACGCCGTCGAGGACTTCTTTTTGGGCGGCCGCGGAGATTCGGGGAAGGTACCTCTGTCACCAGTATGATGTTCGAGTCCCTTTCATCGACGAGCGGATCTGTCTTTCGAGGAGCAACGAAGTCGGCGTTTACGTCGAGATGTTCCGTCTGGGTCTTCGTTTCCCGCTCAATCCCTTCTTTATCCAAGTCATGGAGTACCTAATGGTGCCCCTTTGTCAGTTTACCCCCTGTTCGGTTGCGGTTCTGACAGGATTTGTGATGCTCTGCTGCTCCCGTGGTTTGGAGCCATCTCTCCCCCTCCTCTTCTATTTTTATCAGATCCAGACGGTCGGTCTAGGGTCATGGCTGCACCTCCGAGCCCGCGCGGGGAGTGAATGCCTGATCGGGCTACCTCACTGGGCGGGGGATTGGAGCTCGGAGTATGTCTTCGTGGTCTTCCTTGAGGATGCTCAGATTTTGACAGGTTGGGGTGGGCCAGGTCGGCCTTGCCCCTCGCTTACCCTCTCCGAGGCTGATCGGGTGGCCGTCGCGCTACTGTCGGCCCTCCCTTTGGAGGCGAAATCTATCTGGCCTTTGCTGGACGACCTACTCCTGAAGGCCGACTTGTGGTCTCCGGGTATGTCGCTTTTTCAGTCCTGGGTTGCCCCGTGGCTTACCCTGATTTCGGTTTCGCTTGCAGGAATGGCTGGTCGCGAGTTCACCCACAACGTCGATGAGCTGATTCGGCGTGGAGCCGCTCGGAGCCGGGGTAGCACCTCGGGAAGGGCACCTCGACGGATCGTTGAGGAGGAGGTGCACCGAGCCGAGCCCACCGTGGGCAAGGTGGTGGCCGCGCCTCCCGCCTCTTCTTCTGGTTGTCTCCTCCCCGGGGAGGTCACAAGGGCCGGATCCGTCCCACCAGCCCAAGTGGCGGGGGGGTAATGACGGGTCCGGTGCAGCTCCTCTTGCGCTTGGCATGCCCCCTCTTGTCCCCGAGGGTGGAGGTGGCACGAGGCGGAAGCGCTCCCCTTCGGCGCCTGTCGAGCCCCATGGTGGGAAGAGGAGGAAGGAAGGCGCGGATCCCTCCAGTCCGGTGCGCTCCGTGCCCCCGGCGGCGGCCGCCGAGGATCTTCCAGTGACCCTGACGACCACCCCCGTCGCAGCGTCTCCGCCTCCATTATCAGGAATCGGTGCCCTGTTGGCGAGCAGCTCGGCCTCCCTCAAGGTAACCCCCGGGGATTCGGTGTTTGTCGACCGAGCCTTGGCTCAACAGTTGGCCGAGGGCTCCGTCCTCCCCCGGGACCGAAGTATCCTTGAGAGGGCCCCCGCCGATAAGGTGTCAGACACCTTGGTCTGGATCCTTCAACAGGTCTGGCCATCCCGCTGTCCCTTTCTTTCTTTCGCTCTCTTCTTGGCTCATGTCTTGTCGTTCAGGGTTCAACACTCGCTGTCGAGTCGCAGCGTCGAGCTGTCCGTTTGAGGGAGCTGGAGGAGTCCTCTGCGAGGGACCACGAGTGGGCTGGGGCCGCGGAGGTAGCTGCAATGGCGGCCCAGATGGAGTCTCGGCAACTCAAGCTCCGGGTGGCCGAGCTAGAGGGACGAGTGGACGACCTCCAGGGAAAGTTGGAGGACGCTCGGTGGTCGGCCGAGGAAGCGGCGGAGTCGTTCCGCCTGGAGAGGGAGGAGTTTCAGAGGGAACTGTCGGATCGGCGTCCGGTGGCGCGGTTTGCGGATGAGGTGGAGAGGGGCGTCGTTGGGACTCTGGGGGAGAGGATCTTCGAGGTCCTCAGGGAGGCCTTTAGTAAATATGAAGACCTTATCGGCCCCTGGATCGTCAAAGTCGTCCAGTCCTCCTTCCGGGATTGTGCGGAGCACGTCCGGCAGGCCCCTCCGCATGTCGATCCCCCTCGCTCCGAGCAGGGCGAAGCGCCCGAGGATGTGTCCTCTCGAGCCCGGGCCCCCTAGGTCGTCCTTCCCGGCCTGTCATCCTTGTTTTTATCCTAAAATTTTTTAGCATCCGCTTCGCTTTGGCCCGGTCTACTTGAAATGGATCCCTGCCTCGCAATCTCCATTGGCTTCTTTACCGGTTCTTTGCTTCGGAGCAAACAATTGCTGATTGCAAGGATGTTCGTTTAAGCCAGCAACTTTGTGTTCTCGGTCGACAAGTTTGGCTCTGCCGGCGTTATCCTAGTTTTCGTGGGTGACGAACTTTGTTGTTTGTCGAGAGCGGATTATTTGCAAGGAGGTTTCTCCACTTCGATTTCCTGTAAAAAAGACACACTTTTGTACCTCGGTTAATTGTTGGAAATGAAATTGACCTACTTGAATTTCCAGCGCATTTTGCTTTGTTGCTGCGACCCCGGCTCTTCTGCTGATGGTGGTCGCTCGCCTTCTTTCTCCGGGAGGTTGCCCCTTGCCCCTCGAGTGGACAAGTCGGTTGACGTCCTTAATGGCTGGGGGGGCTGCCCCCAGTCTTATAAGTAACGGAGTAGGCCAGCGAGGGCTATGCTCCTCGGCTTAAGACCGGTCGGCGTTTGCGCTGGCTAGGGGAATTGCCCCCAGACTCACGAGCGATGTGGTCGGTCAGCGAGGGTGAAGTTCCTCGACTTAGGACCGGTCGGCATTTGCGCCGGCTGGGGGGATTGCCCCCAGACTTACGAGCGAAGGAGTCGGTCGGCGAGGGTAAAGCTCCTCAGCTTAGGACCGGTCGGCGTCTGCGCTGGCTGGGGGAATTGCCCCCAGACTTACGAGCGATGGAGTCGATCAGCGAGGGCGAAGCTCCTCGGTTTAGGACCGGTCGGCGTCTGCGTTGGCTGGGGGAATTGCCCCCAGACTTACGAGCGATGGAGTCGGTCAGCGAGGGTGAAGCTCCTCGGCTTAGGACCGGTCGGCGTCTGCGCTGGCTGGGGGAATTGCCCCCAGACTTACGAGCGATGGAGTCGGTCAGCGAGGATGAAGCTCCTCGGCTTAGGACCGGTCGGCGTCTGTGCTGGCTGGGGGAGTTGCCCCCAGACTTACGAGCGATGGAGTCGGTCAGTGAGGGTGAAGCTCCTCAGCTTAGGACCGGTTTTGGTTGACCCCCCGTCCGGTGAGGTGGCGGTCTTCACTCTTATGCACCCTTAGCGAAATGTTGATTCCGTCGGAGATGAAGAAAAGGTAAAAGGAGTTCATTTGTACTCTTAAAGTTCCTATTGGACTAGTACATTTGGAGGAAAAAAAGAAATAAAGCTAGACGGAGGGATGTGAACCTAGATAATCTCCTCCTGACTAGGCTGCGACTGGGGGGGTCTCGCCTGCTCACTCTATGATGCGGAGGGGTCCTTGGATGGTGTTGACCTTCTTCCCTTTGTCCGGCTGCATGGAGGTTCCTTCGCCGTGGGCCGGCTCATCGGCTAAGTTCCTTGCGTGTCCTCGGCTCATCAACTTCTCAATGTCCTTCTTTAGGTGCCAGCAGTCTTCAGTGTCGTGGCCGTTGTCCTTGTGGTATTTGCAATATTTTTCCCCATTTCCCCCCTCTTTTTGTCTTCGGCGGGGGGCGATCAGCGCGCTCTTCCTTCTGCACTTGAGCGAGGATGGCGTCTGGGGTGGCGTCCCTCGTATCCTCTCTCCGCTGCTTGTTTCTCGCCCTCTTCTCTGTCCGGTACCCTTCGGGGCTGCGGCGCTCGCTATCGCCACGCTTGGTCCCTCGTCTGGCCTTTCCTGCCTCGATGGCCAAGGTTTCCTCGGTCAACATGAAGCGCTCGGCCCTCGCCATGATCCCAGGGAGGTCTTTTGGGGGATCATTATGCAGAGACTTCTTCAAGCCTCTATGACGCAGCCCTTTCTTTAGGGCCGTTTGGACAATGAGGTCGGGAGGGCTGTTTACGTTCAGCCGTTCAGCGTTGAAGCGGCGCATAAATTGTCGGAGCGGCTCGGTCGGGCCCTGCACTATGTTAAACAAATGTTCAGCATCAGGCATTACCTGTCGCCCTGCCATGAATTGTTTGCGGAACAGCTGGGTGAGTTCCTCGAAGCTGTCAATGGAGCGGCTGGGTAGGCTGCGGTACCAAGTTCTTGCTGCTCACCTGAGGGTCGAATAAAAGCCCCTGCAGAGCAGGGTATCATCAGCTCCCTGGAAGGACATGTCCCCCTCGTAATCCATCACGTGGTTCCCTGGATCTCCTATCCCGTCGTACTTCCCCAGCGCTGGGATCTTGAATCGAGAGGGGACCCACGCGTCGGTTATTCTCCGCGACAGGGGGCACCGGTCTCCGTGGATGCCTTCGGGGGTCCGACACCCGCCTACCTCAGGCTCGTTCGGTTGTGGAGGTGGCACAGGCGCTGGCTGGGCTGGCTCCACGGCCCTTGCTACACTGGGGGTGGGGCTGATCCGGCGTTCCCGGCTCCTCCGGCGGGAGCTTCCGCTTCGTCGTGATCGGTCCCTCGAGCGGTGCCGATCACTACTTCGGCGGTGGGGTGATCGTGGCTGATGAGACGACGCGGTCACCGATTCGTCCCCCATGTATTCGGTACCCCTCCTGCTCCTTGCGCGATGAGAGGAGGAGGCGCGCGATCTCACCTGGTGGGAGCCGGGCAGTGTGAACCGACGCTCCGGGTTTGGTCTTCGGTTTCCGTGGTCAGCGACCACAGCGGACCGCAGGAGCGGTGGGCCCCCCTCCCAGCGATGGCCGTCGCCCAGCGCGTCTCCGTTGGCTGGCGCGGTGCCGATGAGCTGCTGTACCGTCGTGACCAACGTCTGGATGTTCACGTTGGTCTCTTGGGCTAGGGTGCGGAGCTGCCCCTGCGTGGCCAGCTCGGACCCGCCAGTCTCTTCGGCTGAGGGGGCGGGGTGATTGCCGTTGGGTGCGCCCTCAAGGTTGTTGTTGGGTGCGCCATTCCCCTCCTCCGGGATGGGGGGGCATGCGTCTCTTCCCGTTGCAGGCGTGTGCCATTGCAAGTGCGGTTTGTTTCTTCGTGGGATAGTTCGTTCCCACAGACGGTGCCATATGTTTTAGAGCGTTTTCTCACTATAGAAGCGTTGACCGTGGACTGCCCGATCAACGTGGTTAAGGGGCCGACTTGGGTCCCTTGGGTGCATCGAGCACGTGCGGACGCGACGCGAATCGGAGATGCAGACGACGTGGAGTATGTCAGCAGGGCCGGGTCTGGATCCTCGGCCTCGAGGGGGCTGAGGGGAAGCCTCGGCCCGGTGTGAGATGCTTGGCCTCGGACGGTCGGACGACGAGGGGAAGCCTCGGCGTCTTGACTTGGCGTGCGATCGACACAGAGCTGAGGGGAAGCCTCGGCTCGGTGTGAGGTGCTCGGCCTCGGACGGTCGTATGACGAGGGGTAGCCTCGGTCGCCTCGGTTGATGTGCGGCCGGTGTGGAGCCGAGGGGAAGCCTCGGCACTTGGGTCAGACGTCTCCCTGGACAGACGAGAACACTCGTCAGGGGGGGCCGGACCTTGGTTCCGGCCAAATCCCCTCCGATGCCTAAGTCAGATGAAGATCTGAAAGAGGAGGCTCGACGGGGACGGTTCGACTCGAGAGGAGATCGGAACGACGTCCACCGGCGCAAGCGGGGGGAAGGAGATGAAGTGGGGGAACTAGGTCGTTGATGGAGTACCTTCGGTTTTGTTACCTGAGATGCGGTCCCCTTGTCCAGTCGTCCTTCGAGCCCTTTTATAGGCCTCTCGTCGTGATTGCCCATGACTCATGTCCCTCGTCCGCCCCCAATCGTGCCCCCTCAATCCGCCTCCCCATCGCCGCTCCCTGCGCCATCCCAGCACCTCCCCATAACGGCCATTAAGTGGCAGCGGGCCTGGGGGAACGGTTATCGCTGGAGTGGGCGAGTGACTTGCGCGTTTTCGGGGTCGGGTCGGATCGCCGTTCGGGGGTCCTCTAGGGGGCCTTGTCGGGCGGGCCTGATCTCACAGACGAGCTTCTGATCGGTAGTTGATTTTCTGGGCTCGTGCCTTTCGGGCTTTGTTTGGTGGGCTTATGCTGTTGGGCCTCCGCAAAATAGACGTATCAAAGGGTTTTGGTTGTAAATGCTTTATTCTTAATACTAAGGATTCATTGGATAAATTTGATTCTAAATCAGATGAAGGAATTTTTTTAGGATATTCTACACGTAGTAAAGCATATAGAATTTATAATAAAAGAACCTTATGCATTGAAGAATCTCTTCATGTTAATTTTGATGCGAACTTTTCTCCTATTACTCAATTAGATGAAGATGATTCTATTCCTATTGTTAGCTCTTTAGAAAACACTAAGTTAAATGATGATGATACTAATAATCTCATTCCTGAGATTATACCTGAAAATACAAGTCTTTCTAAAGCATTTATTGAAGTTCCAATCATCCACATGATTTAATTATTGGAAATATTTCTGATAAAGTAAGAACTAGATCACAAATTGAACAAATGACTAATTGTGCATTTATATCATCTATTGAACCAAAGAATGTTATTGAAGCATGTAAAGATAGTTCATGGATTTTAGCAATGCATGAAGAACTTAATCAATTCAAAAGGAAAGATGTATAAGAATTAGTATCTAGACCTTCAGATCATCCTGTAATTGGTACTAAGTGGGTATTTAAGAATAAATTGGATGAATCTGGACAAGTAGTTAGAAATAAGGCTAGATTAGTTGCACAAGGTTATAATCAGGAAGAAGATATAGATTATGATGAAACCTATGCACCTGTTGCTAGATTAGAATCAATTAGAATGCTTCTAGTATATGCATGTTATAAGGATGTTAAGTTATATCAAATGGATGTTAAGAGCGCATTTTTAAATGGAATTATTAAGGAAGACATCTATGTAGAATAACCGCCTGGATTTCAATATGAGAGTTTAGAAAACTATGTTTTCAAGTTAAAGAAAGACTTATATGGTTTAAAACAAGCACCTCGTGCTTGGTATGAAAGGTTGAAAACTTTCTGTTAAAATCTGGTTATTCTATTGGAAAAATAGATTCTACTTTATTTACCAAACATATAGATTCTGATGTTATCATTATACAAATATATGTTAATGACATAATTTTTTGTTCTACTAATGATTCTCTTTGTTAAGAATTTTCTAAGGAAATGCAGAATGAATTTGAGATGAGTTACATGGGTGAATTAACCTACTTCCTAGGACTTCAAATCAAACAAATGAAGGAATGTATTTTTATACATCAGAGTAAATATACAAAGGAACTCATCAAAAGGTTTGGATTAGAGAATTCTGCAGAAAAGTGTACTCCAATGGGTACATCATCAAATATTGATAAGGATCCAAATGGTAAGAGTGTTGATCAAACATTATATCGAGGTATGATTGGATCATTACTTTATCTTAACGCAAGTAGACCAGATATTATGTTTTCTATTTGTATATGCGCTAGATATCAATCTGATCCTAAATTATCACATTTGACTGCTGTCAAACGGATAATTAGGTATATAAAACATACATCTGATTTCGGTTTATATTATCCAAAATCAAGTTCTTTTGATTTAGTTTCATATAGTGACGCAGATTTTGCAGGTTGCAAATCTGATCGTAAAAGTACAAGTGATACTTGTAACTTTTTAGGATATGCATAGTATCATGGTTTAGTAAGAAACAAAACTCTGTTTCTTTATCTCCAACAGCAGCGGAATACATTGCCGCTGGCTTAGCATGTGCACAGATTTTATGGATGAAACAAACAATTTTAGATTATGGTATTAAGTGTGACACATGTCCTATAATGTGTGACAACACTAGTGCTATAAATCTATCTAAAAATCATGTACATCATGCACACACTAAGCACATAGATATACGACATCACTTCTTGGATGACCATGTCCAAAAGGGTGATATTATTCTTAAGTATATTGATACTAAGAATCAAATAGCCGATATCCTTACTAATCCCCTTAAGGAAGAAACTTTTCTTAAATTAAGAAGAGAACTAGGTATTATTAGTGAATCGGCATTTTAATCATATAGTATAGTTATATATAAGTTAGTATCATTTATGATTTTTTTTGGATTTTTCAGAGTTTATTCTTATTTTAATTAGCCGACTAATCAACTGTATTAGTCGACTAATTCTCCAGAATTAAATTATATATACAACCGACCTATTTGAATATTAAATATTTTTAAATATATATATTATTTTATTTTATTTCGGTCAAACCAAAATGTCATCATGAAACAAATTCCAAATTCAAATTTTTTGAATTTTCCCTCTCACAAGTACTTTCCAAGTACTAAGGGATTCGACCTTACCCTTCCAACTTCTTACACGAAGTACAAGTACTTTAAGTCAACCACTTTTTGTTCATTCCCTAGGCTTCTTTGCGTCAGCCCTTTTTGACTGAAATTTTTATATTAAAATTTTAAATTTTTTCCGCCTCTTTCCAAACAGCCCGGCTCCCTTTATTAATTAGTCGACTAATAGGTCGTTCTAGTCGACTAATCGCTGAAGAACATGAAATTCCAGAGCCGTTTTCCGTGCGGGTTTTGAACCAATTTTTGATCAGTTTTGATCAGTTTCTCTACCTAGTAGTTAGGAAACGTTTTCAAAACTTCTTAGGAGTTATTACATTGTCTTTTGAAGATTCAAATTCAAATTTCCCTCTTCAATTCTTTCTATAAATACATACACACTCCTTCTTCCTCCTCATATGAGAAAGCCATTGTCTCGATACTCTCTAAAATCTTTTGGTTTTAGAAGTAAAGTTCATAAGTATTCTATAGGAAAGCTTCATCCTTCCTTCATGGCTTCATCCTCCAATCCTCTCCGTCAACGATGCCCAAATCTGGCTGCCACCATAAAAAAGGTGACTTTCTTCCCCGAAAGAGCCATCAAATTCTCCGAGTCGGTAATTCAAAATCTCAACATCCATCACCTTCTCGACGCTGTTTCTCTCTTTCACTTGTGGTGTAATTTCATTCCATATTACCCCATTCTTGTCAAACAATTCTTTACCAATATGACGGTGGTAGAGAATGTGGCAATTATTTATCTTGATACCAAAGTGAAAGGCATCACCATCCATCTTGATTATGACTCCCTTACCGAAAGCCTTCATTTGCCTCGTGTCCGCACAAATTTCGTTGGCCAAACTGATCGGCCCTGGATATACACCCGGAGAACGATTGTAGTTTTACCGCAAGCGCACAATCAAATGGCGAGCGGGTATCAAACACGAGGAGGTGGTGTTGGTTCCAATCTATCCTAGGTCAGTTTGACTACGAATGTTTATTGGTGGATGTTGAATATTGGACTCCCCGGATTTGGTTTTGATGATGAGCAAACATAAATAATCCATGAACTAACAATTTGTGAGCGCAGTTTTAGAGATCGTCGCCAATTTCACGAGAATATTCAAAGCGACATCTCAACACTCCCAAAAGCTCGTATTCAAGCCTAAAGCTTCGTTGAAGCTCCTGCAGCGCTTTGGAAGTTATGAAGATTCAATCGAAGCTCTCAAAGACCGTTTATTAAGGTTTTATTTATAGTCTTTTAGTTTCGATTGATAGAATGTTAAGCCTTGAGTATATCTTACGTTTCTATCTTCATTACGCTCATTTCGTAGCTCTAGGATCCTTGCACAAGTTCATTCTAACTTCCTTGAAGCATCGCGCTTCGATTCGGACTTTGTTGTGCATGTTAGTTGGTACAAGAACAAGTACTGACCGACTAGATGGTGATCTAGTCGGTCGGCAACTGTTCTTGGACCGACTAGTTTGATTCCTTAGTTTCTTGGACTTTACTGTTTACAGTTAGTCGGTCTATGTTGACTCACCGACCGACTAGTTTGTGAACTAGTCGGTCAGTGATGCTTCTTTGACCGACTAGTTGAGACTTACTGTTCACTCCAAAATTCTCCTAAGCTACTGTTTACCGTTAGTCGGTCTAAGAACGTTTGGTGACTGACTAGTTGACAATTTAGTCGGTCAACTTTTATTCTTGGACCGACTAAGTCACTTTGCTTCAGACTAAGTTATTTTGCCTCTTAGTCGGTCTACGTTCATTGGCTGACCGACTAGTTGTGAAACTAGTCGGTCAGACAGTGTTCTTGGACCGACTAGTTTTCTAGGTCTGAAATTCTATCTCTTCTCTGATCTGCTCTTAGTCGGTCCATGCTTTGTGACTGACCGACTAGTTGATGAACTAGTCGGTCAGTGAGTGTTCTTTGACCAACTAATACTCACAGATTTCTTTCCGTTGGAGATTGACCTAACTTGTTTTTATGGGACCCTATAAATACGAACCTAGGTCATTTCTATCTTGAATAGAGCTGCCATTAAGAGATTCATTGAGTTCTAAAGAGATAGCTATTCTCCCTCAAATCTAAAGCTCTCTTCCTCACAAGAAACTCATTCTCTCTCATTTCTAGATCTAGAGAGAAGCTTGTTCTTGGTGAGCTCTTCAAGCTATTGCTTGATCCAAGTTTCCAAATCTTCCCTAGGCACCCATTGCTGCTCATTTCCTTGGTGCTAGGGTTTGGTAACTTCATCTTCCTCAAATCCTTCATTCCACCTATTGGGTAAGAAAAACTCAAGGTATAGGATTTTGTGGTAAGAATATTTATTTCATATAAACTCTTTATATTGCTTATTGGTTCTCTCGGTTGTGAGAGAAGTTTGTGATCCCGGGTTGTGGGATTCACTTTGCCATTGCATGTATGATTTGATCTTGTGAAGGTTTTTCACAAGATATTCATAGTGGAAATCTTGAGTTAGGGTTTCTAACTCAAGTATCCGGAAGGGATCCGGGTGGTTGGGACGTAGGATCACCGGGAACAAGTCGGGGAGACTTGGGTGGATCCGAACCCATTAACATCGTTTGTTTGCATTGTTTATTTCATTGTTGTCATTCAATTTAAGCTTCCGCAAATTGATTTGGTAGTTGTGTGCAATTTAATTTGGAATTATACGCCTTATTATTTTCAAGTACTATTCACCCCCCCTCTAGTACTTGTGCAGTAGCTGGTAGGGCATTACATTTGGTATCAGAGCCAGATACTCAGCTATGTCTGCCAACGACAACAAGACTGTGCCTCCACCTTCCAACTACGACACCTTCAGGAACCGTGAAGGAGCGTCATCGGTGATGGAAGGACATTCATCTACAAGGCCTCCATTCTTCAACGGTACCAACTACGGGTACTGGAAATGTCGGATGGAAACCTTCCTCCGAAGTGCATCCTTATGGAGGACTACAATGAAGGAGTACAACGAGCCCGAAGGAGAAGATTTTGAGAAATGGACTACCGCGGAGGTCGCCGCGGAGGTAAGCAATGCCAAGGCAATGAATGCCTTGCAATGCGCATTGGAGCCCGAGGATTTTAATAAGATATGCACATGTAAGAGTGCATATCAAATTTGGAACTCTCTCCTCATACTACATGAAGGGACGAGTCGGGTAAGAGACTCTAAACTCGTTGTCGTAACCAAAGATTACGAAATGTTTCACATGCAACAGGGCGAGAAGATGAAAGAATATTACGCTCGCTTCGTTGACATAATAAACGAGTTAGAGGCCCTCGGCAAGATCTACACTCAAAAGGAGAAGTGCTTAAAGCTTATTGAAGGACTTCCCTCTTCTTGGGAAAAACGTACCTTCGCCATTGAGGAAGGTAATGACATGAACAAATATACCGTAGTTCAACTAATGGGTACTTTGATGTCATACGAGGTACGCAAAGATAGCAAGGTGAAGCTACAAGAAAAGATGAAGTCATATTTGAACCTAGATGCGCCTAAGAAAAAGGCGATTGCATTCAAGGCGGCTTCATCCACATCTTCCGATGATGAAGACTCGGAAAACGAGTTGGACTTGGAGTCCATGGCACTCATGGCCAAGAAGTTCAACCGTTTCTTCCGGAAAGGTAACTTCAAGACCAAAGGTAAATTTGGTTCTTCTAACGCCTCTTCCTCTCCTTTGTGTTTCAAGTGCAATAAGCCAGGACACATGAAAGCGGAGTGTCCTCTCAACAAACAAAAGGAGAAGTGGAAGGCGCCAAAATTCGATAAGTCCAAGAAATACAAGAAGGGGTACAAGAAAGGACTTGTCGGAGCAACATTCACCGACTCCGAGGATTCTTCAAGCGGAGAGTCGGATGATGAGAAAGTGGAGCAAGCACATATGTGCTTCATGGCAAGAGAGGAGAACGATCAAGGATCCTCCTCTTCCGATGATAGTAATGACGAAAGCGATGAGGTAACGATGGATGATCTTAGAAATGCTAACTCTCAACTTTGGTCAAAATATACTAAGTTAGTAAATAGATATACTAAGGTAAAAGATGACCTAGCTAGCATTCAAACATCGCCTAAGAATATCATCACCAACAACGATACCGTTGTTGAAGAGTTAAGAAATGAGATTGTGAATCTCAAATCTAAACTTGAACATGTTAGCATTGAGGATGCGGAAGAACATGAGATAGCGGATTTAACTTCTCAAAACTCGACTTTGAGTATTGAGAACGAGAATCTTAAATCTCGTGTTTATGTGCTCACATCGCAAATATCCACTTTGGATAATTCTTTGCGTTCTCTCAAAGAGAAATATGAGGACACATTGGGCCGAATCAACAAATTCAACAAGGGTAAGGGCCATTTGGATAATATCCTAAAAGATTTACTTCCGGCCAAACACCACATTGGCTTGGGGTATATGATGGGAAATTCTTCCAAGAAGGTCACTACTTTTGTTAGGCCAACTTCCGAAGCCTCAACGAGTGGGAGCAAACACTCTATTGGTAGTTCATCTACCAATGGTGCTTCCACCTCGTCCACACCCTCTTTCGGAAAGAAACCCACTTTGGGTGGACCTCCAAAGAAGGGGCATGCTTATATGTACACCAATTCCATGCCACGTAGGAACACACGTCCTACTCCACCATCTCACACATATGATGATTTTTATGCAACACATTCTCGGGCACGTGCACACCATGTGAGACACCCTCACGCACGTGTTTCCACACATGCATATGTACACCCACCTCATCATATGAATAATTCTTTTCGTGCACCATTCCATCATGTCCCGTATGCCTATCCACAACATGCATCACGTAGAAATCAACGTCGCATGCATGCACCCAATAGGATGATGGCTCCCAAAATTTTCACTATTTGGAGCCCAAAGGACACAAGCATGGACGAAAAACAAATGTACTTGAACGCTTATTTTTCGGATGTTGTGCATAGTAAGAATTATGTGGGGAAGTCTAAGTCCACTTGGACTTGGCTTCCAAAGGTCTAATCCCTTGGACCCAATGACCTTGGGTACCATGATATGAAAGTGTCTATCTTTAGGTACTCAAGGAAAAGAAAAAGAAAAGGAGCATCAAGTTTAAATTTAGCTCCAAAGGGAATTGGATACTCGATAGCGGGTGCTCCAAACACATGACGGGTGACGCTCGTTTGCTCTCCGGAGTGGTTCCCATTGCGAATGGAAACCGCGTCGTATTTGGAGGCAACGAGAGCGGAACCATCATAGGTGTTGGTAAAGTCGGTAACCCTTCTAAACCATTAATTAGTGACGTTTATCTTGTTAGTGGTTTAAATCATAATCTTATTTCAATAAGTCAACTTTGTGACAAAGGTTACAAAGTTAGCTTTGCGAAAGGATTGTGTCATATTTTAAGAAAGGATAATGAAAAATTATTATTTTCCGGAACTCGTCGTAAAGACATTTATATTTTGGATCTTCCTAAGTCATATGAACAATGTCTCGTTGCCAACACAAGTGAACAACACTTATGGCATTGACGCTTTGGACATGTGAACTTTGGAACACTATATAAGCTTTCAAAATTGAATTCTATTAAAGGTTTTCCGAAGCTTGTTTTTGAAAAGAAAAGTTTTTGTGATTGTTGTCAACGCGGCAAGCTTCCTAAATCTTCATTTAAACCTAAGAAAAGCATCTCTACTAAACGGCCACTAGAGCTATTACATCTAGATTTATTTGGGCCAACTAGAGTAGCTTCCTTAGGAAATGCAAGGTATGGACTTGTCATCGTAGATGACTATTCAAGGTTTACTTGGGTATTTTCATTGAGTAATAAAAATGAAGCTTTTGAAAACTTCACAATTTTTGTTAAGAAAGTACAAAATCTCTTAGGAACCACCATTGTCACTATTCGTAGTGATCATGGAGGTGAATTTGAGAATGAGTCTTTTGAGACATTTTGTGATGAAGTTGGTATTACTCACACCTTCTCTTTCCCTCGTGCACCTCCTCAAAATGGTGTAGTTGAGAGAAAGAATAGGACGCTAGTGGAGTGTGCTCGCACTATGCTTGATGATAGCCAACTTGGCCATCAATTTTGGGCGGAAGCGGTACACACCGCTTGCTATGTGTTTAATAGAATACTTTTGAGGCCCGGCACTAAACAAACTTGTTATGAATTGTTGTTTGGTAGGTTGCCTCAAGTTAAACATTTTCGTGTTTTTGGTTCGAAATGTTTTATTAAGAACACATATGGTGGCTTGGACAAATTCGATCCGAGATCCGATGAGGGGATTTTTGTTGGATATTCTACGCGTAGCAAAGCCTACCGGATATTCAACAAACGAACCTCAACGATCGAGGAATCGCTTCATGTCTCATTTAATGAAGGATTTGTTCCAACTAGAATTTCAAATGATAATGATTCTATGGATGTTTTATGTGATTCGTTTGAAAATTCTAAGTCTAATGATTCTATTGATTCTATTGAGACTAACCCAACTAATGAAGTTGTTGAGAATGTTCCAAGTGATCAAGGTATTCCCAAACGGCTTCATTCGGTTCGTGACCATCCCCATGAGCAAGTCATTGGCAATATCTATGATAGTGTCAAGACGAGATCCCAAGTTCACCGCTTCGCAAATTGTGCCTTTGCCTCATCGATAGAGCCAAAGAATATTAATGAAGCATGCGAAGATAGCGCTTGGATCTTAGCCATGGAGGAAGAGCTCATTCAATTCGAAAGAAATGAAGTTTGGGAGCTTGTTCCATTGCCATCGAAGAACCACACCGTCATAGGGACAAAGTGGATCTTCAAGAACAAAACCGACGAAAACCAAGTCGTCGTCCGGAACAAAGCTCGGTTAGTAGCTCAAGGCTATCGTCAAGAGGAAGGTATCGATTTCGAAGAATCTTTCGCTCCGGTAGCTAGATTAGAATCAATTAGATTACTTTTGTCTTTTGCATGCCATAAGAATTTTAAATTATTTCAAATGGATGTTAAAAGTGCATTTTTAAACGGAGATGTCGTTGAGGAAGTTTACGTTTCTCAACCTCCGGGCTTCGTAAATGAAAAATTTCCAAATCACGTTTTTAAACTAAAGAAAGCTCTTTATGGTTTGAGACAAGCTCCTCGAGCTTGGTATGATCGCCTAAAGAATTTTCTTTTGGATTTGAATTTTAAAATGGGCGAAGCCGATTCAACAATTTTTATTAAGCATGCGAATAATGATATTTTATTAGTTCAAATTTATGTTGATGATATCATTTTCGGTGCTACTAACTTCGCTCTTTGCGAAGAGTTTTCTAATGTGATGAAGGAACAATTTGAGATGAGCCACATGGGCGAACTCAAATATTTCTTAGGTCTCCAAATTCGCCAAATGAACGATGCAATCTTCATCCACCAAACGAAGTACACGGTGGAGTTGCTAAAGCGATTTGGAATGGAGAATGCCTCCGGGAAAAAGACTCCAATGAGCACGACTACGCATCTTGACAAGGATACGGGCGGTAAGGATGTAGACATTCGTCTATATCGAGGTATGATAGGTAGTTTGCTTTATCTTACCGCGAGTAGGCCCGATATTATGTTTGTCGTATGTATATGTGCTCGTTATCAGTCTCAACCTAAGGAGTCTCACTTAGTAGCGGTAAAGCGTATTTTTCGCTATCTAAGTTACGCTTTAGATTTTGGATTACTTTATCCGAGATCTAGCACATATGAGTTAGTCTCATATAGTGACGCTGATTATGCGGGATGCAAATCCGACAGGAAAAGTACTAGTGGCACTTGCCATTTTCTAGGAAATTCTCTTGTCTCTTGGTTTTCCAAGAAGCAAAATTCGGTATCACTTTCAACCACCGAGGCGGAATACATTGCCGCCGGTGCCGCTTGTGCCCAGGTTCTTTGGATGAGACACACATTGAAGGATTTTGGCATTCATTGTGATACTAGCCCTATCATGGTGGATAACCAAAGTGCTATCTGTCTTTCAAAGAATCCGGTGCACCATTCCCGATCGAAACACATAGATGTCCGACACCATTTCTTAAATGATCATGTTGCTAAAAAGGACATCATTTTAGTGTACGTTGAAACCCAAAAGCAAATCGCCGATATTTTCACGAAACCCCTAAAGGAGGATTCCTTTGTGCGGTTGCGTCGAGAATTGGGGATTATGGGTGAATCCGAGATATAGGATTCATATTTAAAATTCAATCATCTTGCATGCTAATATATTTTGCGATACTTTATTCATGCTAGATTAACTGAATTTTTGGGAATTTTATGTGACTTATTTGAATTTATGATCGAATTCGTATTTCAATGTCGTATTTAAGATTTTGACGTTTTATGGGGTAATTTAGATGACTAATGAGTGAGTTAGGATGTATCATCCAAGAGGTTTGTGAAGAGAAATCAAATTTCTACTTTTGGACTCTTCTAGTCGGTTTCAGTTCACTTGTCAACCGACTAGATGCTCATCTAGTCGGTCAGCAAATGAACTCAGACCGACTAGATCAAGCAAATATCCATCTCCTATCATTTTCTTTCGTTAGTCGGTCTTAGTACACTTTCCGACCGACTAGATTGAAAACTAGTCGGTCAGTAAGTATACTGCGACCGACTAAATCTAGCCCTAAAAATTCATCTGTGCCTCTGTTTCGACTTAGTCGGTTCAAGCTCATTGACCGACCGACTAGATCGTAATCTAGTCGGTCAGTTCTTGAACTGTGACCGACTAAGTGGGTTAGGGCAAATGTGTCTTTTTGATTCCAGACCGACTTATACACACTTTCTATTCGACTAAAATCTTATTTAGTCGGTCTCCTCTCAGCTCAGCCCGAAAACCCCAAATCCCCCTTCGAGCCCCTTCGCATTCCGTCGTCTCCGGCCGTTTCTCCGGCCATCGCCGCCGTCCGCCGCCGTCGACTCCACCCCCCTAGGTATTTTCCTCCATCTCCTTGGTCGATTCCTTCCCTAGGGTTTCCGATTCGTTTCTCTTAGGGTTTGTGCTCCTAGGGCATTACATTTGTGCTCCTAGGGCTTGTGCTTCGGTTTCTCACTTCTAGGGCTTGTGATCTCTTGGTTGTACTTGATCTTATTATCAGTTGCTTGTGCTCTTAGAACTATGGCTAAGACTCGCATTCCGATCGCCTCTTCCGGGGCCTCTCCTATGACCGTAGGGCCTTCCGACCCTAGGAATCCCCCGAAGCCTAAGCGTCGTGCCAAGTCTACCCAAGCCTCTCCTTCGTCGCCTCCTCTTAAGAAGCCTAGGTCTGCTTCCGTCAAGCCCCGCAAATCCAAGACCAAAAAGCCTATTCTTCATACTCCGGCTACTCCTCCCGATTCCGACTCTGAATTTATCCCTGAGGATGAGCCTACTAGGGAACCTACCCCACCTCCGAAGACCCGTAAGGCCAAGGGTAAAGCTCCTATGCCAGTTGGCGGTGTAGACATATCGTTGTGCCGCGATGACCCTCAGTGTCTCGCCGCGTACAACCGTATAGAGCACTGTCCACTGTTGTTAGAGCATTACGTTCAGTTCTCTGATTTCCTCGGCCTTGCTGATCTTCTGTCTTATAGTGGCCTTCTAGATTATCTCCGATACGACCCCAAGGCCAATCCCAAACCATACCCTCGCCTCGTGAAATTGTTCTATGCCAACCGTATTCGAGGCCAGTACGACGCCAGCCACTCCATTGAGACGACTGTCTTGGGAACTCCTATAGTTCTCACGGCAGAAATCTTGGGGGAGATCCTTGGTTGTGCGTCGTGTGGTCTCCTCCCCTCGGACATTTCTGTAGACGACATTTCTTCCCTGGATCAGTCTATTCTTGCAGATATTTTCCAGGTTATCCCCTCCGCATTCATTGGTGTTCCTTCGAAATCCTTTAAGCCGAATGCGTGGGTTCTTAACCTGATTTTGAAATCATGTCTTCTTCCGAAATATGGATCCTCTTCACTCCCCTCTCAGCCGTTTTTGAAGCTCATATACGCTCTTTTCTTGGGGTGCGAGATAAATTGGGCTCGCGTGATACTCGATAAGATGGATTCTTTCGAGTGTATACGCAAGACCAATAAGTCTGCGCACATTCCATACCCCTGCTTGTTGACTCTCGTATTCCGTCATTTTCGAGTTCCTCTCCCACCTGACGATGAGCGTCCTTTGGGTACGCCTCTGAACGCGACGGCCGTGAAGAAATCTTTAGCGGCACTTCGTCACGTGCAGAGGTATACCGCATCTGCTTCTCAGTCTACTTCGTCAGCCGCTGCAGCCTCCTCTTCCCCTGCTACTTTGGACGATGTCGTACGTCTACTTCGTCAGCACGACTCCCGTTTGGCTCGTACTGAGGAGGTCGTATGTCGTATGGCTCGTATGATGGGGATTGAGCTTCCTCCTTCGGTGTCTGAGGCCGAGGAGATGGACGATGAGGAGCTTGACGAGCTTGTCACTTCTTTTGCCTGTGGCGATGAGGCCACTGCTGCTGCTGCTGGTGTTTCCACTTCTGCTCCTGGAGTTGGCACCACTTCCGGTGCTCTAGAGCCTTCTGCTTCAGCACTTCAGTCTTCAGAGCCTGCTGTTGACCCTGTTGCTGAGCCTGCTGATATTCCAGTTGACACTTCTGCTGTCGAGACCCTTGCTGCTGTAGAGCCTGTTCCTGAGATCTCGACTCCTGCCCCGACGATTCCATCTGTTGAGACGCCTCTACTCCCTGCAGATCCTGAGTCCACTCCGTCGACTGGACCCACGGACGCTGCAGATCCTGCCTCCTCCTCGTGATCGTTGTTCCGAGGACTCTCCATATACGCTTTGGATGATATATCTTAGCAAGAGTATTATGGGTTAGGATAGGGTATGAGGGTTATTATGTTTTGATGTATTTTGGATGTCGTCGCTGCTGCTGTATTTATTTTGATGAGGATGATGATGATGATGATGGTGTATTTCCTTTTGATGGGTATATTGTACCGATGATGTTGATGTATTTCTTTTTGATGATATGTAGCGCTTGATATGATGTATCTCATATATTCGATGTGATATCTTTTTGGATATACTCATGTTGTCTCTGCATATATATATGTTCATCGTCATTCACTTTGTCGTTTATTCGTCGTGCAAATTTTAATATTCGTTGAATGTATTTGAAATGAGATTTCGTCGCTCGACGCATGAAAACTTGGTTACATAGATTTAAATTCTATAATTGTATAGAATTGTTTTCCATGCACAATTTTAACCAAGAATATTGAATATTGAAGAGTATGTTTCTTTATTCAAGGAATGAATAAACATTTGGTATTTTTGATGATTTTGATTATAGTTGATTTTTATTGATAATGGAAAATTTGACACACCTTGTTTTGATTTCCACATTTTTCCCTTGGTGTCAAGTTGGTCCATTGTCTTTGTCTACGACTCTCGATGTTGGATTTACATTTCCTAATTATTGTCGTTGTATGCCCCCCATTTTTGGGATAATGCCAAAGGGGGAGAGATAATGATAATAAATAGCGCAAATGAAAAATTTAACTCAATTTCCAAGAATCTAGTTTGATATGTTAGATTCAGGGGGAGTTAAGATACATATAAGGATTTTTTCAAAATCCGATATTTCAAAAATCAATTCACTTTATTTATCTTACTCGTCTGCTTGATGCAATTCATTTATATTCATGTTGGAATTAACGTGTCATCAATGCAGGGGGAGTAAGTATTTTACATTTGAATTATTATCTTTGATTATTATTTATGTTGGTTTGTCATCACCAAAAAGGGGGAGAATGTTGAATATTGGACTCCCCGGATTTGGTTTTGATGATGAGCAAACATAAATAATCCATGAACTAACAATTTGTGAGCGCAGTATTGGAGATCGTCGCCAATTTCACGAGAATATTCAAAGCGACATCTCAACACTCCCAAAAGCTCGTATTCAAGCCTAAAGCTTCGTTGAAGCTCCTGCAGCGCTTTGGAAGTTATGAAGATTCAATCGAAGCTCTCAAAGACCGTTTATTAAGGTTTTATTTATAGTCTTTTAGTTTCGATTGATAGAATGTTAAGCCTTGAGTATATCTTACGTTTCTATCTTCATTACGCTCATTTCGTAGCTCTAGGATCCTTGCACAAGTTCATTCTAACTTCCTCGAAGCATCGCGCTTCGATTCGGACTTTGTTGTGCATGTTAGTTGGTACAAGAACAAGTACTGACCGACTAGATGGTGATCTAGTCGGTCGGCAACTGTTCTTGGACCGACTAGTTTGATTCCTTAGTTTCTTGGACTTTACTGTTTACAGTTAGTCGGTCTATGTTGACTCACCGACCGACTAGTTTGTGAACTAGTCGGTCAGTGATGCTTCTTTGACCGACTAGTTGAGACTTACTGTTCACTCCAAAATTCTCCTAAGCTACTGTTTACCGTTAGTCGGTCTAAGAACGTTTGGTGACCGACTAGTTGACAATTTAGTCGGTCAACTTTTATTCTTGGACCGACTAAGTCACTTTGCTTCAGACTAAGTTATTTTGCCTCTTAGTCGGTCTACGTTCATTGGCTGACCGACTAGTTGTGAAACTAGTCGGTCAGACAGTGTTCTTGGACCGACTAGTTTTCTAGGTTTGAAATTCTATCTCTTCTCTGATCTGCTCTTAGTCGGTCCATGCTTTGTGACTGACCGACTAGTTGATGAACTAGTCGGTCAGTGAGTGTTCTTTGACCGACTAATACTCACAGATTTCTTTCCGTTGGAGATTGACCTAACTTGTTTTTATGGGACCCTATAAATACGAACCTAGGTCATTTCTATCTTGAATAGAGCTGCCATTAAGAGATTCATTGAGTTCTAAAGAGATAGCTATTCTCCCTCAAATCTAAAGCTCTCTTCCTCACAAGAAACCCATTCTCTCTCATTTCTAGATCTAGAGAGAAGCTTGTTCTTGGTGAGCTCTTCAAGCTATTGCTTGATCCAAGTTTCCAAATCTTCCCTAGGCACCCATTGCTGCTCATTTCCTTGGTGCTAGGGTTTGGTAACTTCATCTTCCTCAAATCCTTCATTCCACCTATTGGGTAAGAAAAACTCAAGGTATAGGATTTTGTGGTAAGAATATTTATTTCATATAAACTCTTTATATTGCTTATTGGCTCTCTCGGTTGTGAGAGAAGTTTGTGATCCCGGGTTGTGGGATTCACTTTGCCATTGCATGTATGATTTGATCTTGTGAAGGTTTTTCACAAGATATTCATAGTGGAAATCTTGAGTTAGGGTTTCTAACTCAAGTATCCGGAAGGGATCCGGGTGGTTGGGACGTAGGATCACCGGGAACAAGTCGGGGAGACTTGGGTGGATCCGAACCCATTAACATCGTTTGTTTGCATTGTTTATTTCATTGTTGTCATTCAATTTAAGCTTCCGCAAATTGATTTGGTAGTTGTGTGCAATTTAATTTGGAATTATACGCCTTATTATTTTCAAGTACTATTCACCCCCCCTCTAGTACTTGTGCAGTAGCTGGTAGGGCATTACAGTGGAGATGGTTACAGTATGATGTAATGGAAATGGTGATGGATGTCGGTGTCGATGATAAAGAAGTCGGTCAAATATCAATGCAAAATCAATATAATAAAAGCGTCTAGGGATAGGGAATTCCCACTACGGATCGTCACTTATCCTTTGTGGATCATGAATCTCAATGTTGCAAGGCTTGAATGTAGGTGAACTAGTCGCAACTGAATGTAGAACCAAGCTCACGCTCTCGCGCTATTGCCGGTCTATAGCAACCTAGATTAGGGCCCACTCTCATGCAAACCCTAACCTAAGCTACTAGCATGAATATTGACATCATCATCCAATCGCACCTCGAGCCCACTCTCGTGCAAACTCGAGCTACGATCTAGGTTATGATAGTTCGTATTCGTCCAATCTCTTGCAAACGAATATGGGTATAGATTTATAATAAAAATCCTAGCTTTGGTCCAATCTCTTGCAAACCAAATCTAGAGAATTTCGATTATAAACCTAAATCAAATATCTAGGCCGTCCCATCAATTGGAATCCAATCTCTTGCAAATCCCAATCGATGGAAATTCCTAGCTACTCGTAGTAAATCAATCACAACCTAACCTTTTATCAATCCTAGCAACAATTCAATTCATTCATCACAATTCAAAGATCGGATCCATAGGGTTCATCCCCATGCCCTAGAACAACAATCAACCAAGCATAGCAATAATGATATAGAAATCAATACGAGACATTGCTTGCATATGAAAAGATAGCAAATCAAAGATTCAAATAATAAGAACAAAGATACTTAGCTTTGATGAAGAACTTCAATCCGATTACAAGCTTTTAGATCCAAGAGGGGGCCTAGGGCATGGCCTAACCTCTAAAAAAGTCTCTAAGAAAACATAATGGGAATCCCCTCTAATGACGGCTACAACCCTCTTATATATCCCCCTCAAAACCCTAGCAAAAACCCGTAAAAACACTCTGAAACCCGTGTCCAAAATCAAATGTGCGTGTAACTTAAGTTCTGGGCCAGCAGCGACTCGGCCGAGTGGAAAGCTCACTCGGTCGAGTGAGAATTCCTGCAGAAACTCCAGAAAACAGCACTCTGTCAAAAATTGTCAAAAACTGGTCACTCGGCCGAGTGGAAAACTCACTCGGCCGAGTGACACTGATATGCGAATTTCAACACTGCAGCATCAACTTGCAGAAATTCTTCAGATTTCATCTGACCTCCAATTGGCACTTTCTTAGCGGCGTTGGAACCGTCATGAAGTTTACTATCCATAAAAAATATGAGAAAAATACTTTGACCTCTGAAATGATAGCATATTTCAAAAGAGTGGAAAGCTGTCTGAAAATCTGGGCGCTCGTGTCATCGGCTTCACTCGACCGAGTGGGATTCTTCACTCGGGCAGTGGACTTCTCTACTCGGCCAAGTAGGGTCTTCTACTGTTCTCCCAAAATTCCAGAGTTTGCCTTGATTTCCTTCAGAAATTCTGACTCTCTCGGGCGAGTGGAGTTCTTTACTCGGCCAAGTGGAATTCACCACTTGGCCGAGTGCATTGTGGCACTCAGGTATGCAGATGTCTTTGTATCAGCATACTTGGCCGAGTACGTGGCTTCACTCGGCGGAGTGGACTGCGTACTCGATCGAGTGGCCTGTTTCTGGAATCTTTCCTTACTTTCCTTGCATCCTCGTCGATTCTGTCGATCTCCTTCTTCTCCCGCTCATCATCCAGCACCGTTAGCTCCTCGATAGAGCCATGGGCGACGCTCCAATGCACGTGCAAATCCCTTAAGCTCATTTTTTACTTCCGATCGCTCTATATTTCCTGAAATCCGACGAAAACGAGAAATAGTGGAAAGTAACGAAATATCGTCGAATAATCGTGAAAATCTCAATATGAGCAATCAAAATGGCATGAAAATATGCAGAAAAAATGTGTAAAATATGGACCAATCACAAACCTCCATGGATAATCCCGAACTCATCAATCGTTTAAGCCCCAATTTTCGGATTGGCATGTCCGCCAAAGCCTTGAACCCCATTCCTCGCATTCCTCTCAAAATCATCACTTACAATCTTCTCCCTAAGAGTGTCTCCCTTAATTACGTTAATGAGACCCGTAGTAGGGCTCTCTATGCCATTATGGGAGGGATTAAAGTGGATTGGGCAAGCACCATATGTTTGTCTTGGTTAAACCAATCAAGCAACATATTTTTCTTCCTTGTGTCATCACCCAAATCTCCAACACTTTCGTGTTCCCTTGGAGAATGAAATTTCAGTTTTCAATCCTCAACAATTAGATCACTCCGTCGTCAACCGTATTGTTCTCCCAACTATTCCTCCTCCTGAAGACGAAGAAGAAGAAGCCGAGCCCGAACGTGGCACCCCTCCCTCCCGTCGCCGCAAGCAAACCGTCAACCCTTATGCTAGGCCTCCCTCACGGCCTACCCTCCAAGACCAAATTGACCAACTTCGTGATGATGTCAATTCCAGTTTCAGAGGAGTCCAAGAACATCTTAGCAGTTTTGAGATCAATCTTGGTAATGTTAGGAAGGATATGGAGAAAGGATTCGAGGCTATGCAACTCACCCAAGCCGAAATCCTAAGCACTCTCCAAAACTGGACTCCATACACATCTTCCTCGTCTCGTTTCCCGCCCCCATCATCCTCGGACTATTAGGCACAACTCTGGACTAACAGCGTTTGGTCGACTAATACTGTAGCATATTCGACTAATTAGTATTCAGGCTTGTTTGTTGTATGGTTTTTTAGTTTGTTTTATGTGTGGTTGGTGTATTTGGGTCTCTGCTGTTTTATTTCCTGTCAATGAATCTATTTGTATCTTCTTCATTGAATGAATGAAGTTCGTCCTTTTAATTTTAAAACTTCTGTTACCTAAAATTTTGGTCGACTAATACCACGGGTTAGCCGACTAATTAATACTGTCACCCCATTTTGATAATTTGACAGGGGGAGAAAATATGCATATTATTTCAGATTCTCTGCAGTATTATAATTTGACAGGGGGAGAAACTTTGTACATTTTTACTAACAATTATTATATATTATTATATTATCATTATTATAATAATATATCTTTAAAATGAACTCTCTTGCATATAAGTCATATCTTTAGGGGGAGTATTTTAGTAAACACATAACCAATTTTTTGTTGTTTTATTATTCGTTAGTCACATATTATTATAAATATTCAATGTTTGTAAAATCATCAAAAAGGGGGAGAATGTTGAAAACTCATAACTCCTCATATGGTTTTGATGTTACAAACATATCATTTTATATATGTACTAACTCTATCTATGCAGATGTTATAGCACTACTATCTAATATCAGCATCAAGAACACAAGTTGTAAGAAACATTCACTACAAGACGACGCATATCGAAGAAATTTTATATCTTGTAATAAGTGATGTAATCTTTATTTTTTATCTTGCATTTACTTAGAATGTAAAATCCTTGATGATTTCCTACCTTAGTCGTTTAGGGTTCATCTTCAAAAAATCAAGTCAAAATTTCAATTAGTCGACCAATCCCTAGTGCTAGTCGACTAATTTAAATAATAAAAAATTCAAAAAATTCTGAATCTGTGTCAGACCCATCCTAGAGTCTTCAGGGTCATTTTCCCACCATTTCCTAGGGTTTCAAATTTTTAGTCGACTAATACTTCCTATTAGTCTACTAATCTTTTATTTTAATGATTTATCATTAAAATATTATATTTTATTAAATGGAAGTTAGAACTGCCACTAACGGCTAGTTCTAGTAGTTAATAGCCGTTTACAGCAGTTTATAGCCATTTTAAGACAGTTTCCTACCATTTTAGGAAGTTACTCCTCTTGAAAAGACACTTTAACTTCCATTCTATCCGGTCAGCTTTAATTAGTCGACCAATAGATAAAATTAGTCGACTAATTCTGACAAAAACGGCTAAGATTTTTTTGAAAATTTAGGCAGTTATACAACGGTCATAAACTACCTCTTTGGACTATAAATAGACCCCCTAGACCCATGCCTAAAAATTACGAAAATTCTCTCACTTTCTCTTTTCTTAAGATTTCTTTCTCTATCTAGAAAGAGTGATATTTTCAGATTTCTATAGGGAAAACTCTGCAGAAATTCAGTCCATATAGGAAGTTCCATTTCCAAGAGTGTTCTTCCACAATTCACATCTTGAACCTTGGAGATTCCATCACCAACCTTGCGCAATAATTCCATCAATTATCAAGGCTATAGGTGATATTGTTTCATACTCTTTCTTTTACTTTATTTGGTGAATCTCTTGTCGAAGAGATTGTACAAGTTTGTAACACGGGAAGTGTTGGTATCTTTGTATGTTGATTACTTACGGGGAGCAAGTGTTATAGTTGATTCAAATCTCTACAGGATAGAGGACTGGACGTAGGATCACAAGGATCTGAACCAGGATTAAAATCTCTGTGTTTGCGTTTGCATTATTCTGGATTGTGATCTTTTATTTCCGCACTTTCATTGCAATTTTTTATTAACTTTTAATTTTGCAATATCGTCGTGATTTACACTATTCACCCCCCTCTAGTGTATTTGGCATGCCAGGAGATCTAACATAACCCTACTCCTACTCCTACTCCTAAACTAATTACAGAGGTGGACGATGAGGAAAAACTGGAGAAAAACACGGCTCCCCTCGAAAATGATGCACCCAAGATTTTATAGGAACCCAAAACCCTAGCGGGTTAAGCTGGAAAACCGACCTTACATGACCGTGTCAGCAATTGACACGATCTTGTTGATCTACTCCAAAATATGGCCTTCAACACCCTTCGGATGGCTTGGTCAGACACGATCGTGTGGGGGATCCACACGACCATGTGGCTATAGTGCTCGAAGCAGATTTTTGCCTTCCCTTTTGCTTTGTGGTGACATGGTCGTGTGGATGGCCACATGATCGTGTCAATCTGGCTTCAGCATCATCATATAGTGACCCCTATGACCATTTGATTGGTCGTATGGGGTCTTCTCTTGGCCCTGGGTTGTGTTCTTACACACGACCGTGTATGTTGATACACACGTGTTGGATATGGAAGACGTTTGTACACCCTTGTGGGGGATGTACGAGAGAATACGGACCTCGAACGTCGCGCACACGAAGTCGTGTGCAAAGGGAATCTGTTCCCTTGCGGAGAGGATCTCTGGATGAGTGGGAAAGTCGCATTATATATGCATAAGTGCATACGACATATGGCTAATAAAGGGGGAATATCTTAAGCTTATGTTGTACCATGCATATGGTACAACTTAAGCTTATAATGTGCAATGTATCATTGTACACCTTAATTAAGTTGTTCCAAAGGAACAACTTACCCTAAAATAACTACCTTGGGGGCTATAAATAAGACCCAAGGGTAAGCCATTTCTTACACCTTTTGCATGAAATTCATGCATGCAACTTCATTCTAGCGAAGCTCTGCAGAAATCCTTTCTCTTCCTCTATCCAAGTTCTTAATCTAAAATAGAGATTTAGATTGTGGATTAGTAGCCTTACTCCGTTCGTGAGAAGACTCGATCCGTCGTGGCGAATCCGAAGGCGAAGTTCGTAGACTACCGTGCCGCATACGCAAGCGTAAGTCTAAACTTCATATTATCGATCCTAACTTTGTTTTGGGCAGGATCCTACATTGGTATCAGAGCCATATGGGTTCGCCCCGGTCAAACCACCGCCCCGTCGAAACTATGAACGAGTCGTTGTCTTTTTCACGAATGGGTCTCCTACTATTACGGATATAGTAGGAACACTTCGTGACGGAGAGAACGCAGCGGTTGTTCTTTTCACGTTAGGGTCTCCTATCATTACGGATATGGTAGGAACTCTCCGTGACGGGAAGAACCGACCGTTCACGTAGTATGTTATTTTTCATTTTTGGCACACGGCCATTAGGAAATAACTAATTTCTCGACGAACGGGTGCTTCATCGACGAACGGGTGCTTCATCGAGGAAGATGATGGTAGTTATTTCCATCGGGTAAGAGGAAATTGGTGCATGTGCACCATGGCCAAATGGGCTATGAAGGCTATGCACCCCCCCTCCACTTGCGGAGGGGGTTGGCTACGGCCAATAACCACCGGCGACCACCCCATCAAGGGGGAGGAATGTGTGCGACAACCCCATTCAAAGGGGGTAGCCGGCCATGGCCAAAGGGGCCATGGCCGGCCAATGCCAAATGGCCTTGGCCATGACCGGCCATGGCCAGGCCGGCAGTGGCCGGCCAAGACCAGGCCGGCAGTGGCCGGCCAAGACCAGGCCGGTAATGGCCGGCCTTGGCCAAGGCCTGCCGGCCTGGCCGGCCCTGGTAGAGGCCAGGGCCGGCTCTGGCCGGCCAGGCCGGCAATGGCCGGCCTTGGCCAAGGCCTGGCCGGCCTGGCCGGCCCTGGTAGAGGCCAGGGCCGGCTCTGGCCGGCCAGGCCGGCCCTGGCAGTGGCCAGGGCCGGCGCCCTGGCCTCGGCCAGGGCCTGGCTGGCCCTGGCAGGGGCCAGGGCCGGCTGGCCTGCCCTGGCAGAGGCCAGGGCCAATGCCCTGGCCTCGGCCAGGGCCTGGCCGGCCTTGGCTGGCCTCGGCCAGGGCAGAGGCCCTGGCCGAGGGGGCCAAGGCCCCTGGCCGGCCAGGGCAGAGGCCCTGGCCGGCCCTTGGCCAAGCCCCGGCCAGGGCAGAGGCCCTGGCCGGGAAGAAGTTGCGACCAAAAATTGGTCGACCAATTTGGTGTTTTTGGTCGACCAATTCGACAGAAGGTCTGGGTCGATTGCAAACTTGTCAAATGACCCATACGGGGTAACAAAAGGCCTTAGTCAAACTCGAATGTGTCGATTAGTCCATACGGGGCTAACCACAGTACCGACTAGTTCATACGGGACTAACGTTTTAATGAAGTTTTTTTTTCTTTGGGCTCTACTCCTTGAAGACTAGCCATAGTGCTCTACTTCATGCGAGATTAGCCATGTCATTGTGCTCTACTCTACGGAGATTAGCCAATGTACTTATGACGTTGTGCTCTACTCTACGGAGATTAGCCAATGTATTTTAAATTTTTGAAAAATACGTTTTTCAAAAACGCTTTTCCGCTGCAAAGTACTATAAGAGTACTAACATTTGATAAAGTGAGGGAGAAATATTGAAAGTTACTCTAGATGGTGATTGGAAACATAGTGACCTTTCCGACTCTAGAGTAACATCTTCAATATTTTTCGAAAGTAACTTATCAAATCATGAATATCATTCCAAGTGGGAGTTGATTTTAGAACTATCCATATGGGATATTCTATTATCATTTCAAGTGGGAATTATATCTGAAAAATACGTTTTCAAACTCGTTTTCCGCTGCTAGTACTATAAGAGTACTATTGTTTAATAAGTGATGGGGGAATATTGAAAGTTGTTCTAGATGGTGATTGGAATCATAGAGACCTTTTCGATTCTAGAACAACATCTTCAATATTTTTCGAAAGTAACTTATCAAATATAATATAATTCCAAGTGGGATTTGAATTTTTAGAACTATTCAAATGGGATACTCTATTATCATTTCAAGTGGGAGTTATATTTTAAGAATTTTTTATGCAATGTTTTGATCGAACCTTCGGTTTTGTGTCTTTTGCAGCATTTTAAAAGTAAAATGTCTTCCGCTTCAAAGAATATCGTCGCTGAGTTAAACAAAGGTGAAAAACTCAACGGCGATAATTACAAACTTTGGTCCATTAAGATACAATACGTTTTAGAGGAGCAAGAAGTGCTCGAAACTCTAAAGAACGTAATGATTGAACCCGAGTTGGGCACTACGGCCCAACACAGACGAGACAAGGAAGCTTTTGATGCTTGGTCTCGGAAGAATAAGATAGCGCGCATTACGTTATTAAGCAGTATGGCTGATGACATAATGCGCATCTTCCGAGAACATGACCTAGCCATGGACATATGGTCCAAGCTAGAGGAGAAGTTCGGTGGCACATCGGTGTCCAAACTTCACGCCTTAACTATAAGGTTCGATACATATAAGAAACATCCAGATCATTCCATGGGGAAACATCTGCGACATATGGCGAACCTTATCTCGGAGTTAAAGGACGCAGGTCATGTGCTCACTGATGAGCAACAAATCCAAGCAGTCATACGTTCCCTACCAAATGGGTGGGATCAAATGAAGATGCATCTCACTCACAATGAGAGCATCAAGACCTTCAGCGATGTTTCCAAGCACCTCGAATTAGAGGAAGAGCGGCTTGCGGCTGCCAAGCCAAGTGCAGAAGTGCACATGGTTGCTAGTTCCTCTCACGGGGGAAAGAAACGTAAAGATCGTTCGAAGTCTTCTAATGAACGTAATAAGCAACCTGAGTCTACCAAGGAACCTAAACATAAGGGTGGGCACAAGAAATGACACAAGAAGAAAGACTTGAAAAGGATCAAGTGCTTCAAGTGCAACAAACTCGGTCACTATGCTCGTTCGTGTACGAGTGGAAGTGACGAGGTGCCACCGACCACATAGCAAAGGACAGACGGTCCTTCGTGGAGTATCACCGGATACCCCAAGGAATGAAGTGGATCAATGTAGGAAACAACACACGTGTTGTAGAGAAAGGCGTTGGGAATTGCAAGCTAGGCTTGGACAACGGCCACACTCTCCTACTTTATGATGTTCTCTTCATTCCATATATTCAAAGGAATATTAATACTGGGGTCAATTTAATGGGTCTGGGTTATAATTGGTTCCTTCATGATTGTAATATGGACCTATTTTGTAATAATTCCTTTATTGGTACTGGGTTTGTATTTCAAAGGATTTATTGTAATAAGTACAATGTATTTCCTCATGTAATGAAAATTTCCTTGTGACGAATTCTTTGACTAATGAGTCTAATATAATTTGTTGGCACACAAGGCTTGGTCATATTGGACCAATGCGTATAGATAGACTTGCCAAACGTGGCCTTCTATCCAATGTTTCAAAGGTTGAAATGTCGACCTGCGAACATTGCCTTGTGAGGAAATCTTGTCGCAAGCCGTTTGGAACCGGCACAAGGGCCGAGGTTCCATTACAGCTTATCCATTCGGACATATGTGGTCCGATGAATGTCAAGACAAGACGCGGGAAGTCCTATTTTTCATCACTTTTATTGATGATTTCACCCGATTCGGTCATATCTATTTGATATCCCACAAAAGTGAAAGCACTAAACCTGCTTTAAAAACTATATGAGTTTAGTGGAGAATCAATTAGATCGCAAGATTAAGGTCGTGCGAACCGATAGGGGCGGTGAATATCAATCAACAAGTTTAAAGGAACTTTTGTGATGAAAAAGGCATAGTACATCAGGTATCTATGCCTTATACTCCTCAACAAATTGGTGTTGCAGAAAGGAGGAATAGGACTTTAATGAAAATTGGTCCGATCAATGATGGCGCAAGCTAACTTGCCAATCACCTTTTGGGGTGATGCATTATTGACGGCCGCTTTCATTTTGAACCGCGTACCCTCGAAATCAGTTAGCTCCACTCCTTATGAGTTGTGGAACCAAAGGTCTCCTGACTTAGACATTTTGAAACCTTGGGGTTGTGCATTCTACGCACATATTTCCTCCCATAAGTATGGCAAACTTGGGCCAAGGGGAAGGAAACGTATCTTTATACGATACACAGAAAACTCCAAAGGTTATGTTTTATGTTAGTCAGGAAGACAATGGTGGGCTAATTGAGTTTGAGTCGAGGGATGTCACTTTCTTGGAAAATCGAGTTTCCAAGACAGGGCGAGATAAGTCAGGACTTATCTCTATTTGAGATTTATGATCAAGAAGGATTACCTCATTCGAGTGGGAGAATTCTTGGTGAAAACGAAAATACGTTTCAATCTTCACCAATGGATTATACGAATGACGATTATCCTATTCCATACGGGAATAATGATCCAAGTGGGAGCAATTCTAACGACATTCCAAGTGGGAGTGATATTAGAATTGATCTAAATTCGAGTCAACAAGGACTTGAAGAATCTCAAATACGATGTAGTAGTCGTACAAGGTTGGCTCCTCTAAGATTTGAGGATGAATTTCCGCAAACCTTTATGACTTTACTACAAGATGATGACGAGCCTGCTACTTTCAAACAGGCCGTATCATGCCCTGCAAAAGACAAATGGATGGAAGCGATGAAGGAGGAATTGAAATCCATGAAAGTTAACCAAGTCTGGGACTTAGTTAACTTACCCAGAGGACATAGAGCAATTGGGAACAAATGGGTTCTCAAGATCAAGCATAAGGCTGATGGCTCTATTGACAGATATAAAGTTCGCCTTGTCGCGAAAGGTTTTACGCAACAGGAAGGGATAGACTACAAAGAGACCTTCTCACCTGTTGTGCGTTTTACCTTGATTCGCATTATTCTGGCAATGGTAGCTTGCTTATACCTCGAATTACATCAGATGGATGTAAAGACTGCCTTTCTCAATGGAGAATTGGACGAGGAGATCTATATGGAACAACCAACAAGGTTTGTAAAAGAAGGAAACGAACATAAGGTTTGTAAACTTCGTAAATCCATATATGGTCTTAAATAATCCTCGAGGCAATGGTATATACGATTTCAAGAAGTTGTCTTATCAAATGGATTTTCCATACTTGATGAAGATAACTACGTATATATCAAGAGGATTAAAAGCAAGCATGTTATTATGTCTCTATATGTAGATGACATTTTAATAGCCGGAAATGACAAGGGCTTTGTGATGAGTATCAAGGCTTGGCTTTCATCAGTATTTGAGATGAAAGGCATAGGAAAAGCCGCATATATCCTTGGAGTTAAGATTTCAAGGAATCGTTCGAAGAAACTTCTTTCTCTTTCACAGGAGACTTATATAAAGAAGGTTCTAGAACGATTTAATATGCAGGACTGCAAGTCCATTGATATTCATATAAGCATATGCGATAATTTATATCTGGAATCGTGTCCAAAGAACCAAAAGGAAAAGGAAATTATGGAAAAAGTTCCATATTCCAGTGCAGTTGATAGTCTTATGTACGCTATGGTGTGTACGAGACCGGACATCTGTTTTGCCGTTGGAAATGGTAAGCTGTTACCAATCCAACCCAGGGCAAGAACACTGGAAAGCGGTTAAGAGGATAATGCAGTATCTTAAAGGAACTGCAGATTTGCAAAAGACTATGATAAAACCAAGAAGGTAGACATAAGGTACATATCTACGCATGAGATGATAGAGGATCAGCTTACGAAAGCGATCCCCAGAAATGTGTTTTATAAACACTTATCATCCCAAGGATTGCGTACGAGCTGAGTTGTACCAATATATATTCCCATGTCTAAGAAAGATCAAATTTAATAAAAGAATAAGTTCTTTTTCAAACATTGCATATGAATTTCTTAAAGAAATGTTTGTGTACATTTTTGAAATCTCAGCTGAATTGTGTGTATGTCGGACAGATAAAGGTTGGCTCTCTCACATGAGCAACCGCCTTATCTTATCAGATGGATAAGATAGAGATGAGACTAGTTTAAAGTCAAAATCATCAGACGAATGATTTAGAGTCATGACTTAAACAAGATAGTCGAATGAAAGATCTGCATCATATGGATGCTTACAAAAGATCTGAGATCTGTATCACAAGGATATTTGAAAGAGATCTCGTAGGATTTTTTAAATCCTATCTGTCTTATGCAGGATGAGAGTACGTGAATATTTCACGAGTAGTAAAGGGACTCAAAAAGATAGGCACTGTGGTGTCTGATCTTTTCATCCGTACAACATCATTAAGACATACTCTCCCTGAGAAAGGAGTGATGTTGTAATACGTGTTCATACCACGTATGCATTTCGACCACTGAGTTAGTAGCAATAGTGTTTGCTATTATGTGAGACTCAAAGGCCATATGGGCCTTAACTCTTACCCTCAAGGACTCCAATTGGTTCCTTTAGATTTGCCGAGATGATCGCTATCTTAGCGTGTTACTTATGGGCTATGATAATTCGGCTCGGCGGGGCACGTTAGAAAAGCGAATCAAGTCAAGATCAGAAGGTTCGCAAGAAGAGGAAGATTGATTTCATATTCACATTTGGACTTTAATGATTCAAAGCTGGCCAGCCAATTGTGATCCAGATGGGATTCAATTGTTGAATATAAAGTATAAGAAATGTGAAGAAATAATCTAGGGTAAAGCATGCGTTGAACTACTCAACTTTGCACCTTCGAGGTCGTTGTGTATCTCTAACAAGTGCACAACAACAGACTCTACGCCCATGACGGTCGCACGGTCTATTTCTCGGTATGATAGATGAAAGAACTAAGGGAAAGACGTTCTCTTACAATCCCCTCAAGTGTGAGTGTGAGATGTTGGATATGGAAGACGTTTGTACACCCTTGTGGGGGATGTACGAGGGAATACGGACCTCGAACGTCGCGCACACGAAGTCGTGTGCAAAGGGAATCTGTTCCCTTGCGGAGAGGATCTCTGGATGAGTGGGAAAGTCGCATTATATATGCATAAGTGCATGCGACATATGGCTAATAAAGGGGGAATATCTTAAGCTTATGTTGTACCATGCATATGGTACAACTTAAGCTTATAATGTGCCATGTATCATGGTACACCTTAATTAAGTTGTTCCAAAGGAACAACTTACCCTAAAATAACTACCTTGGGGGCTATAAATAAGACCCAAGGGTAAGCCATTTCTTACACCTTTTGCATGAAATTCATGCATGCAACTTCATTCTAGCGAAGCTCTGCAGAAATCCTTTCTCTTCCTCTATCCAAGTTCTTAATCTAAAATAGAGATTTAGATTGTGGATTAGTAGCCTTACTCCGTTCGTGAGAAGACTCGATCCGTCGTGGCGAATCCGAAGGCGAAGTTCGTAGACTACCGTGCCGCATACGCAAGCGTAAGTCTAAACTTCATATTATCGATCCTAACTCTGTTTTGGGCAGGATCCTACAACACGGTCGTATATGAGACTAATTCATTCATCACTCCTTCAGTGATTCGAGTCCCATCGCTTCTTCGATTGCTTCCCAAGCCTTCATCCATGCTATTGAGTCCCAAATATCTTCATTTTCACTTGAAATGCATAAAGGAAGCCCAAAGGTAAAAAGGAACTAAAAAGTTGAAGAAAAGATGTGGAATGTGTGGTGGAGTGGCGTGAAATGCATGAGAAAAACATATGAAAAACATATAAAATAAACACTCATCAAAATCCCCCAAGCTAAACTTTTTGTGTCCTCAAAGAAGACAAAGAGAGAGTATAGATTGGAGGTATGCAAGTATGCATACAAATGATGGTATGATATCGAGAATTCCATAAGATCGAACATATATACATGGAGAGTGAAGAATTTTCAGATGCTAGAAAATCATAAGCATGCCGATTACTCTCTATTAATCAGGATATAGTCTAGGACATCGTTTCTAGAATAAACCAACACATAATATACCTAACCATAGTCAAGCTCAATTCCTGTAATATTTCCTCTATCACACACAAGGTTATTAGGATGGGTATCGAAATTATGCAATGATCTAGAAAAGAATTAATTTCGTATGATTTCATGCAAATCTTTCAAGGAGATGGCCCTCACACCACACTATCGTTCTTTGATTTGTGGGGTTGTTAGCATTGCCCATGATTTTATTTCTTTATTTACAAGTGATCTCTTTTTTTCTTCTTTTTCCCCCTTTTGGATCCTATTTGGTTCGTGTAAGGAGCGTTGGATCAAATGCATATAAGATCTCGATTTCATGGGATTCTTAATATATAATATGTACGGGAGATGCATGAAATGCAAATGCGAATTTTTGTTTTTTGGGTTTTTATGGAAAAAGAAAAAGAAAAAATACGATGCATAAAGAAAGAAGAAAAGAAGAGGAAAACAAAAGAAAAGTAAGGAAGAAGTGAAAAAGAAGCATGAAACCCCCAAGATTGAATTTCGCATTGTCCTCAAGGCAAGAAAGGAGTCAATGTATTTGTGAGGGAAGAGTATGTAAATTCGTGAGAGAGAGAGAGAGAGAGATCCCCCAAGCTAGTGTGGTGTCGTGCCCTATATGTGGTGGCAAAGGGGAAAACTAGGGTAAATGAATTCTGGGGGAGGATCATGGTGAAGTTGATCAAGGAGCGTCGTCCTCGGATTGTGGATGGGGTGGTGAGAGTGGTAGTGGTACGGTGGATGGAAAATGGTTCTACTTTACATGCCAATCATACATAGCACAGAGCATGGTGTTCATCATGCATACTGTGTCTCTAATGCCAATCATGGATATCTTAAAGTCCTACACATTCCCCTCCAATATCTGTAAGCGTGTAGGAATATCAAGAGGAGGAGAAGTGCCAGATGTACCAGATCCATCACCACCTGGTGGAGGAGGAGGAGGTGGGGGTGGGGGTGATGGGGGAACTGTGGGCTCCTCATGGTGAACATCGTGGTGCGGATCAGGGATGGGCTGCGGCTGGGGTTGCGTAGCGGGTGGGAACGTAAGGTTAGGGTCAAACGACCACTGCAGAGCAGGATTTGGTAGGATTGTGTACGTATTGTGTGCCAGACCTTGTAGCCATAGATACTGGCCTCTCAGGTTGGATCTAATCATGTGCATGTTGGTGAGGACTGGGAGGTCAAGGGAAGTAGGACCAGTAACTGCAGCTATGTCATCAGGGATCTGGAGGGAGATAGGAGGGTGGCGAGCTATCCGTGCAATGAAACCACCACACCAGATTTTTCCAGTAGCGGATAAGGCTATGGAGATGAGCCTATGGGCCAGCCATGATCCGTCATTAAATAATCTACATAGGGAAATGGTGCCATCGGCGCGTATAGTATGGGGCTCTGTCATGGCCCATAGGAATAGGAGCTCATGCCGTGAAACTGTGCCTGTTTCTTCCCTACAAAATAATGTGTTTGCGAGAATGCAGTGGGCGAGGCACGTAAGCATGTGTGTATGATGGATGAGGCCTTCGTCGCTGTACAAGGGAAGTGCTCCATCCTAGTGATCTGCTCCCAACATTGGGAGGCATTGGAATCTTCAGGAAGGTAGCTAACATGGCTAATGGAATCATCAACGGTGGCGGCATGCCAACGAAAGATGGTGTTCTAGGCATCTAAAGAGATAATATACCCAATTTTCATGAGCCTGAACCTTGAGCCTGAGCCTATATTTCTAATGGAACTGATGAACTTAAGGGCGAGTCTCTTATATGTGCGGGATTTGCAGGCTAAGAAATTGTTCCACCCTAGGTTGGAAAATAGCGTTTGGACTCCCTCGTAGGCTCCTAATTTTCAAGACCAAGGGATGCTCGCAAATTTCGTGAGAAGAATGAGCTGATGAGATAGGGATTGAAAACGAGCTCGCTGTGTTTCATTTCTAAAAATAATCCACATGGTATCGATTTGGGGTAGGGGAATGGTTGGTGGTGGTGGTTGTGCCGATGTGAAGGGCGTGTCTGATACTTGTGGACATGTAGCCCCCTGGCGTGGTGGTCATGTGGGTGCCAGCTGATAAGAATTTTAATATTTGTAAACCGAAAACGTACGGCGTCGTCGTAGCGCTTTACGGGTCGTCCGCAAGGAGGTTGGGTAATCGAGTACCAATTTCTTCGTAGGTTATTGTTAACTATGTGAATTGAGTTCTAGATTAATAACAACAATGAAATTGCAGGGATTAACAAGGGAAAACCATAAACAATTACAAAACAATAAGAAAACACAATAGAAGAAAGCAATAAACACTTATCTCATTGATTTGCACCCAAGAGTTGTCAATTCCCATTTACAATCAAAGAGAAAAGCCATCTAAACTACTCCAAATCTTTCCCTACTCCAAAAAACTGAGAAAAAGAGATGAAAAATGATGAAAAACAGCTCCAAACGTCGTCCCCCCTCAAATCCACACACAAAACCCTTATATAAGCCCTTAGAAACCCTAACGGGTCGGGAAAAACCCGACCCGAAACGGCCGTATAGATTATTCAACACGGCCTGGTGGAATTTCCAGCAGCCCAGCGTCGTCTTGCAGAAAATTTATAAAATCGCTCCGATATCAGAAACATATAAATAAATATGCGTTGGAATCGAGACGAGACGCTCTACGAAGGAAAAATAAGAAGTAGTGAAGAAGACCAAAGGGTTAAGAGCAGATCTTCAGTCTTTGCAAGGGTTGTGTGCTCCATGTGGCTTCTCCTCCACGCGGTCGCGTGGAGTATCCACGCGGCCGCGTGGATCCCCTTTTCTTTGGCTTGGGCTGAGCTCTTCCACATGATCGCGTTGTTCAAATCTAAACGACCGCATGAATTGGGTTAGAAATTCGGATCTACGTGGTCGTGTCATTTGAGTTTAAATGGCCGTGTCGTTCCTGCAGAAAGATGATTTTTTGTGCCAAAAGACAGAGAGTTACACGGTCACTTCAAGCATCCTTAAACGGCTGTGTCGAATTGCTCATTCCCTCCTTTTGACGCGGTCTCGTGGCTCGTTCCCACACGATCGCGTCAAGTGCTCTTGTTGCTTCCTTGGGCTCATGTCTTAGCTCTCTTCCACACGGCCGCATGGGGTATCCCACACGATCGCGTGGATCTTGTTTCCTCCAGGTTCTTCTTCTTTTGATTCCATGTCCTCGCTTGCTTGCTTCTTTCACTTCTTTGACTCTTTTTGGCACTTTTTCGCCTTTTCCATGCTCTAAATCCCGAATTCGTTCCCGTTCACCTGAAATGCAAGTAATTGACCCAAAGAGTAAAATGGAAACAAAAACGATAGAATATAATGAAACGGTGCATAAAAATATGTACGAGATGAGAGTAAAATATGTATATATAAACCACTCATCAAAATCCTCCAAGCTAAACTCGTCCTCGTCCTTGAGAAAGACGAAGAAAAAGTATAGAATGGGGTATGCATGCATTGGATAAATAAAATCAAGAATCTCACAACACGAAGCATATATACATGGAGAATGAAAACTTGCATATTGTGGAATTGAATAGCATGTCAATTTCTATCATTCTGTCAAGACATAGCCTAGGGAAATATCTCTAATTTAAATCAACACGCAATATACATTATCACGGTTATATTCAAATCTCAAAAATAGTTCCTCTCTCCCACATAGGTTAATGAGATGGAAATCGAAATTATGTGACGATTGAGGAGGAGTTAGCATTGTATAAGGGATTGTGAGTCCATCAAGGAAATGGTAGTCACGGCGTGCTATTTTTCCGTAATTCGTGGGGTCGCTAGCTTCATTCATGTTCTCATTTTTTTCTTCCTTTTTGGGATCTTAGTTGGTCCGTATAATGAGCGTTGGGTCAATGACTCCCAGGTCAGACGACCTTAGGGCATTGGGCCAAGATGGACCCATCGGACCTAGCTACTAGCTCAAACCAATCGAAAAACATTATTCCTATGCACTCCCCCAAGCTAAACCTTTCGGCGCGAGGCCCCGATGGTTCCTATCGTGGGGATCCGGCTACTCTGCGTCGCTGGGGGAACGGTGCACATATTATTTTTTTCTTTTTCATATTCATAAATTTTTTTCTTTCTTTCCTTTTTTTGAACATGAATGAGCTAGGTGATACCACTCCTCCCTAATAGATATGCATGTCGCTAATCCAAATCCTATGAGATCACTAACAGTTATCCTCAACCAAAACCACTAAAATACATGCATAAGATGGGTTCCCAAGAATATATAATGTATGCCTGTTTCGAGTACTTTTATTCTGAAGAGTATGAACATAGGCATGGCAAGCATATTACGACGAGATCTAACATTGGAGACACCCCTAAGCATATATCACGATGAATAATAGGAGATTGAACAGATAAAGTGTAAATCTGAAAAAATTTCACACAAATATCAATGCACATAAAACTTAGCGTAATGGAATTCTTAATTATGAAATATGCATAAATGATGCATGAAGTGCACCTGGCAAAAAACTTGATAAGAGTTTATATATTTGTAAACCGCAAGCATACAACATCGTCGTAGCGCTTTACGTGTCGTCAGCAAGGAGGTTGGGTAATCGAGTACCAATTTTGTCGTAGGTTATTGTTAGCTACGTGAATCGAGTTCTAGATTAATAACAATAATGAAAATACAGGGATTAACAGGAGAAAACATCAAACAATTACAAAACAACAAGAAAACACAATAGAAGAAAGCAATAAACACTTATCTCATTGATTTGCACCCAAGGGTTGTCAATTCCCGCTTACAATCAAAGAGAAAAGTCATCTAAACTACTCTAAATATATCCTTACTCCTAAAAACTGAGAGAAAGAGATGAAAAATGATGAAAAACGGCTCCAAACATCGGCCCCCCTCAAATCCGCGCACAAAACTCTTATATAGGCCCTTAGAAACCCTAACGGGTCGGGAAAAACCTGACCCGAAACGACGCTTGGATTATTCCACGCAGCCACGTGGAATTTCCAGCAGTGCAGCATCGTCTTGCAGAAAATGTATAAAATCGTTTTGATCTCAGAAAAATACAAATAAATAGGCGTTGGATTCAGGACGAGATGCTCTATGAAGGAAAAATAAGAAGTAGTGAAGAAGACCACATGGTTAAGAGAAGATATTCAGTCTTTGCAAGGGTTGTGTGCTCCATGTGGCTTCTCCTCCACGTAGTCGCATGGTGTATCCACGCGGCCGCATGGATACCCTTTTCTTTGGTTTGGGCTGAGCTCTTCCACACGACCGCGTTGTTCAAATCTAAACGGCCGAATGAATTGGGTTATAAATTTGGATTTACGCGATCGCGTCATTTGAGTTCAAACGGCCGCGTCGTTCCTGTAGTAAGATGATTTTTGGGCCAAAAGACAGAGAGTTACGCGGTCGCATCACGCATCCTCAAACGGCCGTGTCAAATTGCTCATTCCCTCCTTTCGACGCGGTCGCATGGCTCGTTCCCATGCGATCGTGTCGAGTGCTCTTGTTGCTTCCTTAGGCTCATGTCTTAGCTCTCTTCCACGCGGCCGCGTTGAGCTTGTTTCCTCTGGATTCTTCTTTTTCTGATTTTATTTCTTCGCCTTGCTTGCTTCTTTCACTTCTTTGACTCTTTTTGGCTTTTTTTGCCTTTTTCATGCTCTAAAATTCCGAATTCGTTCCCGTTCACCTGAAATGCAAATAATGGACCCAAAGAGTAAAAAGGAAACACAAACGGATAGAATATAATGAAACGGTGCATAAAATGAGGCGAAATACGTACAAGATGAGAGTAAAATATGTATTTATAAACCACTCATCACCCGTCATTTAATGCATGAGGGCATGATGGCATATGTGAGAGTGAACGCGCAAAGTGATATGCAGCAACCAAACACATACAACCAATCAATGCCAAGCTAATCAAGCGAGCATGCAGCGAAATTTTTGAGAACTATGGGCTAAAATTTGAAATTGAGGTGATGGAGTGAGTTTACCCAGAATTCGACAAGATCCTTATTGCTCTATGTTCTCCAAGCTTTGGATTAAGTCCACCGAACTCTAAATTCAGCTGCAAAAGCTCACAAACTGTTGAATTTGTCACCAAAATGTGTCGTGAGCTCGAGCTAGGGTTTGGATGGGGTTGGTCATCGGTGAAGGAGGACGATGGAGGTGCAGTTGGGGTGGTGGGGATGGGGATGGAAAGAAATTTGATGCGATGGTGAATGGAATTTAGGGGTTTGGATGGAGGGGATTCAAGAATTTGGGAGATGGGAAGAGAAACGATTGAGGGAAACGATGCAAACTCGATCATTTTGGGCATGTGGAAATTTATAAGGCACGACGGCACGACTGTGTGATGCCGCCCTAGGTGATAAATGGGATAAATTTGGGGCTTGGATCACACGGTTGTGTGATAATTCACACGACCGTGTAGTTACAAGGATGAAAAAAGTCCAGTAGCTCATTATGTGGGCTGTTCTGGCACAATCATGTGGGAGGGCCACACGACCATGTGGGATCTGATTAAAAATCTCTAGAAATTTATTTAGTCTCCCCCGAGCTCGTACACGACTGCGTGTTGGCCCTACACAGTCATGTTGAATCATTTCCATAGGGCCCATCCAGCTGATGTCCTTTGCTTTCTTAGCCCTCTCTGACACGGCCATGTGGGATAACCCACACGATCGTGTTGGCTGTCTCTGTAACTTACAAAAGTTGGATTTAAATATTGGGTTTTGGGGTTTTTATGACCTTTGTGTACGTGTCGGATGAGGGGTGAGTGTTTTATTCAAAAGAAATCAACTAATCCTAAGAAATATTTAAACCTAATATGCTCCACTCGCTATCGAAGGAAGACAAGTTTATTCATGCAATTATCCTAGAAAACAAATAAAATTCTACACTACTGGATTGAGTACACCTGTTTCAAACGATGGATCTTGATTTTGAAGCAGAGCAGGCATTTGCTCCATCTGCCCCTTTTGTGGCTCAGCTAATAGCTTCCATGAACTTCATTGGGTTCTAGCAATGCTCCTTCTAGCATCTCTCGAGGATGTCCACTTAAATCTTGCAAGAGACCAGGACCATCAACCGGAATGGAAAAATTTGTCCCCACAATAAAGTTATCCCAAATAAGATTATCAAAAGAAAATTGGAAAAATTGAAGCGTGGTGACGAATACCCCCTTAAGGATGATGTGCTACTCTCTATATAGCATACAATCAACTTGTGTTCTTTTCTATAATAAGCTCTCCAGGTGGTGACACAACCCAGCATACCTCCGTGGAGGTTGCACCTGTGTCCTGCGGGAAGTACGTTGTGTCAAAACTATCTGAATCTAGAGAATTACATAATGAAATATTAGATTCAGAAATGGAGTTTAGAATATCCCAGAGTGGGGTCGTTATGCTAAAGTGGATGTGATGCCTCTAGTGGAGTGGGGAGTGTCTGTGGAGGCAAAGGTGGAGGTGGCCATTATTATAATCCTGCAAAAATACCTTCATAATCATAGACTAATTATAATCATCTATCTGAAACATTTTAAGTCAATTTTTGCTTTCCTACATTTTCATAATATACTTCAAAGACCGCATTTATATAAAAAATTTCACCTAAAACTCATGTCAATTTTCTTATAGAGAGTGTTGGAAAAAACTTATAATGATTGGTAATAAAGGTAGATCCGGTTGTTTCGTTATTTTCCGGCCCCCAGTAGTGTCAAATCAGTGATCTTTGAAGGTAATGGCTTGATCGAAGCTTTTTAGTGGGAAAATATGGGTTGGCCTCTCTAGGTTTTTTTTAAGCAAGACAACTTTTTTTGTAAACTGTGAATAAGAGTTGCTACTTGCTGTTAGGGTTTATGTGTGAATTTTGGCTGCAGTTGGCAACCACGGTAAATACATACCGCCAGTGACTCCCATCGAGCATTGTTATGGTTTGGCCACGGTTGGCAGCTGCAGCCAAAACGATAATTATCTCAGTCAGTGCCCAGTCACCCCCTAGATGCTGACGTTGACAGAAGTTGGTCGGGTTTTCTAATTAGTTATAAAGTTGGTTGATTTTACTAATATGTTATAATTTTTTGTTTTTGTTTCAAAAATCATCCTTATAATTAGAAACTTACACGGTTGTGGGAGAAACAAAAAATTGGAGGAAAAATAAATGGGAAGATGTCTGCTGAAATTCTTTGTTTGCACTTCTGCTTTTTCACATATAGTTGCTTAATTCATCATTTTCTTTTTACCTTTTTAACATTTTTTTTCAATAACCAAACATGAAAATGAACTTGATTTCCTTTTTCTTTTGCTTTCTTTTGCTTTCTCTTTCCATTCATTTTGATTTTCATTTTTCTCTCTCTCAATTTTTCTCAAACCAAACATAGACGGCAGACTTGCTAGAAAAGGGTGATAGAAAAGTTTAGTTGGTGCTCTACTAATGAGTCATTTGATAACCACTTCCTTCAAGAAGTGTGGAAGTTATTGAATCATCTGGGTTTAAATCCAACACCATGCTCCACTACTAACTTATTGTCTCAGTTTTTTTGGTCATTCAGGTAGTAAATCTAACCCATCAGCCTTAATGATAATAATACATGTTACATGCTGGTGTATAGGGTGTGCATCGGGTTTGCCCGATTTTTTTTGAAAATCCGAATCCGAATCCGAATAATTCGGATGGGAAAAAATGTACCGCTTTTCGATTCCGATTAAACGGACCCGATTATTTAATTCCGATTTCCAAATCGGGAGAGAATACCGGACCCGAAACCCGGTTCCGATTTAAAACAAGTCACCAACAGCCAACGCAAATCAGACTCCGAAGCGACAGAGGGCTACACGACACGAAGTTTTGCTAGGCGGTATTCAAAAGGCTATTATAAACTACTTCTTTCTATATTGCGTGGTCGATGTGGGACTAATGTGAGGAGGAAAGTTATGCCTTGGATCAAGAACTAGAATAGTCCCACATCGGGCAGTTTGTGTATAATCTGGTTCTTTAAATAGGTTTCTTTGCTAGTGTTCAGCAAAACAATTTGTCCGTAGGCGCAGATGGGGCTGTGTGCTGCACATTCTTGCGACCGTTGTGGACGACGTGATACCACGTAATCGCTGTGTCTTTCGGAATCGGGTCGGATCGCGACTTGGGAGATTAATTCCGATTCCGATCCGATTATAAATCGGTTGCGAATTTTTGCTCCGGATCCGGTTCCGAATCCGAATTTTCCGAATAATCGGAATGGGATCCGGTTCCGGAACCGGGTTCGGAAACGGATTCGGGTTTTTTGCCCAGCCATAATGGAAGGTTAGAAATGAGTCCATCTTCAAAAGGAAAAAAAACAATATCTGCAAAATAAATTTATGCCGATTATAGGGTTTTTCATCCAAAATCTGACAGAGGTGGGGATTGGAAAAAGATGGGAGAAGCTGCGCAAGGCTATCCAATTATGCTTCTTCCCAAGGTATCAGCTAGGAATTATTTTCCATGAGGATGTCGATATCATGGGAGAATACTCCGTATGAAGTTTCTTTGCTTGCCAATTCTCAAACCTTTCCTGCTTGTATATGCTGTCATTCTTTCTTGTTAACAAGTTGCAAACTCCATATACTTTATTTATATCTTGATTCTGTACTACAAGCATCAGTTTTATGTATAAAGATCTTTCTGGGATTCTAGTATCGGGCCGTTCTTTTTGGTTCCCTAGCTAGCAGGTTCTACACTAAATAAGTAAATCATTTATAAAGATACGAAATGATTAAATCACCCAATTTTTCTGACTAAATAAATAAATCAACCAACAATTATCGACATGTTGACTATACTGAATTTTTTAAATAAAAATTTGGCATAAATATAGTCAGTTTACCAATATTTTTGACAGTATATAAACATGGATTTAAAAACAAATCTAAATCAAACGTTAGTTGAGGCAGTATCTTCCTCTCCAAAAGATAAGCTGAAATAATAACAAATAGATGGAAAATTAGTTATATACTGATGAAAAATCTTTCTGGTTACAATTATGGATTTATGAGGCTTATATATAAGACTAGTACCCCAATTTTGGTTAAAGCACAAGTTTCAGAAAGTTTTATTTGCTCCAAATAATACATTTTGTGTGCATAGTAGGATCCTATACTGGATTGGATCTGCAGCTTATACCTAGTCGAGAAGAGATCAAGGATCAAACAAGTAAGTGATTCTTTTACTTTCTAACTCAACTTGTGACGAGATGTGATTCTTATGTACTACTCTTGTGGCTTCTCTGATAGCTGGAGACACTTTTTTGTGGCAAAGATGCTGAAAAGTCCTCTACAAAGGAGCAGGCGGCTGGCCTTCATGAAGTCCAGCGTGAAGAAGTTCAAATCACAGTTTAAGCTGCTAGAGGGAAATAATGGGCATGCCGACCAGCGCACAACAGCAAGAGAAGAGTGCATCCAAGATCATCAGGAAGAATCAGCAAGAAACTCGGTATACATCCCGACGAACGAACGGCTTCTTTACTGCATGAGGCTTCTGTACGACGACCGAAGCGGCTGGATTGAGGAGGAGCTGGAGGAGGAGGTCGAAATATTTTACGACTGCGAAGAGATCACTGCCTCGGCGAACTCTCTGATTAGAAGCACGCTTGGAACAACGACAATCGTCGATGCTGCGGTTGAAGAGGTGAACTCCCAACTTTGTGCTTTCATTTGTTTGATCTTGTTGTGTGAAAATTCTGATCTGTGCACAAACAGAAGGCAACAGAAGAGCTTGAGGAGAAGAAGCTGGGGTTGCATGAGAATGACAATGCGAAGAGCGCGGCGGCGGCTGAAATGGCAGTGAAAGAAAGAAGCAGTTGCACAGTCAGAATTTTCATTATTGGAGTAGCCTTTGCGGCTATTGGATCATGTAAGTCTCTCTTTGTTTCTGTTTTAAGCTCTTTCCTGATCATAACTTGTTTTTAATCTCACATAGAAGGAAAATATATATTGATTTTGAATACCAATTTTGAAAATATATATTAAAGGATTAATACCTACATATTGGACTAATAAAATGAATCTTCTTCTAGAATCTGCAGAACTCATCCAGCTCTAACCTTCACTCATAAAAAAGACTTCAGAAACCTTAATTAGCTGTTCATAATATTATCTCTGGTACTCTCACTCTTGTTGTTTTCTTTCTTTTGACAAGATATTGGTCGGAGATTGTACAAGTGTGCTGAAGGACACGATGCGTGTGGTGCATTTTTCATCCTTGGATAATTATGAAGGGGTCCAGATCTTCATCCGTCACCCTTGCCTACAATATTATGGGTGTATCAACCTGCAATGATTCCCGAAAAGCTTTAATTGTTTTAATTTCTTAAGTTGCCATTAGCATTGTTGATCAATGAAGATCCATGTGCCTCGGTTCTTCTGATGGCTAGCTAAGCATATATTAGACCATGTTTTTTTATTTATATGTTCTTCGTTTTTAATAAATAAATTTTGCTCTGAACTGGAAACTGATCTGTCCTCCGTCGGGAGAGAAGTTTTCCATCAATCCTTCTGAAAATTAGTATATGTTGTGAGTTGAGGGAGGCCTTTTGGCCTCCCTCCCCTCATCACTCTCCATTACTCCCCACTAAGTTAGTGGGGAGGCCATTGGACTCCCACCTCAACATGAGAGTTTTATAAATATAGTACCATGGCTATTTGCCATGGTTAATCCTCTTCAACACGTTATCAGCACCTTAGCTCTCAATTCTTTGAGCTTTTTCTCACGTATCCCCTCAAAAATTAATCTCCTACGCACAAAGGAATCTATTGTTGCTGCAATCCGGCTTGCGACGAACCGTTGCGGCGTTTATTTAAGGCGTATCGGGAGCGATATTTCAATCTACGGATTTTTCTTATTACGATCGTCCCTAGATCTTTGATCTAGAGGTAACTTTTTCAATCCCGTAGATAATTACAAAGTAGAGTTTTCTATGATTTTACAATGCTTTTCTATCGGCTTGTATAAATCTGCGCTATTTTGTTTAATATCAAAATTTACAAAATAAAATTTTGAGTTTCCGTTCTAAGTATACGGTTTGGAGAGTTCCTTCAAGCTGAAAGGACTGAATCGGCTTGTTGATATCTTGACATTCGTGGCCATGCTTGGTGACATTCTGGATAATATCCATAGCTTCAATAGTAATATGATCCCATGTCTTGGTTGGGTTTATATAATTCCATTGCTTTGCTTTTTTATATATGTACCATAAACATAAACATATAAAATATATATCGTTTTTCAAGAAAAAAGATGTAGCCTGTAAATGCATATAAATTGCTTCAGCTCTGCATAGAATCCTTGCACCTAGCACAGCTTGTAGAGTGCATCATATGCTTCAATTTCAGAATAGCTTTGTATTTGAATATAGAAATTTTCCTACAACCTTCCTGATGGTCGGTATATGTCTATTTTGTAATTTTCCTACAAGCTTCCTTGAATATATGTCTGATGTCATCCCTGCGCGCGCGCGCGCGCACACACACACACCCCGAGACGAGGGGGGGCTCTCTGTGTGCCGCCGCGTGGAAAGGGGGGGAAATAGATCTGTAAAATTCTGGTTTTGGTGACTTTTCACATTTCTTTACAAATATCCTAAAAAAAAATTTGTTTATGGCTTATGTTCAATTAAATTTTTGAACATTACAGCCCATGGGCCTGCAGCCCAAAGTTTATAACAATGAAAATTAGTTTTCTATTTCTTATGGGCCCGAAGCCCCAATCAGATCAATAATTCATTTTATCTTCTAATTTGGGCCTGAAGCCCAGTTAATCCAATTGCAATATCAATTTGCAAATGGGCCTGCAGCCCAAATATTAATAATATATTAATTTAGCCATTTTTTTTCTCTTCCTTATGGGCCAGAAGCCCAGTAATTACAAAATCCTAATAATAAATTGGATAGCCTGTTTTTTTTTTGGCCTGAAGCCCATTTGTAGCAATGAAAATATGGTATATGGGCCAGTAGCCCCATTCATATTAATAATTAATTTTGACTTCTCAATTGGGCCAGCAGCCTAGTAAATCCAATTACAAAATGAATATGTTAATTAAACTTTTGCAAATGGGCCTGCAGTCCAAAACATTAAATTATTTATTAAATTATTTATGGGCCTGCAGCCCCAATAAATATAAGAATTCATTTTAAATTCTTGTTTGGGCATGTAGCCCAATTAGTCAAATTGCTAATATTATAACACTCTCGCATTATTATTAATTTATGGAATATTAGGATTTTTTAAAAAAATATAATTATCTTAAGGATCCTGCGACCGCTCTGCCGTTAGTCAACTAACCTAACGGTGTATGACGTCTCCCCGTGGTCCTAGAGATTATTATATTTTTTAGTCTCTTTTTCCATATTATATATGCCTGTGTTATATAAACTGTGTGGTTGCTTATTTTGTGCCTGTAGCATATTATAAACTGCGTGGTTGTTAATATAAGCTAAAATGTGATTTTTGGGATCGGCCATTTTGATACCCTTTTTAAATTCCTTGTAATTTTATTTTCTTTTTGAGAGAATTTGTAAGTGAGGATTAAATGTATTAATGCCAAAGACCGGTGTACCGATAAATGAAGACGGAGGCGAAAATTGGAAAATATAGGGACCCTTCTGGGTTTCCAAGTTGTATTTTTCTTTTATTTATGGACTGTATATTCGGACTTTGGACATTGTATGTCGTTGGGTATCTGGCCGATCCCCACATTTTACTTATTTTATTGTTTATGCATGAATTTACACTTTAATTAATTCATGCTTATTTTAAATTGCATAGATAAATGGTAAAATTGGCAAGCGTCGATTTCGAAGTTCTTGATGCTGCAGTAAATAATTACCTGAGTTGGCGAGTGGACCTGAAGTTCCACTTGCGTTCGATGGCCCTACTTGGCTCAATTTTGGCTCCTTCATTGGTCCCAGCAGCGACCGATGCTTCTGCTAGTAAGGCCCCAGAAGCGGAACAATCATCTAGCAGAACTCCTACCACCATCTCTGATGTGGATAAGGCGAAAGCCATTATCTATATTAGGAGACATATAGATCGGACCTTAAAGGCCAAATAACTAACGGTAGAGGACCTAATGGAGCTGTGGACAGCGCGGTAGGCATGTTATAAACATCAAATTGATGTAATATTATTGCGTGCCAGTTATGAGTGGGAAAACCTCAGACTTCAGGACTATAAGTCCGTCGCTGAGTATAACTCTGCACTTCATAATATCACCTCACGCCTGAAGTTGTGCGGTGAAGAAGTGACAGAACAATGCATGTTGGACAAGACATTTACCTCGTTTCACGAGAAAGATACAATCCTCATGCAGCAGTATCGTGAACGCAACTTCACGAAATTCTCTGATCTGATCTCATGCCTACTTAGGGCAGAACAGAATCAAGATTTACTGCTAGCCCCTCATAATTTACGTCCAGCTGGCACTGCACCTATCCCTGAAGCCCACCACGTTTCTCCCCAGAAGTGGAAAAATAAGAAGAAGGCTAATAATAACAAAGGAAAAGCTGTGATGAAAAATGGACGAGGAGCAGCACCCTCGTCCAATAACAACAATGCAGGAAAGAGTAACTTCACATGGAAGCAAAAGAACACTGACCAAGTGTCACTTCCTAAGAAGAACTGGGAGGATAAATGCCATAGATGCGGCATGACTGGCCATTGGTCCAGAATCTGCCGCACTCCTCGCCACCTCCAGGCACTATATCAGGCGAGCCAGAAGTCTCTGCCTGAAACAAACTTGGCGGCTGTTCAGCCACCAACGATGTTCACTGCAAAAGACTTCGAGAACGACGACCTGCTCGATTAAGCTTCATCTTTTATCTATGCATTTAAAATTCAATGTTGCTTCATATTTAATTTGCTTAAGTACGAACTTTTTTTGTCTTTTTCATTGACTTAAATAAAATTTCGTTTTGCTTATAGATGAAGTATTTAATATTGTGGACAGTGCCTCGTTGCACTGGTGTAGCATTAATATTGCTCTCACATACAACGAGACTATAAGATGCAAACTTCTCCTCTTAAACATATAGGAATTTTCCAAGTTTCAAGGATATTTCGTTTAAACGAACATAACTTGAAAACTGTGGATAATAAATATTGAATATCAATATGTAACTCGTAAAGAGGATGGCCAGAAGCCCAGCTACTTACGATTTCATTGGACCCTCGTCGGGCCCCTATAATTACAGATATTCATCCTATAGAAAGCCAACTTGACTGAGCACCAGAAGTGCCTTTCATTGCCATAGTTTTTAACTCTGGCAAAATGGACTTAGTCATCTAGGATCAGCGATGATGGACGCATCATCAAATGAATCCATTGGAGAACCTGAAGATTCTTCAAAAGGTTGAGTTTCTTTGTCCCCCTTTGCCATAAGGGAAAACTTAGAGAGAGACTTTCCCTCCTGAAAGTGTGTTTAGAGTCTCATGGCTTCATTGAGAGAATACATGGTGACCTTTTGCGGGCCTATTCACCCCGCAAATGGACCATTTTCGGTACTTCATTACTGTACTGATATATGCATCTACTAGATGGTCTTCTGTGTGCCTTCATATTCACTCGCAACATAGCTTTCTCAAAGCTAATAATGAGGGTGAATTCACTACTCATATCATTCAAGACTTCTGCCAAGCAACTGGCATTGAAATCGAACATCATGTAGCATGTTCATACTCAGAATGGGTTATCAGATTCTCTGGTAAAGAGACTCCAATGGATTTCACGTCCATTGTTAGATTCCAGTTGCCTGTTGATATTTAGGGACCAACAAGCTGCACTCCGCATCGCTTATCACGATACGGCCCGCTTGTGGCCATATCTTATTGCTGATGCCGCTTCCTTATGGTTTACCACCAAGTCTTGATAAATATGAATTTGATGAGTAAAGTCTCATTGTAATAGGCACGCAGTCTAAAGAAGCCTGAAGCTTCTGAGACCATATCATGGGACACATAAGTCCTCATCTCGTTATGATCCGCATACTTTTTCTGTGTGACGTTGAGATCCAGAAGATCCTTCACATTCAGACTAAAGTACATCAATTGACGGATAAAATTGCGGACAACCAGAAGATTTTTCGTTCACACGTCCCTGCTGCCAACACGCCAGCTAGGATTGACATTCCCAAAGATGGATGCAATCCACCGGCAGCAGAATTGGCTGTACCTCATTTGAAAAGAGGACGCCGGCCAGGTTCAAAATAAAAATTTTCTTATAATAGGAAGATTCCTGGATATATAAAAATGATCCAACCACGGGATGCTGAGCTCAGACCAGCAACCTCTCCCCTCCTAATTTCCCCTGCAGAGGAAACAACAGGAGAAACATCATTATATTACGTACGTACTGGAGAGGTACTGGACAGATATAGCACAGTCGTCGACGACAGTTTTACTTTCGCTATTGCCATTCACATCGCTGAATACGACGATGACGTCTACCCACTTTTCTATAGCGTAAACGCATAGAATGGCCAAAGTGGGACGAGGCAATAAGAGTAGAGCTGGACTCACTCTTGAAAAGCAAAATCTTTGGACCAGTAGTCCATACACCTGAATGTGTAAAAACCTGTGGAATATAATTCGAATTTCATAAAGAAATTGAAATCAAGGAAATGTGATCATTTTCCTACTATGCCTACACTTCTCTGCAAAAGCCAATACATGCAGCTCATGGACGTTGTGACTGCATATATATACGGCAATATAGATATATAGATCTAAATAAAACTTCCAGAAGGGTATACTCTACCCCTAGAGATGAAAGAGAAACGTAGAAACGTCTTCTCCATAAAGGCTACAAAGATCATTAGTTGATCTTAAGCAATATTCTGCCCTTGTATCTTTTTCGAAAGATCGTTGACAGGATTTGTTATATTTGCCTTACATATGGTCGACTTAAAGCTAATAGGATCTCCAGCAGAGACCATTGAGATTTTAGATAGCTTTAAAGCGTACCTTGGAAATGAAAAACCTAGGTATAACGATCATCCTGACGATGACATTAATCATCCTGAAGATGGCAATAATCAGCCTGAAGATGAACTATCATCCTGAAGATGACATTAATCATCCTGAAGATGAACTATCATCCTGGAGATGAACCATCATCCTGAAGATGACATTAATCATCCTGAAGATGAACTATCATCCCGAAGATGAACTATCATCCTGAAGATGACATTAATCATCCTGAAGATGAACTATTATTAATCATGCCGAAGATGTCTCGGCTTACATATTAAACACCTTCGTGGTGGAACCCTTTCATATTCTTCATACACCTGGAGTTTATGAAGAATGATGTCCTTTTGCAACCTATTAAAAATGGATACTTATTTATGACACCTTTCAGTAGCTGAAAGAGGGGGAGGACATCCTAGGTCCCGAAGAGCCTAGCTCTAGTGTATTATCTGGCCAACTGCACGTATCTTTGATAGAACATCTCCAGTAAAGTTGTTAACCAGATACAGTGTTGTCCTGGAGAGCAACACTAGACCAAGGATAAGCTGCTTTGGCGCAACTTCCAAGGGTCAAGGAATATATATTGCATATGCAGGTTTAAAGATCATCGCGATGACTGAAACACAATAGGCCGGCCACCTCCTAAATATATACACATCATCATCCAATGTCTACATCTTCTGAGAAGCTCATCATCCAAGAAGCAAGTATTGAAAACGCTCAGCCAGGTCTAGCAGTACCTTGCAGACACACTGAAGACTGATTCAAAGAATACTTTAGTGGAGTCATCTACCAACTTCGAAGAGCATTACACTCCAGAGCGACGCTGCCTTCCAATAGCCGCTAGATGAGTGAAACTTGTGTAGATGAGTGATAATTGTATTTTCTTTCAGAACATGATGGATGTATAGACGAATATGAGATGATTGTATAGATACATAGGAGATCTACAAGCCTGAAGCTTGTACATATCAGGGGGAGTCCCTCGATAGTTGTACTCTTTTCCCTTAAGCTGCTGGTTTTCCCCAATGGGTTTTCCACAGCTAAGGTTTTAACGAGGCAACCATAGTGGCTCTGGATCCAGAAGTATCCACTCCATTGGCATACTGAATCCTGAAGTATTCATATGCTTAACCCAAGGTAATGGAGAGATGAGGGGGAGTGTTGTGAGTTGAGGGAGGCCTTTGGCCTCCCTCCCCTCATCACTCTCCATTACTCCCCACTAAGTTAGTGGGGAGGCCCTTGGACTCCCACCTCAACATGAGAGTTTTATAAATATAGTACCATGGCTATTTGCCATGGTTAATCCTCTTCAACAGTATATATTTTTTTAATTTTTTAATCTGTTATTTTTTTTTGGTTTTTGGGTGTTTGGCCCTTTGATGCTCACTAGCTTAACTCAGCGGAAGCCGGAAGGTTAACATAAGCCCTGCCCAGGCAAGAAAGGTCGGATCCGTGAAATGACTAAAATATCCTTCAAGCAAATTTATATAAATCACTCTACTCACTCAAGGGAGGATCAAACTCATTTGACTTTTTACTTTCGATCTCTTTGGTTATTTTTCCTTGGAAGTCTGAGGAGTGGAGGTCACAGTTACTATCCCGAGTTTGACTTGATAACGATATTATTGATTTTGATGTGCAAATTACAGAAGGCTTGGACTATCTGCACCTTATTGAGGTGCAGAAATGGGACATTTTACTAAACATAGAAAATAAAATCAAATCCTTTGTCAGTTTCATTTCTCTCTCTTCCAAAATCAAACTTATTTTGGTAAGTGTCCCATCTCTGGACCTGAAAATGAGGTCCAGATGGTCCCAGCCATTACGGAACACTCGGGAAACACGCACACCTAGGTCATCCAGTCACATCTGCCATTACATTATCAAAATCTGTTTTCAGTTGACATCATTAGAGATTATATATATATATAATTAACAATTATCGCATTCGATATTGAATTTTCTATAAAAAGAAAAATACGTAATAATAATAATAATGTGTTTCATAATTACAATTCTTTTGGAATAATTTTTTTAAAAAATAATCAAACACGGTTTGGGGATCATTTGGAAGTTATAAAAGTTCAAAAGTTTTATTACCAAGAAACCGTTAAATTTCCGATGGGTAGATAAACAAGCAAAATTAGTTGAGTTCGTTGATGTATATTTGATGTTTTGATATTTTAGAATATGGCAGTTCCAATCAGTAGAAAAAATAATGGGAGCTCAACTTTTAACATGCCTATATTCCTCTTGTTTTAAAGCACAAAATAAAAGATGTAAATTTTTTCCCTCTGGAATGTTTAGGTTGTTTCCTTAATTTCTACGTTGTCCTAAACCCCAACCAATTTTAGACGTCAGCATCGAATCCACCACTTTCTTCCCAAAAATTATCTCCTAACTCTTACATCAGATCAAAGGAAGCAACCACAATTCTTCTTCATCCTCTTTGGATTTAACATACAATCAAATCTATATCAACTTTTCCCAATGTTTGGCCAAGTGTCATCGCCAAAATTGACCCCCTCTCCCCCAAAAAAGCAATGGGGATCTGTCCTAAGAACTCTATTCAGCTCAAGTATTACAGTAGAACATCACGAGCATAAGACACTCTACAAGTATCAGCTAATAATAAAAGATGTAATTTAGCTTTGGGGGGTCCTCCATGTAGTGTACCCCGTGACTACTAGTAAGTCCATGTTTCAAAATCCAATTCAGTTTCTCATTCCCTCCCAGCACTTTTCAAAAGGCATGCCTCATTCAAATCCTTGATCTGTCTAATGCCAAGACCACCAAATTGGCAAAGTTGACAAATTTTATCACACCCAAATGGTATGTAATTTATGAGTTCTTGAATCATGACCCCAAATGAAATTACACTGTTTTTGCTCAATAAGATTTCTAAAACTCCTTGGCAGGTTAGAAGTAAACATGGAAAAGATAGGTTGACTTTAAAGAGTAGTACAGGCCAAAGTAAGTCAACTTTCCATAGACAAGCACTTGGTTTGCCAACCACTCAGCTTAGTATCAATCTGGTTAAGCAGTTTCACAAAAGACTTGTTATTTCTTCCCTTCAAAATTAATAGATAAGCCCAGATAACACCATAGACTCTCATTCCTTTGGAAATTGCATACTGGAAAGATATCTCTCATATCTAATTCCCCCACATTCTTAGAGAAAACAATGCAACTCATGATTAATCACCTGACCAGATGCTTGACTAAAAAATCTTAAGAATATGCATGATATTACTAATCTGAGGCTTACTTCAGCAAAAAGTAGCAGATCATCTCGAAACATTAAATGAGAAATACTAATTTTATTCTTCCTAATCAGCATAGGCTTCCATTTCTAGTCCTGGACAATATCCGTGATGAGACAGGACAAACTTTCCATACAAAGGACGAAAATATAAGGTGAGATCTGGGGGTCTTCTTGTCGGATACCTCTAGATGTCTCAAAGGACTCCTCTTGTGCGAAATCACATGGGGTGACCCGATCTTCACGATGTAGGTTGTTCAAGAAATTCGAAACAAATGTAAAAGAAGGATACAAGCACCATACTCCAGGCTTGAAAAAAGGAAATTGGGAGTGATATGCTCTGGATGAGGGCAGTTCAAAGAACTAACAAATATAAATAGCCAACCGATGTTATAAGTAACACGACATACTATTTAGACCACTTGTTCAACCACAAACACAAGTTAACCAATCCACACAGCAACGCACTTTGGTTGAAGCACGAATTGTATGCTTTTGTGAATTTAATTCACCAACCTTATAAAGAAGATTGTGTAATGACTGTATTTTCATATAATGATTATTGAGATTTTTCCTATATTTTTCAATAGCAGTGACTATGCCAACCCGTTTTGGGTATGAACATGTGGCACTGGATGTTCAATTTCAATTCACGTTGCTTGGCAGTACCCTTGCAATGACTGGGAGGTAAATTTCCCAGCATTATCCAGACGTATTTTCTTTATTTGGTTGTCTGGAAAATGCGCCCGCAACTTTATTATTTGTGCCAGTAGCTATGGAAAAGTTAAGTTGCAGGTCGAAAGTAGACACTGTTGGATCTGGATCGTAGCCTAGAGGGGGGTGAATAGGCTAATAAAAATATTTGTGCAACTCACGAACAATCACACATAGTTATAAGCACATACAGAGTAAATAGAATGCAATCACAGAGTACACACAGATATACACTGGTTCGGTCGTTCCCACGACCTACTCCAGCCCCGAAAGCAGTTACTAGATAGATAAGTAATCAAGGTACAACTACAATGAGTCAAGATCCCCAAATCAACTCTCACCTAACTCGTACGCACTCCCGTGTGCTCTACACTATCAACATAGTCAGATGCTCTCGCCCTTGACAAGCCCCAACTCGTCAAGTCCCCAAAGACACAATAAACTGGTAAAGTTTCCCCTACAGAGATCGCTACACTACTACACAATAATAAATATAGAGTTTAGAAATTCTCAGTGTGTAGCAAAGTCGTCTCTGTCAATTGGCGCGTGTTAGATCTCGTCTGACGTAGATGTAGTCGCCTCGTCGTTAGCAACTCAAGTTGCGGCTCCCAATATGCTGCTTACTGGGTCACTTGATGTGCACAAATAAATCCTCAACAATGTGCCGTGTAAAGGAATCTGTGGGCCCCTTAAATACCTTTTCCCCAAGAGAACTTTGCCTTTGTTCACGTGAAGAAGCCCAAGCCAGGTACTAAAGCCAGATGCCCATGTGATCTTGCTTCCTTGGTTGACTCTCTAGTGCCTTCCTTCTCTTGGAACTCCACACATCAAACCCAAGGCAACTAGAGCTAGGAGATTGCGGCTTTTGGCTCATCAATAGTCGCTTACGGCACTTCTCTTTTCCCCTAGCAACTCACGGCCATGGATCAACTTGAGGTTTGCATCCTTGTTGCTGATGGCTCTGGGATGGACTCGGTCAGCAGAGCAAAAGGCCTAGTGAATGGGTCGGTCAGCAAGCAAGAACGGATCTGCGGCTCTTTGACACTCCGCATGGGTCGACAACCTTTGTGGCTAGGGGATTCAGTCGGTCGATGCTGCCTTTGGCTCAGTGGATGGGTCGGTCGGCAAGGCCTAGGGGCGCTGTGGTCGGCGAGCTGTTCGCGCTGCGGATGGTTCGGTCAGCGAAGGCCTTGGCTCTTGGAAGCGATCGGTTGACAAGGGCCTTGGTGCAGCGGTCGACGAAGCAGACGGTGCGTGGGTTCCTTCGATCGACAGCGGCTTGGGCACGGAGCGGGGCTCGATTAGCAATGTTGTTGGCACTGCTGTTGATCCTTGGATGGCACAGACTCGGTGCGGTCGACAGCTCCTTGGAGATGGGTCGTTTCTCTCGGTCAGCAGTGAAGATGGCATGGTGCGGGGCTCGATCAGCAAGGGTGATGGCACGGTGCGACGATGACTTCAAGTTGGCTTCTCTCGGCTTGCTTGCATGGTGTTCTCCTTCCCTAAAAGCGGCAACAAGAAGCCCTCTTGCGTGACTTGCTTGGCTAGAGAATTGGCAATGGGAAGATGATCTTTGGCCTTGGTTAGAGGTTGAAGATGATAGATCTTAATGCTCTCCTCTCTCTCCCTCCTTGACGTTGATGATGCCCTCCAAAAGCTTGATGATGGTGATGAAGTCTAGGGCTTAGGGCTTTGGATCTTTTTGGCTTTAACTCAAGGGATTGCGGCAAGAAGATTGATACGACTATTTTGGAGAAGCCCAAAGGATGGAATCCCAAGACCCAGTGGTGGACAAGAAGCCTGCTAGCGAGATGGGGCCCCGCCGGACGAGGCCCATGAAGAAAACATGGCCCACTCAGTAAGGCCCCCGAGAGCTCGAACCGTCCACGGTTCGACATGCTCGTAGCCAGCCCACGATCCCCGGAAGAAACCACTCCCCCGGGGTGGTTGGCCTAAAGGCCCATGACCGGCAATCGGCTCCCCCATGACGCTGGCAGGCGACATCATGGAACGGATCTCAAGGGCGCGAATGGGGGGCGGACGGCGTGACGGCATGGACGGGGGGCATTCAACTCCCCCATGACGCTGACAGGCGACATCGTGGGGAAGGATCTCGAGGGCACGAGTGGGGGGTGATGGCGTGACGGCGTGGGCGAGGGGCAGTCGGGGCAAAGACTCTATAAAAGGACCGTAGGGACAACGGAGCAAGGGATCGAACCCCTAGAATTCTAACCTAAGGTATACCATCAACGACCTTGGTCTTCCTCCATTCCTTTTCCATCCCCCTGCTCGCGCCGTGGGTCAGCGTATCGATCTCCTCTCGAGTCGTGCCTACCCCGCCGAATACCCTTCAGACCCTGATCTGACTTAGGCATCGGAGGGGATACGGCCGGAACCAAGGTCCGGCCACCCTGACGAGTTTCTCGTCTATTCAGGAAGAAGCTGACCGAGGCGCCGAGGCTTCCCCTCGACACTCGTTCGACCGAGGCCGAGCCCATCGAAACCGAGCCTATCAAAACCGAGCTGAGGCTTCCCCTCCGCTCTGCTTCAACCAAGAACCGAACGCCCCGCTCAGATCCGGTGCTCTACCCCGACTCCATCTCCAACCCGCGCTGAGTGCACGTGTGCTCGGCGCACCCAAGGGATCACAACTGACCCCTTGACCACGTTGACCGCTCAACCCCTGGTCAACGATCCTGTGGTGAGAAAACACCCGTAAACATATGGCGCCGTCTGTGGAAACCCGAAGCAAGCCCACATCAAACCACCGGGATGGAACCGATCTGCAATGGCGTGGGATGCATGCCCCCCATCCAAGAGGAGGGAGATTACATTCTCCTCGAAAACCAGCTCAGCCACACCACCGAGGGGACAGGCGAGTCCCGATCAGTCACCCAAGAGCAGCTCCGCACCTTCGCCCAGGAGACCAACACCAACATCCGGACGTTGGCCGCAACGATTCAACAACTCGTCGGCGACGCACCCATCCAGGGGGTGAGCTAAGCGAGGCCCACCGCTGGGACGGCCACCAACCTATGCGGTCCTCCGTAGTCACTGACCATGGGAACGGAGGGCCCAACCTGGAGCGGCAATTCACTATGCCGGGCTTCGACCCATCACGGTCTCCCACCCCCACCTCATTTTGCGAGAGAAGCAAGAGGGCCTTCGAGCAATCCGAGGGGAGGTTGGTGACCGCCTCGACTAGACGATCATATTCACCCAAGCACCGACGGGACGATCGCCGAGACTTCGGAGATCGGTCCCAGCGGAGCGGGAGTCTCCCCCGAGTGAAGCGGGATGGGTGAGAATACCGAGGCAGGAAAAGGGACGCACCCAGAAGGGGCCCCGCCCCCGGCTTACAGGGGGCACAAGGGACGGCCAGGCCTGAACCTGACCCCCCACGGTAGTCTGGCGAGCGCGATATAAACGAAGGAGGACGGCCGGGGGGCGTTAACGGTGAACGTTGCCCCCTAACTCAGAGGATAACTGAGGCACGAGTGCCCTCAAGTTTCAAGGTGCCGACGCTTGAGAAGAATGACGGCACGGGCGATCCCGCTGACCACGTGATGGACTATGAGGTGGTCATGGCATTCCAGGGGGCGGATGACACCCTGCTGTGCAGAGGTTTTTACTCCACCCTCCGGAAGGCAGCAAGGACCTGGTACCACAGCCTGCCCAATCGCTCCATCGATAGCTTCGGGGAACTTACCTAGTTGTTCTGCAGGCAGTTCGTGGCCGGGCGACAGGTAAAGCCGGACTCAGAACTCTTGTTTAATATGGTGCAGGGTCCCTGGGAATCTCTGAGGCACTTCATGCGTCGCTTCAACACGGAACGACTAAACGTGGAGAGCTGTCCCAAGATGGTTGTGAAGACGGCCCTGAAGAAAGGATTGCGGCACAGGGGCTTGAAGAAGTCATTGCACAACGACCCCCCGAAGGACCTCGCTGTGGTCATGGCGCGGGCCGAGCGCTTCATGCTGACAGAAGAAGCCTTGGCCGTCGACGAGGGAAGGGCCAAGCGAGGATCCAAGCGCGACGAAAGTGAGCGTCGCGGCTCGGAGGAGCATCGACAGGAGAAAAAATCCCTAGGAAAGCAGCGGAGAGAAGAACTGCGACACACCCAGCTAAACGCTGCTCCGGACGTTGTCCTCGCACACGCCCAGAAGGAGGGGCGCATGGGACGGACACCTCCGAGGATGAAGAGAGACGGGAGAGACGAAGAGAAGTACTGCAAATATCACAAGGACAACGGCTACAACACTGACGACTGCTGGCATCTGAAGAAGGACATAGAGAAGCTGGTGAGTCTGGGTCACTTGAAGAACTTCTCGGACGATCCCGCTCCGGGGGAGGGGACATCCAGGCAGCCGGACAAAGGGAAGAAAGTAAACATAGTCCAGACACCCCTGCGTATCATCGAGTGAGCGGGTGGGACGTACGGCTGCGACCTCGCCGGGGGTGGGCTCTCCCACCTTGGCCCCCTCCGTTTTTTGTTTTTCCTCCAAATGTACGGGGCCATGGGAAGAAAAAAAAGAACCTTATTGGTACAGACGCTACCTCCTTTTCCGCATTTAGCTGAATGGCAGCCTCGAAGCACGATTGGGAACTCGATCTCCTCTCACAGAGGACTGCTTCCACTCGACAGACTGGAGGCCCCAGACAGAACCAATCGGCCGTAATGCTGAGGGAAACTCCCCCAGTAGGCCGATCTGTGAACTCATCAAAAAGGCTGGGGGCGACTCCCCCTGCGGGCCAATCTGTCAATCCGCTCGTAAGGCTGGGGGCAACTCCCCCAGTAGAGAGGGACATCGGTCGGTCGTAAGCCGAGGGATAGCTTCCCTCGCCGACCGAACGACCCGCCCGCTCGTAAGGCTGGGGGCAACTCCCCTAGTAGAGAGGGACATCATTCGGTCGTAAGCCGAGGGATAGCTTCCCTCGCCGACCGAACGACCCGCCCGCTCGTAAGGCTGGGGGCAACTCCCCCAGCAGAGAGGGACATCGGTCGGTCGTAAGCCGAGGGATAGCTTCCCTCGCCGACCAAACGACCCGCCCGCTCGTAAGGCTGGGGGCAACACCCCCAGCAGAGAGGGACTTCGGTCAGTTGTAAGCCGAGGGATAGCTTCCCTCTCCGACCGAACGACCCGCCCGCTCGTAAGGCTGGGGGCAACTCCCCCAGCAGAGAGGGACATCGGTCAGTCGTAAGCCGAGGGATAGCTTCCCTCGTGGACCGAACGCCCCGTCCGCTCGTAAGGCTGGGGGCAACACCCCCAGCAGAGAGGGACGTCGGTCGGTCGTAAGTCGAGGGATAGCTCCCTCGTCGACCGAACGACCCGCTCGCTCGTAAGGCTGGGGGAAACTCCCCCAGCCGAGAGGGACTTCGGTCGGTCGTAAGCCGAGGGATAACTTCCCTCGCCGTCTGAGCAATCCACTCGATCGTAATGCTGGGGGCAACTCCCCCAGCAGGAGGAGACGATGGTCGGTTACAAGCCGAGGGGCAAACCCCTCACCGACTTAAGAACCCACCCTCTTGGAAGGCTGGGGGCGACTCCCCTCGCAGACGAGGGACTCGGCGGATCTTAAGCCAAGGGGCAGCCCCCTTCGCTGAACGGCCAATCCGACTGACTGCGAGACGGGGAGCAGCCCAGCCGCATGCGAGGCGACCATTTAAGCGAACCAAGCGTTGCGGCTAAAAGAAAGACTATGGCAAAACACAGTAAAGAGCCAAAAAGGCTGAGGGTCCCCACAAGGCGGAGCACCCCCAGCGACAAAGCTATATAAATAAAGTCGGTGAAAATTACAGGCCCAAAAAAGAGAAAAGGGGGGACAAGATACAAAGGCCTATGGCCCTGGGGCACGGGAGGAAGCATCCTCTGGCGCCTCGCCCTGCTCAGAGCGCGGGGGATCGACGGGTGGGAGTGGCTGACGGGCGTGCTCCGCAAACCGGTGGAAGGAGTCCCGGACGACGTCGATGATCCGAGGGGCAAGAAGGTCCTTATATGAGCTGAAGGCCTCCCTAAGGACCTTCGTGATCCTTTCCCCCAGGACCCTGTCGGCGCCCTGCTCCACCTCATCGATGAACCGGGTCATCTGGCGCAAGTCTGCCAGCTCGCTCTGGAGATCGCTCCTCTCCTGGCGAAACGCCTCTTCCGCCTCTCGGGCCGACCTCTGAGCATCGTCCAGCTCCCCCGGAGATCCATCACTTAACCGGCAAGCTCGTCCACCCGGTGTTGGAGATGACGAGCTTCCATGCGCGCCTCTCGGATGGCCACCTCGGCCTCCCCGGCCCTTGCGCGCTACTGGGCCACGGTCTCTTCCAACTCCCTCGTTTGGGCCGCTCGACGTTGCATCTCAACGGCCATCGTGGTGGCCTGTGGAAAGAAAGAAGTTATACGGGGTATGGTCGAGGGACTGATTTGAGAACAGCAGAGCAGTCGAACCTGTTGAAGCTGCCAGACCAAGGAGTCCGACAGCTTGTCGGTGGGAGCTCTCTCCAGCAGAGATCGATCCCTCAGGAGGACCGAGCCGTGCGCCAACTGGTTAGCCACGGCCCGGTCGACGAACATCGAGTCCCCGGGGGCAAACTCGGGGACCGCCAGGGCATTCTCCAGCATACCGCCAGCCCCCACCAGGGAAGGTTTGGCCGAGACAGTGGCAGTAGTAACCAGGGTCAGCGGGAGGGCCTCGCCGAAAGCCGGCGGCACCACGGGGACCACCGGGGCGTGGGTCTCCCCACCCTCCTTCCGCCTCTTCCTCTCGATGGGTCCGGCGTAGGTAGGAGTGGAACGCTTATGCCCCGCACCATGACCCCCCAAGGGCGCTCGGGGAGACGGATCGACTTCCGTGTCTCTCCCCTCGGCTGGGGCGGGGCGGGGAAGTTCGGCCCCCGGAGCCTCACCTTCGGAAAGGTTCTCCATGGCCAAGGGGGGGTAGTCACCACCACCGTGGGCTCCACTCTACCCACGGCTGGCTCGGCCTGGCACACCTCTTCGTCAACAGTGTGACGGGGTGCCTGACCCGATCGGTTCCCTCGGTTTCGGCTCGAACCCCTTCGGATGAGTTCGTTGACGTTACGGGTGAATTCACGCCCGGCCATATCTGCAGAAGAAGAGAAAATTAGGGTAAGCAAAAGGGAGGACAGAAGGAAGGGAAGAGCCTACCGGGGGACCATAGAACGGTTTTAAGAAACAGTTCATCCAGCAGAGGCCAAACCGACTTCTCTTTTAAAGAAAGAGACGACAGCAGCCGAACAGCTGCCTGGTCGGCCTCGGAGAGGATTAGCGTCAAGTCGTACTGACATAACCCTCCCCAACCTGTCAATATCTCAGCGTCCTCAGGAAAGACGACAAAGACGTATTTTGAGCTCCAATCCCCCACCCAGCGGGGAAGACCAAGCAGACACTCCCTCCCCGCGCGAGCCCGGAGATGCTGCCACGACTGTTGGCCGACCGTCTGAACCCGATTGTAATGGAAAAGAAGAGGGAGAGACAGCTCTATGCCATGGGCAAGGCAGAGCATGATGAACCCGGTCAGCACCACGACAGAGTACGGGGTCAACTGACACAAGGACACCATAAATCGCTCCATGAACTGAATGATGAAGGGATGAAGGGGGAAACGAAGGCCCAGGTGAAAACTCTCGACGTAGACGCCGACCTTGTTACCCCGTGGAAAGCAAATCCGCTTGTCGTAAAAGGGGACCCGGACGTCGTACGGATGACACAAATACCTCTCCCGGATTTTCGCGACCACCGGGAAAGTCACCTTGGACGGCGACCCAAGGACCGCCGGGGGAACATCATGTCTCTCAACGGCCTGGGCCACATCGTCCCCAACGGGGTCTGCAAAAAGTTTCCTTTTCCCCTTATCCCGAACAGGATCGGCCCCCGAAGGGGCTCCGGGCCCCGAAGGTCGAGCATTCCCGGACCTAGGCGTCGGAGGATCCCTAGGTCACGACTCCGAACTGCCTATTCTAAGCGTATCCATGGGACTAAAGAGGGGGTTACCTTGAGAAGGAATTGCAAGGAGAAGGATGACGGAAAGAGGGAGCTTGCAAAATCAGGATCAGAAGAGCGCGAAAGGATTGAAGTCTGGGAGGCCGGCATCTTATATGAAGGGCAATCAAGGAATACAAACCGTCTGGAGAGGAGCACGTGGCAACATCGGAGGATCGACGGCGTTTCGAAACCCGCGCCAAGAGAAGATCAAACGGGCCGCATCATGATGACCCCTATTTAATGGGCTGGCCTCGATTAACGCGCTTGGCAAATCCCGAACAGTCACATCACCCGAACTGAACCGATTAAACCCGAACAGCTCGGACGATGGGGGCAATTGATACAACTATTTTGGAGAAGCCCAAAGGATGGAAGCCCAAGACCCAGCGGTGGACAAGAAGCATGCTAGCGAGATGGGGCCCCGCCGGACGAGGCCCACGAAGAAAACGCGGCCCGCTCAGTAAGGCCCCAGAGAGCTCGAACCGTCCACGGTTCGACACGCTCGTAGCCAGCCCACGATCCCCGGAAGAAACCACTCCCCCGGGGTGGTTGGCCTAAAGGCCCATGACCGGCAATCGGCTCCCCCATGACGTTGGCAGGTGACATCATGGAACGGATCTCAAGGGCGCGAATGGGGGGGCGGACGGCATGACGGCGTGGACGGGGGGCATTCAACTCCCCCTTGACGCTGACAGGCGACATCGTGGGGACGGATCTCGAGGGCACGAGTGGGGGTGATGGCGTGACGGTGCGTGCGAGGGGCAGTCGGGGCAAAGACTCTATAAAAGGACATGAGGGACAACGGAGCAAGGGATCGAACCCCTGGAATTCTAACCTAAGGTATACCATCAACGACCTTGGTCTTCCTCCATTCCTTTTCCCTCCCCTTGCTCGCACCGTGGGTCAGCGTATCGATCTCCTCTCGAGTCGTGCCTACCCCGCCGAGTACCCTTCAGACCCTGATCTGACTTAGGCATCGGAGGGGATACGGCCGGAACCAAGGTCCGGTCACCCTGACGAGTTTCTCGTCTATTCAGGAAGAAGCTGACCGAGGCGCCGAGGCTTCCCCTCGACACTCGTTCGACCGAGGCCGAGCCCATCGAAACCGAGCCTATCAAAACCGAGCCGAGGCTTCCCCTCCGCTCTGCTTCAACCAAGAACCGAACGCCCCACTCGGATCCGGCGCTTGACCCCGACTCCATCTCCGACCCGCACTGAGTGCACGTGTGCTCGACGCACCCAAGGGATCACAACTGACCCTTTGACCACGTTGACCGCTCAACCCCTAGTCAACGATCCTGTGGTGAGAAAACACCCGTAAACAAAGATGATGATGAGGAGAGCATCTCAATTGGCTTGCGGCAATGGGGTTTAGCTTGGAGACTTACGCAATGTAGAAGGAAGAAGATGTTGGCCGTAACTTGCCTTGGGAATTCAATATAGCCGACTCCTTTTGTTTTTGCCTTGCGTGTGTAGGAGAGAATGAATGGTAGCAATATCTCTCTAATAGATTTGTTCTGATCCTAATTGATATCAATCCAATCTCCTTTGACCAAGTCCATCTTGTATGTGTATAGCAATTTCCAAGTTCTCCTTGTAGAATGACTAGCAATTTCCAAGTCACCTAGGAGTGTGTATAGTAATTTGTCCAACGCATCGATTTACGTTCTCGTCATCCCTGCAAGCACTTAACACACACATCAAATCGTTCATATATGTTTGTCATCATCAAACAATAATTCCTAGATCGTTGTATCCAACAGACACTCATACGAATATTTTGAGGATGCATTTATCAGTACCATAAAGTACCGAAATAGCCCACTAGGGGGTAGATCTCTCCATATCTATCTTCTTATATTCTTTTGAAGAAGCGTGGAGATTCTTTGTCAATTTTTAGTAGAGATGTCATTGTAATTAGTTTTTCCTTATAGCAAGGGATGCGATGGAATTCTCCCTTCTGAAGAATCTTTTGGTTCTTCGAGTTATGCCCATAGGATTGAGATAAGATGTTGTGCATCATCACTGATCCAGGGTGGCCAAGTCTATCATGCCAAAGTAAAAACTTGGCTGATGTCGGGCACTTCAGGTGCTCCGTTAAATTAGCTTCCTCTCTCTAAATCTTTGTATGGTAGAGGCCTGATGAAATGCTCACAAAACGTTCAAGTATGAATTTTATTCCTTTTTCTTGAGACGTTACATATAGAATTTCTTTTTTGTTTACATTTTCTGTTTCCAGATGGAATCCGTTTAAACGGATGTCCTAGAAACTTAGAAAGTTTCTATTTGGAATTCGGAGAGAATAGTGCATCCTTTATTTTTATTTCTGAATCATTTCGGAGCAACAGTGTTGCGTTCCCAGAACCTTCAATATGGCTATGATATTATATTTATTGGGCTTTCATATGCTATGAAAATAGCATTTGTATTGAAGAATCGTATGTGTTTACTTAATGTCTACTAAGCAGTTATGAGAGCAGTTCATTTATTAAAAGATGAATCAGCACATTTACTTTTTAGAACCATAATCAAATTTTATTCAAAACGAATTCAGAATATTCAAATTGCTCTTATAATATTTTCTGAAAGGTAAATAAATGGCTAATCTAGCATGTCCTCTCTTTCGAAGTCGTCAGCTGTGAACTTGACTGGAGCATTTGTGATCACCGCGTTTGTTTCAGCTTTCTTTTTCTTGTTCTCTTTATATAGATCCTGGAGATGCTACGGAGTTCAGCACACTCTGGATCAGTGGCGTTTCATGCCACAGCTGTGGCACTGGTCTTTCCATTCCCTCTTGGGTGGGGGGTGCATCATTTCTTTTGTTGTCATTGCTGCGACTGGTGAACTTCCGCTTCCCTTCATTTCTTCGTTGTTGGACTTGGCCTCTAGCCCTTTTGTTCTGTCCCCCTTTATGTGGTCTTTCTTTTCTTTTGTTATCTTTCTTCTTTTTAGAAGAAGATGCATTGTGAGCTTCTGGGAGGGAGGCAGTGCCAGGGGGCGCATGTTGTGAGTGGCAAGGAGAAGCTGTCTGTTTTGTTCGGCCATGAGTAAACATAACAGCAGCTCAGAATACTTGGTGAACTTTCGTTCACGGTATTGCTGCATCAGTATCGCATCCTTCTCGTGGAAAGACGTGTACGTCTTTTCCAGCATGCGATCTTCTGAGACTTTTTCACCACACAACTCCAGGCGTGAGGTGATGCTAAAAAGAGCTGAGTTGTACTCAACTATGGACTTAAAGTCCTGCAGTCTCAGGTTCTCCCACTCATATCGTGCCCTTGGAACTATAACATCTTTTTGATGTTTATATCTATCCTCAAGGGCAGTCCACAGCTCAAGTGGATCTTCGACCGGTAGTTATTCAGCCTTTAGGGTCTTGTCCACATAGTGACGAATATAGATAATGGCTTGCGCCTTTTTTATATCATTCTATATCATGTGCATTACCATCTTTTATCACAGCAGAAATAAGGGACTTAGCTTGCAGGTGAAATTGAACATCGAGCTGCCAGCTCAAATAATTGCTCCATGATGCATCCAGCACTTCGAAATCGACGCTTGTGATTTTTTCCATTTTATCTAGTAGAGCACAAATTTGCATGAATTAATAATACATCAAACATTTTCATGCAAAGGCAATTTTTTAATTGAAAAACTAATTGCATGGATCGGCCAGTCCCATATAAATAAAAATGTCCAAAGTCCATATTACAGTCCATATTAAACAAATGAAAGCGAAAAAAGAAATTACAACTTTGGAAACCCTGTGGGTATTTATAAAATCTTCAGCTTCAAGAGTGGCCTCTGCCTCCATGGAAAATAGTCGTCGGTCTTGGACATTACATAATTTTCTCACTACAAATTTCTCTCAAAAGAAAATAAAAGTGCAGGAAAAGTAAAATGTGGGACTTAAACAGCTGATCCAAAACCACCATTAGCCATCCATGCAAAAATTTGTGCTCATCAAATATTTTCATCAGACATTTTCATCACGGGCATCACATGCATCACAGATTCACAGAAGGATAAACATAATGATTTAAATACTTAATAATTATTGGACCATTAGGCAACGTCATACACAATTAGGTTAGATGACTAACGGCAGAGCAGTCGCATTATCTTCTTAATTAATAAGTTAATGCCGCACAACCAAGTATAAATTTATCCACAGAATGAGCTTTAAACAGTGATGCAATGCATATAAGTATGATCCTAGAATGGTTTCATAGAATGCAAAAAAAATTGTGCTAGTTAGGGTTATTCAAAAAAATTCGAAAAATGCCCAAAATTACATGTTCTTCATGAAAAATGAAATAGTTTGTCCTTTTATATACCCCTAATAATCCACTCAAGTCCCCAAATGTCCACATAAGGTCCCATTTTAGCCCCCCATTATATACAAATTTTCTATAATTTTTAGGCCCTCGAAAGCCTATTTATTCATATTTTTATCCCCTTCCCCTTTCATTTTCAATTTCAATTTCTTTTTCTTCGGTTTTCGGATTATAAGGCTTGTGGGCCTGAAGACCGCAGTGGCTCTCTTTTTTTGTTGCGGGCCTGAGGCCCGCAATGAAGCAGCAGGCTCCAAGCCCGCGGGCTTCTAGTGTGTGTGTTTTTGCGAATTACAGGGGGAAAGAGGGGGGGCGGCGGCTAGCGTTTACCGCCACCGCCCCGTACGGCGCCGCAAAGTGGCGGAACGGGAGGGGGGCCGCAGCAAGGCGACGGCGAGCGGTAGCCCCGCTGTGAGGCGAGGGGGCATGTGGTCAGCCCCTGCCGTGGGGGGTAGGCGCAACAGCCCCACCGTAGGGGGGCGGCACAGCTTGCAAGGCGGGCGCAAGGGGACGGGGGTGGCGACGATTAAAAATCGTCATTCTACATTATTATTAGGCGAAAATTCCATTCCGATCTTGCGAGATCGATGGATAAACAAAACATGATCATGATTAAAAATTGAATTTTTAGGGACAATACCTCTATATCCGTCCTCTAAATCTAACAACAGTTGACGAAGCCTACGCGTGGATGACGACGCACATTTGAAGTAGACGAAGCCGCGCGCATGGATATCACGCATTTCCTTCGTTTTCGCAATGATCGGTTTTTGTGTGGAAAATTATTTAGAGGTTCGTACTTGTTTACGGGTGTTTTCTCACCGCAGTTCGTTGACCGTCGGCTGTGTGGTCAACGTGGTCAAGGGGCCAACTTGGGGGTCCCTTGGGATTGTAGAGCCCTCCTATTCTCGATGTGGGAGATCTGAGGAGAAGCCTCGGCTCGGTATGTTGCACTCGGCCTCGGCTGGGTCGTGCTTAGCCTCGGTCGGATCCGCATCGAGGGGTAGCCTCGGCGCCTTGCAAGTGGGATGATGCCTGAGCAGCCGTCCACCTGACGACTGCGATGGGGGATAGCCGACCGACGCTGAGGGGTAGCCTCGGCGCCTCGGAGGTCTTCTTCCTGAACAGACAAGGAAACTCGTCAGGGAGGCCGGACCTAGGTTCCGGCCAAATCCCCTCCGATGCCTAAGTCAGATCAGGGTCTGAAAGGATACTCGGCAGGGGAGGTCCGGCTTGCAAGGAAGCCGGAACGTCTACCCAGGCCGCGCGAGTAAAAAGGGGGGAAGGAGGAATATCGAGTGGCCAAAACCTAGGTCGTTGATGGAGTACCTCTCTGTTGATTACCTGAGTCTCGATCCCCTTCTCCGTCGTCCCGGACTTCCCCTTATAGGGTCTTTCGTGATTGCCCCACGTTCTGCCTCCTCTCACGTCCCCACGATCCGCCCCCGCCTCCTCCTCGTGTGTCGTGGAGGGGTGGCCCATTAACGAGTCCGTTAATGGCCATCATGGGATCGCGCATTCAGGGGGAGCCGTTGATCCGGTCGAATGGAGGCTAGTCGGGCGCCCCCGAGGGCGAACTGGCTGGGCCTTCAGCCCCGTCCGTGGGCTCCCTTCGGGCGGGCCTGTCTTCTCTAGTGGGCTTCTCCTTTGAGGTCGGGCCGTGGGCTGTTGTAATTCGGTCTCGTTGATATTAGTCGTAACAATTTCCCCCATCGCACGGACCATTCGGCTTCCGTCGGTTCGGTTCAGGTGATGTGACTCTTTCGTGACCCAACGGATGCGTCAGTCGAGGCCCCGCTATTAAATGAATGTCATTATTGCCGCTCCGTTTGAACTTCCGCTGGTGTAGTTTTCGAGGCATCGCCACCGTTTTGATGTCGCCACGCGATCTCCCCTGACGGTTCAGATCCCTCCTTCACCCTTTATATATATGCTCCAATCCCTCGGGCTTCAACTCTTTCGCGCTCGTTCCTTCTTGTTCTCTGTTTTGCCAGCTTCTTCTTCCTGTCATCTGTCTTCTTTCCCGCTCTTACCAAGGTAATTCTTCCATTCTTTAACTCGGGCTATGGCCAGGCTTAGGATAAGTGATACCCATCCCGTCGGACCGACGCCTGGTCCTGATCATGCCCCTCCCTCGAGGCCCAAAGTTCCGTCGCCGTCCCGGGGGTCCCGGATAAAGGGAAAGGAAAGCTTTTTCCGGATCCCGTCGGGGACGATGTGGCCTCGTCTTCCGAGAGATTAGGCATCCCTCCATCGATCCTCCTATCGTCATCCAGGGCCCCTTTCTTAGTCACTAGGGAGATACGAGAGAGGTACCTATGTTATCCCTATGACGTTCGGATTCCCTTTGGAGACGAGCGGATCTGCTTTCCGCGGAGTAACGAGGTCGGCGTATACGTCAAGATGTTCCATCTGGGGCTCCGTTTCCCCCTCCACCCTTTTATCATTCGATTCACTGACTCCTTGAAAGTTGCCCTGTGCCAGCTAACGCCATCCTCTGTCACGGTGCTGACTGGGTTTATTACACTCTGTATCACTCACGGCCTGGAGCCGTCTCTCCCCCTTCTCTCTCATTTTTACCGGATCCAGACGGTTGGACTCGGTTCTTGGGTGCACCTCCGAGCCCGTGCGGGGCGAGTGTGCCTGCTCGGTATACCCCCTTGGTCGGGGAACTGGGACTCTAGCTTTGTTTTCATTGTCTTTCCCCGGGTCTCGGTTAACTTGACTGGTTGGGGGAGTTCGCAACAAACCGACAGGACGGCAACCTTATCCGAGGCCGAGCGAGCCGCGGCCCGTCTCATATCGTCACTTTCTCTCGAGGAGAGGTCGGTCTGGCATTTGCTGGACGACCTTCTTCTAAAGTGCACTCTGTGGTCCCCCGGTTAGTTGTTCCCCTTCCTTCCGTTTAACCTCTGGCTCACCCTGATTTCTCTTTCTCTCGCAGGCATGGCTGGCCGTGAGTTCACCCATGACGTCGACGAGCTTATTCGCCTGGGATCTCGCCGGGGCCGCGGGCGCTCTTCCGGACGGGTGCCTCGCCGCTCTGTAGATGAAGAGTTGCACCGGTCTGAGCCTCCTTCGGGAAGGATTGAGGCCAAGTCCCCCCCACGAGTCGCATCGGATGCCCCCGGAGGGGAAGCCACGGGGGTCGACCCTCTCCTTGTGGAGGGTTCCGGATCGGCTCCTCGGCCGTCTGCGGGCGGGAGTCGTAAGCGCTCTCCCCTAGCTTCCGCTGGCCCCAATGGGAAGAAGTCACGGAAGAACGGTGGGTGCGCCGCTTCTCCGGCTCCCACCGTCGCGCCGATGGGTCCCGGCAAGGCGGTAGTGTCGACCGTTTCGTCCGACCCTGCCGCCCATGCCGTCGGCACTCTCTCGGCTTCCCCCTCGGTCCTGGGGGCCGTCAGCGTCCTGCTGAACGCCTCAGCAGGGCCCGTTGATCCCTCCGGGGACTTGGTGCCCCTTGATATGGCCTTGGCGAGTCGGCCGGCGGCGGACTCCGTCCTCCCGGGGGACCGTTCCCTCTTGGAATTGTCCCCCGTGGACACGTTGTCTAATTCTCTGGTCGATCATCTCCGACAGGTTCGAATTCCGATCTTTCTCGGGCAGTTGTCTTGCCCTTTAACATTCCTTGGTGTAACCTACCTTTCTTTCTTCCGCAGGCCACAGCGATGGCTGTCGAGGCGCAACGCCGGGCGACCCAATTAAGAAGTCTCGAGGATTCCCTAAATCAGGAGCGCGCTCGGGCCGGGGAGGCTAACGTAGCCCTTCAAGGTGCCCGCATGGAGGCTCGTCAGCAACGCCGCCGCGCCGACGTGCTCGAGTCTCAAGTACATGATCTCAAGCGAGATCTTGTGGATGTCCATGACGTGGTCCGAGAAGCGGAAGAGAAGTTCCAGCGGGAGAGGGAGGATCTTTGGGGACAACTCGCTGAGCTGCGTCGGAGGCTCCGTTTTGCCGAGGAGGCTGAGAAGGGCGTCGACACGGACATAAGGCCGAAGATTGCGTCGGTCCTGAGGGAGGTCTTTAGGACTTATGAGGACCTCCTTACCCCTCGTATAGTGGAGGTCGTCAGGGAGTCATTCCGGCAGTTTGCGGAGCTCACCCGGGCGCCGACCCTCCCTCCACCGGGGGACGTCGATCCCCACTGTTCGGAGCAAGGCGAGGCCCCAGATGACGCTGTCTCTCGCGCTCCGGACCCCTGCGGGGCCCTTGTATCATGTCCCCTTTCTTGGGTGACAAATTTTGTTGTCAACAACAGTGCTCCTGACCTCTGAAGAGCTCTTGTATCCTGTCCCCTTTCTTGGGTGACAAATTTTGTTGTCAACAACAGCGCTCAAGAGGATGTTGCTGAGTGATATGTAACCCATACCATTAATAAAAATGATATCTTCTGGTCAATTCTTCTTGCGTCACTGGTCTCTTTTTCAGGGGTTCCCCCCTTTGGAATAGCCTTCAATGTTCCTAGATCGGGCGGGCGTCTTCGCCCTCGTCTAGGGGTGTTGTCCCGGGATCGTCTGGCTTGGGATGTCGTTCTTCCCGCCGAGCCTGTCCATTGGGGTGATTGTCCTCAGCTAGGCGAGCGGGTGGGTCACTCGGTCTGCGAGGGAGGTCATCCCTTGGCGTTCGGCCGGCTGCCATGCTCGTCGGCTGGGTGAGTTGCCCCCAACCTTACGAGCGGGCGAGTCGCTCAGTCCGCGGGGGTAAGTACCCTTCGTCTCGCGACCGGGCGTCGGGCTCGTCAGCTAGAGGAGTTTCCCCCAACCTTACGAGCGAGTGAGTCGCTCGGTCCGCGAGGACAAGTCTCCTTCGTCAAGGAGACTCGTTCGGTGGCGAGGGGAGTTGCCCCTCGGCTTACGGTCGACGATGGAGATTCGTCCGGTGGCGAGGGGAGTTGCCCCTCGGCTTACGGCCGACGAAGGAGATTTGTTCGGTGGCGAGGGGAGTGGCCCCTCGGCTTACGGCCGACGAAGGAGATTCGTTCGGTGGCGAGGGGAGTTGCCCCCTGGCTTACGGTCGACGAATGAGATTCGTTCGGTGGCGAGTGGAGTTGCCCCTCGGCTTACAGCCGACGAAGGAGGTTCGTTCGATGGCGAGGGGAGTGGCCCCTCAGCTTACGGCCGACGAAGGAGGTTCGTTCGGTGGCGAGGGGAGTGGCCCCTCGGCTTACGGCAGTGGAAGGAGATTCATTCGGTGGCGAGGGGAGTTGCCCCTCGTCTTACGGCCGATGAAGGAGATTCGTTCGGTGGCGAGAGGAGTTGCCCCTCGGCTTACGGCCGACGAAGGAGGTTCGTACGATGGCGAGGGGAGTGACCCCTCGGCTTACGGCCGACGAAGGAGGTTCGTTCGATGGCGAGGGGAGTTGCCCCTCGGCTTACGACCGACGAAGGAGTGGGCAGTTGTGATTCAGGCTGGTCCATATTAGCCGGACCGCGGTTGCCTTGATTGAATCCTCCTTCGTGTCCTGAATCGTCTGCTAAAAAACAGGTGATAGAATTTGCACTGACAGTGTATGCCTTCATTTCCGTGAGACAGTACATTTTGAGTAATGGAAAAAGGAAAAAGGCAACAAGACACAGGGGAGGTTCTGGCAGGGTAGCCCTCCCCTGGTGGAGCGGCGGCTGTTTACTCTATCTCCTCACTCGATGATACGCGTGACCGTCTGGACCGCGTTCACCCCTTTTCCCATGTCCTGCTGTTTGGACGTTCCTTCTCCCGAGACGGGGTCGTTGGCGGAGTTCTTTAGGTGCCCCCGGCTCACCAGCTTCTCGATGTCTTTCTTCAAGTGCCAACAGTCGTTAGTATCGTGGCCGTTATTGTAATGCCCTACCAGCTAGTGCACAAGTACTAGAGGGGGGGTGAATAGTACTTTAAATTAATAAGGCGTATTATTCCAAATTAAATTGCACACAACTACCAAGTCAATTTGCGGAAGCTTAAATTGAATGACAACAATAAAATTAACAATGCTAACAAATGAAGTTAATGGGTTCGGATCCACCCAAGTCTCCCCGACTTGTTCCCGGTGATCCTACGTCCCAACCACCCGGATCCCTTCCGGATACTTGAGTTAGAAACCCTAACTCAAGATTTCCACTATGAATATCTTGTGAAAAACCTTCACAATATCAAATCATACATGCAATGGCAAAGTGAATCCCACAACCCGGGATCACAAACTTCTCTCACAACCGAGAGAGCCAATAAGCAATATAAAAGAGTTTAATATGAAATAAATACTCTTACCACAAAATCCTATACCTTGAGTTTTTCTTACACAAAAGGTGGAATGAAGGATTTGAGGAAGATGAAGTTACCAAACCCTAGCACCAAGGAAATGAGCAGCAATGGGTGCCTAGGGAAGATTTGGAAACTTGAATCAAGCAATAGCTTGAAGAGCTCACCAAGAACAAGCTTCTCTCTAGATCTAGAAATGAGAGAGAATGGGTTTCTTGTGAGGAAGAGAGCTTTAGATTTGAGGGAGAATAGCTATCTCTTTAGAACTCAATGAATCTCTTAATGACAGCTCTATTTTAAGATAGAAATGACCTAGGTTCGTATTTATAGGGTCCCATAAAAACAAGTTAGGTCAATCTCCAACGGAAAGAAATCTGTGAGATCTAGTCGGTCAAAGAACACTCACTGACCGACTAGTTCATCAACTAGTCGGTCAGTCACAAAGCATGGACCGACTAAGAGCAGATCTTAGAAGAGATAGAATTTCAGACCTAGAAATCTAGTCGGTCCAAGAACACTGTCTGACCGACTAGTTTCACAACTAGTCAGTCATCCAATGAACGTAGACCGACTAAGAGGCAAAACAACATAGTCTGAAGGCAAGTTGACTTAGTCGGTCCAAGAACAAAAGTTGACCGACTAGATTGTCAACTAGTCGGTCATCAAACGTTCTTAGACCGACTAACGGTAAACAGTAGCTTAGGAGAATTTTAGAGTGAACAGTCAGTCTCAACTAGTCGGTCAAAGAAGCTTCACTGACCGACTAGTTCACAAACTAGTCGGTCGGTGAGTCAACATAGACCGACTAACTGTAAACAGTAAAGAGCTAAGAATTAACTGACAGAAACTAGTCGGTCCAAGAACAGTGGCCGACCGACTAGATCACCATCTAGTCGGTCAGTACTTGTTCTTGTACCAACTAACATGCACAACAAAGTCCGAATCGAAGCGCGACGCTTCGAGGAAGTTAGAGTGAACTTGTGCAAGAATCCTAGAGCTACGAAATGAGCGTAATGAAGATAGAAACGTAAGATATACTCAAGGCTTAACATTCTATCAATCGAAACTAAAAGACTATAAATAAAACCTTAATAAACGGTCTTTGAGAGCTTCGATTGAATCTTCATTACTTCCAAAGCGTCGCAAGAGCTTCAACGAAGCTTTAGACATGAAACTGATCTTTGGAAAGTGTTGAGATGTCGCTTTGAATGTTCACGTGAAATTGGCGACGATCTCCAATACTGCGCTCACAAATTGTTAGATCATGAATTATTTATGTTTGCTCATCATCCAAAACCAAATCCGGGGAGTCCAATATTCAACATTCTCCCCCTTTTTGGTGATGACAAACCAACATAAATAATAATCAAAGATAATAATTCAAATGTAAAATACTTACTCCCCCTGCATTGATGACACGTCAATTCCAAAATGAATATAAATGAATTGCATCAAGCAGACTAGTAAGATAAATAAAGTGAATTGATTTTTGAAATATCGGATTTTGAAAATCCTTATATGTATCTTAACTCCCCCTGAATCTAGCATATCAAACTAGATTCTTGGAAATTGAGTTAAATTTTCATTTGCGCTATTTATTATCATTATCTCTCCCCCTTTGGCATTATCCCAAAAATGGGGGGCATACAACGACAACAATTAGGAAATGTAAAAATCCAACATCGGGAGTCGTAGACAAAGGCAATGGACCAACTTGACACCAAGGGAAAAATTGTGGAAATCAAAACAAGGTGTGCCAAATTTTCCATTATCAAAAAAAAATTCAAAATCATCAAAAACACCAAATCATTATTCATTTCTTGAATAAAGAGACATACTCTTCAATATTCAATATTCTTGGTTAATTTTGTGCACGGAGAACAATTCTATAAAATTACAGAATTTAAATCCATTTAACCAACTCTTTATGCGTCGATTCGATATCACATTTCAAATATATTTAACGAATATTAAAACTTGCACGACGAATAAAAGATAAAGTGAATGACGATGAACATATATATATGCAGAGACAACATGAGTATATCCAAAAAGATATCACATCGAATATATGAGATACATCATATCAAGCGCTACATATCATCAAAAAGAAATACATCAACATCATCGATACAATATACCCATCAAAAGGAAATACATCATCATCATCATCAAAATAAATACAACAGCAGCGACGTCATCCAAAATACATCAAAACATAATAACCCTCATACCCTATCCTAACCCATAATACTCTCGCTAAGACATATCATCCAAAGCGTATATGGAGAGTCCTCGGAACAACGATCACGAGGAGGAGGCAGGATCTGCAGCGTCCGTGGGTCCAGTCGACGGAGTGGACTCAGGATCTGCAGGGAGTAGAGGCGTCTCAACAGATGGAATCGTCGGGGCAGGAGTCGAGATCTCAGCAACAGGCTCAACGGCAGCATGAGTCTCGACAGAAGCAGCAGCAGCAGATACATGAGCAGGCTCGGAAACTGGGTCAGCAGCAGGCTCAGAAGGCTGAAGAGCTGCAGCAGATGGCTCTGGAACACCGGAAGAGGTGGCAACTCCAGGAGCAGAAGAGGAAGTACCAGCAGCAGCAGTACCAGCAGAAGTGCCCTCGGGGGCACGAGTCGAAGCACGACAGAGCTCCTCAATGTCCTCCTCAGCCATCTCATCAAACTCCTCATCCTCAGACACGGAAGGAGGAAGCTCAACACCCATCTGACGAGCCATACGGCAGACTACCTCCTCGGTACGAGCCAAGCGGGACTCGTGACGACGAAGTATCCGTAGGACATCATCAAGGGTGGCAACGGGAGTAGCAGAGGCACTGGCAGAGGCAGGGACAGACGCAGAAGGTGTCGTCCTCTGAACGTGACGAAGCGCCGCAAGAGATTTCTTGACGGCCGTCGCATTCAGGGGAGGACCAAGGGGACGCTCATCGTCACGAGGCAATGTGACACGAAAATGACGAAACACGAGGGTCAACATGCAAGGAAATGGGATATGAGCCGATTTATTGGACTTTCGAATACACTCGAAAGAGTCAATCTTATCGAGTATAATTCGAGCCCAATTAATTGAGCTCCCCATGAAGATCGCATAGATAAGCTTCAAAAATGTCTGGGATGGTAAAGAAGAGGAGCCGTACTTGGGAAGCAAGCACGACTTCAGAATCAGATTTAGGACCCATGCATTTGGCTTGAAAGATTTAGAAGGCACGCCAATCATGGCAGAAGGAATCTGATGGAAAATCTCTGAAAGGATGGTCTGATCAAGAGAAGAAATATCATCTACCGAGATATCAGAAGGAAGAAGGCCAGACGAAGAGATACCCAAAATCTCTCCTAAGATTTCCGCAGTGAGGACTATAGGAGTCCCCAAAACGGTCGTCTCAACAGAGTGGGTCTGATCGTACTGACCCCGGATCCTATTAGCATAGAAAAGCTTCACTAATCTAGGGTAGGGGTGAGGATTCGCCTTCGGGTCAAATCGAAGGTAATCGAGAAGACCCGACGACGACAGAAGATCAGCTAACCCTATGAAGTCGCTAAACTGGACGAAATGCTCCAGAAGCAGCGGGCAATGTTCGATACGGTTATATGCCGCGAGACACAAAGGGTCATCGCGACATAAGGAAATATCGACACCGCCCACCGGCATCGGACCCTTTCCCTTAGGCTTACGGGTAGACGTACGAGGGTGGGTGCTAGACTCGGGATGAATAGGAGGAGTGGGTTCCCTATGAGTCTCGGTCTCGGGGTTATACTCCGTATCGGAATCGGTAGGAGTATGGAACGAAGATTGAGAAGCAAGAATTTTGGCCTTGGGCTTAGGCTTGGGTTTGGGTTTCGGTTGACCTCTAGGTTGAGCGGTCGTCGCCCTCTTCTTCTTGAGAGGAGGCGAAGACGACGAAGGAAGGGTGGTCTTGGCTCTACGCTTCGGAAAGGTTGGATGCTCGGGATCCGAAGAGATTGGATCAACGGTCATCGGAGAGGGGCTAGAGGGAGTGATCGGGATACGTGTTCGAGCCATAATCTCGGCACAACACGACACACGAGATTGGAAAGAAGAGATCCTAGCCGAAATTAGAAAACCCTAATCGAAACCCTAGGAGATGAAATCAACTGGAAAACCTAACCCTAGAGCTGAAACCGAACCCTAGATAGGAGAGGGAGGAAGAGAGGATACCCTAGGTCGGAGATCGGCGGACGGCGACTGCTGGAATGGTCGGAAAGTGGCCGGAAGACGAAGGGTCTAGAGGGAGGTCGGGGTTTTGAGCGGAGAGAGAAGAGATTTCGATCGATTAGAATGAAAATCGATCGACTAAACTGAGTTTAAGTCGGTCGATTTCGCAAAAGACCAAACAGCCCCTGGCACAACTAGTCGGTCACAGTTCAAGCACTGACCGACTAGATCTCGATCTAGTCGGTCGGTCAATGAGCTTGAACCGACTAGTTGCAAACAGTGGCTGAATCCAAAATTTACTGATAAGATTTAGTCGGTCTGCGTTCATTTACTGACCGACTAGTTTCACAACTAGTCGGTCGGTCACTGAACATGAACCGACTAAAGAGTTTAAGATGGAAAGGAAACTCAATAAGCTTGAGTTAGTCGGTGTAAGTTCTTCTACTAACCGACTAGATGAACATCTAGTCGGTTGGTGGTTGAACTGATACCGACTAACAAAGTCCAAAAAGGTGATAATCAAGTTCTCTCCACAAAACACTTGGACGATAGATCGCAAAACTCTCAATACTCATCTAAACTACCCCATTAAACGTCGAAATCTTAAATATGACATTGAAATACGATTTCGATCATAAATTCAAATAAATCACATAAAATTCCCAATAATTCAATTAATCTAGCATGAATGAAATATCGCGAAATATATTAGCATGCAAGATGATTGAATTTAAATATGAAACCTATATCTCGGATTCACCCATAATCCCCAATTCTCGACGCAACCGCACAAAGGAGTCCTCCTTTAGGGGTTTCGTGAAAATATCGGCGATTTGCTTTTGGGTTTCAACGTACACTAAAATGATGTCCTTTTTAGCAACATGATCATCTAAGAAATGGTGTCGGACATCTATGTGTTTCGATCGGGAATGATGTACCGGGTTCTTGGAAAGACATATTGCACTTTGGTTGTCAACCATGATAGGGCAAGTATCACAATTTATACCAAAGTCTTTAAGTGTGTGTCTCATCCAAAGAACTTGAGCACACGCGGCACCGGCGGCAATATATTCTGCCTCGGTGGTTGAAAGTGAAACCGAATTTTGCTTCTTGGAAAACCAAGAGACAAGAGAATTTCCTAGAAAATGGCAAGTGCCACTAGTACTTTTCCTGTCGGATTTGCATCCCGCATAATCAGCGTCACTATATGAGACTAACTCATATGTGCTAGATCTCGGATAAAGTAATCCAAAATCTAATGTGTAACTTAGATAGCGAAAAATACGCTTTACCGCTACTAAGTGAGACTCCTTAGGTTGAGACTGATAACGAGCACATATACATACGGCAAACATAATATCGGGCCTACTTGCGGTAAGATAAAGCAAACTACCTATCATACCTCGATATAGACGAATGTCTACATCCTTACCGCCCGTATCCTTGTCAAGATGCGTAGTCGTGCTCATTGGAGTCTTTTTCCCGGAGGCATTCTCCATTCCAAATCGCTTTAGCAACTCCACCGTGTACTTCGTTTGGTGGATGAAGATTGCATCGTTCATTTGGCGAATTTGGAGACCTAAGAAATATTTGAGTTCGCCCATGTGGCTCATCTCAAATTTTTCCTTCATCACATTAGAAAACTCTTCGCAAAGAGCGAAGTTAGTAGCACCGAAAATGATATCATCAACATAAATTTGAACTAATAAAATATCATTATTCTCATGCTTAATAAAAAGTGTTGAATCGGCTTCGCCCATTTTAAAATTCAAATCCAAAAGAAAATTCTTTAGGCGATCATACCAAGCTCGAGGAGCTTGTCTCAAACCATAAAGAGCTTTCTTTAGTTTAAAAACGTGATTTGGAAATTTTTCATTTACGAAGCCCGGAGGTTGAGAAACGTAAACTTCCTCAACGACATCTCCGTTTAAAAATGCACTTTTAACATCCATTTGAAATAATTTAAAATTCTTATGGCATGCAAAAGACAAAAGTAATCTAATTGATTCTAATCTAGCTACCGGAGCGAAAGATTCTTCGAAATCGATACCTTCCTCTTGACGATAGCCTTGAGCTACTAACCGAGCTTTGTTCCGGACGACGACTTGGTTTTCGTCGGTTTTGTTCTTGAAGATCCACTTTGTCCCTATGACGGTGTGGTTCTTCGATGGCAATGGAACAAGCTCCCAAACTTCATTCCTCTCGAATTGAATGAGCTCCTCCTCCATGGCTAAGATCCAAGCGCTATCTTCGCATGCTTCATTAATATTCTTTGGCTCTATCGATGAGGCAAAGGCACAATTTGCGAAGCGGTGAACTTGGGATCTCGTCTTGACACTATCATAGATATTGCCAATGACTTGCTCATGGGGATGGTCACGAACCGAATGAAGCCGTTTGGGAATACCTTGATCACTTGGAACATTCTCAACAACTTCATTAGTTGGGTTAGTCTCAATAGAATCAATAGAATCATTAGACTTAGAATTTTCAAACGAATCACATAAAACATCCATAGAATCATTATCATTTGAAATTCTAGTTGGAACAAATCCTTCATTAAATGAGACATGAAGCGATTCCTCGATCGTTGAGGTTCGTTTGTTGAATATCCGGTAGGCTTTGCTACGCGTAGAATATCCAACAAAAATCCCCTCATCGGATCTCGGATCGAATTTGTCCAAACTACCATATGTGTTCTTAATAAAACATTTCGAACCAAAAACACGAAAATGTTTAACTTGAGGCAACCTACCAAACAACAATTCATAACAAGTTTGTTTAGTGCCGGGCCTCAAAAGTATTCTATTAAACACATAGCAAGCGGTGTGTACCGCTTCCGCCCAAAATTGATGGCCAAGTTGGCTATCATCAAGCATAGTGCGAGCACACTCCACTAGCGTCCTATTCTTTCTCTCAACTACACCATTTTGAGGAGGTGCACGAGGGAAAGAGAATGTGTGAGTAATACCAACTTCATCACAAAATGTCTCAAAAGACTCATTCTCAAATTCACCTCCATGATCACTACGAATAGTGACAATGGTGGTTCCTAAGAGATTTTGTACTTTCTTAACAAAAATTGTGAAGTTTTCAAAAGCTTCATTTTTATTACACAATGAAAATACCCAAGTAAATCTTGAATAGTCATCTACGATGACAAGTCCGTACCTTGCATTTCCTAAGGAAGCTACTCTAGTTGGCCCAAATAAATCTAGATGTAATAGCTCTAGTGGCCGTTTAGTAGAGATGCTTTTCTTAGGTTTAAATGAAGATTTAGGAAGCTTGCCGCGTTGACAACAATCACAAAAACTTTTCTTTTCAAAAACAAGCTTCAGAAAACCTTTAATAGAATTCAATTTTGAAAGCTTATATAGTGTTCCAAAGTTCACATGTCCAAAGCGTCGATGCCATAAGTGTTGTTCACTTGTGTTGGCAACGAGACATTGTTCATATGACTTCGGAAGATCCAAAATATAGATGTCTTTACGACGAGTTCCGGAAAATAATAATTTTTCATTATCCTTTCTTAAAATGTGACATAATCCTTTCGCAAAGCTAACTTTGTAACCTTTGTCACAAAGTTGACTTATTGAAATAAGATTATGATTTAAACCACTAACAAGATAAACGTCACTAATTAATGGTTTAGAAGGGTTACCGACTTTACCAACACCTATGATGGTTCCGCTCTCGTTGCCTCCAAATACGACGCGGTTTCCATTCGCAATGGGAACCACTCCGGAGAGCAAACGAGCGTCACCGGTCATGTGTTTGGAGCACCCGCTATCGAGTATCCAATTCCCTTTGGAGCTAAATTTAAATTTGATGCTCCTTTTCTTTTTCTTTTCCTTGAGTACCTAAAGATAGACACTTTCATATCATGGTACCCAAGGTCATTGGGTCCAAGGGATTAGACCTTTGGAAGCCAAGTCCAAGTGGACTTAGACTTCCCCACATAATTCTTACTATGCACAACATCCGAAAAATAAGCATTCATGTACATTTGTTTTTCGTCCATGCTTGTGTCCTTTGGGCTCCAAATAGTGAAAATTTTGGGAGCCATCATCCTATTGGGTGCATGCATGCTACGTTGATTTCTACGTGATGCATGTTGTGGATAGGCATACGGGACATGATGGAATGGTGCACGAAAAGAATTATTCATATGATGAGGTGGGTGTACATATGCATGTGTGGAAACACGTGCGTGAGGGTGTCTCACTTGGTGTGCACGTGCCCGGGAATGTGTTGCATAAAAATCATCATACGTGTGAGACGGTGGAGTAGGACGTGTGTTCCTACGTGGCATGTTATTAGTGTACATGTAGGCATGCCCCTTCTTTGGAGGTCCACCCAAAGTGGGTTTCTTTCCGAAAGAGGGTGTGGACGAGGTGGAAGCACCATTGGTAGATAAACTACCAATAGAGTGTTTGCTCCCACTCGTTGAGGCTTCGGAAGTTGGCCTAACAAAAGTAGTGCCGACTTGGATGAATTTCCCATCATATACCCCAAGCCAATGTGGTGTTTGGCCGGAAGTAAATCTTTTAGGATATTATCCAAATGGCCCTTAACCTTGTTGAATTTGTTGATTCGCCCCAATGTGTCCTCATATTTCTCTTTGAGAGAACGCAAAGAAGTATCCAAAGCGGATATTTGCGATGTGAGCACATAAACACGAGATTTAAGATTCTCGTTCTCAATACTCAAAGTCGAGTTTTGAGAAGTTAAATCCGCTATCTCATGTTCTTCCGCATCCTCAATGCTAACATATTCAAGTTTAGATTTGAGATTCACAATCTCATTTCTTAACTCTTCAACAACGGTGTCGTTGTTGGTGATGATATTCTTAGGCGATGTTTGAATGCTAGCTAGGTTATCTTTTACCTTAGTATATCTATTTACTAACTTAGTGTATTTTGACCAAAGTTGAGAGTTAGCATTTCTAAGATCATCCATCGTTACCTCATCGCTTTCGTCATTACTATCATCGGAAGAGGAGGATCCTTGATCGTTCTCCTCTCTTGCCATGAAGCACATATGTGCTTGCTCCACTTTCTCATCATCCGACTCTCCGCTTGAGGAATCCTCGGAGTCGGTGAATGTTGCTCCGACAAGTCCTTTCTTGTACCCCTTCCTGTATTTCTTGGACTTATCGAATTTTGGCGCCTTCCACTTCTCCTTTTGTTTGTTGAGAGGACACTCCGCTTTCATGTGTCCTGGCTTATTGCACTTGAAACACAAAGGAGAGGAAGAAGCATTAGAAGAGCCAAATTTACCTTTGGTCTTGAAGTTACCTTTCCGGAAGAAACGGTTGAACTTCTTGGCCATGAGTGCCATGGACTCCAAGTCCAACTCGTTTTCCGAGTCTTCATCATCGGAAGATGTGGATGAAGCCGCCTTGAATGCAATCGCCTTTTTCTTAGGCGCATCTAGGTTCAAATATGACTTCATCTTTTCTTGTAGCTTCACCTTGCTATCTTTGCGTACCTCATATGACATCAAAGTACCCATTAGTTGAACTACGGTATATTTGTTCATGTCATTACCTTCCTCGATGGCGAAGGTACGTTTTTCCCAAGAAGAGGGAAGTCCTTCAATAAGCTTTAAGCACTTCTCCTTTTGAGTGTAGATCTTGCCGAGGGCCTCTAACTCGTTTATTATGTCAACGAAGCGAGCGTAATATTCTTTCATCTTCTCACCCTGTTGCATGTGAAACATTTCGTAATCTTTGGTTACAACAACGAGTTTAGAGTCTCTTACCCGACTCGTCCCTTCATGTAGTATGAGAAGAGAGTTCCAAATTTGATATGCACTCTTACATGTGCATATCTTATTAAAATCCTCGGGCTCCAATGCGCATTGCAAGGCGTTCATTGCCTTGGCATTGCTTACCTCCGCGGCGACCTCCGCGGTAGTCCATTTCTCAAAATCTTCTTCTTCGGGCTCATTGTACTCCTTCATTGTAGTCCTCCATAAAGATGCACTTCGGAGGAAGGTTTCCATCCGACATTTCCAATACCCGTAGTTGGTACCGTTGAAGAATGGAGGCCTTGTAGAGGAATGTCCTTCCATCACCGATGACGCTCCTTCACGGTTCCTGAAGGTGTCGTAGTTGGAAGGTGGAGGCACGGTCTTGTTGTCGTTGGCAGACATAGCTGAGTATCTGGCTCTGATACCAAATGTAATGCCCTACCAGCTACTGCACAAGTACTAGAGGGGGGGGGGTGAATAGTACTTTAAAATAATAAGGCGTATTATTCCAAATTAAATTGCACACAACTACCAAGTCAATTTGCGGAAGCTTAAATTGAATGACAACAATAAAATTAACAATGCTAACAAATGAAGTTAATGGGTTCGGATCCACCCAAGTCTCCCCGACTTGTTCCCGGTGATCCTACGTCCCAACCACCCGGACCCCTTCCGGATACTTGAGTTAGAAACCCTAACTCAAGATTTCCACTATGAATATCTTGTGAAAAACCTTCACAAGATCAAATCATACATGCAATGGCAAAGTGAATCCCACAACCCGGGATCACAAACTTCTCTCACAACCGAGAGAGCCAATAAGCAATATAAAAGAGTTTAATATGAAATAAATACTCTTACCACAAAATCCTATACCTTGAGTTTTTCTTACCCAAAAGGTGGAATGAAGGATTTGAGGAAGATGAAGTTACCAAACCCTAGCACCAAGGAAATGAGCAGCAATGGGTGCCTAGGGAAGATTTGGAAACTTGAATCAAGCAATAGCTTGAAGAGCTCACCAAGAACAAGCTTCTCTCTAGATCTAGAAATGAGAGAGAATGGGTTTCTTGTGAGGAAGAGAGCTTTAGATTTGAGGGAGAATATCTATCTCTTTAGAACTCAATGAATCTCTTAATGACAGCTCTATTTTAAGATAGAAATGACCTAGGTTCGTATTTATAGGGTCCCATAAAAACAAGTTAGGTCAATCTCCAACGGAAAGAAATCTGTGAGATCTAGTCGGTCAAAGAACACTCACTGACCGACTAGTTCATCAACTAGTCGGTCAGTCACAAAGCATGGACCGACTAAGAGCAGATCTGAGAAGAGATAGAATTTCAGACCTAGAAATCTAGTCGGTCCAAGAACACTGTCTGACCGACTAGTTTCACAACTAGTCGGTCATCCAATGAACGTAGACCGACTAAGAGGCAAAACAACATAGTCTGAAGGCAAGTTGACTTAGTCGGTCCAAGAACAAAAGTTGACCGACTAGATTGTCAACTAGTCGGTCATCAAACGTTCTTAGACCGACTAACGGTAAACAGTAGCTTAGGAGAATTTTAGAGTGAACAGTCAGTCTCAACTAGTCGGTCAAAGAAGCTTCACTGACCGACTAGTTCACAAACTAGTCGGTCGGTGAGTCAACATAGACCGACTAACTGTAAACAGTAAAGAGCTAAGAATTAACTGACAGAAACTAGTCGGTCCAAGAACAGTGGCCGACCGACTAGATCACCATCTAGTCGGTCAGTACTTGTTCTTGTACCAACTAACATGCACAACAAAGTCCGAATCGAAGCGCGACGCTTCGAGGAAGTTAGAGTGAACTTGTGCAAGAATCCTAGAGCTACGAAATGAGCGTAATGAAGATAGAAACGTAAGATATACTCAAGGCTTAACATTCTATCAATCGAAACTAAAAGACTATAAATAAAACCTTAATAAACGGTCTTTGAGAGCTTCGATTGAATCTTCATTACTTCCAAAGCGTCGCAAGAGCTTCAACGAAGCTTTAGACATGAAACTGAGCTTTGGAAAGTGTTGAGATGTCGCTTTGAATGTTCACGTGAAATTGGCGACGATCTCCAATACTGCGCTCACAAATTGTTAGATCATGAATTATTTATGTTTACTCATCATCCAAAACCAAATCCGGGGAGTCCAATATTCAACATTTATCTTTGTGGTACTTGCAGTATTTCTCTTCATCCCTCCCGCCTCTCCTCGTCCTTCGGGGAGGTCGGCTCGTATGTCCTTCCTTCTGGGCTTGCGCTAGGATCACGTCCGGGGCGGTGGTCACCGAGGAATGCCGGTGCTCTTCCCTTCGCGGTCTTCCTCTGGCCCTCTTCTCTTGTCGATGCTCCTCCGTCCCGCGACGCTCGTTCTCGTCGTGCTTGGTCCCGCGCCTGATCTTACCCTCATCCATAGCCAGGGCCTCTTCTGTCAGCATGAAGCGCTCTGCTCAGGCCATAATTCCGGTGAGGTCCTTCGATGGGTCGCTGTGTAGCGATTTCTTCAATCCCCTATGTCGTAGCCCCTTTTTCAGGGCCGCCTTTACCACCAGCTCGGGGCAGCTATCCATGCTCAATCGCTCCACGTTGAAGCGACGCATGAAGTGCCTCAGCGACTCGGCCGGTCCCTGCACCACATTAAACAAGTGTTCCGAGTCGGGTTTTACCTGCCGCCCAGCCATAAACTGTTTGCAGAACAACTGGGTGAGCTCCTCAAAGCTGTCTATCGACCGATCGAGCAGGCTGAGGTACCAGGTCCGAGCAGCCCCCTGTAGGGTGGAGTAGAAGCCCTTGCAGAGCAGGGTGTCATCGGCCCCCTGGAACGCCATGACCCCTTCGTAATCCATCACATGGTCTGCGGGGTCGCTAACGCCGTTGTATTTCTCCAGCGTCGGTACCTTGAAGTTCGCGGGTATCCGCGCCTCGGTTATCCTTCGAGTCAGTGGGCATCGTTCTCCGTTGATGCAACCGGGTCACTCCCCTTCGCCCGACTCCTTGCCGTTTGGCTGCAACGACGGGGCCGGCGGAAGCTTGACCTCCTCTTGGGTCCTTGCCAGCTTGGGTGCCGGGCTCGATCGGCACGAACATTCTTTCCGGTTCTTCTGGTGGTGGGCCTTTGGCCGTTGGCTGCCTCCGCTCTGGTAAGACCGGACACTCACTAATCGACGATCATCCCGCCTACATTTGTGCGACCCTGGGCGTGCGGACGAGGCCGTCCTTGAGATGTCGTCCGTCCGCTCTGAGTTCCCCCCATTTCCCTCTCTGAGTGAGGTGGGAGTGGGAGATCGCTCCGGGGAAAACGGGGCATGGTGAACCTCCTTTTCGTGTTCTGCGCTCCTTTTCCGTGGTCGGCAACCACGGCGGAACGAAGAGATCGACGGGCCTCTTCCTGGCGGGAGGCCCTTCCCTCCCCACCCTCAAGGGTGGGAGTGCTGCTAACGAGCTGCTGAATCGTCGCGACTAAAGTTTGTATGTTGGCGTTGGTCTTCTGCGCGTAGGCTCGGAGTTGCCCCTGCGTGGCTAGCTGGGCGTTGTCGCCCCCCCCCCCCGGTGATGCAGCCGTTCGGGGTCTCGACGGGGGCGTGGTACACGCCCTCCTCCGGGATGGGCGGCATGCGCCCTAAGCCGTTGCTGATTGGTTCCATCTCGGTGGTTTTACGTGGGTGTTAGTTCGTTTCCCACAGACGGCGCCAGATGTTTACGGGTGTTTTCTCACCGCAGTTCGTTGACCGTCGGCTGTGTGGTCAACGTGGTCAAGGGGCCAACTTGGGGGTCCCTTGGGATTGCCGAGCCCTCCTATTCTCGATGTGGGAGAGCTGAGGAGAAGCCTCGGCTCGCTATGTTGCGCTCGGCCTCGGCTGGGTCGCGCTTAGCCTCGGTCGGATCCGCGTCGAGGGGTAGCCTCGGCGCCTTGCAAGTGGGATGATGCCTGAGCAGCCGTCCACCTGACGACTGCGATGGGGGATAGCCGACCGACGCTGAGGGGTAGCCTCGGCGCCTCGGAGGTCTTCTTTCTGAACAGACAAGGAAACTCGTCAGGGAGGCCGGACCTAGGTTCCGGCCAAATCCCCTCCGATGCCTAAGTCAGATCAGGGTCTGAAAGGATACTCGGCTGGGGAGGTCCGGCTTGCAAGGAAGCCGGAACGTCTACCCAGGCCGCGCGAGTAAAAAGGGGGGAAGGAGGAATATCGAGTGGCCAAAACCTAGGTCGTTGATGGAGTACCTCTCTGTTGATTACCTGAGTCTCGATCCCCTTCTCCGTCGTCCCGGACTTCCCCTTATAGGGTCTTTCGTGATTGCCCCACGTTCTGCCTCCTCTCACGTCCCCACGATCCGCCCCCTCCTCCTCCTCGTGTGTCGTGGAGGGGTGGCCCATTAACGAGTCCATTAATGGCCATCATGGGATCGCGCATTCAGGGGGGCGGTTGATCCGGCCGAATGGAGGCTAGTCGGGCGCCCCCGAAGGCGAACTGGCTGGGCCTTCAGCCCCGTCCGTGGGCTCCCTTCGGGCGGGCCTGTCTTCTCTAGTGGGCTTCTCCTTTGAGGTCGGGCCGTGGGCTGTTGTAATTCGGTCTCGTTGATATTAGTCGTAACAGTACTGATAACATGTTATGAATCATCATTCTGATGAGGAGACCCTAGCTCTTTATTTGTAGTGGATGAAGGAGCGTACAAGAATAGGGTACAATAGATACGGTCTTATCCTATAAGACGTAATCCTAATATAAATACATTATCAACATCCGTTCACAATAGTAAATCAATTTTGCAAGACCAAAAAAAAGCAGGGGCACGCAGATTTTACTGGATTTTAAAAAAACAAAGCAGGATGCGGGTCGATATCATATCACAACATGCTGTGTTACTCCGAATTTGTGTTCCAGACCTCTTCATTTTAACATGGTAAAAATCATGTTTAATACTTGGATACGTAGCCGTCAGCACTGACCTGGAAGAGAACAAAAAAATAAAATAAAACGGACCAAATCTGAGTTGCTATACACACTGACCTAATTGCTGAACATCTTAGGTCATTTATTTACAAGTTTGCCATTCAAAATTTTCAGATTTCTGGTTGAAATTTTTCCCTCGTTTGCCATCCTCTTCCCTTCATCCATGCTCTTCCTCTTCTTCTGTCGGTTTTGGGTTGTGAACTGTGGCAGACGACGGTGCCGACCGTGGAAGTTGAGAATGAGGGGAGGAAGATGAGAGGAGCATTTTGAGAATAATATAAAGGGTGTGAATAAAAAAAGGTGACCGTGCGTGTATAGAATTACCCACCGTTTTATGTGCTCCCTTGCATCAATCGCTGTCGCGGCAACCGAAATCCATTGCATCCCGCATCAAACTGCGTGCCCCAATCGCAAACAGTAATTGTGGTACGAAAGGCACATTTTGGCATTGAGAGTGACTGTATGCATCTCAGAATAAGGTGCATTGAAGGGACTTTTAACCAAAGTTATAAAGTTAGAAAAAAATTGGAAAAGACAAAGAGAGGATTTGACAGATGATTCATTCTTATTTCCTTTTTAAGCAAAACGTCACATATATGCATCTCACTTTGGCATTTTCGTGCATAGTTTCATATGTTCCAATACTCCCAAAATCACAGTCTGAAACTGTAGCCTTTAATAAGTCAAAGGAATTGATTGAGCCATGAAGCATTCTTTGCAACTTGCATCACTGAATTTGTGGGCCCTTTATCGGCCCCAATCCCCATGGCCCAGCTTTTGGACTTTTAATATGCCGTTGGTGTATCAAACTTTGCTTCCTCCTGCCCACTTCTTGATGTTGAAATATATGATATAAACATTCGAAGTACCTCAATATCTAGCCGCCGCAACCCCCCCCCCCCCCCCCCCACTTCTTGATGTTGAAATATATGATATAAACATTCGCAGTACCTCAATATCTAGCCGCCGCAACCCCCCCCCCCACTTCTTGATGTTGAAATATATGATATAAACATTCGCAGTACCTCAATATCTAGCCGCCGCAACCCCCCCCCCCCCCGACCACTTCTTGATGTTGAAATATATGATATAAACATTCGCAGTACCTCAATATCTAGCCGTCGCAACCCCCCCCCCCCCACTTCTTGATGTTGAAATATATGATATAAACATTCGCAGTACCTCAATATCTAGCCGCCGCAACCCCCCCCCCCCCCCCTTTATATCGCAGTACCTCAATATCTAGCCGCCGCAACCCCCCCCCCCCTCCCCCTCTCCCAAAAAAAAACACCCCTGGAAACAAAGCTGGCTATGCGGGCTTCAGGCCCCCCCCCCCACCCCAAAACCCCCCGGGAAACAAAGCTGGCTATGCGGGCTTCAGGCCCGCAGTCATTAACATTTTTTTTGTGTCTGGGCTTCAGGCCCATCAAACAAGTAGGGTTGAATGGCGGCGGCTAGGGTTCGCCGCCGTCGCCCCTCGGTGTACTGCCGCCATGGGGGGGTGGTTTCCGATTTCAGAGCACCGCCCCCTTCTGGGGGGGCTTCGATTTCAGAGCACCGCCCCCCTTTAGGTGGGTGGGTGGGTGGGTGGGTGGGGTGGTGGTGGTGGTTCGACAGCGGCGAAATCACCCCCTTCTGGGGGGGCTTCGATTTCAGAGCGCCGCCCCCCTTTGGGTGGGTGGGTGGGTGGGTGGGTGGGTGGTGGTGGTTCGACAACGGCGAAATCGTCGCCCCCCCCTTCGGGGGGGGCTTTGATGGAAGCGCCGACAGTGGCCCCCCCTCGCTTCAGGCGGGGGGATTCGCGTGCGGGGGGACGGACGGGGGCAAGGCCACCGGCGGGGTGGGGGTGTGGGGGGTAGGATAGGGGTGAAACCCAATTTTTTAATTATTTTCAGGTTTTAAAACATGTTAAAACATGATTTTTGGACGATTAGCCCAGATTCCACTTCGATCTTGCGAGATCTATGGAGAATACCATCATACGTATGACAAAAACAACATTTTTAGCGCGTTTTACCTCTATATCCGTCCTTTTGATATAGCGACGGTTGAACGAAGCCTACGCGGATGACGACGCTCGTTTGATGAAGCCTGACGCCGCGCACGTGGATCTCCCGCCTTTCTTCGCTTTCGCAACGATCGATTTTTGTGGAAAAATTTGTTTAGAGGCTCATGCCGATAACGTGTTATGAATCAACTACTGGAGGAGGAGCCCCCAGCTCTTTATTTATAGGCAATATGGAGAGTACAAAGATAATATACATGGGTATGGGCCTATCTCTAAGATAGCCCACAATCCTAACCAACTCGGGTTCATATCCATTCACAACAAAAATTCTATTTTTGAAATTTAAAAACCTAAAACTTTGTTTTCTAAAATCAAATTGAAATTCTGTTAGAAAAATAATTTTTTGAGAAAATGATAATTAGGAGATTAAGGCTTACAAGGAAAGGAAATGGAGTAGAGAAAAGAAGTAAATAGTGAAAAAATTTGAGAAGATGAAAGGCCATATAGCGCATTAAGATAAAACTAATGGTTGTTTTTGTAATAAAGTAAGGAATTTAAGAGTAATGTTTTAAAAATAGTTATGGCTAAATTTGGAATTCAAAAATATTACACTTTATAATGTAGAGTGATGTTAGATGCACCACAATTCTTATGATTTCACCGCAATTATTAATTTTTTCGAAATTACAAATTTAACTGTAATTATATTTTAATTATAAATATTAAATTTTTTAATTAATTACAACCTTTGCCATTTGCTCTTTTGATTTCACGGCAAAATTTGCTTTCATCTCTATTTCTTTCTCAACCCCTGGGAGGCTGGCCCACGTGGAGGAGCAAGCGAGCAGCGTTGTGGGAGCTGTGGCGGGTCAAAGTAAATAAACAAAGAAGAAAGCCTCTTGATTTTGAAATCGCTAGGGCAGAAGACAGCACAACAAGAGTTAGGATTGGACTAAGGCTCATATAAAAGAAAGGGGGGAGTTTGGGTCATAACTATTTCTTTAAATTTCCACCTTTCTTTTTTGCCTATCATTTTTTGAGTTTTTTTGGCTCGATTCGAGGGATCAAAGCGATCAGTTATCCTCCACCCTTCTGCTATCCCAGGTTAAAATCCAATTATTCCCTCCAATTCTCTTGCGATTTTAAGTTGTTTGCATCTTAAATGATGCAACCTTGGATTGTTTTGGGGAAAAGTTTCTATTTTGCGTGTGAACCCCAAGGTGCTGGAATTAACAGAAACTGAAGGGAGGTGAGAGAGAGATGTTCTACGGTGAAATTAACAGAAAATGAAGGAGAGAGAGAGAGAGAGCTAGGGGAGCTTCATTTTATATACATACATACATACATACATATATATATATATATATATATATATATATATATATATACATACTCATATATATATATATATATATAAACGGCGGATCACAGATCCGGTCAACGGCGAGCAGGTTTCAGATCCGGTCGCCATCACAGGCGAGGCAGATTCGGTCAACGACGAGCCCAGATCCGGTCAGCAAGATCCGATCGACGAGGGTTTCAGGCTCGCCATCTGCACCGGCGGATCACAAATCCGATCGACGTCGGCATCACAGATCCGGTCGGCGAGGCAGATCTGGTCAACGGCGGCGAGGCAGATCTTGTCAACGGCGACGAGGCACTCACAAACCCTGTAGCGGTCGACGAGGGTTTCAGGCGTCGCCATCTGCACCGGCGGATCACAGATCCGGCCGACATCGGCAATCACTGATCCAGTCAGAATCACTGTTCCGGTCAGCGACAGTTTTCAGGCCTCGCCGAGGGATCATCGATCCGGCCATCTGCTCCGGCGGCAGGATTCTCCTCCGGCGGCAAGGTCTTCGGCACCGGCCTGTGAGGGGTTCTGCTTCAGCGACGTTCGAGGGCTGCAGTGCTGATCCGGGCTTTTCGGCAGCTCTACCTCTGGGAAGTCTGGTATGGCTCCTCGGGGTCAGGTTGCTTCTCGGGGTCAGCCTCCAGATCTTGCTTCCGGGTTCCCCCCCCCCCTCTGTCATGATTTGAGGAGAGCTGATCCTTTATGTATCAACGCAGGCAACCCATATCATCGGTGTTCGTCGTACTGTCATCAAAGGATTAGAAATGCTACCACTAAAACAGTACCTACTACTGATGTTAATCAAATTGATAAAACTATTGGCAAACCATCTGCTCATTTGAGGGTGGCAACATCGGGGCGTGAAGCATGGAGTTCCCTCTTTTCTGTTGGACGTTCAGTTGAGCAACATAGTAAATGTGAATACGTTCCACCCCGAGAGATCCCAACTGGTAAGGCTATCCCTTGGATCCCTAAAGAAGCGATATCAGCTAATGTTGCAAAATGGAGTCGCACTCTTGCTGGTTATGTTGTGGGAGACAAACCATTTTACTCGCACCTCCGAGCATGTGTACAACGGTTGTGGCGGCCTAAAGGAAAGCTTCAGGTTCACTCCAGGGATAATGGTTTTTTCTTCTTTGAATTTGAGTTAGAAGAAGATTGCAGCAGAGTTCTCCAAGAAGGGCCTTGGATGTTTGATAGAAGGGTGATAGTACTGTGACGTTGGACGCCAGAACTAACAATGGATAGAGATATTTTGTCCTCAATTCCAGTATGTGTGAGATTTCCTGACCTTCCATTAAAATTTTGGTCTACAGGATGCATTAGTATTATTGCTAGCTCTGTAGGTAAGCCTTTATTTGTGGATAAGGCTACGGCTTCTGGAGAACGATACTCTTATGCTAGATGTTTTGTGGAAGTTGAGGCAAAGACAAAATTACCTAGCACCATTGAGATTGCAGTGGAGGAGGAGGGAAATATGATCATTCGAATGGAATACGAAAACTTGCCCCCAAATTGTTCAACGTGTGAATGTTTTGGACATTCCTTTGCCCAGTGTCCCTTCAAGAAGGTTTGGGTGGAGGAAACTAAACCATCTTCAAATGTGGATGGTAATGTGCTGGTTTCTGAAGCCACGTCAGGAGATCATTCAGCAACAGGTGAAGGTCAAATAGCTACAAAGAACCCAATAGATGCTGAGTACACTGCAGCAGTTGTTTCTGATATAGTTCCTTGTAATTTTGAGTATGGTGGTCCGTCTTCTGCGCGCCCGACGGAAAATGTCCGTATAGATGACCCTGATAATGTTGGTAATGAAGATGAGGTTGATGGAAACTACGAGGATGAGTGGATGGAGGAGTTTGATGGGGATGCTACTATGGAGAATCAGGAGTGGGAGGAGGAAATGCGCCACCTTGCATCATCATTGAAGTCGATTAAAAAGAAAAATATAGATCTCCCTCGACGGAAAAGTTTAAGAACTCCTAGGAATTCTAAATATTAGGACTCAAACGCTGAGTTGAGCAGTTGGATAATTTATGATTGTTTTCTTTAGAGTTTTTATGTTTTGGAGCTTTCTGTAATCCAATATTGTTATTGATGAGTTATATGAATAAAGTTGTTAACCCTTCATATATATATATATATATATATATATATATATATATATATATATATATATATATGGTAAAAATGAAACAAATAGTGGTGAACTAATAAATGGTAGGAGTTGGGTGCGGTTAATTCAGAGTTGTGGTGAAATTATAAAGTTATATGGTGGAATTAGCAATACTCTATAATGTATTCATAAAGTAGCTTGGTGCAAACAACATCACTCCTCTTATTATCATTATTGTGAAAGGATAATACCAAGTCGGTTAGTCAGTTGGGATCACGGCTTATCTTATAGATAAGACCGTATCTATTGTATCTTATCTGTATACGTTCCTCTATATGCTATAAATAAAGAGCTGTGGGTTCCCCCCAGATGATGATTCATAACACGTTATCAGCACAAGCCTCTAAACAAAAATTCCATACAAAATCGATCGTTGCGAAAGCAAAGAAGGCGGGAGATCCACGCTCGCGGTGTCAAGCTTCATCAAATGATCTTCATCATCCGCGTAGGCTTTGTTCAACCGTCGCTATATCCGGAGGACGGATATATTGAGGTAAATCTCGCTAAAATGTCGTTTTTATCATACGTATGATAGTTTTCTCCATAGATCTCGCAAGATTGAAGTGGAATTAGGGCTAATAGCCTAAATCGACGATTTTTATCGTCCAAACATTATGTTTTTAACATGATTCATAAAGAAATTCAATAGTATAATTTTTCCCAAACCCCTCGACTTCACCGGCGGCCTCGCCGCCGGCCGTCGTTTTTGCGCCGCCCCATCCCCGCGAGTCCCCCCCCCGAAGGGGGGCGACGCTCAGGCTGCCGCTGGTTCCCCCCCGAAGGGGGGCGGCCTTCAGGCCACCGACATTTCCCCCTCGAGGGGGGGCATTCGGGCCGCCGCATGTCCCCCTTCCCCCCCTCCCCCCCCGCTACGGCGAGAGAGGGGGCCACCGAGAAACCCCCCCCGGCTCCAGCGAGGGGGGCGCCGCATGTCCCCCATCCCCCCTCGCTACGACGAGTGGGGGGGCGCCGATCCCCCTGCTCCGGTGAGGGGGGGCGCCTGTCCCATGTTGCCGCACGACGGCAACAGATCGAGGGGCGGCGGTGGCTAGCCCTAGCCGCCGCTCCTCAAACCCTAATCCCTTTTGGGCCAGAAGCCCACAATAAACAAAAAAAAGTTAGCATTGCACGCCTAAAGCCCGCATGCCATGTTTCCTTCTAAAAAAATTATTAAGACTGCGGGCTCAGGCCCGTAGACCGGTTTTTCGAAGAAAAAAATAGGGGAGGGGGCAAATTATATTTAAAAGGGACCAAGCTTTAAAAAAGCTTTTTGGGGGCTGAAAATAAGTTTAAAAAGGCTTCGGGGCCTAAAAATTCATGAAAATCATGATAAAATAAGGGACATTTGGGGATTAATTAGGAATAATTTTAAAGGAAAACTTCTTCCTTTTTCACGAAGAACATGTTATATTTTGGGCTCTTTTTCAATTCTTTTGAATAAACCCAACTAGCACAACCCTTGCATTATATGATACCTTTGTAGGAATATAACTATATGTTACGCATCATTTTAAGGCTTATTCTGTGGATAAACTATGTTTGGTTGTGCAAATATTAAAACTTAATAATAAGGAAGTTCATGCGATTGCTTTGCCGTTAGTCAGCTAACCTAACGGTGTATGCCCAGTGGTCCAGTAATAATTAAGTAATCAAATTGTTTATCCTTTCTGTGAATATGAATGCCCGCGATGCTTGTGATGAGAAGGTCTGCTGAAAATGTTTGATGAGCACAAATTTTTGCATGGATGGCTAATTGTGGTTTTGGATCGGCTGTTTAAGTCCCACATTTTATTTCCTGCACTTTTCTTTTATTTTTGAGGGAAATTATAGTGAGGAATTTATGTAAATGTCCAAGACCGAATACCACTTTCCATGGCGATGGAGGCCACAATTGAAGTTGAAGATCTTATATGGGACCCACGGGGTTTCCAAAGTTGTAATTTATTTTTTTAAGCTTTCATTTGTGTAATATGGACTGTAATGGACTTTGGACTTTTTATTTATGTGGGACTGGTCGATCCACGCAATTATCTCTTTATATAAAAATTACCTCCGCATGAAAATGTTTATTGTTTAAATTATTAATTCATGCAAATTTGTGCTCTGCTAGATAAAATGGCTAAAATCACAAGTATCGATTTCGAAGTGCTGGATGCATCAGGGAGAAACTATCTAAGCTGGCAGCTCGATGTGAAGTTCCATCTGCGGGCTAAGTTCCTCATTTCTGCTGTGACTAAGAATGAAAATGTAAGCGATATAGAAAAGGCGCAAGTTATTATCTATATTCTCCGCCATGTGGACAAGACCCTAAAGGCTGAATACCTTACGGTCAAAGATGCATTTGAGCTGTAGACTGCCCTTGATTATAAACATCAGAAAGATGTTATACTACCAAGGGCATCATATGAGTGGGAGAACCTGAGACTGCATGACTTTAAGTCCATAGCTGAGTACAACGCAACTCTTTTTAGCATCACCTCTCGCTTGAAGTTGTGTGGTGAAAAAGTCTCAGAAGATCGCATGCTGGAAAAGACGTACACGTCTTTCCATGAGAAAGATGCGATACTAATGCAGCAAAACCATGAACGAAAGTTCACCAAGTATTCTGAGCTGCTGTCATGTTTACTCATGGCTGAACAAAACAGAGAGCTTCTCCTTGCCACTCACAACATGCGCCCCTGGCACTGCCCCCTCCCAGAACCTCATAATGCCTCTTCTTCTCGAAAGAAGAGAGACAACAAAAGAAAAGAAAGACCACAGAAAGAGGGACAGAACAAAAGGGCTAGGGGCCAAGTCTAGCAACGAAGAAATGAAGGAAAGCGCAAGTTCATCCGGCGCAGAAATGACAACAAGAAGAATGATGCATCCCCACCCAAAAGGGATTAAAAAGACCAGTGCCATAGATGTGACATGAAAGGCCACTGGTCCAGAGTGTGCCGAACTCCGCAACATCTCCAGGAGCTGTATAAAGAAAACAAGAAAATGAAAGCTGAAACAAATCGGGTGACATCTGATGCTCCAATCAAGTTTACAGCTGACGACTTCGAAACTGATGACCTACTGGATTAGCCTTTCATTTTTATCTTAGCAAATTGTCTAGAACATCTCATGTTATAAGAGATTTTATATTATGTAATTTGAATTTGAATGAATAAAGTTTATGTTCCTGAAATGCAAATGTTTTATTCATCTTTATAGATGGATCGCTCTCATGACTGCTTGGTAGATAGTGCTTTGACACATACGATCCTTCAGTATAAGTGCTATTTTCATAGAATTATACCATACAAAAGCCCTATAAATACAATTTCAGGGCCATCGAATATAATTGAAGGTTCTAGGAATGCAACCTTGTTGCTCCCTAATGGAATAGAAATTAAAATAAAAGATGCACTATTCTCTCCGAACTCCAACCGAAACTTACTAAGTTTCAAGGATATCGGTTTAAACGGATTCCATTTGAAAACAACAAATGTAAATGAAAAAGGATTATTGTATGTAACGTCTCAAGAAAAAGGAGTAAAATCCATACTTGAACGTTTTGAGAGCCTTTCATCAGACCTCTACCATACAAATATTCGGAGAGAAGAAGCTAACTTGACGGAGCACCTGAAGTGCTCGACATCAGCCAAGTTTCTACCCACACTGGATCTGTGATGATGCACCGCATCCTATCACAATCCCATGGGCACAACCTGAAGAACCAGAAGATTCTTCAAAAGGGAGAATTCCCTTGCATCCCATACTTTAAGGGGAAATTAATAAGAAGGCCATCACCACTAAAAGAGGATATCGAGTCTCCCAGCTTACTCAAAAGAATACATGGAGACATATGTGGACATATCCACCCCCCTAGTGGGTCATTTCGGTACTTTATGGTACTAATTGATGCATCTTCAAAATATTTGTATGTGTGTCTACTATCAACCCGCAACTTAGCTTTTCCAAAGCTACTGGCACAAATTATAAATTTGCAGGCGCATTTTCCAGACAACCATATAAAGAAAATACGTCTGGATAATGTTGGGAAATTTACCTCCTGGTCATTTCAAGAGTATTGCCAGGCAACGGGAATAGAAATTGAACATCCAATGCCGCATGTTCACATCCAGAACGGGTTGGCAGAGTTACTAATAAAAAGACTCCAATGGATTGCACGTCCATTGTTAATGAAATCTCAGTTACCGGTGGATGCATAGGGACATGCAATTCTGCATACTGCATCATTAATAAAAATAAGACCCTCTGGATGTCAGAGTCTCTCTCTAATGCAACTTGCATATGGAGGGCCACCGAACATTTCTCATTTGAGAATCTTCGGTTGCCCAGTTTACATCCCAATTGCACCACCACAGAAGACAAAAATGGGTCCTTAACGTCGCCTAGGTATCTATGTAGGGTTTGACTCACCCTCAATTATAAGATACCTAGAACCCTAAACGGGGGACGCATTTAAGGCACGTCTTGAAGACTGTGAATTTGATGAGACAATTTTTTCCAAAATGGTCCCAGACACTGAGAAATCTGGTGCGAAGCACATCATAATGTGGGACACAAAAAGTTTGACCCACTATGATCCGGTAACAAAACAATGTGAAGATGAGATCCTGAAGATCCTCCACATTCAGGACATTGTCCACCGATTACCGGACTCATTTACTGACAACCAGAAGATTATCAAATCACACATCCCTACTGCAAATACTCCAGCTAAGATTGACATCCTCGAGAATGGATGCAATCCACCAGCAGCAGAAGTGTCTGCACCTCAACAGAAAAGAGGCAGACCACCAGGCTTCAAGGATAAAAATCCAAGAAAAAGAAAAATATCCAGAGACCTTGGGATGATACCCCACAGAGAAATAAGCTCATGTCCATACCCTCACCCCTCCCGAAATCCACTGCAGAGGAACTGCCGGGTGAAACTGAAATATCATTAAACTATGTACGTACATGGGAGTTGTTGGACAGAAAGAGTACAGTCGTCGACGATGATTTTGCATTTCATATTGCTATTCACGTCGTCAGAAGAGACGATGATCATGATCCGCATTTCGTTGCTGAATGCAAACGTAGAAATGATTGGCCAAAGTGGAATCAAGCAATAGACGCTGAGCTGGACTCGATTAAGAATCACAAAGTCTTTGGGCAAATAGTTCAGAAACCTACTGGTGTCAAACCTGTGGGATACAAATGGGTATTCGTGAGAACAAGAAATGAAAATAATGAGATCGCACGCTACAAAGCACGGCTTTTAGCGCAAGGATTTTCCCAAAGACCGGGTATTGACTATGAGGAAACATACTCCCCGGTCATGGATGCGATCACTTTCCGATTCCTGATAAGCTTAACAGCAAAGGAAGGTTTAGATATGTAGCTGATGAATGTTGTGACTGCATATCTATACGGTAATCTCGACAAGGAGATATACATGAAACTTCCAGATGGATTTTCAATGCCTGCTGAATTAAAAGATAGACCTCGGGACGTCTACTCTGTTAAGCTCCAAAGATCATTGTATGGTCTTAAACAATCGGGACGGATGAGGTATAACAGACTACGTGAATTCATTGTACAACAAGGATTCAACAATAATGAAGTCTGCCCTTGCATTTTTATAAGAGCAAAGGGAAAAGGATTCGTCATAATAGTAGTCTACGTAGACGATCTGAATCTCATTGGATCTCCTGAAGAGATCGCTGAGATATCCGTAAGCCTGACAAAAGAATTCGAAATGAAAGACATAGGCAAAAAGAAATTTTGCCTTGGCTTACAGATTGAACATCTAAAAGACGGAATCCTATTACACCAAACCACATATACGAAGAAAATGTTGCAAAGATTTCATATGGACCAATGTTATCCACTTAGTACACCTATGGTGGTACGATCTTTGGATGCGCATAAAGACCCCTTCCGGCGCTGGAAGAGGGGGAGGATATACTTGGTCTAGAAGTCCCTTATTTGAGTGCTATTGGAGCACTTCTATATCTGGCAAACTGCACGCGTCCCGATATAGCGTTCGCAGTAAATTTACTAGCCAGATACAGTGCAGCGCCGACGCAGCGCCATTGGTCCGGGGTAAAGCACCTTCTGCGCTGCCTCCAAGGGTCTACAGATTTGGGACTCTTTTACAAAAATGGATTATCATCCGCACTTGTTGGTTATGCTGATGCAGGTTACCGGTTGGATCCCACAATGCAAAGTCACAAACATGGTACGTGTTTACCCATGGTGGGACAGCCATTTCCTGGAGATCCGTTAAGAAAACCATGACGGCGACCTCATCTAATCACTCATAGATCATCGCCATCCATGAAGCAAGCAGAGAATGTGTCTGGCTACGGTCAATTGTAAATCACATCCTGGTGACGACCGGATTGAAGTCTGTGGGCATTGAACCTACTACCATGTTCGAGGACAACGCTGCTTGCATATCTCAGCTACGAGGTAGCTACATCAAAGGTGACATAACGAAGCATATTTCTCCCAAATTCTTCTGGACGCACGAGCTATAGAGAGATGGTGTGATCGACATCAGACAAGTACAATCATGTGACAACCTGGCAGACTTGTTCACTAAAGCCCTTTCTACTACTACCTCTAGGAAGTTTGTACCGAAAATTGGGATGATGCGCCTACGAGATCTGAAAGCCCGAGTGCTTGTACAGAGCATGGGGAGTTATAGAGTATCTGCACTCTTTTTCCTTAACTATGGTTTTTTTCCACATGGTTTTCCATAGCTAACGGTTTTAACGAGGCAAACCTCACCAACTCAAGATCCTGAAGTATCCACCCCATGCGAGACGCATACTACACTCAGAATCCTGAAGTATTCATGAGTAGAGTCAACATCTATGGATGGATAAGGGGGAGTTTTGTGAAAGGATAATACCGAGTCGCATGGGCGGAACCATGATGGAACGACAGGGGGGCCAAACAGTGTTACAAAAAGGCATACAAACTGCATTCGTAAAATACATTGATGCGATGGTGTTCAAGTCGGTGAGTCCAAAGAGACTAAAGGGGTGTTTTTCCATTACGTTGTCTATTTGAGGTGACGAAGTGGACAACAAAGTAGATGTGAAATACACAGCATAGGCCCTATGCAACATATGGCTTACGGATCAAGTAAGAAAGCAGAAAACAAAAACAAGTTTTAATTATATAAGAAAGAAAATAAGTTACAAAGATTCAAATTACTTTAAACGATCAACAAATTTCCCCATGCATTTATTAAACACAAAATCGTTCACGAAAAGACATGAACGAGGAACTAAGGTTAATTACTTTGTTAATTTGCAAAAAATGAAAATTTAAAAAATTTAACTACAACAAGAATCGAACCCAGAACCATCTACAAATCAACCAAAAACACAACCAATCTGCTACTGAGGCAACCTTTTTTTGATTGAAAAGTTTATATACATAACATTGTAATAATATATATGTAAACTCCACATGCAAGTGTTAATTACAGGTAAGGCGATAACAAATATTACAGCCAAAATGGTCATAGGTTCCTACATCCATCAACTCCTGCAAAAAAGAGCAGGAAGAGAATTGGCATTGACTGGTATTTGTCCTTATGATAACACCAACAACCCCCAAGACAAAGCAACGAGGATTCCATGGCCTCAGATGCAAGCTTGTGGTAAGAGAACCACCGACAAGGTAAATGGATAAAGCACTAATCAAACCATATTTAAGGAATTAGTTCGCATAAATTATAACTATGTCGACAGCTTCTGCGGCTTCCATTCACTTATTGCCTTGAGATGGACTGTACAGGAACCCGGTCTTAAATTTTAATCAGTTAGGGTAATGGTTAGGCGCTTTTGGTGTTGCTATAATTCTAGAACCAAAACAATAACTTAGAAAAATATGACATCGTAATACAAGGGCATTATTTTAGGCAATGACAAACTCAATTTCGACACATTCCTTACAAATAACCCTTATTCTACCTAAAAATATAAAAACTTACCAGACAATATCCCTCCCGGAATTGAACCGGTGACCACATGATTAAGGATGAGGTGCTCAACCACCAAGCCAAAGGAACAACCATGTTATTTGTGATGAATTTTAATTACCTAGCCTTAGATTACGGATGTGCTGTCATATATATGTATGAATGTAATTTTTGTAAAAGGGGGGGGGGCACCCGCCCCCCTCCCCCCAACCCCAACGTGGCTCCGCCCCGGCCGAGTCCGTTAGTCGGTTGGGATCACGGCTTATCTTATAGATAAGACTGTATCTATTGTATCTTACCTGTATACGCTCATCTATATGCTATAAATAAAGAGCCGAGGTTCCCTCCAGATGATGATTAATAACATATTTATTATTATTGTTTCTTTTAGGATTGTGCTAAATACATCTCAAATGTTTGAGGGGGGTTTTAGGCATTTGCCGAAAATGGCAAAACAAGGAAAGAAGTATGAAAGATTTGAATTGGAGATGTGATTGCTTTTGACAATCATAGCAACATCCTAAACACACCTTAAAAGTTGAGAATTGCTCCCTGCACCTCAAACTGAGGTGCAGGGAAGTGACCTTTTCCTAAAAATATAAAAAAGATTAACTCATACTTGTTGTGAATGAGGGAGACCTTTGGCCTCCCCTCCTTCATTACCCATTCATTAGGCCCCCCATTACTTAGAGTAATGGGGACCCTTGGTCTCCTAGAGGCTTTTGGCCTCCCCACTATGAGATAAATAAATAGAGCACCATGGCTCTTAGCCATGGTTACTCATTCTTAGCAATGAAATGATCTCTCTCTCTCTCTCTTGAGTTTATTTTCATCCAACACGTTATCAGCACGTATTCTCCATTCTTGAGCAAAAATCTTCATCTAAATTCATCCCTGCGCGCAAGGAATCTAACGTTGCTGCGGCGGTTCGCCCCCCCCCCCCCCCCCCCCCCGCCTGAGAGGGGGGGCGTTCCGTCAGCGCCCCCCCCCCCCCCCGCCTGGGGGGGTTATTATCAGCGCCCCCCGCCTGAGGGGGGGCGTTCCGTCAGCGCCCCCCCCCGCCTGGGGGGGTTATTATCAGCGGCCCCCCTGCCTGGGGGGGGGGGGGGCGTTCCGTCAGCGCCCCCCCCCCCCCCCCGTCTGGAGGGGGGCGGGTTTTCCGGCAGGATTGACACTCCAGCTAGGATTGACATCCCTATAAATGGATGCAATCCACCCGCAGCAGAAATGGCTGTACCTCAATTGAAAAGAGGACGGCCACCAGGTTCAAAAGATAAAGTTCCTCGAAAGAGGAAGATTCCTGGTGAAAATAAGATTATCCCTCCACAGGATACTGAGCTCAGGACAGCTACCTCTCCCCTCCTAATTTCCCACGCAGAGGAAACATTAAGAGAAACATCATTAAACTTTGTACGTACTGGGGAGGTACTGGACCGACATAGCACAGTCGTCGACGACGATTTTGCGTTCACTATTGCCGTTCACGTCGCTGAATACGACGATGACGTCGAACCACTTTCTCTAGCGGATTGTAAACGCAGAGATGATTGGCCAAAGTGGGACGAGGCGATAAGAGTAGAGCTGGACTCACTCTCGAAACGCAAAGTCTTTGGACCTGTAGTCCAAACACCAGTAGGTGTTAAACCTGTGGGATATAAGTGGGTTTTCATTAGAAAAAGAAATGAAGAAAATCTGATCGTCCGCTACAAGGCGCGTCTTGTAGCAAAGGGTTTTTCCCAGAGACCGGGTATCGATTATGAAGATACATACTCCCCGGTAATGGACGCTAATACATTCAGATTCTTAATAAGCCTATCATCTCTGGCAAGCCTAGAAATGCAGCTCATGGACGTTGTGACTGCATATCTTTATGGCGATTTAGATAAAAAGATCTATATGAAACTACCAGATGGGTTTAACTTACCCACAGAGATGAAAGAGATACCTCGGGACGTATTCTCTGTTAGACTACATAGATCCTTGTATGGACTAAAACAGTCGGGCAAAATGTGGTATAACAGACTAAGTGATTTCCTTGCACAGCAAGGATTCACTAATAACGAAGTCTGCCCGTGCATCTTTATCAAAAGAACGGGAAAAGGATTCGTCATCATAGCAGTTTACGTTGATGACTTAAATCTCATAGGCTCTCCAGCAGAGATTAATGAGATATTTGTAATGCTAAAGCACACTTTTGAAATGAAAGACCTAGGCAGAACGAAGTATTGCCTTAGCTTGCAGATTGAACACCTACAAGGTGGAATCCTTCTACATCAATCCAATTATACCAGGAAGCTTTTAAATAAGTTCCAAATGGATAAATGTCATCCTTTATGTACCCCTATGGTCGTGAGATCATTAGACGTACAAAAGGACCCCTTCCGGCCTCTGGAAGAGGGGGAGGAGATACTGGGTCCAGAAGTACCCTACCTAAGTGCCATTGGTGCACTTCTCTATCTGGCTAACTGCACGCGTCCCGATATAGCGTTTGCAGTCAATCTCCTAGCCAGACACAGTGCAGCGCCTACAAAGCGCCACTGGAATGGAGTAAAGCATCTTCTGCGATACCTCCAGGGTTCCGTAGACCTTGGACTTTACTACCAGAGAGGTGCCTCCTCCCAGTTACTTGGTTATGCCGATGCAGGCTATCTTTCAGATCCGCATACGGCAAAATCACAGACTGGTTTTGTCTTTACCTACGGAGGAACTGCTATCTCCTGGAGATTGGTAAAACAAACCACTACTGCTACATCTTCCAACCATGCAGAGCTCATCGCGATCCATGAAGCGAGCAGAGAATGTTTTTGGCTACGCTCCGTCGTCCAACACATCCTCCAATCCACTGGCCTGAAGACCGGTGATCTGGAGCCTACTGCCCTATTCGAAGACAACGCCGCGTGCATTGCTCAGCTTCAGAAGGGCTACATCAAAGGCGACAGGACAAAGCACATTTCTCCCAAGTTTTTCTGGACGCACGAGCAGAAGAACGACAAGCAGATTGAAGTTCGACATATCCAGTCATGCAACAACTTAGCTGATCTTTTTACTAAGGCATTGCCTAAATGTACTTTTGTAAAGCTTGTAAAGAACATTGGTATGCGACAGTTGAAAGACCTGCAAGCCTGAAGCTTGTACGGATCAGGGGGAGTAACCTGTGGGTTGCACTCTTTTTCCTTAAGCGGTTGGGTTTTCCCACTGGGTTTCCACAGCTAAGGTTTTAACGAGGCAAACACACTTACTCTGGATCCAGAAGTATCCACCCCTTGCCTCAGTAGCTGAGACCGAAGTGATGAATGTGTAAGGGGGGAGTGTTGTGAATGAGGGAGGCCTTTGGCCTCCCCTCCTTCATTACCCATTCATTAGGCCCCCCCATTACTTAGAGTAATGTGGACCCTTGGTCTCCTAGAGGCTTTTGGCCTCCTCACTATGAGATAAATAAATAGAGCACCATGGCTCTTAGCCATGGTTACTCATTCTTAGCAATGAAATGATCTCTCTCTCTCGAGTTTATTTTCATCCAACAATACTGTTACTTTTCACTCTATTTTCTATAATTCCTTTCTATTTTAAGCTAAATGTCACCTCTCTGCATCTCAGCTTGAGGTGCAGAGAGCAATTCTCTAAAAGTTTGAGATGTTTTTAACAATTACCTTCATTTATTTGGAGAGAGAGAGAGAGACTGTTGTCTCCCTGACACATGCAGCGAGAGACTGTTGTCTCTCTGTCTCTGACACATGCATGTCTTCTTTGCTATAAAGACAGAGCAGAGAGTGGGGCCTTCACCAAAACCCAGCTCTCGTTGGGATCCTCTCCATTAGAAAGGGAGCAATCAGTGTCCCGTGAGCTGCTGAGAGAAGGGAGAGGGAAAGGCAGAGATTTGGTGAAAATTAAATTCGATGGCGGCTGCTCGCAGGATCGCTTCTTCAGTTCTCTTCCGGTCATTATCTTCTGCTTCTTCACGCTCTGGTCTCTTCCGAGCAGGTGTTGATCCTATTTTCATCTTAATTTTTGAAGTTAAAAATTGAATCTTTTATTCTTTTTTATGGGTCCTGGTTGTTTGATTGTTAGGTTGTTTAATCTTTAAGACTTTAAGTCGCATCATATTTTTTCTATCTGGGTATTGATTAATTTGATGGATACGATTTTTTTTACTCAGAAAAAAGCATTCTTGTGGGGGGAAAAAAATTAAAAATCAATCGAATCAATTTTAGAGAGATTTTTCGTTCTGGGTCTGTGGATATTGGTCATATTCATTCTTTTGGGGCAAAAAAAAAAATCTCTCTTTGTTTTAAGCTGTGAGATTTTGAAGAGTGTTGCTGTATTTCTAGTATGTTTAACTATCTCACAATGGGCATCAGGAATTCAAATGTATGGCACTGCTGCCGCAGTTGACGAGCAGCCTATCACGCCGCCGGTCAAGCCAGAGTACACCAAGCTTCTTATCAATGGGAACTTTGTGGATTCAGCATCGGGTACGTTGAACTGATCTATTACAATTGAGGTTGGCTATTTGAAATTAATTGCTTGAAGCATCCTTCAATTTTGTGCTTGATGATCGGCTGCAGGAAGGACTTTTCCTACATTGGATCCCAGGACAGGGGAGGTGATTGCCCACGTTGCTGAAGGGGATGCCGAAGATGTTGACCGTGCCGTTGCCGCTGCTCGCAAGGCGTTCGATGAAGGCCCCTGGCCGAGGATGCCAGCCTATGTAACTACCTTAAAACTTTTTCTTAACATGAAATATTCATCTCTTAGGAGGGAGAATGCTATCTTGTATTTGTTCATGGTATGGGAAACGTTTCGCTTGTTATTGAAAAATTCGACCTGCATAAATCTTCGGACTCAGGAGGATTGTGCTTTGTACCCCTCTAGTTGGCAGATGACTGTAATATTGTATGGGCAGTTATCTTGGAATCATGTTATTGATCTTTATCTCTTTATTGTTCATCCGTTCAGGAAAGGTCACGCATATTGTTCAGGTTTGCGGATTTGATCGAGAGGCATAATGATGAAATTGCGGCACTCGAAACTTGGGACAGTGGGAAGACTTATGAGCAGACAGCCAATGTAGAAATTCCTTTGGTGGCTCGCCTAATGCGATATTATGCTGGTAAGAGGTGCTATTCTTGAAGTGATGAAATGCCCTTTGTTCTGCATGCTAGTTTTTTTTTGTATAAGCGACGGATGAATGCCGCAGGCTGGGCGGATAAGATCCATGGACTTGTTGTCCCGGCGGACGGTCCCCATCATGTACAAGTTCTGCATGAGCCAATTGGCGTCGCCGGTCAGATTGTTCCTTGGAATTTCCCCATTCTTATATTTGCCTGGAAAGTTGGCCCAGCTCTAGCTTGTGGAAACACCATTGTGCTCAAGTCCGCAGAGCAGACTCCTCTTTCTGCTTTCTTTGTGGCAAAGTTGTTGCACGAGGTAGGAGCCTTAACTGCATGCTTTGCCCATTTTTATGATTCCCCTTTTACGTGTATTGAATGGCACGGTTGATGTTGGCCCAATTTCTTTGTTTGAGAATGGATGTTGGTTCCATTCAAGCTTAGGGGGTGCTAAAATCACCCGGAAATACAAACCTGACATCTAATGACTTGAACTACTGTCCGGCATGCTCAATAACGTAACCGTCTAATAGACATCGGCAATCAAATGATGCATAGTTATTTCATTCTTACTCTAGATACTGTTGTCGACATATTCTATTTTAGAGCGTTTGTGTGGTGCCCCGAGACACATCAACTGTGGCCAATTCTATGACCAAATTATAGGTTAATGTTATTGTTTACTGTATTTAAATAGACCATGGCTGTAGCTCTATCCTGTAGTCTCAAAAAAAAATTTATGTTCAATGTTAATTACTGTTAATTATGGAAGGCTTACATAGTTTTCCATGTGTCTAGCTCCAGTACTTTTAGGCGGACATGATCTTTTAGAATGAGTTGGCGATGTTTATTAGGAATTTCTCAATTCAATTAGCAGTAGATGAATCAGATCCTTTTTATATTTTTGTTTATCTCGTAAGTGTATTGTCTGCTTTTCCGATCCATTTTCACAATATATTTTTTTCCCTCCTCTATCAGAGATGCATCTCTTTTAAGTTTAAACTTCCTCCCCCCAAGTTATTTTATGCTACTGTAGACCTTGTGCTGCTATGACTTCTGCAAGTCTCTTCTTTCGCATATGGAAAAGTTTTGCGCTTATTTGCTGGGATAAAGAAAGGACGATAACTGAAAAACGTTGATTCTAAATTTCATAGATTGTGTTAGTTGATGCATTTTTACCGTCCATCTTTATATTTTATACAAGTCAATATCATCCATTCTTCTCTTTTAAAAAAGAAAAAAAAGAAAAAAAATCGGTTTTATGCCCTGAGAAAATGGCAATGAGACACTCGTGTTCGGTATAGAAATTTATGTGTCTTAGATTGTACAATGTAAATTCATTTGACATGTGCTATCAATTTAAGTATATAAACATGATTTAATTTTCAATTTCCAAAGACCTGTTGTGGAAGAAAGATATTACTTGTTAAAATTGTTAGATTAATACCTAGGATTCAATCACATAGAACATGAAAACAATATGAAAAGTAAAAAAAATACAAGAATTGGTAACGCAGTTCGGTGCGCCACCTACATCTGCGGGGCCACGCCCAAAAAAAAATACTTCACTATTTCAAAAATGATTACAATGACTAATGTTGCAGTTCCATTAGGAGAATACACTCACCCCTCAATACAACCACAATAGGTGATTCCAATCAACACAATAACACGATCCACTTGCAACGAAAACTGATCTAAATCAAATTCCATTTGATTCATATCTTCGTAGCCGTCAGCCTCATTCACCAGAATGAGAAAGTGGAGTAATCCTAGCAAGATCCCCTTGCAAAAACTGACCTGAATCAAACTCCCTTTGATCCCTACCTTTGTAGCCATCAGCCTCCTTCCCAGAATGATGAACCGATCTATTTAGATACCCTAGCCGACCTGCTTGAGAGCTTTTATATAACCTCAACCTCAGTCAAAGATCTATTTCGGTTAATAAATCAATTTAAAATCACAAGCAGCTATTTCCGCCTAACAAACTAGGCAACAACCAGATTCCAGGCGAGATTCTGGGTGTCAATATGAAACAACAGATTCTGAATGAGATTCTGGGCGACAATATAGATCTAGAAATTCTGAAACAAAGATCATGCAGTCGAATCCCACATGTCATGAACGATGTCATACAACATGACTCATAGTATGACCTAACAAACTGTGCAAAAACAGTTCAGACTCCACAACCAGAACAATACAGACCCAGTGCTACTAATGCCAACATATAACAACATGAAAACAACATAACAAACTCCCTTTTTGGCATTATGTGGCACAACCCAAGCACAGACAAAAATGCTCACAAGAAACAACAACAAAGCACAAATTTTGTCCTCCCCCTTTGAGCCACAGTAATCCAACGAATACATCAAGAAGTCGTAGCTGGAGCCAGAGCAGTATCAGAGGCCCCTGTAGACGAAAAGGACGTCAAAATACGCCTTAGAGCTTAAGCTCTACTGTCAAATGTAGCCTTCTGAGCTTGTAAAACAACAATCTAACGATTAATGTCTCTCGATGTAGTTTCATAAATGGCAATGTCAGCTCGAATGCGAGAAGTAGATAGAGACAGTGGAGAGGGTCGGTGAAGGAATCGATGATTCTGGAACAACTCTGGCTTTCTTAGAAGCTGGCATTGAAGAAGTAGATAGCGGACTTGGCTAAGCACAACATCGCTTGGAGGAACGACGACGAGCAGGATGAGGAGCTCCCAGCTATGCAAGAAGATTAGTATGTTCAAGATCTGAGTCAGGCAGAGTATGCTCAGAATCAGAAATAGCTGGAGCAACAACACATGGTGTAGAAGCGGATGTCGTGTCATATGTCACAACATGTTCCATAACATAAGCAGCATGAATCAGCTGAGCCGTCCTAAGGTGTCGGCTCCTGTGTTATAACATCGTCTGTAACATAACGGTCAACATGGGCAACACATTTATCAATAAGAGAATCTGACAAGATGACATTAGGAAGGTCCCAATAGTGTCTAACCCACCAAACAGAAGTAGCTTGACTATTTGTTTCATGTGGATCTGAGAAATCTGCACCAGATTTCTGATGTGTACAGACACCATCAAATACAGACAGGAAAGAATCTGAGTCATCAAGATGACAATCTCAATCGACACACCACAGAGGAAGATCGGGGACCAGACTCAGTGGTCCAGTAAAAGTGTGTCATCATCGATAAAGCTAATAATTTCCAGCTGCCTCCAATATAATCCAAGTACATATCTCCAATAATCAATCCAGAACAAACAAAACAAGAAACATAAAGAGGCTCCACTGACTCTCTCATTCGACAAAATAGAGCAAAGAAATCCTCAGATACAGCGGAATTAGAGGAAGAAATGTGTACCTCACACCTAATGGTGGACTGCCAAAATGGAATGATATGCAGTGCAGTAGTCAACTTACGAGAGACCGAAATTGTAGCATGCGTAGCTGACGAGGTCGGGGAAGGCGGCAGTGTAGAAGGAGAAGCAACGGTGGACTGCGTTTTTAACAACTTGCATATTTAAATACAACAAATCCCCAATTCCTGATGTTGCACATGATTCTTGGAGATGTTTATAGCACTTTGGTTGTCATCCGTCTTGTTCTTAAAGCTCCATTTGGTCCCAATTACATTTACACCATCTTGTCTTTCAACGAGAGTTCACACATCATTTCTTTGGAACTGATTGAGCTCTTCCTGCATAACAGATACCAGGTATTCATCCACAAGAGCTTCCTTCACATTTTTTGGTTCAAGCAATGAAGTAAAACACACATACCTGGCAAGATCACGACAGTTGATGCGATTTGTGCCGCTTGTTCGATGTTCTTCGAAAATATCTCCTATAACCAGCTCAGGAGGATGATTCTTGATAATTCTGAAAGAAGATTCATAAGAATTTGTAGTAGGTTGCTCACATTGATTGTTGTGAGGACATGTCGTTTTTTGTGTCATAACATTTGTAGCAACATTGTTTTGTATCGTATCACATGTTATAACATCAGTCATGACATGAGGTGTTTTGTTGGAAGCTGCAGTATTTAGTTCTTCGTTCATAACACGCTATTCTTCAAATATTTTCTTCGTGTCTTTGACTTTTTCATTTGTGAATGTATCTCATTGCTGTTGAAAACACCGACAACGACATTAATGGATTCCATCATGGTTCTCAGAAAGTACTAGAGTCTTGTAGCAGATAGCAGTTGTCAGCAGACCTCTTGCCCATCAGTATATACTCTTTAGCAGCATTAAGGACAATGCATTTCTCCTTAGTGAATCTTACAAACAATTCTTGACCACACAGTTGACTGATACTTATTAGATTGGCTTTGAAATCTTCAACATGCAAAACATTCTTAAGCTTAAGAAGCCCAATTACATTCAGATTACATTTACCAACAACTTTGCTTCTTTAACCGTCACCAAACGTTACAGGTCCTCCTGTACTGCTTTGTAGTCATCAAGGAACTCCCTGTTGCATGTCATATGCCTTGAGCATCCACTATCAAGATATCACATGATGCCTGAAGACGCTCTCAGTGACGTATAAGCTGATATTTATGTAAATCAGTATTTCTGACCCACTGTCGTTTCACTATTCTGCTCAGAGAACTGACTTTTCTTCATTCCATAAAGTGACGCATAAGACTGACTCATAAGACTGAAACAATTCTTCTCAGATTGACCAATCATCCTATAATATTCACACTGGACTCCTTCCCCTGACATTTGTGGTCAACTTCTTCATATCATTATTAACACTGTGCTTGTCGATTTTCTCAACCTCCCTTGTGAACTTCACCTTTTTGGTCATAACACTGTTAGAGTTGGGACCTCCATGATAGCCCAAACCATGATGATCTCTTGCAGTCTACCCATGCTTAAGATATCATCCAGTTTTGCTTTTTCTGAATTAAACTTATTTAATGTGGTCTCAGCTTTCTCTGTCCTGAGAAGAGTATTTCTGAAACTGCTTTCCAGCTTCCTAAGATTCTCTTCAATATCAAGGTATTTGATCTTGAATTCTCCCTTTTCTTTCTTCAACTTTTCATTTTCTTCTTTGAACACTTTGTTAATGCTACAGATCTGCATCCACTATTCGTACATCATCTGGTATGCGGTCTGGATATCTTCTTCACTCACTTCATCATCGCTGTCAACTTCAGAATCTGATTCAACTGTAGATGTCATAGACGATGTCATAACACTGGATCTAACATTGTCTGATTTGGTGACATATGTCATGGACGAAGTTGCAACATCAGATTTGTCATTGCTGCCAGTGTTGTAATCAGATCGTTTCTCTAGATAGGCTGTGAAAACAACATAATTGCTAAACTAAAGATTTCCTCTTCTTCAGCCCTGCCTTCTGACTCATTTTCACTCTAGATACTAATCAAAGACTTCCCTTTTTGTTTATTCAGTGTTTGCACATTAAACCTGAATATGCACATATCCCTCATATTCTCTACACTGAATCCCTTTTCATCTCTTCTTCTGATGATTCTTCTTATTCCGGTTGAAAACTTTTCCGGTCGAAGTATCACCAGGCTGAGGCATATTGTTTCCAGTCCTGGAGCTCTGCCATTTACTTCCAATTTTCTTGAGCACGCTGCTGAAACTTTTGGTCAGTGGACTGTATCCTCATCTAAACCAGATTCATCATTTTCCTTAAAAGGATTTCTAGCATCCACTTTTAAAGCCACTCCTTTATCTCTTTTGTTCTGATTCTGATTCATCTCAAAAGTCTGAAGAGACCCAATTAGCTCATCAAGCCTCATAGTAGAAATATCTATTGCTTCCTCAATAGTAGCCACCTTAGCCGAGAACCTTTCAGGAAGAGATTTTAAAGTCTTTCGCACTAACTTAATTTCCGAATATTTCTTACCAAGTTGATAGGCCTTATTGGCAATATCTCTCAGCTTCCTATTAAACACATCAATAGTCTCATCATCGCCCATTCTTAAATTTTAAAATTGTGAAGCAAGCATTTGAAGTTTTGAAATTCTCACCGAATTAGTTCCTTCATGGACAGTTTGAAGTATATCCCATGCTTCTTTCGAAGTTTCACACATAAAAATGAGTTTGAGTTCTTCATCCACTAATGTGAAAATAGCATTTACAGCTCTAGAGTTTCAAAGAGCAGCACATTCTTCATTCTAACTCCAATCCTTTGCCTCCTTAAATGATTCATTCCCATCTTTGTCAACTTGAACAGGTGAAGACCATCCTTCAATAACTGCAATCCAAGTTTTTTCATCAAGAGATTTGATAAAGGCATGCATCCTCGCTTTCCAATATGTGTAGTTGGTTCCCTCAAGCAAAGGAGGGCGAATAACGGAAACACCTTCTCAAGTATTCATGATTGACGTACTTATAAGCCAAGATCACATACTCTTTGACAACAAAGTAACACGGATGACCAACTTTGATACCATTAGATCAGTACCTAGGATTCAATCACATTGAACATGAAAATAATATGGAAAGCACAAAGAACACACATCAATTGGTAAGCAGTTCGGTGTGCAAACATATATCTGCGGGGCCACGCCTAGAAAAAATACTCCATTATTTCAAAAACGATTACAATCACTAATATGACAATTCCATTAGAAGAAAAACATCCCCTCAATACAACCACAATAGGTGATTCCAATCAACACAATAGCACGATCCCTTTGCAATGAAAACTGACCTGAATCAAATTCCATTTGATTCCTACCTTCGTAGCAGTTAGCCTCATTCACCAGAATGAAAAAGTGGAGTAATCCTAGCATGATCCCCTTGCAAAACTGATATGAATCAAACTTCCTTTGATCCCTAGCTTCATAGCCGTCAGCCTCATTAGGATGATGAACCGATCTATTCAGATACCCTAGCCGATCTACTTGAGAGATTTTATATAACCTCAATCGAAGTCAAAAGATTTATTTCGGTTGATAAATCAATTTACAATCTCAAGCAGTTATTTCTGCCCAACAAACTAGGCAATAAGCTGATTTCGGGCGAGATTCTGGGTGTCAATAGGAAACAAGAGATTCTGGGCGAGATTCTGGGCGACAATATAGATCTGGAAATTCTGAAACAAAGATCCTGCAGTTGAATTCCGCATGTCATGAACGATGTCATACAACATGACTCATAACATGACCTAAAAACTGTGCAAAAATAGTTCAGACTCCACAACCAAAATAACCCAGACCCAGTGCCACTAAGGCCAACATATAACAACAAGAAAACAACCCAACAAAAATTATGAAAATTTAGAAGACAAATTAGAGTTTCTCATAGATTATATGTGATAAAATAAAAATACAAAGAAAGATGTTTATGTAGTCTTGCAAATAAAAAAGACTATTCTGTCCTTAAACAATAATTAACTTATTTTAATACCATCATTCAAACTCATGATATTGTCGTAAAAAGCATAGAGAGCTTGCCAAATAAAAAAACGGAAGCATGCAGTTGAATGCAGCTTCGTAAAGAGATTGACAATCTGTATGAAAGAAGAAACAAACGGTGCCGTGATAATGCTCCACTGATAGTGATATCGAGTGCCATGACAATCAATCTTAATATGTTTGCTCCGCTTATGGAATACCGAATTACGAACAATCTTTATAGCACACTTATTGTCATAATACAACAGAGTATGGAGACGAAGTAAAACCCTCATTTATGTAATTAACTAACAAACTATCTCACAGAAAGTTAAAGTCATAGCAAGATACTCTGTTTTTGTAGATGATCTAGAAACAATATCTTGCTTTTTTGCTTTTTCAAGAAATTAGAGTATCAACTGAAATGATGCAATATCTAGTGGTAGACGTATGATTTATATGATTAATTGCCCAATCACCATCACCGAATATACACACAACTTTAAAGACGCGTATGAAAGGAGTAAAAGACTTTGAAACTGAGTATCCCGAAGATACCATAAAATAAGAAGAACAACAGCCCAATGGAATGTTTGAGGCAAATAACAAACTGTCTAACTACATGAACGTCATGTGTAATATCTGGATGAGTGATAGTGAGATACGCCAAGCTACCAACAACAGTGTGATACAAACTAGGATCAGGCAACACATGACCATCTGCAACTGTATATCGAGCATTAACATCAAGAGGTGTATCGGTAGTCGTATTATATTAAGACGAGCCCGCGCAAATATGTTGGTGATATACATAGATAAGAAAGAAGATAACCTTTTAGAGAAGAGGCAATTTCAATACACAAAAAGTAAGTAACGTAGTAAGCCCACATCCTCCATAGCAAAACAAGCTAACTTCAACTTTAGCATCAAATATTATCGACGTCATCACCTATAATAATTATGTCATCAACATACAAAGATATCAAAATTCGATTGACTGCTGTGTATTTAATAAACAATACTGAGTCATGCTGGCTAGGTCGAAATCCAAGTGAAGAAATCATGGTAGAGAATTTCTCAAACTAGACTCGGGATGTCTATTTAAGACCATAAATAGCTTTTTGAGCTTGCAAATTTCACGAGGTTGTTGAGCACCAAGGTGAGGAATTATATAGATTTCTTCTTGAAGATCACCATTTAAAAATGCGTTTTAACTGACAATGGCAAGCTTCTGAGGTAGGTTCATCTCGAAACCCAGTCCGATACTGAAACCCGGCCGATACTATGGTTTTAACATACATTTAAGATATGTCCTATTGACGAACAAAGGTAACTGCAATAATGTGCAAACTGTAGTCATTTTTACAACTTGTATAAAAGTCTCATCATAATCCATACCATACTCCTGAGAGTAATCTTTAGTGACCAATCTAGCTTTGTATCATTCAATAGAGCCATCAGATTTGGTTTTGATTTTATATGCCTAGTGAGAACCAATTGCTCGTTTTTTCGATGGTAGAGGTACCAAATCCCAAGTATGTGTCTGATATAGTGTAGTAAGTTCCTCAGCCATAGCCTACTGTCAAAGTAGATCACGAATAGCCTCTCTATAGGACAAATGTTCAGAGAGACGATGAATAGATGATAAGAATGAAACAAAAGAGCTAAATAATAAGAGTAAACAAAATCGGATAGCTGAGTGGATTTATGAGTATGCGTAAGGTAGCGAGGAGCAAGATAATACACAATTTCAGGAAGTGATTGTGCATGCGTAGAAAGATTGTGAGCCAAAGTACCGGTATTTGTAGAACTGTTAACAAAAACTTAACAAGTGTTAAGATCTAAACTGACAGCATCAGTATCAAGTGTAAATGGATCAATACAAATACAAATAAGATCTGACATAGTCATATTATGTGTACTAGCAGGAATAGAAAAGAAACAAATATGTTATGTTTAAGAAACACAACATGATGCGAGACTTAACTGACTGGATCAAAACAACAATATCCCTTTTGACCTTCAACAAAACCTAGAATGACACAAATAGCAGACCGTGAAGATAGTTTTCTACGTTCGACATTCCCGCGAAACGCAAAACAAATAGAACCAAAAGCACGAAGGGAAGATTAATCAAGAGCAGATCTATATAATTACACAAAAGGTGTTAAACCTGAATTATGAGAGATATAGACTCTTTTAATAAGATGAGCAGCAATAAGAATTGTTTCTCCTCAACATTCACTAGGAACATATGCAAACTATAAAAGAAAGCGAGCTGTTTCAACAAGATGCCTATGTCTTCTTTCAGCCACATAGTTTTGTTCTGAAGTTTCTTTGCAAATAGTTTGGAGAATAGTCCCATCGGAAGCATGTAGGTCATAGAATTGATTAGAAATATATTCTCCAGTTAAATCACATCAAAAACACTTTATAACAGCAGAATGTTGAGTTTTCATAAGAACACGAAAATCATTGAAAAAATGAAAACGTTAGAGTGATGCTTCATAAGATATACCCAATAATTATGAGTGCAATCATCAATAAATGAAACAAAATATATTGAACCCATTTTGTTGTTATAAGAGAAGATCAACATACATCAAAATAAATCAGATCAAAAGGCACACGAGAAAAACGATACTTCCATTAAATGATCAAGAAGAGAATTTTACCAATTTGTAACCATTACAATCAGAAATTTCATACTGCTTTTGAGGAAACGAAAACGTAAACGAGAAGCAGAAACATGACCAAGACTTGAATGCCATAAATAAAAGTCAAAGAACGACTCAAACGAAAAGATGACAAATCAACATTGGAACCAACAAACTATGGTACTTTGAGCTCGTCCAAAAACTTGAGTCCCCCCCTTTTACGGTCCCTCTCAATAGTTTCTGGGATTGATGGTATTGCACGTAATAGTTGGAAGAGAAAAAGAGACCGAGTATCCAGATTCATATATTTGACTAACAGACTCAATGTAAGATTTGAAATATAGTATACGTGATGAAGAGTCAAGTGAGATGTGATAATTGACACAACACCCATTATATGTATGTGGATGCCATTTGCAGTTGTAATAGACGCAAATGATTTAGGAAAGAGAAACAATTGAGGACAAGTAAGGTGACATATGATGGGAAGTTTCAAAATTTAGAACCATACTGGAGATGATATACTGAGGAACTCGAGAATGACAAATGTGTGTGAGGAGGCGCAGAAATTGCATGAGGTTGGGTTGCAAGAAATTTCTGAAAGTGTTCGAGCATGTGTTTGTAAGTCCACCGAGACAATTGATTTCTAGGCTTTCATGGTGGAGTAGATGTAGACCCATTGTTATAGCAGTCGCCATTAAACCCGTAGCTCCCGCCATGACCACGCCTCTATCGCCATGTCTACCATAGTAGCCCCCAGCTCTGTGGTCGCCGCTGCCGTCGTCATCATGGACAAAAGCACCACGGGTCCGGTGACATTAATGGCCTTTGTGCGACCGTCTTCGCCCTCGGTGATGCTTAACTCCATGGACTCACCTTCTCCTACGTTTCGATAGCCCTCAAATTTGAGGATTCGCCTTCACTTAGGTTTCAGTAGCCCTCAGATTTGACAGAGAACTTGTGGGTGAAGAGATCGTCACCGAGCTCATTCGGTGTAATGAACCTTGACCCCTTAGTCCCATTGAACCACTTCACCTTCCTATTAAGCCGCTCCTGCGCCATCGAGGGGATCATCATACTCTACAATCAATTGAAACTACCACCTAAACCACCAAAGATCGCTCCTTCTCTATTAACTCAAGCACAAATTTAAACTTGTTTGGCTGATTTCAATCTCCTATGTACAGAAACCCTATGATATGAGATGGAGGCATCGTGGGCTCGGGCAACGCTGACGAAGAGGTCATCGCGAGCTAGCTATCGTGGGCTGCGGCAGACCATCTGAGTGTAGACGAAGAGAGACTTCTCCAGACCACATGGTAACGGGTTAACCGGCAGGGGAGGTGGATGAAGCTGTAGGCGCGATGGCGCTGGGATGGCGGTCGTAGCTCGGTGATATCACTCAGGCGGAGGTTATCGCCAGCGGCGATCGAGATGATCGAGATGATGACTATGTTAATTCTTCAAATTTCATAAAACACAATATGATTTCGCTTGAATTGGATTGAAACAGACCGGTAAAACCCTGGATCAAAGCTGGTGGGTCCAATCCTAGCTTGTCGCTTCCGTTTGTCTCGATGAAAGGCTGGATTTTGACGAGATGGCTAGCCTCTGAATATACTAAAAGGCGGTGGGTCTCGATGGCAATATTGGCTGCGAAGAACATCGTGAACAAATCAGATAAAAAAATTTGATCGCATCATCCGACCAAAATCACCAAGCAAACGACAATCAACCAAAATTGGATCCACGAAAGTTGTGGGTGAGATTCAATGTTCTTCAATGCAATCAACAAATTTCATAGTTTATAAGCTCTGATACCATATGAATACTGAGAAGACAAATTAAAGTTTCTCGTATATTGCATTAAGAAAAAAAAGAAGTTTATATAGTCTTGCAAATAATAAAAAGAGTATTCTACCCTTAAAAAAATAATTAACTTATTTTACCAAAACTGATATTAACATTAATATTATGAAGCACCATCATATAATTTTTTTTTAAAAAAAGAGGTGATGCACATCTTATTGTCGAGACATCGGAAATTGTTATTTTGTTTTAAATATTCTCTCCTGTGTCTCTTTGTCAGTTGCTTTTTTAGGATGAGATTTCAAATCGTCATTTAGTTTGCTATCGTATCAGTGTTATTTCTTAACTATCCAAGAACTCCTAGTTTGTAATTTTACGTAAAAATGATTTTAAATTTTTTTCCCTTTTCAGTCTTAATGGAAGTTACTTCCTTCAATACTTTTAAATGATGTAAATATACATGACAGGCGGGGCTTCCCGAAGGTGTTCTGAACGTTATCTCCGGATTTGGACCCACGGCTGGTGCAGCACTTGCTAGTCACATGGAAGTTGACAAGGTATTTGTTAGAGATGATATCTTCTAGTTCCACAACTTTTGTTGTAGGGCAATAAAATAGTTTGCATCTCACATTCATGAGTTTATTTGGCTACCTCTATCCCACTGCACTACATTTTCTGTGTTCGGGATATTGATCATTATCCCCTTTTTAGGGCTTTCGCCATTCAGTGTTTTAGGGGAAAAGACATACACTTGTTTTTATTAATTAACCATTCAGGATATAGCCCTCCCCGTTCTAGCTTGCAGATCTGATTGTGAGTTTTGGCTATCGGTAAATGAGAGGACATGATGATGTATGTAGTTAGATTTCTAAAGGTAAGTCAATATTATAGATAATACTTTAATAACCAATATATATTTTTATGCAAGGGTGTAATGATTTACTCGATCATTGGATTTAGCGGCCTGGTAGCACTAAGTTGTATTAGGATAGATGAGCCATCAAACGAAATTGAAGTGATCATCTGAACATGCTTAAACATAAGAAAGAGGAGTGTATTGGCTTATCAGTGACAAATTTGACAGATTAGCCACATCGATTCCATAATGTTCCTCTATAGAAATGGTGTGTTATGGATTTTATAGTAATGCAGACTCTTAAGGTTGTTGATGTTCAGCTTTTGCCAATGACTGTTGATCATGAAATGCAGATTGGTACGTAGTCCCTATTTTTATTTTTACACGAGACTCTACTTTCCATTCAGCTTGCTTTTACTGGGTCAACCGATACCGGAAAGATTGTCCTTGAAATGGCTGCAAGAAGCAACCTTAAGCCCGTCACATTGGAGCTTGGAGGCAAATCTCCAATGATTGTATTGGATGATGCTGATATTGATCAGGCTGTAGAACATGCACATTTTGCATTGTTCTTCAATCAGGTTCGTCCGATCACTGATACATTTGCACTGTTGATTTATTTGAGAGAGGAATTTGATGAACTGGAGATAAGCTTTTCTACAGGGACAATGCTGCTGTGCTGGATCTCGTACTTTTGTACATGAACGTATTTACGACGAGTTTGTAGAAAAATCAAAAGCGCGTGCTCTGAAACGTGTCGTTGGTGATCCTTTCAGAAAAGGTGTCGAGCAAGGTCCTCAGGTACATTCAAATACGTTCTCTCTTCTATTCTTGTAATTTTATTGGAGTTATTACTCTTTTTAAGTCATCTTTTTCTTCTCATTTTCCGTCATTTTTTTTGAGATGGCAAGCTATTGATGTAAATAATGCGGTATCATGAAATTTAGGGGGGAAAATCTATGCTATTCTTTGATAGTTGTTTCAATCTCTACTCATGGCTTCTTATTCACAACTTCCAAAGTCTAATATGCAAATGTATACAAATTAGGGAAGGAAAGAAAAGGGTAGATTCAAGTTAGACGAGAATAGATCGCAGAAAGAGAGAATGAGAGGCAGACCATGGGAATTAACTAGTACCAATGTAACTACCGACTGTAATTTACACCATATTATCATCTCAAATTTGGTTTTTACCTTTTGAGCTCATTGAATTGGTTCAGACTTTCAGATACGAATACAGACTCAGTTTGGCTAAACCCCTATTTTTGACAAAATAGGATGCAACCGACGAGTTGGTTGAGGTTTGGCTGATTGTTCAGCTTGTTTTCTAGCCATTTGCTAGATCAGATAACTATTTTTACCGTTGACAGAACTGAATCCCCTCCCATCACACAGATTTGAAAGCATATCTACATAAAGTCATCAGTTCTCTGGTTAAGAATGACATGAGTCGGAATGTGCATTTTATAAGATAGATAATAGAGTTGTGGGAAGATTCAATTTCTATTGATGATTGTAAGTGGCCTTAAATAGACATATACAACATCTCTTGAGATCACAATATTATTAACAATAGGATCTCTTGAGATCACAATATTAACAACAGGATCCTAACAATAAAATCTTCGAAATATTATTTATTAAGATCATTCGAATATTCTGTGATATCTTTGATACGCCCTCGCAAAATCGACATTCCATCAGCAACAGAGAGATTTTGGACCGTAGAAGTTGAAATCGTGACCGATGTAGTGGCTTGGTAAATAAGTCCTTAAGTTGATCTTGTGTAACCACAAAGGAGACAGAGAGTACACCTTTTGAGGCCAAATCGTGCACAAAATGAATGCCGACAGATATATGCTTCATCTTGGAAAGCATTATTAGGGGTAGAGAGAGACGGATTGTGCCTACATTGTCACACAACAACCGTAGAGGATGTTTTGTATGGATACCGTGATCGCAGAATAAGTGGCGAATCCAATAAACTTTCGAAGATGCTAAGGCGAGTGAGTGATATTCTGTTTCCGTCGACAATCTGGCGACGCCATTTTGCTTGCGTGAGTACCACGGTATTGGATTTGGTCCTAGAAAAATAATATATGCCGATGTAGATTTGTTGTCGCGTTCATCACCACCCCCAGTCGGAATAAGAGTACGTTGTCAATGTGAAATCCAGTGAGCGACGTAGGAGTAAGCCATGATGTAGGGTTCCCTTTAAGCACCAAAACAAATGCTTTGTAGAACACATATGTTAGGAAGTAGGACCAGCCATGTGTTGTGCCAACTTATTGACCGTGAAGTCGATATCCAGGCGCGTGAGAGGTGCATGAGTGTGAGATATTGCAAACCACCCATGGCTTGGTGAAACTCAGTTGGGGTGTCCGATTCAGTTATCGCAGGAGAAAGTGAGGTGGTCATATGGGTTGTAATTGACTTGGCCACATCCATGTGATGCCTCTGTAATAAGCCGACAATGTTCTTGTGTTGTGACAAGAATAGTCCTCCTTTATATTGGCCACCTCGACACCCAAGAAATAAGATTAAGCCCCAAGATCCTTAACAACAAATCATGAGTTCAAGTGTGCTATGACTTCAGCTATATGCGAGGAACTTGACCTAGTGATGATAGGGTCATCAACATATACCAAGACAAATAATATAATGGATTTATGATGATAAGTAAATAAGGATGTATCTGAAAGAGACTGAGTGAAGCAATACTCAATTAGAGCCAAGCTAAGAGCATGATACCATGCTCTTGGTGTTTGACGGAGACCATATAGAGATTTTCGAAGTAAGCAGACGTGGTGAGGACTTGCCTTGTCAATAAAGCCAGTAGGTTGAGACATATAAACAGATTCATTCAGCGTGTCATGAAGGAATACATTGCTGATATCTAGTTGGCGTAAAGACCAATTCTTCATAAGAGCAAGAGATAGAATGGTGTGTATAGTCACATGTTTTATCACTGGACTAAATGTTTCAGTGTAGTCCACACCTGGTCTTTGATGGATCCCTTTTTCCACTAGGCGAGCCTTGAATTTATTCACTGTGCCATCTAGTTTTCGTTTGATGCAAAACTCACACTTGCAGCCAATGATATTAGAATTAGGCAGAGGAGTGACGAGATCCCTTGTATCGTGCTTAGTGAGCGCTGTGAACTCATCAGCCATAACAGTGCGCCATTGAGGATCGTTTAAGGCTTGAGCTATGGTGGTTGGCTCAATGTCTACGGGTAAAGGATGTTTAGTAGTGGCGTTGAGTTGTTTTGGGCGGAAAATATTATTTTGGCTTTGGGTGCTCATTGAGTGAGTGCGAAGTCGATTAGGAGATGTAGTATGTGTGGGGCTGTAATGGGGTGGAGTTGTAGTGGATTGTGGCTGATCAAAGAGCGGCATGGGAATGGGTTCGGTGTTGGATTGGTGACGGACACGGGCATGTACGCGGACATGGGCACAGCTGTGCAATCAGGCACGTAAAATTTATTGCTTGGAGCTGCTGGAATGGTCGAGATAGATACAGATATAGAGGTAGTTGTAGGTCCGGCACTTGGGGAGGTGAGATTATTCCTGCGCTTGGACGGAAAAATAAATTCTAAAAATCGAACATGGCGAGAAATAAACATCCGTTTCGACACCAAGTCAAAACACTTGTAGGCACCTAGGGAAGTTGAGTAGCCGAGAAATAATCATGGGTGAGAAGTAGGCTTCGATTTTCACAAAGAATAAGGCTTAAGCCATGTATAGGATAATCAGCAGAATGTGCAGAGTTTCAAATAGTTCGGAGTGTGCTGAAAGAGGACCTAAAAGTGGATGTGTTGATCTAGCAAAGGAGTTGGCATACAGTTGATTAAATAACTGGCTGTCTTGAATGCATAGTGCTAGAATTCTGAAGGAAGTGATGCGTGATGCAATAGAGCACGTCTTGTGAAAACAGTTTGTCAATGGCGATGTTCTGAAGTACCATTATGCTGTAGAGTATGAGGGGCCATTGTGAGATGGCTAATACCACGACGGTTGAGTTAGTTGCGCAGTCCTACGAATTCTCCACCATTATCTGAGTAAAGGTTCTTGATCTTGTGACTGATCTGTATTCCACAAGAGATTTAAACTAACGAAAATCTTTGAAACATGTGACTTCGCATGCAAGGGAAAGAACCAACAATATTTTGTGTAATGATCCACAATAAGCAGAATACCGATAAACGTCCAATGAGAGGAAATGAGTGGGACCCCAAACATCAGCATATCTATAATGTAAAGGATGAGTATTAAGAAGAGTTTCCACGAACAACAATTGTGTTGATATATTACTGTTGCAAGAGTCACAACAGTTGGAATGCATCAATTTATTTAAAATAAGAAAGCTTAAACTTAGAAATAATAAAAACAGCTAGTTCTAAGTGATTGGTGACCAAGCGAGAATGCCAAATATGCCCCGAAGTCCGAACACCAATCTTAGCCACATATGCTGTCACACTTTTCCCGTCAAGAGGCCGAATGTGATAGACTCTATTATCGTATGTTCCTCGTTCCAGATTTGACCCCAATGATTCGATCCTTCACAATGAACTGAGTTGTATAAAATTCAATATAAGCATTATTGTCCTTGTCAACTGGTGGACTGAAAATAAAATTTTCTGGAAAGACGGATAACACAAATCATTGGATAGTTTAAAATTATAGGAAGATAATTTAATATAGAATGACCAATGTGAGTAATCGGTAAATCTGTGCCATCAACAACTTGAACATCATCAGTGCCGTCGTATTTCAGAATGAATAGTCAGGTTTTAAAGATTGGCAGTGAGATTGTGAGATGCCCAGGAGTCCATAAGCCATTGTGTATGAGTAAAGTGAGCAGTGTTTCCATGAGGAGAAAAAGCGAGATTGGCAGAGGGTTGAAATTTGCAGCAATATGAGGCGATGTGACCCAGCGTACCACAAAGTTGGCAAACAACAGGAGGACGAAAGTTATTGTAGTTGTGGTTGAGATTACACTCCCAACACAGCCAAAGTTGGACCCGTAGGCATGCGAGTATTGATATGAAGCACGACCAGTGTAGGAATTGCGTGAATTCCCATTAGATCAGAATGAGGGTGCGTTGGAGGATGGTTGCACAGTATTGGCGGTGGTTACCAGATTTGAAGCGGAAATCTCCAACTGCTTCATGTATGACTCATGAGCGACACGGATGTCTTAGAGCTCTTCGAAGGAAGGGACGTTTCTCAGACACGAATAGGTACATCAATGTCGCGATAGGCTGGTCCAAGACCATTCAAGATGAACAATGTGAGGTTGTCATTGGAAATCGGCTTGTCAATAATGGCGATTTCATCAGCCTTAGATTTAATCACTTGAAGGAATTCGGAGACAGATTGAGAACCAAGGTTGGCACGAGTGAGATCGTTCTTTAATTGCATCACGCGCGTTCGTGACCTGTTTGCAAATAGCCATGTCAGAGTTGATCAAGCGGCGACGGGAGTGGTTGCCGATGAAACAAGTGGCAGAATTTCCACGGAAATAGAGCAGAAAATGCAGGTAGGCTGAGCTGATCTTGCTGAAACCATATAAAGGACTCTGCGGAGGGGGGATCTTTCTCGCCGTTGAAAGGGCATGTGACGCGACCATCGATATAGCTGGTTAATTTATAGTCGTTGAGCAGTACCAGTACTTGAGCACGTCAAAACAGAAAGTTTGATGAGGAGAGACGGACATGGATATGGTGGTGAGCGGTGATAGGGACGATGGTTGATGGGGGAATGGAGGTGAGATTCTGCGTTGTGTCTACCGTGAGTTGGGTTGGAGAGGCCATATGATCGAGATTTTGTTATTCTCGTTAAAGTGAGGGTTGTGATACCATAAAAGATGAATAATAGAGTTGTGGGGAAGATTTAATTTCTATTGATGATTGTAAGTGGCCTTAAATAGGCAATACAATAAGATCACTTGAGAGCACAATATTAACAACACGATCTCTTGAGATCACAATATTAACAACATCTCTTGAGATTTCTTGAGATCACAATATTAGCAATAGGATCTTTTGAGATCGCAATATTAACAACAAGATCCTAACAATAAAATCTTTGAAATGTTGTGTATTAAGATCTTTCTAATATCCCGTGATCTCTTTGATACATATCTCCTTCTTTATTTGTAATTGGTCTCTAGACATGCATTTGGCGATTAATTGTTCTCCCTCGTGACATTCAGGTTGATAAGGGGCAATTCGACAAGATCCTTCGCTACATAAAGCTGGGCATTGACGGCGGTGCCTCCCTCGTAGCTGGGGGTGATAGACTGGGCAGCAAGGGCTATTACATCCAGCCCACCATATTCGCGGATGTGAAGGTACCCATCATCTCTGAGCTCCGCTTCTCCCAGCGCCGCCTTCATCTACGGCACCGCTGACTTTAAATTTATTAATTTCAATAAATTTCATTGATTAAATTCTGTTGTTCGCCAGGATGACATGACGATTGCGAAGGAAGAAATCTTTGGACCGGTGCAGTCCATCCTAAAGTTCAGGCAAGTGTGATATCTATATGGAACGTCACTTTGTCCTCTTGGCCATTGGGATTGCCTTACGTTTAAACTGTCTGTCTCCGGTGGCAGAGATCTTGATGAGGTGATAAAGAGAGCAAACTCTACTCGTTACGGGTTAGCTGCTGGGGTTTTCACGACCAACATCGACAAGGCCAACACGTTAACTCGGGCACTGAGGGTGGGCACGGTGTGGGTCAACTGCTCAGATGTTTTTGATGCGGCGATCCCCTTTGGGGGATTCAAGATGAGCGGCCAAGGAAGGGTGAAGGGCATCGACAGCCTCAAGGGCTACTTGCAGGTTAAGGCTGTTGTCACTCCTCTAAAGAACCCTGCATGGCTGTAGCCGGGATATTCTAAATGCAACCATATTAGATGAAAATCATAATGTTGTAAGATACTAATAATGGGTATGTTTGTGAATGAGTCGAAGTGTAATCTAAGACACGGATCTCTTGCATCGAGTTATATTACATGAGTCTAGTTTTACATTAGACCATCCAAATGAGTGAAGGAAGAAACGAATTGCCAAATGGAGAGATCATATACGTAGATTTCCGAATGAGCTACTGTGGCTTTGATTTCTTGCATTCTGGTGGTACAACTGAGAATCTCTTCGGATCGTTGCAGTAGGAATAGAACATGAACTTTCCTCTAACCCAGTCCATTCCGACCTTTTGCTGCTGCGACAGCTTGACAAACTCTTGGCCGTCTACCGGATTGAGCCCCTGACGAGCGCTTTGGCCGCTGCTCGAGCACAATGAAGACGACGACGACGATGACTTGGTCTGATTCCAGACACACCCATCCATTTCAAAGTCTTTGAAGGACGCCACGAAGGGTGCGTAGTTGTAGTTGATGGGTTTCTGCCCTCCCTTGGTTGCCCACTGCGATCCGTCCCAGATTGTCGAGTAGAGCGACATGGGCTTCGACGGGTAGGACTTGGAGATTGCCTCGCTGTGGTTCACCTCACGCACCGGAATGTTATCCACCAGGAACCTGCAGCATCGAGGAGGCTGTGTAAGTTGCAGGCTCCAGACATCTGTCTGGGCTTTTTGAGCAATCAGAGCAGGTTAGCTTACACGATGTGATGGTAGTTCCAAAGGATGCTGTACTGATGGTAGTCCTCGGTGGGGTCGAACCAGAGGAAGAACTTCTCCTCTCGGCCCGTGCCGACGCTTCCATTGCCGTAGACGTTTGTCTGCAGCACCCAGTCCTTCCTCTTCTCGTGGCCGAGGAGCTCGAAGTCGATCTCGTCGTGGGATTTCGGATGCGTCTCTGAGTTTGACATCTGCGAGGAACCAAAATGATTTCTGTGTTACACATTGGAGGAGGGAATCCCTGTTGAAATGCTTGTTGTCAAGAACCATTCATGTCACTGTTGAGTGTGGACACGATTCAAATGTTCAGTGAAGGGAGCATCCCATGGGTTGGCAATGGTCCCCAGCATCATCCAACCAAAGCCCATGCTGTTTGCTCTACCAAAGGTTGGAAAATCCATGGAAATGTTGGCAATTTTTCAAAAACTTGTGTTTATGTTTCACCATTTTCTTAAAATATTACGAAAATTACAATGAACTTCATGTTTTTTTATTCAAATTAGTTCTCTAAATCGTAATACAATAATGGTGGTTTTTTTTTTTGAAATGTTATTCAAAAATTGAGGTAATTTTTTGAGACTGATAAAATGTTGGAGGAAATAATTTGAGCAAGTTTAGAAAGAAGGAAGAAGCTCACACAAGTCCAACAACACAGTACTTAACACTATACAACATCCCAAACAATGTTGTAGACTAGTAGCAGTACTAGTAGGAAAGGGAACGAAGCATCATGTGAAGCTGACTCCATGACCAGCTGTGATCTCAACCAGTTCAGGGTTTACTTGATTATTATCAGGTATCCCTTTAATTTGGTGAATAAAGTTAAAAAGCTCATTTAACTCTGTCAATAATGTGAATTGAATCTGACAGAGGATACTAATATCAAATGGGCAGATTTATTCTGAGGACTCATAAATCCATAGTTAACACAGCTTTAATATTTTAATCTCTTTACCATATTTATTTAAACCAATTTAGCCCAAAATTTGTTTGCCATCTTTAACACCAGTTACACCCTTTTACCCTCTGATTTAACCCGTTGCCAATAAAATCGAGACATGGGCCCCGTTTGGCAATTGGTGTGTGAGTTTTGCTGTTGAGAATTTATGAAAGTATGGTTGAGAAAATCTATATTACATTTGACAACTGATTTTGAATCCTAGGGCTGACTAGGACAAAAGAGTTGATAGAAGAACGATTGAGATTTAATCTTGAGGAATGAATGTCTGAGATTAGATTTTGTGGAAGGTTTTGGAGGGAAAAACATTTCTGGGGAAACGAAAGTTTCTTGGGAAATGAAAATTTTTGTGGAATGAAAGTTTCTAGGAAATAGTAGAGTGCACGCAATTAATGTATTTGGGAAAAAACTTTAACTTGCACTTAAAGCTGCAAATAGAATGTTGATGCAGATAGAATGATCTCTCTCTCAACACGGGCCCACCGTCTATTCAACGCATGGAGCAACAAGATGAGAATAATTTTCCGCGCCGAATGCACCAATGCGCCCGCTAAATTTTTTCACGTAAAATTTGTTGGTCCGTGCCAAAGGCGCCCGCGCCATTTTTTTCCGCAACGCGTTAAATTTTTTTACACTAATTTGTTGTTCCACGACGCGCTAAATTTTTTACGCTAATTTGTTGTTCCGCGTCGAAGGAGCCTGCGCACTAAATTTTTTACGCTAATTTGTTGTTCCGCGTCGAAGGAGCCTGCGCACTAAATTTTTTTACACTAATTTGTTGTCCCACGCCGAGGCGCCAATGGCGGCCGCTAAATTTTGTACCGCTAATTTGTTGTTCCGCGTCGAAGGAGCCTGCGCACTAAATTGTTTTACACTAATTTGTTGTCCCACGCCGAGGCGCCAATGGCGGCCGCTAAATTTTTTAACGCTAATTAGTTGTTCCGCGTCGAAGGCGCATGTGCCGAATTTGTTGTTCCGGACCGAAGGCACCTGCGCTAAATTTATTGTTTCGTGTCGAAAGCGTCTGCATCGAATTTGTTGTTCCGCGCCGAGAGCGCCCTTGCCGCTAAATATTTTTACGCTAATTTGTTGTTCCGTGTAATTTTGGATGTGGAAAATTTTTTTTGGTGAACAAAAATTTCGCGGGGGAAAATCTTAAATGAGCTGTGCACGCGGGCACTGGTTATGACTAGTATATATATGTGTGTGTGTGTGAAAGTATTGTCTTTTGTTTGCAATTGATGTTGCGGTTGTGGTGCATGTGTGAGTAATTTTAATTTATTAACAAAATTAATTTTAATTTATTGATAATTGTAATAATTAATAAATAATATTAATTTACATATTTATTTCTTATTTTAATTTTGATTAAAAATTTAAAAAGAAAAAGAGGCAACAATACAACTATTTGCTTGGTTGCTAACCTCTCAAAACCATCCAAATAAATAGATGGTTTTATAGGCCGATCAAGGCAACACCCGTTCAGTTCTACAAACCATGGTTGGGACTTGTTTGGCTGGTGTTGCATGAGCAGGGGAGAAACCAACTTGTATTTGCGCTAGGAAACTAACCAAGGCAAAAAAATGTCTTTATTTTTTTTGCAAAAGGAAAAAGAAAAAGAAAAAAACGAGGAGGAAATAGAAGAAGAGGAACATGTGAGAGAGATAGAGGGGTTGCAAGAGAGAGAAAGAAAGTCAAAAGAGCGTATGGATGACAGTAATGACCTGACCCGACTGGCCCGACCCAGTCCAACCCGTCCCGCTCCGGTCCGCAGACGGGTCGGGGCAAGCTTGGGATTTGTATGCAACTTGCACCGCCCTGGACCGCCCCGGTAAACTATAGAGGTTCTAAAAAACCTTACTATTTTGATGCAGACTATGCGGTCATCACATAACCCATAACTCATACTCTGTTCTATTGTTCTCCCAATTGGGCCAATTCTCCAAGTTACCAAATAAATCATAATTCTCCAAATTACCAAATAAAACTTTTATTTGGAATTCATAGGGATGGCAGTAAGGCAGTAATGACCTGACCCGACTGGCCTGATCCGGCCCGATCAGGTTTTGGTAAGAAATTACCTGCCCCGTCCTGTCCCGAGAGTCGACCGGACCCGACTCAGCTAGTAACAGGTCGAGGCAAGCTTTGGTAGTTAAATACCTGCCCCGACCCACAATATTGCCATTCCTAAAAGAGCGTCTCACCGACTTTGACGTCGGTGGAAAAGAGTGATGTTATTCACATTATACATTTTGCATAACAAGGCACATTTTAACAAGTTTTCTATTCCCTATGGTAACATTCCAAAAAAATAATGGTAAATTTGTAAATAAATGTAATATGTTTAGAGAAATGTGTAAGGTGACTAGCATCACTCTTCCCCCCGGAATTCTGTCCACTTGAATCGCCATTACTTTCGCCTTCATGGCCCCATCAAGAGACCATTAAAGAGGTGCTGACGTGGGGCAAAAATGGAGGGAGGGTAAGGAAGACGTGGGCGGTTCAATTCCTACAAGACATCCGAAGATCGAATGACGAATGGACCGAATTCTGAATACTCTACACTCATGTATTTTTCCTCCTACGACCTTATCTTCCACCTCACAATTCTCCTCCACAACTCAGCCAGAGGATTCGTGTATCGGTCTCTCCGTGCACTCGATCTCACCGAACATCCTTCAAACCAGATCTGACTTAGGCATCGGAGTGGACTTGGTCGGAACCAAGGTCCGACTACCCTGACGAGCTTCCTCGTCTGTGTAGGTCAAGGAGACTTCACTCCGTCGAAACTACCCTTCGGCGCTTCATCCATCGGAGCCGGGTGATCTCGATCCCGACCTCGTTCGCCTTTCCACACGAGGAGGCCATTATTCCACCGAAGCTACCCTTCGGTATACCGAGCACGGATCTGCGTATTTCCGACCAAGCGAACGCGCCGCTATCGGATCTCGGAGGCCGCACGTGTCTCACGTGACCACCTGACATCCGACCCTCCAGACCATCAAACTGTGGTGAGAAACACCCCGAAACAAGATCGATTCAAGATATATTCGTGGAGTTCAAGTTAGATAGCCTTTTGTAACTTGTTGATATGTTATATATCATATTTTACATATATGTATGATACTATTTAGTCGTTATTATCAATATATAATTAAAGCATTCTTAACGTTTAATTTTTTACTTTTTTAAAAAATTATTCTTTGCATCATTTTTATTTTCGTCCAAGGTTAAAAAAATCCTGGTTACACCACAATGCATGAGGTTAGGGACAACACCGGTTACCAAACGGGGCCATAAGGGTTCGCAGCATGTTGGTATTTGCTTCCAAAATTTAAGCATAATCAATTTTGGCTTGGACTATATACAGCTCAAGCCTTGCGATGTAAGGTTTTTTTAAACCAAAAAAAGCAAACCTGTCACATCAGCTGTCACTGATGTGACGGAAGTTTGTCACTGATGTGACGGAAGTTTGCTTTTTTTGGCAAATTTTTTTGAGGTGTGCTAAATACTCCTCAAACATTGAGGTGTATTTAGGATCTTTGCCAAAAGTGGCAAAAAATGAAGAAAGAGAAGGAGATGTGATTTATGGCTGTGATTTTTTTGTCATTTTTGACAAGGATTCTAAATACACCTCAATGTTTTTGAAGTGTATTTAGCACACCTCAAATTTCTGAATACAGTGCAAGGGAGGGTTCTGGTGTGTATATAGCAGATTCCTTAATTTGCTAAATTTTTCAACCTTTACCAAGGAACTTTACTACCTATATTTTTGCAAGGACAACACTTTACTACCTATATTTTTGAATACACCGCAAGGCTTCAGGTGTATATGTCAGATTCCTTAATTTTACTAAATTTCTCAACATTTACCAAGGAACTTTACTACCTATATTTTTGCAAGGACAACACTTTACTATGTAGACACTATAACTTATATAGTTAAGCCCAGTTAGTGCCATTTAATATTAAACTGTCGGCCACCACATGAAGGCCACATGCTGCTGCACCTTCAGAAATTAATTATAGAAATATACTGCCAGAAAATTAACATAATGAGGTAACTACATGACATTGGGAATCTTATGCACATAAAATTCATTAAAAATAAATAACTGAGAGAATATCTGCAGTTCACCTTGGGTTTGTTTTGATGCCTATGATTAATTCGTGAAGTATTTTTATTTATATAATGCCTATGATTAATATATAGGATGATGTTTGTGAGCTTACATAGAAAGCCACTACAACCCCAGCAGAGTAAACCGAAGGAAGCTTGATGGCAGCACTGAAGAATCCATAATAATACGAGTCTCTCGACCTAAACCCTGACCCTGTTAATTATGCCATCAAATAATCACAATGCACCGTTAATTAATTTCCTTACATTGAACTCAACAGCAGTCAATCGATCCCAAGTGAATCTCACCCGACTTCTTATCAAGGGCGAGTGTGGCGCCCGACCCGTTACCGACCCGCCTGATGTTGGGTCCTCCGTAGACGTCCGAGAAGGCCCTGTCAAAGGGGAGATGAGGGAAGAGATCGGTGAGCCGGGTGGTGGCCGGTGGGTTCATGCCGTGCCGCAGCGCTCCGGCGATCGCCGAGAAGGAAATGAAGGCGGCCAGGACCAACAAGAGCCTGGAGCCGATCAAGGGGAGGGAATACATTTTGAGTAATTTAGAGGTATGTTTGCTTGTGTGGGTTTGTGTGAAGGATCTTCCTTTTATAGGTGGAATCTGTGTCTAGTGCATTCGGGTCAAATCATATCGGGTTCGCATTAGGACCCGAATTCGAATCAGCTGAGTCGCCGACAGCTGCTTGGTACAGGACTACAGGGGTTTTTTTTTCCGGGCCGGGTTAATGTCTGCGTTCCGTACTGAAATCCAGTGGCAGAGAAGCAGGGGTGCATGTGAGGTTGAAATTGAGAGGCTGCTACTGGATTGGATTCATCAGAGGCTACAGTTGTATGGGCCAGGTTTTGATACAGCTGGGGGCAGGATTTAGTACAGAGCTAAGCTAGCTGGAGGTCACCCACCCATGTCAACATTAAAACAGAAACAGTGGCATAATTTGTTGGGCATGGATGTGCTTCCACTTTGCACGCCATTCATTAGTTGAAACTTTCAAATTTGGATGCTTGTGGTCTTACTGTAATAGGCTGCTCATTGCATCAATCATAACCGTTTATGAATTTATGCCTGGTTTTGAATCGTATGATCTGAAACAATAGGGAGAAATACTAGAGAGGGTGAATAGTGCTTTATAACGATAATAAGAAAATTACGCCAAATTATAAAACTCTAATGCAGCCTTAGCAGGGAATAAAAATGAGATAGCAATAACACAAAGAATGCAAACGCAAACACCAAATTTATCCTGTTTCGGATTCACCGAGTCTCCCCGACTCCCTTAAATCCTACTCCAGCAACCAACTAGCCAACTTGCTAATGGTTAGTGTTTCACTAATACGCACTTGCTAAAAACCGGCAAGTGTAAAACCAATAGACTTTCTTATTCACTTCCCACTACCTAAAAATGGATCAGATCACTCTCACAAACCGAGAGTATATCTCAAATATCAAAGAGAAACGAGAACCGAAATGTCCAATATGAAACAATTAACACAACCTATGTCTTGAATAATACCTTGAAGAATTAGGCAAGAAGGTGTGTGTAATGTGCTCTAAATGATGAGAGAATGAGCACTTACTACTTGTCTCAAGATAATTAGTAATGAATGCTAGAAGCTTGGTTTTGAAAGCTTTGGAGACAAGTTGACACTTAGAGCTTGAGCTTGAATGGCTTTGAATACTCTTAAATGCTCTGAAGGAGAATGAATGACTTGCAATTACTTTGGAGTGTATTCAATGGAGTGTCTAAGCATTCTCACGTCAAGACATTAAAGCCATATAAATAAGCCACCGAAATCTGTCCAAAATCATAGAAAAATCCAAAGCATTAAATGCTGGAAACGGTTATTAACGAGCAGAAATCCTAGTCACCAGGCGCCTAAAGTACACCGACCAAATGCCTACTATACTATTTTGATTGGGTCATTAATGCATTCTAACAGATACTTGGCAGATGTCTGAAGAAGACTTCCCAAACGCCTGGTCCACTGCCTAGACGTCTGACTCAAAAGCATCAGACACCTGATCATACTGACAGTGAAGAACTAAGTTAATGGAATTATTTGTTCGAATACCCAGACGTCTGATGTTCATCATCTAAACATCTGATCAACTATACAGACGTCTGGCAACACAACTTCAGACGCCCGATCTTAACTGACGGCAGATAATGAGCTACTTGAAATTTTGCTCATAAATTACCAGGCGTCTGATGTATATCATCCAGGTGCGTGACACACTGTGCAGATGTCTAGTAACATATCGTCAGACGCCTGAGTCAGTCAGACTGCAGAGGCTGTGATACTGGAAGTTCAGCTTGTATTTTTCTAGACGTCTGGAGTTCATCATCCAGCCGTCTGACACACTTGTGCAGACGTTTGTGATGAGAACTTCAGGCGTCTATACGGTGTAGGGTTTTGGAGAACCGACTGTGCATGTTCACTAGGCATCTGGAGACCAACCACCAGGCACCTGGGTAGGATTAAAAGCTTTACTTCAAGCTTATGCAAGTTCTAACCCTATGAGACTCAATGGTATATTATCTAAATTGTTGTGAGTGTCATGAATGTGATTCGATCAAGTCTATTCAAGGCTTAACATGCTAATTCAACAATGAAATAAAGAAAGAGAAAGATTTACCCATTTATCCTCTTCACTTCCTATTGAATTACTTGAAGACTTCCATTGAACTAGTTGAGTTCAACATTTGATTTTTTTGCATCCATTCCTTGGCTTCCATGCTTCCTTGATTGATGTCCTTGATTCAATGATCCAACTCATCGTCTTCATTTGATATGACTTTATCTGTATCGACGATGCTTTCATTAACTACAAAATATGGGGATAAGTCACAATTAATTATGTTTGTTTATCATCAAAACCATATTGGGAGATCCAATATTCAACATGGATGACCATTAAAGAGGAAGTATAAAGTGGAAGGATGTTATCAGCAGGGGTTTCGGCCCTATTGGATTAGACGTGGAATGCATAGTGTGAGAGAGTGCCACCAGCTTGGCTTCTGCCTTGTTGGATTGGAAGTAAACGGTGGGAATGGAGGAATTACCCTCATGTGCTTCTATGTCAGTGCACACCACCGACAAGTTAGGCGTTACTGAGTAGAATCGGGGACATGTTTCACTAACTAAAAAGCCCCTCTTACGATAGATAGTGCATGTGTGAAGGGAGGCAAGTATAAGAACCATAATGAGTGAATCGCATGCAAACCTCTCATTTTTGTATACACTTATAAACAATATCAAGGGTTAGTTATTTTATCCTCAGTATATCGGTTACCTGATTTGTCTTGTAAGATGTAAAAGTATTAGTCATAACCCCTGTCCGCGGGTACGGTTCAATTAAGATTTTCCCCCGCAAAATCTTTATTCCCCCAAAAATTATTTTCACAGTCAAAATTATGCGGAACAACAAATTAGCGTAAAAATATTTAGCATCACGGGCGCCTTCGACACGGAACAACAAATTCGGCGTGAGTGCCTTCGACACGAAACAACAAATTCAGCGCGGAACAACAAATTCAACGTAGAACAACAAATTCGGGGCGGGTGCATTCGGCATGGAACAACAAATTAGAGTTAAAAAATTTAGCAATTTGGCGCGGGCGCCTTTTGGCGCAGCACAACAAATTCGGCGTAAAACAACAAATTTGACGCGGAATAACAAATTCGACGTAGAACAACAAATTCGATACGGGCGCCTTTGGTGCGGAACAACAAATTAGCGTTGCGCCTTCGACGCGGGAAATTATTCTCATCTTGTTGCATCATGCGTCGAAGAGAAAGTGGGCTCCGCATTGAGGAAGAGATCATTCGATCTACATCAACATTCGATAAGCATCATTAAGTGCAAGTTAGAATTTTTTCCCAAATGCATTAATTGCTTGCACTCTGCTATTACTCAGAAAATTTCATTCTCCAAAAACTTTCATTTCCTTAGAAATGTTTTTTTCCTCCCAAAATTTTCACAAACTCTCATCTCAACCGTTGATTTCCCAAGATTAAATCTCAATCATCCATCTATCAACATGTCTGTCTTAGTCAGATTGTCCTAGTCAGCCCTATGATTCAAAAACAGTTGTCAAATATAATATAGATGATAATTAATGGGACCTGATTAGGCCAAGGGTGGGCCATGTGCCAGGCCTTAAAATATATCAGTCCCTAGGTTAAGGACGAGCTTCGACCTTGGGCTTTGCATAAAGATCCCCAATTGCAACCCTTTGGCCTTAGGGATAGTTTTAGGGCTTTTGGAGTAACTGAACATTTATCGTACCTTTGGCAGGTTGTTGGAAATATTTTTGAATTAAATAAGCAGTAATTGGCAAATTTTAAATCTCGCCAACCAGTTTAGTCAATCAAGTACCACAGAAATTTATGAATACACCATACTATTTAATTCACCACACCTATATTTTTAACATCAGATGTTCGGATTTGGTGATCCGAACAGCTCTAATACTTTTATTCTTCCATTCAGAATTGCAAAGCCGAACTGTATAATAAAATATGTATTGTGTTCGGATTTACACATGTATTGTATTAGAGCCGTCCGGATCTCCAAATCCGAACATCTGATGTTAAAAATATAGGTGTGGTGAATCAAGTAGTGTGGTATATTCATAAATTTCTGTGGTGCGAATAACAACACTCTTAAATAAAACTAGGTAAATAAAATATATCATCTAATATGGGGTTATTGTTGTAAGCTTGGCGGCTACGGAACCCAGTAGCACTGTATTTATAGAAGTATGGTTACATAATGGGTGGATACCCAATACACAAATGGGCTTTCAAAAGCCCGCTCATAACACTTCCCCTTATCTATCCATTGTTGTAAGCCAGGTACATGAGCGCTTCAGGGTTCATAGAGCTTATCTGACCATAGGGGTATGGATACTTCTGGATACTAAGTTAAGAGTTCTTGCCTCGATAAAACCTTTGCCATGGAAAACCCAATGGTAAAACCAGCGGCTAAGGAAAAAGAGTACAAGTCTCTATAACTTCGCCTGATCGATGGATATCATCAGAGGTAGATACTTCTGGATCCAGAGTTGATGTGGTTGCCTCGTTAAAACCTTTGGCTATGGAAAACCCAATGGAAAAAACCAATAGCTAAAGAAAAAGAGTACAACACAACATTAACTCCCCTTATTGCGTACAAGCTTCAGGCTTGTAGATCTTTCAATTGTCTCATTCCAATTCCTAATACAAGTTTTCTAAAGGTACAGCGAGGTAAAGATTTAGTAAATAGATCTGCCAGGTTGTTGCAAGATTGGATCTGCTGGATGTCGATCTGATTGTTTACTTGTTGTTCATGCGTCCAGAAGAGTTTGGGGGAAATGTGCTTCGTCCTGTCACCTTTGATGTAGCCACTTCGTAGTTGAGCTATGCATGCAGCATTGTCTTCATACATGGTGATTGGTCCAAGATCTCCCGTCTTCAGGCCGGTAGTCACGAGGATGTGGTGGATGACTGAACGAGCTAGAAGCATTCTCTGCTAGCTTCGTGGATCGCAATGAGCTCGGAGTGGTTGGATGAGGTTACTGTTGAAGTTTGCTTCACAGATCTCCATGAGATGGCTGTTCCACTGTAGGTGAATACGAAGCCGGTCTGGGACTTTGCGGTGTGAGGGTCAGACCTGTATTCTGCATCTGCATAACCAACTAAGTTGGAGGATACGCCTTATTTGAAGTATAGTCCCAGGTCAACTGACCCTTGGAGGTAGCGCAGAAGGTGCTTCACTCCGTTCTACTGGCGCTTTGAAGGCGCTGAACTGTATTTGGCTAATAGGTTTAACTGCGAACGTTATATCTGGACGCGTGCAGTTTTTCAGATAGAAGAGTGCTCCAATTGTACTCAGGTAAGGTACTTCGGGACCCAGTACTTCCTCCCCCTCTTCTAGCGACCGGAAAGGGTCCGTATTAATAGCTAATGATCTGACAACCATTGGTGTACTAAGTGGGTGACATTTGTCCATAATGAAGTTTTTCAGTAACTTTTTTGTGTAGGTGGATAGATGTAACAGGATTCATCCGTTTAGGTGTTCGATTTGTAAGCCTAGGCAGAAATTTGTTTTGTCAAGGTCTTTCATCTCAAAAGTCTGTGTGAGTTTCTTGGATATCTCAGCAATCTCTTTAGGAGATTCGATGAGTTTTAAGTCGTTTACGTAGACGGCAGTAATTACGAATCATGTTCTCTTTGCTATTATAAAGATGCAAGGGCAAATTTTATTAGTTGTGAATCCTTGTTGCACTAGGAATTCACTGAGTCTATTATACCACATTCTCCCCGACTGATCTTTGGAGTTTTGACAGAGTAGACGTCCCGATGTCTTTCTGTCATTTTCATCGGGAGTTTATAGCCCTCCTGAAGTCTCATATAGATATCCCTATCTATATTGCCATATAGGTATGCAGTCACAACGTCCATGAGCTGCATATCCAGGCCTTCCGTAGTAGTTAGGCTAATAATGAAACGGAAAGTGATCGCATCCATGACCGGAGAATATGTATCATCATAGTCTATTCCTGGTCGTTGGGAAAAACCTTGTGCAACAAGGCGTGCTTTGTAGCGTACGATCTCTTTATTTTCATTTCTTTTTCTTATGAATACCCATTTATATCCCACAGGTTTAAAACATTTCGGTGTTAGGACTACAGGTCCAAAAACTTTGCGCTTCGAGAGTGAGTCCAGCTCTACTCCTATTGCCTCGTTCCACTTTGGCCAATCCTCTCTGCGTTTACATTCTGCTAGAGAGCGTGGATCGATCTCATCGTCGTATTCAGTGACATGATTTGCAATAATGAGCGCGAAGTTGTCATCGATGATTGTGCTTTTTCTGTCTAGTATCTCCCCAGTACGTATATAGTTTAATGATATTTCTCCTATATTTTTCTCTTCAGGAATTTAGGGGAGACATATCTGGGTTGAGCTCAGCATCCTGTGGTGGTATCGTTATCATTACTCCAGGAGTTTTCCTCTTTCGAGGGAATTTATCCTTGGAGCATGGGGGTAGTCCTCTCTTTTGTTGAGGTACGGCCGCTTCTGCTATAGGTGGATTGCATCCATCTTTGGGTATGTCAATCCTAGCTGGCGTGTTTACAGCAGGGACGTGTGATATGACAATCTTCTGGTTGTCAGTAAATTTGTCCGGTAAAATGTGAGCTGTATTTTGTATTTGGAGGATCTTCAGGATCTCATCTTCACATTGGTTTGTACGCGGATCAAAGTGGGATAAATTTTTGGTATCCCATGAAATTGTCTTTGAAGCTTCTGGCTTCTCTGTGTTTATGCCTAATTTGGATAATGTACTTTTGTCAAACTTACAATCTGCTAGACGTGCCTTAAAGTCGTCACTTGTTAGGGGTTTCAGGTATCTAATGATCGATGGTGAGTCGAATCCTATGTTGATACCCAGGCGAAGTTGAGGACCCATCTTGGTCCTCTGCGGTGGTGCTATGGGGACATAGACATCGCATCTGAATGTCCTCAAGTGAAGATATCCGGTGTAGTCTCATATGCGAGTCGCATTGGAGAATAAGATTGACTACCTGACGATCTCAAACTTATTAGTGATGCAGCATGTAAGATGGCATGTCCCATGCAGTCACCGGCAACTGGGATTGCATCAATAATGGACGAGCAATCCATTGTAGTCTATTTATAAGAGATTCAGCCAACCTGTTCTGGGTGTGAACATATGCTACATGATATTTAACTTCAATGCCAGTTGCTTGGCAGTAGTCTAGGAGACTTGTGATGTGAATTCCACAGCGTTATCCTGACGTAATTTCTTGATCTGGTTGTCTGGGAAATAAGCCCGCAACTTAATTATTTGTGCCAGTAGCTTTGCAAAGGCTACGTTGCGGGTGGACAGGAGGCACACATACGACCATTTGGAAGATGCATCTATCAGTACATGTAGTACTGAAATGGGCCACTTGCGGGGTGAATAGGCCCACAAATGTCTCCATGTATTCTCTCTAGGAAGCTGGGAGACTCTGAGTCCACCTTAAGTAGAGATGGTCCCGTAATCAATTTCCCTTTGATACAAAGGGGGACATGGAAATGCACCCTTTCGAAGTAGCACAGGCTTTTCGAGTTAATTCCACGGGATTGGGATATGATGCGACGCATCATGTCCGATCCAGGGTGTCTGAGTCTATTGTGCCAGAGTTGGAATTCTGGTTGATTATTGTACTTCTGATGCTCAATTGTGTTAGCTTCCATTGCTCGTATCTTTGTATGGTAGAGACCCGACGAGAGTCCCTCAAAACGCTCAACGGTAGTTTTAACATCGTTTTTATGAGTCGTTACATACAAGAATTCTCTGGTTTGTTTGTTCACTGTTTCTAGGTGGTATCCGTTTAAACGGATATCTTTGAAACTTAACAAGTTTCTATGTGAGCTCAGAGAGAAAAGAGCATCTTTTATTAGTAGGTGTGTTTTATTGGGAGCATAAAATGTGCTTCTCCTGATCCTTCAATTATACCTGACGGACCGAAAATGGTATTCACGGTTCCATCGTATTTATGTAAGCTTTGAAAAAAGCAAATATCTTGGAGGATCGTGTGCGTAGAGGCACTATCCACTAGGCATTTATATTCCATCTAAAGTAAGAGAGAAAAAAGTATAGCAGTATAAGGCATAAAGATAACCAAATATCATTCAACGTCTGAAAATTATCCAACATGCTAGAAAACAAATAACTGGAGAGTAAATTGTTTCAACCACAATGCATTGGGAAAGAAAATAGATAAGGCTTTAGTCGAGCAGTCATCGTTTGAGAAGTCCTCAGCGATGAACCTGATTGGTGCCAGGTCTTAGTGTTCCACCAGGTTTGTTTCAGCTGGCTTCTGGCTAGCTTTGTACAAGTCCTGGAGGTGGCGTGGAGTCCGGTAATTTCTAGACTAGTGTCCAGTCATGCCACACATGTGGAATTTATCTTTCCAGTCTTTTCTGGGGGGCAGATATTGTAGGATCTCTTGTAGGATCTAAATAAGGCCTAGAGGGGGGGGGGGGGGGTGAATAGGCCTTTGACCAAATTATCGCAAGATAAAAATTAAGCCTAGTTTACAGCATGTAGTTTAGGAATCAGACAATCAAAGCATTCACAGAAGACACAGAATTTAACGTGGTTCGGTCCCCATGACCTACGTCCACCCCAATGAGCAATCACTTATACTGTTTCTTTAAGAAGTTACAATCTCCCTTAGATTGGTGCCCCAACACCAACCTGTCAGACCAACTCAAGCTCACCAAAGCCAAAAAGAAACATACAAGTATCACTCCCCAACCCAACTTGCCCCAACAAGTTTGGTTCCCAAAGTCCCAAATAACGGAAGAAATTATATTACAGAAATGCTGATAAAAAACATTAATAACTTCACAAATAACAAAGATCAAGAGTTTAGAAAGCTCATTTGTGAAGATCTCTCTGGTTGTCGTCTTTCAGCACATCAGTAGCTTCGCAACGCTTCTTACGGAATGATGATCGGATGTCTGTAGAAGAAGTAGTCGCTGTCCCCGTGGAGGTAGTCGGTAGAAGTTCCTCACTCAAAATGATCTCATTTGCTGCACAGGAGGAACTAGCTACTCAACTTGCTGTCACTGCGTCGTGGATGAAGTCACGGTCGCAACGCTTCTTACAGAACTCAATTTGGATCTTTAGAACTCCACTTATTTATGAAAATGTGAAGAGTGTACATGGGTTTATATAGGATTGAGCTTAACGGGTTTGGTTACTGTTCCAAAGGATCCGCCACGAGGCGGCTCACGGGTCAAACCCGTGTTAAATTTGCTGTCCGCAAAGTCGGCATGGCAGCCGTCGTATGAACAGTACCGTATGTCGATTTTTCAGTGTATTTCTGACGTATTCCACCGTATTTTGGCATCAGATAAATCCCAAAAATTTTGAAAAAATTCTCAAAAATCTCAGAGCCCAATATATACATGTTAGAATTGTTTCACCTCATTTCACCACTTGTAGAAAAAGTTTCTTCTTTGTATACTCTGTATTTCCTCGTATTTCCCCGTATTTTAGCTTCAAACAATTTCCATAATTCCTGAGAAAATTCCCATGATGTTTATAGCCTATGTTTAACTCTAGGGTAGAGTTTCATAACTATACTCTCTTTTTTGAGCAGCTTGCATAATTCCAAATGTAGTTTCAGCCTTGTATCTCTACGTACTTGAGTACGTACATGTGTAACCCGAGCAATCATGGCTATAGGGACCTGTGACACACTCAACAAACATATTAGAACAGTTCAACAGGGTTTATTATCATTAAACATAGGTTAGGATGCTGTTTTCAACAATCTCCCCCTTTTGATGAGAACAAACCAGACATTAAGATTATTGTGAAAAAAAATGTGTTAAGTGTGTGAGTGTGTGAAGCATGAATATGAGCATGAATGGCAAAATGATATGCTCCCCCTATTGACATGCTCCCCCTATCTCTGACATGCTCAATCTTAATATTTCTCTCCCCCTTTGTTTTCATCAAAAAATGGATGAAATTGCATATGATGAATGGAAAATTGAACATTATAACGCAAAACAAACAGGCAAGACATCGATGACCACAATGAATAAATAAGCAATAAGCACTAAGTCATAACCATCATAATTCATCTCCGTGCTCAAGTGTGATGATCAAATGTTTAGTACATATGGAGAGGTAATAAGGAATACAGCCTGTCATACCCATCTTTTCCACTGAATATATGAACATCAAAGATTGAGTTTCCCCTTCTCATGTAATATGAGTTCAAGTTACCAATTCCAAACATGACCGAGAAGGATTTTTAAATGTGAAATGGCAGTGCTTGACGGACTTAACACCAACGCTAAAATGACATTTATAGCATAAGTTGGATGTCTAAGGGTAGTATCAAGGACATGGATCGTATCCATTTTTCATACGAAGCTCTGTGTATATATTTTGAAGACACTCGTCTTGCTATTCTTTTTATACACGTATATTTTGATGAGAGCTTTTCTTTTTACCCATGCCTTGAAACATCATATCCCATTAAAACATAAATTAGTCCACCAACAACCACTTTTCTTATTCAATATTTCAAATCCATATCAAAAACATTTTGATCTGTAAGTGTGATTGGAAGATGAAAAACGTTAGTTACTCATTAATGAATATGACCTAATTAAGCATGTAGTCTTTGAATGCAAGCATTGTTAAGAATATAATATTCAAAATCCATAAGACATATGTTTTGCATTTAAAGCTGTTTCTGATGAAAAGAGCAAAATGAGGAGATAGACAATTCACTTTCCCTTTCTTTTTATATTTTTCCTTTTTATTTTTTTTATTTTTCTTTTTCAATTTTTTTTATTTTTCCTTTTTTTTGTAGCACACCACACAAAAACAATAAACGCACACCAAATAATATTTTCACTCTAAATATGATCAATAATTCCCAGTTTTAGACGTAGACGACAAAAGCGATCTTCTGGCAAAGGTTTTGTAAAGATATCTGCCAACTGAGAATCAGTAGAAATATATTCAATGGATACATCCTCTTTTGCCAAATGATCTCTAAGAAAATGATGTCTTACGTCTATGTGTTTTGTCCGAGAGTGATGAACAGGATTGTTAGAAAGATCTATAGCACTCTTACTATCACATCGTAATGGAACTTTTCTAAGATCCAAGCCGTAGTCAGACATGGTTTGCATCATCCAAAGTACTTGGGCACAGCAACTGCCAAGGGCAATATACTCAGCTTCAGTAGTGGACAAAGCAACACTGTTCTGCTTACGACTAGACCAAGAAACTAAGGATTGTCCCAAAAGAAAGCAAGTTCCACTAGTGCTCTTTCTATCAACCAAGCTACCAGCATAATCATCATCAGCATAGCCAACCAAATTAAGATTACCACAAGAGGGATACCATAGTCCAAGTGTAGGAGTGTGAATAAGATATCGAAAAATCCTCTTAATGGCTATCAAATGTGATTCTTTTGGACAGGCTTGAAATCGTGCACACAAACAGACAGAAAACATGATGTCTGGTCTAGATGCATTTAAATAGAGTAAGGACCCAATCATACCTCGATAAAGCTTTTGGTCCACATCTATACCTTTGTCATCCTTTTCAAGCTTCGTTGTCGGACTCATTGGAGTTCGCATTGGCTTTGCATTTGCCATCCCAAATTTCTTCAACAGTTCTTTTATGTACTTGGTTTGGGAAACATATATGCCATCTCCAGTTTGTCTTACTTGAAAGCCCAAAAAGTATTTCAACTCTCCGACCAGATTCATCTCAAATTGATCCTGCATAACCTTTTCAAACTTTTGGCATAAAAGATCATTAGTAGTACCGTAAATAATATCGTCCACATAAATTTGAACAATAAGAAAATGATCATGTTCATGCAAGATAAACAAAGTGTTGTCTGCACTACCCTTTTTAAAGTTATTTTCCAAAAGATATGAACTGAGACGGTCGTACCAAGCTCTGGGAGCTTGCTTCAGACCATACAAAGCCTTTTGCAACTTGTAAACGTGATTTGGAAAACTATGACTTTCAAAACCAGGGGGTTGTTCAACAAAAACATCTTCTTTCAAATAACCATTTAAAAATGCACTTTTCACATCCATTTGCTTCAATTTAAAACCTTTAAAACTTGCAAAAGCCAGCAATATTCTAATGTCTTCTAATCTAGCAACGGGTGCAAAAGTTTGATCACAATCAATTCCCTCAATCTGGTTATATCCTTTGGCCACTAATCTTGCCTTATTTCTGATTACATTTCCAGATTCATCAAGTTTGTTTTTGAAAATCCATTTAGTGCCAACAATTGGGTAATTATCAGGTCGGGGCACTAATGTCCAAACATTATTTCTATCAAACTGATTAATCTCATCATGCATGGCCATAACCCAACTTTCATCAGTTAAAGCAATTTCAACGTTCTTGGGTTCAATTTCAGAAATGAAGTCACCATGAATGCATAAGGTACACAAGTTATTGAAAGTGGATCGAGTGCGTATACCTTCCGTAGGAGTCCCCATGATCAGCTCAGGTGGATGATGTGGATTGAACCTGAGCTCTCCTCTTTCCAGACTATTTCCTTGTGGTACTTCTGGTTCAGCTTCCTTTTGGCCTTTAGATGGTTCAGCTATGTTTTCAGGCTCTGTAGTTTCCTCGTCTGCATCTCCAGCTTCAGTTTCCCTGCAATTTAAAGGATCTATTTCAGCTTCATCAAATTTCACATTAATTGACTCAACAACAGTTAAGGTTCGTTTATTGTAGATCCTGTATGCTTTGCTCCTTGATGAATATCCTACGAACACTCCTTCGTCTGATTTGGATTCAAATGTTCCCAGCTGATCTCCTGTGTTTAAAATGAAACACCTGCATCCAAATACTCTGAAATATGAAATGTTAGGAGTCTTGCTATGCCACAGTTCATAGGATGTTTTGTTCATTAAAGGTCTAAGCATAACCCTGTTGCAGACATAGCAGGCTGTATTCACTGCTTCGGCCCAAAAATACATAGGAAGAGAATAATCATTAAGCATGCTTCTTGCCATCTCTTTTAAAGTTCGATTCTTTCTTTCGACCACCCCGTTTTGTTGAGGTGTTCTAGGAGAAAAAAATTTATGTAAGATCCCTTTTTCCAAACAGAAGTTTTCAAAAACAGAGTTTTCAAATTCACCACCGTGATCACTTCTAATTTTCATAATTGAAAGATTTTTCTCATTTGAAACTTGATTACAAAAATTTTGGAAATTTTCAAAGGAATCCGATTTCTTGGCTAAGAAGTAAACCCATGTATATCTAGAAAAATCATCGATCAAAACAAAACAAAATCTCTTCCCATTGAGGCTAGCAACATCGGTAGGCCCAAACAAATCCATATGAATCAATTCTAGGACTCGTGAAGTGGTAACTTCCCGAATTCCCGTAAAAGTGGATCTAGTTTGCTTACCTTTTGTGCATGCAACACACAACTTACCATTCCCGTACTGTTGATGTGGCAAGCCTCGGACTAGGTTTTTATTCTCCAGCTTATGTAGCAACTTCATGCTGGCATGTGATAGTCTCCGGTGCCATAGTATAGCCTCCTCCTCCCTGCCAATCAAACATTTAGCAATTGTCATTTCTTCAATCATTATTGTATAAACATTATTTTTCCTATTGGCTATGAAGAGGGTATTACCTGTGACCGAGTCATAAATTTTACAAATTTTCTCATCAAAAAGTACTTTCATACCTTTGTCACAGAGTTGGCTTATGGAGATGAGGTTGTGTTTGAGATTTTCAACCCAAAGGACGTCAGAAATTTTAAAAGTATTGTTGCCAACAATACCTTTACCCATTACCTTGCACTTGCCGTTGTCCCCTAATGTAACACTTCCTCCTTCTTGCTTCACGAGGCTAAGGAACTTGTCGCTGTTCCCTGTCAAGTGTCTTGAGCAGCCTGAATCCAAATACCACTCACACAGTTGTTCTTAGCCACGCTGAGTCCCTACACATAAGAAGAACAAGGTATGTGTGGCCTGGGTAGCCAAATAGGTCCACAATGGTTAGTCATAGTACCTTTCGGAACCCATACTTGTTTGAACTTCATGTTTTGGTTCTTATAACGACAATTTCTATATAAATGCTCAAAAGAACCACAGGTATAACATTTGGCGTTTCGTTTCTTTTTCTTGATGTAATGATTTTTCTTTATCATGTTTTCATTATAAACATTTCCAAATCCTAGTCCTTGTTTATCGTTTTTGATTGACTGGTATCCAAGAATGATGTCTAGTGATTTCCTTCCTACACCAAATTTTCTGATACTCAGTTCTAAATCAGAGACTTTGGATTTCAAAAAGATGTTTTCATTTACAAGCATGACACTTTTATTTATAAAACTCTTTCTAACATTATCTTCATTTTTAGCGAGAGTTTCTTTTCTTTTATTTAGGCCAACAATCTTTTCATTACCATTCTTAATTTCTAGCTTTAATGAAGCACAAGTCTGACAAGGTATAGCTTCAGTAATACTAGATTTTCCTTTGAGTTTTTCAATGGTAATTTTGAGCGATGCAATTTCATTTTTCAATTTTATTTCATTTTGCAAAACATTATAATTTTCCTGCTGTAGTTGGAAATTCATTTCTTTATAATTTTCTATAGAGGATTCAAGAGAAGTAATTTCTGAATTCATGTTTTCACAAATGTTCATTAATTCTGGTAAAGAAAATTCATCTCTTACCTTGTTCGTGTCGCTTTCACCTATTAGGCAAAGTGATGATTGCGCTACCTCGTCTTGTGGTTCGTCTTCGTCGTCATCGTCCCATGTTATCGCAAATGATTTCCCTTTGGCTTCGGATGACGCGTTCTTTGTTGGACAGTTTTTCATGAAATGTCCAAATTTCTTACAGTTGAAACATTGAACACTTTTAGTAGTATTCTGTTCAGACGAGGAATTCAAAGGATTAAACTTATTAAAACGATTGAACCTTTTTGCCATTTCAGATTTTTCGGCAGGAGTTCTGATGAAGCGTCGGAATCCTCTGACCATCAGTGCATGTTCCTCGTCGAGATCTTCTTTGTCACTTTCTTCGGCTTTGAGAGCGATGGTCTTTAAAGGTTTAGCCTCACCTTTCTCTTTTGTCTCGACGGTTTTGAGTTCCAGCTCATGGGATAACAGATTCCCAATCAGATCATCCAGCTTCAGCTTAGTGAGATCTCTCGCTTCTTGGATGGCCGTCACTTTAGGTCGGAAGGAACTAGGAAGCGCTCTTAGGATTTTCTGAATGAGGTCGATGCTGTCGCAAGACTTTCCCAAGGCTTTTGAGTTGTATACGATGTCGGTGAAGCGAGTGTACATGTCCTTGATGGATTCTCCTGGTAGCATGTGGAAACCATCGTACTCTGAGCTCAGCAGCGCTAATCTGGACTCCTTCACCTGAGAGGTTCCTTCGTGAGTGACTTCGAGAGTGTTCCAGATTTCCTGCGTAGTAAGACAATGAGATATACGGTTAAACTCAGTTCTGTCAAGTGCACAGATAATTGCATTCATAGCTTTACCATTCAGATCATAAAGTTTGTTATCGTTATCATCCCATTTATCTTCTGGTTTTGGTACATCAATATCTTCAATTTTGATTGTAGGTGGGTGATAGTCTTTAGCAACAATTTTCCAAATTTCAAGATCTGAAGAGACTAGGAAAATTTTCATCCTAGCTTTCCAGTAAGCAAAATCAGTCCCATTAAATTTGGGTGGTCAAACTGTAGACTGTCCTTCAGCAAATGCTGAATCATATGTATTCATTATTAACTAGACTCAAATGGCCAGGCCTGGTGCTCTGATACCACTTGTAGGATCTAAATAAGGCCTAGAGGGGGGGGGGGGGGGTGAATAGGCCTTTGACCAAATTATCGCAAGATAAAAATTAAGCCTAGTTTACAGCATGTAGTTTAGGAATCAGACAATCAAAGCATTCACAGAAGACACAGAATTTAACGTGGTTCGGTCCCCATGACCTACGTCCACCCCAATGAGCAATCACTTATACTGTTTCTTTAAGAAGTTACAATCTCCCTTAGATTGGTGCCCCAACACCAACCTGTCAGACCAACTCAAGCTCACCAAAGCCAAAAAGAAACATACAAGTATCACTCCCCAACCCAACTTGCCCCAACAAGTTTGGTTCCCAAAGTCCCAAATAACGGAAGAAATTATATTACAGAAATGCTGATAAAAAACATTAATAACTTCACAAATAACAAAGATCAAGAGTTTAGAAAGCTCATTTGTGAAGATCTCTCTGGTTGTCGTCTTTCAGCACATCAGTAGCTTCGCAACGCTTCTTACGGAATGATGATCGGATGTCTGTAGAAGAAGTAGTCGCTGTCCCCGTGGAGGTAGTCGGTAGAAGTTCCTCACTCAAAATGATCTCATTTGCTGCACAGGAGGAACTAGCTACTCAACTTGCTGTCACTGCGTCGTGGATGAAGTCACGGTCGCAACGCTTCTTACAGAACTCAATTTGGATCTTTAGAACTCCACTTATTTATGAAAATGTGAAGAGTGTACATGTGTTTATATAGGATTGAGCTTAACGGGTTTGGTTACTGTTCCAAGGGATCCGCCACGAGGCGGCTCACGGGTCAAACCCGTGTTAAATTTGCTGTCTGCAAAGTCGGCATGGCAGCCGTCGTATGAACAGTACCGTATGTCGATTTTTCAGTGTATTTCTGACGTATTCCACCGTTACCGTATGTCGATTTTTCAGTGTATTTCTGACGTATTCCACCGTATTTTGGCATCAGATAAATCCCAAAAATTCTGAAAAAATTCTCAAAAATCTCAGAGCCCAATATATACATGTTAGAATTGTTTCACCTCATTTCACCACTTGTAGAAAAAGTTTCTTCTTTGTATACTCTGTATTTCCTCGTATTTCCCCGTATTTTAGCTTCAAACAATTTCCATAATTCCTGAGAAAATTCTCATGATGTTTATAGCCTATGTTTAACTCTAGGGTAGAGTTTCATAGTTATACTCTCTTTTTTGGGCAGCTTGCATAATTCCAAATGTAGTTTCAGCCTTGTATCTCTACGTACTTGAGTACGTACATGTGTAACCCGAGCAATCATGGCTATAGGCACCTGTGACACACTCAACAAACAGATTAGAACAGTTCAACAGGGTTTGTTATCATCAAACATAGGTTAGGATGCTGTTTTCAACATATATATGGCAGTTGTCTTTCCTCTTCCACACATTTTTCTTCTTTCCCTCATTGTTGGACTTTGGAGGGGGTCCTCTAGCCTGCTTCTTAATTGCCTTTTCCTTCTTGGGGTTTGCCTCTGAAGTTGGACCTTTTCTTCTGGGAGAAGATGTGGTGCGCTTCAGGCGCAGGTGCAGTGCCAGCAGGACGCAAGTTATGGGTGGCTAGAAGGAGGTCTCTGTTCTGTTCTGCCATCAGAAGGTATGAAAGAAGCTCAGAGTATTTCGTAAACTTTCGTTCACGATATTATTGCATAAGTATGACATCCTTCTCATGGAAGGATGTATACGTCTTCTCTAACATGCGTTCCTCCACCACTTTCTCACCACACAACTTCAGGCGTGAGGTGATACTAAAAAGTACCGAGTTGTACTCGGCGATGAACTTAAAGTCCTGGAGACGGAGGTTCTCCCATTCATATCACTCGGGGAAGGATAACATCTTTTTGATGTTTGTATTTATCCTCAAGGGCGGTCCATAACTCGTAAGAGTCTTCTACATTGAGGTACTCGGCCTTCAGGGTCCGATCGATTTGGTGTCTGATATAGATAATTGCTTTCGATTTATCTATGTCAGAAACCTTATCGCCTACAGTAATGGCATGGCTCAGTCCCTGTGAGCGTAGGTGGAATTTGATATCCAACTGCCAACTCAGATAATTTTTGCATGTAGCATTTAATACGTCAAAGTCGACACTCGCGATTTTGGCCATTATCTCTATCATGTTAAAAATGAGCAATAATTAGATATTTTAAAATAAAACAAGTAATTATACATTTCAACCAAAGATATTTGTTTTGTGGATCGGCTAATCACCATTTTAAATAAAGTCTAGAAAGTACAACTCGGTAGCCCTCGTGGGGCCCTATTATTCTGGAAATAGATCTTCATTTTCGTGGGATGTGCGCCAATCTTGGAATTTATACAATTATATCCTCACTATAGTTTCTCTCAAAAATAAAAAAATGCCAGCAAAATAATGGTGATAGCTAGCCGATCCAAAACCACAACAAATATAAACATACATTGCAGAGAAATGCAGCAGGCATTTAATTTCATCGTAGACAATTAATCATCACTGGCAATTGATCATCACATGTAATTAACCATCACAGGAATTTTATAATGGAAATGAAAATTTTTCGTTTAATAATTATCGGACCACTGGAAAACGTCATACACCGTTAGTTAGTTAATTAACGGCAGAGCAGTCGCATGATCTTCCTGATTATTAAACGTGTAATAATCAAATAATCCAAAAATGCGATGATTTATAAAGCATGTTATTAATCAGATTTTAACGAAGAAAAAACTTAATTAAATTTGAAAATAATTTGTGAAATTTTTTTTGGAAAAACACTAGTTAGGGTTTTTTGGAGGCGATCTGTCGTGCGATCCCGTGCAACCGGCTAAGGTTTCCTTCGCGTGGGTTGCCGCTTCTGGCGGCTAGGGTTCGTTCGCGCACACTGGGGAGGGTTAACGCCGCCGCTGCCACTTCTGGCAGTTTGGCGACGGCGGTCGTCGTTATTGGCTGTGGTGCCGGCCGCCGTTGCAGGCGACGATGCCGACCGCCGCAGCGGGGCTGGCCGCCGCTGCAGGCGGCGGCACGGGCTGCCGCCGGAGCGGCAGCGGCACGATGCCGCTTCTGGCGGTGCCGGGGAGATCGCTAGGGGGGTTTCGTGCGTTCGTGGCTTCTGACCGTGTTGCGAAGAAAGATCCCCTCAAGGGTTCGAAGATTTGGAGAAGAAGATAATCAAAAATAGGTTTTTTATTTAAAAAAAACTATTTTTATTATTCATATCAGCGATTTAAGCGTAAAAATTTGATTTTTAGAGATAAAACGCCGATTTATCATTTAAAAGGTTGATTTATCATGTAGATCTGAGATTAAAATTCGATATTATACAAACCAAATAATGATCCAATCGTATCGCATAAAAATTTTAGATCTAGGGATTAAAAATTACCTCTAGATCCTACCCTCCGGATCTAGCGACGTTCGGTGAAGTAAGCTCTTTCGCGTCGCGATTCGTCCGCGGGCAAATGTTCGGCTCAGCTTTGAGCGTGCTGATAACGTGTTGTAAGTTTGATGGCTACGTAACCCCGTAGCCCTGTATTTATAGAAGTAGGGTTACATAATGGATGGATAACAATACACAAATGGGCCTACAAAAGCCTGCACATAACAGTTATCATATAATTTGGGATTACATAATTGCCAAGGGTATACTATGATGGCATATTATTAGCCTAGGATATATTAAATCATGGATTAAATGATAGGATTTGAAGGGCTAGGTTGGACCTGTCGGTTAGGCCTTGGCCCAAACCTTAAATTAAACAAGCCTAATTTTCGATCCCGATTCTTGCCTATTTTTTAATAGGGCTAGGACCGAGCTAGGCTCTTTTCGGGCCAGGTTTAAGCTGGTATGGACCCGTTATCATCCCTAATGGCATATGTGCTTAGCGTCCACATAAAGAGATTTCAGGCCCTAACATGCTGTTTGTGCTCGACATGTAGGCTTTATTGGGTCCATATTGCTTTCCAGGATTAGCAAAGGCTATGTGATTCACGGTGAATATTGCATAATTAACCCCTCATTTAGCGTTATTTTGTGCAAAATTGATGCGTATTTGGCTTCTAATACAATTGTGTTTAGATTATTATATTATTTATTAGAGCAAACTCTTATTCTATACACAAAATATTATTTTATCGAGTATTTTTGCATTATCATATTTTCTATATGTAGATCTCACTTTTATTATTCCGAGCACTGTTGGTACTGGGCTTTCAAGTTGGTTTGACGGTACACACCGGTCGATCGGTGTATATAAGTCTTTTTTTTTCAAAAAAAATCACATCACCAATAACATTATTAGTCGAGTGTTGTTATTGGCACGTTATGAATACACCACATTACTTGATTCACCACACCTATCTTTTTAACATCAGATGTTCGGATTTGGAGATCCGAACGCCTCTAATACAATAGATGTGTAAATCCGAACACAATACATATTTTATTATAATGTTCGGCTTTGGAGATCCGAACAGAAGAATAAAAGTATTAGAGCCGTTCGGATCTCCAAATCCGAACATCTGATGTTAAAAATATAGGTGTGATGAATAAAGTAGTATGATGTATTCATAAATCTCTGTGGTGCGAATAACAACACTCTTATTAGTCATTCTCTTAGGGTGTGTTTGGATTGAAAGAAAATGTATGAAAGAAAAGTGAAATGAAAATGAAAAAGAAAGAAAAGTGAAATGAAAATGAAATGAGATTCTTTCTCATGTTTGGTTGCCAAAGAAAATTTTGAAGAAATTTCAAAGGAAAATAAGGAAATTTCTTCCATTATGTTATTAATTCAAAACGAAAAAAATTAAGAGGTGTTTTTGCTAAATAATTTAAGAGGTGTATTTGCTAACTTTATAAATAATTTGCTTAAAAAATTTAAGAGGTATTTTAGTCTCATAATAGATTAAAAATTTGTTAGTTGTTCTGAATAATTCAGAAGGTTAGCAAATAAATTACAAATTCTAACAAATAATTCTCTAACCATACAAATAACATGATTCATAAATAATGTGATATTAAATAGTACATAAATAATTTACAAATTATATGAAAATATTGGAAATAATTTGCAAGCAATTAGAAAAATACGTGCATAATGCGCGAATTTTTTAAGCAAAACACGAAAATTACACGAATTTTTCGCGAATTTTTCGAACAAGTTCACATACTATTTTGAAAATTTTGGGAAAAATTCGTAAATTTTGAATAAATAATTCATGTGTAAAATTTTGATAATAATTCGTGATTTTTTGAAAAATTCATTTATAATTTTTTAAAAAGAATTCATGAATTCATTAAAAATAGCTACTAATTATATTTGTTAAAAAACACAAATGCATGAATGTGAGAATAGTTAGTTTTGCTTTGTTTTCCCTCATTTTCCTTGGGTCAAAAGGAGGAAAAGTTGGAAGAAAAGTTTTACTATTTATTTTCCACTCTTTTCCTTCATTTTCTTTTTCTTTTCACTTTTCTTTTAAGCCAAACAATGAAAAATCATTTTCCTTCTTATTTTCCTTCCTTTTCTTTCCTTTTCCCACTAACCAAACACACCTTAGCGTTTTTGTGAAATAACATGTCTTTCTCTTGTGATGAACGGTATGAATTCAAATCTTCCCGTCAATATCATCAAATGCTCCATAAGATTTTTGACATAACCATTTTAAAGTTCAAATTTGCCATGCAATGATCCGGATTCGCTACATGAATGCTTCATTGACTTGAAAAGGAGAGGGGAGAGAAGGAAAGATTTTTCCAAATAATTTTAAGGATTTTGTAAAATCGTTTTAGTTTAGAGAAATAAACAGAATTTGTTTTATTATTAATTCAACATCCATATTGGGATTGTGGCTTTTATGTCTCATGGATTGATTTGCTTCATGCATTTTTCCAACGCTTGTTCCTGTTGGCATAAAAACGTGGTCCGTTCATCACTTATTGGGCTTGACAAAGCCCATAGCCAACAAGTGTTGATATTAGGCCCGTGAATGTATATGCGCGCACACACAAAACACACGCACACGCACGCGCGTACGCACACAACGCATATTAGGACTTTAGTGCTTAAGATAAAAAGTGTCAAGGTCACTGTTACGACCTAAAGATCGTGATACTCCGACCTTCCATCCAAGCCCGCTAGACACACAGCCAGCTCGCCCCTCCATCCCATCCTCGCAGGTTAATCACTTGTTCCGCCTAGCCCGCTCGTCGCCCATCAACCCTGAAGTCCGCCTCGACTAGTGGGAAGGGCGCACTTCGCCCCGAACCTCGCCGGTTGGGCGCCCGCTTCCCTTTGAGCCCGCCAGACGTACAACCGGGTCGCCGTCATCTACCGAGTGACCAAGTTACTCATGTGCGGCCTCGCTCCTCAGACACACCTCAACGACCCTTTGGCTCATTGGACATGACAAACAACCTAGTGAAAGGACGCCACTGACACTTCCACCGCCCAACCATCTGACAAAGCACCCCCTGGCCGCCCCTGACACTTAATGCTTTCGGCCCTGACATCCTGACAAAAGCGCCCCTGGCCGCCCCCTGACACTTAATGCTTTCGGCCCTGACATCCTGACAAAAGCGCCCCTGGCCGTTGCGCGTCTGACAAAAGCATGGCTGACACCCCTGATCCTGACACCCTCGTCCGAAGCTTCCGCTGACAGCAGGGCCAGCTCAGCACGCCGAGTCAGCACGCCAGGTCAGCCTCACCTAACCGGCTCCATTAGGTATAAATACCCCTTCACCTCCAACGGGGAAAAGGTTGGCAAATTCACTCTCAATCTCATTACTCACACACAAGAGCAAAGGTCCTCCATATCTTTGTCTTCCACAACCGATAGCTCGTCACGCACGGTCGACTCAATCTTAGTCCGACCTGCGTGCCTAGCTGTAACGACCCGCTTTCGGGGGCCCGTTACTTATTTGATATTTGCGCAGGTCCTGCATGTTACAAGTGAATTCAAAATAGCCACGATGCAGAGATGTACAAAATACTCAAATAGTGTCCAATTTTTACGATCCATACTGTACAAGATGTTCCAACAGATATACATGAAAGAAGAAAAGTACATAAGTGCAAATAACTCTGGAAGCTGCGGTCGAACTCTGGCGTTATTAGCTTAGGAGCATTTACCTCCATATGTACGTCGTCTGCGGTGCCACAGAGATGGAACCTTAGGTAAGTCACAACAATTCTAAACATAGAAAATAAGCAGTGCACAAGTATGACAAAAAGTAACTACGTACAAGCAGACCAGAGTGAAAAGTAAAGTACTGAGCAACGACTGTACACAACTGAGTAGTAAAAGTAACTGAACTGAAAGAACAAACTGTACTGTGGTAGTGCAAGTGTAAAGCAGGCTAAGCAAGTGAAGTATGCTACCGCTGTAGCTATAAGTGCGACAAGTACTGGTGACTGCACTGGTGTGGTAAGTAAAGTGCATGTAATATATAAAGTAAAAGGTGACCGTGCAAGTATAACGAGCAAAGTGTAAGAGCAACAATGGTGAGATTAGCAGGCATGAGCTATAAACGATAATAAGCATGTAAAGTACTGAATAAGACGTGCAAACAATGTTTGTTTTGGTGTTGGCAGCAACTAACTAAACTATGTGATGTGACTCACGTAGGAAAGTATGATATGCAACCATGGGTCACCTCCGTTGCCACGGGGGGCCAATCCCGGGCGTCAACCACAACATACTTTTAAAACGAGACGAGACGAGACGAGAGAGTGTGACTCCAGTCACAGCTCCCGCACTTTCTCTACAATGAGTTACCCCAAACCCCAGTGTCATATGTGTTGATTACATATTTCTTACGAGATATTCCTTAAGACATTTCACGAGATATTCCACGAGATATTCCACAAGTTGTTCCACAAGTCATTCTATGAGATATTCCACGAGATATTCCATAAGTCATTCTACGAGATATTCGACGAGACATATCACATGCTGTTATCAATTCCTTATTTACGATGATAGTTAAACCAGGACCACTGGTTGACTTTCTTATTGAAAACCAGAAAGTAAAGCAAAGTGGATGCTAAGAAATTTGAGGATAAAAACAAGTCCAACAAACATGGAATACAAAAATAGTTGGTTTAAGGGTGGTAGTTTCGTTAGCACACAATTTACCCAAGTTAAGAATCCTAAGTTCATACTTATACACTTACTTAGTTTCCAGGTCTAGAATTAAAGTGACTTACTGATCTCGAGGTGGTGATGGTGAGCCGGGACTGGATCTAGAGAATTGATACCTGTGAACACAAGAAACAATTGGTCAAAGAATACACCCTTTTTATTTATTAACCTGATCGTTTTGATTTTAAACTCGATTGAAACGGTGCTGAAAAACGTTCTAAATTTTTATGTAGGCTAGATATGAGGAAAATAATTTTACTGCAGCAGGAAATATTTTTTAGAAGCTTCTGGTAATTTTTATTATTTTTAAAAGCTCAAAAATCAATTTAAAAACTATTTTTAATTAAGTAACGTGTTTATTCGATAATTTCTTCTGGGTGCAATACATATCGGATTGGTTCAAGTGAGCTGTCAAAACGACCGCCTCGAAGAGTACTATAACATATATTTTTCTCACATATTATTTTACGTGAAAATAACAAGTTACGAATTTTTAAGTGAAAACATCGTATTTAAAATTTAAGTTTAAAAATTTATTGTGGAAACACTAAGCAGCTGATTGAGATGAAACTAGCGTCATTGGGTCCAAAATGTCATTTCTGATTTTCTGGAGCTATTCTCACATTTTTCTGACCCTTATATTAATTATTAATTATCTACCATAAAACCCATATTATCTAATTAGAAAAATACGTAAATACGCGTATTTTGTACGAAAATACGTTTTCGTTTGAAACGAAGTCACCTTCGTTTCCTCTCGTACATGCATGCAGCGGGGCGATGTCTCGCTCGGTCGGTGTCGGAGCTCAGGCAGAAGGCGTCGAGATCGTTGGGGCTAGGGCGGAGGCCACGGAGCTGATCGGAGGAGGGCTGAGCTCGGTGCAGCAGGGCTACACGTCTCCGTGATGGAGCTGTTGAGTATTGATTCCCCGGATTTGGTTTTGATGATGAACAAACATAAATATCGTGAACTAACTCTTTATGAGCGTAGTTATGGAGATCGTCGCCAAAATTCTACGTACATCAAAAGCGACGTCTCAAAACTTCTCAAAGCGCGTGATCGTGTGCCTGAAGCTTCGTTGAAGCTCAAGGACCATTATTGAAGTCAAGAGATTCGGATTGAAGCTTTGAAGACGGTTCGTCTAGTTTATTTTATAGTCTTCTAGCTTCTTTTCGTAGAATGTTAAGCCTTGAGTAGGTCTTACATTATAATCTTCTTAACGCTCACATCTTAGAGCTAGAATTATCTTAGAAGCCCATAGAAACTTTCCCGAAGCTTCACGCTTCATTTCGCGGCTTCTAGTGCATCTTAGTTGGTTCAAGAAGAAGAACCAACCGACTAGATTGTCATCTAGTCGGTTAAGAATCCTTCTTGAACCGACTAGATCTCCTTGCTCAATTCAGCATCTTCATTGTTGACCAATTAGTCGGTCCAAGAAGGTTCACCGACCGACTAGTTGTCAAACTAGTCGGTTTGGAATCCTTCTTAGACCGACTAGTTATTCTTTCATCTTTCCAGTCTAATCTATTGTTGACTAGTTAGTCGGTCCAAGAACAACCATCGACCGACTAGTTGTGAAACTAGTCGGTTGGAATTTGTTCTTAGACCGACTAGTTCTCCTTTGATCAGCCTATTGATTTCAACTGCTTAGTCGGTCAAAGAACACTCACCGACCGACTAGTTGTCAAACTAGTCGGTTGGCAAGTCTTCTTAGACCGACTAGTTCTTATCTCCTGAATTCTATATTCTTGGCTGTCATCCTTTTAGTCGGTCCAAGAAGAATCACCGACCGACTAGTTGCAAAACTAATCGGTCAGTGATCCTTCTTAGACCGATTAGACTGCTTCAGAATAGAGCCGTTGGAGCATTAAATGCTACGAATTTTTCCTCTCTCTTCTCTCTATCCTATATATACTTGTGATGCTTCTTCCTAGCATTCAAGGCTGCCATTATTGAGACTTAGAGAAATCAAAGAGAAGCATTCAACTCCATTTCTAAAGCTATCTCTTTCTCACAAGAATCTCTCCAACTCCTTGAGCCCTAATTTCCTCAAGAGAGATTCTCTTCATTGTGAGCTTCTCAAGCCAAGAGCTTGATTCAAAGTCACCAATCCCACCCTAGCCATCTATTGCTGGTCATCTTGGTGGAGCTAGGGTTTGGTGTCATCTTCTTCCTCAAAATCCTTCTTGCCCTAAAATCAGTAAGTTTTACTCAAGGCATAGGTTTTTGTGGTAAGTGTTTATTGTTTCATTTACATTGCTATTTCAGTTTTTTCTCTCGGTTGTGAGAGAAGTGTGTGATCCCGGTTTGTGGGAGTCACATTTTCATTTGTGTATGATTTGATCTTGTGGAGGTTTTCTACAAGAATTTCATAGTGCAAATTTGAGTTAGAGGATTCTAACTCAAGTAGCCGGAGGGGATCCTGGTGTTTGGGACGTAGGATCACCGGGAACAAGTCGGGGAGACTTGGGTGGATCCGAACCCGTTAAATCGTTTGTTTGCGTTGGTCATTTCTTTGTTGTCATATTTTCATTCCGCATTGTTGGTTGAGTTTGCACAATAATTAGGAATAATTATCTTGATTATTTTAAAGTACTATTCACCCCCCTCTAGTACTTGTGCAGTAGCTATCAGGGCATTACATTTGGTATCAGAGCCAAGTTCATAGCTATGTCTACCAACGACAACAAGACCGTTCGTCCACCTTCAGACTATAGCACCTTCAAGAACCGTGAAGGAGCTTCTTCGGTGATGGAAGGACACTCCTCAACTAGGCCTCCTCACTTCAACGGTACCAACTATGGGTACTGGAAATGCCGGATGGAAACGTTCCTCTGGAGCACTTCACTATGGAGAGCTACGTTGACGGAGTATGTCGAGCCCGCTGAAGAAGATTTTGCGAAGTGGACTACCGCGGAGGTCGCCGCGGAGGTAAACAATGCCAAGGCAATGAATGCCTTGTAATGTGCGTTGGAGCCCGAAGACTTCAACAAGATATGCACATGTAAGAGTGCATATCAAATCTGGAACTCACTCCTCATCTTGCATGAAGGAACGAGTAGGGTAAGAGACTCCAAACTCACTGTTGTAAATAAAGATTTCGAATTATTTCACATGCAACAGGGTGAGAAGATGAAGGAGTACTATGCTCGCTTCGTTGACATTACCAATGAGTTGGAGGCTCTTGGAAAGACTTACACCCAAAAGGAGAAAGTCTCAAAGATTATTGACGGACTTCCTTCTTGTTGGGAAAAGCGTACCTTCGCCATCGAGGAAGGTAACGATATGAATAAGTATACTGTCGTACAACTAATGGGTACCTTGATGTCCTATGAGGTACGCAAGGACAGTAAACTAAAGATGCAGGACAAGATGAAGTCGTACCTGAAGCAAGACGAGCCAAAGAAAAAGGCGATTGCGTTCAAGGCCGCTCCATCTACATCTACCGATGAAGAAGAATCGGAAGACGAGTTGGACTTAGAATCCATTGCCCTCATGGCAAAGAAGTTCAACCGATTCTTCCGGAAAGGTAACTTCAAGAACAAATCTAAATTTAGTTCTACTAACGCCTCCGCTCCTTTGTGTTTTAAATGCAACAAGCCAGGACACATCAAGCGGATTGTCCTCAAAACAAACAAAAGGAGAAGTGGAAGGCGCCAAAGTACGACAAGTCAAGAAAGTACAAGAAAGGGTACAAGAAAGGGCTTGTCGGTACATTCACCGACTCCGAAGATGACTCCTCAAGTGGAGAGTCGGATGATGAACAAGTGGAGCAAGCACACATGTGCTTCATGGCTAGAGAGGAACATGATCAAGAGTCCTCCTCCGATGAAAGCGAGGATGAAGGCGATGAGGTAACGATGGATGACCTTAGATTAGCTAACGAGCAAATTTGGTCTAAATATTCTAAATTAGTAAATAGATATACTAAGACTAAAGATGAGTTAACTAGTCTCCAAACCTCACCTAAGCCTATTATCATCAACAACGACACCGTTGTTGAAGGTTTGAGAAATGAGATTGTAAATCTCAAATCTCAACTTGAGCATGTTCGCATTGAGAAATCGGATGAACGCGAGATAGCGGATTTGACTTCTCAAAACTCAACTTTGAGTATTGAGAATGAGAATCTCAAATCTCGTGTTTATGTACTCACATCGCAAGTGTCCACCTTGGATGCTTCTATGCATTCTCTCACCGAGAAGTATGAGTGCACATTAGGCCGAATTAATAAATTCAATAAAGGTAAGGACCATTTGGATAAAATCCTAAATGACGTACTTCCGGCCAATCATCACATTGGCTTGGGGTATAAGATGGGAAATTCATCCAAATCGTCCACTACCTTTGTTAGGCCAACTTCCGATGCCTCAACGAGTGGGAGCAAACACCCCATTGGTAGTTCATCTACTAATGGTACTTCCACTTTGTACGCACCCCCATTTGGAAAGAAACCCACTTTGGGTGGACCTCCAAAGATGGGTCATGCATTTATGTACACCAATACTATGCCACATAGGAACACACCTCCTACTTCATATGTTCACACGTATGATGATTTTTATGCTCCACGTCCACGAGCACGTGCACACCAAGTGAGACACCCTCACGCACGTGTTCTCCCACATGCATATGTTCATCCACATTATTATATGAATGATTACCATCATGCACCATTTCATCATGTGTCATATGCTTATCCACGACATGCATTTTCTAGGCCACCTCCTCATAGGCCACATGCATCACGTAGACATCAACAACATATGCATGCTCCCAATAGGAATAGGGCTCCCAATACATTCACTATTTAGGGGCCCGAAGGACACAAGCATGCATGAAAAAACAAGCATACATTAATTCTTATTTCATGAATGTAGTGCACAATGATGATTATGTTGGGAAGTCTAAGTCCAATTGGACTTGGCTTCCAAAGGTCTAATCTTTTAGGACCCAATGACCTTGGGTACCATGGAATGATATTTTTATCTTTAGGTACTCAAGAAAAATAAACGGAGCAACAAATCCAAATTTAGCTCCAAGAATAAGTGGATACTCGATAGCGGGTGTTCAAAACACATGACAGGTGAAGCTCAATTGCTCTCCGGAGTGGTGCCCATTGAGAATGGGAACCGAGCAGTCTTTGGAGGCAACGAGAGAGGAACCATCATTGGTGTTGGTAAAGTTGGTAACCCATCTAAACCTCTTATAAGTGATGTTTACCTTATTAAAGGATTAAATCACAATCTTATTTCAATAAGTCAACTTTGTGACAAGGGTTACAAAGTTAGCTTTGCGAAAGGAATGTGTCATATTTTGAGAAAAGATAATAATAATTTGTTATTTTCTGGCACACGCCATAAGGATATATATATCATAGATATCCCCAAGTTGTTGGATCCTGTAGATGGCAAACAACACTAGAAGGGGGGTTGAATAGTGTTGTGCAAATAGCAAACTTTTTCGGTTGTTAATATTAGCACAAATAAAATCCTTCTAATGTTGCCTAAGAAGCCAAGTAGAGTGATCTACGCTTGGTTCTTAATCAACAAAGTAATCTTACAAATATGATAAAGAAAAGATTACAATCAGATATAAATCTTTACAAAGAGATCTTTACACAGTGGAATTAAATAAACAATCTTTGCAATAATAAATGAACAAGAAATTACAAAGATAAACAAATGAAAAATTGCTTGTACAAGAAATATAAACAATCACAGAAAAACAAACGCAGAGACAAGCAATTTTATCCTGGTTCCCCGCAACCCGGGTACGTCCAGTCCCCGACCAATCCGGTACGAGATTTTCCACTATCTACCTTGGCAAATACAAGTACCTAACTTCACTCGTTAGGATTTCCAACGACCTAGTCTCAACCAGGATTTCCAACTGGTAACACCTAGACTTGTCTAGTGTTCCAACAACAACACAATGAAACTTATATCCAATACACCACAATAAATTGATGGAGATTGGTTTTTACACCCGATTCTATAGCCAATCAATGATAGACAAAATTGTGTAGTGGCTTGATAGAACAAGAGTCTAGATCACACAAAGATACGAGAGAATTCTTTGTGATCTAGATCTAATGCTTTTCAAAAAATCCTTTAAACAAAATAAAGAGAATAGCAATAAGGATTTTTAAAAAACGTTTAGCCAATAAAACGAGAGTATGATCTTTAAAAATGTAATAACAGAATTTTTGCAAGATCACAATAAAAATAGAATTGGCTAGAGAGAATGAGATCTTTGAATTAAAGAGCGTTTGCACAAGAGATTTGATTTTCAATAGTTGTTGTATTTTTCTCAAATGAAATAAGCTCTTATTTATAGGGAAAATTTTGAGATTTGAATTTCAAATTTACTTTGACTTTTGTCCCAAAAATCACGGAGAAAATCGCTCAACGAATTTTCAAAATTCAAATCAAAAACGTCAGAATTTTACAGCTGGTAGACGACTCCCTCATGTAGGTAGTCGACTCCCAGAGTGTTTCAGGGAATCTTGAATCCCAGCTGGTAGTCGACTCCCTACTGTTGGTAGTCGACTCCCAGAGGAGTTTTTCCTGCAACACATCTAGTCAAACAAGTAGCTAACTCCAGGGTGTGTGGAGTTTCACTACGAAAGTTGTAATATGACTAGAGAAAGCTCTCTAAAACATTTTGAAAAGATTTAAAAGATTTTCAAAAACATTTTTCAAATTGTTTTTGTGTGCGTGTGTTTTGTCTATATGATATGGCTTTAACAAATACCCTAAAGAGACACAACACACTCACTATAGACTTAGGATACGTCTTCGGAAGCTTGATCAATTTGATGGAGTATAAGTGAGCTTCACTTGAGATTTTTGATCTATTTTGAGCTTTGAGCTTCATCATTTGATCTTAGCCACGTTCGTCCTTGTCTTTGAGCGTAGATTGTGCTTCTTTGAGTATGCGTAAAGTTTCACATATTCTGCACATTTAATAGTAGTGTAGTTAGTACACTAAGCGTCATTTGGTGTGCTCATCATCAAAATCACTTGGGGTGGAATTCAATTTCCTTCACAAGTCACATGAACAATGTCTCATTGCCAACACAAGTGAACAACACTTATGGCATCGACGTTTTGGTCATGTGATCTTAGGAACACTTTTTAAGATTTCCAAGCTAAATTCTATTAAAGGATTTCCTAAGCTTACTTTCCAAAAGAAAAGATTTTGTGACTCGTGTCAACGAGGCAAACTTCCGAAGTAGTCATTCAAACCTAAGAAAAGCATTTCATCTAAACGGCCTCTAGAGCTTTTTCATCTAGATCTTTTTGGGCCAACTAGAGTTGCTTCTTTAAGGAATGCTCGATATGGACTTGTCATCGTTGATGACTTTTCTAGATTTACTTGGGTATTTTCTTTAAGTAATAAAAATGATGCTTTTGAAAACTTCACAATATTTGTTAAAAAAGTACAAAATCTCATTGGAACCACCATTGTCACTATTCGTAGTGATCATGGAGGGGAATTTGAGAATGGGTCTTTCTCAAATTTTTGTGATGAAGTTGGTATTACACACACATTTTCTTTCCCTCGCGCACCCCCTCAAAATGGTGTTGTTGAGAGAAAGAATAGGACGCTAGTGGAATGTGCTCGCACAATTCTTGATGATAGCTAACTTGGCCATCAATTGTGGGCGGAAGCGGTACATACCGCTTGCTATGTGTTTAATAGGATACTCTTGAGACCTGACACCAAACAAACTTGTTATGAATTGTTGTTTGGTAGATTGCCTCAAGTTAAACATTTTCGAGTTTTCGGTGCAAAATGTTTTATCAAAAACACGTATGAGAGTTTCGACAAATTTGATCCAAGATCCAATGAGGGGATATTTGTTGGATATCCTCCCGTAGCAAAGCCTACCGGATATATGACAAAAGAACCTCAACAATCGAGGAATCACTTCATGCTTCATTCAATGAAAATTTTGTCCCGACTAGAATTATCAATGATGATGACTCCATGGAAGTTATATGTGATTCTATTGGTAATTCTAATTTTATTGATTCTATTGATACTAACCCTACTGATGATACTTTTGAGAATGTTCCTAGTGATCAGGGAGTTCCCAAACGGCTTCATACAGTTCGTGACCATCCCCATGAGCAAGTCATTGGCAACATACTTGATAGTGTCAAGACGAGATCTCAAGTCAACTACTTCGCTCATTGTGCTTTTGCCTCTTCAGTTGAGCCAAAGAATATTAACGAAGGGTGCGAAGATAGTGGTTGGATCCTATCCATGGAAGAGGAACTCATTCAGTTTGAGAGGAATGAGGTCTGGGAGCTAGTTCCATTGCCTTCGAAGAACCACACCGTTATAGGAACGAAGTGGATTTTCAAGAATAAGACCGACGAGAACCAAAACGTCGTCTGGAACAAAGCTTGGTTAGTTGCTCAAGGCTACAGACAAGAGGAAGGTATAGATTTCGAAGAATCCTTTGCTCCTGTAGCGAGATTATAATCTATTATGTTGTTGTTATCTTTTGCATGCCATAAAGATTTTAAACTCTTTCAAATGGATGTAAAAAGTGCGTTTTTAAACGGAGATGTCGTTGAGGAAGTTTATGTTTCTCAATCTCCGGGTTTTATAAATGAAAAATTTCCAAATCACGTTTTTAAACTTAAGAAAGCACTTTATGGTTTGAGACAAGCTCCTAGAGCTTGGTATGACCGCCTAAAGAACTTTCTTTTGGATTTGGGTTTTAAAATGGGTGAAGTTGATTCTACACTATTTGTTAAGTATTCGAATCATGATATTATTTTAGTTCAAATTTACGTTGATGATATCATTTTCAGTGCTACTAACTTCACTCTTTGCGAAGAGTTTTCTAATGTCATGAAGGACCAATTTGAGATGAGCCACATGTGTGAGCTCAAATATTTCTTAGGACTCCAAATTCGTCAAATGCACAATGGAATCTTCATCCACCAAACCAAGTACACGATGGAGTTGCTAAAGCGATTTGGAATGGAGAATGCTTCTGGCAAGATGACTCCAATGAGCACTACTACACATCTTGATAAAGATACGGTGGGCAAAGATGTAGACATTCGTCTATATCGAGGTATGATAGGTAGTTTATTATATCTTACTGCCAGTCGGTCTGATATTATGTTTGCTGTATGTGTATGTGCTCGTTATCAATCACAACCTAAGGAATCTCACTTAGTAGCGGTTAAACGTATTTTCCGTTATTTAAGTTACACACTCGACTACGGATTATATTATCCAAAGTCTAGCACATATGAGTTAATCTCATATAGTGACACAGATTATGCTGGATGCAAATCCGACAGGAAAAGTACTAGTGGCACTTGCCATTTTATAGGAATTTCTCTTGTCTCTTGGTTTTCCAAGAAGCAGAATTCCGTATCACTTCCAACCACCGAGACGGAATATATTACCGCCGGTGCTGCGTGTGCTCAGGTTTTTTGGATGAGACACACTCTTAAAGACTTCGGTATAAACTGTGATACTTGCCCTATCATGGTGGATAACCAAAGTGCAATATGTCTCTCTAAGAATCCGGTACACCATTCCCGTTCCAAACACATAGATGTCCGTCACCATTTCTTAGATGATCATGTGGCTAAAAAGGACATCATTTTAGTGTACGTTGAAACCCAGAAGCAAATCGCCGATATTTTCACGAAACCACTCAACGAAGACTCCTTTGTGCGGTTACGTCGAGAATTGGGGATTATGTGTGAATCCGAGATTTAGGATTCATATTTTTCGTTAATCCCGCATGATAATGTTTATCTTATATGCTCATGCTAGATTTGATGTGATTTTCTGGATTTAAGATTGGTTTATCTTCATGCACGTCGTTTTTAAGATTTTCTATGTTTTATGGGGTAGAATAATGATGTTTGAGAGTATTTCGATGTATCGTCCAAGTGTGCTTAGGAGAGAACTCAAAATTTCAAAATTTCAAATTTTTGGACTCTCTTAGTCTGTCCCAGTTCATCAGCCGACCGACTAGTTTCAGTTCTAGTCGGTCAGTGATTGAACTCAGACCGACTAAATCATGACCTAGTTTTGACTTTCAACTGCTGTTTGCACTTAGTCGGTCCAAGCTTATCGGCCGACCGACTAGATTGCATTCTAGTCGGTCAGCACTTGAACTTAGACCGACTAGTTGCGCAGGGACATTTGTGTCTTTTGACTCCCGAATCGTTTTATATCTCGCCCACACCGATTAGAACTCATTCTAATCGGTGCGTTATCTCTCCTCAGTCCTGAACCCCCGCGACTCCTCTCCTCCCTCCGCCTCCTGAGCTTGCGTTGGAGGACTCTCCAATGTGCACTTGGATGATATATTTGTTGTGAGAGAGTGGGGTAGGATAGTTGGGTGGTTATGTATTTATGATGTATTTTTGGATGTTTTGATGATACATTTTGATGTATGTTCGTTTTGATGTCTGTTGAGACATATGTTGTATGTTGTGCACCGATCTGATGATCGTTTATATTTTGTGTTGGTGGATGTATATTCTTTGATGTACCATGTTATATATATATATATATATATATATATATATATATATATATATATATATATATATATATATATAGGAAAATTTTCAAATGAGAACATTTCGCACCGTGCTATATATATACATCGTGTTGACATTTACTTCATTGTGCACATTATATTCTTGTTGTCTCTGATGTTGATTTCGTCGCTCGATGATTATATTGATTAAATAGAATTCTTTCTATGAAAACATAGAATTGTTTTCCATGCACTAAATTCACTAAGAATGTTGATATTGGAGAGTATGTTCCATAACTCAATATGTGAAATTGATTTGAGTTTTGATGATTTCATTTTTCGATTTTCGACTATGGTCTCGTTGGCACACTTTGATTTTCTTCGTGATTTTACTTTGGTGTCATTTGAACCGTGGTCATATTCTACGACTCTCGTGCTTTTATATTGGCCATTGTTGTTGTCGTTGATCTCCTCCCGCTCTTTTTGCTAATGCCAAAGGGGAAGAAAATTAATAATAACGATGTGCTACATGATAATTCAAAGCAATTTACCGTGAATCTAATTTGATATGTTAGATTCAGGGGGAGTTAAGATATAAAAATGGATTTAGATCCTAAATTTCAATAATTGGGTTCATATTTTATACTTTCCTCGTCTGCTTGATGTGTATGATTATTATTTAATACGGAACTAAGGTGTCATCAATGCAGGGGGAGTAAGTAAATTTCATTTGACTCATTATTATTGATTATTATTTATGTTGGTTTGTCATCACCAAAAAGGGGGAGAATGTTGAGTATTGATTCCCCGGATTTGGTTTTGATGATGAACAAACATAAATAGCGTGAACTAACTCTTTATGAGCGGAGTTATGGAGATCGTCGCCAAAATTCTACGTACATCAAAAGCGACGTCTCAAAACTTCTCAAAGCACGTGATCGTGTGCCTGAAGCTTCGTTGAAGCTTAAGGACCATTATTGAAGTCAAGAGATTCGGATTGAAGCTTTGAAGACGGTTCGTCTAGTTTATTTTATAGTCTTCTAGCTTCTTTTCGTAGAATGTTAAGCCTTGAGTAGGTCTTACATCATAATCTTCTTAACGCTCACATCTTAGAGCTAAGAATATCTTAGAAGCCCATAGAAACTTTCCTGAAGCTTCACGCTTCATTTCGTGGCTTCTAGTGTATCTTTGTTGGTTCAAGAAGAAGAACCAACCGACTAGATTGTCATCTAGTCGGTTAAGAATCCTTCTTGAATCGACTAGATCTCCTTGCTCAATTCAGCATCTTCACTGTTGACCAATTAGTCGGTCCAAGAAGGCTCATCGACCGACTAGTTGTCAAACTAGTCGGTTTGGAATCCTTCTTAGACCGACTAGTCATTCTTTCATCTTTCCAGTCTAAGCTACTGTTGACTAGTTAGTCGGTCCAAGAACAACCATCGACTGACTAGTTGTGAAACTAGTCGGTTGGAATTTGTTCTTAGACCGACTAGTTCTCCTTTAATCAGCCTATTGATTTCAACTGCTTAGTCGGTCAAAGAACACCCATCGACCGACTAGTTGTCAAACTAGTCGGTTGGCAAGTCTTCTTAGACCGACCAGTTGTTATCTCCTGAATTCTATATTCTTGGCTGTCATCCTTTTAGTCGGTCCAAGAAAAATCACCGACCGACTAGTTGCAAAACTAATCGGTCAGTGATCCTTCTTAGACTGATTAGACTGCTTCAGAATAGAGCAGTTGGAGCATTAAATGATACGAATTTTTCCTCTCTCTTCTCTCTATCCTATATATACTTGTGATGCTTCTTCCTAGCATTCAAGGTTGCCATTATTGAGACTTAGAGAAATCAAAGAGAAGCATTCAACTCCATTTCTAAAGCTATCTCTTTCTCACAAGAATCTCTCCAACTCCTTGAGCCCTAATTTCCTCAAGAGAGATTCTCTTCATTGTGAGCTTCTCAAGCCAAGAGCTTGATTCAAAGTCACCAATCCCACCCTAACCATCTATTGCTGGTCATCTTGGTGGAGCTAGGGTTTGGTGTCATCTTCTTCCTCAAAATCCTTCTTGCCCTAAAATCAGTAAGTTTTACTCAAGGCATAGGTTTTTGTGGTAAGTGTTTATTGTTTCATTTACATTGCTATTTCAGTTTTTTCTCTCGGTTGTGAGAGAAGTGTGTAATCCCGGTTTGTGGGAGTCACATTTTCATTTGTGTATGATTTGATCTTGTGGAGATTTTCTACAAGAATTTCATAGTGCAAATTTGAGTTAGAGGATTCTAACTCAAGTAGCCGGAGGGGATCCGGGTGTTTGGGACGTAGGATCACCGGGAGCAAGTCGGGGAGACTTGGGTGGATCCGAACCCGTTAAATCGTTTGTTTGCGTTGGTCGTTTCTTTGTTGTCATATTTTCATTCCGCATTATTGGTTGAGTTTACACAATAATTAGGAATAATTATCTTGATTATTTTAAAGTACTATTCACCCCCCTCTAGTACTTGTGCAGTAGTTATCAGGGCATTATAGGAGCGACGATGTGAAAGAGCGGACGGAGGGCTGCGGGTCTGCGGCGATGCGTGGAGCGGGGACAGTCGGAGAGCGGAGCTCCGGCGCTCTCGGGGGTGGTGGTGCATGAGCCCTCGGGTTGTTTCGACGTGGCAGAGCAGGGAAGCGTCGCTCAGGGAAAGAAGCTGGAGGGCGGGGAGCTGTCGTTGGATGTCTGCGAGGAGCAGAGAGGACGACGGTTGCCCGAGGGAGGCGGAGCCATGCATGGGTGGTAGGAGCCCTGGTGGAGTGCTGTCGGGGGTGTTTCGAAGGCGGAGGTGGAGGAGCGGTGCCTCGTCAAAGCTGCGTCATCTATCGATGGGCACACTGTGGTGCGGTGGAGCACGACGAAACAGGGGATGGCGGAGGAGCTCAGGGTCGGAGGGAGGGCTGTTCGAGGGGGTCTCGGGGTGGAGGAGCTCTGGCAGCGTTGTAGCTGCTCGTCGGATGATAGAGAAGAGCGGGGGTGCTCGGGGGCGTTGTCGGACGTCGGGGAATCTTCAGTGACGTGGGGGCGTCAGTCAGCGGAGGGAGGCTGGGAGCGAGGCGGCGCGGTGGGGGTCGGATGGCGAGCTCTTGGAGAGGGAAGGTCGAGGGCGTGGGTGCATGGGTTTCGAACGTGAAAGTAGAGAGAGAGAGAGGGTACGGGTTGAAGATGAAAGGGGGGGGGGGGTTTATTTATAATCAGCATGAGTTAATAAACAATTAGTATATTTAGTCAAATGTAATTAATAGATTAGGTTTGAATTAATGAGGTTAGGTTTAATCTTAGACTAAGTTTTGACAATGTCTAAACATGTCCCCTCCACGTTTTAGACATGGTTAGGGTATGTAGTTAGGGTAATTAGGTTAAGTTAATTAATAATTTAGCTAGGGTAATTAGTGACAGTAGCAGTAAAAATTGTAACGAAATTACGATTTTGCTCCTACTAGTAAACGTGTCTGAAAAATTACAAAAACATACCCACGGGATCGTATCGTCACGTGGATCGCGAATACGAAGACCGTTTCAGGGTTTGAGCTACGGAGATACTAGTTTTAGGCCAAAACATTTAGGAAGCGGGTCTGCGGGTTCTCTATTAATTTGACTTCAGAAATTACGAAATTAATGTGGGAAGCCCTAAATGATCATAGGATGATACTGTAAAAGTTTGGAAACGTTTTGAGGATGTTTGAATGGAAAATTAATTCATTCAGTCAAAAAAATAAATTTTTATCAGATTATTTAGAGGTATTTGACGGAGCCCGAACTTACTAAAATACTCCATAACTAGTCGGGTACTTCAAAATATTTTTATAAGAAGTTTTTGAAATCGTAAAACTCATGATCAACCATTACAAAATAGTTTTAAAAAATGAAAATAGATGAATAGTTGCATTGAAAAATACGGATCGTTACATTCTACCCTCCTTAAAATAATTCCGTCCTCAAAATTTATAAAACTCTTTTGTTTAAAAATCTCTTTTGAAAATAATTGATGTTATGAAGAAGCTCAAGCAAATAAATGATAGAAAAGATGGTAATCTAGTAAATCAGGTTGTAAATAATATGTGATATTATAGCATCAATAAAACAAGAGATGTTATATATGAATACCTACTATTGATATCACCACAACTTCTATAGCTAGTCAAAATAGGCTCAGATAGAAGAAGGAAGACGAGTTCAGGAAAAGATGACGAAGTAGCGGCATCAGCTTACACGTCTCGGTTTGATTCGTCTCAAATCCTCCAATACTTCTGAGAATCCTTCGATTCGCTTCCGTTGTCGAAATCGAACTTCTGGTGATCGAAAAGTTGAATACTACCCTCCTTAAAATAGACGTAGCTAGAGTTCAGGCGAACTAAAAGTAGAAAGATTCTAAGAAGGTCAATCGAAAGGTCATCAAGCTAAAGGAAGGGTGATAGTGATGAAGATCGATGGAATTACATAATCATGATTCACGTCCTTGCGGTTCAGCGGAATACGGCCAGGGAAGTGACTAAGCCAGGATCACTTACCCCTAGTCTAGCTAGGGTGATCCAACAAACTTAGCCAAGCACATTGACCGGATCATGGTCCATTGAAGGAAGCTTATCATTTATACGTGTGCCATCATCAACTGAAGGAAAGGTGATGAAGTAGGTAGATGGTTCAACCTTTGAAAAATAACTATAACTGCTAGCAAAAGAGGTTACTAGGGAGGGTATAACCAAGAATGGAACATGAGTTTCTAAGCAAGTGTTAAGAGTTCAAAGTCAAGGTGTCCAAATGGCCCGAAAGCCCGCGGTCCGGCCCGGTCAACGGGCCGACCCGGCCCGGGCCAGGTAGAGTTGACCGGGCCGGGAGCTTGTCCCGGCCGGAAGGCCGGGCCGGGCTTCCGGGAGGAGGGGCGGCCCGTCGGGCCGGCCTGGGCCCGGCCTGGCCCGGCCTGGCCCGGCCTATTTCCTTGTTTTCCCTACTAATATGCTTACTACTTAATTTTTTTTTCCACAAATGAGTTCCTTAATTTGTTTCTTACTTAATTTTGTTCCACAAATAGGCTCCTTAATTTGTCCCTTCTTAAAATTTTCCCTTATATAATAGTTCTTCCTTAATTTACTCCCAAATTTGTTCCTCATTAATATTTTTACTCATTAATTTTCTTCCTATTTTGTTCATCCTTTATAAAATAGTATGTTTTTTAAAAAACTTACTATCTTAAAAAAATTTATACTAGGTATAAATATTATTTTTCATTTTATTAAGATTTTCTATTGAATTTTTAATATTTTTTTAAAAAATATATATTTAATTAATATACTAGGGCCGGCCCGGGCTTAGCCGGGCCGCGGGCCGGGCTTCCGGCCCCCAGACAGATTCTGGGCCGGGCCGGCCCGGCCCGGTCCTCCCGGTCAACCAGGCCGGGCCGGGCCGGCCCGATGGACACCTTGAGTTCAAACGAAGCGATGAGGATCAAGGAAGACCTAATGGATATGATAATAAGGAAGCTTGCTATATTGTTCAATTTGAGAGTTCAATTTGAGTATTTTATATTGTACACCCTGATCTTGCTATATTGTTCACGAGTTAGTTAGCGCGGACCTGCGTGGGCCACCAAACCTGTAAAGACCCGCTTTCGGGGGCCCGTTACTTATTTGATATTTACGCAGGTCCTGCAGGTTACCAGTGAATTCAAAATAGCCACGATGCAGAGATGTACAAACATACTCAAATAGTGTCCAATTCTTACAATCCATACTGTACAAGATGTCCCAACAGATATACATGAAAGAAGAAAAGTACATAAGTGCAAATAACTCTGGAAGCTGCGGTTGAACTCTAGCGTTATTAGCTCAGGAGCATCTACCTCCTTATGTATGTCGTCTGCGGTGCCACGGAGATGGAACCGTAGGTAAGTCACAACAATTCTAAACATAGAAAATAAGCAGTGCACAAGTATGACAAAAAGTAACTACGTACAAGCAGACCAGAGTGAAAAGTAAAGTACTGAGCAACAACTGTACACAACTGAGTAGTAAAAGTAACTGAACTGAAAGAACAAACTGTACTGTGGTAGTGCAAGTGTAAAGCATGCTAAGCAAGTGAAGTATGCTACCGCTGTAGCTACAAGTGCGAAAACTAAAGTACTGGTGACTGCACTGGTGTGGTAAGTAAAGTGCATGTAATATATAAAGTAAAAGGTGACCGTGCAAGTATAACAAGCAAAGTGTAAGAGCAACAATGGTGAGATTAGCAGGCATGAGCTATAAACGATAATAAGCATGTAAAGTACTGAATAAGACGTGCAAACAATGTTTGTTTTGGTGTTGGCAGCAACTAACTAAACTATGTGATGTGACTCACGTATGAAAGTATGATATGCAACCATGGGTCACCTCCGTTCCCACGGGGGGGCAATCCCGGGCGTCAACCACACCATACTTTTAAAACGAGACGAGACGAGAGAGAGTGACTCCGGTCATTGCTCCCACACTTTCTCTACAATGAGTTACCCCAAACCCCAGTGTCATATGTGTTGATTACATGTTTCTTACGAGATATTCCTTTAGACATTTCACGAGATATTCCACGAGATATTCCACAAGTTGTTCCACAAGTCATTCTACGAGATATTCCACGAGATATTCCACAAGTCATTCTACGAGATATTCCACGAGACATATCACATGCTGTTATCAATTCCTTATTTACGATGATAGTTAAACCAGGACCACTGGTTGACTTTCTTATTGAAAACTAGAAAGTAAAGCAAAGTGGATGCTAAGAAATTTGAGGATAAAAACAAGTCCAACAAACATGGAATACAAAAATAGTTGGTTTAAGGGTGGTAGTTTCGTTAGCACACAATTTACCCAAGTTAAGAATCCTAAGTTCATACTTATACGCTTACTTAGTTTCTAAGTCTAGAATTAAAGTGACTTACTGATCTCGAGGTGGTGATGGTGAGCCGGGACTGGATCTAGAGAATTGATACATGTGAACACAAGAAACAATTGGTCAAAGAATACACCCTTTCTATTTATTAACCTGATCGTTTTGATTTTAAACTCGATTGAAACGGTGCTGAAAAACATTCTAAATTTTTATGTAGGCTAGATATGAGGAAAATAATTTTACTGCAGGAGAAAATATTTTTTAGAAGCTTCTGATAATTTTTATAATTTTTAAAAGATCAAAAATCAATTTAAAAACTATTTTTAATTAAGTAACGTGTTTATTCGATAATTTTTTCTGGGTGCAATACATATCGGATTGGTTCAAGTGAGCTGTCAAAACGACCGCCTCGATGAGTACTATAACATATATTTTTCTCACATATTATTTTACGTGAAAATAACAAGTTACAGATTTTTAAGTGAAAACGTCGTATTTAAAATTTAAGTTTAAAAATTTATTGTGGAAACACTAAGCATCTGATTGAGATGAAACTAGCGACATTGGGTCCAGAATGTCATTTCTGATTTTCTGGAGCTAGTCTCACATTTTTCTGACCCTTATATTATCAATTATTAATTATCTACCATAAAACCCATATTATCTAATTAGCAAAATATGTAAATACGCGTATTTTGTACGAAAATACGTTTTCATATGAAACGAAGTCACCTTCGTTTCCTCTCGTACATGCATGCAGCGGGGCGGTGTCTCGCTCGGTCGGCGTCGGAGCTCAGGCAGAAGGCGTCGAGATCATCGGGGCTAGGGCGGAGCGGCCTCGGAGCTGATCGGAGGAGGGCTGAGCTCGGTGCAGTGGGGCTGCACGTTTCGATGATGGAGCGGCGAGGTGAAAGAGCGGACGGAGGGCTGCGGGTCTGCGGCGATGCGTGGAGCGGGGACAGTCGGAGAGCGGAGCTCCGACGCTCTCAGGGGTGGTGGTGCACGAGCCCTCAGGTTGTTTCGACGTGACGGAGCAGGGAAGCGTCGCTCAGGGAAAGAAGCTGGAGGGCGGGGAGCTGGCGGCGGATGTCTGCGAGGAGCAGAGGGGACGGCTGTTGCTCGAGGGAGGCAGATCCATGCATGGGTGGTCGGAGCCATGGTGGAGTGCTGTCGGGGGTGTTTCGAAGGCGGAGGTGGAGGAGCGGCGCCTCATCGAAGCTGCGGCATCTATCGATGGGCACACTGTGGTGCGGCAGAGCACGTCAAAACAGGGGATGGCGATGGAGCTCAGGGTCGGAGGGAGGGCTGTTCGAGGGGGTCTCGGGGTGGAGGAGCTCTGGCGGCTTTGTAGCTGCTCGTCGGATGATGGAGAAGAGCGGGGGTGCTCGGGGGCGTTGTTAGACGTCGGGGAATCTCGGGTGACGTGGGGGTGTCAGTCAGCGGAGGGAGGCTGGGAGCGAGGCGGCACCGTGGGGGTCGGACGGCGAGCTCTCGGAGAGGGAAGGTCTGCATGGGGTTCGAACGTGAAAGTAGAGAGAGAGAGGGTACGGGTTGAAGATGAAGGGGTGTGGGTTTATTTATAATTAGCATGAGTTAATAAACAATTAGTATATTTAGTCCAATGTAATTAATAGATTAGGTTTGAATTAATGAGGTTAGGTTTAATCTTAGACGAAGTTTTGACAATGTCTAAACGTGTCCCCTCCAAGTTTTAGACATGGTTAAGGTAGGTAGTTAGGGTAATTAGGTTAAGGTAATTAATAATTTAGCTAGGGTAATTAGTGACGGTAGCAGTAAAAATTGTAACGAAATTACGATTTTGCCCCTACTAGTAAACGTGTCCGAAAAAATTACGAAAACATACCCACATGATCGTATCGTCATGAGGATCGCGAATACGAAGACCGTTTCAGGGTTTGAGCTACGGAGAGACTAGTTTTAGGCCAAAATGTTTAGGAAGAGGGTCTGCGGGTTCTCTATTGATTTGACTTCAGAAAATTACGAAATTAATGTGGGAAGCCCTAAATGATCATAGGATGATAATGTAAAAGTTTGGAAACGTTTTGAGGATGTTTGAATAGAAAATTAATTCATTCAGTCAAAAAAATAAATTTTTATCAGATTATTTAGAGGTATTTGACGGAACCCGAACTTACTAAAATACTCCATAACTAGTCGGGTACTTCAAAATATTTTTATTAGAAGTTTTTGAAATCGTGAAACTCCTGATCAACCATTACAAAATAGTTTTAAAAAATGAAAATACATGAATAGTTGCATTGAAAAATACGGACCGTTACACTAGCCCCCGCTTTAAGTCCTATCACTGACTTAGGCATCGGAGAGGCTAAAGGTTGGACCCCAACCCGGCCTTTCTGACCAGCTGCTTCTTATGCAGGTGAGCTCATCTCAATCGGTCGTGCTCGACTCCAACCACCTCGACTCCAACCACTGGCAGTGCGACAAGCGAGGAGCAAAGTCTTGAAGAAACCCGTTCCGCGGTCAGCCCTCATAGCGCGCTCAGCCTCTTCATTACACTAACCACCTGTCAAACAGCTTACCCTAATCCCACCATCAACATAACCACCGTGCCCTTGGTTCCCCATAATACAAATTCATTGTACGTGGGTTTTACCCTGCAACAATTGGCGCCGTCTGTGGGAATGAAGGGTCACACCCATGTCAAATCCCTTACCAATCAACCGAAACCCTGACCACAGCAAGGACCCCTTGGACCAAGAATCACACTCTCATTCAATGACTCCTGCGACTAATCCACCCCCCGAGGTGGAGGTCGAGACAGTCCAGGCCTCGGCCCGTGCGGTACAGCAGAGCTTCGATGCCTTCACTAAGATGATGGTGGGCTTCACGGCTACCAGGACCGAAGCACCCCCTGGTCCCTCTGAGCCCTCGAACATGAGACGAAATCTTCACCCTCAGTTCGATGAAGAAGTGGGGGATAAAGGGCTCGATGAGGAGATATCGGCCCAACAAAGGCTCCTGGAGGAAGAGATGGAGGTCGCGCGGCTGCGAAGGCGCCAGAAAGAAGCGACTGCCACTCAGAGGCATCTAAATGAAGCGGTCGAGGCCGTCCGGCAATCCCGCCTTGACGAAGAAGTCGCTCGCTGCTAGCTCCGCTTCATTATCACGGAGTGCGAACGGCTCCGACGAGAGAATGAGGAGAACCGGGAGATCTCGGAGATGTCGGCCTCGGGCCAATGATGCGTGAACGAGCGTAGCCCGCCATTCACCAGGTCCCCACCTCGGGGATGGAGCCCTCCTCGGCGACCACTTCGCCCCTCCCCGGAGCATGATGATCGCCTGCAGCCAAGGCGGGACCAGAGTCAAACCCCAGAATGGTGGAGGGCGAGCGCGCCCGAGCACGCCGCCTACCCTGAGGAGGCAACGCCGCTGGTGCGATAGATAACCTCGGACCCGAGGCCCGTGAGGTTTAAGGCCCACCACCTGGCCACCTACGGCGGGAAAGGCGACCCCCTCTCGCACATTCAACAATACCGAGGGGCGATGGAGGCACATGATGTGGATGATGTAATGCCCTACCAGCTACTGCACAAGTACTAGAGGGGGGGGGGGGGTGAATAGTACTTTAAAATAATAAGGAGTATAATTCCAAATTAAATTGCAAACAACTACCAAATCAATTTGCGGAAGCTTAAATAGAATGACAACACAAAATTAACAAAGCAAACAAATGATGTTAATGGGTTCGGATCCACCCAAGTCTCCCCGACTTGTTCCCGGTGATCCTACGTCCCAACCACCCGGATCCCCTCCGGATACTTGAGTTAGAAACCCTAACTCAAGATTTCCACTATGAATATCTTGTGAAAAACCTTCACAAGATCAAATCATACATGCAATAGCAAACGTGAATCCCACAACCCGGGATCACAACCTTCTCTCACAACCGAGAGAATCACAAGCAATATAAATGAGTTATATTGAAATAAACAAACTTACCACAAAATCCTATACCTTGAGTTTTTCTTACCCAAATGGTGAAATGAAGGATTTGAGGAAGATGAAGTCACCAAGACCTAGCACCAAGGAAATGACCAGCAATCGGTGCCTAGGAATGATTTGGAGACTTGGATCAAGCAATAGCTTGAAGAGCTCACCAAGAACAACCTTCTCTCTAGATGGATTCTAGATCTAGAAATGAGAGAGAATGGGTTTCTTGTGAGGAAGAGAGCTTTAGATTAGAGTGAGAATGGCTATCTCTTTAGAACTCAATGAATCTCTTAATGGCAGCACTTACCTAGATAGAAATGACCTAGGTTCGTATTTATAGGGTCCCATAAAAACAAGTTAGGTCATTCTCCAACGGATAGAAATCTGTGAGAATTAGTCGGTCAAAGAACAATCACTGACCGACTAGTTCATCAACTAGTCGGTCAGTCAAACAGCATGGACCGACTAAGAGTAGATCTGAGAAGAGATAGAATTTCAGACCTAGAAATCTAGTCGGTCCAAGAAGACTTTCTGACCGACTAGTTTCACAACTAGTCGGTCAGCCAATGAACGTAGACCGACTAAGAGCAAAAAGAATTAGTCTGAGTACAAAGTGACTTAGTCGGTCCAAGAACAAAAGTTGACCGACTAAATTGTCAACTAGTCAGTCACCAAACGTTCTTAGACCGACTAATGATAAACAGTAGCTTAGGAGAATTTTAGCATGAACAGTAAGTCACAACTAGTCGGTCAAAGAAGCATCACTGACCGACTAGTTCACAAACTAGTCGGTCGGTGAGTCAACATAGACCGACTAACTGTAAACAGTAAAGTCCAAGAAATTAAGGAATCAAACTAGTCGGTCCAAGAACAGTTGCCGACCGACTAGATCACCATCTAGTCGGTCAGTACTTGTTCTTGTACCCACTAACATGCACATACAAGTCCGAATCGAAGCGCGACGCTTCGAGGAAGTTAGAATGAACTTGTGCAAGGATCCTAGAGCTACGAAATGAGCGTAATGAAGATAGAAACGTAAGATATACTCAAGGCTTAACATTCTATATATCGAAGCTAAAAGACTATAAATAAAACCTTAATAAACGGTCTTCGAGAGCTTCGATTGAATCTTCATAACTTCCAAAATGGCGCAAGAGCTTCAACGAAGCTTTAGGCATGAATACGAGCTTTGGGAAGTGTTGAGATGTCGCTTTGAATGTTCTCGTGAATTAGGCGACGATCTCCAATACTGCGCTCACAAATTGTTAGTTCATGGATTATTTATGTTTGCTCATCATCAAAACCAAATCCGGGGAGTCCAATATTCAACATTCTCCCCCTTTTTGGTGATGACAAACCAACATAAATAATAATCAAAAATAATGATTCAAATGTAACATACTTACTCCCCCTGCATTGATGACACGTTAATTCCAAAATGAATATATATGAATTGCATCAATCAGATGAGTAAGATAAATAAAGAGAATCAATTTTCGAAATATCGGATTTTGAAAATCCTTATATGTATCTTAACTCCCCCAGAATCTAACATATCAAACTAGATTCTTGGAAATTGAGTTAAATTTTCATTTGCGCTATTTATTATCATTATCTCTCCCCCTTTGGCATTATCCCAAAAATGGGGGGCATACAACGACAACAACTAGGAAATGGAAAATCCAACATCGGGAGTCGTAGACAATGACGATGGACCAAATTGACACCAAGGGAAAAATGTGGAAATCAAATCAAGGTGTGCCAAAATGTCCATTATAAAAAAAATAATCAAAATCATCAAAAATACCAAATAATTATTCATTTCTTGAATAAAGAAACATACTCTTCAATATTCAATATTCTTGGTTAAATTTGTGCATGGAAAACAATTCTATACAATTATAGAATTTAAATCTATTTAACCAAATTTTCATGCGTCGAACGACGTATTCACACATTATATGCATTTGAACGAATATTAAATGTGCACGACGAATTAAGACAAAGAGAATGACGATGTATATATATAAATGATAACATCATGAGCACATCCAAAGAGATATCCCAACGAGTACATCAAAATACAAACGACCAAGGATATAAACATCAAAAGATACATCATCATCGTCAACGTCAAAATACAACAAAATAACCATCAGCAACATCATCCATAGTGTATCAAAACAACCAACACCGAAACCCTGAAAGCTCAAAAATACATCAAAACAACTCTCAAACCCCATCCAAACCCAAAATACTCTCACTAAAAAATATCATCCAAAGCGTAGTGGAGAGTCCTCGGAACAGCGATCATGAGGAAGTGGCTGGATCTGCAGTGTCCGTGGGTCCAGTCGACGGAGTGGACTCAGGCTCTGCAGGGAGTAGAGGTGTCTCAACAGACGGGATCGTCGGGGTAGGTGTGGAAGCAACAACAACAGGCTCAACATCAGCAGGCACATCAGGAGTGTCAGCAGGAGAGGCAGCAGGCTCAGAAGTCTGAACTACTGCAGCAGAGGTCTCTGGAGCACCGGTAGAGGTGCCAACACCAGGAGTAGAAGATGTAGCAGCAGCAGCAGTGGCCTCATCGCCACGGGCTAAAGAAGTGACAAGCTCGTCAAGCTCCTCGTCGTCCATCTCCTCGTCCTCAGACACGGACGGAGGAAGATCAATGCCCATCTGACGAGCCATACGGTAAACTACCTCCTCGGTACGAGCCAAGCGCGACTCGTGCCGACGAAGTATCCGTACGACATCATCCAAAGTAGCAGGACGAGAGGGGGCACCAGCAGCAGAGGGAGTCGCCTGAGAAGCAGATGTGGTAGACCTCTGTACGTGACGAAGGGCCGCTAGAGATTTCTTCACGGCTGTCGCGTTCAGAGGAGTACCCAAGGGACGCTCATCGTCAGGAGGGAGAGGGACTCGGAAATGACGAAACACAAGAGTCAACAGACAAGGGTATGGAATGTGCGCAGATTTATTGGTCTTGCGTATACACTCGAAAGAGTCCATCTTATCGAGTATCACGCTAGCCCAATTAATCTCGCACCCCAAGAAAAGAGCGTAGATCAATTTCAAGAACGGCTGGGATGGAAGTGAAGATGATCCATACTTAGGGAGGAGGCAAGACTTCAAGATCAGGTTAAGGACCCACGCATTCGGCTTGAAAGATTTTGATGGAACACCAATGAATGCGGAGGGGATAACCTGGAAGATATCTGCAAGAATTGACTGATCCAAGGAAGAAATATCATCGACCGAAATGTCCGAAGGAAGGAGACCACACGACGAGCAACCAAGAATCTCCCCCAAGATTTCTGCCGTGAGAACTATAGGAGTTCCCAAGACAGTAGTCTCAATGGAGTGGCTGGCATCGTACTGGCCTCGAATACGATTGGCATAGAACAATTTCACTAGGCGAGGATAAGGTTTGGGATTGGCCTTGGGATCATAGCGGAGATAATCAAGGAGACCACTATAGGAGAGGAGATCGGCTAAGCCAAGGAAATCAGAAAACTGGACGTAGTGCTCCAATAACATCGGGCAGTGTTCAATACGGTTGTAGGTCGCGAGACACAAAGGGTCATCGTGACACAACGATATGTCAACACCCCCCGCTGGCATTGGGCCCTTTCCCTTTGGCTGGCGAGTCCTAGGACGGAGTGGTGGAGTGGGTTCCCTAGTGATAGGCTCATCCTCAAGCACAAATTCAGTGTCGGAATCGGGAGGAGTAGCCGGAGATTGAAGAATAGGCTTCTTGGTCTTTGATTTTCGGGGTTTAGCTGTGGCTGTCCTCGGCTTCTTAGGAGGAGGCGAAGATGGAGAGGCTTGGGTAGACTTGGCATGACGCTTAGGCTTAGGGGGATTCCTAGGGTCAGAAGGCCCTACGGTCATAGGAGAAGCCCCGGAAGAGGCGATGGGAATCCTCGTCTTAGCCATGGTCGTGGCACGACGAGTACAAGCAAGCGATCACGGAGGATCAACAACCCTAAGCACACAACCCTAGAAGCACAAGAAATCCGAACACACAAACCCTAGATGTACAAGCCCTAAGTGAAACAATTCGGAAACCCTAGGAGCTAGATGAGATAAAATCGAACCCTAGGGTAGGAATCGACCTAGGAGAGGGAGGGAGATACCTAGGAGGAGGAGGTGACGGCGACGGACGGCGAGGATGGCCAGAGATATGGCCGGAGTCGACGAGAATTTGAAGGGGCTCGATCGGGTTTTGTGAGTTATTGGGCTTGAGCTGAGAGACAAACCGACTAAAAGTGAGTTTTAGTCGAATGAAAGTGAGTTTAAGTCGGTCTGGAAGCAAAAATACACAAATGCCCTAACCCACTTAGTCGGTCACAGTTCAAACACTGACCGACTAGATTACGATCTAGTCGGTCGGTCAATGAGCTTGAACCGACTAAGTCGAAACAAAGGCAAACAGCAAATTTTAGGGCTAGATTTAGTCGGTCGCAGTATACTTACTAACCGACTAGTTTTCAATCTAGTCGGTCGGAAAGTGTACTATGACCGACTAACGAAAGAAAATTATAGGAGATGGATGAAAGCTTGATCTAGTCGGTCTGAGTTCACTTGCTGACCGACTAGATGAGCATCTAGTCGGTTGACAAATGAACTTTGACCGACTAGAAGAGTTCAAAGATTGATAATTGATTTCTCTTCACAAACCACTTGGATGAAACATCTTAACACTCTCATTAGTCATCTAAATTACCCCATAAAACGTCGAAATCTTAAATACGACTTTCAAATACGAATTCGATCATAAATTCAAATATATCACATAAAATTCCCAAAAATTCAATTAATCTAGCATGAACAAAATATCGCGAAATCGAATAGCATGCAAGATAATTGAATGAAATATGAATCCTATATCTCGGATTCACCCATAATCCCCAATTCTCGACGCAACCGCACAAAGGAGTCCTCCTTTAGGGGTTTCGTGAAAATATCGGCGATTTGCTTTTGGGTTTCAACGTACACTAAAATGATGTCCTTTTTAGCTACATGATCATCTAAAAAGTGGTGTCGGACATCTATGTGTTTTGATCGGGAATGGTGCACCGGATTCTTTGAAAGACAGATAGCACTTTGGTTATCCACCATGATAGGGCTAGTATCACAATGAATACCAAAATCCTTCAAAGTGTGTCTCATCCAAAGAACCTGGGCACAAGCGGCACCGGCGGCAATATATTCCGCCTCGGTGGTTGAAAGTGATACGGAATTTTGCTTCTTAGAAAACCAAGAGACAAGAGAATTTCCTAGAAAATGACAAGTGCCACTAGTACTTTTCCTGTCGGATTTGCATCCCGCATAATCGGCATCACTGTATGAGACTAACTCATACGTGCTAGATTTCGGATAAAGTAATCCAAAATCTAAAGTGTAACTTAGATAACGGAAAATACGCTTTACCGCTACTAAGTGAGACTCCTTAGGTTGAGACTGATAACGAGCACATATGCATACGGTAAACATAATATCGGGCCTACTTGCGGTAAGATAAAGTAAACTACCTATCATACCTCGATATAGACGAATGTCTACATCCTTACCGCCCGTATCCTTGTCAAGATGCGTAGTCGTGCTCATTGGAGTCTTTTTCCCGGAAGCACTTTCCATTCCAAATCGCTTAAGCAACTCCACCGTATACTTCGTTTGGTGGATGAAGATTGCATCGTTCAATTGGCGAATTTGGAGACCTAAGAAATATTTGAGTTCGCCCATGTGGCTCATCTCAAATTGTTCCTTCATAACATTAGAAAACTCTTCGCAAAGAGTGAAGTTAGTAGCACCGAAAATGATATCATCAACATAAATTTGAACTAATAAAATATCATTATTCGCATGCTCAACGAAAAGTGTAGAATCGGCTTCGCCCATTTTAAAATTCAAATCCAAAAGAAAATTCTTTAGGCGATCATACCAAGCTCGAGGAGCTTGTCTCAAACCATAAAGAGCTTTCTTTAGTTTAAAAACATGATTTGGAAATTTTTCATTTATGAAGCCCGGAGGTTGAGAAACGTAAACTTCCTCAACGACATCTCCGTTTAAAAATGCACTTTTAACATCCATTTGAAATAACTTAAAATTTTTATGGCATGCATAAGACAATAAGAGTCTAATCGATTCTAATCTAGCTACCGGAGCGAAGGATTCTTCGAAATCGATACCTTCCTCTTGGCGATAGCCTTGAGCAACTAACCGAGCTTTGTTCCGGATGACGACTTGATTTTCGTCGGTTTTGTTCTTGAAGATCCACTTTGTCCCTATGACGGAGTGGTTCTTCGATGGCAAAGGAACAAGCTCCCATACCTCATTCCTCTCGAATTGAATGAGTTCCTCCTCCATGGCAAGGATCCAAGCACTATCTTCGCACGCTTCAACGATATTCTTTGGCTCTATCGATGAGGCAAAGGCACAATTGGCGAAGTGGTGGACTTGAGATCTCGTCTTGACACTATCATTAATATTGCCAATAACTTGCTCATGGGGATGGTCGCGAACGGTATGAAGCCGCTTGGGAATACCTTGATCACTAGGCACATTCTCAACAACTTCATTAGTCGGGTTAGTCTCAATAGAATCAATTGAATCAATAGACTTAGAATTTTCAAATGAATCACATAAAACATCCATAGAATCATTATCATTTGAAATTCTAGAAGTAGTAAAATTCTCATTAAAAGAGACATGAAGTGATTCCTCGATCGTAGAGGATCTTTTGTTGTATATCCGGTAGGCTTTGCTATGTGAGGAATACCCAACAAATATCCCCTCATCCGATCTCGGATCAAACTTGTCCAAATTATCATATGTGTTTTTAATAAAACATTTTGCGCCGAAAACACGAAAATGTTTAACTTGAGGCAATCTACCAAACAACAATTCATAGCAAGTTTGTTTGGTGTCGGGCCTCAAAAGTATTCTATTAAACACATAGCAAGCGGTGTGTACCGCTTCCGCCCAAAATTGATAACCAAGTTGACTATCTTTGAGCATAGTGCGAGCACACTCCACAAGCGTTCTATTCTTCCTCTCAACAACACCATTTTGAGGAGGTGCACGAGGGAAAGAAAACGTGTGAGTAATTCCAAGATCATCACAAAAATTTGAGAAAGACTCATTCTCAAATTCACCCCCATGATCACTACGAATAGTGACAATGGTGGTTCCGATGAGATTTTGTACTTTCTTCACAAATATTGTGAAGTTTTCAAAAGCTTCATTTTTATTACATAAGAAAAATACCCATGTAAATCTTGAATAATCATCAACGATGACTAGTCCATATCTTGCATTTCCTAAGGAAGCAACTCTAGTTGGCCCAAATAAATCTAGATGTAATAGCTCTAGTGGCCGTTTTGTAGAAATGCTTTTCTTAGGTTTAAATGAAGATTTAGGAAGCTTGCCACGTTGACAAGAATCACAAAAACTTTTCTTTTCAAAAACGAGCTTCGGAAAACCTTTAATGGAATTTAATTTTGAAAGATTATAAAGTGTTCCAAAGTTCACATGTCCAAAGCGTCGATGCCATAAGTGTTGTTCACTTGTGTTGGCAACGAGACATTGTTCATATGACTTAGGAGGATCCAAAATATAAATATCTTTATGGCGTGTGCCGGAAAATATTAATTTATTATTATCATTTGAAATATGACACAATCCTTTCGCAAAGCTAACTTTGTAACCTTTGTCACAAAGTTGGCTTATTGAAATAAGATTATGATTTAAACCATCAACTAGATAAACATCACTAATTAAGGGTTTAGAAGGGTTACCCACTTTACCAACACCTATGATGGTTCCGCTCACGTTGCCTCCAAATACGACGCGGTTTCCATTCGCAATGGGAACCACTCCGGAGAGCAATCGAGCGTCACCCGTCATGTGTTTTGAACATCCGCTATCAAGTATCCAATTCCCTTTGGAGCTAAATTTAAATTTGTTGCTCCTTTTCTTTTTCTTTTCCTTGAGTACCTAAAGATAGAAACTTTCATATCATGGTACCCAAGGTCATTGGGTCCTCAAAGGTTAGACCTTTGGAAGCCAAGTCCAATTGGACTTTGACTTCCCCACATAATCTCTACTATGCACAACATCCGAAAAATAAGCATTCATATACATTTGTTTTTCGTCCATGCTTGTGTCCTTTGTGCTCCAAATAGTGAAAATTTTGGGAGCCATCATCCTATTGGGTGCATGCATGCGACGTTGATTTCTACGTGATGCATGACGTGGATAGGCATACGGGACATGATGGAATGGTGCATGACGAGAATTATTCATACGATGAGGTGGGTGAACATATGCATGTGTGGAAACACGTGCGTGAGGGTGTCTCACATGGTGTGCACGTGCCCGTGAACGTGTAGCATAGAAATCATCATATGTGTGAGATGGTGGAGTAGGATGTGTGTTCCTACGTGGCATGGTATTTGTGTACATATAAGCATGCCCCTTCTTTGGAGGTCCACCCAAAGTGGGTTTCTTTCCAAAAGAGGGTGTGGACGAGGTGGAAGCACCATTGGTAGATGAACTACCAATAGAGTGTTTGCTACCACTCGTAGAGTCACCGGAAGTTGGCCTAACAAAAGTAGTGGCCGCTTTGGATGGACATCCCATCGTATACCCCAAACCAATGTGGTGATTGGCCGGAAGTAAGTCACTGAGGATTTTATCCAAATGGTCCTTACCCTTATTGAATCTATTGATTCGGCCTAATGTGTTCTCATATTTCTCTTTGAGAGAACGCATAGAAGTATCTAATGTGGATACTTGCGATGTGAGCACATAAACACGAGATTTAAGATTCTCGTTCTCAATACTCAAAGTCGAGTTTTGAGAGGTTAAATCCGCTATCCTATGTCCTTCCGGATCATCAATGCTAACATGTTCAAGTTTAGATTTGAGATTAACAATCTCATTTCTTAACTCTTCAACAACGGTGTCGTTGTTGGTGATGATAGTCTTAGGCGAGGTTTGAATGCTAGCTAGGTCATCTTTTACTTTAGTATATCTATTTACTAATTTAGTGTATTTAGACCATAAATGAGAGTTAGCATCCCTTAGGTCATCCATAGTTGCCTCATCGCCTTCGTCGTCGCTATCATCGGAGGAGGAAGATCCTTGATCATGCTCCTCTCTTGCCATGAAGCACATGTGCGCTTGCTCCACTTTCTCATCATCCGACTCTCCGCTTGAGGAATCCTCGGAGTCGGTGAATGTTGCTCCGACAAGTCCCTTCTTGTACCTCTTTTTGTACTTCTTTGACTTGTCGAACTTCTGCGCCTTCCACTTCTCCTTTTGCTTGTTTTGAGGACAATCCGCTTTGATGTGTCCTGGCTTATTGCATTTAAAGCACAAATGTGGAGAGGCGTTAGTAGAAGTAAACTTAGATTTTTGTTTGAAGTTACCCTTTCGAAAGAAGCGATTGAACTTCTTTGCCATGAGTGCAATGGATTCCATGTCCATTTCTTCTTCCGAGTCCTCATCATCGGTAGAGGTGGATGAAGCCGCCTTGAAAGCAATCGCCTTTTTCTTAGGCGCATCTAGGTTCAAATAGGACTTCATCTTTTCTTGTAACTTCACCTTGCTATCTTTGCGTACCTCGTATGACATCAAAGTAGCCATTAGTTGAACTACGGTATATTTGTTCATGTCATTACCTTCCTCGATGGCGAAGGTACGTTTTTCCCAAGAAGAGGGAAGTCCTTCAATTAGCTTTGAGCACTTCTCCTTTTGAGTGTAGGACTTGCCGAGGGCCTCTAACTCGTTTATTATGTCAACAAAACGAGCGTAATATTCTTTCATCTTCTCGCCCTGTTGCATATGAAACATTTCGTAATCTTTGTTTACGACTACGAGTTTAGAGTCTCTTACCCTACTCGTCCCTTCATGAAGAATGAGGAGGGCGTTCCAAATTTGATATGCACTCTTACATGTGCATATCTTATTGAAGTCCTCGGGCTCCAATGCGCATTGCAAGGCGTTCATTGCCTTGGCATTGCTTACATCCGCGGCGACCTCCGCGGTAGTCCATTTCTCAAAGTCTTCTTCTTTGGGTTCGATGTATTCCTTCATTGTAGTCCTCCATAAGGATGCACTCCGGAGGAAGGTTTCCATCCGGCATTTCCAATACCCATAGTTGGTACCGTTGAAGAATGGAGGCCTCGTAGAGGAATGTCCTTCCATCACCGAAGATGCTCCTTCACGGTTCCTGAAGGTGTCATAGTTGGAAGGTGGAGGCACGGTCTTGTTGTCGTTGGCAGACATAGCTGAGTATCTGGCTCTGATACCAAATGTAATGCCCTACCAGCTACTGCACAAGTACTAGAGGGGGGATGAATAGTACTTTAAAATAATAAGGAGTATAATTCCAAATTAAATTGCAAACAACTACCAAATCAATTTGCGGAAGCTTAAATTGAATGACAACACAAAATTAACAATGCTAACAAACGATGTTAATGGGTTCGGATCCACCCAAGTCTCCCCGACTTGTTCCCGGTGATCCTACGTCCCAACCACCCGGATCCCCTCCGGATAATTAGGTTAGAAACCCTAACCTAAGATTTCCACTATGAATATCTTGTGAAAAACCTTCACAAGATCAAATCATACATGCAATAGCAAACGTGAATCCCACAACCCGGGATCACAACCTTCTCTCACAACCGAGAGAATCACAAGCAATATAAATGAGTTATATTGAAATAAACAAACTTACCACAAAATCCTATACCTTGAGTTTTTCTTACCCAAATGGTGAAATGAAGGATTTGAGGAAGATGAAGTCACCAAGACCTAGCACCAAGGAAATGACCAGCAATCGGTGCCTAGGAATGATTTGGAGACTTGGATCAAGCAATAGCTTGAAGAGCTCACCAAGAACAACCTTCTCTCTAGATGGACTCTAGATCTAGAAATGAGAGAGAATGGGTTTCTTGTGAGGAAGAGAGCTTTAGATTAGAGTGAGAATGGCTATCTCTTTAGAACTCAATGAATCTCTTAATGGCAGCTCTTACCTAGATAGAAATGACCTAGGTTCGTATTTATAGGGTCCCATAAAAACAAGTTAGGTCATTCTCCAACGGATAGAAATCTGTGAGAATTAGTCGGTCAAAGAACAATCACTGACCGACTAGTTCATCAACTAGTCGGTCAGTCAAACAGCATGGACCGACTAAGAGTAGATCTGAGAAGAGATAGAATTTCAGACCTAGAAATCTAGTCGGTCCAAGAAGACTTTCTGACCGACTAGTTTCACAACTAGTCGGTCAGCCAATGAACGTAGACCGACTAAGAGCAAAAAGAATTAGTCTGAGTACAAAGTGACTTAGTCGGTCCAAGAACAAAAGTTGACCGACTAAATTGTCAACTAGTCGGTCACCAAACGTTCTTAGACCGACTAACGATAAACAGTAGCTTAGGAGAATTTTAGCATGAACAGTAAGTCACAACTAGTCGGTCAAAGAAGCATCACTGACCGACTAGTTCACAAACTAGTCGGTCGGTGAGTCAACGTAGACCGACTAACTGTAAACAGTAAAGTCCAAGAAATTAAGGAATCAAACTAGTCGGTCCAAGAACAGTTGCCGACCGACTAGATCACCATCTAGTCGGTCAGTACTTGTTCTTGTACCAACTAACATGCACATACAAGTCCGAATCGAAGCGCGACGCTTCGAGGAAGTTAGAATGAACTTGTGCAAGGATCCTAGAGCTACGAAATGAGCGTAATGAAGATAGAAACGTAAGATATACTCAAGGCTTAACATTCTATATATCGAAGCTAAAAGACTATAAATAAAACATTAATAAACGGTCTTCGAGAGCTTCGATTGAATCTTCATAACTTCCAAAATGGCGCAAGAGCTTCAACGAAGCTTTAGGCACGAATACGAGCTTTGGGAAGTGTTGAGATGTCGCTTTGAATGTTCTCGTGAATTAGGCGACGATCTCCAATACTGCGCTCACAAATTGTTAGTTCATGGATTATTTATGTTTGCTCATCATCAAAACCAAATCCGGGGAGTCCAATATTCAACAGATGACACATTCCTTTGCCGGCTCTTCTTACAGAATTTGCGGGACACGACGCTGGATTGGTACTATGGCTTGCCCACGAGATCCATCGAGAGCTTCGGCGAGTTATCCCACAAATTCTACCAGGAGTTCCGGGCCGGGCGCACAAGGAAGAAGCCCACGGACTACCTTTGCACGATAATCCAGAAGGAGGGGAGACGATTGGGAAGTACCTGCGCCGCTTCCAGGACAAGAGGAGGAGTGTGGTAGCCTGCGACGACGAAGTCCTCATGCTGTCCTTCAAAGCCGGGTTGAGGAACCAAAGCCTCCACAAATCCTTGCTCCGAGACCCACCCGTTGACTACGACGCGCTGGTCGCACAGGCGGAGAGGTACACATTGAGCGAGGAGGCCCTCGGAGCGAAGAAACAGGATGCCAAAGCAGGGGCATCCCAAGGTGAGCCTCGATTCTATCCCAGGCCGAGGCAAGAAGACAGGCCCCGACGCCGCGACCAGCTAGTTCATCCAAGACGCGACCTAGTGGGGTGTTGCCCGCAAGACCCTCCAGGCCCAGTGCGAGAGTTTGTACCTGCCAGGTAGTTGGTGTGAGTGGTCCTGAGGTTGGAAGGACCCCTGCAGGCTTAATACACGCAGCTCAATGCCCCAATGATAGAGGTGTTGGCGGCGGCGACAAGAGCTGGACTGCTACATGCCCCACCCAGAGAGATGAAGTCGGACCCGACGAGGCGAGATGTCCGGAAGTATTGTCGGTACCACCGGGACCACGGACACGATACCAACGATTGCTTTACTCTCAAGAGGGAGATCGAGCGATTGATCCAGGCGGGTCACCTCGGGGGATTTGTGGAGGGCAGGAGGCTGATCCAAGAGGAGAGGGCCTCGCGAGGAGCACTGAGGCCGGGCCCACCACCAGACAACGAGCGAGAGGAGCCACACCCGCCCAGGCCGGTCATGCGCATAGATGTGATTTACAGAGGGCCATCCTCGGGGGAGCATCATCGTCGAGCAAGAAGGCGTACGCACTGCAGGTGATGGCGGCAGAACTCGGCGGTGGTGCGAAGCAGAGAAGGGTGGCTCGAACCCCCATTACTTTCACTGATGAAGACCTGGAAGGAGTCAAGCTACCGCATGACGACGCCATCATCATCGAAGCTCAGTTCGGGACGGCCATCATCAGCCGCCTCCTGATCGACACTGGAAGCTCCTGCGACATCCTGTTTATGTCAAAGGTTGAGAAGATGGGGCTGAAGCAGGTAGGCCTGAGGCCTTGCATGGGGCCCATCGTCGGCTTCATTGGCCACTCGGTACCCATTGTGGGGGTGATCACCCTGCCGGTGTCACTGGGAGAGGAACCGAGGGTCGTCACTCGCATGACGCAGTTCGTTGTCGTCGACATTGCTTCGGCGTACAACAGGATCATAGGGCGACCATACATGACAGCCATTGAAGCGCTCCCCAGCTTGCTCCATCAGATGGTCAAATTCCAAACTCCGCGAGGAGTGGGGTTAGTGCGGGGGAGCCAGAAGCTATCCAGGAGCTGCTACGTGGGGTCGACCAAGCATAAGGATCCGGAGCAATGATCGGTCTATATTTTACATATTTTTCAGCATATTTTCATGCCATTTTGATTGCTCATATTGAGATTTTCACGATTATTCGACGATATTTTGTTACTTTCCACTATTTTTTGTTTTTGTCGGATTTCAGGAAATATAGAGCAATCGAGAGCAAAAGTAAGCTTAAAGGACTTGCACATGTACTGGAGCATCGCATATGGACCTATCAAGAAGCTAACTGTGTTGGATGATGAGTGGAAGAAGAAGGAAATCGATAGAATCGATGAAGAGGCGAGGAGAAGAAGAGTTGACTCCAGAAACAGGCTACTCAGCTGAATAACACAGCCCACTCGGCCGAGTGAAGAAGCGTATTCGGTCGAGTACAACTGATACGAAGAGACCTTGTGCTACAATGCACTCGGTCGAGTGGTTACATCCACTCGGCCGAGTACAGATCGCCACTCGCCCGAGTGAGTCAGGACTTCTGAAAGAAATCAAAGTCGCCTCTCTGGAATTCTAGGGAGAACATTAGAAGACCCTACTCGGTCGAGTAGAGAAGTCTACTCGCCCGATTAAAGAATCCCACTCGGCCTAGTGATGCCTATGACACGAGCGCCCAGATTTTCAGACAGCCTTCTATTATTTTGAAATATGCTTTCATTTCATTGGTCAAAGTATTTTTTTCTCATATTTTTTATGGATATTAGACTTCATGACGGTTCCAACGCCACTAAGAACGTGCCAATCGGAGGTCAGATGAAATCTGGAGAATTTCTACAAGTTGATACTGCAGTTCTGAAATTCGCGTATCAGTGTCACTCGGCCGAGTGACACTTTCACTCGGCCGAGTGAACTTTCCACTCGGCCGAGTGACCAGTTTTTGACAGTTTTTGACAGAGTTCTGTTTTCTGGAGTTTCTGTAGGAATTCGCACTCGGCTGAGTGAGCTTTCCACTCGGCCGAGTCACTGGCAGCTCAGAACTTAACTTACACGCGGATCTGATTTTGGGCCTGGGTTTCGGAGGGGTTTTAGGGGTTATTTTCTAGGGTTTGGGGGGGGGGGGGCTATTTAAGAGGTTTGTAGCCTTCATTAGAGGAGAGTTCCCATATGTTTTCTTAGGGATTATTTTAGAGGTTAGGCCATGCCCTAGGCCCCCTCTTGGATCTAAAAGCTTGTAATTGGATTGAAGTTCTTCATCAAAGCTAAGTATCTTTGTTCTTATTATTTGAATCTTTAATTTGCTATCTTTTCATATTCAAGCAATGTCTCATATTGATGTCTATATCGTTGTTGCTATGCTTAGTTGATTGTTGTTCTAGGGCATAGGGATGAATCCTATGGATCTAATTTCTGAATTATGAAGAATGAATTTCTATATTGCTAGAATCATTAGAAGGTTATATTGTAATTGATTTATTATGGATATCTAGGAATTTCCATCAATTTGGAGTTTGCAAGAGATTAGATTCCGATCGATGGAAAGGCCTAGATATTCGATTTAGGTTTATAATCGAGATTCTCTAGACTTGGTTTGTAAGAGATTGGACCAAAGCTAGGATTTTTATTATAAATCTATACCCATATTCGTTTGCAAGAGATTGGACGAATACGAGCTATCACAATCTATGTCGTAACTCGAGTTTGCACGAGAGTGGGCTTGAGGTGCGATTGGACAATGATGTCGATCTTCATGCTAGTGGCTTAGGTTAGGGTTTGCACGAGAGTGGGCCCTAATCTAGGTTGCTATAGACCGGAAATAGCACGAGAGCGTGAGCTTAGTTCTCTATTCAGTTACGACTAGTTCACCTCGACACAAGTCTTGCAATATTGAGATTCACAATTTACAAGGATGAATGACGATCCGTAGTGGGGATTCCCTAGCTCTAGACACTTTTACTATATTGTATTTGAATCAATATTTGACCAACATCTCTATCACCGACACCGACAACCACCACCATTTCTATTACATCACACCATAACCATCTCCACCAATAATACATTTGTAGTCAAACCAACCTAGGATAGATTGAAACCAACACCACCTCCTCGTGTTCGATACCCGCTCGCCAATTGATCTTGCGCTTGTAGTAAAACTACAATCATTCTCCGGGTGTATATCCGGGGCCGATCAAGTTTTTGGCGCCGTTGCCGGGGAGGTGTTTCCCGTTGGGTGCCAATTTGTCACAATTAGGTTGATTAGACTACGAAAAAACTTAACAAACAGAAATTTTCACCCTCGCCACCATTATTATCATTTGTATATTCTCTTGTGCCACTGATATTTTTCTTCAGGTATTTGTCTTTGTTGATCAGGTTATCCGGAAAGCGCAATGATGAGTACAGACTCTGACCTGCAACACGATGAAACTTTTCATCCCTACTGGAGGAACTCGTGGATGAAGTTCAGACCACGGGACCTATTGCCATCAATATAGAGGACCACCTTGAACAACTATTTGCCACCTACATCATTGATCAACTCTCCCTGGAAGGAACAATCAAAGGCAGTATTAGGGTCGATATTAGAAATGATAAGCTGTATCTGGAAGTTGACAGAGTCCCTCAGCCGCCAATGAATGAAGTCATCGAAACATGCACCGAAGAGATCAACGCTCGAGAAGAGCTACCTTGGGATACCCACGTTCAGGGAAGTATACTTGATGAATCCTTTTGTGACACCGGTTTATACACTGACTTATCCTTTGATGGCAGGTGCGAACAAGAGGAGAGCGGTAGTTCAATTGATTTGGGAGCAGAGTTACCTGAGCAACTGAGAGAGGATACCACAGAGATAGCTATCACATCGCAAGAGGATACTGAATTATTTCCAGGGAAGTATCGTCCACCACTATTTATTTCATATATTTCTATAGACGATCCTCTTTGGAATACTTTTATTATGAGGGTGAATTTTTTTGCAGCGAACTGATGCATCCTATTCTCTGCAGGGTACAGTTGGAGTCCTTGTGGGAATACTGGAGGATGCATTGCTGGAGTTCGTTGGTATCCGTGGACGCATGCACTTGGCGGAGCCACGGAAGGAGCAGTTGGAGCAGTTGCCTGCACCGGCAAAGATACTGGATCCGGCTTTTGCTATAGGTGATATCAATCCAGTAGTGTAGAAATTTTATGCTTTAAATAAACTCGAATCCTCTCGAAGCGAGAGGACCGTATAGGTTTGCTTGAATAAATATCACCTCATATGACGGCAACAAAAATTTTTATACCCAAACCCATTATATATATATTAATTGCCCTCTTCATATTTTGATACGCCACATCCTTTTGCTCACCACCATCGAGCATTTCTTTCAAGTGAATAATCACTTTCTTATTTGTATGACTTGAGCTCGCTTAGCAAAGCTGTGACATTTTTGATCAAGTCATTTGAATAGGATTGTTTGGTATAAGCTTGGAGGAAGGCACTCTCATGCATCATTGTATGGGCATGTAGTTGCATTAGGATTTCATGTCATTCATTTCATCATTTTTCATTCACCCCCATATTTATCGTTGTTCCTCATTTTCTTCCATTATGATCACATTGAGGACAATGTGAAGTTTAAGCTTGGGGGAGTGCATTTCCATGCCATTTAGTTGCACTTTTACTTTATTTTTAGGGTTTTTAGAATTTTCAAAATTTTTGCATCATCTTTTTGATTTTTCCATCTTATTTTCATTTTATGTGTGTTCATGCATCATATTGTGTGATTGTTTTTCTTTTCTTTCCTCTCTTTTATTTTTATTTCTTTATTTTTCTTTTCTCTTCTTCCGCTAGATGAATTTCGTATGATGATATCTCTTATTGTTTTAGCAACCATCATGATGCTTATTATTCCTTGCCATGCTACTTAGAGTATTCCATAGTCTTGCTAGTCACGCGTGCTTGCAAATCTGTTTCTCTTGATGACTCCTCTAAGTGAATGCATGATATTAATTGAAGCTGAATGTATGGATTAGTGTTTGGTATGCTTTTGTTGGAAATGCACCAAGATTCACGCATCATTAGTATATCTGAAGCATTAGTTTTATTTTCTTATTCACCTTCTGTTGCATGCCTGACATGATTGTAAACTTTACTGCTTGACTTCACTATTTATTGAAATGATTGAGAATATCCATACTTACATATAAGTTTAGTTGATGTATTATCTTATTGAACCATTTGTGCACATCTTAGAGTGAACCGAGTGTTACATTATTTCTTTCTCCACATATATCTTTTTATTCTTTACATGTCACTTGTGTTCACCTCCTAAAGCGACTTATATCGCATCTATTTCCCAAAGAAATCCTTACAAAAGAAAAAAAGTTAGCTCCAAGAAAGTCCAAAGAGCCAAAAAGCCAAAAAGGAGCCAAAAACCAAAAATACAAATCAAATAGCTCCAACAAAAATCCAAAAAGAAAAATGAGAAACAGAAAGTTCCAAAAGAAAAAGAAAAATATTTCTCTATCTCATTATTGGAGCCAAACAATACTTGGGAAAACCAAGGCAAAAATCCTATTTTCTACTATCATATTACTTTAGATGTGATGCCTCAAGCTAAGCTTGGAGGGGTGAATTCATTTGACCGTATGAGTGAGTACGACAATAGAGTGGAGAGGTGCACGAATGGGAAAGTTTAATAATGCTGAAACTTAGCAAATATCCTTAGTTATGGAGATTTCTTATGAATCGATATAAATATGTGAATGTCATGATTTATTCCATACTCCATTGCATTATTGGTGTGATTCTTATATGCTTCTTTTATAACTTTTGATTGAAAAGTGCATCGCCAACATTTGTATATTAGATTCTATGAAATGCGTGATGTGGATATGAATTGATTGTATGAATTTAGAGAGTCCCTTTTGTTGTTTTTAAAAGCTTGCAAGTATCATGTTTAAGTAAGATATGAAATCTTTATAGCATGTGATTCGTATTTTCCAAGTTATCGTGATATGTAGCTTAAGGCTTGAGATCTGAGAGAAGAATCTAGCGACCCTTTCCACTTCGTATTCTTTTTCTTTCATTTCATTTTCTTTGTTTTCATCTCCCGAGTTTGTCTCTCTACTTATCTTCCTCGAGGACGAGTAAGAGGTAAGCTTGAGGGATTTTGATCGGTCTATATTTTACAAATTTTTTCTGCATATTTTCATGCCATTTTGATTGCTCATATTGAGATTTTCACGATTATTCGATGATATTTTGTTACTTTCCACTATTTCTTGTTTTTGTCGGATTCCAGGAAATAAAGAGCAATCAGGAGCAAAAATAAGTTTAAAGGACTTGACACATATACCGGAGCGTCGCCTATGGCCCTATCAAGAAGCTAACTGTGTTGGATGATGAGTGGAAGAAGAAGGAAATCGATAGAATCGATGAAGAGGCGAGGAGAAGAAGAGTTGATTCCAGAAACAGGCCACTCGGCCGAGTAACACAGTCCACTCAGCCGAGTGAAGAAGCGTATACGGTAGAGTACAACTGATACGAAGAGACCTGGTGCTACAATGCACTCGGCCGAGTGGTTACATCCACTCGGCCGAGTAGAGATCACCACTCGCCCGAGTGAGTCAGGACTTCTGAAAGAAATCAAAGCTAACTCTATGGAATTCTAGGGAGAACATTATAAGACCCTACTCGGTCGAGTAGAGAAGTCCACTCGCCTGAGTAAAGAATCCCACTCGGCCGAGTGATGCCGACGACACGAGCACCCAGATTTTCAGACAGCCTTCCACTATTTTGAAATCTTCTATTATTCCATTGGTCAAAGTATTTTTATCATATTTTTTTATGGATAGTAGACTTCATGACGGTTCCAACGCCACCAAGAACGTGCCAATCGGAGGTCGGATGAAATCTGGAGAATTTCTGTAAGTTGATGCTGCAGTGCTGGAATTCGCGTATCAGTGTCACTCGGCCGAGTGAACTGTCCACTCGGCCGAGTGACTAGTTTTTGACAGTTTGTGACAGAATTCTATTTTCTGGAGTTTCTATAGGAATTCTCACTCGGCCGAGTGAGCTTTCCACTCGGTCGAGTCGCTGGCAGCTCAGAACTTAAATTACACGTGGATCTGATTTTGGACGCGGGTTTCGGAGGGGTTTTAGGGGTTATTTGCTAGGGTTTTGGGGGCTATTTAAGAGGTTTGTAGCCGTCATTAGAGGAGAGTTCCCATATGTTTTCTTAGGGATTATTTTAGAGGTTAGGCCATGCCCTAGGCCCCCTCTTGGATCTAAAAGCTTGTAATTGAATTGAAGTTCTTCATCAAAGCTAAGTATCTTTGTTCTTATTATTTGAATCTTTGATTTGCTATCTTTTCATATGCAAGCAATGTCTCATATTGATTTCTATATCGTTGTTGCTATGCTTGGTTGATTGTTGTTCTAGGGCATATGGATGAATCCTATGATCTAATTTCTGAATTGTGAAAAATAAATTTCTATACTGCTAGAATTATTAGAAGGTTAGATTGTGATTGATTTATTACGGATAGCTAAGAATTTTCATCGATTTGGAGTTTGCAAGAGATTGGATTTCGATCGATGGAAAGGCCTAGATATTCGATTTAGGTTTATAATCGAGATTCTCTAGACTTGGTTTGCAAGAGATTGGACCAAAGCTAGGATTTTTATTATAAATCTATAACCATATTCGGTTGTAAGAGATTGGACGAATACGAGCTATCACAATCTAAGTCGTAACTCGAGGTTGAACGAGAGTGGGCTCGAGGTGCGATTGGACGCTGATGTCGATCTTCATGCTAGTGGCTTAGGTTAGGGTTTGCACGAGAGTGGGCCCTAATCTAGGTTGCTATAGACCGGCAATAGCACGAGAGCGTGAGCTTGGTTCTCTATTCAGTTACGACTAGTTCACCTCGACACAAGTCTTGCAATATTGAGATTCACAATTTACAAGGATGAATGACGATCCGTAGTGGGGATTCCCTAGCTCTAGACACTTTTACTATATTGTATTTGAATCGATATTTGACCAACATCTCTATCACCGACACTGACAACCACAACCATTTCTATTACATCACACCATAACCATCTCCACCAATAATACATTCGTTGTCAAACCAACCTAGGATATATTGGAACCAACACCACCTCCTCGTGTTCGATACCCGCTCGCCACTTGACCGTGCGCTTGCGGTCAAACTACAATCGTTCTCCGGGTGTATATCCGGGGCCGATCAAGCAAGCCTTATCGGTCGACCTCCTTGACGAAAGAGAAGACTTTTGCGACCAACGGCCAACTCATGCGACAGAGGTCGAAGAGGTGTCCGTGGCCGCGGAGGAGGGCAAGACTGTCTCCATCGGCACGAAGCTCCCGGTCTCTCTGAGGGCGGCCCTCATCAGCCTCCTCCGAGAGAACGTGGACATATTCTCCTGATCTCCCTCGGACTTGCTAGGGGTCGACCCGGCGGTAATATCCCACAAGCTGAATGCGGACCCGGAATCCCGCCCGGTCCGGCAGAAGAAAAGGAGCGCCAGAGGATAGAAGATGAGGGCGGCAGGCGAAGAGGTGGAACGTCTACTCCAGGCCAAGTTTATCAGGCCAGTAGACTATCCGGATTGGCTCGCCAACTTCATCCTGGTGAAGAAGGCCAATGGGAAATGGCACATGTGCGTCGACTTCACGGATCTCAACAAGGTGTGTCAGAAGGACAGCTTTTCCCTCCCAAGGATCGACCACTTGGTCGACCAGGCGTCCGGTTACGAGTTGTTGAGCTTTATGGACGCCTTCTTGGGCTACAACCAGATCCCGATGGCGAAGGAGGATAAAGAGAAAACGTCCTTCATCACCGACATGGGCACCTTCTGTTACACGAAGATGCCCTTCGGGCTGAAGAACGCCGGGGCGACCTACCAGTGGATGGTGGACATGATATTCAGCTCGCAGGTCAGGTGGAACCTGAAGGTCTACATCGACGACATGCTAGTTAAGAGAAAGAAAGCCCTGGACCACCTCGCCGACCTACGGGAGACGTTCCAGAAGGTGCGCCAGTACGACCTGAGGCTGAACCCGGCAAAGTGCATCTTCGGCATGCAGCCGGTGAAATTCCTTGGCTTCATGATAACGAAGCAAGGGATTGAGGTGAACCCCAACAAGGTGTCGACCCTCGTCAATATGGCAGAGCCACGGACCATCCGGGACTTGTAGCGGCTGAACGGCCGGATCGCGGCACTGGGGAGATTCTTGTCGAAGTCCGCGGAGAGATCGCTCCCCTTCTTCCGAGTCCTGCGCACGACCTTCGGTGAAGCAAAGATCAACAGGAAAGTGATCCAATGGAACAACGACTGTGCTCAAGCATTCGCGGAGCTGAGGGCTTACCTGCAGAGCCCACCGCTGCTCGCCAAGCTGGAGGAGGGAGAACAACTGGGGTTGTACTTGGCCGCCAATGAAGAAGCCGTCAGCTCTGTTTTAATCAAGGAAGAGAAGGGCATGCAGCGGCCCGACTATTATGCGAGACGGATCCTTCGAGAGGAGGAGACTCGTTACAGCCCCATTGAGAAGATCTCCTACTGCCTGGTCACAACGGCGAGGAAGCTCCGACCGTACTTCCAGGCCCACCCCATCGCTGTCCACACCGATCTGCCCCTCGAAAAGAACCTGAAGAGGTTAGAGCGGTCAGGCAGAATGCTTAATTGGAGCGTCGAGCTCAACGAGTTCGACATAACCTACAAGGTCCGGACAGCGATCAAGGGCCAGGCCCTGGCGAACTTCGTGGTGGAATGCACTATCAAAGACCCTCGGAGAACCTGCAGGACGCGCCACCAGCGGTAACATTCCCACATGCCATGGGGGTAGCCGGACCCTCGGGGCCCGCCCAAGAAGAAGCAGGCAGATTGTGGACCCTTTACGTCGACGGGTCAGACACAGGATCCGGGACTGGGGCATGTATCGTCATCCAAACCCCCCGACGGATGCCTGCTGGAGTACGCCCTGCGCTTCGACTTTCCCACGACCAATAACATCGCGGAGTACGAGGCCACAGTCAACGGGTTTAAGCTTTGCAGATCTATGGGGGCGACGAACGTGTTGTTGCTTAGTGATTCACGGCTCGTCATCCAACAGGTCCAGGGGAGCTTCGATGCCCGAGAAGAGATGATGAAGCGCTACCTCAAGCGCATCCAGGCCGAGCTCAAGAAATTTAAAAGAGTGGAGGTCCAGCACCTGCCTCGCTCTAACAACCTCCGGGCCGACTCCTTGTCCAAGCTGGCCTCCTCCTCCCCGACAGAGATCGGGAAGGCCTTCTACGTCGAGAATCTGCTGACGCCCACCATTAAAAAAGAAGAAGTGATGTGCGTAGACCAGGCGACGATGTGGATGAGCCCGATAATGAAGTACTTAGAGATGGGGGCCTTGCCCGAAGAGCGGCTGCAGGCCAAGAAGATCGAGAGGCAGGCCTTGTCGTTTGTGCTCTTCGACGGAGTGCTATACCGTCGACGCCGGGCGAGCTTCGATGTCTTGCCTTACCTGAAATGCCTAGGGCCGGAGCAAGCTGAACAGGTCATTCGCAAAGTGCACGAGAGCTTCTGCAGAAACAACCACGACGGGTATACTATCGCCCACAAGATAGTGCGCCAGGGGTACTACTGGCCAACAATGATCCACGACACGACCCAGTACGTCAAGAAGTGTGAGGCGTGCCAGAAGTACGACCGACACATGACAGCACCTCCAGCCAACCTGGTGCCCATCCTGAACCCGATCTCGATCACTAAATGGGGGCTCGACATCCTCGGACCCTTTCCAAAGGCCTCCGGAGGAGGAAGTACCTGGTCGTCGCCGTGGATTACTTCACTAAATGGGTCGAGGCCGAACCTCTGGCGCGCATCACATGGAAGGACATGAAGGGCTTCATTTGGAAATCTGTGATCTGCTATTTTGGAGTACCACGCGCCATAGTGACAGATAATGAGAGGCAATTCGACTGCGAGGGCTTCCGAGACTTCTGCTCGGGCTAGGGGATCAAGCTTCACTTCGCTTCAGTCGTCCACCCTCGGTGCAATGGGATGGTGGAAGCCACGAACAAATGCATATTAGGCCTCCTGAAGAAGAAGGTCGATGAAGCCCTCGGCACTTGGGTAGACGAACTGCCAGGCATCCTCTGGTCGTATCGCACGACCCACAAAGCTGTGACGGGAGAAAGCACGTTCATGCTGGCGTTTGGGTCGGAAGCGGTCATTCCCATGGAGGTCGGAGAGGAAACTCTTCGGCTTTGGTACTTTGACAAGGATGTCAATGTGGAGGGCCTTGGCCTCAGTCTCGAGCTTGTCGATGAAGTAAGAGATCGAGCTCTGACGAACCTCGTCCGACACAGCCAGAGGATGGCCCGGCACTACAACTCCCGAGTGAAGAAGCGGAGCTTCAGGATTGACGACTTGGTCCTCAGAGACGCCACCTTCAAGCCCGAGACCGTTTGCCGAGGGAAGCTGGCGGCAAAATGGGAGGGACCCTACGAAATCATTGATATCGTCGGACCGGCCACATACATCTTGGCAACCCTGGAGGGAAGCGAACTGGCTCACCAGTGGAATGCAGAACATCTACTAAAATACTATCGGTAATTGTGAGTCTGTAATAAAATGCTTCATTTTCTGCACATTTTCAACTCTTGCCATCTCCACTTGAAAATTTTTAGTTTAAGGCACAAGACTCCGGGGCAAGCCTAACACGCTTCGTCACCCAAACTGGAGAAAAAGGGCACGGGCCGAGCTACGGCACCCTCCCCCCTATGAAGCCTCCGGGGCAGGATCCGTCCTCGCCACCCAAATCGGAGAAGGGCATGGGCCGAGCTACGCGCTCGCTCCCCCCTCAAGTAAAGACTCCGGGGCAAGCCTAACACGCTTCGCCACCCAAACTGGAGAAAAAGGGCACGGGCCGAGCTACGGCTCCCTCCCCCTACGAAGACTCCAGGACAGGATCCGTCCTCGCCACCCAAACCGGAGAAGGGCACGGGCCGAGATACACGCTCGCACCCCACTCAAGTACAGACTCCGAGGTAAGCTTGACACGCTTCGCCACCCAAACTGGAGAAAAGGGCATGGGCCGAGCTACGGCTCACTCCCTCCCTACGAAGACTCCGGGGCAGGATCCGTTCTCGCCACCCAAACCGGAGAAGGGCACGGGCCGAGCTACACGCTTGCTCCCCCTCAAGTAAAGACTCTGGGGCCAGCCTGACACGCTTCGCCACCCAAACTGGAGAGGAAAAATGCGGGGAGGATTTGGCTAATCTGTACCCACGATCTTGAAGACCTCCGGGGTAGCTTGTCAGCTCGCCACCCAAACTGGAGAAGAAAAATGTGGTGGAGGCTTTGGCCAACATGTACCCGCGATCTTGAAGACCTCTGGGGCAGCTCGTCAGCTCGTCACCCAAACTGGAGAGGAAAAATGCGAGGGAGGCTTTGGCTAATCTATACCCGTGATCTTGAAGACTCCGGGGTAGCTCATCAGCTCGCCACCCAAACTGGAGAAGAAAAATGCGGGGGAGGCTTTGGCCAATCTGTACCCTCGATCTTGAAGACCTCCGGGGCAGCTCGTCAGCTCGCCACCCAAACTGGAGAGGAAAAATGCGGGGGAGGCTTTGGCCAATCTGTACCAGCGATCTTAAAGACCTCCGGGGCAGCTCGTCAGCTCGCCACTTAAACTGGAGGAGAAAAATGCGGGGGAGGCTTTGGCCCATCTGTACCCGCGATGTTGAAGACCTCCGTGGTAGCTCGTCAGCGCGCCACCCAAACTGGAGAGGAAAAATACGGGAGAGGCTTTGGCCAATCTGTACCCGTGACCTTGAAGAACTCCGGGGCAGCTCGTCAGCTCGCCATCCAAACTAGAGGAGAAAAATGCGGGGGAGGCTTTGGCCCATCTGTACCCGCGATCTTGAAGACCTCCGGGGCATCTCGTCAGCTCGCCACCCAAACTGGAGAGGAAAAATACAGGGGAGGCTTTGGCCAATCTGCACCCGCGATCTTGAAGACCTCCGGGGCAGCTCATCAGCTCGCCACTCAAACTGGAGAAGAAAAATGCTGGGGAGGCTTTGGCCAATCTGTACCCGCGATCTTGAAGACCTCCGAGGCAGCTCGTCAGCTCGCCACCCAAACTGGAGGAGAAAAATGTGGGGAGGCTTTGGCCCATCTGTACCAGTGATCTTGAAGACCTCCAGGGCAGCTCCTCAGCTCGCCACCCAAACTGGAGAGGAAAAATGCGGGGGAGGGTTTGGCCAATCTGTACCCGTGATCTTGAAGACCTCCGGGGCAGCTCGTCAACTTGCCATCCAAACTGGAAAAGAAAAATGCGGGGGATGCTTTGGCCAATCTGTACCCGCGATCTTGAAGACCTCCGAGGCAGCACGTAAGCTCGCCACCCAAACTGGAGAGGAAAAATGCGGGGGAGGCTTTGGCCAATCTGTACCCACGATCTTGAAGACCTCCGGGGCAGCTCGTCAGCTCGCCACCCAAACTGGAGGAGAAAAAGGCGGGGGAGGCTTTGGCCCATCTGTACCCGCGATCTTGAAGACCTCCGGGGTAGCTCGTCAGCTCGCCACCCAAACTGGAGAGGAAAAATGCGGGGGGAGGGGGCTTTGGCCAATCTGTTCCCGTGATCTTGAAGATCTCCGGGGCAGCTCGTTAGCTCGCCACCCAAACTGGAGGAGAAAAATGCGGGGAGGCTTTGGCCCATCTGTACCCGCGATCTTGAAGACCTCCGGGGCAGCTCGTAAGCTCGCCACCCAAACTGGAGAGGAAAAATGCGGGGGAGGCTTTGGCCAATCTGTATCCGTGATCTTGAAGACCTCTGGGACAGCTCGTCAGCTCGCCACCTACAGAGGTCACCACTCCACCTCTGATACATGTCTATGTTTCGGCTAACGTACATTGTGTTTCTATGATAAGAGAGGCCTAGTCCAAGATCGGCATGATTGCCTGGGATGGTCGACCTCGCCACCCCCAAAATTTGGGACATGCCTACAAGCTGGACCCCCGATAGGTCGTCTGGGCTTATGAAACTCACTACCAGCCAAGAGGTACGAAGAATTGATACGTCTTCTGAGCTAGGCCGGGCTTCCGTCTCAAGCTCGAATGTCGGGGACAATTGTTACGACCTAAAGATCGTGATACTCCGACCTTCCATCCAAGCCCGCCAGACACACAGCCAGCTCGCCCCTCCGTCCCATCCTCGCATGTTAATCACTTGTTCCCCCTAGCCCACTCATCGCCCATCAACCCTAAAGTTTGCCTCGACTAGTGGGAAGGGCGCACTTCGCCCCAAACCTCGTCGGTTGGGTGCATGCTTCCCTTCGAGCCTGCCAGGCGTACAACCAGGTCGCCCGTCATCTACCGAGAGCGACCAAGTTACTCATGTGCGGCCTCGCTCCTCAAACGCACCTTGACGACCCTTTTGCTCATTGGACATGACAAACAACCTAGTGCAAGGACGCCACTGACACTTCCTCCACCCAACCATCTGACAAAGCACCCCCTGGCTGCTGCGCCCCCTGACACTTAATGCTTTCGGCCCTGACATCCTGACAAAAGCACCCCGGGCCGTTGCACCGTCTGACAAAAGCATGGCTGGCACCCCTGGTCCTGACACCCTCGTCCGAAGCTTCCGCTGACAGCAGGGCCAGCTCAGCACATCGAGTCAGCACGCCAGGTCAGCCTCACCTAACCGCCTCCATCAGGTATAAATACCCCTTCGCCTCCAACGGGGAAGAGGTTGGCAAATTCACTCGCAATCTCATTACTCACACACAAGAGCAAAGGTCCTTCATATATTTGTTCTTCCACAACCGATAGCTCGTCACGCACGATCGACTCACTCTTAGTCTGACCTGCGTGCCTAGCCCCCGCTTTAAGTCCTATCACTGACTTAGGCATCGGAGAGGCTAAGGGTTGGACCCCAACCCGGCCTTTCTGACCAGCTGCTCCTTGTGTAGGCGAGCTCGTCTCAATCAGTCGTGCTCGACTCCAACCACTGGCAGTGCGACAGGCGAGGAGCAAAGTCCCGAAGAAACCCATTCTGCGGTCAGCCCCATAGAGCGCTCAGCCTCTTCATTACACTAACCACCTGTCAAACAGTCTACCCTAATCCCACCATCAAAATAACTACCGTGCCATTGGTTCCCCATAATACAAATTCATTGTACGCGGGTTTTACCCTGCAACAGTCACAATATTCCTGGCCAAAAAAATTGACTTGCACATAAATGAAGCATTTCAAATAGAATGCATGGCATAATATATGGCACAAGGGCAGAGCTATTGACGTGCGTTTATATTTCATATATTTGCGCACGTTTTCTCCCGTGTTTTTCCATTATTTACCGCCGTCTTGTATTCGTTTTCTCGTGTTTTCTCGTTTTCTTTCACTTTTCCGTGTTTTTGGTATTTTGCAGGAATTTCTAGCATTTGGGACATAAAACGACGATATCATGTGTCCCCAGAGCAACGGGAGGAGTCACGCGCGATCCAGGGGGTCAAACGACCAAGATTGCCACTTTTCAGCCCCCACCCGATCGGTTGGACACAGCCAACCGATTGGGTGATGCACGCGTGCACGACCCGGACTGAAGTTGGAGCGAAGTGCAAAGTCAACCGACCGGTTCACCGACCGGTTCATCCCAACAGAGTTCTCGGGAAGTTGGAGCTTAATTCCAACCGATCGGGTGATATCTCACCCGATCGGTTCATCTGAAGCTGAAGTTTCCCAAACGACGACCCGGTCACGCCACCCATTCTCCTCAGCGATCGGTTGAAGCTCCCGAAGCCCGACGGCCCAAGAAACAAGCGGCTCACCCGATCGGTTGATGTTTCAACCGATCAGGTGGCCTTTTCTTCCGCTTTTGCGCGCTGCTGATGCACTCATTGAAGATCTGCTATCATTCCAGAGGGATTTTGGGTGATCTCTTATTTTTCTAGCATCGACATCATCGTTAGCTTTCCAACGATAGGTCGCATGCCCAAATCCGATTTTTCTAGATTTTTCTGGAATTGTCTGAGCGCAGCTATGTGCTGAAATTGGCTGCTGTCTGAAATTTCACTTCAACCGATCGGTTGGGAGTCCAACCGATCGGTTGAAGTCAATTTCAGCAGTTTCGTAGTCTCTGTTTATTCCACCCGATCGGGTGAGTTTCCACCCGATCGGGTGGGCCTGTTTTGACAGTTCTGGACCCGAACTGATTGGGTTTTGTGAGGGTTATTTATAGGATTTTTGGGGCACGACTTGGGGAGTTCTTCCACCATTTTTTCAGCAACTTTTCCTCCCATTTCTTGGGAGTTTTAGATTAGGTTAGATTAGGTTTTCTATTGTAATAAATCTTGTATTGGATTGAAGATTCAAACTCAAGATAAGTATTTCTTCCTCCTATTTTCTATTGTTTTGTATTGTGTTAAGTTTTCTTGATGGTGAACGTTTGTATCTCTTTTATGTTGCTTATTTTTATGTTTCTCACCATTGAGTAGTGTTGATGAACCCTAATACGGGTTAGAGTAGGATTGATGCTTGGGTTGTTTCATTTGACTTGGTTGCATGGCATGTGTTCGATGAAATGCGTCAATGGGGATTTCTAGCAATCTGGGTCCAATTCGTACGGCGACACACTAGTTGTGTTGGGGGTTGGGGTCCGGTGCTTGTCCAGTCAAGATCCGCTTCGATGTATTGCTAGAAATCACATTCGACCTATTTGGCCATTAGGGTTACGCTGTGGTGTTTCATTGTCATTGGCGGGAGAAAGACCGCCTCTGACCGTCGGGCCAAGGGGGAATAAACTTGGCGGTTGACTCCCTAGCCACAGCTCACGCCCCTAGTGTAGACATCGAGTCCTCGTGCGTGGGAACGGCTTGGACGAAGTGTTGGGAGTTATCATTGTGGCCTTAATGCTCCCAATTGCGGAAGGTGTTAATGGACATGGGAATGCCCACCGTCCGGAACTGGGTACGCCTAGCGTGCTTGGCACCGACCGGAATATCGGGCCATGGACGCTAGGTACCACCTTTTGGGGCAATGTCTCACCCTGGGTCAAGTCAAATGTCAAGTGTCATGAATGCTCTAGCCCGTGTTAGCGGGGATTCATTTCGTGTCTTTTTTTCATTTCTTTCTTTTATTTCTACACTTCCACCCACATCATCCGCGTAGCTAGCACACAACCTAGGCGAGGCTAGTAGCCATTCAAGCCATCCACCTCCCTGAGTTCGATAAACCCGCACCCTACACTAACCGTGCACTTGCGGTAAAACGACACCGCGTCCAAACCGTAAACGGGGCGCCGGTCAAGTTTTTGGCGCCGTTGTCGGGGAGGCTTTCGGTTTGATATTAGCTTAGCTTGGGTTCGTTGGACTACGCATAAAACACAAAAAAAATTCTTTTTCTTTTTTTTTTATTTTTTTTAAAAAATATATTCAATAACCAAGAAATTTTTCCCCCACCATTATATTATCTTTTTGTTATTCTCTTGTACTATTGACGCTCCTCTCTAGTTTTCTTATTTTTGTTGTCCAGGTATCTTTGATATTACCATGTGGAGATCAAATTTCGATGCTCAGATGGGAGGATACGATCCTTATCCAGTTGTGGTTTGTGAGACTTGTGGGATGGCGGGGCACGTGTATTATGATTGCCCATTTACGCTTGAGAGCCTCCCCCACTACAAGGCCAAACATTTTCCCACAACCTTAGACCAAACACCTCCCATCCATTTCCTCAACCTTATACCCCTCCACAAACACAAGAAGAATCAAGCCTCGTATCTCTCCTTGAAAGTGCCATGTTTAACCAAGGCCAAATATTACAAAACTTGATGGTACCAATCACCGAGCCGACACCGAGGAGAGGGGATGAAGGAGAGGATATACCCACTTTCATGGTTGAGACCACCATGCCATCGGCCACCATAGACACATCTCAAGCCGATACCCCATTTTTCCATCACTACCACTTGGATGACGGAGCATTTTTTGATGATGATAGTGAGGATGGGGAGATTTATCTAGGATCTGTGGGAGAGATTTCTTGTCTTGATTTGGATACCCCACATGAGTCCTATGAGAGCACTGAGGAGTTTACAGAGATTATGCATACCGATGAGGAGGATGTGCGTGAGGACGAGGACACCACGACCACATACAAGGGGTCCGCTCCACATCCACCTTCACAGCCATCTCTGTCATAGCTTCCTCCTTGGTCGGCGGTCAACCATGAGGATGTCATTCAGGACATCGGGCAGATGGAGGAGCATGAGCATATCGTCGAGGAGGATGTGCATGAGGGCTTGGATACGATCGTCCACTTCATGGAGCCCGAGCCACATCTACCTCTACCGTCACGCTCCACTTCTTCTGTGGCTGAGCATCTACTTGAGCATATTGCCCCTATTCGGGGAGATTTTCATACTCACTCTCACTCCACATTTGAGTCTCGCTTTTCACGTCCTATTTCTTTAGACTCATATATTTTTGACACGCCATATCTCTCGCAGGACACATGATCTACTTTCCTTGAGGTATGCTGCGGTGCGTCACTACCTGGAGAGCCACTTCTCATGGAGAGCGAGAATTCAGTCGTCACTAGTACAGAAGATAGCGACCCATTCTCAGGGAGTATTCGTCACCCGTTTATTATTATTTTTCCATCTTATGTTGACGATTATCTCTGGGATACATTTATTTCGGGAAATAATTTCTTGACATGGACTAATGCACCTTGTCCTTTGCAGGTCACAGGTGGACACCTACGAGGGATGCTTGGAGGTGCATTGCTTGGGTCCATTGGCACACGTGGCACAGCGCTTCTGGCGGAGCCACAGAAGGAGCAGTTAGAGCAGCTACCTGCCCCGCTCCAGATCTTGGATCCGCCTATGCTCAGGTGTATCCTAATCCAGTAGTGTAAAAATTTTACCGCTTTCTAATTTAGATTTGAATAATCTCGTCTCCTCTCATTAGCGAGGGGAGCGTATCTAAGATTTGCTTTTGCATTATAATAACCCTTCATGTCGTGCCCTTCTATCATTTCCCCACATCATCTTCCGAGGAGAATGAGCACACCGTCTCTCCTGCATTCTGATTTCTTTCTTTTCCAATTTTCCCCCTAGCATATCTCTACATCCCCATTGATCATATCATTTTGCTAGCATTATCATGTTCAGCTTGGGGGAAATCGACTTTTGTGTGTATGTTTTCGTGTGTCGTTGTCGTGTGTTTGTGTCTTTGAGTCCTTCGTTGTGTTTTATATCTTTTATTCTGTATGTTTCTTTTTCTTTATTTTCCACTTTCGTTCGTGTATTTTTCGTGTTTTTCATTTTTTGTGTCGGTGCGTAACTCCCCCCCATTTTCATTGCCCTCCCGTATTCACTACTATTGCATTGACGACAATGCAATTTTCAGCTTGGGGGAGTCGCACTTCGTGCGTCATTTGTCTCTTTTTCTTCGTTATTTGAGTCGTTTTTCACCGTGTTTTTCTTTTTCTTTTTCTTTTCTTCTTTTTATCTCTTTCTCCTAGAGATGAACCCTATGATGAATTGCCACGAAAATCACACACACACCTAGCATGGCATCGATAATCACACTCACTAACCCTAGGATATCGAGTCCCCTGCATTTCACGCATCGTTGGTCCACTTAGCTTTTTTGTGAGTCGTGTGTCGTGCCTAGCTGTTTGGTGTGCTTCTGCTTTGTGATTTTACTTTATATACCTGTCTAGGAATGACCCCTAGATTATCACGCTTCGATATGAATAATGCGGTATTTGCTTCTACTGTCTGCTTCTTCTGCATGCTATATATATATCGTATACTTCATTTCGCATGTGTCGGGATTCCACAATTAAGGACTAGGATAACCCATTTGGCCCATGCTCTAATTAGCGAGAATAGTTTCCTTTGCCCAAGTGTTTAGATTCCGATTTCCTTTTTGTTTTACTTGGTGCAAAATCCCCTCGTTGTGTATCGTTCTCCCACTTGGGAGAGTACACATGTGTATAGCCAAAAACCCAAAAATCCAAAAAAAAAGAGATAAGAAAAGAAAAACCCAAAAAGAAAAGAAAAAAAATTTGTATAGCCAAAAATAAAAAAAAATACAAATACCCAAAACCAAAAAAAATTCCCGTGTGAATATTTTCCTACTTGCCAAGAATAAAGGGAAGGCGAGAATTTGCACCGAGTGTTCTACTCCACATCATCTCAACCCCATCGTTTTCGAAAACACTTGGCTTAGGAACTTTTTAGCTATTAACTAGGCTATAGTGTGGTGATTTCCTTAACCCTAGTTGTGGAGTCCTTGGCGCATGATATGTTTCGATTCTCGCTCTATTCTCATGCATGCTTGAGCTATATATTCACCGCTTAATTCGAATCGAATCGATATTTGGGTCATTTCTTGGATTTGTGTATATCGAGCTTTATTTCATAATGTAGATAGTGACACCGTCTACTAGCACACGACCACACTCACTCGCGCTTCACCGCGTGGGCCCACGGCATTTGTCTGGACTCGTATTCCTTGGTTTAGTGATGTGATTTGGTGTTTGCTTGCTTGGTGTGTCGTTTTTGATTTTGTTGGCCCTGACGGGCGATCTAGGATATAGAGTTTTATTTTTCTCTCTTTCTCTCTATTTTCTCTCTTCGAGCTCCTACTCTCACTCGTCTTCCTCGAGGACGAAGAAGAGTTCAGCTAGGGGGATTTTGACGTGCGTTTATATTTCATATATTTGCGCACGTTTTCTCCCGTGTTTTTCCATTATTTACCGTCGTCTTGTATTCGTTTTCTCGTGTTTTCTCGTTTTCTTTCACTTTTCCGTGTTTTTGGTATTTTGCAGGAATTTCTAGCATTTGGGACATAAAACGACGATATCATGTGTCCCCGGAGCAACGGGAGGAGTCACGCGCGATCCAGGGGGTCAAACGACCAAGATTGCCACTTTTCAGCCCCCACCCGATCGGTTGGACACAGCCAACCGATCGGGTGATGCACGCGTGCACGACCCGGACTGAAGTTGGAGCGAAGTGCAAAGTCAACCGACCGGTTCACCGACCGGTTCATCCCAACAGAGTTCTCGGGAAGTTGGAGCTTAATTCCAACCGATCGGGTGATATCTCACCCGATCGGTTCATCTGAAGCTGAAGTTTCCCAAACGACGACCCGGTCACGCCACCCATTCTCCTCAGCGACCGGTTGAAGCTCCCGAAGCCCGACGGCCCAAGAAACAAGCGGCTCACCCGATCAGTTGATGTTTCAACCGATCGGGTGGCCTTTTCTTCCGCTTTTACGCGCTGCTGATGCAATCATTGAAGATCTGATATCATTCCAGAGGGATTTTGGGTGATCTCTTATTTTTCTAGCATCGGCATCATCGTTAGCTTTCCAACGATAGGTCGCATGCCCAAATCCGATTTTTCTAGATTTTTCTGGAATTTTCTGAGCGCAGCTATGTGCTGAAATTGGCTGCTGTCTGAAATTTCACTTCAACCGATCGGTTGGGAGTCCAACCAATCGGTTGAAGTCAATTTCAGCAGTTTCGTAGTCTCTGTTTATTCCACCCGATCAGGTGAGTTTCCACCCGATCGGGTGGGCCTGTTTTGACAGTTCTGGACCCGAACTGATTGGGTTTTGTGAGGGTTATTTATAGGACTTTTGGGGCACGACTTGGGGAGTTCTTCCACCATTTTTTCAGCAACTTTTCCTCCCATTTCTTGGGAGTTTTAGATTAGGTTAGATTAGGTTTTCTATTGTAATAAATCTTGTATTGGATTGAAGATTCAAACTCAAGATAAGTATTTCTTCCTCCTATTTTCTATTGTTTTGTATTGTGTTAAGTTTTCTTGATGGTGAACGTTTGTATCTCTTTTATGTTGCTTATTTTTATGTTTCTCACCATTGAGTAGTGTTGATGAACCCTAATACGGGTTAGAGTAGGATTGATGCTTGGGTTGTTTCATTTGACTTGGTTGCATGGCATGTGTTCGATGAAATGCGTCAATGGGGATTTCTAGCAATCTGGGTCCAATTCGTACGGCGACACACTAGTTGTGTTGGGGGTTGGGGTCCGGTGCTTGTCCAGTCAAGATCCGCTTCGATATATTGCTAGAAATCACATTCGACCTATTTAGCCATTAGGGTTACGCTGGGGTGTTTCATTGTCATTGGCGGGAGAAAGACCGCCTCTGACCGTCGGGCCAAGGGGGAATAAACTTGGCGGTTGACTCCCTAGCCACAGCTCACGCCCCTAGTGTAGACATCGAGTCCTCGCGCGTGGGAACGGCTTGGACGAAGTGTTGGGAGTTATCATTGTGGCCTTAATGCTCCCGATTGCGGAAGGTGTTAATGGACATGGGAATGCCCACCGTCCGGAACCGGGTAGGCCTAGCGTGCTTGGCACCGACCGGAATATCGGGCCACGGACGCTAGGTACCACCTTTTGGGGCAATGTCTCACCCTGGGTCAAGTCAAATGTCAAGTGTCATGAATGCTCTAGCCCGTGTTAGCGGGGATTCATTTCGTGTCTTTTTCATTTCTTTCTTTTATTTCTACACTTCCACCCACCTCATCCGCGTAGCTAGCACACAACCTAGGCGAGGCTAGTAGCCATTCAAGCCATCCACCTCCCTAAGTTCGATAAACCCGCACCCTACACTAACTGTGCACTTGCGGTAAAACGACACCACGCCCAAACCGTAAACGGGGCGCCGGTCAGCTATGTTAGGGCTGAGGTGGGCTATAGCCCGGGTAACTTTATAAAAAACCTCTTATAATGCCTATAACAGCATCATCAAGTAGCCCGGTTCCAATGCATGTGGTCATTGTATCGAACCTCGCCTAATGCGCAAAAGTAGTCTATTTATTTAAAAATTCCTATTGATATCTAACTTTAGTTAAAATTTCCGTTAACATCCTTTATTTATTTGTTTTTGTCCCTCTTGCAGTCCTTCAATTTCCAAGACTAAACTCATATTATTGAGAATGTTATAGATTTAGGGAAAAAAATTCCTTTTGATCCCTCAGTTTAGCGAAAATTCCCATTAATATCCTTTATTTATTTGTTTCAGGCTCTCTTGTACTCCTTCAATTTTCAAAACTAAACCCATTGTATTTTGATCAGGAATGGAGAATGTCGGGAACATATATTTTTAGAGAATGTTCTAGATTTCGATGGATCGATTTCTCGATCGGGAAAGCTTGCCCATTATTAGAGATGTTCATGTCTATGGATTTTTTTGGAAAAAGTTTGAATATTTTGATATAATTCATAATTAATGATGATCAAGATATAATCTTTTTAGTCTAAATCCTGGCTAATTTAGTGTATATACTGTTTAAATTCATATAGATTAATTGTCAAGTTGCAATCTTTTCTAACTAATTGATATCAAAATAACATATTAACCTATTGACCACTAACATATAACAATGTTGTTTTTGGATGACTGGATACAGTGAATAACATTAAATAATTTCGATTTGAGATTTAAAGAAGTCACTTTTATAGAATTGAGTTCAAACTTTCAACATATTTTCTCGCAATCAAACATAATGTAAGCTGTACTTCCCTTCAACGCGTAATTAAACGCTATTTATAAATTACCGAATATTAAAATTGTATTTGCAACCGTACCTATACCTAAAAAAAACTTTTACCAAATAGATCCAGAACCGAATCATATTAACAAAAAGAAAAGAAAAGGAAAAATCACTATCACCACAAAAATCACCCCCTTTTGCGACATAAAATCTCCCTAAAACGCTTGCCATTAGGAAGTATAACACACAAATTGAAAAAATCACTTATCCCAAACCTAATCCTCATTCCTTTTGTATTTGGTCGGTAGCTCAGGGTGGAAACAATTCCTGGCTCCGCCCTTGATAAGGCATACGATAAAGATATGTACCATGCATCACAACATTAATCAAAATTAATGTTCCTCCCCTAGAAAGAGAGAACTCACTATCCTTCCATCCAACTTTTTATCAAGTTTATCATTTGATGGTTGCCAATCCTATCTTTGCAATCTTGTAGGCTTACAAGGAATGCCGCGATAATTAATTGAGAGTTTTCATGATTAGGAAGTCTACATAGAAGCCATCGTATTCTCTTTTTTCCTCACCATTATTTTCTATAGAGAAACCATTAGAATCCACTTACAGGTTCAAAAAATAAGGAATTGCAACTGTTACCGATTTTGATCACAAAGTCCATGGCAACATGTTGTCACTTCCATTTTAAAATAGGCAAAAGTTGGAGCATGCCGACAATGTGATGATGATCGGTTACCCACATGCTGGCATGCCATACACTTAGTCATGCTTCAAGTAACACTCCTCTGGATGTCATGCCACTAGAAATTATAATGAAAATCCTTGTACATCTTGGTGCTACCAGGATAAGTAGAGTAGAGAGAGCTGTGAGTTTTCTTTTAGAGTTCTTCTCTTATCTCACTTGAAGGCATATAATCATGATGCCATATCTTAAGGATCCATCCTTGTGGATAAGAAAATCAAACCAAAGATATGCTTCTGCATGTTCACTAATCTTTTGTAATTTAACATGTCCAGTTTGTGTAACCTTAATCTGTTCTACAATGGTAGAGGTAAGTTCATTAAAGATGTTGTTATCCCATGCAAGAAAATTACAATCTCCATCTCACCATGTAAGAGTTGTATTATATGAAGGTGATTCTATGCATTAAGTATGATATTAACCTTTCCTGAATGGTATTCGAGGTTAATACCATAATCCATTATGAGTTCTAATCACCTACGCTGCCTCATATTAAACTCCATCTAAGTGAAGACATCCTTCAAACTCTTACGATCTGTCAAAATCATCACTTGCTAACCCAACAGAAAATATATCCAAATCTTTAATGCAAAGATGATTCCAGCCAACTTTTGTTCGTGTATGGGTTAGTTATTTTAATGAGTCTTCGGTTGCTTAGAGGCAGAATCCACAATATGATCGTGCTAGTGCAACACACATTTGAAGCCTTTCTAGATGCATAATAGTACACTTCAAATCCTCTCATCATGTCTGGAATTGTTAACACTGATGTAGAAATCAACCTCAACTTCAACTTCAACTCCCCAATGGCTTGCTCAAAAATTTGGACTAGCCAAACTCAACATCTTTTCTTATTAGACATATCATAGGTTCTGTAATCTTGATGAATCATCGGTAGTAACTCACCAATCCTAAAAAACTTCTAATCTCTGAAACTGATCGACGAACCAGCCAATTCCTGACTACTAAATCTATCAATATACCTTCTCCAGCCAACATATATCCAAGATAAGCTACTCGATTCAACCAGAATTGCTATACTTAATGTACAGTTGATGTCATCTTAAGGGTCACCAACACCAACTGAAGATGATCAGCATGCTCTTCTTCATTCTTTGAGTAGATAAATATGTTATCGATGAAGGTCACTAGAACTTATTTAGGAACTCATAAAAGACTTGGTTCATAGGATTCATGAATTTCATTAATACTTTTGTTATACCCAATGGTATAACCAAGAATTCATAGCGTCTATACTTAGTTCAAAAAGCTGACTTAGGAATGTCCTCTTCTTCACCTGATAATATCCACTTCGGATGTTTGTCTTCATAAAGATTTACAATCCACCAAGTTCATTAAAGATTTCATCGATGCATGGTAATGAGTACTTGTTCTTCACATTCACATTGTTTAGCTCTTGATAATCAATGCACATCCTCCTCCATCCATTGTTCTTCTTTACTAGCAGTATGTGTATGCCCCACAATGTTACATTGAGATGTAGCAGTCCCTTTTGCACTTGATCATCCAGTTGAGTCCTTAGGTCTTCCAACTCTGCTAGCATCATGTGATAAGGGACCTTGGAGATAGACTAGGAACATGGTATTAAGTCAATTGAGAATTTAAGAGCTTGATCCTGTAGTGAGCCTAAAATATCTTTAAGAAACACATAGTTAAAGTCTCAAATCACTCTTAGTTTATTAGGTTGTACCTACATTACTATAGAAACCACTTCTTTTAGATTGGCCTATAATTGAATAGTCCCAAGCAAACAACTTACACACAAAAATTCAAACACATGATGGTCAGAAATTTCAAACACTACCTTCTTTTGACGATAATTAGTGATAGAATGAAAAGTTTCTTAACCAATCCTTCACAATACTGCATTGAACTAGGTGTGTTGATCACTAAAAAGTCTGCAAAGAGTTCATATCCACATAACACTACATGACATAAAAGAAAACTAATTGGGATATAAAACACACCACTGTTTGTGTTATACTCTAACTAAAGGTGAAAGACACTTCATGGATCACATGAGTTGCTATAGATAGGCAAGATAGAAAAGCAGTGGGAATCATTCAAATCGATACAAAGAATGTAAAGTGTTAACTATAAGGCTATTGCAATATAAAGATGGTGAGGAATGGAAGCAAAAATTAATCATGAAGGATTCTTCTAATTGTCTTCATTGGAGGATAGTGTGAAGCATGGTTCACAAGCATGGGTGGAATCGAATATATTGACTAAGGGTCAAGAATCATTCACAAGCATGTTATTCTTAAATATTTTGCATGGCATGTATGGGCTGCTAATAAAGCCTCTCATGCACCACCTCCTATTTTACTCGAGAGCGAGAATACAAATGAACCAATAGTATATTTAAACGAAGAAGTGAGTAATTTTTTTCATTTCTACACACACAAACATACATTTATTTCCACTTCTTTTCACTCTTTCTTGATTTAAATATGCTACACGTCTATAGTTACTTACATGTTCTCACATGCATACTTAAGAACATCATAGATAAATAATGATTATGATTATAACATTTCAATATTGTAATCTCAGAATATAGTACATAATATCAAGTCTAGAAAGGCTATTAGTACACGATACATAAATTACAACATGAAACTATGGCAACTACTAATAAGGACATAGTCTATTCTTCGATGGGGGTAAGTTCAACATAGTCCAATGCCACTGGGTCAGCCTCCTGAGTGGGTGGCTTCCTCAATATATTTATCCTCATCACCAAATAAGTATTTCACAAGGAAGAGTATAAGGATAAATAATCCTTATGATTTTCTATGAACTTGAATTGCTTACTTTATGGAAAATGACATGCAAGTGCTAGATATAATTTATAATGCTCTATTTTTGCATGTGATATTATCTTGACTTCGTTGGTTCACTTTTGATGATAACAAAAGGAGAGAAAAGTGTTCAAAAGATTTGGTACTATTGAGTGGTATTATTGGTTATTGGTTGAAGGGGGAGCTTGAAAATACATATGATGAGCTTGAAAATAGGGGGAGCATGTTTTGTGTGCATGCTTACGTCTCATTGTAACGTCTCAATGTATTATTCATGTGCATTACACCCTTCATCACACTTCCCACACACGCATCTATTTGCTCAAATCTTTCATTGGGTTGTCATCATCAAAAGGGGGAGATTGTTGGAGGCACCGATCTAGGACCTTTAGTTTGATGATGACAAACGTGTGTGTTATATTTAATGTGTGTGCTCAGTGTGTTTCGGGAATGGCAAAGAGGTAAATTCTTCAAAATGTTGACTAAGTCAATTGTTGGAGAAATTGCTAGTCACAAAGCAATTGGACCTAATCAAAGAGCTATACACATAGCAAAGGTGACTTGGTCAAGATGAAGAGATGGGATGAGATCTCAAATCAAATCAATTTGGGATTTGATCAAATCAATTAGAGACGAATTTAAATCCCATTACAACCATTTTCAATTTGAATCCAAACTCATATTCCTATCTCTAATCCCATTAGTAATTGATTCATATCAACTTCAAAATTCAAACTCCTTTGATTAAGGGATTCACCTATAGCCTAATTGATCCCCAAGCTCTCTTACTTAAACCCCTCTCCTAAGGGATCAAAGATTGTGCGGCTCATACAATGAAAAGAGGGGCTTACGCAACAAAAAAAGGCCGGCAACCAAAACGCAAAGAGATTACCCCTGGTCATTCAAATTGAGGTGAAGAAAGAAACCAATCACACGGAGCCGCACACAAATAATAAAGGGAAGCAAAAAATTAAACTCTGTTGTGAATGGAAATAACCAGAGTCGGTTAGGATTGCGGGTATCTTAGAGATACGCCCATATCTATGTATTCGATGTATCTACTCTCCTACCATGCCTATAAATAAAGGGTTGGGGGTTCCTCCCCTAGTAGTTGATTCATAACACGTTATCAGCACGAGCCTCTAAATTTTTCCTTTCCACAAATTTTTTTTTCCGTTCGTTGCGAAGGCGAAGGCGAAGGCGAGACGGGAGATCCGCGAGCGCGGTGCAAGGCTTCCTCCATCAAAGGTCGTCATCCGCGTAGGGCTTCGAGCAAACGTCGCTATATCCGGAGGACGGATATAGAGGTAAAAATACTAAAAACGATACTTTTAATCATACGTATGATTGCCCCTCCCCTAGATCTCGCAAGATCGTCATGGGGATTCATCGTCGCCTTGAAAACGACGGATTTTTCATCCCAAAAATCAATTTTTTTAGGGTTTTTTTTGGATTTCTTCTTGAAAAAAAACCCCAAATCAACCCCGCCAGCGGCCTCGCCGCCGGCCCTCCCCCCCTCGCCGCCACGCCGTCTCCCCCACAGGGGGGCGGCAGCCGCCGCGCCTCCCTGCAGGGGGGGCGGCGGCAGCCCTCCCTGCCGCCGCCCTCCCCTGCAGGGGGGGCGGCGGCCCCCCGCGAGGCCGCGCCCCCCCTGCAGGGGGGCGGCGGCCGCTGCCCGCTCTCCCCTGCAGGGGGGCGGCGGCCTCCCGAGGCCGCGCCCCCCCTGCAGGGGGGCGGCGGCCCCCGATGCCGCGCCCCCCCTGCAGGGGGGCGGCGGCCCCGCCGCCGCGCCCCCCTGCAAGGGGGCGGCGGGACGGTGGCCCCGCCACTGCGCCCCCCTGCAGGGGGGCGGCGGCGGCGGCGGCGCTCCCCCTTGCGTAACCCTAACAAAAAAACAGAGTTCTGTGGGCCTGAAGCCCACAGCAGATCTGTGGGCTTCAGGCCCACAGATTTCAACCAAAAAAATATACAGATCTGTGTGCCTGAAGCCCACAGCAAATCTGTGGGCTTCAGGCCCACAGATTTTCAAAAAAAAAAGCCTATGGGCCTGAAGCCCATAGGTCGACTGCGGGCTTCAGACCCGCATGTTGTTTTATCTGAAAGAAAAAAAATTGGGGGAGGCAAAGGCTATTAACAAGCCTTAAAAGGCAACTTGCTAACCTAAAAATTAATTTAAAAGGGGGATTTAAGGGCAAAATATTCGTGAAAAATCATGGTAAATTACGGGACAAATATCGGACAGGCGAGGACTTTTTGGGGATTCTTGGGGGGCTTTTGGGATGATGAGGGAAACTTTTCCCTCTGACAAAGAAAATGTTTATTTTGGGCTCTTAATCAATTTAATTGATTAAACCCATCAAATTTACAACCTTTGCATTGTAATGATTTTTTTCTGCAAAAATCATATTTACATGCTTTGCATCTCTGGTATATTCTGTTTGATATTATATGCGTGGTTGTGCATTGTATTTAAAACTTAATAATTAGGAAGATCCTGCGACCGCTCTGCCGTTAGTAACCTAACCTAACGGTGTATGACGTTGCCCAGTGGCCCAATAATTATTAAGTGTTTAAATTATTTATCCATCTCTGCGAATATTAAATGCCTGTGATGCCTGTGATGAAAATGTCTGATGAAAATGTTGATGAGCACAATATTTCTGTATGAATTGCTAAATGTGGTTTTTGGATCGGCCGTTTAGTCCCACAGTTTATTTCCCGCACTTTTCTTTTATTTTTGAGAGAAATTGTAGTGAGGAATGTCACGCCCCGCTTCCCATTCTACCGGGAGCGAGGACGCGAGCGGGTCCGCGATGTGCTTAAAACAAAGAGGAGTACTTTTTTTTTCTTCCTCCTTGGTTTAAACACACTAAGCGTCTATGAAATAATATGGCAGGATCTTGCATGCTTATAAGAAATAGTGCAGATGACATTATTACAATACCAAAGCGTCTGAAAGTAAAGTACAACATAGGCCTAGTATGGCCGCAATCAACAAGTACAACAATTACATTATTCAAATATATAAAGTGCAGTCGCGAAGGGGAATGTCTAGTCTTCTGTGGGTAGATACTCCACGTAGCCTTCGAGCTCTGGCTCGGTTCCTGCAGCAAAGACTTCAACGAACTCACTGTCGGTACCTGACGGACATTTCGTAAAAACAACAAAATGAAATGTCCGTCAGCGAGGTATACTCGGCAAGATATTCTCAAAACCAAAATGTTAGACATTTAAATTAAAAACTGAAAACACAAGTGATAAGATAAGTAGAAAGAGTTATAGCAGTGTAAAGCAGTTAAAGCAGTTAAATGTTCGCAACCATTTGTAACCTGCAACAATTTAATAATCTGATAGCAATTGGCGATACTGCTAGCAACCTGCAACAATTCAATATTCAATAGCAATTTTCAAAGCCATCTGTAACCTGTGACAATTTAACATTCAATGATAACACTATAGCAACCTGCAGAAAAGATGTTAGAACAATTAATCAAAAACCAGTCTATCCTAGTGATAAGTCCATGTCCAAGAGTACTAGAGATAACCAACATGCAGCCTGCGACGGGAGCAACTCCGAGGCTTACCCACCGTTCCGATATGGCAACGGTCAAGGATCTAACCCCCGTAATGTGTTGGAGGTAATTTAGTATGGCGCATCCAGTCATTCTGTAACACTTGTGATCATAGACTACCCCAATCCCAGGTCAAGTCTAGTGCCGGTCAAAAGAATGTGTACTATCTGTCTATTATTGAAATTCCATCTTCCATTCTATATTATTAAAGTTCCATCTTCCATTCAATATTGTTGAAGTTCCATCTTCCATTCAGTCAATTCAATCTCAGTGTCTCAGTAGTCCGTACAACAATTTCACCAAAGTTCACAACTTCATGACTTGATTCAGCAATTAAATGAAAACATAAAAATTCACTTAAATAGATGAAAGAACGGTTAAGATATGATTCTAACTAAGAAAATGAGTTTAAATTAGCTTAAAATATTTTCTAAAATTAGTAGTTATTTTTCAAGATTTTTAAACAATTTTTAAACGATTTTAAATAGCCAAAAAGCAATTTTAAATCAAGAAATGATTTTTAAAACATATGTTCAAGGAATTGTTTAGAGCAAACCGTACATCAGAATTCTTCAAACAAGGTGTCAAAATGATCGTATTCACTAGTACTACGACATATATTTTTATCGTACATAAGTGTATGTAAAAATGACAGATTACGAATTTTAAAAGGATTTTTAAAATAAGAATTTATCATTACAACATATCTTCAAAGATTTACTCCCGGCAAACCGTACGTCGGAATTCTGTAAACAAGATGTCAAAACGATCGTATTTACAAGTACTGTAACATATATTTTTATTGTACAGCGGTATGTGTAAAAATTGCAAGCTACGAAATTTAAAAGAATTTAAACCTATTTAAGTTTTTCCTTTAAAAATTCACTGTGAGAAATATACTTGCCTTTTGGCGATGAAACTAGCGCCAATGGATTTGTTTCGTCGTTTCTGATTTTCTGGGACTATCCACACATTTTTCTGGCCCCTGTATATCAAGTTATGGATTTATAACCCTTAAACCCTATTATTAATTAATTAAAATCGAATATTACGAAAGTTCGCAATATTTACAAGTTAAACTCACGCTGCCGTTATCTCGCGAGAGAGAGAGGGGTGGATTGTTTCGCCGGCGACGGGGCTTGGGGGGCGGCGGCGTGGGGTGGCGGTCTTCACCGGCAGCGTCGAGCGGCGGCGGCGGTCGACTCCGGCGAGGTCGGCGGGTTCGTCGGGAGGACGGCGAGGCGGTGGGCGGCGGTGGAAGCGACGGGCGCTGCTCGGGGGTTCGCCGGCGTTCGGGCGATGCTCCGGTGAGGCGGTGGAGCAGCGGACGGCGGGCTTTGGTCGGAGGCGGAGACGAGGCCGGGGAGCGGGTCGGGGTGTACGGCTGTGGCGGTGGCGAGTCGTTCGAAGCGGGGGAGGACGGCGAAGCTCAGGGTCGAGGCAGCGGAGCCGTTCGGCGCTCGGGGATGTCGCCTGAGCGACGGTGGCGGGGGAAGGGATCGGGGTGCTGTCGGAGAGGAGGGTGGCGGTCGGTGGTCGGAGAACGAACGGGAGAGGAGAGGGGGAGTTGGGTTCGACGTGAAGGGGAAGAGAGCGGGGGCTTTTGCCTGGGTGTGGGTTTTTGTGAAGAGAAACAGGGGTTTAAATAGGCTTAAGTATTAATTAATTAATAGGGGGTATTAAATATTTAGTCAAGATGATATTAATGCAAAGATTATCTTTTTGACAAATAGGTTAGAAGGTTAGACTAAAACTCTAAATCACAACGTGTGAGGTTGCCGACATTAGGGATTTAAACTAGGTAATTAACATGGTAATTAGGGTAACGTAAAACAGTAATTAGTGAAAGTAATTAGTGAAATTACAATTTTGCCCCTCGGGTTAAACGACTTCGGAAAATTACGAAATTAATGTGGGAGGCTCTAAATGATCTTAGAGTGACACTGTAGAAGTTTGAAATCATTTTGAAAACGTTTACTTAGAAAAATAATTGTTACGGCTATAATGTTAAAATTGGGTTTAAATAATTATAAAAATCATTTAGGGATTTAGGTTGGTACTCGTATACCCTAAAATATGTTTTAAGCATATTGGTTCCACAAAACATTTTTTATAAATGATTTATAAACTATCTTGATGTTCAACTCCTAACAAACCATTATAAAATATTATTAATTAAGAAAATACGTAGAAAATGGGTATTGCTAAATACGGGTCATCACATTCTACCCACCTTATAAAAATTCCGTCCTCGGAATTTCTCACACTAAAATACATATAATAAAGATACAATGAACTAAGATTCAGTGAACAAATACGGATATCTCTCGCGCATCTCATCTTCTCGTTCCCAGGTGGATTCGCCAGGTGAGTCATGTCGCCACATCACTCTAACGAGATTGACTACGCTATTCCTGAGAGTCTTCTGTCGTCGATCCAAAATCTGCACTGGTTGTTGCTCATATGAAAGATCTGGTCGTACTGTGATCTCCGAGTGGTCAACCACGTGAGTAGGATCACTAATGTAACGACGCAGCTGTGAGACATGGAATACGTCATGTACTCCTTCCAGTGAAGGAGGTAGGGCCAGGCGGTAAGCTACTTCTCCAACTCGCTCCAGTATATCGAAAGGGCCGATGAATCTCGGACTGAGCTTTCCCCTTCTTCCAAATCTGATTACTCCACGGTTAGGAGATATTTTCAGAAATACATGATCTCCAGGTTGAAACTCTAGATGACGACGCTTCGCATCGGCCCAGTGCTTGTATCGGTCTTGTGCAATGCGAAGTTTGTCTCTGATAGTACGCACCACATCAACAGCTTCTACAATCAGCTCTGGACCCAAAAGTTCTCGGTCGCCAATGTCATCCCAACTTAATGGAGAACGACATTTTCTTCCATAGAGTGCTGCAAATGGGGCCATACCGATACTTGCTTGGTAGCTGTTGTTGTATGAAAACTCCACTAAGTGCAAGTGGTCTTCCCACGAGCCCTTGAAGTCAAGCATACAAGCTCTCAACATATCTTTGAGTATCTGGATGGTGCGCTCTGATTGTCCATCCGTCTGCGGATGATACGCAGTGCTGAAACTCAGATTGGTACCAAGATTTGATTGCAGACTTTTCCAAAAGTGAGATGTGAATCTCGTGTCTCTATCAGAGACAATGCTCACTGGGACTCCGTGCAATCTCACGATTTCCTGTACGGTCATCGCTCATATTACGACATAAACTAGGAAGAAGTTATAAGGTATAGGAATAATCGTTACCTCCATGTACTTCTTTGCAAGTAGTTCAGTCGATTGTCCTACTCGGAATGGTATGAAATGTGCCGACTTGGATAATCGATCAACGATCACCCAGATGGCATCATTCTGCTTTGTACTCTGAGGTAGTCCAGTGACGAAATCCATGGTGATGTGTTGCCACTTCCACTCGGGAATAGGCAGCGGTTGAAGCAATCCTGCGACGCGATGATGTTCAGCCTTCACTTGCTGACATACCAGGCATTTGGCGACGCTTCGAGCAATGCTTCTCTTCATTCCATGCCACCAAAAATTTAGACGAAGATCCTTGTACATTTTGGTGCCACCAGGATGTACAGAGTATGGGGAACTATGTGCTTCATTCATCAGCTCTTCTCGGATATCGCCTGAAGGCACGCAGATTCTGCTGCCATATCTCAAGGATCCGTCTTCATGGATAAGAAAATCCGTTCGAAGACTTGCTTCCACTTGAGTCTTGATCTTCCGTAACTTTGCATCTCCAGCTTGAGCGGCTTTGATACGGTCGATGATGGTAGATTGAATCTGAAGATTCATCAATGAAGCTTCAATCCCAGGTAGAATGATTTCAATCTCCATCTCTCGCAGCTCTAGTTGTAGCCTTTTCTGAGCCGTGAGTGTCATAACAGTTGGTAGCCGGCTCAATGCGTCTGGTACGACATTAACCTTCCCAGGATGATATTGGAGGTCGATGTCGTAGTCAGCCATGAGTTCCAACCATCTGCGTTGTCTCATGTTCAGCTCCTTCTGCGTGAAGATATACTTCAGACTTTTGTGGTCGGTGAAGATCTTCACTTGCTCGCCCAGTAGAAAATGTCTCCAGATCTTCAGAGCAAAAATAACTGCGGCTAGCTCCAGATCATGAGTCGGATAGTTCTTCTCATGAGTCTTCAGTTGTCGAGAAGCATACGCCACAACATGACCATGTTGATGTAGCACGCATCCGAGACCTTTGCCAGATGCGTCACAATATACTTCAAATCCCCCAGTTCTGTCTGGTATAGCCAGAACTGGTGCAGTTGTTAGCTTCGTCTTCAATCCTTCGAAAGCTTGCTCACAAGCCTCGGACCAAATATACTTGACGTCCTTCCTCGTCAGTCGAGTCATAGGCTCAGCAATCTTGGAGAAGTCCTGGATGAATCGGCGGTAGTAGCCAGCCAATCCAAGAAAACTCCGGATGTCCGAAACTGACCGAGGGGTTGGCCAATTTCTAACAGATGCGACTTTCTCCGGATCGACAGAAATTCCATCTCCAGATACCACATGCCCAAGAAAGGCAACGCGGTTAAGCCAAAATTCACATTTGCTGAACTTGGCGTAAAGTCGATGATGACGCAGGGTCTTCAATACGATCCGCAGGTGGTCAGCATGATCTTCCTCGCTTTTTGAATAGACCAGAATGTCATCAATAAAGATCACTACGAATTTATCCAAGAACTCATAAAAGATGAGGTTCATGAGATTCATGAATACTGCTGGCGCATTGGTCACGCCAAAGGGCATAACTGCGAATTCGTAGTGTCCATACTTGGTTCGAAAAGCAGTCTTGGATATGTCGTCCTTCTTGACTTTCACTTGGTGATATCCACTTCGGAGGTCAAGCTTGGAGAAGACTCGAGACCCACCAAGTTGGTCGAAGATGTCGTCGATGCGCGGCAATGGATACTTGTTCTTCACGGTGACCTTGTTCAGCTCTCGGTAGTCCACGCACATCCTTCTTGAGCCGTCTTTCTTCTTGACCAATAGGACTGGTGCACCCCAGGGAGATACGCTGGGATGTATCAATCCCTTCTGCAACAGGTCGTCTAATTGGGTACGAAGTTCCTCCAATTCTGCTGGTGCCATACGATAAGGAGCTTTGGAGATAGGCTGAGTATCTGGCATCAGGTCAATGGTGAATTCGAGAGCTCGATCGGGTGGTAATCCTGAAATTTCTTCAGGAAATACGTCGTCGAATTCTCGAACTACTCTAGGCTTCTCAGGTTCAGCTAGCATAGAGGCCATCATCATCTTCAGAGGCTTGGCCCGGAATTGAATAGGTCCAAGCGACTGGCTTCCGCTCGAAAATTCGAACATTGGATGGTTGGGAATTTCAAACACTACCTTCTTTTTGCGACAATCGATGGTAGCGTAAAAAGTTCCTAACCAATCCATTCCGAATACAGCGTCAAAGTTTGGCATGTCGATTACCATGAAGTCAGCGTAGAGCTCGCGACCACATATCACCAAAGGGCATGATCGACAGCCACCGGAAGTCTTCACTACGCCATTCCCGGTGTTGACGTTCCATCGGTTAGAAAGAGGGTCAATAGGAATGGAATGTGTTGTAGCGAACTTAAGTGATAAGAAGCAATGGGATGCTCCAGAATCAAAGAGGGATAAGGCTGGTGTAGATGCTACTAAAACGATACCTAGAGTACGATAAGGTATTCTTAGCAGTCTAAAGTAAAGCTATGAGCATCTAGAAAGGTAAGGGAGGATGTCTTTAGATGTTACCTGTGATCACTGGTTCAGTCGCCTCGGCTTCTTCAGCAGTCATGGTAAAAGCTTGGCGTTTAGGCTGGGCCTGTTGGAAAACCCTCTGCTGTGGCGGTAAGGGTGGTCCACGGGATGTTGATCCAGGAGCTCCAGTAGTAAATGGTTTGTTGATGCGCTGAGGGCAGTCCTTAACAGCGTGCTCTGGTGATCCACATGCCAAGCATTGGTTCAACAGTTGGCGACAGTCCTTCTTGGTATGGCCCGGTCGGTTGCAGTGGAAGCATACCATAGTAGCTCGATTGTTGTTTGGAGGAGCAGCGGTCCGATTGTTGGCTGGAGCAACAGGCCTGTAGTTGTTGGGAGCAGTAGGCCTCTTGAAGGTAGTAGTCTGCATCGGTCGAAGATTGTTCCTCGGTGGTTCCATCGGGCGCTTTCCTTGGGCTGCTTTACGCTGTTTGTCAAGAGCCTCATGGTTGCGGGCAAACTCCAGTATCTTCTCATAGCTGGTCAGATCAGCCGAGGTCATTGAAGCTTGAATATTGTAATTCAGACCTTGGCGGAACTGGAAGGCATGATCTTCCGTATTCTCGACCATGTGAGGAGCGAATTGACTCAGCATAGAGAACTCAGCATCGTACTCGTCAACAGTCATTGATTCTTGTTTTAAGTTGACGAAACGTTGTTGAAGTTCCCTTCTTGCTGCTTTAGGGAAAAACTTTGTGTCGAAACGCTCGCGAAATGTGGCCCAGGCAATAGGTCGCATTATACGCTTTTCCTCAGTGTCCCACCAGGTTCGGGCGTAATCAGTCAGTTGGAGCCTGGCTATTTCCACCCATCCTGCCTGGGGGATGCGGGCAGCAGCCAAATTATCTTCAGTGTTACGTGCCCATTCTTCAGCTTCCAATGGAGTTTCCTTTCCAGAGAATGTTTTAGGACGCATCTCACGGAATTGTTTAACTCCGGCTTCTCCTCGGCGTTCAGTTCTAGGTTCACGCTCGAGGATTTGATGCTGGATGTCCAACATCTCTCTGATGATCCCCATGAAGTCGTTCTCGGTGATGCCGTTGGTATTCCTGGTGTTGGGTCTACCTGCCATGCTGTAAAACAAACCACAAGGTAAGTTCGGTAATTATATACTAGTTAGATACTTTGATATCAATGACATCCAAACCATTTCTTAAGGTATTCGCATAAGCAAGACCTGCATGGGCCACCACTAAAACCTGTCACGCCCCGCTTCCCATTCTACCGGGAGCGAGGACGCGAGCGGGTCCGCGATGTGCTTAAAACAAAGAGGAGTACTTTTTTTTCTTCCTCCTTGGTTTAAACACACTAAGCGTCTATGAAATAATATGGCAGGATCTTGCATGCTTATAAGAAATAGTGCAGATGACATTATTACAATACCAAAGCGTCTGAAAGTAAAGTACAACATAGGCCTAGTATGGCCGCAATCAACAAGTACAACAATTACATTATTCAAATATATAAAGTGCAGTCGCGAAGGGGAATGTCTAGTCTTCTGTGGGTAGATACTCCACGTAGCCTTCGAGCTCTGGCTCGGTTCCTGCAGCAAAGACTTCAACGAACTCACTGTCGGTACCTGACGGACATTTCGTAAAAACAACAAAATGAAATGTCCGTCAGCGAGGTATACTCGGCAAGATATTCTCAAAACCAAAATGTTAGACATTTAAATTAAAAACTGAAAACACAAGTGATAAGATAAGTAGAAAGAGTTATAGCAGTGTAAAGCAGTTAAAGCAGTTAAATGTTCGCAACCATTTGTAACCTGCAACAATTTAATAATCTGATAGCAATTGGCGATACTGCTAGCAACCTGCAACAATTCAATATTCAATAGCAATTTTCAAAGCCATCTGTAACCTGTGACAATTTAACATTCAATGATAACACTATAGCAACCTGCAGAAAAGATGTTAGAACAATTAATCAAAAACCAGTCTATCCTAGTGATAAGTCCATGTCCAAGAGTACTAGAGATAACCAACATGCAGCCTGCGACGGGAGCAACTCCGAGGCTTACCCACCGTTCCGATATGGCAACGGTCAAGGATCTAACCCCCGTAATGTGTTGGAGGTAATTTAGTATGGCGCATCCAGTCATTCTGTAACACTTGTGATCATAGACTACCCCAATCCCAGGTCAAGTCTAGTGCCGGTCAAAAGAATGTGTACTATCTGTCTATTATTGAAATTCCATCTTCCATTCTATATTATTAAAGTTCCATCTTCCATTCAATATTGTTGAAGTTCCATCTTCCATTCAGTCAATTCAATCTCAGTGTCTCAGTAGTCCGTACAACAATTTCACCAAAGTTCACAACTTCATGACTTGATTCAGCAATTAAATGAAAACATAAAAATTCACTTAAATAGATGAAAGAACGGTTAAGATATGATTCTAACTAAGAAAATGAGTTTAAATTAGCTTAAAATATTTTCTAAAATTAGTAGTTATTTTTCAAGATTTTTAAACAATTTTTAAACGATTTTAAATAGCCAAAAAGCAATTTTAAATCAAGAAATGATTTTTAAAACATATGTTCAAGGAATTGTTTAGAGCAAACCGTACATCAGAATTCTTCAAACAAGGTGTCAAAATGATCGTATTCACTAGTACTACGACATATATTTTTATCGTACATAAGTGTATGTAAAAATGACAGATTACGAATTTTAAAAGGATTTTTAAAATAAGAATTTATCATTACAACATATCTTCAAAGATTTACTCCCGGCAAACCGTACGTCGGAATTCTGTAAACAAGATGTCAAAACGATCGTATTTACAAGTACTGTAACATATATTTTTATCGTACAGCGGTATGTGTAAAAATTGCAAGCTACGAATTTTAAAAGGATTTAAACCTATTTAAGTTTTGCCTTTAAAAATTCACTGTGAGAAATATACTTGCCTTTTGGCGATGAAACTAGCGCCAATGGATTTGTTTCGTCGTTTCTGATTTTCTGGGACTATCCACACATTTTTCTGGCCCCTGTATATCAAGTTATGGATTTATAACCCTTAAACCCTATTATTAATTAATTAAAATCGAATATTACGAAAGTTCGCAATATTTACAAGTTTGCCATTCGAATTAAACTCACGCTGCCGTTATCTCGCGAGAGAGAGAGGGGTGGATTGTTTCGCCGGCGACGGGGCTTGGGGGGGCGGCGGCGTGGGGTGGCGGTCTTCACCGGCAGCGTCGAGCGGCGGCGGCGGTCGACTCCGGCGAGGTCGGCGGGTTCGTCGGGAGGACGGCGAGGCGGTGGGCGGCGGTGGAAGCGACGGGCGCTGCTCGGGGGTTCGCCGGCGTTCGGGCGATGCTCCGGTGAGGCGGTGGAGCAGCGGACGGCGGGCTTTGGTCGGAGGCGGAGACGAGGCCGGGGAGCGGGTCGGGGTGTACGGCTGTGGCGGTGGCGAGTCGTTCGAAGCGGGGGAGGACAGCGAAGCTCAGGGTCGAGGCAGCGGAGCCGTTCGGCGCTCGGGGATGTCGCCTGAGCGACGGTGGCGGGGGAAGGGATCGGGGTGCTGTCGGAGAGGAGGGTGGCGGTCGGTGGTCGGAGAACGAACGGGAGAGGAGAGGGGGAGTTGGGTTCGACGTGAAGGGGAAGAGAGCGGGGGCTTTTGCCTGGGTGTGGGTTTTTGTGAAGAGAAACAGGGGTTTAAATAGGCTTAAGTATTAATTAATTAATAGGGGGTATTAAATATTTAGTCAAGATGATATTAATGCAAAGATTATCTTTTTGACAAATAGGTTAGAAGGTTAGACTAAAACTCTAAATCACAACGTGTGAGGTTGCCGACATTAGGGATTTAAACTAGGTAATTAACATGGTAATTAGGGTAACGTAAAACAGTAATTAGTGAAAGTAATTAGTGAAATTACAATTTTGCCCCTCGGGTTAAACGACTCCGAAAAATTACGAAAATATAGCCACGGGTTCGTATCGTCACGAGGATCGTGACTACGAGATCTATTTCGTAGTTTGGACTACGAAAATACGTGTTTTGGGCCAAAACGTTTAGGAAGCGGGTTTGCGGGTTCTCTATTGATCCGACTTCGGAAAATTACGAAATTAATGTGGGAGGCTCTAAATGATCTTAGAGTGACACTGTAGAAGTTTGAAATCATTTTGAAAACGTTTACTTAGAAAAATAATTGTTACGGCTATAATGTTAAAATTGGGTTTAAATAATTATAAAAATCATTTAGGGATTTAGGTTGGTACTCGTATACCCTAAAATATGTTTTAAGCATATTGGTTCCACAAAACATTTTTTATAAATGATTTATAAACTATCTTGATGTTCAACTCCTAACAAACCATTATAAAATATTATTAATTAAGAAAATACGTAGAAAATGGGTATTGCTAAATACGGGTCATCACAGGAATTTATGTAAATGTCAAAGAAAGAAGACCAACTTCCATGGAGACGGAGGCCACGCTTGAAGATGGAGATATCATATGGGACCCACGGGGTTTCCAAAGTTGTATTTTCATTTTCTTTAAGCTGCAAATTTGTATAATTTGGACTGTGGACTTTTTTGGACTCTTTCTTGTGGGACTGGCCGATCCACACATTTAGTTTTTCGTTAAATATTGCCTCCACATGAAAATGTTTTCTCTGAATTAATTATTAATTCATGCATGTTTGTGCTCTGCTAGATAAATGGCTAATATTGCAAGCGTTAATTTCGAAGTACTGGAAGCATCAGGTAGAAACTATCTAAGCTGACAGCTAGATGTAAAGTTTCACCTGCGGGCAAAGTCCCTCATCGCTGCTGTGACTGAAAAAGAAAATGTTAGCGATATAGAGAAGGCGCAAGCCATCACCTATATTCGCCGCCATGTGGACAAGACCTTAAAGGCTGAATACCTCACGGTCGAAGATCCACTTGAGCTATGGACTGCCCTTGAGGACGGGTATACACATCAGAAAGATGTTATACTCCCAAGGGCACGATATGAGTGGGCGAACATGAGACTACAGGACTTTAAGTCCATTGATGAGTACAACTCAGCACTTTTTAGCATCACCTCATGCCTGAAGTTGTGTGGTGAGAATGTCTCAGAAGATCGCATGCTGGAAAAGACGTATACGTCCTTCCACGAAAAAGATGCGATACTTATGCAGCAATACCGTGAACACAGGTTCACCAAGTATTCTGAGCTACTGTCATGTTTACTCATGGCGGAGCAAAACAGAGAGCTTCTTCTCACCACTCACAATATGCGCCCTCCCGGCACTGCCCCCCTACCAGAAGCTCACCATTCCTCTTCCTTCAAAAAGAAGAGAGATAATAAAAGAAAAGAAAGACCACAGAAGGGGGGTCAACAGAAAAATGCCAAGGGCCATGCACAGCAGCAGCGAAATAATGAAAGTGAGCGGAAGTTCACGTGGCACAGAAATGACAAAAATGATTCACCCCCACCCAAGAGGGAATGGGAAGACCAGTGCCATAATTGTGGCATGGAAAGCCACTGGTCCAAAATGTGCCGAACTTCGCAGCACCTCCAGGATTTGTATACAGAGAACAGGTAAAATAAAGCTGAAACAAACCTGATGACCTCTGATGCTCCAGTCAAGTTTTCAGCTGACAACTTCGAAAATGATGACTTGCTTGATTAGCCTTTATTTTTATCTTAGCAATTTGTTTTGAGAATAATTTATGAGAGCATTTTAATTATGAAATTTGTTCTGAATACAAATGTTTAGTAAACAATAAATGAAAATGTTTATCTGAATATGCATGTGCCTAACGATTCATCTTTTAAAAAGATGAAACTGCTCTCATAAATAATTAGTAGACAATAAACACGTATGATCTCTTTCAATACAAAGCCCAATATCAGGGCTATATTGAAGATCCAGGGAATGCAACACAGTTGCCCCCAAACGACACAAAAATGGATGCACTAATCCCTCCGAATTCCAAAAAGAAACTTTCTAAGTTTCAAGGACATCCGTTTCAACGGATTCCACTTAGAAACAGCAAATGTAAATGAAAAATTACCGTATGCAACGTCTCAAGAAAAAGGAGTAAAATCCACACTTGAACGTTTTGAGAGCCTTATAGGCCTCTACCATACGAAGATTCGGAGAAAGGAAGCAGAATTAAACGGAGCACCTGAAGTGCCCTACATCAGCCGAGTTTTTACTCTGGCATGATGGACTTGGCCACCCTGGATTTGTGATGATGCACAGCATCTTATCCTATGGGTATGACTTGAAGAACTAGAAGATTCTTCAGAAGGGAAAATTCCCTCGCATCCCTTACTATAATGGAAGATTAATTACAAGGCCATCTCCACGAAAAGTTGAAAAAGGATCTCCACGCTTCCTCAAAAAGAATACAAGGAGATAGATGTGGATAAAATCCACCACCCCTAGTGGGCTATTTCAGTACTTCACTGTACTGATAATGCATCCTCAGAATATTCGTACGTGTGTCTACTACAGACCCGCAACTTAGCTTTTCCAAAGCTATTGGCACAAAAATAAAAATGTTGCGGGCACATTTCCCAGACAATAAAATGTTGTAAATAAGTCTGGTTAATGTTGGGAAATATACCTCCCAGACTTTTCAAGAGTACTGCCAATCAACGGGAATTGAAAATGAACATACAAGTGCCGCATGTTCATACCCAAAATGGGTCGGCAGAGTCACTGAAAAGTAGACTCCAATGGACTGAACGTCCATTAAATCCCGATTGCCTATGGATGCATGGGGACATGCAAACTCTGCATGCTGCATCGTAAATGAAAATAAGACCCTCTGGAGGTCAGAGTCTCTAATGCAATTTGCATATGGAATGCCACCGAACATTTCTCATCTGAGAATCTTCGGTCGCGCAGTCTTAAATCCCCATTGCACCACCAAAGAGGACCAAAACGGTACTCAACGTCGCCTAGGTATCCATGCAGGGTTTGACTCACCCTCACTTATAAGATACCTAGAACCCCAAACGGGGGACACATTTAAGGCACATCTTGAAGACTGTGATTTCGATGAGACGAGTTTCCCAAAAATATGCCCAGATACTAGAAAATCTGGCACGAATAAAATTATAACGTGGGATACAAAAAGTTTGACCCACTATGATCCGGTAACAATACAATGTGTAGATGAGATCCTGAAGATCCTCCACATACAGAACACTGTTTACCAATTACCGAAATCATTTATTGACAACCAGAAGATTGTCAGATCACACATCCCTGCTGCAAAAACTCCAGCTAGGATTGACATCCCCGAGAATGGATGCAATCCACCAGCAGCAGAAGTGGCTGATCCTCAACAGAAAAGAGGCAGACCACCAGGCTCCTAGGACAAGAAACTCCTGGAGACCTTAAGACAATACTACCACAGGACAATGAGCTCTTGTCCACACCATCACCCTTCCCGGAATCCACTACAGAGGAATTGCCGGGAAAAAGTGAAATTAAGTAAATGTTGTACGTACTGGGGAGGTGTTGGACAGATAGAACATAAATTGTCGACAATGTATTCACGTATTATATTGTCATATACATCGCAATGGCGATGATGTTTGTAAATTATCGTTCCACACTCCGTTGCTAGAAGGCAAACATAGAGATTGGCCAAAATGTGGAACGTGGCAATAGAAGATGAGCTGGACTCACTTATGAAACGTGAAATGTTCGGACCTGAAGTCCAGACACTAAAAGGTGTCAAACCTGTGGATAAACCAAAGTATTGCAAACATAAGAAAAATAAATACAAAATCGTATGCTATACGGTACAACCTATAGCCCAATGAAAACTTCGCTGAAACTAGGGATCGAACAAATTCAAATGAGCATGTCTCATAAATGATGCATCTGTCTCCCTAAGTTATCAAAAGCGAATACCTTACGATTTGGCGAAGGAAAATTTTTGATATGCCGTTATTGGATGTTGTGACGGCATACCTTCGTGGATATCTTGTAAAGATAATTTCCACATTTCCTTAAAAGCCCTGAATAGACTTCGGGACGTCTATTCAAATGAAGAAACAATAAGTATAATAAATAAATGTATAACCAAGAGAATCACTTGACAAGTCAATGATTCCTACTGAAGGTTGTCTTTGCATCTGTGCAAAGAATAGGATTAGAGATCTTAGTTGTAGACAACTAACATCTCATCGGATCTCCTGAAGAGAAAACCGAAATAAATGTACAAGCCTGACTTTTAAACATGAAATAAAAAGACCTAGGCAAATATAAAGTCATGGCTCATAGAATCCTGTTACAAACGCCCAGAAGTGCGTTGGAGATATTAAAAGGACCATTGTCATCCAAAGTACACCTACGGTGGTACACTTACTGGATGAACAAAAAGAACCCTTCCGATCGCTGGAAGAGGGGGAGGATATAACTGGTCCTAAAGTCCCTCATCTTAGTGCAATCATGCACTCCTGTCTAACTGCATGTGTCCCGGTATAGCAATTGCAGTAAACTCATTAGCCAGAGATAGTTGGCGCTTAAAAAGGGCCATTAGACCTGAGTTAAGACTTCTGCGCTTCCTCCAAGGGTCGAAATATTTGGACTTACAAAATGTAGTAGCATCCTCCAATGTTTATGCAAATGCAGGTTTCAGGTCCAGTCCCTATGCTGAGAAATCACAGAATGGGTACCCACAGTGGGATGGCCATCCCCTGCAGATCTGTAAAGCAACTTATGAAGGCAACATCATCCTATCATTCCGAGATCCTCACCATTCCAGAATCACACCAATGGTGTATTTGAGGGCGCCTGGTGGTACATCACATCCCAGTGACGACTGGGATAGAGGCTGGTTCGGTGGAGCTGACCATATAGTCTGAAGACCACATCAGAGGCGACGAAACTTAGCAACCTCTTCAGAGTTTCTGGATTCAGCAGCTGCTTGATGGTGATAAAATTCGTAATCTATGTACATTTTCGGAATATTGTAAATAGGAGTGATAAGATAAGCCTACGAGATCTGAAAGCCTAAGAGCTTTTACAGATCAGGGGGAGTTGATAGAATTTGTACTCTTTTCCCTTAGCTATGGTTTTTCCCACTGGGTTTTCCATAGCCAAAGGTTTTAACGAGGCAAATCAAATCAACTCTGGATCCTGAAGTATCAACCCCTCTGTGACGCTCAGAATCCAGAAGTATTCATGAGCAGAGTCACATGTATAAATCAGGGGGAGTTAAAGAGCGTTTGCACTCTTTTCATTAACTATGGTTTTTTCCCACTGGGTTTTCCATAGCTAAAGGTTTTAACGAGGCAAACCTCACCAACTCAGGATCCTGAAGTATCCAGCCCATGTGAGACTCTTATTACGCTCAGAATCCCGAAGTACTCTTGAGCGTAGTCCACACCTATGGCTGGATAAGGGGGAGTGTTGTGAATGGAAATAACCAGAGTCGGTTAGGATTGCGGGTATCTTAGAGATACGCCCATATCTATGTATTCGATGTATCTACTCTCCTACCATGCCTATAAATAAAGGGCTGGGGGTTCCTCCCCCAGTAGTTGATTCATAACAAACTCATTATTTACTTCTATAACACTTTTGTTTTGCAACTCACGCATCCTCTTATAATTTTTGTTCTCATTTTCTAATTTTTGTTCTTATTTTCTTTTTCATGTCAAAAAAGGGGACGAAATCAAAAGCAATTCCAATTGATTGGCTCGAGATACATGTACTGCAAGCAATTCCAATTGCCGCAATACATGTAACTCAGGGCAAAATTTTTGAAGAGAAGGCACTCACACACTGGACAGCACAAACCAAGGAGGAGGGGAATCAAAACATGAATCAAGTGAAATAAATCAAATGGAATTGAGAGAATCTAGAAGTGAAATAATTGGGTTACGGCGCAAACATCCACTGCTTCACATCGACGGGAACGCCGACATCGAGCCACCCACTAGCGGCTGCCATCAAAGAGCAGCATCCTAAGACAACAAGCCACGAACCCATCCTCTTGCCGTGGCGTCAAGAGACCAAGTTGCTGCTGTACACCTTCAACACTGCCGCATGCCTTGAGGAAGAGGAACGGTTGCCGAACAAAAAAAAGGGATCAGTTCGTTTGTAAACTGCCGCACAAAACACCTTTAGCCTTGCAACTGCCGTTTGCTATTTGAGGAGAGTCTGCCGTTTGCTATTTGATCAAGTTGAATATTATTCTTTTATTTTTTTTTGTAGGGTGAATCAAAAGAAAAACCCCTTGAAGCAAACAAGCCGCACAAAATAGGAAGGGGCCGAAGTCTGTGTATACAAAGATCAAGGGAAAACAATTGCGGCTGTGCAATTCTTTGTAGGAGGCCTAGTGCTATGAAGAAACAATAAAACTGTTGTGAAGGGAATTTATGGAGAATAGGTGTAGAGGGTCAAGAGCCCCCTACCCGTGTATTTATAACTTTCAATAGTGGGTTGGATACCCAATTGGCCCAATGGGCCTATTCATAACACTTCCCCTTATCCAATCAACATTGAAATAAGAGGTGGATTCTTCAGGATCCGAGTTAGGGTAACTGTCTTGTTAAAGAAAGAACAGTTAACCCATAACTTCCCCTGTTTTGGGGATGTGTCTAGGGGTGGATACTTCATGATCCAGAGTCAACGAGGTTGCCTCGTCAAAACCTTGACTACGGAAAACCCAGTGGGAAAAAACCTGTAGCCAAGGGAAAAGAGTACAACTCTGCAGTTGACTCCCCCTTATCTGACCAAGCTTCAGGCTTGCAGATTACCTATGAATCTATACATCAGTCTCCTATGTATCTATGAGTTCATAGTTCTCTCATCCTGACCCAGTTTACATTTACTCACTCTTCTCATCCCAATCCCATATACAAGTTTCTCAAAGATACTAGTAGGCAGGGATTTGGTAAGCAAATCCGCCAAGTTATTACATGATTGGATCTTCTATACCTCAATCTGCTTTTGCTTCTGAAGGTCGTGCGTCCAGAAGAACTTGGGGGAGATATGCTTCGTCTTATCACCTTTGATGTAGCCGTCCTGTAGCTGGGCTATACATGCTGCATTGTCTTCATGGAGTGTAGTGGGTGCAAGAACGCTGGTCGTCAGGCCGGTGGAGGTGAGTATGTGCTGGATCACCGAGCGTAGCCAGAAGCATTCCTTGCTTGCTTCGAAGATCGCTAGTAGCTCTGAGTGGGTGGATGAGACGGTCGTCATGGTCTGCTTCACAGATCTCCAGGATATGGCAGTACCGCCATATGTGAACATGTATCCGGTCTGAGACTTCTCTGTATGAGGATCGGACCTATAACCTGCGTCAGCATAACCAACTAAACCAGTTGATGCCCCTTTCCTGTAGAATAGACCTAAGTCTATGGACCCTTGGAGGTAGCGCAGAAGATGCTTAACTCCGGCCCAGTGCCGCTGTGTAAATGCAGCACTATATCTGGCTAGTAAGTTTACTGCAAACGCTATGTCAGGGCGAGTGCAGTTAGCCAGGTAAAGGAGTGCACCGATAGCACTTAAATAAGGCACTTCGGGGCCTAGTACTTCCTCCCCCTCTTCCAGTGGCCGGAAGGGGTCTTTGTGTACATCCAATGATCTGACGACCATCGGAGTGCTGAGGGGGTGTCACTTATCCATCTGAAACTTTTTCAATAAGTTCGATGTGTAAGTTGACTGGTGTAACAGGATCCCATCTTTAAGATGCTCTATCTGAAGGCCTAAACAGAATTTTGATTTTCCGAGGTCTTTCATCTCGAAAGTTTCTGTCAGTTTTCTAGAAATCTTTGCGATCTCTTCAGGAGATCCGATGAGGTTTAAGTCGTCAACATAGACGGCTATAATTACAAATCCTGTTGCCTTTGCTCTTACAAAGATGCAAGGACAGACTGGGTCGTTTTTAAATCCTTGCTGTGCAAGGAAGTCGCTCAGTCTGTTATACCACATCCTTCCAGATTGTTTTAGACCATATAATGATCTTTGCAGTTTCACTGAGTAGATGTCACGTTCTCTCTCTTTTAGTGCTGCAGGCAAAGAATAACCGTCAGGCAATCTCATATAGATGTCTCGGTCTAGGTTAACCACGTCCATGAGTTGCATATCTAAACCCTCTTGTGCTGTTATGCCAATGAGGAATCGGAAGGTGATCGCGTCCATGACCGGGGAGTATGTGGCTTCAAAATCCACCCCAGGACGTTGGGTAAAACCCTGCGCTACAAGCCTTGCTTTGTAGCGTACGATCTCATTCTGTTCATTTCGTTTTCTAACAAATACCCATTTATAACCCACAGGTTTTACACCTTTTGGTGTCTGGACTATTGGTCCGAAGACCTTGCGTTTGGTGAGTGAATCCAACTCCACTCCTATTGCCGCTTTCCACTTTTGCCAATCATCTCTGCTTTGACATTCTGTCAGAGAGCGTGGTTCAATATCATCGTCGTAGTACGCGACGTTGATGGCAATATTACACGCAAATGTGTCATCTATTGTTGTGCTTTTTCTGTCCCAATACTCCCCAGTTCGTACATAGTGTATCGATACTTCGTTTTCTCCCGATTTTTCCTCTTCATGAGAGTTTGGGAGAGATGGGGTAGCAGGGCTTAAATTAGCATCCTGTGGTGGTATTTGTTTACCATTGCCAAGGGTCCTACTCTTTCGAGGGACTTGGTCCTTGGATCCCGGTGGTCGTCCTCTCTTTTTGAGAGGTCCAACCATTTCTGCTGCAGGCGGATTGCATCCATTTTGCGGTATGTCAATCCTAGCTGAAGTGTTAGCAGCAGGGACGTGTGATTTGACAATCTTCTGGTTGTCAGTAAATTTGTCCGGCAAGAGATGGACAGTGTTTTGGATGTGGAGAATCTTCAGGACCTCCTCCTCACACTGGCTTGTTGGCGGATCAAAGTGACATAAAGTTTTTGTATCCCAAGTGATACTTTCTGAAGCTTCGAGCTTCTTTGTCTGTGAGCCTAGTCTTGGGAACGATGTTTCATCGAATTCACAGTCTTCTAGACGTGCCTTAAAGACGTCCCCCGTAAGGGGTTCTAGGAATCTAATTATGGAGGGGGTGTCAAACCCAACATAAATGCCTAGGCGACGTTGTGGACCCATCTTTGTCCTTTGTGGTGGTGCTATGGGGACGTATACTGCACAACCAAATATTCTCAAATGTGAGACAATTGGTGGGGCTCCAAGTGCTAGTTGCATTGGAGAAGATGACTGACCTCCAGAGGGTCTTAATTTTATTAAAGATGCAGCATGCAAAATTGCATGACCCCACGCATTCACTGGCATCTGGGATTGAAGTAATAATGGACGAGCGATCCATTGCAGTCTCTTAATTAGAGATTCTGCTAACCCATTTTGGGTGTGAACATGCGCTACAGGATGTTCGACTTCAATTCCCTGAGCTTGGCAATAGTCTAGAAAGACTTGTGACGTAAACTCCCCCGCATTGTCCAGACGAAGTTTCTTTATCTGGTGGTCGGGGAAGTGGGCCCGTAACTTTATTGTCTGAGCTAAAAGCTTAGATAGTGCTAGGTTACGGGTGGACAGTAGGCACACATGTGACCACTTAGTAGATGCGTCTATCAGGACCATAAAGTACCTGAACGGACCACTTGATGGGTGAATCGGCCCACAAATGTCTCCGTGGATTCTTTCCAGAAAGCTGGGAGACTCCACATCCACTTTCAGTGGAGAGGGTCTCGTGATCAGTTTACCCTTGTAACAGGGTGGATATGGGAATTTGCCTTTTTGAAGAATCTTCAGGTCAATGCCCCTGGAGTTCTTTATGATGCGGTACATCATAAGTGAACCAAGGTGTCCCAGTCGACTATGCCAGAGTTGGAATTCTGGTGTTTGGGGGCACTGCAGGTGCTCCACCATGGATGTTTCTGGAGTTTGTATACTTGTTTGATAGAGTCCCGAGGGGAGTCCCTTGAAACGTTCCACAATGGTTTTTGAACCATTTGTAAGAGCCGTTACAAGCAAGTATTCCCTTTTATCTTCCTCGACCGTCTCTAAGTGATATCCGTTTAAACGGATGTCTTTAAAGCTTAGGAGGTTTCGGATAGATTTAGGGGAGTATAACGCATTTTTAAGTGTTATTTGTGTGTTGCCGGGGAGCAATATAATTGCTTCCCCTGATCCTTCGATTATGTTTGCTGGTCCTGAGATTGTTCTCAGTGGTCCAGAATAGCTACTTACGCTCGTGAAGTAGCCTATGTTTTGAAGGATCGAGTGCGTCGATGCACTGTCCACTAGGCAGATAAGTTCCATATCTAAAAAGGGGAAAGACATTCAAGCAATAAATGAAGAGAAAAGATCTACTTTCATAAAGATAAATGCTCAAAAATATTGTTTTGACATGGAAATAAAACTAGATACGATGCATAAAATAGAAGATACATTGCTAATTGCATAAAAGTGGTCCAGATCTAGAGAGTGTCATCTCCCATGAAATCTTCAGGAGTCCATGAGGTCTCTGCCAACGTTGCGCTCTCCATCAGGTTTGTCTCAGCTCGAGGCTTGAGGCTTGCCTGGTAGAGGTCCTGGAGGTGTTTTGCTGTGCGGCAGATTCTGGACTAGTGGCCCGTCATCCTGCATTTGGAGCATTTGTCCTCCCAGTCTTTCTTGGGAGTGCCTCCTTTGTTGGGAATCCTCTTCTGCTTCTTTTCCACGAACTTCTGGTTCTGGGGAGGAGCTGGGGGAGTGGCCTTCTTCCGCTGCTTCTGTTCTTTCCATTTCTGGAATTTTGCCTTTTTGTCCGTCTTCTTCTTCTGGGAAGACTGGAAGTGGGCCTCTGCAGGAGGTGGCAATGGAGCGGAGCCAGGAGGGCGCAGGTTGTGGGTGGCAACCAACAGGTCTCTGTTCTGTTCAGCCATAAGCAGGCATGAAAGAAGGTCAGAGTACTTTGTGAACTTCCTCTCTCGATATTGTTGCATAAGGATCATGTCCTTTTCGTGGAAAGACTTAAACTTCTTTTCCAGCAACATCTTCTCCGTCACTGGTTCACCACACAACTTCAGGCGTGAGGTGATGCGGAAGAGAGCTGAGTTGTACTCCGCTACGGATTTGAAATCCTGTATGCGGAGGTGAGTCCACTCGTACTGTGCACGGGGGAGTATGACATCCCTCTGATGTCTGTACCTCTCCTCGAGTGCATCCCACAGCTCGTAAGGGTCCTATACAGTGAGGTACTCGTCCTTTAAGGTCGAGTCTACGTGTTTCCTGATATATATAATGGCTTTCGCCTTTAATATATCGGAAACTTCCTCTGTATGAGGTGCTTCAACTGAAGCCTCCTTGTTAGCTGGGGCAGTACTAGTTGTTGCCTTTTCAGTCTGTGTGAGACTGAAACCATGAGAGCGCAGATGGAACTTCAGGTCCAACTGCCAACTCAGGTAGTTTGACCCATCGGCCTTCAGGACCGAGAAGTCTACATTCGCGAGTCTGGCCATTTTATGATCTAGCAATGTAAAGGAAAAAAATAGCATGTATCATTTAACTGAGTAAAATAGACATCCACGCATGTAAACATTTTCATAGCATGAATTTGATTTAATGTGATTTTAACATACATGCTTGCTTTTTTCAGATAATGTGAATAATTAATTACTAAAAATTAACAATCACGCATGATGTTAAGGGATTTCATTGTGACATTAAAACATGGTATTTAAGCTAATTAACAACCACGCAGTTTAATGCATAAACAATGAAAACAGAAAAATAACCTAGGGCTATGGGGATAAGCCAGCCGACACCGAAAAAGTAAAATAAAAGTCCAGTCCGAAGTTACATCAAGAATAAAATGCATGAAAATTAAAGTACAACTCGGGAACTTCAGAGAGAAGCCCCTATCTTCATTGAGCGAACGTTCAGCTTCTTCTTGGGGTCCTTCGGTCTTCTTTTTTACATTTTCATCCTCACATACAAAATTTCTCTCAAAAAGGAAGAAAAATTGCAGGAATTTAAAACGGTGTCGAAAACCTGGCTGATCCCTAAAAACATAGCCTAATATTTGCACATCCACGCAGATAATATATTCACGACATACAACCACGCAGATAATCAAAGACACAGGCATTTAAAATAATTTAAAATTGTGTGTGACGTGCAAAAAACATTTTTTTTTGAAAAACTTTTTGCCTTTTTGATCCATATTTTACTGTTTTATTTTACCGCTTTAAACCCTTTCAAAATTTCTTTTAAATATTTTGGGCTTTTTAGGGCCAAAAATAAATAAAATAATTTATGTGGATGAGCTAATTTTCTGGCCTTTTGGGCCATGAAAACAACCCATTAGGGTTAATATTGGGCCTCCCCCGAAAAATAGCCCGTTAGGGTTAGGGTTTCGGGAAACCCTAGGGGGGGCCCGCGGCGTGTCGCCGCGACGGCTGGCCGCGTAGGGCGCGGCCGCCGTGGCGGCAGGCCGCGGCCTGCAGGCCGCGGCGACTGGCCGCGGCCTGGGGCCGCGGCGCAGTGCCGCGGCGTTTGATTTCCGCCGGCGGCGCAAAGGGCGCGCCGCCGTTCCGCCCTACGGGCGTGCGGATTTTTGGATCAAAGGCGGGGAGGTAAAAATCGGATTTTTCAACAATTTTGATCGCTAAAAACAAGTTTTTATTGTTTTAAACATACAGATCTATTTAAAAAGGTTGAATTTTACCGAGTTTATGAACTTTTTGATCCTAAAACATGCAGATATAATGAGAAAAGCAAGTTTAGATCTAAAAGTTTGGATTTTTACCTCTAGATTCGACGAGGAATCTAGGCGATGGTTGGTGAAGGATGCCCTTTTCGCTCCCCGTTGAGAAGATTACGATCTTCTTGAATCTGAGCGATTTGTGGATCTCCTTTCCCGCGAGCCGCCGTCTCCTCCAACGAGCGTGATCGTGCTGATAACGTGTTATGAAGGGAATTTAGGGAGAATAGGTGTAGAGGGTCAAGAGCCCCCTACCCGTGTATTTATAACTTTCAATAGTGGGTTGGATACCCAATTGGCCCAATGGGCCTATTAATAACAAAAACTAAGTTTTTCTATTCAACCTGGTACCAATGCAAAAGAGAGTCCATGTGCTTTGAGAATTGACCTGTCAAAGTTACAGATCATAGGGAATCTATTCCAAGCAAGGGAGAAATAGTTTTGCCCACAATCTTCAGCAAATCTCAAGGAACCCAGAACTGCTATACCTACAGACCAGCTTGGAGTAGATGTGCACATCGATATTTGGAGGACTGCATCTTGTGATTCAGACATGAGTGAGACGACTACATCTTGCCAGACGAGAGCTGGCCCGTGCCGATTGACGAAGACGACCACCGCTACACAAATTGAGTTTTCTAAACTCTTGTTTATTATTTTGTGTAGTATTTAGTTAGATCTTCGTAGGAGAAACTTTACCTATTTTGTAACTATTTTGGACTTGTCTGGTTGGGGCTAGACAAGAGGGTCTTGACGTGTTGTTGCAGTCAAGATACACATTTACTAGGTTGATAGGGTTCTGCACTTTGTTGAGTGTGGTACAGTCTAGGTGGGGAGTTGGAGCTAGGACCCCATTGTAGATGTACAGAAGGAACATACTAATGCTAGTATTTGCTTGGGGCTGGATGTAGGTCGTTGATGCGACTGAACCAGGGTAAATCTGTGTGTACTCTGTGTTTGTCTCTTATTTTCTCTGGCTGTGCTTTTAACTGTGTGTAATTTCTCGTGGGTTGCGCGAGAATTTTTTAGCCTATTCACCTCCCTTTAGAATAGGATCCAGATCCAACAGATAGCTTTCTATAGGATGGTCCAGCAGGGCGTTCATCCAGACCATCAAGGTCAAAGCCAGGGGGACTCCTCGGCTCCCCTCATGATGCCCCCTTTCAGCATCGAGGAGGCGAAGCCGTCGAAGGGAGATTCCTCCTGTAGTCGCCTCTGATGAGCGGCCTCCTCCTCCCTATTGATCTCCCTTTGCAGAGCGACTACCTTTGCTTCCTCGAACCGCTTCTGCTGTGCTGCTGCTTCCTCATCAAATTGGGGGAGGAGGTCTCTCCTTACATTGCGGAGCTCAGACGGGCCTTCTGCCCGAGGTGGTCCCAGTTGCCGGACAATGGTCCACTCCTCCGTCATCATGGTGAAGCTCTGAAAGTTCTTGTAGATGCCAAGGGCCGCGTCCTGAATGGATGCGGTCGATCCCTCAAGGGGTTGATTCATCGGGGAAGTTCTTCTTGGAGAACGGGGCTCTTCGGCCAAGAGTGGCCTCAGAGTGTCGTTGATGATGGTCTCAATTCGACCCGGCCTCCTTAGAGGCGGAGGGGGTGTGACGTCGGGTGACTTGCTGTGGCGAGAATTGCGGTGAGGATGTGTGGAGCCTGACATGGGTGTAACACTTGTTCCCACAGACGATGCCAGCTGTTGCGGGTCAGATCCGCACACAATGAGATTTATTTGAATATGGAATCACAGGTACAATGATTACAAGTTTTTGGTTAATGGAGAGGTTAGCATGACTCGAAACTCGCTTCAGAGATGAAGGATCCGAGGTTGCCTGAAGGTCGCCTGAAGGTCTCGACTCCCGGTAGCTGAGGCGAGCTTTCTGCGAGAATCAACAAATCGTCAGAAAGGTGGGGCTGGCTGTCAGCCCTTAGCCTCTCCAATGCTTAAGTTAGTATATGACTTGAAATGTATGCGTCGGGCACGTTGGGCGATCTTAAGGCAGATCGGCGAAGTGTGGCGAGCTTGTGTGGAAGGCGCAGATGTGTGGAAGATATCTCACCTTAAAATAAAAATAAGGTAGATGATCTTACTGACCAACCCCCTCTATGGATGCATGAGGGGGGGTATTTATAGGGCTGAGAGGCGGTTGTTCGCCATCCTGTCAGCTGTCGAATCAACCCTGTGGGCACTCGAGTGGTGAAGTGATGGGTTGGCGAGCTGTATCAGGGATATTTTCCGCATTAATGGTGTCAGATGGCATCAGATGCATTAATGAGACGTGAGTGGCGGCCATCAGTTCTCGCTCTTAACCTCTGGCATTAATGAAGAGGAGGTGAGCCTACGTCATCCTGTCAGAGATATTTATGTCTGTCTGCCCTTGGGGGCGAGCCAAGGTCGGGGTCCCAGCTCGGCTCCTCGAATGGTCCTTCTCGTTGGATGGTAGGCGAGCTTGTCCTCGACATGACGAGCTTGACGGTCGGACAGGCGAACTTCTCTGGTTGACCTCAGAGGCGAGCTAGTGGCGGGCTGAGGCGAACTTCCCTAGATCGAACCGATCTTCTGATCGGGCTAGTGTCCCGACTGGGGGGTCGGTGAGGTGTCTGCTTGGGCCCACAGTGCATACTGGCCTTAATTTAATGGGCCGACCTAGAGGTCGTAAGAAGGCTAATAAAAATTCTTCGAGACCACATGCAATTATCAGCACAAATAATCAGATGCAGAGAAAATAAAGACAATCACAGAGTGCACAGATAGATTTATCCTGGTCCGGTCACACCAACGACCTACTCCAGCCCCAAAGTAGATACTAGCATTAATATGTCAAGGGTACAACTAAAGCACTCCGAGCACCGACTCTATACTCACCAAGTTCATACTGCATGCATCAAAGTTCTAAACACTATTAATCTAGTAAACGCTCTCTCTTTACTAGCCTCGACCAGTCAAGACCCTTTTGTATTGCACCGACTAGATAAGACCCCAAAAGAATGAACAAGTGACCTACAAAGATCATCACACCAATACACGAATATAAATTAATAAAGATTTCAGAAAAGCTCAGTTCGTGTGGATGTCGTTATCTCTGTCGTTCAGCGCTGGTCAGATTTGATCTGACAAGATGTAGTCGTCTATCTCAAAAGTGGCACCCCCAAGATGTTGCGACCTCCTTCTTTGGCTTTGAAGCTTGCGCTATGGAGGTAGAAGCCCTTGATTCTTGCGGCAATGAAATGAGCTCTTGGCTTGGATGTTGCGGCAATGACTTTTTGTTGCTCCTTGGAGAAAAATTGCGACATGCAATGGAAAGTCAAATATTGAGGCTTTGTTGCTCCTTGGAACTTGTAGTCAAAAATTGCGGCTATGTATCTCCTTTTGGCTTTGTGTTTTGCTTGAGGCTTGCACGTTTGTAGTAGATGAAGATTGCGGCTTGCCTTTGATCTCAATGAAGCTTGGGCTCTCCTTGGAACTTGTAGGCTAGAATTGTTGATTGTTTGAACATTGCTAGCCAAACATTGCGGCTAAGAGGGGTTGCTCCTTGGAGAGAAGTTGCGGCATTGGGGATTTGTGATTCAAATATTGCGGCTATGGGATTTCTACCCTGAGGATTTTGGCAAAGGAGCAAGGGGTTGTAGCTTTATGTTGCGCAAGGGAGGATGAATGAGATTTCGGCAATGAAGCTATCTTGATTGTATTAGCCGCAATTTTCTTATGTTGTAGCCTCTTCATGCTCTCTCTTGGATGTGGGTTTATATAGGAGGTGGTGGAGATCAATTTGGCTCTTGTAGAATCTCTTAGAATAAGGAGATTGGATGGAATCCTAACTTGAATAGGATTTGAAACAACCATATGGAAGATCTCTTTCAATCTCAATAAGATTTGGAGTTTGAATTGGATTTGGAGAGGATTTGAATTTGAATGGCAATGGGATTTGAATAGGATCTCATTTAATCACAAATTGATTTGCATGAGATTTGTTTCAATCAATTTTGAAATGACTGAGATCTCTCCACATCTCTCCATCTTTGACTAAGTCCACTTTGCAAATGAATTACAATTTTTCTCCATCTTTGACCAAGTCTTCATATGTGTAGCAATTTTCTCCATCACTTTGACTAGTTCATCCTTTGAGTATTTACGAGCTTGCCACTCCTGAAAAAACTTAGCACACACATCAAATTGTTCACACACGTTTGTTATCAACAAACACGAAGTCCTCGATCGTTGTATCCAACTACAAATTATATCCAACAATCTGCCCCTTGTGATGATGACAAACCAATATAAGATTTGAGCAATAACGATCCAAATAATATCATCGTGACATATGTGTGTGTGAAGTGTGATGACGGGGCGGAGCGAGGGGAGGTCGGGATCTGCTTTCGATGCGGTAGGATGATGGCCCACGGCGACCGGCGGCAAAGCCCCTGCTGATGCCGTGGGGCAGGGATAACATGTTTTATTTTTTTCTTTCGGTTTGATATCTCAAATCATGTGATATTAAAAACATGAATTTTGACAATTAAAAATCGTCGATTATAGACTATCAACCGAAATTCCACTCCGATCTTGCGAGATCGATGGGTAAAAGAATCATGATCATGATTAAAGAAGATAATTTTTAAGGATAGTACCTCTAGATCTGTCCTTAAGATCTAGCGATGGTTGACGAAGCCTAAGCGTGGAAAACGACGCATGTTTTTAATAGACGAAGCCGCGCGTGTGGATCTACCGCCTCTTCTTCGCTTTCGCAACAATCGGGGTTTATGGAAAAATTTTAGAGGTTCGTGCTGATAACGTGTTATGAAGCATCAAATCTTGGGGGAGACCACAGTCCTTTATTTATAGTAGCGGGAAGAGCGTACATGGATAGGTTACAATAGATATGATCTTATCATATGGATAACATGTAAACCTAATACAAACTCTCGTCAACATCTGTTGTAACATCCATTTACAACAGAGACCCATTTATACATGGTTTTCAACATAAAATTCTACTCCCTAAAGAATTCAGCATCCGTTGTAAGATGAGATTTGACAGCCCATAATAGCGACATAATTACATCTCTTAATATCATGATAATTGCTAAATACACCGAACATTTTAGTATTTTTGCGACTTAATTGTTCGGTGTATTTAGTATTTTTGCTATTATTTTTGGAATAAAAGTCACATCAAAATGTACAGATTTGACATTTTAATGTGATTTTTAAACTAAAAATAGGAAGAAAAAAATCCCCCATGCACTGAACTCTGTTCGTTGTATGTAGCAGAACCCAATATCATTTGGATACTTGTACTTTTAAGGAACCATAACTTAATTAGGAACTAAATCATCTAATTGGGCCCTAGACCCGAATCTTAAAGGGATTCTGTCCAGTACCATTAGCCACATAACTTGGACAGTTTGGGTTCGGTTGGATCCCAATTAATGGGTCCGGATCTGATCTGTAACCTTACAAGTCTAACATACTCTCATCAGACTGAAGTGTAATATTTGTCTTACGCTTCATATATTGTGTGACCTATAAGATTACATTGTCGAGTTATACTAAACTACAACTCTGTTAAAAGAGTGAGAACATCGCATATAATATAAATGAAGATCTAGCGCTGATAATTGTTAAGAAATGGTATATATATCCAATTACAATATTGTCTAATCCTTCAATAGACCAATTTTGAATCATGATACATAATTACTCAGATAAGCTCAAAACCATGTCAACTTTCTTCAAGCTGAAAAACGCTCCAAAAGTTGCATGCAACAGATAATGTATTACTTATTAGACGCGCCAATGATCCATCACAAGAAAACAGACTTTTAATGTCGGACTTTTCAATGACGGAAACAAATTCCATCACTAACGGTCGAACTTTCAGTGACGGAAAGAAATTCCGTCATTAAATGTCAGACTTTCAATGACGAAAACGGTCCCTGAAGGTTGGAGTTTCAATAACGGAAAAAAATTCTGTCACTAAAGGTCAGACTTTCAACGAAGGAAAGAAATTCTTCGCCGTGCTAAGGCCTGCAACCACCATGCGAGACATCCCCTGTGTCAGCAAGGGGCTTTTTTTGTAATGATCTTCAATTTCGCATACATACCATTACGATCTTATACAATAGCTTTCCAATCTTTATCATCAAAATAGAATCAATCATGGTCCATTGGTAATGCGTTAAAGTAGCTTGATTTGATCCTGACCTTCGGGACATTACCAATGTCAATAAGGGTACAATAATAAAGAATTTTTCTCACATTGTAGCAACTCAAGGATCCATTCGCTGCTCATCTGATGGCCACAAAGCATGTATTGTAGCAACGCTAAAATGGTACATTGCATCCTCATCCTTGCTTGCATGCTAAGCAGTAAGGGGTCACTGCTCATGTAAATAAGCCACTATAAGGACCTTACTAAACTAATCAAAAAACATGTGTGCTCGGTAACAAATTACTTTAAAGGCTCAATTTTAAGAAAATTTCAATTTCAATTATGCAAAATAAATGGTTTACAATTGAATTCTCGATACATCACATTACATCTTTGGACACCCAACAACTTTACGTGGATTTTATGGAGGTCGATAGTCAATGGATCCACAATCATTTGTTGTGTTGGTATATGTGTATTTCTACTATCACTTCATGTTTTGATTCCTAATAAAATTATACTTAATCTCAAAATGCTTGATCTTCCCATGGTACTTAACGGCCCTTCAAGCAAGGTATTGCTGCCTTGCTAGGTAATTTGATTATAAGTACTTATATTGATCCATAAGAAGCTAAAGGACTAGCTAATGGTAGCCATGCACCACCTGTGTCCATGTTCTCGAAGGCAGTGGCACCCTTCCCTTTTAAGAGGGTTCACCACTACTTCATTATCGATCACCCATGATTATTTAGCGTTGCAAAGTGGTCCTTGCTGATTCATACAGGCCCATATGATGGCCTAGACTAGAAATCCTTAATGGCGAGGGCATTGATGGAAGCATGTACGTATAGAAGAACCATGGCAACCACACAATGATGGCAAAAATCTATTTTGTTCTTCACATACCCCAGCATCCAAATAAGGATATGTGGGCACGTTCTCTTGGAGACACATCTAATCTTAGGCCAATTGCAATCGGCATATGAAAATAGGATCAAGGATCCATATAAGAGAAATGTGAGGGAACCAAAGGGAGGAAGGCCGTCTCATTTCAGGACCCAACATTCACTCCAACATACCACTCTTCCCCTAATCCACATGCATGTGAAACTATATCCAAATGTGAAATTATATACAAATGACTCAACCAGACACCCGCTTATGTTACCACTACACATGTCATGTTCTCTACCTCCAACATTGATGCTATAGTTTTGCTATAATAATCAACATTCACTAATCGAGGTCGCCTCCCAATCAGAGTCAGTGTACCCTTCAAACTTTAAATTAGAATCACCAAAGCATAGGGTGTTTTGGCAGTACACATACGATACATTGTTGGATCACCTGGGATGACAAGTAGAACACTCATCCTCCACTAGGGGGGCCTCTGCTCAGCCTTATAGGCAAGTGGGATAGCAGCAAACCGTGTCGCCCTAGCATGCCCCTCATCCTCGAGCGGACCCTCAACCTCAAAAAGGTGCATAAGGTCGTGTCCTCCTTGTCCACCTCATCCTCACTCCACGGAGCCTCGACGGATGAAGGCACCAGCACCGATGACGGCGACGAGGGTGATGGTGGCATAGCCATTGCCTCAATGGAGCTGGGGAACTCTTCATTTTCTCAAACAAGAAAGAGGAAGGGAGAAATACTCGAAGTGCAGAAGCAAGCTATTCCCCTCTCCTTTAATAAACTAAAGGGGCGGCAGGAATCAACCCCAACTGTTGGATCGAAGCACTCAAAGCCATCTTATTACCGCGACGAGACAGCTTCCACCCAGCGTGAATCAAGCAATGCCACGTCATCGGCTCCTAGGAAAGCAATGCTACTGGCATTCAATACGGGTCAGTCCCATAGATCTTCCTTTAATACCCAACACTTCTGTTTGTGATGCATGATGGCCACGACTACATGCCATCATAAGCACTCGTCCCTTCGAACGAGGCACCCATTCGTTTTCTTGTTCCAGAAGCAAGATCAAGCAAATCCAGTAGCATCAACAGTCAACTCGTCTCCTCATCTCTCCACTCATGACCTCACAACATTGGCTCGGGCCCGGGGTGCCTAGTCAAGAAGACGAAGGGCCATTGTAGATACCGATTCCACCAATTGGGGTCGGCCTGTTAGCCGAAAATCCCGGCCCAATGCGATGGATGGGACCGGTCAGTGGGGACCTCCCGATACGTCGGATGGACCTATAGACGGGACCACCGACTTGGCTCGATGGGTCGGCAGACCCAACCTCAGCATAGCCCCACATGGACACCCGACCTCATGGTCTATGAAGTAATCCCCAACATCCTCAGAATGACTTAACTGCTCAAGACTAGCTCTCAGCCGCTCAGCCTGGCCCAAGTCATCCACGTGGCACGATCTCAGGTAACCGACCAACATTCTCTCTTCAAGTGCAATCAGCACTTAATGCATGGCTTGTCCGCTGACGCTGTCGGTGACCTCCTGTGTACAAAGACAACTGTGTCCAGGAGGTTGCAACTTTACACGTGGCAAACATCCTTTGGCCCATGTGGCAAGTATCAATTGACCCATGGCCCCCATATAAGCAGAAGGGCATCCCCCTCCAGAAGGTAGGCTCTTCTTGGGCTCTCAACCCCTAGCAAGACATCTCCATCTTTCTAACCGTAACGACCATGTCAACAACCACGCTCAACACATGCGCCGTCGCACACGGGCTATCTTATGCCCATCACCTCCTTTCTTCCAACAATCTTGCCTAACTTAGACATCGAAGGGCAGACGGGGGGTCGCAACCCAGGAGGTCACACACCCCGGGATCACTAACGCCTTTGTCTCTCTGTTTGAGGCATCGGAGAAGGAGGACAGTCCGGCGAAACCAACCTGTCCGAGCTCAACCTGTTGCGCGCGGGATTGCTCATCCTCATAGGCCGATCCAGACGACCGACAACCTGACCTGGTCCCAACAAGAATCCATGCATCACCAGTATTGTATTACGAGTTGAGTACCTCCTTTTTTTAAAGGTCAGTGCCACTCTCGATAGGGTTCTCTAATCGGCTTTACCCCAACCTTGCTTATGGGCTAAAACCCCTCCATTGTGTTCTCCGAATCCTATACAGCTTGAGGCATAAACCATGCTATAATAGACAAACCGAGTAAAACTATAATTCCGATGGGCCTAAAAATTCATGGTGTAATAGGAACAATCCATAATGGCTCTTGATTTCTTCCATCTAAATTGTCTGAATACATGTCGGCCCTTGATTTCGCAAGATTAAATTATCAAGAATAACTTATCCAAACTAAATCGTGTGAAAGCATGTATCATGTCACCCTCAAATTAATGATGCTTTAGTTTCCTTCTCCCTTGCCACGTCACTCTCAAATAATCAAAATACCTGGTAGCCAAATATTTGAAGTTAGCAATGCGATCGTTCAGTCGCCGATGTAACGCAAGCCTAAGCCTAACTCGCACTGCTACCACATAACAACAAAAAGAAAAAGGAAGGAGACAACAAGGCTTTTGCTCAAGGGAAAAGCTTGCCAGATGTCATGTCACCACGCAAACTTGTCTTTTAATCATCTTCAATAATGCATTCCGTGCCATCAATGCCTGATGAAATCCGGAACCACCACGCGTACGTATTGGATTGTTGCATACTTACAAGGATATGTAGCTGCGGTTGACAACGCGCAATCACTCGCAGTCAAGATCGTAATCCCCTCTCAGCAACGAAAGCAACATCCTCGATTAATTACTTCCTTCGTTTATTCGTAAGCTAACAATTAACCATGGTTTTACGTTAGGAACGTTCGCTTGCCGCCATAGTTTATGTATTCCTGTAATTTTCGTTGGATACGTGGCTATGGCTAGAGTTGGCAGCGAGGAGGAGGACATAGTGTACCTAATCTAAAACATCATTGTTCTTTAACCCATAGATTAGAACTTAACTTCTGTTTAAGTTCATAAGATGCCCCGAAATTCTCTGCCACGTTGGATTCATTTTGTTAATCACTTGAATAAACTGATCCTTATTTTAAAAATATCCCTGTAACTTTTGCGGACGTAAATCCCAAGAGGAAAGCCAATAATGAAACAACACGCACGTGGACTTCCTGAACCGTAATCATAACACGCGTCATAGCCTTGGTCGCCCGAATCGAGCTGTCTGCTGCTCGGCCCCGGGCATGAAAGCGACACCCATGTCGGCCGCGGCAAGTCCACCTCTGGAGCCGGAGACGGGAAGCACGGCCCTCCACGACGCCACGTGTACGTGGGCGGTTCGTGGGCCCCACGTGACCAGGTTTTTGGACGTACCGTACCGGGTGTCCCAGCCCGCCATCCTCGAACCCGACATCATCCAATCACGATAACCCACGTGGCCTCCTCTTAATCGCACACCGCAACTCTTTATATACTTCCCTCCCTCAAACGGCTTCGAACCGAAAAAAGTATTTAGATTGAAATCTATTCATTAATCTCTGTATCCAATGATCAACCTGTCATCCTATAGTCGCCGGATTCTGACGTTTCCGGCGGTCCATCCGTGCCCCTCCGCCTCTCCGGCCACCCTCCTCCGCTCCCTCGCGGAACTCGCCGCCGACATATCCGCCCTCCGCACCCGCCGCTTCCCGGTCCTCCGCGCCGGAGTACGAGAAGCCTTCCGGCAGGTCGGCATCATCCTCGCCTTCTTGGACGACGTCGGCGACCTGCCGGACACCGTCGCCATCGGCTTCTCCGAGCTCCACGTCGCCCTCCAGAAGCTCCGGCACCTCCTCTCCGACTGCGGCCGGAGGGGGGCCCGGCTCTGGATCCTCATGAACTCCGACCGCGTCGCGTCTGATCTCCGGGCCATCATCCGGGCCGTGTCGACGGCCCTGGACGTCCTCCCGGTGGACTCCATCGACGCCGACTATGAGGCGAAGGAGATGGTCCGGCTTCTCGTGCGGCAGTCGTGGGAGGTGGAGATCGGAATCGATCGGGACGACGATCGGATGATGAGAGCCGTCCGATCGATCCACAGGCAGTTCCGGAGCGGCGTCAGCCCCGATCCGACCGATCTCAGGCGGGTCCTCGACCACCTGGATATAACAAACTGGGCCGACTGCAACGAAGAGATTCTTTTCTTGGAGGAGGAAATATTGGAGAGTTGCAAAACGGAGGGCAGAGATTCCGCCCTCCTTGATAGCCTGATGGGGCTCTTGATCTATTGCCGGGCGATTCTCTTCGAAACCGATCCCAATGCCCCAAAAATCAATCCAAGAAAGCAATCTCAATTCAGAGAGAAGGGCTCCGATTTCCTAAATCCAGAGAGCTTGAGGTGCCCGATATCCCTCGAGCTGATGACCGATCCCGTCACCATCTCTACCGGCCAGACGTACGACCGATCATCCATCATCAGATGGTTCAAGGACGGGCTCTCCACCTGCCCGGTGACCGGAGAGAAGCTAGCCGATACAAACATTGTCCCCAATTCTACCCTCCAGAAGCTCATCAGAGACTACTGCCATCACAACAACATTCCCCTTCCCCTTGCCGAAGCAAGCTGCAACGGCAACAAGAAGCGCGACCATGCGAAGAAGAACATGTGTCCCCACAGCTCCGCCGCAGCAGAAGCCGCTAGAATGACCGCGGTGTTTCTCGCTGGGAAATTATCCGCCGGAAGCTTAGAGGAGAAGAACAGGGCGGCCTATGAGATCCGACTGCTCTCGAAATCGAGCCATTTTCATAGGGCATGCTTGGTGGAAGCGGATTGTGTCCCATGGCTTCTGCATCTGCTCTCTTCGTCCGATCCTTCGATTCAGGACAACGCCATCGCCGCTCTGCTCAACATATCCAAGCACCCCAGCGGCCGAACTGCCCTCTTTGATGTTGGCGGGCTGAGCCTTGTAGTGGATGCCGTGACCGAAGGGCTCAAGGTCGAGGTACATCAAAATGCAGCGGCGATCCTCTTCTACCTCTCGTCGGTCGATGAGTACCGGCAAGAGATCGGAGAAATCCCCGAGGCAATTCCAGCCTTGGTGAACTTGCTTAAAAGAGAAACTTACCGTGGGAAGAAGAATGCCGTTTTAGCCATTTTCGGCCTTCTGTTGTTCCCCGGCAACCATCCAAAGATTCTGGCCGCCGGGGCGATACCGGCCATCGCCAGTCTGCTGACGGACGAAAGGGAGGACCTCGTCAATGACTGCGTAGGAGTTCTGGCAAAGATAGCCGAAGGAAAAGAGGGGGCCAAGGCAATCTTGAGGTCGTCGTCGGATGTGTTGCCAAGGCTCGTACAGGTGCTGCAGTCATCGACGACTCGATCTGGGAGAGAGTACTCAGTTTCACTGATGCTAGCTCTCTGCAACAATGGCGGTCCGACAGTCGTTGGGCAGTTAGAGTGCATGCCGTCGCTGATGCCGTCGCTGTATTCAATAATTGCAGGAGGCCATCCTCAGGCTTCGAAGAAGGCAAGATCTCTGGTAAATCACATTCATCAGATATACGATCAAGATTACCCTGCTTCGGCTATGACACCAGCAGTACAGGACAGCGCAGTTCATGCTCTATAACATTTACGAGTGTATACACAGATTTCAGCTCGACATTTTTAACAGAGCTGGAAATCTACAAAATATGTATAGCGTGATGTATAGGTATACAAAGAGTGTATATTCGTTTGTCTGTCATGTACAGTCTGAGAGGTTTGACAAATACTATTATTATTATTATTTTGGTTTATATATATATATGTATATATCTTAATAAATGAAAGATTGTCTTACATGTTTCCTTCAATCTCGGTAACAAGAATCAGAACTATAATGTGATATGCACCGCTTTCAGACAAAGGAATACTGATATGCAAATTTTGTAGTAGTACCATACCGAAGCTGTATACGTCGCCAGCAGCACGCACACGGTGGCTCTGACGGTATTCAGGATAGACTTGTCCAAATGTCCCTCTCACTTCAGAGCCGACATTTGAAACCCCGGCTTCCATTACTTTAGGTTTCGCTTCAAAATCATCCCCTCGAAGGATATTAGTTGGCTAAAACAAGAAGAGATCGTAGGTGCCAGTGAAAATGTTGCTTGATGTGAAGCACCATGGAGTCCAGAAGTACAAGCATATATGTTCTCTTACTACTGAGATGCTGTAAAAGGAAACAGACTTCGCCCATAATTGGTATCCGGTTGAAACATGAAAAGGCCTATATAGATGCAGAATAGGGACCAGATAAGGCATGTGTTTATTCCATGGTTTGAGGTATCGCCCGATACCTCTTGGTATCGGGCGTATCGGACCGGTACCGCCCAGTACCGGTCCGAAACTGACGCATGAAATCGGTATCGGCCGAAACCCTAGGGTTTCGGCCGGTTTCGCCCAGTATCGGGCGAAACTGGCCGAAACCCTAGGGTTTCGGCCAGGAAATGTGAAAGAAACAGACCAAAATCAAAAAAAAGAGGAAGAAGAAGAGAAACAAGGAAGAAACTGAAAAAAAAACAGAAAATCGAACTTACCTCGCCGGGCCGCCGCGCCGGGCCGCCGCCTGCCGTTGCGCGTCGTCGCCGCCTGCCGCCTCGTCTCACCGCCGCCTGCCGCCGCTGTCGCCGCTGTCGCACCGCTTGCTGCCGCTCCTGTCCGCTCCTGCCGCACCCGTGAGATAGAGAGAGAGAAGACCGCGTGTGAAGAGGGGGAGAATGACGTGCGAGAGAGTGAATTGGGAAATTTGAATGGTAAACTTGTAAATAGGTTATATGTATGTGTAGAGAAAGATATTTTATGGCAAACTTGTAAATAGGTGATATGTGCACAAAGCAAAATGGTAGGTGCGCAAAGCAACTCCAAGGCAAACTTGCAAATAAGTGGTACGTGCGCAAAGTAAAACGATGGGTGTGCAAGGCAAACTTATAGCTACTTTAGTTTTTTTACGTATCTGATAGATTTTATGTATTTAAAACTACCGATACTGACCAACCGAAACCCACGTCCGATACCGCCGAAACGGACGATACCGATACCGAAACTTAAATTTTCGAGAGAGCGATACCGATACCGATACCGAGACCTCAAACCTTGGTTTATTCCGAAGCTAATGAGCCAAGCAACCGGGCATATGCTATGCATTGAAATTTCTTTAGTCACATGATGATGATTGGATATTGCTAGAAACACACATTCTGTCCATCTGCCCATACAAATTCTGAATTCTCAACTGTCATTCTTTCATCTGTTTAAAATTTTAAAGCAAATGGATGGAGCTCAAATGGCGAAGAAAACTTTGAGACTAACTACCGTTCCTCACTAACATTTTTCCTAGGATCCCAGGACATTCTATGAATAAAAACTATATTAGATTATATAGACAATACAGCTACATGACCCATGATCTCCCTTCTTAATTCTTGAGTTTACTTTGTGCCATGAATGAATGAAATTCTCTAGAGCAAAATTTAATTCATTATCCCGCATAGGAGAATTTGAAGGGTTACAAATTTCTTGTTAGGTGCATAACATTACATAACCAAAAAGAGTAGGCCTAAAATGTTCCTTTATTGAAATATTACTTAATTCCCAACCATTCAGTACAAGGCCAAAAAATATGAACATCACAAGATTTTGTACCTCTGTCATACGATCAGGATATAAAAAGGAATGGTAAGAAACATCCAAAAGATGATGGAAGAATGAACTTTTTAGCCGCCAAACGAGGACATTTCATCATATGACATATGAGACCAATCATTCCAACAAATACAGAATCTTATCTTCGTATAAAAATAGTGGACAACAAAATACATGGTGAATAACATAAACAAGAACATCACAATTTATGTGACTTGGCCAAGTAAGTTTGGCCTATGTCCAAAAGGCACCGACAAAAGAATCTACCATGTGATAAAAAGATTTCTAGAGAACTCTGATAGGAGCTCGAAGAAAATCTGAAATTTATTGAATACAAACTGAAAATAATAGAGATAAATCGATTACAATTAAAGGGGTAACTCCCTCCCAAGACGCCTATTATAGAGGACGTCCGCACTCTCTCGTAGAACAAGGAAATCTCTCATCTATATCACAAAATAATCAAAATATGCATGGGGAAAACCGGCCGGCCCTAAGGGGTATAAATACTACTCACAAATAAAAAATTGCACATAACCCCCTATCTAAAAATATAAAATTGCAAGAATACTCAAAAGTTGACGAATACGCCCCTGAGTCATGTAGAAGCCACCGGCCCACCTTGCTTACGCTTTCTCTAGTACGTGATGAGCCCATCACTACTCCCCCCAAGTTCCATCTTGTCCTCACGGTAGAAATCGGGAAACTGCTGTTATATGACGCCCTTCAGCTCCCAAGTGCTCTCATGATCTGGCAAACCCTTCCAGCGCACCAACACCTCCCGCTCTCCAGCACTTCCCTTGCGAACCCCCTTCAGCTCTTCAAGCTCTAAGATCACCTCCATGTCGTTTGTCAAAGTCTCTGTTAGTGATGGTGATGGGATATGATCGCGAATCGCATGTCTAAGCTGGGATACACGAAAAACAGGGTGAATGACCGATCCTGGGGGTAACTTCTGTTGAGCGACGGAGCCTAGCAGCGCCGACACAAGCGCAGCGGAATAACACAAGATCGTAGAGATCAGGGACGAAGGATAAGCAGCGAACAAATAGAGCACAAACAAGATTGCTTTTAGGCCATAGACGGCCAAGGGAGAACACCGGTGAACTTTATTACGAAAGGGGATATCGATACAAATCTTCTCTCTTCGTCCAACAAAGAAGAAACACACAAGATCTCCCTAAAAGCTCATGCTACAATCTCTCACAAAGTTGGCTCTCACAATGGCAGCTCTCTCCAAGGATATAAATGTGTTCCACACGAAACCCTAACCTAAAACCTCTTATTTATAAACGTAGGTTACAATATGTGTCATCATTGGCTAAGGTCTCCAGACGGATACGTATCCCGACAATTACGGCATCCGATACAATCGACGCTCTATGCAATTAATGCCACCGCAACCTAGTAGGCCAATCGCCGCTTCCTAGTGGACTGCATCCCAATGGGCTCACTTAGATTGATCGACCTTCCTTCTGTGTCGAGCGACCTTAGTGCCGAGCCTTGCGTACGAGCTGTTTTCCTTCGAGCCTACATATGACCAATCGATCGAACACAGACTCTAACCGTGATACGACCGAACGACCCAATGCCGAGCGATCGACCTTCAGACTCGAACTAACAACCGCTCGACCCAACTGCACTGATGAAGCCACATGCCCAGCATCCTTGTATCAGACTTGTGCAGAGTCAGATAGGTCGAATCCAGGCGCAGTCGAGTTACCCCTCACAAGATAACGCATCTGCTAATAACTGCTTATCCTGCACCGAATCGAACCAACTTCTTCACAACTTCAACCTGTAGGCAATCGGCCCCACATTGGCCTCTATCTCGTAAAGTCCGAAGTATATAGTGAAAAGCTTCTCATTTCGTCAGTGGGCCAAGAACTTCTGCCGATAAGGGTGCAACTTCAAATAAACCATGTCGCCAACATCAAACTGCACGTCTCTACGATGGGAGTCTGTCATAGCCTTCATAATCTGCTGAGCCCTAGCCAAGTGGTGCTTCAACTCCTCCAAAACTCTGTCTCTCTCAACGAAGTACTGCTCTACCGCTGAAACAGGAGTAGACTCATGACTATAATACAACAGATGAGAAGGATCTCGTCCATACAGTATCTTGAATGAGTGGTCTGAGCAGACATGTGATATGAAGTGTTGTACCAATACTCCGCCCAAGCTAGCCACCGTGCACATAGCTTTGGAGTCTCTGAAATGGAGCATCGCAGGTAGGTCTCAATACTCCTATTGACGATCTCAGTCTAGCCGTTAGTCTGTGGATGATACACTTTACTCCTCTTTAGTATTGTACCCTGCAGCCTAAAGAGCTCCTGCCAGAATCTGCTCAAGAACACTTTGCCCCTATCAGAGACATAGACTTCGGCGATCCGTACAATCTAATGATCTCCCTCAGAAAAACCTCTACTACTGACACTGCACTGTAAGGATGTCGTAACGGTATAAAAAGTGCATACTTGCTGAGGCGGTCCACCACAACAAGTATAATTGTGAATCATCCAGACTTCGACAATCCGTCGATAAAATCCATGGACAGCTCCTCCCAGACCCGCTCTGGTAATGATAGTGATGCAGTAATCCTCCAGGGGCCATTGTCATGTACTTGTGACGTTGGCAAACGTCACACTTCGCCACTATCTAAGAGACATACTTCTTCATCCACTTCCAATATACCTCTCTTTTCAGGCGCCTATAGTTTCACAGCAGTGCGGATACAACAGACATAAAAGAGGATGTCTAAGGAACTGCACTGACCGTGCATGAAGCGTGACATTGCTAGGATGATAGCAAAATGTGATGTTTGTCAGCCTCACAAATATTTAGCAATGACTCCTGCAGAACTACTACAGCCACTGGCCCTCCCTGAGAGAGTTTGGGAGAATATCAGTGTGGATTTTATCGAGGGGCTACCACGATCAGAGGGCTACAGTGTTATACTAGTAGTGGTAGACCGCCTCAGCAAATATATGCACTTCCTGTCATTGAGGCATCCTGATAAAGCGGTGACTGTATCTACAACTTTCATGAGGGAGGTTATCTGCTTGCATGGGTTCCATGCTTCTATAGTGTCAGATCGTGATAAGATTTTCATGAGCAGCTTTTGGAGGGAGTTGTTCAAGGTGCAGGGGACTAAGCCAAAAAGGAGCACTGCCTTCCACCATAAACAGATGGCCAGACCGAGATGGTGAATAAAAGCGTGGAAACTTATTTGAGGTGCTTTGCTTCAGATTCACCGAGATAGTGGGCCAGGTGGTTGGCATTGGCAGAATATTGGTATAACACCTCATACCACTCGGCATTGCAGAGCACCCCTTTTCGTTTCCTTTATGGACGGGACCCTCCCCCGTTGATCCACTACAGCAGAGGCATGACTCCAGTGTCTCAGGTGAAGGAGCACCTAGAAGAGCGGGATAGACACCTGGAGGAGCTGAAGAGGCATTTGTTGTGAGCCCAACAGATTGTGAAGGCTAAAGCTGATGAGCACAGGAGAGATGTACAGTTTGCAGTAGATCGGGTTTACCTCAAGCTGCGACCCTACAGACAGAAGACACTAGCTCATAGAAGCAATGAGAAGTTGACAGCCCGCTACTATGGGTCCTTTGAGATTACTGCTCAGATCGGGAAGGTGACGTATCGTCTGAAATTACCTGCTATATCCACCATCTACCTAGTGTTCCATGTATCGCAGTTACGTCGGGCTATTGGGGACCACACTCTCTCGCCTACTCTTCATCCCACACTGACTGATGATATGGAGGTGTTGCTTGAGTCACTGGAGCTTATGGGAGTTCGGTAGAATGCAAAAGGAAAACAAGAGGTGCTGATCAGATGGCGAGGACTGTCGAACTATGACGCTACTTGGGAGGCCTGTGAGATGATACGAGACCAATTTCCAGACTTCCACCTTGAGGACAAGACAATGTGGCACTTTTGAGGAGGAGTAATGATGCAGCTCAGATGGCGCAAGGGGGTGCGGCAAATGTTGCTCAAGGGGTGCGGCACCAGAGAGTTTGCGGGTTTATGCAAGGAGGCGCAGGCGCAGGTCCACGGACCCGGTGGCAAACTCGTAAATTCTAATAATGCAAGGGGACGTTCGTCATTGACTAATGGTGCAAATTAGCCTCCCTTAAGCATGTGGCCAGCCGGCCCTAGAGATCTTATCGAATGAATGAGTTTGTGAGTACTTTTATTCCTTAAACCCTAGATTAGTTGCTAGGGAATTATCTTTCGATTTCCTAGTGTTGATTAGTCTCTAGATCAATTGCAGTAGCCTTGATTATAAGTTCAGGTCTACAGTTTATATTAAATATCCCATTTTTATCGCTCCACATCCTAAAAATACTATTTTTATTCCACTAAAAAGCCCTAGACGTATCATATTATTAAACTCAAAAAAATTAAACTAAAAAATGTTAAATTCGACCGATATTTCAAGTCAAATTAGCAGCCTGATTCTAAAATTATAAATGATACTAGTTGAAAATCGAAAACCGAAATAAAAATACATATATCATATCGGCCACTTCTTCGTGTTTGATCTTGCGGCCGATACTGCGGTTAGAAATTTGGAACATTGCTTGATACACACACATACACGCAAATATATGCATGTGTCTACATGTATGCATTGATGTATATAAGAAACCTTCAAAAGATACTAGAATTTGTAATTTGGCTCATTGTCATAAAATAACTTAAAATGGAACATAATTTTCATGGAAAACCTTAAAACCATCCATAGAGATAATGACTATCGTTGCCTGAGTTTAAACCTCATAATCAGTTAGGTACTTATTTCTACCACAATAAGGTTAACAATTAATATCAATAACACCAAAAGTCTCCTTAGCTAGGAAATTTGGCATTAACTGAAGACACTGCATCAATTTTGCAACCAATAAAAAATTGGTCAATCTCTCATTGAAGCCTTCTCATATGACAAGTGCAACCATTAAAAATGTGGTCAATCTCTCATTTAAGCCTTCTCATATGAGAATTGCAACCCACGTCACCATCTAGGCAGAAGTCAAGAGTTGTAGATGATGATGAGGTAATATGCAAATATTCGCTTTTCTTTGTTTTTACGCACTTAAATTTTGGCAGATCAAAACTAATGTCTTCGACTCACTATTTCACAAAGCCACCATCTAAATTTCACTAATAAAAAGTTGATCCAAATTCCTATGCTTTTAACTTCTTAAAAGTATTTACAGTTGTAGCATGTATACAACAGGAATATTCACTGTGTATCCTAACATTACATGTTCTTTACATTCATGGTATTTCTGTGTTCTATTGAAATTTTATATCCCTAGCCAGGTCGTCAATATTATACTTCTAATCCAGGAGATGCAACATACGGATGATGAACTTTTATTGATGGAAGTTCCTATTTTTCTGCTCATGTAACTTCAAGTAAGGACACACCAGCTATTCCCTGGCCAATAAAGTTTGAAAATTTTAAATTGTTTGTAGCAGCATAGATCTCCTTAAGTGGGATTTCCTTGCAATCAGACTCCTCAAGGATAAGATCTTTGGAAACCGCAAGGATATTAGACTATACAGTTTCATTAAAAACTTTAACTAATAACATTAGATCCAACAAAAGATAACTGCCGATCACCAGATTTATAAACCATGATCTATCTGCAATTCATCTGGTATAGACTTTCTTATAGACCTTTTAAACAGGTGCCATACTGTGACTAGTATCAGAACTAAAATAGGACCAAAGGTCCCAATCAACACCCATGTGGCTGTTTGACATGAAAGCCCACAAAGAGTTATTATAAGAAATGGAAAGGCTGGAGCTAGATTCTGGACATTGATTGGAAAATGCAGGCTTTAACTTTTTATAATCATGGTGTACCGTCAACCATCACCTTATGCTGATCTGAACAAAAAGAGAAGAATCGTGGACGACTGTATTTTCTAAATAATAAGTTGAAAGATTACAATGGCAAAGATTCGGATCTACCTGTTGGCATATACAACTGATTATAGATGTTGATAAGATAACAAAAAGAGGTTGGAATGGAGAGCTCTATAAGTTCGTTTTCATGTAAAAACAGATATGTACAAGCACTAAACATTTGTCAATATCAGGATAGGTGTGCTTTCATGTATTTGATGACAATAAATTGCTCCTTGGTATAGTGTGAGCTGTTCCATTAGTTCTTTAATAATCTAAAGAACCTAACAGTTAATTCTACTTTATTAAGTAGCAATACCTAAGCCCTACCTAAGACATACGTTTCTACCTAGACAATGAGATTTAGGGCATGTTTCTTTGCGTGGATTTGGGTGTAAAAAGTGGAAAATATATACTATTCTCCGTCACTTCCATCACGTGCGTCCATTTTCTCTCTTCACTTTCTTAGCGGGTGTTCCTTTGCAGCGACTTCCGCTGCGATTTCTCGACCCCCTCTTTCTCCAACGTGGCGGGGCAAAATCCTAGCTTCGAAATCGTCGGATTTTGCGGGGATTTCATCGTGATTCCTTGCCATCGGCCCCCACTCGATCTTATCACCCCTCAACTCCCCTTCCATTTCAGCGGGAGTCAACGGCATGCTGAAAAAACCCTAGGTGCGGAGGGCTTTGCGGATCTGAGGTCGGATCTGGGTTTCGGAGGATTCGGATCTGCCTGCCGTTCGAATCTGAGTTCGGATCTTTGTTACGATCTGCTGCGGATGTGCCAAGCTTGGGGTTTTTGGGATCCTTCAAAGCTCTGTGCAAAACCCTAGGCTGCCGTTGGAGGTACCCGTCGATCTTGGTTGCTGACTGTGTAGCCATTGTCGGAGCTGCCTCGGGTGTGCCACGATTGATGGGGACGGACGAGTCGAGTGGGAGATCGTCAGGATCGGTGAGCTTCGATCTGTTTTTTGTGTGATTTGCTCGACAAGATATAATTTCTGAAGCACTAATTTTAATATTCCATTGTTCTCTTGTTGTCATGGGTTCTTGCTATGATCTCTTGCTATGATAGGATGCATGCTGCTAGGGTTTCATATTTGTGGGGTTTAGGCCCTTTGCAGTGCTGAATATGTGAATTTGGTAGTATTAGGATTAAGCATGCTTTGTATTTTGTATGCGAGTTGCTCGAAACCGTTACCTGTGCAATATTGAATAATTTGCATACGATCGTAGTATGGATTCAATAGTTTGAAGTTACGCATTCAAGCTCAGAAAATGCAACACATACATGCTCCAAATCCACGCAAAGACACAGGCCCTTAGTGGTGCATTATTCCAAATAGCCCAATGATGTAAAATTATAAATGAATTTGGTATGCTTGGCTTTGCAACATTCATATATGCTAGATGGCTTGCTTGATGGTTCCTTTTATTACCCAATTTGTTTTTCACAGTGTTTGAGATACATATGCAATGAAAGGGATTTTGTTTGAATTTTAACAGTGTGTGTCGATTTAAAGTTAAATTTTCAATATTTTAGTTTTTTGAGATTTCAAGTTAAATTTTCAATAGTTTAGTGTGTTTTATATTTGTTTCACTTTAACCTTGTTTACTTGAGAACAATGGGTGATGGGAAATTTTTATGAAGTGAGATTTTTACCTTGATTTATGCCGATTGATTTCTGGGTTGAAATAGAAGGAGCAACGGCAAAGCAACTAGTTGTGAAAATGGTTAAACATAAATACCGAGGGCTATGACAATGTAGATTGCATGCGAGGTTTTTGTAGCCGATAATTGTTCATTATTGAATAATTTTCCTGCGAGAGTTGTATGGATACGATATTTCACAGTAACACATCCAAGCTCAGAAACTGAAACACTTACAAGCTCCAAATGGAGCTCCACTAAAGACACCATATTTATGGTGTACGGGATAATTCATAATGCTTGACGGTTGGGTTGATAGATGAATGATATGACATGTGCATTATTCCAAATAGCCCAATGGTGTAAAATTATAAATGAATTTGGTAGGATTGGCTTTGCAACATTCATAAATGTTGGATGGCTGGCTTATTGGTTCCTTTTATTACCAGATATGTTTTTTCCAGTGTTGGATATACATATGCAATGAAAGGGAGTTTCTATGAATTTTTTTACATCTCGATTTCATATTAAATTTTCATAATTTAAGTATTTTTTATATTTGTTTCAATTTGCCCTTGTGTACTTGAGAACAATGGGTGATGGAAAAATTTTAGATTGCATGCGAGGTTTTCGTAGCCGATAATTGTTCATTATTGAATAATTTGCCTGCGAGAGTTGTATGGGTACGATATTTTGCAGTAACACATCCAACCTCAGAAACTGAAACACATCCAAGCTCCAAATGGTGCTCCACTAAAGACACCATATTTATGGTGTAGGGGGCAATTCATAATGCTTGACGGTTGGGTTGATATATGAATGATATGACATGTGCATTATTCCAAATAGCCCAATGATATAAAATTATAAATGAATCTGGTAGGCTTGGCTTTGCAACTGATACAGGCTCACCTTCCGAGGCGGTCACGGGTCCAAGCGGGTCCCATGGCGGATGGGTCACTTACTATCGGAGGCGTCGAAGGGCAGATTAGTCTTTTGCTATGATATTTTATTCCTAGGTTTTCTCTATTTATATCTAGGGTTAGCCGTCATGAGGGTTATGCTTATTGTGTGAGAAACATCGTAAGTGTCTTTTGTGAGGGTTTTAGACTTTGATCCGTTCATCAAAGTTAGGAGAGCGAGTTCCTCTCGAAAGGGCTCAAGTTATCTTGCTATTAGTAGTTGTTTCTTCTCAAAAATCCAATAAAAATCCCAACTTTTCCAATTTTTATTCCTTTTCTTCGCTGATTTTCCATTGATACGATCCAAATCGTATCAAATTGGTATCAGAGCTAGCCCCATGCTACGACCCACGTTGTGGAAGGGGCGACCTGGGGAAGGAGCGACCTAAGAGGGGGCGACCTGGGTGAGGCCAGAGTGGGCCACTTAGAGTGGGCACCCTAAAGTGGGTCGTCGTGGCGGTGGTTGTCGAAAGCGGAAGGGGCGACCTGGGGAAGGAGCGACTTAAGAGGGGGCGACCTGGGTGAGGCCAGAGTGGGCCACTTAGAGTGGGCACCCCAGAGTGGGCCGCCGTGGACGGCGTTGTCGGAAGCGTGGTGGTATGTTAGGATCCCAAAAATAGTCCCACATCGGAAGTGCAAAAGAAAAAGAAATAGGTTAAGTATTAGAGGGCCTCTCCACCTAAATACCAATTGGTTTTGGGTTGGATGCTCAATAATACTTAACAAATGGGGTGTGAGCCCACTGTTATGGGCCTAGTATGGGATAAGCCCTTAGCAAGGCTATTGTTAGAAGCCTAGTATGGGATGAGTTTCTAACAATTGGGCTAGTGTTGGAGGCCTAGTATGGGATAGGTCTCTAACAATTGGTATCAGAGCAGGGCTAGTGTTGGAGGCCTAGCAGGGGTACTTGGTGGAGTTTCAGGGGATGACCACAGAGGCGGAGCCCGAGCCCGAGGAGGAGCCACCAGAGGTGCAGTCGGTGTTGGAGCAGTTCGCAGAGGTGTTTGAGATGCCCCAGGGGTTACCTCCTCCCCGGGACCACGAGCATGCGATCGTACTGAGGGATGGCGCACCCCCCGTCAGTGTTCGGCCTTACCGGTATCCCCACGTGCAGAAGGATGAGATCGAGCGGCAGGTCAGAGAGATGTTGCTAGCAGGAGTGATCCAGCCCAGCGTCAGCCCCTTCTCGAGCCTAGTCTTGTTAGTGAAGAAGAAGGACGGGAGCTGGCGTTTTTGTGTGGATTACCGAGCCCTGAATAAGGAAACTGTGCCTGACAAGTTTCCTATTCCGGTGATAGACGAGTTGCTCGACGAGCTGCATGGGGCGAGGGTGTTTTCGAAGGTGGATCTAAAGTCTGGGTATCATCAGATCCGGATGCGAGCAGAGGACATCCCGAAGACGGCGTTCCGTACACACGAGGGCCACTACGAGTTCTTGGTGATGCCGTTTGGATTGACAAACGCCCCGTCTACTTTTCAGGCCTTGATGAACAAGGTGTTCCGCCCTTACTTACGACGGTTCATCCTTGTTTTCTTTGACGACATCTTGGTCTATAGCCGCACAGTGGAGGAGCACACGGTGCATCTGGAGGTGGTTTTCAGGGAGTTGCAGGGGCACCAGTTATTCGCCAATCGGAAGAAGTGCTCGTTCGGGAGGAGTCAGATCGAGTACTTGGGGCACATTGTCTCAGGCGCCGGGGTAGCGGCAGACCGGGCAAAGATTGTGGCGATGTTAGAGTGGCCTCTACCACAGACACTGCGGGCACTGCGGGGTTTCTTGGGCTTGACAGGGTATTACCGCAAGTTTGTGAAGGGATACAGCACCATTGCCTGGCCACTGACGGAGCAGCTGAAGGACAGTTTTCGGTGGGGGGAAGAGGCGACTAAGGCTTTCGAAGCCTTGAAGACGGCGATGTCGACGGCGCCGGTCCTTGCTCTGCCAGACTTCAGCCAGCCATTCGTAGTAGAGACGGATGCTTCAGGATATGGTCTTGGGGCGGTGCTGATGCAGGAGGGGCGGCCGGTTGCATACTTCAGCCAGGTGTTGACCACGAGGGAGAGGCTGAAGTCAGTGTACGAGAGGGAGTTAATGGCTATAGTATTCTCCATTCAGAAATGGCGACCATATCTGCTGGGACGAACTTTTGTGGTGCGGACAGATCAGCGGGCATTGAAGTATCTGTTAGAGCAGAGGTTGGTGGCAGAGGAGCACCAGAAGTTACTGTCGAAGTTGGTGGGATTTCGGTTCGATATTGAGTATAGACCGGGGCTGGAAAATAAGGTGGCAGATGCATTATCTCGACGGGATGAGGGGAACCAGCTGCAAGCGATGTCGATACCCGAGTGGAGAGGTTTGGACCAGCTGTCACAGGAGGCGGAGGCAGACCCGGAGCTGCAGCAGATCAGGGAGAGCTTACAGGAGGGAGGTGACGGGGTGCCAGGTTACACGCTAGAAGGGGGAAAGTTACTCTACCAGGGGAGGTTGGTGATTCCGCGGGGGTCTGCATCGATTCCGACTCTTTTCCAGGAGTTCCATGGGTCGGCGATCTGAGGGCACTCGGGCGTGCAGCAGACGTATATGCGGATGGCTCGGGAGGTATACTGGACGGGCATGCGGAAGGACATCGCGCGATTGGTGGCGGCTTGTGACGTCTGCCAACGTCACAAGTACATGGCGATGGCCCCGGCAGGACTGCTACAGCCTTTGGCATTGCCCGAGCAGGTGTGGGAGGAGGTGTCCATAGACTTCATAGACGGCTTGCCGCGGTCGGAGGGGTTCACCGTGATCTTGGTTGTGGTTGACCGGCTGAGTAAGTATGCTCACTTCATTCCCTTGAAGCATCCTTACACAGCGGTTTCGGTGGCGGGGGTTTTCGTGCGGGAGGTGGTGCGGCTGCACGGGTTTCCGAAGTCTATAGTGTCCGACCGGGACAAGGTATTCACTAGTCACTTCTGGGAGGAGTTGTTTCGAGTCCAGGGGACAGTGCTGAAGCGGAGCACCGCCTACCATCCGCAGACGGACGGTTAGACCGAGGTGGTCAACAGGAGTGTCGAGACCTACCTCAGATGTTTTGTTTCGGAGACACCCCGACAGTGGGCCAGATGGTTGGCGTGGGCGGAGTATTGGTACAATACATCCTTCCATTCGACGGCAGGGACGATACCTTTTCGGATATTGTACGGACGAGACCCTCCTTCTTTGGTCTACTATGGGCACCAGGCGACACCGGTGTCACAGGTGGAGGAGCAGATGGAGGAGAGGGATAGGATGCTGGAGGAGCTGCGGAGGCACCTGACATGAGCACAGCAGGTGATGAAGGCCAAGGCGGACGGACATCGGCGAGATGTGATTTTTCAGGTAGGGGACAGGGTCTACCTGAAGCTTCGACCTTACAGGCAGAGGTCTTTGGCCCATAGGAGGAACGAGAAGCTTGCGGCCCGTTACTATGGGCCTTTTGAGGTGGAGACTCGGATTGGAGAGGTGGCTTACAGGTTGAAGCTGCCGCCAGGGACAGCGATACATCCGGTGTTTCATGTGTCCCAGTTGCGTCGGGCGATTGGCAAGCATGCTACATCCTCCACACTTCCTCCTACGCTCACAGATGATATGGAAGTGATGCTCGAGCCAGTTGATGTCCGGGCGGTACGGAGAGGTCCGGGGCGACGTCGGGAGGTCCTCATTTACTGGCAGGGGCTACCAGAGTGCGATGCGACATGGGAGCAGTATGAGGCGATCCAGGAGCAGTACCCTGATTTCCACCTTGAGGACAAGGTGGCTCTTTTAGGGGCGGGTATTGATACGGGCGCACCTTCTGAGGCGGTCACGGGTCCAAGCGGGTCCCATGGCGGATGGGTCACTTACTATCGGATGCGTCGAAGGGCAGATTAGTCTTTTGCTATGATATTTTATTCCTAGGTTTTCTCTATTTATATCTAGGGTTAGCCGTCATGAGGGTTATGCTTATTGTGTGAGAAACATCGTAAGTGTCTTTTGTGAGGGTTTTAGACTTTGATCCGTTCATCAAAGTTAGGAGAGCGAGTTCCTCTCGAAAGGGCTCAAGTTATCTTGCTATTAGTAGTTGTTTCTTCTCAAAAATCCAATAAAAATCCCAACTTTTCCAATTTTTATTCCTTTTCTTCGCTGATTTTCCATTGATACGATCCAAATCGTATCAGCAACATTCATAAATACGGGATGGCTTGCTTGATGGTTCCTTTTATTACCCAATATGTTTTTTACAGTGTTGGATATACATATGCAATGAAAGGGAGTTTGTATGAATTTTTTACATAAAGTCGATTTCATATTAAATTTTCATAATTTAAGTATTTTTTATATCTATTTCATTCTGCCCTTGTTTACTTGAGTAAAATAGGTTATTGGAATGAGTACAAATTGGGTTTTTACCTTGATTTATGACGTTTGATTTCTGGTTTGAAATGGAAGGAGTAACGGCAAAGCAATCAGTTGTGAACCTGATTAAAAATATATACTGAGTGCTAATTTTTTGGATATGCACAATTTTAGATGAAATGGGTTTTTCATATTTTTATATGATATGGATTTAAATGATAGTGTATATCAAAGGGTTTATTTTTTGAGCTTGCCATAAGTTATATAGGATACTGGATAGCGAAGAGTATCTTTTTCACATGCCCTATTTTATGGTAATATCATATGTCAGTCATCACTTACGCGTTAAGTTATGTTTGATGCAAATAAGGTGGACATGGATATACAAAGAGACCATTCGGCTTGTGAGTTATGTACCTCTGCCTCGGCGGCAATAATGTTTGTCATCTTATCATTAAAACTTCACAAATCCAGTTGGGCCGACCCTAAACCCAAAGAGCCCTCAGCTATGCGGGGTCTGCATAGAAAATCCCACATGTAAAGAATTCTGTATGGGTCTGACAGTAGTTGTTTGCACTACTTACGAGTGCGAAGATATGCTTTCATGAATCTTGCAGCATTAATGCAACAGCGTGGTCTTCTCAAGGACACTATTCATGTCTCCATAGAGGAGCAGGTGGCCATGTTCCTGCATATTGTAGGGCACAAGTCAAAGAGTAGAGTCACGCAAGTGGATTTTATAATGGGAGGGGGGACAGTTAGCCGGTATTTTAACAAAGTTATGGCGGAAGTGTGTGCACTTCGGAATATGTTCATGAAGCAAGCTCCTAATGAGACGCCACCAGAGATAGTCAATAATCCTAATTGGTTCCCATTTTTTAATGTATGTGGGATTATTTGTATATGTGTCAGTATAATAAGTATCGTCATGGTGATTGCAAATTGGGTTCATTGACTACGTTGTAGGACTGCATTGGTCTCATTGATGGGACGGACATAGATGTCATGCTACCAGCCAGGCTCGTACCCGGCTTTAGCGATCGTAAAGGAGTTACACAAAATGTGCTAGCAGCTGTTACTCCAAATAAAAGATTCACATACGTAATGGCCGGGTGTGAAGGATCCGCAATGATTTTACGGTCCTGAAAGATGCATTATCTTTACCCCACAATGGGGCTGCAAGTGTATGAAGGTAATATGTATAATTTTACATTTAAATTATATATACGTCTCTCAGAAAGCGTTGAATCATAAACTTGGTTTATTTTTTCGATTGTAGGTAAATATTACCTTTGCGATGCTGGATATACTACAATGACATGTTTCATATCTCCATACAGGGGCGTTATATACCATTTGAAAGACCATACTGATCGGGTTCCTCAAAACCGACGAGAGCTATTCAACCTACGTCATTCTACCTTAAGATCAAAGATCGAGTCGACATTTGGTATCTTAAAGAACAAGTTTAAAATATTGACTGCCAAGCCTCACTACACATTCAACAGTCAGGTTGATATCGTACTAGCTTGCACTGTTTTGAATAATTACATCCAAATAGCATATCCGCTTGACCCCCAACTAACTGAAGATGTTGATGGGTTTGAGGAGGATGTAGAGGGTATCAATGAGCATGATGACGATGTTATGGATCTATCCCAACAGGTGACCGTTCGTGAACAAACCGGACAACGGGATCAATGGAAAATGCATATGGAGCAGATAGCTTGGGATATGTGGGTAGACTTCTGTAACATAAATAATAACGAGAACACATTAGAGAATGGGCTATGAGTGGGTCGTCTTAGACTTTGCCTAATCGGGCTGAACATTTTAACCTTGTATCTTGAGTATTGCATTATGTTTGCCATGTTGTGTGACAATTGTTGCATGCTTTGGCTAATCCATTAACTGCTTTACAACTCTGAATTTTTATACCCCATGCAGTATAGTATCTGATTATATTATGGTTGGATGTTTATAGCTCAAAGTTTGCATGTTCAATATCATATTATTGATGTTGTAGGGATGGAAGGAGCTTCAAATTCAGGACAAGGGGTGAGCCATTTCGGGACGGTAGTGATCCCATGCAACCATTTTATGAAAATATATATGGCACCCAATGGGGAGAATCAGAACGATGGGTGGATCCCCGTATAAATAGACCAATGCCCAGGAGAATGCCTACTTTGACATTCCCCATGCATGGCTACCAAGTAGGTGGACCTGACCTGGCATATCAACAATATGGCAATTTCAGCATTCCAATGAAAATGTTAATGGCAATGCCCTCACATAGTGGACATGGGTATATGAATATGCTACAAGGGGAAAGTCCCCACTTTCAGAAGCCCCTCGTCGCAAGGTGCCTTCGCTATGCCAACGCCACCAAGTGGTAATGAAAAAACTCTCGGTAGTGACTCCTCTAGGAAGTCGAGCCGGCGTAGCGATGATGTCGATGGGTCCGTGTCAAGTCCTAGAAAAAAGTCCAAGCTACCATCCACATCTTCCCAACACAACAAATTGTGGATGCCCAAGCACGATGATAAACTTATTCCATTCCTAGCGGAACTTGCACGACAAGGGCTAAAGTCGATAAGACATTTAAAGGGTCTACATTCAATGCCGCTACAACAGAAATCAATAGCATCCATGGTACGATGTTCACAAGTGAAAATGTGAAAAATCACATGAAAGCTTTGAAGACACGTCTCAAAGATGTGTACTGAGTGCATGAAAGTGAGCGGTGCGGGATGGGATGCTAATAAGAAGATAATTGAACTTGATCCTAAAACGTATGCAATGTGGACCGCGGTAATTACTTCTATCTTATTTATATGCTAGGTGATAATAAATTAAATATAGCTATGAATACACTTGTTTATATTTGCTCTGCTAATCGTTCAGGCAAACCATCGGAAGCATGCGTATGTGAACCATCACATACCATGGTTTGACGATCTTGTGGGCATCATAGGGGATGATTCTGCAAGGGGGGATTTTTGCAAGTCGGTGTATGACACCTTTGATGGCCCATTTTCTGGTGACAAATGAGAGCCCGCAACTCCTGAACCGACACATATTCCTTCTACAGGCCATTATCCCCCGCAGGACATCCACACCCAAGCATCGACAGGTCATTGTCCAGGAGGGACAAGCCATGCTACCACACCCTCGCTGGGGAAAAAGAAACAGCATCGACGGGCCGTGAGGGAAGATCCCGACGTCATGCGGGAGATAGCCGATAATGTGACAGAGGTCGTGAATGCTATACGGAGCACACACTCGCACCAGACAAAAACGCTTGCGCATCGTGTGTACGAGTTTATAGAGTATCCGGCCGATCTATTGTTGAAGTTGTTTAAGGACCTTAGCATGTATGAGATGGTGGTGTGCCGATTTTTGGCAGTGCCACACTCGGGTAGGAATCTTACGCTTGATGCTTTAATTGATGATATGGATAAGGAGTTGCATGCTGCAGGGTATGAAAAAGGATATGATAAAGGCTTGAGATGATGAAGGGTGGGGACGTTGGCTTTTTGGATGGTTGGTGATGGATTTTAGGTGGGTTGGGGATGGGGTTTATTGGGGGTTGGGGATGGTTTTGCGATGTGTTCGAACAGTTTCTAAGGGGATGGGGTTTTTCTTATTGTTAATTTTAACACACAATCTCTATACTGTAAATATATGTGTTTGCGCTTAAATGTGTATTAGTATCTGTTGTGCGATGTGTTGCATTTTCTGTGCTTGGAAGTGTTTCAGTTTATGAGCTTGGATGTGATTCAATTTTTGAGCTTTAATGTGTTTCATTATATTTGCTTGGGAGTGTTGCATTTTATGGGCTTGTTTGTGATTCAGTATCTGAGCTTGGATGTGTTTTGTTGTTTGCATTTGGATGTGTTTCAGTGATTGAGCTTTTATGTGTTTCAGTTTCTGAACTTGGAAGGTTTTTCATTTTTTGAGCTTCATTCTTTGTATCAGTTTCTGGGATTGGATGTGTAGCATTTTCTGGGCTTGGATGTGTTTCAGTTTCAGATCTTGAATGTGTTTCATTTTTTTGTGTTTCAGTGTATGAGCAAGGTTGTGTTTCAGTGTATGAGCTTGAATGTGTTTCAGTTTTTCTGCTTGTTTCTGCTTCAGTTTCTAGGGTTGGATGTGTTGCATTTTCTGAGCTTGGATGTTTTTAAGTTTCTGAGCTTGGATGTTTGTTGTATTTTCATTGTTCGATGTTTTTAAGTTTCTGACTTTGGATGTATGTTGCATTTTCTGGGCTTGGATGTTTTTAAGTTTGTGAGCTTGGATGTATATTGCATTTTCTGGGCTTAGACGTTTTTAAGTTTCTGAGCTTGGATGTTTGTTGCATTTTCTGGCCAAAGTCAGTTTTTAAATTTCTGAGCTTGGATGAATGTTGCATTTTCTGGGCTTGGATGTTTATAAGTTTCCGAGCTTGGATGAATGTTGCATTTTATGGGCTTAGATGTTTTCAAGTTTCTGATCTTGGATGTTTGTTGCATTTTTAGGGCTGGGATGTTTTTAAGTTTCTGATCTTGGATGTTTGTTGCATTTTTAGGGCTTGGATGTTTTTAAGTTTCTGAGTTTGGATGTTTGTTGCATTTTCTGGGCTTGGATATTTGTTGCATTTTCTGGACTTGGATATTTTTAAGTTTCTGAGCTTAAATGTATGTTGCATTTTCTGGGCTTGGATATTTTTAAGTTTCTAAGCTTGGATGTTTGTTGCATTTTCTGGGCAAAGTCTGTTTTAAGTTTCTGAGCTTGGATGTATGTTGCATTTTCTGGGCTTGGATGTTTATAAGTTTCTGAGCTTGGATGTATATTCCATTTTCTGGGGTTGGATGTTTATAAGTTTTCGAGCTTGGATGTTTGTTGCATTTTCTGGGCTTGGATGTTTATAAGTTTCTGAGCTTGGATGTTTGTTGCATTTTCTGGCTTGGATGTTTTTAAGTTTCTTAATTTGGATGTTTGTTGCATTTTCTGGGCTTGGATATTTTAAAGTTTGTGAGCTTGGAAGTATGTTGCATTTTCTGGGCTTGTATGTTTTTAAGTTTCTGAGCTTGAATGTTTGTTGCATTTTCTGGGCTTGTATGTTTTTTAGTTTCTGAGCTTGGATGTTTGTTGCATTTTTTGAGCTTGGATGTTTATAAGTTTCTAAGCTTGGATGTTTGTTGCATTTTCTGGGCTTGGATGTTTATAAGTTTCTGATCTTGGATGTTTTTCAGTTTCATATATGATTTAATAATTCTATGAAATGTTTTGCAAATAGTCCTATGATGAATAACATTTTTTAACACTTTGTCCCGATATTATTAAGAAATCCTTGGTATATGGCATGATGGCTCCTTTATCCCCCAATATGTGTCAGTTTCATACATGGCTGTCCATGGGTTTGGATGTGTTTCAGTTTCTGAGTTTGGATGTTTGTTGCATTTTCTGGGCTTGGAAGTTTTTAAGTTTGTGAGCTTGAATGTATGTTACATTTTCTGTGCTTGGATATGTTTCAATTTCTGAGCTTGTATAGGTTTCATTTTCTTAGCTATGTCTTTGCACATGTTGGGATGTGAATGACAGAGCAACTGCATGAGACCAAGGTTGGAAAATGAAGAAAAAATAAAATTTCTGAGGGCTACAGAATTATTTTTCTTATATTGGTTTCATATTTAACTTTTTTGACCTTCAATAAGTATCAGTTTCTGGTCTTGGATGTGTTTCATTTTATGGGCTTGGATATGTTTCAGTTTCTAGTCTTTGATGTGCTTCTGACCTTGGATGTGTTTCAGTGTATGAGCTTGAATGTGTTTCGGTTTTTCTGCTTGTTTCTGGGCTTGGATGTTTTGCATTTTCTGGACTTGGAAGTTTTTCAGTTTCCGGGCTTGGATGTTTTTCAGTTTCATATATGATTTAATATTTATATTGAAATGTTTTGCAAAAAGCCCTATGATGATTAAATTTTTTTGAACACTTTGTCCCTATATTATTAAGAAATCCTTGGTATATGGCATGATGGCTCCTTTAGCCACCAATATGTACCAGTTTCATACATGGCTATCCATGAGCATGGATGTGTTTCCATTTCTGATCTTGAATGTGTTTTGAGCTTCAATGTGTATCATTTTCTGGTCTTGGATTTGTTGCATTTTCTGGACTTGGATGTGTTTCAGTTTCTGAGCTTGTATGTGTTTCATTTTCTTAGCTATGTCATTGCACATGTTGGGTTGTGAATGAAGGAGCAATTGCCTGAAACCGAGGTTGGAAAATGACAAAAAAATAAAATTTCTGAGGGCTACAGAATTATTTTTCTTATATTTGTTTCAAATTCAATTTTTTTGCTTTAATTAGTATCAATTTCTGGGCTTGGATATGTTTCATTGTATGGGCTTGGATGTGTTTCTGTTTCTGATCGTGAATGTGTTTAATGTTTTGAGCATCAATGTGTATCAGTTTCTAGGCTTGGATTTGTTGCATTTTCTGGGCTTGGATTTGTTTCAGTTTCTGATGTTGACTGTGTCATTTTTTATATGTAATTCCACATGCATGGCTTCCCAGTAGGTGCCTGTTTCTATGTATTATGTATATCTGTTGCATGCCTCCCTTGCCTATCCATATTTCATGCTAGGTCCAAATGAGTACCGGGTGTAGCTCTTCTACTCAATCCAAACCCAGAGTTACGGAAGGTGGTGAGTTGGATGCAGATGCAGATGACATCAGGTTTTGCCACTGTGGGATGCGAGTTCCCAGGAGGACATCATGGACCCGAAAAAACCCTGGCCGGAGATTTTGGAGCTATCCATCGTGAGAGAATCAATGCAAATACTACGAATGGAAGGATCCCCACACTCGGACTGGTCCACATTTGTGATACTCCAGTTACTGGATGAGCTTGAAAGAAGCCACATGCATGCATCCTCTTCCACAGCGTTCTCTGATAGGATGCTTTTAAAAATAGAGGGCCGGTTCGCCACGCTCGTGGATCGATTTGAGCGGAACACGGTGAAAATGGACAACATCCTATCCGATTACAAAACCATTAAGGTGATTTTGTTTTCGCTCATAGGATTGATGTTTTGTTTGTTATGTTGATTAACAAGAGTGTTTGATGGGGACGATACAATGTCCAGCTTGTGTAATGTATGAACTTGTCACTGTGTATGCACAATTAGATTGTAAGTTGTAAAACTTTGGTGTAGTTCAGTTTATGAACTTGGTTGTGTTTCCATTTGTGGGCTTGGATGTGTTCAAGTTTCTGTGCTTGGCGTTGCTTCTCGGCTTGGATGTGTTTCAGTTTCTGATATTGGATGTGTTTCAGTTTCTGAGCTTGAATGTATTTCAGTTGATGGGCTTGGATGTGTTTCAGTTTCTGATATTAGATGTGTTTCAGTTTCTGAGCTTGAATGTGTATCAGTTGATGGGCTTGGATGTGTTTCGGTTTCTGATATTGGATGTGTTTCAGTTTCTGAGCTTGAAAGTGTATCAGTTGATGGTCTTGGATGTGCTGCAGTTTCTGTGCATGGATGTGCTTCTAATCTTGTGTGTGTCGGTTTCTGATCTTGTATTTGTTGCACATTTCTGAGCTTGTCGGTGTTGCCGTTTCTGGGCTTGGATCAGTTTCTGAGCTTTGCACTGTTTCAGTTTTTGAGCTTGGCTGTGTATCAGTTGATGGGCTTCGATGTGTTGCAGTTTCTGTGCGTGGATGTGCTTCTACCTTACGTGTGTGTCAGTTTCTGACCTTGTATTTGTTGCACATTTACGAGCTTGTATGTGTTGCCGTTTCTAGGCTTTAATCAATTTCTGAGCTGTGATCTGTTTTAGTTTCTGACCTTGGATTTGTTTCATATTTTTCTTCACTATGAGGATGAAGGGTAATCTCACCTAAAAAAACCATAACCAACTTCCAACTTTCCTCCTCCAACAATCACAATTCCACTTTAACCAAAAGAAACACACTACTTTAGTGTGGGACCCACAAACAAATCACAAACCTACTTTCCAACTCATTTTCCAACAAAAGAAACACAAAACTCATCTTCTCTCTTCCCAAGATTCCAACCAAGATTTATTATTCACAACAGTAAATCTGAACCCAAAGTTTTGCAAAGAAGCACACCCTTAGGTGAATCCCGGAACTGGATTCACAACAAGTGAAAAAAAAAATATAACATCTAAGTTAATGTTAGTCCTTGCATACGAAAAGAACGATTCGTTTTGAAGTAGTGAAATTAATAAAGTTATCGCAACCCTCGAGATTATGTTTTAGGGATCAAAAGTAGCTATAGCAAGTTTCATGACGATAGTTTGTTTGTTTGTTTGGTTTTTTTTTTTTGAGTTTTATGTCCCAGAAAACCACTAATTTCATATTTCAAAATCGAAACTCAAACCAAGAGAGGTCGAACCCGAATTTTGTATCACTGCCTAAGCTCTTGCAACGTCTGAATCATAATTGAGCAAGATCTTATACTTTTTGAATTTCCCCAGTTGAGCCCAATTCATCTTCAGTCCAATATGACCATCCATAATTGAATCCGTATTAACTTTCATTAACAACGAGGGGGAAATATTCCCTCGCTTAATTGGAAATCAATGGATTTTGATAAATGCTAATCATCATCATTACAATTATATTGCACTATTTATGCTTGAAACTACTCAGATAGTAACATATAATTCAAAGAAACTATGGGGAAAATAAAATTTGAGTGAGCGCTGAGAAAATACCTTTAGGCCACCCATCGATTGTTGCTCTTCATCTCTTGTGCATATTTGGGGCAAAGAATAAATGCGCATCCCGTATCTTTGCAAGATAAGCAAGATGATTGGAAAATAGTATTCGTCGTTTCCTTTTTTTTTCCTTGTTCTTCTCTCTCCCTCCCTCCCCCCCTCCCTCCCCCCTTTAAATCGGGGCTCCGAGATGACTACATGAATCGGTGAGAAATTGCCAAATGGAGATTTGATCTTCATCTGATTCTATGGACTTCGAACTGTTTTGAAGACAAAAGAGTTTTAAAAGGCTTTTTGTAAAAAGGGGGAGAGACGGAGAAAAAGAGATGGAATTGCTCCACGCACGTTCCATTTTAATCTGTGCACGATCGGTGAAAATTTTACTCGGTGCACATATCAATTAAATATTATTATATAAATTTTTGCTCATCGTACAATCGGAAATATCAAAAATACACATAAGTCAGTGCATCATGTTTCTCTATAAAAACCATGAAACATGTTAATCGGCCAAAAAAAATTTTAGGGCACGAACGATTTTATGTGTTGTGATCGGAAACATGTCAAGAAGGAGAAGCAAAAGAGAATCCATAGAGTTCTTCTGCATGGGTTGGGATTGGATCTTGCATGGCAAAATTGCTCACCGACCCAAATCTGAGAGCACCATGGGTTGTGATCGGATCTTTCATGAAAATGTTCTGATTCATGGGTTCCATTTTTGGTTATTTGTTATAATCATTGGGTATGTGCAGATTGCAAATTATAGAATCTCTAGGAGTTGTGATCATACGTTAATTTTCGATTTTGAAACCCATTGATTACAAATAATCATTGAGTACAACAATGAAAATCTGCAGAATTTTGAAATCTCTGGGAGTTGTGATTGGCTCTTACATGAAAATGTTCTGATCTTGGCCTTGCAAAGAGAAAAATACATCCTTAACAACTTTAGAAACGTATGTAAAAAGTGATGCACAAAAGAAGAGTTGCTCACCGTGCACAACATGCAAAAATTTTATCTGTTGTGCGCGGTGAGCAATTTTGTTTCAGAGAGAAAAATTGCTCATCGCGCACAACAGGCAAAAAATTTGCATGTTATGCGATGAGCAATTTTGTTTAAAAGATGAAATATTACTCCCCGTACACAACTGGCAAAAATTTTGCCTGTTGTGAGTGATGAGCAATTTTGGCTCTGTCGAACAAAATTCATAAACATGATTATTTCAACAAAAAATAATTAAGTGATTTATAATTGTTTATGTAATTGAAGTCTCTACTCATTAGTATGATTATTTGTGTAATCATTAAGCTTTTTTGGTTAATATTAATTTTGCAGAATTAATGTTGAAAGTAACATCCAGAATTAACATGAGTTAGATTAACATTAATCATGTTAACATCCAGAATTTCAACAAAAATTAAGTAATTAAGTAATTCTGCAGTTGAAATTAACATGATTAATGATAATTTCATTTTAACATCAAAATTAAATAATTGAACATAATTATTTCAAGCTCATCATACACAACTGGCAAAATTTGTGCATGTTGTGCGCGCTGAGCAATTTTAGCTCTATGGAGCAAAATTGCTCATCGTGCGCAACATGCAAAAAATTTTGCAAGTTGAGTGCAGTAAGTATTGAGAGGGTGTTTTGTGGTTTTTGAAAATGGCACTTCCGTAATTTTTTGAACAGTTTGACCCATCGTGCGCGTGTCAATTCCCAAAAGAGAATCCTTTCGTACTACTGGTATTCTTAGCACGTGTACAATAATGCACGGGTTGGTAAAAAATTTATATAAAATAAGCATATTTTATACTCTTGTGAGTCCTATTTTAGAATTAAAAAATAAAAAATTTAGAGAATGTTTACTGATTTCAGTCCAAAAACGTTCTTCTCCAACTTTATGGTTAAGACATAAGTTTTCTAATGTGATAATTCCGTTGAAAATTCACGTGTATGGATAACCATTGAAGAATGTAGGATCTATTAGGAAATAGATAGAATGAGTAACCATGGCTTAAAGCTATGGTACTCTATTTATTCATATGAGTGGAACACAAAGGGTCATGGGATACCAAAAGACATGGTATACCAAAGATCCTATAATTAAACTCACTAATGATGGACTAATGGAGGGATAATGATGAGGGGAGGCCAAAGGCCTCCCTCATTCATAACACTCTCACTTATCCATCCATTACTTTGGCCTTAGTGTAATTTGCTAAGAGGGTGGATACTTCTGGATCCAGAGTAATCGTATTTGCCTCGTTAAAACATTAACAGTGGAAAACTCAGTGGGAAAAACCAACAGCTTAAGGAAAAAGAGTGCAACACACAAGTTACTTCCCCTTATCCGTACAAGCTTCAAGCTTGTAGGTCTTTCAGCTGTCTCATACCGATTCCTTTTACAAGTTTTACAAAAATACATCTCGGTAAAGATTTAGTAAAAAGATCAGCTAAGTTGTTGCAGGACTGGATCTGTTGAATCTTGACCTCCTCGTTCTTCTGTAGATCGTGCGTCCAGAAGAATTTGGGAGAAATGTGTTTTTTTGTCGCCTTTGATGTAGCCCTTTTTGACCAGGTCGTCCTGTTCGGGGGTTGTCCGGCCCGGCAGAGAGGGATATGCACGTGCCTCTGTCAGCATCCCCGGCGGGACCCCACGAGCCCCACCACCGGGGATAGCATCGCTGGACCTTCAATTCCTCACGCACGACAAACAACCTAGTGTAAGGACACGACTGACACTAACACCGCCCGACCCTCTGACAAAGCACCCTCTGGCTGCTGAGCCTCCTGACACTTAATGCTTTCGGTCCTGACACCCTGACAAAAGTGCCCCGGGCCATTGCGCTGTCTGACAAAAGCGGGGCAGACACTCCTGTTCCTGACATCCTCGTCCGAAGCTTCCGCTGACAGCCGAGCCAGCTCAGCACGTCGAGTCAGCCTGCCATGTCAGCCCCACCTAATCATCTCTCCTCAGGTATAAATACCCCCTCACCTCTTACGGTAAGGGGGTTGGCAAATTATCTCTCTCAATCCATTATTCACACACGAGAGCAAAGGTCGTCCATATCTTTGCTCTCCCACTTATAGCTCGCCACGTACGGTCGACACACCCTCAGTCCGACCGGCGTGCCCAGCCCCCGTTTTAAGTCCTATTACTGACTTAGGCATCGGAGGGGCTAAGGGTTGGACCCCAACCCTGCCCTTCTGACGAGTTGCTCGTGGTGCAGGAAAGCTCGCCCCTTGGTCGACGTCAGCCTTTGGCTCCCGCCACCCGATCCTCTTCCGCCGTGTCCGGTGAGATTTGACTCTGTGGCCACCCCCGGCGGCAAGTCTAGACTCTTCACCCCACTAATCACTTGTTAAATAGCCCACCTAAACCCTCTTATCAACATAACCACCGTGCCCTTGGTTCCCCTTAATACAAATTCATTGTACGCAAGTTCCACCTCGTAACAACTGATGCCGTCTGTGGGAATGAAGGGTCACACCCATGTTAGACTCCATGCCGATCACTCGGAACCCTAACCACGGCAAGGATCCCGTGGGTCAGGAGCCACTCTCTTTACTAATCACCCCGGTGCCCGACCCCCCTCTGGGGATGGGCGCCGAGACAGACCATACCTCGGCCCGCGCAATCCTGAAGAGCTTCGAGGCCGTTACTCAGGCGATGGGAAGCTACGCGGCGGCAGGAGCGGAGCCACCGCCCGACCCCTCGGAGCCCCTGAACGTGAGACGGAATCTCAACCCTCAGTTCGAGGAGGAGGGGAGAGACAGGGGGCTCGCCAAGGAAGTTGCGGCCCAGTAGAAGCTCCTGGAAGAGGAAATGGAGGTCGCGCGGCTGTGGAGGCGCCAGGAGGAGGCGGCCGCCGCGCAAAGGCATTTGGACGAAGCGGCCGAGACCGCCCGGCGGGCCTACCAGGACGAAGAAACCGCCCGCCACCAGCTTTGCTTCATCATCACGGAGCGCGAAAGGCTAAGGAGGGAGAACGAAGGCAACCGGGAAATCCCGGAGGTGACGACGACGGGCCGGCGGCTCGGGGACGGGCGGGGCCCGTTGTTGGCCAGGTCCCCACCGGGAGGAGGGAGTCCGCCTCGCCAGCACCACTCCCCTGATCGCCTACATGAGGAAGTCGTTTGTCGACAACTACGCTTCCTCACCGCCGAGGGCGAAAGGCTTCTGCGGGAGAATCAGGAGCAGATGGAGACCTGGGGGGAGGCAGCCGGAGGGCGATGGTACTGGGAGAACCGTAGCCCGCAACCCGTCAAATCCTCGACCCGGGGAAGGAGCCCCGCCAGGCGACCGTCAAGCTACTCCCCGGGGCGGGAGGACCGTCGGCGGTCGAGGCGCGACCGGAGCCAGACCCCCGAATGGCGGAGAGGGGATGCGCTCGAGCGCCCTACCTACCCGGAGGAGGCCATGCCACTTGCGCGGTGGATCACGTTCACCCCGAGGCCAGTAAGGTTCAAACCCCCCCACCTGGCCACATACAACGGAAGAGGCGACCCCCTCACGCACGTGCAACAATACCGGGGGGCGATGGAGGCACAGGATGTGGATGAGGCGTTCCTGTGCCGGCATTTCTCCCAAAGTCTGAGGGACACAGCATTGGATTGGTACTTCGGCCTACCCGCAAGATCCATTGGGAGCTTTGGCGAGCTGTCCCACAAGTTCTGCCAAGAGTTTCAGGCTGGGCGGACGAAGAAGAAGCATTGGACTACCTCAGCACGGTAGTCCAAGGAGAAGGGGAGACAACGGGAAGATACATGCGCCGCTTTCAGGAGGAGAGACAGGCGGTGGTAGCCTGCGGCGACGAGGTACTCATGTTGGCCTTCAAGATGGGATTGCGGACTCAGAGCCTCTATAAATCCCTGCTCCGAGATCTGCCGGCTGACTATGAGGCGCTGGTCGCTATGACGGAGAGGCATGCATTGGCCGAAGAGACCCTCGGCCCGAAGGCCCTATTTCCCCCGGTGAAACCACTTCGAGGCGAGCCCAAATCACCCCCTCGGCCAGGGCAGGAGGAGGGGCGTCGGGGCCGCGACCAACTGGCCCGACCAAGGCGCGACTCGACGGGGCGTCGCCCACATGATCGCCCTGATCCGGTCGGAGAGCTTGCCCCGGCCCAAGGGGCTACCCGAGCCATCCCAAGACAGGAAGGCCCATTGCAGGCACACTACACACAACTCAACGCCCCCATGTTAGAGGTTCTGGCTGCGTTGACGAGGGCCGGACTACTGCCGGAGCCTCCCCGGGGGATGAGGTCGGATCCGGCAAAGCGGGATCTCCGGAGGTATTGCCGATATCACCGTGATCACGGCCATGATACCGACCATTTCTACACTCTTAAGAGAGAGATTGAGTGGCTGATCCAGGCGGGCCACTTGGGAGGCTTCGTGGGGGACAGGCGGGCAGTACAAGGAGAGAGAGCCCCCGGGAGGCGCGGGGGCCGGAACCGCCAGTGGACCACAATCGGAAGGAGCCACGCCCCCCCCCCCCCCCGGGGCGATCATGCGCATAGAGATGATAAGCGGGGGGCCACCCCAGAAGGGACGTTGCCCACAATCTCATAGGCAGGTGCCCGACAGGTGATGGTAGCGGGCGCCAGCAGCAGGCCGAAGCGGAGAAGGACAAACCGACCCCCTATCACCTTTACCGAGGGAGATCAGCGGGAGGTTGGGGGGTCAGTGCGATGACGCCCTCGTCGTCGAGGCTCGGATCGGGGCGGTCGTCTGTTGGAACTTGGAATTTCCATCCTCTCTTCCATAAGGTTTTGATGTGACAAATCAATATATTTCATGTTACTAACTTTATCTATGCAGATGTGCAGCTTCAACATAAATTCATTCACATCACGCATTTGATCAAAGTACAAGGATCCTCTGCAAAAACAACCTTGCTACTCAAATTACGTGTGAAACACGTATCTACGGAATGATGTAATTTTTACTTTTTAGATAGCTTCAGGGCCTTGGTTATATCTTATCATATATCCCTAAAGCTCAAATCTACATCATCTCCTAACTCATTTCGGTCCTAAGTCAAAATTCGTATTTTTCAGTACTAGCCTACTAGGAATTCTCCTAGCCTACCAAAACAGTTATATTTTTTGCTTGATACTTTCAGAAAAGTATCTATCCGTTGTCTATTCCACGTCACCAAAATTTTGTGACCGTTTGTTACCGTTACAAAATTGGCAGGCTACGAATTTTCGTAGCATGCCAAAATGCTTTTGGGACTGAAATTTTTCAGAACAGTTTCTGACCGTTCTCCAACGTTCCTCTCAGTTTCTGAACGTTGTGCAACGTCTCTTTTAGAGCCGTTCACAACCGTTTCTAAAACCTATAAAAGGAGGGGTACCCCCTCTCATTTTCCACACACTTTCCTCTTCTTAATTCTGATTTTGTTGAAAGCAAGTCCTTGATTTTCTTAAGTAATTCTGCCATTAGTTGTTCTTTTCTTATTTGTAAGAAGAAATCATTAGATTTCTCTCTTCATTTAAGAACGGAAGAACTTGGATTTTCAACATCACTTTTGGAAAGTTGTTTGTGTTCATAATTGCAAGAAGATATCAATAGATCTCTCTCTTCTTTTATGAACCAGAGAACTTCAAGTGTTGCGCTTCATTACATATCTTTTACATCTTGAAGTTCATCTTCTAAACACCATCCTTGAATTCATTCTCAAAAATTTATAACAAGGCTATATGTGTTTTTCTATTTCTTATTTAACAGGTTGGAATCTCTGTTTAGAGATTGTACAAAGTTTGGGACACGGGGAGTGTCGCCATTTTTGTAAGTTCGTGCTTGCGGGGCAAGTGATTATAGTGGATTGAAAATCTCTACGGGGTAGAGGACTGGAGTAGGATCACAAGGATCCGAACCAGGATAAATCTCTGTGTTTGCGATTGGTTTAATTTTCAGCACTTGTCATTTTATTTCTGTGTCATCTTTGCAAAAATTACTAACATCTTATTTGCGACAATTTTTTTTAATATACACTATTCACCCCCCCTCTAGTGTATTGATCCTTACAGGCTAAAATTACATTTGGTATCAGAGCAAGGTTAAGATGACAGCAAGTTCCTCAAACATGAACGCAGTTCCGCACAACTACAATCAGCAACCTGAAGGGCACTCTCAAACTCGTCCTCCTTTATTTGATGGTTCAAATTACTCATATTGGAAAATACGAATGGAGATTCATCTCCAAAGTATGAATTATGAGATTTGGGACATCGTAGAGACAGGATACGAAAAGCCAACAACTCCTGTTGCTGATTGGACCGCCAACGACAAAGCTGCAAAAACCAACAACTCAAAGGCCATGAATGTTTTATTTTGTGCTATGGATAAACATGAGTTTAATCGAGTATCTCAGGCCAAAAGTGCTCAGGAAATTTGGCATATACTTGAGGTAACTCATGAAGGAACCAGTAAAGTAAAGGAAACCAAGATTTCCGTTTTGGTTCACAAATTCGAATTGTTCAAGATGAAGGATCAAGAGACAATTGGAGAAATGAACACCAGGTTTACTTATATTATAAATTCTTTAAATGCTCTTGGAAAAACTTACACTTCTCTTGAGCAGGTTCGCAAGATTCTTAAAGCTTTAACTCCAGAATGGCGCCCAAAAATCACTGCAATTGAAGAAGCCAACGATCTTTCAACTTTATCTGTTGAAAATCTTATGGGTAACTTAATGGCCCATGAAGTTACATTACAAGATCAGAAAGAAGAATCAGAACAGAAGAAGAAAGTACTTGCCTTCAACGCAACATCAGATAATGAAGATTCAGATGATGATATGGCATTCTTTGCCAAAAACTTCAGAAAATTCTTTCAGAAAGGTAAGTATAATAATTTTAAATCTAAGAATACTGATTCCTCTCTCTGCTTTAATTGCAATAAGCCAGGACATATGAAGAAAGACTGTCCACTTCTCAAAGCAAAGTTCAAAACTTCCAACAATGATCAATCTAGAAGAGAAAGGAGGTTTGACAAAATGAAAAAGGCATTTGCAACAACATGGGATGATTCTTCAGATGATGAAGATGATGATGTAAATGAAAGTGCCAACATGTGCTTTATGGCACAAGAAGATGAAGATGAGGTAAGTTCTTTTAATAACGAAGAATTACTTGATGCATTAAAAGATCTCTATTCTCGTTTCAAAAAATTGAATAGTCAACATAAATCATTGAAACAGAATAATGATGATCTCCTTTCTAAATATCAAGAATTATCTTCTTCTAAAAACACTGAGAATACTTCTTCTCAAGTTTTGAATCTTAGTAAAGAGAATGTTATTCTCAAAACTAAGAATTTAGAATTACATACACAAATATCTGAAATGGATAAAAGTATTTCATCACTAAAGATGAAATACGACGAGATGTCATCCAATGTTAATAAATTTAACAAAGGAAAGACTAATCTCGATGATTTGCTTAAAATTCAATATCCTGAAAATCATAGACAAGGATTGGGATATTCTAAAAAGGATACACCCAAAACTTATAACACTTCTTCCTCTTATGGTAAAACAACTTTTGTTAAACCACAAAAGAAGAATCATGCATTTATTTACACGAAGAAAGTAAACATTCCTACTTCTTCTTCACAAAGAAATGTTACTAACATTTCAAAAACATTTCCTAGGAAACCTACTACAATTAGTATATGGGTTCCTAAGGATTCATGTTTAAATGATAGAAATATTTATATTTCTCATTTTATACATTCTATTGTTCATTCTAATGATTACATTAGAAAGCCAAATTCCACTTGGGTTTGGCTTCCTAAAATCTAATCCCAAGGACCCTCAAACAAAGGGTACCAATGCTTAATGTTTTATCTTTCAGGTACCTAAGAAAGAAAGATGGATTTTGGACAGTGGATGTTCAAAACATATGACAGGAAATGTCAACTTGCTTTCAACCGTTAAATATATAGATGGAGGCACCGTTACCTTTGGTGACAACAAAAAGGGCAAAATCATAGGCACTGGAACAGTTGGTAATACAAATCAGCCTATCATTGAGAATGTTCATCTGGTTGACGGTTTGAAACATAACTTACTTTCTATTAGTCAATTATGTGATAAAAATTACAAAATAGTTTTTGAACAAAATGATTGCATAATTTATGATTCTGATATGTCATCAATCCTATTTCGTGGTAAGCGTAAGAATAACATATATATCTTATGCATGTCTGTTACTACTCATAATCATTGTTTAATAATTACATCAGATGATACTCTTTTATGGCATAAACGTTTTGGACACACTAATTTCAAAAACCTAGCACGTATTTCAAAACACAAGTTAGTTAATGGAATGCCAAATATTTCTTTCAAACACAACCATTTTTGTGATGCTTGTCAACAAGGAAAAATGCATAAATCTTCTTTTAAATCAAAGGACGTTATCTCAACACAAAGACCATTGGAACTCTTACACCTAGATTTGTTTGGTCCTTCAAGAGTAGCTTCTTTGAATAGAAGTAGATATGCATTTGTCATTGTTGATGATTATTCTAGATACACTTGGGTTATATTTTTGCAAAACAAAAATGATGCTTTTGAAGAATTTTCCGTATTTTGTAAAAAGATACAAAAAATCAAATCCTCTAACATTGTCACTATTCGTAGTGATCATGGGGGAGAATTTGAAAATGATTCTTTTACCAAGTTTTGTAATGAAAATGGCATTACACATAATTTTTCTTTTCCTCGTACCCCACAACAAAATGGAGTAGTAGAAAGGAAAAATAGAACTTTACAAGAATGTGCAAGAACAATGCTTTGTGATAGTAATCTTCCTAAGTATTTTTGGGCAGAAGCTGTTGCAACTGCTTGTTACATTATGAATAAAGTTCTTATTAGGCCATTGCTTAATAAAACTTGTTTTGAATTATTTTTTAATCGCATTCCCCGTGTATCTTATTTTAAAGTATTTGGATGTAAATGTTTCATTCTCAATACTAAAGATGCATTAGATAAATTTGATTCTAAATCTGATGAAGGCATTTTTATTGGATACTCAACACGTAGTAAAGCCTACAGAGTATACAACAAAAGAACTTCAACAGTTGAAGAATCAATGCATGTCACATTTGATGAGAATCCCTCATCTAATTCTCCCATTATTGATGATGAAGAAAATATTTTACCTCTTTCTAATTCCTTAGATAATATTAAACTTGATGAAATTGATGCTACTAAACATTCTGTTGAGTCTATTTCAGATAATACAGATCTTCCTAAGGCATATACACAATTTCCAAATCATCCATCAGAGTTAATTATTGGAGATATTACAGATGGAGTAAGAACTCGTCGCCAAATAGAGCAAATGGCACATTGTGCATTTCTCTCAACTATTGAACCAAAGAACATCAAAGATGCATGTGAAGACAGTTCATGGATTATAGCTATGCAGGAAGAACTCAACCAATTTCAACGGAATGATGTTTGGGAATTAGTTCCCAGGCCATCAGATCATTCAATTATTGGTACCAAGTGGGTATTCAAAAATAAATTGGATGAATCTGGTCAGGTAATTAGAAACAAGGCACGATTGGTTGCACAAGGTTATAATCAAGAAGAAGGTATTGATTATGATGAAACCTATGCACCAGTTGCTCGTCTTGAATCTATTAGAATGTTATTATCATTCGCTTGTTTTAAAGATTTTAAACTTTTTCAAATGGATGTGAAAAGTGCTTTTCTAAATGGTTTTCTTAAAGAAGAAGTTTATGTAGAACAACCTCCGGGTTTTATTCATGAAAATTTTGAAAATCATGTTTTTAAATTGAACAAGGCTTTATATGGTCTCAAACAAGCACCTCGTGCTTGGTATGAAAGACTTAAAAGTTATCTTTTAAATTCAGGATATTCTATTGGTAAAATAGATTCTACTTTATTTATTAAAAACATAAAATCTGACATTATCATTATTCAAATATATATTGATGATATTATTTTTGGTTCTACTAACGAATCTCTTTGTCAAGATTTCTCGAAAATTATGCAGAAAGAATTTGGGATGAGTCACATGGGTGAACTAAATTACTTCCTCGGACTTCAAATCAAACAAATGAAGGAAGGAATATTCATCCACCAAAGCAAGTACTCTAAAGAACTCATCAAACGCTTTGGTTTAGAAAGTTCTGCAGAAAAACATACTCCAATGAGTACATCTACTTCCCTCGACAAAGATTTAAATGGTAAGAGTATTGATCAACGTCTATACAGAGGTATGATTGGCTCCTTACTTTATCTAACTGCCAGTAGACCAGACATTATGTTTTCCGTATGTTTATGTGCACGATTTCAGGCAGATCCTAAAATTTCACATTTAACTGCCGTAAAAAGGATTATTAGATATATTAAATATACTTCTGATTTTGGTTTATTTTATCCTAAAACAAACACATTTGATTTATTATCATATAGTGATGCAGATTTTGCTGGTTGTAAATCAGACCGTAAAAGTACTAGTGGTACATGTCACTTTTTAGGACATGCCTTAGTTTCCTGGTTTAGCAAAAAGCAAAACTCTGTTTCATTATCTACAACCGAGGCAGAATATATTGCCGCCGGTTTAGCATGTGCTCAAATTTTATGGATGAAACAAACTATTTCAGACTATGGTATTAATTGTTCCACATGTCCTATAATGTGTGATAATACAAGTGCTATTAATTTGTCTAAAAATCCAGTTCATCATTCACGCACTAAACATATTGATGTACGTCATCATTTTTTAGATGATCATGTTCAGAAAGGTGATATTATTTTAAAATTTATTTCTACTGAACATCAAGTTGCCGATATTTTGACTAAGCCTTTGAAGGAAGAAACTTTTCTCAAGCATAGAAGAAATCTAGGCATTATTAGTGCATCAGAATTTGATATATAAGTATATTCATATATTTCTGATTTTTGTGAATTTTTCTATAATTGTTTGATTACTATTTATTTTTGGCATGCTACCAAATTTCGTAGCATACCAATTTAACCAATTTTTAAAACAATTTTTTTTCTGTTCTCCGTTTTGTACCTACTTTGATCCCTGGAATTTGAATTTTTTAATACTTCTCCTATATTTTATTTCTCAAAATCAAATTTCATATCGAAATTCTTACCCATTCTCTTCCACTTTGTCTCTATCTTCTTGATTCTTGTTGATATCTGTGTTCTCTCTACTGCCACATGGATACTTCTCTTTTGTCTTTTTCTCTGCTTTTCACATTGGAAAAGGCACTGACATTCCTTCTTCCTCTTCGAACTTTCCATTTTTTTTTTCATTTCTCTATTGGTTTGGACTTCACGAGAAGACTTTAAATTCTTCTGACTCTACTTTCAATGTCAAACTCGCAACCCATTTCTCTCATTGGAAATTGTTTTACAAATTTAATTCCGCCACCTGTCCTCTGGCCAAAACCGCAATCAAACAAGCCACCCAATTTAATTTGGCTTTTCAAACCCACCACTTGGGTCTCTCTTATTGGTCCACATCATCACTTCATTTTCATTCGGGTTACTCTCTTTGGATTCACGCAAGACCCTTCACATCTGTTGACTATTTTTTTCATACTTTACTTCTCCACATTTATTTCCACCTACCCCACTTAATTCTTATCCTCCACTTGGATGCCTACAATTGGCCCGTGCCACCAACCCGCCTCATCTCCCCATACGGCATATCCTTGGAACTTTCACCATATTTTTTTATTATTAGTTTTTTATTTATTTTATTCTTTTAATTTAATATATTCCCTATTTCGAGAGAATCCTCTTGCCTTGGCCTTCACATTTTCCTTCGGCCAGCACCTATCTCTCTTTATTGGTCTTTACTTTTTTCATCTTCCAATTTTTTAACCTACCTTCTTAATGTCGACCTACCATTCATTATTTTTTGTTACCTTCCCCATGTCACTCGGTTTTCACAGTCTTTAATATCTCCTTAATTATTTTCGGGTCTCTTCAACTGCCTCTTATTTTTTTAACCAACGGGTACACGTCTTCTCCAACCGTTGCCTCTTCTTCTTCCCATCTGTTCGGATTTTTGTATTTTGAATTTTTCTGGTATTCCAACTTCCTTCAGTTCTAGCAACCGCTTCCACTTCTCATCATGGCAACCGCTTGGGCTTCTGCTTCTTTCTATTTAATTCGAACTCATCTCCTTCTTTTCTCATCCTCAGCTCCTCTCCTCTTCTACTCTTTGTTTTCATCTTCTTTCTATCGTTCACCATGGCCGATCCCACTTTCCCGTCGCCCTCAGATCGGTTCCGTTCGGCCGCTGCTCAGGACCGATATCTTCGCTCGGAGGCCACTCGATTCCATCCAGAGCGTTATCTCGACTTCGGCACACCAATGATGATGCAGGTCAAGAAGCTTCTCGCCATTGTTGGGCTTCACCAACTCTGGTTGCTCACCAACAAGACTCCATATTACCCTACCCTCGTGAGAGAATTCTACGCGAATCTTGAGACTGCGGTCCACCGCGGTCAAAAATCTTTCTCCACTCAGGTTCGGGGTGTGTGCTTCACCGTCAACAGCACCAAACTCGCCACCATTATCAATCAGTCGCCGACCAATCTTGGTCTTCTCTCTTTTCCAATGACCGACTCTTCTATCAATTCTCGTCTCGCCCCAAAGTTGACCCCTCATATGTCTGCATCCAAACTCAGCCCAGAAGCCCGCATCCTCCATAAAATCGTCATTTTTAATTTGATGCCAAAGGCTGGCTCTGTTAACTATTTGGGCAATGCCCATCTCCACTGTCTGTATGCAATCATGGCCGGCTATCCCATTCATTGGGGGCATTTGCTTCTGCGTTATATGATGCGTCCTGTTTCCACTCATTTTTATTTTCCCAGTCTCATCACCCTCATCCTTCGGGCTTTTGGTGTTCCCACCGATGGAGAACTAATGCTTCAGAATGACGTTCACATTGATGAGAACATCCTTCACAGCATGGGACTACCAGATGATGTTTCTTCTCCTAACGATGACGCCGATGACGACGACGCCGTTGCTTCTGACGATGACTCCTCACATCCTGCTGCTCCGGCTACATCCTCTCGTGGCAAGGCTCCGTTTCCCGGATCTTCCTTCTCTCGCTGCGGCAAGAAGATTCATACGTCTAAGGATGGCGTTAGTCCTTCTAGGGAAACGAATGCGGTTCACTTCGCTCGTCTTTCTACTCAGGTCGCCGAAGGGTTTGCGGGAATTCCGATTCAAATGAGCAAGTACGACGAGGTTCTTCGTCACCACTCCGATGTTCTTGAGCAAATTCAGGTGGAACAGTCCTCACTCCGTTCCTCGCTGGAATCCGCCGAAGTTCTCCCTACTCGCCGAACTCGCACCCGTCGTTCTTCTCCGGGTTCCTCGTCATACCATCCCCGTTGATTCCGTTGGTTGACTCCGCACAATGCTTGCTATGACCTTAGTCTATCCGTGGTTTATCCTCTGCCGTCTGCTGGTTGCTCTTTATGATCGGTTGTTTTATCACTGGTTCTGTCTGTTGGTTGTTTTTGGGTTTCTTATATTGTTTCAGTATGTTAGTTGTCCCTGCCGTTAGCATGTTGGTTCTGTACTTTGTGATGCCTGTTGTTTTTAGTGGGTATTTTGTTTTTCAGATGCATATGATGTACTGGGCTTTCTTAAGTTGGGTTATCATCGATGTTATGTTTAATATATGATAGTTCTTTTGTGTACTTATGTCTCTCTGATTTGGTGTTCGTTACTTTAAGTATTACTTACTTTTTGTTCCTTATATACGCCATCAATAATATGTTTCTGTTCACTTTTTAATTTCCCTCATTTTCTAATTTGGCCTGCTACGAAATATCGTAGCCTGCTAATTTCTCTGTTCCACTTTTTGTGGATGACAAAGGGGGAGAAATCCGCATATATTCAGGGGGAGTTTATATTCATATACTCAGGGGGAGTAATATTTCATTTAGCTCCTTATAACATATTATCATCACCAAATTTGATACTTCATTATTCATTCACTTCATTATTCACATTATACTTATTATATTATACTCCGGGGGAGTTTATGTTCATATTATACTTATTAACACTTGTTAACTCAAATTTGATACTTCATTATTCACATTTGATACTTCATTATTTGTCATCATCAAAAAGGGGGAGAATGTTGGAACTTGGAATTTCCATCCTCTCTTCCATAAGGTTTTGATGTGACAAATCAATATATTTCATGTTACTAACTTTATCTATGCAGATGTGCAGCTTCAACATAAATTCATTCACATCACGCATTTGATCAAAGTACAAGGATCCTCTGCAAAAACAACCTTGCTACTCAAATTACGTGTGAAACACGTATCTACGGAATGATGTAATTTTTACTTTTTAGATAGCTTCAGGGGCTTGGTTATATCTTATCATATATCCCTAAAGCTCAAATCTACATCATCTCCTAACTCATTTCGGTCCTAAGTCAAAATTCGTATTTTTCAGTACTAGCCTACTAGGAATTCTCCTAGCCTACCAAAACAGTTATATTTTTGCTTGATACTTTCAGAAAAGTATCTATCCGTTGTCTATTCCACGTCACCAAAATTTTGTGACCGTTTGTTACCGTTACAAAATTGACAGGCTACGAATTTTCGTAGCATGCCAAAATGCTTTTGGGACTGAAATTTTCCAGAACAGTTTCTGACCGTTCTCCAACGTTCCTCTCAGTTTCTGAACGTTGTGCAACGTCTCTTTTAGAGCCGTTCACAACCGTTTCTAAAACCTATAAAAGGAGGGGTACCCCCTCTCATTTTCCACACACTTTCCTCTTCTTAATTCTGATTTTGTTGAAAGCAAGTCCTTGATTTTCTTAAGTAATTCTGCCATTAGTTGTTCTTTTCTTATTTGTAAGAAGAAATCATTAGATTTCTCTCTTCATTTAAGAACGGAAGAACTTGGATTTTCAACATCACTTTTGGAAAGTTGTTTGTGTTCATAATTGCAAGAAGATATCAATAGATCTCTCTCTTCTTTTATGAACCAGAGAACTTCAAGTGTTGCGCTTCATTACATATCTTTTACATCTTGAAGTTCATCTTCTAAACACCATCCTTGAATTCATTCTCAAAAATTTATAACAAGGCTATAGGTGTTTTTCTATTTCTTATTTAACAGGTTGGAATCTCTGTTTAGAGATTGTACAAAGTTTGGGACACGGGGAGTGTCGCCATTTTTGTAAGTTCGTGCTTGCGGGGCAAGTGATTATAGTGGATTGAAAATCTCTACGGGGTAGAGGACTGGAGTAGGATCACAAGGATCCGAACCAGGATAAATCTCTGTGTTTGCGATTGGTTTAATTTTCAGCACTTGTCATTTTATTTCTGTGTCATCTTTGCAAAAATTACTAACATCTTATTTGCGACAATTTTTTTTAATATACACTATTCACCCCCCCTCTAGTGTATTGATCCTTACAGGCTAAAATTACATTTCGTCAGCCGGCTCCTGATTGACACCGAAAGCTCCTGCGACATCCTGTTCTTGTCAACGGTCGAAAGGATGGGGTGGGGGCAAGCAGACCTAGAGCCCTGTGCGGGCCCCATTGTCGGCTTCACCGGCCATATGATCCCCATAGTGGGGACGATCACACTGCCGATGACTCTGGGGGAGGAACCGAGGGTCGTCACCAGGGGGACACGGTTCGTCATTGTCGACGTCGCGTCGGCGTACAACGGAATCATAGGGCGTCCATACATGATGGCCATAGAGGCGCTCCCCAGCCTGCTACACCTGATAATGAAATTCCGGACCCCGCAGGGGGTGGGACTGGTACGAGGAAACCAGGAGGTGTCTGGGGGCCGCGACAAGGGGCCAGTCAGGCACGAGAGCCCGAAGCAGGCCCTGACGGTCCTCATCCCCGACGTAAGGGAGGACTTCTGCGACCAGCGGCCGACCCCAGCTGAGGAGGTCGAGGAGGTTCCCGTAGCCGCGGAGGAAGAAAGAACCGTCTCCATCGGGACGAAACTCCCGGCCGCCCTGATAGCGGCCCTCGTCGGCCTGCTCCGGGAAAACGCGGATATATTCACCTGGTCACCCGTAGACATGCCGGGGGTTGACCCGACGGTGATCTCCCACAGGTTGAACGCGGACCCAGAAGCCTGACCTGTCCGACAGAAGAATAGAAGCGCGGGGGGCGAAAAGAAGAGGGCGGCCGAGGAAGAAGTAGAGCGGCTCCTCGAAGCCAAGTTTGTCCGGCCAGTGGATTTTCCGAACTGGCTCGCTAATGTCGTTTTGGTGAAGAAGCCCAGTGGAAAATGGTGCATGTGCGTCGACTTCACTGACCTCAACAAGGTGTGCCCAAAGGACAGTTTCCCCCTACCCCGGATCGACCGCTTGGTGGACCAGGCGTCCGGTTACGAGTTGTTAAGCTTTATGGATGCCTTCTCGGGCTACAACCAGATACCAATGGCAGAGGAGGACGAGGAAAAGACGTCCTTTGTCACCGATAAGGGCACCTTCTGTTACACCAAGATGCCCTTTGGACTGAAGAACGCCGGGGCGACCTATCAGCGAATGGTAGACCGAATATTCAGCCCTCAGGTGGGGAGAAACTTGGAGGTCTACATCGACGACATGCTGGTAAAGAGTAGGAGGGCCCCAGACCACCTCGTCGACTTACCGAAAACGTTCCAAAGGGTCTGCCAATACAACTTAAGACTGAACCCCGCAAAGTGTATCTTCGACGTGCAGTCGAGAAATTTCCTAGGCTTCATGATAACGAAGCGGGGGATCGAGGCGAACCCCAACAAGGTGACGACCGTCATCAATATGGCGGAACCCTGGACGATCCGAGACTTGCTGCGACTGAACGGCCGGATCGCTGCTCTGGGGCGATTCCTGTCGAAATCTGCGGAGAAGTCACTCCCCTTTTTCAGGGTCTTGTGCACTGCCTTTGGCGAAGCTAAGGACAAGAGGAAGGTGATCCCATGGGACAACGACTATGCACGGGCGTTCGCGGAGCTGAGGGCTTACCTACAAAGTCCATCGCTCCTCACACGGCCAGAAGAAGGCGAACCCCTAGGGTTGTACTTGGCAACCAACGAAGAGGCCGTTAGTTCCGTCTTGATCAAGGAGGAAGGGGGGGTGCAGCGCCCTGTTTACTATGCCCGCCGGATCCTTCGGGAGGCAGAGACTCGCTACAGTCCCATCGAGAGAGCTGCCTACTGCCTAATCACCACAGCCTGAAAGCTCCGACCATACTTCCATTCCCATCCCATCGCCGTCCACAGCGACATGCCCCTCGAGAAAAACCTAAAGAGGTTGGAGCGGTCGGGGAGGATGCTCAACTGGAGTGTCGAGCTCAGCGAGGTCGACATAACATACAAAGCCCGGACGGTGATCAAGGGCCAGGCGCTGGCCGACTTCGTGGTGGAATGCACCGCAGGGGGGCGCTCCGGGGGACCAACCAGAGCCCCCATCGGCAACCGTGTCCCCGCGGGGGGGGGGGGGGGGGGGGGGGCGAACCCTCAAAGCCCTCCCGGATGGACGTGGACGAATTATGGACCATCCACGTCGATGGCTCCGCGACGGGATCCGGGACGGGGGCGGGTATCGTCATTCAAACCCCCGACAGGTGCTCGTTGGAATACGCCCTACGCTTCAACTTCCCGGCAACCAACAATGTCGCGGAATACGAGGCCGCGGTCAACGGGTTGAAGCTCGGTAGGGCGGTGGGGGCGACGAACGTGTTGCTCCTTAGTGACTCACAGCTCGTCATCCAACAGATCCAAGGAAGCTTCGAGGCCCGAGAAGAAACGATGAAGCGCTACCTTAAGCGCATCCAGATCGAGCTACGCAAGTTTAAGAAGGCGGACGTCCAGCACCTGCCCCGCTCCAACAACCTCCGGGCGGACGCCCTGTCTAAGCTGGCCTCCTCCTCCGCGGCCGAGATCAGGAAGGCCATCTACGTCGAAAGCCTATTGACCCCAACCATTGACGAAGAAGAACTGATGTGTGCGGGCACGGTGACGACGTGGATGACCCCCATTACGAAGTACTTGGAGACGGGGGACCTGCCCGAGGAGCGGATGCTGGATAAAAAGGTGGAGAGGCGGGCCCTGTCATTCGTACTCCTCGACGAAGTGATGTACCGCCGCCGCCACGCCAACTTCGACGTCCTGCCCTATCTAAAGTGCTTGGGCTCGGAGCAGGCTGAGCAAGTCATCCGCAAAGTGCACGAAGGCTTCTGAGGAAACCACCATGGCGGTCGTACCATCGCCCACAAAATAATGCGCCAGGGGTACTATTGGCCGACAATGATCCGGGACGCGGTACAATACGTCAAGAGGTGCGAGGCGTGCCAGAAATTCTGCCGACGGACGACTGCACCTCCGGCCAACATGATGCCCATTGTGAGCCCGATCCCATTTGCCAAATGGGGACTCGACATCCTTGGGCCTTTCCCGAAGGCCTACGGGGGAAGAAAATATCTAGTCGTCGTCGTGGACTACTTCATAAAGTGGGTGGAGGCAGAGCCGCTAGCGCGTATCACGTGGACGGACATGAAGGGCTTTATCTGGCAATCCATTATATGTCGCTTCGGGATACCCCGCTCGATAGTCACGGATAACGGAAGGCAGTTCGATTGCGAAGGCTTCCGTGACTTCTGTTCGGGCTGGGGAATCAAACTCCATTTCACGTCAGTCGCCCACCCGCAGTGCAACGGAATGGCGGATGCCGCGAATAAATGCATCTTGAACCCTATGAAGAAAAAAGTGGACACCGCCCTTGGGGCATGGGTCGACGAGCTGCCGGGAATCCTATGGTCCTATCGCACCATCCACAAGGCCTCAACAGGAGAAAGCCCGTTCATGCTGGCATACGGATCGGAGGCGGTCGTTCCCGTGAAAATTGGAGAAGAGACGCTCCGACTAAAACTCTTCAACGAAGAGATCAATGGAGAGGGACTCGGCCTCAGTCTTGAATTGATAGACGAGGTAAGAGACCGGGCCCTGACGAACCTCGTCAAGCATAGCCAGAGGATGGCGCGACACTACGACTCCCGGCTGAAGCAGCGGACTTTCAGGATCGGTGACTTGGTCCTCAGAGACGGCACCTTCAGACCCGAGACCGCCCTGCGGGGAAAGTTGGCCGCCAAATGGGAAGGGCCCTACAAGGTCATCGATATCATCGGACCAGCCACGTACATCTTGGCAACCCCAGATGGGAATGAGCTGGCCCATCCTTGGAATGCAAAACACCTGCTAAAGTTCTACCAATAGTTGTGAGTTTTTCTTTTATATATACAAGATACACATCTACCCGCTTTCCCCAACAATGTTGTTTCCACATAAGTGTTTCAGCGTGAACCTCCGAACCTCTGGGGCAGGGCCAACCCTAGCCACCCAAACCAGACAAGGGTACGGGCCGGGCTACACGCTGCTCCCCCCTCAAGACCTCTGGGGCAGGGCCAACCCTAGCCACCCAAACCAGAGAAGGGCACGGGCCGGGCTACGCGCCCGCTCCCCCCCTCAAGACCTCTGGGATAGGGCCAACCCTAGCCACCCAAACCAGAGAAGGGCACGGGCCGGGCTACGTGCCCGCTCCCCCCCTCAAGACCTCTGGGGCATGGCCAACCCTAGCCACCCAAACCAGAGAAGGGCACGGGCCGGGCTACGCACCCGCTCCCCCCCTCAAGACCTCTGGAGCAGGGCCAACCCTAGCCACCCAAACCAGAGAAGGGCACGGGCCTGGCTACGGGCCCGCTCCCCCCTTAAGACCTCTGGGACAGGGCCAACCCTAGCCACCCAAACCAGAAAAGGGCACGGGCCGGGCTACGCGCCCGCTCCGCCCCTCAAGACCTCTGGGGCAGGGCCAACCCTAGCCACCCAAACCAGAGAAGGGCACGGGCCGGGCTACGTGCCCGCTCCCCCCCTCAAGACCTCTGTGGTAGGGCCAACCCTAGCCACCCAAACCAGAGAAGGGCACGGGCTAGGCTACGCGCCCGCTCCCCCCCTCAAGACCACCCAAACCAGAGAAGGGCACGGGCCGGGCTACGCGCCCGCTCCCCCCCTCAAGACCTCTGGGGCAGGGCCAACCCTAGCCACCCAAACCAGAGAAGGGCACGGGCCGGGCTACGCGCCCGCTCCCCCCCACAAGACCTCTGGGGCAGGGCCAACCCTAGCCACCCAAACCAGAGAAGGGCACGGGCCGGGCTACGCGCCCGCTCCCCCCCTCAAGACCTCTGGGGCAGGGCCAACCCTAGCCACCCAAACCAGAGAAGGGCACGGGCCGGGCTACGCGCCCGCTCCCCCCCTCAAGACCTCTGGGGCAGGGCCAACCCTAGCCACCCAAACCAGAGAAGGGCACGGGCCGGGCTACGCACCCGCTCCCCCCCTCAAGACCTCTGGGGCAGGGCCAACCCTAGCCACCCAAACCAGAGAAGGGCACGGGCCGGGCTACGTGCCCGCTCCCCCCTCAAGACCTCTGGGGCAGGGCCAACCCTAGCCACCCAAACCAGAGAAGGGCACGGGCCGGGCTACGCGCCCGCTCCCCCCCTCAAGACCTCTGGGGCAGGGCCAACCCTAGCCACCCAAACCAGAGAAGGGCACGGGCCGGGCTACGCGCCCGCTCCCCCCCTCAAGACCTCTGGGGCAGGGCCAACCCTAGCCACACAAACCAGAGAAGGGCACGGGCCGGGCTACGCGCCCGCTCCCCCCCTCAAGACCTCTGGGGCAGGGCCAACCCTAGCCACCCAAACCAGAGAAGGGCACGGGCCGGGCTACGCGCCCGCTCCCCCCCTCAAGACCTCTGGGGCAGGGCCAACCCTAGCCACCCAAACCAGAGAAGGGCACGGGCCGGGCTACGTGCCCGCTCCCCCCCTCAAGACCTCTGGGGCAGGGCCAACCCTAGCCACCCAAACCAGAGAAGGGCACGGGCCGGGCTACGCGCCCGCTCCCCCCCTCAAGACCTCTGGGGCAGGGCCAACCCTAGCCACCCAAACCAGAGAAGGGCACGGGCCGGGCTACGCGCCCGCTCCCCCCTCAAGACCTCTGGGGCAGGGCCAACCCTAGCCACCCAAACCAGAGAAGGGCACGGGCCGGGCTACACGCCCGCTCCCCCCCCCCCTCAAGACCTCTGGGGCAGGGCCAACCCTAGCCACCCAAACCAGAGATGGGCACGGGCCGGGCTACGCGTCCGCTCCCCCCCTCAAGACCTCTGGGGCAGGGCCAACCCTAGCCACCCAAACCAGAGAAGGGCACGGGCCGGGCTACGCGCCCGCTCCCCCCTCAAGACCTCTGGGGCAGGGCCAACCCTAGCCACCCAAACCAGAGAAGGGCACGGGCCGGGCTACGCGCCCGCTCCCCCCCTCAAGACCTCTGGGGTAGGGCCAACCCTAGCCACCCAAACCAGAGAAGGGCACGGGCCGGGCTACGCGCCCGCTCCCCCCCTCAAGACCTCTGGGGCAGGGCCAACCCTAGCCACCCAAACCAGAGAAGGGCACGGGCCGGGCTACGCGACCACTCCCCCCTCAAGACCTCTGGGGCAGGGCCAACCCTAGCCACCCAAACCAGAGAAGGGCACGGGCCGGGCTACGCGCCCGCTCCCCCCTCAAGACCTCTGGGGCAAGGCCAACCCTAGCCACCCAAACCAGAGAAGGGCACGGGCCGGGCTACGCGCCCGCTCCCCCCCTCAAGACCTCTGGGGCAGGACCAACCCTAGCCACCCAAACCAGAGAAGGGCACGAGCTGGGCTACGCGCCCGCTCCCCCCCTCAAGACCTCTGGGGTATGGCCAACCCTAGCCACCCAAACCATAGAAGGGCACGGGCCGGGCTACGCGCCCGCTCCCCCCCTCAAGACCTCTGGGGGCAGGGCCAACCCTAGCCACCCAAACCAGAGAAGGGCACGGGCCGGGCTACGCGACCGCTCCCCCCCTCAAGACCTCTGGGGCAGGGCCAACCCTAGCCACCCAAACCAGAGAAGGGCACGGGCCGGGCTACGCGCCCGCTCCCCCCTAAGACCTCTGGGGCAGGGCCAACCCTAGCCACCCAAACCAGAGAAGGGCACGGGCCGGGCTACGCGCCCGCTCCCCCCCAAGACCTCTGGGGCAGGGCCAACCCTAGCCACCCAAACCTGAGAAGGGCACGGCCCGGGCTACGCGCCCGCTCCCCCCATCAAGACCTCTGGGGCAGGGCCAATCCTAGCCACCCAAACCAGAGAAGGGCACGGGCCGGGCTACGCGCCCGCTCCCCCCCTCAAGACCTCTGGGGCCGGGCCAACCCTAGCCACCCAAACCAGAGAAGGGCACGGGCCGGGCTACGCGCCCGCTCCCCCCTCAAGACCTCTGGGACAGGGCCAACCCTGGCCACCCAAACCAGAGAAGGGCACAGGCCGGGCTACGCGACCGCTCCCCCCCTTCAAGACCTCTAGGGCATGGCCAACCCTAGCCACCCAAACCAGAGAAGGGCACGGGCCAGGCTACACGCCCGCTCCCCCCCTCAAGACCTCTGGGGCAGGGCCAACCCTAGCCACCTAAACCAGAGAAGGGCACGGGCCGGGCTACGCGCCCGCTCCCCCCCTCAAGACCTCTGGGGCAGGGCATATGCCTCACCGCGTAACCACACCCCAGACTTGGCAGACCCTTGATCCTTGAAAAGTCGAACCCGGGAAGGAGGACAAGGGCACGTAAACTGGGACAAACGAGGCGTCAGTTCCCGAGGAGGCGGTCCCGATGTGACTCGACGAAACGAAAGGACGCTCGGGAAATACGCCACCATTAATGGTACACTCCAAAAGAGGTTCCCTAAGCGCCACCTGGCAAAAGCAGTTTCCAACATGCGTAATTCCGAGGAGCCCATTAATAATACCAGCTCATCGCAATAATTACGGGGGAAATATTCAACAAAATCCCCCTATAAAGACACCACTCACCCTCCCGAAAGAGAAAAGAACAAAGAGTCGAAAGATATGAGAAATCGGTACCGACACCCCCCACCCGCTAGGAAACGGGCCGAGATGCCTCGTCCTAACAAAAGGGAGGTCACCGGCCACCAGTGGTTCCCTCCTCCCTGGGCGACGGTCGCTACATCTCCACTACCTCCGATAGGATATTCCCCTTTCAAATGGATCACCAATAGGATATTCCACTTACACAAGGGAAATCCACCTTTCACTCCTCCGTCTGGTCTAAACAGGACGAGTCGGAGAAAGGTAGGCATCCGCTCCCCGCCGGTAGGAAAGGCAAAAGCCCCCCGGGCTTGCAGGCCTGTACCTCCTCACCTTCGACCTCCGGACGGGGACCTCGGCAAGGCTGCATCCCCGACGAGCCCAAAAGGCAAGTCATGGCGTTTCAGCCCGCCCCAGCACAATCGGGACCCGAACCCCGCCCTCAAACCCAAACCGCAAGGCGTGGAGGGGAGGCGGCCCGATTGTCAAGATCTCCCACCGCCCTCAAACCCAAACCGCGAGGCATGGAGGGAGATGACAAAGCAATGGAGGGGAGGCGGCCCGATCGTCAGGATCCCCCCTGGACAAACGCCACAGCAAGACAGCTTCCCTACCGCATCCACCTGGCCGAGGAGACCTTGCAACCCGTCAACACAGAGGGCGGACGCTCACCTAGGTGCCAAGAACAACTGAAGTTAAAAAGGCCCACCCGGCAGAGGGTAACCCCTAAATCCTGAGGTCGTTCACCGCAGGCGAGGACAACTCCATAGCCTGCCCCAGGGCCGGATCTTACCCCCCAACGGGCGATAATCTAAGTACTCGTGTACGAACAATAGAAGAGTTCTTATAAATTTAAATGAAAACATTCATCCTTATCAAATTCGCTTTAACTTTCTGAGAATGCCATAGCATGAAGCGATCCCCCTGCCAAGGGCCGGGCGAGCTCACGAAACGGAACCACCCTCACGGTGGGGAAAGTAGGAACAGAGCATCGCACTCCCCCGATACTACGCTTTAAACCGAGACCCCTCGCCAACTAAAATCCATGATACCTTTCAGTAAAAGGGGAAAGGGTTGAATTGAGGCCCGCCCTGCGGGGCCACTTCCGCCCGAGGCAAAATCCACTCGTGACGGACACCCAGGGGTCGCCCATACAGGGGGTAGCCCCTGTCCATGATAGGGCGGAATGTCTCATCCCGAAATTATCCGGTGATTCCCCGTCCCGCCCAAAGACAACACATAGACCATCAACATCCCCCTCCCCCAGACCTCGCGCTCTCGGACAAGGGAATGTTGGGGGCAGTAATTGTGTACTCACGCAAGAAAACAAAATAGGTAACACCAGTGATAAAACATGGCAAAGACCGACTTTCCAGTGATGACTCGCTCGCATCGGTAGGGGCTACCCGGTTCGGACCGCACAGCGACCAACTACCCGGGGCTGGCCTCCCAAACCACATCTAGTTTCCCCTGCCAGATTAGGCCCACGATCCTCGAAAACTCAATCCTGGGAATAAGGACAAGGACACGTAAACTGGGGCGGACCGGATGCAAGCCAGAAACTGCGAAACAATGCCTGTCGGGTATACGGCTGGTCCCGATAAGGCAGCGCCATGATGCGACTCGACGAAACGAAAGGATGCTTGGAAAACACGCCATCAGCAGCAACACGCCCCCCCCGAGAGGCCAGGATAGACGAACCGTGTCAGGTGCCGCCAGGAAAAAACGGTTCCCAAAGCGTGTGATTCGGTGGAGCCCATTAGTGGCACTAGTCACTCACATTATCCAAGGCGAACCCTTCCTCAGAATCCCTCTATAAGTACCCCCCTCCAGAGTTTAGGGGGGAGGAGAAGATACACGAGAGGGAATCGTATCCCCTCACATCGGGTATGAAAAAGCTCTGGACACCCCACCGAGCTACGGAGAAGGCCGATGTCCACCCACGAGCCTCACTTCTCCCACCAGTGACCGCCTCCACTCCGCGACCTCTGATAGGATATTCCCCTTACACATGGGAGGCTCCGCCGGCCAGCCTTTCTCCTGCTCTTAACCAGATGAGACAGCAGGTCCGGAAGGCTAGCAACGGGCCGCCACACCCCAATTAACATCCACCCCACGGCGATCTCTACCGGGTGTGAGGGTGGAAACCCCCAACGGGTCTCCCCACGACCCACCTGCCTGCCCCCAACCTTCCCCACGAGGCCGGCCCGCCGGACTCCCCCTCCGGAGGGCAATGCTACCACCTCCACCTCATCCTCCGCCTCCTCCAGGTACGGGATCCCCGGCGAGGCCGTGCAACCATCCAGCACGGCGACGGCGAGACAGAACGCGATGAAGCAGGGAAGGGGAAGGAAGAAGATCCACCTGACAACGAGGGCCAGCCCTCCCGAAGGGGGGTCACCGCAGGGTTGCATCCCCGATGAAGCCAAACGGTGATTCATGGCACGTCAGCTCGCCCCCGGACAGCGAGGCTGAAAGAGTTCAGAGGTCAGTAGAAAGGAAGACCGTCCCGCAACAGGGACCTGCTCACCCCGATGCAGCGGGCGACGAGTTAAAACAACCTCCCGCCCCGACCACGGGTTTCGTCACACCTGCCCTATTGTTGTAAATACCATCTAGATCTCCTGTAAAGGCTGATGAATAATATCCTTCCCTACGGACCCCTTACCCTAAGCCCAAGCGCACAACAGCTAGGAATTTCACCAGGCACAGTGCGGCTAAAGCACCGCAAAAATAACAACCACGTCCGGTGAACACATCACAACGAAAACCATGGCCTTCTCGAAAAAGTCGGGCTCCCCCAAAGTTCGACCCAGCCGCCACATATAATGGCACGTCGTTAAGGGGCAACGTCCCTCCCCAAATCGCAGTGTCCCACCTCTTCGCTTGGATCCCACTCGGGACAAGATCTCACGATCCCGCAACATCGGGCAATACTCCGCGGGAGCCGTGTCGCCACTCCTGAGCGTGGACCCAATTCCGAACCATGTTAGAAGGGAGGTAGTGTTACGCCATCCGAGCCAAGCCGGGCTTCCGCCTCGCACTCGAATGCCGGGGGCAATTGTTACGACCCAAAGATCTTGGGAGTCCGACTCCCGCCCAGATCCGCTGACATACCTCATTAACTCACCCCTTTGCGAAAGCACCGCCGTCCCGGAGGTCTGAGGCCACACAGGAATGGGCGCACCTCGCAGCGCTCCCCCCCGGCCGAGGCGTACAACCGCTATCGCTCGGCCCGCCAGGGGCAGTGTGCCTGGGGAGTGCCTAGACAACGCCGCCGGGGATGCTGACAGAGGCACGGGCATATCCCTCTCTGTCGGGCCGGACAACCCCCGAACAGGACGACCCGACGGGACCCCACGAGCCCCACCATCGGGGATAGCATCGCCGGACCTTCAATTCCTCGCGCACGACAAACAACCTAGTGTAAGGACACGACTGACACTAACGCCGCCCGACCCTCTGACAAAGCACCCCTTGGCCGCTGAGCCTCCTGACACTTAATGCTTTCGGTCCTGACACCCTGACAAAAGTGCCCCTGGCCGTTGCGCCGTCTGACAAAAGCGGGGCAGACACTCCTGTTCCTGACATCCTCGTCCAAAGCTTCCGCTGACAGCCGAGCCAGCTCAGCACGTCGAGTCAGCATGCCAGGTCAGCCCCACATAATCATCTCCCCTCAGGTATAAATACCCCCTCACCTCTTACGGTAAGGGGGTTGGCAAATTCTCTCTCGCAATCCATTATTCACACACGAGAGCAAAGGTCGTCCATATCTTTGTTCTCCCACTTATAGCTCGCCACGTACGGTCGACACACCCTCAGTCCGACCGGCGTGCTCAGCCCCCGTTTTAAGTCCTATTACTGACTTAGGCATCGGAGGGGCTAAGGGTTGGACCCCAACCCTGCCCTTCTGACGAGTTGCTCGTGGTGCAGGAAAGCTCGCCCCTTGGTCGACGTCAGCCTTTGGCTCCCGCCACCCGATCCTCTTCCGCCGTGTCCGGTGAGATTTGACTCCGTGGCCACCCCCGACGGCAAGTCTAGCCTCTTCACCCCACTAATCACTTGTTAAATAGCCCACCTAAACCCTCTTATCAACATAACCAACGTGCCCTTGGTTCCCCTCAATACAAATTCATTGTACGCGAGTTCCACCTCGTAACACTATGCATGCTGTGTTATCTTCAAATCAGACAATGGGCTCAAGATCACCAGTCTTCAGGCCGGTGGTATCAAGGATATGTTGGACGACGGAGCGAAACCAGAAACACTCTTTGCTTGCTTCGTGGATGGCAATGAGTTTAGTGTGGTTGGATGATGTCGCTGTCGTGGTTTACTTTACCGATCTCCATGAGATAGCAGTCCCGCCATAGGTAAACACAAAGCCAGTTTGTGATTTTGCTATGTGAGGATCAGATAGGTAACCTACATTAGCATAACCAAGTAACTGGGAGGAGGAACCTCTCTGGTAGTATAATCCCAGATCTATAGAACCTTGGAGATAGCGTAGAAGATACTTTACCCCGTTCCAATGGCGCTTTGTAGGCGCAGCACTGTGTCTGGAAAGTAGATTAACTGCAAATGCTATATCGGGACGCGTGCAGTTTGCCAAATATAGAAGTGCTCCAATGGCACTGAGGTCGGGTACTTCAGGACCCAATAACTCCTCCCCCTCTTACAATGGTCGGAAGGGGTCCTTATGGATATCCAGTGATCTCACGACCATAGGAATACTTAAAGGATGACATTGTCCCATTCTAAACTTGTTTAAAAGTTTTCTTGTATAGTTTGATTGGTGTAACAGGATACCACCTCGTATCTGTTCAATCTGTAAGCCAAGACAGTACCTCGTTTTGCCTATATCTTTCATTTTGAAGGTATGCTTTAGGCTTTCAGATATCTCATTGATCTCTGCTGGAGATCCTATGAGATTTAAGTCGTCAAATATACTGCGAAGATTACAAATCCCGTTCCCGTTCTTTTGATAAAGATACACGGGCAAACTTCATTGTTTGTGAATCCTTGCTGTGCAAGGAAAACGCTTAGTCTATTATACCACATCTTTTCTGATTGCTTTAGACCATATAATGATCTTTGAAGCCTGACCAAGAAGACATCCCGAGGTCTCTCTTTCATCTCTGGGGGTAATTAAACCCATCTGGAAGTCTCATATAGATTTCTTTATCTATATCGCCATATAGATATGCAGTCACAACGTCTATGAGCTGCATTTCTAGGCTTTCCAGAGATGATAGGCTAAGCAAGAATCAGAAAGTGATCACATCCATGACCGGGGAATATGTATCTTCATAATCAATCCCCGGCCTTTGGGAAAATCCATGTGCTACAAGTCGTGCCTTGTAGCATACGATCACGTTTTCTTCATTTCTTTTTCTTATGAAGACCCACTTATATCCCACGGTTTAAACACCTACAAGTGTTTGGACTACTGGTCCAAAGACTTTGCATTTCAAGAGTGAGTCCAGCTCTACTCTTATTGCCTTGTCCCACTATGGCCAATCATCTCTGCGCTTACATTCTGCTAGAGATCGTGGTTCGACGTGTTGGATATGAACGACATGTATACACCCATGAGGGGATGTATGAGGGTATACGGACCTCAGATGTCACGTGCATGAAAGCATGTGCGAAGGGAACCTTTCATGTGTGAAAAGGACCACTCGATAAGTGGAAAAAGTCACTTTATAAGTGCATAAAGGCACTTGATAAGTGCATAAGGAAGAGGATAAGGAAATGTGCTAATATAGGATAATAAGCTTGTATATGGTTATTTCCTACAATAACTACCCCTAAAGCCTATAAATAGGACCCAAGGGTAAGGCTTTTAAGGCTAATCCTTCATGCCATAAGTTTGCATAAGGCATTCTTTTTACTCTTCTCCCTTCCATCAAGTTCTTCTCCTAAAGTTAGATTTAGACGGTGGAAATGCTGCTTCGATCCTCTGTGACGAAGTACTGACCGTTGTGACGAATCCGAGGGCGAAGTTCAGAGACTACGGTGCCGCGTATACGAACATAAGTCTCTCCTCTTCATTCGATCCTAACATCATCGTTTTGACAGGATCCAACATTGGTATCGGAGCCATACGGGTTCTCTCCGGTCTCACCGATGAACGAGGCGTTGTCTTTTTCACGAATGAGTTTCATACCATTATGGATATGGTAGGAGCGCATCATGACGGAGAGAATCGCAGCAGTTGTTCTTTTCACGTTAGGGTCTTCTGTCATTATGGATATGGCAGGAACTCTCTGTGACGGGAAGAACTGACCGTTCATCTCGCCAAACTCGCACTCTTCATGGATGCTGAGTCTCCATTCAATAGGGAATGTGAACTCTCTTCATGTGGAGCATGAAGTTTGCGGTCGTGAAGGTATGTTATTTTTTTGGCACACGGCCATTGAAACATAACTACTTTCTCGATGAACGGGTGTCTCATCGGAGAAGATAGCAGTTATTCTCAACGGAGAAGATGACCTCTTTGGTGCATGATCGCCATGGCCATATGGGCCATGGAGGCTATGCACCCACCTCCCCATGCGGAGGGGGTTGGCTACGGCCAATGACAACCAAGACCCCCCCCCCCCTCCGGGAGGGGGAGTGTGCAAACTGGACCCCAAAGGAGGGGAGGCCGGCCATGGCCAAAGGGCCATGGCCGGCAAGCACATCGGCCAGGGCCGGCCCTGGCCTCAGCCAGGGCCCTGGCCAGCCCTGGCAGAGGCCAGGGACAGGCACTACCGGCCCTGGCCGAGGCCAGGGCCAGTCGAGGCCAGGGCCAGGCCACTGCTGGCCCTTGGCCTCAGCCAGGGCCAAGCCCCGGTCAGCCCAGTAAATGGGGGGGACTTGCATGGGCGGTGGCTTGCATGACCGGTCTCTACGGAGCCGGCGACAGTTGTCTGCGACAAAATTCCCCTCTAGGAGGGGAATGCCTGAATCCATACGGGAGCCGACGGCGGTGGCTTGCAGAAAACTCCCCTCAAGGGGTGTTCGGCCTTGGCCAAGTTGAAATGGCAACTCTCTCTACGAAAGAGAGAAGAATCCGGCCTTGGCACGGCCACGGCTCGACTCCGGCAATGGCCGGGGCATGCCAACACCTTCCGCTGCAAAATACGTTTGCAAAATACGTTTGAAAAATACGTTTTCAAAATACGTTTTTCAAAAACGCTTTTCCGCTGCAAAGTACTATAAGAGTACTGTTATTTGATAAAGTGATGGGGAAATATTGAAAGTTGTTCTAGATGGTGATTGGGATCGTAATGACTTTTCCGATTCTAGAACAACATCTTCAATATTTTTCGAAAGTAACTTATCAAATATAATAATATCATTCCAAGTGGGATTTTCCAAGTGGGGGTGATATTAATCTAGTCTGAAATTTCCACATTCGATTGATTCAGCGTCTCAATGGATCATGATTCGGCCAGTAGTCTTTTGGACTAGTTTGTGGGACACCTCAGCTCTATCTGGGGGTAGTGAACCATGGACTAGCCTGCCCCTGGTCGATCCGCTGGCCGAGACTGCTGAATTATGAAAAAGTCTAAAATGATGACTATAAATATGAAATTTATGCAATGTTTTTTGATCGAACCTTCTTTTTATATCTTTTGCAGCATTTTAAAGCTAAAATGTCTTCCGCTTCCAAGAACATCGTCGCTGAGTTAAACAAAGGTGAAAAACTCAACGGCGATAATTACAAACTATGGTCCATAAAAATACAATATGTTCTAGAGGAGCAAGATGTGCTCGAAACTCTGAAGAACAAAATGATTGAACCAGAGTTGGGCACTACGGCCTAACACAGAAGAGACAAGGAAGCTTTCGATTCTTGGTCTCGGAAGAACAAGATCGCTCGCATTACGTTGTTGTCCAGTATGGCTGATGACATAATGCACATCTTCTGAGAGCATGACCTAGCCATGGACATATGGTCCAAGCTAGAGGAGAAGTTTGGTGGCACCTCGGTGTCCAAACTTCGTTCTTTAACTATAAGATTCGATTCGTACAAGAAACGTCCAGATCATTCCATGGGGAAGCATCTGCAACATATGACGAATCTCATCTCAGAGTTAAAGGATGCAGGTCTTGTGCTCACTGATGAGCAACAAATCCAAGCAGTCATACGTTCCCTACCAAATGGGTGGGACCAAATGAAGATGCATTTCACTCATAATGAGAGCATCAAGAACTTCAGCGATGTTTCTAAGCACCTCGAGTTAGAGGAAGAGCGGCTTGCGGCCGCCAAGCCAAGTGCAGAAGTGCACATGGTTGCTAGTTTCTCACACGGGGGAAAGAAACGGATAAATCGTTCGAAGTTTACTAATGAACGTAATAAGCAACCAAAGTCTACCAAGAAACTCAAACATAAGGGTGGGCACAAGAAATGGCACAAGAAGAAGGACTTGAAGAAGATCAAGTGTTTCACGTGCAATAAGTTAGGTCACTATGCTCGTTCATGTACTAGTGGATGTGACGAGGTAACTTGTAATAATACTAGTTACATATGTGTTTCTAGTTCAATATTTCTTGTAGAATCTAATCCTTTTTGGATAATTGATTCAGGTGCCACCGACCACATAGCAAGGGACAGACGGTCCTTCGTGGAGTATCACCGGATACCCCAAGGAACGAAGTGGATCTATGTAGGAAACAACACACATGTTGAAGTGAAAGGCGTTGGGACGTGCAAGCTCGTCTTGGACAACGGCCGCACTATCCTACTTCATGATGTTCTCTTCGCTCCGGATATTCGAAGGAATATTATATCTATGGTCGTTTTACTGGGTCTTGGTTATAGTTGGTTCTTTCATAGTTGTAAAGTGGACTTGTCTTGTAATAATTCTTTAATTGGTTCTGGGTATGTTTTCAAAGGATTTGTTGTATTAAATACAATGTATGATTCCTCATCTTATAATGAAAATTTCTTTGTTGCAAATTCATCAAATTATGAGTCAGATGTAATTTGTTGGCATGCAAGGCTTGGTCACATTGGACCAACACGAATGGATAGACTTGCCAAACGTGGCCTCCTATCCAATGTTTCAAAGGTCGAAATGTCGACTTGCGAACATTGCCTTGTAGGGAAATCTTGTCGCAAGCCGTTTGGAACTGGCACAAGGGCCGAGGTTCCATTACAGCTCATCCATTCGGACATATGTGGTCCGATGAATGTCAAGACAAGACGCGGGAAGTCCTATTTCATCACTTTTATTGATGACTTCACCCGATTCGGTCATATCTATTTGATATCCCACAAAAGTGAAGCATTAACCTGCTTTAAAAACTATATGAGTTTGGTGAAAAATCAATTAGATCGCAAGATTAAGGTCTTGCGAACCGATAGAGGCGGTGAATACCAATCAACAAGTTTTAAGGAACTTTGTGATGAAAAAGGCATAGTTCATCAGGTAACTATGCATTATACTCCGCAACAAAATGGTGTTACAGAAAGGAGGAATAGGAATTTAATGGAAATGGTCCGTTCAATGATGGCGCATGCCAACTTGCCAATCACCTTTTGGGGTGATGCATTATTGACGGCCGCTTTCATTTTGAATCGCGTACCCTTGAAATCAGTTAGCTCCACTCCTTATGAGTTGTGGAACCAAAGGTCTCCTGACTTGAGCATATTAAAACCTTCGGGGTGTGCATCCTACGCACATATTTCCTCCCATAAGTATGGCAAACTTGGGCCAAGGGGAGGAAATGTATCTTTATACGATACGCAGAAAACTCCAAAGGTTATATTTTCATTGGTCAGGAAGACAATGGAGGACTAATTGAATTTGAGTCGAGGGATGTCACTTTCTTGGAAAACGAGTTTCCAAGACAGGACGAGATAAGTCAGGACTTATCTCTATTTGAGATTTATGATCAAGAAGGATTACCTCATTCGAGTGGGAGAATTCTTGGTGAAGACGAAAATACGTTTCAACCTTCACCAATGGATGATACGAATGATGCGAATCCTATTCCATACAGGAATAATGATCCAAGTGGGAGCATTTCTAACGACATTCCAAGTGGGAGTGATATTAGAATTGATCCAAATTCGAGTCAACAAGGACTTGAAGAATCTCAAATACGACGTAGTAGTCGTACAAGGTTAGCTCCTCTAAGATTTGAGGATGAATTCCCACAAACCTTTATGACTTTACTACAAGAAGATGACGAGCCTGCTACTTTCAAACAGGCCGTATCATGCCCTGCAAAAGACAAATGGATAGAAGCGATGAAGGAGGAATTAGAATCCATGAAAGTTAACCGAGCTTGGGACTTGGTTGACTTACCCAGAGGACGTAGAGCTATTGGGAACAAATGGGTTCTCAAGATCAAGCATAAGGCTGATGGCTCTATAGACAGATATAAAGCTCGCCTTGTCGCAAAAGGTTTTACGCAACAGGAAGGGATAGACTACGAAGAGACCTTCTCACCTGTTGTGCGTTTTACCTCGATTCGCTTGATTCTGGCTATGGTAGCTTGCTTAGACCTCGAATTACATCAAATGGATGTAAAGACTGACTTTCTCAATGGAGAATTGGACGAGGAGATCTATATGGAACAACCAACAGGGTTTGTAAAAGAAGGAAACGAACATAAGGTTTGTAAACTTCGTAAGTCCATATATGGTCTTAAACAATCCTCGAGGCAATGTTATATACGATTTCAAGAAGTTGTCTTATCAAATGATTTTTCCATGCTTGATGAAGATAACTATGTATATATCAAGAGGATTAAGAGCAAGTATGTTATTATATCTCTATATGTAGATGACATTTTAATAGCCAGAAATGAAAAGGGCTTTGTGATGGATATCAAGGCTTGGCTTTCATCAGTTTTTGAGACGAAAGACATGGGAGAAGCCGCATATATCCTTGGAGTTAAGATTTCAAGGAATCGTTCGAAGAAACTTCTCTCTCTTTCACAAGTGACTTATATAAAGAATGTTCTAGAACGTTTTAATATGCAGGACTGCAAGTCCATTGATACTCCTATAAGCAAATGCGATAATTTATGTTTGAAATCATGTCCAAAGAACCAAAAGGAAAAGGAAATTATGGAAAAAGTTCCATATTCCAGTGCAGTTTGGTAGTCTTTTGTACGCTATGATGTGTACAAGACCGGACATCTGTTTTGCCGTTGGAATGGTAAGTCGTTACCAATCCAATCCAGGACAAGTACACTGGAAAGCGGTTAAGAGGATAATGCGGTATCTTAAAGGAACTGCAGACTATGCTTTATGCTATCAAGGAGATGCCTTGAGGCTCGAAGGCTACACTGATGCTGATTAGGCGGGTGATCTCGATGAGCGACGATCGACCTCAGGATATGTTTTTTTACTCGGATCTGGTGCAATATCCTGGAGTAGCAAGAAACCATCCTGCATCGCACTTTCAACTATGGAAGCCGAGTTTGTAGCATTTAGCATGGCAGTCCAAGAAGCTGTTTGGCTTAGGAAGTTCTTAGACAGGCTAATTGATGCAAGTGACTCAGGTGCTGTACCAATACACAGTGACAGTCAAGCATTTATAGCCTATGTCAAAGATCCAAAATTCCATTGTAAGACCAAACACATTGATATCCGCTACAAATTTGCAAAAGAATATGATAAGACCAAGAAGGTAGACATTAGGTACATATCTACGCATGAGATGATAGCGGATCCGCTTACGAAGGCGATCCCCAGAGATGTGGTTTACAAACACTTATCATCTCAATGATTGCGTAAGAGCTGAGTTGTATCAATGTATTCCCATGTCTATGAAAGATCAAATTTAATAAAAGAATAAGTTCTTTTTAACATTGCATATGAGTTTCTTGAAAATGTTTGTGTACATTTTCTTTTAAATCTCAGCTATGTTTTCCTAGTATGTCAGACAGATTGAGGTTGGCTCTCTCACATGGGCAACCGCCTTTATTCTATCAGACAGATAAGATAAAGATGAGACCCGTTTAAAAGTCAAAATTGTCAGACGGATGATTTAGAGTCATGACTTAAACAAAATGGTCGTATGAAAGATCTGCATCATATGGATGCTTACAAAAGATCTAAGAAGATTTTTTAATCTTATCTGTCTTATGCGGGATGTGGGTCCAAGAAAGTAATGAGTAGTAAAAGGGACTCAAAGTCAGACATTGTGGTGTCTGATCATCATCCTTACAATATCATTAAGACATACGCTCCCCTGGGAAAGGAGTGATGTTGTAATACGTATTCATACTACGTATGCATTTGACCATTGGGTTAGAATAGTAATTGTGTTTACTATTATGTGAGACCCAAAGACCACATGGGTCTTAACTACTTACCCTTATGGACTCTAATTGGTTCCTTTAGATTTGACTAGGTGATCGCTATCTTAGCATGTTGCTTATGGACTATGGTAAATTCGGTCCGGCGGGGCATGTTAGAAAAGCGAGTCAAGTCAAGATCGAGAGGATCGCAAGAAGAGGAAGATTAATTTCATATTCACATTTGAACTTTAGAGATTCAAAGCTGGCCAGCTAATTGTAATCCAGATAGGATTCAATTGTTGAATATAAAGTATAAGAAATGTGAAGAAATAATCTCGGGTAAAACATGCGTTAATCTACTCAACTTTGCACCCCAAAGAGTGTTGTGTATCTCTAACAAGTGCACAATAGCGGACTCTATGCGCATGACGGTCACACGGTCTATTTCTCGGTATGATAAATAGAAGAACTAAATGAAAAGATGTTTCCTTACAATCCCCTCAAGTGTGAGTGGGAGATGTTGGATATGGACGACATGTATACACCCATGAGGGGATGTATGAGGGTATACGGACCTCAGATGTCGCGTGCATGAAAGCATGTGCGAAGGAAACCTTTTCATGTGTGAAAAGGACCACTCGATAAGTGGAAAAAGTCACTTTATAAGTGCATAAAGGCACTTGATAAGTGCATAAGGAAGAGGATAAGGAAATGTGCTAATATAGGCTAATAAGCTTATATATGGTTATTTCCTACAATAACTACCCCTAAAGCCTATAAATAGGACCCAAGGGTAAGGCTTTTAAGGCTAATCCTTCATGCCATAAGTTTGCATAAGGCATTCTTTTTCCTCTTCTCCCTTCCATCATGTTCTTCTCCTAAAGTTAGATTTAGACGGTGGAAACGCTGCTTCGATCCTCTGTGACGAAGTACTGACCGTTGTGGCGAATCCGAGGGTGAAGTTCAGAGACTACGGTGCCGCGTACGCAAACGTAAGTCTCTCCTCTTCATTCGATCCTAACATCATCATTTTGACAGGATCCTATCATCGTCGTATTCATCGACGTGAATGGCAATAGCGAACGCAAAATCGTCGTCGATGACTGTGCTATTTCTGTACAGTATCTCTCCAGTACGTACGTAATTTAATGATGTTTCTCCTATTGTTTCCTCTGCATGGGACATAAGGAGAGGAGAGGTTACTGGTCTGAGCTCAGCATTCTGTGGAGGGATCACCTTATTATCACCAGGAATCTTCCTCTTTCGAGGAACTTTATCTTTTGAACCAGGAGGGCGTCCTCTTTTCAATTGAGGTACAGCCAATTCTGCTGTCGGTTGATGGCATCCATCTTTGGGGATGTGAAGCCTAGCAGCAGGGACGTGTGAACAAACAATCTTCTGGTTGTCCGTAAATTTATCCGGTAGAAGGTGTACTGTGTTCTGAATGTGAATGATCTTCAGGATCTCATCTTCACACAGATTAGTACACGAATCATAAAGAGACAAAGACTTATTGTCCCAAGAAATGGTATCGAAAGCGTCAGGCTTCTTTGATTCGACCTCAGGATATGTTTTTTTACTCGGATCTGGTGCAATATCCTGGAGTAGCAAGAAACAATCCTGCATCGCACTTTCAACTATGGAAGCCGAGTTTGTAGCATTTAGCATGGCAGTCCAAGAAGCTGTTTGGCTTAGGAAGTTCTTAGACATGCTAATTGATGCAAGTGACTCAGGTGCTGTACCAATACACAGTGACAGTCAAGCATTTATAGCCTATGTCAAAGATCCAAAATTCCATTGTAAGACCAAACACATTGATATCCGCTACAAATTTGCAAAAGACTATGATAAGACCAAGAAGGTAGACATTAGGTACATATCTACGCATGAGATGATAGCGGATCCGCTTACGAAGGCGATCCCCAGAGATGTGGTTTACAAACACTTATCATCTCAATGATTGCGTAAGAGCTGAGTTGTATCAATGTATTCCCATGTCTATGAAAGATCAAATTTAATAAAAGAATAAGTTCTTTTTAACATTGCATATGAGTTTCTTGAAAATGTTTGTGTACATTTTCTTTTAAATCTCAGCTATGTTTTCCTAGTATGTCAGACAGATTGAGGTTGGCTCTCTCACATGAGCAACCGCCTTTATTCTATCAGACAGATAAGATAAAGATGAGACCCGTTTAAAAGTCAAAATTGTCAGACGGATGATTTAGAGTCATGACTTAAACAAAATGGTCGTATGAAAGATCTGCATCATATGGATGCTTACAAAAGATCTAAGAAGATTTTTTAATCTTATCTGTCTTATGCGGGATGTGGGTCCAAGAAAGTAATGAGTAGTAAAAGGGACTCAAAGTCAGACATTGTGGTGTCTGATCATCATCCTTACAATATCATTAAGACATACGCTCCCCTGGGAAAGGAGTGATGTTGTAATACGTATTCATACTACGTATGCATTTGACCATTGGGTTAGAATAGTAATTGTGTTTACTATTATGTGAGACCCAAAGACCACATGGGTCTTAACTACTTACCCTTATGGACTCTAATTGGTTCCTTTAGATTTGACTAGGTGATCGCTATCTTAGCATGTTGCTTATGGACTATGGTAAATTCGGTCCGGCGGGGCATGTTAGAAAAGCGAGTCAAGTCAAGATCGAGAGGATCGCAAGAAGAGGAAGATTAATTTCATATTCACATTTGAACTTTAGATATTCAAAGCTGGCCAGCTAATTGTAATCCAGATAGGATTCAATTGTTGAATATAAAGTATAAGAAATGTGAAGAAATAATCTCGGGTAAAACATGCGTTAATCTACTCAACTTTGCACCCCAAAGAGTGTTGTGTATCTCTAACAAGTGCACAACAGCGGACTCTATGCGCATGACGGTCACACGGTCTATTTCTCGGTATGATAAATAGAAGAACTAAATGAAAAGATGTTTCCTTACAATCCCCTCAAGTGTGAGTGGGAGATGTTGGATATGGACGACATGTATACACCCATGAGGGGATGTATGAGGGTATACGGACCTCAGATGTCGCGTGCTTGAAAGCATGTGCGAAGGAAACCTTTTCATGTGTGAAAAGGACCACTCGATAAGTGGAAAAAGTCACTTTATAAGTGCATAAAGGCACTTGATAAGTGCATAAGGAAGAGGATAAGGAAATGTGCTAATATAGGCTAATAAGCTTATATATGGTTATTTCCTACAATAACTACCCCTAAAGCCTATAAATAGGACCCAAGGGTAAGGCTTTTAAGGCTAATCCTTCATGCCATAAGTTTGCATAAGGCATTCTTTTTCCTCTTCTCCCTTCCATCATGTTCTTCTCCTAAAGTTAGACTTAGACGGTGGAAACGCTGCTTCGATCCTCTGTGACGAAGTACTGACCGTTGTGGCGAATCCGAGGGTGAAGTTCAGAGACTACGGTGCCGCGTACGTGAACGAAAGTCTCTCCTCTTCATTCGATCCTAACATCATCATTTTGACAGGATCCTATCATCGTCGTATTCATCGACGTGAATGGCAATAGCGAACGCAAAATCGTCGTCGATGACTGTGCTATTTCTGTACAGTATCTCTCCAGTACCTACGTAATTTAATGATGTTTCTCCTATTGTTTCCTCTGCATGGGACATAAGGAGAGGAGAGGTTACTGGTCTGAGCTCAGCATTCTGTGGAGGGATCACCTTATTATCACCAGGAATCTTCCTCTTTCGGGGAACTTTATCTTTTGAACCAGGAGGGCGTCCTCTTTTCAATTGAGGTACAGCCAATTCTGCTGTCAATTGATGGCATCCATCTTTGGGGATGTGAAGCCTAGCAGCAGGGACGTGTGAACAAACAATCTTCTGGTTGTCCGTAAATTTATTTGGTAGAAGGTGTACTGTGTTCTGAATGTGAATGATCTTCAGGATCTCATCTTCACACAGATTAGTACACGAATCATAAAGAGACAAAGACTTATTGTCCCAAGAAATGGTATCGAAAGCGGCAGGCTTCTTTGATTCGACCTCAGGATATGTTTTTTTACTCGGATCTGGTGCAATATCCTGGAGTAGCAAGAAACAATCCTGCATCGCACTTTCAACTATGGAAGCCGAGTTTGTAGCATTTAGCATGGCAGTCCAAGAAGCTGTTTGGCTTAGGAAGTTCTTAGACATGCTAATTGATGCAAGTGACTCAGGTGCTGTACCAATACACAGTGACAGTCAAGCATTTATAGCCTATGTCAAAGATCCAAAATTCCATTGTAAGACCAAACACATTGATATCCGCTACAAATTTGCAAAAGACTATGATAAGACCAAGAAGGTAGACATTAGGTACATATCTACGCATGAGATGATAGCGGATCCGCTTACGAAGGCGATCCCCAGAGATGTGGTTTACAAACACTTATCATCTCAATGATTGCGTAAGAGCTGAGTTGTATCAATGTATTCCCATGTCTATGAAAGATCAAATTTAATAAAAGAATAAGTTCTTTTTAACATTGCATATGAGTTTCTTGAAAATGTTTGTGTACATTTTCTTTTAAATCTCAGCTATGTTTTCCTAGTATGTCAGACAGATTGAGGTTGGCTCTCTCACATGAGCAACCGCCTTTATTCTATCAGACAGATAAGATAAAGATGAGACCCGTTTAAAAGTCAAAATTGTCAGACGGATGATTTAGAGTCATGACTTAAACAAAATGGTCGTATGAAAGATCTGCATCATATGGATGCTTACAAAAGATCTAAGAAGATTTTTTAATCTTATCTGTCTTATGCGGGATGTGGGTCCAAGAAAGTAATGAGTAGTAAAAGGGACTCAAAGTCAGACATTGTGGTGTCTGATCATCATCCTTACAATATCATTAAGACATACGCTCCCCTGGGAAAGGAGTGATGTTGTAATACGTATTCATACTACGTATGCATTTGACCATTGGGTTAGAATAGTAATTGTGTTTACTATTATGTGAGACCCAAAGACCACATGGGTCTTAACTACTTACCCTTATGGACTCTAATTGGTTCCTTTAGATTTGACTAGGTGATCGCTATCTTAGCATGTTGCTTATGGACTATGGTCAATTCGGTCCGGCGGGGCATGTTAGAAAAGCGAGTCAAGTCAAGATCGAGAGGATCGCAAGAAGAGGAAGATTAATTTCATATTCACATTTGAACTTTAGAGATTCAAAGCTGGCCAGCTAATTGTAATCCAGATAGGATTCAATTGTTGAATATAAAGTATAAGAAATGTGAAGAAATAATCTCGGGTAAAACATGCGTTAATCTACTCAACTTTGCACCCCAAAGAGTGTTGTGTATCTCTAACAAGTGCACAACAGCGGACTCTATGCGCATGACGGTCACACGGTCTATTTCTCGGTATGATAAATAGAAGAACTAAATGAAAAGATGTTTCCTTACAATCCCCTCAAGTGTGAGTGGGAGATGTTGGATATGGACGACATGTATACACCCATGAGGGGATGTATGAGGGTATACGGACCTCAGATGTCGCGTGCTTGAAAGCATATGCGAAGGAAACCTTTTCATGTGTGAAAAGGACCACTCGATAAGTGGAAAAAGTCACTTTATAAGTGCATAAAGGCACTTGATAAGTGCATAAGGAAGAGGATAAGGAAATGTGCTAATATAGGCTAATAAGCTTATATATGGTTATTTCCTACAATAACTACCCCTAAAGCCTATAAATAGGACCCAAGGGTAAGGCTTTTAAGGCTAATCCTTCATGCCATAAGTTTGCATAAGGCATTCTTTTTCCTCTTATCCCTTCCATCATGTTCTTCTCCTAAAGTTAGATTTTGACGGTGGAAACGCTGCTTCGATCCTCTGTGACGAAGTACTGACCGTTGTGGCGAATCCGAGGGTGAAGTTCAGAGACTACGGTGCCGCGTACGCGAACGTAAGTCTCTCCTCTTCATTCGATCCTAACATCATCATTTTGACAGGATCCTATCATCGTCGTATTCATCGATGTGAATGGCAATAGCGAACGCAAAATCGTCGTCGATGACTGTGCTATTTCTGTACAGTATCTCTCCAGTACGTACGTAATTTAATGATGTTTCTCCTATTGTTTCCTCTGCATGGGACATAAGGAGAGGAGAGGTTACTGGTCTGAGCTCAGCATTCTGTGGAGGGATCACCTTATTATCACCAGGAATCTTCCTCTTTCGAGGAACTTTATCTTTTGAACCAGGAGGGCGTCCTCTTTTCAATTGAGGTACAGCCAATTCTGCTGTCGGTTGATGGCATCCATCTTTGGGGATGTGAAGCCTAGCAGCAGGGACGTGTGAACAAACAATCTTCTGGTTGTCCGTAAATTTATCCGGTAGAAGGTGCACTGTGTTCTGAATGTGAATGATCTTCAGGATCTCATCTTCACACAGATTAGTACACGAATCATAAAGAGACAAAGACTTATTGTCCCAAGAAATGGTATCGAAAGCGTCAGGCTTCTTTGATTCGACCTCAGGATATGCTTTTTTACTCGGATCTGGTGCAATATCCTGGAGTAGCAAGAAACAATCCTGCATCGCACTTTCAACTATGGAAGCCGAGTTTGTAGCATTTAGCATGGCAGTCCAAGAAGCTGTTTGGCTTAGGAAGTTCTTAGACATGCTAATTGATGCAAGTGACTCAGGTGCTGTACCAATACACAGTGACAGTCAAGCATTTATAGCCTATGTCAAAGATCCAAAATTCCATTGTAAGACCAAACACATTGATATCCGCTACAAATTTGCAAAAGACTATGATAAGACCAAGAAGGTAGACATTAGGTACATATCTACGCATGAGATGATAGCGGATCCGCTTACGAAGGCGATCCCCAGAGATGTGTTTTACAAACACTTATCATCTCAATGATTGCGTAAGAGCTGAGTTGTATCAATGTATTCCCATGTCTATGAAAGATCAAATTTAAGAAAAGAATAAATTCTTTTTAACATTGCATATGAGTTTCTTGAAAATGTTTGTGTACATTTTCTTTTAAATCTCAGCTATGTTTTCCTAGTATGTCGGACAGATTGAATTTGGCTCTCTCACATGAGCAACCGTCTTTATTCTATCAGACGGATAAGATAAAGATGAGACCTGTTTAAAAGTCAAAATCGTCAGACGGATGATTTAGAGTCATGACTTAAACAAAATGGTCGTATGAAAGATCTGCATCATATGGATGCTTACAAAAGATCTAAGAAGATTTTTTAATCTTATCTGTCTTATGCGGGATGTGGGTCCAAGAAAGTAATGAGTAGTAAAAGGGACTCAAAGTCAGACATTGTGGTGTCTGATCATCATCCTTACAACATCATTAAGACATACGCTCCCCTGGGAAAGGAGTGATGTTGTAATACGTATTCATACTACGTATGCATTTGACCATTGGGTTAGAATAGTAATTGTGTTTACTATTATGTGAGACCCAAAGACCACATGGGTCTTAACTACTTACCCTTATGGACTCTAATTGGTTCCTTTAGATTTGACTAGGTGATCGCTATCTTAGCATGTTGCTTATGGACTATGGTCAATTCGGTCCGGCGGGACATGTTAGAAACGCGAGTCAAGTCAAGATCGAGAGGATCGCAAGAAGAGGAAGATTAATTTCATATTCACATTTGAACTTTAGAGATTCAAAGCTGGCCAGCTAATTGTAATCCAGATAGGATTCAATTGTTGAATATAAAGTATAAGAAATGTGAAGAAATAATCTAGGGTAAAACATGCGTTAATCTACTCAACTTTGCACCCCAAAGAGTGTTGTGTATCTCTAACAAGTGCACAACAGCGGACTCTATGCGCATGACGGTCACACGGTCTATTTCTCGGTATGATAAATAGAAGAACTAAATGAAAGATGTTTCCTTACAATCCCCTCAAGTGTGAGTGGGAGATGTTGGATATGGACGACATGTATACACCCATGAGGGGATGTATGAGGGTATACGGACCTCAGATGTCACGTGCATGAAAGCATGTGCGAATGAAACCTTTTCATGTGTGAAAAGGACCACTCGATAAGTGGAAAAAGTCACTTTATAAGTGCATAAAGGCACTTGATAAGTGCATAAGGAAGAGGATAAGGAAATGTGCTAATATAGGTTAATAAGCTTATATATGGTTATTTCCTACAATAACTACCCCTAAAGCCTATAAATAGGACCCAAGGGTAAGGCTTTTAAGGCTAATCCTTCATGCCATAAGTTTGCATAAGGCATTCTTTTTCCTCTTCTCCCTTCCATCATGTTCTTCTCCGAAAGTTAGATTTAGACGGTTGAAACGCTGCTTCGATCCTCTGTGACGAAGTACTGACCGTAGTGGCGAATCTGAGGGCGAAGTTCAGAGACTACGGTGCCGCGTACGCGAACGTAAGTCTCTCCTCTTCATTCGATCCTAACATCATCGTTTTGACAGGATCCTATCATCGTCGTATTCATCGACGTGAATGGCAATAGCGAACGCAAAATCGTCGACGACGACTGTGCTATTTCTGTACAGTATCTCTCCAGTACGTTCGTAATTTAATGATGTTTCTCCTATTGTTTCCTCTGCATGGGAAATAAGGAGAGGAGAGGTTACTGGTCTGAGCTCAGCATTCTGTGGAGGGATCACCTTATTATCACCAGGAATCTTCCTCTTTCGAGGAACTTTATCTTTTGAACCAGGAGGGCGTCCTCTTTTCAATTGAGGTATAGCCAATTCTGCTATCGGTGGATGGCATCCATCTTTGGGGATGTGAAGCCTAGCTGGCGTGTTGGCAGCAGGGACGTGTGAACAAACAATCTTCTGGTTGTCCGTAAATTTATCCGGTAGAAGGTGTACTGTGTTCTGAATGTGAATGATCTTCAGGATCTCATCTTCACACAGATTAGTACACGAATCATAAAGAGACAAAGGCTTATTGTCCCAAGAAATGGTATCGGAAGCGTCAGGCTTCTTATACTGTGTGCCCAGTTTTGAAAAAGTTTTTTCATCGAATTCACAGTCATCAAGACGCGCCTTAAATGCATCCCCTGTGAGAGGTTCCAGGTATCTAATAATAAAGGGCGAATCAAACCCAATATAGATACCAAGATGACGCTGAGGACCCATTTTGGTCCTCTGAGGTGGTGCTATTGGGACATATACCGCACAACCAAACACTCTCAAATGAGAGATATCTGGGGGTGCACCATATGATAGCTACATCGGGGATAATATATGGCCACCTGAGGGCCTTATCCTAATCAGCGATGCAGCATGCAATATAGTATGCCCCCAAGCATCCACAGGCAACTGGGATTGCATGAGCAATGGACGTGCAATCCATTGGAGTCTCTTTATAAGAGACCCTGCTAATCTATTCTGGGTGTGACCATGTGCTACAGGATGTTCAACTTCAATACCCATTGCCCGGCAATAGTCTTCGAAGACTTGTGAAGTGAATTCGCCTGCATTATCAAGACGTAATTTCTTGATATGATTATCGGAAAAAATGAGCCCGTAACCTAATTATTTGTGCCAATAGCTTTGGGAAAGCTAGGTTGCGAGTGGACAATAGGCACACATAAGACCATTTCGTGGATGCATCAATCAGTACCATAAAATTCCGAAATGGGCCACTTGCGGGGTGAATAGGCCCGCAAATGTCGCCATGAATTCTCTCTAGGAAGCCAGGAGACTCTAATCCCACTTTTAGGAGGGAGGGTCTCGTTATTAGTTTTCCCTGAAAACAAAGGGGACAAGGAAATTCACCCTTTTGAAGAATCCTCAGGTTCTTCAAATTATGTCCACGGGATTCAGAGATAATGTGACGCATCATAGCTGATTCAGGGTGACCAAGTCTATCGTGCCAGTGTTGAAACTCTGGCAATAAAAGGCACTTCTGGTGCTCAGTCATATTGGCTTCTATTGGTTGAATATACGGGTGGTAGAGACCCGACGGGAGTCCCTTAAATCGTTCATAGATGGATTTCTGGCCATCTTCTTGACGAGTCACATACATATATTCAATGTTTTCTTATTCTCTAGTTTCTAAGTGATATCCGTTAAAACAAATATCTTTGAAACTTAAGAGATTCCTATTGGATTTTGGAGAGAATAATGCATTTTGTATTTTAAGTCTTATGTTATTTGGGAGCAATATGATTGCTTTCCTAGATCCTTCGATTATATTGGACAATCTTGAAATCGTGATAACAGGACCGTCATATTTGTGGATGCTATAAAAATAGCATGGATCGCGAAGGATAGTGTGCGTTGAGGCACTGTCCACTAGGCACTCATACTTCATCTATATATAAGCAAAATGAAAGTTTATTTAAGTAAATGAAAAACTGACATTCAAATAAAAGTGCTTTCAAATCAAATTACAGATGAAACTACATAAATTTAAATGCATAGATATAAGGTAGGGCTCAATCGAGCAGGTCATCATTTTCGAAATCTTTTGCAGTGAACTTGGTGAGCGGATGAACAGCCGCCAAGTTTGTTTCAGGCTGAGACTTCTGGCTTGCCTAATACAGATCCTGAAGGTGGCGAGGAGTGCGGCAGTTTCTGGACCAATGTCCAGTCATGCCACATTTATGGCATTTATCCTCCCAGTTCTTCTTAGGAATTGACACTGGATCAGTGTTCTTACGCTTCCATGTGAAGTTTCTCTTCCCTTTGTTGTTGTTTGTCTGGGGTGGTGCTCTAGCTGGCTTCATTACAGCTTTCCCTTTGTTCTTTCTAGCCTTCTTCTTGTTTTTCCACTTCTGGGGAGAAACATGGTGGGCTTCAGGAAGAGTGACAGTACCAGCAGGGCGCAAATTATGAGTGACAAGCAATAAATCTCTATTCTGCTCTGCCCTAAGAAGGCAAGAGAGCAAATCAGAGAACTTCGTGAAGTTACGTTCACGACACTGTTGCATGAGGATTGCATCTTTCTCGTGAAACGAGGTAAATGTCTTTTCCAACATGCGATGCTCAGACATTTATTCACCGCACAACTTTAGGCGTAAGGTGATATTATGAAGTGCTGAGTTATACTCAGCAACGGACTTATAGTCCAGAAGTCTGAGGTTTTCCCACTCATAACTGGCACATGGTAATATGACATCAATTTGATGTTTATAACGTGCCTCCAGCGCTGTCCACAACTCCAAAGGGTCTTCTACCGTTAAGTATTCGGCCTTTAAGGTCCGATATATGTGTCTCCTAATATAGAGAATGGATTTCGCCTTATCTATGTCGGAGACAACGGTAGAAGAACTGCTAGATGGCTATGCTGCTTCGGGGGCACTGCTAGCAGCTGTCCCGGCCATTTTAGGGGCCAGAATCGAGTGGAGAAGTGACATTGAACGCAAGTGGAACTTCAGGTCCACTCGCTAGCTAAGATAGTTCTTTCTCGCTGCGTCAAGAACCTCGAAATCGACGCTTACCAATTTTGCCATTTTAATCTATGCAATTAAATAAGCATGTATTAATTATTAACTATTTAAATCATGCTTAAAAGAAATAAATAAGAAAAAATGCGGGGATCGGTCAGATACCCAAAACATAAAATGTCCAAAGTCCATATTACAATCCATAAAGCAGATAAAGAAAAATACAATTTGGAAACCCTTTTGGGTCCTAGCTTTATGCAATCTTCTCCTCCATCTTCATAGGTAGTAACACCGGTCTTTGGCATTATACATAAATTCCTCACTACAAATTTCTCTCAGAAAAGAAAAAGAAATTACAAAGAGAAGGAATATAATAATAGGGTATCAAAAACTGGCCGATCCCAAAAATCGCATTTTGACTTATTTAAACATCCACGCAGTTAATAATTGCTACAGGCAATATAAAAAGCAATTGACGCAATTACACAGGCAAAGAATACATTTACAACATATATGGAAATAAAAATTACGGTTTAAAAATTACTTTGACCATGGGGAAACGTCATTCATCTTTGGTTAGGTAACTAAAGACAGAGCGGTCTCAGGGTCTATGTAATTTTTAAATCGTGAAGGATTTAGAAATAAATCCAAATTTTTATAAAGTTTGCATGTTTGACATAATATGTAGCAAATGGTTAATAATAATTAAAAAGTAGCAAATGATTATGAGTGGGCTCCAGGCCCAAAACAGCCAAAATAATTAATCTATTATTCAGGTTGGGGCAGCAGGCCCATGGGCTGTAAATTTGAAAATTAAATCTAAAATGTCCAAAAAGGAGTAAAATGTCCTTAAAATACACAAGCCCTAAAACAAACTTTAGGGTACTTGTTAAGGAGTGTAAAAAGCCTCCAACCCTTCATCTTATAGATCGTGTCCCCCTCCCTCCCCTATCTACGTAAACCGGTCGGCGCGGTCGACGCCATGGGGGATCCCCCCTAAGGGGGGGCGGCGGCAAGAGGAGCCCCCCGTCCGAGGGGGGCATCAACCGGAAGGGCCCCCCGTCCGAGGGGGGCAACAACCGGAAGGGCCCCCCGTCCGAGGGGGGCAACAACCAGAGGGCCCCCCCGTCTCGGGGGCTGCGGCCAGTGGGGCCCCCCTTCGGGGGGGCGGTGCACAGAGGCCCCCCGTCTGGGGGCGGCGGCTGCCAGAGAGCCCCCCGTCAAGGGGGCGGCACCCAGAGGGCCCCCCGTCTGGGGGGCGGCTACCAGAGAGGCCCCCCCGTCAAGGGGGCGGCGCCCAGAGGGCCCCCCCCATACGGGGGGCGGCGGCGGAAAGAGAAGCCCCTTCCCTGTCCGGGGGGCAGCCAGAGGGCCCCCCGTCAGAGGGAGGTGGCGCCCAGAGGGCCCCCCGTATGGGGGGCGACCGGAAAGGCCCCCCTTGTCCGGGGGGCGACAGAGCCCCCCCCCGTCCGGGGGGGCAGCGGCATCAGGGCGCCCTCATACGGCAGGGGGGGGGGGGGGGGGGAGGGCAGAAGGGCAAGCCCTCTTCGGGGGGTGGAAATGAAGGAATGAAGGGGTTTTTAGATAGAATTTTAATTTGTATATGGAAGATTTATACAAGCCTAAAGAAAAGCTGTGTAAAATCATAGCAATATATATATATATATATATATATATTTCTTTTAATTATCTACGGGATCGAAAAATTTTTTACCTCTAGATCAAAGATCTAGGGACGATCGTAATGAAAATCCGTAGATCGAAATCCCCGCTCCTTATATGCCTAGAAAATAGCCGTACCGGTTCGTCGCAAGTCGGAAGGATCGCCGCAACAATAGATTCCTTCGCGCTTAGGAGGTTAATTTGAGGGGATAAGGGAGAAATGCTCAAAGAGATGAGAGATTCCGTGCTAATAACGTATTAGGAAATAGATAGAATGAGTAACTATGGCTTAAAGCTATGGTACTCTATTTATTCATATGAGTGGAATACAAAGGGTCATGGGATACCAAAAGACATGGTATACCAAAGGTCCTATAATTAAACTCACTAATAATGGACTAATGGAGGGATAATGATGAGGGGAGGCCAAAGGCCTCCCCCATTCATAACAGGATCTCAAATGTCTGTCTCTTATTTCATTGTAGGATTAATTGTTTCATAATGCTACAAGGTCACTGGTTTTTTGGGACTAACACAAGGGTCCTATCTAAACACATGTGAAATGCAAGGAAGTGGAATATATGTATCAGACTCTTGAGTTAATATTGGGTTAAAAGAAGTTAGGGATGAGAATGTGCATGCCCAAAGTCCAATTGGGTATCCAATTGGGCTAGTCACATTCTAAATCCTTCATTATGGTCTATGAAGATTGGCCATTCTCATCCCTAAAAGGAGTTCGTTTAGCGATTTTTTAATAAAAATAAATCTAATTCAAAAAGAAATCTTCTATATTTAAACTTTTATTTGGTTGTCTTTCTATGCCATGGTCTTTGTTGTGACCCTGCCGTGAACAGTTGTGCGACTCCAACTATCTCCTCACTGTTGTGTTATCATCACTAAAATTGTGTACAGAGGTGTGGTATATACACCGATGGGTGTATATCGGGCCAAATACAACCAAAAAAGCCTTTGCTCGACGATTTTTCTGTCATTTGGTGTTCGTTTTAAGCGTCGTTAGTATCGTTGGAAAGCTTATGAAGTGTAGAAGACATTGATACCAATTTGGTTGCCTTTCTTTGACGTTTCCATCTAGTAGATCCTGAATTATTCGAAAGGCCAAAATCTAGCATGAAAACACCAAAGAAAGGCTTTGGTTTCAATGACTTCTACTCTTCATAAGATTTCCAACGTTACCAAGTTACGAACTATATGTAAAATGGACAACAAACAATGGAAATATCACCCTCGGTGTATATAACACACCTCTTGTTTACGTGTTATCATCAATATAATTGTGTAATTGGCAAAATTGACCACCGCCATTACTACTGAGATGGCATAACTATCACTTACACAAATGTCATCATCACTCATAACATCGCGTCTCTCACTATAATCATTAATCGATCACTGTTGGCATTGATTTATCTTACGCATGAGCTACAAAAATAACCATTGGTTACTACCATCGCTGCCATTACCATTATTACTAAAGATAGTTGCTCCTGCCATCGCCACCATCCCCTCATCGTAGCACTCAGGGTTAGTTTTGCAAAAATATACGTTGAAATGTCACCACACCAAAATACTTCTAGCATGTTGTAGCACCCATGACGTTCAACCTTCATTAGAAATGAAAATGCAACAATACTAATTTATGAGAGTTGGACTTCAAATGGGATGCCATACAAAAATTTAGTTTCGCGTGTATCAAATGCAACATGAACATTTTGTAGCATACATCTCTTATATTTCATTAGACTTTGTAAGAAATGAAGATGTTTCCCTACGTTGACTAATAAATCCCTTTGCTATTAGATTTATGCATAACCAACTTGCATCATGTATAACTTGCATCATCCTCAGACCAATCAGTCTCGTACTTGTTAGATCAAAACCATTTACAGCTTGATGCCTCTTTGACTGCTTTCACAGGATACACAGTATTACACATTGCTGCAAGTCTACAATTGCTTGAATGAAGCTCCCAAAGCACAATATTGCAAAATAGCACATTATAATTTTTCTGAAAGAAGAAGATACATGAACAAAAGGTTAAAAAAGCTTGAAGATTACTTTCCGATGTACCAAATTGGTGTCCAAGTGTACATGCTCTCTTTGCCAAACTCACCAGCAACTTCAGCATCCCCATGTGATGCAGCATCAAAAAACCACTGGAAACCAATTAACAATGATGCTCCGAAGATCCCCCAACATCCTTATATCCTAATCTCACAATAACTGTTATTGTAACACAACGGTAATTTTTTCCTTAATATATATATATTTGCTTTTGATATGACATGGATACAAATATCTGATACGATTCAACACACAATACACAAAAAAATCAAGAAAATCCCACGTGTGTAGAGATCTGCATGATAAAACGTTCAAATCTAAAATACTTGAAGAGGAGCTGGTCAGGATATGTAGCTCATTCAAATCCCAAATGCTTTTAATAGGAGCTAATGAAGAACAACCAAGCTGACAGTCAACAAGGCTTTGAATTTCAAGGTTTTGAGAGAGAGAGAGGAGCTAAATACAGTAGGCACTCTCTCTAGCAACCAAAAATTTCAAAAATTGCAAGGATGTTGACCACTAGAATACCCACCCAATAGCCTACCAAATCGTGAGAAGAGATTATTGAAGCTCAATTGGCAACCTCTTGTTAAGGTCTAGAAACAATTGGAAACGAAGGAACACCACCTCTATACATATAAATTATCCAATTCACCTCAATTGTTGTGCGATCCTTCTTTGGCCATACAAACAAACATCAGAAGTAATACCCATATCCATAGAATTATGTGTGTGATAATTGGCTCGATGGGGCTGCTGGAAATTTCCAGCAGCCCCATGTGGGCTGCCATTGATTGTCAAAATTGCACCAACCTAAGGGGGTTGGTGCACCAACCCCCTCCCCCTTCATCCCTATAAAAGGGTGGTAATGGTTTTGGTTATTAGCATCGAAAACTTGAGATTTCTTTTGTAACTTCAATAGAAATCATATTAAGTGTTTCCTTGATCGATCTTCAATCTAAATTGCATGTGCTCTCTCTCTCTCTCTCTCTCTCTCTCTCTCTCTCTCTCTCTCTCTCTCTCTCTCTCTCTCTCTCTCTTCTTTGTTCTAGTTACTTCGACGGTCTCGATTGCTTCCGCGTCGCAACAAATTGGTATCAGAGCCTTTAGGCGACGAAGATTTAGACGAAGAAGATAAGCAAAGGTGGCGATGACGCTTCTCCTTCAATGGCGCAATATTCAACAACACGAACTATCGTATCCAATACGTAGTTCGAAATTGAGAAGTTTGATGGGTGGATCAACTTCGACATGTGGAGATGCGAGGTACTTGACATCTTGAACCAACTTGGTCAAGATCAAGTACTAGATGAGAGGCCGACTACGACGTCGGACTTGGAGTGGAGGATGATGCACCGGAATGCTTGCGGCACGATCCGGCTCTACTTGATGAAGGAGAAGAAATATCCTTTCATGTAGGAGACAACACGAAAGCGTTATGGGATGCTCTTGGCGAGAAGTACATGAAAAAGAACATCCAGAATCGCCTACACCTAAAGAAGAACCTCTTTGGCCTTAAGATGGAGGAAGGAGTTTCAGTTGAAGCACACCTCGACTACTATAACAAACTCCTCACAGATCTGAGGAATATCGACGTCAAGTGGAAGATGAGGACAAGGCGATGATTCTCTACAACTCTTTACATAAAGACTACGAGCAGATCGTTTCAATCTTAACCTACGGTTAAGAATCTATCACCTTCATTGAAGTTTTAATGCTCTCACAAGTAATGAATTTAGAAAGAATGATGATGAGAAGATGATGGGTCAAGGGTCCGATGCACTTACCGTAGTGAGAGGTCGAAGCAATGAAAGGAGTGGACGCCGCAAGGGGAACCAAAGACCCAGGACGAGGGACAAGAGTAGAGCTTTGCACACCGCCATCGAGAAGGATCAATGCGCCTTCTGCAAAGAAAGAGGATATTGGGCGAGGGAGTGCCCAAAGGCCAAGAAGAAGAAAGAGGCTACCACCAACATCGTCAAAGGTGTGTAGGTTGATGAGTGGGTCCTTGTCGGCGTTGCGAAGGGGGTGATGAAGGATGGATGTGTTCTTGACTTGGTATGCTCATTTCATATGACACCCCACAGAGAGTACTTTAGTACGTTCCAAGAAGGTAGTAGAAGTACAGTTCTTCTTGGAGACGACAGAGCTTGCACGACGACGAGTATTGGCACGGTCCACATCAGGATGGGAGATGGAGCCATAAGGAAATTAGATGAGGTCCGCTACGTTTTCGATCTAAAGAGAACCCTCATATCGCTTGGGTCACTTGAAGCGAAGGGTTGCAAGGTGACCATGGAGGATGTAGCTTTGAGGGTGACTCGTGGTGCCTTGATTATAATGAAGAAAAAGCACACAGGCAACCTCTACTACTTGGATGGTGAGGTGGTAACTGGCACGGTGGATCTTACCCGAGAGGATGAGAGAGACGACTCTCTACTTTGGCACATGCACCTTGGGCATGTTGGCGAGAAGGCTCTTCAGAAGCTGATTGACGGTGACCATCTACGAGGAGCAAAGAGCGGGAAGATCGACTTTTGTGAGCATTGTGTCTTTGGACAGAAGACACGTGCATCTTTTGGGACCGCCATCCACAACACGAAGGGAGTGCTTGACTATGTCCACACTGATGTGTGGGGACCATCAAGGGCAGCTTCATTGGGAGGTAATCACTATTTCGTGACATTTATTGATGATTTCTCATAGATGGTGTGGCTGTTCTCCTTGAAGTCCAAAGACTAGGTGCTGAGCAAGTTCAAGGAGTGGAAAGTCTTGATCGAGATTCAGACCAGTAAGAAGATCAAGAGACTCCTAGCGACAACGATGGAGAGTACAGGTCAGACCCCTTCTTTGACTACTGCAGAAAGGAGGGGATACATCGACACTTCACTGTAGCCTGTACATTGCAGCAGAATGGTGTAGCCGAAAGGATGAACCTAACTTTGCTGGAGAAAGTTCGGTGTATGTTATCGACATCCGGCCTTGGGAAGGAGTTTTGGGCAGAGGCATTGCCGTACGTGACCTACATGGTCAACAGGATACCTTTTACAACACTTGATGGAAGACCTCCTTTGGAGGTATGATCGGGAAAGCCAATTTTCGACTACGAGTCTTTGCATATTTGGGGGTGTCCTTCTTACTTCGTAGTAAAGGAGGACAAGCTAGATCCTAGAGCCAAGAAAGCCATCTTCTTGGGCTTTAGTGATGGAGTGAAAGGGTATAAGCTGTGGTGCCCTACACAGAGGAAGGTGATCCTCAGCAGAAACGTGACGTTCGATGAGTCAGCTATGTTGAAGAAAGGAAGAGAATCGGAGGTGGAGCCTTTAAAGACACATCTAGAGCATGTTCAGATTGATGTGTCAAAAATTCCAGAGGAGAGGACTATTGACTCTAGTCCTACACCACATGTTCCAGACGGTCTACTCCAGATAGATGATGGTGATGGCGGTTCGGCTTCAGGTGGTGGAGATGCTTACTCTCCACAAGATGTACAGCAGCAACTGGATTCCATTGCATCTTCAAGACCACAAAGAGAGATTAGAAGACCTGCAAGGTATACTGATTTGGTCGCATATGCTTTTCCTGCAGTTAGTATTGATACTCCCACCTGCTTCCAAGAGGTGGAGCTTTTCGAAGACCGACAGAGATAGAAGAAAGCAATGAACGAGGAGATGGAATTGCTTTGGAAGAACAAGACATGGGAGCTGGTGGAGCTTCCTTGTGGCAAGAAGGTGATTGGGTGTAAGTGGGTCTACACTAAGAAGGAAGGAGCCAAATATGGAGATATCTGCTTCAAAGTAAGACTTGTGGCAAAGGGATAAGCTTAAAAAGAGGGGATCGACTACAACGAGGTATTCTCCCCAGTTGTGAAGCACTGCACGATTTGGATTCTATTGGCGTTAGTTATACAACTCGATCTTGAGTTGGTACAACTAGATGTCAAGACAGATTTCTTGCATGGCGAGCTTAAGGAGGAGATCTACATGGCTCAACCTGATGACTACGAGGATGGAGATGGACTTGCATGTAAGTTGAAAAAAATCTCTTTATGGGTTGAAGCAATCTCCTAGACAGTGGTATAAGCGCTTTGAGCGCTTCATGACACAAGATCAAGGGTATGTTCGGAGTCCCTTTGATCATTGTGTGTTCTTTCGGAGGTTTGGAAATGGTTCCTTCATCTACCTTTTGCTTTATGTTGATGACATGCTCATAGCGTCATCAAATAAAGAAGAGATCCAGTGGTTGAAAGACCAGTTGAGTTGCATGTTTGAGATGAAGGACATTGGTGATGCACAAAGGTTTCTTGGCATAGAGATATACCGAGATCGAGGTGGAGGTACATTACATCTTTCTCAGAGTCAGTACTTGAAATCTATTGTTCACAGATTTGGATGTGATAAGATGAAGACTGTGCTTACTCCGCTTGCACCTCACTTCAAGCTTTGTGCAATGCATTCTCCAAAGGATGATGAGGAGAAGGAGTCTATGAAGAAGGTACCGTATGCTAATGCGGTAGGTGAAATAATGTATGCGATGGTGTGCATGAGACCCGACCTTTCACACGTGATGAGCATGGTGAGCCACTACATGCACAATCCAGGGAAGGCACATTGGCAGGCGGTGCAGTGAATTTTGAGATACATCAATGGCACTATTGGTTTGGGATTGACATACAACTGTCACGCCCCGCTTCCGAAAAACACGGGGGCGAAGCGTGACGAAGGCCCGCTTAGGCCGGGGCTGAGAGACCGGACCCAATAAGCGTCTATAGTATTCCATAGCGAAAGTACAGGTCCCTGCATGTTAGTACAAAATAACAAAAGTACTGAAAAGACCATTTCATTTTATTCCAAAGTTTATCATCAAAAGTACTGAGCGTCTAAAAAGTGCCGAAAACGGCTACAACTGCTGAAAGGAAACTAATGGTGCAAGCACCCAACCTAGACGAGAAAGTAAGAGTGCAACGCACCCAACAAAACTGAAATGGATAACGCTGGATCAGCAACAAAGGGTCTCTAACTCTGGTCGTCCTCTGGATCGTACTCCGGATCAGCGTCCTCCGGCTCCAAGTCAAATGGCAAGTCCGCCTCGTCGACGTACTCTGGCTCCACACCTGACGTACAGCACCAAAAGAGGAAACTGTACGTCAGGCAAAGTCTACACAAACCGTCAGACTCTACTGCAAGTGTATCAACTATTAACAATGATTTACTGGTTGTTTTAGCATGCTGGGGTTATAACTGAGTAACGAAAAGTAGCGTAGCAGGAAAAGTAAACGTAGCAAGCAGTAGACGTAGCGTGTGCTACCGACTACGGGACTAACCTACAGGTGTCGAGACAAGACATGACGTGACGGGACAGGACATGACAAGACGGGATAGGACAAGTAAGACACGAAAGGGTTCACGCCTTACAGTTCGAGGGCGGCCAGACCCTCTCCCCGTGCGCACGCTCAACCCTACCCCAACCCAGAGACTCAGGACAAGAAGTACAGAGATCACTTCCGCTAGGGAAGCACCTGAAACGCCCGTAGGCTTTTTGGTATCACAGAGATCACTTCCGCTCGGGAAGCATCTGAAACGCCCGTAGGCTTTTTGTATCACAGAGATCACTTCCGCTCGGGAAGCATCTGAAACGCCCGTAGGCTTTTTGGTATCACAGAGATCACTTCCGCTCGGGAAGCATCTGAAACGCCCGTAGGCTTTTTGTATCACGGAGATCACTTCCGCTCGGGAAGCATCTGAAACGCCCGTAGGCTTTTTGGGTAACACGACATGACACGACCAGTGTAGGGAGTGTATCAAGGAAATTTTACCTCCAGATATTTCCTTGCCAAGACTTCCGTAGACTGACCCACTCGGTATGGGATAAAGTGTGCAGACTTGGTTAATCGATCCACGATCACCCAAACTGCGTCATTCTGCCTCGGGGTCCGAGGTAAACCAGTCACTAAATCCATCGTAATATGCTGCCACTTCCACTCCAGAATAGGAAGCGGTTGCAGCAACCCGGCCGTACGATGGTGCTCAGCCTTCACCTGCTGGCATATCAGGCACTTGGCAACGCTCCGTGCCACGCTCCTCTTCATGCCAATCCACCAATAATTCAGACGGATGTCCTTATACATCTTGGTGCCTCCAGGATGTATAGAATATGGCAAGCTATGAGCCTCGCTCAACAGCTCCTCACGGATGTCCCCTGCAGGTACACAGAGCCTACTGTCGTACCGCAGTGAACCATCCTCATGAATCACGAACTCCGTCCGAAGTCCAGCTTCAACCTGCCTTCTGATCCTCTGCAGCTTCGGATCTCCTGCCTGTGCTGCCTTGATCCGATCTACGATCGTGGACTGAATATGCAAATTCATGAAGGAATGAACCACACCAGGTAGGACAACCTCCAAATTCATCTCTCTCAGCTCCTGCTGAATCCTCCAGTCAGCAGTATGCATCATCGCAGTAGGGAGTCTACTCAAGGCATCAGGCACTACATTCACCTTCCCCGGATGATACTGCAAGTCTATCTCGTAGTCAGCCATGAGTTCCAGCCATCGTGTCTGACGCATGTTGAGCTCCTTCTGCGTAAAGATGTACTTCAAGCTCTTGTGATCAGTGAAAATCTTCACACTCTCACCTAGCAAGAAGTGTCTCCAAATCTTCAGTGCAAAGATCACTGCTGCCAACTCCAGATCGTGCGTCGGGTAATTCTTCTCATGAGTCCTCAACTGACGAGAAGCATACGCGACCACGTGGCCATGCTGATGCAAGACGCATCCAAGGCCCTTCCCTGACGCATCACAATAAACTTCGAAGCCTCCGCTTCGATCCGGCACTGCCAACACCGGTGCTGTGGTCAACCTCGCCTTTAAGATACTGAAGGCCTCCTCACAAGCATCTGACCAAAGAAATCCTACATCCTTCCTCGTCAGCTTCGTCATCGGCTCTGCAATCTTCGAGAAATCCTTGATGAACCACCGATAATAGCATGCTAAACCAAGAAAGCTCCTGATGTCTGACGCTGACTGTGGTGTCGGCCAATCTCTGACTGCTCTGACCTTCTCCGGATCTACAGATATGCCATCACCGGACACCACATGTCCCAGGAATGCGACTCTGTCCAGCCAGAACTCGCACTCGCTATACTTGGCATAAAGCTTGTGTCGCCTCAGCGTCTCCAGCACTGTCCTCAGATGACAGCTGTGCTCTCCCTCAGACTTCGAATAAATCAAGATGTCATCAATGAAAATGACGACGAACTTATCCAGGAAATCATAAAATATCAAATTCATCAAATTCATGAACACCGCTGGAGCATTGGTCACGCCAAACGGCATGACCACGAACTCATAATGTCCGTATTTCGTCCGGAAAGCTGTCTTCTGAACATCGTCTTTCTTCACCTTCAACTGGTGGTATCCACTCCTCAAATCCAACTTCGAGAAGACTCTCGATCCTCCAAGCTGGTCGAAAATATCGTCGATGCGCGGCAGCGGGTACTTATTCTTCACGGTGACAGCATTCTGCCATCGATAGTCCACGCACATCCTGCGGGACCCATCCTTCTTCTTCACGAGTAAAACTGGTGCGCCCCATGGCGACACACTAGGGTGGATGAAACCCTTCTGCAGCAACTCATCTAACTGCTTCCGCAGCTCCTCGAGCTCCACGGGAGCCATACGGTACGGCGCCTTCGATATCGGTTGCGCTCCCGGCATAATATCAATACCAAACTCTAAAGCTCGATCGGGTGGCAAACCTGAGATATCCTCTGGGAAGACGTCGTCGAAGTCTCGGACGACTGCTGGTCGCTCGATCTCCATCTCCATCGGCATAGCTGCAACAATCGGCCCCACCGGCGTGGCCCGATATCTGATGGGTCCAAGCGACTCATCTCTGCTACGGAACTCGAACTCTGGATGGCCTGGAATCCGGAACACCACTCTCTTGCTGCGACAATCGATTGAGGCGTGGAAATCTCCCAACCAATCGATGCCAAGAACGGCATCAAAATGTGGCAGGTCGTGGACAATGAAATCTGCAAAGAGCTCGTGTCCATTGACCACCAAAGGAATCGATCGACATCCCAAGTTCACTGTCACCACTCTGTTCCCTGTGGTGATGTCCCAACACTTGGGAAGTGTATGGGTGGGAATGGAGTGTCTTGTCACGAATCTCCGGGATAAGATGCACATGGATGCACCGGAGTCGAACAAGGCCAAGGCCGGGTGAGAAGACACTAGAATGGTGCCTAAGATATTAAAAGAAACTACGGTCAAACCAAACTACTCTAACAAACAAGCCAAACAAGCAAGACTAACAATTAAAAGCTAAACTATGAACTGAAAGACTAGAATCAAAGAGTTACCTGCAATAACTCCATCCAGCTCCTTAGTCTCCAAAGCCGTCATGGTGTAAGCCGGCCTCTGGGGCTGCGCTGCTCTCTGAAACATCTGCCTCTGTGGCGCCAAGGGTGGTCCATGAACGGCAGGTCCTCTCTGAACTGGAGCAGGCGCTCTCGTCTGCAGTGGGGCTGGCGCTCCAACTACAGCATGACGGGCTCTCGGACAATCCTTAGCTGCATGCGACGCATCTCCACAGACCAAGCACACACCCAGTTTCCTCCTACAATCCTTCTGAACGTGTCCTGGCTTCCCGCAGTAATGACACGGTCCCTTGCTCTGACTCTGAATGGGTGCTCCAGGCCTCTTAAATGGTACTGTCTGAACGGGCCTCATCGCCGGCCTAGCAGAAGAGGGGACCTGCATGGGCCACCACTAAAACCTGTCACGCCCCGCTTCCCAAAAACACGGGGGCGAAGCGTGACGAAGGCCCGCTTAGGCCGGGGCTGAGAGCCCGGACCCAATAAGCGTCTATAGTATTCCATAGCGAAAGTACAGGTCCCTGCATGTTAGTACGAAATAACAAAAGTACTGAAAAGACCATTTCATTTTATTCCAAAGTTTATCATCAAAAGTACTGAGCGTCTAAAAAGTGCCGAAAACGGCTACAACTGCTGAAAGGAAACTAATGGTGCAAGCACCCAACCTAGACGAGAAAGTAAGAGTGCAACGCACCCAACAAAACTGAAATGGATAACTCTGGATCAGCAACAAAGGGTCTCTAACTCTGGTCGTCCTCTGGATCGTACTCCGGATCAGCGTCCTCCAGCTCGAAGTCAACTGGCAAGTCCGCCTCGTCGACGTACTCTGGCTCCACACCTGACGTACAGCACCAAAAGAGGAAACTGTACGTCAGGCAAAGTCTACACAAACCGTCAGACTCTACTGCAAGTGTATCAACTATTAACAATGATTTACTGGTTGTTTTAGCATGCTGGGGTTATAACTGAGTAACGAAAAGTAGCGTAGCAGGAAAAGTAAACGTAGCAAGCAGTAGACGTAGCATGTGCTACCGACTACGGGACTAACCTACAGGTGTCGAGACAAGACGTGACATGACGGGACAGGACAGGACAAGACGGGACAGGACAAGTAAGACACGAAAGGGTTCACGCCTTACGGTTCAAGGGCGGCCAGACCCTCTCCCCGTGCGCACGCTCAACCCTACCCTGACCCAGAGACTCAGGACAAGAAGTACAGAGATCACTTCCGCTAGGGAAGCACCTGAAACGCCCGTAGGCTTTTTGGTATCACAGAGATCACTTCCGCTCGGGAAGCATCTGAAACGCCCGTAGGCTTTTTGTATCACGGAGATCACTTCCGCTCGGGAAGCATCTGAAACGCCCGTAGGCTTTTTGGTATCACAGAGATCACTTCCGCTCGGGAAGCATCTGAAACGCCTGTAGGCTTTTTGTATCACGGAGATCACTTCCGCTCGGGAAGCATCTGAAACGCCCGTAGGCTTTTTGGGTAACAAGACACGACACGACCAGTGTAGGGAGTGTTATTCTAGGGTGTCCACACGCACGCATACACAAGATAGTCCTATGATGTCAGCAGTTTATTGTTGTCAGGCTCAGACTTCGTCGTCAAGTCTGAGCCGTCACGGGTCGTCCCGGACGCTATCATTTCACGTCCGGTTCTGATCACACACAATCTAATAGTTCTACAAACTGGAACTAAGGCACAGTCAAAACGCAAGTGGATACACTTGCCTGGAATGGCGAGTGCGTCGTCAGTCCGGGGTGTCTCGTCCAGTCGTCGCGTCCGCGGTAGTCCGTCTGAAAAGGGATCACGGCGACAGTGTCAAGTCGCGATTTTCGTCAAATCCTATTTAGGTTCATTTCTAAGTTAGGCGTGGCTACCCTAACTGTCACAAGTCAAAAAGTGTCCGATCAGCCTATCCGACGATTCTATCCTATGTGCACAGTTCAAAAGTCCGATCGTCGATTCTATTGTTCACAACATTTTAAAGGAGCAGAAAATAAATTTAGCGAGTTTAGTTGCCGATTTTAGTTAGGTTTTCAGTTTTGGCTACGGGTGGGTTTCGCTACGAGTTACGAGAAAACCAACCTCTCCAGAGTCTGAAGTAGTGCGGACGTAGGGTCTGAACGGAGGGGTGTCTGCGGCGTCTACAATGTCCCAACTACGGATAGCGTAGTGAGACGCGTCCTGGTAGTGAACTGAAAGTGGTGGCAACAAGCGAAAACGTCGAGAAATCGTCCTCCAGTTCCGGGAGGTAGCGGACAGCGAAGCACGCGTCCGTAACGGTCAGAAGAAGGTTAGCGACGTCCAGGGGCCGCCAAAACAACGATCAAGGCGTCAACGCACTGGTGTGTTCAGCGAGGCGCTCTGCGCGCGGGCAGCGGGACAGAGAGATGCGATGGCGGTTGGCCGCGAGTTCTGAGGGGAGGAGGGGGTAGCGCGACGCAGGGGAGCACAGGCGAGCGACTGCGCGCGCTCAAGATCTGCAGCGGCGCTGCTCGGAAGTCGCAGCTGCGATGCGGCTGTGGAGCGGAAGCGACGGCTTACGGATCACGGCTGTGACGGCGGCAACGCGGGGAGCACGGCGCTGCGCGGCGGCACGGTGGATCTCGGCGACGTCAGGGCTCGACGGAGGCACCGAGCGGCTGAGGTCGAGAGAGGGAGCGGGGGAAGACGACGTGGGGTCGCCGTGGGAGAGAGCTGCCGGCGATCGGGGCTTAGTGGCGGCGGCACGAGGGGAATCGCGACGGCAGAGGTGCGGATTGCGGCGAGGTCGTCGTCGGGGGCCGCGGCGGCGTGAGATAGGAGAGAGGGCGAGAGAGATCTGTGGGGAGAGGGGGTCTAGTGGTCGGCGGCGTGTGGATGGCCGCGCCGCCGTGGGTGAGCGAGAGGGGGAGATCGAGATGGGAGAGGGGATTTTCGGGGGCGGCTGCTGCTGCGTGAGGGAGGTTTAGATTTTAGGGTTAGGGTTGATTTTTAGGGTTAGGATTATTAATATGGGTTTTTTGTTGATATATAACCCTAGTATTAAAAGAAGAAAGGGGGAGATTGAGTGTCAAAGAGTGTACGTACTGGGGTAGGTCTAGGGGGATTTAGTGAAACCGTTTAGGAAAAGATTAAGACAGATTTAGTAGCGATTTGACCAGATTTGGCTATAATTCGAAATTTGAACTGGATGGGCAAATCAACGGTCTAGATTAATCCGAGCGATAACTCTCAATCTGGGTGTCAGAAAAATAATCCGAAAATATCGGGGCGATCGCGGAGACGATACACACAGATCTACGGAGCCCGATCGTGCGTAGCGCCTACCAAAATTTACGTAAAATTCGGGACGGCGTTTTAAGCCAAATGACTAAAACGCCCCTATCGATTCAACTTCGTTTTGCGAGAAAACGATCGCGAAAAGATGTTCCCAAAAATTACCATGAATAGCTACACTCACAAACGATTACAACGGCATGTCACAGTGCATAAATTGGAAGCCAGAAATAGTCTAATAAAATACGTGCACGCTAACGCACGTGCACGCAGAAAATTACATAAGGCCGGAAAGCGACCGTTACAACAACAAAGCAGCATTTTTGAATCTCTTCTTGCCGTCTGCAGCTCGACCGATCAGACGAGCTGCTCGAACGAGTAGATGAGCTGCTCGACCGAGCGGAAGCAATTATAGAGCGACATCTTGAGCCTAGCAGCAGCCCTCTGCAGCTTGACCGAGTAGGACATATACTCGGTCCGAGCACCCAAGTGCTGAAGCCAAACTCAGAAAGAAGAAGCGGCTGCGAAACCCTAGCTCGGACCGAGTGGCACAGCTACTCGACCGAGTAGGGCGCCTCAGGCAGACTTCTTGCGGGCCAAGTTGGGCCTTTTTCCAGATTTTGTGGGGTCCATCCCATTTGTATATAAACCTATTTTCTACCTTAGGTTTAGAGAGTTTGCTTTATTATTCTTGTTTTGAGTTTTTAGAGAGTTTTGAGTCGTCGTTATTGTTTGGTGACAAAGACTTGATTTTTATTATTGCGATTTGCTTTGGAATATTTGGATCTTAAATTTCCGGAGTTTAATTCTTTGTCTCTATTGGTTTGGTAACGATTTCTCATCTCTCTTATTAGTTTTGATGTATGTTCTTGCGATGTTGACTATTGTTGCGGGGTAGAACTCGCGTACAATGAATTTGTATTAAGGGAAACCAAAGGCACGGTGGTTGTGTTAATGAGGGGATTAGGGCAGGCAATTTGACAAGTGATTAGTGGGGTGTTGAGGCTAAACTTGTTGTTAGAGCTGACCACAGTGTTAGACCTGGCAGGATACAGTTGAAGGGGCCGAATTACTGAGGCTGAGGGCGAGTGCGACCAGTGGCGACGAGCTAACCTGTACAAGGAGCAACTCGTCAGAAAGGCCGGGTTGGGGTCCAACCCTTAGCCTCTCCGATGCCTAAGTCAGTAATAGGACTTAAAGCGGGGGCTGGGCACACAGGACGGACTGGGAGTGAGTCTGCCGTACGTGACAAGCTATAAGTGGAAGAACAAAGATATGGACGACCTTTACCCTTGTGTGTGAGTAATTAGACTAAGAGTAAATTTGCCAACCCCCTCACCGTTGGAAGCGAAGGGGTATTTATACCTGACGGGAGGCAGTTAGGTAGCGCTGAGCTGGCCTCCTGACTCGACGTGCTGAGCTGGCCCTGCTGTCAGCGGAAGCTTTGGACGAGGATGTCAGGAATGGGAGTGTCAGCCATGCTTTTGTCAGATGGTGCAACGGTAAGGGGCGCTTTTGTCAGAGTGTCAGGGCCGAAAGCATTAAGTGTCAGGGGGCGCAGCGGCCAGGTGGTGCTTTGTCAGATGGTCGGGCGGCGTTAGTGTCAGTTAGTGTTAGTTGCGTCCTTGTACTAGGTTGTTTGTCGTATCCGATGAGCCAAGGATCCGGCAGAGCGCCTCCCAGGGGCAAGGCCCTAGACGAGCCACTGGGCCGCCCTGAGCAGAGGATGAACGGCCCGGCCGTTCACTTTAGGGCGTGGATCCTGGATCGCCGGGGGAGAACGGGTGTGCCTCTATATCCGTCCGAGGCTGTGCTATCTGGACGCGCCTTGTGCGTGCTGTTCCTGGCGGACGGAGGGAGAGCGGGTAAGCGCCCCTATCGGTGGTCGAGGCGGGATGCACCCATCTCCCTATCGTATCGGACCCTTGGTTCGACTGGCGCCCTACGGGCCTCTGAAGTTCGGGCGAGGAGCGTCCCGTCGTTAGATTGGCCGCCTATTCGGGAGGGGCGAGCCAACGAGGTATTTCAGTGGTTTGGGGTGGAAGGTTGGACTATCACGATCTTCTGGTCGTAACAATTGCCCCCGGCATTCGAGTTCGAGGCGGGAGCCCGATTTGGCTCTGATGACGTAACGCTTCCCCGCCTTGAGATGGCGGTTCGGATTTCGGTCCGTGCTCGGGAGTGGCAGCGCAAGTCTAGGGATTACTGCCAAGTTGGCCATTATTGCGATTTGAAATTGGCTGGGGAAATTGAAGCGCCTCCGCTTGTGATCGCGTGACGCGTGGATGAAGGCGACTTTCACGCCAGTCGAGGCATCAGGGATGCTCCGATGGGCGACGCGTGGTGGCGCATCGACGGTCGAGATGGCCTGTTGTCTTCTATATGTATAGGGAGAAGGGGGTCAGAAGTTGCTTTCTCCCGGCTTCAACTCTTCTCCCTGCCTTTCTGTTCATGTTAGCCATCCGTCGACGCTGTCATCGTTGCAGTCACCGGTGGTCCCTTTCCGTTCGTCTTCAGAGCTTGGCCTCTCGCTAGGTATCCCCATATCCTTTAATCGATGGCTTCTCATTTTGACTCCGGGGCGGGTAGCAGCACGGCGACAGAAGAGTCCATGGCCGAGGAAAGGTGGTGGTGGGCACCAAGGCCTCAGCGGTGGATGACGTGGCGCACTGACGTACCGAGGGCGATTGCAGCCGTCGGGTGCAGGACGGATAGGATCAACATTAGGGAGATTCAGGTGCGGTTTGTGCATCCGCCCTGTGAAGCACGGGTCCCGGGATAGGCAGAGAGGGTGTGTTCACCCGGGGATAATGAAGTTGGGGTCTACGCCAGATCCTTCGAGTTAGGGCTTCGCTTTCCGATCCACCCTTACCTCTTACCCCTGATGAACTTCCTGAAGCTGTCGATTTTTGCCTTGGCGCCCTGCTTCTGGGGCTTATTGGTGGGGTTCGTCGTGATGTGCTTTGCCAGCTCCCTGAGTCCGTCCCCGACGTTGTTCCAGTATTTCTTCGCAGTTCGGAAGAGGAGGATGTATTACTGCGTCTGTGCGAGGAGGGGGAGGGAGCTCATCGTCGGGGTGCCCGCCGATGTAGGAAGGTGGATGGAGGATTTTGTCTTTGTTGAGATGCCGACCGACGCGGTGATGATGTCGAACTGGGGGGCGCTGAACCCTCTGGTGAATGAGAAGGTGAAGCTAACTGGAGAGGATCTGGTGAAGGCATAGATTTTGGCAGAGCTGCCCGAGGTGCATCGCCTGTTGGCGAACCTGACGCGGGACAGTCGGCTCGTCCAGGATTTTTGGTTCCAAGGTAGTTTGAGTTTGGTGAGCCTTTAGGTAGGCTTACCCCGATCTTTCTTTTTCTCGCAGGAGGGGACGTGATGCTTTCATCGGAGGAGGCATCGGGGGCCACCGGGGTGCCTGTCGTGGAGAATGCCGACCCTCAGGATAAGGGTAAGAAAGTGATAGGTGAGGAGAGACCTGTGAAGGAGGTGTCCCAAAAGCGGGGAGCCGAGGTCTCAGACGAAGAAGGGTCGGACCGGCGACGGAGGGTATCCGTATCGGCTGCCTCCCCCGGTCGAACTGGCGAGGGCCTCTCAGAGGATTTGCTTATTCAGGGGGTGGTCCTCCCGGTCCCGGCACGGACGTCCGAGGCGGACAGGCCTCGCAAGACACCCCCGGTCCCGAAATGGCCTCATGGAATCCCCCTGTGTGAGATGGGAAGGTCGATGAACCCGAGTTACGAGAGCGCTCTCATCAATTTCAAGAGGACCAAGGCTGAGGTCGTGGTGCTTCCAGGCGACCATCTTCATAAGGCGCTCTTTCGGATAGGCCGTGACGAGTCGATATTCGAGGACGCCGGGGTAGCGGCGCGTCTTGCGGAGTATTGCATGCTGCCGCGGGATTGTGAGTCATTGATCCACGTGGGGGCGGAGCGGCTGTGCGGCTCCGCTGTGTGGCATGTCATGCAAGTAGGTCGACTTCCTCGTCTCGTCCCCAGGTTTTCTTCATTCATGTCCGGCTAACCGGGGACTTTTTTATAGGCGGTCATGGCTATGGCAGCACTACAGCGCCGCACTCCGGTGGTTGCCATGAAGGCGGCTCTCGATAAGGCGAGGATCGATCTGGCTGACGTCAGGAAGGTGCTGAAGGAAAAGGAAGTGGATCTGGAGAGGGTTGTGATGGCCCGTGAGGTTGAGAAGCGGCGGGCCGCGTACTTCGATTCGTCGAAGGCTACGATTGAGCGTGAACTCCTAGAGGTAAAGCGGGAGAGGGACAATATCCTGGCGAAGCATGCTGGGGACCTGGCTAGCAAGCAGCGGGTAATCGAGCTGCAGGTGGGGTAGATATCCGACCTGAAGAAGACCGTTGATGCAGAGAGGAGGGAGATGGGAATCCTGAGGCAGCAGCTGGAGGAGAAGCGGGAGGTTGAGCGCGACTTGATCGAGGCCGCCATTCTCCGTTATCATGACGAACATGTTGTTCGGCTGCTGCGAGAGGCTAGGGAGGCGGGAGCGAGGGAGATGGGGGCTCGGCCGTTGGAGAGGAGGCAGCACTATGGACTTTGAGTAAGGGGATTTTTGGTTTTTTTTTGTACTGGAGGCCGAGGGCCGAACCTGATGTCTTGTTGTATTATTTGGCGGGCTCCATGGATAACCTTGCCCTTTAAATCCTTGGTTTCTTCTTACACTTGCTGAATGTGTGTAGATTGTTTGCTAGGGGGGTATAATTGCCCCCAACATACGTCTGCCCACGAGCGCTAGGTAAAGGGGAGAGGGATGTTGAATCGCTGTATGTTGACGGTATACGTACGAGGTTGGGGCGAACTGGGAATCTGTAGGTTCAGGGCGAGGCGAGGCGTACTACCCCGGCAGTTTGCGGGGGGGTGCCGCTGACCGACCTCAAACAACCGCTATCCCACGTCCTGGGCCGCCGTAACGCTGGAGGGGCCCCTCTGGGGCCCGGGTATGGAAGCAGTGGCTGACCTTTGCCTTCCAGCAGAGGTTGAGTTTGATGCACTGATGGCCTCCGGGGGCGAGGAATAGGCGGGAGGTGACGAGGACGAGCTCGTTGACGAGGATGTGGTTAGCGTAGAGGCGGCCGCCAGCAATGAGGCCAACCCTCGGATGTGGATGGGGGGGATGTGGGTCGACGTCACCCCTAGTGGGGGCGCCCCCGGCGGCCGTGGCCCACAGGAGTAGTTTTGTCTCCCCATTCTTCCCCTCTCATTTTTCGTTTACATGGAGCGGTAGGGTCGGCCCGAAGGAATCCTCGTTTTGTCGGGTCGGCCCCGGCTCTCATTGTAAAGTTTTTACTAAACATTTGTGAGAATTTCTGTTATTTTCACCTTATTTTTTCCATCCTTTGTATGGTGAAGCACCGAGTTAGAGTGCGCCTGTATAATGACTAGGAGTTCGCATAGGATAATCTTTTTATTAGCTATTACAAGAGATCTCGATGAGGTTTACCATAATAGGGCAGGTGTGACCCAACCTGTGGTCGGGTTGGGATGTTGTTTTATTCTGCTGTACATTGCATCAGGATGAGCGGGCTCCTGTTTGCAGGGTGGCTCTCCTTCTTTTCCATTGCTCGTTGTATTCCTTTTGTCTGCGAGCAAGCTGAGATGCCATGATTCGTCGTTTGGACTCATCAGGGATGCAGCCTTGCTGTGACCTGTGTCAAGGGGAGTGAATCCTTGTCTGCAGGGCGGCCCTCCTTCCCCTCCATTGCTTTGTCATATCCCGCCTCACCTTCGTCGTGTTGAATGGTTGCAAGGCCTCTCCAGGGGATCCGTACATCGAAGGGAAACCCAGGAGGAGACGACGGATGAGGTGGAGGTGGAGGCGTCGCCTCCCTGGGGGGGTTCTCCGGTGGCCCGGCCTTGAGGGGAAGGTCGAGGGAGAGCAGGTGGGTCGTTAGGAAGCGCATCGGTGGAGATATGCAAGCCTGGAGGGGCTTTTGCCTTTCCTGTCAGTGGGGATCGGTAGGGAACGGATGTCGACCTTCCCCTGTTTCATCTGGTACAGCGTAGAGGGAGGAGGGGAAGGCGGGGCTCCCCATGTGTTAGGGGAATAGCCCATCGGCGATCTGTATGTAAGAGGAATAGCCCATGGGTATGGCAGGCCATTGGGAGGCAGGCCTGCGGAAGCTGGTATGCTCAGGCGGAGGCTGGAGTGCCCTATGGGGTGATCTGGCAGGGCTCCCCCATGTCTCCAGTTCTCGGCCCGGAGAACCTACGCTTGTCGGACGCCGAGAGGGGGGGTGGTCCGCCATCGGGGCTCCAGTTGTCCTGCCGCAAGTTGTCTAAGGGAAGTTGGAGACCGATAGCCGAGCCATCCCCTGGGTAAGTGGAGTAGTCCATCAGTGGTCGTCGTGTGGAAGCGATCGCCAGTCGGGGAGGCGGAATCCATTGGTGGCCAGCGACCTCCCTTTTGTTCGGGTGGGGCATCTCGGGCCTTTTCATACTAGGTGGAGGGGACTGAGATCGGTTCTCATATTTTCTTACTCCCCCTCATCTTCGAAGGGGTGAGGGGGGTATTTATAGAGGGATTTTGTTGACGGTTTTCTCCTATTTAATGCGATGAACTGGCATCATTAATAGGCTCCTCAGAACCACGCCCCCTGGGAACCACTTTTGCCAGGTGGCGCCTGACGCGATTCGTCAGCCCTAGCCTCTCGAGCGGCGTGTCGTCATTAATGCGCATTTCCCAAGCATCCCCTCATTTCAACGAGTCGCATCGGGGGCCTGCTTTATTGGGACCCAGTGTTTATCCAGCAGGCATTGTTCAGCGGTCCTTGGTCTGCGTCAGGTCTGCCCCTGTTTGCGTGCCCTTGTCCTCTTCCCGAGGTTCGAGTTTTCGAGGATCATGGGTCGACCGGGGGGAGCAGGCACGTAGCCCGGCCCATATCTGGTCTGGTTTGGGTGGCGAGGGTTGGCCCTGCCCAAGAGTTCTTGAGGGGGGAGCTGGTGCGTACCTCGGCCTGTGCCCTTCTCTGGTTTGGGTGGTGAGGGTTGGCCCTGCCCTAGAGTTCTTGAGGGAGGAGTGGGCGCGTAGCTCGGCCCGTGCCCTTCTCTGGTTTGGGTGGCGAGGATTGTCCTTGCCCCAGAGTTCTTGAGGGGGGAGCGAGTGCGTAGCTCGGCCCGTGCCCTTCTCTGGTTTGGGTGGCGAGGGTTGGCCCTGCCCCATAGTTCTTGAGGGGGGAGAGAGCGCGTAGCTCGGCCCGTGCCCTTCTCTGGTTTGGGTGGCGAGGGTTGGCCCTCCCCAGAGTTCTTGAGGGAGGAGCAAGCGCGTAGCTCGGCCCGTGCCCTTCTCTGGTTTGGGTGGAGAGGGTTGGCCCTGCCCCAGAGTTCTTGAGGGGGGAGCGAGCGTGTAGCTCGGCCCGTGCCCTTCTCTGGTTTGGGTGGCGAGGGTTGGCCCAGCCCCAGAGTTCTTGAGGGGGGAGTGAGCGCGTAGCTCGGCCCGTGCCCTTCTCTGGTTTGGACGGCGAGGGTTGGCCCTGTCCCAGAGTTCTTAAGGGGGGAGCGGGCGCGTAGCTCGGCCCGTGCCCTTCTCTGGTTTGGGCGGCGAGGGTTGGCCCTGCCCCAGAGTTCTTAAGGGGGGAGCGGGCGCGTAGCTCGGCCCGTGCCCTTCTCTGGTTTGGGCGACGAGGATTGGCCCTGCCCCAGAGTTCTTGAGGGGGGAACGAGCGCGTAGCTCGGCCCGTGCCCTTCTCTGGTTTGGATGGCAAGGGTTGGCCCTGCCCCAGAGTTCTTAGGGGGGAGCGAGCACGTAGCTCGACCCATGCCCTTCTCTGGTTTGGGTGGCGAGGGTTGGCCCTGCCTCAGAGTTCTTGAAGGGAGAGCGAGCGCGTAGCTCGGCCCGTGCCCTTCTCTGGTTTGGGTGGTGAGGGTTGACCCTGCCCCAGAGTTCTTGAGGAGGGGAGCGACCGTGTAGCTCGGCCTGTGCCCTTCTCTGGTTTGGGTGGCGAGGTTTGGCCCAGCCCCAGAGTTCTTGAGGGGGGGAGCAAGTGCGTAGCTCGGCCCGTGCCCTTCTCTGGTTTTGGTGGCGAGGGTTGGCCAGGCCTCAGAGTTCTTGAGGGGGGAGAGTGTGTGTAGCTCGGCCATGCCCTTCTCTGGTTTGGGTGGCGAGGGTTGGCCATGCCCCTGAGTTCTTGAGGGGGGAGCGAGCGCGTAGCTCGGCCCGTGCCCTTCTCTGGTTTGGGTGGCGAGGGTTGGCCCTGTCCCAGAGTTCTTGAGGGGGGATCGAGCACGTAGCTCGGCCCGTGCCCTTCTCTGGTTTGGGTGGCGAGGGTTGGCCCTGCCTCAGAGTTCTTGAGGGGGGGAAGCGAGCACGTAGCTCGACCCGTGCCCTTCTCTGGTTTGGGTGGCGAGGGTTGGCCCTACCCCAGAGTCTTGTGCGTTCGGACTGAAATACTCTGGTGGAGACAGCAGGGTTTGGAAAAGTGTGGAAATGATGATATTTTATTAAAAAGACTCACAATTATTAGTAGTACTTTAGCAGGTGCTCCGCATTCCAGGGGTAGGCTAGTTCGCTCCCGTCCAAGGTCGCCAGGATGTACGTGGCTGGTCCGACGATGTCGACGATCTCGTAGGGTCCTTCCCATTTGGCGGCCAATTTCCATCGGCGAGCGGTCTCAGGGTTGAAGGTGGCGTCTCTGAGGACCAAGTCGCCGATTCTGAAGGTCCGCTTCTTCACCCTGGAGTTGTAGTGCCGGGCCATCCTCTGGCTGTGTTAGACGAGGTTCGTCAAGGCTCGGTCCCTTACTTCATGCACCAGTTCGAGACTGAGGCCGAGGCCTTCCCCATTGATGTCCTCATCGAAGAATTTCAGCCTGAGTGTCTCCTCTCCGATCTCCATAGGAACGAATGCTTCCGACCCGTATGCCAGCATGAATGGGCTCTCTCCAGTTGAGGCCTTGTGTGTAGTACGGTAGGACCAGAGGATGCCCGGTAGCTTGTCCACCCATGCCCCGAGAGCGACGTCTACCTTCTTCTTCATGGGGCCCAAGATGCATTTGTTTGTGGCCTCTGCCATCCCGTTGCACTACTGGTACGTGACCGATGCTAAATGGAGCTTGATTCCCCAGCCCAAACAGAAGTCGCAGAGCCTTCGCAATCGAACTGTCTCCCATTGTCCGTTACTATAGAGCGGGGTATCCCGAAGCAACAAATCACAGACTGTCAAATAAAGCCTTTCATATCCGTCCATGTGATGCGTGCCAATGGCTCAGCTTCGACACATTTTGTGAAGTAGTCCACAGCAACGACCAGATACTTCCTTCCCCCAGAGGCCTTTGGGAAGGCCCGAGGATATCAAGCCCCCACTGGGGAACGGAATCGGGCTTACGATGGGCACCAAGTCGACCGGAGGCGCTGTCGTGTGTCGGCCGAATTCTTGGCATGCCTCGCACTTCTTGACGTATTGTGCCGTGTCATGGATCATAGTCGGCCAATAATACCCCTGGCACACTATTTTGTGGGCGATAGTGCAACCTCCATGGTGGTTCCCGCAGAAGCCTTCATGCACTTCACAGACGACCTACTCAGCTTGCTCTGGACCCAAGCATTTGAGAAATGGCAGGACGTCAAAGTTGGCGCGGCGCCGACGGTATAATACTCTGTCGAGAAGTACGAATAATAGGGCCCACATCTCTACCTTCTTGGCATGCAACTGCTCCTCAGGCAGGGCCCCTGTCTCCAGGTACTTCACTATTGGGGTCATCCACGTCGTCGTCGAGCCGACACACATTAGTTCTTCTTCGCCAATGGAGGGCGCCAGCAGGCTTTCGACATAGATGCCTTTCCGATCTCAGCCACGGAGGAGGAGGCCAGGTTAGACAGGGCGTCTGCCCGGAGGTTGTTGGAACGGGGTAAGTGTCGGACCTCTGCCCTCCTGAACTTCTGGAGCTCGGCATGGACACGCTTAAGGTAGCACTTCATCGTCTCTTCCCAGGCCTCGAAGCTCCCTTGGATCTGTTAGATGACGAGCCGCGAGTCACTAAGCAGCAGCACGTTCTTCGCCCCTACCGCCCTACAAAGATTCAACCCGTTGACCGCAGCCTCATATTCCGCAACGTTGTTGGTTGCTGGGAAGTTGAAGCACAGGGCGTACTCCAGCAGGCATCCGTCGGGGGTTTGGATGACAATTCCTGCCCCCGTCCCGGATCCTGTCGCCGAGCCATCGACGTGAACAGTCCATAGTTCACCCACATCTCCCTGGGTGGGCTCCAAGGGTCCAACCACCACCATCGCTTGCGGGGATGCATTCGCTGATGGTGCGTCCGGTCAGTTCCCCGACGGGTCCCCGGCAATGCATTCCACCACGAAGTTCGCCAATGTCAGGCCCTTGATTGTCGTCCGTGTCTTGTATGTTATGTTGAACTTGCTGAGCTCAACACTCCAGTTGAGCATCCTGCCCGACCGCTCTAACCTCTTCAGGTTCTTCTCGAGGGGCAGGTCGGTGTGGACGGTGATGGGATGGGCCTAGAAGTACGGTCGGAGCCTCCTCGCCATTGTGAACAGGCAGTAAGCGGCCTTCTCGATGGGACTGTAGAGAGTCTCCGCCTCTTGAAGAATCCTGCTGGCGTAGTATACAGGTCGCTGCACGCCCCCTCCTCTTTGATTAGGACGGAGCTGACGGCCTCTTCATTGGTCGCCAGGTATAATCCCAGCAGTTCTCCTTCTTCCGGCTTGGGGAGGAGCGATGGGCTTTGTAGGTAGGCCCTCAGCTCCGCGAATGCTCGAACGCAGTCGTCGTCCCACGGGATCACTTTTCTCTTGTCATTGGCTTCTCCGAAGGCAGTGCACAGGACCTTGAAAAAAGGGAGCGACATCTCCGCGGATTTCGACAAGAATTGCCCTAGAGGCACGATCCGGCCATTCAGGCGTTGCAAGTCTCGGATCGACCACGGTTCTGCCATATTGACGAGGGCCATCACCTTATTGGGGTTCGCCTTAATCCCTCACTTCGTTATCATGAAGCCTAGGAATTTTCCCGACTGCACGTCGAAGACGCACTTCGCCGGGTTCAGCCTCAGGCCGTATAGGCGAACCCTTCGGAACGTCTCCCGCAAGTCGGCAAGGTGGTTTGGGGCTCTCTTACTCTTCACCAACATGTCGTCGATGTAGACCTCCAGGTTTTGCCCGACCTGCGAGCTTAATATCTTGTCCACCATCCGCTGGTAAGTTGCCCCTGTGTTCTTCAGCCCGAAGGACATCTTCGTGTAACAGAAGGTGCCCCTATCGGTGACGAAGGATGTTTTCTCTTCGTCTTCCCTTGCCATTGGGATCTGGTTGTAGCTCGAGAAGGCGTCTATGAAGCTTAACAATTCGTAGCCATACGCCTGATCGACTAAGTGGTTGATCCAAAGGAGCGGGAAGCTGTCCTTCGGACACACCTTGTTGAGTTCTGTGAAGTCGACACACATGCGCCACTTCCCACTGGCCTTCTTCACCAAGACGACATTGGCGAGCCAGTCCGGATAGTCCATCGGCCTGATAAACTTGGCCTGGAGAAGCCGCTCCACTTCTTCCTCGGCTGCCCTTTTCTTTTCGCCCCCGATGCTCCTCTTCTTCTACTGGACCGGTCGAGAACCTGGGTCCGCATTCAACCTATGGGAGATTACCATTGGGTTGACCCCTGGCATGTCCACGGGTGACCAGGTGAACATGTCCACACTCTTTCGGAGTAGGCTGATGAGGGCCGCCCTCAGAGAGGCCGGGAGTTTCGTCCCGATGGAGACAGTCTTGTCCTCCTCCACGGCCACGGGCACCTCCTCGACCTCTTCAGCAGGAGTCGGCCGTTGGTCGCAAAAGTCTTCCCTTTCGTCAAGAAGGTCAACCGACAAGGCCTGTTCTGGGCTCTTGTGCTTGGTCGACCCTACGTAGTAGCTCTGGGACAGCTTCTGGTTCCCCCGCACTAGCCCCACCCCTCGCAGAGTTTGGACTTTCATCATCTGGTGGAGCAGGCAGGGGAGCACCTCAATGACCGTCATGTATGGCCGCCCAATGATCCTGTTGTATGCCGACGCAATGTCGACGACAACGAATTACGTCATGTGGGTGACGACCCTTGGTTCCTCCCCAAGTTTCATCGGTAGGGTGATCACCCCCACAATGGGGACGGCGTGGCCGGTGAAGCCGACGATGGGCCCCGTGCAAGGCCTCAGATCTGCCTGCCTCAACCCCATCTTCTCGACTGTCGACATAAACAGGATGTCGCAGGAGCTCCCAGTGTCGATCAGGAGCCGACTGATGATGGACGTCCCGACCTGAGCCTCGATGACGATGGTGTCGTCATGCAGAAGCTCGACTCCCTCTAGGTCTTCATCAGTAAAAGTGATGGGGGGTCGAGCCACTCTTCTCCTCTTCGCCTCATTGCTGATGCCCACCGTCATCACCTACCGGGCATATACCTTCTTGCTCAAGGATGATGCCCCAGCTAAGGACGGCCCCCGCATATCACGTCTATACGCATGATCACCCGGGGGGGCGTGGCTCCTCCTGACCATTGTCTGGCGGTGGTTCTGGCCTCCGCGCTTCTCGCGGGGCCATTTCTTCCTGAATCCCCCTCCTGTTCTCCACGAAGCCTCCCAAGTGGCCCGCCTGAATCAATCGCTCGATCTCCCTATTGAGGGTGTAGCAATTGTCGGTATCATGACCGTGGTCCTGGTGATATCGAAAGTATTTTTGGAGATCTCGCTTCGCTGGGTCTGATCTCATCTCCCTGGGCGGCTCCGGCAGCAGTTCGACCCTTGTCGCTGCGGCCAACACCTCTATCATGGGGCGTTGAGCTGCGTGTAATGGGCCCGCAGAGGTCCCTCCAGCCTCGGGACGTCTCGGGCGAGCTCTCGGGCCGGGCCCGGGCGATCCTGCGGGCGACGCCCCGCCGGGTCGCGTCTCGGTTGGGCCAGCTGGTCGCACCCCCGAGACCCGTCTTCTTGCCTTGGTTGTGGATGCGATCGAGGCTCGCCTTAGGGCGGCCTCATCGGGGGGAATAGTTTCTTTGTGCCAAGAGTCTCCTCGGCCAGCGCATGCCTCTCTGCCATAGCGACTAGCACCTCGTAGTCGGCCGGCGGATCTCGGAGCAGGGATTTGTGGAGGCTCTGAGTCTGTAGTCCTGTCTTGAAGGCTAGCATGAGCACTTCATCGCCGCAGGCCACCACCGCCCACCTCTCATCCTGGAAGCGGTGCAGGTATTTCCACATCGTCTCTCCTTCCCCTTGGACTATCGTACTGAGGTAGTCCAAGGGCTTCTTCTTGGTACGCCCGGCCCGGAACTCCTGGTACAACTTGTGGGACAGTTCGCCAAAGCTTCCGACGGACCTCGCGGGTAGGCCGTAGTACCACTCCAATGTCGTGTCCCTCAGGCTTTACGAGAATAGCTGGTATAGAAACGTGTCATCCACATCCTGTGCCTCCATTGTCCCCCGGTATTGTTGTACGTGCAAGAGGGGGTCTCCTCTTCCGTTGTAGGTGGCTAGATGGGGAGCCTTGAACCTTTCAGGTCTCGGGGCAGACATGATCCACCGTGCCAATGACATGGCCTCCTTCGGGTAGGCGGGGCGCTCAGGCACGTGCCCTCTCCGCCACTCTGGGGTTTGGCTTCGGTCCCTCCTCGGCTGTCTTCGGTCGTCATGCCCCAGGGAATAACGAAGCAGTCGCCTGGGGGACTCCATCCGCGTATAGGGATTCGAGGGGCGGCGGGCTACGGTCATCCCAGCACCGCTGGCCCCCAGCCGTCGCCTCCGGGATCTCTCTCCACTCCTGATTCCCCTCAGGAGCCTCTCGCGATCTGTGACGAGGAAGCGGAGTTGTTGACGGATGGCCTCTTTGTCCAGATGATCTGGGGAGAGATGCCGACGAGGCGGATTTTTTGCCCTCGAGATGGAGACCTGTCGAACAGCGGGCCGAGCTCGTTAATGCGTCACTGGCAAGTTGCCGACAGCTTCGGGATATCCCTGTTCTCTTCGTTCTCCCTCCGGAGCCTTTAGCATTCCGCGATAATGAAGCGAAGCTGGTGTCGGGCGGTCTCGTCATCCAGGAGGGCTCATCGGGCGGTCTCGGCCGCCTCATCCAGATGCCTCTGCGCGGCGGCCGCCTCTTCCTGGCACCTCCGCTGTCACGCGATCTCCAACTCTTCCTCCAGGAGCTTCCGTTGGGCCGCAATCTCCTCGGTGAGCCCCTGGTCACCCACTTCTTCCTCGAACTAAGGGTGAAGGTTCCGTCTCACATTCAGGGGCTCAGAGGGGCCGGGGGGTGCTTCTGTCCCAGTCGTTGCGAAGCCCGCCATCATCCTAGTGAAGGCCTCGAAGCTCTGTTGTACCGCACAGGCCGAGGCCTGGACCGTCTCGACCTCTACCCTGGGGGGCAGGTCAGTCACTGGTGTCATTGGTTGAGAGTGTGGTTCTTGATCCACGGGGTCCTTGCCGTGGTCAGGGTTTCGGTTGATTGGTATGGGGTCTAACATGGGTGTGACCCTCCATTCCCACAGACGGTGCCAATTGTTGCGGGGTAGAACTCGCGTACAATGAATTTGTATTAAGGGGAACCAAGGGCACGGTGGTTGTGTTAATGAGGGTATTAGGGCATGCAATTTGACAAGTGATTAGTGGGGTGTTGAGGCTAAACTTGTTGTTAGAGCTGACCATGGTGTTGAACCCGGCAGGATACAGTTGAAGGGGCCGAATTGCTGAGGCTGAGGGCAAGTGCAACCAGTGGCGACGAGCTAACCTACGCAAGGAGCAACTCGTCAGAAAGGCCAGGTTGGAGTCCAACCCTTAGCCTCTCCGAAGCCTAAGTCAGTAATAGGACTTAAAGCAGGGGCTGGGCATACAGGTCGGACTAGGAGAGAGTCCACCGTATGTAACGAGCTATGAGTAGAAGAACAAAGATATGGACGACCTTTGCCCTTGTGTGTGAGTAATAAGACTAAGAGTAAATTTTCCAACCCCCTCACCGTTGGAAGAGAAGGGGTATTTATACCTGAGGGGAGGCGGTTAGGTAGGGCTGACCTGGCCTGCTGACTCGACGTGCTGAGCTGGCCCTGCTGTCAGCGGAAGCTTCGGACGAGGATGTCAGGAACGGGAGTGTCAGCCATGCTTTTGTCAGATGGTGCAACGGTCAGGGGCTCTTTTGTTAGAGTGTCAGGGCCGAAAGCATTAGGTGTCAGGGGGCGCAGCGGCCAGGGGGTGCTTTATCAGATGGTCGGGCTGCGTTAGTGTCAGTTAGTTTCAAGTACTAGGTTGTTTGTCATGTCCGATGAGCCAAGGATCCGGCGGAGTGCCTCTCAGGAGCAGGGCCCTAGACAAGCCACCGGGCTGCCCTGAGCAGAGGATGAACAGCCCGACCGTTCACTTTGGGGCGTGGATCCTGGATCGTCGGGGGAGAACAGGTGCGCCTCTATCAACGTCCGAGGCTGCGCTGTCTGGACGCGCCTTGTGCGTGCTATTCCTGGCGGATCGAGGGAGAGCGGGTAAGCGCCCTAGTCGGTGGTCGAGGCGGGGTGTGCCCATCTCCCTGTCGTGTCAGACCCTTGGTTCGACTGACACCCTGCGGGCCTCTGAAGTTCGGGCGAGGAGCGCCCCGTCGTTAGATTGGCCGCCCGTTCGGGAGGGGCGAGCCAACATGGTATTTCAGTGGTTTGGGATAGAAGGTCGGACTATCATGATCTTCTGGTCATAACAACTATTATTGTTATTGCTATTGCTTTTGTTGATATTTCTATGAATCATGAGTAGTCGTTTCTAGGGCTAATGGATGAGCCCTATGATCTTAGGATTTAGATGTAAAGTTACAATTTTTATGTTGTTTTGATATAAAAGGGATGTGATTTGGTTGATCCAGCTAAGTTTATAGGAGATCCTATTTATGGTTTATGATCCACGATAGTGACACAGATCATAGCCATAATATCCTATGAACTTAATTAGGCTCATGTGATTTCAATTAGAGTTCGTGATCCACGATAGTGACACACACTTTGATGGTTTCCACTGGTGTCCTATATTACTAATTGATGATGTACGATAGTAGCATCAATGAGAGCCATCAAATCACAGATCGAAGCTCTAACCCACAATGGTGGCGTGAGTAGAGATTGAGAATAGTTGTCGTTCGTAATGCACGGATCATGTGCAAGGCCATCCATAATGGTGTGGCTAAGCATGTGATACCTTAGATGATTGGTACAACGATAGTTGGCCAAGAATTCCACATTTTAGATGCGACAATCTCTCCCTATAAAACCAATTCAACGTAGACATAATAGCCTAGCATCGACATCTGACGATCTTAGTGGTGACTCCTATTTCCCTAGTCTTTATTATATTGTTAATTTGAGATAGGAAATACTTGTGACAACCAATTGAACACCCTCAACTGACATTGTTTCGAGACTCTAAATAAACCAAATACCTTTAATTCAACTGCCTCCCTGTGGGATCGATATATTTCTATATTACAAAGTTTTGATACCGTGCACTTGCGGTATGTTTTCGGAGTTAAATCTGGAGCACATCAATTGCACCACTTCAACTTCATCTAAAATGTCATGGACACGTAAAGTCTTAGGTGCATCACATTCATCTCTATCAATACCATCTACATGATTTCATTTTTGTCATTATAGTGTCGTGATTCCTCTTTTACTCTACCGTGTGGTCGATATTGGTTTCATCTTTCTCCTTACATAATTAATCATAATTATTACATGGTCTAACTTTACATACAACAAATAAATCCTTCAAGGTTCTATTTTTCATTGCTCTTAGGTATGTTGTGTAATACACTAATTTTGCTTGTTCTGCTATAAGGAATGGATCATATGTCACCAAACATCTGTTACATTTAAGGTCAATTATGCATGCTTTTGATGAACTAACATTCCTCGATTTGATGTGTCGACCCAACTACACTTGAACATGACGACCTTATTTTCTGCACCATAATATGTCAACACTACTATTTCCTCAAGGACGCCATACAAGTTCTTGTCATTTTTGTCGTACTAACTCCCTACCACCATGACTCTATCTTTCATAGTCTTCTTAGTTTTGGCATATTGTTGGGTGTATAATATGTAATTATTCAATAAGAAATCATTGTAACATTTCATTTGAAACGACCCAATACTAAGTTGACATATTCGTTGATCAACCTCGTTTGTTAGATCATCTACTAGTTTAATAAAAAGCGGATATGTAAGATTTTGACTAGCTTTTTCAATAGAAACACGTGAAACAGTTTTTGGCATTGATGCACAAATTCAACGTACGTGATCTTGCAACCACTTTGTTAAATGCTCAACACAAATGGCTAGCTTCTCATCATTTGATAGATGTAGATTTGAGAGGGCCACCTCTTGATTAAATTTCCTGAATGGGAATTAATATTTAAATTTATCATCAGCCTTCCCAACATGCACATGTAAATAATACATATTAATTGACAGAGAAGTTAGCTCTTACATGATGAATTTCTCAACTTCTTCACAATTTATCAGCACATATAAATGGGTTGTCTTATACTCACGATTAGACAAAACCAAAAACCTTTCTACGTTGCCCCAAATTTATCGCCATGGATGGGTAATATTTTTAAGCATCTCACTTGTTGAATATTGGTTTTCCCAAATGTGGTTTTGATGATAACCAAACATAATCAATTATGACTAATCCCCATGTTTTGTAGTTAATGAAAGCATCATTAATATAGATAGAGTCATATCAAATAAAGATGATGACTCGGATCATTGATGAAAGGACATCAACCAATGAAGCATGAAAATCAAGGAGTGAGTGCAAGGAAATAAAAGGTTGGACTCAAAAAACTCAAAGTGGAAGTCTTCAAGGAATTCAATAGGAAGTGAAGAGGATAAAACATGTATATCTTTCTTTTTTTAGTTCTTAGTTGAAATAACATGTTAAGCCTTGAATAGACTTGATATAATATCACTCATAACACTCACATCACTCTAAATCATATATTATTGAGTATCAAATGGTTAGAACATGCATAAACTCGAAATAGAGTTTTTCAGCCTATCCAGACGTCTGGTAGTAAATCTCCAGACGCCTGATGCTCATGCATATTCAGTTCTCCAAAACCCTACCCATTACAGATGCCCGATGTTCTCATTCCAGACGTCTGCACAATTTGCCAGGCACCTGGATGAAGAACTCCAGACGTCTGATTAATTCTCGGCTTATGCTGACTGACAGAAATCAGACGTCTGATGTTATGTTTACAGACATCTTCACTTTGTATCAAACGCCTGGATGAAATACATCAGACGTCTAGTTAATTACGAACTAAACTTCAAGTTTCTTAAACTCTGCAGTCAAGTCTTGATTAAGGCATCTAAAGATATGTTTCTAGACGTCTATATGGTCGACCAGATGTCTGGATAATATACATCAAACATCTAGATATTCGGACCAATTTATTCGAAGTAATTCTGTCCCACTTTGTCTGAATGGTCAGATGTCTATCGCCTTAGAGCCAGAGGACTGTACAGTGGACCCGAACTCTGGAAAGTCTTCTTCAGACATTTGTCAAGTGTCTGTTAGACTGTATTTATGACCCAGTCAGAACAGTACAACATCCGCCTGGTCGTTCTTCTTCAGGCATCTGATGACTAGGATTTCTGCCCGTTAATAGTCGTTTCTAGTTTTTAATTCTTGGGAGTTTTAGCAGATTTAGACAGAATTTGGTGAGCTATTTAAAGGGCTTTGATGTCTTGACTTGAGAAGTTAGCAAAACTATTAAGACTTCATTCAATACACTCTCAAGTGAATTCAAGTCATCAATTCTTCACTAGAGCATTAAAGAACATTCAAAGATATTCAAGCACAAACTCTAAGTGTCAAGTTGTCTGCAAAACTTTCAAGCTAAAGCTTCAAGCATTCATTTCTAATCTTCTTGAGACAAAGTAGTAAGTGCTCATACTCTCATCATTTAGAGCACATCATGTAATTTTAGTCTGTAAGGATCAATACACTAGAGGGGGGTGAATAGTGTATATTAAAAAATTGTCGCAAATAAGATGTTAGTAATATTTGCAAAGATGGCACAGAAATAAAATGACAAGTGCTGAAAATTAAACCAATCGCAAACACAGAGATTTATCCTGGTTCGGATCCTTGTGATCCTACTCCAGTCCTCTACCCTGTAGAGATTTTCAATCCACTATAATCACTTGCCCCGCAAGCACGAACTTACAAAAATGGCGACACTCCCAGTGTCCCAAACTTTGTACAATCTCTAAACAGAGATTCCAACCTGTTAAATAAGAAATAGAAAAACACATATAGCCTTGTTATAAATTTCAGAGAATGAATTCAAGGATGGTGTTTAGAAGATGAACTTCAAGATGTAAAAGATATGTAATGAAGCGCAACACTTGAAGTTCTCTGGTTCATAAAAGAAGAGAGAGATCTATTGATATCTTCTTGCAATTATGAACACAAACAACTTTCCAAAAGTGATGTTGAAAATCTAAGTTCTTCCGTTCTTAAATGAAGAGAGAAATCTAATGATTTCTTCTTACAAATAAGAAAAGAACAACTAATGGCAGAATTACTTAAGAAAATCAAAGACTTGCTTTCAACAAAATCAGAATTAAGAAGAGGAAAGTGTGTGGAAAATGAGAGGGGGGTACCCCTCCTTTTATAGGTTTTAGAAACGGTTGTGAACGGCTCTAAAAGAGACGTTGCACAACGTTCAGAAACTGAGAGGAACGTTAGAGAACGGTCAAAAACTGTTCTGGAAAGTTTCAGTCCCAAAAGCATTTTGGCATGCTACGAAAATTCGTAGCCTGCCAATTTTGAAACGGTCACAAACGGTCACAAAATTTTGGTGACGTGGAATAGACAACGGATAGATCCTTGTCTGAAAGTATCAAGTCAAAATATAACTGTTTTGGTAGGCTAGGAAAAATCCTAGTAGGCTAATACTTAAAAATACGAATTTTGACTTAGGATCGAAATGAGTTTAGGAGATGATGTAGATTTGAGCTTTAGGGATATATGATAAGATATAACCAAGGCCCTGAAGCTATCTAAAAAGTAAAAATTACATCATTCCGTAGATACGTGTTTCACACGTAATTTGAGTAGTAAGGTTGTTTTTGCAGAGGATCCTTGTACTTTGATCAAATGCGTGATGTGAATGAATTTGCGTTGTAGCTGCACATCTGCATAGATAAAGTTAGTAACATGAAATATATTGATTTGTCACATCAAAACCTTATGGAAGAGAGGATGGAAATTCCAAGTTCCAACATTCTCCCCCTTTTGATGATGACAAATAATGAAGTACAAAATGTGAATAATGAAGTATCAAATGTGAGTTAACAAGTGTTAATAAGTATAATATGTATTAACATGAACAAGTGTGATGTTGATATGTTATAAAGAGTTAAATGAAATATTACTCCCCCTGAGTATATGAATATAAACTCCCCCTGAATATATGCAGATTTCTCCCCCTTTGTCATCCACAAAAGGTGGAATAGAGAAATTGGCAGGCTACGATATTTCGTAGCAGGCCAAATTAGAAAACGAAGGAAATTAAAAAATGAACAGAAACAGGTGATATAGTGAGCATATAAGGAACAAAAAGAATGAACACTTAAAGTAACGAACACCAAATCAGAGAGACGAAGTACACAAAATAACGATAATATATGAGCATAACAATTGTGAGAAAACAACTTTTGGAAAGATTAAACCTAGTACATTGCATGCTCCATATACGACCAACATTACATAAAGCAAACACCCACTAAAAACATCATACTAACTCCATACGAACGCCAAACTATAGAACCAGCGACTAACAGACTAACTGTATAGATTACCAACATACTGAAACAACATAAGAACCCCATAAACGACCAACAGACAGAACCAGCAAACGAACGCCACATACAACCTACATACTACCAGCAGCCGAATGCAACCAAGAGAATCTAGTCAGGAAGAGCAACCAGACGGTAGATGGTAAAGCAAGGATAGACGAAAGTCAGAGCAACCAACAGAGCAAGCTTAATGGGGATGATAGGACGAGGAACCCGGGGAGGAGCGATGGGCGCGGGTGCGTGTGCGACGGGTAGGGAGGATGTCGGCAGATTCCAGCGAAGAGCGAAGTGAGGATTGTTCCACCTGAATCTGCTCAAGAACGGTGGAGTGGTGACGAAGAACATCGTCGTACTTGCTCATCTGAATCTGAATACCAGCAAACCCTTCAACAACCTGAGTAGAAAGACGAGCGAAGAGAATCGCATTCGTCTCTCTAGAAGGGCTAACTCCATCCTTAGACGTATGAATCTTTCTGCCGCAGCGAGAGAGGGAAGATCCTGGAAACGGAGCCTTGCCACGAGAGGAAGAAGCCGGAGCAGGAGGATGCGAAGAGTCATCGTCAGAAGCAACGGTGTTGTCGTCATCGGCATCATCGTCAGGAGAAGAAACATCATCCAGTAGTCCCATGCTGTGGAGGATGTTTTCATCGATGTGAACGCCATTCTGAAGCATTAGTTCGCCGTCGGTGGGAACGCCAAAAGAGCGAAGTATCATGGTGATGAGACTGGGGAAATAGAAATGAGTAGAAACAGGCCGCATCATATAACGAAGAAGCAAATGGCCCCAGTGAATAGAATAACCGGCCATGATCGCGTAGAGACAGTGAAGATAGGCATTGCTCAAATAGTTCACAGACCCAGCCTTCGGCATCAAATTGAAAATGACGATTTTGTGGAGGATGCAGGCCTCAGGGCTGAGTTTGGATGCAGACATATGAGGGGTCAACTTTGGAGCGAGACGAGAATTGATAACATGGTCGTTCATCGGAAAAGAGAGGAGGCCGAGATTATTCGGCGGCTGATTGATGATGGTGGCAAGTTTGGTGCTGTCGACGGTGAAGCAAACGCCCCGAACCTGAGTGGAGAAATACTTCTGACCACGGTGGACCGTAGTCTCAAGATTGGCATAGAATTCCAGCACTAAGGTAGGGTAATAGGGGGTTTTGTTGGTGATCGACCAGAGTTGATGAAGCCCAAGAATGGCGAGAAGCTTCTTGACCTGCATCATCATCGGCGTGCCGTAGTCGAGAAAGCGCTCCGGATGAAGGCAAGTGGCCTCCGAGCGAAGATAGCGTTCTTGGGCAGCGGCCGAACGGAACCGATCAGAGGGTGACGGGAAAGTGGGGTCGGCCATGGTGATCGAAAGATAGAAAATGAAAACAAAGAGTGGAAGAGGAAAAGAACAGAGGATGGGAAAAGAAAGAAAGGATTTTGAAATAAATAGAAAGAAACAGAAGCCCAATCAGTTGCCATGATAAGAAGTGGAAGCGGTTGCTAGAACTGAAGGAAGTTTGAACACCAGAAAAATTCAAAATACAGAAATCCGAACAGATGGGAAGAAGAAGAGGCAGCGGTTAGAAGAACGTGTACCGGTTGGTTGCAAAAATAAGAGGCAGTGAAGAGACCCAAAATAATCAAAGAGATAGTAATGAATGTGAAACCCGAGGTACATGGGGAAGGTAAAAAAAATAATGAATGGTAGGTCGACATTAAAAAGGTAGGTAAAAAAATATTGGAAGTTGAACAAAAAAATTAAAGACCATAAGAGAGAAAGATATGCTGGCCGAATTCAAATGAGAAGGCCAAGGCAAAATGTCAAGGAGAATTCTCTTGGAAAAGGAAATATATTAAATAATAAGAATAAAATAAATAATAAATAATAATAATAAAAAATATGGTGAAAGTTCCCAGGAGATGCCGTATAGAGAGATGAGGCGGTTTGGTGGCTTGGGCCAATAAGAAGCATCCATGTGGAGGAGAAGAATTGAATGGAGTAGGTAGGAAATAATGTTAAGAAGTGAAGTATATTAAAAAATTTAGTAAACAGATTTGAAGTGTCTCACGTGATGCCAAAGAGAGTCAACCGAATAAAGAATGATAAAATGGTTTGATGACGTGGACCAATAAGAAACATCCAAGTGGCGGTTTTGAAAGCCGAATTTAATAGGGTAGTTGGCCGAATGAAATTGGGTTGCGGTTTTGGCCAGAGGGTAGGTGGTCGAATTAAATATATTAAATTAGAGACTAATTTCCAACGGGAGGAAATACTATTGGACTGCGGTTTGGCCGTGAAAAGGGGCAGAAGAAATAAATTTTTGTCTTCTTGTGAAGTCCAAATCAATAGGGAAACGAAAGTACAGAGTTCAAAAATGGAAAGTTCGAAGAATGAGAAGGAATGTCAGTGCCTTTTCCAATGTGAAAAGCAGAGAAAAAGACAAAAGAGAAGTATCCATGTGGCAGTAGAGAGAACACAGATAGCAACAGGAATAAAAAAGATAGAGACAAAGTGGAAGAGAACGGGTAAGAATTTCGATATGAAATTTGATTTGAGAATAAAATATAGGAGAACTGTTATTTTTAAAAAAATCCAAATTCCAGGGATCAAAGTAGGTACAAAAACGGAGAACAGAAAAAAAATTGTTTAAAAATTGGTTAAATTGGTATGCTACGAAATTTGGTAGCATGCCAAAAATAAATAGTAACCAAACAATTATAGAAAAATTCACAAAAATAAAAAATAAATGTATATACTCATAAATCAAATTCTGATGCACTAATAATGCCCAGATTTCTTCTAAGCTTGAGAAAAGTTTCTTCCTTCAAAGGCTTAGTCAAAATATCGGCAACTTGATGTTCAGTAGAAATAAATTTTAAAATAATATCACCTTTCTGAACATGATCATCTAAAAAATGATGACGTACATCAATATGTTTAGTGCGTGAATGATGAACTGGATTTTTAGACAAATTAATAGCACTAGTATTATCACACATTATAGGACATGTGGAACAATTAATACCATAGTCTGAAATAGTTTGTTTCATCCATAAAATTTGAGCACATGCTAAACCAGCGGCAATATATTCTGCCTCGGTTGTAGATAATGAAACAGAGTTTTGCTTTTTGCTAAACCAGGAAACTAAGGCATGTCCTAAAAAGTGACATGTACCACTAGTACTTTTACGGTCTGATTTACAACCAGCAAAATCTACATCACTATATGATAATAAATCAAATGTGTTTGTTTTAGGATAAAATAAACCAAAATCAGAAGTATACTTAACATATCTAATAATCCGTTTTACGGCAGTTAGATGTGAAATTTTAGGATCTGCCTGAAATCGTGCACATAAACAAACTGAAAACATAATGTCTGGTCTACTTGCAGTTAGATAAAGTAAGGAGCCAATCATACCTCTGTATAGACGTTGATCAACACTCTTACCATTTAAATCTTTGTCGAGGGAAGTAGATGTACTCATCGGAGTATGTTTTTCTGCAGAACTTTCTAAACCAAAGCGTTTGATGAGTTCTTTAGAGTACTTGCTTTGGTGGATGAATATTCCTTCCTTCATTTGTTTGATTTGAAGACCGAGGAAGTAGTTTAGTTCACCCATGTGACTCATCTCAAATTCTTTCTGCATAATTTTAGAAAAATCTTGACAAAGAGATTCGTTAGTAGAACCAAAAATAATATCATCAACGTATATTTGAATAATGATAATGTCAGAATTTATGTTTTTAATAAATAGAGTAGAATCTATTTTACCAATAGAATATCCTGAATTTAAAAGATAACTTTTAAGTCTTTCATACCAAGCACGAGGTGCTTGTTTGCGACCATATAAAGCCTTTTTCAATTTAAAAACATGATTTTCAAAATTTTCATGAATAAAACCCGGAGGTTGTTCTACATAAACTTCTTCTTTAAGAAAACCATTTAGAAAAGCACTTTTCACATCCATTTGAAAAAGTTTAAAATCTTTAAAACAAGCGAATGATAATAACATTCTAATAGATTCAAGACGAGCAACTGGTGCATAGGTTTCATCATAATCAATACCTTCTTCTTGATTATAACCTTGTGCAACCAATCGTGCCTTGTTTCTAATTACCTGACCAGATTCATCCAATTTATTTTTGAATACCCACTTGGTACCAATAATTGAATGATCTGATGGTCTGGGAACTAATTCCCAAACATCATTTCGTTGAAATTGGTTAAGTTCTTCCTGCATAGCCATAATCCATGAACTGTCTTCACATGCATCTTTGATGTTCTTTGGTTCAATGGTTGAGAGAAATGCACAATGTGCCATTTGCTCTATTTGGCGACAAGTTCTTACTCAATCTGTAATATCTCCAATAATTAACTCTGATGGATGATTTGGAACTTGTAAAAATGCCTTAGGAAGATCTGTATTATCTGAAATAGACTCAACAGAATGTTTAGTAGCATTAATTTCATCAAGTTTCATATTATCTAGAGAATTAGAAAGAGGTAAAATATTCTCTTCATCATCAATAATGGGAGAATTAGATGAAGGATTCTCATCAAATGTGACATGAAGTGATTCTTCAACTGTTGAAGTTCTTTTGTTATATACTCTGTAGGCTTTGCTACGTGTTGAGTATCCAACAAAAATACCTTCATCAGATTTAGAATCAAATTTATCAAGTGCATCTTTAGTATTTAGAATGAAACATTTACATCCAAACACTTTAAAATAAGATAAACGAGGAATACGATTAAAAAATAATTCAAAACATGTTTTATTAAGCAATGGCCTAATAAGAACTTTATTCATAATGTAACAAGCAGTTGCAACAGCTTCTGCCCAAAAATATTTAGGAAGATTACTATCACAAAGCATTGTTCTTGCACATTCTTGTAAAGTTCTATTTTTCCTTTCAACTACTCCATTTTGTTGAGGGGTACGAGGAAAAGAAAAATTGTGTGTAATGCCATTTTCATTACAAAACTTAGTAAAAGAATCATTTTCAAATTCTCCCCCATGATCACTACGAATAGTGACAATGTTAGAGGATTTGATTTTTTGTATCTTTTTACAAAATATTGAAAATTCTTCAAAAGCATCATTCTTATTTTGTAAGAATATAACCCAAGTGTATCTAGAATAATCATCAACAATGACAAATGCATATCTAATTCTATTCAAAGAAGCTACTCTTGAAGGCCCAAACAAATCTAAATGTAAGAGTTCTAATGGTCTCTTTGTTGAGATAACATCCTTTGATTTAAAAGAAGATTTATGCATTTTTCCTTATTGACAAGCATCACAAAAATGTTTGTGTTTGAAAGAAATATTTGGCATTCCATTAACTAACTTGTGTTTTGAAATACGTGCTAGGTTTTTGAAATTTGTGTGTCCAAAACGTTTATGCCATAAAAGAGTATCATCTGATGTAATCATTAAACAATGATTATGAGTGGTAACAGACATGCATAAGATATATATGTTATTCTTACGCTTACCACGAAATAAGATAGATGACATATCAGAATCATAAATTATGCAATCATTTTGTTCAAAAACTATTTTATAATTTTTATCACATAATTGACTAATAGAAAGTAAGTTGTGTTTCAAACCGTCAACCAGATGAACATTCTCAATGATAGGCTGATTTTTATTACCAACTGTTCCAGTGCCTATGATTTTTCCTTTCTTGTTGTCACCAAAGGTAACTGTGCCTCCATCTTTATATTTAACGGTTGAAAGCAAGTTGACATTTCCTGTCATATGTTTTGAACATCCACTGTCCAAAATCCATCTTTCTTTCTTAGGTACCTGAAAGATAAAACATTAAGCATTGGTACCCTTTGTTTGAGGGTCCTTGGGATTAGATTTTAGGAAGCCAAACCCAAGTGGAATTTGGCTTTCTAATGTAATCATTAGAATGAACAATAGAATGTATAAAATGAGAAATATAACTATTTCTATCATTTAAACATGAATCCTTAGGAACCCATATACTAATTGTAGTAGGTTTCCTAGGAAATGTTTTTGAAATGTTAGTAACATTTCTTTGTGAAGAAGAAGTAGGAATGTTTACTTTCTTCGTGTAAATAAATGCATGATTCTTCTTTTGTGGTTTAACAAAAGTTGTTTTACCACAAGAGGAAGAAGTGTTATAAGTTTTGGGTGCATCCTTTTTAGAATATCCCAATCCTTGTCTATGATTTGCTGGATATTGAATTTTAAGCAAATCATCGAGATTAGTCTTTCCTTTGTTAAATTTATTAACATTGGATGACATCTCGTCGTATTTCATCTTTAGTGATGAAATACTTTTATCTATTTCGGATATTTGTGTATGTAATTCTAAATTCTTAGTTTTGAGAATAACATTCTCTTTACTAAGATCCAAAACTTGAGAAGAAGTATTCTCAGTGTTTTTAGAAGATGATAATTCTTGATATTTAGAAAGAAGATCATCATTATTCTGTTTCAATGATTTATGTTGACTATTCAATTTTTTGAAACGAGAATAGAGATCTTTTAATGCATCAAGTAATTCTTCGTTATTAAAAGAACTTACCTCATCTTCATCATCTTGTGCCATAAAGCACATGTTGGCACTTTCATTTAGATCATCATCTTCATCATCTGAAGAATCATCCCATGTTGCTCCAAATGCCTTTTTCATTTTGTCAAACCTCCTTTCTCTTCTAGATTGATCATTGTTGGAAGTTTTGAACTTTGCTTTGAGAAGTGGACAGTCTTTCTTCATATGTCATGGCTTATTGCAATTAAAGCAGAGAGAGGAATCAGTATTCTTAGATTTAAAATTATTATACTTACCTTTCTGAAAGAATTTTATGAAGTTTTTGGCAAAGAATGCCATATCATCATCTGAATCTTCATTATCTGATGTTGCGTTGAAGGCAAGTACTTTCTTCTTCTGTTCTGATTCTTCTTTCTGATCTTGTAATGTAACTTCATGGGCCATTAAGTTACCCATAAGATTTTCAACAGATAAAGTTGAAAGATCGTTGGCTTCTTCAATTGCAGTGATTTTTGGGCGCCATTCTGGAGTTAAAGCTTTAAGAATCTTGCGAACCTGCTCAAGAGAAGTGTAAGTTTTTCCAAGAGCATTTAAAGAATTTATAATATAAGTAAACCTGGTGTTCATTTCTCCAATTGTCTCTTGATCCTTCATCTTGAACAATTCGAATTTGTGAACCAAAACGGAAATCTTGGTTTCCTTCACTTTACTGGTTCCTTCATGAGTTACCTCAAGTATATGCCAAATTTCCTGAGCACTTTTGGCCTGAGATACTCGATTAAACTCATGTTTATCCATAGCACAAAATAAAGCATTCATGGCCTTTGAGTTGTTGGTTTTTGCAGCTTTGTCGTTGGTGGTCTAATCAGCAACAGTAGTTGTTGGCTTTTCGTATCCTGACTCTACGATGTCCCAAATCTCATAATTCATACTTTGGAGATGAATCTCCATTCGTATTTTCCAATATGAGTAATTTGAACCATCAAATAGAGGAGGACGAGTTTGAGAGTGCCCTTCAGGTTGCTGATTGTAGTTGTGCGGAACTGCGTTCATGTTTGAGGAACTTGCTGCCATCTTAACTTCGCTCTGATACCAAATGTAATTTTAGCCTGTAAGGATCAATACACTAGAGGGGGGGTGAATAGTGTATATTAAAAAATTTTCGCAAATAAGATGTTAGTAATATTTGCAAAGATGGCACAGAAATAAAATGACAAGTGCTGAAAATTAAACCAATCGCAAACACAGAGATTTATCCTGATTCGGATCCTTGTGATCCTACTCCAGTCCTCTACCCCGTAGAGATTTTCAATCCACTATAATCACTTGCCCCGCAAGCACGAACTTACAAAAATGGCGACACTCCCCGTGTCCCAAACTTTGTACAATATCTAAACAGAGATTCAAACCTGTTAAATAAGAAATAGAAAAACACCTATAGCCTTGTTATAAATTTCAGAGAATGAATTCAAGGATGGTGTTTAGAAGATGAACTTCAAGATGTAAAAGATATGTAATGAAGCGCAACACTTGAAGTTCTCTGGTTCATAAAAGAAGAGAGAGATCTATTGATATCTTCTTGCAATTATGAACACAAACTACTTTCCAAAAGTGATGTTAAAAATCCAAGTTCTTTCGTTCTTAAATGAAGAGAGAAATCTAATGATTTCTTCTTACAAATAAGAAAAGAACAACTAATGGCAGAATTACTTAAGAAAATCAAAGACTTGCTTTCAACAAAATCAGAATTAAGAAGAGGAAAGTGTGTGGAAAATGAGAGGGGGTACCCCTCCTTTTATATGTTTTAGAAACGGTTGTGAACGGCTCTAAAAGAGATGTTGCACAACGTTCAGAAACTGAGAGGAACGTTGGAGAACGGTCAGAAACTGTTCTGGAAAGTTTCAGTCCCAAAAGCATTTTGGCATGCTACGAAAATTCGTAGCCTGCCAATTTTGAAACGGTAACAAACGGTCACAAAATTTTGGTGACGTGGAATAGATAACAGATAGATCCTTTTCTGAAAGTATCAAGTCAAAATATAACTGTTTTGGTAGGCTAGGAAAAATCCTAGTAGGCTAATACTTAAAAAACGAATTTTGACTTAGGATCGAAATGAGTTAGGAGATGATGTAGATTTGAGCTTTAGGGATATATGATAAGATATAACCAAGGCCCTGAAGCTATCTAAAAAGTAAAAATTACATCATTCCGTAGATACGTGTTTCACACGTAATTTGAGTAGCAAGGTTGTTTTTGCAGAGGATCCTTGTACTTTGATCAAATGCGTGATGTGAATGAATTTGCGTTGTAGCTGCACATCTGCATAGATAAAGTTAGTAATATGAAATATATTGATTTGTCACATCAAAACTTTATGGAAGAGAGGATGGAAATTCCAAGTTCCAACACATCACACACACCTCATTGCCTCATTCTAAAGAGTATTATTCAAGGCATATGTTATTGAAATTGTTTCATATTTCAGTTCTTATTTTCTCTTGATACTTGAGAAGTTTCCTCTCGGTTGTGAGAGTAGTCCATTCCCAGGTTGTGAGAAGTGGAAGGAAGTGTATTGATTTTTCACTTGTCAGGTTTTGGCAAGTGTCGATTCAAAGGAGTTGGGGAGACTCGGAGTTGGGGAGACTCGGAGTCGGTGAGACTTGGTGAATCGGAACCATGGTATATCCTTTGTTTGCGCTTGCCTTTCTGTGATTGTTGCTCTCCGTTTCTATTTCCGCCCTAAGGTTGCATAAGGGATTTTAATATGGCGTAATTTCTTTATTATTGTTATAAAACATTATTCACTTCCCTCTAGTGTTTTCGTCATATAGTTTCAGATCCTACAATTGGTAACAGAGCAAGATTTATCAAACTATGGCAACCACAAGCAAAAACAACAATCACAATGGTGCTTCGTCTATCTTTGAATGCCAATCCATTGTCCGACCTCCACACTTCAATGGGTCAAACTAGGGATATTGGAAGGCCAAAATGATCATCTTCCTCAAGAGTGCTTCTTTTTGGCGTACGGTTGATAAGGAGTATGTTGATTCGATTAAGGATGACTACTCAAAATGGACACCAGCTCGAGTGCTCGAGGAATCAAACAATGCAAAAGCGATGAACTCACTTATATGTGCAGTGAATGCAACCGAATTCAACAAGGTGTCAAATTGCACAACCACACACCAAATTTGGAAACACCTCCAAATTACCCATGAAGAGACAACTCAGGTAAAGTTGTCAAAGCTTCATGTTTTTGTACAACGTTTTAATATGTTTCAAATGTATGAAACAGAAAACATCTGTAGTATGTATGCAAGGTGCACAGATATTATGAATGAGCTTGAAGCTACTGGAAAAGAGATTTATACTACACAATTCGTCTCATTTGGTGTAAAAAATAATTGTTGAGGCTCGATAAATGACAAATGAAGTTGCAATTATTTGATATCTCTCACATCTAGTGCCACTTGGGGGAAAACATCTTGTGATGACGAACTGGTTAATTTTTTTAATTTGAAGATGATATAGTTGATTTTCTTAAAACAAACCGAGGAAGACGGATGTCATTGAATGCATAGTTAATTACCTTTAATTTGGATCCAATTCATTTCTACACAATTGTTTACAATCAAACCGACGACCATGGAAAAAACATAATCAAAAGTTCAATATCATCTAATCGGGAAAAGTATAAGGTAGTATTACTATTATATAATTTAAGACGTTGAGAATAGTATTATGGGTAAACGTGAAAGATAAAGATAGATTTGTAAAAATTAGCCCAAAATAAAAGAAAAGGATACATTTGGTTCTCAAATACATTTTACTAGATCAATAATGACATTTTTTTATCTATCAAAGAAACATAGTGTAAAACTTTGCATTTTATATGATTTTTACAGAATTCTTAACATCGACGTTGTTATGAACGAGAAACAGATTTGGAGAAGGAATTAAGGCTAGGAAACCCCTAGCCTCCTTTATATAGTATTCATAATGGGTACTCATGTGGGTGGATACCCAATAGGCCCAATGGGTCCTATTCATAACACTTCCCCTTATCCAACCAACGTGGTATACTGGACTTTATGAATACTGAATGATTCATTAGTACTACTGAGTATCTTAAAGGGTGGATACTTCTGGATCCAAGTTAAGGGTAACTGCCTCGTTAAAAACCATTAGCTATGGAAAACCCTGTGGGAAAAACCGATAGCGAAGGGAAAAGAGTACAGCACTCCAGAACTTCCCCTGATTTGGGGATGTGTCGAGGGGTGGATACTTCTGGATCCAGAGTCAATGTGGTTGCCTCATTAAAACCTTGACTATGGAAAACCCTGTGGGAAAAACCACTAGCCAAGGAAAAAGAGTACAACTCTACAGTTGACTCCCCCTAATCTGATCAAGCTTCAGGCTTGCAGATCTCCTATATATCTATACATTTATCTCCTATGTGTCTATACATCCATCTCATCTGCAACATTCCGAAAGCAAAAGTAAAGTACAAGCATCACACATCTATACAAGTTTCACTCATATAAGGCATTAGCTGAAACTAAAGGAGCGCTAGCAAACTTGGTAGACAGCTCCACGTCTCAATCGTCATTGTCTGCGAGGTACTTCAGGACCTGGCATTGTATGTTCTTGAACTGCTCCTTGGGTGATGGGCTTCTCGGAATGGTGGAAGGATGTAGACTTGGAAGGATTCTGTGTAGATCTTCAGGAGGTGGACGTCCCTTTTATGCCATTCATCGCGATGATCTGTAACCTGCATATGCAAATACATTTAACATAGAGGATTTTTCCTCGACCCTTGGAGATAGCGCAGAAGCTACATATCTCTGGTCCAGTGGCGCGCTGCAGGCGTTGCACTGTACCTGGCTAATAGCTTTACTGCTAACGCTCAAAAGAGACGCATGCAGTTGGCCAGGTAAAAGAGTGTTTCAAAGACACTTAAGGTACTTCTGGACCATATATATTCTTCCCCTCTTCCAGCTAACGGAAAGGGGTCTTTTAATGTATATCCATACAACCAAATAGGTGTATTTGGTGGAGAATGAATTTAATGTTTCTTCATCAATCTTCATTTTATGAAGTTTTCATCTTCGGGATGATTAATTAACGTCATCTTCAGGATGATAGTTCATTTCCAGGATAATAGTTCATCTTCGGGATGATTGTTCATCTTCAGGATGATTAATGTTCTGTAAGCATAGAATTTATGCCTAGCTAGGGCTTTCATATCATATCATATCTGATAGATAGGCTTTAACAGATATTTCGGTAATTTTCTCTTCAGGAGATCCGATAATATTTTGAGTTATTAAAATAATCTCAATTCTCTTAATTTGCTCTCTTGAGAACAATACTGTTTTTAAGAGGTGCAAACAACAACCTTTTAGTATGAGTCCTTTAGGGATCTTTGTCTAGGTTGTCTTTCCTTTAATCATATTATTAATATGTGTCCCAAAAAGAAAGGAAAGTAAAGAAAAAATTTGTACATGCAGTTGAAGAAATTTTATATCGGTGATGTTGTCACATCCAATAGCAACATCAACCAAAAATTCCCTCTTTTTGCCATTCGTTGGGTTACGCCTTGACATAAACCAGTCGATGCATCAGATTCATCTTGTAAGTGAGTTCAGCTCATCTTACTTGATTACTTCCTGGTTTGAGCGATTTATACCTCTAAGAACTATAGCAAATTAAAATGCTTATAGCTAACGATTTTAGTTTAATTCTCCTTCAATACTCAGTTATCCCACAGGATTTGATATCATTTTTGATATCAGGACTTCAAGTCCAACACCTCATATTTCATAAGTGAGTCCAGCTCACCTTATTATTGCCTCATTCCACATTATTATAATTTGCCCAAATCTCTATCTTTGCTTCAGGCAAAGCAGAGTTGTGGAAATGATATTTTATATTTAACTGGCAAAATGAAATATGAGAGAATTTGTCGACAAAATGTGTTCTTTCTTGTCCAAAACTCACCCCGTACGTACTATAATCATTTGATTTCTCCCAGAGGTGTCTCCTTCACGACGCGTTAAAGAAGTGAAGGTTCTGGGACGGGTAAAGAATATGGACAGATCCAGAATTGGTCCTTAGCAACCAAGTTGCAATAAGGTTCTGGATTTGAGCTCACTTTCCTGTGGTGGTATTGTTTTTTCGGTCTCCAGGAGTAGATCTCTCTTTTTGGAGCCTAGTGGTATGTCCTCTCATCCATTAAGGATATCCACTTCTGCTACTGGTGGATTGCATCCAATATATTTGGTATGTCAATCCTAGCTGGATTTTTAGTAGCAGGGATGTGAAAGTTTTGACAATATCTATATTGTCAGTAACTATGTCTGATAACTGTTTTAACAGTTTCATAAGTGTGGATCTTCAAGATCTCATCACAATTCATGATAACCAGATCATAGGTATTAATGATTTAAATGGTCATTTGAGCTTCAGGCTCATGGATGATTGTAGTATTTCTGTTGAAACTGATTCTGGGACATTAAAGTTGTGAGGAATCTTCAGGATCTCATCAAATCTTTAAAATAGGATCATCGATGCACGTCTTAGGAGAAGTGAATTTGAATGCTTCCCCTGTTCAGAGTGCTCAGACTCTATTTATCTGGGATATTTACTTCCGATAAATAGTTCTGCATTTTGATGGTCTATAGTGGTGATATGGGGGTGTCTACTCATCATGGCACAATCTATAAGATGTGCTCTAAACGCTTCCCCGTCAGGGGTTTTCGGAAATTGTTTATATGAGGTGATCAGACTCATATAAATAGGTTCTAAGGAGGCGTTTTGATGGTTTGCAATGTAATTGCATGTTCCCATGTGGTCACCTACAACTGGATTTTTAATGGATAAGAAATCCATTTAAATCATTTTAATGATTTATATTACCCATACTTGGGTGTGAACACAAGCTTCAGGGTGTTCGTTATTTTTCCAGTTGTAAAACATTTAAATTTCCCAGTGTTATCCAAAGTTACCACCATTTTATAAAAGAATGTGGTTGGATAATGACCATTTATTTAGAGGATATATTGATGAGTACACCAAGGGTACATCATCAGTCCGGTTAAGGGAGTGGACGAAGCCTATTTATATCCCTTAAATACTCTCAAGAGACCTAAAGGTCTTCATTATCTTTAATGATGATGGTATATCATCTTAAATTCATTTGAGGAAGTGGGGAGAGTCAAGGTCCATGTGAATGGAGATGATCTCATTATCATTTTTCCTTTTTGAATAGGACAATGAAAGTTTCACCCTTTTTGAAGAATCTTCGGGTTCGTCTGGTTGATGATGTCTTGCATCATCACTCCAGGGTGATATCGATCCAAAGTTGGTCGATTCTGGACACTTCTGGTGTTCCAAAATAATTCCTCTTTTGAATTTATGTGGCACTTTTGAAAAGTCCATTAAAATGCTCAAGTTAATTTTGTCCGGTAATAGTTGAAGTGTGTTCAAAATGTGAAGGATTACATCTTCACTTTGACTATTGTGCGGATCATTTTGGGACAAAGCTTCAGGCTTCATTTATTTCTTGAGTCATTAGGGATTTCGTTTTGACGAATATCCTTTTTGAAACTGTATGAGTTTCAGAGAGTATATGGCATCCTCATTTTATTTTTTAGGGGTATTCAAGATAGCAAAACATACGCAGTAAAATAAAATGTATTAAGACTACAAGAGAATAATACTGATGATAAGTCAACAAGTGACATAGTGTGATGTGTGCTCTTGAAAAACATACAACAATAATTATGCTCATTTAAGACTTATGTTATGACAATAGATTTGATTTCAAAGTTTATTTGTCCTCGGGGAGTAGCTAAATATACATAGGGTCAATTAGACTTTCGTCGTTTGACTAGATATGTATGTATTTTTATATGGCATAAGTTAATGCACATTCATGTTTGCAAAAACATTATGGCTCTTATCAGAACTTCCGGTCTGATTTTGGCTTGCCATTGCTTACTCCATGTCGAGGTATATCGTATCTTCTCTTTCCCATTTAATCCAAGACTTCCCCTGTTTTGAGGTTTCCTTCTTTTTATTTCAGGTCATGTTTGATCCTGAACTTCCCCTGATTTCAATATTCCTTATTTATAAAGGACAATGAAAGTTAGTCTTGCTAAGGAGACATAAGCAGGGGTTTGAGCAAATTATTTATACTTCCACTTTTCTAATTAATAAGGGACTTTTAAAAAGTCTATTTGAATGCTCGAGTATAGCTTCAGGCCTTTTACTTGAGTCGTTCAAATTTTATGTGGATAGTTTACCATGCTCAGAGGGGAACGAATACGTGGGAGCGTAATATATTTCTCACTTATTCATTAAGCTACGACTTCAGGCGTATGCTTATATTCAAGGCTAGAAAAAAAATCTTTCCTTGTAAAAATAAATGAGAGTACTCTTTTAAAGAGTTTAGCGGTATCATGGAAAACTTCTGGTGTCCATATTGGATTATATAGATCATGGATCTTATATATCTGTTTACCGCAAAGTGTGCATCTTTTATAAAGATAGCAATTATAATTTTCGCATAAACCATCGTATTTATTTTATTAGGGAGAGAGAGTGTGTTGACTTTTGATTTGATTTTGAACTTCAGGTTCATTTTGTCAAAGTGGATATTAAACTTTTTGAAATCATTATAGTCTTATTGTCATAAATATCGTCATATCATGAGCCCATCATACATATAATGTAAAACTTGTAAACTAAAGATTATGTTCAATTAAACTGAATTGAAACAAGTATGATGTGCACATGCTATTTCTATGCTGCAGGCATTTTTTTAAAAAAAACTTATCGCATGTATATAGTCTAGCAATAGGCGTTGAAACTATATTAAAGTGATTTTAGCATGCTTTTTGACAGTTTCATTGTAACATTAACATGGTATTAAAATAATTAACATCCACGCAATTAATGCATAAGCAATGAAAACTAAAATGACTTAGGACTATGGGGATCAGCCAGCCGACACCGAAATAAAAAGAAGTACAGTCCGAAGTTACATCAAAAATAGCATGAAAGAATAAAATACAACTCGGGAACTTCAGAGAGAAGCCCCTATCTTCATTGTGCGTACGCCTTCAGCTCCTTTTTGGTGTCCTTCGGTCTTCTTTTTACAATTATATCCTCACTTACAAATTTCTCTCAAAAAAAAGAAAAATTGCAGGAAATTTAAAACGGTGTCGGAAACCTGGCTGATCCCTAAAAACATAGCCTAAAATTTGCACATCCACGCAGATAATATATTCGAGACATACAACCACGCAGATAATCAAAAGCACAGGCATTTAAAATGATTTAAATTTGTGTGCGACGTGCAAAAACTTTTTTTTTGGAAACTTTTTGCCTTTTGATCCATATTTTAATGTTTTATTTTACCGCTTTAAACCCTTTCAAAATTTCTTTTAACTATTTTGGGCTTTTTAGGGCCAAAAATAAATAAAAGAAAAATAATTTATGTTAATGGGCTAATTTTCTGGCCTTTTGGGTCATGAAAACAACCCATTAGGGTTAATATTGGGCCTCCCCCGAAAAATAGCCCGTTAGGGTTAGGGTTTCAGGAAACCCTAGGGGGGGCCCGCGGCGTGTCGCCGCGACGGCTGGCTGCGTAGGACGCGGCCGCCGTGCCGGCGACGGGCCGCGGCTGCGGGCCGCGGCCGCCGCGGCTGCGGGCCGGGGCCTGCAGGCCGCGGCAACTGGCCGCGGCCGCTGCGGCTTCAGGCCGCGGCGCAGGGCCGCGGCCTGAGGCCGCGGCGCTTGGCCGCGGCCTGCAGGCCGCGGTGACTGGCCGCGGCGGCTGGCCGCGGCTTCAGGCCGCGGCGTTCATTTTCCGCCGGCGGCGCTAGAGGCGCGCCGCCGTTCCGCCCTACGTGCGTGCGGATTTTTGGATCAAAGGCGGGGGTAAAAATCGGATTTTTCAACAATTTTGATCGCTAAAAACAAGTTTTTATTGTTTTAAACATGCAGATCTATTAAAAAAGTTGAATTTCACCGTGTTTATAAACTTTTTGATCCTAAAACATGCAGATCTCATGAGAAAAGCAAGTTTAGATCTAAAAAGTTTGGATTTTTACCTCTAGATTCGACGATGAATCTAGGCGACGGTTGGTGAAGGATGCCCTTTTCGCTCCCCGTTGAGAAGATTACGATCTTCTTGAATCTGAGCGATTGATGGATCTCCTTCCCCGTGAGCCGCCGTCTCCTCCAACGAGCGTGATCGTGCTGATAACGTGTTATGAACGAGAAACAGATTTGGAGAAGTGATTGAGGCTAGGAAACCCCTAGCCTCCTTTATATAGTATTCATAATAGGTACTCATGTGGGTGGATACCCAATAGGCCCAATGGGTCCTATTCATAACAGACGTGAATATATTACATTATTTTTATTATGAGAGAAGAAGAAAGGGTAAGAAAGATTAAGATTGTTAAAAGGTATGGTAGTATAAATGAAGAATATTACGGAAAGACTACATGCAATTCTGGACGTGTTTAAATGAATTATATCACAGTAAATAGTACAGCGAGGAAATTTATTTGAATCATGTAAATTAAGAAGCAATTATGAAAAGTCCATTTATAACATTTTGCCTTGTTAGCATGTGCTTTAGAAACCAAGAGCTTATTGTAATGAAATCTTCAAAATCTATGGGGATCATGGCCACTGCCGACTAGCCATTGGTCAAACCATGTACTAAATTATATCATTGTCTTCATACAATCAATCAAGACATATAATTTTCTAGCAACACACTGTGGCACACAAGTTTAAAAAGAGCTCACCATGGTTTATAAAAACAAGGTTAGTTTTATATAATCTAGCCATTAGGTGTGATATTACATTCACAAAACCCATTATTATGGCACATTAAGAGGCTACTTTCATGGGCATCATATATAATGGCATCATATATTGACGAAATAACGACCACATTCATTCTCTTATAATATATAATGGCATCATATATTGACGAAATAACGACCACCACATTCATTCTCTTATAATATAGGAAAGCAAAATAAGTAAACAATATATAATAACATAATAATATATATGTTCTTTCAGCACATGAAAATCTTCTACTCTAACTGAATAAACATTATTCTGTTTTATTTTGTTATTTTTTCACCATCATGGTTGATCAATATATCAAAAATTAAATAAATGCAATGCTATTTGACTCTCAATCTAATTGATACAAATTTAACAGTTTCAAAATAATAGTTTTTTGTAAGGAGCCGATCAATCGAGTATCAATTTCCCCTAGGATTAACACATATTTAGGTTTTGGCTAATTGTTAAATTTACCACACTTTCAACACATGTATTGATGTTAAAATTTTGATGATCAATACATCAAAAGATTAAATAAGTTCAATGATATTTGACTCTCGATCCAATTGTTACTGTTGCGAGTCAGATCCGCACACAATGAGATTTATTTGAAGTGGAAATCACGAGTATAATGATTACAAGTTTTTGGCTGACTGCGAGGTTTGCACAGCTCAGAACTCGCTTCGAAGGTGAAGGGTTCAAGGTCGCCTGGAGGTCGCTGATGGTCGTCGTCCCCCTGTAGCCAAGACGAGCTTCCTGCGAGAATAGCAACTCGTCAGAAAGGTAGGTCTGGCTGTCAGCCCTTAGCCTCTCCGATGCTTAAGTCAGTATGTTACTTGAAATGTAGGCGTCGTGCACACTGCGCAATCTTAAGACAAATCGGCAAAGCGTGGTGAGCTTATGAGGAAGGCGCAGATATATGGAGGATATTCGGCCTTTAGTACGGAAATGAGTTAGAAGTTTTTAACTGACCAACCCCCTCTATGGAGGCATAAGGGGGTATCTATAGGGCTGAGAGGCAGTTGTGCACCATCCTATCAGCTGTCGAATCAACCCAGCTGGCACCCGTGTAACGGTCGCTTTCCGACCGTTCATATTTTCTACGTGCACGTACTTTTCATGCACGTATTTTATTTGGCTCTTTCTTGGTTTCGGTTTATACGATGTGATATGTCGTTGTGACCGTATGGAAGAGTAGTTATTTGTGGGAGTTTTAGTGAACGTCATTTCACGGGTCGTTCTCCCACAAATCAGGTTTGATTGCATGATCGTCGTAGCTTTAGACTTGATCGTCGGATCTTTTATTTTTCTGTTCGTTTTTCGTGGACCAAACACGCGATTGATCACCGTATCCCCGAGCCTCTCTTCGTCACGGTCGTCTCCATATTTTTTTCGTATTTTTCTGACACTCCTAGCCCACCCAAATCGCTAATCAAAACCCAAGCCCATTAAGCCCAAATCAATTTCGAAATTCTGTTACTAATCAAATCCTAGGAGATTAGTACGTATCATGCATTTGTGATTCTGCTACTAACCTCACCCAATATTTTCCTACTTCGTACACCCCCTCACTCACCCTCTCTCCTAGTCACCCATTAGTTATACCCCACTTAAAAGTGTTTTTAGCAACATATCATCTTCAAAACAACAACCCATGCGGAATGAAACAAACCCCACGCAAACCCATTGGCCGCCCCCCTTGTTTCCTCCTCCGGCCGCCGACGGCCACCCCAAGCCTCCCCTCTCCGACCACCACCATCTCCTCCTCCTTCTCCTCCATCTCCTCCTCCCAAGGACCTCAAAAACCCAAGAGAACAACCCCCTTTGGCCGAAAATTCTGTCAACAGCCCCCTCGCCGGAAAACGGCCACCACCGCCGCTCCGGCCACCCCCTCCAGAGACCACCACCTCCACTTGACTCCTCTTTGACCCCCCGATCATCTCCAACTCCCCTTACCCTCGTTCCTCATCTATACCTCCTCGAAACATCTCTCGAACTCGACGTAACGACAGTTTTACAGATCTGCGCCACCGCCGGAAAAACTCGCGTCCACCGGCCATCCGGCCACCTACGACGACCACCCTACCGCCGTTGGATTCCTATCGAATCCCCCTACCAACTGCAATTTACCTTACACTCATAGCCCACCTGTAGCTCCGTGAATCCTCGTCGGAACACGCCGTATCGGCTGTTTTTCACAGATCTGGAAGCTGAACTTCGACGCCCGCGCACGATCACCTCCGACCACCCCCAGCGACAACTCCACTGCCGTTGGCTTCGTCTTGAAGTCCTTTACCTTCTGCAACTTCCCGTTTTCTCTGTTCGTCGCTGGAATTCCGCTGAGACGCGCGACAACGGACGTTGCGCAAATCTGTCCTCTCCGGCTTCTCACGGCCACCCACCGCCGTATGCTCACGCCGTCGGCCACCCACCGGGCCGAGCATCTTCCTCTGGTCCTACTTCATCTACCGACAGCCCCCTTGGACTCTCGGAGTTCACGTGCGTTGCCGCACGCACGTACTTTTAGCCGACGTCGCCGTTATCGTGAAGATCCGTTGCGCTACTCGCAACGGGAGGAGAATCGCTGTTAGCTCGCTGATTTCACGCCACCACCCCGCTGTCCAGAGGTACCTCGCTGCGCTACCCATGGCCGAGGAGTTCCAGACGACGCCGACGTTTCGCCGTTCAGACCCGACTTCCGCTTGTTGGACGACATCACGAGGTTGGTTTCCCTAACGAGTAGTAAAACCCACACCGTAGCTAACCAAAACCTAAACTAAAATTGGTCAACTTGAACTAAATTTATTTTCAGCATCTGTAAAACGTTGCCCACCGTAGGAAAGATCGACGATCGGACAATTTTTCTGTGCACATAGGGTAGACGTCGATCTAGATTGAACAAAAACATCAAAACGTGACTTTTCAACTATTAGGGTAGTCCCGCCAATTTTAGAAACAAACCCTAATAGGATTTGTTGAAAAACACGACCTGACACCGTCGCCATGACCCTGTTTCAGACGGACTACTGCAAACGCGACGCTTGGACGGGACGCTCCGGACGGACGACACACTCGCCACCGCAGGCAAGTGTACTCACTTGCACTTTTGGCCGTGCCTAGGCCTTAGACTGCTAGAACTATTAAACTGTGAACAAAGAGAACCGGACGTGAAATGATAGCGTCTGAGACACCCCTTGACGGCTTAGACTTGACGACGAAGTCTAAGCTCAACAACAATTTTTGACACCGTAGGGTTATCTTGTGTGTGCGTGCGTGTGGACCCCCTAGAAGAACCATCCCTGTCATGTCACGTCGTGTCTTGTTTTGCACAGCCTGCGGGCAATAAGGCACTCACCAGTGAGTGGGTGATCCCTTGTACGGATACACAGCCTGCGGGCAATAGGGCACTCACCAGTGAGTGGGTGATCCCTTGTACGGATACACAGCCTGCGGGAAATAGGGCACTCACCAAGCTAGAGTGAGTGATCTCTTGTACGGACTTGTCTTGTGCACTTGGGTTGGGGTAGGGTTGAGCGTGCGCACGGGGAGAGGGTCTGATCCCCCTCGAACCGTAAGGCGTGAACCCTTCGAGTCACACGTGTCTTGTCTTGTCTTGTCCTGTCTTGCTTGTCTTGTCACGTCTTGTCACGACCCGTTTAGGTTAGTCCCGTAGTCGGTAGCACACGCTACGACTACTTCTTGCTACACTTTACTTTCCTGCTGCGTTTACTTCCTTTTGATACTCTGTTATAACCTCAGCATGCTAATCAACCAGTAAACTGTTGTTTAATAGTTCGGTACACTTGCAGTAGAGTCTAACCCTTTTTGTAGACTTTACCTGACGTACAATTCGTTTCTTTTGGGTGCTGTACGTCAGGTGTCGAGCCAGAGTTTGTGGACGAGGCAGACTTACCGGAGTACGTGGAGCCCGAGGACGACGACCCAGAGTACGTGCCTGACGAGGACCAGACCTTGGGGTCTTTTCCGTCGCTGCCTTTCAGAGGTTACTACTTTTAGTTTGCTCTCTTTTGGTAGTTGTTGCCATGCTTAGGCTTCTCTTTTTAGACTTTTGTACTCGCTGGATATTATCTCACTATATTAATGAGTGCCACTTTCCTTCTGTACTTGCTATTTTCCGAATCTTATTAATGCAAGAACATGAAAATTTTAAGATGGTATCTCCTACAGACGCTTATTGGGTCCAAGCTTCACAGCTCCGGCCCAAGCGGGCCTTAGTCACGCTTCGCCTCCGTAGTTGTGGGAAGCAGGGCGTGATAGATTTTAGTGGTGGCCCATGCAGGTCTCGCAAAAAGGTTCGGAACAATAATAGTACCACATTCATTTAATATTCATGTACAAGTCTAAATTAGGTTTTCCCAGTCTTAGATGGTAGGAAGACTTAGATAGACGTCCAGGTTTGATAGTCAGGCGCCTTGGTTAAGATTTAGGCATGCACGTCTTAGGATACCCTAGTGGCCTCTCACCCGGTTCTGACCATGTTAGATTCCTAGAGTCCTTCTATTAGTCGTTTGCTCGGTCCATCGACTTCGGGCCCAGCAGAACGTAATCTTGATTCTCTTAGGGCCCTTCCCTAATATCTCTCTATTACAGTCTAGTTCATTAGGAAGACTTAGTGCTGAGTTCTCCTGATCTTTAGATGGCCCGATAACTAGAACCCCTGACTTCTAGCGTCTTCCTGATCATTACACTTTTGTGTTATCGGCCGTAGAGTTCCATCGTAGCTTTCATGAATGATATCCTAGGTGTATCCATCATGCGATCATTTTCCTTTCTCCCGATTCACGTGATCGTTTCCTGACGATTATCTTGATCCTTCAAATCTTTCCATTTGCCAATTCTGCTTCCTCTAAAAGTATTTTCGAAATTCCTTATTAAGTTCATCGCTCAGCTTAATTTCTTTGAAAACCCCTTTATTATATATTTAAAATTTCTTGTTTTTCGGTTGAGTTAAAATTCTTTCACTGATTTTGAAACCTTCTTGGTCGTAAGTTTTTTTAAGTTACTATCTCGTACTTATTTTCAAATCGGTATCTTTCGTATTTCAGTTTTAAAACCTTGTTATCATTTTGATAATTCAATATATATATTATTCTTTTTCTAAACTACAAAAATTTATTTCTAACCACTTACTGTACGTACTTTTAGAATATTTTCTAAACTAAAGAGAACTTTAATATTTGTGTGTGTGTGTGTGTGTGTGTGTGTGTGTGTGTGTATAAAACAGCCCTATGTTCATCGTGCTTATACTTCAAGAATCTTTGTTTAAACTTATTTTCATTTGCAAAACAATCATTACCTCACTCTCCTCTTTTTCCTTCGTCTAACTTTTTTCCGAATTGCAATATTTTCTACTATCTGCTCACTATTTCTACATTTTTTGATAAGTATAAAGTATATGATACCATATTTTACACGTAATTCTCCTTTCATCTATCTAATTATTTTGAGCAATATTTTTGTTCCACCCAACCATCTCCTTACCCCGCCTTATTTGAACTCGTTCCTTCCGATCTTATTTCGTTACACTTTTGGCTTCTGTTTCCCTTCTTTTGTGTAGACATTAGTGCTTGTAGTTGTCTGTGTTATCTCCAGTTTAGTAGTGGGCCTTTGGTTTGTGACGTCGTCGTGGTGCATGTATATAGGAGAGTGGGTGGACCTGTATGAGTGTGCTACCCTTAGGACTTTAACGATCGTCTCTCGTGTCATGTGTGTATAATCAGTGTAATTTTAGTCTGTAAGGATCAATACACTAGAGGGGGGGTGAATAGTGTATATTAAAAAATGTCGCAAATATAATGTTAGTAATATTTGCAAAGATGGCACACAAATAAAAAGACAAGTACTGAAATTAAATCAATCGCAAACATAGAGATTTATCCTGGTTCGGATCCTTGTGATCCTACTCCAGTCCTCTACCCCATAGAGATTTTCAATCCACTATAATCACTTGCCCCGCAAGCACGAACTTACAAAAATGGCGACACTCCCCGTGTCCCAAACTTTGTACAATCTCTAACAGAGATTCAAACCTGTAAAATAATGAAATAGAAAAAACACATATAGCCTTGTTATAAATTTCAGAGAATGAATTCAAGGATGGTGTTTTAGAAGAAGAACTTCAAGATGTAAAAGATATGTAATGAAGCGCAACACTTGAAGTTCTCTGGTTCATAAAAGAAGAGAGAGATCTATTGATTTCTTCTTACAATTATGAACACAAACAACTTTCCAAAAATGATGTTGAAAAATCCAAGTTCTTTCCGTTCTTAAATGAAGAAGGAAATCTAATGATTTCTTCTTACAAATAAGAAAAGAACAACTAATGGCCTAAAGCTTTAGAAAAGAGAAGACTTGATTCCAACAAATAAGAGAGTAAAGAAGAGGAAAATGTGTGAAAGAAAAGAGAGGGTCTACCCCTTTATTTATAGTGTTTAGGGACGGTTGGGGATTGTATTTAACGTTGGAAAACGGGCAGGAACCGTCCCTGAAAATTTGGGATCAAAACGGCTAGTTTTGAAATTGGTCGACCAAAAGGACACATTGGTCGACCAAAATTTAGAGAGGGAATTTCGACCGTTGGAAGACATTTCTAGAATCTACACGGTTAGGGGAGTTTGCATATGCAATCCCATAACCAAATTCGAAGGTTTAAAATTGGTCGACCAAAATGGGGTTATTGGCTGCCAATTTTCAAAGTTGCGAATTTTCGAAATTGGGAAGTGTAGATCTCTGAGGAATGGAACCTAGATGGCTAAGATATATTATCACAAGTCTTTGTGACTCTAATAAAGTAAATTTTTACATTGATTACATAAAGCCGTAGATAGGACTGCATCTGCAACTGAATCTGAGAAGCTTCTTTGCAGGAGATCCTTATCAAGTGATTATATATCCAAGTCGTGGATTAGGTGCCTTTGTCTTTCCAGCTTCATGATTGATATATCTGATTAAGTATGCATGAAGATATCTCATTTGTGTGGAACTCAGCATTGATATGTATCTGCATACATAGAGTTAGTAGCACTGAATGTGTTGTCACATCAAAATCATATGGGAATAGAAATATGGAATTATGAAATTCCAACATTCTCCCCCTTTTTGATGATGAAAAACATGAAAAAATATATATCGTTAAAATTGAACATATCAAATATACTCCCCCTGAATATGTGGAGTTTATCAACATATCAGATATACTCCCCCTGAATATGTGGAGTTTGTGAATACTCCCCCTGAGTAGATTAAATATATTCTCCCCCTTTGGAATCCTCAAAAAGAGGCAAATTAGAATTAGTCGAAAAATAAGTGAAAAAATTTAAGGGAAATATAAAGGATGACCAAAGAAGGGAAATAGAAATAGTGACCAAATAAGGAATATATTGCCGAGTGTAAAAGAAATAAACAAAATTCCGTCATTGGTAGAAAATGAGGTGTAGGCCGGATTAAGTGTATAGGCCGAAATATTTAAGTGAGGCTGAACTGAAATAATAAACAAAACATGGTCATATGGCATGGGCCGAAATTTGCCTTAAAAATAATTAATGTACAAGGCAGTAAAATAGAGTAGAGAGCCAATCATACCTCTGTAAAGACGTTGATCAACACTCTTACCATTTAAGTCTTTGTCGAGAGATGTAGATGTACTCATTGGAGTACGTTTTTCTGCAGAACTTTCTAAACCAAAACGCTTGATGAGTTCTTTAGAGTACTTGCTTTGGTGAATGAAGATTCCTTCCTTCAATTGTTTAATTTGAAGACCGAGGAAGTAATTGAGTTCACCCATGTGACTCATCTCAAATTCTTTCTGCATAATCTTAGAAAAATCTTGACAAAGAGATTCATTAGTAGAACCAAAAATAATATCATCAACGTATATTTGAATAATGATTATGTCAGATTTAATATTTTTAATAAAAAGAGTGGAAACTATTTTACCAATATTATAACCAGAATTTAAAAGATAATTTTTAAGTCTTTCATACCAAGCACGAGGTGCTTGTTTGAGACCATAAAGAGATTTCTTTAATTTGAAAACATGATTTTCAAAAATTTCATGATGAAACCCATAAGGTTGTTCAACATAAACTTCCTCCTTAAGAAAACCATTTTAAAAAGCACTTTTGACATCCATTTGAAATAATTTAAAATCTTTGAAACATGAAAATGATACCAACATGCGAATAGACTCAAGACGAGCAACTGGTGCATAGGTTTCATCGTAATCAATACCTTCTTCATGATTATAACCTTGTGCAACCAATCGTGCCTTGTTTCTAATTACCTGACCAGATTCATCCAATTTATTTTTGAATACCCACTTGGTACCAATAATTGAATGATCTGTTGGTCTGGGAACTAATTCCCAAACATCATTTCGTTGAAATTGATTGAGTTCTTCCTGCATAGCGATAATCCATGAACTATCTTCACATGTATCTTTGATGTTCTTTGGTTCGATGGATGAAAGGAAAGCACAATGCGCCATTTTTTCAATTTGACGACGAGTTCTAACTCCATCAGTGATATTTCCAATGATTAATTCTGATGGATGATTTGGAACTTGTGCAAAAGCTTTGGGAAGATCTGTATTATCTGAAATAGACTCAACAGAATGATTAGTAGCATCAATTTCATCAAGTTTGATATTATCTAAAGAATTAGATAAAGGTAATATATTTTCTTCTTCATCAACAATGGGAGAATTAGATGAGGGATTCTCATCAAATGTGACATGTAGTGATTCTTCAACTGTTGAAGTTCTTTTGTTATATACTCTGTAGGCTTTGCTACGTGTTGAGTATCCAACAAAAATACCTTCATCAGATTTCGAATCAAATTTATCAAGTGCATCTTTAGTATTTAGAATGAAACATTTACATCCAAACACTTTAAAATATGATACACGTGGAATGCGATCAAAGAATAATTCAAAACAAGTTTTATTAAGCAATGGCCTTATGAGAATTTTATTCATAATGTAACATGCAGTTGCGACAGCTTCAGCCCAAAAATATTTCGGTAAATTACTATCACAAAGCATAGTTCTTGCACATTCTTGTAAGGTTCTATTTTTTCTTTCAACTACTCCATTTTGAGGAGGAGCACGAGGAAAAGAAAAATTGTGAGTAATGCCATTTTCATTACAAAACTTGGTAAATGATTCATTTTCAAATTCTCCTCCATGATCACTACGAATAGTGACAATGTTAGAGAATTTGATTTTTTGTATCTTTTTACAAAATATTGAAAATTCTTCAAATGCATCATTCTTGTTTTGTAAGAATATAACCCAAGTATATCTTGAATAATCATCAACAATGACAAATGCATATCTACTTTTATTTAAAGAAGCTACTCTAGAAGGACCAAACAAATCTAAATGTAAGAGTTCTAATGGTCTCTTTGTTGAGATAACATCCTTTGATTTAAAAGAAGATTTGTGCATTTTTCCTTGTTGACAAGCATCACCAAAATGTTTGTGTTTGAAAGAAATATTTGGCATTCCATTTACTAATTTGTGTTTTGAAATGTGTGCTAGATTTTTGAAATTAGTGTGTCCAAAACGTTTATGCCATAAAAGTGTATCATCAGATGTAATTATTAAACAATGATTATTTGTGGTAACAGACATGCATAAGATATAAATATTATTTTTACGCTTACCACGAAACAAAACAGTTGACATATCCGAATCATAAATAATGCAATCATTTTGTTCAAAAACTATTTTGTAATTTTTATCGCATAACTGACTAATGGAAAGTACGTTATGTTTCAAACCGTCAACCAGGTGAACATTCTCAATGATAGGCTGATTTGTATTGCCAACTGTTCCAGTGCCTATGATTTTTCCTTTCTTGTTGTCACCAAAGGTAACTGTGCCTCCTTGTTTGTATTTGACGTTTGAAAGTAGTTTGACATTTCCTGTCATATGTTTTGAACATCCACTATCCAAAATCCATCTTTCTTTCCTAGGTACCTGAAAGATAAAACATTAAGCATTGGTACCCCTTTTTGAGGGTCCTTGGGATTAGATTTTTGGAAGCCAAACCCAAGTGGAATTTGGCTTTTTAATATAATCATTAGAATGAACTATAGCATGTATATAATGAGAAATATAATCATTTCTATCTTCTAAGCATGAATTCTTAGGAACCCATATACAAATTGTAGTATGTTTCCTAGAAGATGGTTTTGAAATGTTAGAAACATTTCTTTGTGAAGAAGAAGTAGGAATGTTTACTTTCTTTGTGTAAATAAATGCGTGATTCTTCTTTTGAGGTTTAACAAAAGTAGTTATTCCACAAGAAGAAGAAGTGTTACAAGATTTGGGTACATCCTTAAGAGAATATCCCAGACCTTGTCTATGATTTGCAGGATATTGTATTTTTAGTAAATCATCAAGATTAGTCTTTCCTTTATTAAATTTATTAATATTGGAAGACATATCGTCGTATTTCATCTTTAGTGATGAAATATTTTTATCCATTTCGGATATTTGAGTATGTAGTTCTAGATTCTTAGTTTTGAGAATATCATTCTCTTTACTAAGATTTAAATTTTGAGAAGATGTATTCTCAATAGCTGTAGTGTTCTTAGAAGAAGATAATTCTTGATATTTAATAAGAAGATCATCATTATTTTGTTTCAAAGATTTATGTTGATTATTCAATTTTTTGAAACGAGAATAGAGATCTTTTAATGCATCAAGTAATTCTTCGTTATTAAAAGAACTTACCTCATCTTCATCTTCTTGTGCCATAAAGCACATGTTAGCACTTTCATTTAGATCATCATCTTCATCATCTGAAGAATCATCCCATGTTGCTGCAAATGCCTTTTTCATTTTGTCAAACCTCCTTTCTCTTCTGGATTGATCATTATTGGAAGTTTTGAACTTTGCTTTGAGAAGAGGACAGTCTTTCTTCATATGTCCTGGCTTATTGCAATTAAAGCAAAGAGAAGAATCAGTATTCTTAGATTTAAAATTATTATACTTACCTTTCTGAAAGAATTTTCTGAAGTTTTTGGCAAGAAATGCCATATCATCATCTGAATCTTCATTATCTGATGTTGCGTTGAATGCAAGTACTTTCTTCTTTTGATCTGATTCTTCTTTCTCATCTTGTAGTGTAACTTCATGGGCCATTAAGTTATCAATAAGATCTTCCATAGATAATGTGGAAAGATTATTGGCTTCCTCAATAGCGGTGATCTTAGGACGCCATACTGGAGTTAAAGCTTTAAGAATTTCGCGAACCTTTTCAAGAGAAGTGTAAGTTTTTCCAAGAGCACTTAAAGAATTTATAATATTAGTAAACATGGTGTTCATTTCTCCAATTGTCTCTTGGTCCTTCATCTTGAACAACTCGAATTTGTGAACCAAAACGGAAATCTTGGTTTCCTTCACTTTACTGGTTCCTTCATGAGTTACCTCAAGTATATGCCAAATCTCCTTAGCACTTTTGGCCTGAGATACTCGATTAAACTCATGTTTATCCATAGCACAAAATAAAGCATTCATGGCCTTTGAGTTGTTTGTCTTTGCAGCTTTGTCGTTGGCGGTCCAATCAGCAACAGGTGTTTCTGGCTTAATGTATCATGTCTCTACGATGTCCCAAATCTCATAATGCATACTTTGGAGATGAATCTCCATTCGTATTTTCCAATATGAGTAATTTGAACCATCAAATAGAGGAGGACGAACTTGAGAGTGCCCTTCAGGATGCTGATTGTAGTTGTGTGGAACTGCGTTCATATTTAAGGAACTTGCTGCCATCTTAACCTTGCTTTGATACCAAATGTAATTTTAGTCTGTAAGGATCAATACACTAGAGGGGGGTGAATAGTGTATATAAAAAAATGTCGCAAATAAAATGTTAGTAATATTTGCAAAGATGGCACAGAAATAAAAAGACAAGTACTGAAATTAAATCAATCGCAAACACAGAGATTTATCCTGGTTCGGATCCTTGTGATCCTACTCCAGTCCTCTACCCCGTAGAGATTTTCAATCCACTATAATCACTTGCCCCGCAAGCACGAACTTACAAAAATGGCGACACTCCCCGTGTCCCAAACTTTGTACAATCTCTAACAGAGATTCAAACCTGTAAAATAATGAAATAGAAAAAACACATATAGCCTTGTTATAAATTTCAGAGAATGAATTCAAGGATGGTGTTTTAGAAGAAGAACTTCAAGATGTAAAAGATATGTAATGAAGCGCAACACTTGAAGTTCTCTGGTTCATAAAAGAAGAGAGAGATCTATTGATTTCTTCTTACAATTATGAACACAAACAACTTTCCAAAAATGATGTTGAAAAATCCAAGTTCTTCCGTTCTTAAATGAAGAAGGAAATCTAATGATTTCTTCTTACAAATAAGAAAAGAACAACTAATGGCCTAAAGCTTTAGAAAAGAGAAGACTTGATTCCAACAAATAAGAGAGTGAAGAAGAGGAAAATGTGTGAAAGAAAAGAGAGGGTCTACCCCTTTATTTATAGTGTTTAGGGACGGTTGGGAACTGTATTTAACGTTGGAAAACGGGCAGGAACCGTCCCTGAAAATTTGGTATCAAAACGGCTAGTTTTGAAATTGGTCGACCAAAAGGACACATTGGTCGACCAAAATTTAGAGAGGGAATTTCGACCATTGGAAGACATTTCTAGAATCTACACGGTTAGGGGAGTTTGCATATGCAATCCCATAACCAAATTCGAAGGTTTAAAATTGGTCGACCAAAATGGGGTTATTGGCTGCCAATTTTCAAAGTTGCGAATTTTCAAAATTGGGAAGTGTAGATCTCTGAGGAATGGAACCTAGATGGCTAAGATATATTATCACAAGGCTTTGTGACTCTAATAAAGTAAATTTTTACATTGATTACATAAAGCCGTAGATAGGACTGCATCTGCAACTGAATCTGAGAAGCTTCTTTGCAGGAGATCCTTATCAAGTGATTATATATCCAAGTCGTGGATTAGGTGCCTTTGTCTTTCCAGCTTCATGATTGATATATCTGATTAAGTATGCATGAAGATATCTCATTTGTGTGGAACTCAGCATTGATATGTATCTGCATACATAGAGTTAGTAGCACTGAATGTGTTTGTCACATCAAAATCATATGGGAATAGAAATATGGAATTATGAAATTCCAACAATCAGTGTGGTTTGTAATACATGTAAGAAGTTGTCTGGATGATGGTATTCATATGGGTGTGAATTGTGTCATAGCAGGTAACTCCTTGGACTTAGTCTTTCGTATTATAGTATAGCTTATCCTTGGCTGCATGTGATTGTATCAAAACTTTTGTTTTCTTTTAAACCAAATCTTTAAAGTTTTGAGCCTAGCACACAAGATCACAACCCCGATATTCCCTCATCCAATACCGCAACTCCACACGTTTTTTTCGAATGTTTTAAAATACGCCATTGGCCTTAAACTTCCTTTCATACCCTCTTCGGGAGTGTTATATATGTTTGATTGTTATGATATTGATAGTAATAGCTATTATTGTTATAGGGCTATGTTTGCGTGTAGGCTTAGAGTGAGATGAGATATGCTGTACCGGTGGATAGATGATTTTGCAACACAAGGATATGAGATTAGATTTCCTTGGATGAAAAGAATGAGGTGTCCAAGACTTATTTATAATATCGATGTGTGAAGGACCCAATGGAGAACTCTGATTGGATGAAATTATGTATATGGAGATGAGTACTTAATCGATCTGAAACTTGGATGAGTGATAGATAAGAGTAGCTAGGACGGGATAGTATGATTTAGAGTGATCATGAGAATGAGTAGAACATTTAAAGCATCAAGTTCGATTATTAAGTTGACGTGAGAAGACATTGGAAGTAATACGACATGTTGAGATGTTATGAAGATGGATTTTAGTATTATTAGGAGGTTAGATGTTAAGGGTAAGGATAAATGTAGTTTTTGGTTCATTGATTTTGGAGAATAGATTTATGAGTTAAGTGACAGATAATATATTGGGGACATGATGATTGTTGAATTGTGGACGGTAATGTGTATCTATAGTCAGATGCTAATGCGTGATTCTAGTTGTAGCATTATCCAGTGAAGAGACGCGTTGTGATGGATTATTGAGGAACGTCATTTGAAGTTATAGGATCAGCGATCTCTATGTGTAGATATGAGAGTTGCGGGTATAAGATTAGATAGATAGTATTATTATTAGTATAAGTGATTCCGAGGGCAGAATCATTTCTAAGGTGGGTAGAATGTAACGGCCGCTTTCCGACCGTTCGTATTTTCTACGTGCACGTACTTTTCGTGCACGTATTTTATTTGGCTCTTTCTTGGTTTCGGTTTATACGATGTGATATGTCGTTGTGACTGTATGGAAGAGTAGTTATTTGTGGGAGTTTTAGTGAACGTCATTTCACGGGTCGTTCTCCCACAAATCAGGTTTGGTTGCATGATCGTCGTAGCTTTAGACTTGATCATTGGATCTTTTATTTTTCTGTTCGTTTTTTGTGGACCAAACGCACGATTGATCACCGTATCCCTGAGCCTCACTTCGTCATGGTCGTCTCCATATATTTTTCGTATTTTTCTGACACTCCTAGCCCACCCAAATCGCTAATCAAAACCCAAGCCCATTAAGCCCAAATCAATTTCGAAATTCTGTTACTAATCAAATCCTAGGAGATTAGTACGTATCATGCATTTGTGATTCTGCTACTAACCTCACCCAATATTTTCCTACTTCGTACACCCCCTCACTCACCCTCTCTCCTAGTCACCCATTAGTTATACCGCACTTAAAAGTGTTTTTAGCAACATATCATCTTCAAAACAACAACCCATGCGGAATGAAACAAACCCCACGCAAACCCATTGGCCACCCCCTTGCTTCCTCCTCCGGCAGCCGACGGCCACCCCAAGCCTCCCCTCTCCGACCACCACCATCTCCTCCTCCAACTCCTCCATCTCCTCCTCCCAAGGACCTCAAAAACCCAAGAGAACACCCCCCTTTGGCCGAAAATCCTGTCAACAGCCCCCTCGCCGAAAAACGGCCGCCGCCGCCGCTCCGGCCACCCCCTCCAGAGACCACCACCTCCACTAGATTCCTCTTTGACCCCCCCCCCCCCGATCATCTCCAACTCCCCTTACCCTCGTTCCTCATCTATACCTCCTCGAAACATCTCTCGAACTCGACGTAACGACAGTTTTACAGATCTGCGCCACCACCGGAAAAACTCACGTCCACCGGCCATCCGGCCACATATCTTCAACCACCCTACCGCCGTTGGATTCCTATCGAAGCCCCCTACCAACTGCAATTTCCCTTATGCTCATATCCCACATGTAGCTCCGTGAATCCTCGTCGGAACACGCCGTATCGGCTGTTTTTCACAAATCTGGAAGCTGAACTTCGACGCCCGCGCACGATCACCTCCGACCACCCCCGGCGACAACTCCACTGCTGTTGGCTTCATCCTGAAGTCCTTTACCTTCTGCAACTTCCCGTTTTCTCTGTTCGTCGCTGGAATTCTGCTAAGACGCGCGACAACGGACGTCGCACAAATCTGTCCTCTCCGGCTTCTCACGGCCACCCACCGCCGTACGCTCAAGCCGTCGGCCACCCACCAGGCTGAGCATCTTCCTCTGGTCATACTTCATCTACCGACAGCCCCCTTGGACTCTCAGAGTTCACGTGCGTTGCCGCACGCACGTACTTTTAGCCGACATCGCTGTTATCGTGAAGATCCGTTGTGCTACTCGCAACGGGAGGAGAATCGTTGTTAGCTCGCTGATTTCACGCCATCACCCCGCTGTCCAGAGGTACCTCGCTACGCTACCCACGGTCGAGGAGTTCCAGACGATGCCGACGTTTCACCGTTCAGACCCGACTTCCGCTTGTTGGACGACATCACGAGGTTGGTTTCCCTAACGAGTAGTAAAACCCACACCGTAGCTAACCAAAACCTAAACTAAAATTGGTCAACTTGAACTAAATTTATTTTCAGCATCTGTAAAATGTTGCCCACCGTAGGAAAGATCGACGATCGGACAATTTTTCTGTGCACATAGGGTAGACGTCGATCTAGATTGAACAAAAATATCAAAACGTGACTTTTTGACTATTGGGGTAGTCTCGCCAATTTTAGAAACAAACCCTAATAGGATTTGTTGAAAAACGCGTCCTGACACCAACGCCGTGACCCTGTTTCAGACGGACTACTGCAGACGGGACGCTCCGGACGGACGACACACTCGCCACCGCAGGCAAGTGTACTCACTTGCACTTTTGGCCGTGCCTAGGCCTTAGACTGCTAGAACTATTAAACTGTGAACAAAGAGAAACCGAACGTGAAATGATAGCGTCTGAGACACCCCTTGACGGCTTAGACTTGACGACGAAGTCTAAGCTCAACAACAATTTTTGACACCGTAGGGTTATCTTGTGTGTGTGTGTGTGTGTGTGCGTGTGGACCCCCTAGAAGAACCATCCCTGTCATGTCACGTCATGTCTTGTTTTGCACAGCCTGCGGGCAATAGGGCACTCACCAGTGAGTGGGTGATCCCTTGTACGGATACACAGCCTGCGGGCAATAGGGCACTCATCAGTGAGTGGGTGATCCCTTGTACGGATACACAGCCTGCGGGAAATAGGGCACTCACCAAGCTAGAGTGAGTGATCTCTTATACGGACTTGTCTTACGCACTTGGGTTGGGGTAGGGTTGAGCATGCGAACGGGGAGAGGGTCTGATCCCCCTCGAACCGTAAGGCGTGAACCCTTCGAGTCACACGTGTCTTGTCTTGTCTTATCCTGTCTTGCTTGTCTTGTCACGTCTTGTCACGATCCGTTTAGGTTAGTCCCGTTGTCGGTAGCACACACTACGACTACTGCTTACTACGCTTTACTTTCCTGCTGCGTTTATTTCCTTTTGATACTCTGTTATAACCTCAGCATGATAATCAACCAGTAAACTGTTGTTTAATAGTTCCGTACACTTGCAGTAGAGTCTAACCCTTTTTGTAGACTTTAACTGACGTACAGTTCCTTTCTTTTAGGTGCTGTACATCAGGTGTCGAGCCAGAGTTCGTGGACGAGGCAGACTTATCGGAGTACGTGGAGCCCGAGGACGACGACCCAGAGTACGTGCCTGACGAGGACCATACCATGGGGTCTTTTCCGTCGCTGCCTTTCAGAGGTTACTACTTTTAGTTTGCTCTCTTTTGGTAGTTGTTGCCATGCTTAGGCTTCTCTTTTTAGACTTTTGTACTCGCTGGATATTATCTCACTATATTAATGAATGCCACTTTCCTTCTGTACTTGCTATTGTTCTGAATCTTATTAATGTTGGATATGGATGACGTTTGTACACCCTTGTAGGGGATGTACGAGGGAATACGGACCTCGAACGTCGCGTACACGAAGTCGTGTGCAAAGGGAATCTGTTCCCTTCGGAGAGAATCTCTAGATTAGTGGGAAAGTCGCATTATATGTGCATAAGTGCATGCAGCATATGGCTAATAAAGGGGGAATATCTTAAGCTTATGTTGTACCATGCATATGGTACAACTTAAGCTTATAATGTGCCATGTATGATGGTACACTTTAGTTAAATTGTTCCAAAGGAACAATTACTCCTAAAATAACTACCTTGGGGGCTATAAATAAGACCCAAGGCTTAGCCATTTACTTACACTTTTTGCATGGTATTCTTGCCTTGCATTTCATTCTAGCGAAGCTCTGCCGAAATCCTTCCTCTCTCTTTATCGAAGTTCTTAATCTAAAAGTAGAGATTTAGATTGTGGATTTAGTAGCCTTACTCCGTTCGTGAGAAGACTCGATCCGTCGTGGCGAATCCGAAGGCGAAGTTCCGAGACTACCGTGCCGCATACGCAAGCGTAAGTCTCAACTTCATTTATCGATCCTAACGCTGTTTTGACAGGTTCCAACATTGGTATCAGAGCCATACGGGTTCGCCCCGGTCAAACCGCCGCCCTGTCGAACCGATGAATGAGGCGTTGTCTTTTTCACGAATGGGTATCCTACCATTACGGATATGGTAGGAACGCTTCGTGACGGAGAGAACGCAGCGGTTGTTCTTTTCACGTTAGGGTCTTCTGTCATTACGGATATGGCAGGAACTCTCCGTGACGGGAAGAACCGACCGTTCACGTCGTCCAGCTCGCACTCTTCATGGATGCCGAGTCTCCATTCATAGGGAATGTGAACTCTCTTCATGTGGAGCGTGTAGTTTACGAACTTTAAAGTATGTTATTTTTCATTTTTGGCACACGGCCATTAGAAAATAACTACTTTCTCGACGAACGGGTGCTTCATCGACGAACGGGTGCTTCATCGAGGAAGATGATGGTAGTTATCTCCATCAGAGAAGATGAATTTTGGTGCATGTGCACCATGGCCAAATGGGCTATGAAGGCCATGCACCCCCCCTCCCCATGCGGAGGGGGTTGGCTATAGCCAATAACCACCACGGCCACCCCTCCGAAGGGGTGTGTGGCAACCCCATTCAAAGGGGGTGGTCGGCCATGGCCATATGGGCCATGACCGGCCATGGCCAAGCCATGGCCGGCCATGACCAAGCCGGCAGTGGCCGGCCAAGGCCATGCCGGCCGTGGCCAAGGCCTGGCCTGGCCGAGGCCAGGCCAGGGCCAGGGGGCCCTAGCCGGCCTCGGCCAAGGCCAGGGTCGGCCCTGGCCAGTCTCGGCCAGGGCAGAGGCCCTGGCCGAGCGGCCAGTGGCCTCTGGCCGGCTCTGGCCGGCCTCGGCCAGGGCCCCTAGCTGGCCAGGGCAAAGGCCCTTGGCCGGCCCTTGGCCAGCATCGGCCAGGGCAGGGGCCCTGGCCGGGAGTGATGTAGACCAATTTTTGGTCGACCAATTTGGGTGTTTTGGTCGACCAATCCGGCAAAAGGTCTTGGTCAATCACGAACTTGCCGACTAGCCCATACGGGGTGTCAAAAGGCCTTGGTCAAACACGAATGTGCCGACTAGCCCATACGGGGCTAACGACAGTCGTCTGCTCTTATTTTATAAAGTTTTTTTCTTGGGCTCTACTCCTTGAAGATTAGCCGTAGTGCTCTACTTCATGCAAGATTAGCCATGTCATTGTGCTCTACTCTACGGAGATTAGCCAATGTACTTATGACATTGTGCTCTACTCTACGGAGATTAGCCAATGTATTTCAAATTTTTTGAAAAAGATGTTTTCAAATAGGTTATGTCCCGTCCTTAATCGGGATAGCGCAATTTAGAATTCCAAGTCCTACCACGATCCGGCCATGGTTATCTAACCCATGGGTGTGTAGAATAGGTCTCGTGGCTTGGCAATTGTTGCGCTAAAATTCTTTGCGCAAACTCTCACCTATTCCATTTTGAAAGATATGTTTTTCAAAAGTATTTTTCCGCTGCTGGTACCATACGAGTATCAATTCTGATTTCTTTTTACATAAGATAAGTAAGAGGGATACTTTGAAAGTTACTTCTAGATGGTAGTTGGGAACGTAGTGAACTTCTCGATTCTAGAGTAACATTTCAGCTTGTCCAAGGAACTTATCAAGTGTTTAAAGAATCGAAACTTTATGCATAGAATTTTGATCGTGTTTTTCATTTTCTTTGCAGTTTTTTGATTTGAATATGTCTACCGCTTCTAAGAATATTGTCGCCGAGCTTAACAAAGGTGAGAAGCTCTACGGCGACAATTATAAACTTTGGTCAATAAAAATCCAATATGTTTTGGAGGAGCAAGATATGCTTGAAACACTCCAAAATGTAATGGAAGAACCTGAGTTGGGCAATACGGCCCAACACAAGAGGGACCGAGAAGTTTATGAGACTTGGACTCGAAAGAACAAAATAGCAAGTATTACGTTATTGTCCGCAATGGACAATGACATAATGCGTCTATTTCGGGAATTCGACCTAGCCAAAGACATATGGTCTGGGCTAGAAATAAAGTTTGGTGGAACTTCGGCAACAAACTCCGCTCCTTAAATATTCAATTTGATTCGTACAAAATGCGGCGAGATCAATCTATGAAAAAGCATCTCCGCCACATGGCAAATCTCATAGCTGAATTGAAGGATGCTGGTCTTACGCTGTCTGACGAACAGCAAATCCAAGCAGTCATTCGTTCACTCCCAGATAGCTGGGATAACATGAAAATGCACCTCACTCATAATGAGTGCATTAAAACTTTAAGCGATGTATCCAAACACCTCGAACTCGAGGAAGAGCGGATTCAAGCCGCAAAACCTAGTGCCGAAGTGCACATGGCCGCTAGTTCCTCACATGGAGGAAAGAAGCGGAAGGATAAACGCTTAAGGTTTATGAATGAACGAAAGCAAGAACCGGAAACCTGAAAGAAGACTAAGAACAAAAAGTGGCAAAAGAATGTGCACTCAAAGAAGAAAAACTTGAAGAAGATCAAGTGCTTTAAGTGCAACAAGTACGGTCACTTCGCCCGTACGTGTGCGGATGGAAGTGATAAGGTAACTTGTAGGACTAGTTACATATGTGTTTCTAGTTCCATGTTTCTTGCTGAATCTAACTATTTTTGGTTGATTGATTCAGGGGCCACAGACCACGTAGCGAAGGACAGAAGGTTCTTCATAGAGTATCGAAGGATAACTCAAGGAACAAAGTGGATATACATCGGCAACAACACTCGTGTTGAAGTAAAGGGCGTCGGAACATGCAAGCTAGTTCTCGACAACGGCCGGACTCTATTATTGCACGACGTCCTCTTTGCTCCAGATATTCGAAGGAATATCGTATCCGTGGTCATGTTAATGTCTTTAGGTTATGAATGGAGGTTCTATGAACAAAATGTTGACCTTGTTTGTAATAGTTCTTTAGTTGGGTCGGGTAATGTTTGTAATGGATTGATTGTTTTAAACACTATGTATGATGATTCTTCTTCTATTAATGAAAGTTTCCATTTGACAAATGCTTCTAATTCTGAATCTGAGATCATTTGTTGGCATGCAAGACTTGGTCACATTGGACCAACTAGAATGGATAGACTTGCCAAAAGTGGCTTGCTATCTAATGTTTCAAAAGTTGAAATGTTAACTTGCGAACATTGTCTTGTAGGGAAAACTTGTCGCAAGCCGTTTGGAACTGGCACAAGGGCCGAAGTTCCATTACAGCTTATCCATTCGGACATTTGCGGTCCAATGAATGTTAAGACAAGACGCGGGAAGTCCTATTTCATCACCTTCATTGATGACTTCACCCGTTTCAGTCACATTTATTTGATTTCCCACAAACATGAAGCTTTATCTTGCTTCAAAAACTATATGAGTTTAGTGGAAAATCAACTAGATCGCAAGATAAAGGTCTTGCGAACCGATCAGGGTGGAGAATATCAATCAACGAGTTTTAAGGAACTCTGTGATGAAAAAGGCATAGTTCATCAAATAACTATGCCTTATACTCCGCAACAAAACGGTGTTGCGGAAAGAAGAAATAGGACATTGATGGAAATGGTCCGATCAATGATGTCTCAGGCAAATTTGCCCATCACCTTTTGGGGTGATGCATTATTGACGGCAGCATTCATCTTAAACCTTGTACCCTCGAAGTCGGTAAGTTCTACTCCTTATGAGTTGTGGAACAATAGAACTCCAGACTTAAGCATTCTAAAACCTTGGGGTTGTGCCTCTTACGCACATTTATCCTCTCACAAATATGGCAAACTTGGGCCACGTGGGAGGAAGTGTATCTTCATCCGATACGCTGAAAACTCCAAAGGATATGTTTTCGTTGGTCAAGAGGACAATGGGGGTCTAATAGACTTCGAATCGAGGAATGTTGTCTTCTTGGAAAACGAGTTTCCAAGACAGGGTGAGATAAGTCAAGACTTATCCTTGTTTGAGACTTGGGATCAAGAAGGATCGGAACGTTCGAGTGAGAGAATTCTTGGTGAAGAGGAAAATGACCCTCATACTTCACCTATGGATGATACGAACGATACCAATCCTATTCCGAGTGGGAGTGATGTTATTCCAAGTGGGAGTGATGTCATTCCAAGTGGGAGTGATCAAACTCAAGCAAGACGTAGTAATCGAACGAGGCTAACACCTCTGAGATTTGAGGATGAATTTCCGCAAACATTCATGACATTACTACAAGATGATGACGAACCTGCAAATTTCAAACAGGCCGTCACATGCCGTGCTAAAAATAAATGGATAGCGGTGATGGAAGAAGAACTTCAATCCATGAAAACAAACCAAGTCTGGGACTTGGTTGATTTACCTAAGGGACGTAGAGCCATTGGGAACAAGTGGGTTCTCAAAATCAAGCATAAGGCTGATGGCTCCATCGAGAAATATAAAGCTCGCCTTGTTGCGAAAGGTTTCACGCAACAGGAAGGAATAGACTACGAAGAGACTTTCTCTCCTGTCGTGCGTTTTACCTCCATTCGCTTAATTCTGGCAATTGTGGCTTGTTTGGACCTCGAGTTACATCAGATGGATGTAAAGACTGCTTTTCTTAACGGAGAACTAGATGAGGAGATCTACATGGAACAACCAAACGGGTTCGTACAAGAAGAAAACAAACATAAGGTTTGTAAACTTCGTAAATCCATATATGGTCTTAAACAATCCTCAAGGCAGTGGTATATGCGCTTTCAAGAAGTCGTTTTGTCGTATGGTTTCTCCATGCTCGACGAAGACAACTGCGTATACAATAAGAGGATTAAGAACAAGTATGTAATTATGTCTCTTTATGTAGATGACATACTTATAGCCGGAAATGATAAGCGTCTTATCATGGATATCAAAGCTTGGCTTTCATCCGTCTTTGAGATGAAAGACATGGGTGAAACTGCATATATCCTTGGGGTTAAGATCTCAAGGAATCGTTCCAAGAAACTTCTTTCTCTCTCTCAAGAAACATATATAAAGAAAGTTTTAGAACGGTTTAATATGCAGTACTGCAAGCCAATTGATACTCCAATAAGCAAAGGTGAGGGTCTATGTTTGGAAATGTGTCCCAAAGATCCAAAAGAAAAGAAAGCTATGGAAAAGGTTCCATATGTAGGATCCTGCCAAAACAGAGTTAGGATCGATAAATGAAGTTGAGACTTATGCTTGCGTACGCGGCACGGTAGTCTACGAACTTCGCCTTCGGATTCGCCACGACGGATCGAGTCTACTCATGAACGGAGTAAGGCTACTAAATCCACAATCTAAATCTCTACTTTTAGATTAAGAACTTGGATAAAGGGAGAGGAAGGATTTCTGCAGAGCTTCGCTAGAATGAAGATGCATGCATGAATGCCATGCAAAGTGTAAGGAAATGGCTAACCCTTGGGTCTTATTTATAGCCCCCAAGGTAGTTATTTTAGGATAAATTGTTCCTTTGGAACAATTTAACTAAGGTGTACCATCGTACATGGCATATTATAAGCTTAAGTTGTACCATATGCATGGTACAATATAAGCTTAAGATATTACCCCTTTATTAGCCATATGTCGCATGCACTTATGCACATATAATGCGACTTTCCCATCAATCTAGAAATCCTCTCCGCAAGGGAACATATTCCCTTTGCGTACGACTTCGTGTACGCGACGTTCGAGGTCTGTATTCCCTCGTACATCCCCAACAAGGGTGTACTAACGTCTTCCATATCCAACATCTCCCACTCACACTTGAGGGGATTGTAAGAGAACGTCTTTCTCTTAGTTCTTTCATCTATCATACCGAGAAATAGACCGTGCGACCGTCATGCGCGTAGAGTCTGTTGTTGTGCACTTGTTAGAGATACACAACGACCTCGAAGGTGCAAAGTTGAGTAGTTCAACGCATGCTTTACCCTAGATTATTTCTTCACATTTCTTATACTTTATATTCAACAATTGAATCCCATCTGGATTACAATTGGCTGGCCAGCTTTGAATCATTAAAGTCCAAATGCGAATATGAAATCAATCTTCCTCTTCTTGCGAACCTTCTGATCTTGACTAGACTCGCTTTTCTAACGTGCCCCGCCGAGCCGAATTATCATAGCCCATAAGTAACACGCTAAGATAGCGATCATCTCGTCAAATCTAAAGGAACCAATTGGAGTCCTTGAGGGTAAGAGTTAAGACCCGTATGGCCTTTGAGTCTCACATAATAGCAAACACTATTGCTACTAACTCAGTGGTCGAAATGCATACGTGGTATGAACACGTATTACAACATCACTCCTTTCCCAGGGAGAGTATGTCTTAATGATGTTGTACGGATGAAAGATCAGACACCACAGTGCCTATCTTTTGAGTCCCCTTACTACCCATGAAATATTCCCGGACTCTCATCCTGCATAAGACAGATAGGATTTAAAAAATCCAATGAGATCTTTATATCCTTGTGATACAGATCTCAGATCTTTTGTAAGCTTCCATATGATACAGATCTTTCATTCGACTATCTTGTTAAAGTCATGACTCTAAATCATTCGTCTAATGATTTTGACTTTAAACTAGTCTCATCTCTATCTTATCCATCTGATAAGATAAGGCGGTTGCTCATGTGAGAGAGCCAACCTTAATCTGTCCGACATACACACAATTCAGCTGAGATTTCAAAAATGTACACAAACATTTCTTAAGAAATTCATATGCAATGTTGGAAAAAGAACTTATTCTTTTATTAATTTTGATCATTTACAGACATGGGAATTTACATTGGTACAACTCAGCTCTTACGCAATCCTTGAGATGATAAGTGTTTGTAAAACACATCTCTGGGGATCGCCTTCGTAAGCGGATCCGCTATCATCTCATGCGTAGATATGTACCTTATGTCTACCTTCTTGGTCTTATCATAGTCTTTTGCAAATTTGTAGCGGATATCTATGTGTTTGGTCTTACAATGGAATTTCAGATCTTTGACATAGGCTATGGATGCTTGACTATCGCTGTGTATAGGTACAGCACCTGAGTCACTTGCATTAATTAGCCTGTCTAAGAACTTCCTAAGCCAAACAGCCTCTTGAACTGCCATGCTAAATGCTACAAACTCGGCTTCCATGGTTGAAAGTGCGATGCAGGATTGTTTCTTGCTACTCCAGGATATTGCACCAGATCCGAGTAGAAAAACATATCCTGAGGTCGATCGTCGCTCATCGAGATCACCCGCCCAATCAGCATCAGTGTAGCCTTCGAGCCTCAAGGCATCTCCTTGATAGCATAAAGCAAAGTCTGCAGTTCCTTTGAGATACCGCATTATTCTCTTAACCGCTTTCCAGTGTACTTACCCTGGGTTGGATTGGTAACGACTTACCATTCCAACGGCAAAACAGATGTCCGGTCTTGTACACATCATAGCGTACATTAGACTACCAACTGCACTGGAATATGGAACTTTTTCCATTATCTCCTTCTCTTTTTGGTTCTTCGGACATGATTTCAGACATAAATTGTCGCACTTGCTTATTGGAGTATCAATGGACTTGCAGTCCTGCATATTAAAACGTTCTAGAACCTTCTTTATATAAGTCTCCTGTGAAAGAGAAAGAAGTTTCTTCGAACGATTCCTTGAAATCTTAACTCCAAGGATATATGCGGCTTCTCCCATGTCTTTCATCTCAAAAACTGATGTAAGCCAAGCCTTGATATCCATCACAAAGCCCTTGTCATTTCCGGCTATTAAGATGTCATCTACATATAGAGACATAATAACATACTTGTTCTTATTCCTCTTGATATATACACAGTTATCTTCATCAAGCATGGAAAATCCATTTGATAAGACAACCTCTTGAAATCGTATATACCACTGCCTCGAGGATTGTTTAAGACCATATATGGATTTAAGAAGTTTACAAACCTTATGTTCGTTTCCTTCTTTTACAAACCCTGTTGGTTGTTCCATATAGATCTCCTCGTCCAATTCTCCATTGAGAAAGGCAGTCTTTACATCCATTTGATGTAATTCGAGGTCTAAGCAAGCTACCATTGCCAGAATCAGGCGAATTGAGGTAAAACGAACAACAGGTGAGAAGGTCTCTTCGTAGTCTATCCCTTCCTGTTGCGTAAAACCTTTCGCGACAAGGCGAGCTTTATATCTGTCAATAGAGCCATCAGCCTTATGCTTGATCTTGAGAACCCATTTGTTCCCAATAGCTCTACGTCCTCTGGGTAAGTCAACTAAGTCCCAGACTTGGTTAACTTTCATGGATTCTAACTCCTCTTGCATCGCTTCCATCCATTTGTCTTTAGCAGGGCAAGATACGGCCTGTTTGAAAGTAGCAGGCTCGTCATCTTCTTGTAGTAAAGTCATAAAGGTTTGCGGAAATTCATCCTCAAATCTTAGAGGAGCCAACCTTGTACGACTACTACGTCGTATTTGAGATTCTTCAAGTCCTTGTTGACTTGAATTTAGATCAATTCTAATATCACTCCCACTTGGAATGTCGTTAGAATTGCTCCCACTTGGATCATCATTCCCGTATGGAATAGGATAATCGTCATTCGTATAATCCATTGGTGAAGGTTGAAACGTATTTTCATTTTCACCAAGAATTCTCCCACTCGAATGAGGTACTCCTTCTTGATCATAAATCTCAAATAGAGATAAGTCCTGACTTATCTCGCCCTGTCTTGGAAACTCGTTTTCCAAGAAAGTGACATCCCTCGACTCAAACTCAATTAGCCCACCATTGTCTTCCTGACTAACAAAAACATAACCTTTGGAGTTTTCTGCGTATCGTATAAAGATACATTTCCTTCCCCTTGGCCCAAGTTTGCCATACTTATGGGAGGAAATATGTGCGTAGGATGCACAACCCCAAGGTTTCAAAATGTTTAAGTCAGGAGACCTTTGGTTCCACAACTCATAAGGAGTGGAGCTAACTGATTTCGAGGGTACACGGTTTAAAATGAAAGTGGCCGTCAATAATGCATCTCCCCAAAAGGTGATTGGCAAGTTAGCTTGCGCCATCATTGAACGGACCATTTCCATTAAAGTCCTATTTCTCCTTTCTGCAACACCGTTTTGTTGAGGAGTATAAGGCATAGTTACCTGATGTACTATGCCTTTTTCATCACAAAGTTCCTTAAAACTTATTGATTGATATTCACCGCCCCTATCGGTTCGCAAGACCTTAATCTTGCGATCTAATTGATTCTCCACTAAACTCATATAGTTTTTAAAGCAAGCCACAGCTTCACTTTTGTGGGATATCAAATAGATATGTCCGAATCGGGTGAAATCATCAATAAAAGTGATGAAATAGGACTTTTCGCGTCTTGTCTTGACATTCATCGGACCACATATGTCCGAATGGATAAGCTGTAATGGAACCTCGGCCCTTGTGCCGGTTCCAAACGGCTTGCGACAAGATTTCCCCACAAGGCAATGTTCGCAGGTCGACATTTCAACCTTTGAAACATTGGATAGAAGGCCACGTTTGGCAAGTCTATCCATACGCGTTGGTCCAATATGACCAAGCCTTGCGTGCCAACAATTCACATCAGACTCATAAGTCTTAGAATTTGCAATAAGGAAATTTTCATTACATGAGGAATCATACATTGTACTCATTACAATAAATCCTTTAAAGACAAACCCAGTACTAATAAGAGTATTATTACAACTTAAGTCCACATTACAATCATGAAAAAACCAGTTATAGCCAAGACCCAATAATACAACCACAGAAATTATATTCCTTCGAATATCTGGAGCGAAGAGGACATCATGAAGTAGGAGAGTGCGGCCGTTGTCCAAGACTAGCTTGCAAGTCCCAAAGCCTTTCACTTCAACACGTGTGTTGTTTCCTACATAGATCCACTTCGTTCCTTGGGGTATCCGGTGATACTCCACGAAGGACCGTCTGTCCCTTGCTATGTGGTCGGTGGCACCTGAATCAATTATCCAAAACGGATTAGATTCCACAAGAAATATCGAACTAGAAACACATATGTAACTAGTATATTTACAAGTTACCTCGTCCCCTCCACTCGTACACGAACGAGCATAGTGACCGAGCTTGTTGCACTTGAAGCACTTGATCCTCTTCAAGTCTTTCTTCTTGTGCCATTTCTTGTGCCCACCCTAATGTTTGGGTTTCTTGGTAGACTCTGGTTGCTTATTACGTTCATTAGTGAACTTCGAACGATTTTTCCGTTTCTTTCCCCCGTGTGAGGAACTAGCAACCATGTGCACTTCTGCACTTGGTTTGGCAGCCGCAAGCCGCTCTTCCTCTAATTCGAGGTGCTTGGAAACATCGCTGAAGGTCTTGATGCTCTCATTGTGAGTGAGATGCATCTTCATTTGATCCCACCCATTTGGTAGGGAACGTATGACTGCTTGGATTTGTTGCTCATCAGTGAGCACATGACCTGCGTCCTTTAACTCCGAGATAAGGTTCGCCATATGTCGCAGATGTTTCCCCATGGAATGATCTGGACGTTTCTTATATGTATCGAACCTTATAGTTAAGGCGCGAAGTTTGGACACCGATGTGCCACCGAACTTCTCCTCTAGCTTGGACCATATGTCCATGGCTAGGTCATGTTCTCGGAAGATGCGCATTACGTCATCAGCCATACTGCTTAATAACGTAATGCGCGCTATCTTGTTCTTCCGAGACCAAGCATCAAAAGCTTCCTTGTCTCGTCGGTGTTGGGCCGTAGTGCCCAACTCGGGTTCAATCATAACGTTCTTTAGAGTTTCGAGCACTTCTTGCTCCTCTAGAACGTATTGTATCTTGATGGACCAAAGGTTGTAATTATCGCCGTTGAGTTTTTCACCTCTGTTTAACTCAGCGACGATATTCTTTGAAGCGGAAGACATTTTACTTTTAAAATGCTGCAAAAGACATAAAAACCAAAGGTTTGATCAAAAAATTGCATTGAAAAATTCTTAAAATACAATTCCCATTTGAAGTGATATTAGAATATCCCATTTGGATAGTTCTAATTTCAACTCCCACTTGGAATGATATTTATAATTTGATAAGTTACTTTCGAAAAATATTGAAGATGTTACTCTAGAATCGGAAAGGTCACTATGTTTCCAATCACCATCTAGATTAACTTTCAATATTTCTCCCTCACTTTATCAAAAGTTAGTACTCTTATAGTACTTTGCAGCGGAAAAGCGTTTTTGAAAACGTATTTTTCAAAACGTATGAAAACGTATTTTTCATAAAATTATATTTCAACTTAGTACCCTTATGATACTAGTGAAATATTCGACACTTCCTGACCATTTGTCGGGAATGAGCCGTAGCCGTGCCTAAGTCGGATCCCCCTTTTGGGGATTCTTCTGCAAATTATCGTCGCCGGCTCCCGTATGGATCCAGGCGTTTCCCCCCGTATGAGAGAATTTTGATGTAGACGACTGTTGTTTGGCCCCGTATGGGCTAGTTGGCACGTTCATGTTCAACCAAGGCCTTTTGCCGAATTGGTCGACCAAAACACCAAAATTGGTCGACCAAAATCTGGTTTTCTTCACTCCCGGCCAGGGCCCCTGCCCTGGCCGGCCAGAGACGGCCTGCGGCAGCCCTGGCCACTGCCAGGGCCGGCCTGGCCACCGGCCTGGCCTCGGCCAGAGGCCGGCCAGGCCTCTGCCTGGCCTGGCCAAGGCCAGAGGCCCCTGGCCGGGGCCAGGGCCTCTGCCCTGGCCTCGGCCAGGGCGGCCGGGCCCTGGCCTGAGGCCAGGGCGCTGCCCTGGCCTCTGCCAGGGCGCTGCCCTGGCCTCTGCCAGGGCGGCCAGGCCCTGGCCGGGGCCAGGGCCCCTGCCCTGGCCTCTGCCAGGGCGGCCAGGCCCTGGCCTGGCCGCGGCCAGGGCCGGCCGGCCATGGCCCGGCCATGGCATTTTTGCCTTGACCGGCCATGGCCGGTTTCCCCTTTCATGGGTGGCCGCACACCCCCGCCGGAGGGGGTTGCCGCGGTGGTTATTGGCCGTAGCCAACCCCCTCCGCATGGGGAGGGGGGTGCATGGCCTTCATAACCCATTTGGTCATGGTGCACATGCACAAAAAATTCATCTTCCTTGATGGGAATAACCACCATCTTCTTCTCCGGTGAAGCACCCGTTCGTCGAGGAAGTAGTTGTCCTCCAATGGCCGTGTGCCAAAAAATGAACCCACTTCAAAAATTCGTAAACTACGCGCTCCACATGAAGAGAGCGCCCATTCCCTATGAATGGAGACTCAGCATCCATGAAGAGAGCGAGTTTGACGATATGAACGGTCGGTTCTTCCCGTCACGGAGAGTTCCTGCCATATCCGTAATGACAGAAGACCCGAACGTGAAAAGAACAACCGCTGCGTTCTCTCCGTCACGAAGCGTTCCTACCATATCCGTAATGGTAGGATACCCATCCGTGAAAAAGACAACGACTCGTTCATAGTTTCTCCGGGGCGAACCCGTATGGCTCTGATACCAATGTAGGATCCTGCCAAAACAGAGTTAGGATCGATAAATGAAGTTGAGACTTACGCTTGCGTACGCGGCACGGTAGTCTACGAACTTCGCCTTCGGATTCGTCACGACGGATCGAGTCTACTCACGAACGGAGTAAGGCTACTAAATCCACAATCTAAATCTCTACTTTTAGATTAAGAACTTGGATAAAGGGAGAGGAAGGATTTCTGCAGAGCTTCGCTAGAATGAAGATGCATGCATGAATGCCATGCAAAGTGTAAGGAAATGGATAACCCTTGGGTCTTATTTATAGCCCTCAAGGTAGTTATTTTAGGATAAATTGTTCCTTTGGAACAATTTAACTAAGGTGTACCATCGTACATGGCATATTATAAGCTTAAGTAGTACCATATGCATGGTACAATATAAGCTTAAGATATTACCCCTTTATTAGCCATATGTCGCATGCACTTATGCACATATAATGCGACTTTTCCATCAATCTAGAGATCCTCTCCGCAAGGGAACATATTCCCTTTGCGTACGACTTCGTGTACGCGACGTTCGAGGTCCGTATTCCCTCGTACATCCCCTACAAGGGTGTACTAACGTCTTCCATATCCAACACCATACTCCAGTGCTGTCGGGAGTCTGATGTACGCCATGATGTGTACCAGACTGGACATTTGCTATGCTGTTGGTATGGTAAGCCGTTACCAATCCAACCCAGGACAGGCACACTGGAAAGCGGTGAAGAGGATATTAAGGTACCTCAAAGGGACTGTGGACTATGTGTTGTGCTATCAAGGCAATACCTTGAGACTCGAAGGCTATACCAATGCTGATTGGGCAGGTGATCTCGACGAGCGAAGATCTACCTCAAGCTTTGTTTTCTTGTTTGGGAATGGTGCAATATCCAGGAGCAGCAAGAAGCAAACCTGCATCGCCCTATCAACCATGGAAGCCGAATTTGTAGCATTCAGCATGGCGGTCCAAGAAGCTGTTTGGCTTAGGAAATTCTTAGACAAGCTGACGGAGGCCACTGACTCGAGCACTGTTCCTATATACAGTGATAGTCAAGCTTCGATTGCCTATGTCAAAGATCCTAAATTTCAGTGTAAGACCAAACACATTGATATTCGATTCAAGTATGCGCAGGACTATGACAAACAGAAGGAAGTAGACATAGGATACATATCCACGCATAAGATGATAGCGGATCCCCTTACTAAGGCGATCCCCAGAGATGTGTTCTTCAAACACTTATCATCTATGGGAATGCGTAGGTGCTGAGCTGTATCATGTAATATTTCCCATGTCTATAGAAGATCAAAGTTTAATAAAAAGAAGAAGTTTATATATATATATATATTGCATACAAGTTTCTTACAAATGATTTTATATACATTTGTGTTTAAGTCTCAGCTATTTTATTGTGTGTATGTCGGACAGATTAAGGTTGGCTCTCTCACATGAGCAACCGCCTTATCTTATCAGATGGATAAGATAGAGATGAGACTAGTTTAAAGTCAAAATCATTAGACAAATGATTTAGAGTCGTGACTTAAACAAGATAGTCGAATGAAAGATCTGCATCATATGGATGCTTACAAAAGATCTGAGATCTGTATCACAAGGATATTTAAAAGAGATCTCATAGGATTTTTTAAATCCTATCTGTCTTATGCAGGATGAGAGTCCGGGAATATTTCATGGGTAGTAAGGGGACTCAAAAGATAGGCACTGTGGTGTCTGATCTTTCATCCGTATAACATCATTAAGACATACTCTCCTTGGGAAAGGAGTGATGTTGTAATACGTGTTCATACCACGTATGCATTTCGACCACTGAGTTAGTAGCAATAGTGTTTGCTATTATGTGAGACTCAAAGGCCATATGGGTCTTAACTCTTACCCTCAAGGACTCCAACTGGTTCCTTTAGATTTGACGAGATGATCGCTATCTTAGCGTGTTGCTAATGGACTATGATAATTCGGCTCGGCGGGGCACGTTAGAAAAGCGAATCAAGTCAAGATCAGAAGGTTCGCAAGAAGAGGAAGATTGATTTCATATTCGCATTTGGACTTTAATGATTCAAAGCTGGCCAGCCAATTGTGATCCAGATGGGATTCAATTGTTGAATATAAAGTATAAGAAATGTGAAGAAATAATCTAGGGTAAAGCATGCGTTGAACTACTCAACTTTGCACCTTCGAGGTCGTTGTGTATCTCTAACAAGTGCACAACAACAGACTCTACGCGCATGACGATCGCACGGTCTATTTCTCGGTATGATAGATGAAAGAACTAAGAGAAAGACGTTCTCTTACAATCCCCTCAAGTGTGAGTGGTAGATGTTGGATATGGATGACGTTTGTACACCCTTGTAGGGATGTACGAGGGAATACGGACCTCGAACGTCGTGTACACAAAGTCGTGTGCAAAGGGAATCTGTTCCCTTGCGGAGAGGATCTCTAGATTAGTGGGAAAGTCGCATTATATGTGCATAAGTGCATGCGACATATGGCTAATAAAGGGGGAATATCTTAAGCTTATGTTGTACCATGCATATGGTACAAATTAAGCTTATAATGTGCCATGTATGATGGTACACTTTAGTTAAATTGTTCCAAAGGAACAATTACTCCTAAAATAACTACCTTGGGGGCTATAAATAAGACCCAAGGCTTAGCCATTTACTTACACTTTTTGCATGGTATTCTTGCCTTGCATTTCATTCTAGCGAAGCTCTGCCGAAATCCTTCCTCTCTCTTTATCCAAGTTCTTAATCTAAAAGTAGAGATTTAGATTGTGGATTTAGTAGCCTTACTCCGTTCGTGAGAAGACTCGATCCGTCGTGGCGAATCCGAAGGTGAAGTTCCGAGACTACCGTGCCGCATACGCAAGCGTAAGTCTCAACTTCATTTATCGATCCTAACGCTGTTTTGACAGGTTCCAACAATTAATGCAAGAACATGAAAATTTTAAGATGGTATCCCCTACAGACGCTTATTGGGTCCGAGCTTCACAGCTCCGGCCCAAGCGGGCCTTAGTCATGCTTTGCCTCCGTAGTTTTGGGTAGCGGGGCATGACAACCCGAGTGGTGAAGCGATAGGTTGGCGACCTGTGTTAGAGATATTTTCCGTATTAATGGTGTCAGATGGTATCAAATGCATTAATGAGACGTGAGGGGCGGCCATCAGTTCTCACCCTTAACCTCTGGCATTAATGGTGGAGAGGTGAGCCTACGTCACCCTGTCAGAGATATTTAAACCTGGCCACCCTCGGAGGCGAGCCAAGCTCGGTGACCAAGCTCGGCTCCTCCAGATGGTGCTTCTTGTTGGAGGGTAGGTGAGCTTATCCTCGGCATGGCGAGCTTCTCTGGTTGACCTTGGAGGTGAACCAGTGGCGGGGAGAGGCGAGCTTCCCTGGATTGTGGCGACCTTCTACTCGGGCTAGTGCCCCTTTCGGGGGGTTGGTGAGGTGTTCGCTTGGGCCCATAGTGCATACGGACCTCAGTTTCATGGGCCGGCCTTAAGGTCGTAACAATTGCCCCCAACATTTGGTGTGGACGATCTTCGGCCCGAGGAGACACTGAATGTTGAGTAGAAACGTTAGAAAATTTTAGAGAATCCCCGTGTACCTTTTGTTCGGTAGCGAGCTTCATAAGCCTGGGTGACCTATCGGGGGCACAGTTCGTAAGCCTGCCCCGGAGTTTGAGCGTGGCGAGGTTCTTTGCAAAGATAGATCGCCTTCGGGGTTTTTTTTGGGGGTGCTGCACGTGGCTTGTTCGGGAGGTCTTCCTGAGGGCGAGTTTCGGGCCGGAGCCCTTCCTACATAGCCCCTGTCCGGTTTGGTTAGCAAAGCCCGACACGCTATGGGTAGCTACATCACAACTAGCCCAGGAGGTCTTCCTGAGGGCGAGTTTCGGGTCGGAGCCCTTCCTACATAGCCCATGTCCGGTTTGGTTAGCGAAGTCCGGCACGCTATGGGTAGTTGCACCGCAACCTGTCATGGAGGTCTTCATGAGGGTGAGTTTTGGGTCGGAGCCCTTTCTACATTGCCCCTGTCCAGTTTGGTTAGCGAAGTCCAGCACACTATGGGTAGCTGCACCGCGACCTGCCCCGGAATTTTGGTTTGTGGAGAGTCAGCTCGCCTCCAAGGATCGGGCCGATCTTGACCTAGGATTTTTCGAACACAAGAGAAAACTTGAAGAGTGTGTAAGTCGAAACATCACGACATAGGTCGGAGATAGAATAAAACCTGTGATTTTATCTACTAGGTCTTCCTGTGGGAGCTCGAGCTCTAGGGTGCAAAGTCGGCCCTCTCAGGGAAGCTCTTGTGGCGAGGTGGTCCACTCCGGATGACCAAGACGACCTTTAGGAAGGTGCTTTTTTATCTCGGAGGGGATCTGAAACTGTCATTCAAACATGTCGTTTGTACAAACGTAAGAACAAAAATTTTATTGATAAAACTTTAAGGTGGTAGGATCAGAGGACGTCGGGTAGACTCTCTCAATCTACGCGTAGGATCAGCCTCGTGAAAGGATGGGCGGCTTGCTCGACGTTCTGGGCCTGGGTCAGCCGGAGAGGTTCTGCAGGAGTTCGCCCTTCGCGCACCTGGCCTCCTTGTTCGACGAACCTCTAAAGGTGGCCGCCCTGTATGAGCTGATCTACGTCCTTCTTCAAGGTGAAGCAGTTGTCGGTATCATGGCCATGGTCGCGGTGATACCGACAATACCTTTGCGTGTTCCAGTCGGTAGGCCTTATCCGCATCTCCGACGGCGCGTCCCTGAGAAATCCACCAGCCAAAGCCACCGCCATCACCTCCTCCAGGGGGCATTGAGTCGTGCATTACTAAGCTCCTGTGGCCTTTCGGGTCCGCCTCCTGGAGTGGGGTTCCTAGGGACGAGGAATCCCCTCAGCAGTTTGGGGCGATCCTGCCCACGAGGGCCGCCCTGGTCACGCCCTCGGGGGCGGTCATGGTCATGCCCTTGGGGACGTTCCTCCCACCATGGCCGTTGGTTGGGCCTCGCCTCAACATGGGGGGCTTTGCTGGTGAGGCCTCGTTCTTCACCCCCAAGGCCTCCTCGGTCAGCATGAACTTCTCTGCTCTAACGAAGAGGTCGTCGAGGTTGGTCGACAAATCATGGAGCAAGGACTTATGCAGACTCCTATTTGCCAGCCCTCTTTTGAAGGCCGCCATGATGAGCTCAGCCCCGCAGCTCGTCACGTTGAGTCTCTCCTCATTGAAGCGCTTCAGGAATCTGCAAATGGTCTCCCCATCCCTCTGGACCATTGCGAACAGATAGTCCGACACCCTCTTCTTTCTCTGCCTCGCCAGGAATTGGTGACAAAACTTCCGTGAGAAGTCGCCAAACGAATCAACGGAACCATTGGGCAAGCCGTTGTACTACTCCACCGCCGCCTTCTTCAAGGTCGTTCGGAAAGCTCGACAAAGGAGGGCGTCACTTGCCCCATGGATCTCCATAACTCTCCGGTATAGCTGCACATGCTCCAGGGAATCGCCCGAACCGTCATACAGTTCTATCTGAGGTAGCCTGAACCTATGGGGTACCGGGGGTGAGATCATCCTTTGGGTCAATGGATTTGCTTCTTCGGGGCAGGAGGGAGGTGTCGGCGACCATCGAGGAATGTTCATGCCACTCTGATGCTCCTGCCGCTGGTTGAAACTACCGGATGAGCCACCTCGGCGATCAGAGGCGTTCCTCCCTCTCTCATGAGGGGTAGGACTGCGGTCACGGCTCCCCCACCGCACAGCTCCATGTCTAGGAGAGCGGTGATCCTGTCAGGGGGGCTCCTGCTACGATATTCACCCCATCGCCTCGGGCTAGGTGATCTCCCACGACGATAGCTTTCCAAAGGATGGTCCAACACGCCGTTCCTCCGCACCATCGAGGCCGACACCAAGGGGACTCCTCGGCTTCCCTCTTGAAGCCTCCCCCTTTTCGCATCGAGGAGGCGAAGCCATCGAATGGTCGCTTCCTCCTGTAGTCGCCTCTGATGAGCGGCCTCCTCCTCCCTATTGATCTCTCTCTGCAGAGAGGCTACCTCAGCTTCCTCGAACCGCCTCTGCTATGCTGCTGCTTCCTCATCAAATTGGGGGAGGTCTCTCCTCACATTGCGGAGCTCGGATAGGCCTTTTGCCCGAGATGGTCCCGCTTGCTGGGCGACAGTCCATTCCTCCATCATCTTGGTGAAGCTCTGAAAGCTCTTGTAGACGCCAAGGACCGCGTCCTGAATGGCCGCGATCGACCCCTTAGGGGGTTGATTCATCTGGAAAGTTCTTCTCGGAGAACGGGGCTCTTCGGCCAAGGATGGCCTTAGAGCGTCGTTGATGATAGTCTCAAGTCGACACGGCCTCCTCAGAGGCGGAGAGGGTGTGACGTCGGTGACTTGACGTGGCGAGAATTTTGGTGACGACATGTGGAACCTGACATTGTAACCCCGGTTCCCACAGACGGTGCCAATTGTTGCGAGTCAGATCCGGACACAATGAGATTTATTTGAAGTGGAAATCATGGGTACAATGATTACAAGTTTTTGGCTGACTACGAGGTTTGCACAGCTCAGAACTCGCTTCGAAGGTGAAGGGTTCAAGGTCGCCTGGAGATCGCTGATGGTCGATGTCCCCCGGTAGCTGAGGCGAGCTTCCTGCGAGAATAGCAACTCGTCAGAAAGGCAGGGCTAGTTGTCAGCCCTTAGCCTCTTTGATGCTTAAGTCAGTATGCGACTTAAATGTAGGCATCGGGCACGCTGGACGATCTTAAGACAGATCGGCGAAGCGTTGCGGGCTTATGAGGAAGGCGCAGATATATGGAGTATATCCAGCCTTTAGTATGGGAATGAGTTAGAAGTTTTTAACTGACCAACCCCCTCTATGGAGGCATGAAGGAGGTATTTATAGGGCTGAGAGGTGGTTGTACGCCATCCTTTCAGCTGTCGAATCAACCCAGCCGGTACTCGATTGGTGAAGCGATAGGTTGGCGAGCTGTGTCGGAGGTATTTTCCGCATTAATGGTGTCAGATGGTGTAAGGTGCTTAATGAGAAGTGAGGGGCGGCCATCAGTTCTCGCCCTTAACCTCTGGAGGTGAGTCTACGTCACCCTATCAGAGATATTTAAGCCTGGCCGCCCTCGGGGGTGAGCCAAGCTCGGCGACCAAACTTGGCTCCTCCGGACGGTGCTTCTTGTTGGAGTGTATGCGAGCTTATCCTCTACCCGACGAGCTTGACGGTTGGACGAGCGAGCTTCTCTGATTGACCTTGGAGGCGAACCAGTGGCGGGGAGAGGCGAGCTTCCCTGGATTGAGGCGACCTTCTGCTCGGGCTAGTGCCCCTTCCAGGGGGTTGGTGAGATGTTCGCTTGGTCCCCTATTATATACTGGCTTCAGTTTTATGGGCCAGCCTTAAGGTCGTAACAGTTACAAATTTAACAGTTTCGAAATAATGGTACTTTTTTGTAACGAGCCAATAGATGAGTACCGATGCATCATAGAAATTTGTAACAACTAGATCTTATTATGCATGGAAACTAAAAATTATGATGATCTTCAAATGAATTTTCAGACTCATGGAACAGTCCCTAGGGCAAAAACAAGAAGGGCCAACCCTTGACATACATTATTTCTTCCTGCCAACTTCCTCAATCATCGCCTCAAGCATTCGCCACGACGATCCACCGTCGCCCACCGCCTTGGTCGCGGCCTCTGCAAGACCCTTCACCTTCTCCTCGGCCTCCTTCGCCCTCTCTCCGACCAACAACTCCCTCGCCATCGGCGCCAAATCCTCTCCCCTCACAAGCCCATCGCGAGTGCCGTCGCTCGCTCGAACTCTAACCCCGATCTTCAACTCGTCGACCAAGAACTTGGCGTTGAGGTGTTGCTCGGCCATCATGGGCCATGCCAGGATCGGCACTCCCGCGCACACGGACTCGAGCACCGAGTTCCACCCGCAGTGGCTGACGAACCCCTTGACGCTCGGGTGATGAAGAATTTCGTACTGATCGACCCATTCTCTTGCAACTCTGCCTCTTTCGGCCACCCTCGACTCGAACCCCTCACCAATATCGACTCCCTTGGCCCTCACCACCCACAAGAAATCGAGCCCCGACAGCTCCAGCCCGATTGCAATCTCCCTCAGCTGCTCCTCTGACACATCCGCCTGCGTTCCGAACGCGATGTACAGAACTGGCCTGTTATCAGCCTGCTTTGAGTCAAGCCAATCGAACAACGCGGACCTCTCCAAGGGCTTCTCCTTGGATAGACAGAGGGGCCCAATGCACCATGCCTTGGGCCCGATGTTTCTGTTCCAGTGATCGAAATAGATATCCTCCAGCTCGTAGAAGCTGTTGACGATAATCCCATAGCTCGCCCTCAGCGCCTCCAGCGACTCACGGATGAACTCGTAGAAGGGCCCTTGAGGATTCGGGCCGTCTAATGGCGAGCAGAGGTCGTGTATGGTCAGCCGAACGTGCGGCAGGCCAGGAACGGTGATGGACTGCTCGGGAGTCTCCAGCCCCGCGAACGAGCTGTGGTCGCCGTCGAGCGCGTTCTGCACGGTCCATGAGAAATTGCCCATGCCATAGAACACGATCCTCGGGATCCCCAGCTTGGCGGCGGACTCGGCGGTCCACGACAAGAACCCGTCGGAGATGAGGAAGCTGACCCCCGGCAGGCTCTGGAGTGCCCGGTCGAAATGCGGGCGGAGTAGCCTGACCGCATGGATGAAGGGGACGAAGTAAGCCATCGAAGGGAGGCGGTCCGTGCTCTCGACCTCGGAAGGGAGCCCGTCGGCGTTTTCCGGGAACGGGATCTCGACGACGGATGCATCGGTGGCAGCGAGAGACTGGCGGAGGAACGGGGCGTTGAGAGGGGTGGTGAAGAAGGTGAAGGTGGCGAGGCCGCGGCGGTGGATGAGATGGGCTAAATGGATGAGGGGCACGGTGTGGCCTTTGGACATGAACGGGAATACGGCTATGTGAGGGAGAGCAACACTAGACTCCATCTTGTACTCACAAACTCTCTCTAGCTAAATCTCTGTCACTCTAAGTGTGCGATATGGTAAATTACAATTGAGAGAGTTATATACAGATGAACTAAAGCCGAGAGAGGAAAGATTTTGACAGCATTGAGTATTATGCAAGAATTATGCATGGGTGCATACAATGCGCATTACCAAATAGGAAGAATTTATTGTTAACAAATCAAATGTATTTTTTGGCTGTAGTTTGATTGGACATGCATCGGAGTAATGTGGTATTGATTCAAACATTATTTGCTTGCTATTTATATCAACGTATCATTTGGGAAGGAATTAGTGCGTTGTCCCAACAAATTAGTCATATGGAACCCTGACTTCGCCTACACTTGCCAACTAGATGAACACCTGCTGTACTTCAAAATTTTGGGTAGCTATAGAAGTTGCACATTGAAATTACCAAAACCCTGGAAGTTAAATATGGGAATGGTTTCAAATTAATTACCAAAACCCTAGAAGTAACCATAAATGGAGAAAATGGTCAACATCAATTACAATACAAGTTTTTTTTTTAAAAAAGAATCACATTCCTTTCATGTATCATTTGTTTTATATGTCAAACAAAAGCGGCAACCATTCGCTTCTGTTTCATTAATAAGATTTCAGAGAAACGATGCAATACTTCTTGTAGGGTGTGTTTGGATTGAGAGAAAACGTATGAAAGAAAAGTGAAATGGAAATGAAAAGGAATGAAAATGAAAATGAAATGAGATTCTTTCCAATGTTCGGTTCGGTTACCCAAGAAAATTTTGAAGAAAGTTGATAGGAAAATAAGGAAATTTCTTCTATTATGTTATTAATTCAAAATGAAAAAAAATTAAGAGGTGTTTTTGCTAAATAATTTAAGAGGTGTATTTGCTAACTTTATGAATAATTTGCTTAAAAATTTTAAGAGGTATTTTAGTCTCATAATAAGTTAAAAATTTGTTAGTTGTTCTGAATAATTCAGAAAGTTAGCAAATAATTTACGAATTGTAACAAATAATTCTCTAACCCTACAAATATCATGATTCGTAAATAATTTGATATTAAAGAGTACATAAATAATTTACAAATTATATGAAAACGTTGGAAATATTTTGCAAGCTATTAGAAAAATTCGTGCATATATAATGCGCAAATTTTTCATGCAAGACGCGAAAATTACACGAATTTTTCAAAAATTCATGAATTATTCGTTCGCTGATTTTTCGAACAAGTTTATGAATAAAAAGATATTAAATATTCATGATTTTCAAAAAAATATTCCGAATTATTCACATACTATTTTGAAAATTTTGGGAAAAATTCGCGAATTTTGAATAATTTGCGAAGTTTAAATAGTTCATGTGTAAAATTTTGATGAATCAATAATGATTCATGTTTTTTTGAAAAATTCATTCTGTTATGAATCAACTACTGTGGGAGGAGCCCCCAGCTCTTTATTTATAGGTAATAGGGGAGAATACAAATATGGGCTACATTGATATGGGCCTAGGATAGCCCAGAATCTCAACCAACTACGGTTAAATAACCGTTCACAACACTCCCCCTTATCCAGCCATAGGAGTGGACTCTGCTCGTGAATACTTCAGGATTCTGAGCGTAGAAGAGTCTCACATGGGGTGGATACTTTAGGATCCTGAGTTGGTGAGATTTGCCTCGTTAAAACCTTCAGCTATGGAAAACCCAGTGGGAAAAACCATAGTTAAGGGAAAAGAGTACAAACTCTCCCTCACTCCCCCTGATCTGTACAAGCTCTCAAGCTCTCAGATCTCTTAGGCGTCTCATCCCAATCCTGTGTACAAACTTCCTAAAAGTGGCAGTAGGAAGGGCTTTAGTGAACAAGTCTGCCAAATTGTCATATGATTGCACTTGTCTGATGTCGATCTTGCCATCTCTCTGTAGCTCGTGCGTCTAGAAGAACTTTGGTGAAATGTGCTTTGTTCTGTCGCCTTTGATGAAGCCACCTCGTAACTGAGCTATACAAGCAGCATTGTCCTCGAACATTGTAGTAGGTTCGAGATCTCCAGTCTTCAGTCTGGTTGTAGACAGGATGTGGTGGACAACTGAGCGTAACCATACGCATTCCCTGCTTGCTTCATGGATGGCAATGATCTCTGAGTGATTGGATGAGGTCGCCGTCAAGGTTTGCTTGATGGATCTCCAGGAAATGGCTGTCCCTCCATAGGTAAACACGTACCCAGTCTGTGACTTTGCGTTGTGAGGGTCAGACAAGTATCCTGCATCAGCATAACCAGAAAGTGTAGAGGATATTCCATTTTTGTAGAAGAGTCCCAGATCTGTAGACCCTTGGAGGTAGCGCAGAAGGTGCTTAACCCCAGTCCAGTGGCGCTGTGTGGGCGATGCGCTGTATCTGGCTAGCAAATTTACTGCGAACGCTATATCGGAACGCGTGCAGTTTGCCAGATATAAGAGTGCTCCAATGGCACTTAGATAAGGGACTTCTGGACCAAGTATATCATCCCCCTCTTCCAGCGGCCGGAAGGGGTCTTTATGTGCATCCAGAGATCGTACCACCATAGGTGTACTTAGTGGATGACATTGGTCCATATGGAATCTTTGTAACATTTTCTTTGTGTATGTGGTTTGATGTAATAGGATTCCATCTTTTAGATGTTCAATCTGTAAGCCAAGGCATAATTTCGTTTTGCCTAGGTCTTTCATTTCAAATTCTTTTGTTAGGCTTATAGATATCTCAGCGATCTCTTCAGGAGATCCGATGAGATTCAGATCGTCTACGTAGACATCGATTATTACGAATCCTATTCCCTTTGTTCTTATGAAGATACAAGGGCAGACTTCATTGTTATTGAATCCTTGTTGAACAAGGAATTCGCTGAGTCTGTTATACCACATCCTTCCTGATTGTTTGAGGCCAGACAGTGATCTTTGCAGCTTAACAGAGTAGACGTCCCGAGGTCTATCTTTTAATCTAGCAGGCATTGAAAAGCCATCAGGAAGTTTCATGTATATCTCCTTGTCGAGATTACCGTATAGATATGCAGTCACCACATCCATTAGCTGCATATCTAAACCTTCCTTTGTTGTTAAGCTTATCAGGAATCTGAAGGTGATCGCATCCATGACCGGTGAGTATGTTTCGTCATAGTCAATACCCGGTCTCTGGGAAAAGCCTTGCGCTACAAGCCTTGCTTTGTAGCGTGCGATCTCATTATTTTCATTTCTTTTTCTTACGAATACCCACTTGTATCCCACAGGTTTGACACCAGTAGGTGTCTGGACTATTTGCCCAAAGACTTTGCGTTTCTGAATCGAGTCCAGCTCGGCTTCTATTGCCTGATTCTACTTTGGCTAGTCATTTCTACGTTTGCATTCAGCAACGGAATGTGGATCATGATCATCGTCGCTTCCGGCGACGTGAATAGCAATGTGAAACGCGAAGTCATCGTCGACGACTGTACTCTTTCTGTCCAATACCTCCTCTGTACGTACATAATTTAATGATATTTCAGTTTCTCCCGACAGTTCCTCTGCAGTGGATTCCGGGAGGGGAGAGGGAATGGACACGAGCTCGTTTCTCTGTGGGGGTATCGTCCCAAGGTCTCCGGATATTTTTCTTTTTCTTGGATTTTTATCCTTGGAGCCTGGTGGTCTGCCTCTTTTCTGTTGAGGTGCAGCCACTTCTGCTGCTGGTGGATTGCATCCATCCTTGGGATGTCAATCCTAGCTGGAATGTTTGCAGCAGGGATGTGTGATTTGACAATCTTCTGGTTGTCAGTAAACGAGTCCGGTAATCTATGAACTGTGTTCTGGATGTGCAAGATCTTCAGGATCTCATCATCACATTGTTTTGTTACCGGGTCGTAGTGGGTCAAAATTTTTGTATCCCACGTTAACATTTGCTTCGCGCTAGACTTTTCAATGTCTAGGCCCATTTTGGGGAAATATGTCTCATCAAAGTCACAGTCTTCAAGACGTGCCTTAAAAGCGTCCCCCGTTTGGGGTTCTAGGTATCTTATAATGGAGGGTAAGTCAAACCCTACATAAATACTTAGGCGACATTGAGGGCCCATCTTGGTCCTCTGGGGTGGTGCAATGGGGATATAAACTGCGCAGCCGAAGATTCTCAAGTGAGAAATGTTCGGTGGCGTTCCATATGCAAGTTGCATTGGAGAGAGACTCTGACCTCTTGAGGGTCTTATTCTTATTAGTGATGCAGCATGCAGAATTGCATGTCCTCATGCATCCACCGGCAACTGGGATTTCATTAGCAATGGACGTGCAATCCATTGGAGTCTTTTAATTAGCGACTCAGCTAACCCGTTCTGGGTGTGAACATGCGGCACCGGATGTTCAATTTCTATTCCCGTTGCCTGGCAGTATTCTTGAAATGACTGGGAGGTAAATTCCCCCGCATTATCCAGACGTATTTTCTTTATTTGGTTGTCTGGAAAATGCGCCCGCAACTTTATAATTTGTGCCAAAAGCTTTGGAAAAGCTAAGTTACGGGTCGATAGTAGACACACATACGAATATTTCGAAGATGCATCAATCAGTACCATGAAGTACCGAAAAGGCCCACTAGGGGGTGGATGGGTCCACATATGTCTCCGTGTATTCTTTCGAGGAAGCTTGGAGACTCGATATCCACTTTAAGTGGTGATGGCCTTGTTATTAATTTGCCCTTGAAGTAGGGTACACAAGGGAATTCTCCCTTCTGAAGAATCTTCTGGTTCTTCAGGTTATGCCCATGAGATTGTGATAAGATGCGGTGCATCATCACAGATCCAGGGTGGCCAAGTCTATCATGCCAAAGTAAGAATTTGGCTGATGTCGGGCACTTCAGGTGCTCCGTCAGGTTTGCTTACTCTCTCCGAATCTTTGTATGGTAGAGGCCCGAGGAGAGGCTCTCAAAACGTTCAAGTATGGTTTTAACTCCATTTTCTTGAGACGTTACATACAGTAATTCATTTTCTTTTACATTTGTTGTTTCCAAGTGGAATCTGTTTAGACGGATATCTTTGAAACTTAGTAAGTTTCGCTTGGAATTCGGAGAGTATAATGCATCTTTAATTTTAATTTCTGTTCCTTTGGGAAGCAACAAGGTTGCATTCCCAGAACCTTCAATTATATCCGATGGCCCTGAAATGGTATTTACTGGGCTCTTATACGGTGTAATGCTATGAAAATAGCATTTGTGATGAAGGATCGTATGTGTCGAAGCACTGTCTACCAAGCAGTCATGAGAGCATTCCATCTAAAAAGATGAGTAAGACATTTGCATTCAGAAACTAACTTTTATTCAAGGAAATCAAATTACATCAAAAAGCTCTCATAAGATAAATTGTTCTGAATAAAATGCTAAGATAAATAAAGTAGGCTAATCAAGCATGTCTTCTGATACGAAGTCTTTTGCTGTGAACTTGACTGCATTGTTTGCAGCCACCAGGTTTGATTCAGCATTCTTTTTCTTGCTTTGTTTATAAAGCTCCTGGAGATGCGGTGGGGTCCTGCACACTCTGGACCAGTGGCCTTTCATGCCACAGCTGTGGCACTGGTCTTTCCAATCCCTCTTGGGTGGAGGTGCATCATTTTTCTTGTTGTCATTTCTGCGCCAGGTGAACTTGCGCTTCCCTTCATTCTTTCGCTGTTGTACCTGACCCTTGGCTCTTTTCTGTTGTCCCCCTTTCTGTGGTCTTTCTTTTCTTTTATTATCTCTCTTCTTTTTGAAGGAAGAGGTATGGTGAGCTTCTGGTAGAGGGGCAGTGCCAGGAGGGAGCATATTGTGAGTGGCGAGAAGAAGCTCTCTGTTTTGTTCGGCCATGAGTAAACATCACAACAGCTCAGAATACTTGGTGAACTTGCGTTCACGGTATTGTTCGGCCATGAGTAAACATGACAACAGCTCATACTTGGTGAGTATCGCATCGCATTTTTTCATGGAAAGACGTATACGTCTTTTCCAGCATGCGATCTTCTGAGACTTTCTCACCACACAACTTCAGGCGTGAGGTGATGCTAAAAAGTGCTGAGTTGTACTCAGCAATGGACTTAAAGTCCTGCAGTCTCAGGTTCTCCCACTCATATCGTGCCCTTGGGAGTATAACATCTCTCTGATGTTTATACCTGTCCTCAAGGGCAGTCCACAGCTCAAGTGGATCTTCGACCGTAAGGTATTCAGCCTTTAAGGTCTTGTCCACATGGCGGCGAATATAGATAATGGCTTGCGCCTTCTCTATATCGCTAACTTTTTCTTTTTCTGTTACAGCAGCAATGAGGGACTTTGCCCGCAGGTGAAACTTTACATCTAGCTGCCAGCTTAGATAGTTTCTACCTGATGCATCCAGCACTTCGAAATCAATGCTTGCAATTTTTAGCCATTTATCTAGCAGAGCACAAACATGCATGAATTAATATTTTAATCAAAGAAAACATTTTCATGCGGAGGCAATATTTAATGAGAAGCTAAATGCGTGGATCGGCCAGTCCCACATAAAAAGAGTCCAAAGTCCATACAGTCCATATTATACAATTTGCAGCTTAAAAGGAAAATACAACTTTGGAAACCCCGTAGGTCCCATATGATATCTCCAGCTTCAATTGTGGCCTCCGTCTCCATGGAAATTGGTCTTCGGTCTTTGACATTTACATAAATTCCTCACTACAATTTCTCTCAAAAATAAAAGAAAAGTGCGGGAAATAAAAAGTGGGACTTAAACAGTCGATCCAAAAACCACATTTAGCCATTCATGCAAAAATATTGTGCTCATCAACATTTTCATTCACATACACCGCATGCAGTAATATTCGCATGAGGATAAATAATTTAATCACTTAATAATTATTGGACCACTGGGCAACGTCATACACCGTTAGGTTAGTTAACTAACGGCAGAGCGGTCGCAGGATCTTCCTAATTATTAAGTTTTAAATATAATGCACAACCACACATATAGTATCCACAGGATAAGCCAGTGATGTAAAGCATGTATAGATGATTTTATAGAAAAAAAATCATTCGATGCAGGGGTTGTAAAATTTGTGGGGTTAATCAATCAAATTGAATAAGAGCCCAAAACTGACATTTTCTGTGTAGAAGGAAAAAGTTTTCCTTTTTAAATCATCCCAAATAACCCCCAAAGGTCCCCAATAATCCCTTATATGTCCACTTATTGCCCTATAATGTACCATGATTTTTCATGAATTTTTAGGCCCACAAACGTCATTTTTAATTAATTTTAGCACAAAAAAGTCTTTTAAGGCTTATTTTTAGCCTTCGCCCCCCTTTTTTGAGTCAAAAACCGGCCTGCGGGCTTCAGGCCCGCAGTCAAAATTATTTTTTTTGAAACAAGGCCTGCGGGCCTGAGGCCCGCAGTTTGCTTGCGGGCTTCAGGCCCGCAAATTTTTTTTTTGGAATCTGGGCTCAAGGCCCAGTAGGGTTTTGGGGGCGGCGGCTAGGGTTAGCCGCCCGCCGCCCCCTTGCTGCAGCTGGACGGGCGGCGGGGGGTGGCCGCCGCCCCTGCTACAGGGGGTGCGGCAGTGGGGCCGCCCCTACAGGGGGGAGCAGCAGGCAGGGGCCACCGCCCCCCTGCAGGGGGAAGCGGCGGCCGGGCGTCGCCGCCCCCCTACAGGGGGAGCGGCGGCGGGGGGAGCGGCCAGGACGAAGGAGGGGGGGGTAGGCCGGCGGCAAGGCCGCCGGCGGGCAAGGATTAGGGTTTACACAAAGAAAACCCTAAAATTTTGATTTTTGGGATGAAAAATTCGTCGTTTTTAGGCGATCTAGATAATCCACGTATCGATCTTGCGAGATCTAGTGGTAGAACAATCATACGTATGATAAAAACATCGTTTTTAACGATTTTTACCTCTATATCCGTCCTCCGGATATAGCGACGGTTGAACGAAGCCCTACGCGGATGACGACGCTCGATTGAGGAAGCCTTGCACCGCGCGCGTGGATCTCCTGTCTCCCTTCGCCTTCGCAACGATCGAAAAAATTTTGTGGAAACAATTTAGAGGCTCGTGCTGATAACGTAATATGAATCAACTACTGGGGGAGGAGCCCCCAGCTCTTTATTTATAGGTAATAGTGGAGAATACAAATATGGGCTACATTGATATGGGCCTATCTCTATGATAGCCCAAAATCTCAACCAACTACGGTTAAATAACCGTTCACAACACATTCATAATTTTTTGAAAAAGTTCATGAATTATTTATGAATTCATTAAACATAGCAACTAATTATATTTGTTAAAAAACACAAATGCATGAATGTGAGAATAATTAGGTTTGCTTTCTTTTTTCTCATTTTCCTTGGGTCAAGATGAGGAAAACTTGAAAGAAAAGTTTTACTATTTATTTTCCATTCTTTTCCTTCATTTTCTTTTTCTTTTTACTTTTCTTTTAAGCCAAACAATGGAAAATCATTTTCCTTCTTAATTTATTTCATTTTCTTTCCTTTTCTCACTAACCAAACACACCCATAAAGAAATGGAACGCAACATGAAGGGAATGTATGTAGATGCATCAACACAAAATTAAGAGGCCAACACAATATACTTCAGAATAGCAGAATCCTTGGTTATATAAAGAGCTGGCACTAAAAGTCCTCGCGTAATCGCAAGCCATCTAGAACCATGGATGAGAGGAAGGGAGGCAATGCGATGGATAGGGCACTGGTTGGATCATTTTTGGGTTGGAAGGTGAGTGGACACGCTCCTAAGCATGTCGCACTACTACATAACCGGCTTTCAGACACGGACAAATCCGTGCACACAAACCGTGGGCGAAAACTATCGGCCACGGACTTTTCTGTGGCCTTAAATAGGTATCAGCCACGGATTTTTCCGTGGCCATTAGATATTGGCCACGGATTTAGTGCACGAAATCGTCAATTTCGTGCACATAATCCGTGGCCAATATGTAATGGCCACAGACTTTTCCGTGGCCATATCGTGCTATCAGCCAAAGATTTGTCCGTGGCTAATAGTATAAATTGTTTTTTAAAAAATTGCAGTATTATCTATATGTAATATACTATATTTTATAACAAACAAATATGTACCTGTATATACAACAAAATAAAGCAAACAAATATTAAAAAGGAAATGCAAACATTTAATGTAAAAAATGTATCAATATATTATACATGGGATTAATGTAGAACAGGTGGCACCTGATCCAATGGATCAGGTGCAAGACACAAAAAGGTGGGGCCCCACGAGTACAAGCCCATGTGGGGGCTTGTACTTCCCACCTTTTTTTGTGTCTTGCCACCTGATTCATTGGATCAGGTGGCAACTTTTCTACATTAAATCCATTATACATATCCAACGGTCGCAGTTTAATAGTAAGTTTATGACAATATTAAAAAATAAATTATACATATCCATCGCCATCGTCGCATCCCCATCCCCATGCCCGCACCATCGCCATCGATCGCCTCGCCATCTCCGCCATCACCATCGCTACCATCACCATCGCCGATATCGATCGCCACCGCCATCACCCCCAATCCCTCTCCCATCGCCATCGCCACCATCAGGTCCTGAAGGACCGTCATCGCCATTCCCGTCCTCGCCGGGTTGACCCTACCAAAAAATATTAAGTTAGAATGCAAAACAAATAAAATAATAAACAAGAATAAAAAGAAATAATTATAAATTTTAAGTTTGACAAGAAACACTTCATAATTTGAGTTGCCCATAAACCAAGCGTGCAATTGAGTGCATGTGTGACCCGGCCGAAAGCGAAGGTCGCGCACGCTTTGGGCAATTCTGCCGAGAGCTCTGGGCGGACTCTGCCCAGAAAACTGGACAGAATTCTGCCCAGTTTATGGGCAGAGTATGCCCATAAAACTGGGCAGAAAGTGTGCCCAGTTTTGGCAGACTTCTGCCCAGTTTTCTGGGCAGAAGTCTGCTCAGTTCACTCCCTACATCACTCCCCATCCCTCCCTCCATCCATTCCTCTCACGCTCTCTCAAACCCTAACCCTAGGGTTCAAAACGATCGGAGGAGGAGATGAAACACTAACCCTAATTTCCTAAAGTTTACAACTTGGAATTGTATTAAATCATCTCCAACCATCCCCTTCAAAAAAGCCCCTTCAAAATGGAATATTCCTCAAAGATTTCATTTTGAAGAATGAGCAACTGCAACCATCCCCCTTTAAATCTTATTTTACCATATTTAGTTATCTTTACATAATGATAAAATATTACTTTTGAAAATGAGTTAATCTAATAAATTAATTATTTATTAAATAAATTTATAAATAATATAAAATATTATAGTTATTTTATAACTATAATAATTTTAGTGAAAAATATTAAATATTAATATTTGTCCGCAAAAATATTATTAATTTTTATACAGATGATCTCTTCATCAACAAAACAACTGTATACTTGAAAAATATTCAATATTGGTCTCATATTATAGGTATTATGACGATCTTTCCAATGGTACTAAAATTATTAAATTTGGTTATGTGAAATGAAAGATATTAAACGTTTAACTAATCATTATTAATTAAATAGAGGGGCAAAGTTGTAATTTACGGTATGAATCTCAAATGAAGGGGTGAACAATGCCCCTTCATATTTGATATGTGTGTGATATATATGATATGTATGGTTATAAGTGATATGCTATATGGTTATACGTGAGATATAAATATATATATATCATATATATGATGTGTGGGTGGGTGGGCGGGGGGGATGGGGTGAGTAAAGATAGATAATGTCATATATATACACACACACACTAGTCATAACCCGTGCCCGCGGGCACGTTCATTTAAGATTTTCCTCCGTGAAATCTTTGTTCCAAAACATTATTTACACAGTCAAATTTGTATGAAATCTTTGTTCCCAAATTTAGCTGGCGCCTTCGGCACGGGCGCCTTTGGCGCGAAGGGTGGAAGTGCATAAGTGTGTGTGTGTGTGTGTGTGTGTGTGTGTGTGTGTGTGTGATGTGTGGGTAAAAAGTGAAATGAGAGGGGTTTTTAGCAAAAAGGGGAAATATGTGGTATTCTACGGAAATGTAGTAATTGTGGGGGGTTTGAAAACAAAAGGAAAAAGTGGTGGGTTTTCCAAACACTCATCTCAACCCTTCTTTTACCAAGATTATATCCTAGTCATTCTTCTATCAACCTCTTTATATATTATCATGACATCAGCTTGTCCCAGTTAGCCCTAGGATTCAAAAATAGTTGTGTTTTAATATATAGACTAGTCATAACCCGTGCCCGCGGGCACGGTTCATTTAAGATTTCCTCCGCGAAACCTTTGTTCCCTGAAAATTATTTCCACAGCCAAAATTTAACAGAACAATAATTTAGCGTAAAAATATTTAGCTGCACGGGCCCCTTCGGCACGGAACAACAAATTTGGCGCATGCGCCTTCGGCACGAAACAACAAATTCGACGTTGAACAACAAATTTGGCACCCACGCCTTCGGCGCGAAACAACAAATTAGCGTAAAAAATTTAGAGCGGGGCGCCTTTGGCTCGCGGCGCGTGCGCAGAACAACAAACCTCAGTGTATTTTTACGCTACTTTGTTGTTCCGCTAAGTTGTTTTATGCTAATTTTTTTATTTTGTTTAATTTAATGGATCATGCTTTTCCACAATCTTTCCCAAGGCACTTTTAATTTCAAAGTTTAGGTTTCCAAGGCACTCAGTTCAAGAATATACAAAGCCAGGTTCTGAAGTACCTCGCAGACAATAACGATTGAGACGTGGAGCTGTCCACCAAATTCGCAGCGCTCCTTTTTAGTTTCAGCTACGGCCTTATACAAGTGAAACTTGTATCGATGAGTGATGTTTGTACTTTACATTTGCTTTTGGAATGTTGTAGATGAGATGGATGAATAGACGCATAGGAGATTAATGTATAGATATATAGGATATCTGTAAGCCTGAAGCTTGATCAGATAAGGGGAAGTCAACTATAGAATTGTACTCTTTTTCCTTGGCTAGTGGTTTTTCCCACAGGGTTTTCCATAGTCAAGGTTTTAACGAGGCAACCACATTGACGCTGGATCCAGAAGTATCCACCCCTCGACACATCCCTAAATCAGGGAAAGTTATGGAGTGTTGTACTATTTTCCCTTCGCTATTGTCTTTTTCCCACAGGGTTTTCCATAGCTAAAGGGTTTTTAACGAGGCAGTCATCCCTACTTAGATCTAGAAGTATCAACCCTTTAAGATACTCATTAGTACTAATGAATCATTCAGTATTCATAAGACGAGTATACCACGTTGGTTGGATAAGGGGAAGTGTTATGAATAGGACCCATTGGGCCTATTGGGTATCCACCCACATGAGTAACTAATATGAATACTATATAAAGGAGGCTAGGGGTTTCCTAGATCTCAACCTTCTCCAAACATGTTTCTCCTTCACAACAAAATTCAGTTTTTAGGCGTAATTAATTATAAATATCTCAAAATAATTCTAATTAAAACGACAACCCACCAAAGGGGGCTCGATCGTGGCGATTAATTTTATTTCGATATATAAAAGGCTACGTACATGCTTTGTATGAAAATTTATTGCCCAAATTTTTTGAATTTAAATTCATTAAAAGAGGAAAAAAATGGTTTTGTGTATATATATTTCCTTCAAGCTCATTTTGCATGTTAAAGTTTAGTTTCATTTAAATTCAATTTTGGGCACATTTGGTTATACGTTTCAAAATGATTCTAATTAATACGAAACCCCACCAAAGTGGGCTATACTGTAAAGATTATTATTATTTCGGAATGTAAAAGGTTACATACATACGTTATATGATTGGTTGCCTAATATTGAATTTAAATTCGATTGAAGGAGGAAATAAGAAGCGTTTATGTATATTTCTCCTCAAAGATAAATTTTGTGGTAAAACAAATTAAATTCTAAATTCATGGCATAAGTACACACTCACACTCACACACACAGATATATATATATATATATATATATATATATATATATATATATATATATATATATATATATATATATATATCGGTATATAACAAGTTAACTTCATACCTTGGTATGAAAATTCAGTTTGCCTAAATTTTGGATTTAAATTAAAACAAAAAATTCAAGTGTTTCCTTCGGGAGGAAATAAAAGGTTTAATGTATATTTCTCCTCAAGGATAATTTTAAAAGCCCTTAAGGAATTTTGTGTACTAACCATCAAGAAAATGGCCTAAAGGAAATTTCACCCATTTTAAAGTTATATATAAAATGGGATATGGTGTATATTTATACATATATAACTTTATATGTATGTTCATATACACATTAGTACACCTATATATACCCCATTTTGAAGAAGAAAATTTGTGTTGAAATTATGGATTTTATTTAACTCAATATAGATGATTTGAAACGTGGAATAAAAGGTTCTTATATATATTTCCGCTTAGGGTAATCATTTTGTGTTAAAATCAGTTTAGTTTCAAATTCAATTTTTTGGTATAATTAATTATATATTTCGAATATAGATTGATTGGATCATCAACTCACCAAAGTGGGTTTTCTTGTGAAGATTAGTTTTAATCTCGAAATATAACAAGTTGAATACATACTTTTGTATGAAAATTTTGATTGCCTTAAATTTAATTTTTGAATAAAAAAAGTGGACTTGAATATTTCCACTTAAAGTATAAATTCATGTATTAAAATGTGACATAGATTCAAATTTTGCAAAGGTATATATATTTTTTGAAATGAGTTGATGTAAACATCACCCCGTCAAAGTGGGCTATCTTGTTTGCATTAATTTCATTTCATAAATATAAAAGGAATTTTATGTGCATACTTTGAAATGAATTCTAAATCGGCCCAAAGGAAGATTTACCGTTCTGTGTCAATTTATGGGCAACTGAGGCAACAGACAATGTGATGATTAGTGAGACAATGCATGCAAATTTAATTCGGCCCAAAGGAAGTTTTATTTTGGCATGTTATTATTGTCATTGTCTGTTGAAACAACAAGATGTCAATAATAACTAGTCAATATATTATCCAAAGATAAATGTTGAGCTAGTACATGATGTCTTAAGATGGAAAAATAGCATTAATTTGAATTTGATGTTGTTTTGTTTAATACTCATATGAATATGTTACAATTGTTTTCTTGTTCTCTTTTTCAGCTATTATTCCTGAAAAATTTTCTGCCCAGTTCAAATCTATTCAAGTACTTAATGGCTCTGACTTCAAGGCATGGAAGGAGAATCTTTTGATAATCCTCGGAGTCATGGATCTTGATCTGGTATTAAGGACTCAAAGTCCTCCACCACTCACTAAAGAGAGTACCTCTGTTTCACAGAGGGCGATGGAAGAGTGGAAGAGATCAAATCGCATGTGCCTAATGCTTATGAAAAATGCCATTACAGAAAATCTCAGAGGCACTATTTCAGATAAAATTACTACAGCTAAAGGATTTCTTTCTGATATTGAAAATAGATTTGTCAAGAATGAAAGGGGTGAAATTGGTACACTCTTGATAATTCTAAATTCAATGAGGTATAAAGGTACGGGAAACATTAGGGAGCACATATTGAAGATGCCTAATCTTGCTTCAAGGTTGAAAGCACTTAAGTATGACCTCTCTAAGGACGAACTAGTGCATTTGGTTCTGATGTCTCTTCCTAATAAGTTTGGCCAGTTCAAGATGAGCTACCATTGTCAGACAGAGACTTGGTCTCTGTTAAGTCTGATAGTTTGTCATTTGTGGCACAATGAGTTTTTATGAAATGTTGAACATTGTGTCATATGAAATGTTGAACTTATTGTTCAACATTTGAGACCAGGTACTGCAGTTATCTTATGTATCTGATTGAATTGCGGTTATTGGAGATAAGACGTCGTCGTGATAGAATTGCGGTTATTGGAGATATGACGTTATCGTGGTTGTTGATCATAAACAGATGTTCTACTACAACCAGCGTTTGGATTGTTTTCAAGGCTCTATTGGTTGATGTTGTTAAAGGATGGTTAAGTTTGCTTCTTTGGTTTCAGTTCTGTTTTGACGGCTGAGATATATATATATTAACCGCCGTACCTAGCCTAGCTGTGCTGGCTGTTCTCTGCCAATCTTCTGGGATTCTACCTGTTGTATCTGTATTAACAACTTAACCTCTTCGAGGGGTGAGCAAATTTAAGTTGCAGGTGTTGAGTATTGATTCCCCTGATTTGGTTTTGATGATGAACAAACATAAATATTGGGTACTAACTCTCTTTGAGCGCAGTTATGAAGATCGTCGCCAAATTACTTTGTAGATCTCAAGCGACGTCCCAAGACTTCCTCAGAGCGCGTGATCGATGTGCCTAAAGCTTCGTTGAAGCTCAAGGAGTACTAATGAAGTCGATGGATTCAGAATCTTCATGTTGAAGCTTTGAAGACGGTTTGTCAAGTTATTTATTTGGTCTTCTAGCTTCGTTTCATAGAATGTTAAGCCTTGAGTAGTACATGCCTAGTTATCCTTATTTCTATCCTAGCTTATGTCTAGGATTGCCTTAGAAGTCACTAGAAAGTCTTTCCTTAGCTTATCGCGTCGTTTCATGACTTTCTGTGCATCTTAGTTGTTCAAGTAGAAGGACCAACCGACTAGATGACGATCTAATCGGTTGGAAATCCTTCTTGAACCGATTAGTCTTCCTTATGTATTTTGGCATACTTACTGTTGACCAATTAGTCGGTCCAGGAAGGCTCACCGACCGACTAGTTGTCCAACTAGTCGGTTGATGTTTCCTCTTAGACCGACTAGTTTTCCCTCCTTATTTCAATATATTCTCTGTCAACCTTCTAGTCGGTCCAAGAAGGTTCATCGACCGACTAGTTCTCAAACTAATCGGTCAGTGATCCTTCTTAGACCGATTAAGCTGCTTTAATTTTCCACCCGTTGGAGAATTTATTTCCACGATTTTTCTTGATCTGTTTTGATTCTTTCCATATCTGTTTGACTCGTTTCTAACAAGGAAATATTTCTAATATGAGATGAAATTCAGATCTAATTCGTATTCATTCGTTTATTAATTTCCATGGCTTTCTCTCTCAAAAATCTCTCTATCTTTTGTGACCTAAGTTCTCTAAAGAGATTTTCAGATCTTAAGCGTTGTGTGATAATTCTTTCGTTGAACTGAATCACGATCAAGATCTTCAACCTAGCCATCTCCGACTGCTCATCCCGTTGGTGCTAGGGTTTCGTGCTCACTCCTTCTCATCTTCCTTCCTTGCCCTAATTTGTAAGTATCTCAAGGCATAGGAATTTATGGTGAGTTTTGTTTATTTCATTTAAACTATTTATTATAAGTTTATCTCTCGGGTTGTGAGAGAAGTTTGTGATCCCGGTTTGTGGGAGTCACAATTCACTCTTTGTATTGTTTGATCTTGTAGTAGTTTCTACAAGAAGTTGTTTAGTGGAACCTTGAGTTAGTGGATTCTAACTCAAGTATCCGGAGGGGATCTGGGTGTCTGGGACGTAGGATCACCAGGAACAAGTCGGGGAGACTTGGGTGGAACCGAACCCATTACATCGTGTGTTTACGTTGTGTTTCTCTTGTTGTTCTATTTTATTCCGCATAGTTGTTTGTGTTTGCACAATAATTAGGAATTAGACTCTTGATTATTTTTAAAGTACTATTCACCCCCCTCTAGTACTTGTGCAGTAGCTACCAGGGCATTACATTTGGTATCAAAGCCAAGTTCATAGCTATGACAAACAACGACAATAAGGCCGTACGACCACCACCCGACTATAGCTCCTACAAGAACCGTGAATGAGCCTCTTCAGTAATCGAAGGACACTCCTCAACTAGGCCCTCTCACTTCAACGGTACCAACTATGGGTACTGGAAATGCCGGATGGAAACATTCCTCCGGAGTGCATCACTTTGGAGAGCCACATTAACGGAGTATGTGGAGCCCACTGAAGAAGACTTCACAAAGTGGACTGCCGCAGAAGTCGCCGCGGAGGTGAACAATGCCAAGACAATGAATGCCTTACAATGTGCACTGGAGCCTGAAGATTTCAACAAGATATGCACCTGTAAGAGTGCATATCAGATTTGGAATCAACTCCTCATCCTACACGAAGGAACGATCAGGGTAAAACATTCTAAACTCATTGTTGCTAACAAAGAATTCGAGTTATTTCACATGGAACAGGGTGAAAGAATTAAGGAGTATTATGCTCGCTTCGTGGATATAACCAACGAGTTTGGAAGCCTTTGGGATGACATATACCCAAGAAGAGAAAGTCGCTAAGATCATTGACGGACTTCCTTCTAGTTGGGAAAAACGAACTTATGCTATCGAGGAAGGTAATGACATGTCCAAATATACGGTTGTTCAACTAATGGGTACCTTGATGTCATATGAGGTACGAAAGGACAGCAAGATCAAGATGCAGGACAAGATGAATGCATTCTTGAAGCAAGAAGAGCCGAAGAAAAAGGCGATTGCTTTCAAGCCCGCTCCTACCTCTCCTACCGATAGTAAAGAATAGGAAGAAGAGTTGGACATGGAATCTTTGGCCCTCATGGCAAAGAAGTTCAACCGGTTCTTCCGAAAAGGTAATTTTAAGAACAAATCTAAAGTTAGTTCTACTAATGCCTCTGCTCCTTTGTGTTTCAAATGCAATAAGCCAGGACACATCAAGGTAGATTGTCCTCTCAACCAACAAAAGAAGAAGTGGAAGGCACCCAAGTTCGACAAGTCACGAAAGTACAAGAAGGAGTACAAGAAAGGGCTTGTCGGCACATTCACCGATTCGGAAGAGGACTCCTCAAGTGGGGAGTCAGATGATGAACAAGTGGAGAAAGCACACATGTGCTTCATGTCAAGAGAGCAACATGATCAAGATACCGCTTCAGATGGAAGCGAGGATGAAGGTGAAGAGGTAACTATGGATGACCTAAGATTAGCTAATGAACAAATTTGGTCGAAGTATTCTAAATTGGTAAATAGATATCCCAAGATCAAAGATGAGTTAACTAATCTTCAAACCACACCTAAGCCTATCATCACCAACAACGACACCGTTGTTGAAGCCCTGAGAACTGAGATTGTAAATCTCAAATCTCAACTTGAACATGTTAACCTTGAGGATTCGGATGAACACGAGATAGCCGATTTAATTTCTCGAAACTCAACCTTGAGTATTGAGAATGAGAATCTCAAGTCCCGTGTTTGTGAACTCACAACACAAGTGTCCACTTTGGATACTACTATACTTTCTCTCACTGAGAAATATGAGTCCACAATAGGCCGAATTGAGAAATTCAACAAAGGCAGGGATCGTTTGGATAATATTCTGAATGACTTACTTTCGGCCAATCATCGCATTGGTTTGGGGTATAAGAAGGAAAATTCATCCAAATCTTCCACCACCTTTGTACGGCCATCATCTGATGCCTCAACTAATGGGAGTAAACACCCCATGGGTAGTTCATCTACCAATGATACTTCGACTAAGTTCACATCCCCGTTTGGAAAGAAACCCAATTTGGGTGGACCTCCAAAGAAGGGTCATGCATTTATGTACACCAATACTATGCCACGTAAGAACACACCTCCTACCCCACTTGTTCACACATATGATGATTTCTATGCTCCACGTCCACGAGCATGTGCACACCAAGTGAGACACACTCACGCACGTGTTCCCCCACATGCATATGTTCACCCACATCATTACTACATGAATGATTACCATCATGCACCTTATCATATGTTGCCACCACCACTTCATCATGTGCCTTATGCTTATCCACCTCATGCATACACAGGGCACTTCCTCGTAGAACACATGCACCACGTAGAAATCAACAAAACATGCATGTTCCCAATAGGAAAAGGGCTCCCAAGACATTCACTATTTGGGGCCCGAAGGACACAAGCATGCATGAGAAACAAGCGTATATTAATTCTTATTTCATGATTGTTGTGCACAATGATGAATACGTTGGGAAGTCTAAGTCCAATTGGACTTGGCTTCCAAAGGTCTAATCTCTTAGGACCCAATGACCTTGGGGACCATGATACGATATTTTTATCTTCAGGTACTCAAGAAAAAGAAAAGGAGCAAAAAATCAAAATTTGGCTCCAAGAATGGTTGGATACTTGATAGCGGGTGCTCAAAACACATGACTGGTAAGGCTCAGTTGCTATCCGAAGTGGTAACCATTGAAAATGGAAACCGAGTGGTCTTCGGAGGCAACGAGAGTGGAACCATCATAGGTGTTGGAAAAGTTGGTAACCCTTCTAAACCCCTTATAAGTGATGTTTACCTTGTTAAAGGCTTAAATCACAATCTACTCTCAATAAGCCAACTTTGTGACAAGGGTTACAAAGTTAGCTTTGAGAAAGGAATGTGCCATATTTTAAGAAATGATAATAATAATGTGTTGTTCTCTAGCACACGCCATAAGGACCTATATATCCTAGATTTTCCAAATTCACATGAACAATGTCTTATTGCCAAGACAAGTGAACAACACTTATGGCATCGACGTTTTGGTCATGCGAATTTCGGAACACTTTTTAAACTATCCAAGATAAATTCTATAAAAGGATTCCCTAAGCTTTCTTTTCAAAAGAAAAGCTTTTGCGACTCGTGTCAACGAGGCAAACTTCCAAAATCGTTATTCAACCCTAAGAAAAGCATATCCTCTAAACGGCCTCTAGAGCTTTTTCATCTAGATCTTTTTCGGCCAACTAGAGTTGCTTCATTAGGGAATGCTCGATATGGACTTGTCATCGTTGATGACTTTTCTAGATTTACTTGGGTATTTACTTTAATTAATAAAAATGATGCTTTTGAAAACTTCACAGTATTTGTTAAGAAAGTACAAAATCTCATTGGAACCACCATTGTCACTATTCGTAGTGATCATGAAGGGGAATTTGAGAACGAGTCTCTCTCAAATTTCTGTGATGAAGTTGGTATTACTCACACCTTTTCTTTTCCTCGCACACCCCCTCAAAATGGTGTTGTTGAGAGAAAGAACAGGACGCTAGTGGAATGTGCTCGCACTATGCTTGATGATAGACACCTTGGCCATCAATTTTGGTCAGAAGCGGTACATACCACTTGCTATGTGTTTAATAAGATTATCTTGAGGCCCGGCACTAAACAAACTTGTTATGAATTGTTGTTTGGTAGGTTACCTCAAGTTAAACACTTTAGAGTTTTTTGTGCAAAATGTTTTATCAAGAACGCGTATGGTAGTTTGGACAAATTTGATCCAAGATCCGATGAGGGGATATTTGTTGGATATTCCACCCGTAGAAAATCCTACCGGATATACAACAAAAGAACATCAACGATCGAGCAATCTCTTCATGTTTCATTTAATGAAGATTTTGTCCCTCCTAGAATTATCGATGACGATGATTCTATGGAAATAGTTAGTGATTCTGTTGATAACCCTAATGCTATTGATTCTGTTGAAACTAACCCTACTAATCACACTCTTGAGAATGTTCCCAGTGACCAGGGAGTTTCCAGAAAACTTCCAACAGTTCGTGACCATCCCCATGAGCAAGTTATTGGCAACATGGAAGATGGCGTCAGAACAAGATCCCAAGTCAACTTCTTCGCTCAGTGTGCCTTTGTCTCTTCCGTGAAGCCAAAGAATATCAATGAAGCATGAGAAGATAGCTCTTGGATCCTAGCCATGGAAGAGGAGCTCATTCAGTTTGAGAGGAATGAGGTCTGGGAGCTAGTTCTGTTGCCTACGAAGAACCACAACGTTATAGGAACGAAGTGGATCTTCATGAACAAGACAGAGGAGAACCAAAATGTCATCCGGAACAAAGCTCGGTTAGTTGCTCAAGGATACAGGCAAGAGGAATGTATTGATTTCAAGGAATCCTTTACACCTGTAGCTAGATTAGAATATATTAGGCTATTCCTGTCATTTGCATGCCATAAAGATTTCAAACTTTTTCAAATGGACGTAAAGGTGCGTTTTTAAACGGAGATGTCGTTGAGGAAGTTTATGTCTCTCAACCTCCGGGTTTTATAAATGAAAAATTTCCAAATCACGTTTTCAAACTTAAGAAAGCACTTTATGGTTTGAGACAAGCTCCCAGAGCTTGGTATGACCGCCTAAAGAACTTTCTTTTGGATTTGGGCTTCAAAATGGAGAGGTTGATGCAACACTTTTTGTTAAGTATGCAAATCATGACATTATTTTAGTTCAAATTTACGTAGATGATATCATTTTCTGTGCTACTAACTTCACTCTTTGCGAAGAGTTTTCTAATGTTATGAAGGACCAATTTGAGATGAGCCACATGGGTGAGCTCAAATATTTCTTAGGACTCCAAATCCGCCAAATGAACGATGGAATCTTCATCCACCAAACCAAGTACACGGTCGAGCTGCTAAAGCGATTTGGAATGGAGAATGCTTCTAGCAAGAAGACACCAATGAGCACTACTACACATCTCGATAAAGATACGGGCGGCAAAGATGTAGACATTCGTCTATATCGAGGTATGATAGGTAGTTTATTATATCTTACTGCTAGTATGCCAGATATAATGTTTGCAGTATGTGTCTGTGCTAGGTATCAATCACAACCTAAGGAATCACACTTAATAGCGGTTAAACATATTTTCCGTTATTTAAGTCACACACTCGACTATGGATTATTCTATCCAAAGTCAAGCACATATGAGTTAATCTCATTTAGTGATGCATATTATGCTGGATGCAAATCCGACAGGAAAAGTACTAATGGCACTTGCCATTTTATAGGAAATTCTCTTGTCTCTTGGTTTTCCAAGAAGCAGAATTCCGTATCACTTTCAACCACCGAGGCGGAATATATTGACGCCGGTGCTGCATGTGCACAGGTTTTTTGGATGAGACACACACTTAAAGACTTTGGTATAAACTGTGATACTTACCCTATTATGGTGGACAACCTAAGTGCAATATGTCTCTCTAAGAATCCGGTACACCACTCCCGTACCAAACACATAGATGTCCGTCACCATTTTCTAGATGATCATGTAGCTAAAAAGGACATCATATTAGTGTACGTTGAAACCCAGAAGCAAATCACCGATATTTTCACGAAACCACTCAAGGAAGATACCTTTGTGCGGTTACGCCGAGAATTGGGGATTATGGGTGAATCCGAGATTTAGGACTCATCTGTTATATTTATAATCTTGCATCATAATGATTTTCATAAGCTCCTGATTGATTTGTTGTGATATTCTCATTTTATGCTGGAGTTATGATTGGTTTTTCGATTTGCGTGTCGGATTTATGATATTCTGGCTTTATGGGGTATGATAAGCTCGTATGTGAGTATTTCGATGGTTTGTCCAAAGCGTTCCTAGGAGAGAACTCAAAATTTCCTATTCTCAAATTTTTGGACTCACTTAGTCGGTCCCAGTTCAACTCCAGACCAACTAGTTTCACTTCTAGTCGGTTAGACATTGAACTCAGACCGACTAGTTCGTGCCCTATTTCTTGATCCACTTGTTGTTTACCATTTAGTTGGTTCAAGTTCACTTGCCGACCGACTAGAACTCATTTTAATCGGCCAGCTCTTGAACTCAGACCGACTAACTGGGCAAGGGCATTTTGGTCTTTGGCCCTACTTAAATCGATTAGCCTCTCTCCGCACCAATTAGAATTCATTCTAATCGGTGCGCCTCCTCCTCCTAAAAACCCTAAATCGCCGCATCTGCTTTGTCTCCGCCGTCGTCCTCCCACTCCGGTCACTCCGTGTCACCGTCGTTCATCCTCCCTCCTCCAGATCCGGTCTCCTCTATCATTGGTATCTCCTCTTTCCTTTTCTCATTCGATTAGGGTTCAGTTTCGTTCGATTTTCGTTCTCGTTCGATTTCATTCGATTTCTCGTCTCGATCTCATGGCGAGAACTCGTATCCCTATCTGTCCTTCCGCTCCCTCTCCCATGACCATCGACCCTCCCACCAACCCTAATCCACCCAAACGCCGCACCAAAACAACTCGGCCGCCTCTACCGTCACCTACTTCTACATCCTCTTCCTTGCCTCCTCTCAAGAAGAAGAAGGCGGCTCCCTCTCAACCAAAACCCAAATCTAAACCCTGGCCCAAGTCTAAAAAGATTTTGACCGAAGGCCCCTATCGTGCTCCCACTCCTCCCAATTCGCCCTCTGACTCCGACAATGACTATATCCCAGAGACTGAGGCTACCGAGAAGGCTCCTACCCCTCCTCCTCACCCTTCCTCTCGTAAATCCAAGGGGAAGGATCCCTTGCCCTCTGGTGGGGTGGATATCTCCCTTTGTCGCAATGACCTGATGTGCCTAGCCGCCTACAACCGTATCGAGCATTGCCCTTTGATCCTCGAGCACTATGTCCAGTTTGCTGATTTTCCTAAGCTCGCTGATCTCCTGTCCTATAGCGGTCTCCTTGAATATCTTCGCCATGATCCCAAGGCGAATCCTCATGCTTACCCTCGACTCGTCAAACTCTTCTATGCCAATCGAGTTCGGGGTGAGTATGAAGATAAGCACTGTATTGAGACCACTGTTCTGGGGACACCAATTATCCTCACTGCAGAGATCTTAGGACAGATACTTGGGGTCTCCTCGTCTGGTCTGCTCCCCTCTGACATCTCTGTGGATAATATCCATGATCTCGATCAGTCCCTCTTGGCCGATATGTTCCACGTTATTCCTCCCGCCATGATTGGCGTTCCTTCCAAGTCCTTCAAACCAAATGCGTGGGTCCTGAATTTGATTTTGAAGTCGTGTCTTCTCCCGAAGTACGGCTCCTCCAGCTTGCCATCCCAGCCCTTCCTGAAGCTCATCTATGCCCTTTTTGATGGGAGCGAGATAAATTGGGCTCGCATCATTTTGGACAAGATGGACTCATTTGAGTGCATCAGGAAGTCGACCAAGGCCGCTCATATTCCTTATCCGTGCCTCTTGACTTTGGTCTTTCGTCACTTCGGAGTTCCTCTCCCTCCTGATGATCAGCGTCCCTTGGGTCCTCCCTTGAACGCAACCGCGGTCAAGAAGTCTCTTGCAGCCTTGCGTCACGTTCAGCAGACCACCCCTTCTAGTCCTCCTCCATCATCTCACTCTTCCTCTTCTGATTCCACGAGCCGTCAGGAGGCTCGTCTTTTGCGATGTGAGGCAATGCTCGTGAGTATCTGTGAGCATTTGGGTGTTGAGGTCCCTCCGACAGTCTCTGATGAGGAGGCCATGGATGTTGCTGAGGATGAGGAGCGTGCTACTGCTTCTCCGGCTCGTGCCCCTGAGGGTACTTTTGTTGGTGCTTCTTCTGCTCGTGCTCCTGAGAGCACTCATGCTGCCACCATCCCTTCGGTGGATACCTCCGTTGCTCCCGAAACCACCTCTCCATCTGCACAGCCTACTGCTGGTGCAGATCCTGCCTCTGCCTCATGAGCCTTCCTTGGGACTCTCCTTTGCACTCTTTGGATGATCCATCTAATTATGAGAGAGTGGGGTTAGTTTAGATGGGTAGTAGTTTTTTTTGTATGTTTTGTGATATTTTTTGATGTATGTTGGATTGTTATATGATGTGCACCATATACTACTGTATGTTGATGATCGATGTTTTTTTGGGTAATCTGGATGTATCTTTCTTAATTTGATGAATCTATATATGTTTCTACATCCAGTTGTAGTTCTTCTCTGTGTGCACATTGTACTTCGTCTTTGTGATACTTTGAATATATGGCTTTGTTTGTCCAAAAATGTTGCTATTGGAGAGTATGTTCCTCTCATCAATACTTGGATTTGATTTTCTTTTTCATGATTTCTCTTTTCGACTTTGGTCTCATTGGCACACTTTGATTTTGTTTTCGATATTTTTCTTGGTGCCATTTGGGCCGTCGTCGTTTTCTTCGTCTCTCTTGTTTAATAATTTCTTTTAGCCTTAGTTGTTGCTGTTGTTTCCTCCCGCTCTTTTTGGATAATACCAAAGTGGGAGAGAATTAATAATGACTATGTGCTAAATGATAATTTAAACAATTATCGTGAATCTAATTTCCTATGTTAGATTCAGGGGGAGTGAAGATATAAAAATGGATTCCAATCCCATATTTCAATAATTGGATCATGTTTTATACTTCTCTTTTCTGCTTGATGCTTATGTATATTATTTAATATGAAACTAACGAGTCATCAATGCAGGGGGAGTAAGTAAATTTCCTTTATATCATTATTATTGATTTATATTTATGTTGGTTTGTCATCACCAAAAAGGGGGAGAATGTTGAGTATTGATTCCTTTGATTTGGTTTTGATGATGAACAAACATAAATATTGGGTACTAACTCTCATTGAGCGCAGTTATGAAGATCGTCGCCAAATTACTTTGTATATCTCAAGCGACGTCCCAAGACTTCCTTAGAGCGCGTGATCGATGTGCCTAAAGCTTCGTTGAAGCTCAAGGAGTACTAATGAAGTCGAGGGATTCAGAATCTTCATGTTGAAGCTTTGAAGACGGTTTGTCAAGTTATTTATTTGGTCTTCTAGCTTCATTTCATAGAATGTTAAGCCTTGAGTAGTACTTGCCTAGTTATCCTTATTTCTATCCTAGCTTATATCTAGGATTGCCTTAGAAGTCACTAGAAAGTCTTTCCTTAGCTTATCGCGTCGTTTCATGACTTTCTGTGCATCTTAGTTGGTTCAAGTAGAAGGACCAACCGACTAAATGACGATCTAATCGGTTGGAAATCCTTCTTAAACCGACTAGTCTTCCTTATGTATTTTGGCATACTTACTGTTGACCAATTAGTCGGTCCAGGAAGGCTCACCGACCGACTAGTTGTCCAACTAGTCGGTTGGTGTTTCTTCTTAGACCGACTAGTTTTCCCTCCTTATTTTAATATATTCTCTGTCAACCTTCTAGTCGGTCTAAGAAGGTTCACCGACCGACTAGTTCTCAAACTAATCGGTCAGTGATCCTTCTTAGACTGATTAAGCTGCTTTAATTTTTCAGCCGTTGGAGAATTTATTTCCATGATTTTTCTTGATCTGTTTTGATTCTTTCCATATCTGTTTGACTCGTTTCTAACATGGACATATTTCTAATATGAGATGAAATTTAGATCTAATTCGTATTCATTCGTTTATCAATTTCCAAGGCTTTCTCTCTCAAAAATCTCTCTATCTTTTGTGACCTAAGTTCTCTAAAGTGATTTTCAGATCTTAAGCGTTGTGTGATAATTCTTTCGTTGAACTGAATCACGATCAAGATCTTTAACCGAGCCATCTTCGACTACTCATCCCGTTGGTGCTAGGGTTTCGTGCTCACTCCTTCTCGTCTTCCTTCCTTGCCCTAATTCGTAAGTATTTCAAGGCATAGGAATTTGTGTTGAGTTTTGTTTATTTCATTTAAACTATTTATTATAAGTTTATCTCTCGGGTTGTGAGAGAAGTTTGTGATCCCGGTTTGTGGGAGTCACAATTCACTCTTTGTATTGTTTGATCTTGTAGTAGTTTCTACAAGAAGTTGTTTAGTGGAATCTTGAGTTAGTGGATTCTAACTCAAGTAGTCGGAGGGGATCCGGGTGTCTGGGACGTAGGATCACCGGGAACAAGTCGGGGGAGACTTGGGTGGATTCGAACCCATTACATCGTGTGTTTACATTGTGTTTCTCTTGTTGTTCTATTTTATTCCGCGTAGTTGTTTGTGTTTGCACAATAATTAGGAATTAGACTCTTGATTATTTTTAAAGTACTATTCACCCCCCCTCCCCCTCTAGTACTTGTGCAGTAGCTACCAGGGCATTACAGCAGGTGGATTGGCGGCTAAGGTGATCACTTGGAAGATTAGCTTTTGCGAAAGCTACATTGAGCTCCGGGAGGAGGCTGAGTACTACTGAGGTAGGAGATCAAGGGAGTTGATCTTGGTCAGTATTGCAAGGGGATCTTGCATGCAAGGGGATCTTGCATGCAAGGGGAGCTTGCACAAATTACTCCACGGGGTTGATTGGAATCAACCCTTGCGGTTTGTATTGAGGGGGAGTGTGTTTCCCCTAATATCAAATAGTATTCGTGATTGTAATTATCATTATTTAGTGGAGTAATTTGAATTTCTGGGCGAGGCCCCGCAGATGTAGGTGTGCGCACCGAACTGTGTTACCAATGTCCTTGTATCATGCTGTGTTGATTATTATTCCTATGTGTTAACTGTTTAAGCTTGCGTACTAAACTTCAATTGGTATCAGAGCAGGTCATCCGCATTCTTTGTTCGTCAAAGGGGGTGAGATTCTGCTGTTTAAGTACGTAACCATGAACACGAGGAAGGAGCTTCTATGACTCGGCCTCCGCTGCTTACTGGTACTAACTATACGTACTGGAAGTCCCGGATGCACGCATTTATCAAGTCTCTTGATGAGAAGGCTTGGGTGGCAACTATAGAAGGCTGGACTCCTCCTACTGAAGATAACAAAAAGGGAAATGAATATCTCAAGCCTGCTAAAGACTGGAGTCCCGAAGAAGAACGTGCGGCTCTGGGAAATTCGAAGGCTGTGAATGCAATTTTCACTGCTGTAGATGAAGAGCAGTTCAAATTAATTTCTACATGCGAGTTTGCAAAGGAAGCGTGGGACATTCTTCAAAACATTCATGAAGGGACAAGCACTATAAGAGCTTCTAAACTTCAAATTCTTGCTTCTCAATTTGAAAATCTTAGAATGAACGATGATGAATCAGTGGCTGAATTCATTGGAAGATTACGTGATATAGCTAATCAGGCTTTCCAATTGGGAAAGAAGTACTCCCAAAAGAAGTTAGTGGAGAAAACACTGAGGTCTCTACCTGACAAATTTTCGGCTAAAATTGCTGCTATTGAAGAGGTAAGGAACACATCCAATATGAGATTGGATGAATTGATGGGGTCTCTTCGGACCTATGAGATGAATTTGAAGCAAAATAAAAGAGATAAAGGAGTGGCTCTAAAGGTGGAAGCTACAGAAGTTTCACAAACAGGAAATGACACTGAGCTTGAAGACGACATTGCCTTGTTAACTAAAAACTTCAGCAAAATGATGAGGAAGATAGGAAGTAGGGGACAGAATTTCAGAAATGTCAACAAGGAAGCGCGTCCTAGTTTCTCCCCTGCAGGTAGAGGTAACAGCCGCCCTATACAGAAGTACGAATCTAAAAGTAAAGGTAAGGGAATACCGTGCAGAGAATGTGAGGGATTTGGACATATACAAGCCGAATGTGCTAACACTCTCAAGAAACAAAAGGGAAAATCACTGGCTAGTTCCTGGAGTGATGAAGAGTCCGAAGGGAGTGCTGGAGATGAGGATATCATCAGCAATTATGTTGCTTTCACGGCCATTCTGAATGATCAGCATAATGGTGACATCTCTAGTAATGTTGGATCAAGAGTTGCCAAAACTCGCACCATGTTGGAGAATAAACGTGAGAATGTCAAGAAGAATGTTACAACATATAGTACAACATCTAACAGTGAATCTACTTCAGATGTGGGTGAGGATGAGGAAGTTGACGAAGTTGATATTCGGTCTGCATATCAAACTATGTTCACAAATTGGATGAAAATTTGTGAGATCAATAAGTCTTTGAAGAAGGAAAATGTTAGACTGAAAGGAGAAAAGGAAGAGGTTATTGCTCAACTATTGGAGACCGAGCAAAATTTCAGAAATCTAGAAGGCCAACTCAGGAGAACACTACTTAGAGCCGAGAAGGCAGAGATCATCCTTAACAAATGCAACTCCGGAAAGACTAAGCTTGATGACATACTGAGCATGGGAAAAGTTTCTGGAGATCGTACATGCGTTGGTTTCAATAGAGGAGGCTATCTTCAGTTACCCAAGAAAGTACAGGGACGGATTATCGAAGGACAGAACAAGAATAGGTACTTCAAGCAAGGTGGTCAGAAGGATGAACAAAAAGGAAGTGCTTCCAAGCACTGTGGTCAGAAGGATGAACACAAAAGGAGTGCTACACCCCGGCACTCTGCGTGTAATTACTGTCAATGCAAAGGTCATACTGAAAGGAGTTGTTTTAGTCGTATGAGACACGAACGTGAAGGAAGAGACACTGGTCATCCAGGGAAAAGACTCATAAAAAAGTGGGTAAGGAAGTCGGAAATTCATAGTTTAGTTGCCTACACATCTATGGTTGCTTTCTCAGAAAATATGTGGTACTTCGACAGTGGGTGTTCACGGCACATGACAGGAAATCGAAGTCTGCTCTCAGAATACACTACGGGAAATAGAGGACATGTTACCTTTGGTGATGGTCAAAGAAGCAAAGTCATTGGAAAGGGAGAACTGAAGATGACTGGATCTGTTACTCTGAAGGATGTAATGCATGTAGAAGACTTAAAGGCAAATATGATTAGCATAAGTCAACTGTGTGACCAAGGATTGTTCGTTCAGTTCACTAAGAACGAGTGGGTAGTCCTCAATGAAGCAGGGACAAACATTCTAACTGGGAAAAGATCTGCCGACAACTGCTATTTACTTCGGAAACTAACAGTTGTCTCAGTGCTAGCGTTGATGTCTCCGAACAGTGGCATCAAAAGCTAGGGCACGTCAACTACAAGACATTGATGGAGATTTCCAGAGTTGGAGCCGTTCGAGGGAGCTTTGAGAAATATCTTAAGTTAAGAGAAGCATACCTGTCATAGCCAAGAAAATAGAAGGTGTTTGTGGTCCATGTTAGCTGGGAAAACAAAAGAAGATAAGTCATAAACAACTTCAGACCATCACCACTTCTAAGAACATGGAGCTACTGCACATGGACCTGATAAGACCCACTACGGAAGCCAGCATGTGAGGTAAGAAGTACATTTATGTTTGTGTTGATGACTTCTCTCGTTTTACTTGGGTTGATTTTCTCAAAGAAAAGTCAGATGCTTTTAATGCTTTCTAGAATCTATGCACCCGCCTTCAGACTGAGAAAGGAGTCCCTATTGGAAAGATTATCAGAATTCACAGTGACCATGGTAAGGATTTTGAAAATCACATGTTTGCTGATTTCTGTGAAGAAGAGGGAATACGTCATGAGTTTTCAGTGCCTAAGACTCCTCAACAGAATGGAATTGTTGAGAGGAAGAATCGCACTCTACAAGAAATGGCACGTGTGATGCTGAATGCCAGGAAAGTCAGTACTAAATGGTGGGAAGAAGCGATTAACACTGCATGCTACACCATAAATAGAGTGTATCTGAGACCCAGAACGGAGAAAACTCCATATGAGATCTGGAAAGGTAAAAAACCCAATGTTTCTTACTTTCATGTATTTGGAAGCAAGTGTTACATTTTGCAGGATCGAACTCCTAAAGGAAAGTTTGACGCTAAGAGTGATAGAGGGACATTTCTTGGATACTCAACTACCAGTCGTGCTTTCAGGGTGCTGAATCATCGCACTGACGTTCTGATGGAGTATTTCAATGTTGTTGAAGATGATTTCGAGCAGGGTGAAGCTGTCATAAATGGAGGGTCTATTCCTCAGGGAGAGAGTAATGAAGAGGAAGAAAGTGTTGAACAAAATGTTACGACATTTGATTCAACACAAGTGAATACTGGACAGAATGGTGCTTCACAAGGAACAACATCCGTTGAGGAATCACAGTCTGATGGAAATGAAGTACATTCCTCAAGAGGGATTACGAAAGTTATACGAAATCACCCTCCTGAACTTGTCATTGGGAATGTTGAAGATGGTCTTCGAACGAGAGGTATTAGTCAAGTTAATTATCGTGATCTTGCTGGATATGTTTGTTTTCTATCAAGTGTTGAGCCTAAGAATGTTAAGGAAGCATTACTCGACGACTTATGGTTGTTGGCTATACAAGAAGAGCTGAATCAGTTTCAGCGTAATGACGTCTGGAGCCTTGTAGAGAGACCAAAAGGGATGAATGTCATTGGAACTAAGTGGATATTCAAGAATAAAACGGATGAGAAAGGGAATGTCACACGTAACAAAGCTCGTTTGGTAGCTCAGGGATACACTCAGATCGAGGGGATTGACTTTGACGAGACGTTTGCTCCGGTAGCCGACTAGAATCTATTAGATTACTTCTCGCAGTGGCCAGTAGATACAATTTCAAGCTACATCAGATGGACGTGAAGAGTGCCTTTCTAAATGGGATTTTAAACAAAGAGGTGTATGTTGAACAGCCAAAGGGATTTGAAGACCCGTTCTTGCCCAACCATGCCTATCGATTGAAGAAAGCTCTTTATGGGCTTAAGCAAGCTCCAAGAGCTTGGTATGAGAGACTGACCAGATACCTTCTTCGAAAGGGTTATGAGCGAGGGGGAGCAGATAAAACGTTGTTTATCCAGAGAACCAGATCTGCGGTCATTGTTGCTCAGATTTATGTAGATGACATAGTTTTTGGCTCTACTTCATAGCAACTGGTACGTGAGTTCATTGACCTTATGCAGAAAGAGTTTGAAATGAATATGGTTGGTGAGTTAAATATGTTTCTTGGTCTTCAAGTTAAACAATCTAGCGATGGATTGTTTATATCTCAGAGTAAGTATGCTAAGAACCTAGTTAAGAGGTTCGGCCTTGAAAAAGCTCGGCAAGTTCGCACCCCTATGGCTACTATTGAGAAGCTTTCTAAGGATGATGGTGGGAAATAAATAGAGGTCACTCTGTACAGGAGTATGATAGGAAGTCTACTGTACTTGACAGCGAGTATACCTAACATCAGTTTTAGTGTTGGGGTGTATGCCCATTATCAAACCTGTCCTAAGGAATCTCACATCACGGCTGTGAAACGCATAATTAGGTATATAAGTGGGACTGCTGACTATGGTATTTGGTGTTCTAGAGACACCAATACACTTCTATCAGGATATAGTGATGCTGATTGGGTAGGAAATACTGATGATAGAAAGAGTACCACATGAGGATGTTTTTACATTGGAAACAACTTAGTCTCCTGGTATAGTGAAAAGCAGAATTTTATTTCCTTGTCAACCGCTGAGGCTGAATATATTGCAGTAGGAAGTTGTTGTACTCAACTCCTGTGGATGAAACAAATGCTGACTGACTACGGTGTTGATCAAGATGTCTTGACCATTCTATGTGACAACCAAAGTGCCATAAACATTTCCAAGAATCCTATTCAACATTCCAGGACCAAACATATCGACATTCGACACCATTTCATCAGAGAGCTGATTGAAAAGAAGGTTCTCGTCATGAAATATATAGATACTACCAGTCAGTTAGCTGACATTTTTACAAAACCCTTGGACTCCAGTAGATTTGAGGAATTACGACAAGCTCTTGGGCTGTGTCGTATCTAATGTTGCACATAATGTTGTACATAATGTTGTACATTATGTTGCAACTAAGAAAGGGGCTCTAGTGTCCTTTATTGATATTGTCTGGTATCTTCTTTTATTTCCTCCGCATTTATTTCTCCTCTTTGGTTCTCTCAGTGCTCTTCTCTTTTCTTGAACGTTTCAAAAGGAGGGCTGCTCGGTGGAAATTAGGGTTCTTGATTCTTGTTCTTTCGACAAAGGTTTTTCTTACCGTTCTTGCAGAATGGGTCGTGCTCGTAATGAGAAACTCTCTCCAAACCCTCGGCGCTCCTCCCGTCAGGCTGCATCTTCTAAGAAGGTTCCTGCCTCATCTTCATCTTCTCACATCAAACAGAAAGGAACGGTTTCTTGCGCTCCTAGGGCTTCATCTGTTGGTATTTCCTCTCTCTCTTCTTCTCCATTGTTTTCTGATAACATGCAACCATGTTCTGTCTCGAATTCGGCTGTGGTGGTTTTTTCCCCAATTCTTGGTGTTCCTTGTTCTCTGATTAAGCCACAAATGTCTCAATCTGAATATGCTGAACGGGTTCCCCATCTGGAAACTGTGGAAGACTGGTTCTGGTATCTTGTTCGAACAGGGCGTAAATTAAATGTTTCTTGGATGAATTTATCTGAAGCTTGTTTTCGTTCTGTCAAACTTAAAGATGTGGATGGTAAATTGATTAGTGTGAGAGTTCCTTTTGATGACTTGGTTATTTTAAAGACTTGGAATCCTTCTGAATCATCTGTATAGATCTTCGAGATTGTAGTTTTGGATTGCACCGACTCAGAGTCTTCTATGTCTGGAGAGGTCCCTAGTAGAGATATTGATGAGGATGATGTGTCTAATCATGATAATGTGTGTGCTGATGGACCGGTTGTTGGTGAAGGACCTTCTAATTATGCTGCTCATGATATTGCATACAATGATGATGGTCAAAGTGACATGTGTATTTCTGATACGGATGATACTGAGCAGGCTATTTCACAGGCTGTTACTGGGCAGATTGATTCACAGGCTGTTATAGATAATGCTTCTCACTCAATTGATGAGGGAAATGTAAATCTGGGTTCAAATAGTAAGGAGGATGAGGTTGACATGGAATTAGGAGCAGGAGTATCAAAAGTTGTAGATGAAGCTATTCCAGTGTTGATAACTTCTGATCATGTAGAGGAAAGTGTTTTTACTGCTGGGCCGGTTGCTTCTCCATGTGAAAATATCGAATCCTCTACTGATGTTGGATCTAATGTCAGATCTTCTGCTAATGCTCAAGAGAAGGAACCCTTGATGACTGATGCTCCTTGTGTGGATCCTTTTGTGTCTCACCCTCGCAAAACCAGATCTGAGTCTCACAAGCGCACAGCCCCATCCAGGACTTGCAGTTTTTATCCTTCTAAGAAACTCAAGGGCTCTGGTGTTTCAGGTTCTTCGTCCCCCTCTGCTATGTCTGCATCTAGAGCATTGTCTAAGATTTTCTTTGATAAGTCCTGCCAGAATAGATGGCCCGTCTACTCAGAGAGGTCCATAATTGGTGAAAAACCTATTGTTGTTTCCTCTTTTGGAAAGACTCACTTCTTATCTTTTCTTAAGGACATTGATCTCTTTCAAGCAGTAAGCTGCTTTAAGACCTTTTATCTGGTTCTAGTCCGTGAATTCTGCTGTAATCTACACAAGTCCTCTACAGATTCTGCATATAAATGGACTTTCAGGACTTTTATCAGAAGCAAGGTTATTTCCTTCTCCCGTTCTGTGATCAACAATCTTCTGAAGTGGCCAAGCAATCAGAATTTTCCTTCCTATGGTATATCTGTTGGTGACGATTTTGACTCATTTATTCAGACTGTCATTGGAGGGTAGTATAAGTGTTGGCCAAAGACTTTTTCTTTCCCTTCCTCGGCCTTGATTGCAAAGTTTTTTCTGCTCTATCGCATTTCCACTCGTAATTGGCTTCCTACTTCCAACATGTCGATTGTCACCATGGCTATGTGTAAATTACTGTTTACTGCCAGTACAAAGAAGTCCTTCAATTTGGTTCGAATCATTTTTGATTCCATCCTTTCACTTTCAGAGTCTTCTGCACCAAATACCTCACTTCCTCATGCATCTCTCATTTCCATGGTGCGTTTCTCGCAAGGGATTGTCTCGGACACCTCTGAACTGCCAGTGACGTGGGACATGATCAGCTTTACTACCAAGTCAGTAGTAAGAAAAATTGATGATATATCTGCTGTTCCTTCGGCTTCCATGTCTTCTGTGCCCTCTTCGTCTACTTCTCCTCCATCTGCCTCAAAATCTGCTGTCAAAAGGACTTCGTCATCAAATGTCTCTGTGCAAGACTTACTGGATGATATTCTGGTGCTTGAGAGGGGTGTAAAATCTGTGGATGATCAGCTGGCTATGCTTCATGGTCAGAGAGTTCTACTTGAAGCTCATAAGATATTTCTTCAGGAACGGATCGTTCAGCTCAAGGCTAAAGTTTCTTCTGCCAAGGTATGATCTTTGTCTTTTCGTGTCCCAACAGGGGAGAAATTTGTGTTGTTGGTGATTTGGTGGTGATATGTTGTTGGTGTTGGTGATACAATATTGTATGGTCTATGGTATTTTGGGGGAGTATTTTTTGTATGGTCTACTTGTTGATGTGCGGTGGTATCCTCTGATGATCATATAATTGACTGGTATGTCTACTACTTGTTTTGCCTCCTCAGCCTGATCTTTGCATATTGTGTCAGCTATTTTCCTTGATTAATTGTGCCACTAAAAGCCAAATGTGGAGATTGTTAAGTCTGATAGTTTGTCATTTGTGGCACAATGAGTTTTTATGAAATGTTGAACATTGTGTCATATGAAATGTTGAAGTTATTATTCAACATTTTAGACTAGGTACTGCAGTTATCTTATGTATCTGATTGAATTGCGGTTATTAGAGATAAGACGTCGTCGTGATAGAATTGCGGTTATTGGAGATATGACGTTATCGTGGTTGTTGATCAAAAACAGATGTTCTACTACAGCGAGCGTTTGGATTGTTTTCAAGGCTCTATTGGTTGATCCTGTTGAAGGATGGTTAAGTTTGCTTCTTTGGTTTCAGTTCTGTTTCGACGGCTGAGATATATATATATATATATATTAACCGCCTTACCTAGCCTTGCTGCGTTGGCTGTTCTCTGCCAATCTTCTGGGATTCTACCTGTTGTATCCGTATCAACAACTTAACCTCTTCGAGGGGTGAGCGAAGTTAAGTTGCAGGTGGATTGGCGGCTAAGGTGATCACTTGGAAGATTAGCTTTTGTGAAAGCTACACTTAGCTCCGGGAGGAGGCTGACTACTACTGAGGTAGGGGATCAAGGGAGTTGATCTTGGTCAGTATTGCAAGGGGATCTTGCACGCAAGAGGAGCTTGCGCAAATTACTCCACGGGATTGATTGGGATCAACCCTTGCGGTTTGTATTGAGGGGGAGTGTGCTTTCCTCTAATATCAAATAGTATTGGTGATTGTAATTATCATTATTTAGTGGAGTAATTTGAATTTCTGGGCGAGGCGCCGCAGATGTAGGTGTGTGCACCAAACTGCGTTACCAATGTCCTTGTGTCATGCTGTGTTGATTATTATTCTTATGTGTTAACTGTTTAAGCTTGCGTACTAAACTTTAGTCTCTAAATGAGCTCATCTCACACGGTGTTCAGGAAGAGAACAGGATTGAGCAAGGAAGACAGAAAGTGCTCATATAATCTCTACCACTAAAGATAAGAAATGTATGCTGCTAAATTTGGTTTAATTCTATAGTTAATTTCTTTTTTATAACCTTTGGTACTTATAAACACGTGATGGAAAGATCCTGGTATAACCATTCACATCATTGTGTTTATGCAGGATTGCCTAGAGCCGAATGATGTTGAAAGATACATCGATATGGGCAATGGCAAGATGGTTCAAGTAGAAGCAAATTAAATTTAGATTATTTCTTTCAAAGGCTAAATTGTATTTGAATTTTATGAGACTATTAGTACCGTTTTTAACGGAATTTGGATTTCTATTTCTATTTTGAACAAATTCAGTTATCATTGTTCAATTATGAATGGAAAATTTGGTTGTCTCATGATTCAAAATTTCTGGTTCTTCAAAAGTTCATTATAATCTTCATTTACATGGAAATGTTGCTTCATTTATTGAATTCCTGCATTTAAGTACATGTGTTATAAAGAAAGAATAAACAATTTAGAATTCAGCTATTTGTTTGATTGCATCGTACGCCCTTAATAAAGTTTCAAAAAATGAATCACTTGCATGTTTGGAGATGTCCAACTAAGGAAAGGCCTTATAAGCCTAATACAGAAACTGGACATAGTGCTAATGATTTTCTGGTTTTGTTGAATAATTTTAAAAGTTGATATTTTGAATCCCACTTCGTACGCCCTTAATTGAAGAGGATTATATTCTCACAGGTGTTGTTGGTATTATTCAGTATGGTATTCCTGACATTGTTCAAGACACAATAAATTCAAGATAATGTTGCAATTCGTCCTATTTGAGAAATTGTTCATAAGGACAAACTCTAGCACCTCAAATAACTAATTGCCATTCAGGAAATCCATTAAAGAGATGAAAAGTACATTATTGAAATATTACATTGTAATTCTCAAGACATATGGTTGACATTAGGATGATGGAAGTTCGACTTACATCAAGTCATAAAAGTTCTACATCGATCTCTAAAATGGATTAATCATTAATTAAGAAAGTCTTTGAATGATACTTAAAATCTTTTCTCATTGCCATCAGGTTTGAAACCTATTGATTGTAAATAGTTTTTTATAATCAAAAGGAATTCAAAAGGGTATTAAGAAAATATTTAAAACGTATCACTCAAAGACTTTATACGGAAAAGAATGCATTAATTTTAAAGCGACTTTCTATTCAGTTTTCATGAAAGACTCTGTAAGGTTTATAATGGCATTAGTTGAGCATTTCAATATCGTTAATGATATTAAATTTCATTAAGTGATCATCTCGTTCGGTTTTGAGATGATGTTTGATGATGTTATATATCTTAAGTTCTGTGGGAGCATGTAATTTCTATGATGTCTATGTGGTAATGTATGTTAAGTTCTGTGGGAGACAAGTTTAGTCTCATTGTTTGCCCCAAGAATTTACTTCAGAAGATTCCCTATATTTCACCAATATGGAGCGTAAAGTATGCTCAGTTTTATTTGCATTTGGTTATTACATATATTACAGGTGTGTTGGGCAGATTGTTAAGTTCAGGAGTAGATCATTTGACAGCAGCCAAATGGGTCTTACGGTATTTATGGAGAACAAAAGGGTTACATGTTCAAGGATAAGTAGTCAAAAAGGTTTGAGATCATTTTGGTATACTGACTATGATCATTTATTGGATGCAAAGAATGTATGAAAATCTATTTTAGGCGCCATCTACTAGAAGAGATCTAAATAGTCCCTTTTATATTGTCTCTTCTGACATGGCTTTAGATTTCATATCATATTATGTGACATCCAAATCATGAAATATATCTGCATATTTTGTCACAATGCTGCAAATTAGGGATGGTATTAAAACACCACACTGTTTATTTAGTGACAATAAAGTCTACAGTTTTATATTCCAGCAACAATAGGAACTCGACAAAGTTTAGATATTCAGAGATTAAGTTCCTAGAGTGTTGATTAATAATTCAGAGTGTATAATGTCTAATGAGCACATCAGAACAAACCATGTAATTACGGATCCGTTATACTAAGGGAATGTCATTCAAAAGGTTTTATGAGCACGCTACTCATATGGATGTCATTTCATTAAGAACATTCAGTGTTGAGGGAGTTTGTTCTTTTGGGTGCTCATATGATAGACAAAATTAAGTCTCCAGCTTAAGCTTGAGGTTATTTTTTGATCAGAAATAAAGTTTGGTTCAATTCGGCTTCACTCCGATTTTGGTATATTTATGATCTTACTAAGATTAATAAGGATTAGTTGGAAATAGACATGTTAGATCACATTACATGTAATTTCCATGCTACACATCCACTTCATAATCCATGTCATTCTTTTGTATTAGCACGGTGACCACTGATGGGTCGAGCTGCAATTGTTGCGGTGAAGATCTCTTTGATCCGTTGCTAATCTAATTGATGGACCGGATTGGTTTTTGACTCATTAAAGAAATGACAGTAAGTTAAGATCTTATTCGGTTGTATGCACAATGAAATATAATTATAAAGTTTAGCATATAGCCCAAGTGGGAGATTGTTGGAACTTATCCAACATAGTTGGGTGTTAATCCAACGTTGGGCTAATATGCGAATATAATTATATATGTGTTACACTGTCATATTAAAGCTCGTTGTATAAGTGATCTCATTTAATTAGTTGAGTGTGCTTAAATGAGTCAAGTAGGTCGTGGGCCTTTATGTGTAGAGGCTATTGGGCTTCAACTCGTTGATGGGCCGAGTTGGAAATCCTAGGGCTAAGGAGGCTAGCCTATATATATGCGGTCATGATCCCCGGAGCATACAAACAAGTTAGCAATCTTTTCTACGCCCCGTCGCTAGGAGAGAAACCGGGAGAAAGTCAAAGGATTTCTCCAACGGTTGATTCGTGTTGTTCTGGAAGATCATCTGCTGCGTTATCGTCAGGATCTCTTTCAGACTATTAGCGATGGATTCAGGTACGCTTCTGCTAAACAGAGAAGGTAACGTTTTAAGATTCGGCATGTCTATATCTAGATCTGTATTATTAGGTTTGAATACACACATCTAGATCTTTAATTCTCACATATTTATCATATATTAGTTGACTAATGATTCTATTAGTCGGCTAGCATATGTTATCAGTCGTACAAATATACTAATTAGACTTAGGATACCCTTAAATGCAATGTACATCAAAAGTTCACGTAGAATAGTTCATTCAAAGCCAAAACAGTTATCGGGTTTTTGGGTTGTTTGACGTAGGAAAATATCAGAGAAAATTATAAAAATACTTTTAGTGTGTGAAAATATTATTAGGACGGTTACATGTATTACAGTGCATGTTGAAGGTGCATCACCACTGACGGTGGGTCACCAACACTCCCTCTTGATCACATCCCATCACCCTCTTCCACGGCCGTGCACCCTAAAGGCGTAGAGCACCGGGCGCATCATAGCCATGGGCGATAGGTATAGGTTTAGGTTTAGAGATTTTAGAAATGGTTTTTGATTTTAAAAAATACAAAAAATAGGAAGACTCGCTGCATCATCCAGATTGTGGATATAATTTTTTGTTTTCAAAATAAAATAAAACCACAGCCTTCGGTTTTCTTCAATTTAACAATCGAAATTTCAAGAAAATGCACAACAAACACGTAAACATAGAATTGTACATCTAATGAATAATTTCAACATGATTAATAAATTTTTAGATCTACGCATTTGCACACTCTCTATCCAATTTATCACAAATTATACATTATTTTATATTTAGATTAATTTTAATAAATTAGATCTAAACATCATAAAATCAAATTTGTGAAGTGAAATTCAAAGCACAATAAATCATAAGCCTTGATAATACATTTTAGGGTTTATGTTATCCTGAAATAATATAAAGGGATTAATATAGAGCAGGTGCAAGACACAAAGTGGTGGGCCCCAACAAGTACAAGCCCATGTGGGGGCTTGTACTCTCCACCTTTTTTGTGTCTTGCCACCTGATCCATTGAATCAGGTGGCAGCTTGTCTACATTAAATCCTAATATAAATCCATAATTCCTACCTGATATGGATATCAAATATTGAGCAGAACTATTACATACCCAGAATCTTGGCTTTAGATCATCATAGTTTTTATGAATATTATCTCCATCCCATTGAACAGTAGCGTGACGTGAGATGGGTTGTTGCCATGGTGTCCACAGCTTAACAACGAAAGAAAAGCAATAAAACTTTAGGTGGTTAGATTTTCTATTGATTGGCGCACATTTGGGAGACAGGTGAGGCCCTTTTATACAAGTCTCCAAGTCTGTCATCCGAGTAGCAATGGATAGAGTTCGGGCATATCAGGTGACATTAGTACAGTGTCAGTTTAGTTGGTGTTGGAGCCTAAAATCACGAAGTAAACCTCAGATAAAGAGAGATCGTCACAAGTAAGGTGGTAAGGATGGTGCAGTTCTTCGAGCTCAAAAGGAGCTTAAGCTTGGAGAATCTCATGGAGTGTTGATGCGTCAAAGGGCACGGTTCCCGATGACAGGTTGTTGGTTTTGCGGTCAGGATAGAGATATTTGGTATTTGGATAGAGCCACTGTGAAGAGCCTGAAGATGTCATGGTGTGATGGAGGAAATTTGAAGCAGAGTAGAATGTTGAAATTATGCTTTAAATCCTCAATCTAGGCTTGGCACGACCGTGCCAAGCTTGCAGTTTAATTGGCATGGCCGTGCCAAGTTAACAAGGAGGTGCTCAAGAAATAGCACGACCGTGCCAAAGTCTCAGTTCAATTGGCATGGTCGTGCGGAGTCGACAGTACCTTATACAGTCTCCATCGCAGGAAGTGGCACGGTCATGCCACGGTCGTGCCAGAATCAGCACGACCGTGCCAATAGGCTGAAAAGTCAAAACACACAGAATTTGAATTTTGATCTGATCCATTGATATGTTTTTGGATCAAACCGAACGAGCACGACTGAGCACGACTCCAGAGGCTATTTAAACCATTCCAACGGTTTGTTTTGAAAAAAGAAGAGAGAAGAAGCGCATGTGCGAGCCGTCATCAAATTTCTTCTTCTTCCCGTCGTCTAAGAGAATGAGTGCATGATTTGGTGAGTGAATTTCTTTGCAATCTTCATCTTGAGACCTTTCTTTTCGGGTTGAGAGATCATTTGGGAGAGCTTGGAGTGTTTTCTTCTCGTGCGAAGAGTTTGAACTTCGTGTTGGGAGTTGTTTGGTGCTCTCGTGTGTTGAAAAAGATTGAAAGAATTAGATGTATTCTCTCTGATCTTATTAGTAGAAACCATCATCGAAAAGCTAGACGTATGTTTTGTACTTTGCTTTATTGTTTAGATCGTTGTTCGTCAGTTTTCGCTGGACATGGACCCAGCAGCTACAACCCGTTTGCACCCCAAAAGACACACATAAAAGGGGAGACAAATCGGTCAATTCAACTTTCCATCCGCCGTTAAAGAACGTTTGGGTGCGTTTATATTTAATAAAAGCCTTATTATTGTGAAGGGAAAAGTAGAGTAAATAGGTTTACGGGATTAAAAGCCCCCTACCCTCATATTTATAGCTTTCAATATTGGGCCGGATACCCAATGGGCCTCATGGGCCTATTCATAACACTTCCCCTTATCCAACCAACATTGAATAAGAGGTGGATTCTTCAGGATCCGAATTAGGATAACTGCCTTGTTAAATAAAGAACGTTTTATCCATAACTTCCCCTGTTTTAGGGATATGTCTAGGGATGGATACTTCAGGATCCAAAGTCAACGAGGTTGTCTCGTCAAAACCTTGACTACGGAAAGCCCTGTGGGAAAAAACCAATAGCCAAGGGAAAAGAGTACAACTCTGCAGTTGACTCCCTCTCATCTGACCAAGCTTCAGGCTTGCAGATTTCCTATGAATCTATACATCAATCTCCTATGTATCTATATGTTCATAGTCCTCTGATCCTGACACAGTTTACATTTTCTCACTCTCTTCATCCTAATCCCATATACAAGTTTTTCAAAGTTACTAGTAGGCAGGGATTTGGTAAGCAAATCTGCCAAGTTATTACATGATTGGATCTTCTGTACCTCATTCTGCTTTTGCTTCTGAAGGTCGTGTGTCCAGAAGAACTTGGGAGAGATATGCTTCGTCTTGTCGCCTTTAATGTAGCCGTCCTGTAGCTGGGCTATACATGCTGCATTGTCTTCATGGAGTGGTGTAGGCGCAAGGACGCCGGTCATCAGGCCGGTGGAGGTGAGAATGTGCGGGATCACAGAGTGTTGCCAGAAACTCTCTTTGCTTGCTTCATGGATCGCTAGAAGTTCTGAGTGAGTGGATGAGACGGTTGTCATGGTCTGCTTCACATATCTCCAGGATTTGGCAGTGCCGCCATATGTAAAAATGTATCCGGTCTGAGACTTCTCTGTATGAGGGTCGGACCTGTAACCTGCATCAGTATAACCAACTAAACCAGTTGTTGCCCCTTTCCTGTAGAATAGACCTAAGTCTATGGACCCTTGGAGGTGGCACAGAAGATGCTTAACTCCGACCCAGTGCTGATGTGTAGGTGCAGCACTATATCTGGCTAGTAGATTGACTACAAATGCTATGTCAGGGCGAGTGCAGTTAGCCAGGTAAAGGAGTACACCGATAGCACTTAGATAAGGTACTTCAGGGCCTAATACTTCATCCCCCTCTTCCAGCGGCTGGAAGGGGTCTTTATGACATCCAATGATCTGACGACCATTGGGGTACTGAGGGGGTGGGACTTATCCATTTGGAAGTTTTTCAACAAGTTCGATGTGTAAGTTGACTGATGTAACAGGATCACATCGTTAAGATGCTCTATTTGAAGACCTAAACAGAATTTTGACTTTTCGAGGTCTTTCATCTCGAAGGTTTCTGTCAAGCTTCTAGAAATCTCGGCGATCTCTTCAAGAGATCCGATGAGGTTCAAGTCGTCCACATAGACGGCTATAATGACAAATCATGTTTCTTTTGCTCTTATAAAGATGCAAGGACAGACTGGGTCATTTGTAAATCCTTGTTTTGCAATGAAATCGCTCAGGCTGTTATACCACATCCTTCCAGATTGTTTTAGACCATACAATGATCTTTGCAGTTTCACTGAGTAGATGTCACGTTGTCTCTCTTTTAGTGCTGCAGGCAAGGAATAACCGTCAGGCAATCTCATATAGATGTCTCGGTCTAAGTTGCCATATATGTATGCAGTCATAACGTCCATAAGCTGCATATCTAAACCCTCTTGAGCTGTCAAGCCAATGAGGAATCGGAAGGTGATCGCGTCCATGACCGGGGAGTATGTGGCTTTAAAATCCACCCCTGGACGTTGGGTAAAACCCTGTGATACAAGCCTTACTTTGTAGCGAACGATCTCATTTCATTCATTTCTTTTTCTAACAAATATCCATTTATAACCCACAGGTTTAACACCTTTTGGTGTCTGGACAATAGGTCCGAAGACCTTGCGTTTTGTGAGTGAATCCAACTCCACTCCTATTGCTGCTTTCCACTTTGGCCAATCATCTCTGCTTTGACATTCTGTCAAAGAGCGTGGTTCAATATCATCGTCGCAGTACGCGACGTTGATGGCAATATTACACATAAATGTGTCATCTATGGTTGTGCTCTTTCTGTCACAATACTCCCCAGTTCGTACATAGTGTATCGAAACTTCATTTTCTCCCTGTTTTTCCTCTGTTTGAGAGTTTGGAAGAGATGGGGTAGTAGGGCTTATAGTAGCATCCTGTGGTGATATTGTTTTACCATTGTTAAGGGTCCTACTCTTTCGAGGGACTTGGTCCTTGGATCCTGGTGGTCGCCCTCCCTTTTTAAGAGGTCCAACCATTTGTGCTGCAGGCGGATTGCATCCATTTTGCGGTATGTCAATCCTAGCTGGAGTGTTAGCATCAGGGACATGTGATCTGACAATCTTCTGGTTGTCAGTGAATTTGTCCAGCAAGAGATGGACAGTGTTTTGAATATGGAGAATCTTCAGGACCTCCTCCTCACACTGGCTTGTGGGTGGATTAAAGTGACGTAATGTCTTTGTATCCCAAGTGATACAGTCTGAAGCTTTGGGCTTCTTGGTTTGTGAGCCTAGTTTTGGAAATGATGTTTCATCAAATTCACAGTCTTCTAGACGTGCCTTGAAAACGTCTCTCGTAAGGGGTTCTAGGAATCTTATTATGGAGGGTGTGTCAAACCCAACATAAATGCCTAGGCGACGTTGTGGACCCATCTTTGTCCTTTGTGGTGGTGCTATGGGGACGTATACTGCACAACCAAACATTCTCAAGTGTGAGACAATTGGTGGGGCTCCAAGTTCTAGTTGCATAGGAGAAGATGACTGGCCTCCAGAAGGTCTTAATTTTATTAAATATGCAGCATGCAAAATTGCATGACCCCATGCATTCACTGGCAACTGGGATTGAAGTAATAATGGACGAGCAATCCATTGCAGTCTCTTAATTAGATATTCTGCTAACCCGTTCTGGGTGTGAACATGTGCTACAGGATGTTCGACTTCATTGCCATGTGCTTGGCAATAGTCTAGGAAGACTTGTGATGTAAACTCTCCCGCATTGTCCAAACGAAGTTACTTTATCTGGTAGTCGGGGAAGTGGGCCCGCAACCTGATTATCTAAGCTAAAAGCTTAGACAGTGCTAGATTACGGGTGGACAGTAGACACATGTGTGACCACTTAGTAGATGCGTCTATCAGGACCATAAAGTACCTGAACGGACCACTTGATGGGTGTATATGCCCACAAATGTCTCCGTGGATTCTTTCCAGAAAACTTGAAGACTCCAAGTCCACTTTCAGTTGAGAGTGTCTCGTAATTGGTTTACCCTTGTGACAGTGTGGACAAGGGAATTTACCTTTTTGAAGAATCTTCAGGTTCTTCAAATCTATACCCCTTGAGCTTTTTATGATGTGGTACATCATAACAGATCCAGGGTGTCCCAGTCTACTATGCCAGAGTTGGAATTCTGGTGTTTGGGGGCACTGCAGGTACTCCTTCATTAATGTTTCTGGAGATTGAATACTTGTTTGGTAGAGTCCCGAGGGGAGTCCCTTGAAACGTTCCACAATGGTTTTTGTACCATTTGTAAGAGACGTTACGTGCAAGTATTCTTTTTTATTTTCCTCGACCGTCTCTAAGTGATACCCGTTTAAACGAATATCTTTAAAACTTAGGAGGTCCGGATTGATTTAGGGGAGTATAACGCATTTCTAAGTGTGATTAGTGTGTGACCGAGGAGCAAAATGGTTGCTTCCCCTGATCCTTCAATTATATTGGCTGGTCCTGAGATTGTTCTCAATGGACCAGAATAGCTACCAATGCTCGAAAAGTAGTCTATGCTTTGAAGGATTGAGTGCGTCGATGCACTGTCCACTAGGCATATTGATTCAATATCTATATTAAGAAAAACATTTAAGCAATGAATAATATGAAAAGAAGAAAGCTACTTTCATTTAAAATGCTCAAAAGTTCGACATGGAATAAAAACTAGATACTTTGCATAAAAAGGGAAGATACATTGCTAGCAAATAAAAATTGTTTATAGTCCATGACTAGAGAGTGTCGTCTCCCATGAAATCTTCTGGATTCCATATGGTATCTGGCAATGCTACGCTTTCCATTAGGTTTGTCTCAGCGTGAGGCTTGAGACTTGCCTGGTAGAGGTCATGTAGGTGTTTCTGGGTGCGGCAGATTCTGGACCAGTGGCCCGTCATTCGGCATTTGGAGCACTTATCCTCCCAGTCTTTCTTGGGAGTACCACCTTTGTTGGATGTCCACTTTTGCTTCTTTTCCATGAACTTCTGGTTCTGAGGAGGAGCTTGAGGAGTGGCCTTTTTCCGCTTCTTCTGTTCTTTCCATTTCTGGAATTTAGCCTTCTTGTCCATCTTCCTCTTCTGGGAAGACTGGAAGTGTGCCTCTGCAGGAGGTGGCGGTGGAGCGGAGCCAGAGGGCGCAAGTTGTGAGTGGCAACCAACAAATCCATGTTCTGTTCAGCCATTAGGAGGCATGAAAGCAGTTCAGAGTACTTAGTGAACTTCCTCTCACTGTACTGTTGCATGAGGATCATGTCCTTCTCGTGGAAAGACGTGAACGTCTTTTCCAGCAACATTTTCTCAGTCACGTTCTCACCACACAACTTCAGGCGTGAGGTGATACAGAATAGTGCTGAGTTGTACTCCGCTACGGATTTGAAATCTTGTATGTGGAGGTGAGTCCACTCGTACTGTGCACGGGGGAGTATGACATCCCTCTGATGTATGTACCTCTCCTCAAGTGCGTCCCACAGTTCGTAAGGATCCTCTACAGTAAGATTCTCGTCCTTCAGGGTCGAGTCTAAATGTTTCCTGATATAAATAATGGCTTTCGCCTTTAGTATATCGGAAACTTCTTCTATATGAGGGGCTTCTTTAGAAGCATCCTATTCTGCTGCTGCAGTACTTGTTGTTGCCTTTTCAGTGGGTGTTAGACTGAACCCATGAGATCGCAGATGGAACTTCAGGTCCAACTGCCAGCTCAAGTAGTTCGACCCATCGGCCTTCAGGACCGAAAAATCGACATTCGCAAGTCTGGCCATTAAACAATCTAGCAACATAAACAAAAATGGCTTGTATTATTTAACTATGTAAAATAGACATCCACGCATGCGGTCTTACGACGTTTTAAATAGCATGGGTTATTATAAAAAATAAACATACACGCATGCATTTAACATTTTCATAACGTGAATTATTTAAGAAATAAACATCCACGCATGCTTTTAACATTTTCATTTTAACATTAAAATAGCATGAGTTAGTAGACATCCACGCATTTAATGTATAGGCAATGAAAATAGATTAGGATTATGGGGATCAGCCAGCCGACACCAACAGAAAAAGAGAGTCCGAAATTACATCAAAAAGTGCATGAAAAAGTAAATACAACTCGGAAACTTCAAAAAGAAGCCCCTTTCTTCTTTGTGCAAAACGCCTTCAGCTCCTTTTGGTGGTCCTTCAGCTTTTTTTTACATGTATAACCTCACTTACAAATTTCTCTCAAAAAGAAAAATTGCAGAAAAGTAAAGATGTCGGAAACCTGGCCGATCTCTAAAATCATAGCCTAATGCACATCCACGCAGATAATATATTAAGAATATACAACCACGCAGAGAATTATATCACATGCATATAAAGATTAATAAATAATCTAAAGAGTGAGTGACGTGCTAAAAGTTATTTTTTGAAAACTTTTTACCTTGATCCATTTTATTTATATTTTATTTTTCGCTTTAAGCCTTATCACAAAATTTAAAATTTCTTTAATTATTTGGGCTTTTGGGGTCAAAAATAAAAAAAGAAAAATTATGTGTAAATGGGCTAATTTTCATGCTTTTGGGCCATGAAAACAACCCATTAGGGTTAATTGGGCCTCCCCTTAAAAAAATTTGGCCCGTTAAGGGTTAGGGTTTCGAAAAACCCTAAGGGGGCCCACGGCCGCCATCGCGGCGGCTGGCGGCGGCGGCTGGCCACGGCTGCTTGGCGCATACCCGCCGGCGGCGCTAGGGAAGCACCGCTGTTACGCCCTTTGGGCGTGCGGTATATGGATCAGGGTGGGGGTAAAAAACGAATTTTTTCAAACATTCAGATCTTTAAAAATACGATTTTTTATTGTTTATAAACATGTCAGATCCAAATAAAAATGTGATTTTTACCGTGTTTTCAAACTTTTTGATCTTAAATCATGCAGATCTACTGGAAAAGCAAGTTTAGATCTAAAAGTTTTAAGGATTTACCTCTAGATTCGACAAGGGAATCTAGACGATGGTTGATGAAGGATGCCCTTTTCGCTCCCCGTTGAGAAGATTACGGTCTTCTTAAACTGAACGATTGATGGATCTCCTTCCTTGAGCGTCGTCGCCTTTTCCAACGAGCGTGATCGTGCTGATAATGTGTTGTGAAGGGAAAAGTAGAATAAATAGGTGTAAGGGGTTAAGAGCCCACTACCCTCATATTTATAGCTTTCAATGTTGGGCCGGATACCCAATGGGCCTCATGGGCCTATTCATAACACTTATGTATTAATTGCGAAAAAAATTAGTACACGATATTAAACACAAAAGGTGACGATACGCTTACTTTATATTTAATGAAATAAGCATCTCTTATTTTACACCAATGTATAAATACAAAAAAGCATGACTTTACACTCCAGTGCTCACCCTATTGGTTGAATCATACAGCTGCCTCGATAGAGGCCTGGATTCGAATCCCACCACCCTATTTTCCAGCTTTTAATGCTCAGATGGATACTTGGCTTCTCCGTGTTCGAGGTTAAGCGTCAAGACGGGTGTAGCCATGTTTCACGACCCATGAGACGGGTGTACCCGTGTTCCACGACCTATATTTCCTGCTTTCCGATAGATGAAAAAAGGGCACGACTTTCTTTTTTTACCATTCTAAAGCCGAGGTCTGTCCACCTTGGTTATGATAATCACTGTTCTTAGAATTAACAGTAGAGCAGTCAGAAACCTGTTACCTACCTTCTGCCAATTTTACACTGATTCATGGATACGTTGAAGCAAGCAACCCTAATGTTTCGACACAAAAAGCATTTTGGCTTTTAAGATAATGACATCAAAGTGAGCCCCGGCCGATAAAAAAACAAATAATGAGGCACCTTGAAAATTCAATACAGATACACAGACTGAAAAACGTCTGTGGTTACAACTCAGTCACAGAGCATCCTCTGACTTCTAAGTGTATAGATATTGTTCATTGACGTAGTATCTTCTAAAAATTCTATGCCAATGTATAAGTTAAGTCATCAGTGGGTCGGTTTGGGATTAGTTACGCTGATGTGCCCGGCAAGTCATCAGCCGTTTGGGCAGGATTAGTTTGTAGTTTTGGAGAAGCTTTGTTCGCAACAGGCGGTGGCGGCCTGTTCGGTTGAACATACTCGACTTTTTCCTCAGGAACATCGAACTGCGCAATTTCACAAAAAAAGAGAACATTTATCAGATGTTAAAGTATTCATGTGTGTCTATTATCACGCGCTTGAAGCATTGAAGCATGAAAGAATTGAACAGCAGTTTCATAGCACAACAAAATGGACAATCTCTATATAATCCAGTTTCCATTATTTCAGTTCATGATCTTACCTCTCGGAAAGAAGAGCAGAACTTCTGCGTGGGTATTGCAAAAATTAAAAAAAAGAAAATGGTAATTTGTCTTGTGATAACAGAGCATGGAAACGAAAAACCAAAGCATCGCCAAAACAAGGGAGAGTAGCATCCCAAATATTGAAGGTGTAAGACCAACCAGATCTTGCTGCAATATGCAAGTGGATAGAGCCACATAAACCCTTGCCAATTGAACTGATGTCCCTCCACATTACGAGCTAATTTTCAGAAAACTATAGTCTTCTTTATGTTTCAGTGTTTTCCAAAAATATTCATATGAACTTAGAAAATAACTGGAACCGACTTAGAAAATTACCGTTTCAAATTAGTCATCTAAGTCGTTACAAAATGTTATGTGATTTTTTGAGACTTATAAAAACGTTGGAGGAAGTAATTTAAGCATGTGTAGAAACATTGTGGCAGTTTTCTGTCAAAAAAAATTAAAAGGACTAATTTGGGAAAAATGAAGTAGGATAGCCTTTTTTTCGTGCCGTTATAGTATTTTGGGAAAAGGATGAAACACAAAGGTAGTTTTTTGAAAAGTAGCCCGCATTAAAACATAAAAAAAGAAAGACAGTTGGACAAATCGATGAGGACTTTGCGTCCAAGCCTTCCTAATTCAAAGTCAACAATAAGTTAGACTAAAAATTTGCCCAATTGTCCTAGAATTTCTAGTATTATAGTCCACGCACATCAATGGTGTGGAATAATGATGGTTTAAAATAAAAAGGCAAGTGTCTTCATGGCCCTCATCCTTCCGATATATTATGCTTTATATCTTTCATGGCATGTTGTGTCCATTCTCGTCATTATACACATCAATGATGTGGAATAATGATGGTTTAAAAATAAAAGGGCAAGTGTCTTCTTCTCGGCCCTCATCCTTCTGATGTATTATGCTTTGTTTCTTTCCTGGTAGAGTGTGTCCATTCGTGTCATTAAGTAATATTTCACTACACGAAATACACTTGCGATCGAAATTTGGATTGCTCTTTGGTCTCTTTATTTTCAAAAAAGGAAACAAAATGATCTGACGAGATTTATGTTTGGAAGATAGCGATCTAATTAATATTCATATTCAGTTTTACAAGTCATAGAAGAATCTAAACAAGGGTGGTTCATTACACTTTGAACCATTTTTCCTCCATATTATGATACACCCAAATGGAATACATAGGTAAGTTTCAAGGTGGCCAAATGGCCCGCCGGCCCGGAGCCCGGCCCGCCCGGCCCGGATTTCGGGCCGGTCCGGTCCGGTCAACGCAGGCCGGGCCGTTGACCAAGCCCGGCCCGGTCAACGCGGGCCGGGCCGTTGACCAGGCCCGGCCCGCCCGACGGGCCGGGCATTTTCCCTGCCCTCGGCCCACCGGGCCGGGCCGGGCCGGCCCGCCCGGCCTGCCCCCCTTCCCAACAGCCGTTTTATGGATGTTGGGGGGGTTTTTGGTTTGTTTGACCAAAATACCCCCCCAACAGCTATAAACAGCTAAATTGGGGGGTAGTTTGGTCAATTTTGACCAAAATGACCAAAAAACAACCCCAACAGCCATAAAACGGTCATATTGGAGGGTTATTTTGGTCTTTTTGGCCTTAAGAAATCCTATAAATACCCCACCCATTCATACCAATTTCTTCACAATTCTAAAATTCTCTACTCTCAAATTTCTCTATATTCTCAAGCTATTGCTCTCATCTCACGGCGCTCTCAAGATACGGCTGCTACCTCTACACTTCCGCATCTCAACTTTCAAGCTCTGTCTCCTGCAACCGACTCAGGGATCCGATCAGCTGCTAGACTGCTACCTCACTGCGGCTCTATCTGCAATCAGGTTCCTTTTATTATTAAATTAGCATAATGACCAGATCAAACAACCCACGTAGATCTGTTATCGCTAATTTTAACACTGAAGAATATGGTTTTTTTCAAAATTTGCTGAACCCTATTGAAACACCGGACTTTCCGGAAATGACTCCAAATGAACAAGAAGAATGGAACGATAGTAATAGCCCCATAGTGGGTACACCAGGATTTTCTGCTTCTGCACACAATTCAACCCCTTGTACTACTGCTGGCTCCACTGCTTCACAAGCAACCCAAAGCAGAAAACAGAAATCTGCTGTTTGGGATAACTATTCACTAGAAACAGTGCCAGAAAAAGAACTTAAGGCTTTTTGCAAAATCTGTAGATCAGATTTCAATTGCGCAGTTAAAGATGGCACAACACATTTGAAAAGACACACAGAAGCACATAAAAAAAGAGGCTAGACAAACAATGTTAAACTTAACAGCTAATTCTAGCTCTTTGTCTGCTTTTTCGTATTCTTCTGAGACAATGCGAAAGGAGATGGCTAGACTAGTTCTATGCAAGAATTACCTTTAAGTTATGTGGAAAGCTCCTCAGTAGAACGTTTTAACCAAGTATCACTGATCCCCGCATTTAAAAAGGTGCCTAGAAACACACTTAGAAGAGATGTAATGGCAGCTTTTGAAGCTGGCAAAGCTAAAATGATTCAAACTTTTGCTGCCTTAACATCTAGGATAGCTTTAACGTCCGACATATGGACAACGAAATGGGGGTTATCCTACATATGTGTTACGGCACATTATGTAGACGACGACTATACTATTCATAAGATGATTATCGGTTTTAAATTGTTAGCTTTTGGTCATATTGATGTTGTTATTGCTAATGCGATTATGCCTGTTATTCGTGAGTATGGCATTTCTGATAAAATCATTTCATTTACACTTGATAATGCATCTAACAATACAACTGCGATATCATTTTTAAAAAGACACCTGAACCCTGATCTGGACGGTCTTTTATTTCATCGGCGATGTGTTTGTCACATCTTGAACTTGATAGTACAGGATGGGCTTAAATTTGCTGCTGATTGGGTAGAAAAGGGTAGAAACTTTATGTTATACATACAGTCTTCTACCAATAAGAGAAGTTTATACAGAGAAGTAGGTAGAAATTGCCAACTTCCTTACCGGAAGTTTACATATAGTGTTCCACATAGGTGGAACTCAACGCATCTTATGATGCGTTGCTTGCGTAAAAATAAGATGCAGCTTAGTTATGTTGCTAGTACACACATTCTGTATGAGACGGATTTCAACCTTACTGATTTAGAGTGGAAAACAATTGAGCAGCTATGCGATTTTTTTGAGGATTTTTATTATGCTACAAACAAATTTTCGGGTATGTATTACTCAACATCCATTTTAGGCCTTGGTCAATTGGTTATAATTTCAGACACTTTAGCTAGGTATAGAGGCACTACGGACACTACACTTATTCTTCAACCAATGATCGAAGAAATGGATACTAAGCTAGCAAGATATTGGAAGCATGTTCCTTTGCTTTATTCATTAGCTAAGGTTTTTGATCCAAGATTTAAAGAGGATTTAGTAGCTGGATTATTAGAAACCTTTTATGAAAACATGCAATTTGAAGTTGAAGATCATATAATGCATTTTAAAACTAGCTTAAGAGCTCTGTATGCGACGTATGAGGCTAGATATGGAACTTCATCAAACACTTCTTCTGTTCCTGCTAGTTCTAATATTACATGCAAACTGAGGCAGATTTTGGGGAAGAAAAAACAAAAAACCGTAGCTTCAGAAAGTTCGTCTAATGAGTTGTCCAAGTATTTAGAAATTACTTATCCTTTCACTGAGGAAGAATTGGATAACCCAAATTTTGACATTCTGGGCTGGTGGAAAATGTATGAACCTAGGTTTCCAATTCTTACCATTATGGCTCGTGATCTGTTATCAATCCATATTTCTACTGTTGCGTCCGAATCTGCTTTTAGTGCAAGTGACCGGGTTCTGAGTGACAGGAGATCAAGGCTTAAAGACGATGTAGTTGAAGCGGCGGTATGTGCAAAGGACTGGTTTCATGATGAAGACCGCACGCAAGATAAAAAGGACCTTTCAGAAGATTCTGAGGACGAAGCGACTGACGATGAATGATTTTCTTTTTTTCATGTATTGTTATTTTCTATCTTGTATTAGCTTGTAGAAGTGCTATGTGTTGGCCATTATACGAGGGGTAAGGCTGGCCAATGTAAGTCCTCCCCTCAAAAAAATTTCATTAATGAAATTTAAAGGTTCAACCCGGGACCTTCGTGAATTTCGGGCTAAATTTGTTGAGTATTGATGTCCCTAAGAATGCCTTAGAAGCCATTAGATATGGTTCTTTAGCTCATCGTCTTTATCTTGGCTTTCTATGCATCTTAGTTGGTTCAAGTAGAAGAACTAACCGATTAAATGACAATTTAATCGGTGTGGAATTCTTCTTAAACCGACTAATTATCCTTATGAACTTTAGCCTAGTTACTGCTGACCAACTAGTCGGTCCAAGAAAGTTCACCGACCGACTAGTTCTCCAACTAGTCGGTTAGTGTTTCTTCTTAGACCGACTAGTTCTCAAACTAGTCGGTTAGTATTTCTTCTTAGACCGACTAGGTTTCCCACCTTATTTCACTATATTCTCTGTCGACCATCTAGTCGGTCCAAGAAGGTTCACCGACCGACTAGTTCTCCAACTAGTCGGTTAGTGTTTCTTCTTAGACCGACTAATTTGAGAACTAGTCGGTTAGTGTTTCTTCTTAGACCGACTAGGTTTCCACCTTATTTCACTATATTCTCTGTCGACCCTCTAGTCGGTCCAAGAAAGTTCACCGACCGACTAGTTCTCCAACTAGTCGGTTAGTGTTTCTTCTTAGACCGACTAGTTTGAGAACTAGTCGGTTAGCGTTTCTTCTTAGACCGACTAGTTCTCAAACTAGTTGGTTAGAGTTTCTTCTTAGATTGGATTCCTAGCCAAAACTTTAATATCATTCTAAACTTATTTTTACTCAATTGTTCTAAATAAGAAAACATTAGCTAACAAGTGTTTTAAATTTTTAAAAATATATAAAACATTGTTCTAAAATTGTTCTAAATAAGAAAAAATCTATATTGATTTAATATTGTTTTTACAGAATTTTAAAATTTTTTCTAAATTTTTTTAAGTTTTTTTTAGTTCTTAAAAAACGGGCCGGCCCGGGTCCGGCCCGGGTGGCCCGCAGCCCGCCGGGCCGCGGGCCGGCCCGTGGCCCGGCCAAGCCCGGAGGGCTACGGGCCGGGCCGGCCCGATGGCCTCCTTGAGGTAAGTTGACAGGAAAGACAATGCCAGAGTACATAAAAGGAAAAGTGTTCACAAGGTATTAGGAAAAGGACAAAGAGTTAGCGGTTGGCTTATAGCCCAGAGTGGCTAGCTAGAGCAGAAGACCTACACTTTCAAAAATGAATTTCAATTTTTCAAACAACTCAATTGTCATGTTGAGCCTACAAGTATTGACCAAGTCTAGAAACACACCAGATTTAGGTCTGCATGTCACAAAAGTTTCAAGCATGCAGGCATTCTAAAAAGTCTAACATATGCACATGCACACAACGATACACATGCCTTCATTTTGGAGCTGCTCATGCAGATGCACAAAATCTGCATTCGTAAAGAATAATCCACGTACCAATTGGCTACACATTTTGCACTCAAAACCTTCAACGCTCGGCATCTTGCATCTAAAAGCCCAACCTAGTAAGTTGTTGATATCATCGTTTTATTTACTTATTTATTTATTTATTTTTGGGGGTTGGGGTGGGGGGTGGGGGGTGGGGCTGTTGAGAAGCATGCCGGCGGTGCCTATGGATGCATGCATGCATGTTTGGGTAAGAGGAAATAGGAATCAACTACTGTATGATGATAATCCCTCTTATGATGGTCATAAGTCCATTCTCTGCTTCTCTATTCACAGTTTATTATTACTTGTGCACTTGTTAATGTTGTGTATTAATTATATTATCGTCTGATTGGATTAATGGCCTACATTTCTCGTAGTCACAATACAATAGGTTTTATCATTTTTTAAAACTTTATAAGACATTTATAATTTTCTTGATTTTTAGGAAACTTTTGGCATTTAATATGCAAGTCAATATGTATGTTATGCATATATCCATATGTAATATATTGGTTATACTCTCTCTCTCTCTCTCTCTCTCTCTCTCTCTCTCTCTCTCTCTCTCTCTCTCTCTCTCTCTCTTGAAATAACGTGTGCACATAGTGCACGGTGCCAAGAAATCTCCCACGAACAGGATGCGGTGCACGCACGCAAACGAAAAGGAGTGAGGAGTGTGGATGTGTGTGTCGGTATCGTCAAGGGTTAAAAGGGCTAAAATGCAAGGAGAAAATCCCTAGGGCAAACATGTAAATAAATGGGATGATGTGGGCCGTGTATTTTTCCTTTTGAGTGGGGGATTCCCCACGGCTAATTGGACCGTGCCACATGGGACACAGCCGTGGGGGTATCCACCATTTGTATAATGAATATCCTTATATAAAAACACAAGGGTTGATGGGATGTTTGTCCTACTAGGACAAACATCCCATCGTTGGGTTTTTTTTTGTTTTTTTTTTGTTTTTTTCAGAAAGACCCCCCTACAATTTCCTAATTGCGCAGAATACTGCCCCTTCACACCTCTTTTAAAAATAACCCTCGCTTTTGCTGTTTTGCACTTTTGACCCCCCCACCACAATCCCTACACACACCCTCCCTTTTTCGCTTTCTTCCCTTGGCTTCCGATCGGATCTTTTTTGGTCCTCCGTCTTGATTTTTGTCGTGCACGTGTGCACGGGGTTTTTCATATGTGTGTGTGTTTCTACTGTGTGTGTGTTTTCACATAATCCATTTTATTCACTTATGCTGCATGTAAACCATTTATGCGCTATTAGCTCTCACTGAATATGTAATAAAACCATGTTATTGTTGGATCATGTGGATGGCAAACAACACTAGAAGGGGGTTGAATAGTGTTGTGCAAATAGTAAACTTTTTCTATTGTTAATAAACGTACTTCTAATGTTGCCTAAGAAACCAAGTAGAGCGATCTACGCTTGGTTCTTAATCAACAAAGTAATCTAATAATCACAGAGTAATTTCACAGCAGGTAGTCGACTCCCTATGAACAGTAGTCGACTCCCAGAGAATTTATAAGCACAGTTAAGATAGATAAGATTATAAGTAATACAAATATTATATCTTTATTCACAAAGGATAAAAGTAAGTTAATCTTTGCAATAGATGAACAACAATTAGCAAATAATAAAGTAAGAGCAAAGATAAACAAACACAGATAAACAATCGCAGACACAAGGATTTTTATCCTGGTTCCCCACAACTTTTGGGTACGTCCAGTCCCCGACCAATCCGGTACGAGATTTTCCACTATCTGCCTTGGCAAATACAAGCACCTAACTCCACTCGTTAGGATTTTCAACGACCTAGTATTGACCAGGATTTCCAACTGGTAACACCTAGACTTGTCCAGGGTTTCAACAACAACACAATAAAATTGATATCCAATTCACCACAATAAATTGGTGGAGATTGGTTTTACACCCAGATTCTATAGCCAAATAATAATAGAAAAAATTGCGTGTACTGGCTTGATAGAATAAGATTCTAGATCACACAAAGATACGAATGAATTCTTTGTGATCTAGATCTAATGTTTTTCAAAAATCCTTAAACAAAAATCAAGAGAAAAGTAATACGGATTTAAAAAACAGTTAGCCAATAAAACGAGATTATGATCTTCAGAAAATAATAACAGAATTTGCAAGATCACAAATAAAACAGAATTGGCTAAAGAGAGAATGAGAGCTTAGAACTTTAGAGCGTTTGCACGAGAGAATTTGAATTCAATAGTTGTTGTGTTTTTCTCAATAAAAATGGTCCTCTATTTATAGGAGAAATCTGAGAGTTTGAAATTCAAATTACTTTGAATTTTGTCCCAAAAATCATGGGAGAAAATCGCTCAACGATATTTCAAAATTCAAGTCAAAACGTCAAACTTCAACAGCTGGTAGTCGACTCCCTAGGAGTGGTAGTCGACTCCCAGTGTGTTTCAGGAAATCTTGATTCTCAGCTGGTAGTCGACTCCCTACCTTTGGTAGTCGACTCCCAGAGGAGTTTTTCCTGCGACACAGCTAGTCAAACAAGTAGCTAACTCCAGGGTGTGTGGAGTTTCACTACGGAATTACAAAACGACTAGAGAAAGCTCTCAAAATCATTTTTGAAGATGATTTAAAAAATATTCAAAATCATTTTAAAATCGTTTGTGTGTGTGAGATTGTCTATACGATTTGGCTTTAACAATATCCTAAAAGACACAACACACTCACTATAGACTAGGACACGTCTTCGGAATCTTGATCAATTTGATGGAATAGATGTGAGCTTCACTTGAGCTTCTTGTTCTATTTGAGCTTCATCATTTGATCTTAGCCACGTTCGTCCTTGTCTTTGAGCGTAGATTGCGCTTCTTTGAGTATGAGTAATGCTTTTCATTTGTCGCATATCCTGCACACTTAATTGTAGTGTAGTTAGTACACTAAGCTTCATTTGGTGTGCTCATCATCAAAATCACTTGGGGGTGGAATTCAATTTCCATCACTCTCCCCCTTTTTGATGATGACACCCAAATGAAAAAATGAAGTAAGTTGAAATATGAAAATACATGAAAGTATACTTACTCCCCCTGCTTGGATGCGGTTCTCCCCCTGCATCGAAGCCGTTAGCAAAATAATACAATACATATGATTTCATTTTTGCATTTCATATTTTTCTCCCCCTTGTCATCAACAAAAAGTAATTCAACGACAAAGTAATATAACATATGAATCATAATATGATTAGGAGGGGAATTTAATTTCCTATTCCTGCAAGAGAGATGTTAGTTATACGAGCAACTAATATATTGCATAATGGATAAGTTCATAGTAAGCATCACACAATTAAAGAGTTATTACAAACCATAAGTTTGAAATCATAGTTTTTTTGGGAACCATTGTTTTTAAGAAAAGCTAAGGATGACCGCCGTTCTTCTTCAGTTCTTTGATCTCATCAAGGATCATTACAAGCGTGTCCTCCGTCATTTTGTTGCTTTTCACGACGAGCTCCTTTAGGTCCTCCACCTTTTTGTTAAGGTCTTCAAACCCTTTTTCCTGTGATATCTTTAACTTCCCAATTTTCTTCAGAAGCATCTCTTGAAGTTCAAGGATATATGCCGGTGCTTCTTCTTCTTCTTCTTCGCTTCCTTTTTCTTCGTCTCCTTGTTCTTCTTCCTCAGAATCTGAAACAACAATTTTCTTACCTCTCCTGGAGGATGATGATCCTCCTTCAGCTGCAAGTTTTTCTTCGGGAATGTTCTCATCAAGATCATGGTGTAGATTCATTCTTCCAAGTGCATGAACATCAAAAACTCGAGCCGGTTCTAGAATTGAGGTTTCATGATCCAAAGGCACATTATAGCTAATAAACAAGATTGTGAGATAGTGTCCATGAGCTAAGGTGGATGAGGGTCTATCAGAAGAAGTTGAAGCAAGAATAGAATCCATGATGACTTTGGCCCAATTGATGCGGATGTTCCCTAACAAAGCATAGATGCATTTGGCCTGCTTCTCAGATAGGATAGAATGACTTCCAGATTTTTGAGTGATGTTGTAGGATAATATATTTGCCAGAATTCTTGACGGATAGCGAATATCGCTACAGGGAAGTTTAGTCTGAAAATGCCTTCCTGGCAAATACATTCTCTCTAAAACACTTCCTTCAGTCATTTCTATTTTATCAAGCAACATGCCAGAATATGGAATGCCTAGGGCTTCTCCAAGTGATTTAACGGTAAAGGCAAGTTTTGTATCAAGAACTTTGGTGATAAAACGGCTTTTAGCAAGATCGTAATCCATATTAGCATAAAACAAGTGCACAAGCCTGGGATAGCAAAGATAAGTGTGTTCAGAGGAAAATAGGTTGGCCAAGTTCTGAAACTCTAGTATGCTATCAATGCCATAGTTTACAACATCATCAAGTTTAACAAATCTTTCATGGATGATGGGTTTCTTAGAGATTTTAATAAAGTGTTCATATGTGGTGTTCTTAAACAGATAGGGTAGGATAGTTTCTTTCTCAGAGGCAGATTCAGATGAGGTTTTTCTCTTCTTGGAAAATATTCCCTTGAGAGGCATCTAGATAGAGTAAAAACAAGAATTTTACAATACTAGATAAGCAAGGAAATCAAGGAAAAAAAATGAAGTAAGAAATTTTTACCTTGAGTAAATTTGAGAAAGAGATGAAGTTGGAAGAGCTCCAAGCAACCCAAGCACCAAGAAGAAATTTCAAGAGAGAGAGGGGAAAGGGGTAGTCGGCTACCCTAGGGTTTCTCTTGGGGGTTTTTAACATAGGATGAAAGATGGTGAAGAATAAGGGCCTTAGGATTAAGGGATGGATGGTTAGGATAGAGTTTTAGCTTATTGGGTATAAGTTGCCTTTGTGGTATGAACCCATTAACTCCATAGAACCCAATAGGAGTTAGTCAAAAAAACAAACCCAGAAATCCGCATACGTGCTGGTAGTCGACTCCCTCATGTAGGTAGTCGACTCCCTACTGGGTTGGGTCGTTTTCTCATCCCGAGGGGTTTTTGATCCAGGTTCGAGTGCGTTTTCTGAACACGAAATGTTTTTAAGAGTATAATGTAAACATATAAAAAAGAAAATATATATATATATTTTAAATAATTTTAATCATTTATATATAGCAAAAAAAATTGAGTCACACAAGAAGACTTCTGATGTTGATCCTTTTCGAGGCGTTGGATCTAGTTTTCTTCTTTTCATTTCTTTAGAGTACCTGAAAAAAATAAACGTTTTATGGTACTCTTTGGCTTTTGAGTCCGAGAAGTTAGTCTTTAGGAAGCCAAACCCAGTATGGTTTAGTTCCTTCATGAACAACATATTTATAATTTCTGTTTAAATGAATTTGTTGAACAAAGTCGGTAGTGTACCTTTTCTTTCGTTGATCAGATAATTTCTTTGGTATCCAGATGATCAAAAATTTATCGTTAGAATGATGCATCCTAGTATGCTTAACCCGTTTCTTGGTATGATGTGAATCATAACCGAGTCCGGTTTTGCTAGATGAGGCTTTTTGATCATTTATTATACTATCTAGCTTCCCTTTTCCTTTGTTGAAATTCTCAATAATTTTCATCGTAGCGTCGTATTTATCTTTGACAGATACGAGAAGATTATTCAGATTCTCCACCTTTTCATTTACCAATGAAATATCTTTTTGCAGAAAATCATTATTTTCTTTAAGGAGACTATTTTCTTTAGTGATTTCTTCTTTTTCTTTAGTATCCCTTTTAATATTTCTAAGTGTTCTTCTATGTTCTTTTATGAGCTTTTCATGCATTTTGCATAGCTCCTTATATGCTCCCCTATAATCCATGTCTTCATCATCACTTGATGACGAATCATTGTCGCTAGATGAATCATGATGTGAGCTTACCTTGGAGGATGTGGATGCTATGAAGCACATGTGTGCTGTTTCTCTTCTTTCATCGTTATCTTCTGCTGAGGATTCATCGGACGAGGAATCATCGCTCTGGTCGAAGGCTGCGTAAGCTTCCTTCTTTGGTCGTCGGAATTTGTTTCTTCCATTGTTTCGCTTTTCATTATTGTCTCTGTTCTTCCTACGATCTCTGGAATCACGATTGTTTCTCTCCAATGGACAGTCTCTCTTGACGTGCCCTGGTTTATTGCAACCAAAACAAATAATATCGTTAGTGGGTCTAAAAGAGCGTTTTCCATACTTACTTGTGATGAACTCTTTGAAGTTCTTTGAGATGAATGCGATATAGTCTTCTTTGTCCGTGTAATCGGAATCTTCCTCTTGGGCTTTGAACGCGAGATTCTTCTTCTTTGGGTTTTCTTCGATCTTCTTATCTTCTTCAAGCTCAATCTTATATGCCATGAGATTTCCCATTAGTTCTTCGATGGTGAGGTCTTTTACGTTATGAGCTTCTCGAATGGCAGTTGTCTTTCCCTTCCACTCGGGTCGGAGGGATCTTAGTATCTTCATTACCTGCTCATATTCGGAAAGTTTCTTCCCTAATCTTGCGAGCTCATTTGTAATATTAGTAAAACGAGTATTCACATTGGTTATACTCTCTCCTTCTTCCATTTTAAAAGATTCAAATTTTGAATGTAAAACATTTATGCGGGATTCTTTTACCTTTTCGGTTCCTTCGTGACTTACCTGAAGAGTATGTCATATTTGGTGTGCTGTCTCACATTGGGAGACTCGATTGAACTCATTTCCTGTTACGGCGCAAAATAGTGCATTCATTGCTTTTGCATTGAGATTAGCTCTCTTCTTGTCGTCGACAGACCATTTCCCAAACTCAACGTCAGTAGGTGCGATGTACGGGACTTTAGTAACGGTCCAAGCTTCAATGTCTAATGACTCTAGGTGAGTCTTCATTCGGATCTTCCAGCTAGCGTAGTTGGTTCCGTTGAACAGTGGTGGTCGCATGGTATTCAGTCCTTCAGAATGGAAAGATGTTGACGCCATCACCTTTGTAGCCTTGCTCTGATACCAAGTGTTGGATCCTGTGGATGGCAAACAACACTAGAAGGGGGGTTGAATAGTGTTGTGCAAATAGTAAACTTTTTCGATTGTTAATAAACGTCCTTCTAATGTTGCCTAAGAAACCAAGTAGAGCGATCTACGCTTGGTTCTTAATCAACAAAGTAATCTAATAATCACAGAGTAATTTCACAGCAGGTAGTCGACTCCCTATGAACAGTAGTCGACTCCCAGAGAATTTATAAGCACAGTTAAGATAGATAAGATTACAAGTAATACAAATATTATATCTTTATTCACAAAGGATAAAAGTAAGTTAATCTTTGCAATAGATGAACAACAATTAGCAAATAATAAAGTAAGAGCAAAGATAAACAAACACAGATAAACAATCGCAGACACAAGGATTTTTATCCTGGTTCCCCACAACTTTTGGGTACGTCCAGTCCCCGACCAATCCGGTACGAGATTTTCCACTATCTGCCTTGGCAAATACAAGCACCTAACTCCACTCGTTAGGATTTCCAACGACCTAGTCTTGACCAGGATTTCCAACTGGTAACACCTAGACTTGTCTAGGGTTCCAACAACAACACAATAAAATTGATATCCAATTCACCACAATAAATTGGTGGAGATTGGTTTTACACCCAGATTCTATAGCCAAATAATAATAGACAAAATTGCGTGTAGTGGCTTGATAGAATAAGATTCTAGATCACACAAAGATACGAATGAATTCTTTGTGATCTAGATCTAATGTTTTTCAAAAATCCTTAAACAAAAATCAAGAGAAAAGTAATACGGATTTAAAAAACAGTTAGCCAATAAAACGAGATTATGATCTTCAGAAAATAATAACAGAATTTGCAAGATCACAAATAAAACAGAATTGGCTAAAGAGAGAATGAGAGCTTAGAACTTTAGAGCGTTTGCACGAGAGAATTTGAATTCAATAGTTGTTGTGTTTTTCTCAATGAAAATGGTCCTCTATTTATAGGAGAAATCTGAGAGTTTGAAATTCAAATTACTTTGAATTTTGTCCCAAAAATCATGGGAGAAAATCGCTCAACGATATTTCAAAATTCAAGTCAAAACGTCAAACTTCGACAGCTGGTAGTCGACTCCCTAGGAGTGGTAGTCGACTCCCAGTGTGTTTCAGGAAATCTTGATTCTCAGCTGGTAGTCGACTCCCTACCTTTGGTAGTCGACTCCCAGAGGAGTTTTTCCTGCGACACAGCTAGTCAAACAAGTAGCTAACTCCAGGGTGTGTGGAGTTTCACTACGGAATTACAAAACGACTAGAGAAAGCTCTCAAAATCATTTTTGAAGATGATTTAAAAAATATTCAAAATCATTTTAAAATTGTTTGTGTGTGTGATTGTCTATACGATTTGGCTTTAACAATACCCTAAAAGACACAATACACTCACTATAGACTAGGACACGTCTTCGGAAGCTTGATCAATTTGATGGAGTAAATGTGAGCTTCACTTGAGCTTCTTGTTCTATTTGAGCTTCATCATTTGTTCTTAGCCACGTTCATCCTTGTCTTTGAGCGTAGATTGCGCTTCTTTGAGTATGAGTAAAGCTTTTCATTTGTCGCATATCCTGCACACTTAATTGTAGTGTAGTTAGTACACTAAGCTTCATTTGGTGTGCTCATCATCAAAATCACTTGGGGTGGAATTCAATTTTCATCAGTTATGACATACACACACACACATACACAAGCTAGTATTGTAGGAAATTTTCTTTCTGCGTTGTCACCCAAAAAATACATCATGGCTTCCTTCTTCGACGGAGCCATTCATGGTGATCTCAATATACTAAAACCCAACTGTATCAAAAATCTAATGAATAATATACTCTTTTTACTCATTGGTCGGATCATTCATTGGTCGAAAAAGTTTTATTATCATAAAATCGTTGAATTTCTAATTATAACGAGCAAATATCATAGGGTTCACTAAATTTTTGTTATATTTGACTTTACTTTATGAAGATCAACATAAATTGTCTCCATCATCGAAGAAGCATATGAAATTACACACACACACACACACACAATGCTAATGATTAGATAACCATATAATACGCTAGGATTTTTCTAGGTTTTTTGATATAGAAAGTTAGTGTTTTGGTGGAAAGATGTGATTTTTGATAGAAAATATGGATTTTTATGGTTAGGAAGATGGATTTGGAGAACCATGAGGGATTTTTATTGATAGAAAACTGAAAATAAAGGGGATACAATGATAGGATGAGTTATTTCGAGATGAACTCTCTCTCCCAAGCCATCAATTCTAGAGGACAGCCACTCCCCCGAAAAGACGAAATTCTCAACTTCTATGAAGTTTCTCACGATAATCCAACATGAGAGTCCCTAATCCCCACTGTTCATATATACATAACAAAATGAAAATAACAATTTGCAAAAGACACCTAAAACTGAAAATTACAAAAAGCCTTAGAAAACTAAAAATTACTAAAATACTCATAAGACTCCAAAATTTTCAGGTCTGTCCTTTTCTTCATAAAATGTGTTCTCATCATCACTCTGTCCCTGAAAACCCACCTTGTCCTCAAGGTGGTGCATGAAAACCATGGAATACTACTCCAAGTGATGATGCATGTCTCCTCTCGACTCGTCCTCCACTATGTCATCCTCATCCTCATCCACAATCATAAGTTGGAGCTTGCGAACTCCACAACGATGCCATGAGATAAACTTCTCATCGCACTTAAAACACAACCCCCTTCTATCTCTTCTCCTGCACCTCAGCCTCTATTCTCTTCTTAAGCCTCTATTCTCTTCTTGAACTGCTAACCCGACTTCGACTCATCGCGTTTCTCGCTGTTAGACTGCTCTGCCCTGTTAATGTCTTCAGTCCCCCTATTGGTTCCTGGCTACAAAAATTGGGTCGATTCCAAATGCCTGTAAACATCCTCTCCTCGGTAATAGATCATCTATCAACTGCGCTAGGTCCATTGTCTTCAGCAGTTGCCTAGGCTGATAACTGATGAGTGCAGAGTTCTGCGTGAATGGTCGGCTTGAGCCCCTTCATGAAGCTCCCCTCCAGAGTCTCCTCCAAGATGTGCTTGGCTCACTCTAAGAGTGCCTCAAACTTCTTTCTATACCCCCTGACGATGCCCTCCTGCTTGTGCTAGGTCCATTGTCTCCAGCAGTTGCCTAGGCTGATGACTGATGAGTGCAGAGTTCTGCGCGAATGGTCGGCTTGAGCCCCTTCATGAAGCTCCCCTCCAGAGTCTCCTTCGAGATGTGCTTGGCTCACTCTAAGAGTGCCTCAAACTTCTTTTTATACTCCCTGACGATGCCCTCCTGCTTGACCAACAGCAATGCTCCTATAGGTTTCCTCCATTGGTGTCACGAAACATATCCACCAAACAATCCTTCAGCTCTTTCCACGTATGTATAGGCCATCTCTGTTCCATTTACAGAAAACAAAAGAGCGCTTCCCCTTCGAAACAGCCGACGGCCGCCTCCAGTTTCTGCCTCTCCGTTATGCGAGTGAACGCAAAGAACCTCTCTGCTCTATAGATCCAGTCATAAGGATCATCCCCCTCAAATACGGGCAACTTCAGCTTTCTTACTATGCCATCTAGACCAGGATTCCTACTGATCTGCTCTCCCTCCTACCTGCCCGAAGTGATGAGAATGATATGTGTCTCGTCATATGTCCTTGGGTTGCCCATAACCCCCGTAGGGCGTTGTCTCTATCGCTATAGACTATCCAGCCATTATGTCAAGCGTAATTGCCAACATCCTCCTCAAAACACGTGTCCTCGTTATAATCACCCTAAAATCCTCGTAGACCGGAGGAACTCGATGTCGTCACCTTTCTGCCCCAAACTGAGGCCCACGAAGCTCTTCCATGTCATCCTCATGCCCAAGAGGAAGCCCAAAATTGTCGTCGAAGTCTCGACGAGCCCCTCGAAAGCCTGGATGCTCCATAATTGACTTGGCAGGACGTTGGCGGGCCGTCGGGGGACCTCGGGGGGCTTGGGGGCCCTAGTGGCCATGTCGTAAGGCTGCAGGGAGCCCTGCGTCCTTGTAGCAGGGCTGCCAGGCCCTAACGGCCCTGCAGGATGCATGCAGAGGCCGGACGACCCTGCAAGGAAACCCAGGACCCCCGGTGATGCCGGATTAAGTCCTCGCCCATCTCCTCATCTACCGCATCTTTTCCGAAGTAGTGATCCGCATCCTCGAGGATCTTTCGATAAAATCTTCTGCTTTTTCCTTCCATTTCTCTAAAACTTTCGCCTTTGAACTTGAGATCCTAGGGTAAATTGTTAAGCCACTTTTTGCACAATAGCCTCCAACCATGCATCCAATTTTGCATACATCCGATGCCTCCAACCCTTCTATCACCACTGTCGTCATGGATTCCATCAACGTGAAACGCTCCTCCATGGTTTTCTTCAAGTCTTTAATTTCACCATCATATTTCTCATCCAAAGCTTCAAACTTTTTCTTCGATCTTGTTGCCGCCACGAGGATTGTACCGCATACCACTTGATATGATTTTTCTAGGTTTTTGATGTAGAAAGTTAGGATTTTGATAAAAAGATGAGAGTTTTGATGGAAAAGATGGATTTTTAGGGTTAAGAAGATGGATTTTGGGAAAAAGGAGAGATTTTTATTGATAGAAATTTGAAAATAAAGGGGATACAATGATAGGATGAGTTCTTTCGAGAGACACTCTCCCCCAAGCCGTCAATTCTAGAGGACGACCGTTCTACCGAAAAGAGGGACTTCTCAACCAAAAATAAAAATTTGCAAAAGACACTTAAAACTGAAAATTACGAAAAGTCCCCCTAGAAAACTGAAAATTACTAAAATATCCCTAAGACTCCAAAATTTCCAGAGTTGCCATTTTCTTCATAAAATACGGTCTCATCATAATACCATGATGCAGAACATTCAACTTGAGTCATCTTAAAGTTCACTCTATAATCCATGTTGATGGTTCCAATTTTTAGGGTTGGAAGAGGAGCCAAGCGGTCAATAATCGAGTAGTCCAATAGAAAAAATTATGGCACATGAATACTGTAATTTGTGTCATGAGCCATGCATGTGCTTACTTTGATCTAGCCCACACATGGCATGATTGGAGGCACGAATTCAACCCCAATGAAATGAAAGGGCCACTGGGCATTGTCAATTGTGTATAAATTATAAATATAATTGTTAGTTACCAAGCAAAAATTAGCCTAATTAGATGCTTAACACTTAGAGATCTCTCTAGTCCTATGTTTTGATTAGCTTCTACACAAATCTAAATTAGCTAAAAGCATGCAGTGTCCCATTTTTTCTTCCTAATAGGGTATATATGATATTAAGTAACATTGATTATTGATATCTTTAAAGTCTTATTGCAATGTATCGAATCTATCAACATTTAAAATGTTTTTGAAACTTTTAACTATACAAAACTAAAGAAATATAACTAGACATTTTTTGAGTAGTAACTCAAAACATTACTAACATTTTCAAAAAAAATCATTAAAGCCTATAAAGTTTGTAATCACTTAACACCATTGGGCAGTCATCTCCACTCATCCGGTTAGAAATTAATTGTTTGATGATGAAACTACCTTTTCTCGTCTTCCTCATTTTAACTTTCATTCTTGGGGGAGAACCCAAATTTTCACTTCATTGATTTCACAAACTCTCTATTCCTCTTTTTTAAAATATATTTTTGGCTTTGGTTGAGTGGCTTGTTGATCTTTCTGAGCTGCGCTTTAATCATTCTTAGCTTTTTCAGATTTCTTGCACGTGTGAATGTGGTAGAATGTTTTGGCATCATAAGAGACCAAGCAATGAAAGATCGAGGCAAAGAGGAGAACGAATCCATCTGTTCTTTGCCTCAACTGTCATCGTGTTCTTTGCTATCAATACCATCCACCACCTTCAACCTCCACCAAATACCACCTTCATCTTCATTGATCCCCACTTCACCCCCATCAAACACCACATCCATCTCCATATTCATCACCATCACCATCATCTTCACCTCAGATACCATCCCTCATCACCATCGACATGCAACAACAGTGATATCATCAGAAACAAATGAACAAGGAGTTGTGATGGTTGGAGAAGGCAAGGCGTGGGCAAATAGCATTTGGTAGCAGTCGCAAGGTACATGCAGCAATGACACCGACTGCCTGAATTCTGCGTTCGCATCCGCATAACGCTCAGAACAAATTTCTTTGAAAAAAAGGAATAAAGTGTCGAAAGGAAGAAGACTCAAACGGTAATTTGTACTCACACAAATAATATTTTGTGGTTTAAGAGGAAATCACGATCGGGTGTGTTAAGTGATAAATAATTATATGGGTCATAGTGATTGTTTAAGGAAATGTTAGTTATGTTTTGAGCTATTACACATATTGTTATGCAGACATCGTATCCAATTCTAATTCATTAGTCTAGCCCTTTTATAAATCGATCGAATCGGTTGATCAAAAGCCAAAAGAGTTAAATAATCAAACAAAACATTCTCATATTTAAACAAGTCAATCAATATTAAACATTGGGTTCTTTCTTTTTTTACAAAAAGAAAAAAGCCAATACTCTATCTTTAGGCGTATATGTTAAATTACAAAAGATAAGTTTAAATAAACTTTGGAAATGAATTTTCCTGATTTTAGTATTTTATGATTATTTATATGAAGTTTTAAAAATGTTTATATCTAAGTTAGCATAATAGCCCTAAACCGTCATACTTATTTTCTTCTTGAATTTGTTTAAATAAATATTTCTTTCCCCTAAAAATAGTTTTATTCTTTTATACAATTTAAATATTTTATTAACTAGAAGATGGTTATATTTTTATATGAATATAATATTTCATGGCTAGAAATAATTTATAATTATTTTCTGATGAGTCTCAAACACAAATGCAAAAATAACATAATGGTTAAGAATCAGTTGTGTACAGGAAGTCACTAGTTTGAGTCCCGTCGGGTGCATCTAAAATCTAATTTTAACTTTTATTCTCTTTTATTCATTTTTACATTTTTTTACAGGTCGAACCAGCCCCAAAATCTTCTACCGATTCTTTTCCTCTCCATGTCATTATCTATTCCAATAAGATTAATTATTATAATAATAAAAATGATAATAAATAATACTAATAACAACAACAACAAAAAGCTCATAGATAATTATGTAGTAACTATACTAAATTATAGGTAATGAAAATTAAAATAATAACGATTTAAATCGCTCTCACATTAACTAACGTCCATAACAAATAATAATATTAACAATGATGTTAATACTAATAAAAGTAGAAATAATTATCAATATACCAATAATTACCCATATAAATCCTCAAATAATTGACACTCTCGTCCCTTTTAAAAGCTAATTATAAGTAGTAATAATAATGGTAATAATAATGATGTTTATAAATAATAATAATGGTTAATGAACAATACCATAATAAATAGTAAACAATATAATAATAATACCAACGATCATGAATATCACAATAATACCCAAATTCATTTCTAAATTAGAACACATTTAATCCTAATTAAAACATGTTTGAATTTGAATTTAAAATTCAAATTAAATTCCTAATTACAATCCCTACTAAAACTCATGATTTAATGACTAATTAAACCCTATTTAAAATTCAGAATTAAACCCATTTAAAAGCTCATTTACACATAATTAAATCGCATTTAAAACCTAGTGCATTAAGAACTAATTCAAAATTCAAATCTAATTAAAACCACATTCAAACTTATTAAAATCTCTGATTTAAATCCTAATTAAAACTAAGTTTTAATTCAAAATTTGGAAACCTAAATTAAATTCCTAATAAATTGCTAAACATATTTCCTATTAAGACCCAGAGAGTCCCTGCATGGTGGATGGTCAACTTAAATACTAAACAATTACGATTAGGGATAAGCTTAATAACAACCAAAATAATTTATATCGGAATAATGATAAATAAAATGATCGCAATAAAACAACAGTAGAGAGAGAATCAAACTAGAAAGTAGAGCGTAAACACCAATGAATTTATCCTGTTTCAGTCTCTCTGACCAAATCCAGAGCTCCTCGTTGAGATTTCCACTATACCCCACTTACAAACAGTAAGACAAAAACCTTATAACTTGGGAAACAAACTTAACAATTGCAAAACCTCCCATCTCAACACCCTGAGATGGGCAAAATACCACTATCAATTTAGAGCGAGCAACACCTTACAACCGAGGCAAACACCTTATAACCGAGCCCGAGATAAAAACTTTGTAAAACAAAACTTACAATTCTCCCATATCATTTGAAGATTTGTGCGCTTGAATATAGAAGTGACTATAGGAGAGGGTTTCTATTCTATAAGATCCAGGCAATGTAGGGTAGAAACTAAGGATTTTTCTTCTTTTCTTGGCTCACAAAGGATATGAAAAACTAATGGTATTTTGACCAATCAAAATGATTTTTTTTCTTTTTCATATATTTTTCGTATCTAATAATTGAGAATTATTCTTTATTTATAGAATGGAAATTCTGTGAAAGGAAATGTCTGATTAACCCTTTACAATGGCTAAAATGGCTTTATTTTCAAAGTCAATTCCACCAACAGTTAATTGATTGATCGACTAGAGAAGGATCATTAGTCGACTGGCGGTTCTTCAATGGTTGACTAATGATTCTTCATTGGTCGACAAAACTAAGCCGGCCAGACTTTCATTCTTCTATTAGTCAACTAAAATTTCTTCCTTGGTCGACTAGTGAAGTCTTATTAGTCAGTTAATGGTTCTTCATTGGTCAATTAATAGCTCAAAACTGGCTAGTTGATTTCTGATAAGTTAGTCGACTAAAGCCATATTTTTGTCGACTAGCAGGCTTCTCAATCCATACTTTGAGTATGAAACCTACGATTTTGATAATAGTTAAGCCTTAGATAAATCTAAAGCTTTTCCTATGGTTACATGTGTGTGTTGCATCTTCAAAGTTTTATAAATAATCTAAGACAAGAAAGAGAAAATACATCAATTTACATAATATATAATTGTTAGATTGATAAATGTAGTCCTTTTGCCCCATGTCCTTGTCATAGATGACGTCATTTATTCTTATTGTCTTGTTGATATTTGCTAGTATAAGTCCTTGTCATCCAATCTTAAGCTTTATGAGTCAAGTCTTAAGATGCACATCACCTAATAGCTGTAAAAAACACATTAATGCAAGTATTATGTTTGCTCATCATCAAACTATATATTGAGAAATTCTAATAGTCAACAGTTACCATCTAAATCGACCTGCTAGACTAACCCAATTAACCAAATCTGCTCATATCCTAAACCCTACCTGAAACCCAAAAACTAAATAATAACCTTATTCTTATAAATCTCCTCACTTCTTCATCTCTCTTTTCCCGAGCAGCCTCCTCTCCCAAGCATATCTCTCAGTACCCCAGCATTTCCATGTCTCTTTCTCGGTCTCTTTCTCTCTTGTCCAACAAACACCGCTGCCTCTCAACCTCATGCCCACCTCTCTCAACCTTCTGATCTCTCTTTCCTTCACTTTCAAACTCCAACGCCACTACCCAGCTCATAATCGATCGTTGTGCCCAGCCACGATTCGGGGACACTAAAGCCTACTGTCAAACCATATTGAGCATTGCTGTCGAGACCCACTACAGCATACAGTTAAACCATTGCCCTTTGTTGATCTTCACTGAGCCACCGAAGCCCTTACTGGCCACCTTCGATCATGTCGGGGTTACATCAAAGTCTTGTCGATCTCGTTAGAACCGCAACACAACCAAATCGACGTCGATCAACCACGTTAGAGTCTTGATTCCTCAACTAAGCAGTCTACCATCATTGGGAACGCCTTGAGGTAGGTTCCCCGCAATTTAATTTAAATTAGTATGGTAAATTTGCTTGATTCTTGGTTGGTAATTTGGGACCTGGCTTTATTATGGGTTTAATTGATGCTTCAGCATGGGTAATTCATTTGCTTGATTAATGGTTAGGTTTCGAGATGGTTTATTTTGATTCGTATTACTGTTTTGCTTTTGATTAGGTTTGGATCCATGCCTCATGGCTATGTTGCCCTTTGTAAGGCTTGGTTCTTTAACTTTGGGGCTATTAAGCTTTCGATTTTTGCCATCCATTAGGCTCTCACTCCCTGTTTATTTCATATGGCTCATGTCTAGTTCAGTTAACACTTTACATAGATTGTTGCCCTCTGTTTTGCCTCTTGTCAACCCATGTTGGCTCAGTTTTATCCTCTTGGAGCTATTTGATTTACGTTGACATCATTTATCTTAGGGCTATAGTGATTTTTAATGAGTATGATACTTTGATGGCTTCAACCTATCACTGCATCTTGGGCATTGCACATTTGTGCTAATACGGGACATGTAACCATGCATAAATGATAAGTCCCTTAGCTTCACCCATGACTACGCTCATATACATGACTTGGGCTATGCTGATATTGGTTTCTATGCTATGTTGGATGATTAGATTAGATTATAGGAATGGTTAAGCTCGTGTTTCGTATTTTGTAACATACTTTTGATTTACATAACAGCCTATTATTACGAGTAATATTATTGAAAATCCCTTAAGGCAAAGTCCAAATCACATCATGTTATTGAATATATGCCATTCAACCCATATTCCGATTACGTTATTGAGACTCCCTCCTCATACTATGATATATTACACAAGTCTCTTAGCCAATGTGCCAAGCCTTGACCCTACTTCATATTTCAGTATTGTCTGTTTATGGATTAATAGATTAATCCGAGAGATAAAATGATAATAATAAATGGTAAGTGACATGGAAACTTAAAATAAGAATTGTGCAAGTTAGATAAATTTATAATTTATGTATGTTGGCCTTTCTTTGTTATCTTGTTACCCAACACATGCTAGGAGTGGAAACCATACAAATTCGCTATATTAATTTACCATGCATGCCTATTATAATTGATATTGTAACTTTTCATGCACCTAACATTATATCGCTCACTATCTACATCACTATATTTAACATATGATTACCGAGACCGACACCATATCTATCACTATCACTATAGAACATTCACTGATTATGACATTATCTATTCACTATACTTGATTACATATTCACTCATCATGATACTAGATTTGCCACCATACCTAATTATCGTATCTAATTAGATGTTCATGATATGGTATCTGGTACTGTTCCTTATTACTATATCTAACTTTATGATTGTTGTATATATATTCGCTGTACTAGACAATGCACTATTACATGACACCTGGGAATGTGAAACTAATGGTATCAGAAGATGGGCGAGCGATAAGAGTCCTTAATGTATCTATGTTTTTCACCTACCAAAATTTGAGATAGTGTTATATTACTCTATTCATATTTTTCACCTTCTAGCATCGGAGGTGAGGTTATACTACTCTATTCATGTTTTTCATCATCTAAAGGAAAGATTATTTATTGTTGGCATCTAAAGATGCGCAAACAAAAGGCCCGAGATCTTGATTATACCCAAGTTACATATCGTACTCTCGAATATAAGCACAACACTAAAATAGAAGCATTGCGTTGTTATTGTTACAATTAGTGACATGAACCTATAAGTATTTATCTTGCTTAGTCATTACATATCTGTTCGCTATCATTTATCACCATTCTTGCTTTTAGTAATGCTATCTATACACATGCATGCTACTATAGATGTTGCTATGTTGTATTTCATATGCTTATCATATTTTATATGATCCATGCTACTATTTTACCATGCATTTCATATTTTATGTTAGTTTATTCTTATTAGGAAGCCCTTCACAAGCATTGTATTACTAACGGATATTTCTTCTCCAATTGTTATTGTTCCTGTTGGGAATATTTGTTAAGTATGGAGATTTTTTAGAAGATCTTCCTTGTAGGACAAACCTACTTTCCATAACAGACATTGGTACTTTCCATAATAGACATTGGTACGTAAGTTTTCTACCATTATTCATTTATATTCCTTTTCATACTGTCGCATCTTTATACCATGTTAGTCTTTTCATGCTCTCCTTATAGTCATACTTCGTGCCTTTCCTACTAGTTAATCTTGGATTTTACATGATATTATTGTAGTTAATCATTATGAGTCGGTGTTCTAAATATCGGTCTGATAACCGATGTATCGACCGCAATATCGGAATTATCACTGGGCCGATACGATATAGGCTATTATAATGTGGTTTCCGATATTTGAGGAAATATCACCGATATATCCGGTTTGGGCCGATATTGCGGCCAATATTTCCTTTTGAAATATCGGCCGCTATTCATTATTTTTTAAGTTCGGTTAGCAGGTCGGTCCACTGAAAAGTGGATCCGACCCGACCCAAATCCATTAGTTAAAACATAAGGCCATTGGGTTTTTGGAGAGAAAATCGCGAGTTTTCCCTAATCACCGCTCAGCTCCTCACGCTGCTTCGCTCCTCAAGCCGTTTCGATCAGCCGCATCAATCGAAATTTTTTGACGGAAGTCGGTTCGCCGTTCAATGTTCAATCTTTGCAAGGGAGGGTTTTCCAATCAAGGTAAGTATCCATTCCTTTTTTTTCATTTTTGTCAATTTTTTTCAATTTTTTGATTTTTTTTCTAGTTTTGGGTTTTTTGTCGATTGAGCTTCGACATACTGCGTTCAATGGTTGCAAGGGATGGTTCTTCCAATCATTGCAAGGGACGGTTTTTCGACCAAGGTAAGTATTCGTTCCCCTTTTCCCCATTTTTTTAAAAAAATCAATTTTTTGATTTGTTTCCTCCTAGTTTTGGGTTTTTTAGTTGATTGAGCTTCGGCATGCGGCGTTCGATCTTCGCAAGGGAGGATTTTCCGATCAAAGTGAGTATTCTTTACCCTTTTTCATTTTTTTCATTTTTTCATTTTATGATTTTTTTTAGTTTTGATTTTAACATTTTTACAGTAGACGTATACATATTGGATGTTTTTTTATTTTCAGTTTTTTCGGTTTATCATATTTGTTTTGCCACAGTTGCCATCTGCATAAATAGGTGCCCTCTGTCAAATGAATGTATTTTATTTTAGAGTTGCATGTTGCAAGAGATGTACATACTAATTTGATTGCATACATACTGGATGTTTTTTATTTTCAGTTTTTTTTTTCAGTTTATCATATTCGTTTTGCCACAATTGCCATCTGCATAAATGATTGCCATCTGTTAAATAAATGTATTTTATTTTAGAGTTGCAAGTTGCAACAGATTTACTTACTAATTTGACTGCAAGCAAAAAATATGTAAGATGGTGAATAATGATGGCTGGAGTATCAATCTGCTCACTTGAGGGGGAATAGTTTTTTGCCCCTTGGTTCATTTCAGTTTTGGGTACTTTAAACAACACATCCTATAGTTTATACTTTCTTAGATACATCTATTCTTTTATTTGATATCATTTTTAAGTCTCTAATATGACAGTATGATATTTAGTCAATATCTCTGATATTCATGTTTAACGAGAGAAGTCTGAGCAAAACATACTTTTATGTGAGTTAGTATAGTTTATAACTTCTTAGATACATCTATGCTGACATATATCATCATTTTTAAGCCTCTGATATGACACTCCGATATTTGATCGATATCCCCGATATATCCCCGATATCCGCAATCCGATATCAAATTCTTAGGCCGATACACGACCGATATCCGATATTTAGAACAGTATTATCAGTTAGAATAAAAGGAACATGTCGTTTTGTTATAGATGCTAAACGTATCTTAATCAAAAGGGTGAATCCCAATTAGGTGTAGGCTTGTCACTTTTTTGTTTCTCTTAGCAAACTAGGAAGTGGGGCATAGCGCTTAAACTACTTTAGCAAACCGAAGGTCGGAAAATGACATGAAATAAGTAGCCATGCTTTAACATGATACAAGAATGAATGGGTCAATTCAAGGCGGCACATGGGCCAGCCCATTATCCAATGGATAGATACAAGGATTTATAGGTTATATGATCTTTGTGTCATGCCTAAGCCAAGGTAATTTTATATGAGGTGTGTTCAGACAGCCAAGCACAACACTTCGTTAGTATAAATATGCAAAAATATAAGGTTCGTTAGTATAAATATGCAAAAATATAAGGTTCGTAGAATCGTCTGGTCAATGTGATAGGATTTCAATGCAGCATAAACCAACATTAAAACCGATACCCAACCTTCATTTTGTAATTGTGTTAGGGTGTTTTCTTACCACAGGTTGGTTGACTGGAGGGCCGAAGGTCAGCGCGATCACGAAGGTCACGTGCGGCCTCCGGGAGCGAGATACAGCTCGTTCAGCTTGGCGAAGAGAGTGCGGGTCCGAGCGTCGATGTGCCGAAGGGAGTCCTCGACGAAGTGACGGCCTCCGTGCGTGTGGAGATGAGCGGACTCGGGGGCGAGCGCGTTCGGCACTGGGCTGATTCGGCGCCGAAGGGTAGCCTCGGTGCAGTTGGATCTTCTTGACCTGAACAGACGAGAAAGCTCGTCAGGGGGTCGAACATTGGTTCCGACCAAGTCCCCTCTGATACCTAAGTCAGAACGGATTTGAAGAATGCTCGGTGGAATCGGTATGGCTCACGAAGAGGCCGATACGCGAGTCCTTGAGCCGAGCTGTGGAGGAGAACTATAAGGTGGGAGATAAGGTTATTCAGGAAGAATACCTCGGAGTTTTTGGTATCCCGAAAGTGGTCCTTTTCCACGTTATTCTTCAAGTTGCTTTATAAGAATCTCCCTCGGCCACGTCCCCTCGACGTCCCCCATTTCGCACCCAGTATCCGCCGCTTTGATGGTGCCTTCATGGGTCATGAAAGTGGGCGCAATGAGGCTCTTTAATGGTGATTAAGGGGGCGCAATTTAAGGTGAGTGGTTAACTCCCGCTGGCGTGGGTCAGCGGCTATGTTCGTATCGGTCCGAGGCCGGCCTGACTTCGAGTCTTCGTGGGGGCCACGTTCTCTCCATGCCCGTAGGCTCGCAACATGGGCTTGTGCCGTTCGGTCTTGGCCCATCCTGAGAGGGTCGTATCAATTGCCCCCATCGCTCGGGTCGTTCGTATTCTGACGGTTCGGTCCGAGAGATGTGACCTGTGTGGAGTTGACAGGAGCGTCAGTCGAGGTAGTGGCATTGAATGAGTGCCATCATAGCGCTGCCTGGTTGGACTTCTCCCGCCTCTGGGAGCGGAATTCAAAGTGTCGCTTGCTGCAGGATGTTGCCACACGTCTTTTCTTGAACGGCCTAAATTCGAAATTGTCTCTCATATAAAATCGTCGTTCTTTCAGATTTTTCCTTTACGCTTCCCATTTCGATTTTGCTCCTCCGATTTTTAACGAATTCTTCTTCGTCTCCTCCTTCAAATCCTTTCAAGGTAATCTCCTGTTTCCATTTTTGCTATTTGATTTTGTTTCGTGGTGGCACTGAGGATAGGAACCCCCTCTTCTAGGTCTGATAGTCCTTCTGAGCCTCGGCCGCTCCTCGATAAGGGGAAGGGTCTGTTATTTGAGGACCCAGCCCGTCGGGATGATGCCCTTTCGACAGAGGAGTTCGATGTCCCTCCGGTGATCCTTCGATCGGCATCCACCGTCTCCTATTCCACTGCCGAGGAGATTAGGACGAGATACCTCTGTCACCCGTATGATGTTCGGGTTTCCTTTGCCGATGAAAGAATCTGCTTCTCAGGGAGTCGCGAGGTCGGCGTGTACGTTGATATGTTCTGTGTGGGTCTCCGCTTTCCTCTCCACCCCTTCATTATCCAGGTTCTGGAGTTCTTAGTGGTAGCGCTATGTCAGCTGACCACATATTCGATCCCGGCCTTGGTGGGGTTCATCATGATCTGTAATGTGTATGGGTTGGAGCTGACCCTGCCCCTCTTCTTCTACTATTTCAGGGTCCAGTTGGTTGGTCAGGGGTCATGACAGCATATTCGCGCCCGAGCGGGGAGGGAGTGTTTGTTGCCCCGCTGGGTTGGCGACTAGAGTAGAAACTACGTTTTGTCACCTTTTCGGAAGACGCTGTAATCCTGACCGGTTGGGGAAGCTTGTGTCGGTATGACTTGACATTGTCCCTTTCCGAGGCCGATTAGGCTGCGGTCAGGCTTTTGTAGGGTTGACACTTGTGGAGAGGTCGATCTGGCCCTTGCTAGACGATCTCCTCCTCAAGAATGTCATGTGGTCCTCTGTTATACGCTTTTTTCCTTCTGCCCTTCTCCTTTGCTTACACTGATCTTCCTTCTGCAGAGATGGCGGGTCGAGAGTTCGGTCGCGACGTGCACGAACTCATTCGTCCGGGAGCCTCTAGTGGGCATGGAAAGCCTTCTGGTCACGTGCCTCGGCGCACGGTGGAAGAATAGATCCGCGCGGTCGACGTCGCTGTTGGGATGCTGGAGCCAGCGGTCGTTCCCCGCCACCGTCCCAGGTTGTTGTCGATCTCTCTGCGGCGGGGGACTTAACCGACGCTGATCCCGGTTCTGCCCGTGGCAAAGGGCCTGCAGGGGCGCGGGGCAGGGCTCTTGAGCACCGGCCGGGAGCTAGTGGGAGCGAAGAGATGCCCCCATTTGGAGTCTGGAAGGCCTGAAGAGAGGAAGAATAGGAAGGGGAAGCGCGGACCCTCGGTGGCGCCTGACTCGCCGATCGTCTCTGGGGCGATCCCCTACGTGGTGGAGGTGGCCTCTTCTGACCGTCGCGCTAAGCAGACCCCGGTTGGCGCGGGGGCGCCCTGTCTGTGCTTGGGGCTGGTCCGGAGGTCCCGTCTGACGGATCGGTTTTCACCAATCGTGACGTTGACGTCCAGCTGGCACAGAGCTCCGTCCTCCCGAGAGACCGCTCTTTGTTGGAGGTCTGCTCCAAGAGTCTAGCGAACTCCCTGGTGTGGCAGATCCAGCAAGTCAGTCCCTTTCTTGCCTCCGGCTCTGTTTTGTTGCAGTCGTCACTTATCCCTTCCTCCTGCAGACTTCCACGATGGCCGTAGAGGCACAGCATCGCTCGAAGCGGGTGGACGGTCTCGAGGCGACCCTGGCGCAGGAACACCTGAGGGCTAAGGCGGTCGAGCAGGCAGCTGAAAATGCCTGTTCGGAGGCTCATTGTTCGTAGCGTCGGGTCGACGAGCTCACCTCAGAGGTGAGGAGCCTGATGGAGGCTCAGACGACCGCCGAGAGGTCCGCTATGGAGGCGAAGGAGGCGTTCCGTCAGGAGAGGAACATGCTCTGGGCCAAGCTGGGCGCCCTGCGGCAGGTGGACCCTGCTCGACTCGTCGAGAAGGTCGAGAGGGGTTACGAGGAGGTGCTGGCGCCGAGGATCGTGGAATCTCTCTGGGGGCGTTCCAGGCATATAAGGATATCCTGGCCCTGCGGATCGTGGGGGCCTTTCGGGAGGGGTTCTTGAGGTTCGTGGAACGGGTCCGACAGACGCTTCCTTATCCTCCGACCGGTCCCGAGGAGTCTGCTCGATCGGGGCAATGCAAGGCCCCAGGGAATGCCTCTTCCCGGGCCCCAGTGCTGTAGGCAGCATATCCCCTTTTTTGTCCCCCTCCTTGTAAAAAAGAACTTTTTTGAATGCAAGAGTTTAGTTTTGAAACTTCAACCTTGTTGTGCTCCGGTATACTTTTGCCAAGTGCTTTCTGGGATTGTGTCTTTGACTCGGTGTTGCCCCTCCCGCTGTGTATGCCGAGGTAATTCGCCACGGAGGTAGTTCGCTGGTTTGAGTAGCGGGAGGTTTTTTTGTTGAAGGAGTCACCGGCATGTTGGGGAAGTTGTCCCGAACCTGCGGTCGATGGGGCGATCGGCCTGCCGGGGGTTCCCCCAGTCTTATGACCTGTCGGAGTGATCGGCCTGCTGGGGGAGTTGCCTCAGCTTTACGATCGACCGCAATGGTCCGCCTGCTGGGGAGCTGCCTCCAGCTTTGCGGCCGACTGGATGATCGGCATTCTGGGGGAGTTGCCCCTAGCTCTACGGTCGATCGGAGCGATCGGCCTGCTGGAGGAGTTGCCCCAGCCTCACGGTCGATCGGAGCGATCGGCCTGTTGAGGGAGTTGCCCCCAGCCTCACGGTCGATCGGAGCGATCGACCTGCTGTGGGAGTTGCCCCGCCTCACGATCGGCATGGTCGGCCTGCTGGGGGAGTTTCCCCCAGCCTCACGGTCAATCGGCATTGTCGGCCTGCTGGGGGAGTTGCCCCAGCCTCACGGTCGATCGGCATCGTCGGCCTGCTGGGGGAGTTTCCCCAGCCTTACGGCCGATCGGAATGGTCGGCCAAATGGGGGAGTTGCCCCCAGTCTTACGGCCGATCACGAGGGTTGGTATGGCGGAACGGAGAAAAACACGGTTGCTCTGTGCGAACTTGCATTTCATTTTCAGAACTAGGAACACTTTCGAAAGAAAAAACATGGAAGATAATGGCGAGCTAGTCTCGCCTGGAGGAGGAGTTGCGGCTAATTGTCCCGCCTTCATACTCGATGCGCAGAGCGGTCTGGACAACGTTCACCTTCTCTCCTTTGTCCATCTGTTTGGACGTCCCTTCTCCGGGGGTTGCCTTTGGGGTGTCGACAAAGTTCTTCAGGTGACTGTGACTGTTCAGCTGGTCGATGTCTTTCTTTAGGTGCCAGCATTCGTCAGTGTCGTGACCATTGTCCTTGTGGTACCTGCAATACTTTTCATCATCCCTTCGGCCACCCTTCATCTTCGGGGATGGCTTGCCGATGTGGCCCTCTTTCTGAGCCTGCGTCAGGACGGCATCCTGAGTCGCGTTCTGCCTGGGGGCCACGCTTCCTCCCTGCGCTGCTTTTCCCTTGCCTTCTTCTCCCGCTTGTGGTCTTCCGGTTCACGTCGCTCGCTTTCGTCCCGTTTGGAGCTCCGTTTGGTTCCCGTGGGGAGATCTCCTTCCTCTGCTGCTAAGTCCTCTTCCGTCAGCATGTAACACTCTGCCTGGGCTATTACATCGGCAAGGTCCTTCGCGGGTTTGTTGTGTAGCGACTTCTTTATGCCACTGTGTCGGAGCCCTTTCTTCAGGGCCATTTTCACGACCATCTCGGGGTAACTGTCCGCATTTAGCCTCTCAGCGTTGAAGCGTCGCATGTAACTCCGTAGGGTTTCACCCGGTCTCTGTATCATATTGAACAGAAGTTCTGAGTTCGGCTTTATTTGTCGGCCGGTCATAAATTGCTTGCGGAATTTTTGGGTGAGGTCTTGGAAGTTGCTGATGGGCCGGTTGGAGAGGCTGTTGTACCAATTCCTGACGGATTTCCGAAGGGTGGAATAGAAGCGACGACAAAGCAGGGCATCGTCGGCCCCCCTGAAATGCAATGACTCCCGCGTAGTCCATCACGTGATCTTCTGGATCTCCAGTGCCGTCGTATTTCTCTAAGGTCGGCACCTTGAATCTGGATGGTACTCGTGCATTGGTGATGCTCCTTGCTAACGGACAACGGTCGTCCATGGGACCTCCCCGGTCTCTTTGGCCTGCTGGCACCTCGACGCGAGGCCGGGTTGTCCCGACAGGTTGACGGGGGTTCGAGGAGAGTCCGCTCGACGGCCATCCTGACTGGGGATAGGCGTCAGTCGTCGAGTGCTCCTCCTTTCGAGACGGTCTTCCTGATCCCTACGCCTCCTCTGACAGGGGCTTTCGCTTCGACCCCGCCGATCCTTGGCGGTTCGATGGCTGGGTAACCGTCGACGCGTTGAGCGAGATCGCCTGGATGAGGCCGTAGTTGACTCGCCCCTGGTCCATTCGGCCCTTCCATCCACCTCACCCTGGAGGGAGGTAGGAGTGAGGGACCACACCGGAACGAAGTTCGACATGGTGAACCGTTGCTCCGGGTTGGCGCCCTCACCGTCGTGGTTGGCAACCACGGCCGAGCGTAGCTGGAGACGGAGCTCCTGACGGTCAGGGATCGCCGCCAAGCCTCCCTCTAGGAGGCGTGGGTGGCCCGTGAGTTGTTGGATGGCTGCTGCCAGCATTTGGAAGTGTGCACTAGTATCTTGGGCGAAGAACGGAGTTGTTCTTGGGTCACCGAGCGTGAGTCGCTAGTGCCCTCGGTGGTGTGGATGTGCCTGTTTTTGGGCGGGACGTAGTTGTCCTCCTCTTGGATGGGGCCTGCGTCCTATTCCATTGCAAGCTGATTCCATGTTGGTGACGTGGTTGTTTTGACGTGGACGTTGTTGAGTTCCCACAGACGGCGCCAGATGTTTCAGGGTGTTTTCTCACCACAAGTTAGTTGACTGGATGGCCGAAGGTCAACGCAGTAACGCGGGTTTTGTGCGGCCTCCGAGAGCAGGATACAGCTCGTTCAGCTTGACAAAGAGCATGCGGGTCCGAGCGTCGATGTACCGAAGGGAGTCCTCGGCGGAGTGACAGCCTCCATGCGTGTGGAGATGAGCGGACTCGGGGGCGAGCGCGTTCGGCTTCGGGCTGATTGGGCGCCGAAGGGTAGTCTCGGCGCAACTAGATCTTCTTGACCTGAACAGACGAGAAAGCTCGTCAGGGGGGGGTCGAACCTTAATTCCGACGAAGTCCCCTCCAATGTCTAAGTCAGAACGGATCTGAAGGATACTCGGTGGGATCGGTATGGCTCACGGAGAGGCCGATACGCGAGTCCTCGGACCGAGCTGTGGAAGATAATTATAAGGTGGGGGATAAGGTTGTTCAGGAAGAATACCTCGGAGTTTTTGGTATCCAGAAAGTGTTCCTTTTCCACGTTGTTCTTCGAGTTGCTTTATAGGAATCTCCCCCTGCCACGTCCCCTCGACGTCCCCGCATTTAGCCCCCAGTATACGTCGCTTTGATGGTGCCTTCATGGGTCATGAAGGTGGGCGTAATAAGGCTCTTTAATGGTGATTAAGGGGACGCGATTTAAGGGGAGTCGTTAACTCCCACTGGCATGGTCAGCGGCTATGTCCGTATCGATCAGAGGCCAGTCTGACTCCGAGTCTTCGTGAGGGCATCGTTTTCCCCAGCCCGTAGGCTTGCGACACGGGCTTAAGCCGTTCGATCTTGGCCCATCCTGGGAGGGTCATATCAGTAACCAAACTTGGTTAGCGGTTAATAATGTGATGTAGGACAAGCGGTACTTTCAGAACATAAGCATTGCCTTGAAACATCTATTCCTCGATTCTAGCATGGAAATCACAAAAAATGATTCTAACCCATAATGGAATGCATAAAAGTGGAGCCAGCGCAAAAGTTACAGTGCTTGAAAATTTCAGGAGCTGCTCTGATATTCTATATGTGCAATTCATAGATTTTGGGCAGGTTTCAGAAGTATAGTTTTTGATTCAGTAGCAGCCAAATTTTCAGTTTCATAGTTTTGTTTTCCTTTTTTTCCCTTTATTTTCCGTTTCTAATAATTCTAGAACTGTTTTGCTTTTCTTAGCAGGATATAAATTTTACCTCTATAAAAAGAGCCTTATGTCGCCCGGTTTATGTAAGTGAATGGTAATCTTCTTTTTAGAACAAAAGTGTTCTTCCTTGTATTGTGGATTCAAGCATTCCCCATGGTTTCAAGGTTGATTCAAAAGCTGCCCAACCCCCCCCCCCCCCCAAGGCACGCGAGACCGGTAGCTTCACGATTGATCTTTCTTAACTTATGTCCGGTATAAAAGGTTCAAAAGAGTATGTTTCACAGTTCTCCAAGTATTTGCTTATTATACTGAGAATTTGGCACTAAACAATTCAGAAACTGTGGAGTCACTAATATTATTGTAATTTCAAGTTTTATCTCTCGACTGTGAAAATGACTTGATATCGTTTGTTTGAAAAATGATGTGATATATTTATCTTCCATGAAATGGTGCATATAGCTAGGCCATTAAGAAACCTTAGGTTAATTATGTGAGTCTTCACATGCTTCTCTTTCAGCTTATTTCTCAAGCTATGCAGTAAGTTTGTTCCCTGCTGAACATGACAATTGTTGGATGACTCCTGAGATTTATTAGATGCTGTCGAGCTGAAGTTTGCACAATATAATCACACTGGGTATGCAGATGTTAGTAGCATAATGTACAGTGGAACACCATTCATGTGATGTTAAGAGACGACTCAGTTAGCAATGCCAGCAGTAAATCTGGCATAGTTGTAACCAAGATGGACAACTTGACTAAACCCAACCAAAGGCAGCATGCAAATGCACTGCAACAAGGGTGCACCAAAACATCTCAGTGATTTACTTAGCATCTTAAAGCATGATTATTTCATTTCATTAGTATAACATATGATTTAGCATATTGCACCCCAACCCGTAGTATGTAGCAGATATTTTAGACGCACCAAATGATCTACCTAAACTCAAAACATGAGTATCATTTGATTTGTACTGCATATGATTTAGTTGTGGCACCCCACAAACAAAGGTTGTAAACTGGAAAAGACTTTGGTGGCATGAACAAAAGGTTACAAGTCATATGAATTAATATAATAAATTAGTTATTTGTTCTTTGTATAACTACAGTTAAGCGACTGCTTTTTATTGCTTAGCGCATTGAGTCTCTAAGTATGACTTAACAGGTTCAACATAAACTGCATGTTATGATTCGTCTACTTATTGACAGTTGGCTCACTTCACCATGAGTTTTACTGGCAGAATAAAGTAGCCATCAACTTCAAATAATTTGGCTGCACTAGTTGTCTAAGATATTTATTTTGGACATGTGTTACTTTAGGTGAAAGGCAGTAGCAATGTTACAAATGATTTTGATAAGGATTATTATTACTGATTTATTAAAAGATTTAAACATAATTGTAGCATATGCCATGTAGAGTATTTCATTTGGCTTTGAGGCATTTGATAGGAATAGGGGAAAATCTGATTTTTATTAGATCAAAACTGAAAATAATAACGATAGTTGATCACACTCTCAAGATGCCAATTATAGAGGACGTCCGCACTCTCCCGAAGATGATGTATAATCTCACATCTCTATGAATAGTTCTCTCAAAATAAGCATGAGAAAATCCCTCCCACCCATGGCCTATAAATAGAGTCCAGATTTTACAATTTTACACATAACCCCTTAAAAGAATAAAATTTACAAAAATGCCCAAAAAGTTTACGAATACGCTCTTGGGTCATGTGCTAGCCGCCGGTCCCTTCCTACACCACCTTTGATATGTAATAAAAAGAGCCACATTGTCCTCAGGGTGGAAGTCAGAAAACTGCGGTGCCATGACGCCCACCAACTCACAAGTGCTCTCATGATTTGGGAAGCCCTTCCATCGCACCAACACCTCTCGCTCTCTTGTGCTTCCTCTGCGGACTCCCCTCAACTCCATATGCTCCAGAACCACCTCCGTGTCTTCAGTCAATGTCTCAGGAAGTGATGGTGAAGGGGTATGATCGACAATAGCCTGTCGGAGCTGGGACACATGAAAAACATGGTGGATGACTGATCCTGGGGTAGCCTCAGCCTTAAGCAACCGACCCAACGTTGGCATCTACCTCATATGGCCCAAAGTATCGTGGAGACAACTTCTCGTTACTTCTGTGAGCCAAGGACTTCTGTCGATAGGGATGTAACTTCAGATACACCATATCACCTACGTCAAACTGTACATCCCTGCGATCCGCATCTGCACAAGTCTTCATGATCTGCTGGGCCCTGACCAAATGGTGCTTCAACTCCTCAAAAACACTATCTCGCTCTGCCAAGTATCGCTCTACCTCTAAAACAGGCGTCGAGCCATACCCACAATGCAACAAGTACGAAGAGTCCCTTCCATACAAAATCTTAAAAGGTGTAGTCTGAGCAGCTGTGTGGAAGGAAGTATTGTACCAATATTCTGCCCATGCTAGCCACCGTGCCCCATAACTTAGGAGTCTCTGAAATAAAACAGCGCAGGTAGGTCTCAATACTTATATTGATGACCTCAGTCTGTCCGTCAATCTGTGGAGGATATGATGTGTTCCGCTTCAAGACTATCTGATGCACACACAAAAGCTCCTCCTAGAATCTGCTCAAGAAGACATTGTCTCTATCAGAAAGCATATACTTCGGCGGCCCATGCAAACAAATAATCTCCGACAGAAAAACATCAGCCACCGACATTGCACTGTAAGGATGGCGAAGCGGTATAAAGTGTACGTACTTGCTGAGGTGATACACCACAACGAGTATGATTGTGAATCCTCTAGACTTAGGCAACCCTCAATGAAGTCTATGGAGACCTCCCAAACCCGCTCTGGCAAAGAGAGCGGCTACAGCAATCCACCTGGAGCCATCGCCATATACTTGCAACGTTGGCAAACGTCCCACTCTACAACCATCGCAACGACATCATTCTTCATCCCCTTCTAGAAAACCTCACTCGCCAGACGCCTATAGGTCTTGGCAGCGGGGCACCACAGCCAGAGGGACAGTTCAGGATGATGATAGATGCGGAGAAGAGGGAGAAGAGGCATAATGGCTATGCTTTAGATGCGATGAGAGGTTCACCTCAGGGCACAGGTGCGCAAGCTCCAGGTGATGATATTGGATGAGGAGGACGAGGACGTAGTAGAGAATGAGACCATAGAGGCTGAGGATGTGGAGCATCACCATTTGGATGTCGCGAAGGTTTCCTTAAACTCTGTGATAGGGTTCACCCCGAACCATACTATGAAGTTGACAGGACATATATATAACCAAGCGGTGACAGTACTGATCGACAGTGGGGTCACCCACAATTTTATCTCCAGGAGTGTAGTGGAGCAGCATGGCCTGTAGTTGGTGGACATTGATAGTTTTGGCATCATGATGGGGACATGCCAGATGGAGAGCAGCCGAGGGGTGTGCCGCGGGCTTCTTCTGACGTTGCAGGACATTCAGGTGGTGGAGGACTTCCTGCCTTTAGACCTGGGGAGCACTGATATGATTTTGGGCATGAGATGGTTACAGACACTGGGTGACATGAAGGTGAATTGGAAGATACTCAGGATGGAGTTACATGAGGACAGAAAGACGGTGATATTATAGGGGGCCCCGGCCTATGCAGGACCATGATCTCTCTGAAGAACATAGCCATGACCATTCAGTCTGAGGGGTGCAGGGGTTAGTGCGCCAGAAGAAAGGGGTGGCTGAGAGCGAGCGGGCCATCCCACAAGAGGTGCGACAGCTATTGGGCCAGTCTGAGGAGGTTTTCCAGGATCCCCAGGGACTTCCATCCCCACGGGACCATGAGCACACGATAGTTTTGCGAGAGGACGCATATCTTATTAATGTGAGGCCTTACCGTTACCCCCAAATCCAGAAGGAGAGATCAAGAGGATGGTGGCAGAGATGGTGCGGCATGTGTCATTCAACCAAGCACGAGTCCCATCTCTAGTCTTGTATTGCTGGTGAAGAAGGACGGGAGCTGGCGTTCCTGTGTTGACTACTGTGCGTTGAATAAGGAGACAGTCCCCGACAAGTTCCCAAGTCCATGTTATTGACGAGCTCATTGATGAGTTCACGAATATTGATCTAAAATCCGGCTACCAACGGATCAGAATGCGGGCAGAGAATGTGCCAATGACAGCCTTCAGGACTCATGAGGATAACTACGAGTTCCTGGTCATACCTTTTGGCTTGACCAATGCCAATGCTACTTTTCTGGCCCTGATGAATAAGGTATTTTGTCACCTCAGACGATTTGTACTTATTTTCTTCGATGATATCTTGGTTTACAGCCGATCCTTGGATGAGCACTTAGACCACATGCAAATAGTCTTTCATGAGCTCCAGCACCAGCAGCTATATGCTTAAGAAGGAAGTGTCTGTTTGTCCAGCCACATGTGTAGTATTTGGGGCAAGTGGTATCAGCAGAGGGAGTGGCCGTCGACAGGTCGAGATAGCAGCTATGGTGGACTGACCATGCCCACTACACTACGAGGGCTGAGAGGGTTCCTGGGCTTGACAAGATATTACAGGAAGTTTGTGCAGGGGTATGGTACTATCGCCTGACCACTCACATTGTTGCAGAAGGACAAGTTCCATCGGAGTGATGAGGTGATGCATACATTTGAGGCCTTGAAAAAGGCTATGACTACAGTACCAATGCTGGCCTTACCGGACTTTACTAGACCTTTCGTGGTGGAGTCAAATGCTTCGGGACACGGGCTGAGAGCAGTGCTGATGTAGGACCAGAGACACATTGCATATTTCAGCCATGTTCTGAGGCGGGACAAGTTTGAAGTCCGTCTATAAGAGGGAGCTGATGAACATTGTCCTGCCAGTTCAGAAGTGAAGGCCTTACCTGTTGGGATGAAGTTTTATGGTGTACACAGATAAGAGGAGCCTGAGTACCTGCTGGAGTAGCGCATAGTGGCAGAGAAGCACCAAAAATGGCTAAGGAAGCTGATAAGATACAAGTTTGAGATACAGTACCGCCCGGGGTTAGAAAACAAGGATGCATATACATTATCGAGGCGCGATGAATGACATACGCTTGTCACCTTGTCTGTTCCCATGTTGCATGATTAGGAGCCACTGTTGCGGGAGGTTGCAGAGGACCGGGAGTTAGCATAGATTCGAGCAGCACTCTTACAGGGTTCAGCGGATCACCCAGTCTATTCTTTGCAAGACGGAAAACTTGTATATCAGGGACGTCTGGTGATACCACAGACATCTACCCACATCCCCGTTATTTTACAGGAGTTCCACGATAGTGCTGCGGGTGGCCATTCTGGGGTTCTCAAGTTCGTTGTTGTATCTCTTCAAATATATCGAACTTGTCTTTAGATCTCGTCACCGTCGCAATACATCCAACTGCTCGGATACCAAATTGATAGTCATATAGGAAAAATCTGATTTTTATTAGATCAAAACTGAAAATAATAAAGATAGTTTATCGCAATTGAAGAAGTGATCGCTCTCCCAAGAAGCCAATTGTAGAGGACGTCTGCACTCTCCCGAAAACGGGAGATAATCTCACCTCTCTAAGAATAATTCTTTCAAAATAAGCATGAGAAAATCCCTCCAATCCATGGCATATAAATAGAGTCCAGATTTTACAATTTTACACATAACCCCCTAAAAGAATAAAATTCACAAAAATGCCCAAAAAGTTTACGAATACGCCCCTGGCTCATGTGCTGGCCGCTGGCCCCTTTCTACGCCTCATCTGATATGTAATAAGCCCATCAGCCTTGTAGGAAGCTCTGGCCTCTCATGCTTCCAACTTGTACGTAAAGCTGCCTATTACCCATGACGTATTGAACTGTTTTCCTAGCATAAACTGATATATGATCTCATTTTCTTTTATCAAATAAGATTCTTCCAGACTTGTAATTCTTTCTTGTTTCAAATAGATAGTAACAGATTAAAAGGCAAGGTCTAAACTAAGCCAAGCTGATCTGAATAGCTTTCCACAATGTAAGGGGATACAGACGCAGCAAATTTCCTTTGTATCTCTGCAGAGTCAAGCTCCTGTTTTTCCTTTTCATTCTATCATTTTGGATACACCAAATCGGCATTTGCCACATAAGCGTTACCCTGGATGTATCAATGAAGGACATGTGTGTGGTTCAGAGATGGGTGCACAATGATTATGTTCGGTGCTTCAGAGGTTGCCTAGACAGATTGACATGATCCCAGTTGACCAATGAAGGTGGATTAGATCTATTTGCAGAGATAGTAAAGGATATAGTAGTAGTTAATTTAGCAACGTAGATGGCTCTTAACAGAGCAGATTGGAGAAAAAGGATTATGTAGCTGACACCAAAACATGGCAGATAAAATTGGTTTATTGATTTTGTTGAGTGTAGGCAATAGCAATAAATCCATAGAACAATATCACTTATCTTTCTGAGAATGCCAATTGTTAAAAATACCAGTAGTATAGCACTCAGAAACAAAGATTGTAAGCATGCTAACCTTGAACCCGCAGCCAGAAATGCAAGCATGAAAACACTCCTGCATGCATAGAACAAGTCACTTCACGACACATCAAAGTCAATTTTAATAAATGAGAACAGCAGCAAATAAGTTGCAATAACCTTCATTTGATACAGATAATATAAACTCAGCTCCAATATGATGGAAATAAAATCTGTTCATAATATATGGAGGACCAACTAGGTCTGAATTATGAACTAGAACTTGGATTCTTAGAATATGGCAACATGATGTATCCATCACTTCGGCATGCAATCTACCTCATGGATGAACACAATTCTATAATGAAACTTTTTTTAATCTTTATCAAGATCTAGAGAATTTGTTTTCTTGCTTATTGGTTGTATGTCCAACACTGCATAGCAGAAAAGTATATTAACACGGCCACTAATTGACTTTTAAAGTGTTATGCCAATGCAAGAACCTCACCAGCTTATAGCTCTTGGTGAAGAACTTGGCACTAATTCATAGAGTTCAATTGGCAACCAGTTGCAGAAAATTTGGTCAATTTTTCTATGGTAACGAGCAACTTATGGTCACTTTCCATAACCAACAACATTTTGATGGGGAACAACGGCAGTGGTTGTGGTCATGGTGCCGTTTGTGATATTAGGAATGAAAAATGAAAAAAGAGAGCAAAGATTTCATCCATGTACCAAGATTCAATACTTGCATTCCTGTCATAAATCAGGATGATAATGCACCCTAAGCTAAGAAATCCAAAACAGCCAAAGTATTACAACATAGAATAACAACCAACTATAATTTAGCATGTAAATCTTTGGAGAATTTTTTTTATAAAAACCCCAATTTATGAAATTGCATATTGGTCACCCAATTAATTAATTGTATGTATGCATGCATGCATCAACTTAAGCATATCGCTAAATGCAGCTTATTAATTTTATAACCTTCAGATCTCTAATTACACATTTCTTAACTGTGCTATACAATGGTAATTAAAATAAAACTTTGTTATTCTTCTTGGCATAGATACACAGCAAATATTTCAAAGGTAGTACTAGATTGAGAAAAAAGTAGTAAATTTTAAATTTGAATTGGATACGAGGAGTTAATCGTTTGGTTTCTCTATTTTGTCATCTTTTTTCTATTTAAATTATATTCTTTCACATTCTGATATAATTTATTTGTGAGGTAGATGTTGTAGCTTTCAATAGGGCAATAGTGAAGTGAATGGTATTGTTGGCTAGGCTTTGATTGGACAGAGCATTTAAAAGGTTATTTGGTAATTTGATGGGTTATTAATTTAGGCTTTCAATGATGTAATAGTAAAATAAATTAGTCGAAAATTCTATAATGTAATGATGGCGTGCTATTTTAATATCATTCAGGTGTAATATTATATATGATAAATTCTAGAGTGATGTGTGAGGCGGTGGACATGCATTAGGACACCAGCTGTGGGTTCATACAATTGCACATTAAAAATTCGCTTTTGAAGTGGTATTAAAAATAATCTACAGAAGAAACTTCAATTTGCATCAAAATTCAAATTATATAAATGAAAAGTTTGGAGTAGTTGATTCACTTTAGAATCTAAATACTGCCAACATCAAAATTAAAAGCTCAAACAACTTCATATCTAGAAATTTTCTTGAATCAAAGCATATTGAGAAACTAAATACCCTAATGAATAATGTTCTCAACTTCTAAATATTATTGTTAGGAATATGGATCGTCGTAATTGTTGTTCGTGGATACGGGAAGGATGTAAAAATACATGGATCCCACAGATTTTTACTCAAACCAACAAAATGTAAAGGAAACCAACCAAAGCAAACTTGTCCCACCAAAACAACGAAATATTTAGACCTAAAACAAGTCTTAAACCTATAACAAAGACAACATCCATCCTGAATTGAATTGGGGATCCAATCCGATCTGACTAAAATTAGTTAGGAATAGGTCCCAGCCTTTCTTGCACACATAGTCATGGTGAGGTTCTGGATTTGAGGCTAACCAATCTTTAGTTACGCATTACAAACTATACTGCATTACAAATTACAGTATGTAAAAATGAGAAAACGTAGTTAACATTCTTATAATTGAAAATGTATATATGTACATAATGATGGTTTACTTTTAGTGTAAGTAAGAGTCAAATCCAAAATAGTTTTAAATTAAAACATCTAAAATGATTCATATTGTAAAAAAGCACACAGTCCAAGCCAGAGGGGATAGTAAGACCAACCAAAGAATAGTTGTCATCTCCCGGAGATCTGTCTATGTAAGCACTCCATTGCTGATCCTTGAAGACTGGATCCTTATAACATAGCTCATTGCATTCTCCAATACCTAATAAATTTAAACAATCATCAGAATGATAGGTTAGTAAAAAATTTATTCAGACCTAGAACTTTCTCTGGTAAGTTAATCAAAACCTTGGGCCCAATGTAGCAATGAGATCAGAAAACAGTAAGAAAAACAGGTGCATGTAAAATGACGATACAAGTTGCAACGAACCTATGTGCTCGATAAAGTTGTTCAAATAAGTTCTGTGAGAAGAAATATTGGCATATTGATGGAGCCAAAGGACACATCATGATCCCTGCTGATGTAAATTAATCTACAGATGTTAAATTAAAGTCCAATTTAAGGAGTTCTGTCTGAACTATGTATTGCTTTGAAAACAAAAAACAAAAGCAAGATAAATATGATCCATCGTCGACTCCAAAGTCATGCCACTTTTAAGCTTCGTGACAAACCTTATCGTGGCTAGAAATTTAGAAGTTACAGAGCTTGTGTACAGTATAATCTTTGGGTTTAACTGATACGACAAACCTACTTTACTAAAAAAGACAAAAGTGTCGGATAGCAAAATGTGAGCCCTGTAATATTGTCAGCCCAAGAATTGGTATTCAAGAATTCTCATTCTATCAATTCCTTTAGAAAGAGCATCAGTTGAAATTCGAGCTCCATGTTCAAGCGATTGACACCTATCACATATCAACTCTAAGGAAGCATTATGATAGGCACAACCTCACCATCCTGCTTTTAAAAAGACCATCCATTTTTCATGCAAAGTGGGGTCAAATTACAAATAGAACTCCTTTTTAAATTCCTCCGATTGTCTCTATGTAATAACCATTGGACAATTAAGTAATGTTCTCCCTAAGACAGCTCCCGCCACAGCAGTGACTCGCAAACAAATAGTAATAACGCTGGCTTGTAAAACAATAAATTTTTTTATCAATGGGCAAATCTTATCTACATGGTCACATCACTCCATTCATCTTCATCTACACGCTTATATTACTCTAACAATGAGAGATCATAGGGTTCAATAAACTTTCACCCCTAACCAAGTAGTTTCAAGATTAAATTTAGCATAGCATGATGTAATGTGTTACATGGGTAAAAAGCTATACTAGCTGTACATGTTTGGGTAATTAAACAATGTAAATAATCAAGGGAACCATAAAAGGACAGCCCAAGTTAAGATTTTTGCATATTATTTTTTGCATACTTCCATGGAGAAAAAAAACCAATAGCATATAATCAACGCTTTAAAGCAAAAAAAAAAAGGCCAAAATGGAGTAAAGTACGGTGATTACATTCCTCCCACGTGTCCCCATCTCCATCGCATCCCTTCTTGCAGAAAACTCTCCCTGCAAACATCATTTCACAATTTCATCTCAAAAAACAATTGTTAGCATAAAAACGCAAGCGAAACCCTAGAAGGGGATTCAAAATCAAGAACCTATGTCGAATCAAACAAAAACAAACCCAAATTCCCTGATCCATGATCCTAATTTCGTACAGATTGTAACAAAACCTGCAGATTTACAGAAAAAAGGGAAGATGATAGAGATATACGAACAAGGAATCTGAATCAATGCGGCGTATTTCTTCGTGCAGCAGCTACCACAAGGCGGGGTCCAATCTTTGGGAAACATTTTCTCCTGTTGCTGCCCCTGCTTCCTCTGCTTCTGATTCTTCTCGTTACTCTTCTCTTTTGTTTTATTTTTCTATTTTTTTAACCCCCTCGTTTCCTTTATTTTCCCACCCTTCGAAGAGAATAGAAAAGGAGGGGAGGAGAGAAAAGGGAGGGAGAGCCGAAGCCCGAAATAAATGCAATAGACGTGCTTTGAATTGAACTAGTTTTAGCCCAGAACATGGGAATTGCGACTCGCACGACCGCTTTTGCTCAGCGTACAGCCACTATTTACAAATTTGCCATTCAAAACTTACTCCTCTTTTATCCTTGTCGACTCCTCCGCCCCCCTCCCGCCGCTGCCCCCCTCCCGCTCCCATCACCGAGTTTTTCGGGTTAGGAATTGGCAATGTGGGCAGAGGAGGTCGAATGAAGGGGCAGAGGTGTCGGGGAGGTCAGAGGAGGGTGCAGAGGATGAGGGAGGGTGAGGGTGAGGGGATGTGTTGTCGGTGGAGAGGGCGGCGTAGGGGGGGCCTGGGAGTTCGTTGTAAGGGGCGGCGAAGGGGTCTGGGAAGATAAAGAGGGTTGGTTGAGGGGGTCGATGGAGGGAAGGGGCTGGATGGTCGGGCCAGTGGGCAACGAAGGGGGCGGCAGATGGGCCGTGAAGGTCGGCAGATGAGATGGATGAGGAGTGGACGACTTAGGGTGCTAGAGAATATGAAGAGAGGCGGCGAAGAGGGAGGGGCGGCGTTGTTGGATGAGGGGGCGGCAGAGGGTCTGGAGAGGTCGGTGGAGGGGGCGGTGGGTCCCGGGAGTCCCTCGGAGAAGGCAGCCACGTCGCCTGCCGACGATCATGCATTTTACAATGGACGATTTTTGCATTTAGTCCAAATTTTAAAATTAATAAAATCGACCAAGTTGTAAACTATTTACAAAAACCGACCAACTCTTGGCCTACTCAGCTCGCTCGCGTGCGGGGACGCTTTTGAGAATTGGACACGGTTTCAAACCACGTCCAAATCTCAATTTGGACGCGGTTTCAAACCGCGTCCAACTCTCAAAATAAGGGCAGCCGCCAGCTGCTGCCCTTTCTATCTTACCTTCCTTACTTTCTTCCTCGCACAGCAGCATTTTTTACTCCTTGGGCGAAGTCTTCAACTATGAAGTAAAATTCTCACCATCTCACGGAGGTTTTGGAGATTTGGTGCTTCTCCTAGGTGATTTTGAGGTGAGAAATATACGTCATAATAAGATATATGTTCTTGAAATAATTCAAATTTTGATGGTTTTAGAGAAATTACTGAATGTCAATTTTGTGTAGGGTTAAAATAATGGCAAGTGGTAAGATGTTTGTTACATGCTATTTTGATGGAGATTTAATGATTGATGAAAATCACGAACCAAAGTATGTCGGGGGTGCTGTGAGACCAATTACTGTGAGAAGACCGTCAACATATTCTGAGCTAGTAGATCAGATATACATAGGCACACGAATAAACCGGCAGGAGTTTGCATTGAATCTGGTGTGCAAATGGCCAATAACAGATCAAAGGTTTACAGCGGTGAAGATATCAGATGACGGTGATATGGAGATTCTATTTAGCTTGGGTGAAGTTCAACGATCAGTTGAAATATATGTGGAAAAAGAAGCAATACTCAACACCAAGGTGAGTGAACCACAGGGCACATTTACTCGTATGCTGGATATTGGTAATGATTCGGCTAACTTTATGCCTATATAGAATATGGCGGGAGAAGGGTGTTCGTATAACCAACAAGAGGATACGTAAGTATAGAAAGTTTTGAAGTAATAAATATGTTTATGTTATATTTGTATGAACTAAATTCGATATGCTAAACATTTCAATTATTCATATGACATTTGTAGTTGGAATGTTGCGGGACAAGGAGGTCATGCAAATGCAACTTACTCCACTTATATGCAAGGTCCATCTATACCAGAGACGATGCACACGCAAACAAATGTGATTCCTGAAGATATTGACAGGCCCACATATATTGGAACATCAACGTCTATAGAGAGACAGGTGGATGACGAAAGTGATGGCACAGATAATGATGAACATCCTAATATGAGGGAGGATAGCACGCAGGTTGTTGCCGATCTAAATACAGATGATACAGACTGGATATATCAATCTGTTGCAAACAATACAAATGTGCAGTTTGAAGAGCCGTTGCCAGATGGAGTGGATGAGGAACAATGGGTAAACACTACAATTATGAGGAATACCCAAGAAAGGCATCTGATATAGCCAAGGCTTCCCAGCAGCACATGAGTTTTCAACGTCGGTGATATGTATGATACAAAGACCGACTTGATAAAAGCAATAATGGAGTGGAGCATCGAGCACAATGTCTTATTTAGACCAATCATAACAAACAATTGATATGTGGCTTGAATCATGAAGTGAATCCGCATACTCAAGATGATGGGAGTATAAATTGTCCTTGGAGGATTTATGCAGCGGTGGAAAAAAGAACAGCTGGGAGGTTCAAGATAACAAAAGTAGGTGATGAACACACCTGCAATAATCCCACTCTAAATACTAATCATAGTCAAGCCACATCATCTTTCATAGGTTACAAAAGTATGCCCTAGGTGAAGACAAAGATTGATATGACACCAGCAGAAATACAAGATGCCATTCATGCCATGTTACACATCAGAATATCATATCACAAAGCATGGATGGCTAGATCGAAAGCTTTAGCGAGGATTTTTGGGGAGTTGGAGGAGTCATACAATAGGCTCCCACAGTACTTAGAAGCCATCAAGGAAAGCAATCCTGGAACAGTGTATACGATTACATATGAAACTATCGGGCCAAGAGTGGCACAGTTTACATGAATGTTTTGGTCTTTTGGACCATCAATTGAAGGGTTCAAACACTGCAGGCCGGTCCTAAGTATCGATGGCACACATTTGTATGGGAAATATGTAGGGTGCTTACTGGTGGCTACAGGCGTGGATGCAAACTGTGGGCCTATTTCCGTTAGCATTTGCAGTAGTATCAACCGAAAATGTAGAAAATTGGAAGTGGTTTTTCTGCTGCATCTATGAGTTGATACCGAGTGCCCGTAGAAACCAAACGATTACCTTCATTTCCGATAGAATGAAAGGTATTCCGAGAGCATTACGAGAGGGATGGCCAGGTTCTAGACACCATAGGTATTGTCTGCGACATATTATTGCAAATTACACGGCGAAAGGATACCGAACAGCTACATTGGAAAATCACTTTATGGGAAGCTGGCAATGCATCAAACTTGATGACATATAATTTTTTCGTGCAAAGATTAGAAAAGAGTCTATTGCAGTTGATGATTGGATTACTGCAAACTTGGGGGCAGACACAAAGAGGTGGGCGAAACACGAAGATGGCGGTAGACGCTAGCTAGAGCGCTTCCGATATAATCATTGATTGCAAGAACCTTTTATAGGTTAAACACGTATTTCTATCATCGGCGGCTTGATGACTCCGTTGGACGACCACTTTCACCCCCAAACACTGAGAACATTATTGGTGCACGTGTGCAAGCAGCCCGATGTTGCTACATCACAAGATTTGGTGACTTTGAGTGGTAGGTGATGGATATAGATGCACAAGCATATACTGTGACGATAGAAGGCGACCGTTGCACATGTACGTGCAATATTCATATGCTTCAGCATATGTCATGTATCCATGTGATCGCCGCAACGTCAAGACAGAAATATGGTGCCAACATATCATATTGGCCATTTTGTTCACCATGGTATAGTATGAGTAAATATCAACTGTCATATATCCCAGAATTCCACCCCATACATGATGAAAGGTACTGGAAGGAGTGGGATGGTCCCAGTTTACTTCCTCCAGAAAAAAGAAGACAACCCGGTCGACCAAGAGCGACACGGATTCGGTGAGAAATGGATCGTCCACGTGAGGGAAGCAGGCAGAATAGATGCACCAACTGTCATCAGCTTAGTCATAAGAAATCACGTTGCCAAAATCCTCTACACACAGCATCGTATGTTCCTTTTCACATTTCATGTTTAGTATTTGTGAAAATACTTGTGTACTAACTTCAGCCTATGTTGTAAGGCTCCATCTCATCGAGGATGCGGTTCACGTGCCTGAAGTAATATAATGCATCCGACTGAAGAAATTCACTATCGCATATTATTTGAAATATATGTATCGTATATTTGATATATGTGAATGGGAATGTATAAGATATATGTAATGGAGCTGACATGATATATGTGATGTATATGCGATATATGTAAATCTTACATACTTTTGGAATGAAAACAGATATATGTGATATATGTATCTTATTTACTTTTCGAATGAAATGCAACTTTCGTGATATGTGTATGATATATGCGATAATGTGATGGATATGCGATATGTTATGGATATGTGTGAATGTGACGAGATGTGATAATGGAAAAAGATTGGGAAGAGCAGTTTGGGGTGGCAGCATCTGATTGCACAATTTCAGTGCAATCAGCAAGCCGCAGAGCTGGTGCCCAGGTAAAGGCATTTTGGCCGTGGTTTCAAACCGCTGCCAAAAATGCATCCCAGATTATGTGCATTTTGCCCGCGGTTTCAAACCGCGGCCAAAATGCACATAATCTGGGATGCATTTTTGGCAGCGGTTTGAAACCACAGCCATAATGAACATAACCTGGAACCTATTCTGCAGCTTGATGATTGAACTGAAATTGTGCAATCAGCTACTGCCATCTTCCAGATCGTCTCCCATTACCACATCTCATCCCATTCACACATCCATCACATATCGCATATCCATCACATTATCACATTTCCCATGACACATAATATCACAAACCTATCGCGTATACCACATATATCCAACTCATATCTCATTCCACGCATCTCAAACATATAAAACCCTAATAAATGCCATATTTCAACACATTGAAGATAAAATTTCAGATTTCATTCCAAAAGTAAATAACATTTAGACAAATTTAAACACAATGAAAATAGCTTTATTACATTCATTGCCGCCTATGTAAAATCCTGCTCATAAGAGACCGACGACGCATGTATGTGAGAAACTGAGCTTGCTGAGTTGATGTGTCACCTTCCATTTCTGTTTGGGTGTGTTGTGTCAGCGAAGTGTCAGCTTCATGCACGTGAGTCTGATGTAGATCGTCTGCCTGAGTCTGATGTGGCTCGTCTGCCATAGTCTGTAGTGGCTCGTCTGCCAGATACTGCTGACATGGGTCATCTTCAGGGACTACGGTATATGGCTGAATAGTCTGAGACGTGCTGGCTTCATACCCTGTCTGATAATGCTGAGATGGGTCGCCTTCATACCCATGATATGCCTAATACTGCTAATACATACCGACATCATAACCGATATATGGCTGCAGCTGCTGAGAAGTGTCGGCCTCATCACCAGTAAATGGCTGATACTGTTGAGAGGTGTCTGCTTCATCACCGGCTGGCTGATACTACTGAGATGTGCCTGCTTCATCCCCGGCAGGCTCTTGCCGTCCTGCATGACTCGTCTCCGCACCCTTACTTCTATGTCGTGTACCGCGGAGCACCTGTCCGATCTTATCCCTAATTTGAAGGATCTGCTCTGGGTCCCGTGCTTCGTAAGCACGTGTACACATATCCTCTAACATTCTGAGTGCGTCGGTCTGCAAAACCAATGGATAAAAAATATATTAGAAACCTATGTATAAAATAAACAAACAAACATTTTAATGCTACACTATTATTTACCATTTCCCGTTCGATGGGACCATAAGGCATATAACCATACGGGGGTTCTTGCCTACTATATATCCACCTCCGTGTGATCCTCCAATACCACTCCATATACACATCTAAACTGACAGCATCCCCATGCTCAACAATATAAAAAGCAATTAATGGAGTATTTCTGCACTTTTTATATTTTTCATAGCTTGGTCTCGATCTCACGATTCCAACGACTATTTATTTGTATTTTTCTGAGATCTGTGCTAATTACTATGAATTTTTGAATGCAGAATACCAATAAATTGGGAGAAATACGCAAGGAAATACAAAAATACGCGCGCGTACGCGTATCGCTCCACCAGCTTGTGACACGTGGCAGCCATCGGCGACATTCTCGCCTCATCCAACGGTCCTCACGCGCGTAATAGAAGCGGGCGACGTGGTCATTTAATGACCGCTCATCCATCATCCAATGGACGAGAACGATGCAGATGCGAGCGGAGCGGCGATCGTTCGATCCTCATCCGACGGCCCAGATCAACTCTTGCGGACTCAAAGAAGCGGGGCGACGTGGCTACTTGGCGACCATCCGATTACGATCCGACGCTCAATATTGGCCCCGCAGCGGATTTGAAGAGAGCGGGATCTTGACCGTTGGATTACGATTCAACGAGTCGGATTGAAGAGGAGCTGATCAAACGAGAGGGCTACGTGGCGCAATCCTAGGAGTTTGCCGCCAAATCAAACATCCCACGTTTCTCCCGCTCGAACTCGAAGAGCGCATCCTCTGGGGGTGACGTGGACAAGCAAGGACCGTCCGATGCCAATCCAACGGGCGGCAATCGAGTTAGTTTAAGCAGCGACGCGGCGTGATCTCGACCGCCAGATCTCGATCCAACGGCAGTAGCACGGAGCTAACAACCGAAGTGGGCGGAGACTGAATTGGACACGTGGCGGGATCTTGTGCACAGCCGCTTGCATCCAACGGACGGCGACGATGCCCGATTGAAGTCGAATACGGAGCAACGCAGCGGCATCACGTCCGTTGCAATCAGATCCGACGGTCCTAATTACGCCGAGATGAAGTCGGATCGGATGCAAGCGCGCGGTTTTCAAAGCACACGTGGCGCTTTCCTGTTTAATCCCGCCTCCGATCGAACGGCAAGAGATGAAGCGGGTAGCGGATAGCGGGTTTCGAACCCATAGAAAAATTCTGTAAAATTCCAGAGGCTGTTCTTAGTATTTCCAGAGAGTTTTGAGGCTTATATTGGAGATTTGGTGATATTTTCTTAAACTCATACCCCGTATTTGATGCTTTTCTATTGTATTTGGCTATTAGATTGATGTATTTTGCTATGAAACTTGTTTATTCTTGCATTATGAGTAGCTAAATCTTATTTGTGCATGGTATGATGTAGTTAGGGGATGTGATTTGTGTTAGTTTGGTTGAATATTCGTTGTGCTTAATCGCTAACGTCGCTAAAGTTGTAGTTTTTGTTATTAAATCGTCTTTTTCATCTTCCAAAAGAAGTGATTGAGTTGATGATAGCCCCAAAAGGGTGAGCTTTGATCTCTCCAAAAGAGAGTTTCATACCGTAGTTGTAAGATTATAACTTTAGCAACGATTTTATTCACATTGTGCTTTAACCCCCAAAAGGGCATCTTCCGATGAATTGCTCCCAAAAGGAGAATTCATTGAGTTATATTGAGTATTTTCGGTGAATTGCTCTCAAAAAGAGAATTCATTGTGTTATATTCGTCAACCAAGTTAATACGAATTATTGATCCTAACGAACCCATACCATATGCATACTTTTCGTCGATACTTTCATACACGACTTTTCTTTGTTCGTATTGTTCGCACATCACCATCACGCACTTTCACACCACCATCGCCATCATTATTGAAGTGGTTAGCTTCTTTTCGTTGGGTTTGTATTTGATTTGAGTTGTGGTTGCAACAGATTTCCTCCAGAGGATTCGACATCTGGACTCCCAGATTATATTACTTGTACGGACTCTTGCGCTTGAGAGAAGCACCTTTTTGGTTTGACCAAGTTTTTGGCGCCGTTGCCGGGGAGAAATGGTTTGTGACTACGGTTTATTTCATTTAGAGGACTTTCGGTGAGATCTTTCCACTTTATTGTATATAAATTTTTGTTTGATTTTATTGTACATAAACTTCTATTTTTCTTTTTTAAAATGGAGTATATGAATTTCTATTGCACAAACAATCTGTATGATGCAAGATATGCTAATGCACACAAACATAGGATGGGGAAGCTCAAAATTGTTAATTTTAATCAAACTGACTGTGAAACTTTCTTTCAGGCCTGGAGGAGGTTTACAGACATAGTATTGAGCTATCCGCAGCATGGGTACACAAATGAAGAGCTTATGGCGTCCTTCCTAGATGGACTACGACCACAGCTGCAGGAATTCTTGGGAGGCAAGACGCCGACAAAGGCGTGGGAATTGGAACGACTGCTTTTCAAGTATCTGGATTTAATATAATATAATATATGTTTTGGTGGATTTTCTCCTCTTGTGTGGTTTTTGTCTCCGTAGCTTTCATTTTCGATCGATTCGTCGTATTTTCTCGTTTCTTCCTTAGGATTGTCGATTTCGAAGTATGTCACTCGTGACGGACTTCATAACGGTCGTATCTTACTAATAGATCAAGCCTAGGAGTCTTAGGAATCGATCCCGGGGCCCCGCGCTCCGTATCGGAACTTTTGGTGCTCATTAGCCGGTGTAAGAAGGGCCACCGACCGACTAGATGACGATCCAGTCGGTCGGCAATCCTTCTTGGACCGACTAGTTAGCTTTCTAAATTTCTCAGGAGTTACTGTTTATCGTTAGTCGGTCTAAGAACGTTGGTTGACCGACTAGGTTGCAAACTAGTCGGTCAGCAATGCTTCTTTAACAGACTAACTCATCATCTTAATTTTAGTTGAGTTACTGTTTACTCTTAGTCGGTCTAAGAACGTTCATCGACCGACTAGATGCCAAACTAGTCGGTCAGTATTTGTTCATGGACCGACTAACTCTAGAATCCTATTTTCGTTCAGGAGTTACTGTTTGCACTTAGTCGGTCTGCGTTGGTCGACCGACCGACTAGTTGCCAAACTAGTCGGTCAGTGGTTGCTCTTTGACCGACTAACCAGTGTTGAAACCCTAATTTCTGGGCAGCCGCCAGCCCAACCTATTTAAACCCAACCCAATCGTTTTCTTCTTCTCCAACACGACCAAAAACCCTAAAATCTTCCCCCTTGAGCCCCCATCTTCCTCCAAGCTTCATTTCTTCATTCCAAGCCCTAGAATCATCATCCAAACCATCCATCCACTCTATCTACCTCTCATCTTCCCCAAAATCTCATCAAATCCATCAAAATCCTCAAATCCCCCAAAACCCTAATTCTCCCAAACTTCTCCAATCTTTTCCAGATCTGATCCTAGGGTTCCCCGGAGTGTTTCTTCCGTCTCCTCTTGGTAAGAAGTCGATCTACCGTTGTTTTCTTAACCTATTTATATTTTTATGAAACCCTAATATAATTTCATGTTATTTGATGATTGTTCCCCCAAAACAGCGATTTCCCCGTAGATTGGCGTCCGTGTGACGAAGTGGTCGTCATCCCCGGTGCTAGGCAAGTGAAACTTGCCACCTAGGGTTTAGGCCATGTTTTAGGCCATTTGCTTGTTGTAGGCGTAAAAGAGGCTAGGCGACGAAATGATACTCGCCTAGGCGCAAATTGGGGAACTAGCTTGACAACGAAGCTAGTTCCAACACATATAGCATGTTGCACAATTTCCATGTCATGTTTACTTTCCATTAACGGTACGTAAATTAATTGTCATGTCATTGCATTCTTAAGTGTTTCTGTGATTGCGTAGCTTTGCTACGAATGCTTGTGTTCCTGGCTCGTGTTCCAGAAGCGGGCCATGTGTTGGTTGATAGCCAATGCCCGAATTGCGTGTTTCCGGCTAGGTGCACCCCTACGCCAAATGTTTAATAATGCGAGCTCATGTGCGGGGCAACCCTGGCTCACTTGCTGGGCTCATGTTCATGGACCATGGCTCCATTACGTGTGGGTATTGGGGGTAAGAGTTAAGCGACCAATCAACTGGGAGTCTGCCCGATCAGCAACTGCAGTGGTAAGGCGTAAACTCTTGGGTTTGGGGTAGTTGTTAAGCGGCCAATCAGCGAATGTAAAACCATTCAGCTGTAAGGCGTAAACATCTACAAAACAACGTGAATAGTGAATTGATTGAGATTGATAGTAGCGTGGCTACTCTTGTCTTGTCTTGTCTTGTCCCGATGATTGTTCTCTTGTACAAATTGTCTTGCCATGTTTCAATTGTGCACTCGTGTTATAACTGCCATGTCATGCATACTAAACTGCTAGGTTGCTAGAGCCTTACTTTCAGTTTCCTTGCTCAAGTCTTTTAGACTTGCTGACATGTGCCCCTTTACTCTTTTGGGTGACACATGTTAGATCCTGAGCCCGAGTACCTTGTTGAGGACGAGGTGTTTGCCGACGCCGAGCCCGAGCTTGTGTTTGACGGGGAGTACGTGGACACTGGGGACCAGTCCTAGTGTCTTCGTTGTGTTTTACTTTTGTTAGACAGTTGTTTTGTTATCGGTGCGTAGCACCTATACTTTGTTATGTCGTCGTTTTTGTTGGCCTTGTTCTGGGCCTTGGACTCTTTTCTTTTAGCCTGGTGGCTTTTCTGGATGTTGGACTTATTTTCTTGTTGGACAATTTATGAGATGTGAGATTTTATTTCAGTCTCTCCTTGTGTTATTATTGTTATTCCGTTGCGGTTACAGGGACCTGATTATGTATTTTGACGCTTATCGGGTTTGGGGCTTCACAGCTCCGCTCTCGTGCGGACCTTCTCACGTCTCGCCTCCATTTTAGGGAAGCGGGTCGTGACAGGTTTTAGTGGTGGCCCATGCAGGTGCTTCTGTAACTGCGATTTTTGGAATAGCGATAATAATATTAGAATGTCCAATAAATTAAGTTCGACGTCCGATGTCATAAGCTATGAGTCTAATCTGATTCGTTTTCTGTATCACTAGATGGCAGGAAGACGTTTCACCGGTGGTGGGGGTAGTGGCGCGATCCCTCATGATGAGGAGCCTGAGCGGGAACCCACCAGCGGTGAGATGATGCGGATGATGCTCCAGATGATGCAAGTGCAGCAGGGCGTGCTTCTGCAAGTCCAGAATGCTCCACTTGCTCGAGCTGCCCGTGCTCTTCTGGATGCCCCTCGCTCTGAGCCAGGAGCGAAGCAATTTCGGGAGCTGGGTCCCGCATATTTTGATGGTTCTGAGGGTCCCTTGGCTGCCGATGAGTGGATTCGGAACATCGAGGACAATCTGAAGATGGCTAAGATCACCCCGGCTGGATGGGTTGATTTGGCGAAGAGGCAACTCAAGGATAATGCTCGGAATTGGTGGGATGCGGAAGAGAAGATGTTGGTGGAGCCGATAGCTTGGGCTACCTTCAAGGCTAGATTTGATGGTGAGTTCTTCCCGAAGGCTGCCAGGGAAGAGATGCTGCAGCGTTTTATCGATCTGAAGCAGGGGAACTCGTCGGTGGACATGTACCATCAAGAGTTCATGAGGCTGAGTCGGTTTGCACCAAAGATGGTGCAGGACGCTGAGGAGAAGGCTCAGAGGTTCCTGCAGGGGCTTGCTTCGGAGCTCCGGAGTTTTGTGACCTCCTCTGACCGGGAATCTTATTAGAAGGTTCTGGTAGCAGCTAAGAGGCAGGAGCTGCTCGTGAACCAGAGGAGGGGGTCTGCTGTTGGTGCTGGGAAGAGGCCTGTGGAGCAGGCGAGAGCTGTGGTTAGACCTGGATTCAGGCTTAATCAGTCTGCTCAGTTTAAGAGGCCAGGAGGGCCTATTCTGAAGTCTTGCCATTTCTGCGGCAAGCCTGGCCACATCAAGGATCAGTGTCGGAAGTTTTTGGTCCAGTGTCTGGTCTGTGGTGATGCTTCCCATGCCGCGAAGGATTGTCGGCATGCGAATCAGCTGCGGAGGGCTCCTGTTGTAGCACAGCCGTTGCAGCAGCGAGCGTCTGTTCCTGCTGGACGTGGAGCAGCTCTTGTTCCGCAGAGGCAGGCTTTTCAGCAGGCTGTTCCGCCGAGGAGGCAGGCTTTTCTGATGACCGCTGCGGAGAGCGAGGCTGTGGATGAGGTTATCACAGGTAATCCTCACTCTAGCTGTTACTTTCCTAGCTGGTTTTGATTGTTAGATTATGTTGTTTGCTTGAACATGGTTGTTTGCTAGACTAGGACTTGATTGTTAATTGCTTGTTAGGTGTGGTTTTGGTTTGCACATTTCCTGTACGGGTCCTCTTTGACTCTGGTGCATCGATGTGCATTATTTCTCGGAGCTTCGTGGAGAGGCATTCCTTGTCGACGTCCCCTCTTCCAAAGAGCTGGAATATCGTTACAGGGAATGGTGTGGTCTCGGTGCATCGTGGTTGCAATTCTTGCTCTTTGGTGGTTTGTGGACATGAGCTTTTCGCTGATTTCATTGTCCACGACATCATCAACTATGATGCAGTTCTTGGGATGGACTGGCTTGCGAGCTTCTATGCTACGATCGACTGTCGGAGGAAGAAGGTGGTGTTCGAGATTCCCGGACATCCAGTATTTGAGTTCAGTCGTGGTAGCAGTTCGCTTGGTCCTGTCAGATTTCGGGCCAGGCCGGTGGAGGCTGTGGCTATGCAGATGGAGCTGGAGTGGCCAGCTGTGGTGCGTGATTTTGGCGACGTCTTCCCTGAGGAGATGTCTGGTTTGCCACCTGATCGAGCTTTGGAATTTTCTATCGATCTTGTTCCAGGTGCGCAGCCGATTTCGAAGGCGCCGTATCGTATGGCACCTGCAGAGTTGGAAGAGTTGCGGAAGTAGTTGGATGAGCTTTTGCAGAAGGGTTATATTAATCCTAGCGTGTCTCCGTGGGAGCACCGGTGTTGTTGGTTAAGAAGAAGGATGGTTCACGTCGCATGTGCGTGGACTATCGGGAGTTGAATGCGGTGACCATTAAGAATAAATACCCGTTGCCTCGCATTGATGATATTTTTGATCAGCTTGGAGGTTCGAGGGTGTTTTCTAAATTGGATTTGAGGAGTGGTTACCATCAGTTGAAGGTGAAGAAGGGAGATGTTCCGAAAACAGCGTTCAGGACGAAGTATGGACACTATGAGTTCGTGGTTATGCCTTTCGGCGTGACTAACGCGCCCGCAGTTTTCATGAATCTGATGAACCTGATTTTCTACGACTTTTTGGATAAGTTTGTCGTTATCTTCATTGACGACATTCTGATCTATTCCAAGTCGGAGGAAGAGCATGCCTCGCACTTGAGGACGGTGTTGGAGATCTTGAGGAAGCATCGGTTGTATGCTAAGTTTTCGAAGTGCGAGTTTTGGCTGGATAGAGTTGCTTTTCTCGGGCATGTGGTGACTGGAGGTGGTATTTCAGTGGATCCCGAGAAGATTAGGGCCATCAGGGAGTGGCCTGTTCCGTCGTCTGCGTCTGAGATTCGGAGTTTTCTTGGACTTGCTGGTTATTATTGGTGATTCATTAAGGACTTTTCTCGTATTGCTGAGCCGATGACCAGGTTGACGCGGAAGGATGTTGTTTTTGTTTGGTCGGGTGAATGTGAGAGTGCTTTTGGTGTTCTGAAGGAGAGGTTGACGACTGCCCCTATTCTTGTTGTGCCTGATCACAGCGGTGGGTTTGAGATCTTTTGCGATGCTTCTGGCAAGGGTCTCGGTTGTGTGTTGCATCAGCACGGACATGTTGTGGCGTATGCGTCTCGTCAGCTTAAGGTTCATGAGAAGAATTACCCGACGCATGATTTGGAGTTGGCTGCCGTTGTGTTTGCTCTTAAGATTTGGAGGCACTTCTTGCTGAGTGAGAAAGTGAAGATTTTCACCGATCACAAAAGCTTGAAGTATATTTTCACTCAGAAGGAGCTCAACATACGACAGCGTCGATGGTTGGAGCTTATGGCGGATTATGATATTGATTTGCAGTTTCACCCTGGCAAGGTGAATGTGGTTCCGAATGCTTTGAGTAGGCTTCCAGCGGTGATGATTTTGACCTCGCAGTGGAAATTGCAGCAGGATTTTTGCGAGTCTGGCGTGGAGATTGTTCTTCCTGGAGAGGCTTCGTCGTTGATGTACATGCAGGTACAGTCGACGATCGTGGATCGGATTAAGGCTGGCCAGGCCGAGGATCCGAAGCTGGTGAAGATTCGGGAGCAGGTGGAAGCCGGTCTGCGGACTGACTTTTTGATTCATGAGGATGGCTCGCTGAGGTTTGGAGCCAGGTTGTGTGTGCCTGCTGGGGATATCAGAGAGGAGCTGATGGTGGAGGCACACAGTTCGCCGTATTCTGTGCATCCTGGTGGCACCAAGATGTACCAGGATCTTCGTCTGAATTATTGGTGGCATGGTATGAAGAGGAGTGTGGCTCGGAGTGTAGCCAAGTGCTTGGTTTGCCAGCATGTGAAGGCGGAGCATCAGCGTACGGCCGGGTTGCTACAACCGCTTCAGATTCCGGAGTGGAAATGGCAACACATCACTATGGATTTCGTGACTGGACTACCTCGGAGTCCGAAGCAGAATGACGCGATTTGGGTGATCGTAGATCGATTGACCAAATCTGCGCACTTTATTCCGTTCCGAGTGGGACAGTCCACTGAGGTGCTAGCGAGGAGATACATGGAGGTAAAATTCTTTTACTCTCCGTTTTATTTCCTTTTCCTAGTTTGGATAGTGATGTGACGTGAATCGTGCAGGAGGTTGTGTGACTTCACGGGGTCCCCGTGAGTATCGTGTCTGACAGAGACACGAGGTTCACATCTCAGTTCTGGCAGAGTTTGCAGAAGAGCTTGGGTACGCGTCTGAGTTTCAGCACGGCGTACCATCCGCAGACGGATGGCCAGTCCGAGAGGACGATTCAGATTTTGGAAGACATGCTGAGGGCGTGCATGTTGGATTTCAAGGGTTCGTGGGAGGACCATCTACATTTGGTGGAGTTCTCTTACAACAACAGCTTCCAGGCGAGTATTGGCATGGCGCCTTTCGCCGCTCTTTATGGGAGGAAATGTCGATCGCCATTGAGTTGGGATGACGTTGGTGATCGGGAGTTGTTGGGACCTGAGATGATCGTGGAGGCCGTGGATATCGTCAGGAATATTCGGGAGAGGTTGAGAATTGCTCAGGACCGTTTTAAGCATTGGGCGGATGCTAAACGTCGTCCTTTGGAGTTTCAGCCGGGCGACCATGTGTTCTTGAAGATTTCCCCGAATCGTGGTGTGATTCGTTTCGGGAAGCGTGGAAAGTTGAGCCCGCGATACATTGGACCGTTTGATATTTTGGAGAGGGTTGGTGAGGTAGCTTATCGCTTGGCCTTGCCGCCATCTTTGGAAGGAGTTCACAATGTTTTCCATGTGTCGCAGCTTCGTCGATACATTAGCGATCCATCTCACGCGGTAGATTTTTCGGAGATTACCATTCGCCCAGATTTGACGTATGACCAGCATCCAGTGCAGATTCTGGACAGGCGTCAGAAATCGCTTCGGAACAAGATTGTCAATCTTGTGAGGGTGATGTGGCGACACGGCTCACCTGGAGAGTCTACTTGGGAGAATGAGGATGAGATGCGAGAGCGTTTCCCACTTTTGTTTCCGGACTCGTGAGTATTCGGAAATTCCGAGGACGGAATTTTTCTTAAGTTGGGGAGGATGTAACGACTGCTTTTCAAGTATCTGGATTTAATATAATATAATATATGTTTTGGTGGATTTTCTCCTCTTGTGTGGTTTTCGTCACCGTAGCTTTCATTTTCGATCGATTCGTCGTATTTTCTCGTTTCTTCCTTAGGATTGTCGATTTCGAAGTATGTCACTCGTGACGGACTTCATAACGGTCGTATCTTACTAATAGATCAAGCCTAGGAGTCTTAGGAATCGATCCCTGGGCCCCGCGCTCCGTATCGGAACTTTTGGTGCTCATTAGCCGGTGTAAGAAGGGCCACCGACCGACTAGATGACGATCCAGTCGGTCGGCAATCCTTCTTGGACCGACTAGTTAGCTTTCTAAATTTCTCAGGAGTTACTGTTTATCGTTAGTCGGTCTAAGAACGTTGGTTGACCGACTAGGTTGCAAACTAGTCGGTCAGCAATGCTTCTTTAACAGACTAACTCATCATCTTAATTTTAGTTGAGTTACTGTTTACTCTTAGTCGGTCTAAGAACGTTCATCGACCGACTAGATGCCAAACTAGTCGGTCAGTATTTGTTCATGGACCGACTAACTCTAGAATCCTATTTTCGTTCAGGAGTTACTGTTTGCACTTAGTCGGTCTGCGTTGGTCGACCGACCGACTAGTTGCCAAACTAGTCGGTCAGTGGTTGCTCTTTGACCGACTAACCAGTGTTGAAACCCTAATTTCTGGGCAGCCGCCAGCCCAACCTATTTAAACCCAACCCAATCGTTTTCTTCTTCTCCAACACGACCAAAAACCCTAAAATCTTCCCCCTTGAGCCCCCATCTTCCTCCAAGCTTCATTTCTTCATTCCAAGCCCTAGAATCATCATCCAAACCATCCATCCACTCTATCTACCTCTCATCTTCCCCAAAATCTCATCAAATCCATCAAAATCCTCAAATCCCCCAAAACCCTAATTCTCCCAAACTTCTCCAATCTTTTCCAGATCTGATCCTAGGGTTCCCCGGAGTGTTTCTTCCGTCTCCTCTTGGTAAGAAGTCGATCTACCGTTGTTTTCTTAACCTATTTATATTTTTATGAAACCCTAATATAATTTCATGTTATTTGATGATTGTTCCCCCAAAACAGCGATTTCCCCGTAGATTGGCGTCCGTGTGACGAAGTGGTCGTCATCCCCGGTGCTAGGCAAGTGAAACTTGCCACCTAGGGTTTAGGCCATGTTTTAGGCCATTTGCTTGTTGTAGGCGTAAAAGAGGCTAGGCGACGAAATGATACTCGCCTAGGCGCAAATTGGGGAACTAGCTTGACAACGAAGCTAGTTCCAACACATATAGCATGTTGCACAATTTCCATGTCATGTTTACTTTCCATTAACGGTACGTAAATTAATTGTCATGTCATTGCATTCTTAAGTGTTTCTGTGATTGCGTAGCTTTGCTACGAATGCTTGTGTTCCTGGCTCGTGTTCCAGAAGCGGGCCATGTGTTGGTTGATAGCCAATGCCCGAATTGCGTGTTTCCGGCTAGGTGCACCCCTACGCCAAATGTTTAATAATGCGAGCTCATGTGCGGGGCAACCCTGGCTCACTTGCTGGGCTCATGTTCATGGACCATGGCTCCATTACGTGTGGGTATTGGGGGTAAGAGTTAAGCGACCAATCAACTGGGAGTCTGCCCGATCAGCAACTGCAGTGGTAAGGCGTAAACTCTTGGGTTTGGGGTAGTTGTTAAGCGGCCAATCAGCGAATGTAAAACCATTCAGCTGTAAGGCGTAAACATCTACAAAACAACGTGAATAGTGAATTGATTGAGATTGATAGTAGCGTGGCTACTCTTGTCTTGTCTTGTCTTGTCCCGATGATTGTTCTCTTGTACAAATTGTCTTGCCATGTTTCAATTGTGCACTCGTGTTATAACTGCCATGTCATGCATACTAAACTGCTAGGTTGCTAGAGCCTTACTTTCAGTTTCCTTGCTCAAGTCTTTTAGACTTGCTGACATGTGCCCCTTTACTCTTTTGGGTGACACATGTTAGATCCTGAGCCCGAGTACCTTGTTGAGGACGAGGTGTTTGTCGACGCCGAGCCCGAACTTGTGTTTGACGGGGAGTACGTGGACACTGGGGACCAGTCCTAGTGTCTTCGTTGTGTTTTACTTTTGTTAGACAGTTGTTTTGTTATCGGTGCGTAGCACCTATACTTTGTTATGTCGTCGCTTTTGTTGGCCTTGTTCTGGGCCTTGGACTCTTTTCTTTTAGCCTGGTGGCTTTTCTGGATGTTGGACTTATTTTCTTGTTGGACAATTTATGAGATGTGAGATTTTATTTCAGTCTCTCCTTGTGTTATTATTGTTATTCCGTTGCGGTTACAGGGACCTGATTATGTATTTTGACGCTTATCGGGTTTGGGGCTTCACAGCTCCGCTCTCGTGCGGACCTTCTCACGTCTCGCCTCCATTTTAGGGAAGCGGGTCGTGACAGGAATACATGGAGTCTCTGCAAGAAAATGAAGAAACCAATGAAGAGGCTTCAGAGTGCGATTCAACGGAGCCTTCGTGCCTCGATCAAGAAGAGCAAAGCGTAGACGTACCTTTGCAATCCTTGAAAGAGAAAGTTTACCTGATTATTCAGACACAGGAGGCCACATCCCATCAATTCCAAGAGAATTTCCTTGCTCGGAGTCGGCAGATTCAGAAATCCTTTGAAAATCTTACTCTGATTGCCACTTGCTTAGAAGAAAATAATTCTTTTGAAATTCAACTTCAAGAATCTAATACGAATTTATCTTCTATTGCAGGAAAATCGAGCAAGCCATGTCACGTTGAGGACACGAATAAAAATATCCACATGGCAGAAAGTGTGTGCATAAGAGAGGACGAGCTAGCAATTTTGGATGAACGAGAGGAGGAGACAGCTAGGGACAAGGGTTTTGAGATTATCGCCATGGAGTCAGAACCATGCCCTCCTCCAGTTTTGTCCCAAAATCATTTACCCCTCTCCCCATTGATCGAGCATCATACCGAGAGCAGTGTATATCTTTCAGGGAGTAGTCGTCTACTTGCTTTAATTTATTTCAACTATTTTGATGACTACATTTGGAATATTTTTGTTGAAAGGAATCTTAAACTAATTTGGACTGACATAACTCATCTCTCGCAGGACATTGGCAAACAAGTTATAGAGATGCTTGGAGTTGTGTTGATGGGGTCAAATTTAGCTTCTGGAGGAAAAATAATCGCCGAGGAGCGCAAGGAGAAAATTGAACAACTCCCTCCACCATCAAAGATTCGGGATCCGCCATTTGATCACGATGTGTTCTTTCCAGTAGTGTAGATTTTTATATGCTTTCTAGGTTACTGGCTTGAATAAACTCGTACCCATTTCGACATTGAGGACAATGTCCATCTTTAGTTGGGGGGTGTGTATGAGCCCTTAGGATTTTTTTTAAGAAGAATAAATCACCAAATATCATCATTTTAAAACTCCTTCACATGCCTTAAATACGGATGATTACGCATTAATTGAGTTCTAAAATTTGTTTATGGCCTGAGTTAATTATTTTTCCTTCATGGAATTACTCGTTAATATGCTATTCATGAAAACTTTCAATTGTCATGATTAATATCTCGAAATAGTTTGAATTTATTTCATGTATGCTAATGTGATGAAAAAGCTTAAGTATACACGATTTATTAGAAAAGTCTTCAAGTTGAAGAGGAATTTGGCCTTTGTTATTAATGTTTTTGTTCGAAGAATGGGCGTTGAGTTGCTTAAAAAAAGAAGAAGAAAAATGAATGAAAAATTGAATGAAGAAAAATGAATGAATAAGGATGTCACTAATAAATAACTTGGTTGGCTCGAGTAGTACAGTCCGAGGGGTCCTTCTTGGCCTAATGGCCTATTATCGTCTGATTTGGGAGCCATTGACCGGAAACTCACTCATTTGATGGAGCGATCCAAGTTATACATTTTTCTGCGAATGTTGCTTGATGCGCGTTACACGGAACTAATAAAAGAAAAGAAATGGTGAATATACTAAAGCAATCTCAATACCCATGATTTGAACGGTTACTTTTGGATAGGCCAATTCATTGGAAATGAGAAGACTAGAATATAACGACGTGTTATACTCTCGCTTCCGTAAAACGATGCTTGCATGTCATTTATTCAAACTAAATTAGAGAAAATATCATGTGATTGATTTTGTTCATGGATGGTGTATATTGATAGTCAAGATCATGATGGAAATCGTATTATTGAGCCATGTCATAAGCGATTGATAGAGTTTATTGTTTTATTAATCATCCGTATTAATCGCTCTTTTTGCTAGAGACTAGCAAATCGCTAGTTGGGGGGTGTGATTCGGGTTCAATATTACATATTTAACCCCCCCTTTAGCCCTATTTTGTGCTCATGTGATGTTATATTGTTCTCTAATATATTCGTATTTTATACACAATTATTTATTAGAGAAAACACCTTATTTGAGCACAAAACAGAAATTAATGGAGTATTTCTGCACTTTCTATATTTTTCATAGCTTGGTCTCGATCTCACGATTCCAACGACTATTTATTTGTATTTTTCTGAGATCTGTGCTAATTACTATGAATTTTTGAATGCAGAATACCAATAAATTGGGAGAAATACGCAAGGAAATACAAAAATACGCGCGCGTACGCGTATCGCTCCGCCAGCTTGTGACACGTGGCAGCCATCGACGACATTCCCGCCTCATCCAATGGTCCTCACGCGCGTAATAGAAGCGGGCGACGTGGCCGTTTAATGACCGCTCATCCATCATCCAACGGACGAGAACGATGCAGATGCGAGCGGAGCGGCGATCGTTCGATCATCATCCGACGGCCCAGATTAACTCTTGCAGACTCAAAGAAGCGGGGCGACGTGGCTACTTGGCGACCATCCGATTACGATCCGACGCTCAATATTGGCCCCGCAGCGGATTCGAAGAGAGCGAGATCTTGACCGTTGGATTACGATTCAACGAGTCGGATTGAAGCGAAGCTGATCAAACGAGAGGGCTACGTGGCGCAATCCTAGGAGTTTGCCGCCAAATCGAACGTCCCACGTTTCTCCCGCTCGAACTCAAAGAGCGCATCCTCTCGGGGTGACGTGGACAAGCAAGGACCGTCTGATGCCAATCCAACGGGCGGCAAGCGAGTTAGTTTAAGCAGCGACGCGGCGTGATCTCGACCGCCAGATCTCGATCCAACGGCAGTAGCACGGAGCTAACAACCGAAGCGGGCGGAGACTGAATTGGACACGTGGCGGGATCTTGTGCACAGCCGCTTGCATCCAACGGACGGCGACGATGCCCGATTGAAGTCGAATACGGAGCAACGCAGCAGCATCACGTCCGTTGCAATCAGATCCGACGGTCCTAATTACGCCGAGATGAAGTCGGATCGGATGCAAGCGCGCGGTTTTCAAAGCACACGTGGCGCTTTCCTGTTTAATCCCGCCTCCGATCGAACGGCAGGAGATGAAGCGGGTAGCGGATAGCGGGTTTCGAACCCAATAAGGCCCTAAAACCCGCAATGCCTAATATATAAGATATTTCTAGGGTTTTTGAGCGATTACTGGCGTATTCTGAGCGTATTGGAGGTTCTAGGAGCCGTATTTCGCCAGGGAAAAATTCTGTAAAATTCCAGAGGCTGTTCTTAGTATTTCCAGAGAGTTTTGAGGCTTATATTGGAGATTTGGTGATATTTTCTTAAACTCATACCCCGTATTTGATGCTTTTCTATTGTATTTGGCTATTAGATTGATGTATTTTGTTATGAAACTTGTTTATTCTTGCATTATGAGTAGCTAAATCTTATTTGTGCATGGTATGGTGTAGTTAGGGGATGTGACTTGTGTTACTTTGGTTGAATATTCGTTGTGCTTAATCGCTAACGTCGCTAAAGTTGTAGTTTTTGTTATTAAATCGTCTTTTTCATCTTCTAAAAGAAGTGATTGAGTTGATGATCGCCCCAAAAGGGTGAGCTTTGATCTCTTCAAAAGAGAGTTTCATACCGTAGTTGTAAGATTATAACTTTAGCAACGATTTTATTCACATTGTGCTTTAACCCCCAAAAGGGCATCTTCCGATGAATTGCTCCCAAAAGGAGAATTCATTGAGTTATATTGAGTATTTTCCGGTGAATTGCTCTCAAAAAGAGAATTCATTGTGTTATATTCGTCAACCAAGTTAATACGAATTATTGATCCTAACGAACCCATACCATGTGCATACTTTTCGTCGATACTTTCATACACGACTTTTCTTTGTTCGTATTGTTCGCACATCACCATCACGCACTTTCACACCACCATCGCCATCATTATTGAAGTGGTTAGCTTCTTTTCGTTGGGTTTCTATTTGATTTGAGTTGTGGTTGCAACAGATTTCCTCCCGAGGATTCGACATCTGGACTCCCAGATTATATTACTTGTACGGACTCTTGCGTTTGAGAGAAGCACCTTTTTGGTTCGACCAGTGCAGCCCTGTCGTACCACTTCATGAGAGGCTCCACAGTGGCTTCATTCCATGCTCTAGGGTTCATGCATGTCTTTACCGGCATGATTGGAACCGCTTCTGGAATTTGCTGAGGTATACCAAATTGGCGCATAACACGATCTGGGACATGCATCACCAATACATCAAAGCAAACTAGCGGTACACGCGCACGCTAGCTCTGATTTTCTAAAACACATAAATCAGGAAGATTCTGATATCTCTAAAGATATTGCTCCCAGATCACCTAAAGTGAATGAAAATTATGAATAACTCATCAGAATTCGTAATATTAATCCATCGTTCATCACATCAATGTATAAAATTTACAAATTCTTACCTGCGTAGTCTCTAACATGTCAAGTTCGTTTCTATAAAAATCCAGTTGCCGCTGAGGGTTTTCTCTGAATGATAATGGCACATTTCACATGCACCACAAAGGGAGGGTGCTATCCAATATGTCTTAGGAGCAAGTCGGCCTGCCTATATGCAATCTCTCCCATGACCATACCCAGTGGCGGAGCTACATGGGGGCAAAGGGGGGCAATTGCCACCCCTGACTTTTTAAAAAATAACTAGTATGTAGTATGTATATTAAATTGACCAATCAAAAAGTAATATTTGCCCCCACGTTAATTCTCTTTAATAGTCAATTAGCTAGTATATATGTATATTAGATGTATATTAGACACTGAGACACTGACTTTGCCCCAATGTTAATTGCCCCCCTTTATTAATTGCCTAGTATTCATATTAATTATTCTGACTTTTAATTGCCCCCATGTTAATTAGCTAGTATCCATATTAATTTGCCCCCCTTGCCTCTGTGTAGCTCCTCCATTTCATGCAAGAATAAAAGTCGACACAATAAAAAAGAAACCCAACTAACATATCTCTTTATATCAACTATTTAGTGCAGTCCTCATTTAAATGTAATTACAATCTTCAAATACAATGGTCAAATTGAAAGCTCAAATTTTGCTCTAAAACAAAGCGACTCATTTATTTTACACAAAAAGTCCTTTAATCTGTCTTCCTTTCATCTTATCATTTTATTCTTTATAAATTTTTAAAGGGAAACATTCAACTAAAGATGAAAGATTGAAAGAGAATTTTTTACTCATATTATCGTCAAGTTATTTTTAATTATAAACTTATTTCTCTATTTTCTTGTTAATTTATTCAAAACTTTTTATTGCTATGTTCTTCTTACCCGTAATGGTTATTCTTCAACATATCGAATCTTCCAAAATATTCATTTGCTAAACTTTTACATGGATTCTACAAATGTTAACATTTGAATATATTAGTCTTTTTATGTTTCTTTGCAACTTCTTTGAAAATGATGATATAGATTATATGTTTGGCTCTATTTTTAAATTAAACTACCTTTCACATCATCCATTTCTTACGAAAAATTTGTGTACATGTTTCAACAATTCTAATGCAATCTTTCTGGAATTTTGTTGCATAAGCTTCCATTCTTTCTTATTTCACCCATCCTTATTTCCACATTACAAAGTATTAGAAAGTTGAAATTCATTTTGTATGCAAATAACAAAGGCTCTTTGTATTATGATTTCTTTTTTGTTTCATTTTGTGCTTAGAAATTTGTATCAATGAAACCATAAATTTTGCATGTACCCTTCTTTTTTTCAAAAAAGAAGATTTTTTTCGTTAAGTTTTTGCCCCAACTACAAAAGTTTTCTGGCTCCGCCACTAACCATACCTATGAATATGAATTTGTCAGTGACTGTTACTATATAAAAAAATATTACAATGAACTTAAGTTTCAAATTGTATACCTGCAACAAGGTGGAGAATGCGTATAACCCAGTTGTTTCCCTTCTTGACACCTTACTTAGCTCTGAGTACATGTGAGCAAGCACAGCACTACCCCATGAATAATCTCCAATGGTCTCTATATGCTCCATCTTTGTCAACCATCTGAGATGCAACGAACCTTTACTTGGATCTGGCACCAATAATGTGCCTATCATATGCAAAATATATGCCCGAGTATATTGCCGAATCTACTCAGGGGTGGCTTCTTCAGGCAACTCGATAAACGTCTCTCGCAACCAGCTCAGTTTTACCTTAGCTCCTTGGTTTTCTGTGGATGCCTGTCCAAGGAGCCGCTCCATCAAATCCGCCCAATTTGTACGGCTTGGCATTCTCCATATGGGAATGCCCTCAACAGGAAGGCCAGTGATGACTGACACGTCCTGCAATGTGATCGTCATATCACCTTGGCGGAGATGGAAGGTATTGGTCTCGGGCCTCCATCTATCCACCAATGCAGAAAGTAACGCCCAATCCAACCGTATCCACTTCAACCTCGCACATACGTCAAGCCTAGCAAGTTCCATGTAATGTGCTGCACGCTCTGTAATGCCCTACAAGCTACTGCACAAGTACTAGAGGGGGGGTGAATAGTACTTTAAAAATAACAAGGAGTATAATTCCTAATTATCGTGCAAACAACTACCAAATCAATTTGCGGAAGCTTAAATTGAAGACAACAACAAAATTAACAATGCTAACAATTGAAGATTACTGGGTTCGGATCCACCCAAGTCTCCCCGACTTGTTCCCGGTGATCCTACGTCCCAACCACCCGGATCCTCTCCGGATACTTAGGTTAGAAACCATAAACCAAGATTTCCACTATGATATCTTATGAAAAACCTTCACAAGATCAAATCATACAAGCAATGGCAATAGTGAATCCCACAACCCGGGATCACAACCTTCTCTCACAACGGAGAGAATCAATAGCAATAAATGAGTTTATAATGAAATAAACAATCTTACCACAAATCCTATACCCTGAGTTTTCTTAGCAAATAGGTGCAAGGAGGGATTTGAGGAAGATGAAGTCACCAAGACCTAGCACCACTGAAATGAGCAGCAATGGGTGCCTAGGAGTGATTTGGAGACTTGAATCAAGCTAGAGCTTGAAAGGCTCACCAAGAACAAACTTCTCTCAAGATGGATTCTAGATCTAGAATGTGAGAGAATGGATTTCTTGTGAGGGAGAGAGCTTTGGAAATGAGTTTTAATCTCTAACTCTTTCAATCTCAATAAGTCTCTTAATGGCAGCTCTAACCTAGAGAGAAATGACCAAGCTTCGTATTTATAGGGTCCCATAAAAACGAGTTAGGTCAAATCCCAACGGTTTGAAATCTAAGTGATGAACAGTGAACAGATTGAATTTCAGACCTAGAAATCTAGTCGGTCCAAGAAGACTGTCTGACCGACTAGTTTCTGGGGATCTAAAACCCATGCAGTATGTTTCCTCGTGTGGTCTACTACTAATATAATATCCTCCTACAACTAATAAATACAAAATGTTAATATACTTCATGAAAGATTACGACGACAGATACCTTACGTAAAATATTAATTCACTAGGTTTGTTCATACCTGCCCAGGCTGTATATGTGCTGAACGATGTCGTGCCTGGCTATACAAGACCGAATCTGAAACCATTCTCGGGTTCATATCTGCTAGAAAAAACATATAAGATGAAAAAAATTTGATATAGGAAAAAGGAAAAAATTGGATGTTGATGTTAATGATAAATATTACAATCAACTAATATGCAGATGGGTTGTCATCCATAATTGTTACACTAAACTAATATTGTTATCATTGCATAAATCATCAAGATCATGTACACACCACCTAAGAAATAGTTTGTTGGCATTTTAATTCATACATGACATTCCAAGTGCATACATGACATCACTAGGTTGTTGGCAAGAGAACATCACCCCAAAAAATTTCATCATCACTTAAACCCATTGACATTTGGTAGAAAACAAGATCATCATGAAAAAAAGGTAAAAGAAACATACCTAATGAAGGTTTTCACTTCTTGATGAGATTATTACTTGAGAGAGAGAGAGAGAGAGAGAGAGAGAGAGGAGGAAGATACGGGGGTTTTAGGCGAGGAAAAAAGAAAGAAAGAAATAGGAAAGAAAGAAGATAGAAACTAGGCAGCCGTCGGCTGTCTATCGTTTCAATTTGGACGCGGTTTCAAACCGCGTCCAAATTGCGATTTGGACGCGGTTTCAAACCGCGTCCAATTCTCAAAAGCGTCCCCGCACGCGCGCGAGCTGAGCTGGCCAAGAGTTGGTCGGGTTTTGTAAATAGTTTACAACTTGGTCGATTTTTTTAATATGTTTTAAAATTTAGACTAAATGCAAAAATCTGTTATAAATAGGCCCACGAGGCCCATTGGGTATCCGGCCGACCATTGAAAGCTATAAATATGAGGGTAGGGGGGCTCTTAACCCCCTACCCCTATTTCCCTACTTTTCCCTTCACAACACGTTATCAGCACGATCACGCTCGTTGGAAAAGGCGGCAACGCTCGATGAAGGAGATCCATCAACCGCTCAGTTTTAAGAAGATCGTAATCTTATCAACGGGGAGCGAAAAGGGCATCCTTCACCAACCGTCGTCTAGGTTCCCTTGTCGAATCTAGAGGTAAACCTCAAAACTTTTTAGATCTAAACTTGTGTTTCCCGTAGATCTGCATGATTTAAGATCAAAAAGTTTGAAAACACGGTAAAAATCACATTTTTTTATTTAGATCTGCATGTCTAAAAACAATAAAAATCTTTTTTAGAGATCTAAATGTTTGAAAAATTTGTTTTTACCCCCTTAATCCATATACCGCACGCCCAAATAGGACGGAACGGCGGCGCTTTATCAGCACCGCCGGCGGCACAAACGTCGCGGCCATAGGCCGCGGCGGCCGTGGCCTGAAGCCGAGGCCTCAGACCGCGGACTGCAGCCGCGGCCCTGTGCGGCGTCCTGCAGGCCGCGGCCTGCCGTCGCGGCGGCGCACCGCGGGCCCCCCTATGGTTTTTCTGAAACCCTAGCCTTAACGGTCCAAATTTTTAGGGGATGCCCAATTAACCCAATGGGTTGTTTTCATGGCCCAAAAGCCTGAAAATTAGCTCATTTACACAATAATTTTTCTTTTTATCTTTTTGGCCCCAAAAGCCCAAAATAATTAAAGAAATTTTTAATTTTCAAATAAGGGTTAAAGTGAAAAATAAAACATTAAAAATATGGATCAAATGTAAAAAGTTTTTCAAAAATAATTTTTTAGCACATCACACACTATTTAGATTATTTATTAATCTTTACATGCATGTGATATGATTATCTGCGTGGTTGTATATTTTTCATATATTATCTGCATGGATGTGCTATTAGGCTATGTTTTTAGGGATCAACCAGGTTTCCGACATCTTTACTTTTTCTGCAATTTTTTCTTTTTGAGAGAAATTTGTAAGTGAGGATATATATGTAAAAAGAAGACCAGAGGACACCAAAAAAGGAGCTGACGGCGTATGCACAAAGAAGAAAGGGGCTTCTCTTTGAAGTTCCCGAGTTGTATTTACTTTTCATGCACTTTTTGATGTAACTTTCGGACTGTCTTTTTCTGTTGATGTCGGCTAGCTGATCCCCATAGTCTTAATTTATTTTCATTGCTTATACATTAAATGCGTGGATGTTAATTTTCCTTTAATAATTCACGTTATGAAAATGTTAAAAAGCATGCATGGATGTTAATTTTCCTTTAATAATTCACTTTATAAAAATGTTAAAAAGCATGCATGGATGTTAATTTTCTTTAATAATTCATGTAATGAAAATGGTAAAAATACATGCGTGGATGTCTATTTTTTACAGTTTAATAATCCATGCTATTTTTATATTGCTAGATCATTTAATGGCCAGACATGCAAATGTCGATTTCTCGGTCCTGAAGGCCGATGTGTCGAACTACTTGAGTTGGCAGTTGGACCTGAAGTTCCATCTGCGATCTCATGGATTCAGTCTGACACTCATTGAGAAGGCAACAACAAGTACTGCCACATCTGAAAAGGATGCTTCCAAAGAAGCACATCATACAGAAGAAGTTTCCGATATACTAAATGCGAAAGTCATTATCTATATCAGGAAACATTTAGACTCGACCCTGAAGGACGAGTATCTTACTGTAGAGGATCCTTACGAACTGTGGGACGCACTTGAGGAGAGGTACAAGCATCAGAGGGATGTCATACTCCACCGTGCACAGTACGAGTGGACGCACCTCATCATACAGGATTACAACTCCGTAGCAGAGTACAACTCAGTACTGTTCCGTATCACCTCATGCCTGAAGTTGTATGGTGAGACTGTGACTGAGAAAATGTTGCTGGAAAAGACGTTCATGTCTTTCCATGAGGACATGATCCTTATGCAACAATACTGTGAGAGGAAGTTCACGAAGTACTCTGATCTGCTTTCATGCCTGCTAATGGCTGAACAGAACAAAGATTTGTTGGTTGCCACTCACAACTTGCACCCTCATGGCTCCGCTCCACTGCCACCTCCTGCAGAGGCACACGTCCAGTCTTCCCAGAAGAAGAAGATGGACAAAAAGGCTAAATTCCAGAAATGGAAAGAACAACAGAAGCGGAAGAAGGCCACTCCCCAAGCTCCTCCTCAGAACCAGAAGTTCGAGGAAAAGACGCAAAAGTGGACGTCCAAAGGTGGTACTCCCAAGAAAGACTGTGAGGATAAGTGCTCCAAATGCGGAATGACGGGCCACTGGTCCAGAATCTGCCGCACCCAGAAACACCTATAGGACCTCTACCAGGCAAGTCTCAAGCCTCGCGCTGAGACAAACCTGATAGAGAGCGCATCGTTGCTAGAGACCTCATGGACTCCTGAAGATTTCATGTGAGACGACACTCTCTAGTTATGTACCATAAACAATTGTTATTGCTAGCAATATATCTTCCTTCTATGCATTGTATCTAGTTTTTATTCCATGTCGAACATTTTTTGAGCATCTTAAATGAAAGTAGATCTCTTCTTTTTCATATTATTTACTGCTTAAATGTCTTTCTTAATATAGATATGGAATCAATTTACCTAGTGGACAGTGCATCGACGCACTCGATCCTTCAAAATATAGACTACTTCACGAGCATAAGTAGCTATTCTGGTCCAGTGAGAATAATATCAGGAACAGCTAATATAATCGAAGGATCATGGGAAGCAACCATATTGCTCCCCGGTAACACACAAATCACACTTAGAAATGCGTTATACTCCTCTAAATCTATCCGAAACCTCCTAATCTTTAAAGATACCCGTTTAAACGGATATCACTTAGAGACGGTCGAGGAAAATGAAAGGGAATACTTGCTTGTAACGTCTCTTACAAATGGTTCAAAAACCATTGTGGAACGTTTCAAGGGACTCCCCTCAGGACTCTACCAAACAAGTATACAAACTCCAGAAACATCAATCGCGGAGCACCTGCAGTGTCCCCAAACACCAGAATTCCAACTCTGCCATAGTAGACTAGAACACCCTGGATCTGTTATGATGTACCGCATCATAAAATGCTCAATGGGTATAGACTTGAAGAACCTGAAGATTCTTCAAAAAGGTAAATTCTCATGTCCACCCTGTTACAAGGGTAAACTGATTACGAGACACTCTCCACTGAAAGTGGACCCGGAGTCTCCAAGTTTTCTGGAAAGAATCCACGGAGACATTTGTGGGCCTATACACCCATCATGTGGCCTGTTCAGGTACTTTATGGTCCTGTAGACACGTCTACTAAGTGGTCGCATGTGTGTCTACTGTCCACCCGTAACTTTGCACTGTCTAAGTTTTTAGCTCAGATAATCAGGTTGCGGGCCCACTTCCCCGACTACCAGATAAAGAAACTTCTTCTGGACAATGCGGGGGAATTTACATCACAAGTCTTTCTAGCCTATTTCCAAGCACAGTGAATTGAAGTCAAACATCCTGTAGCGCATGTTCACACCCAAAACGAGTTAGCAGAATCTCTAATTAAGAGACTGCAATGGATTGCTCGTCCATTATTACTTCAATCCCAGCTGCCAGTGAATGCATGAGGTCATGCAATTTTGCATGCTGCATCTTTAATAAAATTAAGACCTTTTGGAGGTCAGTCATATTCTCCAATGCAACTAGCACTTGGAGCCCCACCAATTGTCTCACACTTGAGAATATTTGGTTGTGCAGTATACGTCCCCATAGCACCACCACAAAGGACAAAGATGTGTCCACAACGTCGCCTAGGCATTTATGTTGGGTTTGACACCCCCTTCCATAATAATATTCCTAGAACCCCTTACGGGAGACAATTTCAAGGCACGGCTAGAAGACTGTGAATTTGATGAAACATCATTTTCAAGTCTAGGCTCACTGACAAAGAAGCCCGAAGCTTCAGACTGTATCACTTGGGATACAAAGACATTATGTCACTTTGATCCGCCCACAAGCCAGTGTGGGGAGGAGGTCCTAAAGATTCTCCATATCCAAAACACTGTCCATCTCTTGTCGGACAAATTTATTGACAAATAGAAGATTGTCAGATCACACGCCCCTGCTGCTAACACTCCAGCTAGGATTGACATACCGCAAAATGGATGCAATCCACCTGTAGCAGAAATGGTTGGACTTCTCAAAAAGAGAGGGCGACCACCGGGATCCAAGGACCAAGTCCCTCGAAAGAGTAGGACCCTTGGCAATGGTAAACTAATACCACCACAGGATGCTGTAATGCCCTGAAAGCTACTGCACAAGTACTAGAGGGGGGTGAATAGTACTTTAAAAATAATAAGGAGTATAATTCCTAATTATCGTGCAAACTACTACCAACAAATGCGGAAGCTAAAATATGACAACAACAAATAATCAATGCTAACAATTGAAATGATGGGTTCGGATCCACCCAAGTCTCCCCGACTTGTACCCGGTGATCCTACGTCCCAGAACACCCGGATCCCCACCGGATACTAAGGTTAGAAACCCTAACCCTAGATTTCCACTATGAATACCTTGTGAAAAACCTTCACAAGATCAAATCATACAATCAATAGCAATAGTGAATCCCACAACCCTGGATCACAACCTTCTCTCACAACCGATAGAAACAATAGCAATAAAAGAGTTTATATGAAATAAACAACAACTTATCACAAACCCTATACCTTGAGTATTCTTACCAAATAAGGGCAAGGATGGATTTGAGGAAGGAGAAGTCACCAAGACCTAGCACCACCAATATGAGCAGCAATGTGTGCCTATGAATGAATAGGAGACTTGAATCAAGCAATAGCTTGGATGGCTCAACAAGAACAACGTTCTCTCAAGATGGATTCTAGATCTCAAATGAGGGAGAGAAAGATTTCTTGTGAGGAAGAGAGCTTTGGAAATGAGTTTTAATCTCTAACTCTTTCAATCTGAATAAGTCTCTCAATAGCAGCTCTAACCTTGAGAGAAATGACCAAGCTTCGTATTTATAGGGTCCCACAAAATCGAGCTAGGTCATCTCCCAACGGTTGGAAATCTGGGGCAATTAGTCGGTCAAAAAACAACCACTGACCGACTAGTTCATCAACTAGTCGGTCGGTGAAACAACATGAACCGACTAAAGGAGGAACAGTGAACAGATGAGATTTCAGACCTAGATAACTAGTCGGTCCAAGAAGACTTTCCGACCGACTAGTTTCTCAACTAGTCGGTCGGTCAGTTAACTTAGACCGACTAAGAGTCAAAAACTATTAGTCTGAATACAACTTGATTTAGTTGGTCCAAGAACAAATGTTGACAGACTAGATCATCAACTAGTCGGTCACCAAACGTTCTTAGACCGACTAACGATAAACTGTCACGACCCGCTTCCCTAAAATGGATGCGAGTACGTGAAAAGGTCCGCACGAGAGTGGAGCTGTGAAGCCTCAAACCCGATAAGCGTCCACAATACATAAACAGGTCCCTGTAACCACAACAGAATAACAATAATAACACAAGGCGAGGCTGAAATAAAATTCCACATCTCACAAATTGTCCAACATCAACAAAGAATCCAACATCCAGAAAAGCCACCAGGCTAAAAGAAAAGAGTCTAAAGGCCCAGAACAAGGCCAACCAAAAGCAACGACAACAACAAGGTATAGGTGCTACGCACCGATAACAAACAACTGTCTAACAAAAGTAAAGCATAACGATGACACTAGGACTGGTCCCCAGTGTCCACGTACTCCCCGTCACACACAAGCTCGGGCTCGGCGTCAGCAAACACCTCGTCCTCAACAAGGTACTCAGGCTCAGGATCTAACATGTGTCACCCAAAAGAGTAAAGGGGCACATGTCAGCAAGTCTAAAAGACTTGGGCAAGGAAACTGAAAGTAAGGCAACTAGCAACCTAGCAGTTTAGTATGATGCATGGCATGGCAGTTATAACATGAGTGCACAATTAAAACATGGCAAGACAATTTTGTACAAGGGTACAATTATCGGGACAAGACAAGAGTAGCCAAGCTACTATCAATTCAATCAATTTACATTTTTGTAGGTGTTTACGCCATTCGCTGAATGGCATAGCATTTCAGACCGATCGGCACTAAACACTACCCAATATTCACACGATATGGAGCCTGGGGTCCCTGCACATTGAGCTCATCTAGTGAACCTAGGGTTGCCCCGCCATTGAGCTCGCATTCTTAGTTCACAATTCAATGTATCGAGCGTTGGGGTTAGCAACTCATTATGCTCGCTTCTGGTCACGAGCCAGGAACACTAGTATGGCGTAGGGAACACCTAGCCGGAACACGCAATTCGGGCATTGGCTATCAACCAACACATGGCCCGCTTCTGGAACACGAGCCAGGAACACAACATTGTAGCGAAGCTACGCAATCACAGCAATATCTAAAGAATGCGAGGTCATGATATTTTATTTGCGTACCGTTAATTAAATTAAACGTGACAGGCGAAATGCAATGACATGACATATTCGTGTACCGTTAATTGAAAGTAAACATGACATGGTAATTGTGCAACATACTAAAAGTCGGGATTAGCTTCGTTGTCAAGCTAATTCCCCAATTTGCGCCTAGGCGAGTATCATTTCGTCGCCTAGCCTCTTTTACGCCTACAACATGCAAATGGCCTAAAACATGGCCTAAACCCTAAGTGGCAAGTTTCACTTGCCTAGCACCGGGGATCGACGATCACTTCGTCACTCGGATGCTATCTACGAGGAAATCGCTGTTTTGGGGGAACAATCAACAAATACATGAAATAAATTAGGGTTTTCATAAAATTATAAATAAGCTATGAAAACAACGGTCGAACGATTTCTTACCGAGAGAAGACGGAAGGAACACTCCGGGGAACCCTAGGATCAAATCTGGAAGAGATTGGAGAAGTTTGGGGAAACTAGGGTTTTCGGGGATTTGGGGATTTGATGGATTTCGGTGAGATTTTTGGGGAAGATGAGAGGTAGATGGGGTAGATGGATGGTTTGGATGATGGATTTAGGGCTTGGAATGAAGCAATGGAGCTTGGAGGAAGGTGGGGGATCAATGGGGGCGATTTTAGGGTTTAGGGTCGAGTTGGAGGGGAAGAAAACGTTTGGGTTGGGTATTTATAGGCTAAGCTGGCGGCTAGTGCAAAACTAGGGTTTACCGCACTAGTTAGTCGGTCAAAGAACAACCACTGACCGACTAGTTTGACAACTAGTCGGTCGGTCGACCAACGCAGACCGACTAAGTGTAAACAGTAGCTACAGGTGAAATTAGGATTCTATAGTTAGTCGGTCCATGAACAAATACTGACCGACTAGTTTGGCATCTAGTCGGTCGATGAACGTTCTTAGACCGACTAAGAGTAAACAGTAACTGATACAAAAATGATATGATGAGTTAGTCGGTTCAAGAAGCATTGCTGACCGACTAGTTTGCAACCTAGTCGGTCAACCAACGTTCTTAGACCGACTAACGATAAACAGTAACTCCTGAGAAATTTAGAAAGCAAACTAGTCGGTCCAAGAAGGATTGCCGACCGACTGGATCGTCATCTAGTCGGTCGGTGGCCCTTCTTACACCGGCTAATGAGCACAGAAAAGTACCGATACGGAGCGCGGGGCCCCGGGATCGATTCCTAAGACTCCTAGGCTTGATCTAATAGTTAGATACGACCGTTATGAAGTCCGTCACGAGCGACACACTTCGAAATCGACAATCCTAAGGAAGAAGCGAGAAAATACGACGAATCGATCGAAAATGAAATCTACGGAGACGAAAACCACACAAGAGGAGAAAATCCACCAAAACATATATTATATTATAATCAGATACAAGAAAAGCAGTCGTTACATAAACAGTAACTAGGAGAAAAATTGGCATGTACAGTAAAGCTCAACTAGTCGGTCTAAGAAGCATCACTGACCGACTAGTTCACCAACTAGTCGGTCGGTGAGTCAACTAAGACCGACTAACTGTAAACAGTAAAGAGCTTAGAATTTGGGAGACAAACTAGTCGGTCCAAGAAGCTTTTCCGACCGACTAGATCACCATCTAGTCGGTTGGTTCTTCTTCTTGAACCAACTAACATGCACAAGAAGTTCCGATTCGAAGCGCGAAGCTTCGGGAAAGTTTGTATGGACTTCTACTAAGATCCTAGAGCTAAGATAAGAGCGTTATGAAGATATAAATCGTAAGACCTACTCAAGGCTTAACATTCTACGATAGAAGCTTAAAGACTATAAATAAACCTTGACGATACCGTCTTCAATAGCTTCAATCGAATCTTCATGACTTCTAAAATGGTCCAAAAGCTTCAACGAAGCTTTAGGCATATGAATACGTGCTTTGAGAAGTCTTGAGACGTCGCTTTGGATGTTCACGTGAATTTGGCGACGATCTCCATAACTGCGCTCACAAAGTGTTAGTTCACTATTTATTTATGTTTGCTCATCATCCAAAACCAAATCCGGGGAGTCCAATACTCAACATTCTCCCCCTTTTGGTGATGACAAACCAACATAAATAATAATTCAAATGTAAAATACTTACTCCCCCTGCATTGATGACACGTTAATTCCAAATTGAATAAATATAATACGCATCAAGCAGAAGTGAGAAATATAAAACATGATCCAAGTATTGAAATTTAGGATCGTAATCCATTTATATATATCTTCACTCCCCCCTGAATCTAACATAATAAATTAGATTCATGGACAATAGAGTTAAATTTTCATTTTGCCCTTGTCATTATTACTATCTCTCCCCCTTTGGCATTATCCAAAAAGAGTGGGGGGCATACAACGACAACAACAAGGATAAAGAAAAATCCAACACCGGGAGTCGAAGAATACGACGATGGTCCAAAAGACACCAAGAAACAAAAATACACGAAGAAAATCAAGGTGTGCCAAATTGACCATTATCCAAAAGCGAAAAACGAAATCATCACAATACCAAATAGAATTCACTTATTGAGTAAAGGAACGTGCTCTCCAATCTCAACAATTTGGTTAAATTAGTGCATGGAAAACAATTCTTTGTTTTCATAAAAATAAATTCTTTTTAACCAAGTCATCATCGTCGAGCGATGAGGTCGAATATCGTAGACAGTAAATCGAACATAAAATGTGCACAACGAAGTAAAAGAGAACAACGATGTATATATATATATATGAAGCATCATGAGTACAACCAAAAGATACACAGACTCCACATCATCAAAGACATAAAGTACATCGCATACACCAAAATGTCACATAGTATATCAACATCAAAAAAAATCACAATCCATCATCGACATCAACAGCATCAACATACATCCAAAAATGATACAACATCGACATCAAACATCAACACATCCAAAAAACATCAGAAAACACCACCAACCCTTTCCTAACCCAAAACTCTCTCTAAAAGATGAATCATCCAAGGAGCATCGGAGAGTCCTCCAAACAGACTCTCAAGAAGTAGATGTAGGATCAGCAGTCTCCGGAGGTCCAGTCGAAGGAGTGGACTCAGGCTCTGCTGGGAGGAGTGGAGTGTCAACTGAAGGAATCGTCGGGGCAGGAGTGGAAACAGCGACAGCAGGCTCAACGGCAGAGGTATCAACAGGAACGTCAACAGGAGCAGACGTCTCTGGAGCAGCAGTAGACTCGTCCACTGGAGCAGAAGACTCTGGAGGACCTGAAGAAGTGGCAGCTCCAGCAACAGATGTGGTAGCAGCAGCAGGAGTGGCCTCAGCGCCACGAGCAAGAGAATCAACGAGCTCATCGATATCCTTATCATCCATCTCCTCATCCTCAGAAACTGGAGGAGGGACCTCAACACCAATAACACGAGCAATACGACACAGAATCTCCTCGGAACGAGCATACCGAGACTCGAGACGACGAACTGAACGAGCGAGATCATCAAGTGTGGTGGGAGGTGTAGGAGTGGCAACTGCAGAAGATGTGCCCTGAGAAGCTGAAGGAGTCGTCCTCTGCACGTGACGGAGTGCCGCAAGAAATTTCTTTACGGCCGTCGCGTTCAGGGGAGGACCAAGTGGACGCTCATCGTCAGGAGGCAAAGGCACGTGGAAATGACGAAACACCAAAGTCAACAGACAAGGATAAGGGATATGCGCAGATTTCGTGGTCTTGCGAATACACTCGAAAGAGTACATCTTATCGAGTATAACGCGAGCCCAGTTAATCTCGCAACCCAAGAAAAGAGCGTAAATCAACTTTAGGAAGGGCTGGGATGGCAGAAAAGATGAGCCGTACTTGGGAAGCAAGCACGACTTCAGAATGAGATTGAGCACCCATGCATTTGGCTTAAATGACTTCGATGGGACACCAATGAAAGCTGGAGGGATCACATGGAAGATATCGACGAGAACGGACTGATCCAAAGAAGAGATATCATCAACTGAAATGTCTGACGGGAGGAGACCAGACGACGAGCAACCAAGCAACTCCCCCAAGATTTCTGCCGTGAGGACTATAGGAGTCCCCAAGACAGTAGTCTCGATGGAGTGGCTCTCATCGTAGTGGCCCCGGGTACGATTTGCATAGAAAAGTTTGACCAGGCGAGGATAGGGTCGAGGGTTTGCCTTAGGGTCGAAGCGAAGGTAGTCTAGGAGCCCACTATAGGATAGGAGATCTGCTAAGCCAAGGAAGTCGGAAAATTGAACAAAGTGCTCCAGTAACAGCGGGCAGTGCTCATTTCGGTTGTAAGCCGCTAGACACATAGGGCCGTCGCGACACAACGAGATGTCTACACCACCTGCTGGCATTGGGGCCTTTCCCTTAGGCTGTCGAGTCCTAGGAGGAGGTGGAGGAGTGGGTTCATTATGGCCAGGTTCATCCTCGGGTCTAAACTCAGTGTCAGAATCAGATGGAGTATCGGGTGTATGGAGTATAGGCTTCCTAGACTGAGAACGTTTACTGGGTTTGACGGTCGCCGTCCTCTGCTTCTTCAGAGGAGGCGAAGACGATGAAGGTTGGGTTGTTTTAGCACGACGTTTGGGTTTCGAAGGATTCCTAGGGTGTGGCTCTATGTTCATAGGAGATGCACCGGAGGGAGTGATCGGGATTCTCGTCTTTGCCATAAGTCGTGACAAAACGAGATCAAGCAACGCAAGAATAAGATCAAACAACCCTAAGTATAAACCCTATAGCCGAAATCAACAAACCCTAGGAAGTAAGAAAACGACCTAGAATAGAACCCTAGATGCTGAAAACAAGTCCTAGGAGGAGGAGATGTTACCCTAGGAGGCAGATCGACGGCGGAGATCGATGGAAAGCGACGATCGGACGGCGGAATCGACGGAGGAAGACGAAGGGTCTATCACGGGTCTGGGGTTTTAGCTGGAGAGGAACGGAAGAAACCGACTAATGAGGAGAATAGTCGGTTGAAAATGAGTATAAGTCGATCGGAATGCGAAAAGACACGGCTGTCCCTGAGCACTTAGTCGGTCACAGTTCAAGCACTGACCGACTAGATTACGTTCTAGTCGGTCGGTCAATGAGCTTGAACCGACTAAGTCGAAACAGGGGCCAGACAAAGTTTTTAGGGCTAGAGTTAGTCGGTCAAAGTTCACGTACTGACCGACTAGTTTTCATTCCAGTCGGTCGGTAAGTGAACGAGGACCGACTAAATGAATTCAGTAGCAAAGAAAAAATTATAAGCTTGAGCTAGTCGGTTTGAGTTCATTAGCAGACCGACTAGTTGTGAATCTAGTTGGTTTGTTGATGAACTGAGACCGACTAGATGAGTCCAAAAATAGATAAATGAGTTTTCTCCTAAATGCACTTGGACGAAACATCGTTCAACTCTCAAAAATCATCAAACTACCCCATTCATCATCGAAAAACTTAAATACGACGTTCAAGAGTAAATTCGAGCATAAATTTCAAAAATTCACAAAATCCCGAAAGAATCCAATAAGTCTAGCACGAACAAATATAGCGAAATAGAATAGCATGCAAGATTATTGAATAAAAATGAATCATATATCTCGGATTCACCTATAATCCCCAATTCTCCACGCAACCGCACAAAGGAGTCCTCCTTTAGGGGTTTCGTGAAAATATCGGCGATTTACTTCTGGGTTTCAACGTACACTAATATGATGTCCTTTTTAGCAACATGATCATCTAAGAAATGGTGTCGGACATCTATGTGTTTAGAACGGGAATGGTGCACCGGATTCTTTGAAAGACAAATGGCACTTTGGTTGTCCACCATGATAGGGCTAGTATCACAATGTATACCAAAATCCTTAAGTGTGTGTCTCATCCAAAGAACCTGGGCACAAGCAGCACCGGCGGTAATGTATTCCGCCTCGGTGGTTGAAAGTGATACGGAATTTTGCTTCTTGGAAAACCAAGAGACAAGAGAATTTCCTATAAAATGGCAAGTGCCACTAGTACTCTTCCTGTCGGATTTGCATCCCGCATAATCAGCGTCACTATATGAGACTAACTCATACGTGCTAGATTTTGGATAAAGTAATCCAAAGTCTAATGTGTAACTTAAATAGCGAAAAATACGTTTTACCGCTACTAAGTGAGAATCCTTAGGTTGAGACTGATAACGAGCACAAATACATACGGCAAACATAATATCGGGCCTACTTGCGGTAAGATAAAGTAAACTTCCTATCATACCTCGATATAGATGAATGTCCATATCTTTTCCGCCCGTATCTTTATCAAGATGCGTAGTAGTGCTCATTGGAGTCTTTTCCCGGAGGCACTCTCCATTCCAAATCGCTTTAGCAGCTCCATCGTATACTTCGTTTGGTGGATGAAGATTGCATCGTCCATTTGGCGAATTTGGAGACCTAAGAAATATTTGAGCTCACCCATGTGGCTCATCTCAAATTGTTCCTTCATAATATTAGAAAACTCTTCGCAAAGAGCGAAGTTAGTAGCACCGAAAATGATATCATCAACATAAATTTGAACTAAAAGTATATCATTATTCGAATGCTTAACAAAAAGTGTAGAATCGGCTTCTCCCATTTTAAAATTCAAATCCAAAAGAAAATTCTTTAGGCGATCATACCAAGCTCGAGGAGCTTGTCTCAAACCGTAAAGTGCTTTCTTTAGTTTAAAAACATGATGTGGAAATTTTTCATTAATAAAGCCCGGAGGTTGAGAAACATAAACTTCCTCAACGACATCTCCGTTTAAAAATGCACTTTTACATCCATTTGAAATAGTTTGAAATTTTTATGGCATGCAAAAGATAACAATAATCTAATAGATTCTAATCTAGCTACCGGAGCGAAGGATTCTTCGAAATCGATACCTTCCTCTTGTCGATAGCCTTGAGCTACTAACCGAGCCTTGTTCCGGACGACGATTTGGTTCTCGTCGGTTTTGTTCTTGAATATCCACTTCGTTCCTATAACGGTGTGGTTTTTCGAAGGCAATGGAACAAGCTCCCATACCTCATTCCTCTCGAATTGAATGAGTTCCTCCTCCATGGCAAGGATCCAAGCACTATCTTCGCACGCTTCATTTATATTCTTTGGCTCAATCGAGGAGACAAAGGCACAATTGGCGAAGTGGTGGACTTGCGATCTCGTCTTGACTCTATCATGAATATTGTCAATGACTTGCTCATGGGGATGGTCACGAACGGTATGAAGCCGTTTGGGAATTCCTTAATCACTAGGAACATTCTCAACAACTTCATTAGTCGGGTTAGTATTAATAGAATCAATAGACTTAGAATTATCAATAGAATCACATAAAACATCCATTGAATCATCATCATTTGAAATTCTAGAAGAAATAAAATTTTCATTAAAAGAGACATGTAGTGATTCCTCGATCGTCGAGGATCTTTTGTTGTATATCCGGTAGGCTTTGCTACGTGAGGAATACCCAACAAATATCCCATCATCCGATCTCGGATCAAACTTGTCCAAATTTTCATAAGTGTTTTTAATAAAACATTTCGCACCAAAAACACGAAAATGTTTAACTTGAGGCAATCTATCAAACAACAATTCATAACAAGTTTGTTTGGTGACGGGCCTCAAAAGTATTCTATTAAACACATAGCAAGCGGTGTGTACCGCTTCCGCCCAAAATTGATGGCCAAGTTGGCTATCATCGAGCATTGTGCGAGCACACTCCACAAGCGTTCTATTCTTTCTCTCAACAACACCATTTTGAGGGGGTGCACGAGGGAAGGAAAACGTGTGTGTAATTCCAAGATCATCACAAAAATTTGAGAAAGACTCATTCTCAAATTCACCTCCATGATCACTACGAATAGTGACAATGGTGGTTCCGATGAGATTTTGTACTTTCTTCACAAATGTTGTGAAGTTTTCAAAAGCTTCATTTTTATTACATAAGAAAAATACCCATGTAAATCTCGAAAAATCATCTACGATGACAAGCCCATATCTAGCATTTCCTAAAGAAGCAACTCTAGTTAGCCCAAATAAATCTAGATGTGATAGCTCTAGAAGCCGCTTAGTAGAAATACTTTTCTTAGGTTTAAATGAAGATTTAGGAAGCTTGCCTCGTTGACATGAGTCACAAAAACTTTTCTTTTCAAAAACAAGTTTAGGAAAACCTTTAATGGAATTTAATTTTGAAAGCTTTAAAAGTGTTCCAAAGTTCACATGACCAAAGCGTCGATGCCACAAGTGTTGTTCACTTGTGTTGGCAACGAGACATTGTTCATATGACTTAGGAAAATCCAAAATATAAATATCTTTGTGGCGTGTGCCGGAAAATAATAAATCATTATTAACATTATTAAAAATGTGACACAATCCTTTCGCAAATCTAACTTTGTAACCTTTGTCACAAAGTTGGCTTATTGAAATAAGATTGTGGTTTAAACCATTAACAAGATAGACATCACTAATTAAGGGTTTAGATGGGTTACCCACTTTACCAACACCGACGATGGTTCCGCTCTCATTGCCTCCAAAGATTACCCGGTTCCCATTAGCAATGGGCACCACTCCGGAAAGCAATTGAGCATCGCCCGTCATGTGTTTTGAACACCCGCTATCGAGTATCCACCCATCCTTGGAGCCAAATTTGACTTTGTAGCTCCGTTTGTTTTTCTTGAGTACCTATAGATGATTATATCATTTCATGGTACCCAAGATCATTGGGTCCTCAAAGGTTAGACCTTTGGAAGCCAAGTCCAATTGGACTTAGACTTCCCAATATAATTAATATTATCCACTACATTCAAAAAATAATCATTCATGTAGATTTGTTTTTCATCCATACTTGTGTCCTTTGGGCTCCAAATTGAGAATATTTTGGGAGCCTTAATCCTATTGGGAGCATGCATGCTTTGTTGATTTCTACGTGATGCATGTCGTGGATAGGTAAAAGGAACATGATGAAATGGTGCATGTGGATAATTATTCATATGACGATGTGGGTGAACATATGCATGTGAGGGAACACGTGCGTGAGGGTGTCTCACATGTTGTGCACGTGTCCGTTAATGTGTAGCATAGAAATCATCATATGAGTGAGCCGGTGGAGTAGGACGTGTGTTCCTACGTGGCATAGTATTGGTGTACATGTAGGCATGGCCCTTCTTTGGAGGTCCACCCAAAGTGGGTTTCTTTCCGAAAGAGGGTGTGGACGAGGTGGAAGCACCATTGGTAGATGAACTACCAATAGAGTGTTTGCTACCACTCGTCGAAGCACCGGAAGTTGGCCTAACAAAAGTAGTGGCCGATTTGGATGGAGTTCCCATCATATACCCCAAACCAATGTGGTGATTGGCCGGAAGTAAGTCAATTAGGATTTTATCCAAATGGTCCTTACCTTTATTGAATTTATTAATTCGGCCTAATGTGTTCTCATATTTCTCGGTGAGAGAACGCATAGAAGCATCCAAAGTGGATACTTGCGATATGAGCACATAAACACGAGATTTAAGATTCTCATTCTCAATACTCAAAGTCGAGTTTTGAGAAGTCAAATCCGCTATCTTGTGTTCCTCCGGATCCTCAATGCTAACATGTTCAAGTTGAGTCTTGAGATTAACAATCTCATTCTTCAACCCTTCAACAACGGTGTCGTTGTTGGTGATGATAGTTTTAGGTGAGGTTTGGATGCTAACTAGATCATCTTTAGTCTTATTATATCGTTCAACTAATTTAGTATATCTATTCCATATTTGCTCATTAGCTAGTCTAAGGTCATCCATAGTTACCTCATCGCTTTCATCCTCGCTATCATCGGAGGCGGGTTCTTGAACATTTTCCTCGTTGGCCATGAAACATACGTGCGCTTGCTCCACTTTCACATCATCCGACTCCCCGCTTGAAGAGTCATCTTCGGAATCGGTGAAACCGACAAATCCTTTCTTGTAGCCTTTCTTATACTTCTTCGATTTGTCGTACTTCGGCGCCTTCCACTTTTCCTTTTGCTTGTTTTGTGGACAATCCGCTTTGATGTGTCCTGGCATATTGCATTTAAAGCACAAAGGAGGAGAGGCGTTAGTAGAAGTAAATTTAGTTTTACCTTTGAAGTTACCTTTTCGGAAGAAGCGATTGAACTTCTTTGCAATGAGGGCAATGGATTCCATGTCCATTCCGTCTTCCGAGTCCTCGTCATCGGTAGAGGTGGATGGAGCCGCCTTGAACGCAATCGCCTTTTTCTTAGGCGCGTCTTGGTTCAAGTAAGACTTCATCTTCTCTTGTAACTTCACCTTGCTATCCTTGCGTACCTCGTATGACATTAAAGTACCCATTAATTGAACCACGGTATACTTGTTCATATCGTTACCTTCCTCGATGGCGAAGGTACGCTTTTCCCAACTAGAAGGAAGTCCTTCTATAAGCTTCGAACATTTCTCCTTTTGGGTGTAGGTTTTACCGAGAGCCTCTAACTCGTTTATGATGTCGACGAAGCGAGCATAATACTCCTTCATCTTCTCACCCTGTAGCATATGAAACATCTCGTAATCTTTATTAACTACTACGAGTTTAGAGTCCCTTACCCTACTCATCCCTTCATGTAAGATGAGGAGGGAGTTCCAAATTTGATATACACTCTTACATGTGCATATCTTATTGAAGTCCTCGGGCTCCAATGCGCATTGCAAGGCGTTCATTGCCTTGGCATTGCTTACCTCCGCGGCGACCTCCGCGGGAGTCCACTTCTCGAAATCTTCTTCGGTGGGCTCGACATACTCCTTCATTGTGGTCCTCCATAGTGAAGCACTCCGAAGGAAAGTTTCCATCCGGCATTTCCAGTACCCGTAGTTGGTACCGTTGAAGAATGGAGGCCTCGTTGAGGAATGTCCTTCCATTACCGAAGAAGCTCCTTCACGGTTCTTGTAGGTGCTATAATCTGGAGGTGGACGCACGGTCTTGTTGTCGTTGGCAGACATAGATTAGTATCTGGCTCTGATACCAAATGTAATGCCCTGAACGCTACTGCACAAGTACTAGAGGGGGGGGGGGGGATGAATAGTACTTTAAAAATAATAAGGAGTATAATTCCTAATTATCGTGCAAACTACTACCAACAAATGCGGAAGCTAAAATATGACAACAACAAATAATCAATGCTAACAATTGATATGATGGGTTCGGATCCACCCAAGTCTCCCCGACTTGTACCCGGTGATCCTACGTCCCAGAACACCCGGATCCCCTCCGGATACTAAGGTTAGAAACCCTAACCCTAGATTTCCACTATGAATACCTTGTGAAAAACCTTCACAAGATCAAATCATACAATCAATAGCAATAGTGAATCCCACAACCCGGGATCACAACCTTCTCTCACAACCGATAGAAACAATAGCAATAAAAGAGTTTATATGAAATAAACAACAACTTATCACAAACCCTATACCTTGAGTATTCTTACCAAATAAGGGCAAGGATGGATTTGAGGAAGGAGAAGTCACCAAGACCTAGCACCACCAATATGAGCAGTAATGTGTGCCTAGGAATGAATAGGAGACTTGAATCAAGCAATAGCTTGGATGGCTCAACAAGAACAACGTTCTCTTAAGATGGATTCTAGATCTCAAATGAGGGAGAGAAAGATTTCTTGTGAGGAAGAGAGCTTTGGAAATGAGTTTTAATCTCTAACTCTTTCAATCTGAATAAGTCTCTCAATAGCAGCTCTAACCTTGAGAGAAATGACCAAGCTTCGTATTTATAGGGTCCCACAAAATCGAGCTAGGTCATCTCCCAACGGTTGGAAATCTGGGGCAATTAGTCGGTCAAAAAACAACCACTGACCGACTAGTTCATCAACTAGTCGGTCGGTGAAACAACATGAACCGACTAAAGGAGGAACAGTGAACAGATGAGATTTCAGACCTAGATAACTAGTCGGTCCAAGAAGACTTTCCGACCGACTAGTTTCTCAACTAGTCGGTCGGTCAGTTAACTTAGACCGACTAAGAGTCAAAAACTATTAGTCTGAATACAACTTGATTTAGTCGGTCCAAGAACAAATGGTGACAGACTAGATCATCAACTAGTCGGTCACCAAACGTTCTTAGACCGACTAACGATAAACAGTAACTAGGAGAAAAATTGGCATGTACAGTAAAGCTCAACTAGTCGGTCTAAGAAGCATCACTGACCGACTAGTTCACCAACTAGTCGGTCGGTGAGTCAACTAAGACCGACTAACTGTAAACAGTAAAGAGCTTAGAATTTGGGAGACAAACTAGTCGGTCCAAGAAGCTTTTCCGACCGACTAGATCACCATCTAGTCGGTTGGTTCTTCTTCTTGAACCAACTAACATGCACAAGAAGTCCCGATTCGAAGCGCGAAGCTTCGGGAAAGTTTGTATGGACTTCTACTAAGATCCTAGAGCTAAGATAGGAGCGTTATGAAGATATAAATCGTAAGACCTACTCAAGGCTTAACATTCTACGATAGAAGCTTAAAGACTATAAATAAACTTTGCCGATACCGTCTTCAATAGCTTCAATCGAATCTTCATGACTTCTAAAATGGTCCAAAAGCTTCCACGAAGCTTTAGGCATATGAATACGTGCTTTGAGAAGTCTTGAGACGTCGCTTTGGATGTTCACGTGAATTTGGCGACGATCTCCATAACTGCGCTCACAAAGTGTTAGTTCATTATTTATTTATGTTTGCTCATCATCCAAAACCAAATCCGGGGAGTCCAATACTCAACAGATGCTACTGTAAGCCCATGCTACACAATCTCTTCCAAACTCTCAAACAGAGGAAAAACCGGGAGAAAATGAAGTTTCGATACACTATGTACGAACTGGGGAGCATTGGGACAGAAAGAGCACAACCATAGATGACGCATTTGCGTGTAATATTGCCATCAACGTCGCGTATTGCGACAATGATATTGAACCACGCTTTCTGACAGATTGTCAAAGCAGAGATGATTGGCCAAAGTGGAAAGCGGCAATAGGAGTGGAGTTGGATTCACTCACCAAACGCAAGGCCTTCAGATCTATAGTCCAGCCACCAAAAGGTGTAAAACCTGTGGGTTACAAATGAGTATTTGTTAGAAAACGAAATGAACAGAATAAGATCGTTCGCTACAAAGTAAGGCTTGTAGCGCAGGGTTTTACCCAACGTCCAGGGGTGGATTTTGAAGCCACATACTCCCCGGTCATGGACGCGATCATCTTCCGATTCCTCATTGGCTTAACAGCCCAAGAGGGTTTAGATATGCAGCTTATGGACGTCGTGACTGCATACCTATATGGCAACGTAGACCGAGACATCTATATGAGATTGCCTGAAGGTTATTCCTTGCCTGCAACACTAAAAGAGAGACAACGCGACATCTACTCAGTGAAACTGCAAAGATCATTGTATGGTCTAAAACAATCTGGAAGGATGTGGTATAACAGACTGAGCGACTTCCTTGCAAAACAAGGATTTACAAATGACCCAGTCTGTCCTTGCATCTTCATAAGAGCAAGGCAACATGATTTGTCATTATAGCCGTCTATGTAGCCGACTTGAACCTCATCAGATCTCCTGAAGAGATCGCCGAGATTTCTAGAAGCTTGACAGAAACCTTCGAGATGAAAGACCTCGGAAAGTCAAAATTCTGTTTAGGTCTTCAAATAGAACATCTTAACGATGGGATCCTGTTACATCAGTCAACTTACACATCGAACTTATTGAAAAAGTTTCAGATGAATAAGTGCCACACCCCTCAGCACCCCAATGGTCTTTAGATCATTGGATGTGCACAAATACCCCTTCCGTCCGCTGGAAGAGAGAGAGGAAGAACTAGGCCCTGAAGTGTCTTATCTAAGTGCTATCGGTCCACTCCTTTGCGTGGCTAACTGCACTCGCCCTGACATAGCATTTGCAGTCAACTTACTAGCCAGATATAGTGCTGCACCTACACAGCGGCACTGGGCCGGAGGTAAGCATCTTCTGCGCTACCTCCAAGGGTCCATAGACTTAGGTCTATTCTACAGGAAAGGGGCATCAACTGGTTTAGTTGGTTATGCTGATGCAGGATACAGGTCCGATCCTCATACAGAGAAGTCTCAGACCGAATATATGTTTACCTATGGCGGCGCTGCTATATCCTGGAGATCTGTAAAGCAGACCATGACAACCGTCTCATCCACTCACTCAGAACTTCTAGCGATCCATGAAGCAAGCAAGGAGAGTTTCTGGCTACGCTCTGTGATCCAGCACATTCTCACCTCCACTGGCCTGATGACCGACGTCGTTGCACCTACTCCACTCCATGAAGACAATGCAGCATGTATAGTCCAACTACAGGACGGCTACATCAAAGGCGACAAGGCGACGCATATCTCCCCCAAGTTCTTCTGGACGCACGACCTTCAGAAGCAAAAGCAGATTGAGGTACAGAAGATCCAATCATGTAATAACTTGGCGGATTTGTTTACCAAATCCCTGCCTACTAGTATCTTTGAGAAACTTGTATATGAGATTGTGATGAGTAGAGTGAGGAAACGTAAACTGGGTCAGGATGAGAGGACTATGAACACATATATACATAGGAGACGGATGTATAAATCCATAGGAAATCTGCAAGCCTGAAGCTTGGTCAGATGAGGGGGAGTCAACTGCAGAGTTGTACTCTTTTTCATTGGTTATCGGATTTTTCCCACAGGGTTTTCCGTAGTCAAGGTTTTGACGAGGCAATCTCGTTGACTCTGGATCCTGAAGCATCCACCCCTAAACACATCCATAAAACATGAGAAGTTATGAATTAATTGTTCTTTATTTAACAAGGCAGTTATCCTAACTCGGATCCTGAAGAATCCACCTCTTATTCAATGTTGGTTGGATAAGGAGAAGTGTTATGAATATGCCCACGAGGTCCATTGGGTATCCGACCTGTTACGACCTAAAGATCGTGGGAGTCCGACTCCCGCCCCGATCCGCGGACATACCTCGTTGACTCACCCCTTTGCTACGCGAGTTCACCATTAAAACCTATAAATATGAGGGTATGAGCCTCTTAACCAACTACACCTATTTCCATATCTTTCCCTTCAGAACAAAATCGTCCTTTTACAAGAGGCGTATTTTTGTCATTTCCGAGCTATTGCGTGTAATGGGTATTTTCTGAGTGGCAAACTTGTAAATAAATGTTAACAGGTCTCGTGCTAGCAAAACCGGTCGTGCGCGTAGCAATTCCCGTCATTGTTTCCTTCCGTCATTCCCACAGGGTCTAAAACCCCCCTAAAAGCCCATCTCTCTCATCTCTTTATTCCCGAGGCATCATCTCGACATGGGCGAGGAATCCCACGCCTCCGACTGGCTCGCCACCGTCTTCGTTAGAGAAATCCCCATCTCCGCCACCGTCGGCGAGCTCGTTGCCTTCTTCGAGTCCGCCGTCGGCCATGTTTTCGCATGCAAGATCGACTCCGCCCACACCAACTGGAGATCCCTCGGCCGTGGCCTCGTTCAGTTCGAGTCCCCCATCTCCGCCCAAAAAGCCCTAGACCTCTCGGGTCAGGGCCGCCTCTTGTTCCAGCGGGCCTCGCTCTTGGTGGTCGAATCCTACAAGGACATCGTCCCGAGGGCCGTCGGCGATCGCCGAATTGAGAATGTGGTGCTGAGATTTGGGATCATGGCGGATGAGAGAAAAATGGAGGTTTTTGGGAAGTGGTGGGGTGTTAGGGTTGAGATCACGAAAGATAGGGGACAGAAAATGCTGACGATTTTTTTGCAGGATGGAGGGGAGAAGTATAAGCTAGATGTGATGTTTGGGGATGTGATGAACAGTTTCGGCTGCGTTTTGGGGGATGCCACGGAATCGAATGCCGTTCTATTGCAGGTGAAAAAGTTGTTACTTTGCTATCCGCTTTGACAATGGCAACGACGAGGTTAATCTGAAAATTTTGTTGCATTGGTTCAATTTTCGGGACTTGTTAACTGTTGCATGTTGTAAAATCCCTGATGATTTGTACTTCATGTACATTGGCTATTGAATTTTCAGTTATGAAGTTTAGGTGGTACCATGTACGCATAATTTTTGAGGAAGTTCAAGTTTTAAAGATTTTAAAAGCTGAACTTTGCTTTCCGGTGAATCAAAAAAACAACAAAAAGCTGAACTTTGGTACATAGAAATAACATTTACTCTGTTAAAAAATTCACAAAAAGATGAACAGTTTCGGCTGCGTTTTTTTTTTTTTTTGGGGGGGGGGGGGGGATGCCAAGGAATCGAATGCCGTTCTATTGCAGGTGAAAAAGTTGTTACTTTGCTATCCGCTTTGACAATGGCAACGGCGAGGTTAATCTGAAAATTTTGTTGCATTGGTTCAATTTTCGGGACTTGTTAACCGTTGCATGTTGTAAAATCCCTGATGATTTGTACTTCATGTACCTTGGCTATTGAATTTTCAGTTATGAAGTTTAGGTGGTACCATGTACGCATAATTTTTGAGGAAGTTCAAGTTTTAAAGATTTTAAAAGCTGAACTTTGCTTTCCGGTGAATAAAAAAAAACAACAAAAAGCTGAACTTTGGTACATAGAAATAACATTTACTTCTGTTAAAAAATTCTCAAAAAGTAATTATTATAATGGCTTTACTGGTTTTGTTAAACAACTGCAAGGTTACCAAGCTTCAATTGTTAGATTGTGAGTGGACAGTTCATGTGTCTGTGTTTAGGAGCATGACACGTTTTTTTAATAATGAATAGCGAGTGGTACCCAAAAATATCGTCCAGGGGTTTGTTGAACTGATGGTATGTAAGAGAGTTTAACGTCTTGCCTTTTTTAACGAGTCCAATGGGAAACCACGATGTGGTATACGGACCTTTTTGAACTGTTGCATTTGGTTTTATTCAAATTTTCTGGTGCAACATCATACATACATATTTTAACAACTTTACATGAAACATACTAATATATACATATTCAATTATCATCTGCATAATCTCTTTAATTGGGCTGGCTTTTAGTTTACATCTATTTTCTGCAATTCTTGATATGTTTGTTTAAAATTCAGTATTTTGAATCAATGTAGAATGCTTTTAGTATGGTGTTTAAATTGTTTCTTTTCTTTCTAACTTAGGCATTTACTTCTACCTAATGGGTTATCTTCTAATAGCTAAATTAAACCTGTAATTTCTCAGCTCAGGTACGCACCAAAAATACATAAAAAGATTTGCGGCCCTTCATTGAAGATAAGACTCAATAGTACTAGGTACCACTTTTGCAAAGAAGATGTTAAGTTTCTCTGGGTTCGTGCACCTGACTTCTCCGAAGCAAGCATCATTGGGAGGTCTTGTTACATTTGTTTGGAACTTTCAAATGGATTCTCATCATTAAAAACTCTAAAGCAGTTACCATGTTTTGGAGAATTGGGTACTCTAATCCTCACACAAGGAGACGTTTTACATTCTTCATCAAAATTAGTACCCATCATAAGCTGCCCAAGTGATTGCACTGTGCCTTATGATGTCCTTTTCCAACTCAATTCTCTGGTTCACATGCAAAAGATCTCCGCTGCACATGTCAACATTGATCTGTTTAACATTTTAAGTGGGTTATCTTTGGATACCGCTACAGAAATTCTTATGCAGATGCATAAGTTGAATTCAACATGCTACAAGCCCATACATTTCATCCAAAATCATGTGTCCGGCATTAAAAAGCAACAAAATGTGTCATCCAACAAAACCAGTCATCAAGAAAACTTAATGAGATGTCGTAGAGCTCTTATAACTCCTTCCAAAATTTATCTTTTGGGTCCTGAACTTGAAACTTGCAACTACATAGTAAAGCATTATTCTGCATATTCTTCTGACTTCCTTAGAGTTACTTTTGTTGATGAAGATCGTTGCAAGATATCATCTCAAGCACTTTCGTTAAGGATTGCACAAGATATATTTGCAAAACCCTATAGAACTGGTATTTACAACCGTATATTGTCCATTCTCAGAGATGGTATTTCCATTGGCTCAAAAAAATTTGAATTTCTGGCATTTTCTGCAAGCCAGCTTCGTGATAGTTCTGTCTGGATGTTTGCTTCTAATGAATCGTTGACAGCAAATGATATTAGAGAATGGATGGGTCAATTCAATGACATCTATAGCATTTCTAAGTGTGCAGCAAGAATGGGACAACTATTCAGTTCTTCTACACCAACATTTAATGTGCCATCCCGCGATGTTAAAATTATTCCAGACATTGAAACTGTTACTGATGGCATCAGGTATTGCTTTTCAGATGGTATTGGGAAAATTTCTCTATCATTCGCCAAGCAAGTCGCAAAACAATGTGGATTGAGCCATACTCCATCAGCATTCCAAATTAGATATGGAGGGTACAAAGGAGTTATAGCTGTTGATCGGACTTCTTTCTGCAAGCTCTCACTGAGGCCAAGTATGTCAAAGTTCAAATCAAGCAACACAATGCTCAACGTGACAAAGTGCAGCGTATGCCAACCATGTTATTTGAATCGTGAAATTATAATTCTCCTGTCCACGTTAGGAGTAGATGATGAAGCTTTTCAATTGCTGCAACAAGATCAGATGCGTCTTTTAGATACTATGTTAACAAATAGAGATGATGCTTTGAGAATTCTTGGTAGAATGAGTGGATCTGGAACTAAAACAGCTGTAAAGATGTTAATGCATGGGTACGGACCAGATTCGGAGCCTTATCTTTTAATGATGCTTAAAGCTTATCGGGAATATCAGTTATCTGATATGAGAAGTAAATGTCGGATATTTGTTCCAAAAGGCAGAGTTCTAATTGGGTGTTTAGACGAGTTAGGCACATTAAACTATGGTCAAGTGTACCTGAGGGTGACGATGACTAAAGAAGAGCTGCAAAATCAAAATCAGCCTTTCTTTGAAAAAATTGACCAATCAACAGGAGTAATAGTTGGAAAGGTGGTGGTTACAAAAAATCCTTGCCTGCACCCTGGTGACATTAGAGTATTACAGGCTGTTTATGATCCTAATTTGGATAATACTATGGGTTTGGTTGATTGCCTTGTCTTTCCTCAGAAAGGACCCAGGTACGTATTATTTGATATGGTTCATTATAGTAGTGATTAGATTGATCATTTTATTTCTAAGTGCACTTACATTAGTTACCAAGCATGGGGGTAATGATGTAGAAATCAAGGAATATTGCTTTTCAATTTATTGTTATTTAAAGCTTAAAGCTGCTATGCCATCTGGTCTCTTCAGGTGATAATACATATTTCTTATTTACTTGACATGCCTTTCCTTGTAAGAGTTACATAACCATAAGGCGATAATACACTTTCTTTCCTCCTTAGTTGACATGTTTTGACTTGTATGAGTCACATAGCCATTAAGGAACTCTGAGGGGCTCTTCTACTTTTACTGTCTAGGTGTCTAGGTGCTAGGTGCTGGAATTGATATTAACTGGTTTTTTAAATATCAAATATCGCGATCATATCAGACGGTTGATTTTCATTTCAGATAGTGGATATCGAGGGATATATGAGGGATATATGTTAATATCAGGTTGCTCATATTGAACATGATATTTATCATGCTATAAGGTTTCGCCCGATACCGGTTGGTATCGGGTGTTTCGTCCCGGTTCCAGCCCTAACCGGACGAAACCGGCAACAATGTTTCGGTTTCGATCGGAATTTCACCATTCCAGCCGGTTTCGGCCGAAACCGGTCGGCCGGAACGGCGAAGTTCTGGCCGAAACCCAAGTTAAAAAATGAAGAAATAGTGAGAAGGGGAAGAAGAATATGAAGAAGAAGAAGAAGCTTAAACTAACATGGAGGAAAAAAATAGAAAAAAATAGAGGAAATTTTTTTTAAAAAGACCCACCTTCGCTGCGGCTCCTCGAGGGACTGGGAGAAGAAATAGTTGAACGAGGGACGAGGAAAGAGTCGACATGGTTCCTCGTGGGACTGGGGGAAGAAGAAGAGGGACGAGAAAAGAGGATGAGGGAAGAGGGAGGGAGAAAGTGACGTGCAGCTGACCCACGTGAACTTTTCTGTATAGAGTTGAGCAGCAGACTAAGCTTTAGTGTTGCTATTAACCTTACATATTTTTCTATACAAAGTTCATTTATTTATAAGTTTGCCATTTGAATGGCCAGCTTGTAAATATTTAAAGTATGTTTAGCAAAATGTACAATGTGAATAACAGCACTCAGATATTTTGAGAATTGCTATGCGAACAGACCTTTTTGCTAGCACAACAGTCCAACTTATTTACAAATTTGCTGGTTGGCTCTTTACATGTAATATATTTAGAAAAAGAATTGTAATATATTTTTATGCATTTCGCAAAATGTATAACTTGTAAAGAATATTTGATACTTTAGTATTTGATAGGTATTTAAGTATTAGAAATTATCGATATGAAGAAAACGAAACCTCTGTCCTAAACCGCCGAAACAGACAATACCGATACCAAAACCCAAATTTTCGAAAGACCGAAACCGAGACCGAAAACCTTCATAAATATACAAATTTTGATAACCAAAAAGTAGTTATAACTTATAACATCTTAAATGTTTATATTTGATTATATCACTAATATATCATCAATGTAATCAAACGTTAAAATGATGTACTAAAATAAACAATTAACATATTTCATATAAAGCAATAAAATATAATTTGAATAGAAAATTTATCAAAAAATTTAACATGAGTGATTTACCTCATTTATATCTAATCAATTAGATTGATACCAGTGTTCTAAAATGCGGTTTCATTATGTGTGCGGTCCAGTAGCGCATAGTGTATATGATTCTACTTTTTATGTTGCTCAGAATTAAAGGAAGTGCATTGCAATACCTGCGGATCAAAATCATCAAGATATGAGAATATTTGAGGACTGAAGATAATATTTGAGGACTGCAATCTGCCTCTGCTATGCCCACTGCAATCCTATATCTCTCAGCCCAACTGAGAGCATTCTTGCTCTCTTCTTGCCTAACAATAGGTTAACATTGGAAATGAATGAGAATTAAGACCACACAAATAATTGCAATGTATGTATTATGTAACATGAAACAATATAATTAGATCTCTAACTTATGCAATAAAAAGATTCATAAAGGCTTAGAAGACATAGAAAGCTACCAGAAGAGAAATTGGATGTTGCATCAAAAAAGACTCAAGAACTAACTCATGCAAGATGATTCAAATATTACATAAAACAACTAAAGTCATGTCAAACACTAGTTCTTTGAAGTAACAAAAGTCTTCATGCATCATCATCCTCGTCGTCTTCATAACAAACATCATCATCTAGGCCCCCATCAGACGGAATTTCATCGATCTCATTATAAACATTGTCATCCTCCAAATCTTCATCATCCGAGTGCTCTTGGATATTATCCATCGTTGCACTTGCACTAGAAGAACCCTTATCTCGCCTAGCATATGTCATCAATTTTCTTTTGCTCCTCCTAAGTGGATCTTCATTAGCTCACTAGCCTCGGCAACAACAGCCCATGCAAGTCCAGAACCGGGAAAGGCCTATTCTTCTCCTTCATTCTCTCTTTCTTTGACCCAAGCACTCTTCCAATGAAGAGCTCTTGAATCATTCGTTGCCAAGAGAACATCTTTGTCATGGCCTTTCTTAGTTTTTGCATTTCTTTTCTGCAATATCCTTCTATTGAATTTCACATATACTAGATCTTGCAACCTCTTTGGATCCAGCCTATTACGTTTCTTTATATGTATCTGTACAATTATAAAAATATATAACCTTAGAAACAATGAATTATAAATAACTTAAATTCATGTTATAAATTTTTAATGCTAGAAATTACCCCCTCAAACACGCTCCAATTTCTTTCGCAGCCGGAGGAGCTACTAGTTAAACTTATGATTTTGATCACCATTTTCCTTAGATGTGGTGCATCTCCTCCATAGAACTCCCACCAATGGGCTATTGAAAAAATGAGCATAAACCAATAAGCATGTTAGAAAATTAGCAAATACATTGAATAAATATTTAATCGTTGCAATAAATAAGAAATACATCACCTGGATCAAAGTTATCAGTGCCATTAAAACTTTTCCAGTATCTCTCTGCCATTCCACGCCTCATTACTCCATCTGCCCTTTTGTATGTCACAAACTCTTCGGCTTCAATTTTATCCTGGCATCAGGATAGAATACATCTATACAATACAATACTGCATTCCTAGACTTAGAGTCTTCTTTTACTGAGTTATCCCTATAGTAATAATAAGGATTCAAATAATATGCAGCCTAATGCAATGGGCTATCGAGTCGACCATGTGCCTTCCTCTCAATGATGTCAAGCACAGGTGGATATGCACTTTCCCTCCTATTACAAGCAACAATGATATCATTCTTTGCATCATGAATCATACCTTAAACAAAACCCATAGATGGCATCCTATCTGCATCAACAATTCTTAATAGTTTAAAAAGAGGAGTGAAAATCTTCATCAATTGTTGTGCATCTTTCCAAAATATGTCTAAATAAATGGTAGCTTTAACTACTCTCCCTTTTGTAGACATAGACCATCAATTTTCTTCCCAAGCCGTAGATGACACCATACTAGCTAATTGCATCTTTTTATTAAGAATGCAACCTAAGCTGAGAAATGCGGTAGCAAATCTCGTCACCCCAGGTCGAACTAGCTCTCTTTTATTGGTGAACTTACGCATCATTGCAAGAATACTAATATGCGAATATAAAAATATTGTAACTGCTCTTGCCTTCTCAATCACAGCTTTATACTTGGGAATCTTTCCAATATCTTCCCATATAAGGTCTATGGTGTGTGCTGCACAACTACTCCAAAACAACATTGGTCGAGTAATCTTCATAATGTCTTTAGCCATCATATTCAAGGAGTGGTTATCTGTAACAACATGTATTACTCGTTCTTCTCCCACATCTTTAATACACTTATCGACCCAATCATAGATATACGGTCCAGTATGTGCATTTTTGAAATCTTCGATTGACTTGATGAAGCTTGTCCCTCCTTTGCAATGCACACATAAGTTCATCACACTCCTATGCATCCTAATTCTGATTAGCATGTCTTTTAGTGGCACTGGTATTGCCAAATCCAGCAGTCGAGGGGATGAACCTGGACGCTTTCCCTTCCACGAAAACACAACGATTATGAAAACACAACGATTATTCCTTTGGACTCAATCGGCAATTAACTCTAAAACATGTTATTAAGGTTAACGTTAATGGGTCGGGTTCTCCCTTTCCTTTTATGCTGCGGGCGCATTTCCGTCGGACGATTATGCGGGCCATATTTTAACCGCATATGTTTTCGATGCGGTAGTCCACATATGCGGCCGCTGATTGATACTTGCGTGTTATTAGATGAATACGAAAAAATCTTTAACATAACATACCTAAAAACGAAAAACATTCACAAGAAACTAATGTTATAACAAATGCGAAACATGTCAACATAACGAGTGGAATGATTAGAACATAAAACACATACTAAATAGTACATGTCAACATAACGAGTTGAATGATTAGAAAATAAAACACATTAAATAGTACAGTGATTGCATAGCATTATGAAAAAAATAAAACACATCTAATGTTACCATGATTATTTAACATTAAACAATAAACACACTAACTTAGAATATATGTCAATATTAGATTGATATATCAGCCCTCCATATCGGTTGATATATGTCAATATTAGATTGATATATCAGCCCTCCATATCGGCCATATCAGCCGATATGGAGCCGATATGGTACGATATCAGATCAAATTTTAAAACTCGATATTGAAGGTCATATCCAGTGTTCTAAATATCGGATATCGGTCGCGTATCGGCCTAGGAAATTTGATGTCGGATTGCGGATATTGGGGATATATATGTGATATTGACTAAATATCGGAGTGTCATATCGGAGGCTTAAAAATGATGACATATGCAAGCGCATATGTATCTAAGAAGATAGAAATGATACTAACTCAAATAAAAGTATGTTTTGGTTATACTTCTCTCGTTAAATATGAATATCGTGGATTTGACTAAATATCGGAGTAGCATATCAGAGGCAAAATGATGTCAAATAAACACAAAACTGGAAGGAAAAAATATCAAAAAAATGAAAAAATGAAAAAATATGGAAAACAGAAAAAAGGGCTCGACTACTCACATTGATCAGAAAACACACCCTTGCAAAGATTGAATGTTGGACGCCGAAGCTCAATTGATTGACGCCGGACATTTTCATCAGATGGAGATGAGCTGAGAGGCATGAGGGCCGGAGCGTCGAGAGGAGCGAAGCGACGTGATTAGATTTAGGGCACATCAACGATTATCCCTCAAAAAAACACGATGCCTCATCGTTTTAAGTAAATGATTTGGGTCGAGTGACTCAGGCCGGATCCACTTTTAAGTGGACTGACCCGCTAACTTTATTTTACAAAAACAATGAATTGTGGCCGATATTTTAAAGTGATATATTGGCCGCAATATTGGCCGCAACCCGATATTACGACGTTATTTATCCAAATATCGAAAACCGCAATATATAAGCCTATACCGTATTAGCCTAGTGATAAAACCGATATTGCGGCCGATATATCGGATATCGGTTCGATATTTAGAACACTGGTCATATCGTATCGTTTACATGTCGGTATTGATATTTCGGTTGTATCGGCCGATATCTAATACAGTGATATTAACGTTCAAACATAAATTTAGTAGAGTATTTTGTATATTTTGATAGCAAAACATATAGTCCAAGTTGTAAGATTTGCAAGAAACAAATATGACTGCTTATTGGGCCAGATTTTATAATATGGTAAATTCCATTATCATTTCTTGAACCATTACACGTGTGTCACCAAATATCTTTGAACCATGAAATTAGCAGGGACACTGTTCGACTAAAATTTATTTTTTGGCTTTGCCCCTCAATTCGTCTTCCCCCTCTTGCTGCGACTCTCGCTCTCCCCACTTTCTTTCTTTTTCTCTCTCATCTACAAGTTTGTGAGATGTGGCAAGTTTGACAGAGGATGAAGGTGACGAAGAGCGCAATGGAGGAGAGATAAAAGGGAGATAGTAAGGAGAGAGAAGCAACACCAAAAGGAGGAAGAAGCATGGAGTGGTAAAAATGTAAAAAATTCGAGTCAGGAATGTCTTTGCTACTTTCGTGACACATGTAATAGTTTAAGATTGTTAGCGGAATTGACCCGTTACAATAAATACAATTTTCGGGATATCCTTAAATGTTGGGATATTAGTTCTATGTGACTTCCTGAAATGTTTCCATAATTTTTCTTATTGTATTAGGAAAAGCTTTTAACATTTTATGATCTAATTGCTAAAGGGGAAAATGCATGTAAGAATTGATATTGAATTTTCTAATGGGTGATTCAGTCAAAGAATTACTGTAAAAGGCAACAATGTATATATTGATTTTCATGCTCTTCTGATGTGTTGGATATCTTAGCGCCAAAGTTAAGTTATGCAATTTATAATTAAAATAAATATTAAAAGAATTTACTATACACGGGTAGACAAGTTTTATGGTTAAAGGATATTAACCGACACACATGCAATAGCTTAAGGGGTGTTAGTGGAATTTACACTTTATAATAAACACAATTTTCAAGATATCCTTAGATGTTGGGATATTAGTTCTATGGACTTCCTAAAATGTTTCAATAATTTCCTTTATCGTATCAAGAAAAACTTTCAACATTTTTAATCTAATCACTAAAAAGGAAAATGCATGAAAGAATTATATTTAAAATTTCTATTGGTGATTCAGTCAAAGAATTACTGTAGGCGGTAATAATCTATATAGTCATTTCCATGCTTCTGTTGTTTTGGATATTTTAGCGCCAAAGTTAAGTGTTGTAACTAATAATTAAAATAAATATTTAAAGAATTTACTGTACTCGGGTAAACACGTAGTCACTACCTTAAAGGGTATATCACTGATCTTGTTTGGTCAGCTAAGGTATACATCCGAATAATGGTATGTACCATCGTCTACTGGCATCCTCTAATGCATGAGCTTTGATGGAGTTTTTAAAGCATATGGCATCCTCTAATGCATGAGCTTTGATGGAGTTTTTAAAGCATAACGAACTTCATGGGAGAGGGAGTTGATTTCGAGAATAGACTATTCAGGTTGCCCAAAATATACAAGTACATGTAAACAAGAAATTTTTTGAAGATCAAGAGAGCTTGAGAGAGAGAGAGAGAGAGAGAGAGAGAGAGAGAGAGAGAGAGAGAGAGAGAGAGAGAGAGAGAGAGAGAGAGAGAGAGAGATGTATATATCACATTCCCTTACATTTTTTCTTCTCTATATATAATCAGTATCATGATACACAAGCAAAACTAAATTATAGCCATGATATACCATAAGGAGTGAACTCCTTATTACGGCTAGTTTGACTAAGTCAAAATGACCTTTATAAGACTTAGTCAAGACAGTAAAACTAAATAATTATTTAAAATGCAAAATATTAATTGGAATTTTAAAGTTTTCCTTTATAGTTTAAATAATGAATTTTCGAGGGCAAGTTCATAAATCCTATTCTGTTTTAAAATATTTGGGATTTCATTTCTAAGTCATCTAATCTTTCATATTTATCAGCATTAGGTTATTTATATGACTGAAAGGATAAAATGGAAATATAGCAAATTTTTTTTGAAAAAATTAGATCTATAACTCATCTCTCTCTCCTAAATTTTTCTTACTTGCCTTGCATTTCTAATAATTCCAATATCCGATAACAAATTAGATCATTATATTAAAAAAAAAATCTTATTCTTAGGTTAAATATAAAATCCATAATGATTAATAATTAATATATTAACACCTCATCCGTAGTTTATATACGAAATCCCAAATTCATATGGATATTATATACTTTTTTCTATTCTATGTTATCGATTTCAAGTAAAAGATCCTATCACTGATTCAAACTTCAATGTTTCTAGTTCTACTTATAATCAAAGTTGTCTTCATTTTCAAATAGCCGTCTACCTCGTTTTTTTCTAATTTTGGAGAAAGCAAGATGAGCGGAAGAAGTTTAAGCTTTTATTATTCTTTATTTATTTTCAACAGTATTAGCGGTCCTTTATTTTATAGTAATATTTTGACTAAACAATTTTCCCGTTTCACCAACTTTTGTTGGACTTTATGATCTTATACATTTTAAAGAAGAAAAAAACCATGTAGCTTAAGAAGAACAAGAAATTTAAATGGCAATTTTTGAGAAAAAACCAAAATTAAAAAAAATTAGGAAAATCGACCAAAAATATTTAGTAAAGACGACCTAGTCTGGCCACGTCAGCACCCAAGGGCATTGACTGGGCTTGGTCCGACTTAGCCACACTTGTCAAGTGCGGCCAAATCGTTGAATGTACGCCAAATCATTAATATGTACATATAATAAATATGCACATAACATACAATAAAGACATGTAGATTAGTGGTATGACTATGAGTTGGAGCGGTCGATAGTTGCGGGTTCAAATCCCACCGCGATAGTCTTCTAATTTTATTTCTTAAAAATTTACTTAAGAGGATTTATAGGGGAACTCGAGATTCGAAGTAAAGACCTCCAAAAAAGGAAGAGTCATGTCATCAGGTCGCAACAAACTCTACTGAACAATCATATCACTATAACAGTACTTAAATGATCAAAAGTCAACAAAAAAGTCATGGTGACACATCCGAGAATTGAACTCACTAATTCCACGGTGTGTACACATCTTACATATATTATTTTTTCAACTGGTAATTTTTTTCAACCAACTCCATCTTTTTCCAACCGGTGATTTTTTTTTGTTTTACAAAAAATTATTTTAAGTGATGAACTAATATACAGTTATTCGTCAAAAAAATTCTTTACGAAAAAAATCACTGGTTGCATTTTTACATTTAATTGGGTTGTATCCAAACCACAGTGGGGCGTGATGTCTCGAGTTCAATTCTAGGAATGCTGTTTAAATGATTTTTTTCTTTTTTCTTTTTTCTTTTAATAACAAACAAACTTTTAAGCAGTGTTTTAGTGATATGAGTGTTTAGTAGAGTTCGATGCGGCCTAATGGTATGCCTCTTCATTTGTTTGATGTCTTAACTTCGATTCTTAGAGTTCCCCTATAAATCCTCTTAATTAATTTTAAAAATAAAATAAAATTAGAAGATTATATCGTCGGCGGGATTCGAACTCGCGACCACCAACCACTCCAACTCAGTCATAACACTAGGCTACATATCCTTATTGTATGAACAATTAACGATTTAGCCGCACTTGATAAGTACAGCCAAGTCGGAGCAAGTCCAGTCAGCGCACCTAGTAAGCGCCTCTGGGCACTGACATGGCTAGACTTGGTAATTTTGCTAAAAAATTTGATCGGTTTTGCTATGTTTTTAAATTTTTGGTTTTTTCTTAAAAAGTGTCCTTTAAAAATTCAAGTTAGTTTGAAAGATTAGTTTCTCTATTAAACTGATTGTCTAATTTGCTATACTTCATTCAGTGAAAATCTTATTAATTTGTTAAATTCTATCATTTGCACCTTTGGCATTAAATGTTTCCATACATATATTATTAACTGATATTCTAATTTGTTGTTTTTAATTGAAGCTTAAAGCATCAATCCTTTCACTTGCAATGCATATGCTCAAAACCAATGTGTGTGTATATGTATGTCTGTATATATAAAGAAAAATGGGTATCATATGCCATATGATTATTTTGCCGCTCTTTAAAAGTGCACTTTCCATAATTTTTAGCATCAATGATCTTTATATTCTAAAGCCCAAATACTAAATATTGAGTGAAATTAAAACTTTTGTAGGGCACTTGCAGGTGATGTTGCAGGAGCTGCAAGAGCATCAGTTGTATGCCAATAGGAAGAAGTGCCTCTTTGGACAACCACAAGTGGAGTACTTGGGCCATGTGGTATTGACGGAGGGAGTGATGGCATATAGATCGAAGATTGCTCTATGTTAGACTGGCCCCGCCCCACTACGTTGCGAGCTATGAGGATTTTTGGGACTGACAGGGTACTATCACACATTTGTCCAGGGGTACATCACGATCGCATGGCCGTTGACAGTGCAGTTGAAGAACAGTTTCCATTGGGGAAAGGAGGCGACCAGGGCGTTTGAGGCTCTGAAGCAGGCGATGACGGCGGTGCCAGTGCTAGCTTTGCCATATTTTAGCAGGCCGTTTGTGGTGGAGACAGACGTGTCAGGGTACGGATTGGGGGTGGTGCTTATGCAGGATCAGCGTCCAGTGGCCTATTTTAGTTAGGTCATAACTGCACGAGTGCGGTTGAAGTCCGTGTATGAAAGAGAGCTGATGGCGATAATGCTTTTAATACAAAAGTGGTGCCCTATTTACTTGGGAGGAGGTTTATCGTCTAGACCGACCAGCGGAGTTTGAAGTATCTTTTGGAGCATCACATGGTCACAGAGGAGCATCAAAAATGGCTCTCTAAGTTGGTGCACTACAGGTTCGAGATTCAGTATAGGCCAGGCTTGGAGAATAAGGCGGCGGATGCTTTGTCACGCAGGGAGGAGGCAGCAGAGGTGGCAGCGATTTCCGTGCCGGTATTATTGGACTGCGAGCCCTTGGTGAGAGAGATGGGGGCTGATGAGTGGCTAGCCCTGATACGGGAGGCGCTATATCAGGGGTCTACAGACTACCTGGGGTCACACTGGATGGGCTGAGCTTGTTATACCAGGGGCGGTTGGTTTTACCACGGACGTCTTCCCACATACCGACGATATTTCAGGAGTTCCATGGTAGCCCTGTGGGCGGACACTCAGGAACGCAGCAGGCCTATATGAGGATGGCCAAAGAGCTGTAGTGGCCTGGGATGAAGAGAGACATAGCTAGATTGGTAGCGGAGTGTGATGTCTGCCAGCGTCACAAATATTTGGCGATGGCTTCCGCATGATTACTTTAGCTACTAGCCTTGCCAGAGAGGGCTTGAGAGGACATCGGCATGGACTTTATCGAGGGGCTACCGAGGTCGGATGGCTTCACTGGCATACTTGTTGTGGTGGACCGTCTCAGCAAGTATGCCCATTTCATTTCCCTACGACATCCATACATGGCAGTGATGGTAGCCACAGCTTTCATAAAGGAGGTAGTGTGTCTGCACGGGTTCCCTGGCTCCATTGTATCAGACCGTGATAAAGTCTTCATGAGCAGCTTCTGAAGGGAATTATTCAAGGTGCAGCTTCTGAAGGGAATTATTCAAGGTGCATGGGACCATTTTGAAGAGAAGCACGACCTATCACCCGCAGACAGATGACCAGACGAAGGTGGTGAATAGGAGCGTGAAGACATATTTGTGTTGTTTTACTTCAGAGTCATCGAAGCAGTTGACGAAGTGGTTGACATAGGCAGAATGTTGGTACAATACCTCCTCTCACTCGACGGCGCAGTGCACCCCTTTTCGCATCTTCTACAGGGCGGGACCCTCCACCATTTGATCCACTACAGCCATGGTACGACCCCTGTGTCTCATGTTGAGTACTTGGAGAATAGAGATAAGATGTGGAGGAGCTGAAGCGACACTTACTGAGGGCACACTAGATTATGAAGGGGCACACTAGATTATGAAGGCCAAGGCAGACGTGAACATGAGGGATGTGCAATTCGAGATGGGCGACATTGTGTATCTAAAGTTGCGGCCTTATAGACAGAAGACAGTGGCGCATTGGAGCAATGAAAAGCTAGCGGCTCGTTATTATGACACCTTTGAGGTTGTGGCCAAGATTGGGAAGGTGGCTTATCACCTACATCTACCTACTACATCCACATGGTATTCCACATGTTGCAGCTACGACGTGCTATTGGAGACCACACTCTCTTACATACCATTCTGTCCACCCTTACTGACGACATGGAGGTATTGCTCGAGCCACAGGAGGTCAAGAGTGTTTGCCAGAGCGCAGCAGGAATCCATGAGGTGCTTATTAAATGGCAGGGGCTACCGGAGTATGACGCTACGTGTGAGTCTAGGGAGGTCATCATGCGACAATTTCCAGGCTTCCACCTTGAGGACAAGGTGGCTCTTTTGGGAGAGTAATATGATGCGATCATAACCTACAAGAGGGGGGAGGCGCGCGACAAGTTTGGCTAATCCAGGGGCGTTTCGTATATTCTGAACTTTGCGGGGTTTTATGCAAATGTGAATTATCGGGGGCTTTTGTGCAAAATTGCTTTTTATTGTGCTTATTAGCTAGGGCCGGTCCTAATGTGGTTTTCTCATGCTTTGATTGATTTTGTAATCCATTGGCCAAGGTGCCTTCTTAGAGATTTATACTTTCATCTCGAATAGAAAGTTAGGAGATTGCTTCGTCCCGAATCGAGGTATTATCTTGTTTATTTCCAAATCTGAAAAGTTATAAAATTCTCTTTTATTCGTTTTCACCACAAAAATCTCCACTTTCACCACAAATAAGCCCTAGGTTGTATCAGGCTATTGACGTTCTTCTCGTTGTTTCCCTCTTCAATTTTAACAACACATGTATGTATGCATTTGTTTTACATGTGTATGCGACTTTATTTGGAAGAGGATCAAAGTAATCCACATGATGGACCAACGAAGTGGGGCCATTGCAATTTTGCCTTGTGCTTATGTAGTCATATACGTAATTTGGGATGTATCGAAATGTTCTTGCTAAGCATCCCTAAGGTTCTCGTTTCGAAATTCAAACCATACACTTCTCTTTTAATATTTTTTCTAATTAGGAGGTGTTAGGAACTAGATGGAATTTTTATTAGAAAATAACCACATTGCCCTCCTCCCAAGACGCCTAGAGGATGTCCGCACTCGTCTACTCCTAATGGATGCTCAATAGAAATATTCCAATATTAAGCATGAGAAAATAAGAGAAGGATACCCCCTATTTATAATAGAAACCATGACAATCCTAAACCAAGTAGGACTAGGCCGGCTAATCCTACTCCAAAGAGGACTCGGGGCGGGAGGGGGAATCCTACTCCAAGGAGGACTCGGGGCGGGAGGGGGAATCCTACTCTAAGGAGGACTCGGGGCGGGAGGGGGAATCCTACTCCAAGGAGGACTCGGAAAGGGCAAGTACAAAAAAGAGGGTGTGGCAAGGGGTCGGCTAGAGGGGGGGTGTGGCGGCTGGCCTGGGCCGGCGGGTGTAAACCCGCATGGGTTTGGGCCCAGGCCCATCAATACTCCCCCCAAAGAGCCACCTTGTCCTCAAGGTGGAAATCTGGGAATCGCAACACCATATCAGCCATGTCCTCCCAAGTGCTGTCGTGCTCTGGTAGATCCTTCCACTGCAACAAGACCTGTCGCGCGCCTGTGTCGGTCCGGCGTACCCCCTTCAGTAGCTCTGGCTCCAGTCCAACCTCCATATCCGCAGTAAGTGACTCGGGCAATGTCGGAGAAGAAGTGTGGGTGCCAATAGCCTGGCGTAACTGTGAAACATGGAATACCGGGTGAATGGTCGATCCTGGCGGCAAGCGCAACCTGTAAGCTACCGATCCAACCCGTGCCTCGACCTCAAAAGGCCCAAAATATCGTGGTGACAGCTTTTCATTCTTCCTATGAGCCACCGACCTCTGCCGGTAGGGGCCTTAACTTCAGATATACCATGTCGCCCACCTCAAAGTGTACATCTCGACGGTGGAGGTCTGCCCGAGCCTTCATCACCTGCTGAGCTCTCGCCAAATGGAGCTTCAGCTCCTCTAGAACCCGGTCCCGCTCAGCTAAGTACTGCTCCACATCAGAAACCGGGGTCGTCTCCTGCCCATAATGAAGTAAGTGTGGAGGGTCTCTGCCATATAAAATCCTAAAGGGTGTCTGGGCTGCCGTGTGGTATGAAGTGTTGTACCAATATTCTGCCCATGGTAACCAGCGAACCCACTCCTTAGGATTCTTCGAGATGAAGCATCGCAGACACGTCTCTACACTGCGGTTGACCACCTCTGTCTGGCCATCTGTCTGGGGGTGATAAGCAGTGCTCTTTTTTAATGATGTCCCCTGTAGGCGAAAAAGCTCCTGCCAAAACTTACTCTGGAACACCTTGTCCCTATCCGAAACAATGGACTTTGGGGGACCATGTAGACGGATAACCTCGCGCACAAAAGTGTCGGCCACTGACACAGCGCTGTAAGGATGCTTAAGTGGGATAAAATGTGCATATTTGCTGAGGCGGTCTACCACAACAAAAATGACGCTGAACCCTCCCGACTTAGGCAACCCTTCAATAAAATCCATAGAAAGGTCCTCCCACACTCTGTCTGGTAGGGATAGTGGCTGTAATAATCCTCCTGGAGACATAGCCTGATATTTGTGACGCTGGCACACGTCACACTCCGCCACCATCCTAGCCACATCCTTCTTTTGCCCCTTCCAGTAAATTTCCCGTGATAACCGCTGGTAGGTCTTGAGGACCCCAGAATGTCCTCCAATAGCACTGCCGTGGAACTCTCTGAGTATGGTCGGTAAGAAAGGAGAAGTCCTTGGTATCACTAGTCTGCCCCAGTACAGTAATCGCCCCTCCTGCAATGAATACCCCGGGTACTCAGTCGACCCCTGCAAAAGAGCTTCTCGTATAGCCGCCAAATCCGGGTCTGTCTCAACCTCCCGCTGCAGTGGGCCCCAATCGTCCAGGATGGATACGGTAAGTGCTGCTATCTCTGTCTCCTCCCGCCGGGATAAAGCATCAGCTGCATTGTTCTCTAGTCCCGGACGGTACTCTATTTCGAATCTGTAACCCATCAGCTTGCGCAACCACTTCTGATGTTCTTCTGCTACCATCCGCTGCTCAAGTAGGTACTTCAGGCTCCGCTGATCAGTGCGAACGATGAAGCTTCGTCCCAACAAATAAGGTCTCCACTTCTAAATGGACAAGACTATCGCCATCAGCTCCCGCTCATAGACTGACCGCAATCGGGCCCTGGTGGTCAACACCTGGCTGTAGTATGCAATAGGACGATGGTCGTGCATCAGTACCGCGCCCAGCCCATGTCCTGACGCGTCTGCCTCGACCACGAAAGGTCGGGTGAAATCGGGCAATGCTAAGACCGGGACCGTGGTCATTGCCCTTTTAAGGGCCTCAAAAGCTGTCGTCGCCTCGTCACCCCAATGGAACTGATCCTTCTTTAGTAATTCTGTCAATGGCCAGGCGATCGTCCCATATCCCTCTACGAAGCGGCGGTAGTAACCTGTAAGCCCCAAGAAGCCCCGCAGCCCTCTGAGAGTAGTAGGTCGTGGCCAATCCAGCATGGCCGCTATCTTAGCTTTATCGGCGGCTACTCCTCCCGCTGACACCACATGTCCCAGGTACTCCACCTGTGGCTGCCCGAACATGCACTTCTTCCTGTTCAAATAAAGCTGGTGGTACTGCAGCTCCTGAAAAACTACCTGCAGGTGGTCCAAGTGCTCCTCCAGCGAACGACTGTACACCAAGATATCGTCGAAAAAGACCAAAACGAACCGCCTGAGAAAGGGACGGAATACCTTATTCATTAGAGCCTGAAAGGTGGCCGGGGCATTGGTCAGCCCAAAGGGCATGACCAGGAACTCGTAGTGGCCTTCATGCGTCCTGAACGCCGTTTTGGGCACATCCTCCCGTCGCATCCGAATCTGGTGATAGCCCGACTTCAGATCTAGCTTGCTGAACCAAGTCGCTCCATGTAGCTCGTCTAGGAGCTCATCAATCACTGGTATAGGGAACTTATCCGGGACCGTGTCCTTGTTCAGTGCCCTGTAGTCCACGCAAAACCGCCAATTACCATCCTTCTTCTTGACCAATAGAACAGGGCTGGAAAACGGGCTAATGCTTGGCTGGATTACCCCGGCCTGCACCATCTCTGAAACCATCCTCTCGATCTCATCTTTCTGGTGCTGAGGGTATCGGTAGGGCCGCACGCTAATGGGGGAAACCCCCTCTCGTAGAACAATGGCGTGCTCGTGGTCCCGTGGCGGTGGAAGTCCCCGAGGCTCCTGGAATATCTCCTCAAACTGCCCCATCAACTGCTGAACCTCCCTCGGAATGGGCTGCTCGGAACTGGCCTCGGCTCCTCCCTCCCTGGTCAGCGAGTACAGCTCCACTAAATATCCGCCACCCTCCGTCTGAATGGTCCTAACCATGGTCTTTAGAGAGACTAATGCCCTGCAGAGGCTGGGGTCTCCCTGTAGTATCACCGATCGCCCGGCCTCCTGAAACTTCATCCGCAGTAGTTTCCAGTTAATGGTCATCTCCCCCAGAGTCTGGAGCCAAGTCATGCCGAGGATAACGTCGGTGCTCCCAAGGTCTAGAGGTAAAAAATCTGCAATAATCTGTATCCCCTGCATGGTCAGAACCAAACCCCGACAAACTCCACGGCTGCTCTCCTTCTTCCCTATCCCTATCATCACGCTAAAGCTGCCGCAATCTGTCAGCTGAAGGCCCAGCTGTGTCACCACCCTCCTGGAAATAATATTCTGGGTGGCCCCACTGTCGATCAGCACCGTCACCTCCTGGTCTCCGACCTCTCCCCTCAGCTTCATGGTGTGATTCGGTGTGAACCCGACCACGGAATTGAGGGACACCTCCGCTACGTCCAACTGCTGGCCCTCAAGCTCATCCTCTGCCGCAGCGGTCTCTTCCTCGATATCAGACTCGCCCTCGTCGTCCTCCAGTAGGATCACCTGGAGTTTGCGCCCTGCGCATCTATGGCCTGGTGAGAATCTTTCATCGCACCGGAAGCATAAGCCCTTCTGTCTCTTGTCCCTCATCTCTGCATCCGTCATGCGTCTGAACTGCCCCCCATGTAGTGGTGTGCTACTCTTCTCCCCCGTCTTCTCCCGGTTCGCCTGCCCCACCCCTGTCGAGGTGCCAGCTCCTCCCGTCCCAGACGGACCGCCTCTCGCTGTCTGACTACTGAAACTGCTCCGGACACGCCTGTCCTCGGTCTGCGCATCCTCAACCATCTGTGCCATCTCTATGACCTCCGAAAGCCCCTTAGGCTTGTAGGGTCTCACTGCTGCGCGCAGGCTGGGGCGCAACCCTTTCAGAAAGGTTCCCTCCAGTGACTCATCTGAGACGCCATGCACTCGCCCGGCCAGTGTCTCGAACCTCTCGATGTAATCCCGTACCGACCCCTCCTGCCTGAGGGCGTAAAGCTGCTCGTGCAAGTTTCCCAGCCGGGGGTCTCTAAACTTCTCCAGCACCATACCCTTCAGCTCCTCCCAGCTCCTCACCGGCTGTCGCCTCTCCCTCGACTGGAACCATCCCAAAGCACGCCCCTCCATGCAGATCGCTGCCGCCTCCAGCTTCTGGGCCTCGGTCATGTGGTGGGCCGTGAAGTATCTCTCTGCGGTAAATAACCAGGCGTGTGGGTCCTCTCCGGAAAATAGCGGGCATCTTTAGCTTCCGGACGCGACAATCTCCTCCAAAACGCCCCTGCTCGGGTCTCCCCCTCCTGTCCGGGCGGCGGACGGTAGTGCTGACGCCTCTCCTCCAGTGTCTCGTAGTGCCGGGGTGGCCCGCCTCCGTGACTCCCGTAGTCTCCCTGGTGACCTCCCGACGCCCCTCAAAGTCGTCCCATCCGGCGTCATCGCCGAACTCTGCCTCATATCCACTCCTTCCGTCGGAGTAATAGCCTCTCCCGCGTCCATAGCCGTAGAAAGGATCATCAAGTGCTGGTCGGTGCCCTGGAGGGTCACAAAAGTCTCCCGAAATCTGTCCGCGGCCTCCCGTCGTCGTGGTCCGCTGCTCGGGGGGCTCAAAAACCCCCCTATCCTGTTGTCCGAAGCCCCCGCTCCCTCCTGCGGCTGCCAGGAGGGGTTTCTGCCCTGTCGCGGACCCACAGGGGCCTGCCGGCCTTCGGCCAGGCTCGGCGGGCCCCTGGGCTCTCCCTGGAAGGTCGGCGGACCCTACCGGCCTTCCGGCAGGGTCGTCGGAGCCTGGCGGGCCCAGGCAGGGTCCCCTTCCGCAGCTGGTCGACCCCCCCCACGTGCCGTGGGGGGCTGATCTTCCTTCTCCCATGCCGTGAGTTCCCCTTGTCGCGCGGCTAGGTCCTCCGGCCTTTCTTTGGCTTTGTACCGCCCTCCGCCGCACCTCCTCGCGGTAGTTGTCGCTCCATGGCTCCTCGGCGTCGTCCTCGTCCAACTCCTCCACGAAGTAGGGTTGATTTTGGAAAAAATCTCTTCTTTCTCCTTCTCATTCTTCAAAGGTGCCGCCTTTGGTGATGGGTTAGGGTTTCCTTCGCCTTTAGGGTTTGTTGCTAATTGATTCAAGGCACCCATCAATTGCGCGAATTGGTCGTCGTGTTTTGCTTGATTTGACGCCAATTGGGAGATGGAAGTAGTCAACTTGGCCATGGATTCGTCGTTCCCCGCCAACGACTTTTTGATCGCCTCGATCTCGCCCGTGAATTTTGCCTCCAACGCCTCAAATTTGTCTTGCGATCTTGTGAAAGCCGCCATGAATCGTCACGTGCTCTGATACCAAATTGTTAGGAACTAACAAAGATGGAATTTTTATTAGAAAATAACAAGCGAAATAAAAAGATAATTGGACACAAAAGAGGTGTGCCCTCCTCCCAAGACGCCTAGAGGACGTCCACACTCGTCTACTCCTAATGGATGCTCAATAGAAATATTCCAATATTAAGGATGAGAAAATAAGAGAAGGCTACCCCCTATTTATAATAGAAACCATGACAATCCTAAACCAAGTAGGACTAGTCCGGCTAATCCTACTCCAAGGAGGACTCGGGGCGGGAGGGGGAATCCTACTCCAAGGAGGACTCGGGGCGGGAGGGGGAATCCTACTCCAAGGAGGACTCGGAAAGGGCAAGTACAAAAAAGAGGGTGTGGCAAGGGGTCGGCTAGAGGGGGGGTGTGACGGCTGGCCTGGGCCGGCGGGTGTAAACCTGCATGGGTTTGGGCCCAGGCCCATCAGGAGGCTAGCCACATCAGGATGTTTATCCATATGAATCCGGTAGCATCTTTTCTAGCTATATATGCAATAAAAGTGAGTATCATGTGGTGTACAAGCAAGCTTGCTTATCTACGATGACGTGGTACAATCTTATCTATAAAAAGAGATGATTATGATATAAGTGCTCATTATATGATACCCATTACATACATCTATTTTATAAAGAGGATGTTGTCCCATGTGAAGGGGGTTGTCCCATATGGCACCTTTTGTCCCATGTGACAATAAGAGAGGGGTGCCACATCACCCCTCACCCAAAAAACCATCTAGCCCACTTAATTGCGGTTTAGCAATTAAGGCTTTCCCCCTTTAACCACCCATATTTATAGGGTTTCCATTGACACTCTTCATCCCTTTTTCCTAGACAATACCCACACTCACACCCATTATTCTCTCTCCTTCCTCATTGTTCGCGAGTCTCGCATCTTGTGGGTGTGTTTTTTGTGCCCATGAACTATATGCACGGGTTATTGCTAGTACATACATATAGAGCGAGAAAATAAGGCATGCGTAACATATAGTGCACGGGTTATTACTAGTATATGCATATAGAGCGAGAAAATAAGCCATATAAGTAACATTTAAATCAAATTTTTTACACCACCCCTTAAAAACTTCATTTTAAGTCTTTTTAAAGATCGAAACCGTTCATAATAATCTACGCATCCTAAAACATATATGCACTAAAATTTTGTGGTTTCAATATTGTTTGCGGATGCATCAGATCGTTATAAATTGTATGGTTTGACGATAATTGACATTTTCTCTCATTGATCTACATGAAAATATCTTGGAGTTTGCTAGATATTTATGCAACCATCAACATGACGGTTGCCAATTATTGAAAAAGAGGCAAAATATGGACTTTTAAGAGCTGATAGAGTTACTTATCTACCTTATCATCTGATATATGGAAAAAGAAATATGAGCTGCTGGTTGATTTATATATAAATAAGCTATGAGAGCGAATAGCAGGTGGCCCCTACTATTCGCTTTCTACATCGAAAGTAGTAGTCCACCCTCTGGTTTTTCATTTCATAGTTTATTTAGAGAAGAATAGGCTATCTATTATACAAAAGAAGGACGTTGATGTGACTTTGTCCCATGTGGCAATGTCACATCAATCCCCTCCAAACTTTTCCCCCTTAGGCCCTTTTATTGACATGTTTGCCATTGACATTTTTCCTCATTTGAACCCCCTTATTTATATGCTTACCATTGAGATTTTTCCACTTTTACCCTCCGACGATAACAACACACACACTTCTCACTCCTTTCGATTGCAGGCGTGCACCACATCCTGTTCGTGTGTGGTTTTGTTTTGATTTTTGCGTCGTGAACTGTGTGCACGGGTTAATTCTAGTTAGCATATATTTAGTTTTTCTATGTATGTGTGTGTATATAGAAGGAAATAGAAAATGTAGCGTCATGGGAGTAAATTTTTCCATATTGCACTTAAAAAGTTCATTTTTCACATTTTTGGACGATTGACACTTGAGATATAAAATCCCAAAGCATAAAAGATCACTTCAACCTTAGTTTTCTCCCCTTGATTTAGGAGATGAAAAAAGTTCTATTATCACACAATTGTGAAACTTTCAATAATCTAATGCATATGTAAATATGAAAACTAAGTTTTTTATCCATTTACATTTAGGATATGTAGATCGACTTTAATAGTGTTGATCATTTAAAAATTTATGCAAATAGTGGACTGTGTGACCATTCTACGAGAGAAACTTCAATGTGATACCTTATTTCTTGTTCTACATAAGTGATCCTTTGAGAACGGTTCTCAAATCACTATTAAAAATTCCACATGAAAAATCAAGTGATCCCATGAAGGATCTGAACCATTCATCTTGGTCTAAGCAATCAAATTAGCTTAATTATGAAAAATCAAGCGATCTAGAACTTGTTGCCATATGCATCAAATGAAATCTTTTTAATGATGGGAACTAACTCATTTCATCCAAATGCTTTAATCAGTATGCACATAAGTTCAAAATCACTTGATTTTTATGGTTAAGCTAATTTAAATCTAGAGATCAAGATGAGTGGGTTGGATCCTCAATGTGATGACCCATCATGGGTTCTGGTGAAACTTAGGTTGAGAACTATTCTCAAATTATTACTTTTATATATATATATATATAATGGGTAAAAGGGAGCTAGGGTGCCTCCTTAGATGCAATCTAAGGAGGTGCCCTTATTTTCTCTCATCTTCCACATTTTTTGATATTCTTTTTCATAGATTTGTTGTTCACATCATGGATGATCAACATACCAAATTTCAAGGGATTCCAATAATTTTTGAATCCTCATCTACCCTGCAACTTCATGGGGTTTCAGCACATTTTCTGACCGTTGAAGTTGTAAGAGGTAGATGTGGCTCAAAAAGTATTGAAATCCCTTGAAATTTGGTGTGTTGATCATCCATGATGTGAACAACAAATCTATGCAAAAAATTTCAAAAATATGCGGGAGATGGTGGAAAATGGGGGTGTCTCCTTAGATTTCATCTAAGGAGGCATCCTAGATTCCTTTTACCTATATTATACGTACATACATATATATACATACATACACACACACACATATTTACATATACACACACACATACATATATACATAGTTAGACTATGATACACTTGATTGAATCAAGCCATGCAAATCCTTCGTAATCAGCTTTAAAAGTTAATGTACTAAATGAAAAATTCATTTTGTTGGATGAGATCTAATACATTCAAACTACTTATAAATAACAATTCAAATGATTAGAATATGTTTGACTCATGCATTAAGCACGTCAACTTGATTGATTTTATGTCAATTTTAAAACTTTGATTTTGACACCACTTTTTACCGGTAAAACACATCTGAATCATTTGAATTTTTTATTTATGATCATGTTCAACAGAATGGATTTTTTATTTGATTTGCCAAATTATGAATTTGCTTTAGATATATCCACATGCTTGATCTAATTGAGTTTACCATAATTTTACTATATATATGTATTTATATACATACATACATTGCATATGTATTTTTTGAAAGGTATGTATGTATTGTATATATGAATAAACAAATGTACAATATCCGCCCAGGCGGCTATAGGGGTAACAAAAATGGGAGTGGGAGAGGCTGCAAAGCAGCCACCAAATACATGTAACACCTAGAAGGCAGCCCAGACGAAAAAAATAAGCTCAAGCCAAAAACCGCCTCAATACAGCCTCCAGTTACTAAGTACATGGACGTAAGCATGATCATTCTTTTCCAAAAGGGTAGAAGGGAAGAGCGTAGTAATATTCATGGAGATCTTAGCCACCAACGACAAACTAGGGAGAGGCCGCGAGTGGAAAACACGGTCGTTCCGCTCTTTCCAGATGTGCCACACCATAGCAGAGAAGACGTGATCAGAGAGGCACCCCATAAGCTTGGTGTTCCCATTTGCTCCAAACCTACGCTGCAGAAGATGGACATCCACATGAAGGGATTTGGAGCAAGAGGGAAAACCAAGCTTCAGCTTGCAAGTGGTCCAAACATAGTCGTTTTACTCACACCGAAAATAAAGATGCCAGGTCGTTTCCCAGTGAGCATTGCAGAGGACACATGTGGAGGAAGACAAAATGCCCCTACTGGCCAGGAGGTGGGAGGTGGGAAGCTTATCGCTAAGTGCACGGAGGAGGATGATCACATACTTCGGAGTATGGCCGGAGAACCAAACCAGTGAGCGAAGGCGGTACGAGGGAGGAGGGTGATCGCATACTTCGGAGTATGGCTGGGGAACACAGACAGAATCCTAGGTCGAGCGAAAGGTGCACCCAGAGGGAGAAATCCAATCCCATGAGTCAGCAGCATCACCCAAAGAGGTCGCACCAAAATGAATAGCGAAGGGAAGGAGGACATCAGGAAGGTCCCGGCCACTACCATCCCAGTAATCAGAGACCCGATGATACTTGTGGGTGGCAGTAGGAGGGCACAGATGAGCAATAGACCCGCAAAGGAGCCACGGGTCAAACCAAAAGGAGGTATTCCGATCATTACCAACACGACGACGGAGATGCAAGGAGGCTACCTCGCGACACCGAAGAACATGCTTCCAGGAACCTGAATCCATGGTGCTAGAGTGACAAAGGAAGAGAGGGGTACTCCTCAAGTAAGAAGTCCGCATGAAAATGGTCCACGACGAGGAGTGGAGAAGCCTCCACAAAAGTTTGATCCCCGTTGTCATACCAACATCACAGAGATTATGGAGGCCAATCCTCCCCTTCCTTCTTCGGCTTACACATATCCGTCCACCGCCAGAGATGGACCTTGGACCCCCATATGAAATCTCTGCACAAACGGTCAATCTCGTCCAGGACGGAAGTCGGAACGCGAAAAGACTGGATCCAACAGGCAACCATACCATGATTCACTGAGCGCACAAGCTCAATCCGACCAGTGATGGAGAGAAGTTTGGAAGACCAGCCGGAAAGTCTACACTTACACTTATCCAAGAGGACAGAGTACATCTTGGCCGAGAAATAGGTAGGCGAGAGTAAGAGCCCCAAATATCTGAAAGGGGAGGTCGATGGGTATACCCACTATATCAGCAAGCTCGCTCTACAAAGTGCACCCTTTACCTGCTCTCTCTGCAAAGTGCACCCTTTACGAAGGAGTCTACTCTTCCTTGTTCACTTCGAGCCCGGTGAATTGATGGAAGTTGGCCAGTAGAAGATTGAGGGCCAAGAAGAGTAAGGGTCCACCTTACAAAAACTAGCACATCATCAGCGAACATCAGGTGCGAGGGGATGCCCTCCACACCCCTCTTAGGCGGCTGAATTGTCTTGGAGAGTCAAGCGAGGTCCATGAGTGAGGTAAAGAACTACATGACGATGACAAAGATGAAGGGAGACAAAGGGTCCCTTTGGCGGACCCCCTATTCCCCGAGAAAAATCCAACATGGGAGGCTTTTACCAAAACAGAGAAGGATGGAGAGGAGATGCATCCCCGCACCCAATGGATGAAAAGAGCAGGGAAGCCCATGCGATGCAGAAAGAATTAGACAAACTCCATGTTGACGCTATGAAAGGCCTTTCGAATGTCAAGCTGAATACTGGCCCGCAACCCAATGGAGGCAGAGTAGTCCTGAATGATCTCATAGGCAAGGAGCGAGAAGTCAGAGATAAGCCTATCCCTCACAAAAGCAGACTGGTTCCGCGAAATGAGCTCCTGGATGATACTAGCAAGACGACGGCTGAGGATTTTGGAAATAACCTTATACACCACATTGCAACAAGAGATGGGTATATAATCCGACAAGGAAGAAACCGACGGAGTCTTAGGAACCAAGTTAAGGAAAGTGTGGTTGATCTGCCGAAGGATCCTACCAGAGCGAAAGGAGTGAACCGTAGTCAAGACATCCCCACCAACCACCCCCCCACAACTCCTAGAAGAAGAGAGGGGAGAAGCCATTCGGGTCCGGGGATTTATCTCTGTCCAATGAAAAGAGAGCCTCCTTAATTTCTCCATCGGTGACATCCCTACCAATCCACACCGAGGCTTCAGGAGAGAGATTGTGCTTGGGAACAACATTAGGAAAGGTGTCACCGTAAGAGTCCTGATTGAAGTGCTCAGAGTAGAAATCCACCGCATCAGAACGGAGCTTATGCAAGTTAGTAACAGGATCCCCCAGGGCGAACAAATGAAGCAAGCTATTATGAGAGGCTCTCTCCTTAATAGAAGCATATAAAAACTTCGTGTTCCTATCCCCCCACAGACAACCAAGACTGCCTGCTCTTCTGCCTCAGCTGGCTTTCCTCCCCATCAAAGGCCGAGATTAACCTCCTGTTGAGAGCCCGCTCCTGAACTAGCAAAGCATGGTCTATAAGAAAATTCGTGGATTCCCGAAGAGAAGCCAACTCCTCACGGAGATCAGTCGAGGGCAATCTGCTACCACGTGCACCAACCCAAGTCTTCAATGCCCCCTTAAGGGATTTGAGCTGAGAAACAAGACGAAGCATAGGAGATCCTACATAGTGGTTGTGCCAAATAGGAAGCAAGAGGGAAAAGAAACCATGGAGTTGAAGGTAAGAAGAAAAGAACCTGAAAGGCTTGTGCCCTGTATTAATGGGATGGATAATATAAAGTAGCATAGGAGAGTGATCACTAGTACCCGGGGAAGGTATGTGTAGAAGGAATCTGAGAGAGCGTCTGCCCAAGTGGCATTAGAGCATCCGATCAAGCAGGTAGGAAATACGACTGGCATCCGTACTGTTGTTACTCCAGCTTAAAGAGCAACCAACACTTCTAACATCCTCCAACCTGCAAGCTTCAATACAATTATTAAAGTCCTCAAGCAACGAGGGCGAGATCACGCCCCCAACCTTTTCTCCCACAAAATGCGTGGAGTTGAAATCCCCAAGCACGACCCAAGGAGAACCCCCGAACCCATTACTATCAACACCTAGGGAATTCCAAAGATGGGTCCTATCTGATGCCAAATTGGAAGCATACACAATAGAGATGGAGGAAACAAAGCCCCCTCTATTCACACAGCGAAGGAGACATGTTGAGAGGCAGAAACTTTGTAGCAATCCCAGACTGTCGAGTCTAGGCCACCCAAATGCGCCCCTTGCTCACATATTCATAATTATGAAAGAACCCCCCTTTTGGAAAAACAAGAGATCCCCTTGTCCTCACAAGGGTCCAAAATCTTAGTCTCGAATAAACCCATAATAGATGGCATATGCTTGGTAACATAGTGTCCCACATCCCTATGCTGCGCCTTAGAATTAAGCCCACGGACATTCCAGACAAGTATGGACATTATCTAAAGGGGGGTGGCCCCCTTTACTTCTCGTTATCCTAAGGCAGGCCAGGGCTTCGGGGATAATAGTTTTGGTTGATTTTGGATGGGAAAGAGTGGCGACAATGGCTGCCCACTCGGGGTTGGGTATGACTTTTGTTTTTGGCCTTATGGGGCTTGGTAAACTGGAGGTGGAATGGGTTTTGCGGGGACAATTAAGAGAGGACGGTTGGCTCAGGGGGTTAGATTGACAGGGAGAAGGGGTAGTGAGGCTAGCGGGGGTGGGGACAGTTGGGGTAGGCAAAGCTGAGAGGAGGGGGGTTCGGAGGGGGTAGAGGAGAGGCAACTTTCGACAGTGTCTCCAGGACAGCGACCAGGGCTTATCCAACCTCCCCCCCAAAAAACTAGGCAACGACCTCAAAACATCCACATCCGACACCACAAACAACGGTGCCGCACAACCAATATCCAGACCACACAATTAATCCAAAACACCATCATGTAACACATCATCAACAGGCAACAGATCTAATAAAGAAGAGAGGGAACTAAGATTGGGACCCTGAGAACTTACAGAGGCGTCCAGTGCTTCAGTAGATGTGAGAGGAGTAACCGCAGATCCTGAATCGGGAACGACCAAAGATGCAGCCGCGTCTGCAGACCTAGCAACCACCGCAGCATCAACAGTCTCATTATCAACATTGTCCCTCGCAGCAGCAGAACATTTTGAGGAAACATCACATAACTCCAATTAATGAGCGGTAGGAACAGTGGGCTCAGTGAAGGTCGAAATCGGATGCTGAGGAGGGAAGCCAAGGGGTTCAGCAGTTGCATTAGCAGGACCCAAATTATCAGCCACTCTAGATGGAACAGCAGGCCCAGAAGAACAGGACTCCAACAAATGAGGGTCAGCAGAGATGATGGGCTCAGTGGAGGCCGGCAAAGGCTGCTGAGGAGGGAACTGATGGGCTCAATAACATCAGCAGAGTGGGGTTTCGATGGAGAAGCACATTGCACAATGTCGTGGCCAAATGAACGGCAATGGGTGCACTGCGGATGCATCAGATGAGAAAGATGGAGAGGTAAAGGGGATGATTTGATAGATAATACGGGAAATTACATAATACAGGCCTCTATTCGAGAGGGCAACTCTCCCAAGATCTACTCTAAAAACTACTCCTAAGCTCCTACTTCTAATCCATACTATCTTTCTATATTTTCTTCATGCCCTAAGATGAGCCCCATCTCTCCTATTTATAGGGCCCAACTTTCCATATTTACAAAATTGCCCCTTGAGTCCCAAATTACAAAGTTGCCCCTCGGGGCCATATAACTATAAAATTGCACCTTTGTGGCTACAATCATCATTCCCAACACTACTCCGCTCCCGAAAAACCACATTGTTCTCAAGGTGGTGCATGAAGTCTACGAGTACGTTCTTCCGAGTGTTTCTGAGTGTTGGAGTCTGTCTCCTCGCCTCCTCCTGGATCAAAAGGCCACCCACGAACTCTATCTTCATCGAATCGTTGCTGCAAAAGTGTGAAAGTGTCCATGGCTGGGTCTTCTACGACGTGGCTCTTTCCGTTCTGAAATTGGACTCCAAACGGACCCGAAATCGTCAAAATTCGGAAGCCGCATAGAAAATCAGCTGAAAATAGCCAGAAAATCCCAGAAAAGTGGAAAACGGCACTGTTCATCGGCTCGAGCCAAGTCGGCAGCTCAGCAGAGCCGGCTTAAACCGACGGCTCGGTTCGAGCCGATGGCTGCGGCTTGGGATCAGCTGTATTAAGCTGATCACGAGCCGCCATCGGCTCGCCGGCGCAGATGCAATTTCCTGGCGAGTTCGCCGACCGTTGCCAACGAAACTAGGGGCAATGGCTTCGCCTGCCAGAGGCAAAGACAATGGGGGTGGTCGTCGTCCAAAAAGTCGCCGGCGCCGCTCGAAAACTCTTGCCTTCGTCGACCCTTGCTTTTCCCGGGGCGCCGGACTCTGATGGCGATGACGAGGACAGCTATGGGTTTGCCCAGAGGAGGGGGTGAGATGGTGGCGGCAGTCCCAGACGCTGCCGACGATGCTGTTTGCATCTTGCTGCCCTCTTCCGATGGTTTGCTTGCGCCACAGAGGCCCCCAGAGGGCTCACCGGCGTTGTTGCGGTCCTCTGAGGGGGTTGCCGGGGCTGTGGCGGTCCGGGGCTGCGGCGGTCCTCTGGGGTCACCGCGGCTGCGACGATCAAGAAGGAGTTCGCCGTGGCCAGATCGGCTTCGTCGTCCCTCGGTGTTAGATCTGAGTCATTTTCCCCCGACTTCTTCCGATCTGGGAGTTCTGCCACTTTCTTGCTTCCTCAACCTCTTCTTCTTCTACGGCTTCCCTCCACTCCCGAATGAGTTTCTTCACAGAATTTTCTGTCGCTGAAATCTTCCGTAGAGCTGCCGATATCTTTGCTGCTTCCGCCCTAATAGCTTGTATCTCTACTAACATCGCTCGCATCATTTCATCTAGCCCCATTGATGAGGATCTGAGCTCTGATACCACTTGATGAGAAAGATGGAGAGGTAAATGGTATGATTTGATAGATAATACGGGGAATTACAAAATATGGGCCTCTATTCTAGAGGACAACTCTCCCAAGATCTACTCTAAAAACTACTTCTAAACTCCGACTTCTAATTCCTACTATCTTTCTCCATTTTCTTCATACCCTAAGATAAGCCACTCCCTCCTATTTATAATGCACAACTTCCCATATTTACAAAGTTGCCACTTGGGCCCCAAATTACAAAGTTGCCCCTCGGGCCATATAACTACAAAATCGCTACCCTTGTGACTACAATCCTTATGCCCAACAACATCCTCTCATAGACAACAGGGACAACCGATATAGTACCATCCTCAAGCTTGACGGAGACGGAGTCGGGGAATTCCGAACTCGAGTCGATCTCAATAAAACAGCGAGCAAAGGCCAAACGCGTAGCTTTGATCGTAGCTTCATCAGTGAATAAAGGATTGCCAATGTCGCTCTCAATCCTCCCAATTATGGCATTGGACCAGAATTGGAAGGGTAGATTAGGAAACCGTATCCACATCGGAATAGAAGAGAGGAGGTCTCGATTGAGACCAATATCGGAGGACCAACACCGGAGAACAACAAGGCGACCATCAAACATCACATATGTATACATATGTATATACATACATTTACATCTATACATATTCAATGTATACACACGTATGTGTGTGAGTGAGAGAGAAAAATGGGCATGCCATATGTGCACTCGAAAAGTTCTCTCCATTATTTTTGGAGAGTCAGATCTGTTTATTTTGATCTTCATGTTCTAAAACCCCAATACATCAAATATTGAGTGAACCTTAAGCTTTTTTACTTGTCGATTATCAAATAAAGATAACGAAAAATGTACTTTTTGACAGTCAGTAAAGAAATTTGCTTCGTTGGACAGTTGATCATCATTCTCTCTTTATAGATATAGGAACAGAAAACCGGTATCATATGCTTATGAGCAAAATGTGTTTTATATACCATATGAGCACAAGTATCATATATTATGTCATATGACGTACTAGAAGTCCACACTATTATATTTTTGAAGGATTTGCTCTGTTAATTTTCATGTTCATGTTTTAAAACCCCAACATACATATTAACAATTAGAATTTTAGAAAGTAGGAATTGGAGAATTTAATTCTTCCATTCATCAGATCTAGTATTTATACTATTGTATGGCTAGCTTTTTATACAAAACCTCTCTAGCTTATTAATAATTACATACCAGTACCCCTCTCAAGCTAGAGTATACATCATACATGCCCGCTTGTCATACATGGAGCACGCTTTCTCCTTTTCCAGAAGCTTCATAAGCATGTTCGCTAGCTGATTCGCAGAACCAACATGTGCATCTTTGTCACTTTCTTATTGCAATGCCGCCTCATTATGTGATACTCGATCTTGATATATTTTATCTTCTCATGAAAGATATGTTTGTTAATACTGTATATACTAGTATTGTTATCATAATACAGCCTTGTAGGAGTCTGTGTCACGAGGTAGCTGTTAAATTCACGTTAACTTATAAATGATGTTAGCTATTTCTCTGTATTCTGATTTTGCATTGGATCGAGAAACAATTAAACAACTGGTTGTTTCTTCCTTTTTTTCAAGAAACTAAATTTCCTTGTATGAGGACATAATCAACCATCATTGATTGAACTGGCTCAATCTGTATCCAAGAAGGTTACATCTCTACAGTGGCTATAATTAGAGTATTGCCTGGTGCACCCTTCAAGTATCTTAAGACCCGTATCATAGCATCCCGATATATGGTTATCAGGTCTGGACATGAACTGGCTCAGTACATTGATTGGAAATGTAATGTTAGGATCTCTCATAATGAGATAGTTTAGTTTACCAACTACTCTTTTTTATCATATTAGATTATGTAGTAGCTACTATTGACTCGTACAAATATAGAGTTAGGATATATTGGTAAAGTAGGGACTAATAATCCAGGGGCGCTCGCTGAATATTTGGGAGCCAAGCATGCAAACACCATCACCATATATTTGGGTCTCCCTTTGTCTTCAAAATACCCGAAAACTTGCATGTATACCCGGCTCATTGACAAGTGCAGGAAGCGTATGAGTGGGTGGACCTCTACAATGCTATCCATATCGGGTCGAATTGAGCTGGTAAGAACTGTAATCTATGGTATGATTGCTTTTTGGTCTCAAGTCTATAGAATTCCGTCTACTGTGTTGCGTACCCTGACATCTATGTGTAGAAGCTTCATATGGGGGAATACTAAAACCTGGGCTTGGCGTGATTCCTGCAAGCCCAAGGATGAAGGCGGTGTTGGATTGAGGCTTCTCTCTGATCTGAACTTGGCAGCGGGAGTAAAGCTAACTTGGAGAATGCTGTAGTCCAGAAGCTTATGGGCTGATTACATGCGCATCAAGTATAAAGACATAAATGTATTCTACGATGCAAGGGGGTCGGCGGCCCAATCGGGAACATGGAAGTTTCTTCTAAAATGCATGAATATATCGCATAAGCTTATTGTGAGAAAAATAAGAGATGGAAATGACACTCAATTTTGGCATGACAATTGGCTACCTTGTGGTCCTCTCAAAAACCTATTTGACATTCCAAATGGTGCTAGTAGAAGGCGAGTGCGAGATTATTGGGGGGGGGGTATGGCATGGAGTGATGATGCGGAAATTCAAGATATCAAACCTTTACTCCAGCAAGTGAAATTGAACACAGGAGCTGATTCCTGGGAATGTAAGCTTGGTCCAGATGTTAAATTCAAGGATGTATGGGATAATGTACGTACCAAAGCTGCGCCATTCCAGTTCTTCAAGTTGATTTGGTACGGCAATCATGTACCAAAGATGTCCCTAACTCTTCTTCGCGCTTTTAATGGAAAGCTCCTTAGGAAGGATAGGCTGGAAGAATGGGGATTGCAAGCATCAACAGATTGTGTGCTTTGCGCGGATAGCATCCCGGAGACAATTGACCACATATTTTTCAATTGCTCTTACTCAAAATACATTTTCCGCCGTGCATTGCTAAAGCTCGGGTTTATGGGACCTACATAACTAACGCTTCAAGATGTGGGGAAATTCTTTTTGGCAAAGTTCGGGAAGAAAGGGGCTTTAGGCCGTCTCGCAAAAACAGTCCTTGCGGCATGTGTCTGGCACTTGTGGAGAGAGCGCAACAAAAGAGTTTTTGAAAACTTGGTGAAGCCGAAGACAGTCCTATTTGAAGAAATATCTGCAGACGTGAGAATTGTGCTACGTGATGAAGATGGGGCTGAGGTTGAAGCAGTTGACACATTGGAGAATTGGGAGATTCTTGATAATGGATGATCGTGCTCATTTTATTATTTTCTTTTGAGCAGTTTAGAGAAGAGTTTGATGTAATGGTTTGTGGTTGGTCCATAGATTCTGGAATTGATAGTTGAGAGTGACGACGTCTGTGTCCTATTCTCTCTCTATTAAGACCCGCACTATATGAACCCCACTTTGTATCTTATGTACATTATTAATATAGTCTCTAACTTACCCTTCAAAAAAAATAATATATTGGTAAAGTAATAGGCTTACACCCTGATTTGTATCTCTAACATTATTATTTAAGATATACCTCCCTTAGGACAAATAGGTAATTTTCCTTGAGCATGCCACTTTTATCCCTTAGAAATATCTAAGAGCCTAAAAGTTCTATGTTTGAAACTCCTCCTGAATGACCTGCTTCAATTGTTGAATAACAAATGCATCATCCTAGTAATTATAATGTCATCGATAGACACCACCAAAAAGATCCTCCTACATTGATTGGTTCAATGCAAGACTAATGGTCACTCAAACACTATTTGTGGCCAAAACACCATATGGAATATATGAATTGCTTAAACCAAGCCCACAACGACTGTTCAAGACTATAGAATTGTTTCTTTAATTTGTATAATTTTCCTGATTCCCACCAAGTAACGAAATCTGGTGGTTACTGACAGAGATCAAATTTGAGGAGTCTTTTATTTTTGAGAGAGTTTGAGTTCTCAAAGCCTTCTAATTAGTTGGAGTCTCTTTGTTATTTTAGAGTTTGAGCTCTTTGAGTCTTTTAGTTGTTTGAATCTTTATTTATTTTGAGTGTTTTCGTTATTCTAGAAGTTATAGTCCTGTTAGGTTTTTGGAAGTCAAGTTGTAATTCTATTTAAAGACCACAAACTTATTTATTTTTATTAGTAGAAATCAATTAAGAATAGTTTTTGGTGTAAAATTTTAGTTACTCCACAAAATTAAATTTTTTGCATTTATGTACGAGAGTGGGCTTAGTTGCCTGGGCGAGAGGTTTGAAGAATTTTCACATGTGAGTCTGTGATCATAAGATTTTCGGGATGTGAGATTCGAAAAGTTATCAATTTTTGCATATTCTTCTTCTTCGAATTCCTATCACCTCTGTTCCTACTTCCGTTCTGCGTCAAATTGGTATCAGAGATAAATCTGGTTTGTTTTCGTCCTTTTTCATCCAGTAAAAAAGAATCTTTTGGTAGGTTTTAGAGATAAAAACATCAATTTTTTTAGAGAACAAAATATTAGAAAAAGAGGGATTCAAAAAGAGAGAATTTAAAAAAAATCTTTAGAAACAAGGATAAAAGATAAAACAAAAAAAGAGAATTCAGAAAAAAAGCGAGGAAAAACATAGCAACGAAACATGAGAAGAAAAAAGAAAAAAATTTAAAATCCTAACCTAAGATCCCTACCGCCGCCATCCCCGTCGCTCTTGAGCCCCTCTAACATCACCGATGACATACCCAACATCGCCATCTGCACCCAACTCTGCTGCCACCGTCCATCAACATCGCCAACAACCGCCACCATTGCCTTATGGCACCACAACACATGCCGCCACCTCCCCAGATCCTTACGCCATTGCCAACCCCATTTGTGCTCAGCAACGCCTCACTCAACAAAGAAAAATTGTTGTTCCATCGCCCTAACTCATGTCGGTACTCGCCACCGCCATTGGAAGTGATAGCCGGAGTTGCAGACCCCCCAAAAGCTCCCCTAAGTCAGGATGAACCCATGGCAAGGAGGCAAAACACCGTCATTTTATCGGGAAAATCACCATCAATGACGATTGAGCCGACGTGTTACAATATCTGCTCGGTCAAGCCGACCCGACGAAGAGCCGAGCCGCCGATCGAAGCCGGGTCAGCTGAAGCCGTTAACTAACCTGCTGCTGCAAAGTGTGGCTTGGCAATTTTAAGGAATTTTAGTCGTATTTTAGCGCATTTTGACGATTTCTCGAACTTTTCGTGTGAAATTTTTCGTTATGATCATCTATATTAAAGCTCTACAAGTTTTAGAGACCTTGCATGATATTACAAAGCAGATTCACACTCAAAATTAGTCAATATCATTGGTTTTGCATATTTTTTAGTCTCTTGTATGCCGCATTAACATATTTAGCATTGCAGTTTGACATATAGACTTGGGCCGTAAGATTTTATGTATTTACATAGTTAATGTATGCATTTAGTTAGTGTTTAGGGTCTTGCATCTGTGTTTGTGTGATTGGTTGGCATTGCATATTATTGTGTCGTGGCAAAACCCTAGAATCAGACGTGGAAGATAATCCAATTCAAAGGCTAAAAAATCAACTTCAAAAGATATATATAGAACTAAAAGCTGACAAACAAAACATGAGACCGTCTAAAAGCTCTAAAAAATAAATTGATTAAAGAACGAAATTTTGAAATGAAACACAATCTCAAAGAAAAATATTTGCCTCCTACCTATTGAGATCGCCTACTAGAAAAATTAAGCGACATTCGTCATGGAAGCATGATTATAAAGGAGTAAATGACTATGTTTAACGATCTATTTGTTAGGAATACGTTGTAAGAAGATCCCATATATACACTTGCTATGTTTCGTTCTGGATTAAGAACAAATATTAGGCATGAGATGCTTCCCTACACTATAGATAATGTGCAACAAGTATTTAACCTGGCCTTAAATTTGGAGTCCATGAGAGCCCCCATATACATAAAGACTATTTTAAAGCCGGAGTGCAATTTAAAGGCGTGTGATAATATGACTAAACATGAAACTAATACCGCTGAAGAGACATAAGAAAAAACTAGGTTAAATAACTTCCATAACAAATATCACATCATGAGAACCTCTGTTCCTTAGAATTATGTTTTATGTTTTGACCTTATGCCAAGTGCATCTCATGAGTATTTTGCATATTATTAGAGTGCTTTGCATCTCGAGACTTACGAATCCTTGCAATTAACAATGATAATCACAAGAGCTGCATAGTCAAATAGAAATTTGCTGAAATTTGCAGTGATGGATGACGAGATGATTAGAGTTTGCCCAAAGAGTTTCGTACTAGAACAAGTGATGAGGCTTTGCATGCATCATACAGGTTCTTGATGAGCTTTAAAGAGTGATAATTCTGATGTGATTGAGTTGAGTATTTCACAAAAGCTTGAATAAATTGAACATATCGAGTATGTCATCCCAGATTCTCCACATCTTCCTAATAAGAAGGTTCTATTTGCTTTCACTTCTTTTACTATTTGAGAGAATTTTTCAAAAGATAATCTGCTGCAGATCTACATCCTATTGTACTTCAAAGTTCATGGATGCATCTTCTTCAGCTATATGGGGCTACTGATTTCTGATTGGTTATGATATTCCTATCACAGTTCACCAAGCTAGTGAAGTTCTTAAGCTGGAGAGAATGATAGAGGTCGAATTCGAGAAGTCTTTTATTTTTTAAAGAGTTTGAATTCTCGGAGACTTCTAATTAGTTTGAGTCTTTTTTACGTCACCATACCAACTGCAGTAAATGGCATGGTGAGTAGTAACCATGAAGATTAAGAAAAGCATTGATATCATCTTCGTAACAGGAGAAACCGTCTTTTGGTAGTCAATGCCATAGGTCTGTGAGTAGCCTTTTGCAACTAATCTAATCTTCAACCAATCAAGAGAGTGATCATAGTTCAACTTTATGGCATAAATCCATTTACAATCAACCACCTTCTTGTTTGATGGAACCAGTACAAGATCCCAAGTTTCATCAAGCTGAAGTGCATTTCTAATTTTTAGCATTGCGGCACGCCACTTTGAATGTGACAAGGTTTCTTAAATAGATTGTGAAGTTTTGTGAGAATCAATAGAAAGAAATATTATGTATGGTTGATAAATATGAGCGTAATATACATATTAATAAAAAGGATGTGATGTGCAAGATTAAGTAGCTTTTCAATGAGTGACGAGAATATCCAAGTTAGAAGCCAATTCTTCTTCACTTATGGAGGGTACAGGAGCAGGATTCGATGAAGATGTCACATGTTCTTGAGGTAAGTTTCTAGAGCACTAGAACCTGAGACAATATCTGGATGCAGAGTTCTCGTTGATCTTTGCCAATGGTGTGCTTGTGTGATCTTTTAGAGTTTTTGGTGGCAATTGGTACGGCAAATAATCATTACTAACATCAGATTGCGACAAATAATTAATGTTTAGCATTTTCTTGAGTAGTGAAATATGATTGGGACTTAAAAATTAAACATAGCAGATATAAAGACTGTTTGGTCGTTTGACAATATTATTTATAGCCTTTCTAAGTTCGAGAGTATCCTAAAAATAAACATTTTAAAGAATGCAGGTCCAATTTGGATGTGTACAAAACAAACACATCCAAATATCTTAGGTAACAAAGGAAACAACTTCCCAATCGAAAACAATAAGTGATAATGAATGTCATCATTAAGCACAATAATTAACAAGGTTACAAGCAATTAGCACATAATTAGATGAGAATTTTTTTGAAACATTATGTGAAAGTGTTTGTGTTTCCTCTTACAGATATTGGTTTTCGCATTTTGCTACCCCATTCTAATAAATGATGCAAACTGATTACTAAAAAAATTCTCACATTATCGCTTTTCAAAATTTTAACAGAAATACCAAATTGATTCTTCATTTCAGCGTAAAAACTCTTAAAAGTAACAAACAATTCAGATTTGTTTTTCAACAAATATACCCAAGCCAAACGAGAAAATTCATCCACAAATGTAACAAAGTACCTAAATTCAGATCTAGTCTCGATACGATGCAGCCCCTATACATTTGAATGGACAAGTTTAAAAGATTTTTAAGCACTCCTATGGGCTTGTGGTTGGTATGACACGATGATATATTTCCAACTCACATGATTCACACTTTAAGCTAGATAAACCATGAAACTCAGGGTGTAAAAATTTTAAATTCTAAAAACTTGGATAATCAGCAATACTTAGTAAAGAGAGAAATAATACCAGAACAAGCCACCGATCAATCTTTGCATCCAAGCGTAAAGATTCCCCGGCTTATGCCTTCTGCCAATTGTCATCTTCGTTCCAATATTTGGGAACACACAATGATAAGAAAAGAAGGTTATGGAGAAATTTAAAGATCATATCAGTTGACTAACATAAACCCGAATAAATAGGAATTTGGATAGATATATAACGGATGTCGAATGCAAAAGAGTGAACATTAATCGAGCCAATACCCTCAGCGGTAGATGTTCAGCTATCTACTAGTGTGATTGCATCTCCATAAGTAGATGAATAAAAAGAAGATAATATATCCGACTCTCTAGTCATATGGGTAGAAACCCCGAAGTCTATCACCCAAGCCTGATGATTGGGTATGAAAGTGCACTCAGTGGGATTAAGTGAACTTGGATTAAATGATTTGGATGGTGTTCCTGTGGAAGAGAATGACTACATCCGAGCTTCATGAATTTCCTGAAACATCTGGTACTAGCTCGACTTGTCACTAGACATCTGCATACTCGTAAATTGGGAAGAGTAATCTTGGAAGGCCACATATACAGTGCTATCCCAAAATCTCTCTCATATGCCCTCTGAAGCTTGGGATATACAACCTTCATGTGCTTGAACTCCTTGTAGTAGTGACAAATCAACCATTTTGAAGATGCACACCCTCGAGCATACCATGCCTCCTGAAACTAGTACTGTGCCTCTAACCATGAGTACAAATGCGTTAACTACCTCTATCGCCTCTACTAGCTCCTCCGTATGCACCTCAATATCCATATGTGCTACCAAAGTGCCGATATGCTCCTTTAGTACTCGACTATTTTCTGGGAAAATCTACTGGTGGGTGTAGACAATTTTAGGCAAAGATGTTATAGAATATTTATTTATGATTTAGGGACACGCTGCATGCTCAGGATGTAAGCTCCCCAGAAATGTTAGGATTTCTAGCTGCTCTTCATGCTCTTCCTGTTCTTTCATATTCTTTAGATTTGTCGAGATATCAAAAATAAAATTCAGCTTATCCACTTATATTAGTCCGCGTAATGTTTTGAGAGTGGCATCTCTTACTGTTGCCTCTTCCAAAATAGCTGGGATATATCATATGCTTTGAAAAAGTTATTTATCCATAGAGTACATGATCTTTACTAACTTCAAATTTCCTTCATAGTATTCAGCTCAATCACAATGTCTTAAATCTTGTGCTTCATAGAGTTCAGTAGCCTACTCTTTACTTGAGCATTCTCCCGCTTCCCGTCTGCTAATCCATCAGACAAAGAATCATTATTTAAGTGACCTTTCTTACCTTTACCGATGAGATGAGTCTCTCCCAATAACCTCCACTGTTTATAATTGGGCTAGTTCAATTTTGATCTATGATCTATATGAAAATTAATTTTGGGACCACTAACTTCACATTTGATTCCGTCTCTATCATAATGATCATCTCCATACTATGACCAATTATGTATCCCAAATAAATCTACCAGCCAACCAATCAAATGACATACGCCCAACAATCAATCAATCACTGAATATCAAACTACTACCAACATCAAATGCCAAGATATGAATTCTAAACACCAACCTTCAAACAGACATCTCCATAACATTATTCAAGTGCAATATCTAACATAAAACAAACAAGCAGGAAAGATTTTTTTCTTACTGTGCCTTGTATATTTGGGAGAGGGTTTCATTTGAGGGGTTATGCAAAACTTGAGTGTTAAACTCTAGCTTAGAATAGTAGAACACTAGATCAAGTGAGAGTAAGCTTTCTCTCTTAGATTCAAGCTTGTAGAATTGGTTTCCTCCCAAAAGAAACCCATAACTTGTATTCCTCTTTTGATATTTATAAACATCCCATCTTTTGTCTTCCAACCCCAAGCTTTCTCATCAAATTGGTATCGGAGCAAGATCCACCATGACGAACACAAGATCCAAGGAGAAGATCGATGCCTTAAAAGAGAAGGTTGGAGAAATAGAAGCCATGAAGGAAAATAAAAAAATTGGAGGGTGATGTGGAGTCTATCAAAGGGAGCATCTCATCCATTGAGAACATGCTCAAGGCCCTCACGGAGAATCAAGTGAATCAGTGATGCGAGGAGGAGAGGCCCAAGAACGACGAGATCCGGGAAAATCATTTAGATCTAGGCCGATAGGAGCCACCTTTGAACAATGGAAAATGGCAAATGGTGATCGAGAAAGAAGATCCGCCGAAATCCGAAGAAGATTGGTGTGTGGGAGCAATTCCCCCTCCACCGGCTTAGGAGGGGGAATCGTCTGATGTCGAAAGACCGACCGCCTCCAAAAACCCTAACTGGGGGTGACGGGCCCTTCCCGGCCACCGCCTGGCCTCGTCAGGGCCATGCGCTACCACCAGACCCCAGCGAGGGTCCGGCGAGCCACTGGGGACCTCGCGAGCCCCCATCGGCCACCTGGGGGCCTCGCGAGCCCCCAGAGGGCTTTCAGGGGCCGTCGGCCCCTTGCGGTTGCGCAGGGGCCTCGCTGGCCCCCGACGCTAATGCAGAGGGGTGACGGGCCTTGCCCGTAGCCGCAGTGGGGCGGGGGAGTTTTTCGCAGCCGCCTGGTGGGGGTTTTGGTGATTTCGCAAGTGGGCAGCCTTCAACGACTATCCTGGGGGACGTCGTCCCAATGTTGGGGCCCCACGATTTGATGAGGCATGAGAAGGGGATTTCGGAGCCCGAAGACCGGGGTGAACGATGACCAGTTTCGAAACTACGGGGGACGTGAAGGAAACTTGTGGGGCATGACGGGTGATGGAGGAGGGCCGGGGAGGTAGAGGACCCCCCACAAAATGCATATCAACAATTCCACTACGGTTATCCTAGAGGGAGAGCGGAACATGGAATGTGTGGACCCAAAAACAAAGTGAGGAAGCTGAAAATACCGGTCTTTGACGGGGAGGACCCCACGGGTGGGGTTTATCGTGCGGAGCGGTACTTTAAAGTATACTAGGTGACGGAGAGGGAGAAGGTGCAGACATTAGGCATGTGTTTGGAGGGAATGGCGTTGTCTTGGTATTTGTGGAGGCAACAATGGCACTCGGTACAGTCATGTGAAGAGTTCACATATTGCATGCTAGATCGCTTCAGGGACATCTAGGACGGCGGTCTGCACGAGCATCTCGACTCTACGGCAGATGGGCACGATGAGGGATTATCGGGGGAAGTTTGAGGCACTTTCTGACCGCATGAGAGTGATGATGACCGAGGAGACCTTGGTGGGAGATTTATAAAGGGGCTGAAAATTGAGCTTCGGGGGAGGCCGAATGGACTGCTAGAGACGATGGACCTAGCTCAGGTATTGGTAACACACTAGCAACGGATCAACAAGCCAAGAAAGCTTGGGGTGGGTCCGCTTTTCGTGGCCCGGCACCTCCAGGAGGGCAGTGGGTCCCTGTGGGGGTCCAAATGGGGGAAATTCATGGGAGTAAGGAGAGGAGCAGCAGTGCGCCCACTAGTGGGTAGTTCCGACGCATGACCAAGGCGGAGATACAAAACAAAAGGGCGAAAGGGTTATGTTTCAGGTGTGACGAGAAGTATGTCACATGTCATCACTGCCGAGATCGTACCCTTCAGGTGTTGCTAGTGGAGGACGAGGAGTTGATGAAGGAGCTGAGCAAGTGTGTGGAGGAGCAGGAACCCTCTCATTTGGACGTAGCGGAAAAGTGTCACTCAACTTTGTAGTAGGGTTCAATTCGAACCACACTTTGAAGTTGATGAAGATGATCTCTGAGCAGGTGGTGGTATTGATTGATAGTGGGGCCACACAACTTTATTGCCAACCGCGTGGTGGAGCAGCATGTGTTGCAGTTGGTTGACACCAGTAGCTTTGTAGTGATGATGGAGACCATGCATGTTGAGTGGAGCAGAGGAGTATGTTGGGGCATGATTTTGACCCTTCAGGAGATATATGTGGTGGAGCTCTTGCTGCTCGACTTGGGCAGCACCGACGTGATTCTAGGCATGAGATGGCTATAGTCCCTGGGAGACACGAAGACCAACTGGAAGCTGGTAAGGATGGAGTTCCTGCATGGGGAAAATGTGGTGACACTTCAGGGAATCCTAGTTTGTGCCGATCCAAGGTTTTCTTGAAGACCATAGCGAGGGCATTCCAGTCCGAAAGGGAGGCTTGGTGAAGCTATAGGGCTTGGCGGTGGAGGCGGATCAGCAGCAGGACATTCCATGAGAGCTGCTACAGGTCTAATTTCAGTGTGATGGAGTGTTTCAGACGCCTCACGGGCTTCCTTTTCCACGAGACTACGAGTACGCCAATGTGCTCTGAGAGGGTGTCTTCCCCATCAGTGTTCGGCCAGACCGCTATCCACAGGTACAGAAGGAAGAGATCGAACGGATGGTTGACGAGATGATTCAGGCAGGGGTGATACAGTCAAGTGTGAGCTCTTTCTCTAACCCGGTGCTGTTGGTGAAGAAGGACGAAAGCTAGAGATTTTTGTTGATTACTGAGCGTTGAACAAGGATTCAGTGCCAAACAAATTTCTCATTCCCGTGATCGACGAGCTGCTAGATGAGTTGCACGGTGCAGTAGTCTTCTCCAAGATTGACTTGATGTCCGGATATCACCAGATCCGGACGAGAGATGAGGATGTGTCGAAGAGCGCTTTCAGGACACACAAGGACCACTATGAGTTCCTGATCATATCGTTCGGCTTGACCAATGCCCCTGCTACTTTCCAGGTATTGATGAACAAGATGTTTCGGCCCTATCTGCACTATGGTCACCTCTCTACCCCAGTTTCTCGGGTCCGTCACAATAGAGCTTGGAATCACACGAAGATCTCCCTGTTGAATGTCGTCGCCACGGCCACTGCAATATATGGATGTAGTGCCACAAAGTATGCATACTTGCTAGGTTACCACATTTACTTCACTATGGTCATCGCTCTATTCCAGTTTTTCAGGTGGACCAGTATCTTGAGTAGAGGGACTACACTTTGAAGGAGTTGTAACGACACTTGACGAGGGCACAACAGCTTATGAAGAGCCGGGCAGATGAACACATGCTAGATATTCAGTTCGAGGTGGGAGACAGTGTGTATTTGAAGCAGCGACCTTACCGACAACGCTCCTTGGCACGTAGGCAGAACGAGAAGCTGTCGTCCCGATACTTTGGGCCACACGAGATAGAGGCCAGGATTGGTAAGGTGGCGTATCGGCCGAGGTTGCCATCAGACTCGGCTATCCACCCCGTTTTTCATGTGTCGTAGCTCCTCTGGGCCATTGGAGACCATGACTCTTCCTCATCACTGCCCCCGACGCTCACGGATGATATTGATGTGCTTTTAGAGCCGGCCGAGCTGAGGGGGGTTCGCTAGGGGAGCACGAGAGGTGTTGATTAGGTGGACCGGCCTTCCAGATTATGAAACATCTTGGGAATCTTTCGATGTTATTGCGCAGCGGTTTCCAGACTTCCACCTTGAGAATAAGGTGGTTCTTTTAGGGGGAGTAATGATGAGGTCATCACGTATCAACGAAGACGTCGCAAGAAGGATCGGGTGATGGACAAATAGGCCGAGGGCATTTTTTGGAAATTTTGGGTATTTTTGCAAAGTTTGGGGTTTTCGGGGGGTTAAATGTAATTTGGGCAAATCTGCACTTATATATTTGGGAGAGGGTTTCCTTTGAGGGGTTATGCAAAACTTGAGTGTTACCTCCTAGCTTAGAAGAGTAGAACTCTAAATCAAGTGAGAGTAAGCTTTCTCTCTTAGATTGGAAAGTTGGTTTCCTCTCAAAAGAAACCCATATCTTGTATTTCTCTTTTGATAATTGATATTCATAAAAAACTCATCTTTTGTCTTCCAACCCCTAGCATTCTCATCAATGTGATGGGGGTGGGCTGGTATGGACGACAAGATATGGAGGAGCATGACGATAAGGAAGCAATGGTGGCATGGGGCAGAGGTGATGGTTGTGGCTACTATTGTTGTTGCTATTAACAGTAAGGAAGGGAAGCAGCTATTTACAGTAAGGAAGGGAAGCAGCTGCTGATCCTACAATGGAAGGAAGTAGCCGGGCGGTAGGGTTGTTGATAATGCATGCATGAGAAGAGAAAATGGCAGTAGCTAGGACAGAAGAGAGGAGGTTGGCGATTGTGAATAGGGTTAGGGTTAACAAAGATCTGATACCTTGTTAACTATTAGAATTTTAGAGATTAGGAATTGGAGATTTTAATTATCGTCTTCCTCAAATCTATTACTTATACTATTCTATTATTACTTTTTCACACAAAGCCACTATACTTAATAATAGCTATATCTCAATACCACCAAATAGCAAGTAAACCCCAAATCTTTTTTTGATTGCCGATTATGGGTGACAGCTTCTATTATGGTGAAACTGTTAATTTTATAAGTAATATGAAGATTAAAATAAACGATGCCAATCCTTCAATAACAATAGATAGTGGATTTTTTGAGGGCGTTATGAGCACATGTGATGCCCGGTTTTCTTATATATACACAGTGCACGTCGCGGGAAAAACATGTATGAAAAGGATGTGGTGCATACGCAACCGTAAAGGAGAGAAGTGTGGGTGTGTCGATAGCGTCGGGGGGTAAAAAGACACAACAACAAAATCCAAATCCCAAAACCCCAAATCCTAAAAGAAAGCACCCCCAAAGCACAAAAGAGGGCAAACTCGTAAATATGGATTTTTTTTGGGTTTTTGGGTGGAATGGAAAACACGTAAATAAGAGAAAAGGGGGTTATTTTTTGGGCGTTTGTCCCAGTCAACTTGTGACTGGGACAAACCCTGCCACCTAGGACAATCCTAGGTGGCAGGTCCTCTTTTATAGAATAGATGTTTGCATCACTTCTATTAGATAGAGGCCATCAACTCTCAGGGTAATCAATGCTCGAAATAACCCGTGCACAAAGTGCACGGCGCCGGAAAAAACCGTATGAAAAGGATGTGGTGCATGCGCAACCGTAAAGGAGAGAGAAGTGTGGGTGTGTGTCGGTAGCGTCGGGGGGTAAAAAGACACAACAAACAAAACGGTGAGCAATTCTGAGTTTTGGGTGGTTGTGAATGGTGAGCAATTCTGAGTTTTGGGTAGTTGTGCGCGGTGAGTAGATCTGAGTTTTTGGTGGTTGTGTGCGGTGAGCAATTCTGAGTTTTGGGTGGTTGTGCGGTGAGCAATTCTGAGTTTTTTTTAGGTTTTTGGATGGAATGACAAACACGTGAATAAGAGGAAACGGGGGGTTATTTTTTGGGGGTTTGTCTCAGTCAACTTGTGACTGAGACAAACCCCGCCACCTAGGACAATCCTAGGTGGCATGCTCTCTTTTATAGAATAGATGTATATATTAACTTTCTCCTCTTTCACTCATTCAAATTGCAAGTTCTAATCCCCCTATCAAACCCAATGTCCTCTCCCTCAAATCCATCTCTAAATTTGTTATCTTTCTCAAATACATCCACAAATTTGTATCTTATTTTTACAGTGAAACACCTCTTTCTTCCTCTTTCTTCCTCATCTTTTTTATTCTTCTTTTTTAGCAGAACATCTTTTTACTTGGATTTTGGGTTACTTAATTATATGATTTTTAATAAGTGCTTTTTTGAAAAAAAAAAAGATCTTTGATAACCACTTTGACAATGTGTTTTTTGAGAGAAGTAGAAGCCAACAAGCTGATTTGTTTGGAAGCTATTTTTTAGCTTCTCTAAAAGACGAAAACCCACTCTCCTCTTTTCTATCGAATTTCTTCTCTTGTATGATATCACATGTTTCCAACCAAAATTTTATTTCATTTTCTTCTCTTTTTCTCCAACTACAATTAATTACCTCATCTAAACGCTATCTCCTGTTTATTAGAATTTTTATTCAAATATTTTTGTATCTAAATGTTTATTTTTATGAGCACTTAGTCGTATACATAATTTTTTTCTAAAAAGTCCTTTCTAAATTGCACTTTTGGACAAGTTCTTTTTCAAAAGGGCTGTTACAAAAGCAAAAGCAACATTTTTGCAGCTTATTCTTATATAGCAGAAACAATAAAAATTAACGATGCAATACTTCGTACGAGCCTGAATTGACCTGAGCACAATCCGATTGCTTAAACGAGTCAATCGGTTTGGTACATATTACCTGGTTCTTTTTTCGGGTTTAGTATGGGTAAGGGTCCCTGACCTGAATCTTATTTGAGTCGGGTTCGGGTATGATCTTAACATGCTTGGGTCAAATGGTTTGACCCGACACGACCTAATTGCCACCATTAACTGTATTGCCACCACGTTTAGGTACCCAGTTTGAACCAAGTTATATTCCACATTTACTCACAAAAATATGAAGGTTCTCTCTAAAGGGCTATCTTATACCGAAGACTAGGATTTTAAGTTTACCTATAGCAAAACAATGGTAGGCCTAGTTCAATGGGCACACATAAGAGAGATTCAGTTAATTGACATCATCTATACTGTGGTATAGGTTCACCTTGCTTCTTAAGAAAACTGATGTGTCATAAGGTTTGCTTAAAAGATGCCATTTATAAATAATCAAACTTATTCAACATATTCTTAATACGACGTGGTATCCTTCAAGAAACCTCTCGAGGAGTTTTGGACACGTCAATTTTAAGAATCTTGTCGGCTTCACCCAATGTCTTCATACCAAATTTCTTGTTAGATAATTTTTAACCTTTAGAATTTCCTTTAGTTTAGTTCCAAGGATAAGATATCATCCATGTGTAAGCATAAGATCACATGGTCATTATTTATCCTTTTAGAGTCTAGTCGATTTTGTTAATAACAAACTCATAATCCACATTACTTTAGCAAATCCAATATCACTTTATCAAACCACTAATGTCATTGTTTTGGCGCTTATTACAATGCATATAGAGATTTCACCAATTTGCATTCTTTCTTCACTTATTCTTGATAATTAAGACTTAGATTTAGCCTTATGTTTCTACGTTGGCAGGTCTTCATTTTGGAGAAATTGCATATATCATTTTGTAACAACGGGCTGGAAATTTCCTAGGTTACATGACAGCTTTCACGCAATTGTGCACATCTTTCCAATTAGCTATAGTTCTTCATGCCTACCAAATCTTCTCTAGCATGCTAAGTGCGAAGTACACCTTTACTCAGGTTTTGATTTCTGTATTAGAATTATTATTTCATTGAGTAATGGCTATGTTTAAGAACCACTTGATCACGGAGACAACTAGAATTAACAGGTTTCACTAACTTGAAGTAATCAATTAGTGTGCCTTTGACCAAGTTCTGAAAAAATAGTAATGTATGAACTTGAAACAGATACTTAGCTATGGCTGTGTGAAATAATATTTTCTCTGTACCATCATGGTGGTTGTATTTAGACATTTATTTGAATGGTATGCTATATCTCCTCAGCTAAAAAATGCATAAAAAACAAGAAGTACACTTACATTGAGGTCACATGCCATTAATTGTCTGATGAGATGGTATTGCCTCTGGGAAACTTCATTGGACAGAATGATTGATCGATGCAACCATCAGAAAGTATAGGTTAATATGCTGAATGACAAGTAGTTAGGGTAGTCATCTGTGATGAAGGGAAAGTGCCACAATATCCATATTGTCTCTAATATGCATCAATATTTCTTGTTTGCATTGTGTTTGCATGCTGAAACTAGATTGGTATAAGAATAGTTATTATAAGCTTATTTTGCCAGCATTGATCTGAATCTGCCTACAGCATACCTGCCTTGTTCTGACACAAATCCAGAATGTTGTAAATCTGGGTAACGATTAATATGTTACCTGTCCGAAATGAGTTTTCTCCAAAAATTTAACTGATAGTTTGAGCTAGCCTATATGGTGTACAGCTTCTAGTTTCAAGCAGATGATTTGAGCCAAACCTTGATTCTTTTTGTGTTTTTCTTTGCATCTTGTTCGGTCATGTAACCATATAATATGGTAGTTATATGATCCTTCTAAACCATTTAATCACATGATACAGGCCTCACCCAAATGAATGCTCTGGTGGGGATTTGGATGGAGATTTGTATTCTATATATTGGGATGATAGACTTGTCCCACCGAAGACTGTACCACCCATGGACTACATTGATCAAAGACCGCGCCTAATGGATCACAGAGTTACTCTGGAGGTATGATCACCTGACCCAATTTCTAGGAAGTATTTTTCGAATAAGGGTAAATTTGCGTGTTATTTTCATTTCAATTATCACTCAACGGAAACAAATTATTTTATTTGGATACATAATTTATACATCCTTATAATGGCAAACGCTTGTTTAATATATTTTAAATCATGTGTAAGGTAAGTTATTTCCATTGAAGGGCCAACAAGTAAACTTTAGAGTTGTCACAGGTATTGATAATTATGGTTCGTCTTTGAACACTATCTGTGTTCTGTTTCTATTAGATATGTAGTATAGTGTATAAGCCTGTTCATTGAGGTGATCTGTCCTGTTTTATCCCAAGTTTTCATTTGGATATTGGTATATACTGAAACTCGAGTTCATTGTTTCCTCTGTTCCTTTGCACAGCACTGTCCGTATATCAGCGATTTGTGTATGTAACTGCAGGAAGTTCACAAGTTCTTTGTTGACTACATGATCAATGACAAGCTCGGCGCCATCTCAACTGCCCACTTGGTCCATGCTGACAGTAACCCTGACAAAGCTCTGAGCACCAAATGCGTTCAGCTTGCTACGCTCCATTCGATGGCAGTAGACTATGCCAAAACCGGAGCCCCAGCTGAAATGCCAAGTGGTCTGCGACCCAGAGAATTCCCTGATTTTCTGGAAAGATTCGATAAGCGCATGTACAACTCGGAAGGAGTCCTGGGGAAGCTTTACAGAACAACCATCAGCAAATCTGAAAGCAGCCCAGATGCCGCTCTCATCGTTTGCGAATCACTTCCATACGACTGTGATATGGAAGTGGATGGCTTTGAGGCTTTTCTGGAAGTTGCCCAGGAACACTACAGTCAGTATGCCGAGAGACTGGGTGCTTTGATGAAGTACTATGACATACAGCATGAGGACGAGATACTGACAGGTTATGTAAGGAACCGGCAGATGTTTCTGAATGACAAGCGGAAATATGAAGATATGAAGGACCGGATTTTGATCGCGGTCAGGAGCCTTCATAAGGAGGCGGAAGGGTGGTTCAGGAGCAGCTGCGGCGAAAGCGACTTCTTGAGGATGGCGGCAGCGTGGTATCATGTGACTTACCATCCAAAGAATCGTGGGTCGGACACAAGGCTCCTGAGCTTCCCATGGGTGATGTCTGATGTTCTGCTAAGCATAAAAGCTTCAAAAGCTTGCAAGAACTAGGAAGGCAGGAGTGTAAAAAACTTGGGTGTATGTAAAGGGCTCAGTTTCCTGCTGCTTCTCTTTTCTTTTATTTTGGTTGGTTGGCTGGTGGTTTTCAGTGGGGGTTGTAATCTGTCATGTTGTTGTAATATATTGAAATAAGCTATGTTATGATATGATATGATTAATGGTCAAAATTAATGTGGATTTCAATGAATTTCTTAAGTTAAGGATATCATTATTAAATCCATACATGGTTTGAGATGGTTTTCGTAAATTAAGCTGAGAACATATTGATATGCTTCTTACATGACGAAGGGATCTGATAGATTTCGATTTCCTAACCGAAAAGCTACTATCTTTTGAGCACCTACTAAAGAGTTTTACCTACCAATCATGTTGCCTTTGATGTATTATTGTTGCATGTCTAAGAAATCTAAACTACTATACTTAAAAGTATACCTAATTGGATCCAGTGCAGCGTATGATGAGTTTGAGGTTGCAGAAACGTTTGGTCCAACCGCTACTAGCTTTAGTTGTTATATTAAAGATTGTATCAGGTTGATTAATAATCACAGCTGTAGTAATATTTGCTGAATATTCTTCTTAAATTTGTAATATTTTGATGCGCATAGCTTAACAGAGTGTTTTGCTGAATATAATTTTAATGCTGAAATGCTAAGACGTTTTCTTTTCTAAGTAGTTTTTTTAAAAACGGAACCCTCCTTACACGTGTTGCAGCGCATTTCCACTCGATTTTACACGTTGTATATGATCAAAATACTAATAATTTATTCACACACTAGCAAATAACCCGTGCACACGTGCACGGGGACCGGAAAAAAATGGTCGAAAGGAGGGGGAAAGAAGAAAATGTGTGCGCGTGTGGAGGGTCCATGGGATAAAATGTAAAAACCAAGAAAAGGAGGGGGGAATAAGGAAAACTGTTAGGCGTGTGCGGAGAGGGTCCAGGGGCAAAATGCAAAAACCAGGAAAATGAGGGGGAAAGAAGAAAATGCATGTGTGGGGCAAATCGCGGGGCAAAAATGCGTGTATGTGCAAAATGCCACACCTCATCTCTTACCCCTCAAAATCTCCTCATCTCTTATCCAAGTTCTCTTATCCAAAAACCATGATAACATCCCCCATTTGAATTTTATACGTACGTATGTATGTATGTATGTATGTATGTACCAGAGCTGTCAGCGTAGAAAATTTTTCCTGCGCTCACAGCGACTCAGAGCCGAAAAAATAATTTTTTTTTTTCAAATTGATTTTTTTGCAATGTGTTCTGTAACTTGTTGGCTACATCCCCACCAAATTTCAAGCCAATCCAACTTTTTTGAGCCTCCATACATGCGTTTCAAAAAACAGCTCCAGAAAACCGAACTATGAGCACAACATTTTTGAAACGCATGTATGGAGGCTCAATAAAAGGGTTGGATTGGCTTGGAATTTGCTAGAGATGTAGCCAGGAAGTTGTAAAACACATTGCAAAAAAAATTTGAAAAAAAATTATTTTTTTCGACCCCGAATGGCTGTTAGCGCAGGAAAAATTTCACGCGCTGACAGCTCGGGACCATATTCATCATGTCAACGGAGGAAATTTAACGAGGAATATGGTCCTGAGCTGTCAGCGCAGGAAATATTTCCACGCTGACAGCGATTCGGGGTCGAAAAAATAATTTTTTTTCAAATTTTTTTGCAATGTGTTATTCAACTTGTTGGCTACCTCCCAACCAAATTTCAAGCCAATCCAACACTTTTTGAGCCTCCATCCATGCGTTTCAAATAAACCGCTCCAGAAATCCGAACTGTCAACGCAACATTTTTGAAACGCTTGGATGGAGGCTCAAAAAGTATTGGTTTGGCTTGAAATTTGGTGGGGAGGTCGCCAACAAGTTATAGAACATATATCAAAAATTTTTGAAAAAAATATATTTTTTCGGCCCCAAATAGCTGTCTTCGCAGGAAAAATTTCCTGTGCTGACATCTCGGGCCCATATTCATGTGTGTGTGTGTGTGTTCCCATGCGAAAATTTTACATGGGACCATGGTGCGAAAAAAATTTATTTTTTTGAAATTTTTTTTAAATTTTTTTCAATGTTTAATTCACACACACATACACTCAATCCACAGGTTGCAAAAAGGTCAATTTTTCAAATTTTTGCCATTGGGTCAGGTAATCGTACCTCCATATTACCTTATTTCAAAAAAATTCAATGGAAACCATAGGGGCATTTGACACTCGATCCATCCATTGCAAAAAGTTCTATTTTTCAGCAACTTCTGAGATGGTTGAATTTGCAAGGGTTAGATTCATGATCAAATAGCATTAGATTCATTATGTGTTCACTATCCATAAGGTGTAGAACAATCCTATAAAAAATTTCTAAAATATAGGGAATTGGGTTTATTGTGCATGTTCACTTAGCTGTGCACATACATTTTCCCCATATGTATATATATTTTGAAAGGTAATAGTTTTGCTTCATTAACTCAAAAATAAAATATAGAATACACATTAGATGTACAATAGTGTTCTAGACTATTCTTGGACATGGAGGGGAGAGATGACAAAAGCGTCGTTATCCCAACTAACCAATCCTAGACTAGAACAAATATAGACTCTAAAACATGATGAAATCACTAGAGAAATTTGGGCCAGCTTTCTAAAGCAATTGGAAAGTTTTGCATCCCTTCCTTCCACCTGATAGAAACCTTAAGCACACGAACTCGTACATTCCAAACAAAGATAGACATATCAATGCTATTAGTTACCCTTCGTCACTCACGAACTCCTCTGAGGGCAAGACAACGGAGAAGCTCACTTCGTACAAGTTCTCTTTTTCAAAATATTATTGATCGTCATTTGATAGGATTTAGAGGGGTGTCCATATCAGCAGTGAATGGTGGAATGGAAATACAATCATTATGTTGTATGCCATTGCCAGTGATATCAGTGGTGATAGGGGAAACACGACCAAGCTGAATCGTAGATGTGGCAGAGATAGCGACCCTACTTTGAAACACTGATGCATCGACAACACTTGCTAAATTGTCACTAGTAATTGTATCCACTGATGGGAAGATCAATATTTCAGGGCCATTGGAGGGCACGTCCACATGCATAAAATTATTAGCAATATTACAAGTAGTAGACTCAACAACAAGAGGAGGGATGCCAACTTCAAGCATATTACTATCTTTGACACAATTATTAACCACAGGAGGAACATTAGTATGGGTAAGGGGGTTACCTGCGATCAAAAATGGATGAGCTAGCTCTCCTGGTAAAGGGGGAATCTGTTTGGCCTTCCACATAGGAACTATTGGGCATTGGGCATCCACATGTCCAAAACAACTGCATCTCGAACACCTATGAGTGATCCATTCATATTCCATGTCCAATTCCATACGTTGACCACCTTCAGTATCAAAACATAGATTACGAGGTAATGGATGAGCAGTATCAATTTCAATAAAACATCTTGCATAAGCCAAGCGCTCGGCCATCACTATATCTTTATCCATATATAATGGTCTACCAATAAGACTCGCCGATTTACTGATGATTCTTTTTAACAAAAGCTTTAAATGTAGAGCTGGGAACCGAACCCAAACAAGGAAAGATGCCAGAAGATCACGACCCATACTGATATCAGCACTCCATTATTGTAGAACAATAAGGCATCCATTAAATGTTGGATATTGGACTCCCCGGATTTGGTTTTGGATGATGAACAAACATAAATATATCGTGAACTAACACTTTGTGAGCGCAGTTATGGAGATCGTCGCCAAATTCATATGAACATCCAAAGCAACGTCTCAAGACTTCTCAAAGCGCGTGATCGTATGCCTAAAGCTTCGTTGAAGCTTTTGGACCATTTTAGAAGTCATGAAGATTCGGATCAAAGCTTTCGAAGACGGTTTGTCAAGTTTTATTTATAGTCTTTTAGCTTCGTTCTGTAGAATGTTAAGCCTTGAGTAGGTCTTACGTTTTAATCTTCATAACGCTCCTATCTTAGAGCTAGGATCTTGTAAGAAGTCCATACGAACTTTCCCGAAGCATCGCGCTTCGATTCGCGACTTCTTGTGCATGTTAGTTGGTTCAAGAAGAAGAACCAACCGACTAGATGGTGATCTAGTCGGTCGGAAAAGCTTCTTGGACCGACTAGTTTGCGTCAGTCAATTCCAAGCTCTTTACTGTTTACAGTTAGTCGGTCAACATTGACTCACCGACCGACTAGTTTGTGAACTAGTCGGTCAGTGATGCTTCTTAGACCGACTAGTTGAGCTTCTACTGTACATGCCAACTTACTGTTTATCGTTAGTCGGTCAAAGAACGTTTGTCGACCGACTAGTTGATGAACTAGTCGGTCAACATTTGTTCTTGGACCGACTAAATCAATTTGTGTTCAGACTATTAGTTTTATCTCTTAGTCGGTCTCAGTTGAGTTACCGACCGACTAGTTGTGAAACTAGTCGGTCAGCAACTCTTCTTTGACCGACTAGTTTCCTTCAGTCTGAACTTCTTCATTTGGCTGTTCTACCATTAGTCGGTTCATGTTGATTGACCGATCGACTAGTTGATGAACTAGTCGGTCAGTCAACCTTCTTTGACTGACTAGTTGGGTTCAGAATAGAGCCGTTGGAGCTTTAATTGAAACGTTTTTCTCTCTCTCTTTCCTATAACCTATAAATACTTGGTGTGCTGCATTCATTGCACTCAAGGCTGATATTAAGAGAAGTTTAGAGATCAAAGAGAAAGCATTCAATCTCATTCAAAGCTCATTCATTTCCAATCTTGAATCTCTCCTCACTCTTATTTCAAAAGAGAGATTCATTGATTGTGAGCCTTCCAAGCCAAGTGCTTGATTCTAGGTCACCAACAACCTCATAGCTCTCCATCGCTGATCTACATCTTGGAGCTAGGGTTTGGTGCCTCTTCATCTTCCCCAAAATCATCTTTGCCCAAATTCGTAAGTTTACTCAAGGCATAGGTATTTTGTGGTAAGCATTTCTATTTCAATTTACTTTGATATTGTAAGTGATTCACTCTCGGGTGTCAGAGTTTGTTTGTGATCCTGGGTTGTGGGAGTCACATGAGTGTGCTCGCACTATGCTCCATGATAGTCATTTAGGACTACAATTTTGGGCAGAAGCGGTGCACACGGCATGTTATGTACTCAATAGGATCCTAGTGAGACCCCGAACAAACAAAACTTGTTTTGAGTTGTTTTATGATAAAAAGCCTCAAGTGAAATATTTTCGTGTTTTTGGTTCGAAATGTTTTATAAAGAACACCTTTGGTAATTTAGACAAATTCGAGCTAAGATCCGATGAAGGAATTTTTGTTGGATATTCCACACGTAGCAAAGCCTACCGGATATACAACAAAACTTCTTCAACGATTGAGGAATCACTTCACATATCGTTTTATGAAGATTTTGATTTTCCTCATGTTGATGATGATAATGTAGAGATTCTTTGTGACTCTCTTAATAATGTTAAGATTAATGATAATATTGTTGAGACTAACACTTCTAACGAAGTTGTTGAAGTTGTTCCTAGTGATCCAAGTATACCCAAAGCATACCCGACCGTTCGCAACCATCCCCATAACCAAATTATTGGAGATATTGGTGTGGGTGTTCGAACGAGATCAAGAATTGAAGAATTCTCTCATTGCACATTTGTCTCTACCATTGAGCCAAAGAACATCCAAGAAGCTTGTGAGGATATCTTTTGGATAGTGGCAATGGAAGAAGAACTAATGCAATTTGAGAGAAACGAAGTTTGGGAACTTGTACCTCTTCCAAGTGGTCACCAAGTTATTGGGACCAAATGGATCTTCAAGAACAAGACGGATGAAAACGAGGTAATCATACGGAACAAAGCAAGGTTAGTAGCTCAAGGCTACCGGCAAGAGGAAGGTATTGATTTCGAAGAATCTTTTGCCCCCGTAGCTAGATTAGAAGCTATTAGGTTGCTTTTATCTTTTGCATCCCATAAGAATTTTAAATTATTTCAAATGGATGTTAAAAGTGCATTTTTAAATGGGTTTGTTAATGAAGAAGTCTATGTTTCTCAACCTCCCGGTTTTATTCATGAAAAATTTCCAAACCATGTTTTCAAACTTAAGAAAGCGTTGTATGGACTGAGACAAGCTCCTAGAGCTTGGTATGATCGTCTTAAGACCTTTCTTTTGAATTTAGGTTTTAAAATGGGAGAAGTTGATTCTACGCTCTTCATTAAAGATTATAAGAATGACATTCTTTTGATTCAAGTTTATGTAGACGATATTATTTTCGGTTCTACTAACTTTAATCTTTGTCAAGAATTTTCCAAGTCTATGAAGGACGAGTTTGAGATGAGCCACATGGGTGAGCTCACCTACTTCCTTGGATTGCAAATTCGACAAATGGAGAATGGCAGTTCATACATCAGACAAAGTACACAGGGGAGCTTATTAAGCGATTCGGAATGGAATCGTCTTCATGCAAAAGGACTCCCATGAGTACTACTACTCATCTACACAAGGATGAAAGCGGAAAAGATGTAGACGTTCGTCTATATCGATGTATGATCGGTAGCTTACTTTACTTAACCGCTAGTAGGCCCGATATCATGTTTTCCGTATGTCTTTGTGCTAGATATCAAGCAAGACCTAAGGAGTCACACTTGATTGCGGTTAAACGAATATTTCGTTATCTCAATCAATCCCTAGATTATGGGTTACTCTACCCTAAGTCTAGCACATATGAGTTAATCTCATATAGTGATGCCGACTTTGCCGGATGCAAGTCCAACAGGAAAAGTACTAGTGGCACATGTCATTTCTTAGGAAATTCCTTAGTTTCTTGGTTTTCTAAGAAACAGAATTCGGTGTCATTGTCCACGACTGAAGCAGAATATATTGCCGCGGGTCTTGCATGTGCACAAGTTCTTTGGATGAGACACACTCTTAGTGACTATGGTGTCAATTGTGATACGTGCCCTATCATGGTTGATAATCAAATTGCTATTTGTATTTCCAAGAATCCGGTACACCACTCCCATACCAAACACATAGACGTGAGAAACCATTTTATAAATGATCATGTAGCTAAGAAGGACATCATCTTAGAGTACATTGAAACCCAAAAACAAATTACCGATATCTTCACTAAACCTCTTAAAGAAGATTCATTTGTGAGGTTGCGTGGAGAATTGGGAATTATGGGTGAATCTGAAATCTAGAAGCTCAATCTTTCATGTTATAACTCCTTATTGAGCTCATATCTTTTTTATTGTCTTTCTTCATGTGCTTTATTGTTTTATGAGCTTAAGAAAGGCAATTGTGACTTATTTGATTTCATGAGTTTTTGAGTTTGATTGGAGTAATTTGTGTTTCAATGGATTTATTGTTTTCATACTGTTTTTACGATGTATTTTTGATTAGAGTATAGGTCCTAGGGTGAGTTTCTTATTCTTTGGAATTCTATCTCACTGTGCACTTTTGGACCAGGACAGACGACTGTCTTTCTTTTGACAGTCGAATGCCCTACTCTATCTCCTCTGTATGAAAATTGGTATCTTTCGCACAACCGACTGATGACTGTTTTACAGTCGACTGTTAATGTAACAGGCGACTGCATTTTAGTCATCAGGCAACTGTACTATCTGTCAAATTTTTACAGTGTTCTCTGTTATTTTTGATGAACTGTACTAATTCTCGGCCAGCTGACTGTTGAGTATATGTCAGTCGACTGTCCAATGGACAGGCGACTGCATGTTACATGCCAGTCGACTGCCCATCTATCTGTTCTTTATTTTTATCACTTCATCCAGTCGACTGACATTTGTGCATCAGTCGACTGTCTTATGATGTGTCGGTTCAAATGATTTGATCCGAGCCGTCGATTCCTTGACCCAACGGCTCAGATTCTTTTCCCCAATTTTATATTCTGTCTGCACGATCATTTCCCCTCGTCAACTCTCTCTCTCCTCCGCTTCGACTGTTCAACTTCCCGCTCGTTTTCCTCTCCAAAAACGGTCGATCTTGTTTCCATAACTGTCGAACTGCTCCTTTTTGTCGTCGTCGCTCGTGTTCTGACGTTGCCATCGATCTCCTTCTGAGCGATCTTCTTTGCTTCCACTTGGTTTGCTTCTCTCACTTGTTCTTCGTCGATTCTTTTCTTTGCTTTAGTTTCTCCTTCTCTTGTTTCCATGGCTCCTAAACCAAAGGGAAAAGAGAAGATCGCTGCTCCTAAACTATTTAGGGCACCCAAGAAACTCATTACCAAGAGAAAGAAACCCTATAAAGCCCGAACCAAGCATGCTCAGTCACCCGTGCGTTCGTCTTCGCCGGGTTACTCACCTTCTGCCTCTTCTAGCGATGCTCAGCCTTTGATTCATCGTCAGCGCAAGCCTGCTGGTGTTCGCATCAGTGAGCCTGTTGCTGAGAACCCTCATGTATCTCCTTCTGCGTCCAGTTCGTCTGAAGAGACTCCTGCCGTACCCCCCTCTGATCCCCTAGTTCCCGTTTGTCGAGACGATCTTTGTCTGGCAAAGTTTCACTCTCTCCTAGGGATCAACCTTCTTAGGGAGCGGTACATTGCTTTCCCTGCCTTCACTGCTGAGAGACTCTCTGACATTCTTTCCGCTACTCACCTGGCCGATCTTTTTCGCTTCTCTCAGAGCGAGTCCCCCAGAGCCTATCCATTTCTGGTGAAGCTTTTCTATGCGAACCGCGTTCGCGGTGAGTATTCTTCCACCGGCATCCTTGATACTGTCGTTCAGGGAACCCACATTCAGATCACTCCCTCCCTCTTAGGGACTATTCTTTGGATTCCCTCTGTTGGTTCCATTCCCACTGATATCAGCTTTTTCGAGATTGACGATCTTGACCAGTCTGTCTTCCAGGATATGTTTCGAGAGGTTCCTTTAGCTCTTGATTTGGGTGTCAGATCATCTATGTTCTCTGCACGGGGTTGGGCTGTTCACCTAGTGGTGAAGTCCAACATTCTGCCACGATATGAATCGTCTGACCAGCCGTCTCAGGATATCCTGAAGTGTATGTATGCTATTTTCTCTGGCATGCCCGTGAACTGGGCCGGTGTCCTCCTTGATAGGATGGACAAGGTTGAGTTCACGTCCTCCTCGTCTCACATTCCTTACGGTGGTCTTCTGACTCGTGTCTTTCGTCATTTTGGTGTTGACTTGACTCGTTATGAGCCCATGCCCTTTGGCCCTCTCCTCGACGCTTCTGCAAAGTCGAAATCCTCTTCGGCTCTGTAGACTGCCTCGAAGAAGAGGAAGTCTACTTCAGCTCCATCCTCATCCACTATGCCTCCAGCTGATTTGCCTTCTTCATCTGCTCCACCGTTTCAGGATACTCTTTTGGCGATGGTCTCTGGTATTTACAGATTGCTGTCTCTCTCTCTCCTCTATCAGGGAATTCCCTTCCCTGAGGATTTGAGACAGTATCTTCCTCAGCTTCATGTGCCTCCCCAGTCTACTGGTGTCGTTGAGCCTCCTGCTGTTGTTTCTTCTCAGGATGTTGCTGCTGCTTCTGTTGCTCCTTCTGACCCTCTTCCAGAGGATACTCCTGCTGCTCCAGAGCCTACTTCCTCTCCTGCTGTTCCTGGCGACCCTCACTCTTAGATAGTTCTTAGAGTGATGTTCTTTTGAGTGATGATATATTTTTGGTGGTGTATGATGGATGATGTTGTCTGCGACTCTTTTATATATGTTTGGTGATATTTTTTTGATGTCGTCATGATGCTGTATTTTTTTTGTGATCATGATGTATCTTGTTTGGATGACCATGTCGATGACCATCCTTTGATGTACTCTGACTCTATATATATATATATATATATGATGTTGCACCCTCTTTTGTGTCACACTATGCTATATTTTTTATCTTATCTGTGTGATGTATGATATGTTGTCTCCATGTATGCTTCACTCTCCTTGATATGCTTTTGAGACAATATATGATTTTGATATGGGTTAATTCATGCTATCTTTGTTGTAATGAATTTGTGAAAATTATTTTCATTTTGTATATCTAAAATGTTGATATTGGATTTCCATTCCATTACTCACATGTGTATATGATGAGATTTTATGAGTTTTGATTCGATATATCTTTATACTCCTTGATTGTTGTTAGTTCGTATGTAGCACTATTATTGTTGTTGTTATTTGCTCCCACCTTTTGGATAATGCCATATGGGGAGAGAAATAAACATACAAGATTCATAATGGATGTGCTAAGTATGTTCTAACGCTTGAATCTAAGATTTTCGTTACCTTAGGTTCAGGGGGAGTAAGATTATAATGAATAGGGATTTTATTTCCTAGATTTCTTGATTTGAATTCATTCATATCTCACTCATTTGCTTCAATTGCTATGTAGATGCTCTAATATTTGTTGACTTACTTGATTGGCATCTATGTAGGGGAGTAAGTTTTCATTGCGCACAATTATTTATCTTTTTGTTTATGTTTGTTTGTCATCATCAAAAAGGGGGAGAATGTTGAGTATTGGATTTCTCCCTACTTGGTGTTAATGATGAACAAACATAAATACTTGTGACTAATCCCCTATTTTGCAGTTAATCCATTGCCTAAGCTTATTATGAAGATTAACTAGCAATGGATGACTCACAAACGTCATTGAAGGCAAATGATATGAATTGGATGATCGTAGATTGATGATTGAAGCTCCGTAACGACTTCAAGCTCATATGATGGAAAGAAGAGATTATTCGTCAATGTAATTTTTCTTTTATCTCTTCTAGTATGTAGCTTAGAAGTAGAACTTTGATGGAGCACTCACACACATCTACATTCTGTCATAGGACATCTTTAGACTTTTGTCCTTTGATCCCAATTCAATTCTATTCTTTTTGTGCTAGGATTGTTTATAACAGCCGACTGCTTAACAGTTTACAGTCGCCTGTCTCAACAACAGTCGACTGTGTTTTGTTCTACAGTCGCCTGTTATGCACAGACTATTACAATGTAGTTTTGGGCCTTCTCTAATTATTTCGCACAGGCTACTGTTGAACGATACATAGGTGCCTATCCTAGTGACAGTCGACTGTGAACTGTACATCAGTCGCATGTCTCTCCTTGCCCAAACTCTGTTTTGATCTGATTTCTACGGCCAGTCGACTTATGTTGTATATACAGTTGACTGTCTATTAGATCAGTCGACTGTCTATGCTGCAACAGTCGCCTGTCTGTAAGTCAATTCTTTGACTCAGCTTTATGGAAATTTCTCCTGACTTTGACAGTCGTCTGTTTAAAGATATAAAGTCGCATGTTCTGATTACCAGTCGACTGTGTTCCTTGTATCAGTCGTCTGTCATGTATCTTGTGAGATTTCCAGTATTTGTCTAACTTACTCTTCTCTCGGCTAGTCGCTTGTCGAAGAATGTACAGTCGCCTATTGATTTAACAGACGACTGGCTTTGCTTCATCAGTCGACTGTCCACGTGGCAAGTTACCGTTATGAATTCTCACCTACCCTTGCTGACTGTGCAACAGATGACTGTGGTTTGTTCAACAGTCAACTGTCGCGAGTTCAGATTATATCCGTTGAGATTTTTCTCACGGATTTCAATTGGGTTTTTGCCTAAACTGTTTTGTGGATTTGAGAAAGCTATAAATAGAGCTTCTACTGTTTCATTGGAAGGTTACTCATTCATTGCAAAATCCTTCAAGCTTTCATTTCCAAAGATCAAAGCTCTCAAATCCAAAGCCCTAAGTAATTCCAAATCTTGTTCTCTTGCTCTCCAACCTAGAACCAAAGATTGATCTTCTAGGCAATTGGTGCAGTCAAGAGAAAGGGCTTTCTCCTCTCTTCCAAGAGAGTTCTTCAACACACATCACACTTCTCCTTCAAATTCTACTTCAAGGCATAGGTGTTTGTAAGTGTTGCTTTCATATTTCATAACTTTCGTTATTTGAATTGTGCTCTCGGTTGTGAGAGTGGTTTTGCTTGCTCCCTGGTTGTGGGAGTCAAGGACATCGATTGTATTCGATTGCACTTGTAGGGTTTCTACAAGTGGGCTATAAGGAAACCTCAAGTTAGGGTTCTAACTTGAGTATCCGGTGGTATCCGGGTGGTAGGGACGTAGGATTACCGGGAACAAGTCGGGAGTTGACTTGGTTAATCCGAACCCTTGAAACATATCTGCGTTTGCGTGGGTTTCTCTTTGGGTCGGTTTTCTATTCCGCACTAATTGTTGGATTGCATTTTATTTGGCGTAAATTCCTTTTAAATTTGCATAAACACTATTCAACCCCCCCTTCTAGTGTTTTCCCCATAGACAGGGTCCTTACAATTGGTATCAGAGCGCAAGGTTTCATCTATGGCATCCAACAACAATAACGTTCCTCTGCGGCCTTCTTCATACAACAATCACGACCGTGATGGAGCATCCACTCTTTTCGAAGGTCAATCTACGGTACGTCCTCCACGTTTCAATGGTACTAATTTTGGCTATTGAAAGTGTAGGATGGAGACATTCCTTAGGAGTGTTTCTCTTTGGAGAACTCTCCACAAGGAGTACGTCGAGCCCGCCGAAGATGACTTCGAGAAATGAACGACTTCCGAGAAGTCCGCCGAAGTCAACAACACTAAAGCAATGAACGCTCTTCATTGTGCGTTGGACCCGAATGAGTTCAACAAGATATGCACATGTAAGAGTGCATATCAAATTTGGAACCATCTCATCGTTACCCACGAGGGAACGAATAAGGTATTTCTTTCAAAGTTATATGTTTCCGTGTAAAACTTCGACTTGTTTCACATGCAGGAAAATGAGAGCATTGCGTCGATGTACGGACGCTTTACCGACATCACAAATGAATTGGAAGCCCTTGGCCAAATCTACACCGAACCTGAAAAGGTAAGGAAGATCATCATGGGGATGACCTCCAAATGGGAAAGAAGAGCAATCGCCATTGAGGAGGTCAATGACTTGAAGAATTACAGCGTGGTGAATCTCATCGGGACTCTTATATCTTACGAAGTAAGACGGGATAACCGATTGAAGATTCGAGCCATGATGAATCCCTCGGAGGCCAAGAAGAAAGCTTTGGCATTCAACGCCAATTCATCATCCTCAGAAAGTGATGAATCCGAGAACGAGATGGATTTGGGTGATATGGCCCAAATGGCGAAGAAGCTCCAACGCTTCTTCCGCAAAGGTAAATTTTCCTCAAACAAACGTTTTGAGTCTGCTAATGCTACTTCCTCTCTTTGTTATAAGTGTAATAAGCCAGGGCACATCAAGAGGGATTGCCCAATGCTAAACAACAAAGAAAAATGGAAGGCACCAAAGTACCACAAGTCCGACAAGAACAAGAGAGACAAGAAGAAATGACTAGTAGGTACCTTTGATGACTCAAGTGATGACTCATCATGCGATTCCGATGATGAGAAGGGTGAGAGCGCCCACATGTGTTTCATGGCACTTGAAGACCCACTCTCGGATGAGAGTGACTCCGACACGGATGACACCGAGGTAACAATGGATGAACTTCGTGCCTCCCCTCGCTACTGGGGATTTGGGATTCGGGGATGGTTTTCATTTAATTTCAGATTAAAAACATTTAAAAACATGATTTTTGGAGGATAAAAATCGTCTATTTATGCGATTAGCCCTATTTCCACTCCGATCTTGCGAGATCTATGGATAAAACTATCACGTGCATGATAAAAATTACATTTTTAGCGAGAAATACCTCTATATCCGTCCTCCAGATATAGCGATGGTTGAAACGAAGCATACACAGATGACGACGCTCGTTTGAGGTATACGACGACGCGCGCGTGGATCTCCCGCCTTCCTTCACAACGATCGGTATTTGTGGAAATTTTCTATATAGAGACTCGTGCTGATAACGTGTTATGAATCATCATCTTGGTGAGGAACCTCAAGCTCTTTATTTATAGCAGAAGAGGAGGGTACAGAGATAAGATACAATAGATATGATCTTATCTATAATATAAGACCCAATCCTAACCACTCATCACTTTATCCGTTCACGACACAAATTAATATTATTTGGGTTATTTAGTACCGACCCCCTGTGTTTTCTCCGAAATTAGCAACACCCCCCTATGGTTTCAATAATTAGTAAGACCCCCCTATGGCACCCAATTTTGGACCCCCCCTCCCCCTGTTTAGGGGGGTCTTCCTATAGGAGGGGGAGTCCAAATTGGATACAATAGGGGGGGTCTTACTAATTATTGAAACCATAGGGGGTGTTGCTAATTTCGGAGAAAACACATGGGGTCGGTACTAAATAACCCATATTATTTTGATTGATTATTTGTGTACATTATTCTTAAATTTTAGGGTTAAGTGAAAGGCGTGACCATTTTCTATGAAAAAGTTAACAACGTCAACAATGAAAATGTTAGTGTAGGATGGTGTGACTGAACAAAATAAACAAGATGAAATTCACAAAACCTTAAGGCCCTGTTTGGATTGAGGGAAAGCAGGAGAAAGAAAAATAAAAAAATAGAAATAGAAAAGGAAAGAAATGGAAAAAGAAACAAGATTCTTCTTTATGTTTAGTTCAGAAGAAAATTGTAAAGAAAATCAAAAGAGAAATAACTATCAATAAATATCATTAAAACATATGCTTTTCATATTTCATACCAGTCATATTTTCATTTCTTCTTCGTTGATTTCATCTTAGGGCCTGTTCTTTTGCGAGAACCGTGGCCAAGATTCTTAATTTTAGCACTGTTCACTCAGAATCCGAAGCAACTTTCGCGTGGGCTGTTCTTTTGAGCAGTGGGGGTTTTCAGAAAATTGTCCGACGTGTCCCTCGAACGTGGAATCAAAGCATGGATTTGGTTCTCTCCGCAATTTATGTGGATTACAGCGGAATCCGAATGAAGTGGGGCCCTCTCTCTTGCATGCGCCTAATCACATTGGAGATTTCTTTTTTTTTGGCTTTTGCTTGCTGCAACGACTGAGACTTGGTGGGCCCAATTTCAACGAATGAGATCGGAGGTTTTCTTTATTTAATTTTAATTAGTATTATATAAATAGTTATATTAATTAATTGGTGGACCCCACGCCACTTTCTTCATCTAACTTTCTTCATCCAAAAGAACACACTACACGGAGTAGGCCCCACTTCAACTTTCCAACTCCACAATCCAACCACACTTTCCAACAAAAGAACACACTACACTAAATTTCTCTCTCATCAGAATCCACACTTCTCAACTTTCCCCAATTATACTTTCCTACAAAGGAACATGCCCTTTGCAAACAATTTGCAAACTGAATAATTATCACTAAATAATAATTGCTCTTTAAAAAGCAATGGCATTGTTTTCCTCACTTGAAATCAATCATATAAAAGCACAATAAAATTTATTAAGCCAATCATATAAACGCGCCCAGGACGTCACCATATTTACAGAACTCACGAACAAACAAACTCAAGGTTAGCCCCTTCTAGCCATTCCCCCACTCAGGCATTTCATCAAACACCTGACACGACAACTCCATCTTAGGGCAGTCCCAGCGGGGCTTTTCCCAAAATGGGGGGTGTGTGGATTTTGGCCAAAATCCCCACCTCCCCATGCGCTTCACACCCAGCGGTGGGCTTTTCCCAAAATGCGGGGGTGGCGATTTTGGCCGAATTTTCCAAAAAATACAAATTTTTGTAAAAAAACATTGTTTCATAATTGATCACTACACCTCTTGATTCATTGCAGAATCTATACAGCCAAATCCAATGGCATATTCAAATTGAACTACGAAACGAGTATAAGTGCAACATAACATAACATACTTAATAATAAAATCACATTGTCAGGCATAGATTGAATTACAAATTAGGGTAAATTGCCTTCCATTGACCAGATGTGTTCAATCAGGTCGTTTTTTAACTGAGCGTGTCTGTGCATGTCCCGAGTTCGACCTCTATTCTGGATGTAGGCCGCCATGACTGAGGTTGCACCGGGAGTGTATTCCTAGTTCATACCACTATTCCCATTATGGTTGTACTCATATTGGGTAGCATAATTATGGCCTTCATCCTCCACAATCATATTCAAAAAAACGGATACTAGCTCGTTAGCATAATCAAAGGGGATGTGTGAAAACACACGTGAAATTTGTCTCATATTTACAGAACTTCAAGGCCCCAATGGATACTAACGGCTACTTTCTTTTTAAAAAAATATCCCCGTCAAATTTGGCTAAAAATCACAACGGATACATTATTAAAAAATTAATTTAATTGCCTAAAATCCTGCATTTTGGGGAGCTTTTCGTTGGAATGCGTTGGAGGGGGGGCATTTTGGACGGAGGGTTAATTGCATAAACCCTCCAAAATGCGGCCTCAAAATCCTCCCCCCCCAAAAAAAACCCTTGAGCCGAGAATTATAAACCTGAACACTTGGATGAAACCCAAACGGTTAGATATTCCTAATTGCATCAATGCTCATATCGACGAACCCAGCATTCACGAAACAAGTAGCAAGCATGCTATACATAATGCCCAAAACCCTCATACTTCTACTCATCTCAATCAATCTTTCAACAACCAGACAACGCCATTCATCTTTATTAACAACTTTTTTGAGGTATTTCAGGTATTTCATTGCGATATGATTCATGTTACCTGAAACCAAGACATGTATCATAGCGCAAGAAGTGAGAAGCCCGTGGTTCGAGGCAGCGAGCCATCGCCGGGACCAGCGTAAGAAGTAGAAGGAGAGGGCGACGTCGGAGGCGTCGTCAAAGATATCGTTGATGATCGATGAGAGGGTCTCATCGTCGTCCAAGTGATTGTGCATGCGACTGATGTCCCAGCCGCTGGCAGTGAGGATGGAGATTTGGGGGGTGAATCAATCAATAGATAGTTGACGCAAGAGGACTCAATATAAGATGAGGAAGAGAGCAAAAGAATGATAATCGATGTCGATGTTGGCAAGAGCTCAAGAGAAAGCAAGAAGGGAGATCAAGGATGACATGGAGTCAGAAACTTCAAAGGCATCGGGAGCGAGTGAGATGGGGATCCCGATGAGTGAGATGGGGATCACGAGAGCCATCTTAAATTCTCTCGTTTTCCTGGGGTCTAGGCAGAGAAAACAGCATAGAAAACTTTTAATTCATTTTTTCCTTCACTTTCCTCCAATTTCTTTTACTTTTCTTTCCGACCAAACAAAGGGAAGCAATTTTCTCGTCCATTTTTGTAACGACTGCTTTTCTTGTATCTGGATATAATATAATATAATATATGTTTTGGTGGATTTTCTCCTCTTGTGTGGTTTTCGTCTCCGTAGCTTTCATTTTCGATCGATTCGTCGTATTTTCTCGTTTCTTCCTTAGGATCGTCGATTTCGAAGTGTGTCACTCGTGACGGACTTCATAACGGTCGTATCTAACTGTTAGATCAAGCCTAGGAGTCTTAGGGATCGATCCCGGGGCCCCGCGCTCCGTATCGGAACTTTTGGTGCTCATTAGCCGGTGTAAGAAGGGCCACCGACCGACTAGATGACGATCCAGTCGGTCGGCAATCCTTCTTGGACCGACTAGTTAGCTTTCTAAATTTCTCAGGAGTTACTGTTTATCGTTAGTCGGTCTAAGAACGTTGGTTGACCGACTAGATTGCAAACTAGTCGGTCGGCAATGCTTCTTTAACCGACTAACACATCATCTTATTTTTGTATCAGCTACTGATTACTCTTAGTCGGTCTAAGAACGTTCATCGACCGACTAGATGCCAAACTAGTCGGTCAGTAATTGTTCATGGACCGACTAACTCTAAATCCTATTTTCGTTCAGGAGTTACTGTTTGCACTTAGTCGGTCTGCGTTGGTCGACCGACCGACTAGTTGCCAAACTAGTCGGTCAGTGGTTGCTCTTTGACCGACTAACTAGTGTTGAAACCCTAATTTCTGGGCAGCCGCCAGCCCAACCTATTTAAACCCAACCCAAACGATTTCATCTTCTCCAACACGACCCAAAACCCTAAAAAACTTCCCCCTTCAGCCCCCATCTTCCTCCAAGCTTCAATCCTTCATTCCAAGCCCTAAATCCATCATCCAAACCATCCATCCACTCTATCTACCTCTCATCTTCCCCAAAATCTCATCAAATCCATCAAAATCCCCAAATCACCCAAAACCCTAGTTTCCCCAAACTTCTCCAATCTTCTCCAGATCTGAACCTAGGGTTCCCCGGAGTGTTTCTTCCGTCTCCTCTTGGTAAGAAATCGATCTACCGTTGTTTTCTTAACTTATTTATATTTTTATGAAACCCTAATATAAAATTCATGTTGTTTGTTGATTGGTCCCCCAAAACAGCGATTTCCCCGTAGATTGGCATCCGTGTGACGAAGTGGTCGTCATCCCCGGTGCTAGGCAAGTGAAACTTGCCACTTAGGGTTTAGGCCATGTTTTAGGCCATTTGCGTGTTGTAGGCGTAAAAGAGGCTAGGCGACGAAATGAAACTCGCCTAGGCGCAAATTGGGGAACTAGCTTGACAACGAAGCTAGTTCCGACTTTTAGCATGTTGCACAATTACCATGTCATGTTTAATTCAATTAACGGTACGCGAATATGTTCATGTCATTGCATTTCACCTGTCACGTTTAATTTAATTAACGGTACGCAAATAAATTGTCATGTCCTCGCATTCTTTAGGTGTTGCTGTGATTGCGTAGCTTTGCTACGATACTTGTGTTCCTGGCTCGTGACCAGAAGCGAGCATAATGAGTTGCTAACACCAACGCTCGAAATGTATTGAATTGTGAACTAAGAATGCGAGCTCAATGTGCGGGGCAACCCCAGGCTCACTAGCTGAGTTCCATGTGCGGGGACCCCAGGCTCCATATCGTGTGGGTATTGGGGTAGTGTTTAGTGCCGATCGGTCTGAAATGTTTACCATTCAGCGAAGGGCGTAAACATCTACAAAACAATGTGAATTGATTGAGAATGTTAGTAGCTTGGCTACTCTTGCCTTGTCCCGATAATTGTTCTCTTGTACAAATTGTCTTGCCATATTTTAATTGTGCACTCATGTTATAACTGCCATGTCATGCATACTAAACTGCTAGGTTGCTAGTTGCCTTACTTTCAGTTTCCTTGCCCAAGTCTTTTACACTTGCTGACATGTGCCCCTTTACTCTTTTGGGTGACACATGTTAGATCCTGAGCCCGAGTACCTCGTTGAGGACGAGGTGTTTGCTGACGCCGAGCCCGAGCTTGTGTTTGACGGGGAGTACGTGGACACTGGGGACCAGTCCTAGTGTCTTCGTTGTGTTTTACTTTTGTTAGACAGTTGTTTGTTATCGGTGCGTAGCACCCATACTTGTTATGTCGTTTCTTTTGTTCGCCTTGTTCTGGGCCTTAGACTCTTTTCTTTTAGCCTGGTGGCTTTTCTGGATGTTGAACTTATTTTTCTTGTTGGACAATGTATGAGATGTGAGATTTTACTTCAGTCTCTCCTTGTGTTATTATTGTTATTCTGTTGTGGTTACAGGGACCTGCTTATGTATTATTGACGCTTATCGGGTTTGGGGCTTCACAGCTCCACTCCCGTGCGGACCTTTTCACGTCTCGCCTCCATTTTAGGGAAGCGGGTCGTGACAATTTTCTTTCATTTTCTCTCTCTCTCCCACAATCCAAACAGAGCCTAAAACCCTCAATCCAAACAGAGCCTAAGAAAAGTGAAATGAAAATGAAAAAGAAAGAAAAGTGAAATGAAAATGAAATGAGATTCTTTCTCATGTTTGGTTACCAAAGAAAATTTTGAAGAAAGTTGAAAGGAAAATAAGGAAATTTCTTCCATTATGTTATTAATTCAAAACGAAAAAAAATTAAGAGGTGTTTTTGCTAAATAGTTTAAGAGGTGTATTTGCCAACTTTATAAATAATTTGCTTAAAAATTTTAAGAGGTATTTTAGTCTCATAATAAATTTAAAATTTGTTAGTTGTTCTGAATAATTCAGAAAGTTAGCAAATAATTTATGAATTCTAACAAATAATTTTCTAACCCTACAAATATCATGATTCATAAATATTGTGATATTAAATAGTACATAAATAATTTACAAATTATATGAAAACATTGGAAATAATTTGCAAGCTATTAGAAAAATTCGTGCATAATGCGCGAATTTTTCAAGCAAAACGCGAAAATTACACGAATTATTCACTAATTTTTTTGAACAAGTTCATGACTAAAAATATTTTAAATATTCATGATTTTCAAAAAAAAGTCAGAATTATTCACATACTATTTTGAAAAATTCGGGAAAAATTCGCAAATTTTGAACAATTTGCGAATTTTAAATAATTCATGTGTAAAATTTTGATAATAATTTGTGATTTTTTGAAAAAATTCATTCATAATTTTTTTAAAAAATGCATGAATTATTCATGAATTCATTAAAAATAGCTACTAATTATATTTGGTAAAAAACACAAATGCATGAATGTGAGAATAGTTAGTTTTGCTTTCTTTTCCCTCATTTTCCTTGGGTCAAGAGGAGGAAAACTTGAAAGAAAAATTTTACTATTTATTTTCCACCATTTTCCTTCATTTTCTTTTTCTTTTCACTTTTCTTTTAGGGTGTGTTTGGTTAGTGGGAAAAGGAAAGAAAATGAAAGAAATTAAGAAGGAAAATGACTTTCCATTGTTTGGCTTAAAAGAAAAGTGAAAAGAAAAAGAAAATGAGGGAAAAGAAAGGAAAATAAATAGTAAAACTTTTCTTTCAAGTTTTCCCCCTCTTGACCCAAGGAAAATGAGGGAAAAGAAAGCAAAACTAACTATTATCACATTCATGCATTTGTGTTTTTTTTAACAAATATAATTAGTAGATATTTTTAATGATTCATGAATAATTCATGAATTTTTTCAAAAAATTAGGAATGAATTTTTCAAAAAATCACAAATCATTATCAAAATTTTACACATGAATTATTTAAAATTCGCAAATTATTCAAAATTTGCGAATTTTTCCCGAATTTTTCAAAATAGTATGTGAATGGCTCGAATTTTTTTTTGAAAATCATGAATGTTTAAAATATTTATTCATGACCTTGTTCGAAAAATTAACGAATAATTCATGTAATTTCTGTGTTTTGCTTGAAAAATTCGCGCATTATGCACGAATTTTTCTAATAGCTTGCAAATTATTACGTTTTCATATAATTTGTAAATTAATTTATGTACTATTTAATATCACATTATTTATGAATCATGAAATTTGTAGGGTTAGAGAATCATGAGTCTCGTTATCACATTATCACATTATTTTCCTTTCAACTTTCTTCAAAATTTTCTTTGGTAACCAAACATGAGAAAGAATCTCATTTCATTTTCATTTCACTTTTCTTTCCTTTTCATTTTCATTTCACTTTTCTTTCATACATTTTCTTTCAATCCAAACACACCCTTAAGGCCAAACAATGGAAAATCATTTTCCTTCTTATTTTCTTTCCTTTTCTTTCCTTTTCCCACTAACCAAACACACCCTAAAAGAAATATTTAAAAAACCCAAAATCTTTTTTTACCTGTTATTTTATACATCTTACAATGAATTTTGACGGTGACGCAATCAATCTAAACAAACCCCCAAAAAAGGGAACATCAACAATGCAACAAGATTACGCACGCATTTTTTTTAACCCCAAAACAACCCAACACAAAGAAATCCTTATATCAACTCTAATGAACGGCGGCGGCCACCACTGGCGGAGGCGGAGCGAAGAGCACGGGCGCGTCGCTCCCACCGAGATCCATCGACGACTTACTGGATGCTGGCGGCGCAACGAACCGGGTCGAGAAATCGGGGTACGCGAAGTCCCTCTCGGGGCTCCCTCCATTATTCCCCCCATCAAAATTCAGCGCGTAGCTCAAAGGATCGTACCCGAACCTCCGCCCGCCGCCCCCGCCGTGCCTCGTGCTCCGATTGATACGCCGGATAAAGGTCTTCCACTTGGGACCCGCCACGATCTCGGACCACTCGCGAGCCTTCATTAGGGCTCCAACCGTCGCCCTCCACCACTTGCGGGTGCGGCCGCCGGAGTCGTATTCTGGTCGGGTCTTGTCGTCGCCGGTGCGGATACGCTCCCAGGTAACGGAGGAGCGGGTGATCCAGAAGCAGCAGCAGCCTCGAGAGGCGAAAGCTTTGGCGGGGTCGGCGGCGGCCGCGGCGGCCGCGGCCGGAGAGGATGTGGATCGAGGACTGGGATCCATTAGGGGAAGGTGGGGTTATCGAAAAACCCTAACCCTAACCCTAATTTTTTCCTTCGTTCTCTTCTCTCGTCGACGCTCTTTCCTTTTTAGTTCTCGGTGCCGTTGAGAGAAATGAGAAAGAGCAGCGAGTGATATAAGGGGCTGGAGCGTATTATTCGTCAACGGGTGAGTGGTGACGTGGCGAATAATTCGGAACGGCTGGAGCCAGTGATTGGTTTGAGTCCGTTGTGATAATTCCCACTCCCCTAAATTTTACAAGCACCCATCTTCAGACCCCAATAATCCGGGCCCCACTTATGACTGGGTGCGAATTAAAGCAGGTGGAATTAAAATTTTATTAGTTTCATTATATATTATTTAAGTCATTTAGCGTTGGTGCAGCTGGACGTGGGGCACAAGGACAGGGAAGAAAATGAGGTTTAGTACCATGCGCATATTGCTAATTATTCATTTGTAGAAGATGATGAAAGTAATGTTTTTTGCGAGATACAAGCGCCCAAAAAGGAGTGTCGGGCTGAATAACAATCGATTGGGATAAGATCTTTTTACGACATCCTTATTGTTATATGATAATGAACTCAAGAGAGAGAGAGAGAATTTCATTGTTAAGAATAAGTCACCATGCTAAGAGCCATGGTGCTCTATTTATATATCTCATAGTGGGGAGGCCAAAAGCCTCTAGGAGACCAAGGGTCCCCATTACTCTAAGTAATGGAGGCCTAATGAATGGGTAATGAAGGAGGGGAGGCCAAAGGCCTCCCTCATTCATAACACTCCCCCTTACACATTCATCACTTCGGTCTCAGCTACTGAGGCAAGGGGTGGATACTTCTGGATCCAGAGTAAGTGTGTTTGCCTCGTTAAAACCTTAGCTGTGGAAAACCCAGTGGGAAAACCCAACAGCTTAAGGAAAAAGAGTGCAACCCACATGTTACTCCCCCTGATCCGTACAAGCTTCAGGCTTGCAGGTCTTTCAACTGTCGCATACCAATGTTCTTTACAAGCTTTACAAAAGTACATTTAGGCAATGCCTTAGTAAAAAGATCAGCTAAGTTGTTGCATGACTGGATCTGTCAAACTTCAATCTGCTTGTCGTTCTTCTGCTCGTGCGTCCAGAAAAACTTGGGAGAAATGTGTTTTGTCATGTCGCCTTTGATGTAGCCCTTCTGAAGCTGAGCAATGCATGCGGCGTTGTCTTCGAATAGGGCAGTAGGCTCCAGATCACTGGTCTTCAGGCCAGTGGATTGGAGGATGTGTTGGACGACGGAGCGTAGCCAAAAACATTCTCTGCTCGCCTCATGGATCGCGATGAGCTCTGCATGGTTGGAAGATGTAGCAGTAGTGGTTTGTTTTACCGATCTCCAAGAGATAGCAGTACCTCCGTAGGTAAATACAAAACCTGTTTGAGATTTTGCCGTGTGCGGATCAGAGAGATAACCTGCATCAGCATAACCAAACAATTTGGGGGAGGCACCTCTCTGGTAGTAAAGTCCAAGATCAATGGAACCCTGAAGGTATCGCAGAAGATGCTTTACTCCGTTCCAGTGGCGCTTTGTGGGCGCAGCACTGTGTCTGGCTAGTAGATTAACTGTAAACGCTATATCGGGACGCGTACAGTTAGCCAGATATAGAAGTGCTCCAATGGCACTGAGGTAGGGTACTTCAGGACCCAGTATCTCCTCCCCCTCTTCCAGTGGCCGGAAGGGGTCCTTATGTACATCTAGTGATCTTACGACCATAAGAGTACCTAAAGGATGACATTTATCCATATGAAACTTGCGTAGAAGTTTCTTTGTATAATTAGATTGGTGTAATAGGATTCCACCTCTTAGATGTTCTATCTGTAAGCCAAGACAATACTTTGTTTTGCCTAGGTCTTTCATTTCAAAAGTATGTTTAAGGCTTTCAGATATCTCTTTGATCTCTGCAGGAGATCCTATGAGATTTAAGTCATCTACATATACAGCTATGATGACAAATCCTGTTCCCGTTCTTTTGATAAAGATACACGGGCAGACTTCGTTATTCGTGAATCCTTGCTGTGCAAGAAAATCACTTAGTCTGTTATACCACATCTTGCCCGATTGTTTTAGACCATATAATGATCTATGTAGCCTTACAGAGAATACGTCCCGAGGTATCTCTTTCATCTCTGGTGGTAGATTAAACCCATCAGGAAGTCTCATATAGATATTTTTATCTATATCGCCATATAGATATGCAGTCACAACGTCCATGAGCTGCATTTCTAGGCTTTCCAGAGAAGTTAGGCTGATTAAAAATCGGAAGGTGATCGAATCCATGACCGGGGAATACGTATCTTCGTAATCAATCCCCGGTCTTTGGGAAAATCCCTGGGCTACAAGGCGTGCCTTATAGCGAACGATCACATTATTTTCATCTCTTTTTCTTATGAAAACCCACTTATATCCCACAGGTTTTACACCTACTGGTGTTTGGACTACTGGTCCAAAGACTTTGCGTTTCAAGAGTGAGTCCAGCTCTACTCTTATTGCCTCGTCCCACTTTGGCCAATCATCTCTGCGTTTACATTCCGCTAGAGATCGTGGTTCGACGTCATCGTCATATTCAGTGACGTGAACGGCAATATCGAACGCAAAATCGTCGTCGACGACTATGCTATTTCTGTCCAGTACTTCTCCAGTACGTACAAAATTTAATGATGTTTCTCCTATTGTTTCCTCTGCTGGGGAAATCAGGAGGGGAGAAGTAGCTGGTCTGAGCTCAGCATCCTGTGGAGGGATAATCTTAGTATCGCCAGGAGTCTTCCTCTTTCGAGGAACTTTATCTTTTGAACCTGGTGGGCGTCCTCTTTTCATTTGAGGTACAACCAATTCTGCTGCCGGTGGGCTGCATCCATCTATGGGGATGTCAATCCTAGCTGGCGTATTGGCAGCAGGGACGTGTGAACGGACAATCTTCTGGTTGTCCGTGAATTTATCCGGTAAAAGATGTACTGTATTCTGGATGTGAAGGATCTTCAGGATCTCATCTTCACACAGATTAGTACGCGGATCATATAGGGACAAAGACTTCTGGTCCCAACTAATGGTCTCAGAAGCTTCTGGCTTCTTAGACTGTGTGCCCAGTTTTGGAAAAAATTTCTCATTAAATTCACAGTCTGCAAAACGTGCCTTGAATGCGTCACCCGTCAGGGGTTCAAGGTATCTGATAATAGAGGGCGAATCAAACCCAATATATATACCTAGACGACGCTGAGGACCCATTTTGGTCCTCTGCGGTGGTGCTATTGGGACATATACCGCACAACCAAACACTCTCAAATGAGAGATATCCGGAGGTGCGCCGTATGCTAGTTGCATCAAGGATAAAGTGTGACCTCCAGAGGGTCTTATCCTAATAAGTGATGCGGCATGTAAAATAGCATGCCCCCAAGCATCCACAGGCAACTGGGATTGCATAAGCCATGGACGTGCAATCCATTGGAGTCTCTTTATAAGAGCCTCAGCTAATCCGTTTTGGGTGTGAACATGTGCTACCGGATGTTCAACTTCAATACCCGTTGCCCGGCAATAGTCTTCGAAGACTTGTGAAGTAAATTCTCCCGCATTATCAAGACGTAGTTTCTTGATTTGGTTATCGGGGAAATGAGCACGCAACCTTATTATTTGTGCCAATAGCTTTGGAAAAGCTAGGTTGCGGGTGGACAAGAGGCACACATAAGACCATTTGGTTGATGCATCAATCAGTACCATGAAGTACCGAAATGGGCCACTTGCAGGGTGAATAGGCCCGCAAATGTCACCATGAATTCTCTCAAGGAAGCCAGGAGACTCTAATCCCACTTTCAGGAGGGATGGTCTCGTTATTAGTTTTCCCTTAAAACAAGGGAGACATGGAAATTCACCCTTTTGAAGAATCTTCAGGTTCTTCAATTTGTTTCCACGGGATTCAGTGATGATGCGGCGCATCATTGCTGTTCCAGGGTGACCAAGTCTATTGTGCCAGAGTTGGAATTCTGGTAGTGATTGGCACGTCTGGTGTTCAATCATATTGGCTTCTACTGGTTGAATGTATGTTTGGTATAGACCCGACGGGAGTCCCTTGAATCGCTCGCAGATGATCTTCCGGTCATCTTTTTGACGAGTTACAATTAGATATTCAACCTTATTTTTATCCCTGGTCTCTAAGTGATATCCGTTTAAACGGAAATCCTTGAAACTTACGAGATTTCTGTTTGATATAGGAGAGAATAATGCATTATTAATTTGAAGTCTTGTGTTATTTGGGAGCAATATAATTGCTTCACCAGTTCCTTCGATTATTTGGGACAGTCCTGAAATTGTGATAACAGGACCGTCATATTTGTTTAAGCTATTAAAATAGCATTGATCGCGAAGGATTGTGTGCGTCGAGGCACTGTCCACTAGGCACTCAGACATCATCTATATAAGCCAAAAAAAAGAAATTTTATTTGAGGGAAAATGTAGACAACATTCATAAATAAAAGTCCGCACTAAAGCAAATAACAGATGAAGATACATCGAATTCTAAATGCATAGATAAATGATGATGCTCAATCTAGCAGATCGTCGTTCTCGACGTCTTTAGCAGTAAAGACTGTTGGCGGCTGTACACCTGCCAAGTTTGTTTCAGGTCGAGACTTCTGGCTCGCCTGGTATAGATCCTGTAGGTGGCGAGGAGTGCGGTAGTTTCTGGACCAATGGCCAGTCATGCCGCATCTATGGCATTTGTCCTCCCAGGTCTTCTTTGGAAGTGACACGTGCTTGGTGTCCTTTCGCTTCCAAGTGAAGTTTCTTTTTCCTTTATTGTTTTTGTTTGTCTGGGGAGCTGCACCTTTTGGTTGCTTCATTACCGCTTTCCCTTTAGTATTTTTAGTCTTCCTCTTGTTTTTCCACTTCTGGGGAGAAACGTGGTGGGCTTCAGGGATAGGGGCAGTGCCAGGTGGACGTAAGTTATGAGTTGCTAGCAGTAAATCTCGATTCTGCTCTGCTCTAAGTAGGCATGAGATCAGATCGGAGAATCTCGTGAAGTTGCGTTCACGATACTGCTGCATGAGGATTGCATCTTTCTCGTGAAACGAGGTAAATGTTTTTTCCAACATGCGCTGTTCTGTCACTTCTTCACCGCACAACTTCAGGCGTGAGGTGATGTAATGAAGTGCAGAATTATACTCAGCGACGGACTTATAGTCCTGAAGTCTGAGGTTTTCCCACTCATAACTGGCACGGGGTAATATAACATCAATTTGATGTTTATACCGTGCTTCCAGTGCTGTCCACAGGTCCTTCGGGTCCTCAACCGTTAAGTATTCGGCCTTTAAGGTCCGATCTATATGCTTCCTAATGTAGATTATGGCTTTCGCCTTATCTACATCGGATACAGTGGTTGTGGGGCTGCTGCTAGCTGTAGCAGAAGCTTCGGCCGCTGCTGGGGCCGAGGAAGGAGCCAAAATGGACCCAAGGAGGGCCATTGAACGCAAGTGGAACTTCAGGTCCACTCGCCAACTCAGGTAATATGTCCCTGCAGAATCGAGGACCTCGAAATCGACGCTTGCCAATTTTGCCATTTATCTACGTATTTTAAAATGAGCATGAATTAATTAAAATTCAAAAATTCATGCATAAAGAAATAAACAAGTAAAAATGCGGGGATCGGCCAGATACCCAAAATAGTACACAGTCCAAAGTTCGTTTAAAGTCCATAATATGAAAAAAAAAATACAACTTTGGAAACCCAAACTGAACTGGGTCCCTATATCTCCGTCTTCATATGCTGTTGCATCGAGCTTTGGCTTACACAGTCATGAATCGACTCCTTGCGGTCCAGCGGACACGGCCAGGGAATTGACTAAGCCAGGACCACTTGTTACCCAGTCAAGCTAGGTTGGTCCAGCAAACTTAGCCAAGCACATTGACCGACATCATGATCCATTGAAGGAGTTTTCATCAATTCTATGTGCTGTTGCATCGAGCTTTGGCTTTAAAATACAAATTTCCTCACTTACAAATTCTCTCAAAAGAAAATAAAAGTGCAAGGAAAGTAAATAGGTATACAATGGCCGATCCCGAAAAACACATTTTTACTGATTTAAACATCCACGCAGTTCTAAATATGCTACGGGCATAAAAGTAAACAACCACGCATATATCTCAAGCAAAACATATGGTAAGGGAAACTAGAAAATATAAATATCTTGTAGACCACGTGGAAACGTCATACACCGTTAGGTTAGTTGACTAACGGCAGAGCGGTCTCAGGATCTTTAAGATAATTATATTTTGAAAAATAGAGTCCTAGTAAACCATAGATTATAATATGTAAGAGGGATGTTTAAAACAATTTGTCAACATGGAATATATAAATTAATTTTGATTTTACTTAGGGGAGAGTCCCGTTAAGGAATTGGCATAAGGCCATTATATAGTATGCTAAAATATATACCGTTAGGTAATAAGGGCTGCAGGCCCAATTAAAATATTTGATAGTCACAAATGGGCTGCAGGCCCAAACCTCAAATTTAATTAAATTAAGTCTACTATTGGATTAGGGAATACAAATAATCCTCAAGAACCCTAAATATTGACCATGTACCAGCATGATATCATGTGGTAATTAACCTATCTGCCTGCTATAAATAATTCTTGCCTTCATGAATAGGGAGACTCGGTTGGGTGACTGTTGTGGATTTAGGGTAATATTAAGAAATTAATGGCTGCAGCCAGCAGGATCCAAATACTTAGCTAAAAGGAGCCGAGTACTATATTTTGTTTATTGCATACATGAGATGGGCACTGCATAAATAGTATGACTTAATACATGCATGGTCACATAGCCTGCAAGTTATATGATTGCCCTGGCCACATCTATTGTAGCTTATGAGTGTGCAGTTGATAACTGATTAAAAGTATGAAGAAAAAAGATAGCAGAAAGGAGATGGTAGTTACATGGCTCATACAAGTCATGGCTTCTCAATAAATGGTACCCATGGCCCCCTTCCGTACTGATTTTTTTTTTAAATTTCAATTTGTTGTTTTTTTCTTTCTCTTGTCTCGGTCATATGACAATTCCTTTTAAAGCATAAATTTTTTTTAGTAAACAATAACAACATCAGCAGAAATAAGGCCTATGTTTCAAAATTTGGGGTTGACTACATGAAACCCTTTCCCATTCTATAAATGTCATGGTCTATTTCTCTTAACTGCGAACTGTTAAATTAATTCAAATGCCGAACAGATTCAACATAGATGCATTGACATCAAGCAGATATATGCATGTCTCATCGTCAACTTTTACAGTCAGAGCCATGGCTAATTAAGGGAAATTTCCGTGAGCTGCTCAATTTTTTTAAAAAAAAATTTTGATATTAAACAAAATAGTGCAGATTTATACAAGCCTATAAAAAGAAGCATTGTAAAATCATAGTTTACTATATTTTGTAGGTATCTACGTGATCGAAAAGAAATTACCTCTAGATCAAAGATCTAGGGAAGATCGTGATAATAAAAATCTGTAGATAGTTCCGCTCCCGATACGCTCCAAAGAAAAATTTCCGCAAAGCATCGCCGCAACAATAGATTCCTTTGCACGTACGGGTTTAATTTTTGAGGGGAGACGGGATGAAAAGCTCAAAGAATTTTAGAGCAAACGAGCTGATAACGTGTTATATGATAATGAACTCAAGAGAGAGAGAGAGTGAATTTCATTGCTAAGAATAAGTCACCATAGCTAAGAGCCATGGTGCTCTATTTATATATCTCATAGTGGGGAGGCCAAAAGCCTCTAGGAGACCAAGGGTCCCCATTACTCTAAGTAATGGGGGCCTAATGAATGGGTAATGAAGGAGGGGAGGCCAAAGGCCTCCCTCATTCATAACACTTATCTCATTTTTGTATTTCTTTTGATTTTTTAACTTCATTCCTAGTGAACATTATTGGGTTGCGTATCTTCAAAAAAGAGCACCTAGAGAGAGAAAGAAACAATGTTGTGCGGTGCTTTCTACGAAAGCCCGTAGATCTTTATTTATAGGAAAGAGTTCATACAAAGGTAAGTTACATGGTTGTAACAGAATAGCTTATTCATAGTAAGATACCCCTTATCAAGTCATTAGTGTGACACTCGTACTCATGAATACTTCAGGATCCAGAGTTATATAATGTGTGAACATCACTGGGGTGGATACTTCGAGATCCAGAGTTAATGAGATTTGCCTCGTTAAAACCTTTGGCTATGGAAAACCTAGTGGAAAAAACCATAGCTAAGGAGAAGTGGTACAATTCTCTTATAACTCACCCTGATCCGTTCAAACTTCAGGCTTGCAGATCTCTTAGTTATTTTATATCAATATTATTTACAACATTCCGAAAAAGTATGTACAGATCATAGATATCTACATTTTTTGGCAGCTGCTGATTCCAAAAGAGCTCTGGAGAGGTGTGATTTGTCTTGTCACCTCCGATGTAGTCTCATCAAAGTTGGGGAAAGCTTACGGCAAGGTCTTCAAACTTTGTGGTCAGTTTCAAATCACCAGTCTTTGACCCAGTCGTCACTGGGATGTGATGTAATATTGGGCTCAACCAAACACACTCTCGGTTTGCTTCAGGAATAGCGAGAATCTCGGATGATATGATAATTTTGCCTTCATAGTTTGCTTTACATATTTACAGGGGATGTCAGTCCCACAGTTAAATACATACCCAGATTGTGACTTCTCATTATGGGGGTCTAACCTGTAACCTGCATCTACAAAACCAAGCAATGTAAAGGATGATCCTTTCTTATAATATAATCTCAAATCTATTGACCCTTAGAGGTAGTGCGGAAGATGATTAAACACGGTCCATTGGCACCAGTTTAGGCGCCTGTATCTGGCTTAATAAGCTCATAGTGAACGATATATCGGGACGTGTATTATTAGCGAGGTATAAAAGTACTTTATAAGGGGTTCGGACCTAAATAATTCCTCCACCCTCTTCCAGCTGACGGAAGGGATCTTTTTATATCAAGTGAACGTACTACCATAGGTGTAATTAGTCGATGACCATGATCATTGTGTAAATTCTTCAACACACTCTGGGTGTATGAAGTCTAATATAATATGATTTCATCTTTTTGATTATAAATCTTTGATCCATGCCATATCTTTATTTTGCCCCGGTCTTTCATATCATATTTGATAGTCAGGTCAGAACAGATATTTCGATTTTCTCTTCAGGAGATCCAATGAGATTTAAGTCGTTTACAACTATAATCTCAAATCATGTACTTTGCTCTTATAAAGATGCAAATAAAACCTTTAGTATGAATCCTTTCTTTGTCAAGTGACTTACTTGGTTGCACAATATTTTATTATCTCTTCAATAGAATAAATGTCCCAAAGTCTATTCAGACATTTTAGGAAATGAGGAATGTATATATCTTTATCAAGACATTCATAGAGGTATGATGTCACAACATTTAATAGCAACATAACCAAAATTTCATTTGCCAAATCGCAAGGTATTTGCAACTATAACCAGGGAGTCTAATGCATCATTTATATAAGTGAGTCGAGCTCATCTTACTTGTTTATTCCACAGTTTAGCGAAAAAACATTGAGCTATAGGCTGTACCTTATACCATACGAGTTCATGCTTATATTCATATTTATACAATACTCATAATGCCCATAGGTTTGACACCTTTTGGAGCCTGGACTTCAGGTCCGAACACTTTACGTTTCATAAGTGAGTCCAGCTCAGCTTTTGTGGTCTCATTTCATATTAACCAATCTCTACGTTTGCATTTTAGCAACGGAGTGTGGATCAATATTATATAATTATCATCACTTTTGCGATATAAGTGGCAATATGATACGTGAATATATTGTCGAGAATTGTGTTCTTTCTGTTTAACACATCCCTAGTATGTACAACATTTAATGATATTTCAATTTCTCTCGGGTTCTTCTCTTCTAGTGGTTCCGGGAGGGGTAAGGGTATGGACATGAGTTGATTGCCCTGTGGTATCCAGGAGTTTTCCTCTTTCTGTGAACTTTATCCTAGGAGCCTGGTGGTCTGCCTATTTTCTATTAAGGAGCATCCACTTCTGCCGCTGGTGGATTGTATCCATATTCAGGAATGTCAATGTAGCTGGAGTTTTGGCAGCATGGATGCGTGATCTGACAATTTTCTTGTTGTTAGTAACTATGTCTGATAACCGTTGAACAGTTTTCTTAAATGTGGAGGATCTTCAGGATCTCATTATCACATTGCATAATTCTTGGATCATAGCTTTTTGTTTTTGTTATTTTAAATGGTTATTGGAGCTTCATGCTTCAATCGAGTTAAGCATAGTGTTGGGAATGTGACACATTGCTTTTAACGCATCCTCCATTTAGGGTGCAAGGTATCTATTTATCTAGGGTGAATCAAACCTGATAAAGATTCCAAGACAACATTAAGATCCTAATTTTATTCTCTGTGGTGCTGTTATAGGGATATTTGTAGTGCATCCAAAAATCCTGAAATAGGAGGTCAGTGTTGCACCGTATATTAATTGCATCAGAGGCTAAGTCGGACGCCTTCAGAGCCTAAGACGAATCAACGATGCTGCATGCAAAATAACATGTCTCATGCAATAACCAACAAATGGAATTTTATTAACAACGGATGAGTAATCCATTGGAGGCCTTTTAAGAATCGACTCATCCAACCCACTTTGGGTGTGAACACGAGCTTCAGGGTGTTCAATTATTATTCCAGTTGCTGATTAATTTCCCAGTATTATCCAATGTACATGTAATTTGTTAATTTATCCTAATGGCTTTGGAAAAGCTGGACTACGGTTGGGTAATAGGCTTGCCTATGACCATTTAGAGGATATATTGATAAGTATGGTAAGGTACTTTATCTGCCCTTTCTTAGGGAGGAATAGATCCACAAAAATCCCTCAAGTATTCTCAAGAAACTCAAAAGTTTCATTATTTCATGTTTAGTGGAGATAGTTTCATAAATATATCTCCTTAAATTCTTTCGAGAAAACTTTGAGATTCATTGTCCACATTTAGTGGAGATGATTTCGTAATTAATTTTCTCTTATAATAAGGGGGACATGTAAGCACACCCTTTCTGAAGAATCTTCAGGTTATTTAGATTATGTCTGTAGGATTGAGATATGATGCAGTGCATCATGACCTATCGTAGTATTGAGATATTATGCAATGCACTTCTGGTGCTCCGTTAAATTTGCTTCATCTTCTCGAATTTTGTATGGTATGGGCATTTTAAAAAGTCTATTCAACTGCTCAAGTGTGGTCTTCAGGCCATTATTTTTCTTGGGTCGTTACAGACAAATATTCAGTATTTATTTTTACTATCATTTTCTATTAAGGATTTATTTTTGACAAATATCCATTGAAACTTGGTACGTTTCCTTTCATGATTTCTGAGAGAGTACATGTCATCCTTATATTTTGTTCAGGAGTTTGCAATGCTAGATCCTTAAGGCAGACGTCCCAAGATAATGCTTCAGGACTATCATTAGGGTGAGATGCTTTTGATAGCATACCTCTTAAAGGGTCTCATGGATGGTAGAATTATCCACAGTTGTTTGACAAGTTCACTTAGTGAAATGAGTCAAAATTGTAGCAAATTATAACCATTTAATTGCAATATACTACAATCCATAAAAATATAACAGTTTATCTCAAATTATGTCATGTAACAAAAAGATTTCATATGTTATAAAACAATGCATAAAAGTATGTTTACTACAACCTACAACATGTAGAGAAAAATACACATGAAAATTACATTTTGGCTACTAATCAAGCAAATTATTGTTTTCGAAATCTATATGTGCTCGAAGAATAGCTACGTATACAATAACAAGATTTATTTCAGCTTTGGTCTTTAGACTAGCTGTATAAATCATGCAATTTGCTTTGGCAATAGACCTATAACCTTGCATATTGCAATAGCAATATGGGTCTTACTAGGTCTTCTAGGAGTGAACTCGGTTATCCATTGCTATTCCACTCCGATGTATACTTTATCTTCCCTTTCCCTTTATTTTGTTGTTCCTTGTATGTTCAGTGCTCCCAATGTTTCCATTTTTTTCACTTTTATAAATTTTTTGGGAAGAAACATTAGCCTCACTTAGGAGACAAATACAAAGGTGCGAGCTCTCTTGTTTCTGTAAGGACCATGTGCTTTGAGGAAAACACTAGAAGGGGGGTTGAATAATGTTTATAAAATTAAATAGACAATTACGCCTAAATCAAAATCCTAACCAACAAAGATGCGGAATTATGAATAAACTACAATGAACAATCAAATACAATATGTTCATGGGTCCGGATTATCCAAGTCAAACCCGACTTGTTCCCGGTAGTCCTACGTCCCTACCACTTGGGATACCATCCAGATACTCAAGCTAAAACCCTAGCTTGAGTTTTCTTTTCAACCCACTTGTAGCAACCCTACAAGTGTAATCAATACAAGATTGATGTCCTTGAATCCCATAACTTGGGATCAAGCAAACCACTCTCATAAACTGATAGTAAAACCAAATTACGAAAGTTATGAAATTCGAAACAAATATTTACAAACCACATATGCCTTGAAGTAGAACTTGAAGGAGCAAAGTGATTAGAGTGTGTTGATCAATTCCTAGAAGAGAAATTAGCCATTGCACTTGTCTTTCACCAAAGCTAGAGGATGTGAGTTGATTCTAGTTGGAAGACAAGATGAGATTTGGAATTCTAGGGCTTTGATTGCAAATGAAAGCTTGAGAGAGATTAAGCTTGAGAGATGAATGCAAGAATTGCATAAGAAGCTCTCAATGGAATAGTAGCATGTCCTTTTATAAGTTCTCTCAAACTGTCAAAGAAAATACCCAAAAGCCCTCTCAAAATCCACGTGGAAAGAGCCTACGGATTGATTTTATAGGTGGGACATGCGACTGATGAAGAACAGACAGTCGCCTGCTACACTGTGTCAGAGGGTATGTGAGAACTCAAACGGTAAATTACCACACAGGACAGTCGACTGATGAGGGTTGGACATGCACCTGAAAATAGATAGGCGCCTGAGAAACCTTCTACAAGCGTCTGAGTGGCAAAGTGCGAATGTTAACAAATCTCAAGAATTCTGGAACGTAAGGACATGCGACTGATGTGGTATCCACAGGCACTTGTGCCATGGGCAAGCGACTAGGAATCCAATGTCAGTCGTCTGTGTGCACAAGTACGAATCTTTCCAAAATGAAAGATCTGGGCAAGGATGGATAGATGACTGATGTGGAATACACCGGTGCATGTGCCATGAGCAAGCAGCTGTGAAATCAACATCATGCACCTGATTGCACAAGTGCGAAAGTTGACAAAAATTGGGATCTTTGGGCAAGATGATACATGTGACTGACTAACAAGTCACAGGTGCCTGAAACCAGACAGACGCCTGTACATTGTACAACAGTCGCCTGTTTGAGTTGAAGACAGAAAACCCAAAATACCAAGTCAAAAGTGTGTGCATATCAGACGACTATAGAACAAATCACAGGCACCTGTATGGAAACATGCGCCTAACAAATTTTCAACAGTCGCCTGTTAAAAAATCCTAAAATGCATAATTCAGAGAATAAAGAGTTAGAGTCCTAGGAAATGAGTTCTAATGAATTCCTAGGCTAGATTGAGTGATGTGTGAGTGCTCTAATATTACTCTACTTCAAGGCTACATTCTAATGATAAAGAAATAAGAGAATAAAAGATTTACATTGAATTTGGTTTTCTTCTTTCTCTTGAATGATCTTGAAGTCTTTGAAGCATCTATCTTTATCTTGATCCCCCAATCCTCAACTCTTTATGCTTTGATTGATATATGATTACCATTCATTGCAATTGATCTTCATGGTTAGCTTAGGTAGAATTAATTGTATGGAGGGGATTAGTCATAAGTATTTATGTTTGCTCATCATCAAAACAAAGTAGGGAGAAGTCCAATACTCAACATTCTCCCCCTTTCTAGCGATGACAAACAAACATAAACAAAAATAAATAATTGTGCTCAGACGAAATACTTACTCCCCCTACAAAGATGTCAATCAAGTTCGACAATAAAGATATGTGCATATAATGATCCATTAAAGCAATAGTATGATATATATGAAAGAAATGAATTCAAGGATTTGAATCTAGGATTTTTGAATCCAAATTCACTATATCTTATTCCCCCGAATCAAAGGCTATTTCAAAATTAGATTTAAGTTTAGCTTCTAATTAGCACAAAATTATGAGTTTATTTATTTCTATCCCCCTATGGCATTATGCAAAAAGTGGGGGTAGAAATAAACATGGGAGTATAAAGAATAAGATAGGCATTTAATGTGATACCAAATGAAAATAGGAAAACATGAAGGTGTATCACACAAATACGTATCAAAAACATCAAAACTAGGTTGACTAGAGGAAATGAAGTCCAATAGCAACAGTCAATCATGCAATATATCTCGTCATACAACATATATAATCAATGTGCACAAATAAGAGAGATAATCACACAACATTCACAAAAGAGAATAATGAGCCAAAAGAAATGACATCATATTCCGGCTAGTGATGTAGGGAATTGGGGACTAGGATATTAATTGTCGCGAGTGCTTCAGGTATGGCGATTATTTCACAAATTGCATTTTGCCGTCATTGTTGATAGGGCGGCAGAGGAATATCCTCCTAAGGCTCCAGCATCTTTCTTGTCTGGGGATAATCCCTTAAGTGGCCTGGGTATAAACTCAGACCCTAGAGAGACAATTGTACCGGGGGCTTTACCAATACAACCTGATTTGATTCCTGGAGAGTCTCCTCCTGAATGCCCTACTCTTCCAAATCCTGAATGGCATGATCTACATCTGGAGCTGAAAAAATCAAGAGCTAAGACCAATAGCAAGCAAGCACCAGTCTCACCTTCTTCTGGGTCGTAGCTCAAGATTCGCACAATCGTCCGGTGCACCCTCTCCCTCGCTGTTATAAATGTCTGTCTTCTTCTAGAATTCTAGGGGACTCAATAATACAGCGCGTCGTGTGGACCTGAAGCATACTTTGCGTAAGCTTAGGCCTTTTATTGCATGTCTGTTGGAAACGAAGGCTGAAGCATGTAATGCTGGTAGAATTGCCAGGTGTTTTGCTAAGGAATGAGAAAGTATTGATAATAGAGACCATCACAAGGGGGGTCGTATTGTTATTTATTTCGATTAAAAATATGGAGTTGCAAATCCATTACTTCTTCTAACCAGCACATTTCGGCTATTTTCACGAACTTGGCGGGATTTGTTATGGGGCTATCTGCTGTATATGGATTCAACCTGGCGACTTCTAAGCAATCTATTTGGAGTAATCTTGTGATGGATTCCATTGTTTTAAATAGGCTACCTTGGTTGGTTGGTGGTGATTTCAACTATGTGCGAGTTCTAACGAGAAACATGGAGGCCGCCCGGTAGATGTTATTGCAACAGATGATTTTAACTCTTGTATTAGGAGTTGTCAATTAATTGACCTGAAGAGAAAGGGATGTTGTTTTAGTTGGAATAACAGGCGCATCGGGGGCATGCGCATATCAGCACGTCTTGACCGTATTCTCTGCAATACTAATTAGTTCAGCCAGTTACCGCACTCCTTCTATGAATACCTAACGGCCGGCACAAGTGACCATGCCGCCATGCTTGTGAATCTTCTCCCAAAGGTAAAATCTTATCCCAAGCCTTTCAAGTTTTATAACTCCTAGGTCTCTATTCCAGGCTTCAAGGATCTTCTTATAAAAAATTGGGATCGGCAATCTGGTAGTACTGATATGAAGAGGATTCAAGTCAAACTTAGGGCAATGAAAAATTGTTTAAAAGTCTGGGCGGCTGACCAAATGAAAAATAACAATGTCTCCCTGTGCAAAGCCGAATTATTATCTGTACAATCTGATTTGAATTTGATATCTGATCCTGAGCTTCAGAAGAGGGAAATTATTGCTTCCCATAATCTTGGGAAAGCATTGGACATTGAGGAAGAGGACTTGAGGCAAAAGAGTCGTCAAAGTTGGCTAACCCTTGGAGATAGGAACTCAAAATTTTTTTTATACGGCTCTGAATGCTCGTTACTGTCACAATAATTTACATCATCTTATTAACTCCGATGGGTATATGGATTCTAATATCGATGCTTTGTGAAATGAAGCTCCCCTCTTCTATCAAAAATTATGCCATCAGGAAGATTATTGGAATGTCTTTCCTAATCTTATTCCCGAGCGAAAAATTACTGATGAGGCTACAAAATGGATGGATTTACCGGTTACCCCTCTTGAAATTAAGAACGCTTTGTTTCAGATTGGAAAAGACAAAGCCCCAGGTCCCGATGGGTTTAATGCATGCTTTTTCCATCACAACTGGGATGTCCTTGGCCCTGATGTTATCTCTGGAGTATCTTCTTTTTCAGCTCAGGAAAGATGACTCCTAGTGTTAACCATGCCTTCCTTACCATTGTCCCTAAGAATGTTAACGCTTCGGTCCTTCGAGGCTGCAGTCCGATTGCTTGTTGCAATGTCTTGTACAAAATTATCAACAAAATATTGTGCAACAGATTGAAGCATGTTATTTCCGACCTTATTTCCCCAAACCAGGCAGCTTTCTTGAAAGACAGGTTGCTGGCTGATTGCACCCTCCTTGCTCACGAGCAGATTCGTGATTTTCATAACCCTATAGGGGCCAGAACCTGTCTTAAGCTGGATCTTCGTAAGGCGATTGACAGCGTGAACAGGGAATTTATATTCTTCCTTCTCCATCAAATGGGATTCAAGTTCACTTTTATTAATTGGATTGCTGAATGTATATCTTCATCCATATTCTCTGTTTTAGTTGATGGTTCCCCTGAAGGATACTTTGATTCCAATAGAGGCTTGCGCCAAGGTGATCCCCTCTCTCCATACTTGTTCGTTCTTGTAATGGAAGCTCTCTCTCTCTTCTCATGGACATTGCAGATTCTTCAGGAGCTATTCATCCAATGCATAAAGCCGGTTTTATATCTCATCTAATTTTTACTGATGACCTTTTAGTTTTCTGCCGTGCTAATCATCATTCTCTAAATGGGCTCAAGGATTTGTTAGGCATTTTTATCTCTTTTCTGGGCTTCAGATAAATTGGGATAAGAGCTCGGCCATTTTCAGTAAGGGGGTTCGTAATCCTCATACCTTATCAGAGATCCTGGGTATTAAGGTGGTAACTTATTTCACAATGTATCTGGGTCTCCCTCTTTCCTCAAATTATCCAAAAGCTTCTTTGTTCTCTCGGCTAGTGGATAAATGCAAAAAAACGCTTCTCGGTTGGTCCTCATCACTTCTGTCTATCTCCGGTAAAATTGAATTGGTCCGATCGATTATCTACGGTATGGTAGCTTTTTGGATGCAAGCTTATTGTTTACCGCCTTCGGTTATTCGATCTATTAATTCAGCCTGCAGGAAGTTCATATGGGGCAAGCTTAATAACTAGTCCTGAAGGATGTTTGTACTCCTAAGAAGGAAGGGGAGTGGGTTTGAGGCACCTGGCTGATTTGAATGATGCCACTGAAGTCTCTGACCTGGAGAGTTCTTTCTTCTAAGGGTATGTGTGCACAATATATGAGAAAGCACTATGGAGCTATTGATAGAGGATTTTATATGGCCAAGGCAAAACCAATTCAATCGGGTTCCTGGAAGTTCATCCTAAAGTGCCGACAAATATCACAACAACTTATTAAACGATCGGTGAAAGATGGCATGTCAACATCATTTTGGTTTGATAACTGGCACCCTTTAGGGCCCTCCATCAGTTACAAGTTCCCCACCTGGGACTGAATTTGCTCGGGTTGGTGATTTCTGGTCTGAATCAGGATGGAGAAATGAGCCGGCTACCCATGGAATCATGAATCTGCTCCAGCCAATTAGTCTTACTGAGGGGTATGACGAAGGGGAATGGCACTCAGGGCCTAATTGTACTCTGCTGGATTGCTAGAGAGGCGCACGGGTTGCTGGGCCGAAATTTCCCTACTACGAATTCGTGTGGTTTGCCCAGCATGTGCCGAAAATGGCAATTGCTTTGTTGAGAGCAACTCGAGGTAAATTGCCTACTAAAGAGTATCTTTTTAAATAGGGGATCACCAATAATCAGTCTTGCATCCTATGTGCTGGGAATGAGATTGAAAGTATTGGCCATATCTACTTCGAGTGTGAATTTTCTCGATACATCTCACTCAGGAGCTTGCTCAAATTGGGATACACAGGTGTTGTTCCATCTTCTATTGCAGGTGTTTGTGACCTTATACTAGACCGATACAATAAGAAGGATCCATTGGGGGTGTTGGCCAAAATAACTTTGTCGTCTATGGTCTGGCATATTTGGAAACATCGTAATAAGCGCATTTTTGAGGGGAAATCTACTTCGAAAACAAATTTATTTGAGGAAATTGTGTCAAACATCAAGATTTCTCTTCGACATCTGGATATTGATGAGGTTTCAGACATTACCCCATTCGCCAATTGGGGACTAATTGACGGCTGATCATTTTTCTAGGCTATGTACATTATTTTCTAGATTTAGATTTCTCTAATTAATCAAGTAGTAATGGTAGATAGTGATTGGTAGAGGGTGACGGCGCCTGTGCCCTATCCCCTCTCCTTTTATAATCTATATTACTAACTTGCATTGTGTGCTTGTATAGTTTTGTTTTGATATTAATAAAGACTGGCTATTACTCGCATGTGTGTGTATGTGTGTGTATGTGTGTGTGTGTGTGAATAGAAGGAGTACAAAAAAATATTAACTTATCAACTCCACATGCATTAATAGACAAGGTCATCTCAAAAGTATAACCGTCCATACATACATCCAAAACATCCATCCAATACATCCATACATCAAACACCAAGACTCTCTAACCCTAACAAATGAAAATAAGATCCTAGGGTGAGCAGTCTCTGAGCAGCATCAGTCATCAACATGGACGATGGTGGAGGCATCCTCAGGAGCTCTTATCTTAACATGAAAGTTATGGGTCTCCAACTCTGATGTATAAGCAACATCAGTAGCAGGAACATCATTATGAGTAGTCTCAATAGGCTAAACAGCAGCCTCTGGAATCTGAGTGACCACAGCTGGAGGGGTAGACTGGGTGACATCAGCTATAAAAGCTTGAGCATCACCAGAAGCAACAACAGATGGAAAATCCTCAGAAGGATGAAGTATAGATTAGATGGAAGCTGGAATGGGAATACCATGATGCAAAAATGAAGTGTGAAACATCTCAAGTAGCACAATCACCTTCTTGTCCAACTGGACAAAGAAGGGATCAATAGGAGGTGGAGCTGAGGATAATGGAATATCAGCTGGAGGAACAGTGGTAGCAGCTAGAGGCACAAATGATGAGGGTCCAGACACAGATTGCCTCTTCTTGGCTGTAGTCTGTAGAGCTGAAGAAGACTTCAGCTGTGCAGCTGCATCTAAGAGGGGGCCAAGTGGAACATGCTCATAAGAATCTAGGTCAATATGGAAGTGCCGGAAGACATGGGTCAAGATGCAACTATATAGGAGCGGAGATATAAGAGGGGTGATCTCTACATGGTCCATACAATCAAGAATGACACCTGCCCAATTCACCTCCATCCCAGAGAAGATGACATACATGCACTTTAGGATGTCGTGTGAAGGCTGGTCAGATGATCCATATTTGGGTATGATATTGGACTTAACGACGTGGTAGACAACCCAACCACGTTTGGAAAACATGGATGCCTTCACCCCAGAGGTAAAAATGGGAGGGATGACAGTGAACATGTCCTGGAGGACATTCTGATCTAGCTCAGAAACCCTAGAAATGGAGATGTCGACAGGTAGAGATCCGATAGAGGCAATGGAAAGAATAGATCCTAAAACCTTGGGGTTAAGCTTGATGGACATCCCATGCACTACGGTATCTAGAATCCCAGAGTCGTTATACTCACCGCAAATGCAGTTAGCATAAACTAATTTAATAAGCATGTGATAGGGTTTAGGAGAATCCGCCTGAGAATATCGAAAAAGATCGACCAATTTGGTCGTGGTCATGAGTTATGAAAGGTTCTCGGCTTGGAAAGAAGGATACTATATGAATCGCTCTTTGAGTAGCTTCACATTGATCAAGGCATTGTACTTCCCTAGACAAATGTCGTCTCGACAAGTAGGAACAAACGATGCATGAGTCGTAGGAGGAGGATTGGTTTGGGCTCCAGATTCAGGATAAGAGGGTTCGGCATGTGGTTTAGCATAGGGAATTTCGGCTTGATCTTGAGGTTGAGCAGGAATAATGGCCAGGGCAGTAGGAGCTTGTTTGTGCCTTTGTTTTAGAGTAATATCAGGTTCAGGCTCAGATTCACTAGCCCATGATTCATCGGAATCAGAGGGAGTAGTGAAGACATGAGGAGGAGATGGTGACCGAGCCCATTTTATGCGAGCTTTGGTCAGAGATACCTTGGGAACCTTAACCCCAGGCTTGCTAGGCTTCTTAAGAGAAGGGATTTTCCCTTAGAAGTGGAAGTTTTGGGTGCCATTGCAATGAAATCGACATGAACTAGAAATTGAGATGCTAGGGCACGAATTTGAAAAGAATGGAGTCAAAACGTATACGTAGTTGATGGAAGGACGAGGAGAACAACTCAATGGAGGATCTTGGAGGAGAAGTCGATGGTTGGAATCACTGGATCGATGGAGAATCAACGAACGGAAGGGGGGTTCTCTTGAGAGGAAGAAGAAGACAAGACGTGGGGTTTTCAATCAGAGGGGGGAGAGAGAGACCCATGTTCGATGGTTATAGATGGAGAGATAACGAAATCTGAGCCATTGGATCAAAAAGAATGGCTCAGATTTAAGACTGTGAACCGCCAAATACGTCGGACATGCGACTGATACACAACGTGCAGTCACCTGTCATGCCCTAAATAAAAAATGGCTAAGAATATGGACATGCACCTGTAGAAGAATTCTCAGTCGCCTGTTGCCTCGTCTCAAATGATGTGAGCACTACTCCCAAGCGCAAGAGATCAAACAAGTAATATCCTGGTGAGTCCAGGTATCGAATTCACGGGACAACTGACCTGCAAAACCACGAATTTCAGTTTGTAAAGAGTAATAATACGATGATAACCAATCACCTATCAAGTATGAAGAGTTTAGAATAACAAAAGAAATTCCTACATCGGCCACCACTAAAACCTGCCCCAGTCCAGAGAGGACCTGCATCGGCCACCACTAAAACCTGTCACGCCCCGCTTCCCAAAACAGTGGAGGCGGAGCGTGACGAGGCCCGCTTAGGCCAGAGCTAATGAGCCCTGACCCAATATGCGTCTGTGTACGAGATCAATCTAGACATTTTGGCTAATGATAGTATTTCTATTATTCTGAAGTTTTGCATAATGCACGACCTGCATGGGCCACCACTAAAACCTGTCATACCCCGTTTTCCATTATACTTGGGAGCGAGGACGCAAGCAGATCTGCATGGGCTGAAGCGGTGAAGCTACAACCCAATAAGCGTCTGTGAATAAAACCAATCGTAGGAACTTGCATGCATTCAGAAGTAATATGAATAACATTTAATTTAAGCCAACATCCAGAAGAAAAGTACACAAAACAACTAGGCCCAAGCATGGCCAACAATGACAGAGTCCTACAAAGAAATGGGTACACACCCTACAAAAATGTAGTAAATGAAATAAGCTAAGCAGCAGCAGGGAAAACTCAGCAGCTAGTCCTCGATGGGAAGGACTTCTGGATCAGCGTACTCCTGGTCCAGTGGTTCAGTCTCTTTCAGCAGTTCTTCTTCTGGATAACCTGTCTCGTGACCTGACATACATTTCAAACAACATGGAAATGTATGTAAGCAAGGGTCCTTGGCAATAAAAAGTGAGAGAGGGACCCTTGGCAAGGTTTTTGAAATAATTTACATGGCAATTAAAACATTAACAAGAATTGAGCAGTTATGATTTCTAAGCAGTTTGAACAAGAATCATATTAGCATGGTAGTTCTAATAAGAGTAAAAGCAGTGACAATTTTGTACGCTATACATTTTAAATTGGCAGTTTTCAAGCTATTCTTGAGTGTTTCTAACTAGTGACTAAGGTCCACGTTGTTAGGCAGATAGCAAGTGAATCGATCTTCTCGTGCCCTCGAAGGTGACCCTTTTACTTCCGACTAGTGCCTGTGAACCCAACCCCACCCACATGTACTTTCTGGACCACGAGCCAAAATCAGCCAAATCGGACATCATGAGTTGTAACACTGGAACACGAGCCAGACTAGCCAAACCGGCCCATAAGATAGCCAAAGCTTGGCATGCAATATCAATGATTTTAGAGTAGTTCAACCAATTCATATACATCCAGTAGTATTTTGCATTTCATGTAGTTACAAGCCATTATCAATTGACTTAATAAATGTCAACACACAAGCGCGCGGGGTTTTTATCTTGCAATCCACAAAAGTAATCACATGAAGTTTAGTGTCACATTTAAATGAAATTGTATTTAAAAACATGTGGAAAGTGCACACTTGCCTGTTTGGAGTGATTTTAGGGTCCACGCGATCGTGACGAGAGGCGTGATATATCTGTGTCAATGGATTCGCGATATCAAGTTAAAAGCGTTAAACTAATAAAAAATATTGAACTTATGTTATATTAATATTGTTCTTAAAAAAATTATACATATATATATATATCTATATTATAAAAGAGGGATGTTATCAAGAGAAATTGGATAAGAGATATTGGACAAGATAAATTGGATAAGAGATATCTATATTATAAAAGAGGGATGTTATCAAGAGAAATTGAATAAGAGATATTGGACAATATAAATTGGATAAGAGGGATGTTATCAAGTGAAATTGGATAAGAGATATCTATATTACAAACGAGAGATGTTATCAATAGATATTGGATAAGAGATATTGGACAAGAGAAATTGGATAAAAGATATCTATTATATAAAAGACGGATGTTATCAAGAGAAATTGATAAGAGAATTTGGACATGAGAAATTGATAAGAGAATTTGGACATGAGAAATTGGATAAGAGAATTTGGATATCTATATTATAAAAGAGGGATGTTATCAAGAGAAATTGGATAAGAGATATTGGACATGAGAAATTGGATAAGAGATATCTATATTATAAAAGAGGGATGTTATCAAGAGAAATTAGATAAGAGATATTGGACAAGATAAATTGGATAAGCGATATCTATATTATAAAAGAGGGATGTTATCAAGAGAAATTTAATAAGAGATATTGGACAATAGAAATTGGATAATATCTATATTATAAAAGAGTGATGTTATCAAGAGAAATTGGATAAGAGATATTAATATTACAAATGAGTGATGTTATCAAGAGAAATTGAATAAGAGATATCTATATTATAAAAGAGGGATGTTATCAAGAGAAATTGGATAAGAGATATTGGACAAGAGAAATTGGATAAGAGATATCTATATTATAAAAGAGGGATGTTATCAAGAGAAATTGGATAAGAGATATTGGACATGAGAAATTGGATAAGAGATATCTATATTATAAAAGAGGGATGTTATCAAGAGAAATTGGATAAGAGATATTGGACAAGATAAATTGGATAAGAGATATCTATATTATAAAAGAGGGATGTTATCAAGAGAAATTGAATAAGAGATATTGGACAATAGAAATTGGATAAGAGTGATGTTATCAAGTGAAATTGGATAAGAGATATCTATATTACAAACGAGAGATGTTATCAAGAGAAATTGGATAAGAGATATTGGACAAGAGAAATTGGATAAGAGATGTCTATTATATAAAAGACGGATGTTATCAAGAGAAATTGATAAGAGAATTTGGACATGAGAAATTGGATAAGAGAATTTGGATATCTATTATATAAAACATGGAAATTGGATAAGAGAAAATATAAGAGATGATATTTTGAGGGATAAAAGAGGAGGTGGGGAATTTTGCACATTCAACCCCGGTTTTTGTATTTTTGCCCATGGACCCTCCCCACCCACCCACCCACCCACACTTTTTATTCTCACCCCTTCCGACCATTTTTTTCCAGTTCTATGAAGATTTTGAATCTTTTCCTACTAGGACAAAGCTTTGTCCTACGTGGCAAGTTTGTCCTAGGTGGTAATGACAATTTTGAGGGGACTTAAATTTTGGGGAAAACTTAAATTTGGGGGGAAACTTGAAATTTTGTGGGAAAACTTGAAATTTGGGGGAACTTGAAATTTGTGGGGGAGAAAAACTCAGCCATTAAATAAACCGTGCCCTATGGGCACGGGTAATGACTAGTATATATATATATATTGGATTAATGTAGAGTAGGTGGCACCTGATCCAAAGGATCAGGTGCAAGACACAAATGGGTGGGCCCCAACGAGTACAAGCACATGTGGGAGCTTGAACTCGCCACCTTTTTTGTGTCTTGCCACCTGATCCATTGGATCAGGTGGCAGCTTTTCTACATTAAATCCATATATAATATAAAAGAGGGAGGTTTTTGAATCTTTGTCCCATGTGACAATGTCACATCGCCACATGGGACAACCTTCTTAAACCCAAAACCGAAAAAACACAAAACTCCACCCAACCCCCCAAAAATACACCCAAACCCAAACACCCAAAATCACACCCCCAAGCAAAAAACCAAAACCCCCAGACACTCCACACACTCAAACCCACTATTCTCATTTTCACCCATTTTTGCACTCATCGAAACACCCATGTGGGTCCCGTGTCCTTACTGTGTGGGTTGGTTTTTGGTGTGTCCATGCACTTTGTACACGGGTTATTTCTAGTGTGTGGGTGTGTATATATATGGGATTAATGTAGAGCAGGTGGCACCTGATCCAATGGATCAGGTGCAAGATACAAAAAGATGGGACCCAACGAGAACAAGCTCATCTGGGGGCTTGTACTGTGCAAGATACAAAAAAGTGGGACCCAACGAGTACAAGCTCATGTTGGGGCTTCCCACCTTTTTCGTGTCTTAGCACCTGATCCATTGGATCATGTGCCACCTTTTCTACATTAAATCCATACACACACACACACACACACACACACACACACGTGTGTGTGTGTGTGTGTGTGTGTATGGATTTAATGTAGAAAAGGTGGCACCTGATCCAATGCATCAGGTGTTGAGACACAAAAAAAGTGGGAAGTACAAGCCCCACATGGGCTTGTACTCGCTGGGTCCTACCTTTTTGTGTCTTGCACCTGATCCATTGGATCAGCTGCCACCTGATCTACATTAATCCATATATATATATACACACACACACACACACTGTATATTGTATATTGTACATTACAATATAAAAACTGTATATTGTAACAGTTGTTAGTTATATATATATATGGATTTAATGTAGAAAAGGTGGCACCTGATCTAATAGATCAGGTGCTAAGACACAAAAAAGGTGGAAAGTACGAGCCCCACATGGGCTTGTACTCGTTGGGGCCCACCTTTTTATGTCTTGCACCTGATATATTAGATCAGGTGGCATCTGATTTACATGAATCCATATATATATATACACCTATTGTTCACTAACATATATATTTAACTGTATATATAAACCTAACTTATAAACCCACTGTTTACATATTAATAAATTTAGCCAAATGCACTGTTTACATGCATATAGTAATAACAACTCACAGATTATATGTTTCCTCTTCGATGTTTTGCTTGCAGGGGAATGGATTGGACGGCAACGGGGCAGCGACGGTGGTCGAAGCTCTGGCAGTGACGCGGCGGTGACTGACAGATGCTAGTGGCAGGGCGACGCCAACGAGGCATGGTGGAGGCAGGGAGACAGGTGGCCACGCAGGTTCTGTGGTAGGAGGAGGAGTCATGAGTCGGAGCTGTTGTGGGTTGTTAAGGGTCGAAGATGGCGGCAAAGAGGCAAATAGGGTGGCGCTGCGGGGGTGTGGGTGTTGTCGGAGTTGGGAGGAGGCTGTCGAAGGAGGAAGGGGAGGTTGTCGGGAGTGAGGCTTGCCGGGGATCGTGTCTGCAGGTAGAGAGTGAGAGAGAAGGAGGTAGTCGCGAGGCTGGAGGAGGCTGCGGGGTTCAACGGTGGCCGATCGGAGTTGACATGTAGGAGGAAGGGAGGAGGGCTGTTTGAGGGGGTCGGTGGTTGGTAACGAGGTGGAGGCTGGTGCTGATAGGGGCGGGTTGCGGTGCAGCTACAAAAGGGAGGAAGCTGCGACGGATGGGGGTGTTGCTGGGCGGTGATAGGTGGACGGTGGTGAGGGACTTGTAGTCGGCGGAGGAGAGCCAGAGTTGTTGTGGGCGATGAGAGGATGGATGTAAAAGGAGGGGACGGCGGTGAGCTTGGAGGCTTCGGGGTGCTGCCGCGGTGGCACCGGCAATACAGGAGGCGGAGGAAGGAGATGAAAGGGAGAAGAGGGTGCTGGAGGTTTTGGCGGGTAAGGTTTTGAGGAGAGAGTTTGTGTGAGGGAGGGGGTCTTAGTGTTTAGAGAGTGGGTAGGTTTTTATTAGAGGGGTGCGGTTGTGTTTGGTTTGGAAGAGGGGTAGTGCGCGTGGTTAGAGAAATATAGGGAGGGAGAGGTGAACGTGGGTGAGTTGGCGGCTTGGATGAAGTAGAGTTAGGGGTTTCTCCCCATTTGGTTTGTAGAGGAGGGGGTTGGTGTGTGTGGCTATGGTTTGAACAAATATGGTAGGGTTTTGATAGTTTAATGTTTTCATTTGATTTGTTTTGGTAGGGTTTAAAAATAAGGAAAGAAAAGGAAAGTATTTTGAATTGGATACAATAAAGATGGAGTAATTGGGATTTAGTAAGAGAAATTGCTACCTAATAAGCTATATGTTTTATTAGGATTTCATTAGGAATTTATTTGAAAGTTTTTAAATTTTGAATTCAAAAATCAAATACATTTATATACTCTTATGTGTTATGAAGGTGACAGCTACTGAACCAGTAGCCCTATATTTATAGAAAAGTAACGTAATGGGTGGATACCCAATAGGCCCAATGGGCCCTATTCATAACACTTATCCTTATCCAACCATCGTTGAATACTCAATATATGTATACTGCAGGATCCATAATGCTTATGAGTATCATAATGGGTGGATGTTTCTAGATCCTAAGTTGGGGATAACTGCCTCGTTAAAACCTATAGATATGGAAAACCTTGTGGTAAAAAACCAATAGCCAAGGAAAAAGAGTACAGTTTTCGATAACTTCCTCTAATTAGTGGAAATATTTAAGAGTGGATACTTCTGGATCCAGATCAATGAAGTTGCCTCGTTAAAACATTTAGCTATGGAAAACCCAGTGGGAAAAACCAATAACCAAGGGAAAAGAGTGCAACACTACATTTGACTCCCCATGATCTGTACAAGTTGTAGGCTTGTAGATCTCCTAGGTAACTATACATCAAACTCTTACAATATTCCAAGAATAAGTACAAACTACAATACATCGCTCATCTATACTAGTATCGCTCATCTATACACTTATCATTCATATATGGCAGCTATTGAATCTGAGGGAGCTCTTCTGAAGAGGAGTAGTCTGCAGACTAGGAAGGTAGCTCCACGTCTCTGACCCAGTTGTCACTGTGTCTGCGAGGTACTACATAACCTGGCTGTGCATACTCATGATTTGCTTCTTGGATGATAAGCCTCTCGGGATGGTGGGATTGATGTTGCCTTGGAAGCATGCTTTGTTGGTCTCCAGGAGTTGGTCGTTCCTTTGTTGTGGTCATCGTGATGATCTGTAATCTGTATCTGTAAATAAATTTAACATGTAGAATGATACTTGACCTTGGAGGCAGCACAGACGCTACATATCTTTGGTCCAGTGGTGCACTGCAGACGCTGCACTGTATCTGGCTAACAGATTTATTACCAATGCTCTCTAGAGTCGCGAGTAGTTGGCCAGATAAAAGAGTGTTCCAAAAACACTCAAGTAAGGAACTTTGGGACCTAGGATATCCTTCCCCTCTTCCAGCGTACCGAAGGGGTCTTAATGTGGATCCATACAACTAGTAGGTGTATTTAATGGATTGCAATTGTCCGTGTTTCTTCATCAACTTCGGGTGTATGAAGTTTAATGTCACATGTTATTCATCTTTGGGATGATAATTTCATCTTCTAGATGATAATTCATCTTCGGGATGATGTTTTCATATTCTGGATGATTATTCATCTTCGAGATGATGTTTTCATCTTCATGATGATAATTCATCTTCTGGATGATGGTTTCATCTTCAGGATGATAATTCATCTTCTAGAAGATGGTTTCATCTCCAAGATGATAATTTCATCTTCTGGATGATGGTTTCATTGGATAGATGTCCCAAAAATCTATCCAAGCAAATAATGAGGAAATCCGTAAGGGTATGTTGTCACATCATCCATAGCAACATAGCCTAAAATTTCCTTTTCCAATTACATGGTTTTCGCAACTATGACAAGGGAGCCTGATACATCAATTTATATAATTTTGTAAGTGAGTCAAGCTCATCTTACTTGATTACTTCCTGGTTTCAGCGAAATAAACCTCAAGCTATAGCATATTGCTTATATCATACGATTTTATTTATTTATGTTTATGTTTATACAATACTCGGTTAGCCCACAGGTTTGATATCTTTTGATATCAGGACTTCGGGTCCAAACACTTCACATTTTATAAGTGAGTCCATCTCAACTTATTATTGCCTCTATTCCACATTGTTGGATCTGGATCCTAGCCTAAAGGGAGGGTGAATAGGCTAATAAAAAATAATTCGTGCAACCCACGAATAAGCACACACAGTTATAGCATCAAAAGGGTAAATAAAAGCAGACACAGAGTACACAGCAGATTTACCCTGGTTCGGTCGTCCCAACGACCTACTCCAGCCCCCAAAGCAAATACTAGTATTGAATAGTGCAATAGGTACAAAGCCACAAGTTAGAGCACGCTCAGAGCACCCTCTACGTCTCTACACTCTCCAGGCTCTCAGTACCCCCACACACAGTGTTTCCTCTCACTATCAATCCTAGTAAAGCTTTCTACCAGCTAGTCCCAAACTAGATGGGTCCCACTTGTCTAGCCCCAACTAGACAAGTCCCAAAATAGTCCACAAAAATAGGTAAAAGTTTTCCCTACAAAGAACGTTACACTAAGACACAAATAAAAGAATTTAAGGGTTTAGAAATGCTCAGTTTGTGTCCGTGTAGGCGTCTCTGTCAATCAGCACGTCGTCAGCTCCGATCTGACACAAACGGTGTCTCAAACCGACTCCTGGATCGCAAAATACACACTGGTCTGTGTGTAAAGAAATTCAGTTCAATCCTTTAATATGAGTGGTCGGTGTGCACAGAGATTCCTTAAATAAGCCGTCGGTGCACAGAGCAGATCAGTTCATCTATAATAAATAAGAAGTCTGTGTGTAGAGCAACTTCTTTAAATCCTCAACTCCACGTCAGCGAGATCAGGTCTTTAGCTTCGACCTCTTGCTTTTTGGGCGCCGAAGAACTCAAACAGGGGAACGACGACGGCAATAGGCTTCAAGCGACGGACTTTGACTAGCAGCAGCTCCTTCGGTGAGTTTTTGCTTCAACGTCGAATCCTCCGATAGCGTGCACTCAGCGGCGGAGATTTCTTCTGCTGGCGATGACGACAATCAATTCACGACGGCGATGTGAGCTCAAGGGCGATCTCCAAGCGACAGCGATGATCGCTGCTCCGATGACGTGGGCTGCTGATGGCGTGGGTTGCTCCGACGGGCGATATCCGAGCTACGTGATGTCGAGGGCTTCAGCAGCAGAGGTGGTCCTTCGATTGGTCTTCTTCTCCGACAGGCGAGTTTGACGGTTGTTCCTTTCACGGCGAGGTCGTGTGGTGAAGATGATCAGTGAAATGGTGACAGAAGACGCCTCGTATTCTCGGCAGAGATGGGATCTTCAGGCAATGGCGATTCGACGTTTTATTCACACACCAAAGGTGTTTGTTCGAAAGCTTGACCGAGGGTCCTCTGTTACTTCAGGTGATGTTGTCAGAGATCAGCAGCGAGGGTGATGGTGATTTTCCTCTATGGTGAACGTCTCAGATGGCGTAGTTAAGAGAGAAGTTGTGGGCTTCTTCAACTTCAGGCAATCGGAGCTCGAGGGTGATGGCGGCCTCCGGTGGCACGGCTTTCGTTTGCTTCTCTTCTCCGATGATGATGGTTTGAAGTTTGATGCTTTGCCTATGAAGATGATTGCGGCAATGGTGTTATGGCTTGAGGAGAGATGCTTGGCCTATGAAGCTTGATGCTTGGTGATTTTCCTCTATGGTTTATTTGCTTTTGATTTGCTTTTAATATGGCCAACCCTTGATTCAATGAAAGGAAGCCCCTCAAGTGTTTGCGGCAGCCCTTTTAAAAAAAATTGTGTTGCCATCTCCTTTTTTTATTGCCGTGACCCTAGCCTTGGTTTAGATGCATGCTCTTATAGGGATATGGCTAGGGTTTTGATGAAGTGTGGCTAGGATAACGTGGAATCCCTAAGATATAGGAAACTTGTATTTTGATTGGGATTTTGCATTGGAGAAGGATAGAATCCCTTAAATCAAGGAGCACGAAATTGTATCCGACTAGGAATAAGGACATGAATTTGAATAGGGATATGGAGAGGATTTATAATGATTTGATCGTATCAATCCTGATATGAAAGAGTCATTCTTTTCATCTTGTCTCATGTTGGACCAAGTCAAACTACTTTGTGCACACACACTCCCTTTCTCCCAGTACGTTGTATGAATAGGAATTCCGCCAAATAGTGAAACTATATTGTTTCGCCAAGCCTGAAACACACTAAGCACACACGTCAGATATAACGACACGTTTGTCATCATCAAACCAAGATCCTAGATCGTTGCTCCCAACAATCTCCCCCTTTTTGTGATGACAAACCCATAAAAGATTTTAGCAATAAGTATAGGTGTGTGAAGTGTTGTGAAGTGTGTTGAAGGGTGTAATGCAATATGATGTATGGATGAGTCATTCAAGCATTACAAAGCATGCACAATAAATAGTAAATATAAAAGCAAGCTCCCCCTTCTCTCAAGCTCCCCCTTCAACAAATAATACAAATAATTCCAAGCTCCCCCTTCAACAAATAATACCGATACAAATAATTCCAAGCTCCCCCTTCAACAAATAATACCGTCAAATCTTTCTTTTCTTTCTCCCCCTTTGTAATCACCAAAAGTGGAGTAATGAAGTCACAAAAATATTCCATGCAAAAATAAACCATTATTAAATGTAGCGTGCAATTTGCATGAGTTTTCCAAATAATAGACAGTTCAAGTTCATAGAATTTCAAAACAAGACTTCTCCACCTTTGTGTAAGTGAAATGATATAGACGATAAAGTGCAAGAGGAGATTCAATATCAGAAAATCAACCAAATCAATCCACATTTTCCAATTTTCATGGATATCACTAGGATTGATTTTTCCCACCTCATCAAGGATGAGTTCAAGTTACCGAACCTCTAAACATAGCCTAAAAGGACTTTTAAATGTGGGGTGGCATTGCTTGACGAGTTATATACACCAACGCTAATGATTACCCATTTAGCACAAGTTGGATACTCGTGGGTTGTGTATTAGCCATGAAGTGTATCCATTTTTCATACGGAGCAATTTTCATATATTTTTTTCATTTGCAATTTTCTTTTCTCAATTTTAATTCATGGCTAAAGACTTCATATCCCTTAGAAAATTCAGAAATTAATCATTCCTACATTCACTTTCCATTATTCTTCAAAAGTATCTCCAAAAGCACTAAAAAGTCAATTATCGTGAAAGTGCAAATGTAGGTGTAGAAGTCAAGTTTAAAACTTATGAGACATGTCATGGCTAATAAAAAGATAACAACATGTTCATGTAGCTACAACAATAATGAATTGACTTATACAAGGGATAGATTGATCATTCATACAATACCACTTAAGAGATTCATAAGAGGATAATCAATAAGCACAATTTTTTTTATTTTTGGTTTTTCAATTTTTTAAGAAATAAAAACATTTAAAAAATCATGCATGCAAGCACACAAATCAAAATAAATCAAGCACACAAACAAATCTATGAAGGTATGCAATGAAATGCAAAGAGGGATAAAAATTATACCTTCTCGTCGCTTTTTGACGAAGAAGCTAAAAGAATGAGACATTGAATTTAACGCTCCTCGCCAAAACTCCATCACACCTACATGAAAGGTGTTAAGTGTGACCTTGGAATCCAACAAGGTCCACTAGTGTTAGCCAATATAGTTTTAGGAACCCACACTTGTTTAAACTTGATATTTGTGTTCCTAAATTTACAATAATATGAAGTGTGGCCTACACTATCACAAGTAAAGCACTTTGCATATTTGTTCTTTGCAATAGAGGGTGCATTGTGGAATTTCTTGAATTTTGGCTTTTCGACATTTTTCAAACCAAATCCAAGTCCTCTTATGTTATTGCCATATAGTTGATTCTCTAAAATAGTATCCAACGATTGTTTTCCCATAGAGAATTTCTTAATGGCCAATTCAAGATTAGAGACTTTGGATTTCAACAATTTATTTTCTTCCACAAGCAATGTGCATTTACTTATAAAAGCTCTCTTGTTTTCCTCTTCCTTCTTTTCAAATTCAATCATTTTTCTTTTAAAATCATTATCCAACATGCAAAATTTATCATTAAGCTCTCTAATCACATAGTCTTTTTCAGTTTCGAGCTTAATCAAATCAAGTTTAAGCATGCTAATATTATTCATCAAGGAAGGACAAGAGAGGCAAGGTGCTTCATCATTAAAACTGGACTTTTCCTTTTTCAAAGTGTCAATAGTAGAGTCACGAGCAACAATATCAATTTTGAGTTTTTCAATCTCTTTAGACATTTCATATTCAGATTGTTGCATTTCAAAGTTCTCATTTTGATAATCATCTATAGTGGATTCAAGCTCTACTATTTTATCTTGCATTTCTTTACAAAGAGTAAGGAGTTCAGTTTTACTACCAGAAATTACCTCATCGTGTATTCCCATCAATGCCATGCATGAGTGGGCTTCATGTTCTTCCTCCTCACTCTCAGCTTCGCTGTCCATATCCCAAGTTAGCACCTTGGATTTTCCCTTTGCTTTAGCTACCTGAGCCGTCTCATGTGGGCAATCCCTCATTCGATGTCCTCTTTTCTTGCATTTAAAACAAGTCATTCTATTAGTAGCATTCTGATCATAAGTTTGCTTAGAAGACTGAAAAAAGTTAGAGAAATTAAACCTGGGTGCCATTTCTGTTCTTCCTTTCTTGGTCTAGACATACTTTCTGAAGTTTCTGACCATTAGCGCTATGTCATCATCATCTTCTTCACTTTCGTCAGCTTTCAGAGCAAGTGGCTTGGTAGCTTTCTCCTTCTCCTCAGGTTTCTCCCTTTTATCCACGTTTTGCAATTCAAGCTCGTGGGACATTAGATTACCTATCAAGTCCTCCACCCTCATCTGCGATAGATCCTTCGCTTCTTGGATGGCAGTAACTTTAGGCCTGAAAGAGCTTGGCAGTGCTCTTAATATCTTTCTCACCTGCTCAAGGCTAGAATATGGCTTGCCGAGCGAACTAGACTTGTAGACAATGTTGGTGAACCTCGCAAACATTTCTGATATGGTCTCTGACGGTAGCATGCGAAATCCCTCGTATTCTGTGCTCAGAAGTGCAAGTCTAGACTCCTTCACCTGTGACGTTCCCTCGTGCGTCACCTCCAATGTATGCCATATTTCCTGCGCAGTTAAACAATGTGAGATGCGATTGAATTCAGATTTATCTAATGCACAAATGAGAGCATTCATAGCTTTAGCATTAAGAGAATAAAGCTTCCAATCATTATCATCCCATTTATCATCAGGTTTAAGCATCTCAGTATTTTCAACTTTAATAACAGGTGATTTATAGCCTTTTTCAACAATTTGCCAAGCTTTATAATCAATAGAAATCAAGTAGATTCTCATACGATTTTTCCAATAAGCATAGTCTACTCCATTAAATCTAGGTGGTCGGGAAATAGACTGACCCTCAGCAAAAGCACTATCAATGTGGTCCATGGTCAAACTAGGCTAGATCTACTAAACTGGCTTTGATACCACTTGTTGGATCTGGATCCTAGCCTAGAGGGGGGTGAATAGGATAATAAAAAATAATTCGTGCAACCCACGAATAAGCACACACAGTTATAACAGCAACATGGTAAATAAAAGCAGCCACAGAGTACACAGCAGATTTACCCTGGTTCAGTCGTCCCAACGACCTACTCTAGCCCCCAAAGCAAATACTAGTATTGAATAGTGCAATAGGTACAAAGCCACAAGTTAGAGCACGCTCAGAGCACCCTCTACGTCTCTACACTCGCCAGGCTCTCAGTACCCCACACACAGTGTTTCCTCTCACTATCAATCCTAGTAAAGCTTTCTACCAGCTAGTCCCAAACTAGCTGGGTCCCACTTGTCTAGCCCCAACTAGACAAGTCCCAAAATAGTCCACAAAAATAGGTAAAAGTTTCCCCTACAGAGAACGTTACACTAAGACACAAATAAAAGAGTTTAAGGGTTTAGAAATTCTCAGTTTGTGTCAGTGTAGGCGTCTCTGTCAATCAGCACGTCTTCAGCTCCGATCTGACGCAAACGGTGTCTCAATCCGACTCCTGGATCGCAAAATACACAATGGTCTGTGTGTAAAGAAATTCAGTTCAATCCTTTAATATGAGCGGTCGGTGCGCACAGAGATTCCTTAAATAAGCCGTCGGTGCACAGAGCAGATCAGTTCATCTCTAATAAATAAGAAGTCTGTGCGTAGAGCAACTTCTTTAAATCCTCAACTCCACGTCAGCGAGATCAGGTCTTTAGCTTCGACCTCTTGCTTTTTGGGCGTCGATGAACTCAAACAGGGGAACGACGACGGCAGTAGGCTTCAAGCGGCGGACTTCGACTAGCAGCAGCTCCTTCGGTGAGTTTTTGCTTCAACGTCGAATCCTCCGGCAGCGTGCACTCAGCGGCGAAGATTTCTTCCGCTGGCGATGACGACGATCAATTCACGACGGCGATGTGAGCTCGAGGGCGATCTCCAAGCGACTGCGATGATCGCTTCTCCGATGACGTGGGCTGCTGATGGCGTGGGTTGCTCCGACGGGCGATATCCGAGCTACGTGATGTTGAGGGCTTCAGCAACAGAGGCGGTCCTTCGATCGGTCTTCTTCTCCGACAGGCGAGTTTGACGGTTGTTCCTTTCACGGCAAGGTCGTGTGGTGAAGATGATCAGTGCAACGGCGACAGCAGACGCCTCGTATTCTCGGCGGAGATGGGAGCTTCGGACAATGGTGATTCGACGTTTTATTCACGCACCATAGGTGTTCGTTCGAAAGCTTGACCGAGGGTCCTCTGTTACTTCAGGTGATGTTGTCGGAGATCAGCAGCGGGGGTGATGGCGATTTTCCTCTATGTTGAACGTCTCTGATGGCGTAGATATGAGAGACGTTGTGGGCGTCTTCGACTTCAGGCAATCGGAGCTCGAGGGTGATGGTGGCCTCCGGTGGCACGGCTTTCGTTTGCTTCTCTTCTCCGATGATGATGGCTTGAAGTTTGATGCTTTGCCTATGAAGATGATTGCGGCAATGGCGTTATGGTTTGAGGAGAGATGCTTGGCCTATGAAGTTTGATGCTTGGCGATTTTCCTCTATGGTTTATTTTCTTTTGATTTGCTTTTAATATGGCCGACCCTTGATTCAATGAAAGGAAGCCCCTCAAGTGTTTGCGGCAGCCCTCTTAAAAAAATTGTGTTGCCATCTCCTTTTTTTTATTGCCGTGACCCTAGCCTTGGTTTAGATGCATGCTCTTATAGGGATATGGCTAGGGTTTTGATGAAGTGTGGCTAGGATAACGTGGAATCCCTAAGATATAGGAAACTTGTATTTTGATTGGGATTTTGCATTGGAGAAGGATAGAATCCCTTAAATCAAGGAGCACGAAATTGTATCCGACTAGGAATAAGGACATGAATTTGAATAGGGATATGGAGAGGATTTATAATGATTTGATCTTATCAATCCTAATATGAAAGAGTCATTCTCTTCATCTTGTCTCGTGTTGGACCAAGTCAAACTGCTTTGTGCACACACACTCCCTTTCTCCCAGTATGCTGTACGAATAGGTTTTCCGCCAAATAGTGAAACTATATTGTTTCACCAAGCCTGAAACACACTAAGCACACACGTCAGATATAACGACACGTTTGTCATCATCAAACCAAGATCCTAGATCGTTGCTCCCAACACACATTATTGGCCAATGTCTACATTTGCTTCAGGAAACGAAGTGTGGAATGATATTTATCATTTAAATAGCAAAATGAAATGTCAGTAATTGTCGACAAGCGTGTTTTTATCCAAACACCTCCCACTGTATGTACATTATTCAATAATATTTCAATTTATTCTAGATTCATCTCTTTTAGAGTTCTAGAAAGGGAGAGGATATGGAGATGAGCTCACTTTCCTGTGGTGGTATTGCTTTAGGGTCTTTAGGAGTTATTTCTCGCTTTGGAGCCTCGTGGTATGTCCTCTCATCCATTGAGGACATCCACTTTTGCTACTGATAGATTGCATCCATTATATTTGTAATGTAAATCCTAGCTGGATTTTTAGCAGCAGGGATGTGTGAATTTGACAGTATTTATATTTTCCATAACTATGCCTGATAACTGTTTAACAGTTTCATACGTGTGGATTTTCACGATCTCATCATAATTCATGATAATCAGATCGTAAGTATTAATGTTTTGAAATGGTCAATTGAGCTTCAAGCTCATGGATGATTATAATATTTCTGTTGAACCTAATACTAGGGAATTAAAGATGTGAATGATCTTCAGGATCTTATCGAATCTTTAAAGGAAGGCCCATAAATGCACATCCTAGGACAATTGATTTTAAATGCTTCTCATGTTTAGAGTGCATTTTGATGGTTTATAGTGGTGATATGGGGATGTATAGTCATCATGACACAATCTATAAGATGTGCTCTAAACTCTTCCCCCGTTAGGGGTTCTCAGAAACTGTTATATGAGGTGATTAGGCTCATATAAATAAGTTTTAAGGAGGCGTTTTGATGGTTTGCATTGTAATTGCATGTTCACATGTAGTCACCTACAACTGAATTTTTAATGGATAAATAATCCGTTTAAATTATTTTAATGATTTATTTATATAACCCATTTTTGGGTGTGAACACAAACTTCAGGGTGTTCGACATTATTCCGGTTGTAAATATTATTTGATTTCCAGTGTTATCCGCCATTTATTAACATGTCATATATGCTTGTTAAAAGCTGGACTGTGGTTGGATAATGGGTTTAATAATGACTATTTTTAGAGGATATATGGATGAGTACTCCAAAGTACATCATCAGCCCTATGTATGGAGTGGATAAGTCCACTTTTATCCCTCAAATACTCTCAAGAGACTTAAAGGTCTAATTATTATGATGATGATATTAAATATATCATCTTAAATTCTTTTGAGGAAGTGAAGAGAATCAATGTCCACGTGAATGGAGACGATCTCATAATCAATTTTCCCTTGTGAATGGGACAATGAAAGTTTAACCCTTTTCAAAGAATCTTCGGGTTTTTCAGATTTATATGATTGGTTAAGGATGCCTTGCATCATCAATCCAGGGTGATATCGTTCCAAAGTTAATAGTTGGTCGATTTTGGACACTTATGGTGTTCTAAATTAATTCCCCTTTTCGAATTTATGTGGGACTTTTGAAAGTCCATTAAAATGCTCAATTTAATTTTGTCCGGTAATAGGTGAACTGTGTTCTAAATGTGAAAGATTACATCTTCACATTGACTATTATGCGGATCATAGTGGGACAAAGCTTCTGTCTTCATTGATTTCTTGGGTCATTATTTAGGGATTTCATTTTGACGAATATCCATTGAAACTTGATAAGTTTCTTTTATTGATTTTTGAGAGTACTGGGCATCCTCATATAGAGTGTTCAGGTTTGCAAAGCCTGAATCTCAAGTAAATGTCCAAAAAATAGTTTTCAATTGGACCATTATTATGGTTAAATGTTTTTGAAAGCATACGTCTACAACTATACTCATTAAGAATTATGTTATGACAACAGATTAAATTTGTTTTCAAAGTTTATTTGTCCTCGGGAGTAGCCAAGTATACATAAGTTTAATCGACTTTCGTCGTGTAGACTAGATATGTATATATTTTTATATGGCATAAGTTAATGCACATTCATGTTACAAAAGCATTATGGGTCTTATCAGAACTTCTGGTCTGATATTGGTTTGCCATTGCTTGCTCCATGTCGAGTTATATCATATCTTCTTTTTCTCATTTTATTCAGAATTCCCCTGTTTTTAGTCTTCCTTATTGTTATTTATAAGGAAAAATGGATATTAGTCTTATCTAGTAGACATATACAAAGAAAATGAGTTAGTTTCTATATTTCTACTTTTTTAATTTATGAGAGACTTTTAAAAGTCTATTTGATTGCTCAAGTATGGTCTCCATGCCATTTTTATTGAGTCATTTAAGTATTATGTGGATAGAAAATCATGCTCAAGTGGAAACAAATACGTGGCTATGAAATTTATAATCTCTCACTTATCTATTAAGTCACGACTTCGGGTGCATGCTTAAAATTAATACTAGATTCAAGAATCATACCTTATAAAGTGAGATTACTCTAAAAGAGTTTAGCGGTGTTATGACAACTGTTGGCGTCAATATTGGTTTATAGTGACCATAGATCTGAGAGATCTATTTACCGCAAAATGTGTGTCTCTAAAAAGATCGCATAAATGGTTTTCGCATAATCCATTGTATTTGGTAAATTTTATTTTATTTGAGTAAAATGGTGTTGACTTTTGATTTGATTTTAACTTCAAGTTCCATTTGTCAAAGTAGATATGATGTTAAACTTTTTGAAATTATGATTGGTTTGTTCTCATAAAACATTGTCATATCATGAGCATGAGGATAAGCATGGGATGAGCATATACGTGTGCAATATGTAACAATTAATGATTCATAATGCACAAAATATAAAGCTTGTAAACTAAAATGGTATGCTCAATAAAATAGTTGAAAGAAACAAAATTATTCATGCAAACAATATCAAGTATGTGAGTTAAAAATATGTGCTCAGTTAACATGAATTGAAACATTTATGATGTATACACATGGTATTTATATGCTGCAGGCATTCAAAATATATCATAGAGATTTTAGCATACAAAATAAAATGTGCATCACAAAACATTAAATATGCGGCAGACATATAATTTTGTAGGCATGTAGTTATGCAACATGCATTTGTTTATTCATCACAGGCATGTAGTATTATTAATCGCAAATAAATTCATGCTACGGGCAATGAAAATATACAACATCATAGGCATGTAGTATCATTAATCGCAAATAAATTCATACTACGTGCAATGAAAATATGCAAAATCACAGGCATGTAGTATCAGTAATCGCAAATAAATTCATGATACGGGCAATGAAAATATGCAACATCACATGCATTTTAATGGAATAAAATATTTATGTTTAATAATTAATTGGACCATGTGGAAACGTCATTACCAGTTAGGTTAGTTGACTAACGATTGAGCGGTCTCAGTATCCTCATAATTATTAAATATGAAAAAGATATATATCTAATCCAATATGAAAAATGCCTAGATGATGAATTACACATAGAATGGACCCAAATTAATTTGAAAAATGGATCAAGAATTTACTTAAGTCCCTGATTAATTTTCGTAATAGTCCTTCGTTAAAAGAAATTTTTTTCGGAAAACCCATAATTAGGGTTTTGCGGCGATAGGCCGCAGGTGGGTCGCGCAGGCGCTTACGGGGAGTGGCTGCAGGCCGCAGGCGGGCAGCGCGCGCGGCGAGCAGGTGGCGGGCGGTGCGCAGCGACAGGCCGTCCGACGGGTGCGCACGGCGCGCGCGCCGGTGGCGGCAGGCCGCACGGCAAGCGCGCGCGGGGGGTGCGCGCGGGCGGCGACAGGCCGCACGAGGGCACGCGCGGGGAGGGGGCACCAATCCCTCTAGATCCAGATATTTCGGAGGGAAAACCCGGATTTTTATTGTAAAAATACAATTTTTAATCTTTGAATCAACGATCTTTATCGTAAAAATTTGTTTTTTAACGCTTAAACATTGAAATTTGGTCCAAAAATGATTTAAAACCTGTTTTTAATAGAGATCCGTGTTTTAAAAATAGGATTTTCTTAAAGATCTAAGCAGAAAAAGAGATTTTTAGCAAATCTAATAGAAAATAACACAGATTCTTTATAATCATGCGTATGAAATATCAGATCTAGGGAACAAAGATGATTACATCTAGATCCTACCCCCGGATCTAGCGAAGTTTGGAGAAGAAATCTCAATCCGCGTCCTCGAGATTAGTCCGTCAGCAGAGGTTCGGCTCAGCCGTTGAGCGTGCTGATAACGTGTTATGAAGGTGACGGCTACTGAACCCGTAGCCCTATATTTATAGAAAAATAACGTAATGGGTGGATACCCAATAGGCCCAAGGAGCCCTAGTCAAAACATTATGATTATAATTAAATATTTTTTAAAAAATAATGCAAGCTATAATGATAATAAATAATATCGTAAGTTCATAATTCAATATATCAATAAAATACGTACGAAAAACGTAATAATAAATATAGGCCGTTACAATACAGATCTAAGCTATATGATAAAAATAATAAGTTCAGATCTAAAAAAATTGAGGTATGTAACTCTAAATCTGTTAGATCTAGGAAAGATCCGAAGCAAATAAATTGATCCCGCTCCTTACGAAGTTAGCAAAAGCACTGCAGAATACAAAATTGATCTTGCTCAGATTTTTTGGCAGAAACTATCGTGCTTTATAATGTGTTAAGAATCAATCTCTATGATCAAAGCCATAGACTATATGTATATAGAGATATATAGTAACCATTACAAAGAATAGTAAAGAGCTTTACATTTATGGTTGGATACCAATGGTCTTGGATACCAAAGGTCGCAAGACCATTCATAACATTCGTCAATTTATTGTTCAAACATTGTTATTTTAGTGCTTAACGACTACTAATTATTTCTAACTATTATTTCCCAAAAGAGCCCTAGCCTGAAAGGCGGTATGGCTGTGATTGGGGGCCTTCAGTTAAAGGCCCAAGGCTAAGACGGAGGCCTACGATATGGCCTGCACATATCCTTACTGGACAGAATGAATAGTTTGCGGTAAGTCAAGCCCAATGAGAAAAAGAAAAGACCCAGTGGGCCCCACCTCGAGGAAGAAAAGCATTAAAGCACTTGATTCTTTGAACGGAGTCGTCGTCGTCGTCTTCTTCTTCTTCCTCGTTCAACATCAAAGCTCTCACTGTCACTATCAATCTCGCTGATGAAGAAGATGTTGCATCTTCATCTCTCACTTCTCCTCCTACTCCTCTTTATTCTTCAATCTTACCTAGGTCAGTAATTTTTTATAAAAATAAACTCAATTATCGTCGAAATTCTTTTTTTTTGGTGACTGGCATATGTAATTTTTATTGTTTTTGTTGAATTTTGCAGTAACATCTGAATTGGTGTTGGAACCTGGCTACTCTGTTTCCACCCTCATCGACTTCAACAAATACAAACCCTTGACCAACATCCACCCCTTTTCCATCCTTCCTCGCCGTCGATCCGAAGCCGCCCTCATCCTCCTCGACTCCTCCGGCTCCGCCTTCTACTCTCTCCTCATCCCAACCACACAAGGTACTTTCTTTCTTTATAATTATTATGGGATTTTTCTCTTTTTTAAGTAAAAAGATGCATTTTCTCTTTTTTTGTTTGTTTGTTGATGCGCTGTGCAGAGAGTGAGGTCAGTCTTTTCTCCGGCAAGGGCGTCGCCGGTTTTTCCGATGGGGACAAAACCACTGCAATGTTCGACAAGCCTCGGAGCTTTGCCATTGATGGAAATGATAATGTTTATGTTGCTGATAGGATCCATGGTTCTGGTGGGATCCATGGCGTCATCCGCAAGATTGATCCATCTGGTAATAAACAGACTAACTTTTCTTATGCAACATACTGAGTCGATATCCTCAATTATCATTTTGGGTATGGTGCTTGTTTAAATAAATTTCTCGAGCATTCATGTATCAGTCAGCTATTTAATTATGATGACACATTGAAACCTATTTATTTGCGAGTAATATTTGAAACACCATTATAACCAAAGCAGCACTATCTCACTCGATTGTGGGAAAAATTGCTGAAGAAAGGAAAGAAAATATGTCTCCAAAGAAGCTTAATATGATACATCTTGTTGCGAAATGTCTATTTTATGTTTTCAATGTTTTCCAGGTTTACCCAAGCTACCATTTTTTCTTGTGCTTCCTACTTATTTGCAATGCGATTAATTGATGACTTATATGGTGCTCCTGTTGCTTTTTTTCATGCTTTGTGTTTAGTGCATGGGTAATGGAAGAATGGCGTTATTATGAAATCTTATTCAATTTTCTTATAATTTTGTGTGATTTAATGTTTCCTTTGCTATGGCATTAACAATTGACATTGTTATAGAAGAGAAAAATTTTAAAAAGAGGGAAATAATGACAAGAGCTTATTAAGTATATCTCCTTTTTGTCTTAATTATAAGTAGAGAAATTTTACGTGTTACAAATTTATATCTGTCATGTAAGACACTAATTAAGGTATTTCACATGTACACATATTTAGTATGTGATACATATATAAATATATCTCTCAATGTTGCATTCTATCACTCTCCCTCAAGCTAAACCATAGATGCCAATCATGCCCAACTGGTTGTGAAACAAAATTTTTTCCTCAATACACATTCATCATAGCACAATTGTGAATTATAATATACTGTAGCATCATAGTAGTAGTACCTAGCAGATTAGCAGGACTATACGGGGTATTGTAGTAGTAGAGCAATGTTGTAAAGAGACTATATCAACTATGTACCAGTGTAGCAGTATTGTACATGTACTTAGAAGGTATTGTAGTAGCATTGTAGTATGATATCATTAGTATCCATTGAAGGGTAGCATTACCGTAGTAGGCATATGGTAGCATCACCATAGAATGCAGGAAGATAGGTGTTGGCGATAAGCATCATCTCTATATTAATCCAGTGCCACACATACGCTATATAAGCATGACCTAATGCAAGAGCTGATTTGACAAATATGATGTCGGGAACTATGATTTTGATATTATGTTAGAGAAGAGAAAATATTAAAGAAGAAAAGAATGAGACATGTTTAATGTGCTCTCTCCCCTGTGTCTTATTTATATTATGGGAATAACACATGTTACAAATTAGAACTGACATGGAAGGAACTAACTAATGCATAGTATATGTTCACACAATTAGCATGTGATACATTATATGTAGACATTTATCTCAATATTGCAGTCTAACAGCCATCCTGATTGTTTATGTAGACACCAATCTTAATTCTCATTCTCTATTTGCTCATATTAAAAGGAATCTATCACAATTTGCACCACGATTAGTGTGATCAGAAAACACATGCTCATGCCTCTCATATTCTTCCTTCCACCAATTTCTATCCTTTCCTCCTTTCATATTCTCTTCGAGCATCTCTCTAGCATTCAGAGTTAAAGAAGAAAGGCCTTCTCTCTCTCTTCCCCCACTTCATTTATTTCCCTCTTTTACTCTGGGTGTGCTGTTGATGAGCTGCCTTTAGAAACATAATAAGTTGTTTTTTTATTGCTTTGCTCATGCTAGGAACTTGTTTCAAATGTGTTTCTTGTGTAAATAGAAGCACATCTGCCTTTTCAATCAGGTTGTTTGCATTTCTTGGCCACCTAAGCATCTCCTTCCCGAGGAACTTATTTTATAGATGAGGTTGTTTCGCAGGAGTCATTCCAGTCTGAAAAAAATATGGTTCATGGGCTGTAGGGCGAAGCTTAAAAGGTTAGGTAGGGTTTAAAAAATGAAGGTTTGACCCTACCAGGCCTAGGTTTGGTTCTGCTTAGTTATAAGCGCATCTTTACTATGTATTAGATCTTATTTCGTAGCAAGAAATTAGTAGCTAGTAATATTACCAGTTCCCTTTGGCTAATATGATCTAAGAATTCAAATGAATATAAGTGGCAGTATGTCTATATTTAGTTTTAATTTATCTTTTACAGTTTCACAGCCTCTGGCTGACGTGAAGTCCCAAGGGCATGTGACATTATTTATTTTATTGATTGATCTATTTATTTATCTATGTTGGGTGGATGTGGGGGAGGATGATTCTTTATTTTTTGGGTGCTTGGGTGGGGTTTCCGAACTTGGATGAAAACTTTTGGGTCAAGCCCAGTCTTGGGTGGACCAATCGAGTTGGCCCCAATCATTTAGTCCTGCTGAAAGATGAGCCTAGATTTGCGCCTTCGAGGTTGATGTGATTATACAGGGATACTTCATCATAACTGCATAGACGATATCCCTTTGAAGAAAAGATGCAATTTCCTAAGTAGGTAGACCAATTTGACTGCACATTCAGGGAGTGCTTACCATAACTACTTTATGCATTCTGATTTTGATTATTCTCAAGATGAATGTTGGTAAGTATGGACAACTATTTTATGTACTGTTTCTTTATAGTTATGCATGTGCTTGTTTCTTCATTAAACACGCCCATCCCTTCTCCAGTTCCCTTCTTATGCAATACACCTCATGTTCTTACAAACTTCTGTCGATGTTCTGCTACTGGTCCATTTCAGCTACCTTCGATAAAGCTCAAAAGAAAGGATTGTCCCTTTGTTTTATGCTAACCCAGTTCCTCTAATACACTTTAGTACTCCCATTATTCTTTGAGTGCTGTCTGTCTGTCTGCCAGTTGTGCTTTTACCCCAGATGTGTCCAGTAAATCACACAAAAATGTATTGCCCATATGCTGGATCAATTGAAGAACAGTAAGAAGTTGTTATCCTGTTAACATGAAGGTTGATTTGTCTCTCTCTCTCTCTCTCTCTCTCTCTCTCTCTCTCTCTCTCTCGTTTTTAGTAAGATTTTTACATGTTCACATGATGGCTGATCTGGCTCTCTCTTGTTTTTGTTCAAGTCTCACGTATACATCGCTATAATTACCCCCTCTTTACGTGATATTCTTTAGGTGTGACAACTACTATTGCTGGAGGCTATTCAGAAAAACCTGGCCACATTGATGGTTCTGCTCAGAATGCATCATTCTCAAATGATGTTGATCTGGTTTATATCCCGAACATTTGTGCGTTGCTGATTTCAGATCGTGGAAATCGGTTGATCCGCCAATTGGAATTAAAGCCAGAGGACTGTGCACAGAAGACTAAAGCAGGTAAGCAAAGTGTTAATTTTATTGCCATAGAATTATGCCCCGTAGCTTTGATGGAACCATTTAATATATCATTTTTCTCTAGACTTATCATTTATTCCTGAAGCAATAGATTGCATTTTTAAATCCGACAGTTATGGTAATCATGTCAGGCTGTCGTCAAGTTAGTCTATGGAGTCATATAACCAGTTCAATGACAAGTTAGTTTTCTGATTGATCTGCACTTTTGGGCCTTTAAGGGCATTTTGGGAATTTTCGGATTTTTAGTGACGTTTTGGAAATTCTCAGTATGTTTAGGTTTTTCTGCAAATTTGTATTTTCTTAACTCTATTTATAGGTGGGAGTGGCCGAGGGATTTCATATGTGAAATTTGATAGAATATTGATATTAGAGGTGAGATTAACCCTCGTTCTTCGGGAGAGTACTGTTACGCCACATACACCTAGACGCCCCTAGTGTGGTTCGAGGTCTGCATGGGCCCCACTTGTCATGCCCCGCTCCACAGGATACCCGGAAAGTACAAATCCGTCCCAGGTATTCCCGAAGGGGCAAGGGCGAAGCAAAAAAAGAGGAGGAGAGAGGGCAAGGAAGAGACGCATGTCGCTGCGCACGTTCTGGGATAGTGCGCGTAATACTCCGCAAGACCAACACTGAAGGGACACAATCGTACCCAATCTAATAATGCATAGTACAACAACTATATGTTAAACATAACAAGTCTATATCATATACAATGTCCAATACAAGAGCACGTAATATGATTCCAACTCTCCCACAAAGTACAACTCTCACAATCTTCTTCTATCCTGGACCTCCAGCTCCAGCTCCAAGGCTCCAAGAACCTCCAACTATCTATCTGCTATCTGGTGCAAACCTGTGGAAAAGAGTGGAGTGCACGTCAAAGTGTATCCAGTAGGGATGCCTAACGCCTATGTCATACATCAGGGCCGGTTCAAGCATAAATGAGGCATAAAGCGAAACAAAATATGAGGCCTAAATATTAAAGCTGAGGTACCTGAATGATACGACCTGAGATATCTCAATGAGGTCTCATGTCTGAATCAATCTATTCTTTTTCTAGCTGATCTGATAAATGTATTTCTTAAACTGCAAACGAAAACAGAGTATGATTAGTATCGAAGGTGATAAGTCACTAAAGCTCCCCCTTTTGACATTTGTTGCATTTATCTATCATGCAAAAAATCTAAATCAAATGTGCCCTTTTGACATTTGATGGGGAGAGATTTGAGTTTACATGGAAGGTAATAAACAGAAAATTACTGGTTACACTGCTTACACTGCTGGAAAACAGGGGAATTTGGCAAAATTGCAAAAAGGGTAGTCTTCTAATTTTCAAACTCTCTTCGGATTTCTTAAATTTTGAGATATTAGTACTGTTACGCAAATTAAACATGGATATAGTTTTGGCAATTTGACCTTCAAAATTTTCTAAACATGTGATCAGGATGAGATAAATGTGATGCATATGTATTTTTAGATATATTAGCAAATTTCTGGAAACAAAGTATAGGATGCTCATGTGTTTGAGAAACTAACAGAGCATAAATTTAGATATCATTTCATTTGATAATACATTTAATCAAATGTGCAAGCAATAATAACTTCTCTGAGACATCAGGGAGCTTGTCGGAAGAGAACTACAGACTTAGCCAAACCAAGTATAAATTGATGCAGGCTTAGCTAAATTAAATCATTCAATAAAAATTATTGGTTACACTTTTGCAAGAGATGAATTAAAACTTTGACAAAAGTCCCACATCCAAGTTGCTATTCAATTTTCTTTAACATCTCTCATTGTCTCTGACAAAATTCCCACAGCCAAGTTGCTATTCAATTTTCTTCAACAGCTCTCATCTCTCACTGCAGACTTTTCAATTCAATGTTTAAATATTCCTCTGCCAAAGAAAAAAATTTGCAGGAACAGATGTTGCATGATGCTATGAAAATGAGAACACAAAAAAATCAATTGCTGGGAAAATGGGAACCTAAAAATCAATTGCTCTGAAAATGGGAACCCAAAAAAAGCAATTGCTTTGAAAATGGAAACCCAAAAAAAGCAATTGCTCTGAAAATGGAAACCCAAAAAAATTCAATTGCTCTGAAAATGGAAACCCAAAAAAATTCAATTGCTCTGAAAATGGGAACCTAAAAAATCAAACAACTCTCTGGCCAAATTCCCTACCCACAATCTACAGCAACCCAAAATTTCAATTGCCAAATTTCAATTGCATGATAGATAAATGCAACAAAGGATTACAACTTACATATGCTCAAATCAAATGTGCAATTGTCCAAGTCTGAATGAGGCCGGAGACCGAGAGAGACAGAGACGGAGAGAGATGGAACCAAACTACTGGAGGGTCCAACTGTCCAAGTCCGAGTCCGAGTCCGATTGGAGCCGGTCAACCGCCCACCGGAGAGAGATGAGGTCACGGAGGGTCCGTCATCTGAGAGAGGGAGCGAGAGGGAAGGTCTAAGGCCGGAGGGAGAGAGACGGAGGGGCCGATGCTGTCGATTGGAGGCTTGGAGTCGGAGGGAGATACGGATAGCCAGAGAGATAGAGAGAGTACCGGCCAGTGAGAGCAGCGGCGCTAGGGTTTGAGTCTTGAGAATGAGATTTTCGCAACCCCTCGGCTCTCTTTCAATTCTACGGCATTGGATCTGAAGCGGGCCGCGCAGCACAACAAACACATTAAAGCGGCACTGCATGAGAAATATGAGTGCTGGAAAATTTTAATTGAGCGGGCCGAAATACTGTTGGGCTTTAGGCATAAAATAAAATATGAGGCCTCTCAAAATTGGAGGCCTAAAGCAGCTACCTTAGTGGCATTACTATAGAACTGGGCCTGCATATCATTCAACAAATCATGCAAGTTACAATGTTTGACATTATGACATTATGAAATGAAATATAAATGGAAACATAAAAGCTACAATTGTGGCATAAAGGAAAAGGAAACACGAAGGCATACATAGGAGAATACAACACATACATGGCCAAAGAAAGCATAGTAATAACTACAACTGAACTACAACTATAACGAGTAAAAGGAAGAACTACAAGTGTGTTATGTTAAATTAAGTAGCTTCATCTATTGATATTTATTTGGAAACCTGGTTAAATGTAGGACATTAGGGACTGGACCTCACCCTAAGGTGGGGTGGAAGAAGACTACCATGACAGTGATACACGTGCACTGTATGGTTAACGGGGCCTCTCGAACTCCTCCGTTTCGGGAGACAACTACAACCAAATAAACATCATCTACCAACGGTGCATCACGAGTGCACCTATGGGCCTCTCCACTCCCCCGTTCCGAGAGTGCGAGTGAGAAATCATAACTATAGTCCAGTTCTTATGACTACCCATACTCGGGTATTCCCCCAAACCCATTCTTGGAAGCCCACTCTCTTTATTGAAGATTGAGACATTCCAAGTATTTATTAGTCAACATTATTGATTGTTTATACAATGTATAGAAGTGCATAAAAAGCTACAAGACAAATGACATAAAGAAATTGAGACATAAACACATGCATACATTATTATGGAGTCATATTTGGCATGGTCACTCAACTTCATATTCTTTTCCGGTCACAATTCCCTTTTTCCTTCTACAAAAGGGTCATGCATCTATGTGTCATGCCAATCACAAATTTCACAACAAAACATATCACATTGAGCCATGCCAAATATGCACACCACATCCAACATATCCTTGATAATATTACTTCATATCATGGTTCCATATTTCATTAGCAAGTCTCCACATACACATTCTATGAAACAATTCCATATCACAAGTGTTATACATGCCAAAGAATACTGATATCACAAATGTATATTTAGAATTAGACATATGTTTCTAAATGAAAATGGTAGAGGATCCACATATGTTTCCAAATCTACAAAATCATAATTTGTAGGCAATTATGCTAATAGTTATAGCTTGTAGATTATAGGGTGCAGAAACTGTTCTGAACTCTGCCCACTCCCCCGTTCCGAGAGTGCGAGTGAGAAATCATAACTCTAGTCCAGTTCTTATGACTACCCATACTCAGGTATTCCCCCAAACCCATTCTTGGAAGCCCACTCTCTTTATTGAGGATTGAGACATTCCAAGTATTTATTAGTCAACATTATTGATTGTTTATACAATGTATAGAAGTGCATAAAAAGCTGTAAGACCAATGAGATGAAGAAATTGAGACATTAACACATGCATACATTATTATGGAGTCATATTTGGCATGGCCACTCAACTTCATATTCTTTTTCGGTCATATAAAAAAGCTATAAGACAAATGACATAAAGAAATTGAGACATAAACACATGCATACATTATTATGGAGTCATATTTGGCATGGTCACTCAACTTCATATTCTTTTCCGGTCACAATTCCCTTTTTCCTTTCACAAAAGGGTCATGCATCTATGTGCCATGCGCATCACAAATTTCACAACAAAACATATCACATTGAGCCATGCCAAATATGCACACCACATCCAACATATCCTTGATAATATTACTCCATATCATGGTTCCATATTTCATTAGCAAGTCTCCACGTACACATTCTATGAAACAATTCCATATCACAAGTGTTATACATGCCACATGCCAAAGAATACTGATATCACAAATGTATATTTAGAATTAGACATGTTTCTAAATGAAAACGGTAGAGGATCCACATATGTTTCCAAATCTACAAAATCATAATAGGCAATTATGCTAATAGTTATAGCTTGTAGATTATAGGGTGCAGAAACTGTTCTGAATCTGGATTTTCTAGCTGGAAGATCAGTTAATTCAGTTAGTTTACAGTCAGAATCCTAGTGGGGTCCCAACATGAAACTTGTAGATAATTCAAAGAGGATTCCAGATTATCTAAAATCATATCATTTGGATATCTGGGGTGAAAGTTATGCTCTGTACAATACGATGGTACAGAATCTGTCAGAATTGCTACTATGACAGAAATCTGTAATTTCAGTCTAATTACGGGATTAATTTGAGTGTAGTATCTAAATAAAAGTTGTAGATAACTTCAAGGGCTTTCCATGTTATCTTAAATCATAATTTTGGAGCACTAGAATAAAAGTTATGCCCATTTCAAAAACAGCAACAAAGCTGTAACAACAATAAACAATAACAATAACAAAGGTGGCATCTTTAGCTTAGTACCATAATTAAGGTGGCTTCTTTAGCACATAATAGGGGTCACTTAAATAAAAATCACTACTTTATCATAACTTCATGAGAATTTCCACAAAAGCTACCAACTTTGATATTTTGGAATAGCATGCCATAGAATTTAGGCTCCATACCTCAAAAATTGAAAGTTTTCTCCATAATCTAAGATTCCATCTTTCTTCAAATTCCAACCCTTTCCATGGCTCCTTCCTCCTCCTAGCTCCAAGCTTCAAAAGATGACAACTTGCTCAAGAAACCACCCCTTACTAGCTTCAACTAAGCCTCCATCTTCTAGCTATCACCATGGTCCAAACATGGGATGAGAAGGTGTTTTAGCTTCAACATGAAGGAAATTGACCATAGGGAGGTTTCGACCAGCAAGCAAGGGAGAGGGAAGGATAAAGGATAAAGGATAAAGAAGGTTTAGAGAGTTCTTCCAATTTCTTTTCTTTTCTCTTCTTTTCTCATTCTAATCTCTTAATAGTCAAAGGTCAAATGTTCTAGAGGGTTGCCATGGGGAAATGTCCCAAATGCCCAACTACTCAAATACCCTCCAACTTACACATCTAATTACAATGATATGCCATCCCCTAATCACACATACCCTCACACATAGGGAACTAATTACAAACATGCCACCCTTATGCTCAAAACTACCACAACATACATACACAATTATTAATACAATCCAAATAGGACTAATAATGCAACTTTTAGTACTTAAATACAAATAGACATCCAAGTATGCATTCAACCATTATACACATCACACAATATTTCACGCATAGTGATATTACAAGTGCGTACGTCCTCTTCAATTGGCGTCTCGGAAGAGCGACCACCTCTACAATTGTGGTCAAGTTATCTTCTTTATTTTCAGTTTTATCTAATAAAAATCAAATCTTGTTTGGTTCCTATCAATTTAGATCATAGCGTAGATTCTGATGGCGGAAACTTGGAATGATTCGTATCAAGCGCAGACGGAGCGGATCATGCAAACCCTAGCAAAAATATCACAACAAATTGAAGAACTCGTGACGGCTAAGCAATTCGACGTGGTCGAAAGCCTTTACCTAAGGCAAAAAAATTCGGATCTGAAGGCAACGAAAATTTCAGATTTGGGCGAAAATCCAGATCTAGCGCTACATGCGACGGCTTTGACGGAAAAGGAAGAAAAGAAATCTTGGAAGCAACTCTTTCAGGAATTGAGTGAAGCCCTTGAGGAAGAAGAGGCCGAGGAAGTGGCAAATGAGGTAAGGAAAAATGTGGAACTTCTGGAGGCTGGCAATATAGATCTACGACAACAAAATTCAAATCTGAAGGCGGTGAAAATTTTAGATTTGGGCAAAACCCCATATCTAGGGCTAAAGGCGATGGCTTTGGCAAAAGTGAAGGGAAAATGGAAGATTATGAAGAAGGGTTGCTTCCCAAAACCGACGACTACAATATGGACACGAGGAATACCCCCGAGGGTGGAAACCCTAGCCAACGTCCCCGGGGGCTATCACATCCATGTGTACGCCATATGCAGGCCCGACAGGGCCATGTAGTGGGCCTGCAGGGCACTACAGGTCATCTGCAGGCCCTGCAGGGCACTTGCAGGCCCTGCAAGGGCCCATCATAACTACAGGACCGGTGAAGGGCCTGCGGATCCCTTTCGTAGCCCTGCAGGGCCCCCGACCATGTTTGCAGCCGTACAAGGCCCGCCTTGGCCCAACGATACTTTACAGGACCCGGCTTGGCCTGTCGACACTCTTACATGGCCGCCTCAAGGCCATTGGTTTTCAGTTGAACGTCCTCTCGAGCGTCAGCAGTTCTGTTTTGGTCATGGAGGACCTTCAGATGTGATTGAAGACTGCAGTGGCTTTCTTTCGGACAACGTTGAAAACAGTAGAGACCAATCGTATCCTTTTGACCCATGAGGAGGAATGCAACCCACTTGGAGCGGATGACCTACACACGTCATGCACCACCTTGAGGACAATGTGGTTTTCAGGGACGGAGTAATGATAGATCTGCACTTTTGGGCCTTTATGGGTGTTTTGGGAATTTTCGGATTTTTAGGGGCGTTTTGGGAATTTTTAGTATTTTTGGGGTTTTCTGCAAATTTGTATTTTCTGAACTCTATTTATAGGTGGGAGGGGCCGAGAGATTTCTTATGTGAAATTTGAGAGAATATTGATATTAGATGAGATTATCACTCGTTCTTCAGGAGAGTGCAGATATCCTCTTCAATTGGCGTCTTGGGAGAGCGACTACATCTACAATTGCGGTCAAGCTATCTTCTTTATTTTCAGTTTTGGCCAGCCATAAGTGGAATACTTGGGACATGTGGTATCTTCAGAGGCGGTAGCAGCAGACAGATCAAAGACAGTTGCTATGCTAGTTTGGCCGTGCTCGACGATTCTACGGGGACTGAGGGAGTTCCTTGGTTTGACAGGATACTACAGGAAGTTCGTGCAAGGGTATGGTACGATCGTCTGGCCACTCACCGAGCTGCTGAAGAAGGATAAATTCCATTGGAGTGACAAGGCAACGCTTGCATTTGTGGCCTTGAAGGACATGACTACAGTACCAGTGTTGTCTCTATCAGAATTTACCAGACCTTTCATTGTGGAGTCAGATGCTTTGGGGCACAGGCTGGGGTAGTACAGATGCAGGACCAGAGGCCAATTGCATATTTCAGCTAGGTTCGGACGACGAGTGCTAGGTTGAGGTCCGTCTATGAGAGAGAGTTGATGGCGATTTTCCTATTGATTCAGAAGTGGAGGTCTTACCTGTTGGGGTGGAGTTTCGTGGCGCGCACAGACTAGAGGAGCCTAAAATACTTGTTGGATCAGCGCATGGTAGCGGATGAGCATCAGAAATGGCTGAGGAAGATGATTGGATACAAATTTGAGATATAGTACTGCTCATGGCTAGAGAACAAGGTTGTGGATGCCTTATCGAGACGATGATGAGGACATACGCTTGGCTGCCTTGTCTGTTCCTGTGATGCATGACTGAGAGCCACTACTTCGGAAAGTGGAGGATCATGAGTTAGCAAAGATTCGGGCAACACTCTTACACGGGTCAGCGGATCACCCAGGCTATTCTTTGCAGGACGGGAGGCTTTATATCAGGGGCATCTGGTGATACTGCGAACCTATATCCACATCCCTGTGATTTTGCAGGAGTTCCACAATAGTACGGTGGGGGCCATTTAAGGGTCCTCAAGACCTACAGGCGGCTGACGAGGGAGGTTTTCTGGAAGGGGATGAAGAAGGACGTCGCGACGATGGTGGCAGAGTGTGGCGTTTGACAACGTCACAAGTACATGGCGATGGCCCCAGGAGGGTTGCTGCAGCCGCTCTCTTTGCAAGAGCGTGTCTGGGAGGAGGTGTCCATGGATTTCATAGACGGGTTGCCCAAGTCTTGAGGATACACAGTCATACTTGTGGTGGTGGACTGGCTCAGCAAGTACACACATTTTATACCAGTGCGGCATCTTTACAGTGCAGTGTCTGTGGCGGAGGTTTTTCTGCGGGATATCATTCGTTTGCATGGGCCGCCGAAGTATATTCTCTCTGATAGACACAGTCTTTTTGAGCAGATTCTGGCAGGAGCTTTTTAGAGTGCAAGGGACAGTCTTGAAGCGGAGTACGACATACCATCTATAGACTGACAGCCGGACCGAGGTCGTCAATAGGAGTTACCTGCAATGCTTCATTTCAGAGACTCCGACGTTATGGGCACGATGGCTAGCTTGGGCGGAGTATTAGTACAATACTTTTTATCATACAGCTGCTCAGACTACGCCCTTCAAGATCTTGTATGGACGGGACCATCCTCACTTGTTGCATTATGGGCATGAATCGACGTCTGTTTCAGAGGTGGAGCAGTACTTAGCCGAGAGGGACTGGGTTTTAGAGGAGTTGAAGTATCATTTGGTCAGGGCCCAGCAAATCATGAAGGCCCGTGCAGACTCACACCGCAGGGACGTACAATTTGACGTGGGTGATATGGTATATCTGAAGTTATGTCCCAATCGACAGAAGTCCTTGGCCCCACAGGAAGAATGAGAAGCTATCCTCTTGATATTTTGGGCCTTATGAGGTAGAGGCTGTAAGGACACTGGCTATGAGGAAAACACTAGAAGGGCGTTGAATAGTGTTTATAAAATTTAACTAAGAAATTACGCCTAATTAAAATCCTAATCCAACAAAGATGCAGAAATAAGAATTAACGATGAACAATGCAAACAATAAGATGTTTCAATGGTTAGGATTACCCAAGTCAAACCCAACTTGTTCTCAGTAATCCTACGTCCCTTCCACCCGGATACTTCCGGATACTCAAGTAGGCTATGAGAATAACACTAGAAGGGCGTTGAATAGTGTTTATAAAATTTAACTAAGAAATTACGCCTAATTAAAATCCTAATCCAACAAAGATGCAGAAATAAGAATTAACAATGAACAATGCAAACAATAAGATGTTTCAATGGTTAGGATTACCGTGGCTATGAGGAAAACACTAGAAGGACGTTGAATAGTGTTTATAAAATTTAACTAAGAAATTACGCCTAATTAAAATCCTAATCCAACAAAGATGCAGAAATAAGAATTAACAATGAACAATGCAAACAATAAGATGTTTCAATGGTTAGGATTACCCAAGTCAAACCCAACTTGTTCTCGGTAATCCTACGTCCCTTCTAACCGGATACTTCCGGACACTCAAGTTAGAATCCTAACTTGAGGTTTCCTTTAAACCCACTTGTATCAACTCTACAAGTGTAATCGAACAACAATCGATGTCCTTGAATTCCACAACTTGGGATCAAACAAACCACTCACAAAGCAAGAGTGAAATCAAATAACGAAAGTTATGAAATTATGAAATCAGGGTTTCCAAAGTCGCATTTAATAAAGATTCCATTGACGATTGCACTCGAGCGACGATCCTTTCCTTTATAAACGCGATCCTTTACTCCATCGATTGAAAGGATTTCTTCAACCTCTCCACCTTAGCGTCGAGTTTTAGCACCAGAGCTTCGACATTTCTCGTTATTGCCATCATGATCTTGGTTTGATACCAATTTGATGTGTTACAGATGAGAAATCAAAGATAAAATTAGGGATTTTGGTAGATTTGGAGGAAAGATGTGACTTTTATTGAATTTCAAATAAAGATAACAAGATAGATATAAAGGTAATAAAATAAGATGGCCTCAATTTGAGAGGTCGCTCTCATAGCTTTTAATTCGAGATAAAAACCTAAAATCACCCAAGATTTAAATCTTTCTACTCTCGATTCTTTTCTCAAATCTTCGATGATCCTAATGAACCCACCTCACATCTGTTATACATTTACGCACCTTTGTCCTATTAGGACAAACCCATTAGGAAAAAGGATTGACCTATGGGTTGCCACGTCGTCGTGGTGGGGGGCACTTGGGGTGTGTGTGGGAGTGCTTGCTTTGGGGTGTCTTTGGTGAGTTGGGTTAAATGCCACCCCAGTTCTCCTTATTTACAAACTCTCCATTGCTTCTTCATCAACCCCAAATGACCGTCCCCTTCCACATATTTATGTGTTTGTCAGGAATTGTTGCACTTTGCCCCCCAAGGGTTTTTGTAGTTTAACCCCAAAATTTCCCCCCTTTACCCCCGCTGATGACCCCCCCCCAACACAACCACACTTCTAGCTCCTTTTCGGTTTTGCGCGTGCGCCGCATCCTTTTCGTGGGGTTTTTTGACGCTGTGCACTGTGTGCACGGGTTATTTCTAGTACATTTATAATTCAGATTTCCTAATATTGCGAAAATACACCTTGACCCCAAAATCACAAGTTTGCCACTAAGGCTGTCAAACCCCCCTAGTCGCATCAGAAGCCTTGTAACTCGACTTTAGGTCAAGTAAATGAATGAGACACTTAGTCGCTATGGACTTTAACTTTAGAGTTTAAGTTCCCGATAGAAGACGAATGCAACTGTTCCGATGGGATTTAGTTATTAATAAAGATTGTTGATGTGTTTTTATGCCTTGAAATCAAGAGGTATAAGATCATGAAAAAGTGTCTAAGAATTCGGCTAAGACATAGTTGGCAGTTTGGATGTTATAGTATGGATGATTATAGGAAAGGGCTGGATGGAGCCTAGGGTAAGGCCCGGCCCAGTCCTAAATTTTAAGCCTTAAATTACGGTCATACCATGGTATGTGGCTTTACATAGATCCCAACTTGAACCTTGGGCTTTCAGGATGACCCTAACCAAATTTTGACACACGATGAATGAGGTGCAAGATTATTAGAATTTTTTGAACTAAAATATAATCACAATTTAAATCTTTGGAATTGAGAACTATAAATTTAGACAATCACTTAAAAAAATATAAAATAATGATTGAAATTGGATTGTTTAAAAACCTAAATAAATGAAATTTATCAACAAGTATGGTTATTATAAGATTTGGAATTAAGTCAAAGCGTATGACATAAGATATTTAGAGATTAGTGGGATTGGGTTATTGGATTTGTAGTTTAAAGGATAGAGTTTGAAGTGGGCTTCCAACGGGCTAGGGCTAGGTCTCGGGTAAGGCCCAGCCCTGGCCTTAAAATGAAACGGGCCTAACGTTTAGCCCAAACCCAACCCGTTTACTGATAGGACCGGGGTTGGGCTGTGCCCAACTTGTTAGCATCCCTATGTTGGGGGTAATCTTTTGTTAAATTTAGAAGTTTAACCAACAAAAATAAAAGATGTCCAAGACTAAAGCACTAGTTATCAATTGGGTATTTAATTTAGTTGAAGTCCAATTTAATCAGTGGAGGATGTAGAAAAATTTTCCCCAGTGGGTGTAATAGGACAAAGCTAGCTAGATGTTAGGCACATATGCCCGGTGTGAAAAAAGTTGGGATAAGAATTTTTAACTTTCTATATGCGTACACTATAATATTTTTTGCAGGATAGCTATAGACTAAGATTGATATAACTGTTCATAACTTGAAATTTGATTAGGAAAAGGCAATTAAGTCATTTGGTGAGTAAATACTAGTTTTTGGGGTAAATATACTTTAACCTTTTATTTAAATTTGTTACTATTTCTATATAATATATGATTAAATATAGGTGTTATGAATAATTTTTCCATTTAGATTATAGTGATTACCTTCGAAGGAATGTTGTATCGCAACGGGAAAATGAAAAGATAAGATAAGAAAACAGCAAAAAAAGGTCAGTACCAAGAAACTTCAAATATTCTACCCTCGAACCCTTCCACTTGATTAAATCTCAAGATTGTATCTCATGTATGGTTACAAATCCTAAAGAGCGTGGCTATCATGTAAAACAAAATTACATCCTATTTTAAGCTCTCTTTTTTCTTTTTTCTAAATACAAATCGAGAGTGGCAGCTGCCTGCACTGGGTTGAATGTGGGTCTGTTTGTGTAGTTGAAGCCTTATACTTCCATCAAATAGGATTTCAAACAAGGGAACATAAAAAATCCACGAAGCAGGACACATTTGACTTAAAGAAGTCAAGAAATGACGTTTTCTAATCTTATGATCATTAAAATGTTTTGTAAGTTTATTTTCAAAAGTATTTTGTAAAACAAAACTAATTTTTAATTTTATGTATTCTTTTCGTACTTTTTGGCTTTCGAATCATTGATGTCCTTCTCGTTTGTTATTTCCACAACGTCAGCATGCATGAAAGGCCATGAATATATATAATATGTATATTATGAGTTGGAGGTACTTTACCCATACAAAAAGTGGTAGCAAGAACATTTCAGAAGTGCCATAAGATCCATTGATTGGTTGCCATCGATACACAGTTAAAAGATATCTAAATCTATGGAAATTTTATTAGTAAATAGTTTAAATTTGTCGGATCACATCTAACGCAATAGTTTCTCTCTTTAGTTGTCAAACTTTAATTTGATTAGGATGGACCAATATGTTTGATGAAATCGAGGTTACCGTAACCTAACTATCTACCCGTATATGTGTTCTGTGAGAAAATGTATATTTGCTGTCAGTATTGTGTGTGTGTGTGTGTGTGTGTGAGAATAATGGATATTTGCTATCAATACAAGAAATTTCTTACTTTGGAGCACAAATTCGATGTTTTTTCAATTTTTGATTATTTATAAGTGATCTACATATTAAAATCCCAACACATTAAAAAATAACTAACTCCAAGCCTATTTGAGCCTCGATAGATCGATACAACTTTAACGGTTTATCAACTTTTTGTATCGATTCTATCGATGCTCGAATAGACCTAGGTTCACTTGATTTTTAGTGTGATTGAGTTGTAGCATGTGTAGATCACTTCTAAATAACCAAAACTTAAAAAACCATTTATAACCCAATGATTTTATTTTGCCATCGTAGGAAATTCATATGCTGCCAGCGCATATACATTATTCTCATATACGTATACATTATGCGCGTGCACACACACACACACACACGATATAAGCGTAAGAAATTTTTCCATGCTAACGCACATATACATTATTTTGATTTATTATTATATTTTTTGGATGTGTTCTATACATCATGAATGATTAACATATCAAAAATTAAGTAAATCAAATACTATTTGATCATCGATCCGATTGTTATAAATTCAACTATTTGATAACAATAGAACTTTTGTAACAAGCCGCATGGGGGGTCAAATATCCCTAGTGGTTCGCCCATATTTATGATTTTGTGGTTTTAGATTGTGTAAGTCTCAAAAAAATTCAAAAAGATATAGGGTCAGTGGGTTTCTTGTGCTGCGAGCGCATGAAATTTCATACGCTGATAACACATACACAGTAACCTCATATATATATATATATATATAATCGTTGCAAATGAAGGGTATATAAATATCAGCAATTTGACCTATAAGTCGATCATTTTTCTAGAACTATGAAGATGAGATGGAGAATTTTGTATACACTAGCATGACTTTGTTTGGCATCATCTCTATCTAAACTTGGGCATCACAATGTACTTCTCAGACACTTATTTATATCTTCGATCCTTCGCCTACACTTATTATCACATATTCTTTGATTTCAGGTTTGGGAGTGGCACCAATATCTGGCATAGCAGTCCTATGTTTGTTGTTTGGCCTGATTTTGGGATTTATAGCTCGACCGTTTTTCTCCAGACACGTAAGTGACTTGGATTGTGCGAATACTGTGATGTTTCTGCAAGAAATCCTTATGCTATTTTTACATCATGTCTGTAGACAGGAAATCTCCAGCAACCGCTTTGTCCACAAGACATGGAAGCACTACCAAACCAATCTGGGGAGACTTCTGCTGACAGCTTTCTCCGGCAGCAGAAGCGCAGTTGCTAACTCCACTCTCTCCCAGCTAGTGCTTAAACTTGTTAACCTGAGTCAATGTTATCTGTCTGTCGTGTTTCGTAATATTAGGATAGAAAAGAGAGTTCAGTGTGATATGAAGAAGACTCCTTTTAAGGAAAGTTCAGTGTGTAGTGAACCTGTTTCTTTACTCGACTCTGATGTGATCCACCTTGGGCCTTACAAGCAAGAGTTTCTTGCTGATCAGTTACAGGACTTGATCAATGTTGATATAGGAATGACTGCTTTGGAGGTGAACAGATCATCTGAGCAGAAGTATGACAGCTGCCGCAAGATTGAGGATATGATAAATGCCAACTTACTAGACTTCAGTAGCCAACCCAGGGAACAGCAAGTGCAGGGCTCGACTGCCTACCCTGTTTGTCTGATTCAGAGGAGGGCGACGATAGGTGGTGGGTCGTGAATTTACCTAATCTAGTTCAAAGCTACGCTATAAATATCAGATATAAACTGAATTATCATGTTTTAATCTTGCTGCGTGTACCGAACTCTTTCCCACTGGCATCAGGACTTGTTTGCTGGTGCGTAATGTTGAATTATTTAAGTTAATATATGCACTGCGTCTTGCTTTTGGATGCCCCATGGGTTATTGTATCTCTTATGTCTTGGCATATGAAGTGTGCAAACTATTGATGAATTGGTACGTTCATATGTCCTAGTTGTATTGCTTCATGATGGAAACCGCATGCTAAAAGCAACTATAAAATGTCAAGGGGAAGCTCATACTCATGTTCATGTAAAGAAAGATTGCCAAGCAAACAAAGAACAAAAATGCAGATCCCAACAATGTCAAATTTGGACATAATAGTCCCTTTTAGAGATCCTAACACACTTCTCTCATTGCCAGTGCTTCCCTCCCTCGACATTATAGACAGAAAAATTTAAGAAAAAATGTAACTTACGGCCACAGCCAAGTATTTATCACATAATAAAGGTAAACACAAGAAATACATATATATCTATTTCTATAGCCAGTACTCTAGAAGCCATTGTTGTAGCCACTGTAATGCATCCGGGATCGAAGACCATACTGATCGTAGAGAGGCTCCCCATAGTTCACAGCCTTGATCTCGACCGTTCTTCGTTTGCTATCAAACTCCTGGACCGCTCCAAACACAATCTCGTTCGTACTCTCACAGCTATGCTCGTAGTAAGTCTGCGGTCCCAATGAGTGCTGCCTATGATGCTGCAGTTGCTGCTGCTGCTGCTGCTGCTCGCTGCCATCCCAACCAGTGAAGTAAGCCCTCCCCTGTCTTAACTGGTGGAGCTTCTCTGGATCCTTGGACATGAAGGCATAAGTCTTTTTCGGAGTCGATGTCCTCGTTTCCAGTGGAGGAGGCGGCTCGTCCTCATCCGGGATTTCAAAGCTCTCTTGCATTGGCCATGTGTTAGCCCGCCGTTGCAGCTGCTGATTATGATATTGGTAGTAACTTGGGTGTAGGTTGTTTTTAGGTTTCCTTTTGAAGCCCGAGAACACTGCTCCGAAGATTTCTGATACAGATGACTTGGCGCCACCAATAAGCTTGCCAATTGTGGTGAACATGCCTTCTTCTTGATTATGTTGCTCGTCCTCGTTGGGGATCAGCGGAGGTCTGACCGAGCTTTTCACTGGGTTCTGGTATGGCGGAAGCAGCATCGTTGCTTTTGAAGGGGCTAACGGTTCCTGTGGGACAAAGTTTCCAAACAAGTAATCTTAGCTCAAAGGTTGAATATAGCAGGAGAAATTAGAAAATTCTACATTTTTACCTCTTGCTCGCATAATAATCTAGAGAGCCACCAGAAAGAACAAAAGAAAAGAAATAAGAGTATAATTCACCCATAAACAATTTCTAAACGTACTGAGACAATCAAACCTTTAGGTGAAAGTCTAATCAAGAGCAAACTGGTATGTCTGTAGAAGCTGAGAAAGTAATGGAGATGAAGATAAAGTCGTTATCTATGATTTGACTCATCTGAATCCTCAATTTATGTTTGCTTCCCCATTCCTCACTAACATGCAGAAGCAATAGCTCATAAGAAACCTAGATCATAATAAGCCATGTTTTCCTCTACGCAAAAGGTCTAATTGAGGTTATGCCAGGTTAGATTTTGTACTTTTTTTAAAAAAATATACATAAATGGAACCGAATTCCAGGATCAGAAGTGTACAGTTCACAACGATGCAATATTGGTGAAAAATGCTCTCACTGTCAGAATGTCAGTAGCGTGGAGATAAACTAGAATGGTATCAGTAAGCTCACATCTTTTGAAGAGACCATTCTTCCTACTCTACGCTGCAGCAACGCAAGCATGTAACCAAAGAAACCAGCAGCAAGTAGCACAGCAATTCCTGTAATGGCAACTCAAATACAACAATTAGCATCATTCCAAAAGATCGTCAAGGTTACTCCCAACTAATACAACTGATTTACCCAAATAACAAGTTCATGGAGAACAACCACATATCAAATTACCTAGTGGAAAGCCAGTCCCATATTGGTAAGCACAATCATCGAAGTTTAGCTGGATCTCCCGGATGGCCTGGTTACCTCGGTCTACCACCAAAAGAGAGCAGCTGCTAGAAATGTAAACGACTTCAAAATCATTAGAAAATTTTGCATCTTCACTTGGCCCATCAATATGCCCTCCTCTGTTCCACTTTCCCCCAGCAATGGTTGTAACCCCTACACAATAAATGGAACCAGATGTTGGAATTTAAATTTTCTAATCTATCTGCCCTTTTTGCTTGAAACCTATTCCTTTTGTTCTCTCTCCAACATCGATGAATCACAAATAAATTACTAATATACGAAACTAAAATTTTGAGATCCGCAGCCTCAGTGCTAACAGAAAAATAATACATGAAATAATACAAACACATAGTAAGGTACAAAATAACCTTATCAACCATAATTTGAAAACTCAACCGATATCGGGACATATTGCCCTAGATTTCTATAATGACGATCAGATCCATATGAATCCGGATGATACCACCGACATTAACTAATAACTAATTCACAAGGAGATCCGGGGTTTGAAGGACCGCAATTAGGAATTCTGACTCATTGCATATAATAATTGAAATAATCTCATTTAATAATAAAAAAATTAGGTTTGAAAGGTTGACAGATACTGGAGCATATCGGCTTTTCTTGATCAAAATTGTTAGTGTTGGGTGTAACTCTTCAAGTTTTGCCACAACACGTCTATTATCAGGCTATGTTAGTCATAAAATGAGCGTTAATATATCAAACATTTAATGTAAACAAACTGAAGTCAAGCCGATAGATTTAGATCTCTCATTACTATAATAATCATTGATGGACTTGGCTAAAGACAAAGGATGGTGCACTAGATGATGTAGATGATTCATTGATTGGTGAAGCACATGCTAAAGACAAACTCTTTGGCTAAAAACAAGGTAATTAATACCAAAATTTCAATTTATTCGGCAATCATTGCCCAGTATTTCCAATACAGTGTATATCAATAAAACCACTGGCGAATACCAAAAGTGAAACAGAAATTGCAACCCTGCTATACGCTAAATAAATCAATCAATCAAATTTACTGAGCTTAATTGTTGGATTGCAGGAATGTAAGCACATTCTAGGAAGAACTAATGTAAAAACCAAATCAACAACTTCCCAGGATGTCGCCCATCTTGAAATGGTAAAGTTCAAGCATGCTTAAAATAGAGTTTCCACAAATCCTTCCTCCAAAATGTTAGCTATGATTAATTCTTGTATTCGCAATACTATGTACTAAATACCCTCTCAGCCCATACCCCATATAACATTATTCAATCAGATATTGGGGATAACGAATACCACATGCCTGGGTGATTTTTAGCCTTTGCGTCAGAAACAAAAGAATTAAAAAATCGCCATAGGAATCGGCATAAAGCCTATTGTTAAGCATAGTTAACAACAATCAAGTGGAGCTTGAAGGGACAAGTTGTCAGCCAGATTGAGTGGAAAACATGGCTTGTGTTGGATTAATGCTTAGAATTCAGGTTCCAAAGTGGAGGCGTACATGACAAAATCATGGGTTTAAATGGTGAAGAATAAAGGCCAGCGTTGAAGGATTAACTTCATGAAGTTGTTAGCACCCGCAAATGTCGAATCTAAAGATGAGTCATATACCGTAAAAAGTTTGATTAGTCGTCTTTGAATGGTACCAAGATTAGACAATGAAAAAGTGACAACCCAAACAAGTCAAGTGTGTCAGATTATCCAAACAATCTGAACATGATTTTGTAATCAGATAAATACAACTCTCTTATCTTATTCCAAGGGCAATAGCCCGATATATATAGAGTACATGGAAAGGTAAATAAGCACAAAAGACCCTATACAAAGGGACATATACATCTAACACCCCCCCTCAAACTCATGGTGGATCAACAACACTGAGTTTGGAAAGATAAAAACTGTGCTGTGCTCTGGTCTGGGCCTTTGTGAAGAAATCCGCGAGCTGATACTCAGAAGGCACATACTGTAGAGCAATAACCTCATCCCGTACCTGTGAACGCGTAAAAGAGGCGTCCACACCAATGTGCTTGGTGAGCTCATGCTTCACCGGGTCACGAGCAATACTGATGGCACATGTACTGTCAGACAACAAAGGAGTAGGTGTGGAAATAGACATGCCAAAATCCTCAAGTAACCAACGGAGCCAAATAATCTCTGCTGTCAACAAGGCCATAGCACGCAACTCAGCCTCTGCACTCGATCGAGAAACCGCCTGCTGCTTCTTGGTCTTCCAAGTGATGAGAGAGCCACCTAGGAAGACGCAATAGGCAGATAGAGATCGACGATCAGAAGGGTCACTGGCCCAAGTCGCATCAGAGTAAGCATGGAGCTGTAAAGGGCCTGAGCGTGGAAAGAATAATCGACGGTGGCTGGTCCCGCGCAGATAACGCAGGACACGAAGAAGGTGGCTGTAGTGAAGCTGAGTAGGTGCAGAAACAAACTGGCTCAGGATGTGCACGGAATATGAAATATCCGGCCGAGTGATCCCAAGATAGACCAGACTGCCAACAAGATGTCGGTAACGAGTGGGGTCCGGAAGAGGCTCACCGTCAGTAGAGCAAAGACGGACATTCAGCTCCATCGGTGTATCAGCGGTACGCTGATCAACAAGAGAAGCCCGATCAAGAAGATCCTGCATATACTTCTCCTGAGAGAGATAGTAGCCATCAGGTGTGGAGGAAAACTCAATCCCCAGAAAGTAACGAAGAGGGCCTAGATCCGTCATAAGAAACTGCTCGCTCAGCCTTGCTTTCACAAAAGCAATAAACTCGGGATCATCTCCAGTGATAATCATATCATCCACATACAAAAGGAGAAGCGTCCGACCACGAGACGAAGTATGAACAAAGAGAGCAGGATCATGATCACTCGCAATAAAACCAGCAGCAGTGACGACAGAAGAGAACCGCTGAAACCAAGCACGGGGAGCCTGCCGAAGACCATATAGAGAGCGACGTAGGCGACAAACCATGCCCTCGGGGACAGAATAACCAGGTGGTGGTCGCATATAAACCTCCTCATCAAGAACGCCATTGAGAAAAGCATTCTTGACATCAAGCTGGGAAATAGTCCATGAACGAACAGCAGCAACAGCAATAAGACTGCGAACAGTAGTCATATGAGCAACAGGGGCAAATGTCTCCTCAAAATCTATTCCATGCTCCTGCTGAAAACCGCGCGCTACAAGACGAGCCTTGTAGCGCTCCAGAGTACCATCAGATCTGGTCTTGACCTTGTAAACCCACTTGCACGTTATAGGTCGAACACGGGCAGGAAAGGGTACAAGATCCCACGTACCAGTACGCTCAAGCGCAACAATCTCCTCTACCATAGCATGCTGCCACTCCTGGTGAGCAGCGGCATCGCGATAAGAGGTCGGCTCGGCAAGAATAGCACCCAGAGAAGTAAACCGACCAGGAGGGCGTAGTGACTCACGATCACGAAGGTGGTAACGAGGAGGGTCACTGGAGGAAGAGGGCAACTCAAGAGGGTCACTGGTGATGGAGGGCATCTCATGAGAATGTACTGCAGGAGGATCCTCGACTCGCTGACGACGAGTGTAGTGAAGAGGAAAGGGAGAAACATGTCCTGGGGTAGGTGCAGAGGTGATGGGAGGCACTGGTGGTGGAGATGAGAGCACAGGTGGTGGAGGTATGGGTGGTGGTACAGTAGATAGTGGACTATCAGGAAAAGTGAGAAACAAAAGAGGCTCAACAATAGAAGCCGGACTGGAAGATGAAGAAGGACGAGGGAAGAAGGGACGAGACTCATCAAAAGTCACATCACGAGAAATCCACATCCGTCGAGCTACAGGATCCCAACACCGATATCCCTTGTGCACAGCACTATATCCAAGAAAAACACTCAGCAGACTGGGCTGTCAACTTGGTGCGCTCACGAGGAGCCAACAAGACATAGCAGACAACCAAAAAGACGAAGCTCAGAATAGGACAGCAGATCTGGAGGTGGTGTAGGAAGGCGCTCAAGTGGAATCACACCCTGAAGAGGAGAAGATGGCTGCATGTTGCTGAGATATGTAGCAGTAGATACAGCCTCAGCCCAAAACTGAGGGGGAACAGAGGAAGCAATCATAAGGGCACGAGCAATCTCTAGTAAATGACGATGCTTGCGCTCAGCAACGCCATTCTGGGCATGAGCACCAGGACAGGAAAACTGTGAGAGAGTGCCCTGGGTATCAAGAAAGGCACGAAGGTGCCGAGATAAGTATTCTCCAGCAGAGTCAGCACGAAGAACCCGAATGAGAGTGCTATACTGTGTACGGATCATGGTAGCAAAAGATTTATAGATAGACAAAACCTCAGTACGAGAGGACATAAAATATTTCCAAGTATAGCGAGAAAAATCATCTATAAATATAATATAGCAGCGATGACCCCCTTTCGAAACGAAGGGGGCCGGACCCCATACATCTGAGTGAACAAGAGCAAAGGGACTCTGTGAGACAGACTCACTAGTAGGATAAGGGAGCTGTAACTGTTTGCCTAGTTTACAGCCCATACAGTCTAAAGACATATCACCAGAGACGGACCCTAATAAACCTCTACGAACCAAAGAAGAAAGACGCGAACCACAGAGATGTCCTAAGCGATGATGCCACTGGGCAAACGAACCGGTAGACGATGCAGCAGAGGCGGAGGCAATAGTCGTGATGGGAGGACTGGCAGAGGCAGCGGAAGGAAGATGAATCCAGTCAAGCTCCCAAAGACGTGGAGAATCACGCCTGCGGGGGCCAGAACCAACTAGAGTGCCCGTGCGACGATCCAGGATAGAACAAGAGTCAGAATCAAGAATAACACGACAGCCATGATCAGTAAGTTGGCCTGCCGACATAAGCTGCATGGTGAGTTTTGGAACGAGGGACACAGCAGGGACATGAAAAGTGGGACTAGAAAGTGTGCCTAGCCCTGTAACTGAAAGTGGGGTGCCATCTGCAGTGAGAACTGTGACAGAGCGGGAGGGAGTACTAATGGAATGTAAAGTGGTAGGGTCAGGAGTCATATGAAAAGAAGCACCAGAGTCAAGGATCCAAGGAGAGGTACCTGAGGTGGTGGAAGATGGTGTCGCAGTACCGGGAGGCTGACTGGCAGAAGAAGCAGAGCCTGATGCCCCAGAAGCAGACATCCGACGAAATAACGTGAGAAGCTCCTGCTCAATATCAGATGGGGCAGTGCTCCTCTGAGATGTGAAACCCCCAGTGTGAGTCTCCGTCTTCTTCCTGGCAGCAGCCTGATCCCTCCGCTTCTTGTTACAATGTGCCTCCACATGTCTGTCTCGGTGGCAGTAGGTGCAGCGTCTGGTGTCACCTCGCACGGGTGCTGTAGCAGAAGGCAGATCTGGTGTGATAGGAGCAGAAGAGACAGGAGCACGGGTCGCCAAAACAGAAGCAGAAGGTGCCAAAAGACCAGCAGTACGAAGACGAGTCTCCTCAGTACGAATAGCAGCAAGAACCTCCAAGAACGTCACGCGTGGGTGACGGGCAAGCAGCTGGGCACGTATCTGCTCGAACTCAGGCCGAAGTCGGGTCAAAAAGTCATAGACCCGACGAAGCTGCAGGTGGGAGTGCTGATGCTGGCAACACTGGCAGATACGACAGATCGCTGGTCCCAAAGAGTCGAGCTGACGCCAGATAGAAGAAATCTGTGCATAGAACTCATCGACCGTGGCATCACCCTGCTGAAGAGACTGCTCCTGTCTGACGACAGCAAGGTAGAGGGAGTCACCGGTAGGCTCATAGTGAGAGCGAAGATGATCCCACATCAGCTGAGACGTCGCCAAACTCACAATATCGCCAGTCAGGGACACATCAATGCTAGCGATGAGGATGTTGGCGGCACGAGCATCGTCATCACACCACCGCCGATAGAGAACATCCTGAGATGAATAAGCAGCAACAGCAGTCGCATAGGCATCGGTTACCGCCTTCTTGGCGGTGTCATCAGCAGTGGGGGGGAGTGGTGTCTCGCTGGGAAGCACCGGTCGCGGTGGACAAGGACGATCGCCGGTGAGGAGGTCCCAAAGGCGCTGACCGCGCATATGGAGACGAATGTCCGGTACCCACTCCTTATAATTTAGGCCATCAAAAATCAACGAACACCGAGGGATAGCAACATGATGATGATGAAGAGGTAGATCCGTAGGAGACGTCATATGAAGGGGGACCGGCAGCGGCGCGGCGCGGATCGGCAGCGGATCGGCGGATCGGCAGCGGCTCAGGCGGAAACAATCGCAGCAGCAACTGGCGGCTGCTGTTGTTGCTGCGTGAAGAAGAACAGCCCGCGCGGCTGCTCAGGCGTCGAGGGCGGAGGCCAGGCCGTCGACGATCGGTGACAGGGCTCTGAGCTGTCGCCAAGCACTGTGCAGCGGTCGGAATCGCAGCAGAAGCTTGGTCTGCTGCTGCCGTCGCTACTGTTGCGGGGAGAAGCGGCGTTCGAGGCCGCTGTCCGGCGGAGATCGACGGAGAAGATCGGCGGGATGAAGCGGAGGTTACTGACGGCGGGATAACCTCGAACGCCGTCGCCGTGCGATTTGGATCTGTGCCTGACGCCGTGATCGAGCGAGGGGAAACGAAGGCCGACGACGCCGTCGGAGGGATCTGTGACGACAAGCGCCGAGAGCGGGGTGGGCAAATCTGGGGCGCCGCAAAGGCTGTTGAAGATGTTCGTTTGAGAGGACAGGGCCGGCGCGTGGGCGGAAGCGGTCGCGGGCGGACGCAGTCGCGGGATTCTCAAGTAATCAACGTAGCCAAGGCGGGGGAGAGAGAGACGGCTAGGGTTTAGGTTAAACCTAGCTCTGATACCATGTTAGGAATAAACTCTCTTATCTTATTCCAAGGGCAATAGCCCGATATATATAGAGTACAGGGAAAGGTAAATAAGCACAAAAGACCCTATACAAAGGGACATATACATCTAACAAATACAACACAAACAAGTCAAATGTGTCAGCATTAGAATTGGTTTAGAGTCTCTAATATGCGTAGGATTTCTAATAGAATAATTAAGAGACCGCTAATAATTTTAAGATTTTAAAGTTTGGAATCAAGAAACCTAAAGCTATATAAGGAATAAAATTGTTGTTGCAGAATCAATAGAAGAAAAAAAGGCAAGGAAAAGAAAAGGTGTTCTTATTTCTTACACGGGTAGTAGTTAATCATCAATTTAATCCTAAATTTTAAAAGATTATTACTGTATTGTGAGAATTTGGGAGAGGGGTGAGAGTCGATCCTCTTTGTGAGTCTCATTGATATTGTATAATTTTTGCAAAGGTTATAAAGCTACTAGTTAAATTTGTGTGTTGTTTTTTGTTGTATTCTTGCACTCTATACAAACTTAGGTAGGAATCAGAAAAGGTCTCTTTTCCTAACAAACTAGTACCAAAGCAATGATAAATAGCATAATAGCGAGATCAAATCAACAGATCGAAAACATCAATGATCAGCGTTAGTGGGGTGTTGGTCTAAGTGAAACTATTCAATGAGGAGAAAGATTTCTGTTTATGGCAATGGACTATGAAGGATATTCTAGTACAATAGGGTTTGATCAAGACTTTCTAGGCAATAAAAAAGTTGGAGAAAGTAACAGATGAAGATTGAAATGCGAAAGAAGCAACATCGCCTCTTCACCTCTTCAATCAAAGTGATACTAGCCCTAGAAGTTCGTCATCTAGTGATGAGTGAAACTTCTTCAATGATGCGGTGGAAGAAATTGAAGATCTACATGGTGAAGATTCTGATGACCAAGCTTTTCAAGAAATTGAGTTGTACATGTTAAAGATAGAGGAGAGAGCATATTTGAAAAGCCATCAACACCTTCATGAGATTATGCATTCAACTTCAAATCTTCGAGTTAAAGATTGATCAGGATAAGGCTATATTGTTGCTAAAGTTGATTTCATATTTGTTTGAGAACTTTAAGACTACACTCTTAGTAGGCAAAAGGTTCTAATGATGGATACCGTGACGACGACAATCTTGAAGAGGGAGAATGTGAAACAGTTGTAGCAAAGAGAGATGCACACAGAAGAGTTCCAAGCACATGACAGGTCCAAAGGAAAATCAATGTCCCATAAAGATCATAAAAAGGAGTGATATTATTGTAGGGAGGAGTACCATATCTGATTTAATTATATAAAGATGATGTGGACTTACAATTTCTCAGAATGAGGCAAGTCGATACAAGCTCATCTATAGCGACAGAAGCATATCCTGATAAAGAAGAGTGAACGGTTCTAGTAGTTGAAAAAATGCTTGCAAGTACGATTGCTAGTTTGATCTATGATGATAATACCATGTGTTCGAGAAATGAGTGGTTGGTTTGAGGGATACGAACCGAAGAAGACGTTAATACTGCAGCCAATGGCAACACTAATTAAGGTGGAGGATATTTGTTCGGTAAGATTGAAGATGTTTGATGTGTGTGATAAGATGCATGTAGACGTGAGATATATATCAGTACTAGAGAAAATTCCCATCTCACTTAAAAGAGTTGAACGAAAGTGCTTTGAAGTTATCGTGCAAGGATGAGTGATGGAGATTTGTAAAGGGTGTCGGTCGTGATGAAAGGGAAAAGACATCATCAAATATTTATCATTTGGTAGGATGCATCATGCATGCAGAGAAGCATATTGAGCGAGTTGGAGCACCCAGTGGTAACAATGAAAAAGTGGCAATGACATGACATCTGTGCTTTGTCAAATCCAAGAATGAACGAAATTCAAGATGAGCTAAAATTGGAGCTGAGATGAAAATTGTTGGAGTAGCATCTCGAATTTAGGCTTTAAATGGCAAAAGCGTCCATAATAAAATCGTGGGGTAAAGTAGTGAATAAAAGAGGCCAACGCATAGGGACAATTTCATGAAGTTCATGCACCTGCATATATGAAATCTGAATATAAACCAAATACTGTTAGAAAGTGTGGTTCGTTAGCTGTCCAACGAGTGCAAGAGCGCATGAATCGAATATCAGATGAAGAAGTTATAGCTCAGCCAAGTCAGGCGTGTCAATCTATCTAGATACAGTTTGAATCCAAACATGATTTTGTTTCCAGCTGTATTCCGAGTTATAATTGGGTTAGAGTTTCTAATATAAGTAAAATGTCTAAGAGAATAATCAAGAAGAATTGATCTCTAATAGTTTTAATATTCTCGATGCTTGAAAATTAAGAAACATAAATCAATAAGAATGGTAATTGTTGTAACGTAGGCAAGGGATGTAAGAGATGTAAAAGAAAAAAGAGTGTGGTTTTATTCCTTGACAGGATAGTAGCAAGCACCAATTTACCCTTAAATTTTAAGAAATTGTTATTATATTTTGGGAATTGGGTGGTGAGATCGAGTTGAGAATGGTCTTTACTGTGTAATTTCATTACCATAGTGCAATCTTTATAAACGTAACATATCTACCGGTTAATTTATATGTCGTTTGTTCTGTTTTGTTCTCACACTATGTTATGTATGGATAGCCGGACATGCCTAAAAGTGGAAAAATCTGCTTAAAAATTTGAGGCTTTATGCCTACATATGGGGCCTCAGCTCATGTTCTGAAGGCTTAGCTTGAGCTTCAGAGGGTGACTTGAGTGTCGGATGTTTTTAGGTCGGATACGATCCCAACATTCCTAACTAGTTCTTGTCTTTGATGTGTAGATTTATAGAGAGCCACCATCATTTTAGAGGGATCTAAGACCATCAACATAAAAGTAACTGTAGTTTTCATCCCCATATAAATTTATTGTTTGTAATATTGCTTGCTCATAAGTTATGTTGCAACAAAAGGCAGTGTCTGTGAGAACTAGTAAATGAATCGATTTAAAAATAGGTGAGTTGTTAGCCGTGAATAATATTCCTGTCAGACTTGAACCTAATGAACATAACAAAGAAAAGGGTTAAGCCATGGAAGCTTAACAGGGCTCATCGTACACATGAATAACCAAATTCCAATTGAAATGAAATCTTTATGAGGAATCAATCTTTAAGAGGAATCAATGAAAATCTTTAGGAGGAATCAATAAAACAACATTAATTCAAATTCTGGAACTTCATATTGAGAGAGATAAAGGATTCTCACTATTTTTAGATTCATGGATCAAATTCAATCAACTAACGAGTAAGAATGATAGAACTCCATGTCCGAAGCATGTCACAAAGGATGAGTTGTGTACTCTTATAGAACAATGAATGCCTTAACTGATCAGGTGGGAATCTTGGCTAAAAACAACGTCAAATAAGACAAAGGGTCAAGGAGATCTGAACTGACAAGATGAAGGTAGGATTTGTCCGAACCTACTCTGACAGAAGATTACAATATGAAGACATATGATAAGAAAATGAAGTCAAAGGGACGCAAAATCGTAGTAATAAATGTCTAAGAAATGAAACTAGCATCAGAGGGATGCACATCAAAAGCATCAACAAGAGTCCAACAAATGACAATAGGAGACCATGAACATCGAGTGATGGCATAACCTTGGAAGCCAACTCAAGCTCGGAAGATAGGCTACATAAGCCTATTATCGAAGGAGATCTTAAAGACATTGCTGCCCAAGCTCAAGCTGCTTGCCCTAAACATTTATGACAAACTATTAAACATGAAGGATCACAGTGTATCCTTTATTGAGAAGATGCAGCTATATAGTGGTTCTGATGCATACATATATCGGACTTTTTATACCACCAGAAGGGAAGTGCAAAGGAGCGGTATCACGTCGCCCCTTGGTTGATATGCAACTTCATTTAATTTATGCGGTAGTTCAACCAACACTTTGTTGCAAGTCAGAAGATGCCGAAGAACCACACCTTGATGAGTGGGGTGAAACAAGAAAAGAACGTATTGTTGATAGATAGACTTTCTCAACGGTTCAACAAAGAGCATATAGACATCGACAAAGTCTTAGATAGTGGACGATGTCATATGTAGTCATATGTAGTTGTAGCAGACTCCTTTATAAAGATCTGATGCGGGCCAAACATCGTCCTATCAAGGAATTGATGACCCATGTAAGAGAATTCATAAATGTCGACAAAACGTTAGCTTTCAAGCACGAAAGCAACGGCATATAGGAGAAAGAGAAGACAAGAGAAGAAACCCACAAAGTGGGCAAGATGCTAGAGAATGATGCATAAGATCACTGTGAATGCTATGAGACTTTGTCCTAAGCAATTTCATGTAAATGGTCATGTAAGATGACACAAAGGTTTACTCCCAGGTGATGAGTCATCTTCAGGTGACAAAAAGAGAAGGTTTGCCTTCGAGCTAATTTGTACAATGTATTATCTTTAGGCGACAAAGGTAAAGGTAAAGGTAAAGGCTTTCATCATTTCATTTTTCTTTGCAAAAATATATCCTTGATTTTCGCAGAAATTTCACTAGGAAGGATCATTGGTTGAAGTATCAACTAAAGGTAACAACCACATGCAAATGGATTGTGTAAGATGGCATCATAAGCAGATTAAGAATCTTCTAATTATTTTAGAATTGAAAGAGAAAGGAGAGTTGTAAATGTATAGATTAATCAATGAGGATACACTCACAAGGACAAGCTTCGTTTAGGTATCAGTTTCGTCTAGGTATCCTTAAGGTAACAATCTTGTAAATGTATTGTTTTTTCTTTGGATATTTGCTTTGTTTAGGATTGGCTTTTGGATATTTGCCTTGTTTAGGATTGGCTTTAGTTAAGGTGTTGGCTTCATCCAAATATTGGATTCGTCAGGATATCAATATGGATCGAATAGGAAACGAATATGACAACTTCACTTAGCCACCCACCAATGGCGAGCAACAGATGGGTAATTGTGACTACCCTGCTTAGAACAATATATAATGCATGAGACTACATAAGTGGCTTTGACCCATATTCTAGAGAATTTGACCAGATTGAGGGCGAAGTGGGCCGAAAACTTGTCGAAGGTTATACCGATCTAAGAGAAGAACTTTATGCAAAATAAGACTCATTATTGAGCCATTGGGTCGGCATTCGAGACAGCTCGGTCGAACGATGACTAAGGCCCACCGTGCCCACCAAAGAAACCCGATGTCGACTCAGTCAAAGCCCAAATGGCCAGTCGACCGTTGGGTCCGCATCACACAAACGTGGGATTAAAGGCGGGTTCAGAAATCTCGGGGACGTGGATAACGTTTACTCCCATTCATGATGGAAGATCGTGGCACATTATGGGTGGCCGTTATCTCGCCAACGTCTCTAAAGGGACCCCGAACCTATATAAATAGGAAAAAGGGTACCATCTTCAATGTACGAGGTCTAAGACATAGACCTCTATCTTCTCACTTTTATCATTCTTATATTCGAGCGTGCGTCGTTAGTCTAGAGACGAACCTCCGTGGGGTCGATCTCAGCTACACTAAGCTCTCTCTCTTCCTTAAGTTCCATACTAACTTAAGCATCAGAGGGGATTTGGGTCGGAACCCAGATCCGACCCCCTTAACCACTCCTTGTCGTGCAAATCGACGATCACTATCCAACATCGAAGGTCGACGTCAAGCCCTCCAACCTCGAATGATCGACGCGACGGTCGTTCGTATGTCGATCGAAGGTCGTATCACCCCCAACCACCATCATTCGACACTGGTTCCTCCACCTAAGAATCCCACTCCAGACGTTGACAAGGCACCAGCTCAGCACATCGAGTCTCCGTCAACCTGACAACTATCTTGGTCAATTTTGGCCTTAACAGTTTGACGCCGTCTGTGGAAAAACGTTAACCATCTTGACATCTCAAAGCAATCAAAAAGCTATGACAGCTGGTCCCAGCAATACCGGACCAGTCGAAGGTTCAAAGGAGAAGCCAAGAGCAAACAACGTCTTGATGGAAGACGCTGCAGATTCCACAACACTACCACCTCACCCAACGGAGGAAACAAAGGAGCCTGAGGTGACTCAAAGAGAATTCAACCAATTCACCGAGCAGGTTGATAGGAGCTTAGGCGCATTGACGGCTTTAGTACGCCAGAACATGCGGAGCACATCCCCCATAAATGAGTCGCCGCCTCCTCCAAACCCATACCTGACGCCAATGAGGGGCTCAGCATACCTCCGAGATCTGGGGGACCCAAGGGCAGAGATCAACCTCGACGGTTCGACCCCCCCCGGCCCACCAATACAACGGAGCCAGGGTCGATGATCGAGCTTTCGCGTGCCAGCAAGAACCCGCTTACTCCAGTTACCGGGCGACGACCTACAACATCCTAGATCAGGTAATATATGATGTGTCCATATTTTCTATCTTTTTCATATCATCATTTCATCGCATTGCATATCATTTTCACTCCCAAATCCCACTTTTTACTACGATTCTGCATTTCTGACGATATTTTCGAGTTTCGTAGTGTTTCGTGAATTTTCAAGGATTTTGGAGCGATTTGGACCTCTATCCGAGTATGGACACATCCGACGTGGCCATGAGCTCGTTGGCGGAGCTCTGGAGGAGTTCGCCGTGTTATCAGAGCCGTTGGAGGAGAGAAATGAGAGAGAGAACAGAGAGAGAAGCCCTTGCTGCAGCATACGTTTTCCCAGAAAATACTCGGCCCGCGTAGTTTGCTACTCGGACCGAGTCATATCATTTTGAAGATCGGACGGATACGGGCTGACTCGGACCGAGCAGCTCATCTGCTCGGTCGAGCAGCCCCATGCTACACAGCCCGAGTAGGCGCCCGAGCAGCGTCCGAGCACTAGACCGAGCAGAGACTACTCGGTCTGGGTAGGTCGATTTTCAGATCTCCGAGCGGTCAAGCAGCTTGTCTACGCGGACCGAGCCACTGACCGAGCTACGCTACTCGGACCGAGTCACCTGCTCGGTCGGCACTTCCAAGGCATTTTTGGAAAGATTTTGAAACGCGCGATGCGCGCGATTTGGGCAGCAGCTGAAGCTCGCGATTACGGGCTTGGCTTTGCGAGTGGATTCTAGCTTCGAGTTTTGAGAATTTTTGTAAGAGCTCCGGCGATTCTTGTAGGAATTTTTTCTGGATTAATTCTTGTAGCGAATTTTGGATCGATAATTGAGGATTATTGCTTTTTATTCTTTTCTGGATCTGTTCTTCGTTCGTTCTCGCTGTAAGTTATTTTAGCCCTAATTTCTTTATTGCTAAAATGTTTTCCTCTGCGAAATTGATATTTTTGTGCGTTCCTATTGCGATGTCTGAGTAGATCCATTCTAGGGTTGATGGGTTAGCCCTAGGATTTTAGGAGGAAAATGTAGATCTAGATCCCCACATTGAATTAGGGATTGGGTTGTATTTCGGTAGATCCTACCGAATCCGTAGATAACCCGTACTGAGATCATGCCCACGGTCTGTGGAATTGATGTGCTTAAGGGGTATCTAAGAATTCGAATAGGGAAATCGGTGGATCCAACCAAGGCACGTGACCATGCCCGGCTCGCGCCTTGAGGGGATCCATCGATGAACTATACCGCTACGTTGACGGCTACTGCCATTGCGTCAATAAGAGCCACCGAAATACCCCGCAATTCTAACCCACGAAAGTGGTATAAATTGGGGGATTAATTCCCTAGCCCTAATCCCAACATCAACCCCCAACGATCCTAGCGGCGATCCCTAAAGCCCTAATTCTTTTTATTATATTACACAACAACAACAATCAACCCAAATCTTTCACTCCGACCGCTACTCTACTTCTAGATTTAGAAATAGACTGAGATTATTATAGACACTATCTCCGTCCATGTGGGATTCGACTATCTTTTATACTATAACTCGACACTGTCCGCTTGCGGATTGAGCCCGGAATCGTAGCCTAGGGGCCATATTACGCCTGGCGATCGTGACACCACCAGGTGGAACCTAGGTGTAGGTTGCGGGTGCGTCAAGTTTTTGGTGCCGTTGCCGGGGACGGCAATAGTGTTTTTATCTCAGTTTGTTTTTATTTCCGTGAAGTCTGCTAGCATTCTTACCATTTCTCACCCTGCCATCATTTTTTCATTTTTTATTTTATTGTGGTGCTACTGACGGTGTTCTTCTGAGTTTTGTTGGTGCATGAACACCCGCCACAAAGGGGCTACCAGAGAGTTATTGTTCGATCCTGAGATCGAAAAGACAGCCCGAGCTTTAAGAGCCTCCAGCAGAAGTTCATCTCCATCTGCTCAGATGGGAGAGAACCCTCCTCATCCCCCTCCTCGCAATGGGTCCATCAGGGACCACATGAAACCGATGTTTGGGAACAACTCGATTCTTAGACCGCAGCTGACAGCGGCAACCTTCGAGCTTAAGACGGGGTTGATAAACCTGATGCAGCAGGATCCCTTCCACGGGCATCCTCACGAGAATTCCAACCATCACATCGACTCCTTCTTGGCTAAATGCGATACATTCAAGGCGAAGGATGTCAGTGATGATGCGGTGAAGTTGCGGCTCTTCCCTTTCACCTTGAGGGACAAGGCCTCCTATTGGCTCCGAGCTCATCCTTCCAACCACTTCACCACATGGGAGAATCTTGCACTCGCTTTTGTGGATAAATTTTATACACCCTCAAAGACGGTCCGGATCCGTGGCCATTTCAAATTTCAAGCAACTCCAGCAGGACTCGCTTTACGAGGCCTGAGAGAGGTTTAAGGACCTCCAACACCAGTGCCCACACCATGGAATCCAACCCTGGGATTTGGTGCAGAGCTTCTACAACAGGCTCCAACCTAGCACCAAGATGAGTATTGATGCTGCGGCGCAAGGCGCCCTATTGGATAAGTCTCCCGAGGAGGCTATAGATCTGTTGGAGCATATGACAGCCAACACCCAGCAGTGGACTGATGAGCGGACAGTTGTGACCCGGACACCCGAGGTCAAGGTCGCCACTCACTTGGATTCTCACATTGAGACCTTGTGCAAGCAGGTGGCCCGAATCGAGCAACGCATGGACTCTATCACTGAGGCACCTAGCACCTCCTATCATCCCGGGGAAGAGTACGTAGACCCCGGGTACATTCCTATTGAGGGTCACTATGAGGGTGCTGAGACATCCGAGACTATTCAGTATGTCCAGGGAGAAGGACGGAACCAGTGGCAGCATCCGGCTGTCAGAAATCACCCAGGGTTCTCATATGGATATCCAAGCGGAGGGCTGCAACCTCCGCAATTTCAGAGACCACCTCCTCCTCAGCAGCAGCAGTAGAGCCAGCAGCAGGGCGGCTTTAGGCCAGCTGGGCCTTATAGGCCGCCGGGATATCAGTATAACCGACCACCTCAGCAGAATTTTGTGCCGGCTCCTCCAAAGTCAAATCTTGAATCTACACTGGAGACCTTTATGAGCGGCCAGATTCGGTTCAATCACGATACGTCGAACCAATTTAAAAGTATCAATTCTTCGCTCGACGAACTGAGGGGGCAGATGTCGAAGTTGCTGAAGAATCAGAGGAGATTACCCTCCCAGCCGGAGACCAACCCCAAAGCTCAAACAAACGCGGTGGTTTCAGTAACCACACGAGGAGGACAGGTTAGTGACCCTGTTATGGTTTCGGTATTTAACAAGGAGAAGATTACCACTGAAGCTGCTGAAGACAGTGATAGAGTTGAGGCCAGTGAAGGGCCTGTCACTATTGAAGAGAAGGCGGATGCACCTCCCGTCTGGTTGGGGGACCTGCTCCGCGGCTATGTTCGACCCAGACGGCTCCGAGTTGCTGAGAACGAGCTTCCGCCTTTTCTTGCCCCCCTCCAATGCAACTACCTCGAACTCGAAGGGGACCCTTTCTTCTTCTTCTTCTTCTTCTGCTGCTGAGTACGAGCCACCTGGGCAATCCCCTCAATGATCATGGGCCGATCTACGGATGGCTGGGCCATCGATTTCGATACAATCGGTGCCCAAGGTGACAACATTCTCGCCTCCGCCTCTCTGATGGAATCCTCAACCGCATCCGTTAGTGAGGGATCTACCTGGTAATCCGCACTGATCATCCTTGCTAGAGCAATAAACGAGTTAGTTCGAGTGACGAAGGTCGAACAGTTGGCAAGCACGGTCGAACCAACCTTTCGTCCACATGGTCTGACGCAACACATCGTCCGACCATAGCCATTCGATCGACCTCATGCCATCTGTCAGACTCTTCAGAGTGTCGGCGGCTTTCTTCTCCTCGACGGTCAGCGGCTTATCCTCGGCAGGCCTTAAATCGGGGGCGTCCCAACCGGTGCAGAAGCTTGCCTCTCCCCTGGAAGACCACAAATACAAACTCGTCCTTCCACTTGGGGTTGGAAGTGTGAAGATCTTCCAACGGCTTCCTCCCCCGATGGGCTATTATCGTATACCACCCTGGGGTCTTAAGAGGAGGGATCCAGAAAAAGTGGTTGAACAGACGCAGTGATGGCTCGATTCCTTTCGTCACGCACAGAACTATGAAGCCCATCAACATGCTAATACCGTTCGGCATCAGCTGACAGAGAGAAATGTTCAAGGTACACAAGAAGTACCGCAGAAAGGGATGCATGGAAAATCGAAGGCCACGTTCAAAGGCTTTGACATAGACCCCTCATTCCCGATCACTGGGACGATGAGCCATCTCGTCCTTCCCGGTCAGTCTGATTTGATAATCGAGACGACCATAGTTCCTCTGAAGCGCGTCGATTTGGCTGGCCTTAACTTTGGACCTCGCATTTGCCAGCAAGCCCAACTCCATGACCCTTCCTGATTCTTCTGGATGGCGGTGACCACATTCCTTCCAGAGGCAGAGGACGAAGCCATTACTTTCAAGAGGAGAATCCGAATCGAGAGAATAGAGAAGGTATCCCCGCACTCCATCACTGGAACCATCATACATGGGCAAAATAACTACATAATGGAACACGTGTTAAAGATCCAGGGACCCAGAGTGTCTTGGATTTCGAACCGGCAGATCATCTAAATCGATGAAGCAAGCGTTTTGACGCCTATAACTCGAGTGCTATTTTCTCGACTGTCGCGCCCCCATTAAATGTGATGTAACGTCGCTTAACCTCAGCGGATGGATCCTTCAAGGTCGTACGACGGGAGCCATTGTTGAGCCATTAGGCCAGCATTCGAGACAGCTCGGTCGAACGATGACTAAGGCCCATCGGGCCCACCAAAGAAACCCAATGTCGACTCAGTCAAAGTCCGAATGGCCAGTCGACCGTTGGGTCCGCATCACAAACGTGGTATTAAAGGCGGGTTCGAAAATCTCGGGGACGTGAGTAACGTTTACTCCCATTCATGGTGGAAGATCGTGGCCCCATTATGAGTGGTCGTTATCTCACCAACGTCTCTAAAGGGACCCCGAACCTCTATAAATAGGAAAAAGGGTTCCATCTTCAAGGTACAAAGTCTAAAACATAGAACTCTATCTTCTCACTTTTACCATTCTTATATTCAAGCTTGCGTCGTTAGTCTAGAAACGAACCTCCGTGGGTCGACCTCAGCGATACCAAGCTCCATCTCTTCTTTAAGTTCCATACTAACTTAAGCATGGGAGGGGATTTGGGTCGGAACCTAGATCTGACCCCCTAACGACTCCCTGTGGTGCAGATCGACGATCACTATCCAACATCGAAGGTCGACGTCAAGCCATTCAACCTCGAACGATCGATGCAGCGGTTGCTCGTAGGTCGATCGAAGGTCGTATCACCCCCAACCACCATCATTCAACCCCGGTTCCTCTAACCAAGGGTCCCACTCTAGACACTGACAAGTCTCCAGCTCAGCGCATCGAGTCTTCGTCAGCCTGACAACTGTCTTAGTCAATTTTGGCCTTAACACTCATGATGTCACCTCCCACTCCCATTTCACTCTAGAAGCGAAAGCAAGACCGGTCCATGATGTATTTGATGCATTTTGCATTTTGACCCATCAGGAGCGTTTTTGTAATTTTCAGATTTTAGGAGTGTCTTTTTATGATTTTCAGTTTTACGAGGTTCTCTATAATTTTGGTTATTTTTCATATTAGTATTTGTAGGCGACGGCAAGAATTAAAGGGAGGGGTCAAACATTGTGGAAGAAACCCTAGATTTATCAACTTTAGGATATTCCTTAATTAAAAGGCTAGATCTTAGAGATTTAAGCTTTGATCTCTAATTCAAAGCTAGGAGATCGGCCTTCTCTTCAATTGTGGCCAACTTTATCTTATATTTCAGTTATTCTTCACTAAAAATCTAATCTTTTCCCCCAAATCCTCCCTATTCACCATAAAAATCCCACCATTCTCATAAAATTCACACCTTTCTTATAAAAATCCTATTTTTTATCCATCAAGACCCTAGCATACGCATCAAATTGGTATCAGAGCTGTACGATGACGACCACAAGATCAAAGTAGGAAACTTTGGAGGAGAGACTCGAAGTTGAGGTGGTGGATCGAAAGAAATCTATGGAGGAATTCAAACTTAGATCAGATCTGGACATCTGATATATTAGGGCAGCGATCGAGGAAGCATCCAAGGCGTTGGAGGTGAGGATGATGGAGTTTATCACACAAGCCCTAACGTAACATAACTCGCAGCGAATTCCAGATCCGAAAGCGACTCAGATTTCAAATCTGCACAACAAACCAGATCTAAGGCAAAACCCTAAGTCTTTGGCAAAAGGGAAGGAGAAGATCGACGAATTTGTGAAATGGCTCGTATATGATGCAAATCTAGAGTCTGAAGAGGCAAAAGACCCATGAAGGGCAGGGACCCCAATCACCCTCACGAGGCCCCGCACCCCATTGCAAGGCCCTACATGCAGACTGTCGTGCCGCCAGGGCCTAGCCCGCGGCCCTATAGGGCTGATGTCGCCCTGCAGCGGCCCTGCATATCACTTGTAAGGCCGCCTAGGCCCAGCAGGCCCCCAGTGGGTCCGCAGGGGCCCTGCCAAAGCCCTACAGGGCCGATAGAGCCCTCACAGTCCCCTAGCGGGCCGACAGATGCCCGCCGAGCCATAGGTGGATAATCCGAGACCCCACGACATCCGGAGGGCCCGCAACAACTTCCACGACAATTTTGGGCCACTACAGGAACTTGGGATGACGTTGAAGAGCTACAGTGGCATCGTGAGCCTCGATATGCAGTAGAGACGACGTCGTCGAATGCTTCCGGTCCACGAGGATTTTCAGGATGATTTTGACGAGGACCTAGGCTTTGAGGAGGTTGATGAGTACGCTTGGAATGAGGGTGACTAGGACAGCAATGGAGGCAGAGGTGACAAACTGTGGAGAGGCTATGAGCGATAGAGGGAGGTACATCACGACACCTATCGTCCTCCTTACTATGGAGAGGCAATTGGCAGAGCAGCGCCTTGAGATTTCAACACCGACAACAGTGTCAGGAAGTTGAAAATGCCAATATTTGATAGAGAAGACCCAGATGGGCGAATCTACTAGACGAAGAGATACTTTGAGGTAACGCCTTACTGAAGCGAAGAAACTAAAAGCAGTGGGAATATATTAAGAGGGTGAAGACTTATCTTGTTACTGATGGAAAAAAGCAGCAATGTCATGTTCATTCATGAGAGGAATTTAAAGATTGCCTACTTGACTGATTCCGTGAATCCCAAGGGAGACTATTATCAATAGCTCTATGTACTTAGACATGAATGAACAGTTAGAAAATATATCAGGAAATTTGATATGCCGACATGCCGAGTCAGAGTGTCAGGGGAGTCCTTGGAATGATGTTTTATGAAGGGTTGCAAGCCCAGCATACAGAGTTCTAGAGGGTTGCTGGATAGGATGCATTAGGTTAGAATGGTGGAGGAGAGGCTCACAGAGGAGCGACGTGGCAGGGGAGCATAGAGCGGATCCACTGCTCGTAGCCAGGCAGCGACAGTGGTGGAGAAGGCACCGGTAGGAGGAATCCAATTTAGCCAGGAGAAGAACCGTGAGCTTCCACCGAACAACAATATCAAGCGGCTTACACAGACCGAGATAGAGTACAATCGCACTAAAGGTTTATGCTTCAAATATGGCGAGCGGGTTGGATCGGAACATTGTTGTTGGGATTGTACTCTCCAGATTCTGACTGTTGAGGAGGAGGAAGGCAAGGCGATAGACGAGGAAGAGACGGAAGGGGACGAGCAACTCCATTTAGAGTAGCATGTCCATGAATTTCATGATACCATCTTGAGGATAATGTGGTTCTTCAAGGACGAAGTAATGATGTGTTTTGCACTTTGACCCATCATGGACGTTTTCGTAATTTTCAGATTTTAGGGTTTTTTTTTTGTAATTTTCAGTTTTAGGGGATTTTTTGTAATTTTGGTTATTTTCAGATTAGTATTTGTAGGCGAATGCTAGGGCTAGAGGGGGTAGAATATTGTGGAAGAAACCCTAGATCTATGAAGTATGGTCTTTTTCCTTCATTGAAAAAGCTAGATCTTAGAGATTTAACATTTGATCTCTAATTCAAAGCTAGGAGAACGGCATCCTCTTCCATTGTAGCCAACTTTATCGTATTTTTCAGTTTTTATTCAATAAAATCCAACCCCCCCCCCCCATCCTCTCTTTTCACCAAAAAAATACCACCTTGCTCATAAAAATCCCACCTTTTCGATAAAAAAATCTATTTTTTATCCATCAAACCCCTAGCATACGCATAAGTATTTAGCCAAAAAAGGGGAGAGAGAGTGTGTGTATAAAACTAATGTGTGTGTATACATATATATCTCTTTTTTACTTCCATTCTTAAATTATAGACGCTAAGCGTCTATAGGTACTCATATGTTCTTGCATGCATACGAAAGAATATAGATAAATAGTAACCATAGTTACAATATCACAATGCCATTAGTCTCAGAATAAAAATACAGAGCACCATGCCAGCAAGCAGCATGCCAGCATGTTCAGTACAACACAATACATAGGATACAATATGGGAATATGACAATTCTAATAAAAACCTAACCTACTCCTCAACAGGATACAGGTCAACATAACCTAGAGCCATTGGGTTACTTCCTCAGAATGGTCCCCCTCCATCACTGATAGGTATTCCCACATGCACACTGTTAGGATTTGAATTCATATTGATGAAAGTATTTTCTAAATCTTTCCTATATAAACTGATGTAATCTACATAGTCAGATATCCAATCTCAAGTTAATAGATACATAAACTTATGGTAAGCAGATTGACTTGAGTGTCAGATGGTTGTTAAGTAGGATGACATTCGGATCTCCCTTGCGTGGTTCTTGTCTTTGGTGTGTAGATTTGAGAGGAAACAACCATCATCTTATGATAATCCAAGACCACCACCATTTAACCGTAATGTTTATCCCATACAAATTTATCGTTTGCAATATTGCTTCCCATAAGTCCTGTTTCAACGCTACAATCTTGGGTAAGAACCGTAAAAGATCAGTTATCCCTACCAGCTTGACAAGTAGAATTTTTCATTATAAAAGGTGGTCATGGATTCGAAATTCTCTATACGTGTCGAGACATGGACACATCACCTATTTTGAAGTGTCCATGCTTCATAGGTATTTACACATATTGGAGATAGGGACCTGCAAGAGAGTGTACTGTAGCCTTACCAACAAGAAGAACTCTCACATGGAATACCTTGTTTTCATTCTTTTTCCTTTTTAAGAGCGCACTGCAATTATTATTTAAAAGCTTTTAAGTGCTTACAAAAGGCAGAAAAATATTGTTTCACTATGTGACTGTAGGAAACTAAGAGATCTGATGAAAACTGGTGGTATCAGCATTGTGGAATTCTCTACCATGAACGATGCACACAAGTTCATAGAACCAATAGGTAGTTAAATACTGAAGTGCAACCCTCCTCTTCCACCTCTTCTCATGTGTGGTGGGCTAAACAATTCCCAAAGATACCACATCTTCACAACGATTTATGTTTGCCCCACCAGAGAGGTATGGGTTTGGCAATTAAGTGAAACTCAACATTGCGAAGGCACCATAGAATTCAACAGTCTCAAAAAAAAACCATCCATTAATATAATCTCAATCTTGTAAGGTAGTGTAAGTTTATAGCCTAGAACATTATGGACAAGTGAGGACCTAAAGATAGAATACAGGCTGGAAATTTGCATGTTGGCAAGCCAAGGCCATTGGTTAGCAGGATGACCACTTGTGTTTCTGATAAGTGGAAAGAGCCCTTGAATGTGAAGGGTGGGATGAAGGACAGTTAGTGCATAACTAAGTTAGATATTAACCAAGTTAGATGAGCTTAAGGGATAAGAATCATGGTGGAGATGTTAGGTTTGCATGTCACATCAAAATGAGCACATAGTTTTGGTAACATATGTGTTAGGAGATTGGTGCATGGGTGTCGTCACTAATCAAAAAGATACTTAAGAGTACCTTATATGGAGTTAGATTTCAAGACCGAATGGATCATACATTTTAGATCAACAGCAACTTAACTATTGTCAATCCTCACTAACAAGTTCTAAACAGAGGTCTGCCATAAAAAATAGTAACATTTTTAGCAGGTTGAAAAAATATTTTAACCCAAGGTGAGGTTAGGAACCATTTTCACCCAAAAATAATTGTTGAGTTGATTTTCTGTTGCTATATCATGTGTGGTGGGCTAAACAATTCCCAAATATACCACATCTTCACAACGAAATATGTTTGCCCCACCAGAGAGGTATGGGTTTGGCAATTAAGTGAAACTCAACATTGCGAAGGCACCATAGAATTCAACAGTCTCAAAAAAAACCATCCATTAATATAATCTCAATCTTGTAAGGTAGTGTAAGTTTATAGCCTAGAACATTACGGACAAGTGAGGACCTAAAGATAGAATACAGGCTGGAAATTTGCATGTTGGCAAGCCAAGGCCATTAGTTAGCAGGATGACCACTTGTGTTTCTGATAAGAGGAAAGAGCTCTTGAATGTGAAGGGTGTGATGAAGGACAGTTAGTGCATAACTAAGTTAGATATTAACCAAGTTAGATGAGCTTAAGGGATAAGAATCAAGGCGGAGATGTAGGGTTGCATGTCACATCAAAATGAGCACATAGTTTTGGTAACATATGTGTTAGGAGATTGGTGCATGGGTGTCGTCACTAATCAAAAAGATACTTAAGAGTACCTTATATGGAGTTAGATCTCAAGACCGAATGGATCATACATTTTAGATCAACAGCAACTTAACTATTGTCAATCCTCACTAACAAGTTCTAAACAGAGGTCTGCCATAAAAAATAGTAACATTTTTAGCAGGTTGAAAAAATATTTTAACCCATGGTGAGGCTAGGAACCATTTTCACCCAAAAATAATTGGTGGGTTGATTTTCTGTTGCTATATGTTGGCCTTAGTGGCACTAGATCTTGAGTGTTTTGGTTGAGGAATCTGACCATGTTATGTACATGCATGAGCCATGTTGTAAGTCATGTCATAACATTGTTCACAACATGCAGTATCTGGAATTCAATTGCAGAATTTCCGTCTTCTGAAATTTAGAGCTAGTTATTGATGCTCCGTTCAGATCTACTTTACTTACTCAGAATCGCGTGGAAATCTTGGTGGTCACTATATTTATGGGGAAATATCTGCATGAGATTTAATAGAATTATTTACCCGAATTGGTTAAATAGTTCATTGAGTGATGGGACTATTTACCCGAAGTGGTTCCTTAATATATGAACGGAGATAACTGATTTAAAGGCAGAATCTCGGTGGTTACTTGATTGATGGACGGCAATATCCGCTTGAGATTTTATAGGACTATTTACCCGAAATAGCTCCCTAATTTATGTGCGAAATACTTGCTTGAGATTCTATTGTTCTATTTTACCCCAAATAGGTCTCCTACCTTGGTTGGTTGGATAAAAGGCTATCAAGAAGATCGGCTAGGGTTAACCTTTCAGAGATTGGTTCATTATCGGGGACGGAGGCTGACTGCTACACAGGTAGGGATAAAAGTGAGTTTGATCTAGTCAGTTTTTCCAATGAGATCTTGCGGTTTCTACATCGTGGGAAAGAGGCTGACGGCTACAAATGTAGGGATCCAAGGGAGTTTGATCTAGTCAGTTGTTGCAAGGGGATCTTGCGGAGATTACTCCATGGAATTGATTGGAATCACCCATTGCAGTTTGTATTAAGGGGGTGTGTGTTCCTCCTAATGAGATTGTAATATTGGTGCTTGTAATCGTTTTGATATAGTGGAGTAATCTGATTTTTCTGAGCTTGGCCCAGCAGATGTAGGTATGCGCACCAAATTTTGTTACCAAGTTTTGTGTGCTCTTGTGTTTTCCGTATATATTCATGTGCATTTGATTGAATCTTTGGTACTAACATTTCAATTGGTATCAGAGCGGGTCACCCGTGCTGCTTTGTTGTCAAAGAGGGTGTGATCTTGGATTACCAGTAAGTCAATCATGAATACTTGAGAAACTGTTTCCGTTATTCGTCCTCTTTTGCTTGAAGGAACCAACTACACATTGGAAATCAAGGATGCGTGCGTTTATCAAATCCCTTAATGAAAAAGCTTGGGTAGCTGTTGTTGAGTGATGGTCTCCTCCTGTTGAAGTTGACAAAGACCGCAATGAATTTCTCAAGGCGGCAAAGGACTGGAGTCAGATTGAAAAACGTGCGGCTATTGGAAACTCTAAAGCTGTTAATGCTCTCTTTACGGCTGTTGATGAAGAACAATTCAAGCTTATTTCTACGTGTGAATCGGCTAAATAAGCATGTGGCATTCTTCAAACTGTTCATGAATGAACAAATTCGGTAAGAGTTTCAAAATTTAAAATGCTTGCTTCACAATTTGAAGAATTGAGAATGGATGATGATAAGACCATTGATTTAATGGAAAACTGAGAGATATTGCAAATCAAGCTTATCAACTTGGAAAAAGATATTCAGATGTAAAGTTGGTTCGTAAAACTCTAAGATCTCTTCCTGAACGGTTCTCTGCTTAGGTAGCAACTATTGAGGAAGCTAGAGATATCTCTACCATGAGACTTGATGAGCTAATGAGATCTCTTCAGACTTATGAGATGAATCAGAATCAGAACAAAAGAGATAAAGAAGTGGCTTTTAAGGTTGGTGCTGGAAAAACTTCTAAGGAAGATGATGAATCTAAGTTAGATGAGGATATAGCTCAGTTGACCAAAAACTTCAGCAGGATTCTCAAGAAAATTGGAAGTAAAGTGCAGAACTTCGGGATTGGAAATAATCTTCTTCGGCCTGGTGATATTTCGAACGAAAAAATTTTCAATCAAAATCAGAAGAATGATCAGAAGAAGAGAGGAAAAGGGATTCAGTGTAGAGAGTGTGAATGGTATGGACATATTCAAGCTGAAGGTGCAAACACTCTAAATCAACAAAAAGGGAAGTCTTTGACGAGTACCTAGAGTGAAGATGAGTCAGAGAGCAGTGTTGATTATGAGGAAATCACTAGTAGTGTGTTACCTTTACGGCCTCTCTGAAGAAGCAATCTGATTACAACACTGGCAGTCATGTCAGATCTGATGTTACAACTGCAGTCATGACATCTGTCAACAAATCAGACAATGTCAGATCCAGTGTTACAACATCGTCCATGACATCTACAGCTGAATCAGATTATGAAGTTGACGGTGATGAGGAAGTAGGTGAAGAAGATATTCGGGTCGCATACCAGATGATGTTTGAAAAATGGATGCAGATCTGTAGTATTAATTAAGTGAAAGAAGAAAAGGAAAAGTAGAAGAAAGAAAAGGAAGAATTCAAGAGCAAATGTCTGAAAGTTGAGGAAAACCATAGAGAACTGGAAAGCAACTTCAGTAATATCCTCCTCAGGGCAGAGAAAGCTGAAACAACATTAAACAAGTGGAACTCGGGCAGAGAAAGCTGAAACAATATTAAAGTGGAACTCGGGTAAAGCGAAACTGGATGACATTCTGAACATGAGCAAAACTGCAGGAGATCGCAGTGGAGTGGGCTATCATAGAGGATTTAATTTTAACTGTTCTACTACAAAAGGGTACAAATCATGAAGGAAATTGAGAAAATCGGCAAACACAAGTGTAATGATGGCAAGAGGTTAAATAAAACTGTCAAAGGTGAACGTCCAGTGTGTGAATACTACAGAATTATTGGTCATTCCGAGAAGAACTGCTTTAGTCGTATGTGTCACTTCATGGAGGGAAGAACAGTAAGTAGTAAGTTCTCTCGACAGGAGAGTGGAAAGGTAATGGGTCAAGAAAACTGAGTTATATAACATGGTGGCTTATACATCTTTAAGAGCGTCATCAAATAACATGTATTTTGACAGTGGATGCTCACAGCACATGACAAGCAATAAGGAGTTTCTTGATGACTACGAAGTCAATACATGTGGTCGTGTGACATTTGGTGATGGTCGAAAGAGCAAGGTTCTTGGTAAATGTAATCTGAATGCTATTGGACTTCCTAAGCTTAAGAACGTGTTGCATGTTGAAGATCTCAAAGCCAATCTTATTAGCATTAGTCAACTGTGTGATCAGGGCATGCTTATGAGATTTCATAAGGAGAAATGCTTTGTTATTAATGCTGATGAAGAGTGTATTCTAATGGACAAGAGGTTAGCTGATAATGCTATATGTTACAAGACTCTAGTACTTGTATGAATGAAGATCTGAACAATGCAGCTTCAGACAAAACACCTCATGTTGTGACTGATGCTGTAACATTGGATACAACACAGAACAATATTGCTGCAGATGTTATGACACTAGAACCATCATCTCCTCTCAACAATCAATGTGAGCAACATGCTACAAATTCTCATGAATCTTCCTCCAGAATTATCAGAGAATTGGTAGAGCAGGAAGTTCTAGGCATGGAGTATGATACAACATCAAGACAACTGACAGATGTCTTTACTTCTCTTCCTCATGGCTTGAACTCACGGTGGTCGCCGCTCTTCCTTTGCCACTGCCGTCAGATCTTCTCCCGTCTTTCCTCCAACACGGTGCTCCGCTGTTGATCCGACTGTGTCGGCCTCTTTGCCCATTCCGGTGGATTTCCCCCAAAATTCGCTCGCTTCTACGACGATTCAACCACCGATGGCTTCGACCTCGTCAGATTTGCCAGCAACTATTTCGGCCTCTCAAAGCTCGACTACTACAGTGGATATCGTTCCATTTTTGCGGTCTACTGTCAGATGTGATGTATACCTTTTTTTCCTCTAATTTCGATGTGCTTGAGGATTTATTTGCAATATTTTGTCGTATGAGAGACATGGGAGCCTCTTGATGTGTCTCGGGTTGATTGTTCTAGATTGATCATTGGAGATGTATACTTGAATTATATTGGAGAGTAGCGGAAAAGTATTAGATTTATCGATGACATACTTTTACTGTTGACCATTGAGTCTGGTTCCACATCTTCGTCTGTGGTGTTGACTGAGATTGCCATCTTGATGATTCAGATTCTTCCAAGTCTGTATCTGATGGTGTTCATACATATCAGAAAGCTGGTGCAAATTTCTCAGATTCACATGATGCAAATAGTCAAGCTACTTCTGTTTGGTGGGTTAGAAAATATTGTGGACCTTCCTAATGTCATCTTGTCAGATTCTATTGTTGATGAAGGAGTTGGCCCCACTGACTGTCATGTTGCAGATGATGTCATGACACAGGAGCCGACACCTCAGGATGGCTCAACTGATTCTCATGATGCTCATGTTATGGAACATGTTGCAACACAGGACACAACATCCGCTTCTCCTCCACATGCCAATGCTCCAGTTATTTCTGTTTCTAAGCATCCTCTACCCGATTCAGTGCCTCCATCTGCTTCACACTTTTGAGCTGACATTTCCATTTATGTAGCAGCATCCAGAGATGCTCATTAGATTGCCATTGTACAAGCTCAGAAGACTACACCTGACAATAGAGCTCAAGCTCTAAGGGGTATTTTGGCGTCTTTTCGTCTGCAGGCACCTCTGATACTGCTCCGGCTTCAGCTGCAACTTCTTGAGGTATCCTCCTGCTCAAAGGGGGAGTATATTGTTGTGGTGAGCATTTTTGCCTATGTTGCTTGGGTTGTGCCACATAATGTCAAAGGGTGAGATTGTTGGGTTGATTTTCTGTTGCTATATGTTGGCATTAGTGGCACTAGATCTGGAGTGTTTTGGTTGAGAAATCTGATCATGTTCTGTACATGCATGAGTGAGTCATGTTGTAAGTTATGTCATAACATTGTTTATGACATGCGTACCTGGAATTTAGTTGCAGCATTTCTGTCTTCAGGAATTTAGATCTAGTTATTGATAATCCGTTCAGATCTAATTTACTTGCTCAGAATCTCGTGGAAATCTTGGCGGTTACTATATTTATGGGGAAATATCCACATGAGATTTGATAGAATTATTTACTCGAATTGGTTAAATGATTCATTGAGTTATGGGACTATTTACTCGAAATGATTCCTTAATATATGGACGGAGATAAATGATTTAATGGCAGAATCTCAGTGGTTACTTGATTGATGGACGGTAATATCCGCTTGAGATTTTATAGGACTATTTACCCGAAATAGATCCTTAATTTATGTGCGGAATATCTGCTTGAGATTCTATGGTTCTATTTTACCCGAAATAGATCTCCTACCTTGGTGGTTGGAATAAAAGGCTATCAAGGAGATCGGATAGGGTTAACATTTCAGAGATTGGTGCATTATCCAGGGACGGAGGCTGACGACTACACAGGTATGGATAAAAGGGAGTTTGATCTAGTCAGTTTTTGCAAAGAGATCTTGCGGTTTCTACATCCTGGGAAGGAGTCTGACGGCTACGAAGGTAGGGATCCAAGGGAGTTTGATCTAGTCAGTTGTTGTAAGGGGATTTTGTGTGCAAGGGAATCTTGCGTGCAAGGGGATCTTGCGGAGATTACTCCATGGGGTTGATTGGAATCACCCATTGTGGTTTGTATTTAGGGGGAGTGTGTTCCTCTAAATGAGATTGCAATATTAACGATTGTAATCGGTTTGATATAGTGGAGTAATCTGATTTTTCTAGACGTGGCCCTGCAGATATATGTGTGCGCACCGAACTGTGTTACCAAGTTATGTGTGTTCTTGTGTTTTCTGTATATATATTCATGTTCATTTGATTGAATCTTAGAGACTGACATTTCAATTGGGGTAGTAAAGACTAATGCCAAATTTTGTTGGGAAGAACTTGGTCGTGTTGAGTGAGATGGACCACAAATAGAGGCTATGAACCATTTGCACCTAAAAGTTAAACTATTAGATTTTCTCTTTAAGTCCTTCACTTTTTTATTCATCTTTCAATGTGAGAATGAAAGCTCACACGTAATGACCCAACATACGCACATCTAAGGTATCCAATAATGTCATATAGCCAACTGAAAGAACATTTCCGCTTCCGGAGTGCTATTTATGCACTTCTAAATATCTGCAATATATCCATACGCTGCATTAAGAACCTGTGAACATCCTTTTATTCAGCTATCTATACCTAATAATCTCTTTGAGGGGAACAATAAACTAATATACATGACACGTGGCCATCAGGTGCATAATAGATCTTTCAAAAATCTAAGGTCAAGAGAACATAATTAAAATATTTTCTCCATTTAAATTAACATATAGGAAATATAACATAGATCAAGTTTCCAGATAGAAGTGCAGATAAACTGAACACTTGTTTCAGTCAGATTTACCACATTAACTGGCTTGACACTATGTGATATCCTTCAGTAAATACTCATTATAATTGCACATTTTCATTTACTTGCCACCTTCAATTGAGGAGAAAAGGAAGAGACATCTTCCAATTAGAACATTTATGTTTGCAGTAGGGATAAGCCAAGAATATTGCAGGATATAAGGCTTTCAGAAAACAATTATGAACAAAATACTATCTTTTGAACCCAACTACAACTTCATGTGACAAATCCCCCAAGTTGGCATGAAATTCGGATATTCATACATATTGATTAAGTTAGATCTGTTTGCGGAAATAACAGATTATTCTGTATTAAAGAAAGATCTCAGTTAGAAGAAAACCACATGATGTGGTTGAATGCAATCTTAATAAAGAGATTTTAATAATACTTTTAAAGTAAATAAATCATATTTAACATGATTTTGTAGAAGCTGAAGTTTCTCATTGGCTTTCCTGTACTGGTGGTGGTGGTGGTGGTGGTTTTAAATGTTTTGTGCTTCTTTGTTTGTTGTTTGGCGTTTTATTTTTTGTGGGTGTGGGTCTGAATGTTTGTTTGTTTTTACTATTTTTTAGAGGAGGGGTGAGTTGATCTCCTTCATTTATATTTTTTGAAGTCTCTACCGAAATTAATGGCTGGAACTGCTAAAACTTACCAAAATTTGATTGGTGTGCACTCAAACTACAGAGTTCTAAATTACCGACTCATTCTCAAATGTTTTAAAGTTTTTGAATAAAGATAAAACCTTACTGCACCACTTTTCACATCATATTCAACCATAAAAATGGAAGTGCTAATAACAAACAAGGCGTGCTAATTTAAATGGTGTCCAGCAAGATATTGAATTTCCTAAATTCAACATTATGCATTACAAATTTTTCATCAAAATGATATATATGTACCCAAAAAAGGCAGCCCAGTGCACATTGTCGCCATCACTACGTGGTCAGAAAGGATCAAATGTTTGCAGCTTTAACAACCGTGCGCGCGCGCGCGCGCGCACACACACACCCCCCCCCCCCCAACCCCCCCCCCCCCCCCCCCCCCCCGCGCAGAAAAAAAAAATTTAACTGAGATGCGGAGACAGTCTAATTGACAAAACAAGCCTCATGATGGGATCTTTGTCTTTTGTAACTTTAGGTAAATAAGCCTACCGAAGAACTCAAAAATATTATTGGTGTCCAGAGGCTTTCAAGCATTGTATGACCATAACAAACTGCCTACCACAAACCCTAGACATTTGCAAAGTATCATAAAACAGCTTGAACAATATTTATCAGGAAGTATATCATAATGAATATAAATGAATTCCAAACAAGCCAATGTAAGTATTATAAAGCAGCTTTGAACAATGCTTTTCATAAAGCTTATCAATGACAAAAATAAATATCACCAGCTCCATATCTCCAACTAAGCTTTCTTTTGTTATGTGCATGAATTGTACACTTGCCAACATCCATTATTTACTTTCGTAAGCAAGAAAACATCAAGAAACACAATGTTTACCTAAGAATAGCTTAATGATTCCCTTAATAGAGTTGAATGGTGAAAAAAAGGAAATTGTTTTTTGAAAAAGGATGAAAAAGGCTTTGTGGACACCCAAAATAGGAAAAGATGTTGGTGCTGCAATAATTTTTTACTATAAATCCCTTCATCTAAACAAATTTTCCACCCATTTATGAAGCCTATTAGACAACCTTTTCACAGTTCAAAATGACATTCCTTTGTTTTAGATGCTGCCACAGCTAAACCAAGGGTCAAAAAATTGGCCAGCCTTCATTGTATTCTTTTAAAACTTGAACTATCATGCTACCTCATTCAATCGGTTGACAATCTAACTGCCAATATAAAACACCTGAAGGCAATTAATAGCATTAATTGATTCTGACAAGAACCGCCATTAAGAGATCAACAAATTGTTGCTACTCTTTTTACAAAAAAAATTGGCCCGAAAAATTAATGTGGTTAGTAAGTACATCTTTGCACTCATGGCTGCAGCAATCAGATATAAAATGTCACTGTGGATTTATATCATTTATTTTACCAAAAATCATAAGAAACAGAAGTAGTTATAACATAGGAAAATAATCCATTGCATTCAAATAATGTCCTTTGGTGATGATTCGACTACCCATGATGACAGTTGATTGCACTTAAAAGTGATTAGATCCCATAGGGAGGTAAGCATGTGTAGCTGTGCGGAAAGCAGTTTGTATTAGTAGATGAAACATCAAAGATTGAAATTTAACAATGATGTTTTCCTAGCCAATATTGTCCATGTATATCTGAGGGGAGGGACACAAGAGATGTTTCAAATTTTTTCAAATGTTTGGCTAGTCACAGAAAGTGATACAATTACATCTAGCCTTTCCAATTTAATATAATCATCATAAATATATGTATTATAATTGCGCTATCATACATAATAGAGAAGATGGAAAATATGGAAAAGAAAAAATAAATTTAGAACAAAAATAGAGAAAAAATTAAATAGCAACTAAAAATTCCATTATGTGGAGATAGTATTTACTAATATATATTTTTTAAATGGGGAAAGCAACAATATAACAAATAGCAAAGCATAGTTATCAACAAAGAGAGAATGAGAAGGCAAAACAAAAATAAAATAAAAGGAAGCATCCTATGAAGCAATTCCTATACTTTCTATAGGTAAACAGGGTGCTGTTGCACATCAATTATGTTGCCAATCTGTAATATCTAACAAGACACTCTCACTCCGCATTCAATAATATTTCCATGTCTAACTTCCAACCATCATTTAACATCCTGTCAAATCAGTTAAGTTTCAATAATTTAATATGGAAATATCCAATTGTCTTACCCATGTCACTGATTTTCCGAATGGCCATGTTAGAGGTATCAGCGATATAAATATTTCCACTGTCATCGACTGCAAAACCTTTTGGATGGTTCATCCTTGCTTCTCTTGGTTTACCATCAACATGGCCAGCATATCCTTCGGCCGAACCAGCAAGAAGCTTAGGCCTACTATCTGCAATCCAGTTAGACATCGATCCATGGTCAGTGCCCAAACCAAAAGGAAGAAGAACAAAATTCCAAACAGTGCAAAACTTGCGGTGTGGGTTGCTGAACATATACATAGAGTGAACTAACAACATAAAAGAAAATTAAATAACATAGAATAGAAATTAACGAAGAAGAAATTATAGGAATGTTCTAAATCTATATTTGGAAGTTTTTACCACGCTTAAATCTCATAGCGACATAGCGTAGTTATCTTTGGTTTTGTGAGCAAAGGTCATGGGCAGGTCTTGAACCTGGGACCTCTGATAAGCCAACCCTGCATTGCCACTGTGCCAGACTTCATTGGCACTCAAGTTTCTTTGTTAAAAAGGTTTCTTATAACGTATGCCATGGAACACCTATAGAATGGGGGATAAAAACACTAAAGAAAGCTTCACAAGAGTTGTCTAAATTTCAAGAAAATACAGAATTCCAAACTTTGTAAACAATCAAATGTATAGAGTTTCAATCTGATGCAATAAGACACAATTAATTAACGGGGAAGAAAGCTGTTACGATTTTGATTGGTACAAAAAAGGGGACAGAAAAGGTCACAGAGCCCTGAAAATTTCCCAATAAATGTCGCACCGCGAGCTCTTCGAGTCGGGTCACTAAACCGGATTCGGGTCACACACTTTAACAAAAGCAAAATCTAAAAAATATAACGTCAAAACCTTTGCTTTCACACTAACTATTTTAAGGGAGAAAAGTTATAAAACACAGCAACACCAACTACATAACTACAGAGTTGAGAAATTGGTAGGTTTCACAAAATTATCTAAGCTAGGTTGACACAAGGTTAGAAGCTGTCAAACAACCCACATTATAAATTCTAGCATTGCAAGCCCAATTCTTTTGCAAAAGCTTCAAAAAAACAGTCTACATCCAGATAGCTCTGTATTATTATTATTTTTTCTCCCCAAGGAAACCAACAAAACAGTCAATTTACTTGGAGACCCGACATGAAATAAACATCAAGCAACAACGCAAAACATCATTTTCCACAGTTCCATCGTGAAATCGCAAAGAAAATAAAAATAGTAACACAACCAGAACAAAACCCATACTCACATCTAGACAATGGCAAAGAGATCCTATACATGTTGCTATTCACTGAATCAAGAACCAGCAGCTCTCCACTGGGCGCCACCTCCACCGAGTATGGCTCGATCCCAAGCTTACTCCCATCGAATACGGTCTCCACTGTATACCCGCTCTCAAATTTCATCTGCGGGCGGCCAGTAACCACTAACACACGCACAGTAAACCCAAACCAAATCAAAACCCCTCAATCACTTAAAAAAAATACTAAGCAACAAGAATAATGGGAGAGCCCCAACCAGTCTTCGGAGTCGAAGTAATGGACCACAGCCTCTTCCATGCATGAGACAATGCATTTGAGAAAACCCCACTAACAATTTCTGCAATAAACCACTGAAAAATGTTAGCTTGTAGCCCAGAAAAATGGAGGAAAAAAAGAGTGATGCGAGAAAACCCACTTGCTGGGGAGGCCGCTGAAGCTGAAGAGACCCCATGGAACAAAACCAACAACAAGAACACGGCAGCAAATCCTTTGTTCTTCTCCATTGCAAACCGAAACTCCTGCAAAATCTGAGAAGACTAGAGGGAATCAAAGGGAGAGGTTTAGAGCAGACATTGGAAGAGACCCATTTGAGAGCAATGCTTAGAACCCATCATAGAGCCCAAATTTTGCTCCTTTCTGGCCAAGGGGGATGGTCCCCGAAAACCCTTTTTGAAGAGAAAGAGACAAGAGAGTGGCCTTGTGCTGTGCTCAAGAGTGTGATACACTGCCCCCTTCTTTTTTCTTTAAATTTAATTATGAATTTATTTCACTGATTTAATGTGAGAAGTATATTTTCACTTAACAAAATAAGCATTCAGCAGCATGTACAAGACAATGGTGCAGGGATCTGCCTGTAGCAAAGGCTGGTGTATTTCTTTTTTGCTCTTTTAATTATTTTTCGCCCCACATTTTCTTCACTAGTTTCAAGGTGGTGGCCTCCAGCTTTTTTTGCTTTCTAGTTTTCTTGCTTTTTTGTTTTTTATTTCTTGTTTCTTTTTTAAATTTTTGAGTTATTTTTTCATGCATGCTCTTGGTTAGTGGATACCCGTCTGTGATAATGGTTGATCAGTGGAGTAAAAAAATTAACAAATTCTTTAAAAAAAATTATACTACAATTTTCAACCGAGCTATGTCATTTCCAATCTGGATCTTTTTTTAATCAAAGGAAATTATATAAAAATGTGTTAGATGGAACACATGTACGGGGCTATCAAAAAACCCCCCACAATGTGAATCCGGACCTTACATGGGTGGGTGTCCCTGTGTGCAAAATCAGATGCAAATGGAAAGGGCGACAATAAATGTATGTATTGTCTTGAGGTTTTTGGATTTTTTTTAGGATGCTTTTTGAAGCCCATTTGACCTAACAGGTGTTGCTCCTGGAGGAATAACCTATTTTGTACAAAGGAAGGAATGAATATATCCATCTTACCACCATCGGCGCCCTTTCGTGGCCCTTTTTCCTGTCATTTCACAAGCCCAAGGCATCTAGGCCTAGTTTTGATTTGGTGTGAGGATTGGGGGGATCTTGGCCCCCAAGCTGCCTGTTTTTTTGTGTGTAGGGATTAAAGCACTTTAATTACTGATTAAATAATAAATAGAAAGAATACTAGAGGTGGGAACGACAGTGGAATTAGGAAAAAGGATCAAGACAGCGGTTGCATATATTGTGTCTGTCTTATTGAAGAGAGGATGCAATGCTTGCTGCCCCAAAATAATAATTATAATATGAAAAAAATTAAAATTAAAATTAGAAGGGAACAGTTCACGTGAGACTGGGATTGAGATGCGTGAGCTGGCAGCATTCCAGTGGTGGGCCCACTGGTGTGAGGACAGACATGGGTGTGGATGCGGGTGTGCATGTGATGCACGGATACGCGGGTGGATGTGGCCCAATGAATTTTTTTTTGGATTAAGGCCCGGGACAATTTAGAAGGATGGGTTGGCAGGAAACAAAATTTATATCTAGAAACTTCGGGCACAGAAAGGTTGCCAGAGGGTGGGGCTCGGTTCAGCCCCATCTTAACTCAAACTTCAAAACGAGATTGTGTGAAGGGCGGAGCCAAGAAATTTTTTCTGGGCTATCGGCAAATGCAAAATCTTGTCAAGTAAATCATACAAACTTTTAGTCCAAATACACTAATATAACAAATGAAAGAGTAAAATTTAAGCTTAGATAATGAGATTCAAATGTTTGAAGAGATTAACAATTGCCAATAGCCCATGGTCCCATTTTATTATTTCATCATATGACGAGGGGAGACCAATAGTCTCTAGTATACCAAAGGTTCACCCCACTACCATGTAGTGGGGTGTTATGGTGGATAATGAGGGAGGAGAGACCATAAGTCTCCCTCACTCATAACACTCCCTATTATCCATCCATTACCTTGGACTTAGCATATGAATACTTCAGGATTCATGATGTTAATGGGGTGGATATTGTTGGATCCAGAATAAACGTGTTTGCCTCGTTAAAAACTTAGCTGTGGAAAACCCAGTGGAAAAAACCAACAGTCTTAAGGAAAAAGAGTACAACCCACAGGTTACTCCCCCTGATCCGTACAAGCTTCAGGCTTGTAGGTCTCTCAGCTGTCTCATCCCAATTCCTTTTATAGGCTTTACAAAAATACATCTAGGCATAGCCTTAGTGAACAAATCAGCTAAATTATCACAAGACTGAATCTGATGTATTTCAACTTGCTTCTCCTTTTGTAGGCCGTGTGTCCAGAAGAACTTAGGAGATATATGCTTCGTCTTGTCGCCCTTGATGAAACCAGTCTGTAGTTGAGCGATGCAGTCTGCATTGTCCTCAAATATCGTGGTTGGCTCACGGTCACCAGTCTTCAGGCCGGTAGTCACTAAGATGCGATGAATGACTGGATGAAGCCATACACATTCTTTACTTGCTTCATGGATCGCGAGGAGCTCGGAAAGGTTGGAAGAGATAGCTGTAGTGCTTTACTTCACATATTTCAAGGAGATGGATGTACCACCGTAGTTGAACAAAAAACAGTTTGTGATTTCTCGGTGTGAGGATCAGACCGGTGGGAGATCCATTTTTAGGGAAATATATCTCAGGTCAATCGACCCTTGGAGGTAGCGCAGAAGCTGCTTAACTCTGTTCCAGTGGCGCTTTGTGGGCGCTGCACTATATCTGGCTAGAAGATTTACAAGAACGCTTTATCGGGACGCGTATAGTTAGCCAGATATAGAAGTGCTCGAATGGCACTAAGGTAAGGTACTTCAGGACCTAACATGTTCTCCCCCTCTTCCAGCGGACGAAAGGGGTCCTTATGTACATCCAAGGATCTAACGACCATTGGTGTACTTATATGATGACATTTATCCGTTTGGAAATTTTTCAGTAATTTCCTTGTATATATGGATTGGTGTACCAGGATACCACCACGTAGGTGTTCGATCTGTAAGCGAAGACAATACTTTGTTTTGCCTAGGTCTTTCATTTCAAAAGTATTCTTTAGGCTTGCAGATATCTTAGCGATCTCTGCAGGAGATCCAATGAGATTTAAGTCATCCACATAAACGGCGACTATAACAAATCTTGTTCCTGATCTTTTAATAAAGATACATGGGCAGACTTAATTATTGGTGAAACCTTACTGTGCAAGGAAATCACTCAGTCTGTTATACCATATTTTACCCGATTGCTTAAGACCATATAATGATCTTTGAAGCCTTACAGAGTAGACGTACCAAGGTCTCTCTGCTATCTCTGGAGGTAATTTATATCCTTCATGGAGTTTCATATAGATTTCTTTATTTATATTGCCATATAGATATGTAGTCACAACGTCCATGAGCTGCATTTCTAGGCTTTCCAGAGATGATAGGCTTAATATAAATCAGAACGTGATCCCATCCATAACAGGGGAATATGTTTGTTCATAATCTATCACCGTTCGTTGGGAAAATCCCTGCGCTACAAGCCGTGCTTTGTAGCGTATGATCTCGTTCTTTTCATTTCTTTTTCTGACGAACACCCACTTATAACCCACAGGTTTTACATCTTCAGGTGTTTGGACTACTGGTCCGAAAACTTTGCGTTTCAAGAGTGAGTCCAGCTCTACTTATATTACCGCGTTCCACTTTGGCCAATCATCTCTGCGTTTACATTCAGCAAGAGATCATGGTTTACTGTCATCGTCGTATACAGTGACGAGCACGGCAATATTGAACAAAAATTCGTCGTCAACGATAGTGCTTTTTCTGTCCAGTACCTCCCCAGTACGTACAAAATTTAATGATGTTTCTCCTATAGTTTCCTCTTCAGGGGAATGCAGGAGGGGAAAGGTAGCTGGTCTGAGTTCAGCATCTTGTGTAGGGTTCATCTTTATTTATCCAGGATTTTTTCTTTTTCGAGGATCTTTGTCCTTCGAACCTGGTGGGCGTCCTCTCTTTAATTGAGGTACAACCGATTCTGTTACCGGTGGATTGCATCCATCTTTGATGATGTCAGTCCTAGCTGGCGTATTGGCAGCAGGGACGTGTGATCTGACAATCTTCTGGTTGTGAGTAAAATTATCTGGTAGTAAATGTATTGTATTCTGAAGATGAAGGATCTTCATGATCTCATCTTCACATTGACTAGTACGCGGATCATAATGAGACAAAGTCTTTGTGTCCCAAGAAATGGTCTCAGAAGCTTCTGGCTTCTTAGACTGTGTGCCTAGTTTTGGAAAAACATTTTCATCAAACTCAGAGTCATTAAGATGTGCTTTAAATGCGTCCCCCATTAGGGGTTCAAGATATTTAATTATAGAGTGTGAATCAAACCTAGATACCCAAACGACGTTGTGGACCCATTTTGGTCCTCTGAGGAGGTGCAATGGGGACGTAGACTGCACAACCAAACACTCTCAAATGAGATATATTCGGAGGTGAACCATAAGCTAGCTGCATCGGCGATAAAATATGGCCACCAGAGGCCGTATCCGGATAAGCGATGCGGCATGCAATATAGCATGGCCCCAAGCATCCACAGGCAACTGAGATTGCATCAGCAATGGACGTGCAATCCATTGCAGTCTCTTTATCAGAGATTCTTCTAACCCATTCTGGGTGTGAATATGTGCTACTGGATGTTCAACTTCGATGCCAGTTGCTTGGCAATAGTCTAGAAAGACTTGAGAAGTGAATTCTCCTGCATTATCAAGACGTAGCTTCTTGATATGGTTATCGGGAAAATGAGCCCATAACTTAATTATTTGTGCCAAAAGCTTTGAAAAAGCTAGGTTGCGGGTGGACAAGAGGCACACATAAGACCATTTTGATGATGCATCCATCAGTACCATAAAGTACCGAAATGAACCACTTGCGGGGTGAATAGGCCCGCAAATATCCACATGTATTCTCTCCACGAAGTTAGGAGACTCTAATCCCACTTTCAATAGGGATGGTCTCGTTATTAATTTGCCCTTGAAACAAGTCAGACATGGAAAATCACCTTTCAGAAGAATCTTCAGGTTCTTCAAGATTATATCCAAAAGATTGGGTGATGATGCGGTGCATCATTGCCGATCCAGGGTGATCAAGTCTGTTATGCCAGAGTTTTAATTCTGGAAATGAAAGAAACTTCTGGTGCACAGTCAAATTAGCTTCTATAGGTTTAATATGAGTATGTTAGAGACTCGACGGGAGTCCCTTAAATCGTTCTAAGACAGTTTTAACCCGTCTTTTTGACGAGTAACATACAGATATTCATCATCATGTATATCTATAGTTTCTAAGTGATATCCGTTTAAACGAATATCTTTGAAACTTAACAGATTCCTACTTGATTTAGGAGAGAAAAGTGCATCTTTTATTATTAGTCTCGTGTTATTTGAGAGCATAATCATTGCTTCACCAGATCCTTCAATTATGTTTGACAGTCTTGAACTAGTAATGACAGGACCATCATAATTATTTAAGCTAATAAAATAGCTTTTTTCTCGAAGGATTGTGTGCATCGAGGCACTGTCCACTAGGCACTCACACTTCATCTATAGATAATGAAATCAAATTTTATTACAATTGAGGGATGTTTTTGAATTTGTCCCATGTGGCAATGTCACATCGCCACATGGGACAACATCCTTAAACCCAAAACTCAAAAAACCCAAAACCCCACCCAACCCTCCCAAAACACACCCAAACCCAAAACACACAAAATCACACCCACGATAAAAAAACCACAAGACAATACACTCACTCATAACCACTCTAATCATTTCCACCCGTTTTTGCACTTATCGAAAAATCCAGTGTGGGTCCCGCGTCCTGATTGTGTGGGTTGGTTTTTGGGGGTGTCCGTGCATTCGCTTCCCTTTTACTATCCAACGCTGCCGACATGCACACCCACGCTTTTCGCTCCTTCCCGATTCTATGCGTGCATTGCGGCTGTATTCGTTTGCGGTTATTTTTGCTCCGTGCACCAAGTGCACGAGCAATTTCTAGTAGTTTAATAAAAGGAAGACATTCATTATTGAAAAAGTAAATATTAACAAACTATAGATGAACTAATGATAACAGATAAAGTAAATGCATAATAGATAAATATGACATCAGTCTAGGAGATCTTCATTCTCGAAGTCATCCAGTGTGAACTTGGATGTCGGCTGGTTTTCCACCAGATTTGTTTCCACGAGAGACTTCAGGCTCACCTGATACAGATCTTGGAGGTGTCGTGGAGTACGACAGTTTCTGGACCAATGTCCAGTCATGCCACTTTTATGGCATTTGTCCTCCTAATTATTCTTGGGAATAGACGTCTGTCCAGTGTTCTTTTTCTTCCACTGGAGTTTCTTCTTTCCCTTATTGTTGTTGCTCTGGGAAGGGATGTTGTGCTGGGGAGGACCTTTGGCCTGCCACTTAGGGGCTTTCCCTTTGTTGAATTTTCCTTTCTGTTTGTTCTTCTGCTTTTGGGAAGAAACTCTGTGAGCCTCAGGGAGAGAAGCCTGCAGGGCGTAGGTTATGGGTGGCCAGTAGTAAGTCTCTGCTCTGCTCCGCCATGAGAAGGCAGGAGTGCAGGTCAGAGTACTTGCTGAACTTGCGTTCACGATACTGTTGCGTGAGGATTGCATCCTTCTCATGGAAAGATGTGTAAGCCTTTTCCAGCATGCGTTCTTCCGTCACTTGTTCACCACACAACTTCAGGTGTGAGGTGATATTGTGAAGTGCTGCGTTATACTCAGTAACGGACTTGAAGTCCTGTAGGCGGAGATTTTTCCACTCATAACGTGCACGTCGGAGGATCACATCTTTCTGATACTTATATATGTCCTCCACTGTAGTCCACAACTCTAGTGGATCTTCTACAATTAGATATTCGGCCTTCAGGATCCTATCAATATGTCGCCTGATATAGATTATGGTTTTTGCCTTATCTACATCAGAGACTTTTGGTGTAAAAGCTGCCTCAGCAGTGACCGTTGCCGTGGACACAGGAGTAGAGATTGAGGCCATTAGGCCCTGTGCGCGCAAGTGGAACTTCAATTCCACATGCCAGCTCAAATAATTCTTTTCAGTCGTGTCGAGAACTTCAAAGTCGACGCTCGCTATTTTTGCCATATTATCTGTTCATTTAAAATAACATGAATTAATAATAAAGCATATTAAAAATTCTTGTAAAATCATTAAATTAGTTGCGTGGATTGGCCAGTCACCATATAATAAAGTCCAAGGTCCATAAGTTATACTGTCTAGAGAATACAAAAGACTAAAATGTAAGTTATACTGTCTAGAGAATACAAAAGACTAAAATGGAAAAGTACAACTTGGAAACACATTGGGGTCCCTGCAATTTTGCAATTTGGCCTCCGTCTTCAAGGAAAGAAACTCCGGTCTTTGGCTTTATATAAATTATATCATCACTACAATTTCTCTCAAAAAGGAAAAGAAAATGCGAGGAATATATAATGGTGACAAACTGGCCGATCCAAAACCACAACGTAATTTATTAAAGATCCACGCAATTTATAAATTATGCAACAAACACAGGCATAAATATTTACGCAACATCACATGTAATAAATTTATATGGAAAAATTAAAATATTTAATAATTACTTGGGCCACGTGGAGACATATCATGCACCATTAGGTTAGATAACTAACGACAGAGCGATCTCAGGACCTTTCATAATTATTAAACATAAAAATACTAATTAATCCAAATGTAATAATAATGCAAATAGTGATGTTATTGATATTATATGGACCAAAAACAGAAATCATCCCAAAAAGAATATATTAATGCAACACATCAATTATCCAGATTTTTCAGATTTTTTCAGTAATGTTCTGGTATTTCCTGATATATATCCAGATTTAATTTGATTTTTCTGAGTTAAAATTATATTTAAAACAAAATGCTAATATACCCCAATTATTAAATAAAAGCCCTTAAGCTTGTCGCAGGTTTCAGGCCCAACAGCCAAAAGATAATCTTTATTTTTATTTTTAATAAAGGGGTTAAAGGGCTATTAGCCCATATATTCAGTGTTGCAAAATAATATTCCTAACCCTATCCCTAAGGTTGAGGATTAGATACAGCCCCCAAAACAATGAAATTGAGAACAATTTCATCTCCCCCAATCCCCAATCCTCAATATTGTCATCTCCCCTAATGCGCTGGTTCAGAAGCCCCCCTCCCCACCCCCCCAACCCCCACCCCCCACCCACCCCCCCACCCACCCCCCCCCCCCCCCCCCCGACGACCGGGGGGGTGGCACAGCAAGGAGCCCCCCCCAGAGGGGGGCGACGCATCAGGAGCCCGTCGGGGGGGGGGGGGGGCACAGCAAGGAGCCCCCCCCCCCCCCACACAGGGGGGGCGACGCATCGGGAGCCCGTCAGGGGGAGGGGGTAGCGTGTTGAGGATGCACCCCTTCCGACGGGGGGCGGGGCTGCCGAAGCCCCCCTGGGGGGTTTGCTTGGCCGAGGAGGCACCCCTTCCTTCGGGGAGGGGGGTGCTCTCAGGGGGGATCTATTGTGTACCCAATTGGCTTAAACAATTTCAAAATGTATAAACAATTTGAAATTTGACATGCGCAAGTTGTGGAGATGATGGAATTTGGGGGAATTTTTTTCGTTTTTAATTGTTTTTATTCTAATTTTGATATGTTGATTTGAGTAATACAATCAGCATACATATGTAATAAAATAGAATGTGGTCCATAATCTATATCTACGGGATTTGAATTTTACCTCTAGATCAATGATCTAGGGAAGAACAAAAAAATCCATAGATAAAAAAATATAATCCCCGCTCCCGTAATGCTGTGAAGGTAATCAATCAATTTTCGTTGCAAGAGCTTTGCCGCAACTACAAGATTCCTTCGCAAGAGGGAGAAATTTGTGGGGAAGATGAAAAATATGTGGGTCAAAAATTTTCTTCTCTAGAGTATGATCGTGTTAATAACGTGTTTGAAGAGATTAACCATTGCCAATAGCCCATGGTCTCATTTTACTATTTCATCATATGAAAAGGGGAGACCAATAGTCTCTAGTATACCAAAGGTTCACTCCACTACCAAGTAGTGGAGTGTTATGGTGGATAATGAGGGAGGGGAGACCATAAGTCTCCCTCGCGCATAACATCAAACATATACAAAATAATAATAGCAATAAAGGAAATCAAAACACAATATTGAAGCTGTATCCTTCGATGTTTTATATAGAATAAAGTTCATTTATTATCGATTTATGCGTTACAAAATTAAAACAATTTATTTTTGGAACTTATCCAACTAAGTTGATCCTAATCCAACATTGGGCTTATATGCGATAAATAATTATATGGTGCTACACTGTCATATTAAAGCCAAATGTATAAGTGATCTCATTTATTATGTTAAGTGAGCTTAAATGAGTCATATAGGTTGTAGGCCTTTATGTGTGGCGACTATTGGGCTTCAATTCGTTGATGGGCCGAATTGGAAACCCTAGGGCTAAGGAGGCTAGCCCATATATATATATATATATATATATATATATATATATATATATATATATATATATATATATATATATATATATATATATATATATATATATATATATGTGGGGTCATGATCCCTGGAGCACATGAACAAGATAGCCGTCTTTTCTACGTCCCGTCGCTAGAAGAGAAACCGGGAAAAAGCCAAAGTATTTCTCCAACGGTTGATTCGTGCTGTTCTGGAAGATCATCCGCTACGTTACCGTCAGGATCTCTTTCAGACTATTAGCGATGGATTCAGGTACGCTTCCGCAAATCAGAGAAGGTAACGTTTTAAGATTCAGCATGTGTTTTATCTAGATTGTTATTTGCATGGTCTTGCTTAATGATTAATCTAGTTCTTTAGTTTCTACAAGTGGTATCAGAGCTGCCATGCTTGGATCTCAAGATTTTGCTTGCTCGTGGATTTAGATCTGATAAAAATAGTTTTTTAATCTGTTGGATTCAAATCTGGATGTTTTATGGGGTTTTTGATTGTTTTTCCTGTTTAAATAAACTCTAGATTGGGGCAGCCCGCTGGTCGCCGGCCACCAGCCGCCGCCCAACTCAGATCAAGAGAGGATCATCATCAGCGGTTCGCCAGCGCTCGACACCGTGAGGAGAGGGGGTGGCCTGGCCGCCCCCTTCAGGAAGAAAGCAGGCACCTTTTGGCGCCTGCCGCGGATCAGGAAAAGGAGGTGGTCAGGCACCGCCCCCGTCGAAAAACAGAGTGGGCGACGCCCTGCCTCCCCCAGTCGGAAGGGGCGGCTCCACCGCCCCTCGTTGGGAAAGCAGGCGCACATGGCGCCTACTGCGGGGAAGAAAGGGGGCAGCCCAGCCGCCCCCGGTATGTGGATCGGGCGCCGACTCTTCGCCGGCGCCTGATGCAGGAGAAAGGGGGCGGCCCAGTCAACCCCCCCGTCGGAGCAGAGCAGGCCCCGATCTGGGGCCTGCCACAGTTGATCAGGGGGCGGCACCCCCTACCGCCCCCGTCGAGCTTAAAGGGGGCGGCGGGGGCGGGGGCGGGGGCGACGGCGGCCGCCCCTCATCAAACCCTGACCCTTAGCCCTTTGGGCCGGCCCACAGCAATTTTCTGAGTTTAAAAAAATTGCTGTTATTTTTAAAGGGGGAAGGCTGGGCTAACAGTGGGCCTGTTTTGGGCTCTTTTGGGTTATTTGGATATTATGAACTCTTTAGGGCTATATAAACACTATTTTGGGCTTGTTTCTTAAGAATATTAACACAAATATTGTAAATGAAATAATAATTTTTTAAATACATATATATTTCCATTGAGGCAAAATTTTGTGTTAAAATAGTTTAAATTCACTTTTAGGCATGCTACACTATATATATTTCGAAATGATTGTAATTAAAGCAAAACCCCACCAAAGTGGGCTCTATTGTAGCGATTGCTTTTATTTCGATATATAAAAAGCTACGGACATACTTTGTATGTAAATTTACTGCCTAAAATTTTAAATTTAAATTCGTTAAATGAGTAAATAAATGGTTATGTGTGTATATATATTTTCTTTAAGCCCAATTTGTGTGTTAAATTATATTCGTTCCATTTTAATTCTTTTAGGCATTCTTTATCTTATTTATACGTTCCAAAATAATTTTAATTATTATGAGACCCCACCAAAGTGGGCTCTACTATTAAATTATTATTATTTCGGAATGTAAACGGATAAATACATACGTTGTATGATCAGTTACCTGAATGAATTTTAAATGGATCGACGGAGTAAATAAAAGGTTTTCATATATATTTACATTTGAAATTTATTTTCATTGTTGGGCACATTTGGTTACATGTTTCGAAATAATTTTAATTATTACGGGATCCCACCAAAGTGGGCTCTAGAGTTAAATCATTATTATTTCGGAATGTAAATGGTTAAATACATACGTTGTATGATTGGTTGCCTAATATTGAATTTAAATTGGATTGAAGGAAGAAATAAGAGGCTTTAGTACATATTTCTTCTCAAATATAAATTTTGTGTTAATAGTGCTAAAATAAATTAAATTCGAAGTTTATGGCATAAAACAATATATATATTTCGATATATAACAAGATGACTTCATACATTAGTATGAAAATTCAGTTTGCCTAAATTTGAATTTAATTTAAGACACAAAATTCAAGTGTTTTTTAGGGAGCAAATAAAAGGCTTTAACATATATTTCTCCTCAAGGATAAGTTTAAAAGGCCTTAAGGAATTTTGTGCACTAACCATCAAGTAAATGACCTTAAAGAAATTTGACACATTTTATAGTTATATATAAAATGGGATAGGGTGTATATTAGTATACATAACTTTCTATGTATGTTCATATACACATTAGTACACATATATACCCCATTTTTAAAAAGAAAATTTGTGTTGAATCTATGAATTTTATTTAACTCAGAATAATGGTTTAAAGGCGAAATATTAGGTTCTTATATATATTTCCACTAATAGAAATCTTTTTTTGTGTTAAATTCAGTTTAGTTTCAATTTCAAATTTTTGGCACAATAAATTATATATATTTCGAATGGAGATTAGTTGGATCATCAACTCACCAAAGTGTGTTTTCTTGTGAAGATTGGTTCTAATCTCGAAATATAACATGTTAAATACATACTTTTATATGAAAATTTTGGTTGCCTTAAAATTGATTTTGAATAAAAGTGGACTTGAATATTTCCACTTAAAGTATAAATTCATGTATTAAATTGCATCATAGATTCAAATTTTCTAAAGGTATATATTTTTTAAATGACTTCGTGCAATCATCATCTCGCCAAAGTGGGCTCTGTTGTTTGCATTATTTCATTTCATAAATATAAAAAGAATTTTATGTGCCCATGATTTCGTAAGAATGTTAAATCGGCCCAAAGGAAGATTACCATTCTATATCATTTTATGCGCACCTGTGGCAATAGACAAGGTGATGATTAGTGAGTTCAATGCATGCAAATTTAATTCAGCCCAAAGAAAGTTTTATTTTTGGCATGTTATTATTGTCATTATCTGATTGCTACAACAAGATGTCAATGACTAGTCAATAGATTATCCAAAGATAAATGTTGGGCTAGTGGGTGATGTCTTGAGATAGGAAAATATCATTAATTTGAATTTGGTGTTGTTTTGTTTAATACTCATATGAACATGTTACAATTGTTTTCTTGTTCTCTTTTTCAGCTATTATTCCTGAAAATTTTTCTGATCACCTCAAATCTATTCCAGTACTTAATGGTTCTAACTTCAAGGCATGGAGGGAAAATCTTTTGATAATCCTCGGAGTCATGGATCTTGGTCTGGCATTGAGGACTCATAGTCCCCCAACACTCACTGATGAGAGTACCTTTGATGAACAGAGGGAGATGGAAGAGTGGAAGAGATCAAATCGCATGTGCCTAATGCTTGTGAAGAATGCCATTCCAGAATATCTCAGGCGCTCTATTTCAGAGAAAATTGCCACAGTTAAATGGTTCCTTATTGAGCTTGAAAAGAGGTTTGTCAAGAATGAAAAGAGTGAGATTAGTACACTCTTGACAAACCTAACTTCAATGAAATTGAAGGTAAAGGAAACATCAGGGAGCACATATTGAAGATGTCTAATATTGCTTCAAGGTTGAAAGCACTTGAGCTAGACCTCTCTGAGGATCTGCTAGTGCATTTTGTTTTAATATCTCTTCCATCATAGTTAAGCCAGTTTAAGATGAGCTACAATCTGAAGGATGAGACTTGGTCTCTGGATGAGCTCATCTCATACTGTGTCAATGAAAAGGAAAGGCTTAAGCAAGAGATGACAGAAAGCACTCACCTGACCTCCGCCTTCAACAAAAGGAAGAATGATACTGAAGCTGCAGATACATCTTCTCAAAAGAAACAACAAAAGGAACTGAAAAGTTCAGAAGGTAATGGTTGTTTCTTCTGTTGAGCTGAAGGGCATGTAAAGAAGAACTGCACAAATTATCATGCTTGGCGTGCTAAAAAGGGTATGTTTCTTTAAGTTGGTTTAATTCTAAGTTAATTTCTTTTCCTGCAAACTTTGGTACTTATAGATACGTGATTGAAAGATCTTGGTATAACCATTTACATCATTGTGTCTATGCAGGATTGCCTAAGATGCCAAGAGCCAAATGATGGTGAAAGATACATCGATATGGGCAATGGCAAGATGGTTCAAGTAAAAGCAAATTGAATTTAGATTATTTCTTTTAAAGGCAAGATTGTATTTGAATTTTATGAAACTATTATGTACTAACGGAATTTGGATTTCTATTTTTATTTTGAACAAATTCGGTTATCATTGTTCAATTATGAATGGAAAATTTGGTTGTCTCATGATTCAAAATCAGTTTATTATGGTTCTTCAAAAGTTCATTATAATCTTCATTTATATGGAAATGTTGCTTCATTTATTGAATTTCTGCATTTAAGTACATCTGTTATGAAGAAAGAATTAACAATTTAGAATTCAGCTATTTGTTTAATTGCAGCTTATACCCTTAATAAAGTTTCAACAAATGAATCACTTGCATGTTTGGAGATGTCCTAATCCGGTCCAACTAAGTTAAGGCCTTATAAGCCTAATACAGAAACTGGACATATTGCTACTGATTTTCTAGTTTTGTTGAATAGTTTAAATACTGATATTTGTATGATTTTACATAATCACACTATTAAGTTAGTTTACGAATTAGAAAATGCACCCATATTTGAGGGTGCTGAGTTTGAGGAGGGGAATTTAGTTAGTGACATTACTCTTGAAGAGGATTATATTCTCACAGGTATTGTTGGCATTGTTCAGAATGGCATTCCTGACATTGTTCAAGACACAATAAATTCAAGATAATGTCGTAATTCATCCTATTCGGGAAATTGTTCATAAGGACAAACTCTGGCACCTCAAATAACTAATTGCCATTTCAGGAAATCCATTAAAGAGTTGAAATATTACATTTTAATTCTCAAGAACATATGGTTGACATTAGGATGATGGAAGTTCGACTTACATCAAGTCATAAAAGTTCTACATCTTTAAAATGGTTTAATGTATTAATTAAGAAAGTCTTTGAATGATACTTAAAATCTTTTCTCATTGCCATAATGATTGAAACCTTTTGATGAGAAAAAAATTTAAAGCGTATCACTCAAAGACTTTATATGGAAAAGAATGCATTAATTGTAAAAAGACTTTCTATTCAGTTTTCATGAAAGACTCTGTAAGGTTTATAATGACATTAGCAGAGCATTTCTATATCGTTAATGATATATTAAATTTCATTAAGTGATCACCTCGTTCCTTTTTGAGATGATGTTTAATGATGTTATATATCTTAAGTTCTGTGGGAGCATGTAATTTATATAATATCTATGTGGTAATGAATGTTAAGTTCTGTGGGAGACAAGTTTAGTCTCATTGATTGCCCCGAGAATCTACTTCAAAAGATTCCCTATATCTCACCAATAGGAAGTCTAAAGTATGCTCAGTTTTATATGCATTTGGTTATTGCATATATTACCTGTGTGTTGGGCAGATTGTTAAGTTCATGAGTATACCATTTGACAGCAGCCAAATGGGCCTTATGGTATTTATGGAGAACAAAATGGTTACATGTTCAATGATCAGTAGCCAAAAAGGTTTGAGATCATTTTGGTATACTGACTCTGATCATTTATTGGATGCAAAGAATGTATGAAAATCTATTTTAGGTGCCATCTACTAGAAGAGATCTAAATGGTCCCTTTTATATAGTCTCCTCTGACATGGCTTTAGATTTCATATTATATTATGTGACATCCAAATAATGAAATATATCTGCATATTTTGTCACTATGTTGCAAATCAGGGATGGTGTTGAAACACCGCACAGTTTATTTAGTGATAGTGAAGTCTGCAGTTTTATATTCCAGCAACGACAGGAACACGACAAAGTTTAAATATTCAGAGATCAAGTTCCTAGATTGTTGATTAATAATTCGGAGTGTATAATTGTTTAATGAGCACATCGAAACAAACCACGTAATTACAGATCCATTGTACTAAGGAAATGTCATACAAAAGGTTTTGTGAGCTCGCTACTCATTTGGATTTCATTTCATTAAGAACATTCAGTTTTGTGGGAGTTTGTTCTTTTGGGTGCTCATATGATAGACAAAATTAAGTCTACAGTTTAAGCATGAGGTTATTTTCTGATTAGAAATAAAGTTTTTCGGTTCAGTTCGGCTTCACTCTGATTTTGGTTTGTTCATGATCTCACTAAGGTTATGGAGGATCAGTTGGAAATAAAAATGTTAGATCACATTACATGTAATTTCCATGCTACACATCCACTTCATAATCCATGTCATTCTTTTGTATTAGCATGGTGACCACTGATGGGTCGAGCTGCAATTGCTGCGGCGAAGATCTCTTTGATCCCTTGCTAATCTAATTGATGGACCGGATTTTTTTTTGACTCATTAAAGAAATGACAGTAAGTTAAGATCTTATTTAGTTGTACGCACAACAAAATATAATTATAAAGTTTAGCAGATAGCCCAAGTGAGAGATTGTTGGAACTTATCCAACTAAGTTGGATCTTAATCCAACAATGGGCTTATATGCGATAAATAATTATATGGTGCTACACTGTCATATTAAAGCCTAAGTGATTTCATTTATTAAGTTAAGTGGATTTAAATGAGTCATATAGGTTGTGGACCTTTATGTGTGGCGACTATTGGACTTAAATTCGTTGATGGGCCGAATTGGAAACAATAGGGCTAAGGAGGCTAGCCCGTGTGTGTGTGTGTGTGTGTGTGTGTGTGTGTGTGTGTGTGTGTGGTCATGATCCCTGGAGCACATGAACAAGTTAGCCGTCTTTTCTACGCCCCGTCGCTAGAAGAGAAACCGGTAGAAAGCCAAATGATTTCTCCAACTGTTGATTCGTGCTGTTCTGGATGATCATCCGCTACGTTATCGTCCGGATCTCTTTCAGACTATTAGCGATGGATTCAGGTACGCTTCTGCAAATCAGAGAAGGTAACGTTTTAAGATTCAGCATGTGTTTTATCTAGATTATTATTTGCATGGTCTTGCTTAATGAGTAATCTAGATCTTTAGTTTCTACATTTATGTGTTACAGAATCAAAACTGATTTGTGTTATAGAATCCGATTTATATGAATGCTTGAAAAAATCAAAATTGAAAATATGTCAAAGGGATTATTAATTTATACTAACTATATAGTAACACATTCTAGTAAGTTGTTAAATCCTTAATTAATTAAAAAAATCAAACTTATATTCAATGGAATACTAATGATGAATAGATAATTAAGCAAGCAAAACCACAATAGCATAGTTTGGCTTTAGAATTGAGGCCATTTACTTTCTTACTGCCGATCATCTTCAATAAAATAACAACTAAAAATGCAATATACATATTAACAATCACATGTAACCAATCCAACGAATATTCACCCTCAAAAAATTGCAACTAAATACTTTTAAAATCAATGAATCTGCAAGTATACGTACCCAAATTTTGCTCTCATTCAGTAAATGAATCATACAAGTGTAGATCCTAATTTTTTATATCATTTAAAAAATGAATCTGCAAGAATGAATAATGAATCTTAGTTCTATATCACTCAAAAACTCAATTTTTGCTAGAAATTAAATTAAGGTCTAAATCAGAGCCCTACATTTGTATCATCCAGTTCTATATATCATTCAAAGCACTTTGATATTAAGCCCTAAATTTGTATGTCTCTTCATCTGAGTTTAGGCCCACAAATCTTAGTTCTATCTATCATTCAAAAACTAAATTGGTATCAACCAAGAACCCAAAACTCAAAAACTCAATTCAATTAAAATTAAATCTCCCCTTTCTTATCTATACACACACACACATACCAAGCTAGCACACACAAATTAAGGACACTACACTATCATAATTCAGAATGGAGTATGATTATTACTTGTCATCATCGTCATGAAAGTCTGAGCCAAAAAATGTTAAAATAGTATGAAAAAGGAATGTTGTACCAAGATCGAGGCCACTCCGTGGATCACGGTAGCATTGCCATGTGAGGATGAGACTAGCGGCAATTACAAGCGACGATTTTTTGTGGAGTCTAAGATGGTTTGTGTCAATGGCACAACCGCAAAGCCATATGCTAATTTGCTCTAAGTTTGGGGGTTTATCATAGTGGGCTTTTAGATTTTAATTTGAACTTAATATTATATAAACATCATTGGCCCAAGAGCTTACCCGGGCTGTAGCCCACCTTAGCCTAAGAGTGGCTCCGCCCCTTGTTGTGTGTGTTTATATAAAACAAATGATATTACATGTTAAGCCCCGTAAACAACCTCAAAAATTTTATCTTGTAATTTTTTCGGAGTATCGAAACCATTTATTTTGATGTTCATATCTTATAACCCAAAACATCGAATTTCGGGTGAACACAATGGATTTTGCACATTCATCCACTCGTTGCAAAAGTTCTATTCATGCAAAACCATTATATTTATGACAGTTGGATAAAAGGGCGGGGTTTGAGCCAAATGTGATATCCAAAAACCAAATCCATCTTCTTTTGGTGCAAAAACAAGACCAGATGCCCAAACACCAAAGAAGAACCACAATGCCTTCTTATACAACAATAACATATATAAATAAGAAGTATGTATATCACAATGTGGTGAAAGAAAATGAAAATGTTTCATTTTATGCCAATATGCAAGCATCACATTTTACGCATGCCAAGAAAAATATTTCTACACGCATGCATGCCACATACGTCCCTCTTGCTAAGGCAAAATCCTTGCATGTGAATTCTATGAGTTTATGGATACCCACTAATGTTAGTGTGCAAGAGAGAAACGTTTACATAAACACCTTGGTTAGGGATGTAATTACTTCATGAGATTATGTTAGGAAGTCAAACTTTTCTTGGGTTTGGTTCCCTAATGTATAGGTCCTCACATATATGCATGCATGCATGCATAGGTAGTATGCTTAATTGATTATGCTTTGCGTACCCATCAATTGTGTGATTTTTCATGCTTTTGAAAAAAATTCAAACTTTTCATTAACAAGGGACCTAGGGGGAATTTATGTCATATATTCAATTTTTATTCATGTACTAGTCATAACCAGTGACCGCGAGCACGGTTCACTTAATATTTTCCCCCGCGAAATCTTTGTTAACCAAAAAAAAATATTTCCACAGCTAAAATTTAAAAGAACAACAAATTAGCGTAAACATATTTAGCGGCACGTGCGTCTTCGGCGCGGAACAAAAAATTCGGCACGGGTGCCTTCGATACGGAACAACAAATTCGGCGCGGAACAAAAAATTAGCGTAGAACAACAAATTCGACGCGGGCGCCTTTGGCGCGAACCAATAAATTAGGCGCCTTTGACGCGGAACAATAAATTAGGCGCCTTCAGCGCATAAACCGTGCCCGCGGGTACGGTTCACTTGAGATTTTCCCCCCGCAAAATCTTTATTTCCCAAAAAATTATTTCCACAGCCAAAATTTAAAAGAACAACAAATTAGTGTGAATATATAATTCAATGCTAGTATTACTTTTCCTTATTTTTGTTATAAATATTGTAAATTAAATTACATAAATGCATGTCTGTTCAATTTCCAAGACCTCTTAAATTCAAAGATATCGAATTTCACAAAATTAAATGAAGATTTATTTCTCCAAAAAGTTCTCTCCAAAATACAAAATTTTTCCCTCCCAAAATTTTCCCAAACTCTCATCTCAGCCGTTGATTTCCTAAGATTAAATCTCAACCACCCTTCTATCAACCTATTTGTCATAGTCAGCCCTAGGATTCAAAAACTGTTGTCAAATGTAATATAGATATGACATATATAGAGATTTTATACTATATGTATTTTTCAAATTATTTTGAATCATAATTTCATCTTTTTGATGATTTTGGGATATTTCCAAACGTTGTATGATATTGTTTCAATTTCATCTTGACATTGTTTATTATTGGTATGATTATTTTTTCTAAAACAATGTCATGTATCAATGTTTATGTGTGATGTCATATATCAATGCATTGATACAATTTTGTTCCATAACTCCATATTTGTATTGGTTCATAGAGTCAAAATTTTAACACATTCTATGATCCAAGGGGAGCTTGGTATAGTGAATGATACCCACCTTAAATTTTATATTTGGTATCATACACTTCTGTTTCCTTATGTCTATTGTCATTTTTTGGGGGAAGAATATATTCCATGTCAAGGGGTTGTTATTGTAAGGACCGTCTATCCCTTCCAATGCTAACAATACACACTAGAAGGGTGGTCAATAATGTAATGGCAATAAATTGTGCAATTAAAAATTAAACTTGCAAATGCGGAATTATAAATGCAATATGAGAATAATTCACACAACCAATGCAAACACAAACACAAGATTTTACCATGGTTCCCCAAACTTGGGTACGTCCAGTCACACCAAATATCCATTATTGTTCTCACATAGAGAGTGAATACAATCTCACAAAGAGATACCTCACACAGAGGATTTGGATTCTCATACAGAGAAATCCTTGCTCTCACACAGAGAGACTTTAACTCTTACATAGAGAATACTCAACCAACCCTATACAAGGACTAACCACACACACACACACACACACAGAGTAACTAGCTCTCACAAAGAAAGCTAAGGTTTCAACGTACACAAAGATGAAATAAATACTCTTGCATATGCCTTGAGATGAACTTACTCAAATGAAGATGAAGGCATGGAAGAGGATATCCAAGTGATGAGATTTGCTTGAATACACTTGGATTATTTACCTTGAGCTAAGCTTCAATGCATGAAGAGAGAATGCTCATGAGAGGGAAATGAGAGAGATTAGGAGTGGCAATAAATCTCTTAATGATTTGCAATAGTGTCTAGAGTTCTGTAAGAACTAAGCCCACTCCTATATATAGGAAGCCCCAAAACCCCCATAAAACCGAAGGAAAAAGCCAAGAGAGAAAAGCCGCAACGACTATAATCTGGGATTTTACGACAACAACGGGCCACTATATAAGAATCGACAGTCGACTGATCAACGACTATATTATACCAATGGCTATAATCCGAGCCAGGCAGGAGGCAACTGTAGAAGACTACACAGGCGCATGTACTATGTGCAGGTGACTGTAAAGACTTCGTCAGGTGATTGTCACATGGTGTCACGCCCCGCTTCCCAAAAATGTGGAGGCGAGACGTGAGAAGGTCCGCACAAACTTGAAGCTGTGAAGCTCCAAGTCTGATAAGCGTATAAAAACACTTATTATGGCAAGTCCTTGCAAATGCGATACGAAACAAAGATACCAATAAGAAAATGAGACAATAAGCAATTTATTGAATCTCTGAATATCCATAAATAAATTACAATATCACAGAAAAGCCACCAGGCTAAAAGAAAGAGTCTAAGGCCTAAACATGGCCAACAAAGTATAACATACATACAAGGGTGCCACGCACCAACAACTAACAACAAACCTAGACAAAGAAGTGAACACGAGCGGTCTCCAAGACAGGCCCCTGGTGTCCACTCACCACCACAGCAAACATCAGCATCAGCAACACCATATCCCCTGCAACAAAGCTCTGGCTCTGGGTCTAACATGTGACACCCAAAAGAGAGAGGGGCACATGTCAGCAAGTCTGGAAAGACTTGTGCAAGGAAACTGAAAGGAAGGTAAACTAGCAACCTAGCACTTATAATATTAAGCAATGACATGACAGTTTAGTTTGATGCAGCAGTTTAAAAGAGAGACAAGCACGCACGATGTAGCGAAAGCTACCAATTCACTAATCACTTTTCACTGTTTATCACTTAGTGCATAGAGAGTCCACCTGCTGGCCAGCTCATGGCTCAGGCCGCTTATCTCTATCACTATTTATCACTTATCACGATTATCACTGTTTAACACTTAGTGCATAGAGAGTCCACCTGCTGGCCAGCTCGTGGCTCAGGCCGCTTATCTCTATCACTATTAATCACTTGAACACTAGAGATTTCGCCTGCTGGCCGGAGTGGCGGATCAGGCCAACTCGGGGCTCAGGTGGCCGCTTATCTCTTACCCCACCCATATGTGTCGAGCGTTGGGGTTTCCAACTACAGGGCTCGCTTCTGGAACACGAGCCTGGAAAATAATAGTATTGTAGCGTGTGCTACGCAATCACGATGACAAATCAATATGCATTGCCAGTAACAGATAATTGCGTACCGTTAATTGAATTTAAATGTGACAGGCAAAATGCAATGACATGATCATATTCGCGTACCGTTAATTTAAAGTAAATGTGACATACAAGCATGATGAAGGTGACGGACCAAGCTTCGTTGTCAAGCTAGGTCAATGGCGTCTAAACGGCTATCCTTTCACCGTCTAGTCTCTTTTACGCTAAAGCAAGGGAAATGGCCTAAGACATGGCCCAATTCAAGAGTTGCAAGTTTCACTTGCCTAGCACCGAGGAAGACGATCGCGAAGGTTCGTCCCACAAGCGCTAATCTACGGGGAAGGGAATCGCTGTCATGGAGAAACAATCATCAAACAACATCCATTATTACTAGGGTTTCACAAATATCAAGTGTGGGTTATGAGATTATTAAAGGAAGAATACTACCCGTGAAGAAGCGGAGGAACGACGCCGGGAACTATGGCGACGGAAGAACGATCCGGCTCAGATCTGGAAATGAGGGAAAACCCTGGAGAAATGGGGTTTGATGTGGATTTTGGGGGTTTGATGAAAGATTGAGGAAGATGAGAGGTAGGATATGTGAAATGAGGGTTTGGATGATGATGGATGAGCTTGGGATGAAGGAGGAAGGGTTTGGGGATGAAGGGGGATGATTTGGGGAAGGAGGAGGTTCAGGAGAAGAGAGGGAAGAGAAGAAAACGATTGGGGGTTTATATAGAAAATCGTGTGGTGGCTAGGGCAAACTAGGGTTTCCTGGGCTGATTAGTCGGTCAAAGAAGGATTGCTGACCGACTAGTTTGGGAACTAGTCGGTCGGTTGATCAACGCAGACCGACTAAGAGTAAACAGTAGCTCGCTCAGGAAAACTGGACTATGAGTTAGTCGGTCTGTGAAGGCTTGTCAACCGACTAGTTTGAGAACTAGTCGGTCGGTGAGTGTTCATTGACCGACTAAAGCCTGAATTCTGAGAGAGATCATGGAAATGAGAGTTAGTCGGTCTGAGAAGGATTCCTGACCGACTAGTTTAGCATCTAGTCGGTCGAAAGATGTTCTTAGACCGACTAAAGATAAACAGTAACTCCTGAATTATAATCAAAGCCCACTAGTCGGTCCATTAAGGATTGCCGATCGACTAGATTGAGATCTAGTCGGTTGGTTCTCCTTCTTGAACCAACTAACGTGCACGAAAAGTGCCGATTCGAAGCGCGAAGCTTCGGGAAGATTTCTATGGCTTCTAGGATCGATTTATACTCTAAGATATGATCGATATGAAGCTCGTCACGAGTGACTTACTCCGAGTTCAATGATTCTAAGGAAGAACCTAGAAGATCACATCATAAGGAATGAAAACGAAAGCTAGGAAATCTCAACGAGATGAATGAAAGCGAGAACTATGGAAATGGAAACCACACAAGGAGAGAACCCACCATCACAAGCAAAACACACTGATAGTCCAATCATACAAAAACCAGTCGTTACATCCTACCCACCTTAGAATAAAGTCCGTCCTCGGACTTCCTAACATATATATAGTCGCTCTGGTAACTACCCTCAACCAATATCACATCATAAATTCAACCAAGTACTTTCATTTCGAGTGCTTATATATATGCACCAGAAATCAAATATTACTACCACTACACACATATTTTCACGCACATAGTTCACTCATACTTATTATAGTCAATCAATTTCATACACGTATTTCAATCACATATATATAGTCAATATATTTATACAACAATAAACACTTATTACTTACTATAAGAAAATAACCAAGCCTCTCTTATTTGAAAATAATTTCACATTTATTTAGTCATTCAAATACATGCAAATATTTCACCCTATTTTCACCTCACATATAGTCCTATAACTATATATTGGTATAGCCACCCACAATCGTGTGCGTAACACAACCAAGCACAAACAACCCAAACACCATACATACATCATCCATCATTATTCATCACCACATACAATTATACCAAGGTACATAGAGTATACCCACTCAAGCTTGAGTGAGACTCAAATCATAGCAGGGCATTTATATGCGTAACACAGTATCCATACACATACCAATACAACTCCAAGGCATACACATCCACGTATCACATATTTTCACACCATATCCATCCATTTATAATTACCATAACAACACATCAACTACATACAAGTTTAAGAGATGCAATAGTCGGGTATACCTCCTGATATACACGCATACGACATCTCATAAAACAAGTAGTACCAATCAAAATTATCATTCTGTTATCATACGTATATCACATCATACTCAAGCAGAAAATTACCTACAGACAACATACAAATGCCAACACCCATACCACTATATACACACCACGAAATCAACACTACGACGACATAACCACTTAACTAATGGGCCCACCAAACCATAACAAGGTTGACACAGGCAACGACAAGCTCTATGGGCTAGACAATAGGAAAGAAATTGAAATCAAAAGCGTAACGAATAGAAGGATCGAAAAGCCTGAAAACGGTCGTGTAATGATGTAATGATGCTCCATTAGGACACATAGAAAATAGTGTAATTAACATATTCTAAAATACGAAAAGTTTGAAAACCGTTATACTTCAAAAGTTGGAGTCCCTTTTCGTATAAAAATATTTAGAGGTCGATAAAACAAATTGGTTGAAATAAGTTTGAGTCGAATATACATAATAGGAGGAAACGGTTTATTGGCTTACATAAAGTCATTAAAAAGGAAGTAAATCATTTACACGAACCTTGAGGTCGTAGTTTAGAAAATATTACTCAGTAGTAACTTAATACCGTTTGCAAGGTTTGAAATGAAATGAAATTAATTGAAAAATTTAAACTCAGGTTGAATGCTTTCAAAATCCTTAAGCCAGGGAAAATTTAAAGTAATCAATATTGAAACTACTTTTAGAGGAATCAGGATTTGCCAAAAAGAGACTGTTTTACACAAAGCTCTTAACATACGAGCTAATGAGCCTAGCACTGATATAAAAATATTCGAAATTCGATTTAGTTTAGAAATTTTCTAAAAGCATGTATGGTGAACGGAAAACTTAGTAGTATGTTTAGTATGTTTATCAAAATTCGTAATAAGCTTTTAAAACCAAATTACGGAAGGTCCAGATCAGAAAATGGTTACGAAAACATAATTTTCCAAAAATTGAAATAGAGAAAATGTTGAACATATCCTTGGTTTGTTGAAAGCTGAAATCATGTGTGACTTGGAAGGTATATTAAGGGAGTGTGATGAATCATTTGAACGACATAAATAAGAAAGGAAAAACTTTATAAATCGAATTTGGGAAAAATTAGTAAGCTCAGAATTTAAATTGATATATGAAAAGGGACGAGATATTTAAATAGGTATGAAAGTAAAGGCTGGAAAAACATTATAAAACAGTAATCAAATCTCGTTAAAACTTTCGAAATTCAAAAATAAATTTAAGTCAACAAAAGGGTATGAGGTAAAAGTATATATATTGAAGTTCGAACAAATTTGAACTTAGGAATCAGAAAGTCGAAAAGATACTTTCAGAAGGTTCAAGAATTGCAACGGAGAAGTTCAAAAATATTGTACGGCAGTAGCTTAATACAATATTTCGACAAAATTTCGAAATTCAAAGAATGAAATCCGATCAACTATAGTGTGAAAATTTAGGCCCATGCTAAAAGCTTATAAGTTTTAAAACTGAAGAGAAATTCCAAATAAATAACATTTAAAATACTTTTTAGAGGGACCCGGATTTGCCAAACAACGGATTTATACAAGATCTTAAAGTACGAGCAAAACGATCGTGGTACCGATATATAAAAATAATTGAAGTCATATTTTAGAAATTATCTTAAAAGTGTGTATGGTGAATGGAAAGATAATATCTTAGTAGTATGGAAAGAGAAAAGGATATTTAAACTCATCGAGTTAGTATTAAAACTTTTAAACCGTTTTATGAAGGGTCTAAGTTAGGAATGATTTTGAAATAGTAAATTATTATTTTTAATTACAAAAGTCTGAAATATGGAAAATGTTGAGCATAAAATCGACTTGCTAAAAGCCGAAGTCCAAAGGGACTTGAAAAGTTTATTAAGAGTAAGCACGAGGTGTTTTCGAATAGAATTTTAATGGCACAAGTAAGAAAAGAAATTATGAATCGAGTTAGGAAAATAGAAATACGGTTCAGAATGAAATTGGTATATGAAAAGGGACAAGACATTCATATCGATACGAAAGCATATGCTGAAAATATTATAAACTTCTAATCTAAAAATCTCAACACAAGTTTCGATATTTAAAAACATAAATAATTTAAGTCGACGAATGAGCATGAAACCTTACATATATCAAAAGTGTTTCGAACAAATTTAAACTTAACGAAAGAAGAAGATCGAAGATACTTTTAGGGAAATAAGGATTCGCCAAAAGAACGTGTTGGTATAAAAACTTTTGAAGTACGAGTACGACGAACCTATAATTGATATATACCAAAATTAGTTGAAGTCCATTTAGTTTGGAAAAATTTCCCTAAGGTATGTAAGATAAGTGGTTAAAATAAATTTTTGTAGTTAGGAAAAAGGACGGTATATCGAACCATCAGGATAGTAATAAAGTTTAAAAATCGAAATGCGAAAGATACATTGTTAGAAGAAATAGTACAAGATAGTAATTTTAAAATTTACGACCAGAGGTCTTCAAAATTCAAGAACGACTTTTAACTCCATCGAAATTTTAGGGAGACATATTTAAAGAAGTTTAGAACAAAATTTAAATTGAGTGAAACTTCAAATAAGGAAAGCATTCGAAAATAACTTTGGAAGAATCAAGATTTGCAACGGAAAACATTTGAAAGATCAAGGATACTTGTAATGAGGTGGTCATGTGAATTGAGGACAAGGGAAGTGGTTTATGTGAATTGAATGCGCCTAAATCACGATGCAAGAAAACCATGATGAAGATCTACGGTCAGTAACACCAAAGTGTAGTGACCAGGAAAGATTGAATCCGGGGGGGGGGGGGGGGGGGGGGGGGGTTCTAATCTTCGGGTTAACTAAAGGCCAAGGGAACCTTAACACTAAAGCTTCTAATGGGTTAGAATATATAGATCTCAGGAAGGTTCTAAGGGAATCAAGATCATGTTCTGTTGGGCCCGAAATCGATGAACCCAAGCGAACGGCTAAAGAAATCCTAGGAGTCTATCATGGTCGGAGCTAGACAGGAACCACTAAGGTAACTCTTAAGACTATCATATCAATCACTAGCATGGAGTCTAACAAACAATCAGAGGCCTCTAATTAGCAAGCACAAACTTCTAACTAAGTCTCACTATAGTCCTGACCTAATGGATTTCCTATCAAGCTGGGACAGGTGCTCTAACACGTCTATTAGCCACCTAAGACATAGGGACGCTAAAAACCTAGACTCCGGGCTTATAATTTGGATGTTCTAATTCGTTTAATGGACATTCTTTAATTATTATCGTTGTTCCGATAGTTCGCATTTGCAAATGGACCTGCATGGGCCACCAATAAAACCTGTCACGCCCCGCTTCCCAAAAATGTGGAGGCGAGACGTGAGAAGGTCCGCACAAACTTGAAGCTGTGAAGCTCCAAGTCTGATAAGCGTATAAAAACACTTATTATGACAAGTCCTTGCAAATGCGATACGAAACAAAGATAACAATAAGAAAATGAGACAATAAGCATTTTATTGAATCTCTGAATATCCATAAATAAATTACAATATCACAGAAAAGCCAACAGGCTAAAAGAAAGAGTCTAAGGCCTAAACATGGCCAACAAAGTATAACATACATACAAGGGTGCCACGCACCAACAACTAACAGCAAACCTAAACAAAGAAGTGAACACGAGCGGTCTCCAAGACAGGCCCCTGGTGTCCACTCACCACCACAGCAAACATCAGCATCAGCAACACCATATCCCCTGCAACAAAGCTCTGGCTCTGGGTCTAACATGTGACACCCAAAAGAGAGAGGGGCACATGTCAGCAAGTCTGGAAAGACTTGTGCAAGGAAACTGAAAGGAAGGTAAACTAGCAACCTAGCACTTATAATATTAAGCAATGACATGACAGTTTAGTTTGATGCAGCAGTTTAAAAGAGAGACAAGCACGCACGATGTAGCGAAAGCTACCAATTCACTAATCACTTTTCTCTGTTTATCACTTAGTGCATAGAGAGTCCACCTGCTGGTCAGCTCGTGGCTCAGGCCGCTTATCTCTATCACTATTTATCACTTATCACGATTATCACTGTTTATCACTTAGTGCATAGAGAGTCCACCTGCTGGCCAGCTCGTGGCTCAGGCCGCTTATCTCTATCACTATTAATCACTTGAACACTAGAGATTTCGCCTGCTGGCCGGAGTGGCGGATCAGGCCAACTCGGGGCTCAGGTGGCCGCTTATCTCTTACCCCACCCATATGTGTCGGGCGTTGGGGTTTCCAACTACAGGGCTCGCTTCTGGAACACAAGCCAGGAAAATAATAGTACTGTAGCGTGTGCTACGCAATCACGATGACAAATCAATATGCATTGCCAGGAACAGATAATTGCGTACCGTTAATTGAATTTAAACGTGACAGGCAAAATGCAATGACATGATCATATTCGCGTACCGTTAATTTAAAGTAAATGTGACATACAAGCATGATGAAGGTGACGGACCAAGCTTCGTTGTCAAGTTAGGTCAATGGCGTCTAAACGGCTATCCTTTCACCGTCTAGTCTATTTTACGCTAAATCAAGGGAAATGGCCTAAGACATGGCCCAATTCAAGAGTTGCAAGTTTCACTTGCCTAGCACCGAGGAAGACGATCGCGAAGGTTCGTCCCACAAGCGCTAATCTACGGGGAAGGGAATCGCTGTCATGGAGAAACAATCATCAAACAACATCCATTATTACTAGGGTTTCACAAATATCAAGTGTGGGTTATGAGATTATTAAAGGAAGAATACTACCCGTGAAGAAGTGGAGGAACGACGCCGGGAACTATGGCGACGGAAGAACGATCCGGCTCAGATCTGGAAATGAGGGAAAACCCTGGAGAAATGGGTTTTGATGTGGATTTTGGGGGTTTGATGAAAGATTGAGGAAGATGAGAGGTAGGATATGTGAAATGAGGGTTTGGATGATGATGGATGAGCTTGGGATGAAGGAGGAAGGGTTTGGGGATGAAGGGGGATGATTTGGGGAAGGAGGAGGTTCAGGAGAAGAGAGGGAAGAGAAGAAAACGATTGGGGGTTTATATAGAAAATCGTGTGGCGGCTAGGGCAAACTAGGGTTTCCTAGGCTGATTAGTGGGTCAAAGAAGGATTGCTGACCGACTAGTTTGGGAACTAGTCGGTCGGTTGATCAACGCAGACCGACTAAGAGTAAACAATAGCTCGCTCAGGAAAACTGGACTATGAGTTAGTCGGTCTGTGAAGGCTTGTCAACCGACTAGTTTGAGAATTAGTTGGTCGGTGAGTGTTCATTGACCGACTAAAGGCTGAATTCTGAGAGAGATCATGGAAATGAGAGTTAGTCGGTCTGAGAAGGATTCCTGACCGACTAGTTTAGCATCTAGTCGGTCGAAAGATGTCCTAAGACCGACTAAAGATAAACAGTAACTCCTGAATTATAATCAAAGCCCACTAGTCGGTCCATTAAGGATTGCTGACCGACTAGATTGAGATCTAGTCGGTTGGTTCTCCTTCTTGAACCAACTAACGTGCACGAAAAGTGCCGATTCGAAGCGCGAAGCTTCGGGAAGATTTCTATGGCTTCTAGGATCGATTTATACTCTAAGATATGATCGATATGAAGCTCGTCACGAGTGACTTACTCCGAGTTCAATGATTCTAAGGAAGAACCTAGAAGATCACATCATAAGGAATGAAAATGAAAGCTAGGAAATCTCAACGAGATGAATGAAAGCGAGAACTATGGAAATGGAAACCACACAAGGAGAGAACCCACCATCACAAGCAAAACACACTGATAATCCAATCATACAAAAACCAGTCGTTACACATGGGATGGACTGAAGCTGAGAAAATACAGCTTACGCACATTCAGACGACTAAAGAGCAAAGTCTAGGCGCCTGAAGAATTATGGGCGATTATACCATCTACATCAGTTGACTGACACACAAGCTGGAGAGATGACGAGAAAAGACAAGTTACGCACTTGGGCATTCAGAGGAGTGAATAGCAAAGTCTAGGCACATGAAGAATTACGGGCGACTGTATACTCTACATTAGTCGACTAACACACAAGCTGGAGCGAAATCCAGAAATGACAAGTTACGCACTTTGGTACACAGACGACTGAAGAACTATATTTAGGCGCCTGTCAAATGAACTTTGGTCACCGGCTCCAAAAGCTCAAGAAAGAGTCAATAAATATTTGACTTGAGCTGTGCACAACAGTCGGCTGTAGAAGGCCAGCCAGGTGCTTGGAATCATCCAGTCGCCTGTCCTTCCTTCAGTAGTCGCTTGTTGGAGAGCAAGAGACTCCAATTGAGTCATTTGGCATGATGAACCTATTGGGTTGGATTCTATGATAATCCTAAGGCTCACTAAGATGGTTTATATGCATGTGCATGAATGAGTAGACCATTTATCAAGGCATTACAATAATCCTAGACTTAAAAAAGAGAAAGAGCAAGTAAATGAAATTACATGGATTACATTGCTTCTCTTAGAGTCTAATCTTCAAGCTCTTGATGCTTTGATGCTTCCCATCATCTTCCAAGCTTTGACACCTCTTGATGAGCTTCCCATCATCAAGATCTAAGTTTTGGCAGTTCTTGATGAGCTTCCCTTCATCAAGATCTAAGTTTTGGCAGCTCTTGATGAGCTTCCCTTCATCAAGATCCAAGCTTTGGCTATGCCCCCCTTGATGTCCATCGTTGCACTAAGCTAATAGTCTCCAAATCATGCTATTCTTCATTTGATAATCATGAGACTAAAACATGAAAGTCATTAATAACAACATAATGTTGTGATCATCATCAAAATAATATTGGTCTAAAACACCAATGTAAGGACCCTGGTTATGGGGAAAACACCAGAAGGGGGGTTGAATAGTGTTTATGCAATTTAAGAAAATAGTTACACCAATTTAAATGCTAACCAACAAAATAGTGCAGAATTAAAATTAAACCCAAAGAGAAGCAAATGCAGACGCAAGGATGTTTCAAGGGTTCAGATTACCCAAGTCACTTCCCGACTTGTTCCTGGTAATCCTACGTCCCTTCCACCCGGATACCTCCGGATACTCAAGTTAGAACCCTAACTTGAGGTTTCCTTAAAACCCACTTGTAGCAACCCTACAAGTGAAATCGAAATACAATCGATTGACATTGACTCCCACAACTTGGGAGCAAGCAGACCACTCTCACAACCCGAGAGCAAATTCAAATAACGAAAGTTATGAAATATGAAAGCAACACTTACAATCACCTATGCCTTGAAGTAGAACTTGAAGGAGAAGTGTGTTGTGTGTTGACGACTCTCTTGGAAGAGAGGTAAAGCCCTTTCTCTTGACTGCACTAAATGCCTAGAAGATGATTCTTTGGTTCTAGGTTGGAGAGCAAGAGAACAAAGATTGGAATTCTTAGGGCTTTAGGATTTGAGAGCTTTAATCTTGAGAATGAAAGCTTAAAAGATTTTGCAATTGAATGAGTAACTTGGTAACCTCTCAATGGAACAGTTGATGCTCCTTATATAGGTTTCTCAAATCATCAAAACAGAATTAGTAAAAACCCTTTTGGAATCCGTGAGAAAACTTTCAACTGATAGAATCTGCGCTCGCGACAGTCGACTGTTGAAGAAACCACAGTCGACTGTTGCACAGTCAGCTAAGGTAGGTGAGAATTCATAACGGTAACTTACCACGTGGACAGTCGACTGATGAAGGAGAGACAATCGACTGTTAAACCAACAGGCGACTGTGCGTCCTTCTACAGGCGACTGACCGTAATTTGGGTAAGTTAAAGAATTCTGGAAAACATCTGGGATAACAGGACAGACGACTGACGAGGAGATAACATTCGACTGTTAATCAGAACAGGCAACTGTAAATCCTTCTACAGACGACTGTCGAAACCCTGAGATTTTCCAGAGAGCTGAGTCAACAAATTGGCTCACAGACAGACAACTGATGCAGCATTGATAGTCGACTGATCCATTGGACAGTCGACTGTAAATTCAACATTATTCGACTGGCCATAAAAGACAGAACAATAGATTTTGGGCAAATGACAGATAGGCGAGTGATTTACAAAACACAGTCGACTGTCACTTGGACAGGCGACTGTAAATCGTTCATGGGTCGCCTGCGGGAATTAAGACAGAGAAGCCGAAAACTAGATTGTAAAAGTTTGTGCATAATAGGCGACTATAGAACAAAACACAGTCGACTGTTTTTCAGACAGGCGACTGTAAAATGTTCAGCAGTCTACTGTTATAAACAATACAAGCACAATCAAAAGAGAAATGAATTGGAGTCTAAGGACGATTGATCTAATTATGTCCTAAGACTGAAATGAAGATGTGTGTGTGCTCCAACAATGTTTTAATTCTAAGCTACATAATAGAAGAGATATAAGAAAATTACATTGAGGAAAACTCTCTTCTATTCAACGCATGAGCTTGAAGTCTTCATGGAGCTTCAATCATCATCTACGATCATCCAATTCATTTCATTTGCTTTCAATGAGCTTTGAGTGTCATCCATTGTAAGTAGATCTTCATAATAAGCTTAGGCAATGGATTAACTGCAAAATAGGGGATTAGTCACAAGTATTTATGTTTGCTTATCATTAACACCAAGTAGGGAGAAGTCCAATACTCAACATTCTCCCCCCTTTTGATGATGACAAACAAACATAAACAAAAAGATAAATAATTGTGCTTAATGAAAACTTACTCCCCCTATATAGATGCCAATCAAGTTAGTCAATAAATATTAGGGCATCTATATATTAATTGAAGCAAATGAGTAAGATATGAGTGAATATCATTCATGGAGACAATATCACAATCAATACATAGATAAGATAAGCAATTATACTATGTGTGAAACATAAGGCAAAACTGCAATATCATATATATATATATATATATATATATATATATATATATATATATATATATATATATATATATATATATATATATATATATATATATATATATATCAGATGACATGAGTACACGACATATAGACATCACCATGTCCAACAAAAATACATCATGATCAAAAAAATCCATCACGAGATAACATCATACATCATTAACAACTATCCATTATACAAACACCACTCACAAACTAACAAGAAAAATCTATGAGTGAGTGTCTCCCGGAGCAGCAGATGAAGGATCAGGCTCGGGGTCAACTGTGGTATCCTCTAGAGGAGGAGCAACAGGAATAGCATGAGCAGCAGTAGCACCCTGAGTAGCAGCTACGTCAGGATGCACAACGAGGTCAGTGATGATGGGTGTAGGAGGCTCACGAGACTGGGGAGGAACAAACATCTCAGATGCTCAGGGAAGGGTATTCCCTGATGCTGGAATGAAAGGGAAGCCAACTCATATAAACCAGAGACCATCTCAAAAAGAATATCAAGAGAGGGTGGAGCTGAGATGGAAGGCTGGTCTGCTAGAGGAACTGTGGAGGAAGACGGAGCAGAAGTGGATTTCCTCTTCTTTGATGCAGACTGCAGAGCCGAAGAGGACTTCGCCTTTGCAACAGCATCCAGAAGAGGACCAAAAGGCACGGGCTCGTAAGGAGACAAGTCAATCCCAAAGTAACGAAAAACAAGAGTAAGTAGACCACCGTATGGAATGTGAGCGGAGGAGGAAGTAAACTCGACCTTGTCCATCCTGTCAAGGAGGACACTGGCCCAGTTCACAGTCATCCCGGAGAAGATTGCATACATACACCTCAGAATATCCTGAGAAGGCTGGTCAGATGATCCATACTTCGGCAGGATGTTGGACTTCACCACGAGGTGAACAGCCCAACCCCTAGCCGAAAACATAGACGACCTAATACCAGAATCTAGGGCTGAGGGTATCTTACGGAACATGTCCCGGAGGACAGCCTGGTCAAGCTCATCGACATTAGAAATGGAAATGTCAGAGGGAAGAGATCCATTAGAAGGAATCCTAAGAATGTCCCTAATAGAGTGGGATCAATGCGAATGGAAGTCTCCTGGACAACAGTATCGATATATCCAGTGGTGGAGTACTCACCGCAAATGCGGTTAGCATAGAAGAGCTTAACCAAAAATGGATAAGCTCGAGGAGACTCACCCTGAGAGAAGCGAAAGAGATCAGCCAAATGAGTAGCAGATAGGATGTCAGACAGTCTCTCAGCAGTGAAGGCGGGAAAAACGATATAACGCTCTCTCAGAAGTTTGATCCCTATGAGAGAGTGGAATTTTTCCAAGCAAAGATCATCTTGGCAAATCAGAACAAGGGGATCAGATGGTAGAGCGACATGGGTTTCTTCTGCAGAACTCGACACAGAAGGAGAAGGAGGAGCCTCAGCGCTAGGCCCATTGATGCGAATACCAATGGGCTTGTGCTGACGCTTGATCAGGGGCTCAGCATCAGAAGAAGAAGACCCAGAAGGAGAATACCCCGGCGAAGCAGAGTGAGAGGGGGAATCGGCATGCTTGGCACGGGCCTTATAGGGTTTCTTGGTCTTGGCGATAGAAGGCTTACGAACCCTAGATTTCTTAGAAGCCATGAGCTTTCCCTTACCTTTAGTCTTGGGAGCCATGGAACAGTCAATCGAAAATAGTAGAGTATCGATAGGAGATGTAATCAAACGAAAATCGCACGAGAGAGAGAGAGAGAGAGAGAGAGAGAGAGAGAGAGAGAGAGAGAGAGAGAGAGAGAGAGAGAGAGAGACGTAGTCGAAAGGCACGAAAGCACAACGAAGAAGCACTCGAAAAGCGGGGAGGAGGAGATTAATGACGGGGAGATCGACGGCTGAGGAAATGAGTGGGAAGACGAGCGGTTTCAATCGGAGGAGAGAGAAATACGTGGGTCGAAAGGAACTGTCTCGATGTTTATAAGAAAGGGGCGAATTAATCTGGGCTGTTGGATCAACGAATCGACGGCTCAGATCGAAGCAATGAACCGCTACAATATGAGACAGTCGACTGATGAACAAAAGTCAGTCGACTGGATGAAGTGATAAGACATAAGCTCAGGATGACAGACAGTCGACTGTTGAGTAACATACGACTGTTGAGTAACATACAGTCGCATGTCCGTAGGACAGTCGACTGTAATATACGCATGAGTCTACTGACTGAGAATCAATAAAACTTATCAAAAAGACAGAGAGTACTGGAAAATTTTGACAGAGCTGACATGCGCCTGATGACTAAAATACAGTCGCCTGTTGAAGCAACAGTCGACTGTAAATTTGTCAACAGTCGTCTGTGCAAAAGATACAAGTTTTTGACAGAGAATATAGAGTCGGGCAGTCGACTGTCGAATGAAAGATAATCGTCTGTCCTGGTCCAAAAATGCACAGTAAGATAAAAATCCAGAGGATATGAACACTCACCCTAGGACCTATACTCTAAACAAAAACATATCATAAAATTAACATCAAATGATAAATTGTTGATAAAACAACTCTGTTAAAGTAATCTGAAAAACTCATGAAATCACGAAGTCTTAATTACCGTTCTTAAAACACATATAAGATATATCAAATGAAGAGAGAGGCAACAAGATGATATGCGCTCAAAAGGTGTTATAACAAGTATGTTGAGCTCCTAAATTTCAGATTCACCCATAATTCCTAATTCTCCACGCAACCTCACAAATGAATCTTCTTTAAGAGGTTTTGTGAAGATGTCGGTAATTTCTTTTTGGGTTTCAATGTACTCTAAGATGATGTCCTTCTTAACTACATGATCATTAATAAAGTGGTGTCTCACATTTATGTGTTTGGTACGAGAGTGATGTATCAGATTCTTGGAAAGACATATGGCACTTTGGTTATCAACCATGAAAGGGCAAGTATCACAATTGACACCATAGTCCATAAGAGTGTGTCTCATCCAAAGAACTTGTGCACATGCAAGACCTGCGGCAATATATTCCGCTTCAGTCGTGGACAATGATACCGAGTTCTGTTTCTTGGAAACCAAGAGACTAAGGAATTTCCTAGGAAATGGAAAGTGCCACTAGTACTTTTACTATCGGATTTGCATCTGGCAAAGTTGGCATCACTATATGAGATTAACTCATATGTGCTAGATTTATGGTAAAGTAACCCATAATCTAGAGACTGAATGAGATAACGAAATATTCGTTTAACCGCAATCAAGTGTGACTCCTTAGGTCTAGCTTGATATCTAGCACACAAGCATACGAAAAACATGATTTCGGGCCTACTAGCGGTTAAATAAAGTAAGCTACCGATCATACCTCGATATAGACGAACGTCTACATCTTTTCCGTTCTCATCCTTCTGAGTCCTTTTGCTTGAAGACGATTCCATCCCGAATCGCTTAATCAGCTCCACGGTGTACTTTGTTTGATGTATGAAAGTTCCATTCTCCATTTGTCGAATTTCCAGTCCAAGAAAGTAAGTGAGCTCTCCCATGTGACTCATCTCGAATTCATCCTTCATAGACTTAGAAAATTCTTAACAAAGATTAAAGTTAGTAGAACCAAATATTATATCGTCTACATAAACTTGAATCAAAAGAATGTCATTTTCATAATCTTTAATGAAAAGAGTGGAATCAACTTCTCCCATTTAAAAACCTAAATTCAAAAGAAATGTCTTGAGTCGATCATACCAAGCTCTAGGAGCTTGTCTCAACCCAACAACGCTTTCTTAAGTTTGAAAACATGGTTTGGAAATTTTTCATGTATGAAACCGGGAGGTTGAGAAACATACACTTCTTCATTGACAATCCCATTTAAAAATGCACTTTTAACATCCATTTGAAATAGTTAAAAAGTTTTATGAGATGCAAAAGATAAAAGCAATCTAACAGTTTCTAATCTAGCTACGGAGGCAAAAGATTCTTCGAAATCGATATCTTCCTCTTGCCGGTAGCCTTGAGTTACTAACCTTGCTTTATTTCTTATGATTATCTCGTTCTCATCGGTCTTATTCTTGAAGATCCTTTTGGTCCCAATAACTTGGCAACCACTTGAAAGAGGAACGAGCTCCCAAACTGCATTTCTCTCGAATTGCATTAGTTCTTCTTCCATTGCCACTATCCAAGAGCTATCCTCACAACCTTCTTGGATATTCTTTGGCTCAATGGTAGAGACAAATGCGCAATGAGAGAATTCTTCAATTCTTGACCTCGTTCGAACACCCACACCAATATCTCCAATAATTTGGTCGTGAGAGTGGTGGCGAACGGTTGGGTAAGATTTGGGTATTCATGCATCACTTGGAACATCTTCAACAATCTCATTAGTAGTGTTAGTCTCAATAATAGAATCACTAATCTTAACATTACTAAGAGAACCACAAATAGCATCTACACTATCATCAACAACATGAGGAAAAACAAAATCTTCATAAAATGATACATGTAGTGATTCCTCGATCGTTGAGGAGATTTTGTTGTATATCCGGTAGGCTTTGCTACGTGTGGAATATCCAACAAATATCCCTTCATCGGATCTTGGCTCAAATTTATCTAAATTACCAAAGGTGTTTTTGATAAAACATTTTGAACCAAAAACACGAAAATACTTAACTTGAGGCTTTTTGTCGTAAAATAACTCAAAACAAGTTTTGTTCGTTCGGGGTCTCACTAGGATCCTATTGAGCACATAACATGCCGTGTGCACTGGTTCTGCCCAAAATTGTAGTCCAAGATGACTATCATGGAGCATGGTGCAAGCATACTCAATAAAAATCCTATTCTTTCTCTCTACAATACCATTTTGTGGTGGTGCCCGAGGAAAGGAAAAGTTGTGAATTATCATGGTGTCATCACAAAACTTTGTAAAAGACTCATTCTCAAATTCTCCTCCCTGATCACTGCGAATAGTGATAATGGTGGATCCTAAGAGATTCTGAATCTTTTTTGCAAATATGGTAAACTCTTCATAAGCTTCATTCTTATTAGTTAAGAATGAAACCCAAGTAAATCTAGAGAAGTCATCAACGACAGCTATCTGTAATGAGCATTGCCTAAAGAAGCAGTTCTAGTTGGCCCAAACAAATCTGGATGAAGAAGTTCTAGGGGCCTCTTAGAAGTAATGCCTTCTTTAATCTTAAAAGATGGTTTACTTAGTTTACCTCTTTGACATGAATCACAAAAGTTTTTCTTACTAAAAACAATTTTAGAAAAACCATTGACTAGATCATGCTTAGCTAACTTATATAAGTGCTTGAAGTGAACATGTCACGCCCCGCTTCCCAAAAACGTGGAGGCGAAGCGTGAGAAGGTCCGCTCAGACTTGAAGCTACAAAGCTGCAAGTCCGATAAGCGTCGAACAAATTTAAACTGCAGGTCCTTGCAACGCGAAACGAAACAAGATAATAATAACGAAAAGAGACAAAAGAAACATCTCAGAATATCCATAATAATAAGTCTCAACATCACAGAAAAGCCACCAGGCTAAAATAAAAGAGTCTAAAAGAGGCCCAGCATGGCCAACAAAAGTACAAAGTACGAAAACAAGGAAATGGTGCAAGCACCGACAACTAACAGCAACCTAAAGCACAAGCAAGTAAAATCAGTCTCTAAGACTGGTCTCCGGTGTCTACGAACTCCTCGACGGACGTAGGCTCAGGCTCATCGTCAGCAACACCTCGACCTCAACAACTATCTCTGGCTCAGGGTCTAACATGTGACACCCAAAGAGAAAGGGGCACATGTCAGCAAGTCTGGAAGACTTGTGCAAGGAAACTGAAAAGTAGGTAAAAGTAAAGCAACCTAGCAGTTCTAGCATGATGCAATGACATGGCAGTTTAAAGTAATGAGTGCAACAAGTAGGGTAAAGTAAAGTAAGGTACGAGCATGGCATGACATTCACAAGACAAGTACAAGACAAGAAAAGTAAGCACCTCGTGCACAGAGATTCCGTCTTTTGGCTAGAGTGGCTGCGCGGGCCAACTCCTAAGCTCAAGCGAACGTTTATCCCTACCCCTCCACGTGTGTCGAGCCAGGGCCTTACCCCCGAACGGGAATGCTCGCTTCTGGAACACGAGCCAGGAAGTGTTTTTATCTTGCTGGTCTAGGGGTGCACCTAGCCAGTCAAGGGAGTACAAGTACAAGTGTTGTAGCGTGTGCTACCAATGCGACATTCAATGCATGGATGACATGACATGACAAGTAGTAAGGCGTACAGGTAAGGAAAGTAAACGTGACAGTTTAGTATGCATGAGCAACAAGTTTAAGGGTTGGATCTAGCTTCGTTGTCAAGCTAGATCAATTAGGTGACAGATCTAGTTTCGTTGTCAAACTAGATCAAGTAGGCGTCTAGCCAGCTATCATTTCACTGACTAGTCTCTTTTACGCTAAAAACAAGGGAGTGGCCTAAAAACATGGCCCTAAGCAAGAGTTGGCAAGTTTCACTTGCTTGCAATTATCACGTCAATAAAACACCGTCCAACGAGTCCAAAGTCACGATTCCTACGTGCACAAGTCCACCGGCCTACATCCGTTTTATTAATCTTGATTAGTGATTGCTAAAACATTTAAAATACTTTAAAATACTGATTTTTAGTCTTGGTTAACGTGCAATTGGGTTGGGGGTCCTAGGGGTGCAAAACGTTACCTCAACACGACGCGAAAGCTACACCGGCGTCGGGTAGCGACGCCGGGGGTTGGAATAATAAGATCGCACTCCAAGTCCAGATTCCAATTAGATTCCTCGCTGGAAATTTCAGAGCAATCAACCCGGGCGACGATTCCAGATTCCAAAGCTCGCACGTGCGACGACGGGCTACGACGTGCGACGACGTCGTACGCGGCAAGTCGTCAAAGAGAACGCACCTAGGTGGGGCCCACAGTAGTCCTAGGGACCTTTGGGGGACCCACAATAACTCTGGAGAACTTGGGGGGCCCACGGAGGCAAGTGGTGCGACGGATGCGGGGTTGCGACGAGTGGCTCTCGGTCGTACCCCTCCAATGCGGGAGAATCCCTCGGTCGCTGCGGGGGAACGGCGCTGTGCAGCGATTGGGGGCGTGCAGCAGCGCGGGTGCGGGCGCTTCCTTCGGTCAGACCAGTCGGGGGCTTCGGTCGTGCGCTTGGGATGCGAGGCGGGCGATGTTGCAACGTTGCAACGTTGCAACGTCGGTCGCTGCGGGCGGGGCGACCGGTCAGACGCTGTGCGGAGCGGGGCGACAAGGCGGGTCGGTGCGGAGCGCTGTGCGGAGCAGGGTGCGGACCAATCCCTCGGTCAGACCGAGGGAACGGAGCGCTAGCGGCTGCAGCGATGCGGACGGCGATGGCTGCGGGGCGGGGCTTCGGTCGGAGCGGGGGAACGGAGCTGTTTTCCTCGGTCAGGTCGGGGGCTGAACGTCGCAACGTTGCGATGAATCGTCGCAACGTCCAATTTTGCTTTTGGAAGAGGCTAGGGCTAATTTCTTGCGAAAATAGGTCTTCCTAGGGGTTGCTTATATAGTATAGATGGGTTGACTTGGTCTAGGGCTAAATCTAATAGGATTAGAATTTTAAAATAATTTAAAATTTGAATTCCAACTACTCCAACTCACCCAAGGGTTTGACTTGGTCCAAATGAGCTGGAAATTGGCTCAAAAATTCCTTAAAACGTTTAAAACTCAAATAAATTTTATTTGGCCGAAAATAATTTATAAATTAATTATTAAAAATAATATAAAACTTGTTAAAAATATAAAAGTGGTCAAATAAACTCCAAAAATTATAAAATAAATATCGCGGTGCTCGCAACGACGAATGTGAGCTAAATAAGAAGACGGATCTCAAATTCAACGTCGGACGACAAAACTAAAAATAGAAACGTCTCCCGTCAAGAGTGAGAATCGTCACGTCCCATCGAGTAAGTGTAAATTGTGGAAAAACGACTCGAGAAGTGTCGTTCCAAGATAGTGCCACTATTTAATACTCTCAGAGACGTTCACAACGGCATATCACCCAAAAGAGTTCACAATCAAATAAAGTCTAAAATAAACACGTGCACGGCCAAAAGCACGTGCACGAACAACGTACCACGAAAGGTGGTCGTTACATCCTCCCCACCTTAGAATAAAGTCCGTCCTCGGACTTTCTAATATAGCTAGTCACTCTAGTAACTACCCCAATCAAGTCACATTATATTTCAAACCAGGTATAGTCATTACAGGTGCTCATATACGCACTAGGTAGTCAAACATTAACACTACCAACACGTATATATATACATTCACATACGTATACACTTATACCTATTATAGTCAGTCAAATCCGTACACGTATTTCAATCACGTATATAAGCATGCACCCCTTATATAACTACTACAAACAATATTTCAGATACTCATATAAGTATGATCTCGCACTAGCAAATACAATCATTGCTCTACGTATAGATAGCTACCTATGCACAAACATCAAGGGTATACTACCCGCTAATATTCATCCAATACCAAACATCTCATCACATATAGTCACACCATACCATTATTAAATCAAATGCACTATATCTAATATAAATTCACCGCTACTATAATTTCATAATATAGCTAGTCATTCAATGCATTCAAATATTTCACCATACATTCACATTACGTACGGTCCTATAACTGTATTTACGCCACGCCACATATACCATAGTCATCAATACCTATAACTAAGCACATACTTACCTGTGCATGGTGCACACCCATACACGTTAGCATTTCATTTACGCATACCAATCATACCATTATATTACTAGCACATCTATGCACCTAGTTTAGCTAGTACACAAGCAAGTCCTTAGTAAATAACTATACCACAAGACCAACACCTATAACCATATACTGGCGTAGCGACCCACAGTCATGTGCGTAACTCAACCAGGCACAGACACTTCTATCACTATACATACATCAAGCATTACTATGTTCAAACTACAAACATTCATTCAATATACTTAGAGTATACCCACTCAAGCTTGAGTGAGACTCAATACACATACCAGGATATTCTATATACGTAACACGGCATTCATACCTATACCAATATCACTCCAATATTATATACATCTACCAATACAACCATATACATTCCATAGATCAATCACACTTAATTTTTAGTCAGGCAATACTCACGTAGTTCAATCATTCTATATACCATAATAATAATACAGACATCAGCACGCGTATATTTATAATACACTCCCTAATACTTGCATATGTATTCATCGTATAGTCACTCACATGTAACATATATATTCACACCATAGCCTACTACCTATAACTGGTGTACCAATACCTATTATTATTATCACACCTAACATACATATAGCTTCACCAGCATATTGCTTCAACCATTATAAGTATTTCTAATTACATACACAACTTAGATATTTCAACGCTAACTCTAATACACACCGGCATCCCTAGTATAGTATAGCTACCCACACACCAAACTATAACTACTAACATACAAACAACTTCACACATCCTGAATAACTCCGAGTATATATAACACACAATAAGCAGCCATTAATATACCATGTGAGAGTACACTCATTCAAGCCAACATATGCGAAATTTGAAAACTGTCGTACTTCAAAAATTGAAATCCTCATCTGGAAAGAGATATTTGGGGATTGATAAAACGTGTTGTTTCAAAATAAGTTTGGGTCGAATATTCATAATAAGAAAAATAGTCTATTGGGTTTTGAAAAAATCATTATAAAAAGGAAGTAAAATCATTTACACGAATATTAAGGACGTGGTTTAGAAAATATTATACGGCAGTAATTCAATATAATGTTTGTGAAAGTCAAAGAAGGAAATCAAGTAACGGAAGGATTTAAACTCATGTTAAATGCTTTCAAAACTTTTAGGTTATGGAAAAATTTTAAAATAATCAATATCGAAACTACTTTTCAAAGGAACCAGGATTTGCAAAAATGAAAAAAAACTGGTTTACACACGGTCCTTAGCATACGAGCACAACGAACCTGATACAGTTATATAAAAATAATTGAAATTCTATTTAGTCTCGAAATTTTTCTAAAAGCACGTAGGGAAGGCGGAAAGATAATATTAATAACTTGGTAGTAGAATTATCAAAATTGGTAGTGAAGCTTTAAAATCAAATCTATGGAAGGTCCAGATTTAGGAAATGGTTTAGAAATAGTAATTTTACAAAACCTGAAATAATGAAGACGATGAGCATAATATTGACTTGCGGGAAGCTGAAATCCCAAGTGACTTGAAAAGTATATTAAAGTAAACTCGACGTATCATTCAAATAACACATATAAGAAGGAAAATTATGAATCGAATTGGGCAAGGCTAAAGTACAGTTCAGAAAGAAATTAATATATGAAAGGAAATATGTATTTTCATAGGTTCAAAAGTGTAGGCTGAAAAAACATTATATACTATTATTCAAAAATTTCGACAATAGTTTTAAAAATTTTTAAATCAACGAGGAGCATGAAGTATAAGTATATTAAAATTTGAACATATTTAAAACTTAGGGAAAGAGGAAATCAAAAAGAAAATACTTTCAGAAGGTTCAAGATTTGTGATGGAGAGATTTGAAAATTGACGACGATTGTCATGAGGCGATCTCGGGAATCGAGGCAAGGAAAACGGTCAGATGTTCAAAACATACATACGCCAAGGATATGGCCCAGGATACCTACGGGAAAACTCCTACGGTCGTCCAACTAAAGCTTAAGAAACTTAGCGCTTGGTCCTTCTATGGGAGCTAGGCGGTAATGGAATGCGTTCAGCTTGGTTCGAAATCGATGAACCCAAACGAACGACTGAAGGAAATTCTGGAAGTCTGATAAGGTCAGGGGTAGACAAGGACCACTAAGGTAACTCCTATGCCGATTAAATCAATTCCCAGTAAGGGATCTAATTAACAGTCTAACAATCAACCATATTTTTGCAAACAATCATATGCAAGCATAATTTAACAAGCCAGGACTAACTAAGGGAAGAAACAACTAGGTCGGGAGTTACCTGCGATAACCTCATCCACAGTCTCGCTCTCCACTGCCGTCATCGGATAAGCCTGCTCCCTTGGCTGCATGGCCTGCTGAAAAGCCTGCTTCTGTGGAGCGAGGGCTGGTCCACGACTGGTAGACACAGGTGCTTTCTGCTGTAACGGCTGTGCGGCAACGGGATCCTTCCAAGGTAGTTTAGATCTCGGGCAATCCTTCATAGTATGAGTAGGATCTCCACAAACCAGGCACTGGCCCAGCCTCTTCCTGCACTGTTTCTTCTCATGACCAGTCTTGTTACAATGATGGCACACCTTCCGACTTGGCCCAGTTACTGGTGCTTCCTTCTGCGGAATTCCCTCCGATGCCTTCCGCAATTGATTTGCATGCCGACAATCCTTCTCTGAATGGGTAGCAGCACCACAAATCAAACACCGGCCTAGAAATCTTCTGCACTGCTCCTTGATGTGCCCGGTCTTGCCACAGAAATAGCAAGTCTTCAGAGTAGGTCCGCCACCAACCCGAGTCTGTCGTCTTCTCGCCATCTAACGACATAGAAAACGAACACAAATTTAGACTCCATAGCTTAATGACTTAGATGTTGTAATTTATTTAATGGATATTCCGTTTATTATCGTTGTTCCGTTAGTTCGCAATTGCAAGATTGGACCTGCATGGGCCACCAACAAAACCTGTCACGCCCCGCTTCCCAAAAACGTGGAGGCGAAGCGTGAGAAGGTCCGCTCAGACTTGAAGCTACAAAGCTGCAAGTCCGATAAGCGTCGAACAAATTTAAACTGCAGGTCCTTGCAACGCGAAACGAAACAAGATAATAATAACGAAAAGAGACAAAAGAAACATCTCAGAATATCCATAATAATAAGTCTCAACATCGTAGAAAAGCCACCAGGCTAAAATAAAAGAGTCTAAAAGAGGCCCAACATGGCCAAAAAAAGTACAAAGTACGAAAACAAGGAAATGGTGCAAGCACCGACAACTAACAGCAACCTAAAGCAAAAGCAAGTAAAATCAGTCTCTAAGACTGGTCTCCGGTGTCTACAAACTCCTCGACGGACGTAGGCTTAGGCTCAGCGTCAGCAACACCTCGACCTCAACAACTATCTCTGGCTCAGGGTCTAACATGTGACACCCAAAGAGTAAGGGGCACATGTCAGCAAGTCTGGAAGACTTGTGCAAGGAAACTGAAAAGTAGGTAAAAGTAAAGCAACCTAGCAGTTCTAGCATGATGCAATGACATGGCAGTTTAAAGTAATGAGTGCAACAAGTAGGGTAAAGTAAAGTAAGGTACGAGCATGGCATGACATTCACAAGACAAGTACAAGACAAGAAAAGTAAGCACCTCGTGCACAGAGATTCCGTCTTTTGGCTAGAGTGGCTGCGCGGGCCAACTCCTAAGCTCAAGCGAACGTTTATCCCTACCCCTCCACGTGTGTCGAGCCAGGGCCTTACCCCCGAACGGAAATGCTCGCTTCTGGAACACGAGCCAGGAAGTTTTTTTATCTTGATGGTCTAGGGGTGCACCTAGCAAGTCAAGGGAGTACAAGTACAAGTGTTGTAGCGTGTGCTACCAATGCGACATTCAATGCATGGATGACATGACATGACAAGTAGTAAGGCGTACAGGTAAGGAAAGTAAACGTGACAGTTTAGTATGCACGAGCAACAAGTTTAAGGGTTGGATCTAGCTTCGTTGTCAAGCTAGATCAATTAGGTGACAGATCTAGTTTCGTTGTCAAACTAGATCAAGTAGGCGTCTAGCCAGCTATCATTTCACTGACTAGTCTCTTTTACGCTAAAAACAAGGGAGTGGCCTAAAAACATGGCCCTAAGCAAGAGTTGGCAAGTTTCACTTGCCTGCAATTATCACGTCAATAAAACACCGTCCAACGAGTCCAAAGTCACGATTCCTACGTGCACAAGTCCACCGGCCTACATCCGTTTTATTAATCTTGATTAGTGATTGCTAAAACATTTAAAATACTTTAAAATACTGATTTTTAGTCTTGGTTAACGTGCAATTGGGTTGGAGGTCCTAGGGGTGCAAAACGTTACCTCAACACGACGCGAAAGCTACACCGGCGTCGGGTAGCGACGCCGGGGGTTGGAATAATAAGATCGCGCTCCAAGTCCAGATTCCAATTAGATTCCTCGCTGGAAATTTCAGAGCAATCAACCCGGGCGACGATTCCAGATTCCAAAGCTCGCACGTGCGACGACGGGCTACGACGTGCGACGACGTCGTACGCGGCAAGTCGTCAAAGAGAACGCACCTAGGTGGGGCCCACAGTAGTCCTAGGGACCTTTGGGGGACCCACAATAACTCTGGAGAACTTGGGGGGCCCACGGAGGCAAGTGGTGCGATGGATGCGGGGTTGCGACGAGTGGCTCTCGGTCGTACCCCTCCAATGCGGGAGAATCCCTCGGTCGCTGCGGGGGGAACGGCGCTGTGCAGCGATTGGGGGCGTGCAGCAGCGCGGGTGCGGGCGCTTCCTTCGGTCAGACCGGTCGGGGGCTTCGGTCGTGCGCTTGGGATGCGAGGCGGGCGATGTTGTAACGTTGCAACGTTGCAACGTCGGTCGCTGCGGGCGGGGCGACCGGTCTGACGCTGTGCGGAGCGGGGCGACAAGGCGGGTCGGTGCGGAGCGCTGTGCGGAGCGAGGTGCGGAGCGGGGTGCGGACCAATCCCTCGGTCAGACCGAGGGAACGGAGCGCTAGCGGCTGCAGCGATGCGGACGGCGATGGCTGCGGGGCGGGGCTTCGGTCGGAGCGGGGGAACGGAGCTGTTTTCCTCGGTCAGGTCGGGGGCTGAACGTCGCAACGTTGCGACGAATCGTCGTAACGTCCAATTTTGCTTTTGGAAGAGGCTAGGGCTAATTTCTTGCGAAAATAGATCTTCCTAGGGGTTGCTTATATAGTATAGATGGGTTGACTTGGTCTAGGGCTAAATCTAATAGGATTAGAATTTTAAAATAATTTAAAATTTGAATTCCAACTACTCCAACTCACCCAAGGGTTTGACTTGGTCCAAATGAGCTGGAAATTGGCTCAAAAATTCCTTAAAACCTTTAAAACTCAAATAAATTTTATTTGGCCGAAAATAATTTATAAATTAATTATTAAAAATAATATAAAACTTGTTAAAAATATAAAAGTGGTCAAATAAACTCCAAAAATTATAAAATAAATATCGTGGTGCTCGCGACGACGAATGTGAGCTAAATAAGAAGACGGATCTCAAATTCGACGTCGGACGACAAAACTAAAAATAGAAACGTCTCCCGTCAAGAGTGAGAATCGTCACGTCCCATCGAGTAAGTGTAAATTGTGGAAAAAAGACTCGAGAAGTGTTGTTCCAAGATAGTGCCACTATTTAATACTCTCAGAGACGTTCACAACGGCATATCACCCAAAAGAGTTCACAATCAAATAAAGTCTAAAATAAACACGTGCACGGCCAAAAGCACGTGCACGAACAACGTACCACGAAAGGTGGTCGTTACAGAACATGACCAAAACGGTGATGCCATAATAGTTGTTCACTTGTATTAGCAACTAAGCAATGTTCTACGGTTTTAGGCAAGCTCAAATAATAAATATTTTTACGCCTAATACCGGAAAATAAAACATTCAAATTAGAATCAACAATTTTACACAATCCTTCTCCAAAGTTAACCTTGTAACCTTTGTCACAAAGTTGACTAATGGAAATGAGATTGTGACATAAACCACTAACAAGAAATACATTAGTAATTAATGGTTTTGAAGGGTTACCGACAATACCAACTCCAATGATGGTTCCCTTTTGATTACCTCCAAAAGTGACCGTTGCACCATCCTTGATGCTAATCACTTCGGAGAGCAATGAGGAATCACCTGTCATATGTTTGGAGCAACCACTATCAAGAATCCATCCTTTCCCTTTAGAGCTAATATGACCTTTATTGCTCCTTTTCTTTCTCTTGGGTACCTCAAAATATACCATAAGCTCATGGTACCCAATGTTTGTTGGGTCCAAGGGGATTAGCCCTTTGGAAGCCAAGTCCAAGTGGACTTTCGCTTCCCAACATAATTACTATTCTTAATAACATCATGAAAATAGGAATCAACATATGCATTCCTATCATTTAAGCTAGTGTTCTTAGGACCCCAAATGGTGTAAATTTTGGGAGTCCTTTTCCTAGCATGCATACTTGTTAGATTTCTATGTGGTGCATGCTTCTTAGGAACATGGTTTCTAGCATAAGAATGCGGAGGTGGATATGCATTGGACATACGGGAATAATATGTATGCTTGGGAACATGCATATTGTATGAAATATATGGGTCATGCATGACATGTGGAGGTTGTGCATACATGTAAGAATGATGCGTATGAACATATCGGTGTATAGGAGCACGTACATGAGTATTTCTCATGTGTGGATTTGTACGTGTCCGTGGGTGTGGAGCATAAAAAGTGTCATGAGTGTCCACTTGTGAAGTATGAGATTTTCTACGTGGATGAATGTTGGTGTACATGTAAGCATGGCTTCTCTTTTGGTTTCCACCCTGAGTGGGTTTCTTTCCAAAAGGAAGAGATGGTGAAGTGGTGACTTTCTTGGTAGGTTTGCTACCTATAGTGTCTTTGACACCACTTATGGATGCACCGGAGGAAGGCCTCACAAAGTCTATAGTGACACCACTATAGGAGGTGCGATCATTGGATGCATTTGCTTTTACAAAACCAAGACCAACACGATGTGTGACCGGAAATTGGTTTGTAAGCAAATCGTCCAATTGTCCTTTTCCCTTATTGAATCTCACAATACGGGAGGACATGAGCTCATATTCCTCCTTAAGAGAAGAAATGTTGGTATCCAAGGTGGACACCCGTGCTTTGAGCTCGTGCACTTGGGTTTTAAGAGAATCATTCTCTAAACCCAATTGTGTGTGACGTGTAACTAGATCACTATTATCCTTAAGAAGTGTTTGATCTAATTGAGATTTGAGGGTATTCACCTCATTTCTCAAAGTGGCATTTTGAGAAGCTAAATTCGCTTTCTTAAGAGTTAAAGTATCAACAATGGTGTCATTGTTGATAATGTATGGAATGGATGAATTGATAACATTCAATTTCTTTAAGCTAGTATATCTAAGCATTAGATATTGATACTTAGCAAACAATTCTTCATTAGCAATACGTAATTCATCCATTGTTACCTCGGTTTCATCTGTCGGAATCACTCTCATCGGAGAGTGGATCTTCTCGTGCCATGAAGCACATGTGGGAACTTTCATCCTTCTCATCATCGGAATCACTTGATGAGTCTCCACTTGAGTCATCGAATGTACCTACGAGTCCTTTCTTGTTGTCTCTCTTGTTCTTGTCGGACTTGTGGTACTTCGGAGCCTTCCATTTCTCTTTGTTTCTTAGCATTGGGCAATCCTTCTTGATGTGCCCTGGCTTATTACACTTAAAGCAAAGAGAGGAAGTATTATTAGTAGACTCAAATCTTTTGTTGGAGGGAAATTTACCTTTGTGAAAGAAGCGTTGCAACTTCTTCGCCATTTGGGCCATTTCACCCAATCCATCTCATCTTCTGAATTTTCACTATAGGAGGATAAGAAATTGGCATTGAATGTCAAAGCTTTCTTCTTGGCCTCCGAAGGATTCATCATAGCTCGAATCTTTAATCGGTTCTCCCGTCTTACTTCATACGACATGAGAGTCTCGGTAAGATTCACGACTGTGTAGGTCTTCAAGTCGTTGACCTCCTCGATGTCGATAGCTCTTCTTTTCCATTTGGAGGTCATTCCCATTATGATCTTCCTTACCTTTTCTGGTTCGGTGTAGACTTGACCAAGAGCTTCCAATTCATTGGTGATGTCGGTAAAACATCCATACATCGAGGCTATGTTCTCATTTTCCTGCATATGAAACATATCGAAGTTTTGCACTGCAACATATAACTTTGAAAGTTTTACCTTGTTCGTTCCCTCATGGGTAACGATGAGATGGTTCCAAATTTGATATGCACTCTTACATGTGCATATCTTGTTGAACTCATTCGGGTCCAACGCACAATGAAGAGCGTTTATTGCCTTTGCGTTGTTGACTTCAGCGGATTTCTCGGAAGTCGTCCATTTTTCGAAAACCTCTTCGGTGTGCTCGACGTATTCCTTGTGGAGGGTTCTCCAAAGTGAAGCACTCCTTAGGAACGTCTCCATCCGACATTTCCAATAGCCAATGTTCGTGCCATTGAAACGTGGAGGACGCACCGTTGATTGACCTTCGAAAAGTGTGGATGCTCCATCACGATCATGATTGTTGTACGAAGGCGGAGGAGGAACGTTGTTGTTGTTAGATGCCATAGCTAAAACCTTGTGCTCTGATACCAATTGTAAGGATCCTGGCTATGGGAAAAACACTTAAGGGGGTTTGAATAGTGTTTATGAAATTTAAAAAGATAGTTACACCAATTTAAATGCTAACCAACAAAATAGTGCGGAATTAAAATTAAACCCAAAGAGAAACAAAAGCAGATGCAAGGATGTTTCAAGGGTTCGGATTATCCAAGTCACTACCCTGCTTGTTCCCGGTAATCCTACGTCCCTTCCACCCGGATACCTCCAGATACTCAAGTTAGAACCCTAACTTGAGATTTTCTTAAAACCCACTTGTAGCAACCCTACAAGTGAAATCGAAATACAATCGATTGATCTTGACTGCCACAACTTGGGAGCAAGCAAACAACTCTCACAACCCGAGAGCAAATTCAAATAACGAAAGTTATGAAATATGAAAGCAACACTTACAATCACCTATGCCTTGAAGTAGAACTTGAAGAAGAAGTGTGTTGTGTGTTGTGTATTGACGACTCACTTGGAAGAGAGGTAAAGCCCTTTCTCTTGACTGCACCAAATGCCTAGAAGATGATTCTTTGCTTCTAGGTTGGAGAGCAAGAGAACAAAGATTGGAATTCTTAGGGATTTAGGATTTGAGAGCTTTAATCTTGAGAATGAAAGCTTGAAAGATTTTGCAATTGAGTGAGTAACTTGATAGCCTCTCAATGGAACATTAGATGCTCCTTATATAGGTTTCTCAAATCCTTAAAACAGAATTAGCAAAAACCTTTTTGGAATCCGTGAGAAAACTCTCAACTGATAGAATCTGCGCTCGCGACAGTCAACTGTTGAAGAAACCACAGTTGACTGTTGCACAGTCAGATAGGGTAGGTGAGAATTCATAACGGTAACTTACCACGTGGACAGTCGACTGATGAAGGAGAGACAGTCGACTGTTAAACCAACAGGCGACTGTGCGACCTTTTACATGCGACTGGCCGTAAGTTGGTAAGTTAAAGAATTCTGGAAAACATCTGGGATAACAGGACAGACGACTGACGAGGAGATAACAGTCGACCGTTAATTAGAACAGGAGACTGTAAATCCTTCTACAGATGACTGTCAAAGCCCTGAGATTTTCCAGAGAGCCGAGTCAACAAATTTGCTCACAGACAGACGACTGATGCAGCATTGACATTCGACTGATCCATTGGACAGTCGACTGTAAATTCAACATTATTCGACTGGCCATAAAAGACAGAATAATAGATTTTGGGAAAATGACAAACAAGCGAGTGATTTACAAAACACAGTCGACTGTCACTTGGACAGGCGACTGTAAATCGTTCATGAGTCGCCTGTGGGAATTAAGACATAAAGCCCAAAACTAGATTGTAAAAGTTTGTGCATAACAGGCGACTGGAGAACAAAACACAGTCGACTGTTTTTCAGACAGGCGACTGTAAAGTGTTCAGTAGTCGACTATTATAAACAATACAAGCACAATCAAAAGAGAAATGAATTGGAGTCTAAGGACAATTGATCCAATTATGTCCTAAGACTGAAATGAAGATGTGTGTGTGCTCCAACAATGTTCTACTTTTAAGCTACATACTAGAAGAGATATAAGAAAATTACATTGCCAAAAACTCTCTTCTATCCAACACATGAGCTTGAAGTCTTCATGGAGCTTCAATCATCATCTACGATCATCCAATCCATTTCATTTGCTTTTAATGAGCTTTGAGTGTCATCCATTACAAGTAAATCTTCATAATAAGTTTAGACAATGGATTACCTGCAAAATAGGGGGTTAGTCACAAGTATTTATGTTTGCTCATCATTAACATCAAGTAGGGAGAAGTCCAATACTCAACAACCAATACCTAATAGTTATATTCATGTCTACTTTTTAACAATGACAAGGGGAGAGATATTTGCATCATATAAAAATGAACGCATGAATGAATGTTTTTATCTCTTTAGCATTGCTTTTACATATGCCTCTTGTATGCATTTTGCCTTTATTGTTTTACAATTTATATTACATTTGGTATGCGTATAAGTAGGGGCGCCATTAGCTTGTGGTTAATGTTTATTATTATTATTATTACATATTGAGTGTCATCATCAAAAGTGGGGATATTGTTGGATATTGTCCATTAAGCCCAATATTGTTTTGATGATGATCACCACATTATGTAGTTGCTAATGACTCTACATGTTAAAGTCTCAGATTTATTATTGATTATCTTGTTGAGGAGACAAAGCATTAGATGAATGATGGATTCAAGGCTATGGAGCAAAAGCATCGCATGTAGAATGAAAAATTCAAGTGTAATTTTATATTAGATGCACACACACACACACACATTCTCTCTCTCTCTCTCTCTCACTCACTCACTCACTCACATATGCATCATTTCCATTTTAGGGTATCATAGAATTAGTTTAGAACCCATCCCATCTGGTTCCGTGGCCAAAACTCTCTTTATTGTGTCTTTGGACCTGGACCAGACGTTTGGTATAGAGTCACCAGATGTCTGGCATGCCTACTTTTTATTCATTCAGACACAGCATTCTATCAGCTATCTGTAGTTCATTTGACGTCAGAACATTTGATCAGACATCTGACTGGTGAACTCCAGCCGTCTAATTCAGCGAGGATTATTTAGTTTATTTTCCGAGAGCTGTCTCTCTCCTTACTCATGTTTGATTAGTCATCGATGAAGGATTATCAGACGTCTGAATTGTGTTCCAGCCATCTGATAATCCTTCATCAAACGTCAGGTTGTTGTGAGTTAGTCATGATATTTTTATCAGACAACCCCTATTTCAGCTGTTTGATGTTATATTCCTAGACATTTGTTTTGGATCTGGATCTAATCCTAAAGGGGGTGGGGTAGGCTAATAAAAATTCTCGCACAACCCATGAGCAAACACAGGCAGATATAGCAGATTTAGAGTAAATAATAAGCAATCACAGATGCACAACAGATTTACCCTAGTTCGGTCGTCCCCACGACCTACATCAAGCCACGAAGGCAAATACTAGATTAGTAATATAACAGGTACAACCGTGATAGCTAGATCACCCACGTCTCTATACTCACCAGGCTCTCAGTACCCCACCTCATCGGTGTTCAACAAAACTAATCCTAGTAAATGCTCTCACTTGATTAGTCCCAACTAGCCAAGTCCCGCTTGTCAGCACCCACTAGACAAGACCCAAAAGTCACAAATAATGGTAAAGTTTTCCCTACAAGATCTATACACCAATACAAAGATAAATAAATATGAGTTTAGAATAGCTCAGTGATGGTGTAGTCGTCTCTGTCATTCAGCTCAGGTCAGATCGTATCTGACAGGATGTAGTTGTCAATCTCTAAAGTCTGGATTTCAATCTGTGACTCCTCCAAAGATTGTTGCGTCGATCTCCCTCAACTGATCTGTGTGCATATCAATTCTTGATTCAGTGATATTTGTTGAGAGTTGTGTGTTAATCAATTTCTCTCTTTGCTTTGTCCTCTTCTCAATTGTTTGGTTGCTGCCTTGGGATATCCTCCTTTGATTCCCTTTTGAATTCAATAGCCTAGAACTTTTGACAACTCAACCTACTAGGCACATGGGCTGTCTTGTACTTGGGTACCTACAAGAGACAAAAGGAAGTGGGCAACTCAAAGAAAGTCAAGAGTGAATATTAAAAGCAACTCTCCATGTTTCTTCATTGAATTAGTCCTCCCCTTAAAATCACGGCAAGAAGTTGATGGGGAAGATGCTTGCTTGCGGCTCTGCTTGCTTGATGGCACACTGGCTGCTCGGTCGGCAATGAAGTTGGCTCAGGAATCTGCATAGTCGGTAGCAAGGTCAAATCTGCAGGAGCTCGGTCAGCAGCCTTGGATGGCTCTGCAGCAGTGCGGTCAGCAGCCTGATGCGGGCTTGGTTGATACGGTCGGCAAGCAGGGTCGGCAATGGCTGGAGCGCTGGGTCGGCAATGAGAATTGCAAGGGTCGGTTGCTCCTTGGACAACGCGGTCAGAAGCACCCAAATCTAGCGGTCAGCAAGCTTGGATGAGCAGCGCTTGGAGGCAGTCGGTAAGTTGCTTGTGCGTGGGTCCTCTGGGTCGGTGACTCGAGTTGATGTGTGTTGTTGCTTTGTCGACGACACCTTCTCTTTTGCGGCTTGTAGAGGAGATGATGATGATCATCTTTGTTGCTCCTTGATGGTGGCTTGACAAAGCTTAGACAATGGAAGTCTTGGGAGCTTGGCAATGGCGGCTTACTATATGACATGCATAAGAGCTATTACAGCTATGAGGAGATTTGCGTGGGTTTTTCCTTTGCCTTGGAGAAAAAAATATTGGCCGACTTCTTTTTTTGGTATACCGCACCCCCTCTCCTTTGAGATGAGGGTTTTTATAGGAGGGTATTAGGGTTTGATTACGGCACGAGGGAGAGGATATGGGAGCAAGTCGACAAGGTGGGGGAAGTAGGCCAACATGATGAAATCCCTTGAAAGTAGGAGTATCAAGTTTGTAATTGATTTGAGTTTGGATTTGAATTTATCTCCTTTGCAATACAAATAGGATTTGAATTGGGATCATGAGTTTGTATTGGTAATTGGTTTGGAATTTGTATTTGGATGACAATAGTTAATCACGAAGAGATTTGTTCCAATCACCATTAGTTTTGACTCGATCTCTTTGCCATCTTGACCAAGTCAAATTTGCTAATGCATGTCAAATTCTCCATCAAATTGACTAAGTCATCACTTTGAAGACTTACGAGCGGGCCATTCCTGAAAACACTTAGCACACACATTAGAACGTTCACACATGTTTGTTATCATCAAACATGAAGTCATCGATCGTTGTATCCAACACACGTCATATCCAACAATCTACCCCTTTTGATGATGACAAACCAATATAAGATTTGCAATGACTGTCATGCCCTATTTTGCACTATACGGGTATTCTACTGAACACACGTGGTATTTCTACCTACGATGCATACGTGGGCATGAAATAAGCATATCTATCAATGTATGTGACGTAGTGCAAGGGGGATTAGGCCGTAATACATGGCTAAGGGAAAAGAATGTGAAATGTGAATGCGGGAGAAGTGCAAATGACGTCGTGGGTGTAAAACAACAGGAATGTGTTATATGTGTGTGTGTGTGTGTGTGTGTGTGTGTGTGTGTGTGTGTGTGTGTGTGTGTGTGTGTGTGTGTGTGAAGCATGTATGCATGCATGGATGTACGTGGATGTGTGTAGGAAGAGCCATAAAAGCGTGAAAGTGGTTAGGAGTCAATGATAACCCCTGTAAATTTTTAGAAAGGCGAGAGGCAAAACGGTCATTTGGACTAAAGTTGATGTGCGTACATCCTAAAGTTGTGTGTGCATAAAGTAATGGCAAACTTGTAAATACCCATAGGTTGGGGGGTATCCTGGTCATTTCCTCCATGGAATATTCTCTTGGAATATTCCATTCTTGCAAGAGAGAAAAGAATAAGAAAAGAGAAGAAAAGAGTAGAGAAACCTAGAAAATTCCCTCTTTCTCTCATTTTTTCCATCATTTCCTCTCTCCCCTCTCATCTTACCATGGCCGGCCACCTTTTCCTTTATTTCCCCCTCTATCATCAAATGAAAACCCTAATTTCCATTCACAAATAGAAGGAATCCATGCTTGCTTGAAGAGAGAAGAAGATGGAGAAGAAAGAAAGAGGAAGAGAAGAGGAAATTAAGCTTTTGATGTAGGAATCCCTTGGATTTGGAATTCCATTAAATTGATTCTTGCTATTATGTTTATATAGCATGTTTTACTTAATATGTATTAGGGATGATGAAAATTCATGAGCCATGTTTCAATTTCACAAATTATCCCTTGAAATTCTTAGTAAAAACAACCCCTTTGAAATCCTGAAATTCTGTTGTATGTTTCTACTTGGATTCTGATCTCTGTGGCTTGAATTGGGTTTCAAAAAAAAATATGTGCTTGTAGATCTTGAAGTTATACCTCGAAATCATATAAATTTTTATATATGTTCAATTCAGAAATTAGGAGCAAAAATTCCATCTTTACAACATGTCTGTTTGATCTTCAGTCTTGACACAGTTTAGCAAAATTGACTTAAATACATGCACACACATAGGAATTTTATGTTCTTGGTCTTTTTGGAAAGTTAACAAGTTTATCTATAATTTCATCAGGATGTTTATATTTAGAAATTCTGGCTAAAACATGCCCAAAAACATCAATTTTTATAAGCTCTGAAATCTGTCTGGAAAACAGACTTGACACACGTCACCAAATAATTCATCATAAATCACCTACTAAATATTTATGCATGAAATTTATCTGTGAATCCAAAACTAATATATCTATAACTCTCATTTGGTACATTTTGTCAAATTCGCAATAACACCTGATGATATATGCCCATGTATTGTCAACTTCTACAAATTCTAGCAAGCTGAAGTATTGAAGTGGTGTTATGATGTGTAGTGTTGCTAATTCACTCTCTATAGTGCATGATTATTGTTGTTACATGAAAGGTAGATTCTTGGTATGTGTTTCAATGGATTTGCTAATGTGCTCATGAGCATGTATGTCACGTCCATCACGTGTTTGTGAAAATACCTCAATGAAAAAAAGTAGAGAAAACCTGCAAAATGAGTTATATATGCATGTATTATTAAGCATGTTATAAATTGGTGATGATGGAGTCATGGGAATCATGGTTTAATGTGAAATGGATAATGAATTGAAATGGCTATGATAAAGGGCATGACACTTGGGTGCATGTCCCATGTTGATATGTGATGTGACTACGATGGAGGGCATGACACTTCGGTGCATGATCCGTGTTGGTATGAATATGGAATGTGATGCCATGCAACATGACTTCTTCATTACTAAAATGATAAAATGAAACTCTTGAATGTCTCAGTCCTCTCTAATGAGGGTGAGTTAGCAAAACCCGGGTTTAGGTGAAATTTGAGTAAATTGTGGATATGAGGCCAGAACAGAGAAGTTGGGGGAAATGACTATGTGATATGTGATATTTATACCCACTCGCCTTTACCGGGAAGGTGACATACGGAGGTTGTGTTATTGTGGGAGAGCCTCACTCCTGCCAGGGACGGGGGAGCTGAGAGGCCCGGTGTCGTACAGTGCCCGTGTCCACTACGCCGTGTGCTATATTCACCCCAAATTTGGGGTGATGTCCAGGTCCTGATATCATACAGTTTACCCAAGTTTCAATTACTTCAATAATAAAATAAAAATCTTGCATGTTACTTCTTCCGCTCACTATACTTCCTTTGTCCTTATCTTCTATGCTTGTGATGACGTATATTGAATTGCACTTGTGGCATTAATACCTTCCTTTTAAATTATGTTGGTATGAGCACTTGTGGAATTAATACCTTCCTTTTAAATTATGTTGGTATGAGCACTTGTTTTATTATTCGTGCTAACCCTTTTCTTGCAGTAGCTCGACATTGGATCACAGGTATGATCCTCTTCCTTGGGTATTTACTTTACGCCATATTACTTAGTTACATGCCTTATTTCTCTTGCCTTGCTTTGTCAATTAATAATCTTAGAACGGTGTTCCAAATCCAAGTTGGTTCCTACTGGGACACGCATTGACGTGCTTCTCCCTATTTTTCAGGTAGCAGTGGCAGCATGGTTATTGGTGACTTAGGGTTGGGTTTCAGGTATAGCACTTGGTGTGAGCTGTAGGTTGTGGTATGACATGGTTGTTTAGGGAGGTGTAGAGTGACGGTGTATATGTAGTGGTGTACTTGGAGTATGTATATTAATGAAAGTTGTTAAATATATGATGTGTTGTTGTTGTTCTATGTTATTTATGAGGTTATTTTGATGTTACTGTGAAGCTTCACTTGTACTATCCCAGCATGTGCGCAGTGGCCTGCTTGTTAAGTTTCTCCTTTCTCTTTCTTTCCCTCTCTCATCACCCCCACTCTGCAGGATACTTGGAAGAAAAAAATTTAGATGCCATGTATTCTAGGGAATGGGGCGTGACAATGACGATTCAAATAATACATCGTGACATGTGTGTGTGAAGTGTGTTATAATGTAGGATGTATGTAACAATGTGACAATAATGTTCAAGCACATAAGCATGCAACAATGTAACAAGAACGTGATATACATAAGCATGGCATGCTCCCCTATTTTCATGCTCCCCCTTGAACCAATATTCATGTATTCAATAAACACAATCATAATATTCACTAATGCTACCCCTTAATCAAATAACACATTTAATATTCACTAATGCTCCAACATTTAATATTCACTAATGATCTAAATATTCAAATATTTTGCCCCTTTTTTATCATCAAAAGTGTATAACGAAGTCCAATTTCATAGCACATGCAAAACTAGAGTATTATAATTTACAACTAGCACTTGCATGTCATTTTTTTGGAATAAGCATTTCAAATTCAATGAAAAGTGTAATGTAGACTTCTACACCATCGTGTAAGTGTGATGATTAAATAATTGAAACACAAAGGGAGAGACTTTCATAAAACTCAACCAAAACCAATCCACTTTTCTATTAAACATTAAATCATCTAGGATTGATTTTCTCCATCTCATTAAGAATGAGTTCAAGCTACCCTACCTCAAAACATAGCCTATAAGGACTCTTAGATGTGGGGGTGGTATTGCTTGACGAGTATAACACAAACGCTAAGGATTACCCTTAAAACATATGTTGGATACTTGTGGGTAGTATACTTGACATGAATTGTATCCATTTTTCATACATAGTTATATTCATATAAATTTTTTTCATATTCAATTCTTTTGTGCTCAATGTTTATCCATGGCAAATACACATCATATAACTTAGACTTTCAGTTATTATTCATCCTACATTCACTTTCTAATATTTCATAAAAGATTCTCCAATTGTGCAACAATATTCAATACTAGTGGAAGTGAAAGTGTAGGTGTAGAAATCATGTTACTCAAATTCATTAAACATGTCATGGCTATTTAGAGATACTAACATGCGCATGTAACTATAACAATAATACAATGATTTCTACAAGAATATGAGTTTCATTCATAAATATCACTTGAATGATACAGAGGAAAAGATAAACATTAAGCACTATATTTTTTTGCTTTTTTATCTTTTTAATTTTTTAATTTTTGTTTTATAATGAACTAAAGCAAACTAAGAACAAGCAAACTAGCACACAAGTAAAAAATCAAGTCAAGCATGCAAAAACTATGAAGGTATGCATTTAATTTCAAAGAGGGAAAAGATATACCTTCGCGTCGTCATTTGGCTAAGGAGCTAAATAATGAAACGTTCAATCCATAGCTCCTCGCCATCTTTATCTTACCTACACAGTAGATGATATGTGTGACCTTGAATCCAACAAGGTCCACTCATGTTAGTCATCAAAGATTTAGGAACCCATATTTGCTTGAATGTTATTTTCATGTTCCTAAACTTACAATAATAAGATGTACGACCAACACTAGCAAAAGTAAAGCACTTTGCATAAAGATTTTTCACTTTCAATGGCTCATTGTGAATATTCTTATAATTAGACTTTTAAACATGTTTCACATCATATCCAAGACCACGTCTATTATTGCCATAAAGTTGATTCTTTAGAATAGTATCCAACGATTGTTTTCCTATAGATATTTTCTTTAATGAAATTTCTAGATTAGTGACTTTAGATTTCAATAAATCATTTTCATTCACAATTAAAGTGCATTTACTTATAAAAGCCTTCTTATTTTCCTCTTCAGCAATTATTTTTCTTTTAAGTTCATTATTTAGCATGCAGATCTTTTCATTAAGCAATTCAATTTCAGCTTCTAGCTTAATCACATTTTGCTATACTTGCTAATATCATTCAATAAAGTTGGACAAATAAGACATTCAGCTTTTTCATGCAACATAGAATTCTCTTTTTCCAACAAAGTAATAGTAGAATCACATGCAACAATTTTTCCTTTTAGTTCCTTAATTCTAATGACATGTTGTAAGTGTCTTATTGCATTTCATCGTTGGAATTTCTGTACACTTCTAATGTGGATTCTAGCTCTATAATTTCATCATGCATGGCTTTACAAATAATTAAAAGTTCGGCTTTACTATCAGATTTTACCTCATCATCTTTTTCCATCAAGCAGAGGGAAGAGTGTGCTTCATACTCATCATTCTTATCTCCGCTGTCCATGTCCCACGTTTGCACCACAACTTTTCCTTTCTTTTTTGCAACATTAGCTGTTTCTTGTGGGCATTCCTTCATAATGTGTCCCTGCTTTTTACATTTAAAACATTTAACATTATTAATAGCAGTCAGTTCAGATGAATTTCTAGATGGATTACATTGGTTAGAACGATTAAACCTTTGTTGCATGCCAGCTCTTCCTTGAGGAGTCTTGATGTATCTTCTGAAGCCTCTGACCAACAATGCTATCTCCTCCTCCTCCTCATCACCTTCGCAAGCTTGAAGAGCTAGTGGTTTTGGAGCTTTTTCCTTCGCCTCTGGTTTCTCTCTAGCCTCTATATTCTGCAGCTCAAGCTCGTGGGACATTAAGTTGCCTATCAAGACCTCCACTCTCATTTGTGATAGATCTTTCGCTTCTTGAATGATAGTGATTTTAGGCATGAACGAGCTTAGCAGCGCCCTTAAGATTTTCCTCACCTGATCAAGGCTAGAGTATGGCTTACCAAGGTAGCTTGACTTATAAACGATGTCCGTGAACCTCGCAAACATCTCTGATATGGATTCTAATGGAAGCATGCGGAAGCTCTCGTACTCTGTGATCAGTAAGGCAAGTCTAGACTCCTTTACCTGTGACGTTCCCTCATGCGTTACCTCCAGTGTATGCTATATTTTCTGTGCAATTTGACAATGTGAAATACGATTAAATTCAGACTTATCTAAAGAGCATATAAGAGCATTCATAGCCTTTTCATTTAAAGAATAAAGTCTCCAATCAGCATCATCCTACTAGTCTTCATGTTTAAGCATTTCAATGTTTTCAACTTTAATAACAGGTGGCCTATAACCTTTTTCAACTATATGCCAAACTTTATAATCAACAGATATTAAGTAGATTTTTATCCTAGATTTCCTACAAGCATAATCTACTCCATTATATTTTGGGGGTCGTGATATAGACTGACCTTCAACAAAAGCAGACTCAATAGAATTCATGGTCAAGTCTAGCCTAGATCCTCTAACCTACTTTGATACCACTTGTTGGATCTGGATCTAAGCCTAAAGGGGGTGGAGGGTTGAATATGCTAATAAAAATTCTCGTGCAACCCACGAGCAAACACATGCAGATATAGCAGATTCAAAGTAAATAGTAAGCAACCACAGATGCACGGCAGATTTACCCAGGTTCGGTCGTCCCGACGACATACGTCCAGCTTCGAAAGCAAATACTAGATTAATAATGTAACACGTACAACCGTAATAGATAGAGCTCCCACGTCTCTACACTCACCAGGCTATGAGTACCCCACCTCACCGGTGTTCAACAAAACTAATCCTAGTAAATACTCTCACTTGACTAGTTCCAACTAGCCAAGTCCCGCTTGTCTAGCACCCACTAGACAAGACCCAAAAGTCACAAATAATGGTAAAGTTTTCCTTACAGAGATCTATACACCAATACAAATATAAATAAATATGAGTTTAAAATAGCTCAGTGATGGTGTAGTCGTCTCTGTCAATCAGCTCAGGTCAGATCGTATCTGACAGGATGTGGTTGTGAATCTCTGAAGTCTGGATCTCAATCTATGACTCCTCGAAAGATTGTTGCGTCGATCTTCCTCAACTGATCTGTATGTATAGCAATTCTTGATTCAGTGATATTTGTTGAGAGTTGTGTGCAAATCAATTTCTCTCTTTGCTTTGTCCTCTTCTCAATTGTTTGCTTGCTGCCTTGGGATATCCTCCTTTGATTCCCTTTTGAATTCAATAGCCTAAAACTTTTGACAACTCAACCTACTAGGCACATAGGCTATCTTGTACTTGGGTACCTGTAAGAGACAAAAGGAAGTCGACAACTCAAAGCAAGTTAAGAGTGAATATTAAAAGAAACTCTCCATGTTGCTTCACTGAATTAGTCCTCCCCTGAAAATCACGTCAATAAGTTGATGGGGAAGATGCTTGCTTGCAGCTCTGCTTACTTGATGGCCGCTGGCTGCTCGGTCGACAATGAAGTTGGCTAAGGAATCTGCACGGTCGGCAGTAAGGTCAGATCTGCAGGAGCTTGGTCGGCAGCCTTGGATGGCTCTACAGTAGTGTGGTCAGCATCCTGATGCGGGCTTGGTTGATGCGGTCGGCAAGTAGGGTCGATAATGGCTGGAGCGCTGGGTCGACAATGAGGATTGCAAGGGTCGGCTGTTCCTTGGACAACGCGGTCGGAAGCACCCAAATCTAGTGCTCAACAAGCTTGGATGAGCAGCGCTTGGAGGCAGTCGACAAGCTGCTTGTGCGTGGGTCCTCTGGGTCGGTGACTCGAGTTGATGCATGTTGTTGCTTTGTTGATGACACCTTCTCTTTTGCGGCTTGTAGAGGAGATGATGATGATCCTCTTTGTTGATCCTTGATGGTGTCTTGATGAAGCTTATACAATGGAAGTCTTGGGAGCTTGGCAATGGTGGATTGCTATAGGAGATGCACAAGAGCTATTGCGGCTAGGTGGAGATTTGTGTGGCTTTTTCCTTTGCATTGGGGAAAAAATATTGACCGACTACTTTTTCTTTGGTATGCCGCACCCCCTCTCCTTTGAGATGAGGGTTTTTATAGGAGGGTGTTAGGGTTTGATTGCAGCATGAGTGAGAGGAGATGAGAGCAAGTCGACAGGGAGGGGGAAGTAGGCCGACATGATGAAGTCCCTTGGAAGTAGGAGTATCAAGTTTGCAATTGATTTGAGTTTGGATTTGAATTTATCTTCTTTGCAGTACAAATAGGATTTTTTTGGGATGATGAGTTTGTAGTGGTAATTGGTTTGGAATTTGTATTTGGATGGCAATAGCTAAGCACTAAGAGATTTGTTCTAATCACCATTAGTTTTGACTCCTTCTCTTTTCCATCTTGACCAAGGCAACTTTGCTAATGAATATCAAATTCTCCATCAAATTGACCAAGTTTTCACTTTGAAGATTTACGAGTGTGCCATTTCTGAAAACACTTAGCACACACATTAGAACGTTCACACACGTTTGTTATCATCACATACGAAGTCATCGATCGTTGTATCCAACAGTTTGAACAGTTGCTCAGCCATCTGGGAACCCTTCTTCAGACGTCTGATGACAAGGAAATCTACCTGTTTATAGCTGTTAGACTGTGCTTTTGTTATTTTCTCGGTTTCTGTGCTGTATTGAGAGCGTATTTAAGGACGAATGTGAGAGAGATTTGAGCACTCATCTGAACATAATAGAGATCATTTTGTGAGCCAAATATTAGTGCAAAGGTTTATCTCTTCATATATCTCATTTCCCTCTTTGAGCTCTTTGCTTAGTGCATTTATCCCAATGCTCAAGGAAATTCTGCAAGTGCACAAAGCCGAATCTAGCACTTGGTCAATAACTCTTCTTTGCCTTTGCACTTCACGTTAGTAAGTTCATTTAATCAAGGAAATAGAAAGAGTGTATTTTCTTATTTCGTTTCATTTAAGAAACCTAGCTTCTGGGTTATGGAAGTGTTCTCTCTGGAAAGAGAATTGATGCCCTTGGAATCGAATTTGCAATCTTAGAAATGATTGGATATTGGAAAAGAGTGTGTGGCACTTGGAAAAAGGTGAGTTGTATTGGGTTTGCCTTGAAAAAGGATTTGATAGAGGAAATCCACAAGACTCTAGAAAGATTCTAGGACTGGAGTAGGTAATTACCGAACCAGTATACTTTGTGTGTTTGCGATTGCTATTTTCTCTCTTTGTGTTTGTGTTGCAATTATTCCATATTTGCTTAATTATTTTAATTAGCATTTTTAATTGTCACTACACTATTCACCCCACTCTAGTGTGATGCTTAGTGTTCAGGGATCCTACATCCTCCAGACTTCATCTTTGACCATGTGATCTAAATTTAATTGTATTCAACTCTTTGAGAAACCTTCATTGATCAACATACTTCCATTCATTTGAACTCATTCTTTGAAATAATATTGACACCTACAAACTCATTAATCATGATTAGTACCCATTATTTGTTTAATCATCATCGAAACTATACTTGGGGTGTCTCAATATCTTACATGTGTAATGGTTAGATGTGTTGAGTATTGGTGTTTCATACCAATGTTATTTTGATGATGATCACAACATTATGTTGTTGCTAATGAATCTCTTGTTTAGTGTCATAGTTAACATGTCAAGAATATCATTTTTGGAGACTTAAACACTTGATACAAGGATGGACATCAAGAGGAGCTATGCCAAAGCTTTGACTCAAGGGGTGCCAAAGCTTCGAGATGATAGGGAGCATCAAGGCATCAAGATTGAAGCCATAGACTCGAAGGAAAGCAATGTAATCCATGTAATATTTCATTTATTGCTTTTCTCCTTTTTGAGTCTAGGTTTAATGTAATGCCTTGATAGATGGTCTACTCATTCATGCATATGCATTTAACCATCTTAGTGAGCCTTAGGATTATCATAGAATCCAACCCAATAGGTTCATCTTGCCCAAAGACTCATTTGGAGTCTTTGGCTCTCCAACAGTCGCCTGCTGAAGGTTTTACGGTCGACTGGGTGATTCCAATTGCCTGTCGAGCCTTCTACAGTCGACTGTGGTGCACTGCTCAAGTCAACCTTTTATTGACTCACTTGAGCTTTTCACATCAGTCGATTGAAGAAGTATTTACAGTCACCTGTATATTTACAGTCGCCTGTGAAATGGTCAACAGTCGCCTGAAAGGCGTAAGTGTGAAAGTTGAAACTCTCTGTTTATTTCCATCTCTTGCAGCAGTCGACTGATGAAGGATATACAGTCGCCTGTCTATTTTATAGTCGAATGTACTTGTTTTATTCCATCCACTGCATCTCTCTGTTTTATTCCATCCACTGCAGTAAGAGTGCTGCAGTGGATGGAATAAGAGTGCATCTCTCTGTTTTATTTTATAGTCGAATGGGAGTAAGAGTGCATCTCTCTGTTTTATTCCATCCACTGCAGCAGTCGCCTGCTGAAGGTTTTACAGGTACATGTCCTATTTTCAGTCGACTGTATCGTCTTCATCAGTCGACTGTCGAGGCTCAGATTATAGCCGTTAGGATTTATTTAGCAGTTGGACAGTCGACTGTCATTTGTTCATCAGTCGACTATCAGTGATGTTTGAGCCCAAACTCTAGCCATTGCAGCCTTTTGTTTTGGCTGTTTTCTTGGCTTTTGAGATTTCCTATAGGGTTTCTATATATATGAGAGGGCTGAGTTCATTAGAACTTCTTGATGCTATTGAAAATCTTTAGAGTTTAATTATGCCACTCTCAAACTCTCTCATTTCCCTCTTAGAGCTAGTATTCATCTTCATGCATTGAAGTCAAGCTCAAGGGAAATCATCCAAGTGCATTTCTAGCAAGTCTCATCACTTGGAGATCCTCTCTATGCTTTGCATTCATTAATGAGTAAGTTCATCTCAAGGCATAGGTAAGCGTATTTGTTTTACTTTGTAATTTCATCGAAACCCTAACTTTCTGCGTGAGAGCTAGTTATTCTATGTGTGAGAGTATAACCTTCTGTATGAGGATTGGTTGAGATCTCTATGTGTGAGAGTTTGAGTCTCTCCGTGTGAGAGCAAAAGTCTTTCTGTGTGAAAGAAAGGATTTCTCTGTATGAGAATCCAAATCCTCTGTGAGAGGTATCTCTGTGTGAGATTGTATTCTCTTCTATGTGTGAGAATTATAGTGGATATTGGTGTGGCTGGACGTACCCAAGTTTGGAGAACCCGGGTAACATCTTGTGTTTACGTTTGGATTTTTGTGGTGTTTAAATTTCTCTTGCATTTATAATTCCACATTTACAAGTTTAATTTCTAATACACAATTTGTGCCATTACACTATTCACCCCCTCTAGTGTGTTGTTGTTAGTATTACAAGGGTAAGGCGATCCTTACAATTGGTATCAGAGCGAGGTTATAGCATACTGCAATGATGGCATTCAACACTACATCCACGTCTCATGAAGAAGGTCACTATATCGTTTGACACCCGCTCTTCAACGGAACCAACTACCCAAGTTGGAAGATCAGGATGATGATCAAAATGAAGGGTCAAGACCTATGGGACATCACGAAGTTGCCATTTGAGGAGCCTACATCACCCGCGGCTTCTAGAACTAAGGCGGAGAAGGACTCGATCAAAGTCAATGTGAGGGCTATGAATGCATTCCATTGTGCCCTCATTTCAAATGAGTTCAACCGCATCTCCAAGTGTAAAACGGCCAACGAAATTTGGCATACATTGGAGATTTCTCATGAAGGGACTTCGAAGGTAAAGAAATCTAAGCATTGCGTATTTAGATCTAAATATGAGTTGTTTAAGATGCATGAAGATGAAAACATCTCGGAGATGTTCACAAGGTTCACAGAACTTGTGAACGCTTTGGAAGGACTTGGGAAGGTGATTTCCCAAGATGATCGTGTAGAGAAGATCCTTGACTCACTTACATCTCAATGGGAGTCAAAGGCCAACAGTATTTTAGAGTCTAACGACATGTCCAAATACACAGTTGAGGAGTGCATTGGGAATCTCATGGCGTATGAAGTCAAGCTTCAACACAAGAAAGAGATTCAACCAACCAAGCCCGAGAAGCAAAAGGGGGTTGCATTCTATGCCGAGAAGGAGCCAATCGAATGGAAAAAGAAGTTCCATCGGGAAGATTCGAGTTAATATGATGGAGAAGATGATGTTAGCGATAATGATTACATCAAGCTTGCTAAGCAATTCAAGACATTCCTCAAGGGAAAGCAAGATAAATCTTTGTCAAAGTTTGCCTCCAAGTCCAACAATTCTATTTGTTTCAATTGTGGAGGAAAAGGTCATATTTCTACCGAATGCCCTTCCAAACCTGATAAAGAAAATTACAAGGGGAAAGGAAAGAAACATTGGAAAGGCAAGTCCAAATTCAAGAACCAAAAGAAGGGGCTTGTCGACACATTTGATTATTTTGATGAGGACACATTAAGTGATGAAGAAGAGGATGACAAGGAGCGAGCTCACATGTGCTTCGCGGCTTTTGATGATTCTTCATCAATCTCCTCAAGATCAAGAGATGAAGAGGTAGAGGTGTGGCTCAACTCCAACGAAGAAATGTTCTTCATGGCTAATGAGGAAGAGTCTTTATCAAGCTCTAGCGAGGAGAAAAGCGAAGAAGAAGAAGAGGAGAAGCCAAAGCTACTGTATGAGGAGCTTGAGTATCTCTTCAATGTGGCCTCCAACGTGGCAAGTAAGTGCATCGACTCATACGATAAATTGAAAGCAAAGTTTAAAAATGCTATGAGTAGGTTGTATGCCTTAGAATCTTCTAGTGTAAATAACAATGATGCTTTGCATGTTTGAGACACTAGTGAGAGAGACACACTTCTTCTCAAGTTAAGGATTTGAGCATTTCTAATGAAAAATTATTAGCTCAAAATCTTAGCTTAGAATCTCGCATTCAACAACTTACGTTGAAATACAAAGAGGAATCCCGTAAGCTCAAAAGCTTTGTTTATTCTAGAGATTCACTCCACAGTTTGCTTGGAAAACAACATTTGGCAAACCATAAAAGAGGTTTGGGATACACTCCAAAGGTGATTACCAAACCCACCTCTAATTCTTTTTTGGTGCAAATACTAGAAATATTGCAAAAGCACCTAAGAAGAATCAACATGCCTTCTTGTATAACAATAACACCAATAAGAAGCATCTAAATCACAAGGTGATGAGAAAAAAAATGAAAATCCTTCATTTTTTGCTAAAAAAGCAAAATCCTCACTTAATGCATGCCAATAAATTTATTTCTACACCTAAGCATGCCACATACATCCCTCTTGCAAGGCAAAACACTTGCCTAGAAAATCCTTGAGTTTTTGGATTCCCACTAGGTGTAGTGTGCAAGAGAGGGATAGGTACATCAACTCTCTAGTTAGGGATGTGATCACCTCATGTGATTACATTAGGAAATCAAACTCCTCTTGGGTTTGGTTCCCTAATGTTTAGGTTGCTCACACATATGCATATTGCATGGGTATTGTGCTTAAATATTTATTTTAGCATATCCATTGTTTGTGTGTGTTTCATGATTTTGAAAATGTTTTTAAATTTATTTTTCATGAAAATGGGAACTTGAGGAATACATTGGCATACATGCATTTGTTGATCCTTATGTATGTCAATGGATGAGTTAATTGTTGTATGTTTAAAATATTTTAAAACATATTTTAAATTTCATTTCGGGGTGTTGTTGGAATCATTGTTTCAATTGGTGTCATTTTCCAATTTGTTATGATGGTTTCAATCTCAACCCATTGATATTGCCAACAAGTTATATGTTATACTTTGTTTTGGTGTATCATTGAAGCTTGATGTTCCATATCTATTGCTTTGATACACTTTAGGCCCATGGCTCCAATTTTTGTTTAACAATTGGTAAAGCGGATTATCTTTCAAGATTTTTTTTCTACAATTGGTATTACCTCAATTGTTAGAGATTGTTTATCTCCTACTTTACAATTGGTATTAGATTGTTAAAATTTTGACCATTTCTATGATCTAGGGGAGCACGGGATAGTGATTGATACCCACTAAACTTTTACAATTTGGTATCATACATCTCCTTTTCTATTGCATATTGTCACATCTTTAATTAAGATGACAAGGAGGATATTATTGATGTCCACCTTTTTGACGATGTCAAGTGGGAGAGATAAATGCATTATGTAATTCTTGTATTTCATACATATTCATTTGGGGAGAGACATATCTATGGGGGAGATATGTTGGATTATGTAAACCATTCATAGGTGCATGTTATATTCTTATTGCAATTGGTTTATGTAATCCATACCTATTATATGTCACCATGGTTTTTCATTATTTCATTTGGTATAATGAGTATTTACAATTGTGTATCTCATTTTCAATTGGTGCATATAAGTAGGAGGCTCATTACCATTGTGCTTTATTTCTTTATGTTTTACATAATGTATGTCATCATCAAAAAGGGGGAGATTGTTGAGTATTGGTGTTTCATACCAATGTTATTTTGATGATGATCACACCATTATTTTGTTTCTAATGACTCTCTTGTTTAGTCTCATAGTTAACATGTCAAGAATATCATTTTTGGAGACTTAAACACTTGATGCAAGGATGGACATTAAGAGGAGCTATGCCAAAGCTTTGACTCAAGGGATGCCAAAGCTTGGAGATGATGGGAAGCATCAAGGTATCAAGATCGAAGCCATAGACTCTAAGGAAAGCAATGTAATCCATGTAATATTTCATTTATTGCTTTTCTCCTTTTTGAGTCTAGGTTTAATGTAATGCCTTGATAGATGGTCTTCATGCATATGCTTTTAACCATCTAAGTGAGACTTAGGATTATCATAGAATCCAACCCAATAGGTTCATCTTCTCCAAAGAATCATTTGGAGTCTCTGGCTCTCCAACAGTCGCCTGCTGAAGGTTTTACAGTCGACTGGGAGATTCCAGTCGCCTATCGAGGCTTCTACAGTCGACTGTGGTGCACTGATCAAGTCAACCCTTTATTGAATCTACTTGAGCTTTTCATATCAGTCGACTAAAGAAGTATTTACAGTCGCCTGTATATTTACAGTCTCCTGTGAAATGGTCAACAGTCGTCTGAAAAGCGTAAGTGCAAAAGTTGAAACTCTCTGTTTATTTCCATCTCTTGCAGCAGTCGACTGATGAAGGATATACAGCCGCCTGTCTATTTTACAGTCGAATGTACTTTGCTCATCAGTCGCCAGTATGCATACTGGGAGTAAGAGTGCATCTCTCTGTTTTATTCCATCCCCTGCATCAGTCGCCTACTGAAGGTTTTACAGGCGCCTGTCCTATTTTCATTCGACTGTATCGTCTTCATCAGTCGACTTTCGAGGCTCAGATTATAGCCGTTGGGATTTATTTAGCCATTGAACAGTCGACTGTTATTTTTTCATCAGTCGACTGTCAGTGATGTTTCAGCCCAAACTGTAGCCGTTGCAGCTTTTTGTTTTTTGGCTGTTTTCTTGGCGTTTGAGAGTTCCTATAGGGTTTCTATATATATGAGAGGGCCGAGTTCTTTAGAACTTCTTGATGCTATTGAAAATCTTTAGAGTTTAATTATGCCACTCTCAAACTCTCTTATTTCCCTCTTAGAGCTAGTATTCATCTTTATGCATTGAATTCAAGCTCAAGGAACATCATCCAAGTGCATTTCTAGCAAATCTCATCACTTGGAGATCCTCTTTCATGCCTTGCATTCATTAATGAGTAAGTTCATCTCAAGGCATAGGTAAACGTATTTGTTTTAATTTGTTATTTCATCAAAACCCTAGCTTTCTGTGTGAGAGCTAGTTACTCTCTGTGTGCGAGTATAACCTTCTGTGTGAGGGTTGGTTGAGATCTCTCTGTGTGAGAGTTTAAGTCTCTTTGTGAGAGAGCAAAAGTCTTTCTGTGTGAAAGTAAGGATTTCTCTATGTGAGAATCCAAATCCTCTGTGTGAGGTATCTCTGTGTGAGATTGTATTCATTTCTCTGTGTGAGAATTATAGTGGATATTGGTGTGGCTAGACGTACCCAAGTTTGGGGAATCAGGGTAACATCTTATGTTTGCGTTAGGATTTTTGTGGTGTTTAAATTCCTCTTTCATTTATAATTCCGCATTTGCAAGTTTAATTTCTAATACATAATTTGTGCCATTACACTATTCACCCCCCTCTAGTATGTTGTTGTTAGTACTGTGAGGGTAAGGCGATCCTTACAAGATGAACAATTGGAACCATTAGGCTTACCTAAAAATTGGTTGGTTAGGGTTTTAAAATATAAAGAACAGTTGACTAGATCCGATTGTCAGAAAAAAGGGAGGAGTGCATTTGTGTGAGCTACCTGAGGAGGAAATTTCCTCAAAAGATATTGATACCCATATTGCTCATGTGTGTGTTTGTGTTTATGAGAATGATGGGTAACAGCCACCCAAAGACTCCTTTGGTGGCGGATGCGTGGTATACACGTATATATTTTATACTCATTTCATATGCATTTCATATCATTTCATCCCTCGTTCTATTCTATTTTTCATTTTTAGTTCCTCTTTATGCTTCGGTATCTCATGTACATTGCAGGAGAAAACATAGAGTTTTGGGTCCAAGAATGGGAGAAAAAGAGATGAAATGAAGCGAGAAGCAATCGAGGATCAATGCAAGGGAAAAGAGACCAAAAGTGTCACATGCGACTGTGTGGACCAATCCATGCGATTGCGTCATTAGGACAGCCTCAAGATACTGAAGAAACAGTCCACACGGTCGCTTTGAAGATCCAAACGGTTACGTCGCTGAAGAGCAGGAGAAGAAGAAAACCCAGTTCGACGCGGTCATTTAGTGATCGACACGACCGCGTCGATCCGAGAGCAGCCGAAGCCAAACGTTCACTCCACGCGACTGTTTCGATGAAGATCCAAAGAAGCTGAATGCCAAACGACGCGGTCACATTGTCAATCCACACGGTTGCGTTGCTTGAAGCTAGAAACCCTCAAGTTATTCACTTAGGCCAAATGAACACATCGCTTACGATGCGGTCACGTTTAATCGGGTCCCCTAGGTTTTTGTGGGAACAACCAATGGTATTTTGGGACTTTTAGGTATTTTAGGGGGGTATAAATACTTTTCTTCATCCTCTGAACCAGAAGACGCCTTTTGTAGAGCTTTTTCGGAGTTTTTAGCATTGTAATTAGGTTTAACTTTCCAACATTCCCTGTAATTTTGATTGTTCTTTTGTTAAATTCTAGATTCTAGCTTTTATATTGAATAGAAAATTAGTTTTCTTAATCTATATTATTGTGGATTATGTTAATTACGAATTTCCTTCTCATTCTTGCTGCCATGGCTATCTCTTTGATGAATCTAATTGTCTCTACATGCATGGATTGTGAGTAGTCCCTCATCTGAGCCATGTGTTGAACCCCATTAGATATAGCTATGGATTGGTGATTTATTGATTAATTGTTGGATGATTCATGATGAGGGACATGTTAGGACGATTATTATCAATGCAAATTTATCTCCTCCCTATAATTAGATTAGTCGACGATGGAAGTCGGGGCTAATCTAGGGTTTTCAATCTCTACATTGATCCGTACTATCAATGCGACTGACGAAAGTCAGGCATTGATTAGAGCCCTCCTAACATAGATCTGAATCCTAATCCACGAAAGTGGCGTAGAGGAAGACTGAAGACATTCGTCGGACGTAATGCACCTAACTCATATCGATGTATCAACGAGAGTTGTCATCGATACGGGTTAGGTATGTTGGAAACTCATAACTCCGCATGTGGTTTTGATGATACAAACATATTATTTTATGTGTACTATCTTTATCTATACAGATATTATAGCACAATCAACTAAGACAATCATCAGGTATACAAGTTGCAAGAAGCATCCACTACAAAACGAAACATATCGAAGATATTTTTGTTAGATCATATGGATGGTAAACAACATTAGAAGGGGGGTTGAATAGTGTTGTATAAAGATAACAAAATTTCGTTCTTAATAAATCAACACAAAACAAAGCCTTCTAATGTAGCCTAAGAAACCAAGTAGAGTGATCTACGCTTGGTTCTTAATTACCTCAATAAATCTTCGAAACAAATCAGAGATGAAAGTCTTCTGGTGGTCGACTCCCTATGATCAGTAGTCGACAACCAGAGGGAAATTAAGCACAGATCAGATAGTTAAACACTTAATGAAGATATATGAAATTTGCACAGAAGTATAAATACAAGACTGATCTTTATCAATATATTATAGAGGAGTTACAAGAATACTGAACAAAGATTAATTGCAAGTTAAATAAGAAATGCTTGCAAAGATAAACAGTCACAGATAAGCAAACGCAGACACGCGGATTTTTATCTTGGTTCCCCACAACTTGGGTTCGTCCAGTCCCCGACCAATCCGGTACGAGATTTCCACTATCTACCTTGGCAAATACAAGCACCTAACTTCACTTGTTAGGATTTCCAACAACCTAGTCTTGACCAGGATTTCCAACCGTAACACCTAGACTTGTCTAGGGTTTCCAACAACAACACCCTTACACCAAAGGGGTAATCACAAAATAAAACAATATCCAATTCACCACAATAGATTGGTGGAGATTGGATTTACACCCAGATTCTATAGCCAATAGTAATAGACAATTACGTGTACAGTGACTTGATAGAATACGATTCTAGATCACACAAAGATACGAGTAAGGTCTTTGTGATCTAGATCAAAATATTTTTCAAAAAAATCCTTTAAATAAAACTTCGAGAATGATAATAAGGATTTGAAAAACCGATAGCCAAATAAAATTATGATCTTCAGAAAATAATAACAAAAGAAAATTGCAAGATCAAGAGTAAAACAGATTTGGCTAAGAGAGAATGGGAGCTGAGAACTTTAGAGCGTTTTGCACAAGAAAATTTGAATTCAACAGTTGTTGTAATTTCTCAATGAAAATGGTCCTCTATTTATAGGAGAAATCTGAGAATTCAAATTTCAAATTCCTTTGACTTTTGTCCCGGAAATCATGGGAAAAAATCAATCAAAGATATTTCAAAAATCAAGTCAAAACGTCAAACTTCGACAGCTGGTAGTCGACTCCCTAGGAGTGGTAGTCGACTCCCAGCGTGTTTCAGGAGAAATTGATTCTCGGCTGGTAGTCGACTCCCTACCTTTGGTAGTCGACTCCCAGAGGAGTTTCTTCTGAACCACAGCTAGTCAATCAAGTAGTTAACTCCAGGGTGTAGTAAAGTTTCCCTACGGAAATATAAAACGACTAGAAAAAAGCTCTCAATATCGTTTTGAAAATGACTTAAAAGATATTTTGAAACATTTTTGAAATCATTTGTGTGTGTGATTGTCTATACGATTTGGCTTTAACAATACCCTAAGAAAGACACATCACACTCACTATAGACTAGGACACGTCTTCGGAAGCTTGATCAACCGATGGAGTGGATGTGAGCTTCACTTGAGCTTCTTGTTCTATTTGAGCTTTGAGCTTCATCATTGATCTGAGCAACATTCGTCCTTGTCTTTGAGCGTAGATTGCGCTTCTTGGAGTGTACATAAAGCTTTTCATTTGTCGCACAACCTGCACACTTAATCGTAGTGTAGTTAGTGCACTAAGCTTCATTTGGTGTGCTCATCATCAAAATCACTTGGGGTGGAATTCAATTTCCATCACTCTCCCCCCTTTTGTTGATGACACCCAAATGAAAAATGAAGTAAGTTGATATACTAAATTAATATGAAAGTGAACTTACTCCCCCCTGCTTTGATGCGGTTCTCCCCCTGCATCGAAGCCATTAGAAAAAAAAAATAATACATTCATTTTTGCATTTCATATATTTTCTCCCCTTGCCATCAACAAAAAATTAATGACATAATATAATTAATCATTGTTCAATTCTTTTTCTCCAACAATACCCAATTCTTTACAAAGTCTAGAAAATGTATCTTTTTGTAGGGTTTTGTAAGAATATCTGCAACTTGAAATTCAGAGGAGACAAATATAAGTTCAACATCCTTTTTGGTACAGTTATCATCTATAAATCTGTGTCTAATATCAATATGCTTTGTTCTAGGATGAAGAACAGAGTTTTTAGTGAGATTAATATTGCTTTTATTATCACAGTAAATTACACATGTAGATGTATTAACACCATAATCTACGAGGACTTGTTTCATCCAAAGTATTTGGGCACAGGCAAGTCCAGCAGCTATATACTCTGCCTCAGTGGTAGATAGTGAAACTGAACTTTGCTTTCTGCTAAACCACGAAACAAGGGAATGTCCAAGAAAATGACATGTTCCACTTGTGCTTTTTCTTGTGGCTTTACAACCAGCATAGTCTGCATCACTAAATGAAGTCAAATTAAATGTGACGCCTTTGGGATAAAATAGTCCAAAGTCAGAAGTGGTTTTAAGATATCTAAATATGTATTTTATCGTTTTAAGATGTGATTCTCTAGGATCACATTGAAATCTAGCACATGCACAAACACTAAACATAATGTCAGGTCGGCTAGCGGTTAAATAGAGTAAAGAACCGACCATACCTCGATATGTTTTCTGATCGACCTTTTTACCTGCGTCGTCTTTGTCTAAAGAAGTGGATGTTGCCTTCGGTATGTTCTTTCCTGACGCGGTTTCCATCCCGTTCCTTTGATCAAGTCTTTGGCATACTTCGTTTGGTGAATAAAGGTTCCTTCTTTTCCTTTTTTGATTAGTAATCCGAGAAAATATGTGAGCTCCCCTATGTGGCTCATTTCAAATTCTTCCTGCATTAACTTAGCAAACTCTTGACAAAGATCTTCATTAGTAGATCCGAAAATGATGTCGTCTATGTAAATTTGGATAAGAATAATATCATCATGAATTTTCTTAACAAATAAAGTGGTATCTATTTTTCCAACAATATAACCTGAGTCAATTAAGAATTTTCTTAAGCTTTCATACCAAGCTCTTGGAGCTTGTTTTAGGCCATACAAGGCTTTATTTAACCTGTAAACATATCCTGTTTTCTTATCATGTTCATACCCGGGAGGTTGTTCAACGTAGGCTTCCTCCTTTATGAATCCATTTAGGAATGTGCTTTTCACATCCATTTGGTATAGTTTAAAGTTTTTATATGATGCAAATGCAAGTAGCATCCTAATAAATTCTAATCTAGCAACAGGAGCGAAGGTTTCATCGAAATCTATACCTTCCTCTTGAGAGTATCTCTGTGCTACTAACCTTGCTTTATTCCTTACCACATTTCCATCTTCGTCTAGTTTGTTTTGGTATACCCATTTAGTGCCGATAACCGGACGGTCTTCCGGTCTAGGAACTAACTCCCACACTTGATTGCGCTCAAATTGCAGAAGCTCTTCTTGCATAGCTTCAATCCATGCTTCTTCTGCAAAAGCTTCTTCTACCCTTTTCTGCTCAACGTTAGAAACAAATGCACCATGTGTCAAGTGTTCTATTTAAGATCTAGTTCTAATTCCTGCATCAATATCACCTATGACTTGTGTGTGTGTGATACGTGACTTCAGGGAATGATTTTGGCTAAGAACTAGAAATGTCATTAACAGCGATAGATTCATTATTAGGAGTAGGTGCAATGATTATGTTATCATCATCATTATAAGCAGTGTTGTGAAATAGAGATTCATCAAATGTTACATGTAGAGTTTCAACAATAGTTTCGAAACTTTTATTGTAAATTCTATATGCTTTACTACGTAAAGAATAACCGATAAATATGCCTTCATCCGCTTTGGAGTCAAATTTATCTAAGTTATCTTTAGTATTCAGAATATAGCACTTACAACCAAAAACTCTGAAGTAAGATACTTTTGGAATTTGTTGGAGCAGTAATTCATAAGGGGTCTTTTCAAAAGGGTTTCTTATTAAAACTTTGTTTTGAATATAGCACGCGGTTGCTACAGCTTCCGCCCAAAAACTTTTTGGAAGGTTGCTTTCACACAACATTGTTTGTGCACACTCTTGGAGTGTTCTATTTTTCCTTTAAACTACCCCATTTTGAGGAGCAGCTCTAGGAAAAGAAAAAGTATGAGAAATGCCTCGTTCTTCACAAAACAGTTTAAAATTTTCATTTTCAAATTCACCACCGTGATCACTTCTTAAAGAAATAATTTTCAAAGATTATAAACGTTCAATTCTTTTGAAAAATATTTCGAATTCACGGAAGGCATCATTCTTATAAGTTAAGAATAATATCCACGTATATCAAGTAAAATCTATCAACTATGACAAATACGTATTTAGAGTTACATAAAGATGGAGTTCTAGTTGGGACAAACAAGTCCATATGAAGTAGTTCAAGTGGCCTATTAGAACTGAGAGCTCCAATATTCTTAAATGAACTCTTATGCATTTTGCCATATTGACATGAATCACATATTTTATCCAATTTAAAATTTATTTTGGGAAGTCCTTGCACCAACTCTTTCCTAGAAATCTTATCCATGTTTTTGATGTGCACATGACCAAAGCGTCTATGCCAGAGTAAAGGGTCATTTGTTGAAACAATTAAGCATACATTTGATTCACATTCATTTAATCTAAGTACATAGATATTCTCTACTCGCTTACCTCTAACAAGAATGTTTTTCATATCCTTGTCGTAAACTAAATAAGAGTCAAGTGTAAAGAGAACCTTCATACCTTTGTCGCATAGTTGGCTTATGCTTAATAAATTATGCTTCAGCCCATTTACCAAGCTTACATCTTTGATGAGTAATTTTGAGGGACTGCCGATGTTGCATATCCCGACAATTTTACCTTTCTTGTTGTCGCCAAATGCCACGGTTCCACCGTCATACATTTTTAGTACGCTAAGTAGTTTTGCGTTCCATGTCATGTATGCGGAGCATCCGCTATCCATTATCCATATGTCCTGAAAGTAGATAATTTTGACACGTTTGGTACCCACTTATGATTGGGTCCGTTTTATTAGAAAAAAATTTCTATTGTTATGTACAGTCTTAAATGTTGGGTATCAAGAGAATATACATGAAGCATGTGGATACCCAAATGCATGTACAAATGAAAGAGTTATTTATTAGGAACCCAAATTCGATTTGAATTTGATTTCTTATGCACAAATGAATCATTATAAAATCCATGCATACTTCTAGTCAAATTGTGAACATAAACATTTTTATCATGCGAGCATAAATGTTTATGCACCATATCATATTAGTTTTAATATTATGTACATTGTGAGGTTTGAGTACAAAATATGATCTTTGATGTGCACTATGTATAAAATGTGGTTCATGTGAAGTATGTGGTGTATTTTGTCTAACATTTCTTCCATTCATAAAAGTATACTTTTTAACATTGGTACGCATAACATTTTTATTTCTACAAATATCACTAGCGGTAGAAGCACGAGCATTTTTATTATGTGTTGTGGAAACATGCTTTTGTGGATGAGTAGCCTTCTTACTTAGATTTGTCTTAAACTTATCAAGCTTAAGAACTAATTCTTCGTGTTTAAGCTTGCTCGTGCTCAAAACATTTCCAAGCATATCAGTTTTATCATTTAAGCTAGAAACATAAATAGCTTGTTCAGATTTCAGTGCATCGTGATCACATACTAATTTATCATGTTTTTCATGTAAAGTCTTGTGCTTCTTGTCTAGAATCTTGTGTTTCTTTGACAAACGTTCATATTCTCTATAAAGATTTTCATACGCGCTTGCAATATCAAATTCATTTTCCTCATCGAAGCTAGAATCACTTACCTCGTTTTTGTCGTTCTGACGAGCCATCGTGCATAGTTTTTCATCGTTGGCTTGAGGTATCTTTGTGGGTGTTTGGATCTCATTAGATCTTGATCCGAATCTTTCTTCCAACAAGTTTAAGATTTGATGTGTCGTTTCCGTCTACAAGATCTAGCATTTGATCAGTTAATCCAGTGTAAAGTAAATGCATTACCTTGATGTTGTTGAAGTAGGCTTCCTCTTGATCAGGATTCCATTGAGTTTGCGGTATGGTTGGAATCTCGTATGGTTCTTTGAGAGATCTCATGTATTTCAGATCTTGTGCCTCTAAGAAGATTTCCATTCTCATTCTCTATTGAGAATAAAGGTTGCCGTTGAAGATCGGAGGAGTATGAGTGTTGCAGGTGTTTGTTGATGCCATCGTGTTGACCTTGCTCTGATACCAAGTGTTGGATCCTGTGGATGGCAAACAACACTAAAGGGGGTTGAATAGTGTTGTATAAAGATAAAACTTTTTCGTTCTTAATAAATCAACACAAAATAAAGCCTTCTAATGTTGCCTAAGAAACCAAGTAGAGTGATCTACACTTGATTCTTAATCAACTCAATAAATCTTCGAAACAAATCAGAGATGAAAGTCTTCTGGTAGTCGACTCCCTATGAACAGTAGTCGACTCCCAGAGGGAATTTAAGCACAGATCATATAGTTAAACACTTAATGAAGATATATGAAATTTGCACAGAAGTATAAATACAAGACTGATCTTTATCAATATATTATAGAGGAGTTACAAGAATACTGAACAAAGATTAATTGCAAGTTAATAAGAAATGCTTGCAAAGATAAACAGTCACAGATAAGCAAACACAGACACACGGATTTTTATCCTGGTTCCCCACAACTTGGGTACGTCCAGTCCCCGACCAATCCGGTACGAGATTTTCACTATCTGACTTGGCAAATACAAGCACCTAACTTCACTTGTTAGGATTTCCAACAACTTAGTCTTGACTAGGATTTCCAACCGTAACACCTAGACTTGTCTAGGGTTTCCAACAACAACACCCTTACACCAAAGGGGTAATCACAAAATAAAACAATATCCAATTCACCACAATAGATTGGTGGAGATTGGATTTACACCCAGATTCTATAGCCAATAGTAATAGACAATTACGTGTACAGTGGCTTGATAGAATACGATTCTAGATCACACAAAGATACGAGTAAGGTCTTTGTGATCTAGATCAAAATATTTTTCAAAAAAATCCTTTAAATAAAACTTCGAGAATGATAATAAGGATTTGAAAAACCGATAGCCAAATAAAATTATGATCTTCAGAAAATAATAACAAAAGAAAATTGCAAGATCAAGAGTAAAACAGATTTGGCTAAGAGAGAATGGGAGCTGAGAACTTTAGAGCGTTTTGCACAAGAAAATTTGAATTCAACAGTTGTTGTAATTTCTCAATGAAAATGGTCCTCTATTTATAGGAGAAATCTGAGAATTCAAATTTCAAATTCCTTTGACTTTTGTCCCGGAAATCATGGGAAAAAATCAATCAAAGATATTTCAAAAATCAAGTCAAAACGTCAAACTTCGACAGCTGGTAGTCGACTCCCAGTGTGTTTCAGGAGAAATTGATTCTCAGCTGGTAGTCGACTCCCTACCTTTGGTAGTCGACTCCCAGAGGAGTTTCTTCTGAACCACAGCTAGTCAATCAAGTAGTTAACTCGAGGATGTAGTGGAGTTTCACTACGGAAATATAAAACGACTAGAAAAAATCTCTTAATATCTTTTTGAAAATGATTTAAAAGATATTTTGAAATGTTTTTGAAATCATTTGTGTGTGTCATTGTCTATACGATTTGGCTTTAACAATACCCTAAGAAAGACACAACACACTCACTATAGACTAAGACACGTCTTCGAAAGCTTGATCAACTGATGGAGTGGATGTGATCTTCACTTGAGCTTCTTGTTCTAATTGATCTTTGAGCTTCATCATTGATCTTAGTAACGTTCGTCCTTGTCTTTGAGCGTAGATTGCGCTTCTTGGAGTGTACATAAAGCTTTTCATTTGTCGCACATCCTGCACACTTGATCGTAGTGTAGTTAGTACACTAAGCTTCATTTGGTGTGCTCATCATCAAAATCACTTGGGGTGGAATTCAATTTCCATCAATTTTGTATATTGTAATAAGTGATGTAATCTTTATTTTTTTCTCTTGCATATACTTAGACTGTAAAAGGCTTGATGATTATCTTTCTTAGTCGTTTAGGGACCATCTTCAAAAAGTCAAGTCAAATGTCAAATTAGTCAACCAATCCCTGGTGCTAGTAGACTAATTTAAATAGTAAAAAATTCAGAAAATTACGAATTTTTTGTCAAACTCCTTCTAAAATCTCTAGGATCATTTTTCCACCATTTCCTAAAGTTTCAAATTTTTAGTCGACTAATACTTGCTATTAGTCTACTAGTCATTTTCAAAATCAGATTTTTAAATGATTTATCATTTAATTATTATATTTATTAAGTGGAAGTTAGAACTGCCACTAACGGCTAGTTCTAGTTAGTTAATAGCCGTTAATAGCCGTTTTTTTTCAGTTTCTATCCGTTTTCTGAAGTTACATTCTGAAAAGACACTTCAACTTCCAGAATTCCTAAGTCAGTTTTAATTACTCGACCAATCCATAAAATGAGTCGACTAATTTGGACCAAAACGGTTCAGAGTTCTTTGAAAATTTAGGTAGTTGTCCAACGTTAGAAAACTAACTTTTTGGGCTATAAATAGACCCACAGACCCCTGCCTAAAAATCACGAAAATTCACTCTCTTTCTCGTTTCTTAAGTTTACTTTCTCTCTCTAGAAAGTGAGTGATTTTTCAGATTTTCTTACAGGAACCTCTGCAGAAATATTTCCTCCATAGAAAGTCCAATCTTCAAGTTTGTTCTACCACATGTTCCATTCAGAATTTTGGAGATTAATCACCTTCCTTGCATTATAATTCCATCAATTATCAAGACTATAGGTGATATTGTTTCATACTCTTTCTTTACTTTATTTGGTGAATCTCTTGTTGAAGATATTGTACAAGTTTGCAACACTGGGAGTGTTGGCATCTTTGTATATTAATTACCTGCGGGGAGCAAGTGTTTTAGTGGATTCAAATCTCTACGGGGTAGAGGCCTGGACGCAGGATCACAAGGATCCGAACCAGGATAAATCTCTGTGTTTGCATTTGGAATATTCTGGATTGTGTTCATTTATTTCCGCTCTCTTATTGCGATTTTTATTTACTTTTAATTTTGCAATATCATCGTGATTTACACTATTCACCCCCTCTAGTGTATTTAGTGTGCCAGGAGATCCAACATTTGGTATAAGAGCTTCATGGTTAAGATGGCCTACACCTATCCGACGAACACTTCAACGTCTTCATCACAATTTAAAGAAGGGCACTATACTACAAGGCCTCCACTAGTCAACGGTTCCAACTACTCCTATTGAAAGACAAGGATGATGATATATCTTCAAAGCATCGACTACGAACTCTGGAATATGTTGGAAACTCGATATGAGAAGCCTACAACTCCTTATGCCCAATGAACCACTATTGACAAATCTACTGCAACCCACAACTCAAAAGCAATGAATGCACTATTCTGCGCCATGGACAAGAGTGAGTTTAATCGTGTCTCCCAGGTCAAATCAGTATATGACATCTGGCATACACTCCAGGTAACAAACGAAGGAACTAGTAATGTTAAGGAAACTAAAATCTCTGTTCTTGTTCACATGTTTTAGCTATTCAGAATGAAGGAGAATGAACCAATTGGAGAGATGATCAATCAATTCACCGACATCGTCAACTCTCTAATAGCTCTCGGTAAAACCTATACTCAAACGGAACCAGTAAGGAAGATTCTTCGTGCCTTAACATCGGAATGGGAGAAGAAGACTACAGCCATAGAAGAAGCCAATGACTTGTCAACTCTCACTGTTGAAAGCCTCGTTGGTTACCTGATGGCCTATGAAGTACAACTTCAAGATCGCAAAGAACAAGCAGATGCCAAAACAACACTTTCCTTATTTGTGGAGGTTGGATGTGTGAATTTATTCTTCTTTTTATTTGTATGAAACTTAGGATGACCCATGTAATGAGTTTTCGATCAATGACTCCCAAATCAGATGATTTCAGGACATTAGGCCAAAAAGGACCCCGCGGACCTAATAACCCGAATTACCTAAGATTCACTTATTTTTTCTCGTGCACTCCGCTAAATCCTATCTTTCAAGCGAATTCCCAATGCTTCTTGAGGCCCGGCTACTCGACAAAACTAAAAGAACGATGCAATTATTCTTTTTCTTTCTCTTTTTTTGATTTCTTTTTCTTTTGATTTCTTTTCTACTTTCTTTCTTTTCTCTTTTTTTTCAACACACAAACCAACCACACTAGGCACATAATCAAAACCCATCGAATTAAAAACTACTCTACTCAATTGGCTTAATCCATACTCATGCATCACAAAGCTTGTTTAAAACTAATTTAACCCATTTTGAAGACAAAATTCATGGAGTTATGCACTCACATCATAAATGACATATTAAAATTGATTTCATGAAGAAAAAGCAATCAAATGCATGCCAATCATAATTTAGGATTTGAAAATAGAATTTGAATCCGAAATATGCACGAAGATGAAACATGTAAGAGACTAAGCAAATAACTAGCAAGAGAGCAAGGAGGGTAAATAATATACTTGCAAAATGATTGGTGATGTCAGAATGGATGTCTCCAAACAAAAAAACAAAAAAATTAAAACAAAAACAACTAACTAAACATCCTAAAACCACCTACTACTCTCTCCCCAACTAAAGACAAACATGTCCTCAATGTTGAAAGAGAATCAGTTTATTGAATTTGAATCAGTTTATTGAATTAAAACTATCCTAGAAAGCATATAAAGTGCAAAAATATAAATTTATTACACTACTGGGTAGAAGTCATTGGGGTCAAAGAGCGGATCACGGATGTCCAACGGTGGAGGAAGTAGCTCAATTAGATTCTTACGCTCCTTTGCGAGCGTCTTCCCTCCACGAATCACTTTGGACCCTAGCAACACAACTCCAAGTATCTCTCTAAAATGTGGGACCATGTACTGCAAGAGAGGAGTTGTATCAATCCAAAGTGGGCACCGTTGCCTTTCGACGAAAGTGACCCAAATATAATCGTCAAAGTAAAATAAAGAATTTGAAATATGTTGACGAAAACTCCCTAAAATGGTTGCATCCATCTCGATACCATGCTCCACCACAGGGGAAGGGAATGAATGATCTTGGGACAAGACCAGGGGAAGGCACGTTTTAGGCTCTACCAAAATGATCGATGAGCTCGTGTCCCTACTTGGCTCTTCCTCTTGTCCATCCAAAATGTCACGCTCGTCCTCTCCATCTTTGCACACAGCACCTGCGAGGGAAGAAGAGTCCAAATCAGTTGATAAATTTTTTTTGAGTGGTTGGATTGCCTTCTCCCAAGCAAAAGGCAAGCAATGCAAGACTCGAAATGATCTCCTGAATATACTGGCTTCGAGTCTCCATGCTTCGGAGAAAATATCGGGATTGAGCATCATGTGTCTGAATAAGCAATTGAGCCTCCTCATCCAAGGGTTGCAAAGGTGCGTCCACGCTTAGTTCTCCTTGGTCAAGGCACGCTCCAACAGCATCACAATGAAGCGCTAACAGCTCACTCCCTGAAGTCCCATCCAATGGTCGGTCCATATCCTCCATGGACTCCAGGTACTCCCAAGCATCCTCAGGTGACATGTCAAATAAAGCTCCATCGTCCATCATCGCCATGAAGTCATGCATCTTCTCCCGCAGTCCCTCGTAGAAAAACTGGAAAATATGGGCCATCGTGAATCCATGATGTGGACAACCGCTTAATAAATCCAAGAACCTCCTCCAAGCTTGATAGAAGGATTCACCGTCGATTTGAGCAAAACCAGCAATTTTGAGCTTTAAAGAAGTGGTCCTGTGTAAAGAAAATGAAAGTGCATCATACAAAGAATTTATGCCGTTAAAGTCCATAGCTTTTTTTGAATTTTTATAAAAGAAAATGAAAATAAAGATAACAAAGGACTCAAAAAGTGCAAAATAAATAAATATGAAAGATAATAAATGGAAGATAAAGAATAAAAAAGACTCACACTAAATAGTATGACGTATCACGCCAAATTTTCCTAAATCAATCAAAAATGTAAATGCAAAAACCGTTGTCCCCAGCAACGTCGCCAATTGCTTAAACACGTCTCAAGTATGTGATGCTTGAGCGCTACTCCTAAGTGTAGGAGGAAGTCAAGTAATAAATTTATATCCGGTGAGACCAGGTCGGATTACGGGGACATGTCGCTTTGCAATCACGAATTTAATTAATAAAGGAGAGATAACGGCGATGCTACAACCAACTAAGCTAACGGTGGAAATGCGCGTGAAAATGTGGGTGAGACCATCTACCAAACCAACATCCTAGGGTTCGAGAATCAGAGAGGCAAATAGGCGAGGAAGCTTGTGTGGTGTGTGGGAATGAGGTTGCTAAGCATATGGATTCAATCCGAGGATAACTCAATTGTCTTTCTGGCTAAGGAAAGCGCAACCGGTGGATGTGGCATTTTAACAAACACTTGGTGTGCAATGAAAGTAGGGTATGGAAAATCGAGATAATAAACAACCAAGCATATATGAATGGTACCACTAGGCAAACTCCACTCTCGGGGTACCGACTAAGATCCCTAATTCAAAGTATATCCCAAAAAATCCTACCACATAAACTTTTAAATATGCAAGATTGAAATTCCATAGCCCAAGCAAGCAACACCACCACACAACCACACACAATGAGATCTAGCTACTCATAGCAATAAAAGAGACATTTTCATCTCTAAAAACCATCATCCAATATTACTACAATAACCAAAATCAAATACACAAAATAAAGGGAAGAGATCACCAAAGATTTCTCTTAGGAAAATACAACTTTCCCTCCATTGATTGTGCTCCTCCAAGCTTTCTTGCTCCTCTCCAATGGCCTCTAACCCTAAGAATGACGAAGAAGGATAGTGGAATGAGAGGAATAGAGGGGGAGAAGCCCTAGAAATAGGCTCAGAAATTCGGGTCTGGAAACAGCACTAACGGGTAGGATCTGCGCCCAAAACCCGCAACAATTGCCCAAATCTGCAAAAATTTCAGCACTGTCACCCTGTCTTGCGAAAATTCTAGAAAAATCATCCGACCTCCGAATGTAGCATTCCAGGCAGCGATGGAACCATAACAAAGTTTACTACGACTAAAAAAATATCAGTAGGCTGGAATATACACTGGAATGATAGCAGAATTCTGCACAAGAGGTCCATACCCGAAATTTTCAGCACAGTCACCATGTCTTCCTAAATTGCTCGACCTCCAAAAATTCTGGAAAAATATGCATTGGAATCGGGACTTCACGAATTTCAACTGAAAAATATCATGAGGCCAGAATATGCATTGGAATAACGGCAGATTTCTACACAAGAGAAAGCATTGCAGAATTCTTATTCTCTTCTTCTTGCTTCCGATAAATCTCCATAAATTCTAGAAAAATTCTGAAAAATAGGAAATGAAATAATTAGTGACAAGAAGTGGGTTTTAAGCATCAAAAGTGATAAGATCTAATATACAGACTTTACACAATTACGAGCTAGATAAAGCCTATATGTGAAATATATACGCTAAACCCCATGGAAATAGGGGGTGAAAATGACACTTTTCATTCAGAATCACCTTCGCCGCTTCATCAGACACCGATGATTCATACATAGAAGATGATGAAACTTATAACAAGAAATTTTAAAAAGTTTCTTAGAAGAGGTAAGTTGAAAAGTTTTAAGCCCAAAACTACTGATGCTTCTTTGTGTTTTCAATGTAACGGGCCTGGACATATGAAAAAGGATTGTCCACTTATTAAGCCAAAAGAAAGGACATTCAACAACTTTAGGAAGGATAAGAAGTTCGAAAAGAAAAAGAGGGCACTAGCAGCAATATGGGACTCTTCATCTTCAGATGAAGAAGAAGAAGAAGTCAACGACCAATTTAATGAAGAGAATGCCCATATGTGCTCTATGGCACAAAATGATAATGAGGTAAATGTTTTAGATAATGAATAATTACTTGAAGCCTTTAATGATTTATATATGAGATTCAAGAATTGAATTCTCAACATAAAGCATCAGTTCTTTCTCATCAAGAACTAATCTCCTCCTCTTCTTCATTAGATAGTCTAAACATTGAGAAGGAAACATTATCTTCTCAAAATGATAAATGCTTCATGAAAATGAGATTCTCTAATCTGAGAATCATAATATGATTTCTCGCATTTCCATTTTAGATAAGGATATTTCTTCTCTAAAGTTGAAATACGATGATATGTCTTCTAATATTAGTAAGTTTAATAAAGGTAAGAATAATCTAGATAATTTACTTAGAATACAACATCCTGCTAATCATAGACAAGGTTTGGGGTATAAGAATACTTCCAAATCCAATATTTTTGGTAATGCAATTTTAGAAAAGAAAACGTAGGTATTTATTAATGCAAAGAAAATTGATTCTTCTAATAGTATGAAAAAGGATAATATTATATTCCAAAGAAGACCAATTTTCTTACATCTTCTAAGAAAATCATTATGCATAATATTTGGGTCCCCAAAGATATTTGCTTATATGATAAGGATTTATATGTTTCTAACTTTATGCAAAATGTTATTCTTTCTTCTAATTATATAAAGAAACCAAATTCCACTTGGGTTTGGTTTCCTAAGGACTAATCCTAAGGACCCATATAAAAGGGTACCAATATTTATTGTTTATTTTTCAGGCACTCATAAAGAAAGATGGATACTAGATTAGGGGTGGCAATCGGGTCGGGTCGGGTTCGGGTCGGGTCAGATTTGACCTGACCCGAATAGGGGTAAACCCGAACCCGACCCAGATAAAATCCGGGTCAAGGTTCAGGAACCCGAACCCGACCCAGGTGCAACCCGGGTAACCCGTACCTGACCCCGTTTGTCTTACGGGTCGGGTACAGGTCGGGTTTGGTCGGGTTTGGGGTGAAAAGAGTGATTATTTTGCAAAAAACACTATCACTGGTTGGGTTCGGGTCGGGTTCGGGGTGAAAAGAGTGAAATACGGGTCGAATTTGGGTCAACCTGGTCGAGTGGTCAAACCCGTACCCGACCCGGATTTTTATCCAGGTCGATCGGGTTGACCCGAGTTCGACCAGACCCGGATTGGCCCCTACCCATACCCGACCCAAGAGGCCGGGTTCGGGTCGAGTCGGATCTATTTTGCCACCCCTATTCTAGATAGTGGATGTTCCAAATACACGGCTGGAAACATCAGACTTCTATCAACCGTTCAATTCAAAGATGGTGGCACCGTTACTTTTGGTGATAACAACAAAGGTAAAGTCATTGGCATTGGAACAGTTGGTGATCCAACTAAGCCGATCAACGAAAACGTGCTCCTCGTTGACAGTTTGAAACACAATCTCTTATCCATTTCTCAATTATGCGATAAAGATTTTAAAATTGTCTTTGAAAAGAATGCATGCATTATATATGATTTTAACATGTCTAATATATTATTTCAAAGTAATCGTAAGAATTATATATATATATATATATATATATATATATATATATATATATATATTTTGAAGAGTAAGTGTTTGTCTTTATTATAAATCTGTACAAAAACAATACAAAATACTTCGTAAGGGTAAGTTTTGATATGGTAGCACTGTACACTCACGTGAATACATAACTGAGAGCACAAAACACGGAATCAAGCTACTGATCCAATTTTGACATCTGCAAGAATTTTGTTCCTGGCTCTTAAAAATTCTCCTGCATTCCAAATATGCCATTGCTAGGGCTGTTTTAGTAATTTGCTGAGTGTATGACTCATATAGTATTCTGCCTGACAATGTAATGCAGAATTCACAGTCAAAGAGTGCATTCCTCTTGCTGAGCACACAGCCTGTGCAGCCTTTGAGTTTGCTCTCAGGAGCTTGTCATTGTCCGCCATACCAAATTAGAAACGGGAGCCCCTGTTCCGTTCCAGGCAGCTCGCTGAAAACTCCCGCATGTCTCGTCCTGGCTTCATAATTGCTGTGAGCATCTATGGGGGCGATTGCCGACTGACTGTCTTCATATCAGAGGTCCGCAGGGGATAGGGTTGTCGTTCCGTATTAACTTCCTTTTTGACAACCCCATAGGATCCGAAAAAATTGTCCAACCCCCCATAGTTGAGGCCCATATATTCTGCCCAAAGTCCTTCCCTAGAAAGCATTCTCCACGTAAGTATCTTCAAATGATCATTTTTTACTAGCATCCATAGATAACACATTATTATGGCATAAACATTTTGGTCACGCTAACTTTAAGTATTTGACACGTATTTCAAAACAAAAGTTAGTTTCTGGTATGCCTAATATATCTTTTACTCATACACAATTTTGTGATGCATGTCAACAAGGTAAGATGCATAAATCTTCTTTTAAATTGAAAGATGTTATTTCTACGAAAAGACCTCTTGAACTTTTACATTTGGATTTATTTGGTCCATCTAGAGTATCCTCTTTAAATGGTAATAAATATGCATTTGTAATTTGTAACATTTATTAAGTGCCACTTAAAAACCTAGACACTGACTCACCTTCACGCAAGGAACCAACAAACACAAGGCGCCACCCTTCCGGACTGGCCGCCGTCGCAGCATAAGAATATATATGCATTCAGGTTGTAGGTGTTGGACATAATTACTGATGATTTTTCTAGATATACTTGTGTATTATTTTTAAAGCATAAAAATGATGCATTTGAAGAATTTACAGTATTTTGTAAAAGAATTCAAAAGTTAAAGTCTTCATCCATTATTACTATTCGTAGTGGTCATGGAGTCGAGTTTGAAAATGAATTATTTACAAAATTTTGTAATAAAAATGGTATAACACATAACTTTTCTTTTCCTCGAGCTGCACCACAAAATGGTGTAGTTGAAAGGATAAATAGAATTTTACAAGAATGTGCCAGAACTATGTTATGTGGTAGTTCTTTACTAAAATATTTTTGGGCAGAAGCCATTGCTACTGGATGTTATGTATTGAATAGAATTTTGGTAAGACCACAACTCAATAAGACCTGTTTTGAATTGTTTTATGATCGCATACCACGCGTATCATATTTTAAAGTTTTTGGTTGTAAATGTTTTATTCTTAATACTAAGGAATCATTGGATAAGTTTGATTCTAAATCCGATGAAGGTATTTGTAGGTTATTCTACACGTAGTAAAGCATATATGATTTATAATAACAGAACTTTATGCATTGAGGAATCTCTTCATGTTAGTTTTGATGAGAATTATAATTCTATTTCATCTTTAGATGAAGATGATTCTATTCCTATCACTAGTTCTTTAGAAAACACTAAGTTAGATGACAATGATTCTACTAATTCCATTCCTGAGATTATCTTTGAAAATACAAGTCTTTCTAGAGCATTTGTCAAAGTTCATAATCATCCACATGATCTAGTTATTGGAGATATTTCAGATAGAGTAAGAACTAGATCTCAAATAGAACAAATGACTAATTGTGCATTTATATCATCCATCGAAACAAAGAATGTTATTGAAGCATGTAAATATAGTTCATGAATAATAGCGATCCATGAAGAACTTAATCAATTCAAAATGAATGATGTATGAGAATTAGCACCAAGACCCTCAGATCATCCTATTATTGGTACTAAGTGGGTATTTAAGAACAAATTGGATGAATCTGGACAAGTAGTTAGAAATAAGGCTAGATTAGTTGCACAAAGTTATAATCAGAAAGAATGCATAGATTATGATAAACCTATGCTATTGTAGCAAGATTAGAATATATTAGAATAATGTTAGCATATGCATGTTACAAAGATTTTAAGTTATATCAAATGGATGTTAAAAGCGCATTTCTTAATGGTATTAAAAAGGAAGAAGTCTAAGTAGAACAACTGCCTGGATTTCATCATGAAAGTTTTGAAAATCATGTTTTCAAGTTAAAGAAAGCATTATATGGATTAAAACAAGCACCTCATGCTTGGTGTGAAAGGTTAAAGAACTTTCTTTTAAAGTCTGGTTATTCTATTGGAAAGATAGATTCTACTTTATTTACCAAACATGTAGATTCTGATGTTATCATTGTACAAGTATATGTTGATGATATAATTTTGGTTCTACTAATGATTCTCTTTGTCAAGAACTTTCTAAGGAAATACAGAATGAATTTGAGATGAGTCACATGGGTGAATTAACCTACTTCCTTGGACTTCAAATCAAACAAATAAAGGAAGGTATATTTATACATCAGAGTAAGTATACAAAGGAACTCATCAAAAGATTTAGATTAGAGAATTCTGCCGAAAATCATACACCACTGGGTAATTCATCAAATCTTGATAAAGATCCAAACGGTAAGAGTGTTGATCAAACACTATATGAAGATATGATTGGATCATTGCTTTATCTTACCGCAACTAGACCAGATATTATGTTTTTTGTTTGTATATGTGCTAGATATCAATCTGATCCTAAATTATCACATTTGACTGTTGTCAAAAGGATAATTAGGTATATCAAACACACATCTGATTTTGGGTTATATTATCCAAAATCAAATTCATTTGATTTAATTTCATATAGTGACACAGATTTTACTGGTTGCTAATCTGATCGTAAAAGTACAAGTGGAACTTGTCACTTTTTAGGATATGCATTAGTATCATGGTTTAGTAAGAAACAAAACTCTGTTTCTTTGTCAACTACTGAAGCAGAATATATTGCCGCTGGTTTAGCATGTGCACAGATTTTATGGATGAAACAAACAATGTTAGATTATGGCATTACATGTAACACATGTCCTATTATGTGTGACAACACTAGTGCTATAAATTTATCCAAAAATACGGTACATCATGCACGCACTAAACACATAGATATACGTCATCACTTCTTTGATGATCATGTCCAAAAAGGTGACATTATTCTTAAGTATATAGATATTAAGGATCCAATAGCCGATATCCTTACTAAGCCTCTTAAAGAAGAGAGATTTCTAAAAATTAGAAGAGAACTTGGTATCGTTAGTGAATCGACTTTTTAACCATATATTATAGTTATATATTAATTTATGATCATTTTATGATTTTTCTGGATTTTTCTGAATTTATTCATATTTAAATTAATCGACTAATATCTACTACTAGTCGACTAATCCTCCAGAATTATATATATATATATATATATATATATATTAGTCTTATATATATATATATATATATATATATATATATATTAAAAACCTATTATTTCTTATTTTTATTCGGTCAAAACTGAATGTCATCCAACATTCAAATTTTTTTTCCCTCTCACAAGTCCTTTAAAGGACTAAGTACAAGAGAGACAAGACCTTTCCCTTACACCCTCTTACACACTAAGTAAAATAGTACTTTATGGTCAACCATCTTTTTCAATTTGTTCATTCCCTATGTACTTACACGTCAGCCCTCTTTTGACCGAAAATATTTTTTTTTTTAAATTCAAAAATTTCAATTTTTCTACCTCTTTCCCCAACGGTTCGGACTTCAATACTAATTAGTCGACTAATATGCCGTACTGGTCGACTAATCGCTGAAGAACAGAATTTCCGGAACGTTTTCTTGCGCAAATTTTGCTCAGTTTTGATCAGTTTTTCTTTCCCAAAAATTAGGAGACGTTTCAAAGTTATTAGGAGTTATCAATTTAGTTTTTAGACATTCGAATTTGAATTTCCCTTTTCACAAAATGTCTTTTATAAATATCTCTTCCCTCTTCATCTTCTTCCCTCTTACATGAGAAAACCAAAGTCCCAATACTCAAACAAATCTTTCCAATTCCAAAGTAAGGTCCACAAATACTCCGTCGGTAAACTTCATCCCTCTCTCACGGCCTCATCTTCCAACCCTAGCCATCAACATCGCCCAAATCCGGTCGCAATCGTCGAGAAAGCCACCTTCTTTCCCGAACGCGCCATCAATTTCTCAGAGCTGGTAATCCAAAATCTCAACATCCATCACCTTCTCGACACCGTTTCTCTCTTTCACTTATGGTGTAATATCATTTCATATTACCCCATTCTTGTCAAGCAATCCTTTACTAATATGATGGTGGTAGAGAATGTCGGAAATATTTTCCTTGATACCAAAGTGAAATGCATAGACATTCATCTCATATATGATTCTCTTATCGAAAGCCTTTGCTTGCCTCGTGTTAGAATCAATTTTCTTTGCCAAACCTCCATGTACAATCCTGATCTCATCAATCGACTAAGCCCAAATTTTCGGGCATGTCTGCTAAGGCATTGAATCCCATTGCTCGTATCCTTCTCAAGATAATCACCTATAATTTACTCCCAATGAGTGGCTCTCTTAAAGACGTTAATGAGACTCGTAGCTGGCCTCTCTATGCCATCATGGGAGGAATTAAGGTAGATTGGGCAAGCACTATCATGATTGTCTTGATCAAACCCATCAAGCAACCCATTTTTCTTCCTTGTGTTGTCACACTAATTCTCCAACACTTTCGTGTTCCTTTGGAGAATGAAATTTCAGTTTTTAATCATCTTCAATTCAACCATTCCGTTGTCAATCGCATGTTACTCCAACCCCTCCTCCTCAAGACGAAGAAGAAGAAGAAACCAAGCCCCAACAAGTTGAACCTCCTTCCCGCTTGCGGCAGCAAACCATTAATCCATATGCTAGGCCTCCTCAATCACGGCCTACTATACAAGATCAAATTGACCAACTCCGGGAGGATGTCAATTCTGGTTTTAGAGGTGTTCAAGAGCACTTAAGCGGCTTTGAGTCTAGCATTGCTAAAGTTAGGAAGGATATGACAAAGGGCTTTGAGGATATGCAAACCACCCAATCGGAAATCCTTAACACCCTTCAACAATGGTCACCATACATGCCATCCTCCTCGCATTACCCACCTCCTCCACTCTTGGATTACTGATTTGAATCTGGAAAGTTTCTGTTTTAGTCGACTACTGGTGTAGACTGGTCGGCTAATTAGTGTGTCAGACTGGTTTTTAAGTATTTTAAGTATGTTTTCATGTATGGCTTGATGTATTTCCATTTCAATTTATGTATCTCACTGGTATCAGTGTGTACTTGTATCTTTACTTTCAGTTAATGAAGTTAGTGTTTTATTTTAAAACTGCTTTTAACTATTTTGGTCGACTAATGTCTCTGATTAGCCGACTAATTATAACTGTCACACCCATTTTAACAATTTGACATGGGGAGAAATATCTGCAATAAATTTCATATATCTGCAGACGATTTCAGTCACATTATTGCAATAAAGTTATACTTAAAAAATCATTGCATAAGTTGTACATATTATAATATTATATATCTTATCATATTGTATCTTTGAATGTTTACATACTCTCTTGCACATAGACCATATCTTTAGGGGGAGTATTTCAGTAAACAAACAAACATATTTCTGTTTCATATTTGTTTTATTTATAATGGTAGTCAACATATCATTATTATATTCAATGTTTGTAAAATCATCAAAAAGAGGGAGAATGTTGGAAACTCATAACTCCTCTATGGTTTTGATGATACAAACATATTATTTTATGTATACTAACTTTATCTACACAGATATTATAGCACAATCAACTAAGACAATCATCAGATATACAAGTTGCAAGAAGCATCCACTACAAAACGAAGTATATTGAATATATTTTGTATCTTGTAATAAGTGATGTAATCTTTATTTTTTCTCTTGCATATACTTAGAATGTAAAAGCCTTGATGATTATCTTTCTTAGTCGTTTAGGATCCATCTTCAAAAAATCAAGTCAAATGTCAAATTAGTCGACCAATCCCTGGTGCTAATCGACTAATTTAAATATTAAAAAATTCAGAAAATTCTAAATTTTTGTTAGACTCCTTCTAAAATCTCTAGGATCATTTTCCCACCATTTCCTAAAGTTTCAAAATTTTAGTCGACTAATACTTGCTATTAGTCTACTAGTCATTTTCAAAATCAGATTTTTAAATGATTTATCATTTAAATATTATATTTATTAAGTGGAAGTTAGAACTACCACTAACGGCTAGTTCTAGTCAGTTAATAGCCGTTTATTCAGTTTCTGTCCGGTTTTAGAAGTTACATTCTGAAAAGACACTTCAACTTCCAGAATTCATAAGTTAGCTTTAATTAGTCGACCAATCCATAAAATTAGTCGACTAATTTGGACCAAAACGGTTCAATTTTTTTGAAAATTTAGGCATCTATCCAACGTTAGAAAACCAACTTTTTTGGCTATAAATAGACCCCCAGACCTCTGCCTAAAAATCACGAAAGTTCTCCCTCTTTATCTTTTCTTAAGTTTACTTTCTCTCTCTAGAAAGTGAGTGGGTTTTCAGATTTTCTTACAGGAACCTCTGCAGAAATATTTCCTCCATAGAAAGTCCAATCTTCAAGTTTGTTCTACCACAAGTTCCATTCAGAACCTTGGAGATTCAATCACCTTCCTTGCACTATAATTCCATCAATTATCAAGGCTATAGGTGATATTGTTTCATACTCTTTCTTTACTTTATTTGGTGAATCTCTTGTTGAAGAGATTGTACAAGTTTACAACACGGGGAGTGTTGGCATCTTTGTATGTTAACTACTTGCGGGGAGCAAGTGTTTTAGTGGATTCAAATCTCTACGTGGTAGAAGACTGGACGTCGGATCACAAGGATCCGAACCAGGATAAATATCTGTGTTTGCGTTTGGAATACTCTGGATTGTGTTCGTTTATTTTCGCTCTCTTATTGCAAATTTTTATTTACTTAATATCGTCGTGATTTACACTATTCAACCCCTCTTAGTGTATTTGGTGTGCCAGGAGATCAAACAAGGTAGTCCTATCATAGCGTCACGAGAGTGGGGGGTAGGGATAACATAAGGGAATATACTATCATTGCATCAAGAGAGTGGGAGATAGAAGAATGCTCTTAGGTTTGACGACATCTCCCGAGTCCCATGCATTCAACAATTGGTCAATTCTAACCAATCCTAACTTTAATCCTATGGTGGGTATATCCTCGGCACTGAAGCTTTCTTTTATTGATATTTTCCTCATTATTCACCCTTAAACCATCTATAGACCACAAATGTGTCATAATATTCCACATTTTATCTATATGTTTACACTTCAAAATGATAGCTTAAATCCCGATTTTATATGCTTTTATGCTGGATTGGAACTATTTGACTCCGAGAGCGTTTGTTTGCATGTCAGGGAAATTCGAGCGATTTGGAACATGTTGGAGAGGTGGACATGATCGTCGATGCCAGAGCATCCATAACATCGCATTCAAGGAGCTCATGTTGCTGGAGAGGAGCAAGAAGAGGAAGAAAAGGATCAAAGAAGAGAAGAAGGAGAGTGAAGAGAGAAAGGAGACGCCAAGGAGCTTTCCCAGATCGCTCGACCGAGTGGCTACCCCACTCGATCGAGCTTTGATCCCATAGACGAGAGGCCAAGAGCTCAAGAGGGCACTCGGGTGAGCGATTTGACCCGCTCGACCGAGCGACCAAGTCACTCTCCCGAGCCAGTTGTCAGGAGAGCCCAAGAATTTGCCCTTTAACTCTCTGGAATTTTGGAGCTTAAAGCGCTCACGCGAGCGAGTTGTCATTCGATCGAGCGGCATCATGTTCAACCGAGCGACATCAATTCCATTGAGGCAAAGATCTGAAGCCCCAAGAGGTGCTCGTTCAAGCGCTAGGGCACGCTCGACCGAGCGACCCAAGCCGCTCGGGCGAGCAGAGTAGAAATGGCCAAAGTTGCTGGAAAATGGACAACCCTTCACTCTTTCAATTTCTGCTATCAACAGAGATTTTAAACTATTTTTCTCATATTTTTCCTGATAGTAGACTTCATAATGATTCCAATGCCACTAAAAATATGCCAATCGGAGGTCGGATGAGCCCTAGGTAATTTCTGCAAGTTGGAAAACCTGTGCTGGAATCTGTGCTCGGATAGACACGTATCCGTGCTCGGCCGAGTGACTTGGCACATCCAGCCTGAGCTACCTGGGTAGCAAGAATGGGTCCAACTCAAATTAGGGTTATTTTGGGGGGTTTTGAGGGCTATATATATGTATTAAGCAGCTATTGAAGGGGAGGTTCGGTTTTTAGGTTAGAAAACATTTCTTCAGAGGCTAGGCTTCACCATCTGCCCCCCTCCTCGCTAATTTGTGTATCAGATCCTTGTTAAGCTAAGTGTATTTCCCTTGTAATCTTTCTCATATGTTTTATGGTTTGAATCTTTCATTGCTTCTCTTTTATATGCTTGTGATGTTAATTCCTATTGTTCCTATCTATTTCCCCATGGTTGAGTAGATCTATTGCTAGGATTAGGGATGAACCCTAAGATTCTAGGGTTAGGATATTGGGTTACCCTTAGTTTCCAACTAAGATTTCCCTATGATAGTTTGAGCAAGGGTTTTTGGGGATTAGCCCTAGGATTGGAGGATCGCAAAAGCGACCCCATGTCCTAGGGAGGATCCCCACAGATCCAATTTGAGATTTGCAGCCGCTTTCCGATGTTCGAGATCACGAGAGTGGCTCGAGAGCTGGAGGCGAATACTAACCCCCGATCCGCTAGTCGGTGACCACGATAGTGGCACGACTACTACCTGGTATCCAAACCCGAGGGTCCTAGCGGGGATTCCCGACACCCTAGTGGCATTTCCCCTCATTTGTGTTTCTCTTTGTACATTTTGTTCTCTTTTGTGTCCAGATGTGTCTTGCCCATCGTGACACCCTCGCATTCCACATCCATCTCCATCATGACAATCCATGATCCATCTCTACCTAATACGACACAATTCGAAGCCTAAGTTAGCCTTGGATAAATATGTAGTGTGACAACCGCCTCCCTGTGGATACGATACCCGCTCGCCACTGTTTACACCGTGCACTTGTGGTAAGATGACATTCGACCACCATCCCGATTGCGAGAGCAAAGGGAAGGCCGAATAAGTTTTTGGCCACGTTGACAGTGAGGCATTCCGCCATATTACCTATTTATCACATTAGGTTGCTAGACTTCGAATAAAAATAAAAATTTATAAAAAGAAATAAAGAGATATATTTTTTTCCTGTCACCTACTTTATTATTATCTCTTTTTCTTGTACCACTGACGCCTTTTCCAGGTTGTTCATTTTTGTGATTGTTCATGCTATATTTATCCGAAAATATAAGGGACATCCACTCCAATAGGCCAAACATTTAGCGTGTGTAGGATCCTGTCAAAACGAGGACGTTAGGATCGAATAATAAAGGAGAGACTTACGCTTGCGTACGCGGCACCGTAATCTCTGAACTTCGCCCTCGGATTCGCCACAACGGTCAGTACTTCGTCACGGAGGATCGAAGCAGCGTTTCATCGACTAAATCTCTATTTAGAAGAGGATTTTAATGGAAGGGGGAAGAAGAACACAAGTTGCCTTATGCAAACTTATGGCATGGTTGGATTAGTGTAAATTACTTACCCTTGGGTCCTATTTATAGGCTTTAGGGATAGTTATTGTAGGAAATAACTAAATATAAGTTTATTAGCCTATTTTAGCACATTTACTTATCCTCTTCTTCATTCACTTATCAAGTGCCTTTATGCACTTATAAAGTGACTTTTTCCACTTATCGAGTGGTCCTTTTCACACGAGAAAAGGTTCCCTTCGCGCACGCTTTTGTGCACGCAACATCTGAAGTCTGTATACCCTCATACATCCCCTCATGGGTGTATTCATGTCATCCATATCCAACATCTCACACTCACACTTGAGGGGATTGTAAGGAAACATCTTTTCCTTTAACTCTTCTGTTTATCATACCGAGAAATAGGCCGTGTGACCGTCATGCGCATAGAGTCCGCTGTTTGTGCACTTGTTAGATATACACAACACTCCTCGAGGTGCAAAGTTGAGTAGATTAACGCATGCTTTACCCTAGATTATTTCTTCACATTTCTTATACTTTATATTCAATAATTGAATCCCATCTGGATTACAATTGGCTAGCCAGCTTTGAATCTTTAAAGTCCAAATGTGAATATGAAATTAATCTTCCTTTTCTTGCGATCCTTTCGATCTTTACTTGACTCGCTTTTCTAACATGCCCCGCCGGACCGAATTGACCATAGTCCATAAGCAACATGCTAAGATAGCAATCACCCAGTCAAATCTAAAGGAACCAATTAGAGTCCATAAGGGTAACGAGTTAAGACCCATGTGGTTTTTGGGTCTCACATAATAGTAAACACAATTACTATTCTAACCCAATGGTCAAATGCATACGCAGTATGAATACGTATTACAACATCACTCCTTTCCCAGGGAGCGTATGTCTTAATGATGTTGTAAGGATGATGATCAGACACCACAATGTCTGATTTTGAGTCCCTTTTACTACTCAAATAATCTTCTGGACCCACATCTCGCATAAGACAGATAGGATTTAAGAATCCTCTTAGATCTTTTGTAAGCATCCATATGATGCAGATCTTTCATACGACCATTTTGTTTAAGTCATGACTCTAAATCATCCGTCTGACGATTTTGACTTTAAACAGGTCTCATCTTTATTTTATTCGTCTGATATAATAAAGGCGGTTGCTCATGTGAGAGAGCCAACCTCAATCTGTCCGACATACTAGAAAATAAAGCTGAGATTTTAAAATGTACACAAACATTTTCTAGAAACTCATATGCAATGTTGAAACGAACTTATTCTTTTATTAAATTTGATCTTTTACAGACATGTGAATTTACATTGGTACAACTCAGCTCTTACGCAATCCTTGAGATGTTAAGTGTTTGTACAACACATCTCTGGGGATCGCCTTCGTAAGCGGATCCGCTATCATCTCATGCGTAGATATGTACCTTATGTCTACCTTCTTGGTCTTATCATAGTCTTTTGCAAATTTGTAGCGGATATCAATGTGTTTGGTCTTACAATGGAATTTTGGATCTTTGACATAGGCTATAGATGCTTGACTGTCACTATGTATTGGTACAACACCTGAGTCATTTGCATCAATTAGCATGTCTAAGAATTTCCTAAGCCAAACAGCCTCTTGGACTGCCATGCTAAATGCTACAAACTCGGCTTCCATAGTTGAAAGTGCGATGCAGGATTGTTTCTTGCTACTCCAGGATATTGCACCAGATCCAAGTAGAAAAACATATCCTGAGGTCGATCGTCGCTCATCGAGATCACCCGCCCAATCAGCATCAGTGTAGCCTTCGAGCCTTAAGGCATCTCCTTGATAGCATAAAGCATAGTCTGCAGTTCCTTTAAGATACCGCATTATCCTCTTAACCGCTTTCCAGTGTACTTGCCCTGGATTGGATTGGTAACGACTTACCATTCCAACGGCAAAACAGATGTCCGGACTTGTACACATCATAGCGTACATATGACTACCAACTGCACTGGAATATGGAACTTTTTCCATAATTTCCTTTTCCTTTTGGTTCTTTGGACTCGATTTCAGACATAAATTATCGCATTTGCTTATAGGAGTATCAATGGACTTGCAGTCCTGCATATTAAAACGTTCTAGAACCTTCTTTATATAAGTCTCTTGTGAAAGAGAAAGAAGTTTCTTCGAACGATTCCTTGAAATCTTAACTCCAAGGATATATACGGCTTCTCCCATGTCTTTCATCTCAAAAACTGATGAAAGTCAAGCCTTGATATCCATCACAAAGCCCTTGTCATTTCCAGCTATTAAAATGTCATCTACGTATAGAGACATAATAACATACTTGCTTTTAATCCTCTTGATATATACACAATTATCTTCATCAAGCATGGTAAAACCATTTGATAAGACAACTTCTTGAAATCGTATATACCATTACCTCGAGGATTGTTTAAGACCATATATGGACTTACGAAGTTTACAAACCTTATGTTCGTTTCCTTCTTTTACAAACCCTGTTGGTTGTTTCATATAGATCTCCTCGTCCAATTCTCCATTGAGAAAGGCAGTCTTTACATCCATCTGATGTAATTCGAGGTCTAAGCAAGCTACCGTAGCCAGAACCAAGAGAATCGAGGTAAAATGAACAACAAGTGAGAAGGTCTCTTTGTAGTCTATCCCTTCCTGTTGCGTAAAACCTTTCGCGACAAGGCGAGCTTTATTTCTGTCTATAGAGCCATCAGCCTTATGCTTGATCTTGAGAACCCATTTGTTCCCAATAGCTCTACGTCCTCTGGGTAAGTCAACCAAGTCCCAGACTTGGTTAACTTTCATGGATTCTAATTCCTCCTTCATCGCTTCCATCCATTTGTCTTTCGCAGGGCATGATACGGCCTGTTTGAAAGTAGCAGGTTCGTCATCTTCTTGTAGTAAAGTCATAAAGGTTTGCGGGAATTCATCCTCAAATCTTAGAGGAGCTAACCTTGTACGACTACTACATCGTATTTGAGATTCTTCAAGTCCTTGTTGACTCGAATTTAGATCAATTCTAATATCACTCCCACTTGGAATGTCGTTAGAATTGCTCCTACTTGGATCATTATTCCCGTATGGAATAGGATTAGCATCATTCGTATCATCCATTGGTGAAGTTTGAAACGTATTTTCGTCTTCACCAAGAATTCTCCCACTCGAATGTGGTAATCCTTCTTGTTCATTAATCTTAAATAGAGATAAGTCCTGATTTATCTCGCCCTGTCTTGGAAACTCATTTTCCAAGAAAGTGACATCTCTCGACTCAAATTCAATTAGACATCCATTGTCTTCCTGACCAAAGAAAACATAACCTTTGGAGTTTTCTGCGTATCGTATAAAGATACATTTCCTTCCCCGTGGCCCAAGTTTGCCATACTTATGGGAGGAAATATGTGGATAGGATGCACACCCCCAAGGTTTCAAAATGTTTAAGTCAGGAGACCTTTGGTTCCACAACTCGTAAGGAGTGGAGCTAACTGATTTCGAGGGTACGCGGTTCAAGATGAAAGCGGTCGTTAATAATGCATCACCCCAAAAGGTGATCGGCAAGTTAGCTTGCGCCATCATTGAACAGACCATTTCCATTAAAGTCCTATTCCTCCTTTCTGCAACACCATTTTGTTGCGGAGTATAAGGCATAGTTACCTGATGAACTATGCCCTTTTCATCATAAAGTTCTTTAAAACTTGTTGATTGATATTCACCGCCCCTATCAGTTCGCAAGACCTTAATCTTGCGATCTAATTGATTTTCCACTAAACTCATATAGTTTTTAAAGCAGGTTAATGCTTCACTTTTGTGGGATATCAAATAGATATGTCTGAATCGGGTGAAGTCATCAATAAAAGTGATGAAATAGGACTTCCCGCGTCTTGTCTTGACATTCATCGGACCACATATGTCCGAATGGATGAGCTGTAATGGAACATCGGCCCTTGTGCCGGTTCCAAATGGCTTGCGACAAGATTTCCCTACAAGGCAATGTTCGCAGGTCGACATATCGACCTTTGAAACATTGGATAGAAGGCCACGTTTGGCAAGTCTATCCATACGCGTTGGTCCAATGTGACCAAGCCTTGCGTGCCAACAAATTATATCTGACTCATAAGTCGAAGAATTTGCAACAAGAAAATTTTCATTACAAAATGAGGAGTCATACATTGTATTTAATACAATAAATCCTTTGAAAACATACCCAAAACCAATTAGAGTATTATTACAAGACAAGTCCACTTTACAATTATGAAAAAACCAGCTATAACCAAGACCCATTAACACGACCACAGATATAATATTCCTTCGAATATCCGGAGCGAAGAGGACATCATGTAGTAAGATAGTGCGGCCGTTGTCCAAGACGAGCTTGCAAGTCCCAACGCCTTTCACTTCAACACGTGTGTTGTTTCCTACATATATCCACTTTGTTCCTTGGGGTATCCGGTGATACTCCACGAAGGACCGTCTGTCCCTTGCTATGTGGTCGGTGGCACCTGAATCAATTATCCAAAATGGATTAGATTCTACAAGAAATATTGAACTAGAAACACATATGTAACTAGTATTACAAGTTACCTTGTCACCTCCATCCGTACAAGAACGGGCATAGTGACCTAACTTGTTGCACTTGAAGCACTTGATCCTCTTCAAGTCTTTCTTCTTGTGCCATTTCTTGTTCCCACCCTTATATTTGGGTTTCTTGGTAGACTCAGGTTGCTTAATACGTTCATTAGTAAACTTCGAACGATTTTTCCGTTTCTTTCCCCCGTGCGAGGAACTAGAAACCATGTGCACTTCTGCACTTAGCTTGGCAGCCGCAAGCCGCTCTTCCTCTAACTCGAGGTGCTTAGAAACATCGCTGAAGTTCTTGATGCTCTCATTATGAGTGAGATGCATCTTCATTTGGTCCCACCCATTTGGTAGGAAACGTATGACTGCTTGGATTTGTTGCTCATCAGTGAGCACATGACCTGCATCCTTTAACTCTGAGATTAGATTCGCCATATGTCGCAGATGTTTTCCCATGGAATGATCTGGACGTTTCTTGTATGAATCAAATCTTATAGTTAAAGAACGAAGTTTGGACACCGAGGTGCCACCAAACTTCTCCTCAAGCTTGGACCATATGTCCATGGCTAGGTCATGCTCTCGGAAGATGCGCATTATGTCATCAGCCATACTGGACAATAACGTAATGCGAGCTATCTTGTTCTTCCGAGACCAAGCATCAAAAGCTTCCTTGTCTCGTTTGTGTTGGGCCGTAGTGCCCAACTCGGGTTCAATCATTACGTTCTTTAGAGTTTCGAGCACTTCTTGCTCCTCTAGAACATACTATATTTTAATGGACCATAATTTGTAATTATCGCCGTTGAGTTTTTCACCTTTGTTCAACTCAGCGACGATGTTCTTAGCGGCAGAAGACATTTTAGCTTTAAAATGCTGCAAAAGACATGAAAAGAAGGTTCGATCAAAAACATTGCATTAATTTCATATACATAGTCATCATATTGTTACATTTTCATGATTCATTAGTCTTGGCCAGCGGACCGACCAGGGAAATGGCTAGTCCATGGTTCACTACCCCCAGACTGAGCTGAGGTGTCCCACAAACTAGTCCAAAAAACCACTAGTCGAATCATGATCCATTGAGATACTGAATCAATCGAATGTGAAATTTCAGACTAGTTTAATATCACTCCCACTTGGAAAAAATCCCACTTGGAATGATATTATTATATTTGATAAGTTACTTTCGAAAAATATTGAAGATGTTGCTCTAGAATCGGAAAGGTCTCTACGATTCCAATCACCATCTAGAACAACTTTCAATATTTTCCCCTCACTTATCAAACGATAGTACTCTTATAGCACTTTGCAGCGGAAAAGCGTTTAAAAAACGTATTTTTCAAACGTATTTTGCAAATGTATTTTGCAGTATTTTGAAAACGTATTTTTCAAACTATTTTGCAGGGCCTATGCCCCATTACAGGGTGACATAGCCGAAATATTTCGACAATTCCCCGGCCATTACCGGGGTCGTGTCGTGGCCGTGCCAAGGCCGAATTCTTCTTCCTTCCGAAGAGAGAGTTGCCATCGCAACTTGGCCAAGGCTGAACTCTCCTTAAGGGGAGTTTTCTGCAAGCCACCACCGTCGGCTCCCGTATGGATCCAGGCGCTTCCCCCCTACAGGAGAATTTTGCTGCAGACAACTGCCGCCGGCTCCGTAGAGACCGGCCATGCAAGCCACCCCCTCTGGTCATGCAAGCCCCCCCTTTCCCCATGAAAAATAGGGCCAACCGGGGCTTGGCCCTAGCCGAGGCCAAGGGCCGACAATGACCGTGGCCCTGGCCTCTGCCAGGGCCGGCCGTGGCCCTGACAATGGCCAGGGCTGGCCTCGGCCAGGCCCTGGCCTCTGTCAGGGCTGGCCTCGGCCAGGCCCTGGCCTCTGTCAGGGCTGGCCTCGGCCTGGCCTAAGGCCAGGGCCGGCCAGGCCCTGGCTTGAGGCCAGGGCACCGGCCCTGGCCTCTGCCAGGGCCGACAGGGCCCCTGGCCTGAGGCCAGGGCACCGACCCAGGCCTCTGCCAAGGCCGACAGGGCCCTGGCCTGGCCCTGGCCTGAGGCCAGGGCGCCGGCCCTGGCCTCTGCCAAGGCCAGCCAGGCCCTTGGCCTGGCCCTGGCCCCCGGCCAGGGCCGGCAGGGCCCTGGCCTCTACCAGGGCCGGCAGGGCCCTGGCCTGGCCCTGGCCCCCAGCCAGGGCCCCCTGGCCCTGGCCGAGGCCGGCCATGGCCGGCCCTGGCCGAGGCCTGGCCATGGCCAGCCATGGCCAGGCCATGGCCCTTTGGCTATGGCCGACCTTGGCCCATATGGCCATGGCCGGCCTCCCCCTTGCATGGGGTTGGCCGCACACCCCTACCGGAGGGGTGGCCGTGGTTGTTATTGGCTGTAGCCAACCCCCTCCGCATGGGGAGGGGGGATGCATAGCCTCCATGGCACATATGGCCATGGCAATCAGGCACCAAAGAGGTCTCCTTCTCCGATGAGAATTGTTCCAACCGCCAACTTCTTCTCCGATGAGGCACCCGTTCGTCGAGAAAGTAGTTATTCTTTAATGGCCGTGTGCCAAAATGAAAAATAACACACTTTCAAGGACGCAAACTTCACGCTCCACATGAAGAGAGTTCACATTCCCTATTGAATGGAGACTCAGCATCCATGAAGAGTGTGAGTTTGGAGAGATGAATGGTTAGTTCTTCCCGTCACGGAGAGTTCCTGCCATATCCGTAATGACAGAAGACCCTAACGTGAAAAGAACAACTGCTGCGATTCTCTCCGTCACGATGTGCTCCTACCATATCCATAATGGTAGGAAACTCATTCGTGAAAAAGACAACGCCTCGTTCATCGGTTAGACCGGGGCGACGGTTAGACCGGGGCGAACCCGTATGGCTCTGATACCAATGTAGGATCCTGTCAAAACGAGGATGTTAGGATCGAATAATAAAGGAGAGACTTACGCTTGCGTACGCGGCACCGTAATCTCTGAACTTCGCCCTCGGATTCACCACAACGGTCAGTACTTCGTCACGGAGGATCGAAGCAGCGTTTCACCGCCTAAATCTCTATTTAGAAGAGGATTTTAATGGAAGGGAGAAGAAGAACACAAGTTGCCTTATGCAAACTTATGGCATGATTGGATTAGTGTAAATGCCTTACCCTTGGGTCCTATTTATAGGCTTTAGGGGTAGTTATTGTAGGAAATAACTAAATATAAGCTTATTAGCCTATATTAGCACATTTACTTATCCTCTTCTTCATTCACTTATCAAGTGCCTTTATACACTTATAAAGTGACTTTTTCCACTTATCGAGTGGTCCTTTTCACACGAGAAAAGGTTCCCTTCGCGCACGCTTTTGTGCACGCGACATCTGAGGTCTGTATACCCTCATACATCCCCTCATGGGTGTATTCATGTCGTCCATATCCAACAGCGTGGTCCTTGCCTTAACCCAAGCTGAAGGAGATAGTCTCAACCAAGCTTGGGGGTAGTTCAATGACTTATTCAATGGGTACCCCTGCCGCGCATATTTTCATGATAGAGAGCTATTTCATCACTTTGCTGGAGAGCTAAAGGAACCCTTAAGTGAGTATTTGAGGAGGATGCATGTGGAAAAATACGGTGATCTGCAGTTAGGAGCAGCCTTGGAACAAATGATAGATGCAACTCGATCTACGGGTTCGCTAACCGTTATGGCAGGTGACCCATCCGATTAAGCTTTCATCGATTTTGTTATGGCTAATGTCTCAGATGCATGTACTATTATATACAGAGTGTATGTTTCATTTGAAAGTGATCGTCTTCACTTTTCCATCACCAACACTCCACAAATTGAGACACCTAAGCTGCCAGAGGAGGGCACATTCATGGACATATTGAGTATCATTATGGACGTAGTTCGGTCCACCAGTCTAATGAAAATAACTGCAAGTGATCCTTCTGAACTAGCATTTCACGATTTTATAATTCGTCGCATCTCTTCTACAGGTGCCATTGATGATAGTGTCCACACTCGAGTCGAGGGGGACAAAATATACTTTCATACCGTAGAAGAGACGCCTAAGTCCACAACACCTCCAACACCTATTATAGAGAGGGACAAGCCACTCCAACCGGTGCCTCTAGCTTCAGGACGAAACCGAAGAAGTAGGCATAAGAAGAAAAAGATGAAGTTTACATTGCCTACTATACCTGAGGACCCGAAGGAGGAGGCCGAGGCAGTCCGTTGCGAGAACATGGAAGATGTCACATCTGACGAGACAGTGACCCCTGGCACGAATGCAGTTTCTCCTGACGAGACGACAAATACGAGACACTCAGTGAATACCACTACAGCGCCAGAAGTCACTGTTCAGAAAGAGGCCACAGAGAAGATTGCACCGCCTCTACCTTCCATCACCGTGGTTGAGCATCCAGCAAAGGGCCATCCTTCAGATCTCATTGCTCCCATTAAGGGAGAATCTTTCTCCCACTCTTTTCCTTTATCTGAATTAACCCCTATTTATGATGATTATTATGACTCGGATATTGATGACATGTCCCATCTTTTGCAGGATACGTTCGTACACAAGAATGAAGTAATATGGAACATATACCCTGATAAGCAAGATGTAGCATGGGACGTGTATGGCGAGGAGAGCAAGGAGCCACCTACCATGGACGTTGTTGGATATGATCATGAGGTGTTCTGGGATGAGTCTAACGAAGATGAGGAGTCGCCTGATGAGACTCCCACTTATACGCCAGAGTTGCCTGGAGAACCTAAAACGAATGACGAGGAGCTGCTTGTCGTGGTCATGATGGCAGAGATATATTTTCAGTGAAGTATCATCTACCCATTTTTATTTTACATATTTCTTTTGACGATCTTCTTTGGAAAACTTTTATTTTGGGGAAAATTATCCCACATCAGATTGATGCGGCTTATCTCTTTCAGGGTACATGTTGAGTCCTTAGAGAGATGCTGGAAGCTGCATTGCTGGAATCTGATGGAGCCCGTGGAGACACGTATCTGGCGGAGCCACGGAAGGAGCAGCTAGAGAAATTGCCTGCACCGGCAAAGATACTAGATCTGCCATTTGCTACAGGTGGTACTAATCCAGTAGTGTAGATATAGTGTAGATTTTTATGCTTTGAATAATCACGAATCCCCTCGACAGCGAGAGGACCGTCTAGGATTTTATATGCTTTATTAGTTTAATAAATTCATTCCATTTGATGGTTGCTCAATTATCTTTTGCACCCAATCCTCTATATGCTATCATCACCCATCCTCATATTATAATGGTTACTTTGCCTCTCTCTCTCCCCAGTTTTATGTCCATCTGTCCACACCGGGTACCATATGAAATAGCTTGGGGTGGGATATTATTTTGTTGTGTAACTCCCTATTTTGCCGTTGTTCTCTGTCCATGTCATACACACATTGAGGATAATGTGACGTTTAAGCTTGGGAGAGTGCACAGTGCACGCATTTTGCTTCGTCGTGATACACACTTATGAAATTTTCAGATGAACCATATTCACTTCTCTATTTTTGTCTCATATGCTTCATTTTATCATGGAATATTGTGGATTTATTTTTTTATGAACTTTGATTTTTGTTAGATTAGAGTTTAACTCCTTGATTAGAGTGTCATTGTTAATATGCTTTTTCATAGTAGAATCCATAGTTTCACAACCATATTCTCGAAACAGTTGAGCTAAAAATGAATGAATCAAAAATATGAAAATTATTTGACTCTTGCATGATTTGATTGATAATTCTATTACTTTATGGATGTTCAAAAAATATAGGATAACCATATGACAACCAAGTAGTGACAATTAGAATTCCTGAAGCCGAGCAATGTCTAGATTCTATGATTTTTCCTTTTATTTTGTCTATAGCCAAATAAATGATCTTTGATCATATTTTGCATTCCATCGCATTTACGTGAGTTTGCAAAAAACCCAATAATACAAAAACCAAACAATCCTAAATAAAAGGCCCTAGGGGTTATTTGTAACACAATGCCCTAAGACCGTCTGGTTTGGGATGCATAAGCCGCCTCTTGTATATATTGAGTTATCTCGTGTATATAAAGAAAGAAAAATATGCATATAAGAAAATTGTATAGCCAAAAACAATTGTAAAAAGAAAAATTCCATATCCTTGCCCCACTTTCTATATAGAATAGAGATTTGGCAAAGTTGATGGGTTGTAGGAGCCATGAAACGGGCATAGTGTGGTGATGCCTTAACTTAATTGAATTCACTAACTCATTCCGTGGAGCTTAACAAACGCATGCTTGAATATGTTTAATCATGGCATAATTATATTGTTTAGAGAATGAGTTGTGGACATTGGTTTCATCTCCGTGGACTTAGAATATTTCATGATAAACTATGATATGATGTAGCTCTATTCTCATTTCATTATTATCGAGTTCATTACATCTATTGAAATCCACAATATGTTCATTTGAGCGAGACTTAAATATTTTGATTGAAATTGTGCTCTAATCGTTCTTGTGTGTGTTCACGCATTCTTGTATCATTGGGTTCATACATTTTCTAAATTTAAGATTGAGCCCCTTGTCTCCATCACACGCCATCACCTCACCTCTCCATTGTATTCCTCTCCCAGGTTCGCTTCTTACTAGTCTTTCTCGAGGACGAGTAAGAGATAAGTTTGGAGGATTTTGATGTGTCATAATATTCCACATTTATCTATATGTTTACACGTCAAAATGATAACTTAAATCCCGATTTTGTATGCTTTTATGCTGATGATTGGAACTATTTGATTATGAGAGCGTTTGTTTGCATTTCAAGGAAATTCGAGCGATTTGGAGCATGTTGGAGAGGTGGACATGATCGTCGACACCAGAGCATCAACGTCATCACATTCAAGGAGATCATGTTGCTGGAGAGGAGCAAGAAGAGGAAGCAAAGGAGCAAAGAAGAGAAGAAAGAGAGTGAAGAGAGAAAGGAGAGGCCAAGGAGCTTTCCCAGATCGCTCGGTCGAGCGGCTACCCCTTCAACTCTCTGGAATTTTGGAGCTTAAAGCGCTCAGGCGAGCGAGTTACCGTTCGACCGAGCGGCATCGTGTTCAACTGAGCGACATCAATTCCATTGAGGAAAATATCTAAAGCCCCAAGAGGCACTCGCCCGAGTGCTAGGGCACGCTTGACCGAGCGACCCAAGCCGCTCGGGCAAGTGGAGTAGAAATGGCCAAAGTTGCTGGAAACTGGATAGCCCTTCACGCTTTCAAGTTCTACTAACACCAGAGATTTTACAGTATTTTTCTCATATTTTTTCCCAGATATTAGACTTCATAACAATTCCAACGCCACCAAGAACATGCCAATTATAGGTCGGATGAGCCCTAGATAATTTCTGCAAGTTAGAAAATCTGTGCTGGAATCTGTGCTTGGATAGACACGTATCCGTGCTCGGCCGAGTGGCTTGACACAACCACCCCGAGCAACCTGGGTAGCAAGCACAGGTACAACTCAAATTAGGGTTATTTTGGGGGGTTTTGAGGGCTATATATATATGTATTGAGCAGCTATTGAAAGGGGGTTCGGTTTTTACGTTAGAAAACATTTCTTCGAAGGCTAGGCTATGCCATCGGCCCCCTCAGCGCTAATTTGTGTATCAGATCTTTATTAAGCTAAGTATATTTTCCTTGTTATCTTTTTCATATGTTTTTATGGTTTGAATCTTTCATTGCTTCTCTTTTATATGCTTGTGTGTTAATTCCTATTGTTCCTATCTATTTCACCATGATTGAGTAGATCTATTGCTAGGATTAGGGATGAACCCTAGAATTCTAGGGTTAGGATGTTAGGTTACCCTTAGTTGGCAACTGGGAATGCCCTATGGTAGTTTGAGCACATGTTTTTGGGGATTGGCCCTAGGATTGGAGGATCGCGAAAGCGACCCCATGTCCTAGGGAGGATCCCCACAGATTCTTTTTGGGATTACCGGTCGCTTTCTGGTGTTCGAGATCACGAGAGTACCGCGAGAGCCAGGGGCGACCACTAACCCCCGATTCGCTAGTTGGTGACCACGAGAGTGGCCTGACTGTTACCTGGTATCCAAACTCGAGGGTCCTAGTGGGGATTCCCGACACCCAAGTGGTATTTTCCCTCATTCGTATTTCTCTTTGTTCCTTTTGTTCTCTTTTGTGTCCGGATGTGCCTTGCCCATCGTGACACCCTTGCATTCTACATCCATCTCCATTAGACACTCCATGATCCATCTCCATCTAATAAGACATAATTTGAAGCCTAAGTCAGTCTAGGATAGATAGGTAGTGTGACAACTGCCTCCTTGTTGATACGATACCTGCTCGCCATTGTTTACACCGTGCGCTTGCGGTAAGACGATATTCGACAACCGTCCCAATTGCGAGAGCAAAGGGAAGGCTGAACAATCGTGTAGCTAATAAAGTTAGAGAAAAACTGGTACTCAACAACTGCATTCCTACGGACGACCCGTATAGCGCTACGATGACAGTCGTGCGCTTGCGGTATACACATTCATATTCATCCCATCAAGTTTTTAGCACCGTTGTCGGGGAGGCACGACTTGGTATTAGTTTTGATATTTGTTGTTAGCCTACGCATTTTTCTTTTTCTTTTTATGTAATACCATATATTTACATGTACGGGTATTACATACGCATTCCTGAACATATTTATACGAGTATATTTGTTGTGTATTTTTTTCGAGAATTTTCCCTAACATTTAAAATGATAAAATTATTTTTAAAAACTTCTAAGCATCATTTGATTATAATAGAGTGGATTATGTGGATGAAAATACATTGTATATATAAGGTATATGGTATTAATTTAGTGTATCGAATTTTCTATAAAATTATTTTTGTAATAATCTCCATGGTGACACCTTAGTAGCTAAGGTGTCATTATTTCCTTAATCATCCACCACACTTTGATGCCCATATAACAAGCTTGGGGAGTAAGATAATGAGGAGGAGGATGTGGATTAACATGAACTAAAAGAAAAAGAAAAATGAAAAGGAAAATAGAAGGGGGGAGAGAGAGAGAGAGAGAGAGAGCCCCAACACCCCTTCTCTCTTCTCCATCCTTAACGCTGGTCGAACCTCCCACCACAAACTCTATTCATCCATCCCCTTCACTATGCCACCTTCACCCCTCACAAATTACAAAGCCTAAGTTTCCCTCACAATGGAAAGAGAAAGCTTGAGGAATTGATGTGGTCTTTATGGAGAAGAAGGGCCAAAGACTCCAAGTGAAGGACTTGATGAGGTAGGAGGTCTATCTACTCTAGTTAGAGTTAGAATATTAAGAATTTCTTGCAAAGATGTTGTTTGTTTTAGAAATCAGTTTCTGCTGCAACTTTATCTGTGAACAATTTTTATTCTAGATGTCAAAAATCATGCAAAACTACAAATTGGAAAGATAAACTAGTTCACTCCAACTTTTGTTTGTTAACCTTGGACAGATTCTATTTACATTTTGACTGAACTATTAATCTATGTCGTAGCATCAGATTTTGCCAGAATCTGCACTCTATTACCAAAAAGGGTAGAACTTCCATTGTAGAAATACAATAAGTGTAATTTTGGTCAATTTGAAAAGATGGCTTCAGTAGCTACACTTTTCATGTTTTAGCCTCACTGAAATTATGACTGTAAGATATCACAAATGGTAGATGTTTAGAGCTCACTGATGCTGTCTAAAAAATAGTTTCTATACCCTGTGGGGTTTAGGCTGTAACAATTAGCATACTTGTTCTAAAATCATGATATTTGATATATGAAAGTATAAGTTGTTTATCTACAACTTTCATTTACAAAATTTAACAAATTCACAATAGAACTTGAAGTTAACAGCCTCTGTTTATAACTCTTTATGTTTTTCCTACAATCTGGACAGTTTCATTGATGTTTTCATGTTATATTTACGCTTTCCTAAGACATACGAAAAGAATCTCATGATGTTTAATTGATGTTTCATTAAGTCCCTTATTAATGTTGATATACTCATGTTTCGCCAACATGCCAATACACATGTTATATATGCCATGCCATGATATAATCTTGTTAAATTCCTTTAAGAGGCTTTGTTATGCATGGGATACATTGTTGTGATATAAAGCAAAGGAAAATGTGGAAATGAAAGTAGCTTATGGCACTTGTTATGACATATGAAAAGAAATGAGAAAGATAAATGTGATATATGGAAACTAGGACACGGATGGCGCCACACACTTGGAGAAAAGCGCCACGGTATGAGTAGGGAGAAATCGTCGGGGCCACCTCTTGAATCCATCAGTAGTGCCACAGTTATAGTTGTGCACTTATAGACATGCTAGCATAGATGGGATTCCTCAGGTGTTGCATATGAATTCATAAGCATTCACGTGCATCATATGCATATGCATGAATTGTCTGCTTTTACTTTACACATATTAATTCTGTAGTTCTTATTATATATGTCTGTGATGTTGCTTCTCTTTATATTAATTCAGTTGTCTTTCTTGCCTATGATGTTTACTTCTCTTTATACATGACAGGTTGGTGGTTCTTCTTTTCATTTCCTGTCTGAGTACTTTATTACCTTATGCATTAATTATTACCATGCTTACAGTTAGGTGACCAGAACTTACTAGGTAGAACAGTTCTGAGACTGACCCTACCTAGGGTAGATATATTATCCTAATGGGTCACGCATTGACGTGTCCCATTTACTTTTTCCAGGTTTAGGAGCAGGGTAGACTGAGCTGGACTTGACCAAGAGATTACTCAGAGAAGGAACCCTCAGATGGTGACCTTGTTCACTTGCTTTTCATGGGTAGTCTAGTGAGTCACTTGTACTAGGTATAGACATCTCTGTCCCGTGTGGGGTTTCTGGGATTCTCCTCTGTTTACACTTTTGTACCTGGCATTGAGATGATGTAAATAAAGATGTGCTTTTGTATTAATAATAAAATAAGTTTGAACTTTGTACTTTTGTTTAGTTCTATGTGTTATTTCTGTGGTGGAGCTTTACTTATACTTTCGAGCACGTGTGTTGTGACCTGCATATTCCTCTTGTACTCTCTTCATCTTTCTCTTTCTTTGTAGCATTCGATGCTCTGAGAATACTTGAGACGGATTCGTACTTCTCGGGTATCCTGGGGAGCGGGGTGTTACATTTTATTTTCTTTTACTATCAATATTAGTGCTACTGACATTTTCTTTTGATTTTGCCCTTTTGTGCATGCATCCATGGTATTGGGGATTTGCTTCCACTAGATCCTGAGATCAAAGCCACCGGACGCCGGTGCAACACCGAAAGAAAGAGAAAGAAGAAGAGAGTCAAGCCTACTATCATTAATAAGCACCCAATATTCAGCCTCATTGTTTATCAGGGTCAAGCTTACGACCATAAACAAGCGCTTGGCAGGAGGCAACCCGACCTGTTTTCGTTTTCTTTGATCTTTGTTTGAATTTTTATTATTCTTCTAGGAAATTTTTTTATAACTAATAAAAAATATATCTGATGAGCTTAAATTTTTGCAGGTGCTCGACGATCAGAACGTCTCAAATGGGCCGGAGGATAAGCATGAACGTTAATCGAGGCCTCGAAGATCGAAGAGGAGCATAACAAACGAAGTAGCAGCTGCCTGCAGCAGCCGCTTGACGAGCGACTATGCGCATGATCGAGAAAAATGCCCAGCAATGGGCCATTTTGAACTCCAAAGGGGGGGCATTTTCAAGCTGCTCGCCCGAGCGCCTATCCTGCTTGACCGAGCGCCCAACTGCCACAGCCCCATATAAAATGAGATCGAGAGCCTCGATGGAGATCTTCCCAGATCTCGATCGAGCACCCCCAATCTCTTTGCCTTTTTCCCAATTACTCGTCCCCCCTCATTCCCTCTTCCCATTCGACATCCCCTACCCCTACTCCTCCTCCCCACTCCACATCATCGTCTCCTCCTTCTTCTTCCTCCATTCCCCACAACCCTAAAACCCAACATTCCTCACAAACCATAAAACCCAACATTCGTCCCAAAATTCGGAAAAAAATTCAAATCCAACCCAAAACTTCTAATTCTTCCTTGAATAAGGCTTGCTTGGGTTGCTTGGAGGAGATCTAGGAGTCCTCATTTGATCGCTTGGTGGATTTCATGATTGGGACGCATGGAGCTCGTTGCTTTCAGATTTGGCTCGTCGCTTACTTGGGTATACTCTTTCCACGCTTTACGCTTTCACTTTCATATCGTTACTACTTGTATGGTTGTATTATTTGGTCGCTTAAGCATTTTGCGCCATGCCACCCCGCAAGGGCACTAGGGCACGTATTCGCACACCCTTACCAGATCCACCTCCGCCACCTCCTTCACGATCCCCTCCTAAGAATAAGCGAAAAGCTTTTGCTTCCTCATCTAGGGTACGTGAACCCACACCAAAACCTCCACCTCCTTAACCTCCACCCCCACAGCCTGAGGGCGCACCCATTGAGACGTTCTGTATTGTTTTCTGTGATGACGTACATCGTCACAAATTTGAGGAACTCTTTAGGTGTCCAATTGTAGCCATAAAATTTGCAGATCTAGGAGCCCTAGAGCAGTTAGGGCTATTGCCAGGGTCCAACAGATTTATCAGAATATAGGCTGGGAGCACTTCCTAGGTTTGACGGCGAAGACCTACACTCGCCTCACCTTGTAAGCGCTCAGTTCTATCCATAGGATCGACAGAGGGATAGCGTTCAGTCCAATGGATGCTGAGATATCATACACATACGGAGCAATCCGTTGATTTTTCCATTGGCCCGCTATCCCCGATGTCGAGTCTGCTTACTCCCCTGGCAATGATACTCCCATTGCTATTCATTCCACCAACTTTTGGGAGAGGATCTCTGCCCATCCTGTCTTTAGCACCAGCCGCTTCAAGTGATCTTCCATTATTCACCCATGTTTGTGCTTTGCTAAGCGCCACATAGCTACCACCATCCTATGCAAGCCTGAGCCTGGGACTATGTCCACTGTTGAGCTTGTCATCTTGTGGGCCCTTACTCTTCCACTCGAGAAGCAGTTAGATGGAACTTCACTTCCTACATTTTCTATGGACCCAGCTCAGATTTTTTGCGTCTGTTTGCTATTTTCCGCTTCCTCTCAGAAGGGAGCTATCTGTTGCGGTGGCTTCTTTACCCTGTTTGCCCATCATTCCAAATTAGATATTCCTGATGATTTGGCAGAGACACCGGGCCCTACCATACTTACACTAGATGTGCTTTCTCGCATGCACATTATCAGGGCCCACGGTCACCGACACTAGGTGTATCTTCATGGCCATTTTGATGCTGATTTTATGGTGCTTCCGAACCCCGTTCGGACTCTCATTGGCCCAGAGCACGTCTATTGGACACTCCCCATGGAGGTCCATATTCCACCCATCTACCAGCTGGAGCCTGATGATGAGCAACCTGCTCAGCAGCCGGGAGCTGCTCCACCACCCATTGTTGAGGAGCCACACTAATCTGAGCCTCCCACGACCCTCTCTGTCCATGTTTCTGTTGAGAGCACCCCTCTATCCACTGATATTTCTGATGCCTCTATGAGCGTCGATGTTTTTGTACCCACATCACCACCCACCGAGAGTGCATCTGCTTCTGCCCCATCACCCACTTCTGTATCAGTTACCCTATATGCTATTCTGACGGAGAGTGTGGTGGTTTCTGTCCACACATCTGCTGCCACCACATCTGACGTGCCTGCACCTGCTTCTGCCTAGCCTACACTCCCTTTGCACTATGTATTCACTACACGTGCACCTCTTTCGAGAGGTGAGTCCAGCGACTCCCGTGCTCCAGATTTTTCTGCAAGTTTATATGGAGTGGAGCACGCTGTAGCTAAGTTGTGTCGGGACATTCAAGCACTTCAGCAGCTCAAGTAGTGAAACACCAAGAAGCTTGCTGCCATTCTGTAGCATCTACAACACACCCCCACCCCCATCGGGTGGTGGTGCAGCCTGATTTCTGGTCACTCTGTATCTGTTCTCCCTCTAGTATTTTTAGTGCCTATCTGTCCTCACGAGGCCCAGTTTCGTATAGCTTGGAGGAGACCCATTTTGATGTTCCCATTGTTACTATCATCATCATCATTTGCATGCTTTGCATTTTGTCGCATCAGGATCATTCACATTCCATGTCATCATTTCATCATACATCCCTTCCAGTCACTATTTATTATTGTTCCTCTATTTTTCATTTTAATCACATTGAGGACAATGTGTCATTTAATCTGGGAGAAGTGCATTTCCATGTCATTTAGTTGCATCAGGTTGCATTTTTACTTTATTTGTAGGATTTTTAGAACTTTTCAAAAAAATTCAAAAAATTTCATTTTTATTTTCATCTTTATTTTCTCCTTTTTGTGTTTCATGCATCATAATGCATGCTTGTGAGTTGTTTTTATCTTTATTTATTTTTGCAATAAATGATTTTTCTTCTATGATTGTTATTCATGTTTAACATCTACACACATTATCCCTTTGTATACCGCAAGTTTTCACTTGATATTTGAAATCTCTTGTGCTTTAATTATGAAATGTATATGAATGAATTATCTTTCCGAACTCTTAATTGAAAGTGTTAGTTTAAAAGTATATTCCTTGAGTGGGATATCATTTTTAATATGCTTTTCATACTAGTGCTCATATTTCCATGATTCATATTCTTGAAACGGCCTAAATGAAAATGAAATGTATTAAATCTTAATTTTAACTAAATTTGCATGATTTGTATGAGAAATTAAATATGTTTCATGTATGAGTAGTGATCTAATTGAGAGAGGATAACCCCATGACACTCTAAGTATTGATGAGTAGGATATTTCTGATACCGAGTCCATGTCTAGATTCTATGCTTTTTCCTTTTCTTTTTTGTAATGGCCACTTTTCTGACGTATGTACTTTCTTAGTGCATTGTAATTTGTGTACATTTGCGTTTTGATTTTTATTATTATTTCCTTGGCTCGAATTCATGATTGGACCCCGTATTCACGATGTTCACGTTGGCACGACCGTCCCGGTATTTTCCATATAATTTTTGGGATGACAGAGAGTCGAGGGCGAAATTGTAATAACCTAATATTTTTAGTACCATTTCAATTTAAATCCTAATCTAATAAAATCCTAACAAAACTAATCTTGACTAAATATTTTCCCTAACCAAATTGATTTTTCTAAATCGTATCCTAATTATTAAATCTTAATAATCTAAATTGATCTATAATCATATCCTAACTACCCAAGCCCAGTTTCCCCCCACGCAACAACCCAACCGCCCACAATCAAATCCTCTCCCCCTATCACGTTCACAACAGGCCAACACATGCATCCCCCATGCATGTGCGGATCCCGTAACTGCCGCTCGTTCTTCTCGTTCTTCTTCTTCTTCTTCTTCTTCATAAATCCCCTAAAACCCTCGTCGTTTCCCCATCGAACAGCCGCCCTACTTCACACAGCTCCAACCTCCGCACCATCTCCCCTATAACCCCGAGCGCCACCCCGCATACCGACCTACCGCCTCCGATGCACACCAAGCCCACATCACCGACGTCCAAATAGAACCCGACCCCTTCCCCTTCGAATCGTAGCACACCCTCAACTTCGGTGCACCCCACTTCTTTTCCGACGGCCATTAACTCCCCGCAACCCGGCGCGTTGCTGCCAACCCATCTGTCTCTGACCTTGCAAGCCTCCCCACGCCGCACCCTCCTCACAAACAAGCCTCCGACGACCAATCTCTAGTAGCAGCACCCTTCACTCCGTCCTCCTCCTGCCTTCATCCAACACCCACGACACCACCGTCTTCTTCCTCCCCACGCCGCTATCTCCTCCCATCAAACCCCTCTCCAATCTCGGAACACTGCCTTCGACCCCGAACACCACCACCTCCATCAGCAGCCACAAACTTCGACTCCATCCCTCCGACTTCCCCTCCGATAGCCACAAGACCCGCTGCCACCGTCATCCTCTTCCCCAAGACTCACCGCGACCCATCCGCCGCCGCCTCCTTCCACAATAACCCTATTCCACAGCAGCACTCCGACGAACCCAACCTCCGACAGTCACCTCCAGGCATTGCCCAGCGTCACCAACCCAACACCGCTATTCGTCCCTCTATCATGCCCACGACAACCGCTCCTCCGCCTCCTCTGACAGCTTGACCCCGCAAGCACCTTCGCATCGAACCCGCAAGGTCATTCTCCCCGTCGTCGTAGCAGCCTCCGACACCCACCTTCGACAGTAACCTGCGTCGCCATTCACCACGCCGTCGTCCATGTCGTCGCTGCCCAAGCCGTCGACACCATCTGCACCCGCACAAGGACGCCGCAATACGTAAGCTGCAAGTCAGTTTATATATATATATTAAATCATATGTTTGTTAAGATATTATACGTTAGTACGTTAGTTTTCAAATATAATTAATACGTTAATATTATATAATGTTAGTAGTATACTATTGCTATGCATGTAGTGGATTTAATGTTGTTATCGGTATGCTATTAGTATATAGTATTAGTTTCATAATAACAGTATGTTGGTTATAAGGTAATATATATATAAGTTTAGTTATATATATAACATATAAAGTTTCATAATACAATTTTTAATAAGATGTTAGTATTATAATTAAGGTTAGTAGTATCTTTTCAGATAGTAAATGTTAGTTATGTTAATATTAATATGTGCACAATATGTTATTTTATTAAAACAATATATTATTTTATAAAAATAGTTTATGATTTTACAAAACAGTATACTATACGTATATAATTATAATATTTTAATAAGTTAAGTTTGTTTAGCCTAATATTGAAAATATAAGGGCACAGAAACATCCGTGCCTTTCATACGGACTCAACGACATCAAAATCACCGGAATCAGACAAGTGTGCATTTTCTCCATATTTTAAATACAGTTTCATTTAATCCGACACCAACTTCATCTATCTACTTTTTGTGTATTGCAAGATAAAAATTCGTGTGTGTGTGTGGACATCTTATTAAGTCGATTGATAATGCCTTGTAACGATATGAAATACAAAACACTGCTGGACGTATATGCATTGCTTGAACTACTTGAAACTCATAAATATTGCAGGCCGGTTTGGCTAATCATAGATATTGCACACAGAGATTTGGCTATCTTATGGGACGGTTTGGGTAATCTGGCTCGTGTTCCAGTATTATAAATCATGCGAGCCGGTTTGGTTGATTCTGGCTCGTGGTCCAGAAAGTACACGTGGGTAGGGTTTGGTTTGCGGGCACTAGTCGGAAGTAAACGTGTCAACTTCAAGGGCACGAGAAGGTCGATTCACTTGCTATTCGCCTAACAACGTGAACCTTAGTCACTAAATTGAACACACTTATGAACATCTTGAAAATGTTATATTGAACGTGTATAGAACTGCCACTGCTTCCATTTAAAATAGAACTGCCATGCTAATATAAAAATCCGTTCTTACTGCTTAGAAATAGAACTGCCATGCTAATGTAATCTCTGCTGAACTGCTTAGAAATTATAATTGTTCATTTGTTCATAAATGCTTTAACTGCCAAGAAAATTACGTTTGAAAACCTTGCTGAGGGTCAATTCTCCTAACGTTTTAAAATTTTGCCGATCGACCCTCGTTGACATATATTTCCTTATCTTCTATCATGTGAAATATACATCAGATTTGAGACAGAGGAGTGTACTTGAGACTGAGCAGGTTGACCATGAGTTCCCAGATGCGGAGATCCACTGCTGAGGAACGGCGTGCTTTCGTAACACCGCTAAAGATTAACATTTGTTGTTGTAATCTCATTCGAGTGTAATTCCTTTTCGTGCATCTGTTTCTAATGGCCATGTTAGGCCTTATTTGTGTACATTTTGGCCATTAACTTTGTAATAATGATAATCTATATTGTTCCGAGTTTGCATGCAAGGACCCGAAATGTCGTAATCACAGACGCTTATTGTGCTTAAGTCAAAGAAGGAAGGAAAAAAGTATTTCCTCTTTGCTTTAAGCACATGCGGACCCGCTCACGTCCTCGCTTCCAAGTATAATGGAAAACATGGCGTGACACTTTTGTATATAGCCAAATAAATGGTCAAAAACCATCTTTGTATTCCATCGCGTTTACGTGAGTTTGCAAAAATTCCAAGAATAAAATCACAAAAATACAAAAATCAAACAAAAATCCTAAATAAAGGTCCTTTGGGGTTCCATGTAACCCGATGCCCTAAGATCGCCTGATCTGGGATTGCATAGACCGCTCCTTGCACTCCATTGCGTTTATACAAGTTTGTAAGACAAAAGCCAAAAATAGCCAAAAATATAAACAATACAAAATTCCATATATCTACCTCCTTTTCTATTTAGAATAAAGACATGGACAATGTTGATGGGTTCCTAGAATTCAAGAAACATGTATTTGTGTGGTGATACCTTGATTAATTGAGTTTTCTATTTCATTTCGTGAACACCAAATAATAATATGCTATGCGTGCTTATTGATTTGATCATGATACATATATGCCGGTTAGAGAATCTTTCATGGATTTTGAGTTATTATGATGAGTTAGTATATTACATGCTAATCTATGACATGATGAATACTTTAACTTCTGTTATGATTGGTTTATTAGTTCATTATGCTTCAATTCAAGTCCATGGCATGTAAATTGTGATGCATAGTTAAAATGTCAAGTGAAATACGTGAGCGTTGATTATTTCTCATTTTGTGTGGTTATGGATGATGAGGATGGTATGAGTTGATGATCTAGCGTCCTTCTTTATTTTCCATTCATTATTTTTTCTCTCCGGGTTTGCTTCTTACTAGTCTTCCTCGAGGACGAGTAAGATGTAAGTTTGGATGATTTTGATGTGCCTATATTTTCCATTTTTATTACTTATTTGCATTCCATTTCGATCACCCAACGTTCACTTTCTATACGTTATTGCGTAATTCACGATATATTTGATTCTCGTAGTGTTTTGTGGATTTTTAGGAACTTTGGCATGATTTGGAGAAATATTAGACATTGGACACGAGTAGTGATGCCAGAGTATTAATGGCGTAGCGTCTGACAAGTCGAGGCTGCTGGAGATAAAGAAAGAATGAATGAATGAAGAAAGAAGAGAAAGAGAATGAAGAAGAGAAGGCCAAGAGCCAACCTGGGCTGAGTCTCCAGGTTGCTCGGTCGAGCGGCTATCCCGCTCGGCCGAGCTGGTATCACAAAAGGAAGGGAAAACGAAGGCAAAAGGAGTTACAAGCAGGAGGCCGCTCGACCGAGCGACCCAGGTGCTCGACTGAGCGACCCCTCTGCAATTGGCCTAAATTTCTCTGTCGACTTAGCTTGGCCGAGCAGCTACCCCGCTCGACCAAACGACCCTTCCACTGACAAGCCCAAATTTTGCCTTGGAATTCTCTGTTGATTTAGTTCGACCGAGCGGCCCATGCACTCGGCAGAGTGATCTCCTCACCTGACAAGCTGAAGAAGGAGCCAATTTCTCTGTCAACTTAGCTCAACCGAGCGACCCAAACGCTCGGCCGAGCTTCTTCCTTCACCAAACTCGAGAGATGGAGCTCCCAGATGGCGCTCGGTCGAGTGCTAGGGTACGCTCGACTGAGCATCAGGCCGCTAGACTATTTAATTTTGGGTTTTTATTGGGTTTCGGGTTGTTTTTCTTGGGATCCGTGAACTTTAGTGGATTTGTATATAAGTGAACGAAAAATTAGGTTTTATTTACGCTTTGTTTTACTGGAGTTTTGGTGATCCATCTCTTTGGAGAACGGTGTTTTGTCATCTTTTCTACGAATTGATCCATTGCGAACGGACAGAACGTGATTACATATATATATATATTGTTATTTGTCTTGTTCTCTTCTATTTGATTTTAACTTTGCTATGCTTGTGATAACTGGGATTGCTTTTTAAATCGTTTTGATTATTATTTCCATGCCGATGTCTGAGTAATGTGTTTCTAGGGTTTAGGGATGAACCCTATGATCTTAGGGATCAAATGCAAGGTTATCCTTAGTTGAATGAACTTAGGGTTACACTATGGTAGTTTGAACCCAGGTTTTGGGGGATTAGCTCTAGATTTGGAGGACCATGAAAGCAGATCTAGGGAAAATCCCCACAAATCTGATTAGGGTTTAGTAGTCGCTTTCTAGGGTTCGTGATCATGAAAGTGACACGTGCACTATGGGTCATTACTAACCACTAATTCACTAGTTGTTGACTCTGAAAGTACTCCGACTACTAGAACGAATCATAGGTAGTGTCCCAGCCTTAGTCCATGAGAATGGATGCGGGTTATGATACGCGTGTCAAGCGTAATGCATGTGTCCTTATGTGGGGCCTATCGCAAAAATGGGGTTGAGCATAAAGATATGTTTGATGAGTAGGACAATGAGAGTTGACTACTCGCTTCCATCTTCGGATGTGACATTTCTCACCCTAATTTATAGCTCAACAAAAGGATTCTTAATTTAGCGTCCAAGCCCAAAATACCTAGCAGGGATTCCTGATTGCCCTACATTTATTAATATTCTGTGACAACAAGTTATGACAATCTTTCAATCGTGACAACCCCGACCACGTATTCTCCATCTTCACACAGACTAAACACTAAAAAACTACCTCCCCAGAGTTCGACATTCTTATCTATACTACACAACTGTACACGTGCGGTGAGTCGTGCCTCCGGGTGTTAATCCGGAGCCGATCATTTGTCGAATCGAATTTCATTTTCTAGCTTTTACTCTCGGTTTCCTCGATGTCGATCGGAATATTTGATTATGACTTTTTTTAGTTTCATATCTCATTTAATATGCTGGTTTACCCATTCGCATAGCTACTAGGATAGAAGTACTTGAAATCGACCTAGGTTGAGCTCTCCTTAGGAATCCATTTTATGCATGGACCGTCGAATTGATAAGTTGAGTATGATGGTTTATAATCCTTCAAGACTTGGATAACAACATACCACCTAGTACCGAGTATTGATCTTGATTAACATATTCACTTTGTATAATTTGCTAGCTCATTTATTATGGTTAACCACAGATGCAAAATATAAGTTTAATTTATGGGTAATTTTGCATAAATCTACATTTACCTTCCCAATTTCCTACAATACTACCTTATCTTTGTTGTTAACCATGTTAGAGGACAACATAAATTATAGTTTATTGTTCTATAATTTGAGTTAAGGCTAGTATTGTAGGAAAACCATGAAAGAAAAAGTTAGTTTTGCAAAAATCAGCCAATAAACTATTGTTAAAAGAAATATTAGCAAAACTTTATATCTTCCTTTCATTATGTTTTTTAATAGCTGCTCCGAATTTCTACTCTGCCTCCTACTTGGTTATTGCATCACCACAATGTTAGTTTTGATTATATGCAAACAATTTATGTCGTTAATGATATTTTCACGAGATTTGTGAGTGTAGAAAACAAAGTCAACATGTTCAACCATTTCACTCAAGCTTGCAAAGAATGATGACATGGAGTCAAAGCTTGAAGATGGAGAGTCAATGGATATGGAGCTCAACATGAAGATAAATAGCTTATCCAAGGACTCATGATGTGCACAAGCTTCTTAAGAGAAGCTGAAGAGCAAAAGAAGACACCAAGGTATTGTGTGAGTAATGTGTCAAGTTTGTAACTTATCTTAGAATGTTAAAGCTAGTAGTTTGAAGCTTGAACATATGTATAAAAATGTTTTTATCACGTTGAAAAAATGTTTTTAAAATATGGAAATACTTTGAAAACTTTTTAAAATCATTTATATAGAGTATCATATACTTTTTTGATAAAATCTATGTATTAGAAAAGTAGTCACCTCCCTAGAATATAGTAGTCAACTTCTGAGCTTTCAGAAGCTCTTAGGAGTTACTGAGTTTACAGTAGTCGACTCCTGTTGTTAAGGTAGTTGACTCTGTTAGGGTTTCTATCATGCATAACAAGTTTATATGCAGCGGAAAATATAGAAACCTACCAAGATCCATACGTTTCAAATTGATTCGATGAGTTTACTAAACTTTGTTGACGATTCGAATGTATCGGACCTTAGGTGCTGTGCAACAAACGACCACCCTCTACCGGTATCCACACGTGAACGTCACGAACGGGAATTGCGAGGGTGCTAGCTCCTTCTCCACACCTAGTGTTTCTCTCTCGCTCTTCGCTCTTCTAAAAAATGGGAGAGATAGATTGAATACGTGGCTAACTGAAAATCCTATCTATATCATATATAGAGTTCCACGTTAACCCTTTAATGTGTTTCAGTTATGCAGAGATATCTTAGGGATAATATCTTATTCGTTAACTATTTAACACGTTTCAGCTACGTAGAGATATCTTAGGGATAATATCTTATCATGATACAATATCTGTCAGTTAAGATATATCCTTATTTCGAATTTCAATTCAGATTCGAGATGTCGTTTAAAACCATATCCTATCCATTACGCTCTTTGTATGCGACCCAATAGGCTCATATCAAATTGATAGTGGGCCTAATCTAATTAAAAGCCCACAAGGCATAGTTGGTCTCTAGCAAGACATTATGACTACCCAATTAATATGAATATCGTTAGTCTGATATTAACCTAACCAATAGAACATATCATAATTCTTTTGTCACACGATATCTGATTTAAATATTAGACTTGGACAATGTCATAATTATATTGTTCAAACATTTAATTTCTTGATTACTAAGTAGACTGATAATATCAAAAGATATTCATTTGAGCACGACCATGCATTTCTCAGTCTTACTTATCGAGGGGTCCATTAGATATCTCTCTCATAAGATATGGACAAATTCCATCTTGTTCGTTATCTTTCAACAACATAATTCTCATCATGTTCAATCATAATCTTTATAATTATTTGATTAAAGATAATGTTTGGTTATGTCAAAACATGATGTTTCTCATGTAGGAAACTGTGATGATATCAGGTCTAAAGATTCTATGACATAACTATTATGAGATCATTTATGACACTAATCCATGTAATGATCTCATAGCGAGTCTATACAGTACCTTATTCTCCAACAAGTACCTATAAGTTTGATTTGTATCACCATATATATAATTATTGCATAATTATCAACTAAACTCATTCTAGTCTTAATTCATCATTATACCTTCAACAATGATTAGAAATATTGTGTATTGGACTTGTCCCTACTTGGTTTTAATGATGAGCAAACATAAATACTCGTAACTAATCTCCTACATGCAGTTAATCCATTGTCTAAGCTAATCATGAAGATCAAATAGCAATAGATGACTACCAAGATCAATCAAAGCTTAATGAATTGAAGATTGGGTGATCAAGTTGAAGATTGAAGCTTCAAAGACTTCAAGGCCATTCAAGAGAAGGAAGAGAAGCATATATTCATTGTAAATCTTTTTATGCTTTCATTTCTCTTTATTAGAATGTAGCCTTGTAGTAGAACTATCTTGGAGTTCAAATACTTCACTTTATCTAGCCTAGGATGTCATTAGAAATCATTTCCTAGGATTCCAACTCTTCATTCCCTTTACTGTGCATTTTGGATTTTTAACAGGCGACTGGAGAACAAAATGCAGGCACCTGTCTCTATACAGGCACCTGAGAATTGTTCTGCAGTCGACTGTAATGCACATGTTTTGACTTAGATTTTTGGGTTCTTCTGAATTCTACTCTAACAGGCGACTGTTGTACAATGTACATGCATCTGGCTAGTTTCAGACGCATGTGACTTGTTAGTCAGTCGACTGTCTTCTCTTGCCCAAAGATCCAAAGATCTGTCATATTACACACTTGTGCAACAGACGACTGATGTTAGTTTCCCAATCGCATGTCCACGGCACATGCGCATGTGGATACCACATCAGTCGCATGTCCATCCCTTGCCCAGATCTTTCATGTTGGCAAGTTACGTACTTGTGCACACTGACGACTGTAGTTGGTTTCCCAGTTGCCTACCTATGGTACATGCGCCTGTAGATACCATATCAGTAGCATGTCCAAACTTACCCAGAATTCTTACTCTCTGTCAACTTATGCACTTTGTTACACAGACACATGTAGAAGGTTTCTCGGTCGCCTGTTGGTTTTAAGGCGCATGTCTAACCTGCATCAGTCTACTGTTCTACGTGGTAAGTTACCGTTTGTATTCTCACCTACCCTCTGACACAGTGCAACAGGCGACCATATGTTCTTCATCCGTCGCCTGTCCTGGCTGTAAAATCAATCCGTTGAAAATTTCCATACTGATTTCAAAGGGGGTTTTGGGTGTTTTGTTTGAGGGTTTTAGAGAACTTTTAAATAAGCTCTCTACTGTTCCATTAGAGCTTCTTAGACAAACTCTTAGCCTTTGAAGAATTCATCTCAGGCTCTAAAGCTCTCATTCTCTCTAAGCCCTAGAATCACATTCTCTCTTGCTCTCCAACCTAGAATCAAAGTTGATATCCTTTAGGCATTTGGTGGTGACAAGAGAAAGGGATTCACTCTCTCCTTGAAAGAGATCAACACTCACTTCACTTTGCTCCTTCAAGTTCTACTTCAAGGAATAGGTGAATTGTAAGTGTATTTCATAATTTCATAGCTTTTGTTATTTGAATTCACTCTCGGTTTGTGAGAGTGGTTTGCTTGATCCCAAGTTGTGGGATTCAAGGACATCGATTATTGTTCGATTACACTTGTAGGGTTGCTACAAGTGGTTTTAAAGAAAACCTCAAATTAGAGTTCTAACTTGAGTATCCGGATGTATCCGGGTGGAAGGGACGTAGGATTACCGGGAACAAGTCGGGTTTAACTTGGTAATCCAAACCCTTGAAACATCCCTATGTTTGCATTGCTAATTTGGTGTTTCATTTATTTCCGCATCTTTATTGGATTAGGATTTTAATTAGGCGTAATTTCTTAATTATTTTTATAATACTATTCAACCCCCCTTCTAGTGTTTTTCTCATAGCCAGTGTCCTTACAAGAATAACATAAAACAACTATTCAAATATTATTATAACGAAACATGCAAGCAATATAACAATTTTAAAAGAAACATTTTATAAATGGAAAATGGCATAACGTAAAGGTTTAAATATTTGGTCTAGGGCATAACCACTAACAGACTCCCGGCTCAGGTCGACTCCCTAAAGAGCATGAGTCAACTTTCCAATCCTCAACAGTCATATTTGACTTTATCCTTGATTTACGCAAGGGTGTCGATTTGGAGTCATTGGAGAGCAATTTTGGGGATCTGTTTAATGCAAAATTTATCTTTATATATAGAGAGATTGAGTATGAGTTTCATAGGAATGATTGATGAATTATTGAGCAATTCTAAAGTATTTTCTAAGCATATTCAAAGCCTTCTAATCTCTTAATTGTTTTCTTTCTCGGCCAAGGTTATCAACCTCTCACAGCTTTTAAACATTCTAATTTCTTGGCCATTACATTGTGATCTTCTCAAGCTTTATCTTGATCATTTTAAGATCACGATCAAATTTTCATTTGATCTCTATTGCCTTATTTTCATATTTTGGTTGAGATCAAAAAGGGTTCTTATTATCCACATTTCACATTCACAAACTGTTTCAACCCATTGGCTATAGGAAGGTTGTAACATCTTCATTTTCAAAAGCAAAGTGTAAGTAAAAACCACAAGGATGGTTGGTAAGCGATAAGTTGTATTAGTTGTTGTACTTGGTAAAAACCTCACTTGTTCGAGGTCCTCTAGGTAAAGAGATTGTTTAGTTATGGATACCCTCTTATTGGAGAAGAGGCACGGTTGTAAGAAGCCATCGCTATTGAGGTAAGGTGCTCTTGCTTGAGAGCTGGTTAGTGGATAATCCAAGCGGTGCTTGGGATTGGACGTAGCCCATGAGAGGGTGAACCATGATAAAATTCCTAACATTTGCTTGTGATTGAATCTTGTCCTTATTATTCTATTTACTTACATAATATTATTTATTTCTACTGTGCACAAATATTTGATCGCAGGTAATTGAGTTGTTGATTAAGTACATAGTGAGGTTATTCTCAAAGGAGACTTAAGCCTTTTAGAGGGGTTTAAAATTTTCAATTATCGCTTATTTTTGATAATACTATTCACCCTTTCTTTCTTTAGAATTACTTGCTATTTGCATGATCCTAACACTACTGACAATTTGGCTATCTATGTGGGTATCGATTTAGGTATTTGTTTGATTATCTAGCTAACTTGGATTTCTGTTTGTTGTTATCATGTGACTAACTTTATATCCAATATTTTTTGAGCAACTATTTTTGATTGATCTGGATTTCTACTTTGGTTATTTGTTTGACTATCTATTTCGTTGGAGAGTTGCCACTTTAACTCGTTACTATATCTTTTGAATATGTAATAATGTCACATTCTATTGAAAAATGAGTTCAATTACGAATCATCCATATCCCAGGACCCTATCTCTAATCACTATCAAAATAAAGGGTTCGAACTACTTATTGTGGGCATAGTCTTTTTTGATGTTAGTTATGTCCATAAAAAGTGTAAGCAGTGGCGGAGCCAGGAAAAATTGTTTGGGGGACGAAAACATAATAATAAAATATTTTGTTTTCAGAAAAGAATACAATTGCAAAAATCATAGTTCCATCATTAATCTAAAAAATAAACTTACAACACATATCAACGTGTTTTCATATTTTGAAATCGCTTGATGATTACATTATTACCAATTGTATCAAATATATCTTTTTTATGAATGTGGTCAAGTTATCATTCATCAAATTGATCTCTCATATGATTTCGAAGTCAATTTTTGATGATATTCATTGCTGAAAATGCTCTCTTAACTGCAGGATCGTCTAGTCGGCACCTACGGCTACAGTAATTGGCAAGTGTTGAGCACAAACCAACCGGACCTCGAAGAGGATGACATCTGGATGACATCATCCCCCAAGTGTCGAGCACAGACCAGCGGTCCTCGGACCAGAGGATGACATGTTTCTTCTCAAGGTATGGACGCTTTAGTTTCTTTATCTAATATTCAATGGTATTAGATTCTGGAGCTTCCTCTTATATGTTAGGTACTAAGAGTCTATTTAATTTATTATTATTATCTACATGTATACCATCTTTCAGAATTTGATGGCACTGTTGAATATTGGGTCATTCATATGATTGGTTTGATGATGAGTAAACATATTGGATATTAATAATTTCATGAGTGTAGATGTGTAGATGATAAGCAAACATGAGCAAACTTGAATATCAAGGAAGTGTGGAGCCAACAAAGACCATGGAGATCAAAAGCAACCAAGACTAGTGGATGGAAATAAAGATTGCATCAAGAAAGTTTTATGTAATATTTTTATTTTTGATGTAACTTTTGTGTTAGTCTTAGTAGCATGTTAAAGTCTTGGTTGAAGCTCTCTCACACTTAGGTACACATAAAAAATTATTTTAAGATTGTTTTAAAGGTTATTTCCTAAGTTTTTAGTGTCGTGTCAGAGAATTAGGAAAGTAGTCTACTAGTTTAATTGATGTGGTCGACTAGTACTTTCGAAAAACTTTAAGACTGTACTGCAGTCGACTAGTCGACCAAATGCACTAGTCGACTAGCCATTGAAGTATGGTTGACTAGTTTAGTTGTTTGACTCCCAAAGTTCAAATTTTGACTAGTCGTTAAAGAGACGTTAGAGGGGCTTTTTGGTGAACAATTTTCACCCAGAGTTTGCCCTATTTATAGAGGATTGGTTGGATCAATTTTCTTGCGGAAAAGGCGTTTTAAGTGAAAAAGTTTTTAAGCAAAACTCCTCTTATTTGGCCAATATTTCAAAGTTCTCTTGAATTTTTTCTTGGCCAATGTAGATCTCAAAGTGTTGTCATTTTCACTTCATTTGGAGATCAACTACTATAGCCACAACACTACACAAGAGCTTCAACATTGGGGTATACGTAAAAGTGTTTACAAGTATTTTCTTCTCGCTTTTGTGTGAGGTGTATTCTCTCTTTAGAGAGGTGTTAGCCTCTTTGGAGACATGTTTATCCACTTTAGATGTGTCGTAATCTTTGTCCATCAGAGACGTGTTTTAGTATATTTATATCCTTCTAAGGACATGTGGTTGGATATAGGGCAAGTGTTGCCTGAAACAGGGTATATCGATTGATTGTTTACGCTTGTATCTCTTTGTGATTGAATATTTACTTGCTTATGTTTTCGCTGTTTATTTCCATTGTTGTAAGTAATATTGTTGATTACATTTTAATTAGGTAACTCTAATTAACAACTTAGGTAACTCTAATTAACAACTTAGGTAGAATTCTCTAGAGATATTTTTATATTTACATATACACTATTCACCATCCATCTAGTATTCTATTTGCCATTTTAGGATCCAACATGCACATCTTCACATGTTCTTGGTACAAGGGTGGCTCATGCTACTTCCTCACAATTGTTGCATAATGTGTTATATTTACCCAAATTCCTAGTCAGTCTCTTATATATCTGCCAAATGACAAAACATAAAAACTACATGTGTTTTAGAACTTACAGATTAAACTTAGGATTGGTTTTTGGTATGAAAGCTGAGACCTATATATCTGGATTCTGGGGCTCTCTTACTAGTTTGGCTGCTTCCACTTCTATTTCTTTTTTGTTATGAGATTATCACCTTGGTCATCCGCCTTTAGAGAAGTTGCATCAGGTGATTCCAATTGAGCCTTTACTTTCATCGTTATGTTGTGAGTCATGTGAATTTGAAAAGCACAATCGTGCTTCCTTTTCTTAGTTGAGTCAATAAAAGAAGTGGTGCTCATTTTGATTTAGTATATTCAAATGTGTGTAGTTCATGTCGAACTACTTTGGTTTCTGAATATTGATATATTATTATTTTTACTGATGATTTTTCTTGCAGGACGTGTGTATTTACCGAAGGATAAGATACATGTACTTGTGATTTTCAAATTTTTTAACAAGATTAAAAATCAGTTTACACTTTTATTAAGATTCTATGTATTGACAATGCATTGCAATACATAAAACAAGAAATTGCAAATATTTTGTGTCCAATGAAACTTTCCATCAAACTTGATGTTCTCTTACCTCCCAACAAAATGGGATTGCCGAATAGAAACATCGACACAGTCTTGATGTTACATACACCCCTAATATTTCAGGTATTGTGTACATGCTTCTTAATTAAGAGAATGCCTTCTTTGTTTTACATGGTGATGTTCCTTTTTTCGCGTCTGTTTCATGTTCCACCTAAAGTTTCTGGCTACATGTTTATTTGCCAATGATCATAAGGTTGGTTGGTCTTTTGATAAAATGTTAGCAGGATCCATAAAATGTGCTTTTGTTCGCTCTAATTTACAAAAATGCACAAAACTGAACTTTCTTGTACTCCATAAAGAGAGGAGGAAACATAGAATATAGGAGAAGTCATATTTTGTATTTACTACATAAAATTAGCAAATCTACTCCTTGAAAAACATCAATCAGATTATTGGCATTCATGCAGCAGTTTTTGCAAACCAGTAACCTACAAACGAAAACTAAATTCACAAACTTCATAGCTAAACAGAGAAAAATGCTTTCTGTCCCCGTTATCTGTAACTTAATTAGCAGTCAGAGAAAGGATGGGATAGGCAACTGAAGCAATGTCACTGATTGTATCAGGAGATTAGAACTGGAGGAAAAAGAAAGAAAGAGATGAAGTAGGGGAGCAGGAGCCGGGCAATAGAAATATTTGGTTGTAGCAGCAACACCAACGATGATTACGATTAAAGAGAACAAGGACATCTCCAGTCACTGCAACAACATGCAAAGAATAAACAATTTCTTGCATTTTCAAGAACATATGGAGGAAACCCAGACTGAAAACAAATCCAGAGAGAGCTGAAACAAATCAAACAGATAACACCAACCGGCAGCATCCAGCACATGGACCTGTAAAAATCGGTATATTTCATTGAACTAATTCCGAATGTTTGACATACATCATCCAATCTACTTGTCAACCAAAATGCTTATAACTACATCAGCAGCTTCAACTAAACACAACTACTCAATCATTTGCTACCGGGAGTTCAGTTAAATCGCCACTAATGTAATTTTGAACTAGTTAACTGTTTCACATTCTAATTCCAGAAGCCGTTTACTGCTGCACCTCCTTGTGAGCGCCATTATTCTGTTGAGCTGACCGAATAGCAAGTTTCTTCAGCAGGCTTATGACATCAAGTGTATCTTCAACAAAATACTTCGCCTTGCTTGGCTTCTGGCCAACCGTGCAACCAAAGACTTCCGGGCTTGCAGTGGATAACTCGGTTGAGGCTGTATATTCATCTATTATTTCAAACATATCTTCGTCTGATTTATCATCACCAATGCACATGATAAAATCGGGTGGCTTTTGATTGCTGACCAGCTGAAGAAGCAGCTTCTCTACAACCATCCCTTTGCCAACTCCCTGCATATTTGACATTTACTGATATAAGTTTTACAAATTTCTCAAAGAAAAAATAAAGCCAAAAAAATAAAGAAAAGAAATCTAGATCAACAATGGTTGTGTGTGTGTGTGTGTATGCTCGTGCGTGCACACGTACACGTGTGCCCACGCATTCCCGCGTGTGCAAACATACTATGGTGATGACTGATTTAGATCTTATGGTGATATACCGGCAAAGAATTAAGGGGTCAAGAAGCTGGACAGGATGGTTGAGGTGGCAGGTCCGGCCAAATGCTGGCCGGATCTATGCTCAGCTTGGTAGAAGCGGCCTGAGGAAGGCTGAACATGGGCACACCATTGCAGGAATGGCCATCAAATGGCAGGTTACACACATGACATAACAGAAGCCGCCCAGGAATGGCGGGATCTGAGCTTGACATGACGAGAGTGTCCAAAGGGATGGTCGGATCCGAGTCCACATGACGGGAGCAATGTAGGGCTTGCCAGATCTGAGTTCAATGTGAATTCCAGTCAAGGATTTGTAGGATTCAAGCCTGACATAATGAATTAGCTGAGGGGCCGCTAGATCAATGATTGAGAGTTTGTCATTTTTCACTCGGATTTCATCATGAGTTGGCAAACGAAGAGTTTTACGTATGACTTTAGCCATGGGGACACTGATCTTAAATAGCAATACAAATTCGAAGGGTATGGAAGTTTTGGTGTGATATGCATGTCCACAAATCATTCATCAAGCAAGACATTCCTAATTTGATGATTTGTTGTCCTGTCCATCTTGGTTTTTAAGGTTTGAAGTGTCATGGCACTAGGAAAAACTATGCCTAGCTAGATTGATTGGATTTATATTGAGGGTTGATGATAATTCATTTGCTTGGAAGATTAGAAAAAGGAAACGGTGTGTTAGTGACACAGTGGTCAAATATCCCACCTGGTCTTGGTGAGGTTTGGAGGATCCTTCTCATCTTCTCTTTTAATGTGATTCTTGGATAAGAACACAGGTCCTATCAAGCGTGGGTGTGTCAAAATTGATATGTTTACCGATGCAACCAAGGGGAGTAGCACATCAAATCGAGGTAGATTGATTGCCCATAGCAAACTTATCATCCATCAAACATGAGCAAATCAAGGCTTGAATTGTAGAGGAATATTTTGCTTTTGATATTTCATGGATCTCTTTGCACAACGGATGGGGTGAGCCTGAAGCGCATGCAAGTTGCAGGACAAGCATGCAGAATATGCCATGTTTTCCAATTGGTGATTTCTTGTTGCGATTCACTGATCACTATAAATATTACTGATTGTAAAACAACAAAAATTGGAGAGTAAAAAAAACTTTACTATTTCTCATCAGGAAATAATTTACACACTTAGGGTAAACACCACTAAAAAATAAAAACGCACTGCAACTTTTACCGCTCTAGGGTAACTCACAATTCTCTCTGGAATTGGACACACTTCTTCTCTCACGGAAGAAAACCCCTCTCACTCTTTCTATTCTCCGAATGGTGTTGGGACTTTGTGATTGGGATGATTTTGATGAAAGAACTAGAGATCTAAATCTGTATACAACCCTAATAATATAGATCTAGATATAGACATGCTGAATCTTAAAACTTTATCTTCTCTGATAGGAATCATACCTGAATCCATAGCTGACGATAATCTGGACGACGCATCAGAAAGATCTTCCAGATCCACACGAATCAACTGCTGGAGAAATCCTTTAGCTTTCTTCCGGTTTCTCTTCTAACGATGGGACGTAGAAAAGACGGCTAACTTGTTCGTATGTTCCGGGGATCATGACCGCATATAAATAGGCTAGCCTCCTTAGCCCTAAGGGTTTCCAATTCGGCCCATCAACGAATTGAAGCCCAATAGCCTCTACACATAAAGGCCCACGACCTACTTGACTCATTTATCCCACTTAACTAATTAAATGAGATCACTTATACGTTGGGCTTTAATATGACAGTGTACACAATATAATTATACATCGCATATTAGCCCAACGTTGGATTAAGATCCAATTGAGTTGGATAAGTTCCAACAATCTCTCACTTGGGCTATATGCTAAACTATATAATTATATTTCATTGTGCATACAACCGAATAAGATCTTAATTACTGTCATTTCTTTAATGAGTCAAAAACAATCCGGTCCATCAATTAGATTAGCAAAGGATCAAAGAGATCTTCGTCGCAGCGATTGCAGCTCGACCCATCAGTGGTCATCGTGCTAATATAAAAGAATGACATAGATTATGAAGTGGATGTGTAGAATAGAAATTACATGTAATGTGATCTAACATATCTATTTCCAATTGATCCTCCTAATCTTAGTGAGATCATAAACATATCAAAATCAGAGTAAAGCCGAACTGTTTCTGATCAGAAAATAACCTCAAGCTTAAGCTGGTGACTTAATTTTGTCTATCATATGAGCACCCAAAAGAACAAACTCCCACAAAACTGAATATTCTTAATCAAACGACATCCATATGAGTAGCGACCTCATAAAACCTTTTGGATGACATTTCCTTAGTATAACAGATCCATAATTACATGGTTTATTCTGATGTGCTCATTAGACAATCATACACTCCGAATTATTAATTAACAATCTAGGAAATTGATCTCTGCATATTTTAAGCTTTGTCGAGTTCATGTTGTTGCTGGAATATAAAACTGCAGACTTTATTATCACAAAATAAACTGTGAGGTGTTTTAATACCATCCCTAATTTGCAGCATAGTGACAAAATATGCAGATATATTTCATGATTTGGATGTCACATAGTCAAGGTTCTAAATGACGTGAGGCATGACGTGGTGGCGAGGTCAAGCCTCAAGCCTTAGAAGCATTGGCGGAGCCACGACGTTTTTCAAGGCGTGGCTTAAGGCGGCAAATGTGTGTATATATTATATACTATATATAGAGATAGATAATAAACTATGATCCACTTAGATGGATTAGTTTCCAAATCCTACGAACTCCATAGCCTTCTATCAACATTGAGCTGTGTGCTTACTGCTTACAATTAACTAAAGTGTTGCTTTACTAAAAAGCAATTGTTTACATAACTAAAAGCATGTGATCTCAATACGTCATCAATATCAAAGCGCACCCGGGTGCTTTTTTAGCCCTATAATGCGGACCCGGGTTCTCTTAGCCCTATAATGCGGACCCGTGTGCTTTTTTAAGTCGCGCCTTATGTTTTGTGGCGTGCCTTGTGTTGTCATGGCGCGCCATGGTGGCGTGCCGCCTCTAATAGCCAACTTGGGCATTAACGGGGCGTGAGGGTGGAGCCTCGCCGCCATGGCGTTGCCGTGGCGAGTTTTTTAGAACCTTGCACATAGTATGATATGAAATCTAAAGTCATGTCAGAAGAGACTATATAAAAGAGACTATTTAGATCTCTTCTAGTAGATGGCGACTAACATAGATTTTCATACATTCTTTGCATCCAATAAATGATCAGAATCAAGTATACCAAAATGATCTCAAACTTTTCTGACTACTGATCCTTGAATATGTAACCCTTTGTTCTCCATAAATACCGTAACACCCATTTGGCTGCTGACAAATGGTTTACTCCTGAACTTAAGAATCTACGCCCAATATTCCTGTAATATATGCAATAACCAAATGCATAGAAGCCTGAGCATACTTTAGACTCCCTATTAATGAGATATATGGAATCTTCTGAAGATTATTCTCGAGGTAATCATTGAGACTAAACTTGTCTCGCACTGAACTTAAGATACATTACCACATAGATATTATAGAAATTACATGCTCCCACAGAACTTAAGATATATAATATCATCAAACATCATCTCAAAACCGAACGAGGTGATATATTTATTGTTTAATATATCATTAACGATATTGAAATGCTCTACTAATGCCATTATAAACCTTACAGAGTCTTTCATTCATGAAAACTGAATAGAAAGTCTCTTTACAATTAATGCATTCTTTTCTGTATGAAGTCCTTTGTGATACGCTTTAAATCTTTTCTTAATACCCTTTTGAATTCCTTTTGATTATAAAAATCCATTTACAATCAATAGGTTTCAAGCCTTATGGCAATGAGAAACATTTTAAGTCTTCTTCAAAGACTTTCTTAATTAATGCATTAATCCATTTTAGAGATTTAGAACATTTATGACTTGATGTAAGTCGAACTTCCATCATCCTAATGTCAACCATATGTTCTTGAGAATTACAATGTGATATTTCACCACTATACTTTTTCATCTCTTTAATGGATTTCCTGAATGGCAATTAGTGCTTTGAGGTGCTAGAGTGTGTCCTTATGAACAGTTTTCCGAATAGGAGAAATTGCAACATTATCTTGAATTTATTGTGTCTTGAACAGTGTCAAGAATACTATCCTGAACAATGCCAACAACACATATGTGAATATAATCCTCTTCAAGAATACTGTCACTAACTAAATTCCCCCCCTCAAATTCAACATCCTCAAATAGGTGTGCATATCCTAATTCGTTAAATTAACTTAATAGTGGGATTATGTAAAATCAAAAAAATATCACCTTTTAAACTATTCAACAAAACTAAAAAATCATTAGCATTATGTCCAGTTTCTTTATAAGGCTTATAAAGTCGTACCTTAGTTGGACATCTCCAAACATGCAGGTGATTCAAGTTTATTTGTTGAAACTTTATTAAGGATATAAGCTGCAATAAAAAATAACTGGAATCTCAATTGTTAATTCTATCTTTATAATATATGTACTTGAATGCATGAATTTTATAAATGAAGCAATATTTTCAAATAAATGAAGATAATACTGAACTTTTAAAGAACCAGAATAAACCCATTTTGAATCATGAGACAACTAAATTTTTCATTCATAATTGAATAATAATAACCGAATTTGTTCAAAATAGAAATGGAAATCCAAATTCCGTTAAAACGATGCATAATAGTTTCATAAAAGATTCAAGTACAATCTAGCCTTTAAAAGAAATAATCTACATTTTATATGCTTCTACTTGAACCAACTTGTCATTGCCCATATTGATATATCTTTCACCATCATTCGGCGCTTGGCATCTTAGGCAATACTGCATAGACACAATGATGTGAGTGGTTATACCCGAAACTTTTCATCACATGTCTATAAGTACCAAAGTTTGCAAAAGAAAGAAATTGACTATAGATTTAAACCAAATTAAAGAAGCATACCCTTTTTAGCACGCCAAGCATGATAATTTGTGCAATGCTTCTTTATATGTCCTTCAGCTCCACAGAAGAAACAACCATTACCTTCTGAACTTTTCAGTTCCCTTTGTTGTTTCTTTTGAGAAACTGTATCTGCAGCTTAAGTATCCTTCTTCCTTTTATTGAAGGTGGAGGTCAGGTGAGTGCTTTCTGTTATTTCTTGCTTAAGCCTTTCCTCTTACTTGATACAGTATGATATGAGCTCATCCAGAGACCAAGTCTCTTCCTTTAGATTGTAGCTCAACTTAAACTGGCTAAACTATGATGGAAGAGATATTAAAACAAAATACACTAGCAGATCCTCAGAGAGGTCTAGATTAAGTGCTTTCAAACTTGAAGCAAGATCAGACATCTTCAATATGTGCTCCATGATATTCACTTTACCTTCAAATTTCATTGAAGTGAGGTTTGCCAAGAGTGCACTAATCTCAGCCTTTTCATTCTTGACAAACCTCTTTTCAAGCTCAATAAGGAACCATTTAGTTGTGGCAATTTTCTCTGAAATAGAGCACCTGAGATATTCTGGAATGATATTCTTCACAGGCATTAGGCACATGCGATTTGATCTCTTCCACTCTTCCATCTCCCTCTGTTCATCAGAGGTACTCTCATCAGTGGGTGGTGGAGGACTACGAGTCCTTAATGCCGGATCAAGATCCATGACTCCGAGGATTATCAAAAGATTCTCCTTCCATGCCTTGAAGTTAGAACCATTAAGTACTGGAATAGATTTGAGGTGGGAAAATTTTTTTCCAGGAATAATAGCTGAAAAAGAGAACAAGAAGACAATTGCAACATGTTCATATGAGTATTAAACAAAACAACACCAAATTCAAATTAATACTATTTTTCCATCTCAAGACATCCTCTACTAGCTCAACATTTATCTTTGGATAATCTATTGAATAGTCATTGACATCTTATTGTAGTAATCAGACAATGACAATAATAACATGCCAAAAATAAAACTTCCTTTGGGCAGAATTAAATTTGCATGCATTGTCTCACTAATCATCACCTTTTCTATTGCCACATGTGTGCATAAAATGATATAGAACGGTAATTTTCCTTTGGACCGATTTAACATTCATATGAAATTATGCGCATAAAAATCCCTTTTATATTTATGAAATGAAATTAATGCAAACAAGAGAGCCCACTTTGGCGGTGTGATGTTTACATAAACTCATTTCAAATATATATACCTTTGCAAAATTTGAATCTATGTCGTACTTTAATACATGAATCTATACTTTAAGTGGAAATATTCAAGTCCACTTTTATTCAAAATCAAATTTAAGGCAACCAACATTTTCATACAAAAGTATGTATTCAACTTGTTATATTTCGATATTAAAACTAATCTTCACAAGAAAACCCACTTTGGTGATTTGATGATCCAATCAATCTATATTCAAAATATATAATTAATTATGACAAAAAGTTTGATTTTTAAACTAAACTGAATTTAACACAAAATGATTTATTTAAGTTGAAATATATATAAGCACCTTTTATTCCACCTTTTAAATCATTTGTTTTGAGTTAAATAAAAATCCATAATTTCAACACAAATTTTCTTCTTAAAATGGGATATATAGGTGTACTAATGTGTATATGAACATACATAAAAGTTATATATATAAATATACACCCTATCCCATTTAATATATAACTTTAAAATGTATCAATATTTCTTAAGGCCATTTACTTGATGGTTAGTATACAAAATACTTTAAGGCCTTTTAAACTTATCCATGAGGAGAAATATACGTTAAATCCTTTTATTTCCTCCCAAAGAAAACACTTGAATTTTGTGTTTTAATTTAAATCCATATTTAGGCAAACTAAATTTTCATACTGAGGTATGAAGTCAACTTGTTATATATCGAAATATATATATATGTACTTATGCCATAAATTTAGAATTTAATTTATTTTACCACAATTAACACAAAAATTATATTTGAGGAGAAATATACATTAAAGCTTCTTATTTCATCCTTCAATCTAATTTTAAATTCAATATTAGGCAACCAATCATACAATCCACAACTTGCTACATTCCGAAATAACAATAATCTCTACAGTAGAGCCCATTTTGATGGGGTTTTGTATTAATTAGAATCATTTCGAAACGTATAAATAACATATGCCTAAGAGAATTTAAATTAAACTAAACTTTAACACACAAAATGGGCCTAAATGAAATATATACACAAAACCATTTATTTCCTCTTTTAACGAATTTAAATTCAAAATTTTAGGCACTGAATTACATACAAAGTATGTCTGCAGTCTTTTATATATCGAAATAAAAATAATTACCACAATAGAGCCCACTTTAGTGGGGTTTTGATTTAATTACAATCATTTCAAAATATATATAATGAAGCATGCCTAAAAGTGAATTTAAATAAATTAAACTATTTTAACACAAAAGTATACCTCAAAAGAAATATATATGTGTAAAAGAGTTTATTATTTCCGTATTGATAGTTGTGTTAATATACTCAAGAAACAAGCCCATATTAGTGTCCAAATGGCCCAACTATTAGGGTCCAAAAGTCCCTTAAATGAAAGCCCATTGAATAGGCCCATAAGAATCAACCCATAAACTGTTTTCTGAAAATATTTTTTTTGAAAAAAAGCTGTTTTGGGCCTGAAATTAGCCCAAGGCCTGCTAGGGTTTGAAAACCCTAGCAGGTGTGCATCTAAGGGGAGGTGGGGGGCGACGGATGCCGCCCCCTCTGGTCCCGACGGGGGGGAAGGTGCCGCCCCCTGTCCCTGATCGGGGGCGGCGGATGCCGCCCCCTCCGATCCCGACGGGGGGCGGCGGCAGGGTGCCGCCCCCTCTGATCCCGACGGGGGGGCAGCCGGGTGCCGCCCCCCGCTCCTGACTGGGGGCATGATGCCGCCCCCTCTGATCCTGTCGCAGGCGCCAAAGGCGCCTGCTTTCCTGACGGGGGCGGCCAGCCGCGTCGGGCGCCGACGAACCGTCGGTGCCGATCTTCCTGTCCGCCGCCCCCTCTTGATATGTGTCGGGCGGCGGCCCTGGATATAGGGTTATTTATTTATTTATTTATTTTAAACAGGAAAAATCCATCAAAAACCCCATAAAGAATGGAGATCTGAATCCAAACAGATTAAAAAACCTATTTTTATCAGATTTACTCATAGAGGAGGCAAAATAATAAGATACAAGCAAGTAGGCTCTGATACCACTTGAAAGGAGTATAGATCTAAATCTGTATACAACCCGAATAATACAGATTTAGATGTAGGCTTGCTGAATCTTAAAACTTTACTTGCTCTGAAAGGAATCATACCTGAATCCAGAGCTGACGATGGTCTGGACGACGGCGAAAAGATCTTCCAGATCCACACGAATCAATCGTTGGAGAAATCCTTTGGCTTTCTCCCAGTTTCTCTTCTAACAACGAGACGTAGAAAAGACGGCTAACTTGTTCGTGTGTTCCGGGGATCATGACCGCATATAAATAGGCTATCCTTTTTAGCACTAGGGTTTCCAATTCGGCCCATCAACGAATTGAAACCCAATAGCATCTACACATAAAGGTTCACGACCTACTTGACTCATTTAGCCCACTTAACAAATTAAGTGGGATCACTTATACGTTGGGCTTTAATATGACAGCGTAGCACTATATAATTATACATGCATATTAGCCCAACGTTGGATTAAGATCCAACTGAGTTGGATAAATTCCAACATTTGATGCTCAGTTGTAATCCCCTTTTATAGGGGTGTGGGATTACATAAAACGCCATCAATGATGCTACTTGGGAAAAAGACATGAGAGGTGGAATGAACGTAGAAGAAACAAACAAACACGTGTTGACAAAAGGTGGTTAAAGGTCCTCATTTGGCAGCTGGAAATAGGCGCAGCCCATGTGGGCTTTGACCAACAATTCTCCCCCTCCAGCTGCCTCCAAAAAATTGTTATTGTCACTTAATAACAATACCAGCTATGTCTTTGCATAGCTCTAGCTTCTCTCGTGTCACCACCTTCGTGAACATATCTGCTGGATTTTTCTTTGTGTAGATCTTCACTAGTCTCAACAGCTATTGATCCATCACCTCACGTATCCAATGATAGCAAATGTCGATATACTTTGTCCGAGCATGATATATTGAATTCTTGCTCGGATCTAAAGCACTTTGACTATCACAATGTACCTTGTACATTTTCTGCTTGATCCCTAATTATTGGAGAAATCGCTTTAACCACATCATTTCCTTACCAGCTTCTGTAATTGCAAGATACTCCGCCTCTGTTGTGGATATCGCAACGTACTTCTGCAATCTTGACTGCCAGGGCACATCTCCCTGCAAAAGTGTAGACAAAACCTAATGTAGATTTTCTACTATCAAGATCTCCTGCCATATCTAAATTTGTATAGCCCTCCAAGATTAGATCAGCTTCTGCGTAGCACAGACATGCCTTTGAAGTACCCTTCAGGTATCAAAGAATCCACTTGACTGCCTCCCAATATTCCTTTCATGGATTAGAAAGAAATCGGCTCACCATTCCCACCGCATGGGCAATGTCAGGACGTGTACACACCATTGCATACATCAGACTCCCAACTGCTGAAGAATAAGGTATCGATGACGTCTCCTCCGTCTCTTTCTTGGATGAAGGGTTTGACCTCCTGCTCAACTTGAAGTGATAGGCCAATGGAATGCTAACTGCTTTGGCATGATCCATCTTGAATCTCTTGATCACACGTTCAACGTACTTCTCCTGAGATAGCCTTAGCTTGTTATGTTTCCTATCTCGGACTATTTGCATTCCCACAATTTGTTGAGCCGGACCTACGTCTTTCATATCAAAAGACTTAGAGAGTTCCTTCTTCAGCTGGCCGATTTTTGTTGCATCTTATCCAATGATCAGCATATCGTCAACATATAAAAGTAATGCAACGAAGTTACCGTCTGGAAACTGTTGTGTATAAACACACTGGTCTGCAGCGGTCCTTTTGTAGCCTTGACTCATCATGAATGAGTCAAACTTCATGTACCACTATCGTGGTGCTTGCTTGAGGTCATACAGACTCTTCTTCAGCTTGCATACGAGGTTTTCTTTGCCTGAAACCTCGAAACCTTCTGGCTGCCCCATGTAGATTTCTTCATGTAGATCACCATGAAGAAACGCCGTCTTGACATCCATATGCTCAAGATCTAAATTTAACCTGGCTACCAATGCGAGGATGACGTGAATTGAAACCATCTTCACAACAGGTGAAAAGATCTCGTCAAAGTCAATACCTTTCTTCTGAAGGAATCCTTTGACCACCAGCCGAGCTTTGTGTTTCAATCATCTTTCCGTTGCCATCTTTCTTGAGCTTGAACATCCATTTGTTTTTCAGCGCATTCTTTCCTTATGGAAGCTTGACCAACTCATAAGTAGAATTTTTATGCAGAGATTTCATCTCATCCTGCATAGCTTGCAGCCAACTTTCTTTGTTCTTGTGAGATACTGCTTCTTGGAAACTCTCTGGCTTCCCCTCTTCTAAAAGTAGAAGATACTCAGCTTCTGAATATCTGGTTGATGGAATCCGGCCTCGTTCAGGTCTCCATACTTGTAAGTCGTTGACTTTAGGAGGCGTACCATCATTTGCCTACAGTGATGGTGGTGCAGTAGCTGCCGGAGAGGGTTGTAGCTTCCCCTTCTCAGCATCCGCCTCTTCTTCTACGTCTTGTTCAACAGCCTACTCCTCTTCTGGTATTTCTTCATGCACCTCTTCGTATTGCGTTAGTGCTGGGTCTGGAACAATGTCTTCAGCACTTGAGCTAGTAGTTGAAGACGCCATGGGCTTTTCAATGTCTTCCAAGCTCTGCTTTTCTTGGAACAGCACATTCCTGCTCCGAATAACCTTCTTCGTCTTTAGGTCCCACAACATGTACCCAAATTCTTCATCTCTATAGCCGATGAAGATACACGGAATGATCCTTGCATCAAGCTTCTGCCTTTGCTCCTTGGATACATGTGCAAAAGCTAGGCAACCGAATACCCTCAAGTGGGAGTATGAGGGATTCTTACCAGACCACACCTTCTATGGAATCGCAAAATCCAAAGGTATTGATGGTGATCTGTTGATGAGGTAGCAGGCGGCACGAACAGCTTCCTCAGAATGGCGTTGGTAGCTTTATACTGAGCATGCTTCTGACATTCACCATGATCGTCCGGTTCATCCTTTCAGCAACGCCGTTGTGTTGTGGACTGCGAGGAACCGTCTTCTCATGTCTAATGCCTTGACTTCTGCAGTAGACATTGAACGCTCTGAAAATGTATTCGCCTTCATTGTCTGAGTGGATACACTTTAAATTTTTTCTTGTCTCACGTTCGACCATGACGTGGAACAGCTTGAAGAAGTTGAGCACTTGGTCTTTCGTCCTCAAGAAGTAGACCCACACCTTCCAAAAAGCATCATCAATGAAGGTCAAGAAGTACCTGTTGCCACCTAGTGATTCGACCTCCAAGGGACCGAAAACATCAGAGTGTATCAGACTGAGTAACTCTGATCTCATTGTTGAAGAAGAAATGAAGGAGACAATATGTTGCTTGCCCACTAAGCAATGCTGACAAGGATTTAGTCCAGCATCCTTAGTGATTGAAATTAACTCCTTCTTTATCAAGAGAGATAACCCTCTCTTACTCATGTGACCAAGCCGTTGGTGCCATAGATTTTGAGTAGCCTCGCGTTTCACCACGTTAAGGCTGTCTGTATATACCTTCACATGAGTTTTGTATAACGTACCACAAATGTGCCCCTTTGCGGTAATCATGGCACCTTTTGTTATTCTTCATGTGTCGATGCTGAAGTGGTTGTCGAAGCCCTATTTGTCAAGGACTGTCCCTGAGAGCAAGTTCAGCCGAAGGTCTGGCACATGTCGAACATCATTTAGCGTTATTGTGCAGCCAACGTTCGTCTGAATCTGAACGTCGCCAATTCCTACGATCTTGCAGGAACTTGTATACCACATCTTCACGATGCCAAAGTCTCATGCCTTGTAGTTGGTGAAGAAGTCACTTCGAGTAGTGGCGTGGAATGATGCTGCTGTATTAACCACCAACTCGCTGTCCTGATTAGAAACGTGAAGGCATGCTCTTCTTGAATAGAGCAGATAGCCACTTCTCCGGTACAAGTGACTAATGCCTCTCCATCATTCGTCTTCTGCTGAGAACCATTTGACCTTGTTCTGGCATTTTTTCTTCATGTGGCCCTCCATGCCACAATGGTAGCACTTATAGGTAGGCCTCCTCCCGTCTGTGGACCTACCACGGCTTTTGCTCCTGCCTCTGCCCCAGCTTCGACCACCTCCTTGTTGTCTTCCTCGAGTCTCTGTCACGAGGGCATACGATTGGTCGGTGCCGGCTTCTTTTTTCTGGCCTCCTCGTTGAAGAGGGCATCCTTAACCATAAACATGGTAAGTTTGTCGTTTGATGCCGAATTGCTGAGAGAAACCACCAACGTCTCCTAGTTGTTTGGAAGAGAACTGAGAAGGAGAAGAGCTTGCTCTTCATCCCCAAGCCGTAACTCCACTGTAGATAGCTGATTCACCAGGCTCTGGAACTCGCTCATGTGCTCGGTAACGAAAGTTCCACTCAATAGCTTCAAATTTACTAATCGCCTTATTAACAAGGCTTTGTTTCGAGCGGTCTTGACTTGGTACATGTCCTCAAGCTTTTGCCAGAGGACATATGCATCTGTCTCCTGCGCAACATGGTGGAAAACGATGTGATCGATCCATTGACGGATTTGACCGATCGTCTTTCGATTCATCTTCTTCCTGTCAGCTTCTTTGATGGATTCTGGCTTTACTCCTTTGACATCTAATGGGTCGAATAAATTTTTACAACTGAGGATATCCTCTATTCGAGGTCTCCACAATGTGTAATTTATGGCCGTCAGCTTGACCATAGCTCCAGATGAGGATGATTCTTCCATTTGAAGAGAAAAGAAAATATAAAAAAATTCCCCCAAAAAAATTCACTCCTTTTTTAAACTCTCTCACAGCTTACCTAGACTCTGATACCACTTGTTGTGATTCACTGATCACAATAAATATTACTGATAGTAAAACAGTAAAAATTGGAGAGTAAAAAAACTTTACTATTTCTCAACTGGAAATAATTCACACTCTAGGGTAAAACACCACTAAAAAATAAAAACTCATTACAACTTTTACATCTCTGTGGTAACTTTCCTACTGGGGTAACTTCTCACAATTCTCTCTGGAATTGGACATACTTCCTCTCTCATGGAAGAAAACACCTCTCCCTCTTTCTATTGTCCGAATGGTGTTGGGACTTTGGGATTGGGATGATTTTGAAGCTCAGATGTAATCCCCTTTTATAGGGGTGGGAGATTACTTAAAACGTCATCAATGACGCTACTTGGGAAAAAGACATGGGAGGGGGAATGAACGGGGAAGAAACAAACACGTGGGGACAAAAGGTGGTTAGAGGTCCTCATTTGGCAGCTGGAAATAGGCGCAGCCCATGTGGGCTTTGACCAACATTTCACACCATGTAGGATATATATTGTCCCCTTTTATGGATCAGCTATGTATTAGATTTCATTTTTAGTTTAGTTTATTTTTCTTCTTAAGAGAACATACTATATGTAATGCTGTCATGTATGTTTTTATCTCTCTCTTTTGGAATGTTTGATTAATTTCTATTTTAATGAAACACAGTTTTCTTTTTAAAAGAAAAACATCCAAGTTTTACTAGCAATTGGAAGGAAGTCATAAGGAAAGCGAAAGAAAATGAGAATGGACTACATACCTGAGGTTTGACCTCCACAATATGTTCCCCTTTTATAACGGCCACAGGATCATTGGCAAGCACGCTTTCAAGGTGATCCAATAGTTCATTAGCTTGACAGGAACCCAAGTAACGATCAGCATACTGATAATGCCATACTAACGCACTCTCTTTTGTTTCGATCCAAGAACCATCTGTTGTTTCCGTATAAAGTTTAATAACAGGTTCTGCAATCTTTTTCCATTCAAAGTCAGTAGCAATTGCACTGGACTCCCACTCGGATACTTTGTTCCACCTATAGAACGAGGAATAAATGAAACAAATGTAAAACAAGCACATGCAGAGACTTCACACACGCGCATGGTTGTTTTTGTTTTTTTGTTTTTCGTTTTTTGGGGTATGTATAATGAAAAATAATAGAGCAGAAGTCTAAAATCACCATACCTGATAAAAAAGCCATGTTCAGCAGCAATTCCAAGTGCTTCGCACGAAGAAAACCACTTCCCAAGAGAACGACGATCCCTTCCACTGACGATAAACACTGTATTCTTTGGATCATGGCACAGTGTGTTAAGAATAGATATAAGCTTTTTGCTAGGAGTTTTATTGATTGAGGCGTTAGACACAAGCGTGCCATCATAGTCTAAAAATATCGCCCGCCCATTGGCTTTTCGGTAAGATGACAAGATACGGCCCATAGACAACCTCTGGAAACCTTGACCAAGTGCGAGGATTCTGTAATTTAGACCAAGTCCAAGTGACCAGTATGTTCGCGTGAAGTGATCTTTGCATGCTCTCTCAAGATCCTGTATAAAGCTCTTAGACCAGTATGCGATATCATGAGAACTTATATAGCTGTAATGCTTCTCATGGCGCAGGTTTTTCTCAGTTTCAGTCATGCTAACTGATTTATGTAATGCTTCGGCAATTTCATCAGTACTCCAAGGATTGACCCTGATTGCCCCACTGAGAGACGGCGAACAGCCAATGAACTCGGAAACTACGAGCGTGCTTGTGTGAGGAGACGATGGTTTAATTCCCCGACCTATATCCATCTCCTCAGTTCCCTGACGGCAAACCACATACTCATATGGGATTAAGTTCATCCCATCCCTAAAAGCATTCACAATGCAACAGTCGGCCACTACACAGTAAGCAATCTTTTCGTACGAAGGAAATGCACTTTCAATAAGAACAACAGGTCTGTAGTCGTCATGGCTGTAAGTGGCATTGATCCTTTCAGCAGCTGCCTTAGCTTCCGCTCTTGCTTTATCCACATCTTGTCCTGTGCTCCGTGCAGGATTAACAATTTGAACTAGGACTACCTTGCCTATTAAAGAAGGATTCTTCTTCAGCAAAAGCTCTAATCCTTCAAATTTCAGACCGATACCTTTGAAGATGTCCATGTCATCTACACCAAGAATCAACTTCTTTCCCTCGAACCTTTGCTTGATCTCTTGAACCTTTGATATCGTGAGAGGAAGATTCATCACAGATTGGATCCGGCCTAAGTGAACACCTACTGGAAGAATCTTGATGCTCACCGTCCGACCGTAGTACTTGACTCCCAGATAACCTCGATTGCATTCATAGTGCACACCTAACAACCTGCTGCAACAAGAAAGGAAGTGTCGGGCATACTCGAACGTGTGGAAACCAATGAGATCGGCATTGAGCAATCCCTTGAGAATCTCTGCTCTCTTTGGCAAGGATTTATATATCTCAGAAGAAGGAAACGGGCTATGGAGAAAGAAACCGAGCTTGACTCGCTTCACTTTTTTCCTCAAGAAAGTGGGGAGAAGCATCAGATGATAATCATGAACCCAGACACAGTCATCCTCTGATCTTATGGCCTCGACTACCCGGTCTGCAAAGATATTATTGGCGGAAACATATGCTTTGAAAAGAGATTGGTCGAGAAGTTCACCCCTGTTGAGGAATAAGGGAATCATATAATGGAAAAGAGGCCAGAGTTGCTGCTTGCAGAAGCCGTGATAGAACTTGCTTTGGATGTCACTGGCAAGGAACGTTGGAATGCACCTAAAATCCGTGAATATCTTTTGAGCAACTTCTTCCTGCTCGTTGTGATCTATTTCAGCTTTCAGTTGGCCTACATAGACGACTTCAGTGGCTGCAGAAAACCCATCTTTCAGCTGTAACAGAAGCGAATCTTCATCCCACCTGAAGCTCCATTTTCCAGTTTCTTCACTTTTACTTTGAAGAAGTGGAAGATAATTTGCCACTATTATTTTACGTTCCTGAACTTTGCATGATTTTGAGTCATCCTCACTGTCAGCGCTCCAGCCCAAAGCAGTACTCATAGGGAAAGTCATTGCGGGAGAAAATGTGCTCACAGCCTGTGGAGAATCCTGCATTTTGGTTAGACCTAAAAATGCCAAGGATCACAGTAGATTGTAAAAGCAAGAGATCACGGACATCTTTAGCAAAAGCAAGATATAAAGACAGCTAAAAAGTAAAATCAACCCAAGTCCAACAAACTTATATGCCAAGTTGCCTTTGAAACTTATTTCAGAGAGTATGAAAAATGTAGTGCATATCCTTCCCTGGTATTAAGTTTCTACACGTTAATCAAATGGAACGAGTACACCTGCAAGCAAAATATGTTTAACTCATGATTTCTCCATGTTATGAGCTATATTATTTATCTTAAACATAAAATTGTTGAACTTACATAGCGGGAAGTGTAATGGTCATTCAAGAAGAATAATAGAGAGAGCTCGAAGGATAACATGAATCTACTTATCAGTAACAAGCATTTCAATTTCACAGAGTAGTAAAAGTGTTGAAGAAAATTAATAGTTTGTTCAATGCTTATACAGATAATGAATATGCTCCAAGTCTTCTCCAAATAAAACAATCACCAACCTGTATATCTGTAAGAATTTTAACCATGTTATATTTTTTGGGTGCCAGTTTGTTATTACTTTGCAAATATCAGATTTTTTGCTTCCTTTCTTCTTCTTGGGCAAGAATTTCTCTATCTCCTCGATAATACCTTTATGTTTTGGAAGGGTAAGAACAAAATGAAAATATGTACATGTTGAGGGGGATAACTTTGGAAGATTTGCTCTGTAATAAACATATCGTTTATCAACAATTTATATGAAAGCTCTTATCTTATGGTATCCAATGCAAATTCATCATGGCAAAGTGATTTATTTGCATTTTATGGGATCTCAAGAAGAGTTTATTTTCATTATGGCTTCTAAATGCTACATTGGGAATGCTGCTGCTGTTGGGACGAACTTAGTCCCATATAACCACATGGGATACTGCGGTGATTTCAACTAGCATCTCCTCAGAAAAGCACAGTCATTGGACCAATTTTGTCTGGTATTCTAGATTACAATTCTACCCACTGTGATCCCAATGCTGCCCCATCATGCCATCACTTCTCGAGATTTGCTCATAACTTGAACTCCCTCTTGTATCAATTGTTAAATCCTCCTAAACTATCCAAATTCATCTCCTTCATGCCCCTACTTCGGATGCTGGCTCCCTCTGGTCCTCTTCATCAATCTATTCTTCAGGGTTTATCTAGTCTAGGCACACTTTTGCTCTGATGGACCAACAGCATCTGCCACAACATAGGCAGTCATGAGATCCATTCCATACAACTGCCCTAACAGGAAACCTAAACAGAACCTTTCTATGCATCCTCATTGCCATTTTTAAATTTTCTTGCCAATCCAACCAAACCCCTTGGGAATGGTTTTCCAACACTGGTAGGGCAGCACACATTGGGACCATCCACTTCAACTTGAGGACACATTCAATGGTGAACAGTATTCCCCATTGGTCAGGGGAAGAAAAGAAACACTAGCTCTTCTGTTGTGTGCAACTATGCATAAGCTTCGGACCGTCGGACGATCCGGTGGTGAGATGACGAGCAACAAACAACAAGAGCACATGCACAGTAGAGATTGCACCTTTAGGCCGTCGACCAGCCAAGAAAACACTCAATAGCTTTTATTTCAAAGGAAGAACAAATACATCTCTTCAACTTCTTAACGAAAAAGAAGCACTCAAAATCTCCCTAAAAGCTCTCAATACAATCTCAAAATTGGCTCTCAACAATGGCGGTTCGAAGCTCTCAATGTGTTCAAAAAACCTCTCTCAAAAACTCTCCCCCAAGTGTCCCTTTTATAGAGTTCTAGAGCATGGGTGCAAAACGAGTTCTATTGGGAGAGAAACCCTAATTCCAATAAAATTCTATTTAGAGAACACTCCGAACTCAAATAGAATTCTATTGGGAGAGCAACTTTAACTCAAATAAGATTTTGCATCATATGGTCGGTGCCTCCGAGCTGCCGAGCTCCATGCTGCAACTCGAGCTGTCGAGGTGCCGAGCTACCGAATTGCCGAGCTTTCGAGCTATCGAAAACCGGGCTGTCGAGTCGTCGAAGTTCCGAGCTACCGATCCTCCGAACCGAAGACTTAAGCCCGTATGGTTAGCTCGACCCTGAGTCCCTGTAACTAGCCATGCAGAGCCGGATATGCAGGACCCAAGGCATAGTTCAGCTAGCCCTGCATGACTACTTGTCTGCACATCTTCAACTCCATTAGCGTCTCAAATCTAGCCAACTTTTCCAAATATCCACCTTGGAGAGATTTGGGCCTATGTCACACAATCAACTCTTAATACTTCACCTCGGTAAGAATCTTGTGTTCCCTTCACCTAGCTTCGAAAAGCTCACATGGCTTCTCTGAGCCTCAATGCCCCCACTGGGGCTCACATGGCTCCTGCGAGCCTCAATGCCCCCACCGAAGTCACCATCGATATCATCTTGGAACAATGTTACCATGTTAAGCAAATCCAAGCAATGCTTAAACTTGACTCCAGAAACGACCTTCGTTAACATGTCCATCGGGTTGTTGAGTATTGGTGTTTCATACCAATGTTATTTTGATGATGATCACAACATTATGTTATTCTTAATGACTCTCTTATTTTAGTCTCATAGTTAACATTTCAAGAGTATCATTTTTGGAGACTAAACACTTAGTGCAATGATGAACATCGAGAGGAGCAATGTCATAGCTTGGACTCAAGGGACGCCACAGCTTGGAGATGATGGAGAGTATCAAGGTTGAAGTCATAGACTCTAAGGAAAGCAATATAATCCATGTAATGTTTTATTTATTGACTTTCTCCTTTTTGAGTCTAGGTTTAATGTAATGTCTTGATAGATGGATTAACTCATTCATGCATATGTATTTTCCATCTTAGTGAGCCTCGTGATTATTATAGAAAGCATCCCAATAGGTTCACCATGCCTTAAACTCAAACAAGAGTTTTTGGCTCTCCAACAGGTGACTAATGAAGGTCTTACATGCGACTGGGTGATTTCAGGCGCCTGTCGAGCCTTCTACAGTCGACTGTAGTGCACTGCTCAAGTCAACATTTTATTGACTCTTCCTTGAGCTTATGGAACAGTCGACTGAAGGTCAATTTACAGTCGCATGTCTTCCAACAGGTGCCTGTGAATTGGTCTACAGTCGTCTGTACGCAACTTGCATTTTCTGGGCTTCATCCCAATTTGCAAGTCAGTCGATTGTTGCAGTTTTTACAGTCGTCTGTCTATTTTACATTCATCTGTACTTTGGCCATCAATCGTCTGTATGCATTCAATGCGTAAGTTGCATCTCACTATTTTATTTCCATCCCCTGCAGCAGTCGCCTGCTGAATGATATACAGCCGACTGTCCATTATACAATCGCCTATGTAGTCTTCTACAGTCGTCCGTCCTGTCTCAGATTATAGCAGTTGGAATTTATTTAGACGTTGGTCAGTCGACTGTCAAATGATGGTCAGTCGACTGTCAAATGATCATCAGTCGACTGTCGATGACGTTTCAGCCCAGATTCTAGCCATTACAGCTTTTTGTTTTTGGCTTTATCCTTGGGTTTTGAGAGTTCATATATGGTTTCTATATATATGAGAGGGCTGAGTTTATTAGAACTTCTTGGAACTATTGCAAATCTTTAGAGATTGATTAAGCCACTCTCAAACTCTCTCATTTCCCTCTTAGAGCTCTAAATCTCCTTCATGCATTGAAGTCAAGCTCAATGGAAATCATCAAAGTGCTTTCAAGTTAATCTCATCACTTGTAGATCATCTTTCATGCCTTGCATTTATTAATGAGTAAGTTCATCTCAAGGCATATGTAAGAATATTTGTTTTACTTTATGTTTCTTTGAAACCCTAATTCTCTTTGTGGGAATTAGATACTCTCTTTGTGGGAGTTACTCTCTTTGTGTGAGTTTGGTATCCTAGTGTAAGGCTAACCCTAATTCTCTGTGTGGAAGTTAGTAATTCTCTGTGTGGGAGTTTAACCCCTGTGTAGGGTTGGTTTGGTTCTTGTGTAAGACAAAATCCTTTGTGTGAGGTATCTCTTTATGGGATTGTATTCACTTCTCTTTGTGCAAATTATAGTGAATATTGGGGTGGCTGGACGTACCCAAGTTTGGAGAACCAGGATAAAATCGTGTGTTTGCGTTTGGTTTGATTGTGTTGATTAATTCCTCTTGCATTTATTATTCCGCATTTGCAAGTTTAATTTTTAATTGCACAATTTATTGCCATTACTCTATTCACCCTCCTCTAGAGTGTTTGTTGTTAGTGTTGCAAGATAGACGGTCCTTACAATTGGTTTCAGAGCAAGATTATAGCATATAACAACGATGGCATTCAACGTTATATCTGCGTCTCATGAAGAAGGTCTATCAACCGTACAACCCCCGCTCTTCAACGGAACAAACTACCCTAGTTGAAAGATCAAAATGATGATCTACTTGGAGGGTCAAGACCTATGGGACATTACAAAGTCGCCATTTGAGAAGCCTACAATACCCGCGGCTTCAAGAACAAAAGCGGAGAAGGACTCGATCAAATTCAATGCGGGACTATAAATGCATTCCATTGAGCCCTCACTTCAAATGAGTTCAACCGCATCTCCGTATGCAAATCGGCCAACGAAATTTGGTATACATTGGAGATTTCTCATGAAGGGACTTCGAATGTAAAAAAAATCTAACAATACGTATTTAGATCTAAATATGAGTTGTTCAAGATGCAGGAAGGTGAAAACATCTCGGAGATGTTCAAAATGTTCACAGAAATCGTGAACGCTTTGGAAGTACTTGGAAAGGTGATTTTCCAAGAGAATCAAGTGGAGAAGATCCTTGACTCGCTCACATTTCAACGGGAATCAAAGGCCAACGATATTTTGGAGTCTAACGACATGTCCAAATACACCGTTGAGGAGTGCATTGGGAATCTCATGGCATATGAAGTGAAGCTTCAACATAAGAAAGAGATTCAACCATCCAAGCCCAAGAAGCCAGAGAAGCAAAAAGGGGTTGCATTCTATGCTGAGAATGGGCCAATCGAGTGGAGAAAGAAATTCCATCAAGAAGCCTCGAGTGAAGATGATGGAGAAGAAGATTTTAGCGATGATGATTTCATCGAGCTTGCCAAGCAATTCAAGGCATTCCTCAAGGGCAAGCAAGATAAATCTTTGTCAAAGTTCGCCTCCAATTCTAACAAGGTTCCTACTTGTTACACTTGCAGTGGTAAAGGTCATCGCTCTACCGAATGCCATTCCAATCCCTCCAAAGACTACTACCAAAGGAAAGTGAAGCATTGGAAAGGCAAGTCCAAATTCAAGAATACCAAAAGAAAGGAATTGTCGGCACATTCGATGGCTCGGATAAGGATTCATCTAGTGACGAAGAGGAAGCTAAAAAGGAGCAGGCCCACATGTGCTTCATGGCACAAGGAGAAGAATCTTCGTCAAGCTCTAGCGAGGAGGAAAGCGATGGTGAAGAAAAGGAGGAGCTAAAGCTACCCTATGAGGAGATTGGGTAACGTTTCAATGTGGCCTCCAACGTGACAAGTAAGTGCATCAACTCATATGCTAAATTGAAAGCTAAATTTAAAAATGCTATGTGTAGGATGCATGCTTTAGAATCTTCTAGTGTAAATACTAATGATGCTTTGCATATTTGTGACACTAGTAAGAGAGACACACTTCTCTCTCAAGTTAATGATTTGAGCATTTCTAATAAAAAATTATTAGCTCAAAATCTTAGCTTAGAAACTCGCATTCAACTTATGTTGAAATGCGAAGAGGAATCCCAAAAGCTCAAAAGCTTCGTTTATTCTAGGGATTCACTCTACGGTTTGCTTGAAAAACAACATCCGGCAAACCATAGAGGATGTTTGGGATACACTCCAAAGGTGGTTACCAAACCCACCTCTAATTCTTTTTTTGGTGCAAATACAAGAAATATTGTAAAAGCACCTAAGAAGAATCAACATGCTTTCTTGTACAACAATAACACTAACAAGAAGAATGTAAATCACAAGGTGGTGAGAAAAAATGAAAACTCTTCATTTTTTGCTAAGAAGCAAAATCCTCACTTTATGCATGTCAAGAAAATATTTTCTACACCTAAGCATGCCACATCCACCCCGCTTGCAAAGGTAAAACTATTGCCTAGGAAATCCTTGAGTTTATGGATTCCCACTAGGTGTAGTGTGCAAGAGAGGGATAGATACATCAACTCTTTAGTACGGGATGTGATCACCTACCTCATGTAATTACATTGGGAAATCAAACTCATCTTGGGTTTGGTTCCCTAATGTCTAAGTTCCTCACATATATACATATTGCATGTGTATTGTGCTTAAATGTTTATTTTTAGCATACTCATTGTTTGTGTGTGTTTCATGATTTTGAAAATGTTTTCAAATTTATTTTTCATGAAGTTAGGAACTTTGGAAAATACATTGGCATACATGCATTTATTGATCCATATGTATGTCAATGGGGGAGTTACTATGTTGTATGTTTAAAATATTTTAAAACATATTTTTAACTCTCATTTCGGGTTATTTTTTATTGGGATCATTGTTTCAATTGGTGTCATTTACAATTGCTTATGATGATTTCAAACTCAACTCATCGATATTGCCAACATGTTTTATGTTATATTTCCTTTTGACAATGTCATGTGTGTCAATGTCATTGATTTCTCCATTTATATGCTTTGATACACTTAAGCTCATGGCTCCAAGTATTAATTACAATTTGTAAAGAGGATTATCTTTAAAAGATATTTTATCTTTCTTTACAATTGGTATTAGATCATAGAGTCAAAAATTTGATCATTTTTATGATCTAGGGGGAGCATAGGATAATGATTGATATCCACTAAATTTAACAATTTGGTATCATACATCTCTTTAACTCTTGCATATTGTCACATCATTAATTACAATGACAAGGGGGATATATTTGATGTCTACCTTTTTGACAATGACAAGGAGGAGAGATATATGCATTATGTAATGCATGTTTATCATACATATGTATTTTGGAAGTGATATGCGTGATTATGTAAACCATTCATGTGTGCATGTTATATACTTATTGCAATTGGTTATGTAATCCATGTCTATTATATGTCATCAGTGTCTCTCATTATTTCAATTGGTATAATGAGTATATACAATTGTGTATCTCACAATTGGTGCATTTAAGTAGGGGTGAGCTCATTAGCCTTGTACGTTAGTTTCTTTATGTTTACATAATGTGTCATCATCAAAAAGGGTGATATTGTTGATTATTGGTGT